>CM055123.1:263939936-268739936 GCA_029206835.1 Rana muscosa | reverse complement strand
TTTATAGTGCTGAAACCGCAGTTCCTCAGGTGGTATCGGATACCATGAAGGCCTTCTTGAGAGGGTTATTGATACAAGCTATTAGTAGGTTTAAAAAATCTGGTGTGGAATGGGAGATCATATTAGCAGTGGAGGTGAAAAAAAAAAGAATTTCAATATATCCGGAATCCCACATCCATAAACAATCTTATTTGGAAAGATATAGAACTATTATATAAAAGAATAACTTTGGAAAACGCTGAACAAGCTAATTTTTTCACAAAGAGCAGGTACTTTGAGGCGGGAGAAAGAAACGGGAAAATGCTGGCTCTAATTGTTAAATCCCAGACCCAATCTAATTTTGTTCCTTATATCGTTACGCCAACAGGTAACCTTTCCCAAAATCAAGAGGATATTTTATCCTCTTTTTCTATTTTTCACAAAAAATTATATCAGAGTAAGGTAACTTATCATATGAACCAATTGAGGGCCTTTTTGTCTCCATTAAAGATATTATCTATTTCTGGTGCAGACCAAGAGAGTCTTGATGCACCCCTGACATTGGAGGAGCAATTTAGAGCTGTTTCAGAGTCTCCTAACGGAAAATCCCAAGGTACGTACGGTTTACCATTAGAAATATATAAGATATATGGAGATATACTACTGCCAGAATTATTGAAAGTATTTAATTAAGCGTTTGCTTCCTTTAAACTCCTGGATTCTATGAATGATGCTAATATTATAGTATTACCCAAACCAGATAAAGATCACTCATTGCCAGAGTCTTATCGTCTGATCTCATTATTAAATTCTGACGTTAAAATTCTGGCAAGGGTGCTGGCCAATAGACTAAACAATGTGATACAAAGATGTATACACCTGGACCAGTCAGACTTTATTATAGGTAGGTCCACAACATTAAACTTGAGAAGGTTATATTTAATTTTGTGGATACCATCGGATAATGTAGAGAGCAGGGCTATATTGTCATTAGACACAGCCAAAGCGTTTGACTGCGTCAAATTAACATATTTGTGGGAGGTCCTTGAAAAATTGGACTTGGGTAGGGGTTTTGTGAGGTGGCTAAAATTATTATTATATCTTTATCGAGAGGTACTAGGCTGGGGTGACCGTTATCCCCATTGCTATTCGCACTAGCTATAGAACCACTGGCGATAGCAGATAGACAGACTAGCACTATCAAGTAGGGATGTACCGATACCGGTATCAGTGCCGATACTTGGCATTTTCGGGGGTATCGGTACTCGTGAAAATGCCCCGATACCAGAAACCGATACCGGAAGTGACATCAGCTTGGGCGGAGCTCGGGAACCGGATAAGGTTGCAACCTCTCCACACAGCGGTGAGTGCTGTTTCCCTCACGACATGTGTTTTGCTGCTGCTGCTGCGCCTACTACATGGCTGCCCCACATGGCGAGCGTCGTCCTTACACCATGTCCCCTCATGGTGGCCGGTGAGTGCTCTTCTCTATTTCTAACTGTTGCTTGCTTTCTTCTTATGTGTCCCTCGGCCGGTGATTGCTGTACAGTACTACTAGCTTTCATCACTTGCCTAACATGGCGGCCGGCCTGTGTTATACTTAGTTTAGTTTGTCCCACATTGTCTCTCTCTCACTTGCCTAACATGGCGGATGGCCTGTGTTATACTTAAGTTAGTTTTGTCCCACATTGTCTCTCTCTTGCCTAACATGGCGGCCGGCCTGTGTTATACTTAGTTTGTACCACATTGTCTCTCTCTTGCCTAACATAGCGGCCGGCCTGTGTTACACTTAGTTTGTCCCATATTGTCTCTCTCTCTTGCCTAACATAACATGTCCACTGTCCAGCATGGCAGCCGGCCTGTGTTTGTTTGTGTGTGTTACATAACTTAGTGTCCCACATTTTCTCTGTTGCCTAACATGTCCATCATGGCAGCAGATGACTGCTGCTGTTACATAAATCATCATTGTCTCTTGCCTAATATTTTCCTGCATGTGCCTTTCTGAGACTATCCTCTGCTTTTTGTATTGTAGAGATACCGACCGTTGTACCAGACAGATGGATTTCATCATCCCCGCTGGTTTACTTGGCCATACCAAGATGCTGGATGTAGCAGGAACAAACAACAAGCACTGGTGAGAGCAGCTTCATTATTCTAAAAAATAGTAGGTGTCATCATGTGTGAAAAAAACTGAAAACAAAACATTTGGGCTCAAATTTTTTTCCCCATTTTCCTCATTTTTTCCCCCCTTAAGGTGGAGAGACTTACTTATATCTGGCTTTAAGTGCAATGCAAACTGATGCCACTGCCAGCAAAATGTCAGCTGTCTAGAAGTTTTTTTAAATTGATGAAACCAACAAACGCATTGCAGACTGCAAACTCTGTTCTGCCAAAATATCTAGAGGAGGTTCAAAAGTTAGTTCTTATAATACCAGTAATCTCATAAAACACCTCAAAATGAAACACAAGACTGAGCATAGCGAATTTACAGCTGTCACTTGCTCTTGCACTCAGCAGCTGACACTGCAGCAAACCCTTGCCAGACGTGAAAATTTTTCCATGGATAACCCAAGGGCTAAAAAAAATTCTGAAGTAGTTACCCAATTCATCGTTCTTGATGATCAGCCACTACCAATAGTTGACAATGTGGGTTTTCGGTGACTTATGAATCTTTTGGAGCCAAAGAACAAAATTCCCAGCCGCCGTCATGTCACAGATGTCATGTTGCCACAATTACACAACACAGTGAAAAAACACATTACCAACATGCTACAGGAGGACATAAAGGCTATCAGTTTCACCATGGACATTTGGAGCAGTAGTGTGAGTCCCATGTCTGTAATTAGCTTAACTGCACAATGGATTGATGCCAAGTTCACTCTGCACCAAGTCATGTATGTTGCACGCAAATACATTTCAAGGCTCTCACACAGGCCAAGCTATAAGAACCATACTAGAAGAAATGCTTGACACTTGGGCGATTCCCAAAAGTTCCGTCCATGTGGTAGTCAGTGATAATGGCAGAAATCTGATAAAAGGTGTACAAGATGCTGGTCTTCAGAGTCTTTCATGTGTGGCACATACACTGCAGCTGGCTGTCTCACAGGGGCTTTTATCACAGCGCAGCCAAACGGAGGCTGTGGGAGTTGGGTGCAAAATAGTTGGGCACTTTAAACATTCAAACCTGGCATATTCTCGGCTGCAAGATATTCAGATCCAGCTTGGTCAACCCATTAAAAGACTTCAACAAGATGTTCAGACTTGCTGGAACAGCACTTTTTACATGCTGCAGTCTCTGATAGAGCAAAAACGTGCCATTGGAGTATATGTGTCAGAACATGAGCTGCCTGCAACAATCACTGCAAATCAGTGGAATCTCATGGAGAAGATGATCAACATCTTGACTCCCTTTGAAGAGTTGACTCGGCATGTGAGTTGTTTAGATTCTTTTGCCTCAGATGTAATTCCTGCAGTGACTGTGCTACAGCAATTATTATCGAAAGAAGTGGATGAGGACCACGGTGTTAAAACGATGAAGATCACATTCCTTGGTGCTTTGGAGAAACAGTTTTCTGACATGGAGCAAAATCCACTTTACTGCATCGCTACCTTACTCGATTCAAGGTAATCAATTATTTATTGCTGGCTGCTATTTTGCATTGTTTCTATTTGAATATTGATTGATGATATGATTTTGTTTTTTGGATGAAGGTAATATTTTACAGTGTTATCACTTGCTTGCATTAAAAAAATAAATTGTAATGCAAGTGATAACACTGTAAATCTCACCTTCATAAAAAACACAAAACAAAATCGATAATGACAAACACATTTACCTGCTCTGCCTCTGTGTAATGGTTTTGCACAGAGCAGGCCAGCCGTGTCCCCCGCCGTCACCTTTCCTTCTAGCTTCCACAGTTGTTGCTTTGCTTGCATGACATTGTCTAATGTCTTATTTTTCTTCTTCTAGGTATAAAGATCGGTACAGGTACTACAGGCACAGGCAGCTACACCTGAGGTGCTTGAGAAACCAGCTACCAAAAGGCCTCGCACTGAGCAACAGCCAGGTACCAGTGTGACTGTGGACAGTGTTTTTCAAGAAATTGCTTATTCATCTACATTTGAAAACAGTGCTCCCACAGCTGCTACCATACAACTAGAAGCATATCTTGGAGAGGTCACTGTGCCTTGTTCGGACAAACCTCTTGAGTATTGGGCAGTCAATAAACTGCGATTTCCAACTCTAGCCCAAATGGCACAAAAATATCTTTCAGCTCCTTGCAGTAGTGTGGAAAGTGAGAGATTGTTCAGTGCAGCGTCACACATTCTGACTGACACCAGAAACCAACTTCTAACTGAACATGCAGAGATTCTTCTGCAGCTAAAAGCATCTGCTCCTCAAAGAGTTTGAGCTTTTTTCCTGCCTGTTAATGCCTCCCCTCCATGTCAGCACATTGCACACTAGTTTCAGGTGTTTAGTGGCTGGAAAGTTTACAGGCAGAAAAAAAATCCAAAGATTTCCATATCCAATTCCTTTGGATTTTTTTTCTGCCTGCTGCCTGTAAGCTGCCCTGCCACTAAACTTCTGAAACCGCATAGTGTTCCTTGGCCAATGGCCATGAATGAACACATAGGCTAACATGGAGGGGAAGAGGTAACAGGTAGAGAAAAAAAAGCTCAAAAGAGCTAAAACACCTGGAGAAGCAGCTGCTTTGAGCTGTGCATGAGGCCTTACTGCAGCCTACATGCCAACCTAACACACATCCTTGCCATCCTCAAATGTTCTGTCTGTGAAATGTGTTTCTCTTGGGCCCCTTTCACACTGGGGCGGGGAGGTGCGCTGGTGGTATAGCGGCGCTATTTTTAGCGCCGCTATACCGTTGTTTTTACCGCGATATTCGGCCGCTAGCGGGGTGATTTTAACCCCCACTAGCGGCCGAAAAAAGGTTAATACCACCTGCATTTCGCCTCTGTAGCAGAGGCTCATTTCCGGCGGTATTACCGCGGTTTCCCATTGCTTTCAATGGGCAACAGCGGTAAGGGAGCTGTAAATACACCGCTCCTTCACCGCTGCAAAGATGTGGCTAGCAGGACTTTTGGAGCGGTCCTGCTAGCGCACCGCTTCAGTGTGAAAGCCTTTGTGGTTTTAACACTGAAGACTGCAGGGCACAAATTTTTCAGGCGGTATAGCAGCGCTATTTTTAGCGCTAAACCGCCTGAAAAACATGCCAGTGTGAAAGGGGCCTTACACATGTGTAAGAAGTTGAACTGGAAACAAAGACATGTTGTGTTTTTTTGTTTTTTGAAATTTTATAATGTCTTGTGTTGTGAGTTGACTGAGGTACTGTACTGTTCTTGCTTCTCCTCATGCCTAAACATTGTGAACTTGCAATGTACATGTCATTGATGACATTGACATTATTTTTTTATAACATGTTCTGTGTGACATTTGAGCTTTCCATTTTCAAGGCATAATGCCTGTACAATGCAGCTAAAAGCATCTGCTCCTCAAGGAGTTTGAGCTTTTTTCCTGCCTGTTAATGCCTCCCCTCCATGTCAGCACATTGCACACTAGTTTCAGGTGTTTAGTGGCTGGAAAGTTTACAGGCAGAAAAAAAATCCAAAGATTTCCATTTCCAATTCCTTTGGATTTTTTTCTGCCTGCTGCCTGTAAGCTGCCCTGCCACTAAACTTCTGAAACCGCATAGTGTTCCTTGGCCAATGGCCATGAATGAACACATAGGCTAACATGGAGGGGAAGAGGTAACAGGTAGTGAAAAAAAAAGCTCAAAAGAGCTAAAACACCTGGAGAAGCAGCTGCTTTGAGCTGTGCATGAGGCCTTACTGCAGCCTACATGCCAACCTAACACACATCCTTGCCATCCTGGAATGTTCTGTCTGTGAAATGTGTTTCTCTTACACATGTGTAAGAAGTTGAACTGGAAACAAACACTTGTTGTGGGTTTTTTTTTTGGGGGTTTTTGAAATTTTATAATGTCTTGTGTTGTGAGTTGACTGAGGTACTGTACTGTTCTTGTTTCTCCTCATGCCTAAACATTGTGAACTTGAAATGTATATGTCATTGATGACATTGACATTATTTTATATAACATGTTCTGTGCAATTTGCGCTTTAACAGCTTTGTGACCACTGCCAGCAAATAAACATGTTTTCTTTCATAATGTCTTTTGACTGCGTTTCAATTCCTCATATTATGGCGAAAATGTGTAATTTTTCATTATTTTTTTAAAAAATGGTCACATGACCAAAATCAGTTATCTGTAATTGGTATTGGCGAGTACATGATGTCAAATATCGGTACTCGTACTCGGTGTCAAAAAAGTGGCATCGGTGCATCCCTACTATCAAGAGATTCAAACGAGGAATAACGGAGGCTAAACTTTCCCTGTATGCTGGCGATGCTCTATTGTTCTTGGGAGACACAGATCAATCCTTGATTTCTGCTATGATATTGATAAAAAACCGTTGGTTCTTACTCAGGATTTGCTATAAATTGGAAAAAATCTGTGTTATTCCTAGTAAATTAACCATAATCCAATCCTACCACAGATAGCACATCAGATTAAAATAGTGACATATTTTAAATACCTTGGTATATGGGTCTCTCTTAAAATAGGGGATTGTCTGAACCTCAACTTGGTCCCTGTATTAGATCAATTCAAAGTAAAGTATGGACTAAATTACCTATCTCTGTGATTGGGCGAGCAAATTTAATAAAAATGTTCTGGGCCCCACAGTCACTTTATGTTCTGCATAACTCGCCAATGTGGATTCCTGCTTAAATGGTTTAAAAAAATTTATTCCCTGTCCCGTATTTCATTATGGAAAGGGCAAACCCCTATAATTAGGCTTTCTACATTAGAGCTCCCTAAAGATATGGGGGGCCTGGCTGTTTCGAATGCCAAACTGTATTTTTTAGCAGCTTAACGCCAACAGGCCGCAGGATGAGGATTGGTAGACTGGACAGATTCTGTTCAGTCTCTATTATTGGGTAGCCCAATTAGAACCTGGGTCCTTTGCACGTAACCCACAAAGTCCCACCTTAGAACTAATGCATAAAGTGTGGCAGGAAATGAAACGTATTTTGAAATATGAAAATATATCAGTTTACTATCCTCTATGGGGAAATAAAAATTATGAAGAACTGGGCAAAATGGATGGGTTTGGAGCATGGAGAAAATTAGGGATACGATATATTGCGCAGCTGTATACTAATAATCTGTTAAAAACATTTCAGGAATTATAGATAGAATATTCATTGCCCTCTCATACTTTTTATCAGTATTTACAAGTGTGACATGCCCTTCAGACCCAGTTTAAAGAGAATAAGTTAAAATGACAAAACATGCCACTTATAGATTCACTTGCGAGGATACAGGTTAAAAGGGGTCTTATTTCCACTATATATAACCGTCTAATAGAACATCAGAAGGCAACTATTTGTCAAGCTAGAAGGGGATGAGAAAAAGACCTGGGAGCTATATCAGAGGAAACATGGCAAAATATTTTGGAATATGTACAGTCTATATCTGTATCACCCCAGCAAAGTTTAACCCAATTATTCATAATTTATAGAGCATATAGGAACCCCAGCTATTTTTTTTTTTTTTAGATAAGCTTAAGAACTGGAGCTGGGTTGCCAGAGTGGAGCTGAAATTGGAATGAGCTGAACTCCAGGGCCTAGAGCTGGAGAAGAGCAGAAAACATTTTTAGATAAGCTCCAGAGATGAAGCTGAGTTACAGAAGCTGAAGAGACCAGAACTTGACCCCACACCCTACAGCTGCTCTTTTCTGTGCCTCTTCATTCCATAATTTAAAATAACATAAATCCGTATATATATGATTTTTGTAGTAACAAAAAAAAATTCTGAATAGAAGAATAAAGTATTACAGGTGTTTATATAGTGCCAACAATTTTACACAGTGCTTAACATATTATTATTATTATTATTATACAGGATTTATATAGCGCCAACAGTTTGCGCAGCGCTTTACAACAACAGGGAAGACATATATATATATATATATATATATATATATATATATATACATACCTATACCGTATATACTCGCGTATAAGCCGACCCGAATATAAGCCGAGGCACCTAATTTTACCTCAAAAAACTGGGAAAACGTATTGACTCGAGTATAAGCCTAGGAGGGTGTCCATCTGCATGCCTCACTGTGCCTCACTTTGCCTCACTGTGTCCATGTCCATGCCTCAATGTGCCCATGCCTCACTGTGTCCATGTGCATGCCTCACTGTGCCTCACTGTGTCCATGCCTCACTGTGTCCATGACTAGACTGATGTTTAACATGGGAGTCTACGGAAGGGGTGCCTGGCTTTGAAAAATCGTTGATCCTCGGCCTTAGGTACCCCAGACAAAAAACTTTGCACACTTATAAGAGAGAAATGGGGCTACAGGTCTGCCAAGTTTCGGGTCCAGAATACCTACGACCGGCCAGTACCGGGTCCCCAAAATTACCAGAGAAATTACCGTTTAACATAGGAGTCTATGGAAGGGGTGCCCGGGTTTGAAAACTTGGTGCTCCCCGGCAATAGGTCCCCTGGACAACAAACTTTGCATACTTGTAGAGGAAAAATTGGGCTACATGTGTGCGAAGATTGGGGTCCAGGGGACCTACGGTTGGCCGGTACTAGTGTCCCCAATGTCCGGGAGATCAGGTGCAAAAAAGGTGGCTCGAGTATAAGCCGAGGAAGGCATTTTCAGCACAAAAAAATGTCCTGAAATCTTGTCTTATACTCGAGTATATACGGTATATAGATATATAGATATATATCTATATATATTGTAACCTGGGGGACAGGTAGTAGGTACAAAAGCTCCCTGGGATGAGCAGGCACAGATACCAAGTCCATTGGATCAGTGAAAACACAGTGTTATTTATTGGTGCTATATACAAAGTCAATGACAGGTGCTGTACAGTGTGCTGAAAACAAACAGAAGAAAAAATAGCTAAACAAAAGCCTAGCCGTGTCTCGGCTCTAACTACACAGTATTTACAGGCCCCCACTACCAGGCTGGACAAGCCTAGCGCTTGTCAGCTTCCAGATCCAACAGAGTAACAAGTTTTACAAACCTTCTTGCTCTCACAGACCAATGCTGTCTGTGTTTCCCAGGCTGAGCAAAGGCTGTCTGCTCAGGTGAGCTTTTAATTAACCTGGGGGAGAGAACCAACACCTGAAGTGGATCCTGGCTCAGAGATCCCTGAATGTATATGA
This sequence comes from Rana muscosa, assembly GCA_029206835.1. Lineage (NCBI taxonomy): Eukaryota > Metazoa > Chordata > Amphibia > Anura > Ranidae > Rana > Rana muscosa. Next base: position 268,730,691 of record CM055123.1, on the reverse strand, counting down.
GAGGAGCCTGGGAGATGTATAAACCCTGAATAGGACTTTCCCAGGCTCTCTCTGGGATGCTCTGCCACACATCCTCCCCCCTTGTTTCAACCCCAGGGTTGGAACACCTGTAGCCCAACAGGAGTGAACACGGGAGAGGGCATCTACATTCCCCATCTCAACACCTGGCCTGTGTTTTACCGTAAAGGCGTAGTCTTGTAGGGCCAAAAACCACTGGTTCACCCGCCTATTAGTCTCCTTCTTTTGGGCCATCCATTTCAGGGGAGCATGGTCAGTTATCAACTCAAACTGGCGCCCCAACAAGTAGTACCTGAGCGCGTCCACGGCCCACTTTATGGCCAGACACTCCTTTTCAATGACTGCGTACTTCTTTTCATGGTCATTGAGCTTTCTGCTTAAGTACACCACAGGGTGTTCTTCCCCATTGTGTACCTGTGATAGTACTGCCCCGATACCAACATCAGACGCATCCGTCTGGACCAGAAAGTTTTTGGAGAAATCGGGGGAGTATAGGATTGGCTGTGCACAAAGAGCCTTCTTCAGGACTTGAAAAGACTCTTCTGCTACTGGAGACCATTTCACCATTACGGAGTCTTTCCCTTTTGTAAGGTCTGTCAGTGGGGCAGCTATAGTTGCGAAATTTGGGATAAATCTTCTATAGTACCCTGCAATGCCAAGAAAGGCCCTGACCTGCTTCTTGTTGGCAGGACGTGGCCACTCCTGGATGGCTTCTATTTTATTCACCTGGGGCTTTATGACACCCCGGCCAATAGTGTAGCCCAAATACTTGGCTTCCTCTAGCCCAATGGCACATTTTTTTGGATTTGCCGTAAACCCTTCCTTGAAGAGGGAATCCAGGACAGCCTGGACACGGGGCAAGTGAGACTCCCAGTCAGTGCTACGCACCACTATGTCGTCCAGATAGGCTGCAGCATACTGTCGGTGAGGTCTGAGGGTCCTGTCCATAGCCCTCTGAAATGTTGCAGGGGCATTTTACAACCCAAAAGGCATTTTCTTATATTGAAAAGACCCCTCCGGGGTCACAAACGCAGTCTTTTCTTTGGCACTACCAGTCAGGGGTATTTGCCAATATCCTTTGGTCAAGTCCAAAGTGGTCAGATAACGGGCCTTGCCAAGTCGGTCTATAAGCTCGTCTATCCTGGGCATTGGGTATGTGTCAAACTTTGTTACCGCATTAAGCTTTCTGAAGTCGTTACAAAACCTCCAAGTGCCATCCGGTTTTGGGACTAATACAATGGGGCTAGACCAGTCACTATTGGATTCCTCAATAACATCTAGCTCCAACATCCTTTTAACTTCCTCACCGATGTCCTTTCTTCTAACTTCGGGAATTCGGTATGGTTTGAGCTTGACACGGACTCCAGGTTCAGTAACAATATCATGCTGAACTGCTGAAGTCGTGCCCGGCAACTCTGAAAATTTCTCTTTATTCCTTATCAGGAACTCTTTAGCTTCCTGTTTCTGTGAACATGACAGGGTGTCTGGAATCGTGACCTCAGGGATCAGAGGGGATTCAGTACCCTTAAGGGTTAACGGGAGGGACCTCGCAGTTAATGCTAGTCTATCCTTCCAGGGCTTTAACAGGTTTATGTGGTAAATCTGTTCGGGCTTCCTTTTACCTGGTTGATACACCTTGTAATTGACCTCCCCAACTCTTTCAAGTACTTCAAAGGGTCCCTGCCACTTAGCTAGGAATTTGCTCTCAACAGTGGGAACCAACACGAGGACCCTGTCACCAGGTGAGAAAACACGAAGTTGGGCCCCCCTGATGTATATCCTTTGTTGGGCTGCTTGGGCCTGCAGTAAATGTTCTTTCACCACCGGCATGATTGCTGCAATCCTGTCCTGCATTTGAGCGATATGCTCAATGACACTTTTGTGAGGTGTCTGCTCCCCCTCCCAAGTTTCCTTGGCTATGTCTAAGAGTCCCAGAGGGTGTCTCCCATAAAGCAGCTCAAATGGAGAGTACCCCGTAGAGGACTGGGGAACTTCCCTGATGGCGAACATCAAGTAGGGTATCAGGAAGTCCCAGTTTTTACCATCCTTGTCAACAACCTTTTTTAACATACTCTTTAATGTCTTATTGAAGCGGTCCACCAAGCCATCCGTTTGAGGATGGTACACCGAGGTTCGCAACTGCTTCACCTTAAATAACTTGCACAGCTCCCTAGTTATTCGTGACATGAATGGGGTACCCTGGTCTGTAAGGACTTCTTTCGGGACGCCAACCCGACTGAACACCATAAACAGCTCTTTGGCAATGTTTTTAGCAGACGCAGTGCGTAAGGGAACGGCCTCGGGGTAACGGGTAGCGTAATCCATGATCACGAGGATATGTTGATGACCGCGGGCAGATTTGGGGAGTGGACCCACAAGGTCCATGGCAATCCTCTCAAAAGGCACTTCAATAATGGGTAAGGGCACTAACGGACTTCGGAAGTGGGGTTGGGGGGCTGACATCTGACACACAGGACAGGATTGACAATAATTCTCGATATTTTTCCGTATCCCAGGCCAGTAAAACCTGCGCAACACCCTTTCAGTGGTTTTCTCAACCCCTAAATGGCCTCCTAGCAAGTGCCCATGGGCAAGTTCCAACACCACCCGTCTGTATAACTTAGGGACTACCAACTGTTCAACCACTTCATCATTAGATTTGCATACACGATACAGTAAATCCTCATTGCTGCAGAAATATGGAAAACAAAGCCTGTCCCCTGGTTCGACAGGTACCTCATTAATCACCATTACATTTTCCCAGGTCCTAGCAAGGGTAGGGTCTTTTCTCTGCTCCGTACCAAAATTTTCCTTGTGCACATTAAGATTGGCAAACTCTAACGTAGGCTCAGATTCAGCAGACGGCTGTCCAGCTCTACTGGTTGTGGGGACTTCTTCAGGCTCCCCCAGCTCTCCTGCCATAACTGAGAAAGGATCACCCGGAGAGCCCTGAGAGGAGTCCCCTGAAATCACAAGGTCAGTAATGGCCATGAGTTCTGGCTCTGCGACTGAGTCAGGTACTGCGACTGGGTCAGGACAATCCCACAGTTCCCAAAACTTAAGGAAGTCCCTACCAATGATAGCCTCGTGCACCAAGTGGGGCACCAGTCCGACCGAATGGGTCACCGTACCTAAGCCAGTTTTAAACTGAACAGTGGCTATTGGATACTTGCGGGTATCCCCATGTACACAGATCACAGCAACTTTTTTTGCATGAAAATTCACAGTTTAAACAATCTCAGCTGTAACCAAAGTAACTAGACTTCCAGAGTCCAGCAAGGCCGTAATAGGCTTATTATTAACAGTCACTTGACACATGTGTTTTCCCACATTTGGCACTGCAGCGCATGAAACAGCAGCAAACATAGACTGCCTTCTAAAAGATAGATCACACTGCATTGGCTCATCTGTCAATGGACAGTTTGCTGCAACATGTCCCAGTTCTTGGCAACGAAAACACCTGATGTTTCCCCAGTTTGGTTTGCTGACAGGCAGTGGCTTCCCTTGTCTGGGCCGCCAAACTTCAGTCCTGGCACCAAAAATCCTCCCCCCTATTTCCTTGCCATGCTTACCACCCACTTCCCCTGGAACAGTCTTACCGGTTGCCTGGGGAGACCGTGGCTTTGGGTGGAAAGTCCGTGCGGCTGTAGGGGTGGTGACCAGGTTCTCTGCAGCAAAGTACCTCTCAACGAGCTCCACCAGGTTGTCTGCCGACTTGGGGTCTCCTTGACTCACCCACTTCTGCAGGGGAATTGGTAGTGACCTCAGGAATTGGTCCATGACCACACGCTCCACTATTTGTGGCGCAGACAGGGACTCCGGCTGTAGCCATTTCCGCACCAGGTGGATCAGATCAAACATCTGCGATCTTGGGGGCCTTTTTTCTTGGAAGAACCAGCTGTGGACCCGCTGAGCTCGAACAGCCAAGGTAACACCAAGTCGTGCCAGGATTTCCCGCTTGACCTTCTCATAATCTCCCACTTCTGCTGACTCCAGATCATAGTAGGCCTTCTGCGCTTCTCCAGAAAGTAAGGGGGCGATCAGTCCTGCCCACTGGGTTTGGGGCCAACCTTCCCTCTCAGCGGTCCGTTCAAATGTTAGTAGGAAGGCCTCTGGATCATCATCTGCCGTCATCTTTGAAAGAAAGCGACCCACATGGATGGCTGAGGGCTTGTCTCCAATATCCTTCATTATCGCAGGTGACCCCTGTGCTAGCGTCTCCACAACCTCAGTAAGGGTTTTCCTATCCGCTTTTGCAGCAGTGGTAAGCTGTTCAAACGGCCTCTGCGATTGCTCCTGTACAGCACCAATCTGTCGGAACAGCACCTTGGTTTTCTCCTGTGCGATAGCGTTAGTTTGCTGTTGTGCAGCGTTTGCTTGCTGCAATGCAGCATTTGCCAACACCATTTGTTTGAGGAGGTCCTCCATGTTGTCACTTTAGGTACTGGCCTTTTAAGTAGTAACTTACTACAGCTGCCCGCATTCTCCACCATATGTAACCTGGGGGACAGGTAGTAGGTACAAAAGCTCCCTGGGATGAGCAGGCACAGATACCAAGTCCATTGGATCAGTGAAAACACAGTGTTATTTATTGGTGCTATATACAAAGTCAATGACAGGTGCTGTACAGTGTGCTGAAAACAAACAGAAGAAAAAATAGCTAAACAAAAGCCTAGCCGTGTCTCGGCTCTAACTACACAGTATTTACAGGCCCTCACTACCAGGCTGGACAAGCCTAGCGCTTGTCAGCTTCCAGATCCAACAGAGTAACAAGTTTTACAAACCTTCTTGCTCTCACAGACCAATGCTGTCTGTGTTTCCCAGGCTGAGCAAAGGCTGTCTGCTCAGGTGAGCTTTTAATTAACCTGGGGGAGAGAACCAACACCTGAAGTGGATCCTGGCTCAGAGATCCCTGAATGTATATGAGAGGAGCCTGGGAGATGTATAAACCCTGAATAGGACTTTCCCAGGCTCTCTCTGGGATGCTCTGCCACAATATATATCTATATATAGATATATATACACAGTATATTGCACATTCATATCAGTCCCTGACCTCAAGGAGCTTACAATCTAGGTCCCTAACTCGCATTCATACATACACATACTAGGGCCAATTAGGACAGGAGCCAATTAACCTACCATCATGTCTTTGGAGTGTGGGAGGAAACCGGAGTACCCACACTGGAGAACCACGCAGGCACAGAACATGCAAACTGCATGCAGCTAGTGCTGTTGTTGGGATTTGAACCGATGACCTTAGTGCTGTAAGGCAGAAAATTGCTAGCCACTTAGCCGCTGTGCCTGCCCATTTTAATGTACCTTCTTAGAACTAATTAGACAGTCTTAGGTCATGTCATGCAAAAAAAACTAATGAAAATTATTTATTTTTGGACTTTCTAATATTCTACTATTTTCATGTATGCAATAGTGCTTAAAAATTACAAATTGTGGAAAATATAGAGTTTGTAAATTATATTATATATGTTAAAGCAGGGGTGTCAAACTCAATTTCATCGTGGGCCACATCAGCATTATGATTGTCCTTAAAAAGGGCCGGTTGTATCTGTAAGATTAGATGTCCAGCGCATTCCCTCCCCATACATTAGATGTCAAGAGCCACCCCACCATCACAAGTTGAGTCCCCTACTCTCCCTTACATCACAGTGCACCCCCTTTCCTTATGCTGCTACTGGGAAGAAGCTGGATGCATTGCTTGAAAGCAGAAAGTAATGCCGCGTACACACGACCGCTTTTCTCGTCGTGAAAAATGTCATTTTTTCCTTTCAACGAGAAAAACGATCGTCTGTGGGCTTTATGTAGTTTTTCTCGACATGAAAAACGTCATTAAAAACGACGTGAAAAATTAGAACCTGCTCTAATTTTTCTCGCCGTTTTTCACGTCGTCGTTTTTATCGTCATGAAAAATGATTGTGTGTAGGCTTTAACGACGTGAAAAAAGCGCGCATGATCAGAAGCAAGTGAGGAGAAGGGAGCGCTCGTTCTGGTAAAACTACTGTTCTGAATGGAGATGGCACATTCGTCATGCATGAAATTATTCCATCGTTTAATGCAGCGCATTCTTTTCTTCGTTCTAATGCTGCAATAATCCAATTCTCTTGCTGCTGATATTCTCCCAGAGTTCTGAAAATCTTTGGTCTTTAGTATTTATTGTTTTATCATGATTAATCTATATTTTTTTTAAGCCAGATCTCCCTAAATACCCTCAAATTTGGACTTTACATTTTTTAGTGCCTTTTTTTTTTAATCAATTTTTGGTATTAGATTTTAGACTGTTTTTCCATATTATTTGCTATTTTGGAGTGTGTCAAGTTACCACAACATTATTATTTATTCTAATTTACCCTCAATGAGGTTAGTGTCCCTTGTTAATTTCACAATTTTTTATCCACTGTCCCTGCCTACTCACTACCAAACTGGCTATTTAGAATAAAAACACATGTTCATTTTGTATCTTCAAACAAAAATTCAATTTATTATGGCCTAAAAACAAATTAAAAGGTAAGCCAAAACAAAAGCATATGTAAAGTAAAAATAAAGAAGCCAGGAAGCCAGCACTGGAGACCCTGCTGAAATTAGTGCAGACCCAGATCACCACAGCAAACACCAAAGGATGTGAAGACGAAAATTGGGCCCATCTGAGGCACATATCCTGGGCTCATTTTCTGGATTTTTGTTTTACCTTTCCTGCAGCCTTCCTTGGAGGCTGTGTCCGTGGAGGAGGGACTGGAGCAGGAGCAGGGACTGGTACAGGAGCAGGGACTGGGACAGGAGCAGGGACTGGGACAGGAGCATGGAGTGGGGCAGGAGCATGGAGTGGGGCAGGAACTTGAGCAAACAAATATGAAAGGTCCACAACGTCAGTGAAATCCTTCAGTTTGCCCAACATGCCCATATTTACCACCTTCAATATCAGTGTCTCACTTTTAAGCCTCTGGTCCAGTTCCATTTGGGGCAGTTTCTCCCCAATAAGGGCAGCAAATCCCTCTGCAGCGGTGGGGGGCTCTCTGAGTGCCGCAGTAGCCTCCCTAATTAGGGCCTGTGTCTCCTCCTCCATTTGAACCAGCCTCCTTGACCTTTTTGCTGGAATCCGCAGCGGAGGGATCTGGGGCCTGGTGTTGTGCTGGGTCCCACTGGGGCCTGCCTCTTCCTGGGTCCCACTGGGGCCTGCCTCCTCCTGGCTTCCAGTGGCACCTGCCTCCTCGTGGGTCCCACTGGGGCCTGCCTCCTCCTGGCTTCCACTGGGGCCTGCCTCCTCATCCTGTTAAAAAAAGGTACATAGAGTTATTTTCGCCTTCATCTTTCACACACATTTGTCACCTCATGACATTTGCTAATTGAATGCTACTAAATATTCAAGTTAATCATTCTGACACCAGCATTTTTCTTTTTTGTGCCCTTAATTTTTGGCCACTGCTGTCTATTGATATGTCAGACACTTTGGTTTAACTGGTAATATTTTTCACACATTTTGTTAAACTTTGACAACATTCAACTTTTATTACTCTAAATATTTTGTGAAATATTATACCTGGCTCCAAATATTTAAATCAGGCTCCTCCAGGAGTTGAGGTTGTTCCTCCAAAGAGACCTCAACTTGGCTGGAGGCTTGGCTGCAGGGAATGCTGGAGGGAAGGCTGGAGGGTTGGCTGCAAGGAAGGCTGGAGGGTTGGCTGCAGGGAAGGCTGGAGGTAGTTCTGGGTGGAAGGGTGGAAAGGGATTCCCTGGATTCCAGGTGTTCATCCAAGAAACTCAGGTGCTGGTAGTACCACAGATTAGGGATGTATCGGTCCTCTGCACCTGCTCCTGACCGCAGTGATTTTTGGACTTTATTACGTTGAGCCCGGTATGTGCCCCTAATGGTCCCAATTTTTGTCTTCACATCCTGTAGTGTTGCTGTGGGGATCTGAGTTTGCACAAATTCCAGCAAGGTCTCCAGTGCTCTCTTCCTGGCTTCTTTATTTTTATTTTGTTTATTTTTTGTCTCCCATAAAATTGGAAGATTCTTCCATCTTTGCAGGAATTCAAGCATAAACTCCGGGTCCTTAAATACCTTCATTTTCTCTGCAATTCAAACCCCCCCCAAAAAAAGGAATGTCAGTCAGGACTACTCCAAATCTTTCTCACCATATATAGGCCACTAACGTAGCAATTGATCAGTCATCATAGAGTTGAGTGGACACCTGGATGTTTGTGTTGAACTCTTTTTTGCAAACTTTGTAAAAAGCTAGAGTTCGTGACCTGACTTTACCCGAACTTGACCCCGAACCCAAACCCCATTGAAGTAAATGTTGCCCTGAAAATCGGGGGACTAAAAGGACTCCCCAAAAATAAAGGAGTACCTCAAACTGTCCTTGCACCAAGTGTCATTTGTGTTTATTCAAAATTCACACAAAATTCACTCCTGGGTCTAATTAATTGTTGTCTCCTGTCAAATGCAATACATAGAAAAGTCATTGATACAAACATTGTGAAAGCATTGTGGTTCCCCCAAATCTCCATACCAGGCCCTTCAGGTCTGGCAAGGATTTTAAGGGGAACTCCACCACAAACTAACCAAAAAAAGGGCGTGGAGTCCCCCCAAATCTCCATACCAGGCCCTTCAGGTCTGGCAAGGATTTTAAGGGGAACTCCACCACCAATTCTGTGAAAAAATGGCGTGGAGTCCCCCCCCAAAATCCATAACAGACCCTTATCCTAACACGCAACCTGGCCGGCCACAGGGGAAGAGGGGGGGGACGAGAGAGCGGCCCCCCCTCCCTCCTGAACCGTACCAGGCCACATGCCCTCAACATGGGGAGGATGTCCCCATGTTGATGGGGACAAGGTCCTCATCCCCACAACCCTTGCCCGGTGGTTGTGGGGGTCTGCGGGCGGGGGGCTTATCGGGATCTGGAAGACCCCTTTAACAAAGGGGACCCCCAGATCCAGGCCCCCCTATGTGAAATAGTAATGGGGTACATTGTACCCCTACCATTTCACCACAAAACTTGGCCAAATCTAAAAAATGACAATAGAAGTTTTTGGACAATTCCTTTATTATTTTGTTTTCTTTTTCTTCCATCTTCTTACTTCTTCTTTTCTGCATTCGAGTTTCTTCCTCCATCTTCCTCTCCATCTCCATCTCCATCTCCATCTTCATCTTCATCTTCATCTTCATCTTCTCGCTTCTTGCTTCTTGCTTCGGGCTTCTCGTCCGCATCTTGCTCCGGCTTCTTCTTTCTTCTCCCGCCGCTCCGTTTGAATTTGAGTTTGCCGCTGTGTGACGCTTAAAAGTTATTCAGTTCTCCTCTAGGTCCGCAGCGAGAAATCCATGTGCGTCAGAGGGGGGCGGGGTCAGCGGACCAAGAGGAGAACTGATGAACTGAAGCGTCACACAGCGGGAACCTCCATTTCAAACGGAGCGGTCGGAGAAAGAAGAAGCCGGAGCAAGATGCCATAGCAAGATGCGGACGAGAACACCGAAGGAAGAAGGAAGATGAAGAGGAAGAGGAAGAGGGATGAAGAAACACGAATCGAGAAAAGAAGAAGGAAGAAGATGGAAGAAGAAGATGGAAGAAAGCCAATAAATAAAATAAAGGAATATTCAAAAACCGTCTATTGTCCTTTTTTACATTTTGTACACTTTCTGCGTGAAATGGTAGCGGTACAATGTACCCCTTACCAATTCACATAGGGTGGGCGGGATCTGGGGGTCCCCTTTGTTAAAGGGGTCTTCCAAATTCCGATAAGCCCCCCGCCCGCAGACCCCCACAACCACCGGGCAAGGGTTGTGGGGATGAGGCCCTTGTCCCCATCAACATGGGGACATCCTCCCCATGTTGAGGGCATGTGGCCTGGTACGGTTCAGGAGGGAGGGGGGGCCGCTCTCTCGTCCCCCCCTCTTCCCCTGCGGCCGGCCAGGTTGCGTGCTCGGATAAGGGTCTGGTATGGATTTTTGGGGGGACTCCACGCCATTTTTTTCTTGATTTTGGGGTGGAGTTCCCCTTAAAATCCTTGCCAGACCTGAAGGGCCTGCAAATAGAATTTGGGGGGACCCCCACGTTTTTTGGGGTCTGGAAAACTGAGTTTTCAATGTATTGCCATTTGCCGTGAGCCGAGAATTCATTCTAGCCGCAATTGAGTTTTAAATGATTGTTCCAACTTCTAAAATGACACTTTGTGCAGGGCCAGTACTAACAGCACGGGAAGCAAGCGCAAAGTTACATGCATATTTCACAACACCGGACCCGAACATACAGTGAATGTTTATGTTTCTGCTCCGGGACCCAGCCCAAAAAAAAGGTCTGTACGGTCACTAAATTTTCTGTTAGGGGCCGCTCAACCCTCGACATATCAAGTAGGAAAAATGTTACGTACCCGCGATCTCCACGTTCGTTGCTTACGACCTTCTTCCGCTCACTGAACGTCGCTTTCAACAATGTTTTTAGACGTTATATACAGTGCGCATGCGTGACGCTCCGCACGCTTTCCCGCCCCTGACGTTCGTTAGACTACTTTCCCCCACCCCTTCTCGCTCGTCCTTAATGACGGAGACTGACAACATGGCGGAGAATGACAGAGATGAAGTGGAAAGTGTGGAAGGAGGCAGGCCCAGACCCCGAAGATATAAAGCAACTAACATGTCGTTTCAGGAGATGGTGGATATGGTCACCATATTGCTGAGGGAGGATTATGACGGGAAACATGGTCCCTACAAAAATCCAAATAAGGTGAAGGCCCAGATCATGGATCAAGTTGTCAAAACGCTGTTCCGTAATTTTGGTGTTCGCAGGTCGAGGGAACAGATACGCAAACGATGGTCGGACATTAAATTGCGTGAGCCGGAGCAATATAAAAAAATAAAAAAAGTGATCAAAAAAAGTAAGTATATTTACATTTACTGTTATTTTTATTAATAGCGTGGTGCTGCATGTGCTTTTCCGTTAATGTATGTAGTACAATTCAAGATGTCCGGGTTCATGTTCTTGGTCCCAAGAATCATCAGTCGTATAAATCCACGTTCAATCGTTCACTAAAAGACGATCTTTTTGTCCGATTCAGTGTTAACTACATTTGATGATTTCGAATAATAGGCATGTTCAAATGTAGTTATCACTGTATTCCCCCAAAACATCGTTTGGGGGTTATTGAACGCGGATTTCCACGTTTGATTCTTGTGCCCAAGAACATGAAACAGGACATCTTTTACTGTTCAAGATGTCCTGTTTCATGTTCTTGGGCACAAGAATCAAACGTGGAAATCCGCGTTCAATCGTTCACTTAAAGACGATCTTTTTGTCCGATTCAGTGTTAACTACATTTGATGATTCAGAATAATAGGCATGTTCAAATGTAGTTATCACTGTATTCCCCCAAAACATCGTTTGGGGGTTATTGAACGCGGATTTCCACGTTTGATTCTTGTGCCCAAGAACATGAAACAGGACATCTTGAACAGTAAAAGATGTCCTATTTCATGTTTTTGGGCACACTTATCGATCGTAGAAATGGTCGTTCAAACGTTCACTAAATCACAAGCTTTTGGTCCGATTCATTGTTTGAACTACATTTGATCATTCCTAATAATAGGCATGTTCAAATGTAGTTAGCAAAGTATTCCACCAAAACATCGTTTGGGTGGTATTGAACGAGGATTTCAACGTTGAATTCTTGTGACCAAGAACATGAAACAGGACATCATGAAATGTTGATGTGAGAATTAATTATAAACATGTTTGTGTAGGTGTTGGTAATTATATTTAACTAATGTAACTAGATTCAGTGTACGTTTACGAGAGTATGCTCAGCAGCTGCTTACACATCTGGACTCATTAGCACAAGTGTGGGCCGCAAGAACAACCTTTTGATGGTGTCACACACAGGTGATCCAGTGGATACCTGGTGTGTTTCCATGTGTGAAACATGACCAAAAGAGATTAATCTACCATCTTGGCAAATGGATACAATCATGTGTTCATCTTCTAAAAAAAATTCAAAAATACAATTGTAACACACTTCCCAAGAATGATTAATATTCCTCTTTCAGGCCTAAATATATTTAGTTACACAAGTCTACCTTTGGGTTATATCTCCTAGGGCTTCAAAGAGCTAAGAGACACGAGGCTGCAAACCCCGCACCACCAACTCAAGACCCACAACCGCAGGATGTGGCTGAAGAGGGAAATGGCAACTCACCAGGTCAGTGTCATACACCACAGCCTCAGGTAATAGATTTAGGCCTGTATATTTAGTAAGACGTTTTTTTTTTCAAATTAAAGGGACTTTAATGCCTGCGGCCCCAGCAACCTTCACCCGACCCACTGCCCAGGTGTTGATGAAAGAAGTGAGGGTCTGCTCTCGGGAGGTTGAAAACATAAAAGACAACCTGTTCCAGATGGGCCAAACAACCAAACTCCTGGAGAAAAGACTGAAAAAAATTTAACATATTCTTGGGAGGGTTTAAAACTTGTAGATATTTAAAAAAAGTTTGGGTTAGTTTTTTTTGGGGGGGGGGGAATCTTTATTTTCTAAAGTTATATTGTACGTGTTGTACATTTTTGTACAGTTTTATTAAAAAAAAGTAAAAAAACAAAAAACAAATAATTTTAGGAAAATTTGGATACAAACCAGAAAAATTTTATACTCCTATAAAAAAATTATGAAAACTAAACAATGTGTGGCTTCTTATATCAATTTTGCCCCCCCCCCTAAAAAAATGTGTGTGTTTACACTCTATAAATGATGGTAATTTACTTGTTATGAAAAAACATGGCACTACAACTGCACTAGTATAACCTAGGACAGTGATGGTGAACCTTGGCACCCCAGATGGTTTGGAACTACATTTCTAATGTTGCTCAGGCACTCTGCAGTGGAGTTGAGCATCATGGGAAATGGATTTGCAAAACATCTGGAGTGCCAAGGTTCACCATCACTGACCTAGGAGAAAGAACAAATACAACAAAAGAAAAGCAAACAAGATGTTTTCATAATATTTTTTTTTATTATGACAATAATTTCGTTAAAAATGATCAGGCATTGCAATGGCCCCCCTACCCATAAAATATTCAAGATAGCGTTGCCGCACATCACGGCCGCTTTGGGGGGCCAAGCCTGTAGGGCCAGCTAACTGGGCTGCCAATGGTCCATCCAAGCACTGTGTGCCCTAAAGGTCAACTGTAGATAGATAATTGTTCGAGTTTTTAAGTAAACAATTGTGGAGTATGCAACAGCACATGATCAAATGGTTCCATTTATACTCCGCCATGTTTATAGCAGTCAGAAAAAGGCAGAACCGACTGGCCATGATGCCAAAGGCATTTTCGACAACCCTTCGCGCTCTGGCCAGCTGATAATTAAAGACCCTCCTCTCAGGGGTGAGGGACCTTTGTGGAAAAGGCCTCATCAAATGGGGTCCAAGCGCAAACGCCTCATCTGCCAGGAAAACAAACGGGAGGCCATGTTCATTTTCGTCAGCAGGTGGCAATGCCAGGTCCTCTGAAAGAAGCCGGTCAGCAAACTCGGTCTGGGCGAAAACACCACCGTCAGACATCCGCCCATTTTTCCCAACATCAACATAGAGAAACTCATAGTTGGCAGACACCACCGCCATGAGCACAATACTGTGGAAGCCTTTATAATTATAAAAAAAGGATCCAGAATGGGGTGGTGGCACGATGCGGACGTGCTTGCCATCAATGGCTCCTCCACAGTTGGGAAAGTTCCACCGCTGAGAAAACTCAGATGCCACATTCTGCCATTCCTGTGGCGTCGATGGTAACTGTGGAGTCAAAGCAAAAAAAAAAATTAAGATCCTTTGCTACCTAAACATTGCAAGCATGTTAGCACAAAACACTCTGGGCAAAACATCAGTATAGCATTAATTTGGAAGGAGGATTTTAGAGCGGATCTACGCAGCCCAAATAATAACAAATTACACAGCAGCTCCAGCTACAGCAGCTGCAGAGGTTTGCTAATTGTACACTTACCTGTCCTGGAGTCCAGCAACGTCCGCAGCAGAGAACGAACTATCGCTCGTCACTCTGCTGCCCCCTCTGCCATCCTCGGTGAGGGAACCAGGAAGAGAAGCCTTGCGGCTTCACTGCCCGGTTCCCAAACGCACATGCACGAGAAGCGCTGCGCAGTTCTGACTGGTCCTCCTGTGTTCTGTGAGACAAGTGTTTCCAAGAACACTACGGGTATTCTGCGGGAAGTGACTTGGCTCCGGCAGATTTGCCGCAGAGATGACTCCCGGATGTGGGTGAAAATACCTGTCTTAAACAGGTATCTTCACCCCCCTCCCCCCTGAAAGGTGACAATTTTGACACCGGGGGAGGGTTACGATGAGCGGACCAAAAAAAATTGAGGATGGAGCTCCGCTTTAATAAGAGCTAAAAATGAGCACAAAAAACATCACCCACTCCTTAGAGGGTGGGGGGGTTGAGATGAGTTGCGGACATCATAAATAAAAGCTCTAGTACTATGTAATTTATTTGGGTAGATTAGACAAAAGATAATAATTAGGGGGGGATTCAGGCAATCTAAGCACTACAATGGAGCGGGCAAAAAAATATGGGGAGTGACTAGGCTAGGTGTGTTTGGGCCCAGGATATAATGCTGGAGAGCTTTTTTTTGTAAAATATGCATGTAGGCCAAAAAAATTGAACATTCAAAGCTTACAACATGCAGGGGGACTAAGGGGACATTCACAGCATATTCAAATCATGGTAATTAGAGACAGTTCAAAAAATACTATACATTAGCAAGCATACAAAAACATAGATTGTGATGTTTATAAAGGAGAAAACTTACCTTAATATAGTCCTCCTGAAGGACATGGATAATGGCAGAGCAGGTCTCTGGGATAATGACGCCCAGAGCCTGGGGGGAGATGCCTGTCGAGAACTTGAGGTCCTGCAAGCTTCTCCCAGTCGCAAGGTATCGCAACGTGGCGATGAGCCTCTGCTCAGCAGTAATGGCTTCCCGCATAACGGTATCCTGCCTGGTGATATAGGGGGACACCAAAGCCAAGAGCTGCTGAAAAACGGGGTCAGACATCCTAAGAAAATTCCTGAAGTCATCAGGGTTATTCTCCCGGATCTCCCGCAGCAGAGGCATATGACATAATTGGTCCCGCTGGAGCAACCAATTCTTGGTCCAAGAACTCCTCCTCACCCTGTTCATGGACCGGATCTGGGACATAGCAACAAGCCCAGCAGCAAGCACAGCACGATCTCGGCGACAAGAACGTACCCGCAACATGGCTTCAAAACGGTCGTCTAATCAGAACGAACTAAAAGAACGCACTGAAGAACAGCAAGGCCTATGAAGAACGAGCTGAAAAACAGTAACGAGCGGACAAGAACGCACTGCAAAAACAGATACGAACTCACTACACGCACTGAAAGCCAGATACGAACCCACAAGCACAAACTGAACTCCCGAAAACGATCTTTAAAGCACGAAGACTGAAAAGCGTGAATCGTCTCTTCCCAAACTTTTACTAACACGCGGTAACACAAAATCAGCAAAAGCAGCCAAAAGGGTGGCGCGAACAGAATGAAACTTCCCCTTTATAGTGCCGTCGTACGTGTTGGACGTCACCGCGCTTTGCTAGATCATTTTTTTTCACGATCGTGTGTAGGCAAGGCAGGCTTGAGAGGAAACACGAAAAATAACGTCGAGAAAAACTACTTTTTTTCATGACATGAAAAGCGGTCGTGTGTATGCGGCATAAGGGTCTGGAGGAGGACCAAAGGAGGGCTGGAGCTCATGAAATGGCCTGGAGGGCCGGATTCGGCCTGCGGGCCTTGTGTTTGACACTTGTGTGTTAAAGAATACCCATTGAAACATATTATCTACTAGGATCTTGATTCCTATCATGTAAAAGAAATTAGCAATTTTTGAAGACCAACTCCAGTCAAAACCTTTTATCTTGCACACTACAGGACATCAGACTTGTATTTATAGACCATGGGTTAGATGCCCATGTTGTGAGATTACAGTTTTTTGCAGGTGTCTTTAGGTTATGGACCTATTCTCCTCTGGGGAAGTATATTTCATTTTAACCACTCATTTTTTTTCTTCTGACATTTCTATCAAGATCCGACTGCTTATTTTTCTGGGCTATCTAGCAGTTTCTTGATCGTAACACCTCTATGTTACCTCAGGGACCATTCCCATAGCCCACTCTGTGGGCCCAGCATGTAATGTTTGCTTTGGGCACTGGATCCTGCATTAGATGCACTCCTTGTCATGAAGTGCAATGGTTACAGTTAGCCATAGGTGCTTTACAGTTCCAGGGTCGTGGTCCAATTCCAAACTCCTTCAGAAGTACATTTTCACAATTTCAGTTCAAACCTATTCACAGTCCCAATGCTGGACTTAAAAATTTTAAACAGATATCTTTGAGTGACAAAATTCTAGATGAAATCAATGTAATTTCTTACTGCTCCTCTCAGACAAAATGAATTTCTGGTATCAGTAGACATACAAGATGTCTATTTATACATCCCCAACAATGGATGCCAGCCTTACATGCTAGGACAGAGTTTACAATTTCCTGATTGTCTAAGGGACCCAGTCCCCACAGAAGTTGAAACATTCTTGAACTGAGAGCCATTAGATTGCCTCTGTAACACTGGACCTTCCTCACCCCGTCAATGTACAGCGGACATTGCCACAGCAGTGGATTGCATAAACCGTCAAGGGGAAACAGAAGTTGAACTGCCCTAAAAGAAACAAGTCTGATACTCTCTGCCATCCACATCCCTGGAGTGAACAATTGGCAGACAGATGTCCTAAGTCGATAATGCCTAGACCATTGGGAGTGGTCTCTCAACAAGCTGTTTAAATTCATGGTCAAGACCATAGATCCTCTAGCCTTGGACTCAGTTGAAGCTGATTTATGCCTTTCCTCTGATAAAAAACCTTCCTTAACTGCTATGAAAGATGGAGGAGGAACGGGTTTTGGTGATTCTCTTCACATCAATTTTAACCAGAAGAAAATGGTACACAGTCAAAAACGCAAAAAAATTTCAGATGAGCCTTTGCTTCTTCCAAACAGACCAGGCTTACTGGTCCAAGGCCCCCTATTCCATCCTGCTTCTCTGTCACTGGTTTTAGTAGCATGGCTGTTTTAAGCACTTCAATACTGGGCACTTTTTCCCCCTTCCTGTCCAGGCCAATTTTTAGCTTTCAACGCTGTCACACTGTGAATGACAATTGTGTGGTACTGTATGCAACACTGTACCCATAAGAAGCGTTTTCATTTTTTTTCTCACAAATAGAACTTTCTTTTGCTGGTATTTACTCACCACTGGGTTTTTTGTTCTTTGCTAAATAAACGAAAAAAGATGGGAAATCTAGAAAAAAAAAATGCGTTTTTCTACGTTTCTGCTATAACATTTTGTAAATAAATCCTCTTTCTTCATACATTTAGGTCAAAATGTATTCTACTACATTTCTTTGGTGAAAATAACCAAAATAACTTGCTGTAGGAAAGTTATAGAGTCCACAAACTATGGTATATACAGTATATATGAAAACTGAGCAATCCTGATGTACTGACACCTAATTTCTTGAGGTACAAATACCCCCAAATGACCCATTTTTGGAAAGTAGACAGTTCAAGGTATTTAGTAAGAGGCATAGCGAGTTATTTGAAGTTGTCATTTTTTTTGTCACAATTATTTGGAAAATGTAAAAATAAAAAATAAACAAATTCTCATTTTTTTTTTTTTTTACATATTGTCACCAGTGCAGTACAGCGTTATCATATGTGAATGTAGCGCTAGTGATACTAAAAAATCTCACTGAGCAAGTGTGACCCCTGAGTGTGCACAGTAAAAACAAATATAATAAACAAATATAATAATGTGAATATAAATTAAATAAGTCCACAAGGGAAAAAAAAGGAAAAATAAATGTCCATCAACATAGCATGTGAAGTGACGATGAAGGTGAACGTGTAACCATAAGGATCATCAAATGGAACTTTCTTTCACAATGGTAAGAATAGATGGAATACGGTAACCAGAACCAGTGGATCTGACTGTCAGCGACAGCAGATCATTCAGGCATAGGAAATCCCAATGATGGATAGGCTCAACTTGTTTGAAGACTCTGTATAGCAGGTATCACGGACATAGCCACTGGACCGAACAATCCACGGCTCGATGAATGGTGTCCTGGACTTTGTAGAAAAATGCTCAGAGCTCCCACCCTGTTTTAAACGAATGTTGACACAACTTCGGATGGGAAGAGGACCCTTGTATGGGTCAAGTGAAGATCACAATGGAATGGCTTAAAAAACTTAATCCACCAACCATGAAAGGAAAAAGAAAAAACAGTGCTCCAATGGTGCAGGTCAAAAGAGTATAAAAAGGGTTTTATTGTAATAAAACCGGCAGATACATAAAAGTGATCACAAATTTCAAGATCAAAAGCAATATGGGGAGTGGTGTACCAAGCCCTACGCGTTTCATCCGAGTAGGACTTCTACTGGGGCATCTGATGTCTCGGACTGAGTCTCCCTGGAAGTCACAGCCTCTGTTTGTTTGTTTTGTAAGACTGAGTATTTCTTTGTTCTGCCTGTGGTCCCTTGTATCCTGCTTCCTGCTCCACCATTGCCAGGTGGATTGGGCAACTTATCTCCAGGCCTACACCCTTAGGGACAGGGTTCCTCCTTTCCAGAGCCCTATCCACCAGGGCTGTTGGTGTCTCTTGGACTTTTCAGCATCAAGCATCTGCTTCCCAAATTTGCAAGTTCTTCCAGGTGGATGTTCAGGCCTCCGCAGCTTCAAACTGTTATCTGATTGTTTTGTTTGGGTCCTTTAACCCTTGTTTTCTTGTGGTCCTGTTGGCAGTTCTGTTTGCGCTTTTGTTGTCCACCCTCAGTTTATTGATTGGGTATGTCCCATGGTCTATGAATACAAGTCCCATGTCCTGTACTGTATGATTGAGACAGGAATTTTGACTTACCTGTTAGGTCTTTATCCTGGAGCACAGTACGGGACATAGGTTCCTTGTCTCTGTGTCTCAATCTCTCCTTATTGCTTGCTAAAAAATGGGACTCTAATAGAGTGGGCAAGGTTATATGAGTAAACTCTAGGGGTGACCCTAGCAAGTTAATTTGCCAGTGTTCAATAACCTGAAGGTAGTCCGCATATATCCAATCAAAGAAATAAAAAACCTGACACCACGATGTCTCAAAAATAAAACATATACAATCTTATTAAATGCATCCAATAAAATGAATCAATACCTGTAGTTATTGACACGTTTCAGCCTCCTACAGACCATAATCAGTCTGCATATATCCCATGGTCTACGAATACAAGTCCTGTGTCCTGTACTGTACTCCAAAATAAGGTATTTACAGGTAAGTCAAAATTCCTATTTTTAACAGCTTGGAGTTCAGCTGTTAATGCTACATCATTTATATACAAATCTATTTCATTCAACAATGAGCAAACAGTGCCATATAAAGTATTAAAAAATGAAGCATATTCCAGAGAAGGGAGAGAAATGCCAAAATGGAGTATGGCAAAAAGAAAATCCAAAGGCCTCATAATTAATGAGCATAACAGCCAGTGCTCCAGCAGATGTTTAATCACAAGAAATGGATAATGGAATTGGGCCTACAACAAAATGGAACTTGAACAGCGCTCATTAGTAATGTGACCCTGCTTTATTTATTTATACAGTATTTGCATTTGTCATTACAGTCTTTTTTGTAATCAATAAACACTAATGTAAGACAACATCAATTCTGATTCCTTAATAGAGATAAAACCAGAGCTCTTACATTTGATACCAATCATTTAAAAGATGTTGATGTGAGCAAAGTAATGTATAGAAATAATGATCAAATTTGAAAGTGGAGTACCAATCTATGCCATGCAATTTTCAAAAATATTGAATTTAAAGTACTACCTGATTGCATTGTATATTTTTCCGCTATACAAAGCTGTAATCAATTATCAGATTAATGGGGACATTCACCAGGGACCATTTATCATTGTTCAGAGGACCCAGCTTGCACTGCAGTGGTTAACCGTTTACTCCAAAAATTGATTAAGCACTGAATCGCAGTGCGAAACGTCAGCTCATACTTGCTGTTTTTTTGCTGTGGCATGTTGTTTGTGCTTTTGTTTTAAATAAAAGAACCTTTTTTGGAGTGCGGCTGTCCAAGTGTTTTCCTCAGATTTTTTGCAGTGGTTAACCGTTTACTACGAATGGTCGAACTGCAATGACGTTACTCCTGTGCATGCATGCAGGAATCACTGTTGTGGCACAGCACTCTTAATGGGCAGAATACCATCCACTGAGAGTGCAGTGCGTATGCACCAGTGATGTCACTGGCTGCTACACATGTAAATATCTCCTAAACCAGGTGTCCAACCTTTTAACCTTCCAGGGCCACATTGGAAGAAGAGGAATTGTCCTGGATCACACATAAAATGCACTAACAACAAGGATAGCTGATGAGCAAAAAAAGTCGGAAAGGTCACAAGTTAACGATCATTGATATAGATGATGTACTGAAATTCATTTTTTATAATGTTTTTTATTCATAAAGTCCAAAAATAGTACCCAAAAACAACCACTTAAATGTGCAACATGGAATGTCTTCCTTCTTCAGCTGGAATAGTGCCAAACAGTGTCCACCATCACCAAGAGTGAAGTCAAGATACGGCTCATCAGATCAACATGACCACTTTATTAAGAGTGATCATAACTGGGTCATTTAGTAAAACCAGGCATCAATGGCATCGCTCCACACATGTCCTAGGGCATCTCATAAGTGCCACTCTCCGACCAGCCTAATTGGTTCTCTCGGCAGCACAAATTTGTGAAAACATACAAACACTCCTCATAGTTTATGTGGTATATGTAGCGCTACCCCCAGTTAAGAGAGCCGCTGGTTTGATTTCGGGCCCTGCATACAGCACCGCCAACCCCCGGCAATCTTACTCGACCCACTCTGGCACAGTTAGTCTAGGGTTAAACTTATATCACATTCAGTACTATTGTAAGGGGCAATCTCTTTTACAGTAAGACAAAACACTGAGGCGAAAGATTAAATGCAACGGCTTTACTTTTATATCAAAAGCATAGGCAGAACAGAACACATGCAACTTGCTTACAGAGCCCTGTAGCAATAGGTGTAGCACACAACAATGGCCCAGCGCGGTAGCACACCGCACGCAGCTATTATGGTGCGCGCGCCCTGTGGCGCACTAAACAATATTCTATCCCCCCCCCCAGTCAGGCCTGACATAAACTACCGTATTTATCGGCGTATAACACGCACAGGCGTATAACACGCACCCTAACTTTAAGAGGGAAGTTTCAGGAAAAAAACTTTCCACAGCCCACTGCGTATAACACGCAGGTACAGTTTACCCTCTATTTTCAGGGTAAAAAAGTGAGTGTTATACGCCAATAAATACAGTATTTCTCAGTCTTTTACCCTATGATTTCTTCGCATGCAAACTTTCGGTGGTGCACTTGATGAGATAATATTTGTAATCCACAAGTAAGCAGTCTCAAGGAACACTAAACTGGAGACCCTTCAACTCTGCTACGGGTCTCCCAATGGCCCCCCTTTGTCTCCCAATGGAACAACAAACAACGATAGGTGGGCCAAGGCAGTCTATAGGCCTAAACATGGTACAGTCTATTGGTTTGAGCAAGTGCTCGCTCACCACTCCGGACGCGATCCCAGTCCGGGACTTCCACCTGCTGTGTCTCCGCACACAGCGTCTGCAACGATCGGGTCCCCGATTTAACTGATGTCCTCACTCGACAAGTCCGGTGCCACCCAGGCTCCGCAGTGGGGTGGAAGGCTCTTTGGAAGTTGCGCAAGGCCCAGGCTTCAGGCCTTGCACTGCAGTAGATCCGCACAGGAAGAAACTCTTGCTTGCAGCGCGGTGTCCAAAGAGGCCGAGCTCCGCCTCGCCTCCTCCTTAAATAACCCCTCCCATCAGTCTCTGCGGTGGCTAACTGCACTCTGGGTGCCGAACGGGGTTCTGGGTAACGTAGTCCCAGGGCCGTAAAGGAGACCACGCTACACACTCCCCCCACTTAAACTCTTTGGTCCCCAAAGATAACATAACACTAGATCACAGAACGTACAACATCAATCAAAGTTTTGTATGATGTTGGCAGGGGAAATTCCCACCAAAAACGAGGCGGTGAACTTCCCTGCCCACAGGTCACACTATCATCAGTGTCCTGCCTAACTGTGCCAGAAAGTGAGTTGGGGTTGCCCCCCACTAAATGAACAGTGGGAGGATCAGGGTCTTCCACACTCCTCCTAGCAGTAACCACAGTGTCCTCCGCACTCTGCCCCATCTGTGGGTAAGTTAATCTTCTGGGAGGTTTTATGGCTCTTCGCTTCCTCTGTCCTCTTGGGCTTTCTGTTAGAACGGGCTCTTCCTCTGGAACTGACCTAGGGATTTCCTCTGGTTCAGGAGCACCGGACTCTGGAGCAGGGAGGTACAGAGACTCCCTTGGATCTTCCTCAGGGAGTAAGTCACAGGCACTCTTCCAAGAATCTGACCAAGGACTGGACGGAATGAACTCAGTAGCTTCTGCATTCAGCGTCTGATCTATGGTGTCTTCTTCAGGTGGAAGATCAATAGCAGAGGTTCCTGGGGCCTGTGAAGGCCAAAGCCAGTCAAGTTCTTCTCCCTCATCTTCACTTATCTCCGAGGTCTCTGTATCCCCAATCTGAGGGGTCTGGGACCGAGTGTTCGGTCTGGGAGTATCCAGGATAGAAGTTGGCTCAGGGGAATCCGTCACAGGGGGTATCCGAACTGCCTCCGCTAGTGGGAGTAGGTGGTTCCGATGCCAGGTCTTCAAAGGTCCCACCTTCCCTTCTGGTTTAAGTCTGTAAATGGGCAGGCCCGGTAGCCTTTTGCAAACAACATAAGGTTCAGGTCTCCATCTGTCTGCAAGCTTGTGTTTTCCAGGAACCCCCAAGTTCCGTAGCAACACTCTGTCTCCTGGTTGCAAATCCTGAATCCTAACTTTCAGGTCAAAATTTTTCTTGTTGCGGGCCCCCCTTTGCTCCGAGGCCGCCTGGGCCTGTTCATAGGCCAATTTCAAATTGCGTCTGAGTCTATCGACATATCCCTTGTGGGAAGCAGCAGAACAATGGTCTATGGAAGTGCCAAAGGCCAGATCTACGGGTAGTCTTGCTTCTCTCCCGAACATAAGTCGATAGGGTGAGTACCCTGTAGCGTCACTGGTGGTGCTGTTGTATGCATGCACAACTGCCGCTATGTGGTTGCTCCAATGCTGCTTCTTTTCACTGCTTAGGGTCCCCAGCATGTTGAGCAGGGTTCGGTTGAACCTCTCTGGCTGAGCATCACCTTGTGGATGGTAGGGGGTAGTTCTTGTCTTCTTGATCCCCAAAGAATCCAAGAGTTTCCGGATCAATCGACTTTCAAAATCCCTTCCCTGATCTGAATGGAGCCGTTGTGGTAGCCCAAAGTGTACAAAGTATTTCTCCATCAGCACTTTGGCCACGGTGGAAGCCTTCTGGTCCTTGGTTGGAAAGGCCTGGGCATACCGGGTGAAATGGTCGGTTACTACCAGAACATTTCCTAGTCCACTCAGGTTTGGGTTAGAGGCAGAGAAAATCAATGCATACCAGATCAAGTGGGTTTTGACTTTGCAGATGGCCCATTGGGGCAGCTTGATGAGGTAAAGTCTTTCTCTGGACGCATCGTGCACATGAGTGGCAGTATTCTTCAACTTCAGCCCTCATGCAGGGCCAATAGAAACGGTCCCTAACGAGTTGGAAGGTCCTTTCCACCCCTAGGTGGCCATGGTTGTCGTGCAGAGCAACCAGGACTGTCTCTCGGTGCTTCTCAGGCAAGAACAATTGCCATTTGTCTTCTAAGTCATCAGAGGGGCCCCTTCGGTAGACCACTCCCTGATGCACCTGCAACCTGTCCCACTCCTTCCTCAATAGGCGAGCCTCCTTTGAAGGGTGGCGTAAGAGTCTATTTGGATCCTGATTCTCTAGGGCCTCCAAGACCAATCTCCCCATGGGGTCTTCCAATTGGTCAGATCTCAACTCTTTTTTTGACAATTTTGGCAAGTTATCTTCCCCCAGTTGGGTTACTCCACAGTATTGCTTGGGAACTCCTACTATGGTAACCCCTATCTCTTCTGCTCTTGAGCCGCCACTGGCTTGGAGTTCAGCCCCTTGACAGAGGGCCCGCACCCCGTCGGGTGCCACTTGGGTCTAGTCTTCTGTACTGCAAGTGGGGACGTGAGATCTTCTAGACCAGTGTTTCTCAACTTCAGTCCTCAAGGCGCACCAACAGGTCACGTTTTTGGGATTTCCATTGATTTTCACAGGTGATTTGAGCAGTTTCACTGCCTTAGTAATTATCACAGCTGTTTTATCTGCAAGAAATCCCAAAAACATGACCTGTTGGTGCGCCTTGAGGACTGGAGTTGAGAAACACTGTTCTAGACAAAGCGTCTGCATCTCGGTTTCCAGCCCCAGGTCTGTATTTCAGGCTGAAATTGAAGGCAGACAGCGCCGCCAGCCATCTATGTCCTGTGGCATCCAACTTTGCTGTGGTGAAAAGATAGGTGAGGGGGTTGTTGTCGGTTTTCACTGTGAATTCCGCCCCATACAAATAGTCTCTCAGTTTGTCAACTACCGCCCACTTAAGGGCCAGGAACTCCAGCTTATGGGTGGGGTAGTTCTTCTCGGAGGGAGTCAGACTTCTGCTCACATACGCAACAGGCCTCAGTTGCTCTTCATGCTCCTGGTACAGCACTCCTCCCAAACCATCATGACTGGCATCTACATGAAGTTTATAAGGCTTCTTTGGGTCTGCGTAGGCCAGGACAGGGGCAGTGGTTAATGTCTTCTTCAACATCTGGAAGGCATTCTCACACTTCTCATTCCACTGGTCCTTGACTGACTCCCCTGGCTTTCTGGGGCCTGTGTCGTCCTCTTCCCCCTCCGTCTTAAGCAGCTCATTCAGAGGCCTGGCTATCCGAGCAAACCCCTCCACAAACCTCCTGTAATAGGAACAGAACCCCAGAAAGGATCTGAGCTCTGTCACAATGGTGGGCCTGGGCCAGGAGGTGACTGCCTCCAATTTTTCGGGGTCTGTGGCTACCCCATCTTCAGACACTATGTGCCCCAGATAGTTGACTGATGACTGATAGAATTGGCATTTTTCAGGTGAGAGCTTGAGTCCTTCCTCACTCAGTCTCTTCAAAACTTTCTCCAGCCTCTCTTCATGCTCTTCCAAGGTTCTTCCAAAGACAATGATGTCATCCAAGTATACGAGGACTTCGATGAGGTTCATATCTCCCACAGTCTTCTCCATGAGACGTTGGAAGGTGGCTGGAGCTCCAGACAGACCTTGAGGCATCCGGTCGAATTCAAAGAACCCTACCGGGGTTATGAAAGCCGTCTTCTCTTTGTCTTCTGGATGCATCGGGATCTGATAGTACCCGCTCTTGAGGTCCATAACACTGAACCACTTGGCTCCAGACAAGCTCTGTAGGGCATCCTCTATCCTCGGAGTGGTATACTGGTCCGGTATGGTTCTCCTGTTGAGGGTCCTATAGTCTATGCACAGCCTCAGTGACCCATTCTTCTTCCGGACCACCACTATAGGGGAGGCATAGGGACTTCTAGATTCTCGAATCACCCCTGTTTGCTTGAGCTCGGCGAGCTGCTCCCTCAAGTCTTCGAGGTCTGCTAACGGAACCCGCCTAACCCTCTCCCTGAAGGGCTTGTCTTCCTGGAGGCGGATTCGATTTGTGGCACTCCTAGCACACCCCACATCGAATTCATCTTGGGAAAAGATCCTTTCCCACCTGGTCAACTGGGCCTTGGCTCTCTCTTTCCAAGCCCTGGGCAGGTTTGGATTCTCCATGGAAAGTTTCTCCCACACAGTACTTTCTCCATCTGTCTTCTCCACATCTGATGAAGCAACTGGGGTAGCTGGGCTCACCCGGCCCAGTAACAGCCTGGCTGGGATTTCCATGGGACCATCCGTGGTATTTCTGACGCTCACAGGCACTTTACAATGAGCCTTCTTCAGGGCCCTCACTGGGACCATTTCTGGGATTACTTCTAAGCCCGAATGTTCTTCCCTTGGGTCGGGTTCCAACATGACAAAAGGGCCAGGCTGCTCCCAAGTGAGTTTCACTGTGGCTTTCAAGCAGGTTACTTCACCGGGCTGCAGCACTATTCCCCTTCTTCCCAGCCTCCAGACCTTCTCTACCCCCTCTTCCGGGGCCTTCTGTTCCAAGATCAGCCGTTGGTAGGCTGTCTTCAACATTGGGTGGATCTCAGTGACTGTGAGGTCTTTCCTTCTTGTCAGAGGGGCCAGAAGTCTTCGGACCAGATCCGTGTTGGTCCCTATTATTGGTCCCTATTATTAAGGAACTCTTGTTAGCTCCAGGCGGTCGGGGGCATACCACAGCTAAGGTATCAAACACTTCAGCCTTCCCGGCTATGGATGGGTCAAAAGTCAGTTTTATAGGCAGATAGCCATCATAAGGGAAACTCTCTGTCCCAATTCCCCATATCTCCAGCTCTTCAATCTTCTGGATGGGTAGGTGACTTAAATGCTTGTCATAAAAGTCCCGGTACAACAGGGTCACTTGCGCCCCAGTATCCAATATGGCTCTTGTGTAGACTCCCTCCACTTGAACTCGTACTATCGGGGAGGGACCCACCAGCTTCTCTGGATATCGCTTTGAAGGGGTCTCCTTCTTTGATCTTTGCATTTTCCCTTTTGACTTTCTTTCTTCCATTTCTCTTTGGACTTAAGTCTCTCTTGGGCCTGGTATGCATTGATCTCCTTCCTTTTGATGGGTGTAACTACCCGCTGAGGGACACTACTCTCTTTCTTTGGGGTGCGTTCCTTCTGAGGAACCTTGCGTTTCTTCTGAGGGGTCTTGTCCACACTTTTCATGTGCTTCTCATTCACTTTGGAGCTCACTGGAGATGATGGGCACCCGGCGGCTTGCAGTTATTCATCTTTTTTTTCTCCTCCACAATTGAAACAAATCACATCCCCCCAATCTTCCAGGGATGCGGGCGCTGAGGTGTTGGGAAACAGCTCCTTCCTCGGACTTTCCCTCTCTGGTTTCCTTGACTTCTTTTCCATCAAGGAGGTCAGCATCCCCAATACTTGGGACATCTGCGACTTCAAGGTATCCACCTCTGAGTCTCTTTCAGGGTCATGGCCGTCCTGACCATCACTGGAGGAGGATTTACCGACTCAACTGGTAGGCTCCTCTTCTTCTCCTCCAGCATAGCTTCTTCCTCTCTGACCACTCGAATCAAGTCAGGGTACTCCAGGCTCTTCCCGTCCTGTCTTGTGCATAGCGCCAATGCGATGGGGTCCAGGGGCTGAGATCCTCTCATCACCTGTTGAACACGGGCCTCATCCACCTTCCGTGGGTCAATCCCCTTCTTAAGAATCATCTTATGCAGGATCTTATCCAGGCGCCTCATGAACTCTGACAGTTTCTCTCCTGTCTTTTGGTAGTAGTGCTCCAGCTGATAGGTGAGCTCAGTGATTTTCTCTGTTCCACCCAACACATTCTGCAGAATGTTCAGATAGTCCTGTGCATCACAGTCTGTCTTACTCATCTTGAGGTTGCGTATGGCCTCTAGAGCAGGCCCCTTCAAGCTCTCAGCAATTCTCTGCTTCTTTCTGTGGTCTGGGACTTCCCATTCTTCTAGGGCCTGAGTGGCACCGTCTAACCACTCCTCAAACCCCTCTTCACCCGAAGGTACAGGTTTCCTTCCTGAGAATATTCTAAGTTTTCTGTATCCTGACATTTGGTAATCTGTAGGATCTTTCTTACACTGGGCTACAATCTCCCCTAGGACCGCGCACAACTCTGCGCTGAGGGTGGCCGATGGCGACCCGAGACTCTCCCTTTTCTGCTGTTTTTCTGCTTTTGGGGTGGGTGATGGAGATAGTTTCGGTGTCTGAAACCGTCCTCCTGGCTTGAGCGGCAGCGCATGTATTAGGCTATAAGTCTGATCATCTATAGCTTCTACACTTGGGTTCTTGAAATGTTCTGGGACTCCGTCCTTCCACTCTATTAATGCGTGGGTCAGTGAGGAATTCGTCCTGACATCCACCACCCATGCTTTTTGGTACGGTGACAGTGACATCACTAGCTGCTTCACCGCTTCTTCTTGCCAGATCCCTGGGAGTTCTATGACTACTACCCCGGCTGGAT
Source organism: Rana muscosa (assembly GCA_029206835.1). Lineage (NCBI taxonomy): Eukaryota > Metazoa > Chordata > Amphibia > Anura > Ranidae > Rana > Rana muscosa. Next base: position 268,702,413 of record CM055123.1, on the reverse strand, counting down.
CTGTGCCGACCACTTTGCACCACTGTCCTACTTCTAGCGGGTCCATGCTGGTACTTTTGGCGCGTTACTTGCTGCAACAGGATCCCGGACTCGAGAGCCCCCACGTGTAGCACTACCCCCAGTTAAGAGAGCCGCTGGTTTGATTTCGGGCCCTGCATACAGCACCACCAACCCCCGGCAATCTTACCCACTCTGGCAATTGTTAGTCTAGGGTTAAACTTATATCACATTCAGTACTATTGTAAGGGGCAATCTCTTTTACAGTAAGACAACACACTGAGGCGAAAGATTAAATGCAACGGCTTTACTTTTATATCAAAAGCATAGGCAGAACAGAACACATGCAACTTGCTTACAGAGCCCTGTAGCAATAGGTGTAGCACACAACAATGACCCAGCGCGGTAACACACCGCGCGCAGCTATTATGGTGCGCGCGCCCTGTGGCGCACTAAACAATATTCTATCCCCCCCCCAGTCAGTCCTGACATAGAATATTTCTCAGTCTTTTACCCTATGATTTCTTCGTATGCAAACTTTCGGTGGTGCACTTGATGAGATAATATTTGTAATCCACAAGTAAGCAGTCTCAAGGAACACTAAACTGGAGACGCTTCAACTCTGTCCTGCTACGGGTCTCCCAATGGAACAACAAACAACGATAGGTGGGCCAAGGCAGTCTATAGGCCTAAACACGGTACAGTCTATTGGTTTGAGCAAATGCTCGCTCACCACTCCGAACGCGATCCCAGTCCGGGACTTCCACCTGCTGTGTCTCTGCACACAGCGTCTGCAACGATCGGGTCCCCGATCTAACTGATGTCCTCACTCGACAAGTCCGGTGCCACCCAGGCTCCGCAGTGGGGTGGAAGGCTCTTTGGAAGTTGCGCAAGGCCCAGGCTTCAGGCCTTGCACTGCAGCAGATCCGCACAGGAAGAAACTCTTGCTTGCAGCGCGGTGTCCAAAGAGGCCGAGCTCCGCCTCGCCTCCTCCTTAAATAACCCCTCCCATCAGTCTCTGCGGTGGCTAACTGCACTCTGGGTGCCGAACGGGGTTCTGGGTAACGTAGTCCCGGGGCCTTAAAGGAGACCCCGCTACATATATTAAACAATCAATTTATTAAGCTTTAAAATTACACTCACTGCACTGGATTCTGCCTGGTACAGGACACCTGCAAGGGTATCCCCACCAAATAGGGTAAAACAGGAAGGGGTAAATACCCCTTTTTCCTACTATTGATGTGGTGAGTACAGCACAAAATCCCTCTATACATTAATTACAGGGTGCCTTTTTCTGTCTCCACTTTGTGGTATTGAGTCCACATTGGCCAGGGTTAATGTTTTTTGGCACCATATCCTGCATTGAACTCTGTAGTTCCAAAAGGTACCATCAGGACACTGTTGAGGCCAATCTATCTTCCAATTGACACACTACTGCACCTGCGCTGCCTATGACACCTTCTACACCTATGCTACCTGACTCCCAAGGCTCTTACTGCGCTTATACAACCTTTACCTTTCTCTTTGGACTTTTTTGGTCTCCTGCTACTAAGGGCACAGTAACAGCGATAACACTTGTTTCTCCTGGGTTCAACAGCCTACAAGTTCTTGCACAGAGTTATCCCTTCCTCCTGCTTCACTAGTGCAGAGGTTGTGCTATTATTTACATAGAACCAGGGATGGACTGGCTATCAGGACTACCGGGAGCGGCGGGAATTCGGGGAAAAACCGGGCCACAAAAAATTGTTTTTTGTTTTTGTGGGCTGTTTTTTTATGCAGAGTTCGGCAGCAGCGGGAGCGTGGCAGCAAACAGCGGCGGGGATTCGGGGAAGGTGGCCAGCGAGGAGGGCAGTTGGATGTAAAAGCCGAGGAGGGAGAAGAGCTCCACCCCCTCCCTGACCACCGAAGAGGCGAACAGGAGCGAGCGCGGCCACCCCGGCGCTCCCAGAACCTCGATTCCTCCACCTCCAGAGAACATGCGCCGCTGTAAGGAGCAGAGCAGCGAGAGCACCCCCCCGGATCAAGAGGGAGACTCTGCGCTGGCGCTGCTGGCCATCAGGTACCCGGCATCCTACACAAACATGCCAGAACACTGAGACAGCGGGGGGGGGGGTGAGCAGAGGCAGAGGAGGGACTGCAGAAAGGGACAGTGCTATGTGGTCTGTCTCAGTCCCCCCCTCTGTCTCTCAGTCCCCCCCTCTGTCTCTCAGTCCCTATGTCTCTCAGTCCCCCCTCTTTCAGCCCCGTGTCTCTCAGTCCCCCCTCTTTCAGCCCCCTCCTCTGTCTCTCAGCCCCCCACTATCTCTCAGCCCCCCACTATCTCTCAGACCTCCCTCTGTCTCTCAGACCCCCCTCTGTCTCTCAGACCCCCCTGTCTCTCAGACCCCCCTCTGTCTCTCAGTCCCCCCTCTGTCTCTCAGTTCCTGTGTCTCTCAGTCCCACCCTCTTTTAGCCCCCTCCTCTGTCTCTCAGACCCCTCTATCTCTCAGACCCCCCTCTGTCTCCCAGACCCCCCCTCTGTCTCTCAGACTCCTCCTCTGTCTCTCAGACCCCGCCTCTGTCTCTCAGACCCCTCCTCTATCTCTCAGCTCCCTCCTCTGTCTCTCAGACCCCTCCTCTATCTCTCAGCTCCCTTCTCTGTCTCTCAGCCCCCTCTGTCTCTCAGACCCCTCCTCTGTCTCTCAGACCCCTCCTCTTTCTCTCAGCCCCCTCTGCTGTCTCTCAGCCCCCTCCTCTATCTCTCAGCTCTCCTCTTCTGTCTCTCAGCTCCCCCTCTGTCTCTCAGCTCCCCCCTCTGTCTCTCAGCCCCCCTCTGTCTCTCAGCTCCCCCTGTCTCTCAGCCCCCCCTCTGTCTCTCTGACACCTCCTCTGTCTCTCAGACCCCTCCTCTGTCTCTCAGACCCCTCCTCTATCTCTCAGCTCTCCCCTCTATCTCTCAGCTCCCACCCCCTCTGTCTCTCAGCTCCCTCCCTCTGTCTCTCAGCCCCCCTCTGTCTCTCAGCTCCCCTGTCTCTCAGCCCCCTGTCTCTCAGCTCCCCCCTCTGTCTCTCAGACCCCCTCTCTGTCTCTCAGACCCTCTCTGTCTCTCAGACCCCCCTCTGTCTCTCAGAACCCCTCTCTGTCTCTCAGACCCTCCTCTGTCTCTCAGACCCCCCTCTGTCTCTCAGACCCCCTCTGTCTCTCAGTCCCCCCCTCTGTCTCTCAGTTCCCATGTCTATCAGTCCCCCTCTTTTAGCCCCTCCTCTGTCTCTCAGCTCCCCTCTGTCTCTCAGACCCCTCCTCTGTCTCTCAGACCCCTCCTCTGTCTCTCAGCTCTCCTCCTCTGTCTCTCAGCTGCCCACTCTGTCTCTCGGCTCCCCCCTCTGTCTCTCGGCTCCCCCCTCTGTCTCTCAGCCCCCCTCTGTCTCTCAGCCCCACTCTGTCTCTCAGCCCCCCTCTGTCTCTCAGACCCCTCCTCTGTCTCTCAGCCCCCACTGTCTCTCAGCTCTCCTCCTCTATCTCTCAGCTCTCCTCCTCTGTCTCTCAGCTCCCCCCCTCTGTCTCTCAGCTCCCCCCTCTGTCTCTCAGCCCCCCTCTGTCTCTCAGCTCCCCCTCTGTCTCTCAGCCCCCTCTGTCTCTCAGCTCCCCCTGTCTCTCAGCCCCCCCTCTGTCTCTCTGACACCTCCTCTGTCTCTCAGACCCCTCCTCTGTCTCTCAGACCCCTCCTCTATCTCTCAGCTCTCCCCCTCTATCTCTCAGCTCCCACCCCCTCTGTCTCTCAGCTCCCTCCCTCTGTCTCTCAGCCCCCCTCTGTCTCTCAGCTCCCCTGTCTCTCAGCCCCCTGTCTCTCAGCTCCCCCCTCTGTCTCTCAGACCCCCTCTCTGTCTCTCAGACCCTCTCTGTCTCTCAGACCCCCCTCTGTCTCTCAGACCCCCTCTCTGTCTCTCAGACCCTCCTCTGTCTCTCAGACCCCCCTCTGTCTCTCAGACCCCCTCTGTCTCTCAGTCCCCCCTCTGTCTCTCAGTTCCCATGTCTATCAGTCCCCCTCTTTTAGCCCCTCCTCTGTCTCTCAGCTCCCCTCTGTCTCTCAGACCCCTCCTCTGTCTCTCAGACCCCTCCTCTGTCTCTCAGCTCTCCTCCTCTGTCTCTCAGCTGCCCACTCTGTCTCTCGGCTCCCCCCTCTGTCTCTCAGCCCCCCTCTGTCTCTCAGCCCCACTCTGTCTCTCAGCCCCCCCTTTGTCTCTCAGACCCCTCCTCTGTCTCTCAGACCCCACTGTCTCTCAGCTCTCCTCCTCTATCTCTCAGCTCTCCTCCTCTGTCTCTCAGCTCCCCCCCTCTGTCTCTCAGCTCCCCCTCTGTCTCTCAGCTCCCCCCTCTGTCTCTCAGCTCCCCCTCTGTCTCTCAGCTCCCTCCCTCTGTCTCTTAGCTCCCCCTGTTTCTTAGCTCCCCCTCTGTCTCTCAGCACCCCCCTCTGTCTCTCAGCACCCCCCTTGTGTCTCTCAGCTCCCCCCTCTGTCTCTCTGCCCCCTCCTCTGTCTCATTCTCTCCCTGACTCTTATGCCGCGTACACACGATCATTATTCACGGCGGTTAAAAAAACGCCGTGAATAATGACAGGAAAAACGAGGGAACCGCTTGGTTCCCTACACACGGTCGTTTTTCCCGTCATTTTTTCTCTTGACGAGAAAAACGACCGTCTGTGGGCTCCGCTGCAGTGTCTCCCTATGGGAAAACTGCCGCGGAAAAAAATGCTGGAAAAAACGATGAGAAAATTTAGAACATGTTCTAATTTTTCTCGTCATTTTTTATGCCATTTTTCTCAACGAGAAAAACGACATAAAGCCCACAGACGATCGTTTTTCTCGGGGAAAAAAAAAATGCCGTTTTTCTCGTCGAGAAAAGCGGTCGTGTGTACGCGGCATTAGGCTGCTTTCACACTGGGGCGGGCATTGACGGTAAAACGTTGCTAGTTTTAGCAGCACTTTACTGTCATTTTAGCTGCGCTATTCGGCATCTAGCAGGCGCTTTTAACCCCCGCTAGCAGTGGAATTAAAGGTTAAATGCGCCCGTGTAGCGCTGCTGCCGAAGTGCTTTGCAGGCGCTTCAGCGGCGGTGGCCATTAATTTCAATGGGCAGGAGCAGTGTGTACACCGCTCCTCCGCCGCCCCAAAGATGCTGCTTGGAGGACTTTCTTTAACACCCTGGCAGCGCCCCAGTGTGAAAGCACTCGGGCTTTCACACTGGGACTGCAGCGGAGGCGTTTTTCAGGTGCTTTACAGGTGCTATTTTTAGCCCAAATGCGCCTGAAAAACGCCTCAGTGTGAAAGGGGTCCTACATTCACCCCCTCTCTTTTACACTCACTCCCTCTCTCTTACACTCACCCCCTCTCTCGCCCACCCCCACTCACCCCCCTCATTTCCCTCTCTCTCACCCTCTCATGATATACAATAATGGATGTAGGGGCCTTTTGGTGGGCGTGATTTTTTGGGGGGGTGGGGGGCAGCATTTTATTGAATTAAAGTGGGCCGGTCTGGATGAAGTCCAGGGCCAAATTTTTGCCCCAGTCCAGCCCTGCATAGAACTGATCTTTTTACATATGCATTAAAGGTTTAGTCACTCTCTCTCTTTAATCATTTATCATTGGTCATCCTGGGTATCATACTTCAGTAACAACTGGTTAAGTAGACTCTGCTTGGTAGGCCTGGTATAAATGCCCTTTTTGTCCAATTGTTTTAACAATTTGCCATTGCTCTTCCTTTTATTTAGCTAAACATCAGCTATACTACATGTACATTATGTCACTGTGACATTAATATTTGTGAGTGCAAGAGCTCATTCACATGAGAGTATATTATATGTCAGCTGTAATTTTCTCTTCTGAAGACTTTTTATTCTGTACTTGTTCTGTTAAACATATATTTACCAATATCCATAGCTGTAGCATGCATGACACTTCTCAGTTATAATTTAAATTGTTCCACACAATGATATATCTCAGTCATAGGCTTTCAGGTACTTGTTGATTAAATACAGGCTTAAGTCAGGCAGATTGTTGTGAACATATTTTTACTTTGCACATTTCCCGCAGACATTTGAGAAATGCATAAACTGAAATCTGCATGTAAATGATCAAATCTGCAATAAATATGAGGTTAAACCCACCAAGCTACTTACCACTGTGACTGTTGTTTTCAAAAATGAAAGCTAAAAATAACAATGACAATCACATACCTAAAAGTAACAATGGCACAGGCAGGGCTGCTGATAGGGGGGGACCACCAGTCCTCTTGTAGGGGGCCCGGGCTCACAGGGGGGCCCAAACAGCAGAGGAAATCAGTGCGGTCGGATGGAGGGGCAATTACAGGATGCCCTATGTGACTCTCTGCAGCAGCTGGAATCCTGTTTCTCTCCCTCCCGCCGACTTTCAGCTGCTGCAGGGAGAGACGCAGACACAGCTGACGGCTTCCCTGTCCCATGAAAAAAATAACAAATTGTAACCCTGTATTGTTTTAATCCCTTGTAAAATTTAATAAAATTCTTGGAAAAAAAATAGTAAAAAAAATTGTTTTTAAATATTGTAACATTTTTGTTTTCAAAACATTATTTAAAAAAAAAAAATGAAATGTTTTTGTTCAAAAAAAAAAAAAAAAAAAAGAATTAAAAAAGGGCTAATTCACACAGCTTCTCTGTAATCTTTGTGTCCGCTAAGAATGATTTTAGTATATTTTTTGTGAAAATTTGGTTTAGATATATTTGAGGGGGGCCCTGCCAGGTAGGCTGTATGGGGCCCCGTGATTTCTAACAGCAGCCCTGGGCACAGGTGACAAATAGCACCTGTATTATAGGTTAGTGAATTGAGCCTGTGAAGTTCAACAGACTCGTACGCCTGTGGACCCCTTTTGTAAAATTTTAACCACACAAAAATTTGTTGTGTTAGAAAATTTTAAAAAGCAACTTGTTAGATTCTGTGAGCACAAAAGCATCTGGTAAAGAGACCACCGGGTTATTTACTAAAGGCAAAACCACTTTGCACTACAAATGCAAAGTGCACTTGAAATTGCACTGAAAGTGCACGTGGAAGTGCAGTCGCTGTAGATCCGAGGGGGACATGCAAGGAAAATAAAAAACAGCATTTTAGCCTGCACGTGATTGGATAATAAAATCAGCAGAGCTTCCCCTCATTTCAGATCTACCCCTCAGATTTACAGCGACTGCACTTTCAGTGCAATTTCAAGAGCACTTTGCACTTGTAGTTTGCACTTGTAGTGCAAAGTGGATTTGCCTTTCGTAAATAACCCCCATATCTAATGTATATATTATTATATTATAAAGGCAGACATAACACTCACTGTTAGAACCACTGTTAAGTTAAACTGTTGCTATGTTTCAACATTATGGGCCCCGCAATAATCCTTGCATTCCAAGACTTCTGGGTGTGGTGGATGCCTATGTCTCACTGTTGTCTTCTGTTGACTCCCTCTAACCACTTTATCACTAAGTTGTCCCTGAACCTCTCGCACACAGACTTTCAATGATCTTTAAAAATTGTAAGTGCACCCAATTAATATTAATATCAGTGTCTTGTTTAGGAAATCAAAGTCTGTATAAACTTCAGCCATCCCAACCCTAAAGACAGAGGCAAAATGCTTTTGGTGCTTCCATCTTCACCCAGTCTTCCTTCCTAGTTTGCACACTCTGGCTGTTTGAACAGCTGGGATGTGATGACATTACTCCCACGACATGAGCCCAGAAATCACAATCGTGGCATGATACTCTCTGCATTAAGGACACACTCAGTGTCTCCTTTATGCAGAGTGCACTGTGCATGTGCAATGACATCATCAGCTGTAGCTGTTGCGAATATCTCCTAAACAGCACAAGTTTTGGTGATATCCATGATACCTACAGGTAAGACTTACTATAAGCTTACCTGTAGACACAAAGTGCTAAGTTTGAGTTTACTTCCCCTGTAAATTAAGCATAGATTGACAAATAAAATACAAATATGGCAGCGTCTCCCATTATCAGTTGCAGGGAGATGCAATCTGATTAAAATGCTGTGGATGCCACAGTCACTATACTTATTGCATAATACGCCAATATGGATACATAAGAAATGGTTTAGGAAAATTGATACATTATTTAGAGAACTAATATGGAAAGGATGTCAGCCCAGGATAAGCTTACAAGCCCTACAGCTATCAACAAGGGAGGGAGGTATGGCGGTGCCACACCCACGGTGCTACTTTCTGGCAGCACAATTGCAGCATACAGGAGTAAGAACAGAGCCAGGAGGAGATATAAATGGGGGACTAATGACAGTGGGGGCACCCCATAAAATAGCGACAGAGGTCTTGGAGGCTAACTCATTTGTCAATAAATCCCCCACGGTTAACCACTTAAGCCCCGGACCATTTGGTAGCTAAAGGACCAGAGGTGAATTCAGAATTTTGCACTGCGCTGCTTTAACTGTAAATTGTGCGGACATGCAATGTTGTACCCAAACGAAATTTGCGTCCTTTTCTTCCCACAAATAGAGCTTTCTTTTAATGGTATTTGATTGCCTCTGCGATTTTTATTTTTTGCGATATAAACGGAAAAAGACCGAAAATTTTGAAAAAAAAATGATATTTTCTACTTTTTGTTATAAGAAAAATCGAATAAACTCAATTGTAGTCATACATTTAGGCCAAAATGTATTCAGCCACATGTTTTTAGTAAAAAAAATGTCAATAAGCGTATATTTATTGGTTTGCGCAAAAGTTATAGAGTTTACAAATTAGGGTACATTTTCTGAAATTTACACAGCTTTAAATTTATGACTGCCTATCTCATTTCTTGAGGTGCTAAAATTACAGGGCAGTACAAAACCCCCCCAAATGACCCCATTTTGGAAAGTAGACACCCCAAGGAAATTGCTGAGAGGCATGTTGAGCCCATTGAATTTTTTATTTTTTTTGTCTTAAGTGATTGAATAATGACAAAAAAAAAAAAAAAAAATTACAAAAAGTTGTCACTAAATGATATATTGCTCACACATGCCATGGTTATATGTGGAATTTCACCCCAAAATACATTTTGCTGCTTCTCCTGAGTACGGGGATACCACATGTGTGGGACTTTTTGGGAGCCTAACCGCGTACGGGAACCCGGAAATCAAGCACCGCCTTCAGGATTTCTAAGGGCGCAAATTTTTGATTTCACTCCTCACTACCTATCACAGTTTCGAAGGCCATAAAATGCCAAAATAGCACAAAACCCCCCCAAATGACCCCATTTTAGAAAGTAGACACCCCAAGGAAATTGCTGAGAGGCCTGTTGAGCCCATTGAATATATATTTTTTTGTCCCAAGTGATTGAATAATGACAAAAAAAAAATTACAAAAAGTTATCACTAAATGATATATTGCTCACACATGCCATGGTTATATGTGGAATTACACCCCAAAATACATTTTTCTGCTTCTCCTGAGTACGGGGATACCACATGTGTGGGACTTTTTAGGAGCCTAGCCGCGTACGAGACCCCGAAAACCAAGCACCGCCTTCAGGATTTCTAGGCACAAATGCTGACGCTATAAAAACATGCGGCGAACCTAAAAAAAATTACTGGCTACCGATCTGCATCACCGACACTAAGACAGCGTTTAGAAAAACAATTGCTTAGCGACAGTGGTGATAGGGGGTGAAAGGGTTACCTGGGGGCGATCAAGGGGGTTAAACCTTTATTAGATAATATATTGGGGTACCTGACGCTATAAAAACCTGCGGCGAACCTAAAAAAAATTACCGGCTACCGATCTGCATCACAGACACTAAGACAGCGTTTAGAAAAACGATCGCTTAGTGACAGTGGTGATAGGGGTGAAAGGGTTACCTGGGGGGCAATCAAGGGGGTTAAACCTTTATTAGATAATATATTGGGGTACCTGACGCTATAAAAACATGCGGCGAACCTAAAAAAAATTACTGGCTGCCGATCGGCATCACTGACGCTAAGACAGCGATCAGAAAAATGATCGCTTAGCGACAGTGGTGATAGGGGGTGAAAGGGTTATCTGGGGGGTGATCAGGGGGTTAAACCTTTATTAGGGGGGGTTAGGGGGCTACACTGGACCTAAGACTAAACTTTGGTGACACTTTTACAGTCACAAATGTCACTGATTGCAGTGATCACTAAATAAATGGTCACTGCAATCAGTGACACTGTGACTGGGGGCTGGGGGGTGATCTGGGGGGTGATCTGGGGGGGGCGATTTATGTCCCTATGTGTCCTGGTGTCAGTGTAGTGTTGTGTGCACTGACCTGATGTCTTCTCTTGTACGGCGCTCGGTATATGTGAGCGCCGCACCAGAGATGACATCACTTCCTCCTGCTCCCTCTGTCTGACACAGACAGAGGGGGCATTTCCATTCGCCGGGAGCGATCGCGAGGGGGTGGCCAGAAACAAATGGCTGCCCCCTCATCCCGGAACGCTCCCGGACACTTAGCCACCGCTCACTGTATAGGAGGGGGGTCCGATTGGACCCCCCAACTATACAAAGGCAATCACGTATGCTCTACGTGATTGTGCCTGTCGGTGCCATTCTGCCGACGTATATATACAGTGAGCGGTCGTTAAGTGGTTAAGATGGCCATAAAGGTATGGAAAGCAGTAAAAGCAATAGGGGGACAAGGTGGAGTGACAGAATCTTCAGGAGTTGGAGACGGTGGGAAAAATCAAGGAATGGGAAGTAAAGGGGATAGTCAGGCTAGCCCAGTTGTATGAGGGAAGAACTCTAAAAACTTTTACTGCATTGAGAGAGGAATATGATGTTCCTAAACATACATTTTATAGATATCTTGAAATTAGACACGCTTTAAATGCTCAGTTTGACAGATTGGGACCAGACTGGTGTAAAACTCCTATTCTTCAGAGATTGGGTAATCAGAGTCGGACTGGGGGTTTTATTTCTGAAATCTATCCACATATATGTAAAGCAAGTATTGAGGGTCCAGAACATCTCAAAAGTAAAGGGAAATGGGTGGAAGATTTAGGGCCCATATCAGAGGGGCAGAGGAAGAAGATATTAGAGAGCGGACACTTGGTAACAGTCTCGCCCGCACAGAAGTTCTCATATTTGATGCTGCTACATAGGACATACTATACACAAAAAAGGCTGTTTAGGTTTGGGTGGAGGACAGATGCAGGGTGCCCCAGGTGCCAGGGCACGTGGGACTTGATGCATATGATATGGAGGTGCCTGAAATTGGTCAGAGGTCCTTAACACCATAAATAGGATATATAAAATAGCATTAGAAATGGATCCCAGACTGTGTATTCTGGAACTAGGGGAAGTAATAAGCGGAGAGGCCAGTACAACAAAAGCAGTGCTCAGATGTCTTTTCCATGCAAGAAAATTAATTGCGCAAAGATGGCAAGCAGAGAACCCTCCTTTGGGAAAAGATTGGGTTATTGTAGTCACTGAAACAATTTGGAAGGAGCAAGTAGTTTACACCAAGAAAAGGAATATTAGAGAGTTTTAAAAAGTGTGGAAACCGTGGTTGGAAAATATGGGGTACCCTTTGTAACATAGAAGAAATTAAGTAAGAAGAGTGGTTTAAGAAGAGTAAATAAAAAAAATAATAATAAAAAATAAACAATGTGTGGAAAAGGAAAGAAAAGAAGATAGAAAACCTATTACGAGAGATGGTAGAGATGGGGGGTGGGGAAAGGGTTAATAGAGTGAAAATGTGTACTATTGATAATATCTTGCCACTTCAAATTATGAAATATATATATGCATATGTATGTCCACAATGCAGCTCCCCCCCCCACACATATACTTACCAGAGCCCCATCCTAATTCAGCGATGTGCATGAGAGCAGCTGGATCTCTCTCTCCTCATTGGCTCACAGCAGCGGGAGCCTTCGGCTCCTGCTGTTGTCAATCAAAGCCAGTGAGCTAATGAGGAGGAAGTGGGGGTGGGGTCGAGGTGTACTTTGTGTGTGTGTGTGGCATTGTCCAGTGTGGCTCAAGAGGCTTACTATTGGGGGCACTCGGCAGGGGGGAAGAGCCAGGACAGCCAGGGGGGGAACCCAAAAATAGTAGGCAAGTATAAAAAAAAAATGTTTTTAACACCTTTAGAATCCCTTTAAACCTGAGCAATTTAGATTGAGCATATAATGAAAAAATACATAAACAGAGTTTACCTGTCATAGTGAAAATGATCACATGATTGTAGCAGATGAATTCAAATCTCAACCTTTTTTATTGGTGGTAATCCTTCATTTTCCAAGTAGCAAACTGAGGATGGGTCAGTGAGCAATTTATATTAATTGCAGCAAAGAACAGGGCTGTCACAGAGCTGACTTTGTCAGATTGACTGAACAAAGTCAGGGAATAATCCACAATCATGTATTTCAACTGTAAACGTAGTAGTTTGCCTGGATTCTAGCTTTTAGAAAACAAGCAATGGAGCCTTGAAAAAGTCTACCTGAAAATGTGAAAGAGAAGACAGTCCAGGCTACTGCGTCAATGCCCATCCTTTTCCTGTTCTTGGCAACTCATGTTAAATCATCTAAAAGGCAAGCATACTGTAACTGAAGGTTTCCAATCATCAACTTAAAAAGAGAACTCTTTAGCTCAATAGCACAATAGGTAGTGATTGTGAAGGTGATTTGAAATATATCAATCAAAGGGCTCCAAGTTGGATACAAGATTGAATTATTTTTATTTAACACTTTAGAGGTAGATTTTCATAAGCACTATGGGGTGTTTGGATTTAGCAATAGAACATATGTGACATGTAGAAGAAATAAATGGGTGTTGGTGTTGGGGTGAGTGATGTCTTTTGTCAGGCTTGGGAAAAGCAATGTAATTATACGTTTACTTAAAAAAATATGTGCTAATAGAACAAGTGCCAAGACCAAATTAAAGATTCCAAATTGGTTTATTAGTTTGCACTAAAAAACAGCCAGCATGCTTCAGGGGCCCTCTTCATTGGAGCTTCAGTTAAAGAAAGAAACTCAAAATAGGACTTTCCTGTGTAAATCTATGTAAGGAAGTTACTAGAAAGCAGCATTTGCATGAACGGTAGTAAAAATAAGCAGTATAATGGTATCATATGGTGTCATCTTGGTGCTGGAAAGGTATGAGAGTGCAAGGAATACTTAGCCCGAAGATTTACCATTCTAATTTCAACTATTTTATTGACCACCAATACTTGAAATAGGAGCTTCCTATAGCTACATTTTAAGTTATACATTTTAGAGATTTTTTGTAGCATACTAAAGTCAGATGCTCTATTTAATCATAACTTTGTTCATGTATATAGCCCTACTGAGTGGAGTGGATGACCCCTTAAAACATGGCTTCTAGTGCTTAATTGTTCTAATTACTCACTACCTTACAACATACACAAGTGTTTAGCATTTTATATGCGCAACCTAAGCTCATCTGGAGAGTGGCAGAGCTCTATATTTATAGGGCTACGTGCTGGACCAGAGTTGCTTCTTCTACAAATTTTACAGTTCTGTGATAAAAATATGATGTCTGATTTTCAGTTTGAATGCTTCCTCTTTTCTTCCTGCAGTTGAACCCAGGTTTGGAACAAACTTTGGCTGTACGGGCATTCGTCTGAATGACTCATATATAACTGCGGCATTTCTACCGCTTCTATATATGACATCTTCCTATTGTCAATAGTTCCTAAGGAAATGGCAGATGACAGCTGATTCCCCTAGCGACCCCTGACATCACCAGGACTATAACATTATATGGCCAGCATTGGGACAGGGATAGTGGTGAAATCACTGTCCAAATATAGCCACTGGACATATTTTGGCAATGTCTTTGAACAAGCATGAACATGGCAATATTTGGTTAAGGATGTCACTCCTATCCCCTTCTCTTTTATAGCTGATGACAATTTGGAGAGCTTTCATTCCACTTGGTGTAACATCGGTATGGGTCATGTGTGTCCCAGGTTCGTTGAGTGTTTTCTTTTTGGAAGTTATCATGATCAATGGTGTATAACTCCTGTGCTCCATTAACTACTTGCAGCCCACCCACCATAAAATGATGGGGAGTGGTGTGGCTCTTATTCTGGGATGACGCCATATGACGGTGCTCAGTTTAGCCGCGATCATCCGCAGCGCAGCGATAGTGGGTGAACCGTGTTCCTGGGACACAGCGTGACCCCGATCTTGGCAAAGAGTCACGGGTTAAGTGTGTCCTAGGGATGTGTTCTAACTGTAGGGGGGATGGGCTATGTGTGACACGACACTGATCACCGCTCCCGATCACAGGGAGCGGTGATCAGTGTCCTGTCACTAGGAAGAACGGGGAAATGCTTGTTTACATTAGCATTTCCCCATTCTTCCTCTCCGTGAGACGATCGCGGGACTCCCGGCGGACATCGAATCCGCGGAACCCACGGTCAAACTCGCGGCTGGCGCGCACGCGCCCACAATGCCGCGTCTTAAAGGCGACGTGTATATATACGTCGATCTGCCCAGCCGTGCCATTCTGCCGACGTATATAGTCGTGCAGCAGTCGGCAAGCAGTTAAAGAGGAAGCCACATATATATCATGTTTCTGAACTGTAGTCACATTGTTTTCACTATTGGACTATTATCATTTATTGATTACCATTTAGTACACTCATATATTAACAGTGATACAATTTCTGTTGCAAAGGATGCATAAAATCTTACTTCTATTTAGTGCAAACTTTTGGCAAAATCAGTGAGCCAATCACACAAGGAAATTTAATTTTTATAGGTCATTATGTAGGCTGCCATATTGCACTGAATTTTGCAGAAAACGAAAGTGCTGCAGTTTGAAATGGAAAGGTCATTTTTAATAGCATTAAATTAAAGCATATATCACATTAAAAATGTTAATAGCGAGGTAGACTGCATGAATAAGAAAGGCGACATAGGCCAAATATCAAGCTAGGGTCAGTGCTAGCAGGGCAATTATTATACAAAATTAAACAACGAGGAGACTTTATGGTAATTTTTGGTTATAATTGACCTTTCCTTTTCAACCTGAATTTTCTGTAATTTTCTAAAAATGATAAAAAAAAAATTCATGCAATATGGAAACGTGGAAGCATTCTGAACACTACCGATGTACAAAACACCCCCAGAAATGTCATCTCCTGCTTGTGTGATTGACTCATTGATTTTCTCAGATGTCTAAGTAAAATTGTAGGCATCCCCTACAATAGGAATTTTATTTTTGATAAGATACTCCCTAAGGGTTAACTGCTTCTAAAGGGTTGCAGACAATGCAGCATTCCTCATTAGAACTCCTAAAGTACACTAGGTGGTTATAATGAGCACAGACCCTCACAATCAGGTATCAGTAAAGGACTTGGTGAAACGAATAGCTTTTTCTTCAGAACAAAAAGAAGTAGGACTAAAAAAGTCTGTTAACTACATACAGGTGAAACTCGAAAAATTATAATGCAACTTAAAAGGTGAAACTAATATATGAGATGGATTTATTACATGCAAAGCAAGATAGTTCAATCTGTGATTTGTCATAATTGTGATGATTATGGCTTACAGCTCATGAAAACCCCAAATCCACAATCTCAGAAAATTAGAATATACATGCAATCAATAAAACGAGGATTGTACATAGAACAATATTGGACCTCTGAAAAGTATAAGCATGCATATGTACTCAGTCAGTACCTCAATGCGGCAAAGCATGGAAGCTATCAGCCTGTCCCACTGCTGAGGTGTTATGGAAGACCAGGATGCTTCAATAGTGCCCTTCAGCTCTTCTGCATTATTCGGTCTCATGTCTCTCATCTTTCTCTTGGCAATGCCCCATAGATTCTCTGTGGGGTTCAGGTCAGGCGAGTTTTCTGGCTAATCAAGCACAGTAATCCAACCGTCATTGAACCAGGTTTTGGTGCTTTTGGCAGTGTGGACAGATGCCAAGTCCTGCTGGAAAATGAAGTCAGTATCCCCATAGAGCTCGTCTGCGGAAGGAAGCATGAAGTGCTCCAAAATCTCCTAGTAGCCGACTGCGTTGACCCTGGACATAATGAAGCACAGTGGACCAACACCAGCAGATGGCATGGCTCCCCAAATCAACACAGACTGTGGAAACTTCACACTGGACTTCAAGCATCTTGCAGTGTGTGCCTCTCCATTCTTCCTCCATACTCTGGGTCCTTGGTTTCCAAATGAGATGCAAAATTTGCTCTCATCAGAAAAGAGGACTTTGGACCACTGAGCAGCAGACCAGGTCTGTTTTTCTTTAGCCCAGGTAAGATGCTTCTGACGTTGTTTGTTCTTCAAGAGTGGATTGACAAGAAGAATACGACATTTGAAGCCCATGTCCAGGATCCGTCTCTGTGTGGTGGCTCTTGATGCACTGACTCCAGCCTCAGTCCACTCCTTGTGAAAGTCCCCAACACTTTTGAATGGCCTTTTCCTGACAATCCTCTCCAGGCTGCGGTCATCCCTGCTGCTTGTGCACCTTTTTCTTCCACACCTTTCCCTTCCACATAATGTTCTATTAATGTGCTTTGATACAGCACTTTGGGAACATCCAACTTCTTTTACAATTACCTTTTGAGGCTTTCCCTCCTTATGGAGGGTGTCAATGATGGTTTTCTGCACAACTGTCAGGTCAGCAGTCTTTCCCATGATTGTGATTTCTACTGAACCAGTCTGAGAGACAATTTAACAATTTCCCTACCCAGCCATAGTCAAATGACGTCCACAGATGGGATCTCCCATCCTGGGTGGACGTCATATGACGTCCTGGGCCTTGAGGGGGAATATCTGAATGATGCCTGCAGCTAGAGGCATAATTCAGATATCCTTTTGTTCTGCCGGCGATTCTGTGCGCCATAAGAACGATCATAGTGGAGGAGAGATGTGGGGTCTTATTGACCCTGCATCTCTCAATTGTGAGGACCTGTCACACACATTCCTATTACAAGGGATGTTTACATTCCTTGTAATAGGAATAAAAGTGATCAAAAAAAAAAAAGTAAAATAAGTGTAAAAATAAAAAAAGTAAGTAAGTCCCGCCCGCATATGTAAACGCAGTTCAAACCACATATGTGAGGTATGCGTTAGAGTGTGTGCAACAATTCTAGCACTAGACCTCCTCTGTAACTCTAACCTGGTAACCTGTAAAAAAAATTAAAGGTTCGCCTATGGAGATTTTTAGTACCGAAGTTTAGCGCCATTCCATGAGTGTGCGCAATTTTAAAGCGTGACATGTTAGGTATCTATTTACTCGGCGTAACATCATCTTTCATATTTTCCCCAAAAATTGGGCTAACATTACTGTTTTGTTATTTTTTAATTCATGAAACCTTTTTTTTCCCCAAAAAAGACGTTTGAAAAATTATTGCGCAAATATGTGCAAGAAAAAAAGTTGCAATGACCGTCATTTTATTCCCTAGGGTGTCTGCTAAAAAACATATATAATGTTTGGGGGTTCTGAGTAATTTTCTAGCAAAAGAATGATGATTTGTACATGTAGGAGAGAAGTGCCAGAATAGGCCCAGTATTGAGGTGATAAAAAAAGCCCGGGGTTGAAGTGGTTAAAGGCTCAGGAACCCTTTGCAGGTGTTATGGCTTAATTATCTGATTAGAGTGGTGGGACACTTTGAGCCTAGAATATAGCACCTTTTCACAATATTACAATTTTCTGAGATTGTGGATTTGGGGTTTTCATGATCTGTAAGCCATGATCATCACAATTATGACAAATCACGGCTTGAAATATCTTGCTTTGCATGTAATGAGTCTATCGCATATATTAGTTTCACCTTTTAAGTTGCATTAGTGAAATAAATGAACTTTTGCACGATATTCAAATTTTTCGAGTTTCACCTGTATATCCAGGGTCTGAAAAGGTGAAAACAAGCTCACATCTGCAGCAGCCATACATTTGTGTATTTGTTTTGCTCAGGGAGCGCTCAGCTTTAATGTAAACGTGATACAGGTGGCTGTATAGCCACCTGATCACCTTTAGGGTTCTTTCAGAATGTTGCGACTTCCCACCTCCAGGTTCCCAACTGTTTCTATGGTTCCCAGGCTTCCCCATTCCTTCCAGGAGACCCGGACCAACAATTGGTGAGTTCAGAGTGGCAAATGGGAGGAGATAAGGGACCATTCCTTCCCTGATCTTACCTGCTGTGTGTCAAGCCAAGAGTGCTCATCTCTAAACGTTTCCAGATTCAGAGCTGCCAGAATCCTAGCTCAAATACTGGGTGCACAGCAGTTCAAGCACAGTGCTAAAATAAAAGTAACCCCATTGCCTTGCGCACACTTATAAATGCTTTTACAGGGTATGCACGTGTACATAAACAGTAATTGTTCCACACACATTATATACTGCAGCAAATGTCAGAGTGAGAGCAGTAAATCTAGGGTCATTATTATACTAAACCCGGGTCTGGCAACCTAAAGATCGCGGGCTACCTGTCGACCGTGGGTAGGTGACAGGAAGACCAGGAACAGGTCTGCGCCGCTGACACCCACCTTCTGTATCACCCTCCACCTCCCCTCCCCAATCCCTGCAGCCTGAGCACAACACACTCCTGATCCCTTAAATCTGAGTGCAACGCACTCCTGATCCCTGCAGTCTGAGCATAACACACTCCTGATCCCTGCATTATGAGTACAACACACTCCTGATCCCTGCATTCTGAGTGTAACGCACTCCTGAACCCTGCTTTCCAAGCGTATCGCCTCCTGATCCCTGCATTCTGAGGGTAACGCACTCCTGATCCCTGCATTCTGAGGGTAGCATACTCCTGATCCCTGCATTCTGAGGGTAGCACACTCCTGATCCCTGCATTCTGAGCATAATGCACTCCTTAACCCTGCATTCTGAGGGTAACGCACTCCTGATCCCTGCATTCTGAGGGTAACGCACTCCTGATCCCTGCATTCTGAGGGTAACCCACTCCTGATCCATGCATTCTGAGCGTAATGCACTCCTTAACCCTGCATTCTGAGGGTAACACACTCCTGATCCCTGCATTCTGAGCGTAACACACTCCTTAACCCAGCATTCTGAAGTCAAAATGACTTCCGTTTTCCGGGGGGAGTGGTAATGGCGCGATGGAGTGAGCAGGAGTGCCGAACACTCCAATTCAAACGTACTCCACCCGCTATATGACTGGAAGGCAAGACACTACATAGGACGGGGAAGGCAGCTATAGAGTTGCTCTGATACGGGAAACCCTGCCTGAGATATCGGCAACAGCAGCAGCCATCTCCACACCGCAGAAGGCGCAGCAGTCAGGAATGATGGAAGCTAATGCGGGAACCCCACTGCTATGGAGGTAACGAACGGTGGAGATGCACAGCAAAGCCCCTCACAGACCAATGGCCATGGACTTCACGTAGGCCAGACTACTGTATATAATACCCAGACACAGGAACAGGATGGAGAGCCTGATATTAGGCAGCTATTTCAGCTCATACAGGCATTACCTACCAGAGACTCGAGTATATACAGAAGCTGATGGTCAGTGTAACGGGTACTCTAATTGAGGAGGTGCGTACTAAAGTAGTGGGGCTGGATGACGGACTGTGTAAATGGGAGACAAAGCAAAGCGTAATGGATCCACGCCTGGAGGCTTTGGAGAAAAAGGTACATATACAAAATCTGCAACTAACCATGCTACAGCTGCAATCAGAGGAAACTGAGAACAGGAGTAGGAGAAATAATATTTGGATCAAAGGGATCCCGGAAAATATAGATGGGCGGGTATTAAGAGACACAGTGATGACCATTTTAAACCGGCTATTAAAAAAACACCCAGAAACTCTGATTGAATTAGACCGAGTACATAAGGTATCCACCACAATAAATCATACCCAGACTAGCCCACGAGACGTACTCTGTAGGATCTATTTTTACAGGATTAAAGAGGATATTCTCAGAGCCGCCTGGCAGGCGGGAGCCTTGGACTATGAAGGAGGGGAAATACAAATATTCCCAGACTTATGCAGACAAACAAAAACCAGGCGGCGTATGCTAAAACCTCTCCTGGATTTTATATTGTCAAATGGGGCCACATATAGGTTGGGGCACCCATTGGCAGTATATGTGAAAAAGGGGGGGGGGGCAAAGTTTCAACCTGCGGGACCCGGATCAGCTCCCGGAGCTTTTTAACTTTTTGGGGGGACAGGCCATTGAGGTCCCTAACTGGTTAGGTTTACCAGCATGGATGGACTCCACCCAACACCCCATAATAATAAATAATGAGGACAGCAGATAAAGATCAGGGATAGAACAGGCAACCTGATACGATGGACCAGGAAACCCAAAGGACTTTTCCCACACATATTGAGGAATGTAGGAAGAAAAAAAGAAGAGAAAGAAAATGTTTTCTCTTTTTTTTCCTGGGGGGGATGTAGAGACTGGACTTTGTTTTGCTGGGTCAGAAAACCATTGATTATTGAGACAGCTGGACACACTAACAGTTTCAAATAAGGGACTTTCAACCTCCCCCCCACCCCTCCCAGTCTTTTTTTTTTGGGAGCAATCGGAGAGGGACAACTGAAAGGGAAGAAGAGGGAGAGAATGAGGGGGGAAGGAGGGAAAAGAAAAAAAAAGAGGAAAATGTATACAAATGTATAAAAGTGTTTATAAGCACAAATAAGTATAAAAGGGTATGAGAAGGGGAAGGAAGCCGACTGTAGGGGGGGGGGCAAGGATGAGCAAGAATACACGGGGTCGGACACTCAGCATATAAGTAGGCATATAGAGAAGGGGAGGGGGGGGTAGGGGAACAATGGGTAATCTGTCCTCATATAATATAGTGTGTTCAGAGGGAAATGTGCTTTTTTTTTTCCATGCTATGAGCTTTTTCACTTTTATGTTTTTTTGGGGTTGGGAAGATATCAGAAGGGTAATGCAGCTAGACACTATATCACAAAGTGTGTATTAGTTTTTTTTTTTTTTTGTGTACTTTTGTATCACACACATTCATATATGCCCTTAGGGTAATATTACAGAAGGAATCACCAAGGTCGGGGTTATATATATCACTAGACACATTTTGTACACATGAAGAGCACATTTGGATAAGTGGGAGGGGGAGGGTATATGAGGGATTAATCACTATATATAGGGGACCGCTGAGTGGGGAACCGAGTATACTATCAGTTAGCCGTATAAAGGAGGGAGGAGTAAGACATATCCCCCCTCCCAGTATTTTGTTTAAGAGTGACCCGTGTAGGATATATGACAGAAGATAGGATAATGGAAGAACATATATTTCATATTAGAGAATTATTCAGACCCTGTAGGATTTTGCACGGCGCTCTCTTGCTTGTGTTGCATTTTGACTTTTTTTTTTTTCTTAAGTGTGGGAATATTGAATACTGAAAATTGAATACTGTAGGGTATGAATAATATAATTTAATGTCTATGTATATGTACGTATCCATCATAGAGGGCAGGAACTAAAGGAATGCAAATTAGGAGGGTTAATTTATGCTGTCTACAATTTATAGGATGGCCGGGGTGGGGGGTGGAGGAGTAAATAAACTAATGCTGGGATGTATACCAGGAATATACTAGGGATACTAGTATGAAGGGGAAAAAAAGTATTTAAAAATGAGGGTGTACTGGGAGAGACGCTGCAACTCTGCATTTGTGCACAACCACTTCCCCGACTTGACACGCCTCTCCTCCAGAGGGAGGAAAGTCGGAGGCGTCCTTTCTTTTTCCTATACCACACACAGGGCGGGCTGAAAGTGGTGGGAAGCCCGCTCGCGTCTGGTTTTTCTTCTTGGGGTCACAGGGACAAACCGGACTCTGAAGCCTCGTACACACGGGCGGGAATCCCGTCGGGAATAAAACGTTGGTTTTCCCGACGGGATTCCCAGCAAGCTTGCCTTGCACGCCGAGTGTACACACGGCCATTCAAAAGAACCGCCGTTCTTTTGAATGGCAAGAACGCGGTGACGTCATCGACTACGACGAGCCTGCGCTCGTCACATTCAATGCCGTCGCTGCCATCTTGCTACACCCTACACTGCCCTTGTATGCTACAGCGCATGCGTCAAAGTATTTTCAAGCATGCGCGGGTTTACCGTAGAACAGGTAAGCATACAGACGACCGGTTTTCTCGGCAGGAAAACTCTGCCGAGAATCCCGACGAGAAAAATAGAGAGCAGGTTCTCTATTTTTCTCGTTGAGATTCCAGGCAGTTTTACCGACAAGAAACCATACACACGACCGGTTTTCTCGGCAAAAAGCTCTCCCAGCAGTTTTCTTGCCGAGAAAACCGGTCGTGTGTACGAGGCTTAAGATATAATTTTCTTCTCTTTCTCTTTTTTTTTTTTTCTCTCTTTCTCTTTCTTTCTCTCTCTCCCTCTGCCTCCCCACACAATATCCCTACTTCGCATGGCACTCGGGGTAGCCCCCCGACCTCCCCTGTGGGTCCTGTGTCCACCCTTAGAACGCACGAAGAGACTGACTTAATAAATTTAAAAATATAAAATAGCAAGATGACTAGGATAACTCTTACATCCTATAATGTGAAGGGACTGAATTCTCCAGAGAACCGCAACATGTTTCTTGCGGAACTGTGGAGACTGAAGTCCCATATCATATTTCTCCAAGAGACACATTAAAAAAAATAAAAAATTTAGAGATTGGGTAATTACAGATTCCCGACTGTGTATCACAGTTCATCACAGACATTAAAAGCAAAGGGGGTATCGATTATCCTATCAAAACAGATACCGTGGAAAGAATCAAAGACAATTACAGATGAGGAAGGGTGCCTTCTTATTGTAAAGGGGTCTATATACGATCAAAAAGTCACCTTGGTGAATTTATATCTGCCCAATGAGGGCCAAGTTGTGACCCTGGACACATATCTGACCCTAGTACACCAAAATAAGGAGGGGATCTTGCTGATGGGAGCAGACCTAAATATGGCACTAGACCCGACTCTGGATGTGTCAAAGGGCACCTCCCACCTATCGTATGTGAAACTGCGAAAAGCAAAAAGACTGCTCCAGGAACTGCAAGTTAGGGACAGCTGGAGAACTCTCCACGTGCACGACAGGGATTACACTTTCTTCTCCGCAAAACATAAAACATACTCTAGGATAGACTACATCTTTATATCTCAAAATGCCCTGCAGTGCATAGTGGAGACCTCCATTGGGTCACGTACACTATCAGATCATGCACCAACCAATTGTGTAGTAGAATGGGGAGAACCAAATATCCGAGAATGGCATTGGAAGCTTAATGAGACGCTTCTGAAAGAGACAGAATGCGTGGTACAGATAGCACAGGAATTGGAAACTTTTTTTTCATTAAATGACTCAGGAGAAGTGACCCCAACATGTTTATGGGAAACACATAAATGCTATATTAGAGGCATCCTTATATCATTAGGGGCGCGTAGAAAACGTTGACTGTGCACTAAGCTAGAGTCCTTGTCTCGGTGAGATCCGTAGACTAGAATTGACACATAAGAAATCGCAAACACGCCATATTGAGGAAAAGCTAACTCGTCTGCGCGAGGAACTAAATCTATTATTAACGGACAAAGCTAAAGCCACAATAACTCAGTGCAGACGAGCTTTCTATGAATACGGTAACAAACCGAGCAGGATGCTAGCCAATGCACTCAGAGAAACGAGGACACTTTATATATTATATCGAACACATTAAAACCCAGGGAGATGTATTAGCCAGCTCATCCCAGGCAATTGCAAAGGCGTTCAGAGACTACTATGTAGGCCTATATCAGATAGGGGACCAACAACGGATCTCAAAGATACTTAGTGGAGGGGAAGCGAAGGAGTACATAGAAGACTCAGGAATGCCTAGATTGCCGGATGAAGGAGCAGAACATATAGATGGCCCAATTACTATGAAAGAATTTACAGATGCTCTCAAAACATTAAAACCGGGTAAGGCCCCTGGCCCGGACGGGTTCACTCTGCTATACTATAAAACTTTTGCTGACAAATTGGCACCAAGATTTTTGGAGGCTTTTAATTCGGTACGAGAAGGGCAAAGGATGCCTGTAGAAACATTGATGGCGCATATAACACTGATACCTAAGGAGGGGGAAGATCCGTCTCAATGTTCGAGTTATCATCCAATTTCTCTGCTAAAAGTAGACCGAACCCGAAGCGCTCCAGTACTGCCCACAAGTAATTCCAATCAATACTGTCAAACGCCTTAGTGGTGTCTAGGGACAGCAGAGCTCTGCGTCCTGCATTATCCATATCTGACTGCATATTCAAGAATAACCGTCGCAGATTAATGGCAGTGGATTTATTTGGCATAAACCCCGCCTGGTCCCCGTGTATAAGGGAGGCTATTATAGTGTTAAGTCGCATAGCTAGCACTTTCGCCAATATTTTAATATCACATTGTAGTAACGAAATTGGCCTGTAAGATCCTGGGTCCACCGGATCCTAAAGCCCGGTACACACGGTCGGACTTTTGGCCAACAAACTTAATTTTGAGCAAGTTGGACCAACAATCCGACCGTGTGTACGCTCCATCGGACAAACTTTTTTGTTTTTGTTTTCATCGGACAAAAGTTGGGTCTGCAAACGGACAAACTTTTGGCCAACAAAAGTCCGATGGAGCAAAGTCCGACCGTGTGTATAGAAAACCATAGGACTTTTGTCCGATGGACAAAACAACTAATGTTAAAATCAACCAACAATAGCAGAAGTTGACCAAAGGGTGGCGGTAAAGAGCAGAAAAGAGCTGAAAAACCACGTGATGTTGCAAAAAGTTTTGGGAAAGTTTGCAGAAAAGTCAGAGCGTGTGTATGCTATGGGTGTTCCCGACCAACTCCGTTCAAGCAAAAAATCACGGAAAAGTACGATGGAAGTCCGACCGTGTGTATGGGGCTTTACCCGGTTTGAGGAGCAAGATAATGTTCACTTTTGCCATAGAGGGTGGAAGTTCTCCAGCCTCCAGAGCAGCGTTAAACACCCGAAGCAGACGCGGCAGCAAAGTGTCCGCATGTTGCTTATATACTTCCATGGGGATCCCATCCTCCCTGGGCGCCTTGCAATTGGGAAGTAGACCCACCGCCTCCTGAAGTTCATCGACCATAAGGGGAGCATCCAGTCCCTCCCTCTGCCCTGCAGTCAGCCTAGGGAATGTCAAGCTCTGCAAGTACTGCTCCAGATCCGCCCGCTCATAAGCAGTGCCAGGGCAGTACAGTTCCTCATAGAACCCCGCCAACTCCTTCATAATAGGTTCAGGGGAACTGACAATGGGCCCAGCTTTGGATTTTATTGCACCTATGGTTGGGGACCTCTGTTGTGAATTTGCTATTCGCGCCAGCATACGCCCAGTTTTCTCTCCCTCCTCAAAGAATGCTTGTTTGGCAAAAAAACGTTTTTTCTCGCCCATTGAGGAGAGCACCCGCTCATACGCTGACTGAGCGGCCTGCCACTCCTCCCTAGCCGAGTCAGAAGGATCTAATACATATCGCTGCTCAAGTTCTTTCACCCTTGCTTCCAGTTCCACCACAAAAGCCGATGAGTCCTTTTTCACTTTGGTCATTTCTGCTATTAGAACTCCTCTCAAAAATACCTTGAATGCCTCCCACTGCTGCATATAAGTACCTTCTGGGTTCTGAGTATTGAAAAACCCACGCATGCTCTCCTCTATAGCTTCAGGGGACTTAAACAATTTTAACCAAAATGCATTAAATTTCCATGGGGCTTTGGGGAGCGCCGGGGGTGGGGTGACCACCAGGTGCACTATCAGTGGGGAATGGTCAGACACACTTCGGGGCCTATATTCCATTGCGGATACATATTGTAGCATGCACGTGTTACCCACCCCCAGGTCTATTCTAGACAGACTACCATGCGATTTAGAGAAACACGAATACTGTCTAGCCCCCGGGTTACGATGCCGCCAGATATCCAACCAGCCAACCTCTTGCAACAACCGTGCCAGGGGGGTACCCCTGGAGAGGGCAGAGGCTCCTATGGCCGGGTGTCTATCCAGCGAGGGGTCCAAACAACAATTAAAGTCCCCTATCACCAGCAGCGGCACCTCAGGCCTACCATCCACATAGGAGATCAAGGCCCTCAGCACCACCACCGTGAAAGGGGGGGGGACATATATACATGCGATAATACACGTTAATGCACTCAATCTGCAATGAAGAAACACAAATCACCCATCAGGGTCAATGAGACTGTCCAATTCCCGATAGTCCAAGGAGCTGTGAACCAAGACACTCACCCCCCTGGAATAGGAGGTGTGAGTGGAGTGGTAAGCTTTGTTCACCCAGTTGTATTGCATACATTTCACAGTCTCCCCCGTTAGATGTGTTTCTTGGAAGCAAAATACCCCTAGGTGAAATTTTTTAAGGCACATACGAATCATAGTTCTCTTAAGAGGTGAGTGGAGCCCCTCACATTCCACGATACTATAGGGATCCCTGCCATTCATCAAAGTATAACAACATAATAAGCAAGTGTAACCCCATCAAACCCCAAAGTCTGTTGGTCCCTGGACATTTGCACAGGTCCTTGAAAAATGCACATTGGCTGATCATAATACCTGCAGTAAAATCAGTGCTGAAAAACCACCAACAAAGAAAATAAAAAATAAAAAAGGGGAGGACGCAACCAGCAGGCCCCGCCAACCGTTCAGTACCTTTCCCCGCCAACAGGGCAGGGCAAACACTGGCCCCCAGAAACAAACCTAGGAGGCCACTCAAGTTCAGAAATTGTATATCCACTCTAACGATGTCTGAAGCTCTCGTCTTGATCTGTTGCAATATAATGTCCCTCAGCCAGGGTTCATCCAGGTATGCTTAGTACAAAGTCTCCACTTCAGACTATGGCACCATAGGTGCCATGCTCAGCACAGGCGCCCTCCGGTAACCAGTGCGCCTACATCACTCCTCCTTACCATTCTGATTACGTAGTCTCAGGGCTTGCTCATTTCGGTCTAGCCAGTTAGTTGCCTCTTTGGCTGACTCAAAGATTTGTGCCTGACCATTCACGATCACTCGCAGCTTAGCCGGGTATAGCATGGCGTATGATAACTGTAGCTGTCTGAGCCTGCGTTTCACATCAAAGAACTTTGCTCTTCTTCTCTGCTCCTCAGCAGAGAAGTCAGGATAAAAATACACTCTGGCCCCGTTATGTTGTATGCTGGCCCTCTCCCTTGCCAGCCGGAGGCGGTTCTCGAAATCCTCTGCTCTGTCTATAGCCTCTCTCGCGAGTTGGTAAGCAGCTTTGGTGTCCCTTTCAATGGGGGGTAAATGATCCTCGATTTCACTCACCCTGCTCTCCACAGCAGTAGTGCGCTCCCTCATTTTCTGCATATCCTGTCTCAACAGTGACAATTCTTCTCGCATGGTTGCTACAGAGGCATTACCAATATTGACTGCCCTGAGGATGTCTGCCAGTGTGGATTGCGCAGCCCCAGATGCATCCGGATCATTAGAGTTCAGGGCCCCAGAGTCAGTCTGGTCTGTCTCATCACTCTCACTCTGTGCAGCTAAGATGGCCGCCCCTGCTTGTATCCCAGTCACAACAGGTTCTATATGCTGCGAGTGCCCAGCTGCATCAGTCCCCATGAGCCCATTCATTTTATGGGTATAGTAAATCATGTCCTTGGGTGTCTCCTTGCCCTGTGCCTTTAGCTGCTTCTGCCCTTTAGTTCCATGTTCCTTCAGCTTGTCAGCTCCGCGTGGAGTCCCCTTCACTGAGAACGCGGCGGCGCCATCTTGCAAATCAGGACCCATGTCTAAATGTGATTTTCGGGTCATTCCCCTAGTACAGAGGGCCGGCGGAGGTTCCCCTGAGGTCCCGGGATCGGGTGCTTGCAGCATATATCGGCACAAAGTCGTTTACTTGGCTGAGGCAGGATCGATCACGGATCAAGCTCAGGAGCTGTGTCCTCTCACATGCCAATCCAGGCCACGCCCCCCTTTTCTATATGTAATGGAACACGACAGTGCTGTCCACTATCGCCCATTATTTTTATCCTGACACTGGAACCACTCTTAAAGGAGTAGTAAAGTTACATGTTTTTTCACCTTAATGCATCCTATGCATTAAGGTGAAAAAACATTCGACAATACCGCCCCCCCCCCCGAGCCCCCGTTTTTCTTACCTGGCCCCTCGAAAGTCCCATGCTCGTCCCCGTCATCCTCTTCGTTTTTCAGCCTGGCCGCCGATTGGCTACACTGGATGGATTGAAAGCAGCGCAGCCATTGGCTGGCGCTGCTGTCAATCACATCCAATGACGCGGCGCGCGGGGGGCGGGGCCGAGTGATACAGTCGGCGGCTATGGCCGCCGCTGTATCACGGGAGCGCGCCCGCAATCACTCCACACCATGCGAGCTCACTCGCATTATGGTGTGGAGTCCTTGCGGGGAGGAGCCAAGACAGCCGCCGAGGGACCCCAGAAGACCAGGATCGGGGCCACTGTGTGCAAAACGAGCTGCACAGTGGAGGTAAGTATAACATGTTTGTTATTTTTAGGCAAAAAAAAGGGAAGCTTTAGTGCTCCTTTAAGAACAATAAAGGCCAATGCAGTTATAAGGGGTATCCCACTAAAAGGAGAGGAACATAAACTGGCCGCTTTTGCCGATGACCTTTTTTTTTTATAACCCTCCAAGCTCTATACATGACCCCATTACTAGCTGAGATATGTAAGTATGGGAGACTATCCAACTTTAAGGTCAACTATAACAAATCAGAAGCAATGGGTGTTAAGGTGAATATAGCACTGCAATACCAGTTATCCACCTTTTTTGCGCTCAGATGGACAGACTCCCATATAGGATATCTGGGGAATAAAATACCAAATAGATTAAATAGAATACTTGAAGAACTTAATTTTATCCCCCTGGCACGACAGATTAAATTGGATTTACAGAGATGGGATAAGTAAGTGTTTATGTGGTTTGGCAGAATTAACATTATAGAAATGAACGTAATGCCGAGATTGTTATATCTGTTACAGACTCTACCCGTCAGGATTCCCATAGGATTCCTGAGGGATTTGAGATCAAAGTTTGCGAGCTTCATCTGGGCTGGGAAACCTGCCAGAGTTCGGAGAGATATTCTGACTCTACCAAAAGAAAAAGGAGGGGTGGGATTCCCAGACCCAGTGGGCTATCACGAGGCATTACATCTAACAAGGGTACTGGATTGGTGCACGTCTCAAAAAAAAAACATGGGTACAGATGGAACAGGCAATGTCTGAGATACCCTTGGAGGGTTTAGCATGGCTCACGAACACGGCCATACCAAAGGCAGTGAAGCAACATCCAACGGTGGGGGCCACGCTTAGATCAGTTAAAAAGACATTTAAAAAAGTTCAAATGGCCACACCCTTGAGTCCGATGACCCCAATTGTGGGAAACCCGGCTTTCGAGCCAGGGTTAAAAGATAAAAGATTTATGAATTTAAAACGACAGGGTAAAAGCAGACTTACACATTTCTCGATAAACAATCAAGTGATGTCTAGAGAGGAGATCGACCGTGAGTTCTCAGAGGAACTAGATCCATTTAGGCAAATGCAGCTCAATGCCTTCCTCCGGTCAATTTCTACGCAAATGAGAGAAATACCCATGTAGCGGCCTCCTCACTCCCCTCTTTGCATCAGCTCGTCTTTCTCTTGTCTAGGGGTACCTCAGAGGGGGAGAGAGCGGGGTCACCACGCCAAGCCTTCACCACATATGTCTGTGTGGTGTAAGCAAAGTTCTTTCTCTATCTTCGGGTCAGTGTTGTGCACCTGAAGTTACCTTGAACAATGTCCACCAGAAAAGAGCCCCACACCATTAAAGTCCAACACTCCTTTATTCTTCTCGAATGAACATCACAATCAGTTAGACTCCCTTAAAGGACAGAACAAACAAGGAGGTGTGGATGTGAGTAGGCCCAGACACAATGAACTTTCCTCCATGAAAGTGGGCTGAGGTCTCCGAGCGGGGGGGGGGTTTCCTTCCAGGCGGTCTCCGATGGGAGGCTCACCTGTCACTGGCAATCTGCTGCACCCGGTCTTCAAGTGAGTATCTCCTGACGGTCCATTACACCTTCCGGATTCGGGTACCCAATCCCTGGGTTCCCTAGGACCTCCTTCCCTCGCGGAACTCAGTGGTGGGCACTGAGTTTCAGACCTCCATCCGAGTACCTCACCCCAGGCTAAAGGTGCCTGGGATGGAACACGACCTCCGGACGTCCTCTAGGCCTAGGCCACCTAGAGGACCGACACGAACCACCGCTCTCAGGCTGAAGGTGCCTGGGACCCGACCCCGTGACAAAGATGGCCGGCCCTTTATACCCTCTCCCAGCAAGCACGGCGGGTCCCCGCCCCACCATACCGCTGCCAAGGGAGGACAAAAAGGAGGCACGGCACACAGCAATGGTTCAACCCCAGCCCAGGGCGACAGCGCCACCTGCTGGACCGCAAGGAACTGCACACTGCTGGTGTCTCTGCCAGTTTTAAATAGAGAGAAAAGTGTATACCCGTTACACCCATATTATCTAAATTTGAGAAGTTATGCCTCAAGGGGGAAATAGTGAGACATGCGCTATCAATGTTGTACTCTACGGTGACCGAGTTAAAAGCCCCACAAGAATTGGGCTTTATACAGGCCTGGGAAACAGACTTGGGGGTCACATTTTCTGAGACGCAGAAAAATAAGATATTCAGGTTTACACATAAGGCCTCATTAGCAACCAGATATCAAGAAGGGGGCTATAATATCTTAAGCAGGTGGTAAAGAACCCCAACAGTATTGAATCGAATATACCCACAGGTGTCCAATCTTTGTTGGAGATGTCAAGGAGCAGAGGGCACTTTGATGCACATTTTTTGGGACTTCCCAGGAATAAAAGATTTCTGGAAAATGGTTTCTGAAACAGTAAAAGAAATTACGAATGTGTCTCTTGGAGAGAAGCCAGCCACCTTCCTCCTGTTTGATATCCCTCTCAATATAAAAATACAAAAAATCATTGGTGAGACATCTGCTTACAACAGCGAAAGCATGTATTCCAGCTCCCTGGAAAAGTACAGCTTCCCCAACTAGAATACAATGGATTACTAAAATAACAGAAATCCAACAAATGGAAAACGGAAAATTTATTTCATATACTTACCGTAATTTTCCTTTCCTGATGGACTCCATGGCAGCCTACGTGTGGGTTAATCCCGCCTCTCATACCTCATAGGACCCTTCTCCCATAAATCTTTGCTTCTAGCCAGAGACCGTGTTCCGTAATATAGCCTACTCCAGCAATGGGAGGGAACTCCTGCTGCCATGGAGTCCATCAGGAAAGGAAAATTACGGTAAGTATATGAAATAAATTTTCCGTTTTCCTGACAGACTCCATGGCAGCCTACGTGTGGGAAATGACTAGCCAAACACACCCGGGTGGGAAAATGCTGGTTAAAGAAAAAAATGGTTTAATTGACACCGTCAACAGATAAGACATGTAAACCAAAATTAACTGAAGACAAAGAAGCCGGTTCTACAAATAGTGCGTCATAAATGTGTTTATCGACGACCATGAGGCCGCTTTGCAGATCACTTCTGGGGAGACATGACGGGCGGCCGCCCATGATGTGGAGACGCTCCTGGTGGAATGAGCGGTCACTGCTTCTGGTGGAGCCTGACCCTTCGCTTTATACGCCCCTTGGATGGCCTGAACGATCCAGGCTGCGATGGTTCTGGAAGAAGCACGCAAACCTTTGTTTTTCCCTTGAAAGAAAATGAACAGATGATCAGATTGGCGAAACGAATTTGTGGCTTCCAGGTATTGTTTCAAGACTTCCCCAACGTCTAAAGGATGGACATTAGAGTTCTCAGGTGATCGGAAGGTAGGAAGAACGATTTCTTGATTCTCATGAAAAACCGATGTTACCTTAGGATTTGACCCAAGCATGGGAATCATAACTACACGATCCGGAAAGAAGGTCAGGAATGGTTCTTTGGAACCTAGGGAAACAATTTCGGAAACTCTTTTAGCCGATGTTATTGCTACAAGGAAGACCAATTTGAGGGTGAGTTCCTTGATAGATAGTTGACCCGTGTGATGTCCTTCTCTATCTGAGAAAAAATCCAAGACCAGAGGAAGATCCCATTTGGAAAATCTCGGTTTCCTCTGAGGTCTGAGCCTTATAGCTCCTCTGAAGAATTGTCTGACAAGAGTGTGTCTGGCCCAAGATATCCCTGTAAAGGCCGAGATAGCCGAAATCTGCACTCTTAGGGAACTGACTGACAAGGACAGATCCAGGCCCGTTTGGAGAAAACCTAGAACGTCTTGTATCCTGGGGTCGTCAGGAGAACCTTCAACCATAGAGATATAGTCTGTGAATTTTTTCCAGATCCTTTGATATACTTTGTTGGTATTAGCCCTTCTGGCGTTCAACAATGTAGAAATTGCTCTGCTTGGGCAACCTAATGCCTCTAGCCTTCCCCTCTCAAAAACCAAGCCATCAGACGGAGATGGGATGGGCATGGATGAAGAGTTATTCCCTGAGCCAGGAGATCTGATCTGGCTGGGAGGGGAACTGGATTCTGGAAGCTCAGCTGTAACAGGAGAGGAAACCATGGCCTGTTGGGCCAGTATGGGGCTATTGCCACAATTTCGGCCTTCTCCCCCATGAGTCTCGATAGGAACCGTAGAATGACCGGTACCGGGGGAAAGGCATACGCCTTGTTGAATCTCCACTGATCCGTCAGAGCATCCACTCCGAAGGCCTGGGGACAACGACCTCTCGTGTAATATTTTGTTAGTTTGAAATTGCACGGGGAGGCAAACAAATCTACTTCTGGTACAATTCCTAGGGATAGGATCCAATTGAAAACTTCTGTGTGGAGAGACCATTCGTTGTTGTCGAGGGTTGTTCTTGAGAGGAAATCTGCTTGTAGGTTCTGAGATCCGGGAAGATAGACAGCCGTCAGGTTCGTTAGATTTGTCTGGGCCCAAGACATGATTGGTTCTACTTCCCTCAGTAGAGAGAGACTGCGAGTGCCTCCCTGTCTTTTGATATACGAGACTGCCGACGTGTTGTCCAGCCTTAGGAGAACTGAGGTACCCTTTATCAGATGAAGAAAAGCTTGTAGAGCACAGAAGGCTGCTCGGATCTCCAGGACATTGGACACTATCTTTCTGGATGGGAAGTCCCACTTCCCCTGAGCTACTTCCTGCATGCAGAGAGCTCCCCAACCTCGGTTGCTGGCATCCGTCGTGATTGTGACCCAGGATATTGGGGCTATGGAATGACAATTTAGAAGATTCTTCCGTAGTAGCCACTAGGGAAGGCTTTCCCGCATGGACGGAGTTATCCGTATCCAATGGTCGTGAGATCCTGGCTCCCACTGCTGGAGAAAACCCTTCTGAAAAGGACGCATCTTCCACTGTGCCCATTTCACCATCGGGGCTGTGGATACCATGGTGCCTATTATCCTGAGGCACTGTGAAGCTTTGAGGAGAGGAGAGGCCATTGCCATGCGAATCCTGTCTCGAACTACTGGAATCTTCTCCAGGGGTAAGGAGATGGTACTTTGTATTGTATTGAATTGAGCGCAGAGAAAAACCAGAGATTGCGTAGGTTCTAACTGACTTTTCTCTTTGTTCAATAGCCAACCGAATTCTGTCAGGGTGGAGATGACCTGCGACTGATGTACTAGAAGTTGCTCCCTGTTTTGGGAAAGTAATAGCAGATCGTCCAGATAATGATGTAGCCGGATTCCTCTGGTCCTGATTAGAGCTACTACAGCCAACAAGAGCTTCGAAAACACTCACGGCGATGCTGTAAGCCCGAACGGGAGACATACGAATTGGAGGTGAATATGGCCCACTGCAAACCGAAGGTACTTTTGGAATTCCACAGCTATCGGGATGTGAAAGTAAGCGTCCTTCAGATCGATGGATACAAGCCAGTCGCCTGGCTGAACTGTCTGACGTATAGTGAGTAATGACTCCATTCTGAATTTTTCCTTTTTGATGAAGGTGTTTAGATGAGTCAGATCTATCACTGGTCTCCAAGAGCCGGTCTTTTTTTGAACCATAAATAGGGGTGAGTACATCCCCTGGAATCTTTCGTCTGTTGGTACCTGTATGGCGGCACCCTGGGCCACAAGAGTGCTTGTGTAAGAAAGAAGGATTTGTTTCTTCTCTTCCGAGCAGGGTAGTACTGTGGGTACGAACTGAAGTGTCGGTGGACTGACAAACACCCAGGAGTGACCTGAAGAGACTGTTTTGACAGTCCAGAAGTCTTTTATAGAGGCTGCCCAGATGTGTCGGAACTGAAGTAGCCGAGCTCCCACTTGTTCCGTCTGGGCCGACCCAATATCAAAAAGACTTAGGGGCTTCCCGTCCGCCTGAAGAGGCTACTTTTGTGGATTTTTGACCAGAAGGCTGATTTCTTCTCCAGTTCTTTCTGAATTCTCGACCCGGCCTATAACGGCGAGCATCTCTTGCACGATCCTGGTCTTGTCTCTGTTGAGGTCTTTTTTGATTGAAAAAACGACGGTCCTGAGGAAGGAACCCCGACTTACCCCCTGTGGCACGTGAGATAGCGCTGTCAAGCTTATTCCCAAAAAGGGAAGATCCTTGAAAGGGGATCCTGCACCATGCCTGTTTAGAGGCAGGATCAGCTACCCAAGGACGTAGCCACAAGGCACGTTTAGCTGTAACGGAAGAGAGCATGACACGTGCCACCAGGCGAATAATATCAAGAGAAGCCTCACCCAAAAAGACCAACGCCATTCTTAGTTCATGGATCGGCGTGCTTCTGGCTAACTCCTCGGAGACATTTGTTAAGGAAGAATCCACTTCATCTGTCCAGGCCTCCATTGCTTTGGACAGGGTTGCGAGGGCTAATGCTGGCTTACAGGCCATGCCCGCAGTGATATATATATGCTTAAGATCCGTATCTATTTTTCTCTCCAAACCGTCCCTGAAGGAAACAGAGTCCTCTAGCGGGAGGGTAACGTGTCTTACCAACCTCATCAAGGCTGCATCAATCAGGGGAGCTGATTCCAGATGTTTCACATCTTCATTTTTGAATGGGTACATCTTTGCGATTTTGGAAAGTAATGAATTTTTCCTATCTACGCTAGTCCATTCATCTGTAATAATATCTCCAAGTTCACCCAAAAAGGGGAAATTTGGGCGCTCCTTCTTAAGTTGTTTGAAGTACTTCCTTTGTTTAGAAGGAGCTTCTATTGGTTCATCCCATTTTAAAGCGTCTTTGACTGCTTTGATTAAGTCTGGAACTGAAGAAAAATCAAATCCAGTGGTATTGCTGACCTCTTCAACATCACAGTGTGAGGATTCGCTTGAGGAGCAATCATGCCGAGAGGGACCCGGGATTTCGGGGTCATCCTGAACTAGAACTGGTAATGAGTCCACAGGAGGAATGGTGGTACGGCTGGAGTCAGATTTGTTCAGGGATTCCTGGACCACTCTTCTGACTAGTGCCTCCACTTGGTGGTCCCCAGCTTCTCTCTCTCCTACTGCTCGGGAAAAACATGGCTCACAGAGGGATTTACCTTCCGGGACTTGAGCCTTACAACCCCAGCATACTCTTTTATCAGAACGACTGGAATGGCGGTGAGAGTGGTGCCTAGACCTAGACCTGGGCTCCTTACTATGATGTCTGGAGGATGATCTATAATGTCTAGCACTGGAAGAGGAATGTTGATGTTTTTTAGAATTGACATTATCTTCACGTGCTGAGTGTCTAATTTCAGACCTAGAGGGGCTGAAAAAAGAAAGAAAAAGAAAAGATATATTGGCTCATTTAAAAGAAGCCAATACTGCCAAGCAGAAGGAAAAGAATATTTTCCTACCTGCAGCGCAAGGGTTGGCCACTGGGGGGCGGTGAGACGTCCATAGCTTGAGCTGGGAAAACTGCAAAATCAACCATAACATAAACACAGGGAAGGAAAGTATAACACCAGCTATCCCTGCTATAAAAAGGTTTCCTACCTTTTCCAAGCCAAAACGAAGCACCGGGAAGTAGCTGGCTGATCCTGCAGGACATCCCAAGTTATAGCTGTATCTGACAGCTATTTAAACTTGGCGCCGACGATGACGTCACCGCGCCCCCAGCGTGAACCAGCGGAGCTCCTGCGCATGCGCGAACGCCGCCGCAACCCGAATTGCGCATGCGCGAACCAGGCCTCGATCTCGGATGAGGTTCACAGCTATGCATACAACCCGGAAGAGGTGGCTTAGTGTAACGCAGATGTGCTCCAGCCGCCATAGAGCCGAGGAAAGAAGGACAAACAACACACAAACACTTGCTGCCATATGAAAGAGAATAACAAGCGATGCATACAATACCAGCACGATCCTGATCCAGCCTGGAACTTTTAGGAGCCATCCCTCCACTGCACGGCCTGGGCGTTTTTCCTAATGGGCCTCCCGCTAATAGCTAGGACGTTTGGCCAAGTTGCCGCTTGCCCGCCAATGGCCGGGTTAGTAAGCTCTTCGTGGCACCGCAAAATGTCGCCCGCATCCACCCTGCTAATAGCTGGGCTAGTTGGACCTCCAAATAGAACCGCCATGAAACTCGTGCAACCAGGACTGAATCTGAAAACTTCTTTAAGGTAAGAAAGCACACCTTGGTCCTAGGAGGAGGACAAAAAAAGGAACACGGTCTCTGGCTAGAAGCAAAGATTTATGGGAGAAGGGTCCTATGAGGTATGAGAGGCGGGATTAACCCACACGTAGGCTGCCATGGAGTCTGTCAGGAAATTATCACTATGAGTATGAGGTAGCAGGAGGATAAATATCAACAAATTTGGGCCCCTTATATCACCTTTAGGCAACAGGGCGGGAGAGGGGGAGAGGTAGGAGAGATGGGGAAACCTTTGGATTTGTATTCCTTTTTTTTTTTCTCTTTTTTTTTAGTTTAGCTTTGCGCTAGGTTTTACTTCTCTGTTCTATATTATGCCCGTAGTCTTTGGGCTTTGGCTGTATGGGGAGGGAGAGGCCCAGGGAGGGGCAGAGTATTACAGCAGCCCATTACAAAACAATGGATAAATAGGACAAATGAGAAGAAAGAAGAAAGAGAATTCAAAAAATCTCCCTGTGTTAGGGTGAAAAGAGCAATTAATGATAATATAAAGTAGACGTTAAATGGAAAATAACTAGTAATGTTATACAAGATGTATTGTATGAAATGCTGTATCTCTGTTTATGTGAAAGAAAAACTAAAATAAAGAATTTATAAAAAAACAAAACAAAAAAAAAAAACCCTGCATTCTGAGCGTAACACACTTCTTTTCTTTTTCGTACATCACGGGACACAGAGCGACTTAGTCATTAGTAATGGGTTATATAGTTTACCTTCAGGTGCTGGCAGTGGCAACTTCCAAACCGGAAGTACCCTCCCCTATATAAGCCCCTCCCATCCGGGAGCACCTCAGTTTTTTGCCAGTGTCTAAGGTGTTGGCCAAAGAGTAACATGTGTTTTCCTGGGCTTGCGTACAGGTTCTTTTACGGGCCTTAGTAAGCTGTTCCGGATCCCACCAAAAAAGCTTCATAGCTAAACGGTCGGTACCCGGGCCTTGCAACAGAAGAGCAAGGTTTTGCCTGTAATGTCTCTCTTAGGAGGGCTGGACCCTGGGATCCAGAGCTCTGGTCATACCCACGACCAAGATGTTTTCTGTGCAGGGTGCTATACAGGTCCAGGGGAGTGGAATCCTTGGGAACCCGGTCCCTGAAGGTTTAATTACAATGCCTGCCGTGATAGGTGAAGTTTGGGCTTCTGTGGACCAAACAGAGTCCTGCGGCGGGGAACAGGTAAGTGGGGGCCCCCAGGAACTTGGTTCTATTGGGGGACCCCCAAGCCAAATTTGTCTTTCTGTCTGTTACCTAATGGTATTCCCGCTAATATCTGTGTATGCCTGTAACTACTGGAAAATGTAAAATTTTAATAGTAGTCAAGAAAAAAAAAAAAAAAAGAGGACCGCGGTACCTGTGTTAAACCACTAGAGGCCGCTGTGGTCCATTTTTTCTTGTCATGTGGATCTTTGGTTTTCTCAAGTCAAAAGATCCAGGCAGTTGGTAAGTTCACTTCCTCTGCCCTGTTGCTGCACTCATCCACCGCACAGGCCCTCCGGCAAAAAGGGCCCTGGCTCCTAGTCCCTGCTTGGTTTTGAAAAGGGCGCCAATGGCGCACGGGCGCGCGCGTGGGCGCGTGCACGCGCCTCCTATGAAAAAAAAGGGGCGGGGCGGGTGGATGACGCTCGATGCGCGCCGCGGCGCTTCTGCGCATGTGCAGGCGTCCCAGCATGTGTAAAAGACACAGTACAAGTGTCAGCTGGATGCAAGCAGAGCTAGCAACAAAACGGTGGCACACAGAGGCGGTTGATGCAGGCATCCCCATAGAAAGACACTTTAGTGGACACCAGCTGATATATAGCAGCAACTGTGTTAGACTATTACCAGCAAAATTGGTGTATGACGACGGGAATACCTCAGCTTTGTGCTTATAGGATATGTCGTCCAGACGCTCTGGAAATAAATCTTCCAAGAAGCGAAAGGGGTCTCCGTCGGGCTCTGAGGATTTTGGGCATGCTGTACTGCGCCAATCTCCCCTGAAATTTCAGAGGTCAGTAGCCGTAGGAACCCCGCAGTAGTACCTGGTACTGCGGCTGTCCCCAGTCCACCTGCTCCTGTATATATAACAGAGGAGGTTTTATCCTCAACTCTGGGAGGATTGGAAGAGAGATTAACAGCATTGATCGCTGCTTCCCTGTCACAGGAAAAGCGCGTCCGATCTCCGTCTCCTCCTGCAGAGTGCCTGTTAGTGGAGGAACAGTCCCAGAGATCGACCTACCTGAAGGGGATCAGGTGAGGTTGATAAAGTTATAGAGGAATCAACAGTGGAAGAACCTTTCTCAGCATCTCAGGCTGAAAGATTATGGGTTCAGACTAACATGGTCCGAGCAGCATTTTAAATGCCTCTGGCGGAACCATCAACCACTACTGTCTCCTCGCTGGGGTCGCTGAAAGCTCCCCAGACTGTCTGTTCCTTCCCAATCCACCCTTTATTGGAAGGGCTTATTTACCAGGATTGGGAGCATCCTGTAAAATATTTACTCCCCCCAAGAGATTTCCAGTGATCTATCCCATGGAGGATAAGTTCATAAAAAAAAAAAAAAATGGAGGGTCCCTACAGTGGACACAGCCATCTCTTGTGTAAATAAATCACTGACATGTCCAGTAGATAATGTTCCAATGTTCAAAGACCCAATAGATACAAAATTGGAGTCTTTACTAAAATCTGCTTTCTCTACAGCAAGCATGGTGACACAACCTGCAGTAGCAGCGATTGGAGTCTGCCAAGCAATGAAAGATCAGTTGAAACAAGTCTTAAGGGACTTACCAGATCAGCAGGCTCTTGCCCTAGCTGACCTACCTAGAGCCTTGTGTTGCGGTGGACGCCATAAAGGATACAATCCAACAGGCATCCCGCTTTACGCTGTCTGTAGACATATGCGTAGGCTTCTATGGCTGAAAAACTGGTCTGCTGAAGCTCCCTGTAAGAAATTGCTGATTAGCTTCCCATTTCATGGAGAACGCTTATCTGGAGATGATCTGGACAAATATATCCAGAAAACTTCTGCCGGTAAAAGTACACTCTTGCCGGTTAAGAACAAGGGTAGAAGTCCTTCTTTTAAGAGGCCTACTTCTCCAGTCCCTGGCACATCGGCTGTGAAACAGTTCCGACGGCCTCCGCGGTCAAATCCAGGGGGCAGAAATCAGGGACAATCACAGGGTAACAAGAAACCCTGGGTCAAGAGAGGTACAAAACCTCCCCCCAAGTCATGAAGGGTTGCCCCCACTCAATCGGGTGAGGGGAAGACTTCAGTTGTTCACAGAGACCTGGCGGGACACCATCAGAGACAGATGGGTGATCTCCGCAGTAAGTCTGGGATACAGGCTGGAGTTAAAAGACATTCCTCCTGCCCATTTTATAAGGTCAAACGTGCCAAGCGATCCCCAGAAGAGTGGATCCCTCCTTCTGGCACTAGAGCAACTATTGCTCCAAGGGTAATCATGAAGGTTCCCTTGGAAGAAAGCGGGTTCGGGTTTTACTCGAACTTTGTCACAGTCCCCAAACCAAATGGGGACATGAGGCCCATATTAAATATAAAAGGGCTAAACAAGTTCCTACATATCAGGACTTTTTCGGATGGAGTCGATCCGATCGGTGGCCACCGCCCTACAAGGGCAGGAATGGTTAGCCTCGATCGACATAAGGGATGCTTATTTGCATATTCCCATCTGTCCGGCCCACCAGAAATTTCTACGCTTTGCAGTAGAAGGGCGCCATTTTCAGTTCAGAGCCTTACCTTTCGGTCTGGCCACAGCACCACGAGTGTTCACAAAAATTCTGGCCCTACGATTGGCCAGACTAGGAACACAAGGTGTAACGATAATGGCATATTTAGACCAGTGTTTCTCAACTCCAGGCCTCAAGGCGCCCCAACAGGTCATGTTTTCAGGACTTCCATTAGTTTGCACAGGTAATTTGATCAGTTTCACTGCATAAGTAATTACCACAGCTGTTTCATCTGAGGGAAATCCTGAAAACCTGACCTGTTGGTGCGCCTTGAGGACTGGAGTTGAGAAACACTGATCTAGACGACTTGTTGCTGATAGACCACTCAGTAAAAAAAACTAGAAGTGGTCGTTCACAAGATAATCAAGTATCTGGAATCTCACGGTTGCATTATCAACCGAGACAAGTCAGCCCTAAAACCAGTCAAAAGTCTGGAATACTTGGGGGCTAAGACTGGATTCAAATCAGAGAAAGATTTTCTTACCTCCAGAGAAGGTGTCGTCTTTGAAAGATTTGACCCACTTAGTGGGTACAAAAAAGAAAACCATCCATACGCCTGTGTATAAGGCTGCTGGGAAAAATGGTGGCTTCATTCGAAGCAGTACCCTACGGTCAATTCCATTCAAGGAACTTGCAGAGGGCCATACTGTCAGCCTGGAACAAAAAAGTTCAGGCTTTAGACTTACCAATGTCCCTGTCCCCTTCCGTTC
Source organism: Rana muscosa (assembly GCA_029206835.1). Lineage (NCBI taxonomy): Eukaryota > Metazoa > Chordata > Amphibia > Anura > Ranidae > Rana > Rana muscosa. The sequence goes on along the minus strand of CM055123.1, from coordinate 268,661,392 downwards.
GCAAGAGCCTCCATTGGTGGTTGGTGCCCCAGAATCTGGAAAAAGGGAAACCCTTCAGTCCGGTTTCTTGGAAGGTGGTCACTACAGATGCCAGCCTCATAGGCTGGGGGGCAGTACTGGAGCAATGGTCTCTCCAGGGCAAGTGGTCAGAAGCAGAGAAGGCCCTGCCCACCAATCTCTTAGAGATACGAGCAGCCCGGTATGCCCTAGTAGCATGGACATCCAAACTCCAAGGGTCACCTGTCAGAATTCAATCAGACAATGCCACAGCAGTGGCATATATCAATCACCAGGGTGGCACCAGGAGTCGTGCAGCCCAGAGGGAAGCGAATTGCATCCTGGAATGGGCAGAAAGGTATGTCACAGCCATATCCGCGGTTTTCATCCCAGGAGTGGAAAATTGGAGAGCGGACTTTTTAAGTCGCCAGCAATTATGCCCGGGGGAATGGTCTCTTCACCCCGAGGTTTTCCAGGCAATATGCCAGCGGTGGGGAACACCGGATGTAGATCTGCTAGCATCCAGATTCAACGCAAAGGTGGACAGATTTGTGTCTCGCACAAAGGATCCCCTAGCTTGCGGTTCGGATGCCCTAGTGTTCCCTTGGGATCAGTTCAAGCTGATATATGCATTCCCACCGCGATTAATCCGCAGAATCAGGGTAGAAAATAAACCAGTGATTCTGGTGGCTCCAGCGTGGCCCCGAAGGGCATGGTACGCGGAGATTGTAAAAATGTCAGTGGGAAGTCCTTGGACCCTCCCACATCGTCCGGACCTGCTTTCGCAAGGACCGATATACTACCCTTCCTTACCAGCCCTAGGTTTGACGGCCTGGCTATTGAAGCCCACATTCTAAAAAAGAGAGGGCTCTCTAATCCTGTGGTATCTACCATGATCAATGCCAGGAAGCCGGTATCCAGGCAGATCTATTATAGGATCTAGAAGGCGTACATCACGTGGTGTGAGGCCAGGAAATGGCATCCACGTAAGTACGTAATAGGTAGGATTCTGGACTTCCTACAGTGGGCTGTACATAGGAAGCTTGCCTTGAGTACTATCAAGGGTCAGACGGCCTTGTCAATATTTTTTCAAAGGCCCTTGGCTTTGCATTCATTAGTCAAAGCTTTCATACAAGGAGTGATGCGTATTAGCCCTCCGGTTAGTATTCCCATATGTCCATGGGACTTAAACCTGGTTCTGTCGGTTCTACAGAAACAACCATTTGAACCATTTCGGCACATTTCCTTGGTTCTTTTCACCAGGAAATTGATTTTCTTAGTAGCCATTTGTTCGGCTAAAAGAGTATCGGAATTAGCCGCCTTGTCCTGTAAGGAACCATATCTGGTTGTCCATAAGGACAGAGTAGTATTACGTCCTCATCCAGCCTTCTTCCTAAGGTGGTATCGAGGTTCCATTTGAACCAAGATGTGGTTCTTCCTTCCTTTTTCCCCAAACCTAGTTCGGTAGAGGAAAAGTTATTGCATTCTTTGGATGTAGTAAGAGCAGTTATAGCTTATCTTAAAGCCACTGCTCAGATTCGTAGAACGGATACTTTGTTTGTTCTGCCGGAAGGCCCCAGAAAGGGTCAGGCAGCATCAAAAATCTACTTTAGCCAAGTGGATTTGACAGGTCATAATACAAGCCTATGGCTTGAAAAGGAGACCGCCTCTGTTCAAAGTTAGGGCGCACTCCACAAGAGCAGTTGGAACTTCATGGGCAGTGCATCACCAAGCCTCCCTGGCTCAAGTCTGTAAGGCCACAACATGGTCCTTAGTACACACGTTTACTAGATTCTACCAGGTAGACGTCAGAAGTCAGGAGGATGTCGCCTTTGGGCGCAGTGTGTTGCAGGCCGCAAAAGAGCCTCATGCCTGATGGCGCCCAGCTTATGTATAGTGTATCCCTCCCCTCATTGGGCATTGCTTTGGGACGTCCCATTAGTAATGACTAAGTCGCTCTGTGTCCCGTGATGTACGAAAAAGAAAAAGGGATTTTTATAACAGCTTACCTGTAAAATCCTTTTCTTGGAGTACATCACGGGACACAGAGCTCCCACCCCTCTTTTTGGGACACTTATTGCTTTGCTACAAAACTGAGGTGCTCCCGGATGGGAGGGGCTTATATAGGGGAGGGTACTTCCGGTTTGGAAGTTGCCAGTGCCAGCACCTGAAGGTAAACTATATAACCCATTAGTAATGACTAAGTCGCTCTGTGTCCCGTGATGTACTCCAAGAAAAGGATTTTACAGGTAAGCTGTTATAAAAATCCCTTTATCCCTAAATTGTGAGCGTAAGACACTCCATAACCATGCATTCTGAGGGTAACAAACTCCTGAACCCTGCATTCTGAGCGCGACACACTCCTTAACCCTGCATTCTGAGCGTAATGCACTCTTAAACCCTTCATTCTGAGCGTAACATACTCCCAAACCCTGCACTCTCTTGTAATAAAGTGGAACCTCGGATTGCGAGTAATGCGGTTGGTTAATGAGCGTTTCGCAATACGAGCACTGTATTTACTAAAATCCTAACTTGGTTTGCGAGTGTTGTCTTGCAAAACGAGCAGGTTTTAGGCCAAAGCGGTGTGCAGTACCGCATTTGGCCTGAGGTGGGGGGGGAACGGAGTCTTTCCAAGGTTTGCCGAGGTCAGCCGAACTGTCCTTGGGCCTTTCCGGCCGTTTCCGAGGCTCCCCGGTGCCCACCGCCTCTGGCTGCAGGCGGTATTGCATGCCATTGAAGTCAATGCGGAACAAATTATTTTTGTTTCCATTGACTTCAATAGCGAAACTCGCTTTCGTAATCCGAGGTTCCACTGTACTTTTTTTTTATGTCCACTGCGTTTGCGATCTACATTTGGGGTTAACAATGTATCATCACCTGCAGTAGATCACAAAGGCAGTAGGCTTGTGCACAACGGAAAAATTTGTTCCGTTTCGGTTCGTTTCTTTCCGGTCCTGTTGATTCGTAATCATTCGTAATTTTGCTAGACGGGATTTTTCGTGTTCGGACTCATTCGTATTTTTGCAAGCGACATTTTTCGTTGAATTTTTTGTTGCTTTATAATTCGTACTTTCGGTAGAGTACGTTGTTTTTCGTTGATTCTGGACACAACTCCTACTTTCGTAACTTTTTTTGGGTTCGTTGATTCGTAATTTTCCGTGTCTCTCTCACAACGACGCTGCCTATTATGCCTAATGTGCTTCGAATGGATTTGTACTTTTCGAAATACATAGCGGTTATTTGTAACGATTCGAAATCTCGTATTTTACTTTCGTTTTTTACATGCGGCTATAGCCTCCGCCCCTGTACACCATTTTGAGAGGGTTCAGCACGGTGAGGGAGAAGCAGAGAGCAGAGCAGAGTGTTATTGTGCTTCGAATGGATTAGAAATCTCGTATTTTACTTTCGTTTTTTACATGCGGCTATAGCCTCCGCCCCTGTACACCATTTTGAGAGGGAGTTCAGCACGGTGAAGGAGAAGCAGAGAGCAGAGCAGAGTGAGTGTTATTGTGTTTCCAATGGATTTGTACATTCGTAAGTTTTTTCATAACGAATTATGCCGAAGACATTCGGGCATTCGCTATTTTGCGGTATAATTTATTTCGGATTCGGTTTTATTCGTAATTGCTTTGTTCGGAAATTCGAATGCTTCCGAATGTCCGAAAGTTGCTAAATTCGGACGAATTTCGATTCGTTACGAAACGAATTGCACAAGCCTAAAAGGCAGTGCGTTTTGAACACAGTGCAGGAAGCACACATGGAACATGCCTTTCTGGCACCGTATTCTGATGTGAACCGGCCCTAACAACAGGACACTGTGCCCGGTTATCTTTGACATCATCAGTGTTGTTCAAGTAGATCTCCATCTCTCTAAAGTTGCCTACCCATGCTCTAAACGGATGAGTTGTAAAGGCCCCTAAAGCTCCACCTATTGATTATTCTGGGTACCATATTTGCTTGCCATTTTGTGGGCTTACGCAGTTTTGAGGCCTGACATATTTGGTATATATATACCCAACACTAAGCAGATACCGCACTCAAAAAATTAAGGTTAACCCACTAATCCCAATCTCAATTTCAAACCATAAACATGAATGTTCATTCATATGCATTAAAGTGCATCCATAAAAAGGACATGCGTATCTCCTAATAATACCTACAATAAATAAAAAAATAAAAATAAAGTGCTAATAATCTTTCTATCACTAGGAAACATTAGTGTGCAATTCAAAAATTCATTAGTGCAAAATAGAATTAATTACCAAGTCCGTATAATGTACAATAAATACTTCCTGTGTAAAATACAATAGTCTTTATTATTTCTATTACTTTATTTCTAAATTTATTTGTGCTTCCGGTGCAACTGCAATCTGGTAACCTCCACATTCACATTATAACCCTTTTGGGGGTGAATTTACCAAAAATAGTTTTCCCCTAAAATAATAAGCAGATCACACAGGCATATGGAAAATTGCACAATAGATTGAATTTTTCATTGCTGTCCTCTCTCCAGAGTTTGTTAGCTCCAGCAGAAGAGAGGAACTTTGATAGCAATAAACAACTTTATTAACAATATTCCTTAGACCCCATTCACACAGGGGCGACTCGTCAGGCGAGTCAGCCGCCTGACAAGTTGCGTCCCGTTCTGTACAATGGAACCGTTCTAATAGGAGCGACTCAAGTCGCTCCGACTTAGAAAAAGGTTCCTGTACTACTTCAAGACGACTTCAGGGCCACTTCCATTGACTTCAATACAGAAGTCATTTTTGAAGTCACCTCTGAAGTCGTGTTAAGATCGCCCGGCACAGTCGCGGGACAAGTCGTGCCGTCCCTGTGTGAATGGGCTGTTAAAGCGGTATTAAACCTATAAGCAAAAATTTTATATGTAGCAGTTTACCAATCAATAGATGTATTGGCTGTATAATTTTATTTTTTAGGCTTTTTCCCACTGTTATTTTCCCCCTTGTGATTTGTGCAGTAACACATCTCATGTATTATACAGGCACCACTTTGGATGAAGGAGCACAGGGGGAAGATTTGGACAGCAGCATTGTCAGTCTGGGGGGAGGGGAGTGTTAGAAGTACTATCAGATTTAACTACACTAACAACTTGAAGCTGAACTCCAGCTCACACTTTATAATCAGTTACAGCAAACAGTATTTTTCCGTTTGGGATAAAGGTTTTGCATGAATAAATAAAAGCTGATCATTTTAAACACCCCTTTCCATGTTAAATGGTTTGTCTTATCCCTGTAACTGCAAGCATGCTTTTCTGCTGGAAAACAGATTTACTGGCCAGATCACCAGATGAAAATAAAAAAGGAAACTAATGGAGCCATCACATTTAGACATTTCTTAAGAATTGGTAAGCTGCAATATAATCAATTGTTTTTTTTTTTTTTACGAAAGGCAAATCCACTTTTCACTACAAGTGCAAAGTGCATTTGAAATTGCACTGAAAGTGGACTTGGAAGTGCAGTCGCTGTAAATCTGAGGGGTAGATCTGAAATGAGGGGAAGCTCTGCTGATTTTATTATCCAATCATGTGCAAGCTAAAATGCTGTTTTTTATTTTCCTTGCATGTCCCCCTCGGATCTACAGCGACTGCACTTCCAGTTCAATTTCAAGTGCACTTTGCACTTTGCACTTGTAGTTTGTACTTGTAGTGCAAAGTGGATTTGCCTTTGCTTTTGTGTTTAAGGCCTCATGCCCACTGGCGTTTTTACAGCTGCGTTTTTTGCAGCTTAAAAACGCCTGTCCATGTTATTGTAAATATTTTTTTTTTTTTTTTTGAAAAAAAAAAAAAAAAAACGTCGGAGCTAAAAACGCGACCGCGCGTTAGTGCGCGTTTTTTGCGCGTTAGTGCGCGTTAGTGCGCGTTTTTGCGCGTTTTTTGACGCTCGCGTTTTTTCCTGCCAAATTCTGACGCTGAGGAACGCACTGGCCCTGGGTTTTTTTTACAGCTTACAAACGCCTATGCTCTTTACAGCTCAAAAACGCCTAGGTGGGCATGAAGCTTTAGGCCTCATGCCCACGGGCGTTTTTTCAGCTGCGTTTTTGAGCGTTTTTTACAGCTTAAAAACGCCTGTCCATGTTAGTCTATAGCTTCATGCCCACCTAGGCGTTTTTGAGCTGTAAAGAGCATAGGCGTTTGTAAGCTGTAAAAAAAACCCAGGGCCAGTGCGTTCCTCAGCGTCAGAATTAGGCAGAAAAAAACGCGAGCGTCAAAAAACGCGCAAAAACGCGCACTAACGCGCAAAAAACGCGCACTAACGCGCGGTCGCGTTTTTAGCTCCAACGTGTTTTTTTTTGTTTTTTTTCAAAAAAAAAAATATTTACAATAACATGGACAGGCGTTTTTAAGCTGCAAAAAACGCAGCTGTAAAAACGCCAGTGGGCATGAGGCCATAGACTAACATGGACAGGCGTTTTTAAGCTGTAAAAAACGCTCAAAAACGCGGCTGAAAAAACGCCCGTGGGCATGAGGCCTAATACTGCTTTAAAATAGTACTTTTTGCCAGGGGTTGTATCTCTTGGAAAATGTTTATTTGATTGTTTAATTGTGTAGAAAACATTCTAATTACAGACATGCCTCAAAACTATTTTCATTTAACATTCCAACCTTCTGGCTTCAACCACTTCAGCCCCCGGACCATATTGCTGCTTAATGACCAGGCCACTTTTTGCGATTCGGCACTGCGTCACTTTAACTGACAATTGCGCGGTCATGCAACGTGGCTCCCAAACAAAATTGACGTCCTTTTTTTTTCCCCACAAATGGAGCTTTCTTTTGGTGGTATTTGATCACCTCTGCGTTTTTTATTTTTAGCGCTATAAACAGAAATAGAGCGACAATTTTGAAAAAAATGCAATATTTTTTACTTTTTGCTATAATATATATCCCCAAAAAATATATAAAATAACATTTTTTTTCCTCAGTTTAGGCCGATATGTATTCTTCTACGTATTTTTGGTAAAAAAAATCGCAATAAGCGTTTATTGATTGGTTTGCGCAAAAGTTATAGCTTCTACAAAATAGAGGACTATTTTATGGCATTTTTATTAATAATTGTTTTTTTACTAGTTATGTTGGAGATCAGCAATTTTTATTGTGACTGCGACATTATGCAAAAATACACTGATTACTGTAAAAATGACACTGGCAGTGAAGGGGTTAACCACTAGGTGGCGCTGCAGGGGTTAAGTGTTTCCTAGGGAGTGATTCTTACTGTGAGGGGGCGTAGCTACACGTGACACGTCACTGATGACCGTTCACGATCACGGGGAACGGTCATCAGTGACAGTGTCACTAGGCAGAATAGGGGAATGATTGTTTACAAAGGCATTTCCCTGTTCTGCTCTTGCTGACCGCATTCGCGGGCCTCCCGGGAACATCGAGTTGGGCGGCAGATTTAAAGGGACGTACCTGTACATCAATCTGCCTGCCCGTGCCATTCTGCCGACGTACATCGGCGTGCAGCGGTCGGCAAGTGGTTAAGAAACAGTTAAAAAAAAAAGAAAGAAAACTGCAGTCATTTGCAACTGTTTTTGCAGATCAAGTAGAGGAAAAAAAATGAAATCACTCAATTCTGAGGAAAATATTAAAATATAAAACATCCTTTCAATTGATGGAATAAGAAAAGTGTCCAAAATCTCAATATAAACTTGTGCATTTATTGAAGATTTATTGAAGATTCAAAAGCACTTTTGAAAGTGTGAAACGCGTCAGCTCCTGTATTCAGTTGTTTACTGTGGCTAGCATTTTTTGGATTATTACCTCTTTTTAATAAAGGCATTGATTTTGAGTGCGGGTGTCCAGAATTTTCTCCTCACCCAAATGCAACCCCAGTTCATCAATGACTGTGGAAATTTGCATGTTTTTTTCAGGCAGTCGTCTTCATACATGTCATTGGAAGGGCACCAAACAAAAGTTCCAGCATCATCACCCTGCCCAATGCAGATTGGTGATTCATCGCTGAATATCACTTTCATGCAGTCATCCACAGTCCATGATTGCTTTTCTTTAGCATACTGTAACCTGTTTTTTTCTGTTTAGGTGTTAATAATGGTTTTCGTTGGTACAACTACAAATCAAATGGGAAGGTTGTTAAAGGGAAGCGTACTGGTAGACCAATGAAGACATCAAAGCATTAAGTTAGAAAACTTAAAGCAATATGCCTTATGGTTTCAATGTTTTTATTAAATTTTTCAACATAAAAAAAAAGCGGGTATAAATAACATTATATAAAAAAATGCATTAGAAATAGTAAAAGAAATTCCATGTTCAGAATAATATTCATAAATATAAAGTGTATTAAATATATATTATGTGCAAGTAAAACATAGAATGTATTGAAAAATAAAATATACAGAACTAAATAAAATAAATTAAACAAGGTAATCTAAATATCTCATGTGATAATGTAGTATATATTAAAATAAATAAAAGGGAATAAGGTCAAATAAGGGGAAGAGTGGATAATTGTACAAAGAATAAAATATTAATTATATTAAGATTACTATTAGTGCAATATGCCTTATAAACAGAAAATGGACAATAAAACAAATGAGGAACAAATGGTCAGAAACTGGAGTCAATGTCTGTGACCGAACTGTAAGACATTGCCTGAAGGAAATGGGATTTACATACAGAAAAGCCAATCAAAAACCATAATTAACACCTAAACAGAAAAAAACAGTGGGCTAAAGAAAAACAATCATGGACAGTGGATGACTGGATGAAAGTGAGATTTATTGATGAATCACCAATCTGCATTGGGCAGGGTGATGATGCTGGAACTTTTGTTAGTGCCCTTCCAATGACATGTATGAAGACGACTGCCTGAAAAAAACATGATGATGATGCTGGAACCTTTGTTTTTTTTTTGTTGTTTTTTTTTTATTCCAATGAAATGTATGAAGACGACTGCCTGAAGAAAACATGCAAATTTCCACAGTCATTGATGATATTGGGTTGCATGTCAGATAATGGTAGGGGGGAGATGACAGTCATTAAATCTTCAATAAATGCACACATTTATATTGAGATTTTGGACACTCTTTTTTTTCCATCTGTTGAAAGGATGTTTGGTGATGATGACATCATTTTTCAGGATGTAATCTGATGCAGATGTTTGTTTTAGAACTGCAAAGTACATGGTGATTCCATAATATTTTCCTCAGAATTGAGTGATTCCACTTTTTTTCCCCTCTGCTTGATCTGCAAAAGCAGTTGCAACTGACTACAGTTTTCTTTCTTTTTTTCTTTTTTTAAGTGTTTCTTAAAGCCAGAAGGTTGGAATGTTACAATAAAATAGTTTTAAGGCATGTCTGTAATTGTTTGTTTTTTTTACACAATTAAACAAACATTTTCCAAGAGCGGTGATTCCATACTTTTTGCCAGGGGTTGTATAAGACACGCATTTTACGAGTGCTCAACCTGCACTCAGGAATGATCTCTCTGCCTTTTAAGGGTCCCTGTCCACCACACTGCTAAACAGTGCATGCGCAGGCCCTGTGCATGACTACTGATGCATTTCATTAAATCCAGACTTTCTCAAAAGCGGTTATGTAATTAGGGGTTAACCTTAAAGTGGTTCTAAAGGCCCAAGGTTTTATACCTTCATGCATTCTATGCACGAAGGTAAAAAAAAAACCTTCCCTGTGCAGAAGCCCCCCCCCCCAGCCCCCCTAATACTCACCTGAGCCCCATCGAGATCCAGCAATGTGCATGAGAGACTCGGCTCTCTGAGGACTCTCCCTCCTTACAGACAGTGAGCCAATGAGGAGAGAGAGGAGAGAGAAATTATGTTTATTTTTCTTAAGTGCTTGTCTAACTGGGTACATTTTGACAACATTTTCTAGAAGCATGGAATGTCTGTGGCCAGTGAATAGCAGTTAATTACTTCTAATAGGTTTGGAATCAAGAAATTCACTTTTGCTGCAATGAGATCTTACAAATTGTGCATACTGATCGAGCTGTGACAGATGACCACAGAAATACATATAAATGCATATATTGGTAAGAAATTTGCCTAGCGATGAATGTGAAAACTGTTATTCTGTCTATTCTTTAAATTGTCTGTAATCACTTTTAGAAAGGAGAATTTTCGAAGAATGACAACTGTCGCTAAGTTTCTGTCATTCTCTTGCTGATTAAGTTGGTTTATATATAAATCACTAGTCAGTCAATGATTTTGTGACATTTTCCCAGCTTATTCTTTCTAAAGTACTCATATTAATAACATGGGCCACAGAGTACAAAATGACATTTCCAAATCACTTGCTTCTTTTCCGGGAATTCGCCATGAACGTGTTGACACAGGTCAATCACACAGGTCAATTTCAATGTCTCAGTTTCTTTCTAACTCATAATTTGAACACTGAAAAAAGAGCTTTGAATGAATTGTACATAACACATAAGAATAGGTCTAGAATTTCAGTATCCAAAACACAAACATGACCTGATGACTTGCCAATCGGCCCCCAAAACTCAAAAACCAAATACAGAATAATGCAAAAGCATTGTAAGAAAATGTCTTATGCCGCGTACACGCGGCCGGACTTTGTCACGGGCAAAAGTCTGTCGGAGTTTCCGACGGAAAAATAGAGAACCTGTTCTATATCTAAGTCCGTCGGAAATTCAGATGAGAAAAGTCCGATGGTGCATACACACGGTCGGAATATCCGCTGAAAAGCTCCCATCGGACTTTTTCCATCAGGAATTTCGACCGTGTGTACGCGGCATTAGGCTAGCCATACATGCATACTGTATTGTCGTGGGCACATTGTCAGGAGCACCAATGTGTGCCTGCGCGCAAATACATGTGTGCCAATGCGCGGATGCGCACCCGGGCACGCACACGCCAGTGAGACTGGCGCCAAACCACAATACTTAAACACCTCAGCTGCAAAGAGTCTTTGATGTCTGATCTGCAGCTTGTACCTGTGAAAACCTGTTCCTGAGATTGTGATCTGTTTCCTGTGTTTGACCCGGCTTGTTCTGACTATGTTTGCACTCTGTTATCCTGACCGCGGCTTGCCTTGTTGACTACGCTTACCTCTCCACTGCTTGATATCCTGTTGCTGAACCTTGCCTGCATCCTGACCATTCTCTGCTTGTCGTTTATATCTGCATGATCGTCTGTTACCAAAATCGCCTTTTCTGACTACGCATTCAGTGTCTCCTCAGCTCTGCACATACTGTACCTGCTTCCTGTTCCTGTTTCCTGTATGCATCAGCTGAATTGACTACACCTGCCAGTAACCTGCTGATCTACCCTGGTGACACATTCGCTGCATGGAAGATGATCCAGGCCCCCATACACCGCCAGGCTCTTGCGGTCATTGTTGCAACATTGGTGGCCCTTAAACCGTGGTTGTACGCAAAGGCCTTCCCACTGCACGTCAGGCTTCCATATTAAAATGGATGGATGGAGGAAACTCTGCTGCCAACATTTGTATTCCAGCAGCTGCCACACCCCGACTGCCTGAATGCCTGATAGGATGCAGTTAATGCACACAGATGTAGCAAGGTGTTGGCTAACTTTGCCTGTGTCATTGTGGGATATTCTGTAACATTAGCTTCAGGAGCCTGTTTCCCTCTAGTGTTCAGCATCGACACTCTGTCCTTATCTCCTGTATGCAGAGCAAGCAGATATCACAACTGAGAGCAAGGGATCCTGGGATATGTGGTCAGAGGAGCCAGAATTTGCACTGGAGCAGGACTGTTGCAGACTACAAGTTCCAGTCGGCTGGGAGAGAGAACAGAATGCTGGTTAAAGACATATATAGCCTGGTCTGGGGAGGAGACTTTCTCTTAGGACCACGGACTATAGCTGAGAGCAGGGGCCTGGACACTCGGAGGGATGCGAGCAGGCGCCGCGGCCTAGGCGGTGTAGAGAGTCTTTGGTGTGTTCCTGTAAATTGCACAGGAATGCAGTGAAGTTCTTGAGTGATTTACATGCGGGTTATAGTGTGAACAGAGGCTAAAGGTGTAAGTAGATGCCATCAACTCACCAGGAGATTAAAGCTGACGTTTACTCTGCTTATGTTTTGACTTCCATGCTCAGCCATCAACATGCTAATGACATTTTTAAAGAAAACTATTTTCATCATCGTTGGGTCTCTATGATTCTCTCTGGAATCATGGCTTGTGCTGTACATCACAGCACATCAGTACTCCTCTAAAGAGCTCTCAGCTCTGAAGTAAGCACTGGGCTGGCTAAAAGCAGCAGTTATGCCAAAATCAAGATACTTTGATAGGTGGGTGTCAGTCTGAAGGAGTGGACGTTCTTAGGCAGATGAATACCCTACCTGTTAAATGCAAAACAATACACATGTACACAGTATGTATACAGTATATAACAAAACACCCTTCCTAATTAATACTTCTTCCACCTGCAGACAGAAATTGCTATTAGTACTCTGGATTGAGTACATACTATAGAGGCATATACTTTGTTCATATTTCATGGCTGAGATTTACAACCACTTTTACCACTTCAGCCCCGGAAGGATTTACCCACTTCCTGACCAGGCCATTTTTTTGCGATATGGCACTGCGTCGCTTTAACTGACAATTGCGCGGTCATGCAACGTTGTACACAAACAAAATTTATGTCCTTTTTTTTCTACAAATAGAGCTTTCTTTTGGTGGTATTTGATTACCTCTGCGGTTTTTATTTTTTTGCGCTATAAACAAAAAAATTGCGACAATTTTGAGAAAAAAAAACACTTTTTTTACTTTTTGCTATAATAAATATCCCAAAAAAAGAAAAAGTAAAAAAACAAAAACAAATTTCTTCATCAGTTTAGGCCAATATGTATTCTTCTTCATATTTTGGTAAAAAAAAAAAATCGCAATAAGCGTATTTTGGTTGGTTTGCACAAAAGTTATAGCGTCTACAAAATAGGGGATATATCTATGGCATTTTTATTATTAATGTATTTATTTTACTAGTAATGGTGGTGATCAGCCACTGATTACTGTATAAATGTCACTGGCAGGGAAGGGGTTAACACTAGGGGGCTATCAAGGGGTAAGGTGTTCCCTGGGAGGTGTTTCTAACTGTGGGGGGAGGGGACGGACTGGGAGTAGAGAGAGATTGCTGTTCCATCCTGATCACTTGGAATAGCAGATCTCTCTCTACTTCCCTAAGAGAAAGGAGATCTGTCTGTTTACATTGACAGATCCCCAATCTGGCTCTCTGAGGAGCGATCGTGGGTCGTGGCCACCGGTCAGGCGCATCGGCTTTGGCATTGCGTGCCCCCTATAGCTCTTAACCACTTCCGGACCGGCTCACGCCGATATACTTCGGCACTTGTTGTTATGGTAGCAGCTAGCTGCCATAACCCCGGTATCCTCTTCTTCAGTGAGCGGTCCGGTTTCCGATAAAAGTGGTCTCTGCAGCGTATTCGCCACAAGATCCCTTTTTTATCGGCGGCGGAAGAGGGCCCCCCTCCTGCCGCTCTCCTGTTCCCTCCGCCGCTTACTGGAACCGTCAATAGCGGTGGAGGCGATCAGGTCCTCTCCCTGGCTTGGTATGGAGACGGGTGAGGGGAAGATGGCCCCCACCCATCTCCATACTATTGCAGGGCGGAAGCAACGTCAAAACGCCACTTGCGCCCATAGCTCTTAAAGAGACATTTATTTTTTTATTGCCATTTCATTTAATTTTATTGCATTTTAGTGTAAATATGAGATCTGAGGTCTTTTTGACCCCAGATCTCATATTTAAGAGGACCTGTCATTTTTCTATTACAAGGGATGTTTACATTCCTTGTAATAGGAATAAAAGTGAGACATTTTTTTTTTTTTTTAAAGAACAGTGTAAAAATAAAAAATAAAAGGTAATATAAATAAAAAAAAGCTATTTTTTTTAAACGTCCCGCCGAGCTTGCGTGCCGAAGCGAAAAGCATATGTGAGCAACGCCCGCATATGAAAACAGTGTTCAAACCACACGTGTGAGGTTTAGCCACGATCGGTAGAGCGGGCACAATTTTGAAGCGTGACATGTTGGGTATAAATTTACTTGGCGTAGCATTATCTTTCACAATATAAAAAAAAATTGGGCTAACTTTACTGTCTTATTTTTTAATTCAAAAAAGTGTATTTTTTCCCAAAAAAGTGTGCTTGTAAGACCGCTGCGCAAATACCGTGTGACAGAAAGTATTGCAACGACCGCCATTTTATTCTCTAGGGTGTTAGAAAAATATTGAAGGGTTCTAGGTAATATTCTAGCAAAAAAAAAAGTTTTTATCTTGTAAACACCACATTTTAAAAAGAGGCTTGGTCCTTAACACTTATGGACCGCCTCACGCCGATATACGTCGGCAGAATGGCACGGCTGGGCACATGGCACGTGGGTCGCGCGCGCGTTCCCTGTCATAGGGAACGATGATCAGTGACGTCCCATGCCAAGCCATGCCCCCTACAGTAAGAAACACACATTAGGTCACACTTAACCCCTTTTAGCGCCCCCTACAGGTTAACCCCATTCACTGCCAGTGTAATTTTCACAGTAATCAGTGCATTTTTATAGCACTGATCGCTGTAAAAATGACAATGGTCCCAAAATAGTTTCAAAAGTGTCTGATGTGTCCACCATAATGTCGCAGTCATGATAAAAATCGCTGATCGCCGCCATTACTAGTAAAAAAAAAAATTATTGATAAAAATGCCATAAAACTATCCCATATTTTGTAGACGCTATAACTTTTGCGCAAACCAATCAATAAATGCTTTTTGTGATTTTTTTTACAAAAAATATGTAGAAGAATACGTATCGGCCTAAACTGAGGAAAAAAAAAATTTTATATATTTTTTGGGGATATTTATTATAGCAAAAAGTAAAAAATATTGCATTTTTTTTAAAATTGTCGCTCTATTTTTGTTTATAGCGCAAAAAATAAAAACCGCAGAGGTGATCAAATACCACCAAAAGAAAGCTCTATTTATGGGAAAAAAAGGATGTCAAATTTGTTTGGAAGCCACGTCGCACGACCGCGCAATTGTCAGTTAAAGCGACGCAGTGCCGAATCGCAAAAAGGGGCCTGGTCCTTTAGCTGCAAAATGGTCCGGGCCGAAGTGGTTAAGTGGTTAAAGCGGCCGACGTACACCTATGGTGGTTTGCGCAGCCATGCCAACTTGCCGCCATATAATGACAGCCGCTGGTGGGCAACAGGTTAAATAGGTGAGCTCACAGGTTTAACCGTTGTGCTATATGTGTACATGTGCTTGCTTCTGCTGCCAGCAGGAAGGGGTGAATGTGAAGTGTGAAGTCTCTCTCCTCCAGTGGAAATGGTTTTATTTGCAGATTCCTATTCAGACCCCACATTTATCAAATGAGGGTGATGTAAAGACTTCATGATTCTCTCAGTGTGCTGCTGATCAAGAAGAATCGCTATGCTGTTTGCATTCCAAGTATCCGATCAGCATTGAACACTGGATCAATTTTCTCTTCCCAATTTGTGACCCCTGTGGAGGATGAGAAAAGTGTCTGCAGAACTTCTCTGCCTATTTGCAAGAAATATATCACATCCCTCACCTTAAACACTCTCGCTTCTGATCATCGCTTTACGTATCTGATTACAGTCACCAGAGTTTAGTCAATGTTCTTTTGGGAGGAGATTATTTAAAGGAGAGCTTCTGGAGTGATAACTAGATAGGACAGCAGGAGATAAGTGTAAAGTGTTAATTACATTTTCCTCCCGTGCCGTCTCTTTCAAGTTATGTCTCTCTCCACATACTGTCCCTGTGCTTTTATGAGTGGAATTAGTCATTGCAATGGAAGTCTATTGGGTTTGCCATTTGCAGTAACTAATTCCATTTTTGCAATAGCTGTACTGCTCAAAAAATCTAATTGTACTGATTTATGTTTATTCAGCTACACAGCTGGTCTCCTCGAACGACTGTGATAAATAGAATGCAGGTCATGCTACTGCATCAGGATTCAGTAAAACTTTTTAATATATACTCACCGGCCACTTTATTAGGTACACCTTGCACCTTCCGGGTTGGACCCCCTTCTGCCTTCAGAACTGCCTTAATTCTTCGTGGCATAGATTCAACAAGATTTTCGAAACATTCCTCAGAGATTTTTGTCCATAGTGACATGATAGTATCACGCAGTTGCTGCAGATTTGTTGGCTGCACATCCATGATGTGAATCTCCCATTCCACCACATCTATTGGTCTATTGGATTGAGATCTGGTGAGTGTGGAGGCCATTGGAGTACAGTGACCTCATTGTCATGTTCAAGAAACCAGTGGTGAGATGATCGGAGCTTTGTGACATGGTGCATTATCCTGCTGGAAGGAGCCATCAGAAGGATGGGTAGACTGTAGTCATAAAGGGATGGACATGGTCAGCAACAATACTCAGGTAGGCCGTGGTGTTTAAACAATGCTCAATTTCTACTAAGAGGCCCAAAGTGGGCCAAGAAAATATCCTCCACACCATTACACCACCACCAGCCTTAACTGTTGCAGGATGGATCCATGCTTTCATGTTGTTTACCCCAAATACTGACCCGACTATCTGAATTTGCAGCTGAAACCCAGACTCATCAGACCAAGCAACATTTTTCCAATCCTCTATTGTCCAATTTCGGTGAGCCTGTGTGACTTGTAGTCTTAGCTTCCTGTTCTTAGCTGACAAGAGTGGCGCCCGATCTTCTGCTGCTGTAGCCCATCTGTTTCAAGGTTCTTGTTGTGCATTCAGAGATGGTATTCTGCATACCTTGGTTCTAACAAGTGGTTATTTAAGTTTATGTTGACTTTCTATAATCTCAAATCAGTCTGCCCATTCTCCTCTGACCTCTGACATCAACAAGGCATTTTCGTCCACACAACTGCCAATCACTGGATATTTTCTCTTTTTCGGACCATTCTCTGTAAACCCTAAAGATGGTTGTGTGTGAAAATCCCAGCAGATCAGCAGTTTTTGAAATACTCCGACCAGCCCGTCTGGCACCAACAACCATGCCACGCTCAAAGTCACTTGAGGCTGAGTTCACACCATTGCGAATTGGATGCGGTATCCCCGCATCCAATTTGCAATAGCCAGAGATTTTAACCGTCTCTCTATGGAGGTGGTTCACATATCTCCACAGCGGTTCCAGTGCGTTTTGCACAAAAACGCTGTTTGTCTTTTGGTCCATTTCAGGTCAGAATTAAGCCCAAAATTTGGGCTAAAATCGGACCTGCAAGGGTGAACCTGCACGCACCGGACTCCTGCTAAATCCCCTTTTTTCCCAATTCTGATGCTCAGCTTGAACTTTAAACAGGCTTTAGATCCAAGCTCTTTCTCCCTGAAGCTGGCACCTTCTTTCCTAGTCCAGAGGGCCTCCACGACCCCCCTCTCATAGTCCAGGGCCTCCAGACACCCCCTCTCCTAAACTGGGACCTCCAGGCAACCCCTCACCTAGTCCAGTATCTCCCTTGTACCCCCTCCCCCCCTTTATTCAGGGGCCTTTGCCACACCAACCACCATTTCCTAGTCAATGGCCTGGATACTTTCCTAAATGTACATAATATAACTGAGTACTGACATTTATAGGTAAAGTTGATCCAGGGAAAATCTGATTGCCTCTCTGGGGATCAGGAAGGAATTTTTCCCCTGCTGTAGCAAATTGGATCATGCTCTGCTGGGGTTTTTTGCCTTCCTCTGGATCAACTGTGGGTATAGAATTGGGTACATGAGATTGTACAATATCTTTTTTTTTTTTTTTTTTTTTTATGGTTGAACTGGATGGACTTGTGTCTTTTTTCAACCTGACTAACTATGTAACTATGCAACTATGCCTCCTCTGCACCCACCCCCCTAGTCCATGGTCTCCTTTGCACTCTTCTCCTAGTCCAAGGCCTCCTTTACAGCCCCACAAAGTTAAGAGCCTCCTCTGCACCCTGATCTCCAAATCCAGGTCCTTTATCAACCCCACTTTTCAAGTCCATGGACTCCTCTACACCCCCAGTCCAGGGCCTCCGGTGTACTCCCCTCCTAGTCCAGGGCCTTCTCTGCACCCCCCAGTCCGGAGCCTCCTGTGTAACCCCCCCACTCCAGCACCTCCTCTGCACCCCCAGTTCAGGACCTGCTCTGCATCCCTCAAGTTCAGGGTCTCCTCTGCGCCCCCCCAGCCCAGGGCCTCCTCCGCACCCTCCGCATTAGCCCAGGGCCTCCACTGATCCCTCCAGTTAAGGGCCTCTTTTGCACCCCCCCTCTGCCCAGGGCCTTCACTGAACCCCCAGCTCAGGGCCTCCTCTGCACCCCCCCCCAGTCCAGGGCCTCCTCTGCACCCCACTGTCCAGTCCAGGGCCTTCTTAAAAAACATAGGCTGTTTGGGCGTTGGGCAGGACTAGGGGGGAGACCTGCCTGTCCATTACACTTGATCGGGCAGCAGTGACACCCAGAGCAGCGGTTACCAGTGCAGGTGGGGGCGGAACCCCTGGTGGCGCCCCCCTATATGCGTCACCCAAGACGGGGCCCACCCTGTCCCCCCTAGTTTCGGCCCTGGGTATAAGACTTAACTTACTCCTGTAAAAACCCTCCATGCGGCCTGTCTCTAACAAAGCTACCTCCTCCATGTGCAATGCAGTTATTAGTCCTGCAAAAAAAAAAAAAAAAAGATTTATACTGTTTCAAACTTTTATTTCACTTTCACCAACTATTTTGTCTTGAGCCAGCTTCAGATTGCTGCGCTGTGGTTTGACCGCAGCGTGGGTGTTTCCACGTTTTTCGCATGTTTTAGCCGCGGTCCCATAGACTTTCTATTAGGTTGCTAGTTTTTTAAACGTTTTCTGAAAGCGTAACAAAAGTCCTGCATGCTGCCCTTTTAGAAAAGGTGTGGCAAAAGCGTGACGTTGTGTCTCAGTCATGAAACTCATTATTTCAATTACATATCCTTTTTCTGTAATTTATGACTTCTGGACAATATTGTGATTGTACTCTTCTAATTCTTTGACCTTTATATTCTCTAAGTGACATATGCATAATTTTGGCCCTTTTTATTTTAATGCGTATGTAATCTTTTCATATCAGCCACCTATATGTTGAATGGACATTTTGAGCTTATGTTGCTCGCCGTTTGTGGGTGAGCATTGTTTCTGTATGTTTGTATTACCTTTCTTTTTGTTTTTGCTTATTTGCAAACAATAAATTTACCTTTGGGAAAAAAAAAAGGCACAACCTAATAGAAAGTCTACAGGGCCGCAGCTAAAACGACGAGTAAAATGCTCTAAAACCACTGAGGCCAAATCGCAGCACAGCAATGTGAAGCCGGGCTTAAAGTGATATTAAAGTGTAGCGCCCCTTTACTTTCAGGGGTGCTATGTACTTAAATTTAGGGGTTGGTCTGAGCTAGTAGCCAGGCTCAAACCACTTTGATTGTTAGTATTCGCTTCTGCCTATGTGATGTAACCTGATGTACAGTTCCCTGTGGCCTGTAGGTGGCACTGCCATATCAGGTCAGGGTTGAACCGTGGGTGACATTGCTATGCCTTAGGTTGTCCTCTCTCAGGAGTGGTGCGGTGGGCGTGGTTGGCTGGCTGTGCATGCTGGGAGAGTATACAAAAGGGGCAGACGCCATCTTTGAAGGAAGGGTGGAGCACTCAGTGGAGAGTGAGCGGTTCGCGCCACCTGCCCAGGGGTGCATGGGAGTGTAGCGGGGTATTGCCTTTTAAATTCCTCAGAGACTACATTACCCAGTACACTTTTAGGCACCCACGGTGCCTTGCCCCGCGCAAGGACTGCTGGGGTGGACTTTATAAGGGAGAGGCGGAGCCCAGTTCTTTCTCTTTGGACACCGCCCGCCCAGCAAGCTGAACTGATACTGCACCTTTGCCAGGAGGACCGAAGACCCGGATGTCGATGGATCGGTGTACTTAGACACCACAGCGGAAGAAACGGACACGGACTGGTCCGGTTGGGTGAGAGAGCACCTGCTCATAGACAGACACAGTACCTTTGTTGCCTTGGTGGATTACAAATTCTGTTCTTCAAGTGCACCACCGTTGCTAGCGAAGATTTCCCTACAGAACTTCCACTTAGTTCAGTCAGGCCTGACTGGGTAGCGCAGACATTCCTGGGCGCCATACTGTCCACGAGGGGAAGTAGCTGCAAAGGGGACTGTTAGAGTTGCATAGCATTGAATATTTGTCTGCTGTTTAACACTGTTTATTGCAGGGCTCTGCATATGACTTGTACCCACCTGTTTTACTGCTTACCCATTAATCTAAGTAAACATACAAGGGTTGAGTATATTGGTGTCTGTGTTCTTTACTTTACGGAAGGGATAGGTAAAGGAAGTTTTAAAATATCACTGTGTGTTCTTGCCATAGGATTGTGCTGCTGTGAGTTACAGGCCTCGCAATCCTATCATCCCCTACTAACTGGGCCAAGGGAGGTTAGAGCCGATTGCCAGGGGTTGACAGCGGTGCACTACAGGGCCCAAAAATCATACAGGCAGCCCTCTTAACTGGGGGTATCGCTACACGTGGGGGGTCGGGTCCGGGATTCCTGTAAACTGCACGCTGCAATCAAGCTGGTCAGAAGTACCAGCATGGACCCACCAGCAATGTCACAGTGGTGCGCAGCGGTTGGCGCAGATTCAACCGAGGCGGTAGTTATTGAACTCCCGGGGGGGATCTGGCAAGAACACAAGATAAAGCAGCTCATAATGTTGTTGTCCCCGAATCAAAAGGCGTGGGTGATGGACATAAGGCCAGATATCTCGTTTACGTACGCACTAGTGGAATGGAGAGGAGAAGTTCCGGAAGCTTTTAGAGGTCAGAGCTTAAAAGCCACAGATGGCCAGATATACCGCTTAGTGCATACGAGGGCTATCAAGAAGGAATCTCCAAAAATCTCTCCGCCATCATCCCCGCTATTCTTACACAAAATGGAAAGCAGTCGGGATAGGATAGCCCCGGGCACACCACTGGCAGCCATAGGGCCGGAACTATTGAATGCCCTGGGAGACTTTGTCACTAAGTGCCAGAAGAGCAACACAGTACATGTGGAAGCCGGGTACTGGAAGCTCTGGATTTTTTCAGGAAAGCTACAGTAGGTGTATTCATCGCGACATTGTATATTCATTGCGATCCTATCGCGGAGATTTTCGGCGACAGGGGTGCCGACATCTCGGCGACAGGATGGCGACACATGTCGCGCTCGCTGCAATAGCGAGGAGACGCGGCACTGTATTGAACAGGGATCCGACGTGGATTCCCGCCAATACCAGGCACTGCGTTTGGTATGAATCCTGAGCGGGAACTCCACGCCAATTTTTAAAGAAAAAAACAGAGTGGATTCCCCCTCCAGGAGCATACCAGGCCCTTGGGTCTGGTCTGGATTTGAAGGGGAACCCTACGCCGAAAAAACGGCGTGGGGGTCCCCCTCAAAATCCAAACCAGACCCTTATCCGAGCACGCAACCTGGCAGGCCGGAGGGGAAGAGGGGGGGCGAGAGAGTGCCCCTCCCTCCCTCCTGAACCGTACAAGGCCGCATGCCCTCAACATGGGGGTTAGGTGCTCTGGGGTAGGGGGGCGACCTGCGGCCCCCCCACCCCAGAGCACCCTGCCCCCATGTTGATGAGGACAGGGCCTCTTCCCGACAACCCTGGCCTTTGGTTGTCAGGGTCTGCGGGCGGGGGACTTATCGGAATCCGGGAGCCCCCTTTAATAAGGGGGCTCCCAGATCCCGGCCCCCCCACCCTATGTGAATGAGTATGGGGTACATCGTACTCCTACCCATTCACCTGGTGGAAAAAAAAATGGCAATAAAAACACAACACAGTTTTTTAAAGTATTTTATTGCACAGCTCCGGGGGTCTCTTCCGTCTTCGGGGGTCTCCGGTGTCGTCGCCGCGCTCTCCGGTTCTTTCTTCTGCCGGGCCACCGCTACCTTCTTCCAGCTCTTTTGCTAGCGGGGCCCGGTCTTCTCCGTCGCCTTCTTCTTCTCCCGCTCTCCGGTTCTTCTCCCGCTCTCCGGTTCTTTCTTCCGCCGGGCCTCCGCTATCTTCTTGCAGCTCTTTTGCTAGCGGAGGCCCGGTCTTCCCTGTCGTCTCGTCCGGCTCTCCGTTGTCCTTCTGCCGGCCCCTCTACTACCTTCTTGTAGCTCTTTTGCTAGTGGAGGGGCCGGTCTTCCCGCCGTCGGCGTCTTCTTCCTTCTTCTCCTCCTCGATGTTGACTCGTCGCTTCCTCTCGCAGTAATGCTAAATCTTCGGTCCGCAGAGATTTTTATAGGCGTCTCATAGGCGAAATGCTGAAGAAAAGTCTGAACACTGCCCCGGTCTTGGCCCATGCTGACACTAAGAGACCATATGAACTGCATATGGACGCCAGCCATGATGGTCTGGGAGGTGTTCTGTACCAGGAGTATGAAGGACGGCTCAAGCCAGTCGCCTATGTAAGTAGGAGTCTAACACCAGCGGAGAAGAATTACCCCACCCACAAATTGGAGTTCCTGGCCCTGAAGTGGGCGGTGGTGGATAAACTCAAAGACTACCTGTATGGAGCGGACTTTACAGTAAAGACAGATAATAACCCACTCACCTACTTTTTCACCACAGCCAAGCTGGATGCCACCGGCCACCGTTGATTGGCTGCCCTCTCTGGATTCAACTTTAGCCTCACGTATAGGCCGGGAACTGGAAACAGGGATGCGGATGCATTATCCAGAAGGTCTCATGCTCCCACTTACCATACAGAAGACTGGACCCAGGTAACCCCAGATGGGTTGCGGGCTTTGTGTCAAGGAGCCCAACTTCAAGCTAGTGGCGGATCCAGGGCAGAAGAAATTGGAGTTTCAGTAGTGGTGGTGCCCAAATGCTATTGTGACGTTACCCAGATTGGCGCAGACGACTTGCCAAAATAATCCAAGAAGGATATAAGAAGGGATCAGTTGGAAGACCCCTGGGGAAGATTGGCTTTGGAAGCTCTAGAAGACCAGGATCCGGACAGGCTCTTGCAAAATCCCTCAAAGGAGGCTTGATTCATTCACAAAGAATGGGACAAGTTACAGGTGCATCATGGGGTGGTCTACCGAAGGGGCCCCTCTGATGACCTGGAAGAGAAGTGGCAACTGTTTCTGCCGGAAAAACACAGAAGAACTGTCTTGGCTGCCCTACATGATAACCATGGCCACTTAGGGGCTGAACAAACCTTCCAGCTTGTAAGGAATAGATTCTACTGGCCTTGTATGCGAGCTGAAGTGGAGGAGTACTGTCACTCATGTGCTCGCTGCATACAGAGGAAGACATTGCCACGTCAAGCTGCCCCAATGGGCCATCTGCAGAGTCAAGGGCCCTTGG
Organism: Rana muscosa; assembly: GCA_029206835.1. NCBI lineage: Eukaryota > Metazoa > Chordata > Amphibia > Anura > Ranidae > Rana > Rana muscosa. The sequence goes on along the minus strand of CM055123.1, from coordinate 268,638,084 downwards.
ACTTGGTATGCATCGACTTTCTCTGTCTGGAACCTGACTTGAGTGGACATGGAAATGTTCTGGTGATAACCGACCATTTCACCCGTTATGCCCAGGCCTTTCCAACTAAAGACCAGAAGGCCTCCACTGTAGCCAAAATCTTGGTGGAGAAATACTTTGTGCACTACGGGTTACCTCAACGCCTTCACTCAGATCAAGGGAGAGACTTTGAGAGCCGACTGATTCGGAAGTTGCTGGACTCTTTAGGCATAGAAAAAACTCGTACTACCCCTTATCACCCTCAAGGTGATGCCCAACCAGAAGGATTCAACAGGACTCTGTTAAATATGTTGGGGACTCTGAACAGTGAGGAGAAGCAACATTGGGGCAAGCACATAGCTGCCATAGTGCACGCCTATAATAGTACAGCCAGCGATGTCACAGGATATTCCCCCTTACAGACTTATGTTTGGAAGAGAGGCCAGACTACCAGTGGACTTGGCCTTTGGCACCTCCATGGACCATACATCTGTCACCTCACACAAAGGATACGTGGTGTCAGGGAACCAACAGCAGGCGAAGGACTTTAGGACCCAGCATCTCTGGCAGGAGAAGGGCTTTAGGACCCAGTATCTCTACAAGCAGGTCACATGGGCCTATATAAGGAAGTCTGCTAGTGTCTGCATTTGCTGGATTATCGTCAGCTTCTCCTGTGTTCCTGTGTCTTGCATCTCCTGCCTGTCTGATCTCCTGTGTACCAAACCCGGCTTGCCTGACCTGCTCCTGTTGACTTCCTAGCGTATACCTGACCCCGGCCTGGCTAACGGACTCCGCTTACCTTGTCTTCTGTGCTAAGACTCAGCTCTGCTGTGTTCTCGGACTGTCTTGCTGTGTTTGACCCCCTGGCCTGGCTTTGACCCTGCTATCGGAACATTCCACTGGTCCTTACCCTTTGGACCTCCTAAGCACGCCTGCTGTCCTGCAGTCTGCCTGTCCTACCAAGTTCCTGGCAACCAGCACTACCTACCAGGCAACCCGTGCTTCTGTGGGCACCACACCCCCTGTGTCATCTTCAGGGCTGTGCTGCACTCGGCCGCAAGGGGCGCCCTCTCTGCTACTCGGCCTCACATCAGAGACTTGACAGTATAATCCAGCCATGTCTGAGGCCGGCAGAGGTGCATCCCCGTTAGAGGCATTATGTCAACAGGCCGCTACTCTGACCCAAGCAATCCAGACACTGCAAGAAGGATACCTCCAGCTAGAGGAGAGATTGCAACACCTGTCAGTGTCATCTGCTTCTGCGGACCCGGTCCCAGCTTCTCCCAGTTCCACCCACGTACGTTCCTCTGTGGCTCCTACGATGGTTTTCCCTCCTCCAGAACCCCGTGTTCCTGTCCCTGAACGGTTTTCCGGGGATCGAAGAAAGTTTAGATCCTTCAGGAATGCCTGCCTATTGTACCTATCCTTGCAGCCCCGGACTTTTGCTTTAGAAACTGTTAAGGTCGGGTTCCTCATCTCCCTGCTATCTAATGAACCCCAGACCTGGGCCCACAGTTTATGGGAACAAAGAAGCCCAGTCATTAACACAGTGGACACATTCCTGGCAGCCATGTCACAACTCTACGAGGACCCCCAGCGTACAGCCACCGCCGAAGCCGCTCTGCATTCACTACAGCAGGGTAGTCGACCAGTGGAGGACTATACCGTGGACTTCCGTCGGTGGTCTGCAGACACAGGCTGGAACGAGGCTGCCCTCAAGCACCAGTTCCGCTTAGGACTTTCTGAGTCTCTCAAAGATGAGCTGGCCAGGATTGGGGTCCCCACTACACTTGAGGATCTCATCCAGTCATCCATCCAGCTGGATCGACGTTTACATGAGAGACAGTCCGAACGAGCTCAGTCCTCCAGGCCTGCCATGAGGCCGCCTAAGGTTTCCACTTCATCAGTACCTGCTCCCACTGGTACTTCTATCCCAGTTCCTAGACAAATCGGCCTGCTACGTTCCGCATTAACCCCTGATGAAAGGCGTCATCGTATGCAATCAAGGCTCTGCCTCTATTGTGGAGGAAGCGGACATTTCTTGTATAACTGCCCCAGAAGGCCCAAGAAGCCACCTTCCTACCCTCCAGTGTATTTCCAGGTTTCCTGAGCTTCTCCTTCACACCTAGTGCTACCCATTACGCTGCAATTTGGAAAAGAAGAGATCCGGCTGCAGGCCATTATTGATTCTGGAGCATGCAGCTGCTTTGTGGACTTGAACCTGGTGAGAAACCTGAAGTTGCCCCTCCTCCAAAAGAAACAGGGACTTGAAGTCCGCCTGGCCGATGGCACATTGCCTAGTTCTGGCCCTGTTACCCAGGAGTAGTGATGAGCCGAACACCCCCGGGTTCGGTTCGCACCAGAACCCGCGAACGGACCGAAAGTTCGAACGAACATTAGAACCCTATTAAATACAATGGATGCGAACGTTCGAATTCTAAAGTGCTAATTATAACAACTATTATGCATGTTATTGTCCTAAAAAGGGTTTGGGAACCCGGGTTCTGCACCAGGGGACATGTATCAATGCAAAAATAAGTTTTAAAAACGGTCGTTTTCCGGGAGCAGTCATTTTAATGATGCATAAAGTGAAAAAAAAAAAGTCAAATATTCCTTTAAATATCGTACCTGGGGGGTGTCTAAAGTATGCCTGTGAAGTGCCACGTGTTTCCCGTGTTTAGAACTGTCCCTGCACAAAATGACACTTCTAAAGGAAAAAAAAGCCATTTAAAACTGCTTGCGGCTTTAATGTAATGTCTGGTCCCGGTAATATGGATGAAAATCTTTAAGAAAAATGGCATAGCTACCCCATGACCCCCCCCCCTACCCCAGCCCATTACCAGCCCCTTTGGGTCTTGTATGGATATTAAGGGGAACCCCGCACATAAAATAAAAAAGGCCCTATATACTCTGAACAGCCGTATACAGGCGGTGCATACAAGACAGGGACTGTAGGTTTGTTCTTATGTAGAATCTGTTTGTAATTTTGAACAGGTACATTGTTGAAGTGTAGCTCCAGACCAAAAATCTATTTTTAAACTTTTTGGAAAACATAGGTAAGGGTTATCACCCCTGTAACATTTGTTTTGCTGTCTGTGCCCCTGTTCAGAACATTTCACCTCACTTTCCGTCCTAATGACAACTGTTTTTGAAATGTGGTGTTTTTCTTGAAACAAGGATTGCTGATAAAGCATCAGTACAGAGGAGACACCTTTCTCCCATATTTATTCTTACAGGAGAGAATTTTCCTTCCTAGTGGTAGATTTCCTCTCACTTCCTGTTGTCTTCTTGCGTTTGCAAGTAGGAGTCGTTTGTAAGTTGGATGTTTGAAAGTAGGGACCTGCCGTATATACTCTGCAGAAATAGGCCCCTTAGTTGTTGGTGTTGGCACAACACTGTAAGCACTCACAGTTACTCTTGGTTGGTGCTGGAACGCCCTGCTGTCAACTATTATATCAGGAATTTTAATTACATATAATTGTTGAACAGTGGTAGTAAAAATTGGGCCTTTGATGGTGGTGCTGGTGCCACAACACTGTAAGCCCTGACAGTTACTCTTGGTGGGTGCAGCAATGGGCCCTGCTGTGAATTATTAGATCAAGAATTGTAATTACATGCCCCTGTTGAACAGGGGCTGAAAAATTGGGCCTTAGGCACTGGTGGCACAACACTGCAACCCTTCACAGATACTGTACTTGGAGCACAGCAATGAGCCCTGTTGCAAAGTATTGCTTCAAAAATTGTAATGACACGCCCCTGTTAAACAGGGGCTGAAAAATTGGGCCTTAGGCACTGGTGGCACAACACTGCAACTCCTCACAGATACTGTACTTGGAGCACAGCAATGAGCCCTGTTGCAAAGTATTGCTTCAAAAATTGTAATTACACGCCCCTGTTAAACAGGGGCTGAAAAATTGGGCGTTAGGCACTGGTGGCGGCACCCATAAACAAAAATGATCTTCCAAGCTATCATCATCAATCGTATCATTGAGGACTCGGAGGAGGAGGATAGCCAGTCAACATAACAGCACAGGCACTCAGCATCAGCATCAGTCTTGAAGGGATGTGACATTTTAAAATCAATTAGTCTGTTATATCAGCATCAGGTGTGTGGTAGCTGGTGGTGATCCAAGACTGGTTCATCTTGATGAAAGTCAGTCGATCAACCGAGTCGGTGGACAGGCGCACCCTGTGATCCGTGACAAATCCTCCAGCAGCACTGAATGTGCGTTCCGAAAGAACGCTGGATGCAGGACAGGCCAGTAGCTCAATTGCATACTGTGCAAGCTCTGGCCAGTGATCCATCCTCAAGACCCAGTAAGCCAGAGGATTTTCGGTGGGGAAGGTGTCCAAGTCTGACCTTGCCCCTAGATATTCCTGCACCATGTTTATCAGACGCTGGCGATGGTTGCTGGAACCGATCATACTTTGGGGCTGCGGACTAAAGAATTGTCTGAACGCATCGGTCAGACGGCCACCTTCCCCACCGCTCCTTCTTTGACTGGCCGAAGCCTCAGCAACTCGTTGTCCAGGACCAGGAGTTTGCAACCTCCCAGTCTCTGGGAACGCGTTGCACAGACCTTTCTGCAAGGCCTCCCGGAGTTGTCTCATCCTCTGCTCCCTCTGCGACGGTAACATAAGGTCCGCAACCTTACCCTTGTACCGTGGATCAAGGAGAGTGGCCAGCCAGTAATGGTCCCTCTCCTTGATCCGAAGAATACGAGGATCCTTCCGCAGACTTTGCAGGATCAGGGAGGCCATGCAGCGTAGGTTTGCTGAGGCATTCGCTCCGGAGTCCTCTGGGTCACTAAGGACGACATGATCCGCAGCCACCTCCTCCCAGCCACGTACAAGTCCACTGGTTTCTTGGGACTGTAAATCATCCCTAAAAGACTGCTGCTGATGATGCTGAGTGCCAGCCTCCACCTCCATGCTGACACAATCCTCCTCCTCCTCCTCCTCCTCCTCCTCCTCCTCCTCTTCCTGTGCGATGGGTGGGACAGAAGGAACACTGTCTGGGTAAAGGGGGCCTTGAGAGGCAAGGAAGTCCTCCTCTTCCTGCCTCTGTTCTGCCTCAAGTGCCCTGTCCATTATTCCATGCAGCGTGTGCTCCAACAGGTGGACAAGAGGTACAGTGTCACTGATGCATGCACTGTCACTGCTCACCATCCTCGTGGCCTCCTCAAATGGTGCCAGGACAGTGCATGCATCCCTGATCATGCCCCACTGGCGTGGAGAAAAAAAACCAAGCTCCCCTGACCCTGTCCTGGTGCCGTAGTCGCACAGGTACTCATTGATGGCCCTCTGCTGCGTGTGCAGCCGCTGCAGCATGGCCAACGTTGAGTTCCACCTGGTGGGCATGTCACATATAAGGCGGTTCTTGGGCAGGTTCAACTCCTTTTGCAGCTCAGCCAGGCGAGCACTGGCATTATAAGATCTGCGGAAATGCACACAGACTTTCCTGGCCTGCCTCAGGACATCCTGTAAGCCCGGGTACCTGCCCAAGAAGCGCTGCACCACCAGGTTAAGGACGTGAGCCACACAGGGCACATGGGTCAGTTGTCCCTGTCGGAGGGCGGAGAGGAGGTTGGTGCCATTGTCGCAAACCACCATTCCTGGCTTAAGCTGGCGTGGCGTCAACCACCTCTCGGCCTGGCCCTGCAGAGCAGACAGGACCTCTGCCCCAGTGTGGCTTCTGTCCCCCAAACACACCAGCGCAAGCACGGCATGGCATCTTTTTGCCTGCGTACTTGCGTAGCCCCGTGAACGGCTACGGAGCACCGCTGGTTCATAGGACAAACCACAGGAAGAGGCCATGGAGGAAGAAGAAGAGGAGGGGGTGGAGGAGAGAGGTGTGTCACAACCAGTAGTAGCATTTTGGAGGCGTGGCGGTGGGACAACCTCCAACACTACTGCACCTTGTCCTGAATCCTTCCCAGCTGCCAAAAGAGTGACCCAATGGGCCGTGAAAGAAAGGTAACGTCCCTGTCCATGCCTGCTGGACCATGAGTCAGCGGTAATATGCACCTTACCGCTGACCGCCCTGTCCAGCGAGGCCAAGACATTGCCTTCCACATGCCGGTAGAGAGCCGGAATAGCCTTCCGTGAGAAAAAGTGGCGTTTGGGAACCTGCCACTGAGGAACCGCACATTGCACAAACTCACGGAAGGGGGCCGAGTCTACCAACTGAAAAGGCAGCAGTTGAAGCGCTAGCAATTTAGCCAAGCTAGCATTCAACCGCTGGGCATGTGGATGGCTGGGAGTGAACTTCTTTCGACGGTCCAGCAGCTGGGGCAGGGAAATTTGCCTGCTAGAATCGGACGTCGGTGTACTGCTAGCAGAGTGGGCGCAAGTACTTGGCTGTGACACACCTAATTCTACACCTTCATTCCTCTCAGTGCATGTTTCAGAGAGGACTGAAGTTATAGTGGGGTTGGAGATCCCAGCTGATGCGGTGCAAGGAGAGGTCCGCTTTGTTCTTTGGTGTGGGTCTTTGAGGTAGGCTTGCCAACGAGCTGCATGGCAGGTCAACATATGTCTGGTCAGGCATGTGGTACCCAAGCGGCTGATGTTTTGGCCACGCGATATACGCTTGAGACATATGTTGCAAACAGCAGCTGTGCGATCTGATGCACTAGCCTCAAAAAAGGCCCACACCAAAGAACTTTTTGAATGACGGGCAGAGGCAGCGCCCTGCACAGGCGGAGCTCTGCGGTGTGATTCCGTCGGTGTACTGCCCTTACGCTGGCCACCAAAGGGCATCCTGCCTCGTTGGAGATGTGCCTCCTCCTCCTCCTCCTCCTCTCTCCTATTAGGCACCCACGTGGAGTCATTGACCTCATCATCCCCTCCCTCCTCATCACTGGAGCCAATCTGGCAGTATGCTGCAGCTGCTGGAACATGACTGCCAGATTGGTGTCCTTCTTGAGCATCCCCTCTGTCTGCTCTCACGCTACTGCCTTCCTCTAGCTGGGTTTCATCATCAGACCCTTCGAAACGCTGGGCATCCTCCTGGAGCATGTACCCAACACTGTGCTGAAACAGTTCGGGGGACTCCTCAGGAGGAGGACATGGTGGGTCTAGGGAAGGAGTGACTGATGATTTGTCTGACATTGATACCAGGGAAGACGACGCTTTGGCAGCTGCTTTTCCAGTACCCTGAGCCTGGGTGAGAGAGGATGAGGAGGAGGAGGAGGGCTTGGTCATCCACTCTACCAAGTCTTCGGCATGATGTGGCTCAACATGTCCAGCTGCCGAAAAGAAGGACAAGCGTGTCCCATGGCCATGTGCTGATGACAATGCACCGCGTCCACGACCAGCACTGTTGCCCCCAGACACAGAGCCTGCTTGCCCTCTTTTATTGCCTCCTGACTGTCTGCCTCTCCTTGTTTGCCTTCCAGACATTCTAATAGATGGCCTGCAGGGAGATGGGAAAAAAGCAATAAGGGCTACCTTCAGGTGTCCTTCTCTGTCCCTTGAAACAAGGACTTTCACAGTGAAAGAAACTGACACTGTCCCTACCTAGAGTTTTCTGTCCCTAGAATAAATGTTTTTTTTAATCACAATATAGCACAAGGACAATTCACTCAATGTCTCTCCAGGTCCCTGGAAACAAGGACTTGCAGAGTGAAAGAAACTGACACTGTCCCTACCTAGAGTTTTCTGTCCCTAGAATAAATGTTTTTTTTAAGCACAATATAGCACAAGGAAAATTAACTCACTGTCCTTACAGGTCCCTGGAAACAAGGACTTGCAGAGTGAAAGAAACTGACACTGTCCCTACCTAGAGTTTTCTGTCCCTAGAATAAATGTTTTTTTTAAGCACAATATAGCACAAGGACAATTAACTCACTGTCCTTACAGGTCCCTGGAAACAAGGACTTGCAGAGTGAAAGAAACTGACACTGTCCCTACCTAGAGTTTTCTGTCCCTAGAATAAATGTTTTTTTTAAGCACAATATAGCACAAGGAAAATTAACTCACTGTCCTTACAGGTCCCTGGAAACAAGGACTTGCAGAGTGAAAGAAACTGACACTGTCCCTACCTAGAGTTTTCTGTCCCTAGAATAAATGTTTTTTTTAAGCACAATATAGCACAAGGACAATTAACTCACTGTCCTTACAGGTCCCTGGAAACAAGGACTTGCAGAGTGAAAGAAAAAAAACACTCTCCCTACCTACAGTTTTCTGTCCCTAGAAAAAATGTTTTTTTTAATCACAATATAGCACAAGGAAAATTAACTCACTGTCCTTACAGGTCCCTGGAAACAAGGACTTGCAGAGTGAAAGAAAAAAAACACTCTCCCTACCTACAGTTTTCTGTCCCTAGAAAAAATGTTTTTTTTAATCACAATATAGCACAAGGAAAATTAACTCACTGTCCTTACAGGTCCCTGGAAACAAGGACTTGCAGAGTGAAAGAAACTGACACTGTCCCTACCTAGAGTTTTCTGTCCCTAGAATAAATGTTTTTTTTAATCACAATATAGCACAAGGAAAATTAACTCACTGTCCTTACAGGTCCCTGGAAACAAGGACTTGCAGAGTGAAAGAAACTGACACTGTCCCTACCTAGAGTTTTCTGTCCCTAGAATAAATGTTTTTTTTAATCACAATATAGCACAAGGAAAATTAACTCACTGTCCTTACAGGTCCCTGGAAACAAGGACTTGCAGAGTGAAAGAAACTGACACTGTCCCTACCTAGAGTTTTCTGTCCCTAGAATAAATGTTTTTTTTAATCACAATATAGCACAAGGACAATTAACTCACTGTCCTTACAGGTCCCTGGAAACAAGGACTTGCAGAGTGAAAAAAAAAAACACTCTCCCTACCTAGAGTTTTCTGTCCCTAGAAAAAATGTTTTTTTTAAGCACAATATAGCACAAGGACAATTAACTCACTGTCCTTACAGGTCCCTGGAAACAAGGACTTGCAGAGTGAAAGAAAAAAAACACTCTCCCTACCTACAGTTTTCTGTCCCTAGAAAAAATGTTTTTTTTAATCACAATATAGCACAAGGAAAATTAACTCACTGTCCTTACAGGTCCCTGGAAACAAGGACTTGCAGAGTGAAAGAAAAAAAACACTCTCCCTACCTACAGTTTTCTGTCCCTAGAAAAAATGTTTTTTTTAATCACAATATAGCACAAGGAAAATTAACTCACTGTCCTTACAGGTCCCTGGAAACAAGGACTTGCAGAGTGAAAGAAACTGACACTGTCCCTACCTAGAGTTTTCTGTCCCTAGAATAAATGTTTTTTTTAAGCACAATATAGCACAAGGAAAATTAACTCACTGTCCTTACAGGTCCCTGGAAACAAGGACTTGCAGAGTGAAAGAAACTGACACTGTCCCTACCTAGAGTTTTCTGTCCCTAGAATAAATGTTTTTTTTAAGCACAATATAGCACAAGGACAATTAACTCACTGTCCTTACAGGTCCCTGGAAACAAGGACTTGCAGAGTGAAAAAAAAAAAACACTCTCCCTACCTAGAGTTTTCTGTCCCTAGAAAAAAATTTTTTTTAAGCACAATATAGCACAAGGACAATTAACTCACTGTCCTTACAGGTCCCTGGAAACAAGGACTTGCAGAGTGAAAGAAAAAAAACACTCTCCCTACCTACAGTTTTCTGTCCCTAGAAAAAATGTTTTTTTTAATCACAATATAGCACAAGGAAAATTAACTCACTGTCCTTACAGGTCCCTGGAAACAAGGACTTGCAGAGTGAAAGAAAAAAAACACTCTCCCTACCTACAGTTTTCTGTCCCTAGAAAAAATGTTTTTTTTAATCACAATATAGCACAAGGAAAATTAACTCACTGTCCTTACAGGTCCCTGGAAACAAGGACTTGCAGAGTGAAAGAAACTGACACTGTCCCTACCTAGAGTTTTCTGTCCCTAGAATAAATGTTTTTTTTAATCACAATATAGCACAAGGAAAATTAACTCACTGTCCTTACAGGTCCCTGGAAACAAGGACTTGCAGAGTGAAAGAAACTGACACTGTCCCTACCTAGAGTTTTCTGTCCCTAGAATAAATGTTTTTTTTTATCACAATATAGCACAAGGAAAATTAACTCACTGTCCTTACAGGTCCCTGGAAACAAGGACTTGCAGAGTGAAAGAAACTGACACTGTCCCTACCTAGAGTTTTCTGTCCCTAGAATAAATGTTTTTTTTAATCACAATATAGCACAAGGACAATTAACTCACTGTCCTTACAGGTCCCTGGAAACAAGGACTTGCAGAGTGAAAAAAAAAAACACTCTCCCTACCTAGAGTTTTCTGTCCCTAGAAAAAATGTTTTTTTTAAGCACAATATAGCACAAGGACAATTAACTCACTGTCCTTACAGGTCCCTGGAAACAAGGACTTGCAGAGTGAAAGAAAAAAAACACTCTCCCTACCTACAGTTTTCTGTCCCTAGAAAAAATGTTTTTTTTAATCACAATATAGCACAAGGAAAATTAACTCACTGTCCTTACAGGTCCCTGGAAACAAGGACTTGCAGAGTGAAAGAAAAAAAACACTCTCCCTACCTACAGTTTTCTGTCCCTAGAAAAAATGTTTTTTTTAATCACAATATAGCACAAGGAAAATTAACTCACTGTCCTTACAGGTCCCTGGAAACAAGGACTTGCAGAGTGAAAGAAACTGACACTGTCCCTACCTAGAGTTTTCTGTCCCTAGAATAAATGTTTTTTTTAAGCACAATATAGCACAAGGACAATTAACTCACTGTCCTTACAGGTCCCTGGAAACAAGGACTTGCAGAGTGAAAGAAACTGACACTGTCCCTACCTAGAGTTTTCTGTCCCTAGAATAAATGTTTTTTTTAAGCACAATATAGCACAAGGAAAATTAACTCACTGTCCTTACAGGTCCCTGGAAACAAGGACTTGCAGAGTGAAAGAAACTGACACTGTCCCTACCTAGAGTTTTCTGTCCCTAGAATAAATGTTTTTTTTAAGCACAATATAGCACAAGGACAATTAACTCACTGTCCTTACAGGTCCCTGGAAACAAGGACTTGCAGAGTGAAAGAAAAAAAACACTCTCCCTACCTACAGTTTTCTGTCCCTAGAAAAAATGTTTTTTTTAAGCACAATATAGCACAAGGAAAATTAACTCACTGTCCTTACAGGTCCCTGGAAACAAGGACTTGCAGAGTGAAAGAAAAAAAACACTCTCCCTACCTACAGTTTTCTGTCCCTAGAAACAATGTTTTTTTTAATCACAATATAGCACAAGGAAAATTAACTCACTGTCCTTACAGGTCCCTGGAAACAAGGACTTGCAGAGTGAAAGAAACTGACACTGTCCCTACCTAGAGTTTTCTGTCCCTAGAATAAATGTTTTTTTTAATCACAATATAGCACAAGGAAAATTAACTCACTGTCCTTACAGGTCCCTGGAAACAAGGACTTGCAGAGTGAAAGAAACTGACACTGTCCCTACCTAGAGTTTTCTGTCCCTAGAATAAATGTTTTTTTTAAGCACAATATAGCACAAGGACAATTAACTCACTGTCCTTACAGGTCCCTGGAAACAAGGACTTGCAGAGTGAAAGAAAAAAAACACTCTCCCTACCTACAGTTTTCTGTCCCTAGAATAAATGTTTTTTTTAATCACAATATAGCACAAGGACAATTAACTCACTGTCCTTACAGGTCCCTGGAAACAAGGACTTGCAGAGTGAAAGAAACTGACACTGTCCCTACCTAGAGTTTTCTGTCCCTAGAATAAATGTTTTTTTTTAAGCACAATATAGCACAAGGACAATTAACTCACTGTCCTTACAGGTCCCTGGAAACAAGGACTTGCAGAGTGAAAGAAACTGACACTGTCCCTACCTAGAGTTTTCTGTCCCTAGAATAAATGTTTTTTTTAAGCACACTATAGCAGAAGCACAAAACACACTGACACTCTCCCTACCTATCCTTCTCTTTCCCTAAACTAAAGGAATCCAGGTTAAGCAAGAAAGAAATAACAGTCACTGTCCCTGCCTATGCTACTCTATCCCTGCTCCGGAACACACTACACTAGGCCGCCGTGCTGGCGGCCTTTTATAGTGTGGGGCGTGTACTAAACACCCTCAGCAATAATTGGCCACAGGCATCCTGCCTGTGGCCAATCATTGCTCTCCTCGCTGCCGGCGCTGTGATTGGCCAAGCATGCGGGGTCACAGTGCATGCTTGGCCAATCACAGCGCCTGGATGACACTGCGATGGCGTAGTGCATTGTGGGCCGTTCGCGTCACTCGAATTTGGCGCGAACGGCCCAAATCGTTCGATCTTCGTCGAACGATCGAACAGCCAATGTTCGAGTCGAACGTATGTTCGACTCGAACACGAAGCTCATCCCTACCCAGGAGACTGTCCCTCTGCTTATCACCACTCCTGATGGCCATCAGGAATTCATACGCTTTGACGCTCTAAGCTCGCCTATGTCTCCAAGCCCACAACCCTCAGATCAATTGGATCAAGAAGGAGGTCCTGTTCACCTCTCCCTATTGCCAGCAGCATTGCTTTATTCCTGAACCCAGAGACATTTCCAGTTGCTTGACAGTCAACCCTGTATCTACCACTAACCAGAGTATACCCCAGGCATACCAAGAATTCCTGGATGTCTTTGATAAGAAAAAAGCTGACGTTCTACCACCACTAGGCTTGTGCACAATGGAAAAATTCGTTCCGTTTCGGTTCGTTTCTTTCCGGTCCTGTTGATTCGTAATCATTCGTAATTTTGCTAGACGGGATTTTTCGTGTTCGGACTCATTCGTATTTTTGCAAGCGACATTTTTCGTTGAATTTTTTGTTGCTTTATAATTCGTACTTTCGGTAGAGTACGTTGTTTTTCGTTGATTCTGGACACAACTCCTACTTTCGTAACTTTTTTTGGGTTCGTTGATTCGTAATTTTCTGTGTCTCTCTCACGACGACGCTGACTATTATGCCTAATGTGCTTCGAATGGATTTGTACTTTTCGAAATACATAGCGGTTATTTGTAACGATTCGAAATCTCGTATTTTACTTTCGTTTTTTACATGCGGCTATAGCCTCCGCCCCTGTACACCATTTTGAGAGGGTTCAGCACGGTGAGGGAGAAGCAGAGAGCAGAGCAGAGTGTTATTGTGCTTCGAATGGATTAGAAATCTCGTATTTTACTTTCGTTTTTTACATGCGGCTATAGCCTCCGCCCCTGTACACCATTTTGAGAGGGAGTTCAGCACGGTGAAGGAGAAGCAGAGAGCAGAGCAGAGTGAGTGTTATTGTGTTTCCAATGGATTTGTACATTCGTAAGTTTTTCCATAACGAATTATGCCGAAGACATTCGGGCATTCGCTATTTTGCGGTATAATTTATTTCGGATTCGGTTTTATTCGTAATTGCTTTGTTCGGAAATTCGAATGCTTCCGAATGTCCGAAAGTTGCCAAATTCGGACGAATTTCGATTCGTTACGAAACGAATTGCACAAGCCTAACCACCACATCGGCCATATGACTGTCCAATAGAATTACTTCCAGGGGCCGAGATTCCTCTCTCTGAAATGGAATTGGGAACTCTGCGACAATATATCGATGAAAATTTGGCTAAGGGCTTCATCCGAGCTTCCTCCTCTCCTGCCGGTGCCGGAATCTTTTTTGTCGAGAAGAAAGACAAGTCTTTAAGACCATGCGTGGATTATAGGGAGCTCAATAAAATCACAATAAAGAACCGCTACCCACTGCCATTAGTTCCTGAACTTTTCCAGAGATTCCATACGGCCCAAGTATTTACCAAGCTCGACCTCCGGGGTGCCTATAACCTTGTTCGGATCCGTGAGGGCGATGAATGGAAGACAGCATTCAGAACGAGGTTCGGACACTTCGAGTATCTTGTAATGCCCTTTGGGCTCTGTAATGCCCCGGCGACGTTTCAGCACTTCGTCAACAATATTTTCCGGGAATATCTTGACTACTTCGTCATCATCTATCTGGATGACATTCTCATATTTTCGGCTACTCTGGAGCTCCACCGGACCCATGTAAGGACAGTGCTGCTCACACTAAGAAAACATGGACTTTATGTGAAAGCAGAAAAGTGTGACTTCGAGAAGAAATCAATACAATTCCTAGGACTGATCATCTCCACGGGCGGTGTAGCTATGGATCCACAGAAAGTGCAGGCAATCCTGGATTGGCCAACTCCATCAGAAAAGAAAGGGGTGCAAAGGTTTGTGGGCTTTGCGAACTTCTATAGGAGGTTTATAAGAAACTTCTCCTCCATCATCTCACCCATTACCCAGTTGACCCGCTTACATACCCGTTTCCAGTGGTCCTCCGAAGCCCAAACTGCTTTCAAGAGACTAAAGTTATTGTTTACCTCTGCACCAATCCTTCAACACCCTGAGCCTGCCCTGCCATACATCTTGGAGGTCGATGCCTCAGAAGTAGCTACAGGGGCAGTCCTTTCACAACGCCAGGGACCCAAGTTCTTGCTTCACCCCGTGGCCTTCTCCTCGCGGAAAATGAGCCAGCCCGAGAGGAACTATGATGTAGGAGACCGCAAGCTCTTGGCCATTAAAACAGCCTTAGAGGAGTGGAGATACCTTCTTGAGGGGTCTGCTCACCCCATAATGATATTTACAGATCATCGGAACCTCGAATACCTCCGTACTGCCAAACGTTTGAGACCCTGTCAAGCCCGCTGGGCTCTGTTCTTTTCAAGGTTCAACTTCCACATCACCTACCGTCCCGGCTCCAAGAACGGAAAGGCCGATGCCTTATCCCGAATGTTTCCCGATACTCCGGAGGAGACAATATCTAGTACAATCCTGTCACCTCAGAACTTTCTTCTGATCCAACCCGATCTAAGATCTTCTCTTGAACAGGCTTCCCTCCAATGCCAGGAACCAGAAGCATCCTCTCTAAGAAACCAGGAAGGGTACCTCTGGCATCAGGACAAGATCTTCGTTCCGCAACAAACCCGAATACAGGTACTGAAGACCTTGCATGACCACCAACTCGCTGGCCACTTCGGAGTGCGGAAAACTACGGATCTTATCCAACGATCCTTCTGGTGGCCTACCTTGAAATCTGATTGCAGGGAGTTTGTTAGCTCCTGCACTACCTGCCAGCGAAATAAAGGGTCCAACGTCAAGTCGTGGGGTCTGTTACGTCCTCTGCCAGTGCCAGAACAACCATGGAGAAATATATCTATGGACTTTATAGTAGAGCTGCCCCCATCCGAAGAATATACAACAATCCTGGTAGTTGTGGACCATCTATCCAAAATGGTGCACTTCTTGCCCATGGCAGGAACTCCTTCTGCTGCAGAAACAGCAAACATTTTCATAAGGGAGATAGTCAGGCTCCATGGCCTTCCTGACAGCATTGTGTCTGATAGAGGGGTACAATTCACCTCCCGGTTCTGCAGAGAGCTCTGCAAAGCACTATCAATCAAGGTGTGCCTGTCCTCAGCCTATCACCCCCAAAGCAACGGTCAAACTGAAAGGACCAACCAGACCTTAGAACAATATTTGCGTTGCTTCTGCTCCTTCTCCCAGGACGACTGGATCTCTCTACTCCCTTGTGCGGAGTTTGCTTACAACAATGCAGTACACTCAACCACCAATCAATCTCCGTTTTGGGCCAACTACGGTTTCCATCCTTCATTTCTACCTAATGTCATTCCGGAAGCCTCAGTTCCGGCAGTTCAAGACAGGATAAGCTCCATTCAGGCTAATTATCAAACCCTCCGGCTAACCATGCAGAAAGCGCAAGAGGACTACAAGAAACAATATGACAAGAGGAGAGGAGAGAGTCCTAGCTTTGAGGTTGGAGATAAGGTCTGGCTCTCTTCAGCAAATCTTGCCCCTCCTGGAAATTGGGTCCAAGATTTATCGGTCCATTCGAAATTAAACGAAAAATCAACCCAGTAGCTTTTGAAATGTTACTACCAAGTTTGTATAAAGTGCATCCTGTGTTTCACGTTTCTCTTCTTAAATCTGTTGTCTCTAGTCCTTTTCCAGGAAGAGAAGAAGACCCTCCGCCTCCAGTCTCAGTGGGAGATGAAGCCGAATTCGAGGTAGAATCCATCCTGGACTGTCGCAAAAGAGGTAGGACTATTCAATTTCTTATTAAATGGAAGGGTTATCCAGCAGAAGAGAATTCTTGGGAACCTGCAGGCAACATACATGCTCCTAGACTTCTCCAGAGATTCCGTGCCAGATACCCTGAAAGATGGGCCCGGGTGGGCATCCGGAGGCTGCCCCTTGGGGGGGGGCACTGTCAGGGAACCAACAGCAGGCGAAGGACTTTAGGACCCAGCATCTCTGGCAGGAGAAGGGCTTTAGGACCCAGTATCTCTACAAGCAGGTCACATGGGCCTATATAAGGAAGTCTGCTAGTGTCTGCATTTGCTGGATTATCATCAGCTTCTCCTGTGTTCCTGTGTCTTGCATCTCCTGCCTGTCTGATCTCCTGTGTACCAAACCCGGCTTGCCTGACCTGCTCCTGTTGACTTCCTAGCGTATACCTGACCCCGGCCTGGCTAACGGACTCCGCTTACCTTGTCTTCTGTGCTAAGACTCAGCTCTGCTGTGTTCTCGGACTGTCTTGCTGTGTTTGAACCCCTGGCCTGGCTTTGACCCTGCTATCGGAACATTCCACTGGTCCTTACCCTTTGGACCTCCTAAGCACGCCTGCTGTCCTGCAGTCTGCCTGTCCTACCAAGTTCCTGGCAACTAGCACTACCTACCAGGCAACCCGTGCTTCTGTGGGCACCACACCCCCTGTGTCATCTTCAGGGCTGTGCTGCACTCGGCCGCAAGGGGCGCCCTCTCTGCTACTCGGCCTCACATCAGAGACTTGACACGTGGACAGACTGCAGAAGAGCTTAAGACTGGCCTGTGAGAAGGCCCAATCAACTT
The DNA here is from genome assembly GCA_029206835.1 of Rana muscosa. Lineage (NCBI taxonomy): Eukaryota > Metazoa > Chordata > Amphibia > Anura > Ranidae > Rana > Rana muscosa. Next base: position 268,621,149 of record CM055123.1, on the reverse strand, counting down.
CTGATCAGAGAGGAGCCCGGAACAAATGGAACTTTGACTTTAGGGTCCGTATTCAAGATTTACAACCTGGAGACAGAGTGTTGCTGAGGAATTTAGGAGTCCTAGGGAAGCACAAGCTGGCAGAAAAATGGAGATCAGAACCTTATGTGATTTGTAAGAAGCTGCCTGGGTTGACCGTGTACCAGTTGAAGCCTGAAGGAAGAGTGGGGCCACTGAAGACCTGGCACAGAAACCATCTGCTGCCCCTTTCTGAAGCAGTCAGGATGCCCCCTACTCTGGATTCCTCTGAGTTACCTTCCACTCCTTGTACTCCTAGACCCAACACCAGGTCTCAGACAACTCTGTCAAGGGAGGAAGAAACTTCAGACCAAAGTGAAGAAGAGGAAATAGAGCTCAGTTGGCTGTGGCTGTCTCAGGAGCCTGAACCCCTAACAGTGGATCCTATGTTACCTGAATTCCCCATAAATGACAATTTGAATGTAGAAGCTGCAGAGTTTATTCCTTCTAACGCACAGAGTGATGAATGGGAAGATGCACTGGAATCAGTCCAGGATGAAGATCCAAGAAACTCTCTATACCACCCGGCACCTGAATCGGATGTCTTTGATGAAGAAGGTCCCATTGTACCAGTCTCAGTGGAGACACCCCTAGAGCCAAAACCCATAACTCCCAGGGAGCAAAGAGTAAAAAGGATTATCCGTCCTCCTCGGAAGTTGACATATACACAGATGGGAGAAAGCTCTGAGGACACTGTAACTACCGCAAGAAGGACAATACAAAAGCCTGATCCCTCCACTGTGCATTTGGTGGAGGGCAACCCCAGCTCGCTTTCTGGCACAGCTAGGCAGGCCACCATCACTGATGTGACCCGTGGGCAGGGAAATCCCCCTCCCCATTTTTGGTGGGAGCTTCCCCTGCCGACCTCCCTTGCAGCCCTCAATGACTTTGTCTGTACATATTGTTAATGTTGTCTTTGGGGACCAAAGATTCTAAGTGAGGGGAGTGTGTAGCGGGGTATTGCCTTTTAAATCCCCCAGAGACTACATTACCCAGTACACTTTTAGGCACCCAGGGTGCCTTGCCCCGCGCAAGGACTGCTGGGGTGGACTTTATAAGGGAGAGGCGGAGCCCAGTTCTTTCTCTTTGGACACCGCCCGCCCAGCAAGCTGAACTGATACTGCACCTTTGCCAGGAGGACCGAAGACCCAGGTGTCGATGGATCGGTGTACTTAGACACCGAAGCGGAAGAAACGGACGCGGACTGGTCCGGTTGGGTGAGAGAGCACCTGCTCATAGACAGACACAGTACCTTTGTTGTCTTGGTGGATTACAAATTCTGTTCTTCAAGTGCACCCCCGTTGCAAGCGAAGATTTCCCTACAGAACTTCCACTTAGTTCAGTCAGGCCTGACTGGGTAGCGCAGACATTCCTGGGCGCCATACTGTCCACGAGGGGAAGTAGCTGCAAAGGGGACTGTTAAGCCCTGTACACACGATCGGATAACCTATGGATTTTCGTCCGATGGATTTGACCATCGGAAATCCGATGAAACTGTTTTTCATCAGTCTTGGCCACACACCATCATTCAAAAAACCGACCGTTCCAAACGCGGTGACGTAAAACACTCCGATGAGCCGAGAAAAATGAAGTTTAATGCTTCTGAGCATGCGTCGACTTGATTCTGAGCATGCGTGGGTTTTTTAACCAATGGACTTGCCCATAGACAATCGGAAATTCCCATCGGAAAATTTTAAAACAAGTTCTATTTTTTACAACCGATGGAAAAAAGACCGATGGGTACCATACACGATCGGTTGGTCTGATGAAAACCATCCATCGGACGGTTTTCATCAGTCAAACCGATCGTGTGTACAGGGCTTTAGAGTTGCATAGCATTGAATATTTGTCTGCTGTTTAACACTGTTTATTGCAGGGCTCTGCATATGACTTGTACCCACCTGTTTTACTGCTTACCCATTAATCTAAGTAAACATACAAGGGTTAAGTATATTGGTGTCTGTGTTCTTTACTTTACGGAAGGGATAGGTAAAGGAAGTTTTAAAATATCACTGTGTGTTCTTGCCATAGGATTGTGCTGCTGTGAGTTACAGGCCTCACAATCCTACCATCCCCTACTAACTGTGCCATGGGACGTTAGAGCCGATTGCCAGGGGTTGACAGCGGTGCACTACAGGGCCCAAAAATCATACAGGCAGCCCTCTTGACTGGGGGTATTGCTACACGAGTATCAGTCTCAGGCACCTTTAGCCTGGGGCTGCAACTTCACTAGTAGGCCCAGCACCTTTAGCTGAGGCTTATCTCCAAAAGAGGAATCCCAGGGTGCCCGGGAGAGGGTGGACCCGCTCTAAGAAGAGGAGACCTGGGGAGGACCTTTCTGATGGACCGGTGAGAGTTCACGGTGAAAGAGAGGCCTGGTTACCTTCTGGAGGGATTCAAAGATCCGTCACAGGCCCTGCAACGTGGCACCTGTCCTTGTGTTGCAAATGCTGAGAAGTTTGGGACTGAAAGACTCTGTGGCAGAGGATCTCCCGATCGTATCTCTAGGAAACCTAAAGTGAACGTTCGAGCGTCACTCCGGCTGCTAGGATCTGCTCTTACAGGGGACTATCCGGGTGAGCTAAACCTACTCGGGATCAAGTGGCGACTATTGTACCAGTTTGTGCCTGGACCTATCTCCCAAACCTCACTGTCCTTTCTCTCATCCACCTTTCCTGTCTGCTGAACTTGAACTTTGCTTATAAAATAAACTCAGCGTTGGAGTTAAAGTGGTGTGGACATTGGCCTTCCTGGGGATAAATAGAGACTTGTCCCTACATTCTAAGAGACAATAACCAGTTGAAGGGGATAACTTGCTGCAGGACCCAAAATTGTTAACACCGCTCAACCTCTTAAAACAGGAGGGTATGGGCATATAGCGTGGTGTGCCTTGACCTGCAAGTGAGCCAAAGGCAGGAAAAAGGTCCGTGTGCTACAAACAGTTCCCCCTTTTTTTTTTAAATAACAAACCTCCACTGTGCAGTTCGTTTTCGCACAGAGTGGCCCCGATCCACCTGTTCTGGGGTCCCACAGCGGCTCTCGTGGCTCCTCCCCGCATTAGATAACCCCCTCTGGGAAGCTCTCTCCCGAGGGGGTTACCCTGCAGGCGCGCTCCTGAGTCATACACTCGGCGTCCATAGACGCCGAGTGTATGACTCGGCCCCGCCCCCTGGCGCACGAGTCATTGGATTTGATTGACAGCAGCGGAAGCCAATGGCTACGCTACTATCAATCTATCCAATGAAGAGCCGAGAACCGTGGAGAGATCGACGTGGGATCGCGCCCATGGAAATTCGGGGCTCAGGTAAGTAAAACAGGGGGGGGGCCTGACACTGCAAGGTGTTTTTTCACCTTAATGCATAGGATGCATTAAGGTGAAAAAACACGTAGGTTTACAACCCCTTTAATGTCTTGTCTGTTAAGCAACTAAGGACCTGAGGGGGGCATCATTGTTGGGCTATGTTTAGGGCATCAGTTGTCCTTAATCTGACCCTGTCTGCCCACTTCTAAGGCCTCATGCACACAGGGCGTTAAAAAATGCCGCTTTTAGGGGCATTTTGCTTCTTTGTTTCTTTCTAAACACCCCTCTATGTTAGCCTATGTGTCAATGCACACATATGTGTTTACGGCATTTAGAGACAGAAAAAAAAAAACCCAAGGGCCAGTGCTTTCAGGAGAGAAGTGTTTTGTGATGAAAAAATGCCCCACATGCCTAAACGCATGTAAACTAACCTAATAAACATGCTTTTGTGCTTAGCGCATTTAGCGCTTGGCTGTTTATTCATTCCAATGACCAGGATAAATTAATACTCTGGCCAACAGTGGAGGCCCAAAATGCAGAGTGCCCCCCTATCCATGCACCCTGCCCCCTAATCTACATGCAGGGTGCCAGATGCATGGATTTCAATGTTTTTTTTTTTTAAGCACGTGATTAGAGTCTGGGGCTCTAATAGGCTTTAAAAAAGGGTGGGCTCGGGGGGCAGAGTACTGTGCCCTGAGCCCACCCAGTTGTGTGACAATAGCGAATGAATATTCGCTATTGTCACAATGATTCTCCTCCCGGACAATCAGGAAGTGGGTCATGAGACCTGTTTCCCGACTGGCCGAAAGATGAAGCAATCCTATTGGCTTAGGAGGAGGAGGGAGGAGACGCACGGCTGCGATGGTGCAGAGGAGGAGAAGAAAGTGAAAACGGAGGGAATCGCTGCTCGTGCTATAGATGGGGTAAGTGTGGGGCTGGTAACCGACCGACCAGAGGGGGTGCATTTGACCAGCATTGTTTGCTGTCCCCCCCCCCAAAATTTACCACCAGCCGTCACTACTGGGCAGTGAAGTAAACGAATGCCCAAGTGCTTGACGCGCCTGAACACATTTACAAAACGCAGATTTAGCCCTGGTTCACATTGGTGCGATTTGGCATGCGATTTGACATGTCAAATGGACACCAAATCGGCAGTGATTGCCGGCAATGGCACGTCCTAATCGGTGTGACGCCGCGCAGCACCGGTTTTCAAAAGTAGATTCTGTACTACTTTTGGTGATTTTGGGATGCGATTTCCATTGACATCTGTGCAGAAACCCGCACAGATGTCTCTGAAATTGTCCCCAAAATCTGGACTGACATGCGGGAACGAAATCGTGCGAGTTCAGCTGAACTTGCATGATTTTATTCCTGCACTCAGTGTGAACCTGGGCTTAGGCATGTTTTTAACAATGTTTTTTTCCTCCTCGGGACCATAGACATCGAGGGGAGGATAAAAAATGTCCGTGTGCATGGGACCTAAAAATTACGGCTGACTGTCTCTGGTCTCATAAATGGCTGGCTGATCCACCCAGGATAAGTAAGCAGGCATTCAGACTGAACTCAGAACTCTTGATATGCATGCTTGTTTCAGGTTAGTGACAAGATATTGAAGCCAGATTATGACAGCTAGCATTTTCACCAGCAGTTTATATATTTTACAAGGCATTGGATTCCTTTAAATCTGACACAATACATCTCACCACTAGAGGGGGGGATTTCCCACAGAAGCTACAAGATGCAAGTACCTTTGTAATCTTCAGAGGAAATCACACATTTGCTTCTATTTTGCATGGGCTTCTGTGAGAAGGTGTTGGTAAATGTTTTTCAGATTATTTCCTTAACTCCCTTTTTATCTGCTGTTCTGCAACATCATTACACTCAGTTTGCTTTCTGAAGTGTCTTTATGTTTAAATTGTGAATGAAAAGGAACTGTTTGAAGATAAAATCAGCTAGATATGCTTAAAGCACGTTTGACTCTTGCAAGAGCCCTTAATTGATCTTAGATTGCAAGCACACACTTTTTAGTGTATAGTCATTAATCCTCAGGGATCAATATGTTGCTCAGGCCGGGTTCACACTGGTCCGACAAACGCTCCGACATTGGGAGCTCATGTCGCATGACGTGTGAAAATCAATGTTTCCCTATGGGAGCCGTCTTAACTGGTCCTACACATGTCGGTCCGACTTTGAAAATGCTCCCTGTACTACTTTGGTCTGACTTTGATCCTACTTCACTCCATTGAATATCATTGAAGTCGGATCAAAGTCGGAACGCCGTCTTGCATGATCCGACTTTGGCATGCGACTTGTGCTCTGCTGATCTTGAGGGGGAACTCCACGCCAAATTTTAAATAAAAAAACTGGCATGGGATCCCCCTCCAAGAGCATACCAGGCCCATGGCTCTGGTATGGATTTAAAGGGGAACCCCTACACCGAAAAAACGGCGTGGAGGTCCCCCCCAAATCCACACCAGACCCTTATCCGAGCACGCAGCCCAGCTGGTCAAGAAAGGGGGTGGGGACGAGTGAGCGCCCCCCCCGCTGAACCGTACCAGGCCGCATGCCCTCAACATGGGGGGGTGAGTGCTTTGGGGCAGGGGGCGCCCTACGGCCCCCCACCCCAAAGCACCCTGTCCCCATGTTGATGAGGACAGGGCCTCTTCCCGACAACCCTGGCCGTTGGTTGTCGGGGTCTGCGGGCGGGAGGCTTATCGGAATCCGGGAGCCCCCTTTTAATAAGGGGCCCCCAGATCCCGCCCCCCACCCTATGTGAATGAGTATGGGGTACATCGTACCCCTACCCATTCATCTGGGGGAAAAGTGTCAATAAAAAAACCACACTAGACAGCTTTTTAAAGTAATTTATTAGGCAGCTCCGGGGGTCTTCTACCGACTTCAGTGTTCTTCTACCGACTTCGGGGGGTCTTTTCCGACTCTCCGGCCTCTTCTCCCGCTCTCCGGTGCCTTCTCCGTGCGCTCTCTGGTTCTTCTTCCACTCTCCGGTGCTTTCTGGCTTCTACCGGGCACCTCCGCTATCTTCTGCCTGCTCTTTTGCTAGTGGGGGCCTGGTCTTCCCAGTCGTCTTCTTCCCTCTTCTCTTCTTGAGATGTTGACACGACGAGGTCTCCCGCTGTATTGCCGTGTGCGCGGCGCGCAACGACTTATATAGGCATGGGGCGTGGTCACCGGGTGATGTCACCCGGTGACCCTGACCCCCTATGGCGTCACAGCCCCTGGGAATTATGGGACTGTGAAGCCATAGGGGGCGGGGTCACTGGGTGACATCACCCGGTGACCACGCCCCATGCCTATATAAGTTGTTGCATGCCGCACACACGGCATTACAGCGGGAGACCTCGTTGTGTCAACACCTCAAGAAGAGAAGAGGGAAGAAGACGACGGGGAAGACCAGGCCCCTGCTAGCAAAAGAGCTGGCAGAAGATAGCGGACATGCCCGGCAGAAGGCAGAAAGCACCGGAGAGCAGGAGAAGAACCGAAAAGCATGGAGAAGGCACCAGAGAGCAGAAGAAGAGGCCGGAGAGTCGGAAGAGACCCCCGAAGTCAGAAGAAGAACCCCGAAGTCGGTAGAAGACCCCCGGAGCTGCCTAATAAATTACTTTAAAAAGCTGTCTAGTGTGTTTTTTTTTATTGACACTTTTCCCCCTGGTAAATGGGTAGGGGTATGATGTACCCCATACTCATTCACATAGGGTGGGGGGCCCCCTTATTAAAGGGGGCTCCCGGATTCCGATAAGCCTCCCACCAGCAGACCCCGACAACCAACGGCCAGGGTTGTCGGGAAGAGGCCCTGTCCTCATCAACATGGGGACAGGGTGCTTTAGGGTGGGGGCAGACGTTGAGGGCATGGGGCCTGGTACGGCGTTCGCTCGTCCCCACTCCCTTTCCTGACCGGCCGGGCTGCGTGCTCGGATAAGGGTCTGGTGTGGATTTGGGGGGGGCCCCACGCCGTTTTTTCAGTATAGGGGTTCCCCTTTAAATCCATACCAGACCCAAGGGCCTGGTATGCTCTTGGAGGGGGAACCCATGCCGGTTTTTTATTTAAAATTTGGCGTGGAGTTCCCCCTCAAGATTCATACCAAACACAGTGCCTGGTGTTGGCGGGGATCCAAGTTGGATCCCCGTTCATTGAAAGTCGGACCTATGTCGGCTTCAAGCCGCAGGGCAAAGTCGGATCCAAAGTAGGATGGCTGTCGTGTCGCACCAGTGTGAACCCGGCCTTAAAGCTGAAGTTTTCTTTTTTGGGGGATTTTTTTGGGATACAGCACACCGCTATTTGTAATGGTGTGTGCTTGTTACCTGGAGGGTGGCTGCTTCCTTTTGTGCTTCTGCACAGCTGATGTATACTGTACTGGTGCTTTGAGAGTTAAGTGGTTCTAAGAGGTGAGGCATTTGTACCTTAATGCAGTCTCTGCATCAAGGTAAAAAACCTTCTGAATGCTGTCCCCACCCCCACAAACACACCTTATACTTACCTGAGCCCGATCTTGATCCAGCGATGTGCACGAGAGCAGCTGCTCTTTCGGCCCTCTCACTCCTCTTTGGCCCAGAGACAGCAGTGGGAGCCATTTTGCTTGACAAATATATAGTGGGCAAACTCAATATAGAACCCTACGAACTAAGACTGGGATGCCATTAAAGTTCATGTGTGTGTAAAGGCAGGTGTCCCAATACTTTTGACAATATAGTGTATATACATAAACAGGGGGTCTCCAAGTGATCCACATTTAATAAAAATGGACCCCTAAGTCCCACATGGCCCTAGTCTGCATAGTCTGTACAAATGGTGTGCCTATCAATGGTGGCCCATCCATAGGGGGTGGGTGCACACCCCCCCATCCATGCGTCCAGCCCCCTAATCTACATGCAGGGAGCCGGATGCATGGATTTCAATAAGTTTTTTTATAGAAGCACATCATTAGAGCCTGAGGCTCTAATTGGCTTAAAAAAAGGGTGGGCTCGAGGCGCAGAGCACTGCGCCCCGAGCCCACCCACTTGTGTGACATTAGCAAATTAATATTCGCTAGTTACTTGCTGTTTCTCCTCCCGGCCAATCAGGAAGTGGCTCCTGAGACCCCATTGGCCGGGAGTCAGAAGACCCGATTGGCCGGGAGGAGAAGATGGAGGGGGGACATGGAGGCCGGGACACAGAGGAGACGGAGGGGGAAGCTGCTGCCGATGGATTCAAATGTGGGGGAGAGTCTCCTCCTCCCTGCTCTGCCTGGCTCCGTTCATTCTCTGCCAGCAGCAGGCCTCCCCGCTCCTCACAACAAACAGGGAGTAACACCCCTCCAGGGGATGGTAATACCTTCCTTAATGATCAGGTGCAGGTCCAGTCCATGATCTGGGTAACTGATGCAGGAGACAAAACGATTGACAGCACTCCAAGGATAAGGAAAATTGCTTTATTGGTATACAAACATCCAACCTGAAAAAACATTGAGGTTACAGCATCATGACAGCACCGAGGGGAGCATGGTTGACGCGTTTCACAAATTTCTTTGCTTAGTCATAACCCCAAGGTCATAACCCCAAGGTTATGACTAAGCAAAGAAATTTGTGAAACGCATCAACCATGCTCCCCTCTGTGCTGTCATGATGCTGTAACCTCAATGGCTTTTCATGTTGCATGTTTGTATACCAATAAAGCAATTTTCCTTATCCTTGGAGTGCGGTCAATCATTTTGTCTCCTGCATCAGATCCATGCTCCTCCTCCAGGGCAAGGTGAGGGGGGGTATGGTGCTTAGTGGCGGGCTGGAGCGACTGGAGGGTTTGTGGTCAGGTCTGTCTGCTGCCCCCCTGGAGCACTACCACTGATGCCTACCCTTGACATACACTGCAGGATACACAGGGCCGACATCAGGAATTTTGGGGCCCCTTACACAGCTTCAGGCATGGGCCCCCTGGAGCCGAGGAGAACCGGGGGGGGGGGTGCTGCCGCCGCGAATTGAGAAGCGGGGGGGTGCCACAAATTGAGAAGCAGGGGGTTTGGGTGCTGACGAACACAAAAAAACAGAAGAACAAAAAAGGGGGGTTGCCATCCAGGGCCCTGGGGACCTCCGGGCCTCTGGGGACCTCTGGGGACCTCTTACAAAAAAAAAAAATAATAATAATTTTTATAAAAAAAAAAAAAAAAAGGGAGGTTTCCATCCGGGGCCCTGGGGACCTCCGGGCCTCTGAGGACCTCTGGGCCCCTTACAAAAAAAAATTGAATAAAATAAATAAATAAAAAACTAATTAAATAAAAAAAAAATTATAAAAAAATTATAATAAAAAAAAAAAAGGGGGGTTGACATTCGGGGCCCTGGGGAACTCCAGGCCCCTGGGGACCTCTGGGCCCCTTACAAAAAAAGGGGGGCCATACGGGCCCCTTACAGGTGTACTGCCTGTACCCCCCTGATGGCGGCCCTGAGGATATGTAAACATTCCTGTGGTACCAATCCATGACCTGTGGAATATACGTTGTATGTGTATATAACGGAAAATTTATATCAAATACTTACCGTAATTTTCCTTTCCTGATGGACTCCATGGCAGCCTACGTGTGGTTAATCCCGCCCCTCATACCTCATAGGACCCTTCTCCCATAAATCTTTGCTCTGGGCCAGAGGCCGTGTTCCATAATTTAGCCTACTCCAGCCACTGGGAGGGAACTCCTGCTGCCATGGAGTCCATCAGGAAAGGAAAATTACGGTAAGTATTTGATATAAATTTTCCGTTTTCCTGACAGACTCCATGGCAGCCTACGTGTGGGAAATAACTAGCCATACACACCCGGGTGGGCAGAGTGCTGGACAAAAGAAAAAAGGTTTAATTGGCCCCATCAACAGACAAGATACGTAAACCACTACGCAGTAGTGTGCCATGAACGTGTTAATTGAAGACCACAAGGCCACCTTGCAAATAACTTCTGGAGGCACGTGACATGATGCCGCCCATGATGAAGACACTTCTAGTTGAGTGAGCAGTCACCGCTTCTGGAGGCGCCAAGCCCTTGGCTTTATAGGCCCACTGAATGGCCTGAACAATCCATGCTCCGATAGATCTGGAAGAGGCACGCATTCCCTTATACTTCCTGTGAAAAGAACGAGCAGGTGGTCGGTCTGACGGAAAGAAGCTGTAGCTTCAAGATACTGACTCAGAGCTTTTCCAACATCTAAGGGATAAACACTGGAATCCTCGGTAGATCTGAACGTTGGAAGAGCAATCTCCTGATTGTCATGAAACACAGATGCCACTTTGGGGTTTGAACCCAACATAGGAATTAAAAGGTTTAGAAATGGCTCCTTGCATCCCTGAGAGCTGATTTCAGAGACCCTCTTGGCCGATGTTATAGCCACCAAGAAGGCAACTATTAGAGAGCGTCATTTGACAGAAGATTGATCTTCATGTTCCAACTCTCTACCTAAGAAAAAATCTAGGACAAGGGGAAGATCCCAATTAGAAAAACTTGGCTCTGAGGTCTGAGCCTTATTGCTCCTCTGAAAAACTACTGAGTAAGAGGGTGTCTAGCCCAGGAAACACCCATAAAAGGCAGAGATTACAGCGATTTGGACTCGCAGCGAGCTGACTGACAATGAGAGATCCAATCCTGATTGTAAGAAGCCCAGGATATCATGTATCTTTGGGTTATTGCAATAACCTGCAGTGGAAGAGGTGTAGTCTGAAAACTTTTTCCAAATCCTCTGGTAGACCCCGTTGGTGCCTGTTCTTCTGGCATTTAATATTGTGGAGATGGCCCTACTTGGACAGCCTAGGGCCTCCAACCTTCCCCTCTCAAGAACCAGATCATCAGATGTAGATGGGCCGGGCATGGATGTAGAAATGCCCCTTGTGATAGGAGATCTGGTCTGGAGGGTAGAGGAACTGGGTCCCGGAAGCTGAGTTGCATCAGCAGTAGAAACCATGGCTTGTTTGGCCAGTACGGGACTATTGCCACTATCTCTGCTTCTTCCATCCTGAGCCTCGACAAAAAACGGAGAATGACAGGAACCGGGGGAAAGGCATAGGCCCTGTGGAACCGCCAATGGTCTGTCAGAGCATCTACCCAAAAGCCTGGGGATACCAAGACCTCGTGTAGTATCTCTCTAGTCTGAAGTTGCATGGGGAGGCAAACAAGTCTACTTCCGGAATGACTCCCAGGGACAGGACCCACCTGAAGACTTCGGGGGGGGGAAGTCCACTCGTTGTCCAGAGAAACTCTCAACAGAAAATCTGCCTGAACGTTCGGGACTCCAGGGAGATAGACAGCTGTCAGGTTGGCCAGGTTTTTCTGGGCCCAGATCATGATGGGCTCTATTTCCTTTGACAGGGAGAGTCTGCGAGTACCCCCCTGTCTCTTGATGTATGCGACTGCCGTTGTGTTGTCCAGTCTTAGGAGGACTGAGTCTCCTGCTGTTAAGTGGTGAAAGGCCTGCAGAGCGCAGAACGCTGCCCGGAGTTCCAGAACATTGGAGACTATCCTGTGAGAGGGAAAATTCCATATGCCTTGGGCTACTTCTGTCAGCCCCTGTTGCTGGCATCTGTAGTGATGGTGACCCAAGACACAGGTGCGATGGAGTGACAATTGAGGAGGTTCCTCTGTTGTAGCCACCAAGGAAAGCTCTCCCGCATGGATGAGGTTATTTGGATAAAGTGATCCCGAAGCCCTGGATTATACTGCTGGAGGAAACCCTTCTGGAAGGGCCGCATTTTTCCACTGAGCCCACTTTACCATGGGTGTTGTTGCCACCATGGTGCCAATGATCTTTAGGCATTGAGAGGCTTGGAGATGAGGACGACATTGCAAGCCAAACTCTGTCCCGGATCACTGGGATTTTTCCAGGGGTAACAAGATGGTGCTCTTGATAGCGTTGAAGTGTGCCCCGAGGAATACCAGGGACTGCGTAGGATCCAGATGGCTCTTTTCCAGATTCAGAAGACAACCAAACTCGAGTAGAGTGGAGATGACCTGGGATCTGTGGATTAGCAACTGCTCCTTGTCCCGAGACAACAGCAGGTCGTCTAGATAGTGATACAGACGGATACCTCTGGTCCTGATCAGAGCCACGACAGCCAACAAGTTTTGAAAACACACGAGGCGATGTTGTAAGCCCGAAGGGGAGACAGGTGAACTGCAGACGGATTTGATCGACAGCAAAGCGAAGGTATTTCTGGAATTCTGACGCTATCGGAACATGGAAGAAGGCGTCCTTCAGGTCTATAGAGACAAGCCAATCGCCTGGTTGGATTGCTTGACTGATCATGAGTAGTGTCTCCATCTTGAACTTCTCCTTCTAGATAAAATAATTCAAGTGGGTTAGGTCTATAACTGGCCTCCAGGAGACGTTTTTCTTCAACACCATGAAGAGGGGCGAGTAGACCCCTTAAAACCTTTTGTCATCTGGAACTGGAATTGCAGCGCCCTGAGCCACAAGAGAGACAGGAGAATTCGCTTTTTCTCTTCCAAGAGAGGCAAGGATGCCGACTCGCTCTGTTTTAGGCAGGTGCAATATCATAAAGACTTAGGGGATTCTTGTCCACCGGAAGATGCCCCTTTTGAAAACTTCTGGCCTGAAGGCTGTTTTTTCTTCCAGGTCTTCTTGAACTCACGGCCAGACCTATAGTAGCGAGCATTCCTTGCTCGATCTGAACTTTGCCTGGGCTGTGTTCTCTTCTGGTTTAGCAGACGGCGATCCTGGGGAAGGAACCCCGACTTGCCCCCTGTGGCACGGGTGATGGCACTGTCCGATATGTTCCCAAAGAGGGACGAACCCCCAAATAGAATCCTGCACCATGCCTGCTTGGAGGCAGGGTCAGCTACCCATGGGCGCAGCCACAAGGCACGCTTAGCCGTGACAGATGTCAGCATGATCCGAGCCACCAGGCGAATTATGTCTAGGGAAGCCCCACGAGAAAAGCCAACGTCAACCTTAGCCCATGAATAGGTGAGCTCCTGGCCAGTTCTTCCGAGATGCTCCTCAGAGAAGCATCTACGTCGTCTGCCCAGACTTCCATCGCTTTAGAAAGGGCTGCGAGAGCTAGAGCTGGTTTGCAGGTCATACCCGCTGTAATGTAGATCTGCTTGAGGTCGGTATAAATTTTCCACTCCAGGCAATCCCTAAAGGAAACAGTATCCTCCAATGGGAGTGTGACATGCCTCACCATCCTCATTAGGGCTGAGTCAATGAGAGGAGCCGACTCCAGGTGTTTTACATCCTTGCTTTTAAATGGGTACATTTTTGATACCTTCATTAACAGGCAATTCTTCCTTTCAACACCACCCCATTTGTCGGTAATTATTGCGCTGAGTTCACCCAAAAAGGAGAAATTAGGGTGTTCTTTTTTGAGGTGTTTAAAATATTTCCTCTGTTTGGAGGGTGCCTCCACTGGCTCTTCCATCTCAAAGCTTCTTTGACAGCTTTTGACCAGCTGTGGTACTAGGGCAAATTCAAAACCTGCACCAGGGTCATCTACCTCCACCTCACTGAGGCTTCAATTGAGGAATGGCTCGGCTGTGAAGGGCCTGGAGCCTTGAGATCATCCCTAATAGGGACTGACATAGTGTCGCCAGCAGGGTTGTGGGTATGACCAGAATCCCCTTTACTCAGGGACTTATGGACCACCTTTCTGACCAGTGCTTCCACTTGTTGGTCTCCACCCTCTCTTTCTTATGCGACTTTAGAAAAGCATCGCTTGCAGAGCGATTTGCCTTCAGGAACCTGGGCCCCGCATACCCAGCAGGCTTTCCTCACAGAGCGGCTGGAGTGGCGGTGAGAGTGACGCCCAGAGGTGGGTTTAGACTCCTATCTGTGGTACCTAGATCTAAAGGAAGAGCTGACGCCTGGACCTTGAAGAGGAGTGACAACGTTGAGACCTAGGACGGTCTTTGCCGTGCTTTGGTGTTCAGACCTAGAAGAGCTGAGTGAAAAAGAAAGGGTTAAGAGCTCCTGAATGAGTGAACCCAAGCATCACAGGTAGAAAATAAATAAATCCTACCTGCAGCGCAAGGGTTGGCCACAAGAGGGTGGTGACAGATCCATGGCAAGGCAGTTTGAAAGTGAAATGAATCATTAAAGCCTTATGAGAAACAGGCATGAGAGAGCACATAACAAAACATAGCCAGCACCCAGGGAGCCTGCAGCAAACAATTTACCTTGTAAACTAGAGCCCAGTGCCTGGGTAAATACCGCATAAGCCTGCAAGTTATCCCAAGTAATAGCTGCTTTGACAGCTATTTAAATCTGCCACCGTTAACGATGTCACCGCCCCATAGCGGTTGCCATCCGGTGGCAGCCAATCGCATTCGCGACCGCCGCCGCCATTTTGGCGAAACTGCGCCTGCACGAACCAAGCACAGAATCTTCGTTCGCGGCTTGCGGATGCGCAGCGACTTCCTGAAACGGCGAGCTGGAACGCAGCTGCGCTCCAGCCGCCGTGGCCACTCACTGGAGCTTGATAGAAAATAAGGAGACACACAAAACACAGAGATACGGCTGCCATATAAAAGGAATATCTTTTTACATTACCACCACCACGGCACGATCCGGACCAGAACCTGGGACTGGGGAGCTGTTCGCTCGACCCACCGCACGATCGGGCGTTTACAAAGCCTCCCACTAATAGCTGGGACGTTTGGCCATATTGCCGCTTGCCTGCCAATGGCCAGGTTAGTAAGCTCTTCATGGTATCACATCATATCGCCCATGTCCACCTGCTAATAGCTAGGATTGCTGGACTGCAGAGAGGATCACCGCTAACCACCAACGTATCGCCGTGCACACCGCCAGGCCTGGATTACAGGAAAACTTCATGAAAAGGTAAGACTATATCTTGGTCCTAGGAGGAGGACAAAAAAAGGAACACGGCCTCTGGCCCAGAGCAAAGATTTATGGGAGAAGGGTCCTATGAGGTATGAGGGGCGGGATTAACCACACGTAGGCTGCCATGGAGTCTGTCAGGAAATTATTATTTTTTGGGGCCTTCTGCTCAGTATCAAATCAACACAAAGTACTAGGTTTTATTTGAAATCATCAGTTCAATATATTATTATGGTAATTATACACTATTATATTCAGATCTACCTAACCCATAATTACTTTCAAAATGAAGAATAAAACAACGGTAAATGATCAGCTTAAGTACTTTTTTGTCTCAAAAAAAAAATCTCAGAAAAAAAACAGTATTCTTCTCCCAATGATATCTCCCAGACGTTACTTTTAACACTATAGAGCTGTTACATTTCTGCTTCTGAAGCCTAATGATTGCATCTACTTTGACGTGTGTGTCACAGTGTTCTATCTAAACGCACACGGAATTCCAATAGGTCTAGAGAAAGTATGAACTGCACATTCAATCCAAAATGCCTTTCCTTTGTTGGATCCTGAATGCCAGGATTACATAATGTGACGAATCACTGGCAGAGACTTGATACAGTGTGTCAGGTTCAATGTCTGGTGATCATAATCTGAGCACAATGCAGTCTGTCAGTCTGCACAGACAATAAGTCATGCAAATTGATATACATTATAAGAGGGTTTTCATTACTTGCTCAGCGCTGTGATTGTTCTGCTGGTGAAATATCAAAATAATGCATTGATTTCATTGCTCGACATTATACGGTTCGGTGCGCCTAGGAGAAATAATCAGAAGTTTATTCTTTCTTTTTTAGCCAGGGAACAAAAACAAAAAAAACAAAAAAAAAAACAGATACAACACTTTTAGGGAATTAAGGCTTTAATTTTGTATACAGCTGAAATCTTCTGAAAGTTCCACAATGACCCACATAAATGGTAACAAAAGAATGAGGTAAACATCACAAGTCAATTATGGTGTTTGCTAGGAAAAAAAAGTGACATTCTCAACATGCAGTGCTTGTAAAATAATATTATTAAGTGCCATTTGCCTGTACAATTCAATTGTTTGCGGTGAAAAGCAGCTTGTTTACTCTTTTAAGATATATATATATATATATATATATATATATATATATATATTTTTTTTTTAATAAAGTACTATGAGTGTGTGTGCTTTCAAGAGCATAATGCCGCGTACACACGATCGGAATTTCCGACAACAAATGTTCGATGTGAGCTTTTGGTCGGATATTCCGACCGTGTGTAGGCTCCATCAGACATTTGCTGTCGGAATTTCCGACAACAAATGTTTGAGAGCAGGTTCTCAATTTTTCCAACAACAAAAGTTCTTGTCGGAAATTCCCACCGTGTGTAGCCATTTCCAACGCACAAAAGTGCTGCGCAAAAGTGCTGCCCAATTCGACGCATGCTCGGAATCATTGTACTTAATTTTTCTCAGCTCGTCGTAGTGTTGTACGTCTCTGCGTTCTTGACCATCGGAATTTTCGAGCAACATTTGTACGACCGTGTGGAGGCAAGACAAGTTTGAGCGAACATCCGTCGGAAAAAAAAAACACGGTTTTGTTGTCGGAAATTCCGATCGTGTGTACGCGGCATAATAATACTCTATATTGCACTGGCAACTGAGTCTAAAAATGTATTTCAAATGGTTGTAAACCCCATTAATGAAATCTGACCTGGGCACATATATCTGCAGTGTTTACTTATCTCTCCAAAGCCCTAAGTCCAGTGTCTCTATGCTGCTCCGTTCCTCTGTTATCAGCAGAGTCACTTCTGACAAGTTCTCCTACACAGGAGATAAAAACAGCTGGAAATTTGTGTCAGGGAGGTAACTTAGAGACAGATAAGCAGAGAGCTTGTCTATTCACAGCACAGCTCTGCAAGTTTCTTCAGTCCTCTGCCTATGTGGAGGGGGGGGGGTGCCTTTCCTCCAATCAGCTCCCACAAAGTGTATGTCCAGACTCCCCTCCCACTTCTGAAACATAAACAAAAATTTCTAATAGACATGTGCAGTTCTTTTCGTTCCGAATTTACGTTACAATAGTACCGAATTTCAACGAATCTGAAATAACGGAAACATATTTGAACAGTTTTCGAATTTGAATGGTTTTTGAATTTCCAAAGAGAATAAAATAGAATAGAAAATAAAGGAATAGAAAATAAAAAAATACAATAGTAGTAGAAAAGAATCTAAAATAATATAACACCACATAAAAGAATATGATATAATAGAGTAAAACAGAACAAAATAGAAAAAAAAAAAACTGAATAGAATATAATAACAAAAGAATTTAATAAAAATAAAAAGAATATAACCATTTTTTGAAGTTCTAATTTCAAATATAATACATTTGAATTTGGATACACAAGAAAAGAAAGAATAAAAAAGGAATAGAAAAGAAAGAATAGAATAGACTATAATAGAATATAAAATAATAGAATTAGAAAAACAATAGAATAGAATAGAAAGAATATAACCATTTAGCAAAATTCAAATAGAATCAATTAGAATTTGAATATAATAGAAAATAATATATTAGAATAGAGTAGAAAATAACAGAACAGTATAGAAAATATTTGAATTCTATTTTTTCTATTCTATTATTTTTTATTCAAATTTCAGAAGCTGGTTATATTTTCTTTTCAATTCTATTCTATTTGTTTATATTCTATTCTGTTATATTATATTGTGTTCTGTTTTACTCTATTATATTCTATTCTTTTATTTTATTTTATATCATTTCCTATTCTGTTCTATTTTTTTCTATTCCATTCCTTTATTTTCTATTCTATTTTATTCTCTTTAGAAATTGGAAAACTATTCAAAACTATTTGAATTCGAAAAACTATTCAAAACAATTTGAATTCAAAAACTATTTGAATTCAAAAACGATTCAAATTTGAAAACTTGTCGAATTTGAAAACGATTCAAATTCGGAAACTATTTGAATATAATTTACTATATATATATATATATATATATATATATATATATATATATATATATTTATATATGTATGTATGTATATATATATATATATATATATATATATATATATATATATTCTATTCCATTATTTTATTTTCTATTCTATTTTATTCTCTTTGGAAATTGGAAAACTATTAGAATTGGAAAACTATTCAAAACTATTTGAATTTGAAAACTATTCAAAACTATTTGAATTTGAAAACTATTTGAATTCAAAAACTATTCAAATTCGGAAACTATTCAAATATAATTTATTTTCTATTCCATTCCTTTATTTTCTATTCTATTTTATTTTCTTTGGAAATTGGAAAACTATTTGAATTCGAAAACTTTTCAAATTTGAAAACTTTTCAAATTCGAAAACTATTCGCATTCGAAAACTATTTGAATTCAAAAACTTGTCGAATTTGAAAACTATTCAAATTCGAAAACTATTCAAATCGATTTGAAAACTATTCGAATCCTTTTGAATTTGAATTCTGAAAATTTGAATCGTTTCGAATCGTATAAACAAAACAAATTCCGAAAACGAATTAAGCGGGTTAAACAAATTTAACTCAACAAATGTATGTAAATAACGAATCTAAACTAAACTAAACTAATTTCTAACACAATGTGCACTTTCTAAAGAGTCTATAACGCTGAAGACAGCAGATATACATATAAAACTTATGTAGGGAGATTTGTTTCATCTCTGCGTATCATCTGAGGCTGTTCACTTCACTAGGTGTATGTGAGGATTTACATCCACTTTCAGCTCTAAGGAGCAGGGGGCCCTCTGATTTCTCTTGTACCAAATAGTATTGTAACTGTAATGTCTGGCTTCATTTTGAAAAGTACTGAGCAAACTGTTGGCGCTATATAAATCCTGTATAATAATAATAATATTTCACTGATTTCCAGTGGGTATAGAAAAGAATCACCCCCTTAAGAATAATCACATTTTGTTGCTTTGCAGCCTAAAAATGAGGACAGACACAGTTTTTTTGTTTTATCCAGTAGAACTTATAACATCCAAGTGAAAGATATAACACCAACATGTCAGAAACTTTTTAAAAAAATTCAAAAACAGAATCACTGAGTTGGAAAAATGATCACCCCCTTGTGTCAATATTTTGTTGAACCACCTTTTGCTTTAATTACAGCCATTAGTCTGTTTGGATTTGTCTCTACTAGCTTTGCACATGTAGACTTTGAAATATTTGCCCACTCTTCTTTGCAGAACTGCTTAAGTTCAGTTAAATTTGATGGTGACCGTTTGTGGACTGCAGTCTTCAAGTCATTGCACAGATTTTAAATGGGGTTTAAGTCAGGGCTCTGAGTAGGCCATGCAAAAACATTCACCTTCTTCTACCTTCGACCACTGTGTGGTCATTTTTACGATGTGCTTTGGGTCATTGGCATGTTGGAAGGTAAACATTCTTCCCATCGACAACTTTCTGGCAGAAGGCAACAGATTTTTCTCAAGAATTTGACAGTATTTTGGCCCCATACATTCTTCCTTCTATCCTGACAAGTGCTCCAGTCCCTGCTGCAGAGAAACACCCTTATAACAGGATATTACCACCTCCATGCTTTACTGTAAGACCCCTTTCACACTGGGGTGTTTTTCATGCGCTTATGGGCTAAAAATAGCACCTGAGAAACGTCTCCCCTACAGTCTCAGTGTGAAAGCCCGAGTGCTTTCACACTGAGGCACTGCGCTGGCAGGACGTTAAAAAAACTCCTGCAAGAAGCATCTTTGGAGCGGTGTATAGCTCCTGCACATTGAAATGAATGGGCAGCGCCGCTGGCGGGGGACACAGAGTGCCCCAAAACACCGACCTCTGGGGTCCCTCGGTGGCTCTCGCGGCTCGTCCTCTCATCAGATAACCCCAAGGAGAAGCGTTCTCCCGGGGGGTTACCTTGAGGGCGCGCTCCTGCATCCATCATTCGGCATCCATAGCTCCCCCCCGATGCCTGCGTCATTGGATTTGATTGACAGCAGCGGGAACCAATGGCTGCGCTGCTATCAATCTATCCAATCAAGAGCCAAGAACCCCGGGAAGAGAAAGAGCGCATCTCCGCTGGGTGAAATTCCAGGGCCCAGGTAAGTAAAACGGGAGGGCTAGGGGGCCGGTCACTGCCAGGTGTTTTTTCACCTTAATGCATAGGATGCATTAAGGTGAAAAAACACAAGGGTTTACAACCCTTTTAACATGTAGGGAGTTTTGACAACATTTTTGATTTTATTGCAAGATTGCAGATTTCGGGTTTGCCAAAATTGTTGACCTGGCTTTATGTACACACACCCATTGTCACCCTTGGTTATTCTGAGAGAAGTCTTTGTGAAGTACACAAAGCATTCTCACATTCCATTGCTATACAGTATCTGCTTCTCTGTATTAGTGATGAGCCGAACTGCCCCGGGTTCGGTTCGCACCAGAACCCGCGAACGGACCGAAAGTTCGCACGAACATTAGAACCCTATTAAATACAATGGATGCGAACGTTCGAATTCTAAAGTGCTAATTATAACGACTATTATCCATGTTATTGTCCTAAACAGAGTTTGGGAACCCGGGTTCTGCACCAGGGGACATGTATCAATGCAAAAATAAGTTTTAAAAACGGCCGTTTTTCGGGAGCAGTCATTTTAATGATGCATAAAGTGAAAAAAAAGTCAAATATTCCTTTAAATATTGTACCTGGGGGGTGTCTAAAGTATGCCTGTGAAGTGCCACGTGTTTCCCGTGTTTAGAACTGTCCCTGCACAAAATTACATTTCTAAAGGAAAAAAAGTCATTTAAAACTGCTTGCGGCTTTAATGTAATGTCTGGTCCCGGTAATATGGATGAAAATCTTTAAGAAAAATGGCATAGCTACCCCATCACCCCCCCCCTCCCACCCCAGCCTATTACCAGCCCCTTTGGGTCTTGTATGGATATTAAGGGGAACCCCGCACACAAAATAAAAAAGGCCCTATATACTCTGAACAGCCGTATACAGGCGGTGCATACAAGACAGGGACTGTAGGTTTGTTCTTATGTAGAATCTGTTTGTAATTTTGAACAGCTACATTGTTTAAGTGTAGCTCCAGCCCAAATACCTATTTTTAAGCTTTTTGGAAAACATAGGGAAGTGTTATCACCCCTGTAACATTTGTTTTGCTGTCTGTGCCCCTGTTCAGAACATTTCACCTCACTTTGCGTCCCAATGACAACTGTTTTTGAAATGTGGTGTTTTTATTGAAACAAGGATTGGTGATAAAGCATCAGTAGAGAGGAGACACCTTTCTCCCATATTAATTCTTACAGGAGAGAATTTTCCTTCCAAGGGGTAGATTTGCTCTCAATTCCTGTTGTCTTCTTCCGTTTGCAAGTAGTAGTCGTTTGTAAGTTGGATTTTTGAAAGTAGGGACCTGCCGTATATACTCTGCAGAAATTGGCCCCTTAGGTGTTGGTGTTGGCACAACACTGTAAGCACTCACAGTTACTCTTGGTGGGTGCTGGAACGCCCTGCTGTCAACTATTATATCAGGAATTGTTATAACATATAATTGTTGAACAGTGGTAGTAAAAATTGGGCCTTTGATGGTGGTGCTGGTGCCACAACACTGTAAGGGCTGACAGTTACTCTTGGTGGGCGCAGCAATGGGCCCTGCTGTGAATTATTAGATCAATAATTATAATTGCATGCCCCTGTTGAACAGGGGCTGAAAAATTGGGCCTTTGGTGGTGGTGGTGGTGGTGGTGGTGTTGACACAACACTGTAAGGCCTGACAGTTACTCTTGGTGGGCGCAGCAATGGGCCCTGCTGTGAATTATTAGATCAATAATTATAATTGCATGCCCCTGTTGAACAGGGGCTGAAAAATTGGGCCTTAGGCACTGGTGGCACAACACTGCAACCCCTCACAGATACTGTACTTGGAGCACAGCAATGAGGCCTGTTGCAAAGTATTGCATCAAAAATTGTAATTACACGCCCCTGTTAAACAGGGGCTGAAAAATTGGGCCTTAGCCACTGGTGGCGGCACCCATAAACCAAAATGATCTTCCAAGCTATCATCATTAATCGGATCATTGAGGAGGAGGAGGAGGATAGCCAGTCAACATAACAGCACAGGCACTCAGCATCAGCATCAGTCTTGAAGGGATGTGACATTTTAAAATCAATTAGTCTGTTATATCAGCATCAGGTGTGTGGTAGCTGGTGGTGATCCAAGACTGGTTCATCTTGATGAAAGTCAGACGATCAACCGAGTCGGTGGAAAGGCGCACCCTGTGATCCGTGACAAATCCTCCAGCAGCACTGAATGTGCGTTCTGAAAGAACGCTGGATGCAGGACAGGCCAGTAGCTCAATTGCATACTGTGCAAGCTCTGGCCAGTGATCCATCCTCAAGACCCAGTAAGCCAGAGGATTTTCGGTGGGGAAGGTGTCCAAGTCTGACCTTGCCCCTAGGTATTCCTGCACCATGTATATCAGACGCTGGCGATGGTTGCTGGAACCGATCATACTTTGGGGCTGCGGACTAAAGAATTGTCTGAACGCATCGGTCAGACGGCCACCTTCCCCACCGCTCCTTCTTTGACTGCCCGAAGCCTCAGCAACTCGTTGTCCAGGACCAGGAGTTTGTAACCTCCCAGTCTCTGGGAACGCGTTGCACAGACCTTTCTGCAAGGCCTCCCGGAGTTGTCTCATCCTCTGCTCCCTCTGCGACGGTAACATAAGGTCCGCAACCTTACCCTTGTACCGTGGATCAAGGAGAGTGGCCAGCCAGTAATGGTCCCTCTCCTTGATCCGAAGAATACGAGGATTCTTCCGCAGACTTTGCAGGATCAGGGAGGCCATCAGGTTAGCTGAGGCATTCAGTCCGGAGTCCTCTGGGTCACTAAGGACGACATGATCCGCAGCCACCTCCTCCCAGCCACGTACAAGTACACTGGTTTCTTGGGACTGTAAATCATCCCTAAAAGACTGCTGCTGATGATGCTGAGTGCCAGCCTCCACCTCCATGCTGACACAATCCTCCTCCTCCTCCTCCTCCTCTTCCTGTGCGATGGGTGGGACAGAAGGAACACTGTCTGGGTAAAGGGGGCCTTGAGAGGCAAGGAAGTCCTTCTCTTCCTGCCTCTGTTCTGCCTCAAGTGCCCTGTCCATTATTCCACGCAGCGTGTGCTCCAACAGGTGGACAAGAGGTACAGTGTCACTGATGCATGCACTGTCACTGCTCACCATCCTCGTGGCCTCCTCAAATGGTGCCAGGACAGTGCATGCATCCCTGATCATGCCCCACTGGCGTGGTGAAAAAAACCTGAGCTCCCCTGACCCTGTCCTGGTGCCGTAGTCGCACAGGTACTCATTGATGGCCCTCTGCTGCGTGTGCAGCCGCTGCAGCATGGCCAACGTTGAGTTCCACCTGGTGGGCATGTCACATATAAGGCGGTTCTTGGGCAGGTTCAACTCCTTTTGCAGCTCAGCCAGGCGAGCACTGGCATTATAAGATCTGCAGAAATGCACACAGACTTTCCTGGCCTACCTCAGGACATCCTGTAAGCCCGGGTACCTGCCCAAGAACCGCTGCACCACCAGGTTAAGGACATGAGCCATTAGACATGTGCAATTCGTTTAGTTACGAATTCGTTATCCGTCAAAATTAGTTATATTCGTTGATTCGTAAACATACGAATGAACGAACGGTTCGATAACATTACAAACGAACAACGAATAATCTAAACGAACGAATATGGAAAACAAATAAAATACGAATTTAGTAAATTTGAAACAAACAAAAAACGAAAAAGTGAAAAACGAAAACATAAAAACAACGAAAACACAGACAAAAGATAAAAAATAACGAAAATAAAAATGAACGAAAACGAGATATTACGAATATTCGAAAAACAAAACAACGAATAACGAACAAAGATCCATATTAACGAATATCAAAATGAACGGAAAAAAAATTACGAATCTTCGGAAAATGGAAATGAAAACAACGACAATTCGTAAAAACTTAAATTCTATTTCGTTAGTTCTGAATTAGTTCTGGACTTTGGCCAATGGCCAATAAGCTTGTCCCTTCCCCTGAAGAGGTCGTCTCTTCCCCCAATGAGCTTGTTTCTTATAGACATGTGCTATAATGTGTGTGTATGTGTGTTTTTCTGTGTTAGACTGCAGTGCATTCCATCCAGAGTCCAGATAGGGTGTGGTTGGGTAGGTTGCACTGTTCTGTTGGATTTTGTGAGTAAATTTTTTACTTGGGAGAGAGAAATTCTTTGTTTCTTAAGGATATTAGATTGAGATTCTAGAGTCTACATTCTAATTTATAATTTTATTTATGTAATATCTCTGACATATTGTATTTTTCTTCTTTGTCAGACTACATTCTAGACAGGGTGTGGGTGGTGTTTGATTTGTGAGTCATTCAAAGAGATTGATATAGAAATTATAAATTTCTTACTATTTCTATTACTCCTAGGATTTTCTAAAGTTAGTTTTTTTCCCTTTTCTGGGACTGTGTTTTATTATATTGCTGTCTGTCTGCCCCTACCTATTTTTTTTGTTGTGTTAGCCAGTGCCACTACTAGGCCAGCCCAGGCAGCATATACTACGTATTCATGGTAGGAGAAGTAGATTAGTATATATTTTTTTTTGCATGGACCGGTAAAATAAGAATACTCCAGTCCTCAATCCCTCCACTCTCAGTCACACCAACACCAACTCTCATACCAACACACTCACTAACACCAACATTCTCACTTACAAGACTCACACGTCCATTCTCACTCCCAGACATTCCATAGTTGCCAACATTGCAAAAAAAAAATCTGTGACACTTTTTCGCATGTAGGCGGAGCCTTGGTATAATTCGGGGGTGGGGCATTCATTTGAAGGTGTGTTATACTTTAGGAGAAAAAAGTGGCGCACGAAGCGTGGGCGTGGTTTACGCGGGTAGTGGGAGTGGCTTAAATGAGCGTGGCTCAAAGGGGGTGTGGTTAAAGTCTGAGATGAATGAGGGATGAAGGGAGAAAGAAAGAGGGAGGGAAGGAAAGAGAAGGAAGGATGGAAGGACAGCAGGCCCAGATCCTACACCATAATAGAAATATGTGTATTCCAGAGTTTAACAATCAACAGATAAAGATAATCCAAACATCTGGTGTTAGCTCTTTAATCATCCCGGCACCATGGTTGTTAGGGTGTCAGGATGACTGAAGTGCATTATTTCTCTTATTACATTTTAATATAAAATGAAATCATTCAACTCACCAAAATGCCGAATCAGTGGAAGCCCCGAGTGTGTCACCTGCCACGTCGCCTGCCACCAGATGCCATCAGGTGTCCACAGGGGAGTCCCTCCTTACATCAGGCGTCCCCAGAGGAGTCCCTCCTTACATCAGGCGTACCCAGCGGAGTCCTTCCTTACATCAGGTGTACCCAGAGGAGTCCCCCTTACATCAGGCGTCCCCAGCGGAGTCCCCCCTTACATCAGGCGTCCCCAGCGGAGTCCCCCCTTACATCAGGCGTCCCCAGCGGAGTCCCCCCTTACATCAGGCGTCCCCATCGGAGTCCCCCCTTACATCAGGCGTCCCCAGCGGAGTCCCCCCTTACATCAGGCGTCCCCATCGGAGTCCCCCCTTACATCAGGCGTCCCCAGCGGAGTTCCCCCTTACATCAGGCGTCCCCAGCGGAGTCCCCCCTTACCTCAGCCGTCCCCAGCGGAGTCCTCCCTTACCACAGGCGTTCCCAGCGGAGTCCCCAGTTACCACAGGCATCCCCAGCGGAGTCCCCCCTTAACCACAGGCGTCTCCTGTCTCGGCCGCCATTATTGTTTCCCCTTCCCCGAAGGGGAACAAAATAGAGGCGGAGCTGACAGTGTGGCTGCAAAAAAAATAAAAAATTAAGCTGTGGCGCTGCCGACCCCCGCCCCTTTCCATTACAGACAGACCTGCAGCGGGGCGGGGCGGGGCGGGGCGGGGGGGTGGCCGGCCGGCCAGCCAAAACACAGATGTAGTACAATAGAAGATAAAGCTGCTGCGGCGCCGCCCACCCCCGGGGAGGTGCGGGGTGTGGGCGGCGCCGCAGCGGCTTTATTTTCTATTGTACTACATCCGTGTTTTGGTTTTCTTGAACATGGCGGCCGGCCGAGACATTGTCTCCGCCAGCCGTGGACCTCTAGCGGCGGCGACCTGCGGCATCCAAATTCGGGGAAAACGGGAAAAATCGGATTAGCCGGGACAAAATAAATCCGGGAAAAGGGTTTGAATCCCGGGAACGTCCCGGCCAATCCGTGACTGTTGGCAACTATGACATTCTAATTGCAATAAAACCACCAAACCACACAAAAACAACTACAAAAACCACAATATCACTCTCTGCACTGCTCTCTGCTCCTCCCTCACCACACCACTTACACCCTCTCAAAATGGCGTACAGGGGCGTAGGCTATAGCCGCTTGTTGAAAACGAAACTAAAATACGAGATTGCGAATGGCCGCGATGTATTTACGGGATTACGAATGCATTCGAAGCACGTGGACGTATTTTAGTTTCATTTTCAACACGCGGCTATAGCCGCGTGTTGAAAATAAAAATAACTAGTAACGCGAGATTGCGAATGACCGCGCCGAGATGTATTTACGAAAGTATAAAAAAATTACGAATCCATTCGAAGCACGGTAGTAGACACAAATCAAGGAAAACAAAACAATGTTACGAATCAACAGAAACGGCAGAGTAGTGTACAGAAAAACGAAAATTATTATCTAACAGAATTACGAATTACGAATCGTTCAGTATCAACGAAAATCAAACTGTTACGAAAGTACAAAAATAACTTAAACAGAAATACGAATCATTCAATATCAACAAAATTACGAATTTCAAATCAACGAAAATAACTTAGACAGAACTACGAATCATTCAGTATCAACGAAAATTAAACTGTTACGAACATACGAACGAGTCCGAATAGGAAAACTCGCGTCTTACGAAATTACGAATCTTTACGAACATACGGAACGAGACGAAACGAAACGATAGGAAACTAATTTTTTGGTTGTGCACATGTCTATGAGCCATACAGGGCACATGGGTCAGTTGTCCCTGTCGGAGGGCAGAGAGGAGGTTGGTGCCATTGTCGCAAACCACCATTCCTGGCTTAAGCTGGCGTGGCGTCAACCACCTCTCGGCCTGCCCCTGCAGAGCAGACAGGACCTCTGCCCCAGTGTGGCTCCTGTCCCCCAAACACACCAGCGCAAGCACGGCATGGCATCTTTTTGCCTGCGTACTTGCGTAGCCCCTTGAACGCCTACGGAGCACCGCTGGTTCCGAGGACAAACCACAGGAAGAGGCCATGGAGGAAGAAGAAGAGGAGGGGGTGGAGGAGAGAGGTGTGTCACAACCAGTAGTAGCATTTTGGAGGCGTGGCGGTGGAACAACCTCCAACACTACTGCACCTTGTCCTGCATCCTTCCCAGCTGCCAAAAGAGTGACCCAATGGGCCGTGAAAGAAAGGTAACGTCCCTGTCCATGCCTGCTGGACCATGAGTCAGCGGTAATATGCACCTTACCGCTGACCGCCCTGTCCAGCGAGGCCAGGGCCGTTTGAAGGAATTTGGGGGCCCCAAGCAGATTGAGAATTTGGGGCCCCCAAGCGGGGGGGGGGGTGCAACAGATTTTTTTTTAATTCAGAAAAGGGGGGTTGCTAACACAGAACATTGACGCCAATCGCGAGAGGGGGGGGCCGCCAAATCGCGGGATGGGGGGGCCGCCAAATCGCGGGATGGGGGGGCCGCCAAATCGCGGGATGGGGGGGCCGCCAAATCGCGGGATGGGGGGCCGCCAAATCGCGGGATGGGGGGGCCGCCAAATCGCGGGATGGGGGGGCCGCCAAATCGCGGGAGGAGGGGGCCGCCAATCGCAGGAGGGGAGGCAGCTCTGCTGGGGCCCCAGGCCAGCTGGGGGCCCCAAGCAGTTGCTTGGTTTGCCTGTCCTGTTCCGACGGCCCTGAGCGAGGCCAAGACATTGCCTTTCACATGCCTGTAGAGAGCCGGAATCGCCTTCCGTGAGAAAAAGTGGCGTTTGGGAACCTGCCACTGAGGAACCGCACATTGCACAAACTCACGGAAGGGGGCCGAGTCTACCAACTGAAAAGGCAGCAGTTGAAGCGCTAGCAATTTAGCCAAGCTAGCATTCAACCGCTGGGCATGTGGATGGCTGGGAGTGAACTTCTTTCGACGGTCCAGCAGTTGGGGCAGGGAAATTTGCCTGCTAGAATCGGACGTCGGTGTACTGCTAGCAGAGTGGCCGCAAGTACTTGGCTGTGACACACCTAATTCTACACCTTCATTCCTCTCAGTGCAGGTTTCAGAGAGGACTGAAGGTATAGTGGGGTTGGAGATCCCAGCTGATGCGGTGCAAAGAGAGGTCCGCTTTGTTCTTTGGTGTGGGTCTTTAAGGTAGTGTGAGGGGGTTAGCTCGGCAGCGGGTGTGTGTGACCCCCGGGATGGGCTCCCCACACAAAAACAGGCCCAGCAGACGGAGCTTGTGGTTTTCAAAATCAAAAAGGTGCGGTTTATTTTCTATTTACAGTGACAAAAACACAGCAAAGCAAAAGAAACATAAACAAAATAAATCCTGGTCAAGTTGACCTCTGACTAAACATACAGGTTTCCTAACTAACAACTGGGATCAGCCTAGTGCTGTCCTAGTCCCTAAGTCCCTGGGTTTAAATGTCCAAGCAAATAGCCACACAGGCTTTGTCTCACCGCACAAGGGTTCACTCTCTCCAGGAAGTCCACACAGGTCTGCTTCCAGGCATGAGCTAACACCTAATGAAGCTGGGAGTTCTTATAGAGGCCTAAATGAGCTGACAAGCTTCAGCTGGTCTCATCAACTCCATGTCTGTACGACGCCCCACACTCTCCCTAGAGGTATGAGTCATCCATGAGCCCACTAGCCTTATACAACTCTCCACCTAGTTGTATAAGTCGGCGTAAAGCCTGAATCTGGGCGAAATATATCTACCCCCCTGGATGCAACCAGGTGACTTTACCTTCCTGCTGTCACATACCCCCCTCTTGTTTTAACCTCGGGGTTGGAACACCAGCAATCAGGCATTCATGTACTCGAGACAAAGCATCCACATTCCCCATTTGAACGCCAGGGCGATGCTTTACTGTGAAGTTGAATTCCTGGAGGGCCAGGAACCACCTATTCACTCTTCTATTTGTTTCTTTGTTTTGAGCCATCCACTTTAACGGAGCGTGATCCGTAACCATGTCAAAGTGCCTACCTAGCAGGTAGTACCGAAGGGAATCTAGAGCCCACTTCACCGCTAAACACTCCTTTTCAACGGTGGCGTAATTTACCTCATGGGACTTCAACTTCCTGCTGAGGTAAATGACTGGGTGCTCTTCCCCGTTCCAGACCTGGGACAATACTGCTCCTAACCCCACATCTGACGCATCACTTTGTACGACAAAGTCTTTAGAGAAGTTGGGTGAGTACAACACTGGCTGGCTACATAAGGCTTGTTTCAAGAATTGGAATGCTGCCTCAGCCTCGGGGGTCCATTTAATCATGACCGACCCTTTCCCCTTCGTCAGGTTGGTTAGGGGCACAGCCTTAGAAGCAAAGTGGGGAATGAATCGCCGATAATACCCAGCGATTCCCAGAAAGGCTCGTACCTGCTTCTTGCTGTTGGGACGTGGCCAACTCTGGATGGCCTCGACTTTGTTGAGTTGGGGTTTTATTACTCCCCTCCCAATGGTGTACCCAAGATATTTGGCCTCCTCCTGCCCAATGGTACACTTCTTGGGGTTAGCCGTAAACCCCGCTTCCCGAACAGAGTCCAGGACTGCTTGCACTTTTGGCAGATGTGAGGCCCAATCTGTGCTATGGACAATTACGTCATCCAGGTAAGCCGCAGCATACTTCCGATGGGGCCTCAGCATCTGGTCCATTTTCCGCTGGAATGTGGCCGGCGCATTCTGTAACCCGAACGGCATTCTTTTATATTGGAACGCCCCGTCTGGGGTTACAAATGCGGTTTTCTCTTTGGCCGACTTGGCCAGGGGGATTTGCCAATACCCTTTTGTGAGGTCAAGAGTCGTCATGTATCGGGCTGTTCCCAGCCGGTCGATCAACTCATCTATACGTGGCATGGGGTAGGTGTCAAATTTTGTAACTTTGTTCAACTGACGAAAATCGTTACAAAATCACCAGCTCCCATCCGGTTTAGGCACCAACACAATGGGACTAGACCAATCACTTTGGGACTCCTCTATCACCCCTAAGTTCAGCATTTTCTGTACTTCCTCCCGTATTGCCTCCCGTCGGGCCTCTGGGATCCGATAGGGTTTTAACTTCACCCTTTCACCGGGCGGGGTAATAATGTCATGCTCTACCCCAGATGTTTGTCCCGGCAGCTCAGAGAATACCTCCTTGTTGCGAAGCACAAACTCCTTAACCTCCTGTTGTTGGGGTTGTGACAAGGTGGCTGCGATTCCAACCTCAGGAATCACGCAACCAGTTTGAGCTGGTGACCAAGTGTCTGCGACTAGGGACTCTCTATCCCTCCAGGCTTTCAACAGATTAACGTGATAGATCTGTTCGGGCTTTCGCCTTCCTGGTTGTCTGACCTTGTAATTCACTTCGCTCACTTTTTCCATTATCTCGTAGGGGCCTTGCCATTTGGCAAGGAATTTACTTTCAACCGTAGGGACAAGTACCAGTATCCTATCCCCCGGGGAAAAGGTACGGGTCTTGGCTCCACGGTTGTACACTCTCTGCTGTGCTAACTGCGCTTGGGCCAAATGTTCCTTCACGATGGGCATTACCTGTGCAATTCGGTCTTGCATCAGGGCGACATGCTCAATCACACTCCTGTGGGGAGAACTCTCACTTTCCCAAGTTTCCTTGGCAATATCCAACAGCCCTCTTGGGTGTCTCCCATACAGTAACTCAAAGGGGGAGAATCCCGTAGAGGATTGGGGCACCTCCCTAATAGCAAACATCAGATAAGGAAGTAGACAGTCCCAATCCTTTCCATCTCTATCCACCACTTTCTTCAACATTTGTTTTAGGGTTTTGTTGAATCTTTCAACCAGCCCATCGGTTTGGGGGTGATACACAGATGTACGTAATTGCGTCACTTTGAACAATTTACATAGCTCCTTCATAACCCGGGACATAAAGGGTGTACCTTGGTCCGTAAGCAGTTCTTTACAAATACCCACCCGGCTAAACACAAGAGATAGCTCTTTGGCTATGGTTTTGGCCGAGGTATTTCGGAGAGGGATCGCTTCTGGATAACGGGTGGCATAGTCCATTATAACTAATATGTACTGGTGCCCCCTAGCGGACTTGATTATAGGACCTACCAAATCCATGGCGATCCTCTCAAACGGGACCTCAATGATGGGTAGAGGGACCAGCGGGCTACGGAAATGTGGCATCGGGGCCGACCTCTGACACACAGGGCAGGAGGAACAATAATTTTCTATGTCCTTCATCACCCCCGGCCAATAGAATCTCTGTAATACCCTCTCTCGGGTTTTCTCTGTCCCCAGATGACCTCCAAGAACGTGCCCATGGGCCAACTCCAACACCAACTTCCTGTAAGGTTTGGGCACCACAAGCTGCTCAACGGTTTCTTCTGCCCTTTTTGCCACCCGATACAGTAGGTCCTTCTCTACGCTGAAGTATGGGTAAGTGCAGGTATTATCTGGGTTCACTAACTCGCCATTTATTTTCACTACGTTTTCCCGTGCCTTTATTAGGGCGGGGTCTTTCAACTGTTCTGTGGCAAAGTTTTCCCTGTGAACCTCAAGATCAGAAAACTCCACAGACGGTAGGTTTTCGTCTGAGGAGGTGGGCTCCTCTCCAGTTTCTTGAGTCTCCCCTGCCAATACTGACAAGGGAAATTCCGGAGAGTCCTCACCACTCTCAGGGGAGTTCTGGCCATCACATTCCTGGTACATAGGGGCACCAGTGGGGGGCTCAGGATCATCCCACAGTTCCCAGAACTTCGGAAAATCCCTTCCCACAATGGCGTCATGCGGTAACTGAGATACTAAGCCCACTGGATGAGAGAGGGTACCTTTGGGGGTCTCGAAACACACTGTAGTCACTGGATACTCTCGGGTGTCCCCATGCACACAAATAACAGCTACCTTGCTATTCCCAGAGACCTCTGTTTTAACTAATTCAGCCTTTATCAGGGTCACAAGGCTACCTGAATCCAGCAATACCACAACATTTCTACCATTAATACACATTTTGCATAAATGTTTCTCAGTTCCCCGAATGGCAGTGCATGCGACTGTCGCACACAGCGACTGACGTCTGCCCGTCAGAAAGTCACACTGCATGGGTTCCTCCACAACCGGGCAATTTGCTGCAATATGTCCCGCTTGCCGGCAGCGGTAGCAAACGATCCTTCTTGCCACCTCTTGAGCCGCTGATTTCCCAGGCTGTTCTCGCCAAACTTGGGGTAGAGCTCCCACCCTCTCACTCTCTCCACCCTTACCCCTTGGAATCATCTTATCCGCCCCTGGGGATGGTCTGGTCTTAGGGTGGAAAGTCCGAGTGTCTCTGGAAGAGGCCGTCAGGTTCTCTGTAGCCAAGTATTTCTCCACACGATCCACAAGACCATCGGCCGTCTCTGGGTCTCCATGGCTTACCCACTTTTGGATGGCAGTAGGAAGAGCTCTCAAAAACCGATCCATTACAACACGTTCCACAATCTTTGGTGCGGACAAAGTCTCTGGCTGTAGCCACTTTCTGCTCAGGTGAATGAGATCATACATTTGAGACCTGGGGGGTTTTCCAAGCTGGAAAGTCCAGTTATGCACACGCTGAGCCCGGACAGCCAGGGTGACACCCAGCCTTGCCAATATTTCAGCTTTTAGCATCACATAGTCTTTTGCTTGGTCATGCTCTAGGTCATAGTAAGCCTTCTGCGATTCACCAGTTAACAGAGGAGCCACCAGTCCAGCCCACTGCTCCTCAGGCCACTTTTCTCTTTCAGCAGTCCTTTCAAATGTGGTCAAAAATACCTCTGGATCATCCTCTCCAGTCATTTTTGTCAATAAACGACTCACCCCAAAGGACGCGGTATTAGTGGGACGGCTTCCCTCACTGGTCTGCGGACGTTGCTGCACTACTCCTTCCATTTGTTGTAGTCTCTGCTCTTGCTTCTGTAACAGGTCTATGAAGCGGGCCTCAGATTGCTGCAGGGCTTGTTGCTGAGCTTCCAGACTCTGTTGGTGAGCTTGCTGCTGGGCTGCAAGGCTCTGTTGATGAGCTTGCTGCTGGGCTGCAAGGCTCCTTTGCAAACCTGCATTTGTCTGCTGTTGATTGGCATTTGCTAGAGCCAGCTGTTTCAGTATCTCCTCCATGCTGGCTTAAAAAAAACTGCCACTGGTTCTCCACCAACTGTGAGGGGGTTAGCTCGGCAGCGGGTGTGTGTGACCCCCGGGATGGGCTCCCCACACAAAAACAGGCCCAGCAGACGGAGCTTGTGGTTTTCAAAATCAAAAAGGTGCGGTTTATTTTCTATTTACAGTGACAAAAACACAGCAAAGCAAAAGAAACATAAACAAAATAAATCCTGGTCAAGTTGACCTCTGACTAAACATACAGGTTTCCTAACTAACAACTGGGATCAGCCTAGTGCTGTCCTAGTCCCTAAGTCCCTGGGTTTAAATGTCCAAGCAAATAGCCACACAGGCTTTGTCTCACCGCACAAGGGTTCACTCTCTCCAGGAAGTCCACACAGGTCTGCTTCCAGGCATGAGCTAACACCTAATGAAGCTGGGAGTTCTTATAGAGGCCTAAATGAGCTGACAAGCTTCAGCTGGTCTCATCAACTCCCTGTCTGTACGACGCCCCACACTCTCCCTAGAGGTATGAGTCATCCATGAGCCCACTAGCCTTATACAACTCTCCACCTAGTTGTATAAGTCGGCGTAAAGCCTGAATCTGGGCGAAATATATCTACCCCCCTGGATGCAACCAGGTGACTTTACCTTCCTGCTGTCACAGTAGGCTTGCCAACGAGCTGCATGGCAGGTCAACATATGTCTGATCAAGCATGTGGTGCCCAAGCGGCTGATGTTTTGGCCACGCGATATACGCTTGAGACATATGTTGCAAACAGCAGCTGTGCGATCTGATGCACTCGCCTCAAAAAAGGCCCACACCAAAGAACTTTTTGAATGACGGGCAGAGGCAGCGCCCTGCACAGGCGGAGCTCTGCGGTGTGATTCCGTCGGTGTGCTGCCCATACGCTGGCCACCCAAGGGCATCCTGCCTCGTTGGAGATGTGCCTCCTCCTCATCCTCCTCCTCCTCCTCTCTCCTATTAGGCACCCACGTGGAGTCGGTGACCTCATCATCCCCTTCCTCCTCATCACTGGAGCCAATCTGGCAGTATGCTGCAGCTGCTGGAGCATGACTGCCAGATTGGTGTCCTTCTTGAGCATCCCCTCTCTCTGCTCTCACGCTACTGCCTTCCTCTAGCTGGGTATCATCATCAGATCCTTCGAAACGCTGGACATCCTCCTGGAGAATGTACCCAACACTGTGCTCAAACAGTTTGGGTGACTCCTCAGGAGGAGGACATGGTGGGTCTAGGGAAGGAGTGACTAATGATGACATTGATACCAGAGAAGAGGACGCTTTGGCAGCTGCTTTGCCAGTACCCTGAGCCTGGGTGAGAGAGGATGAGGAGGATGAGGTGGGCTTGGTCATCCACTCTACCAAGTCTTCGGCATGATGTGGCTCAACATGTCCAGCTGCCGAAAAGAAGGACAAGCGTGTCCCATGGCCATGTGCTGATGACAATGCACCGCGTCCACGACCAGCACTGTTGCCCCCAGACACAGAGCCTGCTTGCCCTCTTTTTTTGCCTCCTGACTGTCTGCCTCTCCTTGTTTGCCTTCCAGACATTTTAATGGATGGCCTGCAGGGAGATGGGAAAAACAGCAATAAGGGCTACCTTCAGGTGTATACTGTGCAGGAGGCTTAGCAACAAAGACACTGACACTGTCCCCTGCCTATCCTTCTCTGTCCCTAAACACAAGGATTTGCAATATGCTTCAGCAAGATTGGTTTAGCACAGAATAGCACACTGACAGTTTCCCTCACTGTCCTTCTCTGTCCCTACAAACAAGGTTTAGCACAGATTAGCACACTGATAGTTTCCCTGCGTGTCCTTCTCTGTCCCTAAACTCAAGGATTTAAAATATGGTTCAGCAAGATTGGTTTAGCACAGAATAGCACACTGACACTTTCCCGCACTGTCCTTCTCTGTCCCTACAAACAAGGTTTAGCACAGAATAGCACACTGATAGTTTCCCCGCGTGTCCTTCTCTGTCCCTAAACTCAAGGATTTCAAATATGGTTCAGCAAGATTGGTTTAGCACAGAATAGCACACTGATAGTTTCCCTCACTGTCCTTCTCTGTCCCTACAAACAAGATTTAGCACAGAATAGCACACTGATAGTTTCCCCGAGTGTCCTTCTCTGTCCCTAAACTCAAGGATTTCAAATGTGGTTCAGCAAGATTGGTTTAGGACAGAATAGCACACTGACACTTTCCCTCACTGTCCTTCTCTGTCCCTACAAACAAGATTTAGCACAGAATAGCACACTGATAGTTTCCCCGAGTGTCCTTCTCTGTCCCTAAACTCAAGGATTTCAAATATGGTTCAGCAAGATTGGTTTAGCACAGAATAGCACACTGATAGTTTCCCTCACTGTCCTTCTCTGTCCCTACAAACAAGATTTAGCACAGAATAGCACACTGATAGTTTCCCCGAGTGTCCTTCTCTGTCCCTAAACTCAAGGATTTCAAATGTGGTTCAGCAAGATTGGTTTAGGACAGAATAGCACACTGACACTTTCCCTCACTGTCCTTCTCTGTCCCTACAAACAAGATTTAGCACAGAATAGCACACTGATAGTTTCCCCGAGTGTCCTTCTCTGTCCCTAAACTCAAGGATTTCAAATATGGTTCAGCAAGATTGGTTTAGCACAGAATAGCACACTGATAGTTTCCCTCACTGTCCTTCTCTGTCCCTACAAACAAGATTTAGCACAGAATAGCACACTGATAGTTTCCCCGAGTGTCCTTCTCTGTCCCTAAACTCAAGGATTTCAAATATGGTTCAGCAAGATTGGTTTAGAACAGAATAGCACACTGACAGTTTCCCCGAGTGTCCTTCTCTGTCCCTAAACTCAAGGATTTCAAATATGGTTCAGCAAGATTGGTTTAGGACAGAATAGCACACTGACACTTTCCCTCACTGTCCTTCTCTGTCCCTACAAACAAGATTTAGCACAGAATAGCACACTGATAGTTTCCCCGAGTGTCCTTCTCTGTCCCTAAACTCAAGGATTTCAAATATGGTTCAGCAAGATTGGTTTAGCACAGAATAACACACTGATAGTTTCCCTCACTGTCCTTCTCTGTCCCTACAAACAAGATTTAGCACAGAATAGCACACTGATAGTTTCCCCGAGTGTCCTTCTCTGTCCCTAAACTCAAGGATTTCAAATATGGTTCAGCAAGATTGGTTTAGCACAGAATAGCACACTGATAGTTTCCCTCACTGTCCTTCTCTGTCCCTACAAACAAGATTTAGCACAGAATAGCACACTGACAGTTTCCCCGAGTGTCCTTCTCTGTCCCTAAACTCAAGGATTTCAAATATGGTTCAGCAAGATTGGTTTAGAACAGAATAGCACATTGACAGTTTCCCCGAGTGTCCTTCTCTGTCCCTAAACTCAAGGATTTCAAATATGGTTCAGCAAGATTGGTTTAGGACAGAATAGCACACTGACACTTTCCCTCACTGTCCTTCTCTGTCCCTACAAACAAGATTTAGCACAGAATAGCACACTGACAGTTTCCCCGAGTGTCCTTCTCTGTCCCTAAACTCAAGGATTTCAAATATGGTTCAGCAAGATTGGTTTAGCACAGAATAGCACACTGATAGTTTCCCTCACTGTCCTTCTCTGTCCCTACAAACAAGATTTAGCACAGAATAGCACACTGACAGTTTCCCCGAGTGTCCTTCTCTGTCCCTAAACTCAAGGATTTCAAATATGGTTCAGCAAGATTGGTTTAGCACAGAATAGCACACTGATAGTTTCCCTCACTGTCCTTCTCTGTCCCTACAAACAAGATTTAGCACAGAATAGCACACTGATAGTTTCCACGAGTGTCCTTCTCTGTCCCTAAACTCAAGGATTTCAAATATGGTTCAGCAAGATTGGTTTAGCACAGAATAGCACACTGATAGTTTCCCTCACTGTCCTTCTCTGTCCCTACAAACAAGATTTAGCACAGAATAGCACACTGATAGTTTCCACGAGTGTCCTTCTCTGTCCCTAAACTCAAGGATTTCAAATACGGTTCAGCAAGATTGGTTTAGAACAGAATAGCACACTGACAGTTTCCCTCACTGTCCTTCTCTGTCCCTACAAACAAGGATTAGCACAGAATAGCACACTGACACTTTCCCTCACTGTCCTTCTCTGTCCCTACAAACAAGGTTTAGCACAGAATAGCACACTGACACTTTCCCTCACTGTCCTTCTCTGTCCCTACAAACAAGGTTTAGCACAGAATGACACACTGACACTCTCCCTACCTATCCTTCTCTGTCCCTAAACACAAGGAATCCAGGATTAGTAAAGGAAAAGAATGACACTGTCCCTGCCTATGCTTCTCTTTCCCTGCTCCGGAACACACTACACAAGGCCGCCGCGCTGGCGGCCTTTTATAGTGTGGGGCGTGTACTAAACCCCCTCAGCAATAATTGGCCACAGGCATCCTGCCTGTGGCCAATCATTGCTCTCCTCGCTGCCGGCGCTGTGATTGGCCAAGCATGCGGGGTCACCGTGCATGCTTGGCCAATCACAGCGCCTGGATGACACTGCGATGGCGTAGTGCATTGTGGGCCGTTCGCGTCACTCGAATTTGGCGCGAACGGGCCAAATCGTTCGATCTTCGTCGAACGATCGAACAGCCGATGTTCGAGTCGAACGTATGTTCGACTCGAACACGAAGCTCATCCCTACTCTGTATATAAATGAACCTGGGTTTATTAAACGTATCCCTTTACAGAATTCTGCTGCAAAGTGAGTACATTTTTTTTAATCACATCATACGCTATAATGACACTCTGCGTTTATATTACAAGGCCGGGAGAAACCAAACAGAACTAGACTTCAGTGAATTGCAAGCATGAATTGCTCCACAATCCCTGCAACTACAGAGGTCCTTGGAGTTTTGTGTTAAAGCTTATTTACTGATTGTTAGGAATTTGTGTCCATATGTTGGACATACTGTAGGTTCATTTTAAATATTTTTTTTAAATTAAAGTTTTATTGCATACTTCAGCAATATAGTAACACATCCATAAACAATACAAGAAGAAGAGGTACAGTCGTTATTAAAGGAATTCACTTTAAATAATTTTCATTATTTTTTTTTTTACTCTGTTAGTTTAACATTTATTGTTTTATTGTATTCCTGGAGGTGAACCTGCTCAGTTCTGAGAAGTGACTAAAAGCTGGGCAGGATATAGAGTATTTAAGGATACAAGTGTGTGTGTACATTTTTAACTACTATGATTAGGGCAGGGGTGTCCAAACTTTTTTCAAAGAGGGCCATATTTGATGAAGTGAACATTCGTGAGGGCCGACCATTTTGCCTGACATTCTTTGAACCATTAAAATTAAATGCAAATTAAATATATAAAAAACCTAGCAGTGTGTACCGGGCTATAGGCTGTGCTGCAAGACTGTCAGAGTTGAGAAGGTCAGTTACTGGCCTCTCAATGCATGTCCATAAGATCTCGTTAACCTGAAAAATGTGTCTAAAAGTTGTCACTGCAAACTATTTTTTTGGATTGGGAGTGTAGACACATTACAAAAAAAAACTTCATTAAAAGTTGGTTTGAATTATTAAACACTCCTGGCATTGTGGGCAGTTCCATGCTTGTCAGTATCCATATCTGAACCTGAAAATTACAAGGCAATCAGTTCACAAGTTCCAAGCAGCTCCATCCACACACAGGGTGCTGCAGTACCACCAAGACACTTGCAAAGACTACTGGACTCTGACAGGGTGGATCCAGAGTCTAGTCTCGGGAGGGGCACTGCCAGAAAATATGTTTTTTTTTGCGGGCAATTTATTTGGGAAATGGCTGGTGTTAACGCTTCAATCATCACGGCACCATGGTTGTTATGGCGTCAGGATGATTAAAGCGCATTATTTATATTATTATATTGTTATAGAAAATTAAATAGTTCAACTCACCATAATGCAGAATCAGTGGGAGCCCAGAGTGTGTCACTTGCCACCGTCGCCTGCCACCAGATACAGATTGTCACTTCCCACGTCACCTGCCACATGTTGCGGATTGTTCACTTGCCACGTCACCTGCCACACATTGTGGATTGTCCACTTGCCACGTCACCTGCCACACATTGCGGATTGTCACTTGCCACGTCACCTGCCACACGTTGTGGATTGTCCACTTGCCACGTCACCTGCCACACGTTGTGGATTGTCCACTTGCCACGTCACCTGCCACACATTGCGGATTGTCACTTGCCACGAGTTGCGGATTGTCCACTTGCCACGTCACCTACCACACGTTGCGGATTGTCCACTTGTCACATCACTTGCCACACCTTGCGGATTGTCCACTTGCCATGGCACCTGCCACAGGTTACGGATTGTCCACTTGCCACATCACCTGACACACGTTGCGGATTGTCACTTTTCTGCTTAGGTGGGGAATGGGGATTGACACTTCCTGTGTCCCAGAGTCAGGCAGCAGAGAGATGATGTAATCTCTCTGCTGCCTGCAAAGTGAGTGAGGGCGGAACTGCCGGGATGCAGGGCGGGCGCTGGGCGGTTAGAGATGATGTAATTTCTCTGCTCTGCCACCTGCTGATTGGCCAGTCCACCCACCGAGCCTCCCAGCTGGCAGCTTCCCGTCCGCTCTCACACCCGCCTGCCAAGCTTCCCAGCTGGGTCCGCTCGCACAGTCAGTGTGAGCACCGAGCAGACGGGCAGCTCGGCGGCTCATCCACCGCGCCGCCTGCACTGTCACTTGCACGCCGGCTCACCCGCCCGCACACTCACAGTGACTCACCCGCAACTTATTTCTGGGGGGGGGCAATTGCCCTGTTGCCCCCTCCCCCTGGATCCGCCCCTGGACTCTGAAAGGTTTGATAAAACTAAGTGAAATGCTAGTTGACTAGGTAACTTATCTTATTATCCCATGAGAAATCCCCGAGGGCCTCTCGCTGCAAGAATGACCTCGGGCGTGTTCGCAAGTCGATGTGCCCGAGCCCGCTAGGACACTGACAGCACGCAATACCGCCTCCAATCACCACCACCAATCACAGACACTGAGAGCTCTGCAGCTGTGGACGGGAAATTACTTAGTGCCTATTATTGATGCTCTGTGCTGTCAGCTTCCCAACGGGCTTTGGAACACGCCCCAGCAACACCCAGCAACACGCCCCAGCTCATCTCTACAGTGAGAGGCGCTCAGGGATAAGAGAATATATATTTATTTTAAAAAACCAAACTCATCCTTACCCTGTGCGGAGCTTGGGGGCCACAAAAGTTAATAAAGCTAATTGTAAGTAGGGGCCGTATAAAACCTGACTGCAACTGGCCCGCGGGCCGGACTTTGGTCATGCCTGGATTCGGGGCATATAGACTGAACTGCATAAACGGTTTCATTATGTTTTATTAGTTGTTTCATAAAGCTGGTGTTTTATGGGTAGATACTTTACTGCGTATTCACGCATTCTACACTGCTGTATCAAAGGAATCATAATCTTTCTGTTAAAAGTACTTTCTGTAATTATGTGTTTTTGTATCACAAGTGGCAATTGTAGCGCTTTCAAACTATGAAAGTTTGACCTTCCTTGGAAACTTCTTGTGCTCACATGTACTTTTGTTTCGTATAGAATACATAGAAGAGAACACACACAAATGTCAGCATCATTTATGCGATGTTGTTTAATCAGGTATTGCTAAGGATACACTAGCTGTTAAGCAATATAACAGAAAACACGCTGAGAATGTGTTTAAGCACAAAGTGCTGCATTTATCAATGTC
This sequence comes from Rana muscosa, assembly GCA_029206835.1. Lineage (NCBI taxonomy): Eukaryota > Metazoa > Chordata > Amphibia > Anura > Ranidae > Rana > Rana muscosa. The sequence goes on along the minus strand of CM055123.1, from coordinate 268,579,782 downwards.
CCTTTAGCAAGTGAGGCCCCCCATTGCTGCTAATTTGTCTATACCAGTGGATGTAAAGGTTTCTCTTGAATAGTAGTGTAAATAAACCTTGTTTACAACTTTTTTTTTCTTTCTTAAAGCGGAGTTACGGACTTTTTTTTTGTTCGTTTTTTTTTTAAATAACTCTGACAGTCGCCGCTTGTACATTAAAAAATCGGCATGTGCTGTATATTATAGAGTTTCCACCTTTGTGCACGTCTTAGGACTTACTTTTAACTCTTTATCCAGCAAACAGCCATCCTAATTGTGGGCATCTGAAGCCTGCTGGGACTCTCTTCTGGAATTAGGTGCAGCTGTCTACCCAGTATGCATCCCCTGATTTTGTGCATGTGCAGTGGAAACAAATCACAACCCACTGTGTGTAAAAGCAGAGTAAAATAACGTGATACTAGCAGTGGGGGATGCCCATTGGATCCTGGGATTGATGATACTGCTATCCCAGGAGCCAATGGGAAAAGGGAAATTGTGTGCCTCACCGCAGCGAGGATGCACGGAAGTGCAGCCTTTCCCCTCAACTAAAGGTAGAAGATGAAATAAAAACTCTCTGAAAATGAATGGGCATGCAGTCAACAATAATTGCAGCCAATGTTGTGAATTAGGGTGGAACTCTGCTTCAAGCTTTAAGTTAGGTCCATAAAGACATGGATAAGTGAGTTTGGGGTGGAGCAACTTGACTGGCCTGAGTCCTGACCTCAACCCCATAGAACACCTTTGGGATGAATTAGAGCGGAGACTGTGAGCCAGGCCTTCTCGTCCAACATCAGTGCCTTTGGCCAATCATGGCTCTTACAGTACATTGCGCTGTGATTGGCCAAAGCATACAGGTCATGTACATGCTTTGGGCAATCAGCAGCCGTCAATGCACTGCGACCTCGCAGTGCATTATGGGGCGCTTCAGAGCGGGCGAACTTCCCGCGAGCGCCCCATTTGTTTGTTTGTTCTACGAACAAACGAACAGCCGAAGTTGCCTCAAACATCCAGCACATCCCTAATAAAGACATGGATGAGCGAGTTTGGGGTGGAGGAACTTGACTGACCTAGTGACCTGAGTCCTGACCTCAACCCGATAGAACACTTTTGGGATGAATTAGAGCCGAGACTGCGAACCAGCCCTTCTTGTCCAAAACCAGAGCCTTACCTCACAAATTCGCTTCTGGAAGAATAGTCATATATTCCCATAGTCACACTCCTAAGCCTTGTGGACAGCCTTGCATTAACGGAGTGCGATTTCAGTGCAGTGTGGAAAACACTCAGAATTTGCTGCGTTTGCCACACCGCATATATGTGAACCAAGCCTAACTCATAATCAGAAATCATAGATAGCCTGGCCAAAGCAGGGGCAGTTAACTTGACAATAACTCTATGACTAATTTGCATACTTATATATATATGTACTGTATTTTTAGGGATTTAAAGCTGGCCAGTGGCCATACATACAGTATCTCCCAAAAGTGAGTACACCCCTCACATTTTTGTAAATATTTTATAATATCTTTTCATGTGACAACACTGAAGAAATTACACTTTGCTACGATGTAAAGTAGTGAGTGTACAGCTTTTATATATTTGCTGTCCCCTCAAAATAACTAAACACACAGCCATTAATGTCTAAACTGCAAAAGTGAGTACACCCTTAATTGAAAATGTCCAAATTGAGTCCGATTAGCCATTTTTCCTCCCCCGGTGTCATGTGACTCGTTAGTGTTAGGTCTCAGGTGTGAATGGGGAGCAGGTGTGTTAAAATTGTTGTTATCGCTCTCACTCTCTCATACTGGTCATTGGAAGTTCAACATGGCACTTCATGGCAAAGAACTCTGAGGATCTGAAAAAAGCATTGTTGCTCTACATAAAGATGGCCTATGCTATAAGAAGATTGCCAAGACTAGGGATGAGCTTCGAGTTCGAGTGGAACTCATGTTTGACTCGAACATTGCCTGTTCGCCAGTTCGCCGAACAGCGAACAATTTGGGGTGTTCGCGGCAAATTCGAAAAGCAGGTTTCCCTTGCATCAGAGAGGGCGGGGTCACATTATGGGTGGCCCCGTCCTCAGCTACATACGAGACCTGTCAGGCTGCCGCATTGTTATTCCCGAAGTGTGGAGACAGGATGCTGTTCCTCGCTGCGCTGGACATCTCATCGCTGAAGCCTGGACCTGGAGAGGAGATCATCCATCGAAGGATACCGACAGCGTATTATTTAATCTCTCTAAATTCCCGCCCTGCCTACACAGTGAGGGCAGAGCTGCAGGGCGGGCAGTGAGAGATGATGTCATCTCTCTGCTCCCCCCGCTCACCAGCTCGCTGATTGGCCAGCACTCGCTCAGAAACTCACCAAGCCAAGCCGCCCAGCTGCCCGGCCCGCACGCTCTCTCACCCGACACCTGTCAGCGGAGCCGCCCGCTCTTTTAGCTGGCGGAGCCGCACGCTATGTCACCTGCCCACCGAGCCGCCCGCTCCCTCATCAGCCTGCCCAGCTGCCCGCAGCCCAGCCCGCTCACTCTCACCCGCCCGCGGAGCGATCTCTCACCCGTTCACGGTACTCACCCGCCATCCGCTGTTAGATTCCAGGGGGGGGGCAATCGCCCCCCCCGCCCTATGGAGCGGACGCCCATGATGGATGCATCTAACTCATTTTGGGGTACAGGTTCTTGTCCTCACAGTCGAATTGATCCTTACATGAGTTGCAGCCTTGTAGGCCAGGTGGATGTTGAGCGGTTGAGCAGAATACTATTTTGTATTGTATTATATTTCTGTCTTGGGACTATGGCGCAATGGGATTGGTTCATTTTCATGGTGTGTATGTGGGTGTGTGGGTGTGTGTGTATCTGCTGGTGCTGTTGTTAATTTTAGGTACCTGAACCTATATGTCCTAATTCCTACTAGGTCCTTCCCCCACCATCAACTTTAGAGGTTGTATGGGTACTGACAGACTACTGCTTGTATATCATTGTACTCCACTGGTCGTATTGGTCTAATGGATGTTTTTGACCTTTTACTATGTAAAACTGAGGGGAAGATCTGAAATGTGTGGAAGCTCTGCTAATTTTATCATCCAATCATGTACAAGCAAAAATGCTGTTTTTTATTTTCTTTGCATGTCCCCCTCAGATCTACAGCAACTGCACTTCCAAGTGCCCTTGCAGGGCACTTGTAGTGCAAAGTGGATTTGTCTTTAGTAAATAAACCCCATAGACTTTTAGAGGAGTTTAGTGGCAGAGGTGTTTAGAGGCCACAACAGAGTTTTGGCAGAAAAAAAAAACACGTGACGCTTGTAAATGTGCGTTATTGCTAGGCGCGTTTAGTGCTTCATATTAATAAATTTTAATGGCCAGAATAAATTATTATTTTTCTGCCAAATCACTGCTGCCAGCAAAAAGGCTTCTAAAAGAGTTTACAAAATTTCCTGCGTGCCTAATGCCGCGTACACACGACCGTTTTTAATATCATTGAAAAAAACTGTGTTTTTCTCGACGTGATTCTTCTCAAGCCTGCCTTGCCTACACACTATCGTGGAAAAAATGCTTGAGTAAAGCGCGGTGACGTACAACACGTACGACGGCACTATAAAGGAGAAGTTCCATTTGGATGGCGCCACCCTTTGGGCTGCTTTTTGCTGATCCTTGTGTTAGTAAAGTTTGTTGAGAGACGATTCGTGCTTTTCAGCCTCGTGCTTTTCAGTCCGTTACAGCGTGACGAATGTGCTATCTCCATTACGAACGCTAGTTTTACCAGAACGAGCGCTCCCGTCTCATACTTGATTCTGAGCATGCGCATTTTTTTTCACGTCGTTAAAGCGCACACACGGACGTTTTTCATGACGAGAAAAACGACGACGTGAAAAACGACGAGAAAAATTAGAGGACGTCTGTTGGCACTGAGAGTGTCCCCAGGGAACTTAGGAAATCTACAGACAAGGAAGGGAGATAGTTCCTCTCCCCTGGACAGCTCTCCCCCCTTGGGTTTTTTTTTGGGGGGTTTTACCTCCCCTCACATACACTTCTATATTAGCTCTACTAAAAGGGATATCTGCTTGACGGTACTTCAAGGTAGCTGATATTAATATAGCAACACTCTAATCTCCATAATGTCATCACAACGGACCACAAAAGCAAGCATAGCAGCAAGTCAAGCGGCAGCGAAACTAGTGAAATACACACATAACCCAGATCAACCCTTAACCCAGACCCCTGCAAAAAATAACCAGCAGCCTAAATTACAACATGGGACTACTGGGGCAAGAAAAGTCAAGGACCAAATCAGATATCCCTAGAAGGGGGAGATATGGAGAGGAGACTCTCAGGAGTCAATGAGGTGAGAGGGATACCCGGAAATCTAACTGAAGGTGCAAGAGAGGTACAATGTGAACCAACGTTGAAAGAAGTGCTAGCAGCAATTAATTTTTGTAAATCCTCCCTGTGCGATGTAACTACCCAACTTAAAACAATACAGGTGGAAGTAGCTCGAGTCAGACAGGACTTACAACAAGTAAATGAAAGAACAGCAGCTCTGGAGGAAAGAGTTAGCCTTGTTGAGGATGTATTGACCCCCCTCAGAAAAGAAATAAAAGAAATGAGAGAACAAATGGTTAAACAGGAACTGAAGATGGACGAAATCGAAAATAGAATGAGAAGGAAAAACATCAGGATAGTGGGACTTCCAGAAAATAGCGAAGGGGCAGACCCAGTAACCTTTGTTGAAAAATGGATAAGAGAGACATTTGGTCAAGAATCTTTTTCACAATTCTTAGCGGTAGAAAGGGCGCATAGGGTCCCAGCTAGACGTCTTAGACCAGATGGCCCCCCCGCCCCCCCCCCTGATCAAACTGTTCTATTATAAAGACAAAATGACAGTAATCCAGAAAGCCCGGGATATGAGAAACATCCTACACAATGGAACTAGGATATCTATTTATCCAGACTTCTCACCAGAACTGCAGAAGAAAAGAGCTAGGTTCGGGGAAGTAAAGCGAAAACTACAGCAATTAAAATTTACATATGCACTACTATACCCAGCGAGACTAAGGGTGAATACACCAGATGGGACAAAGTTCTTTGACACGCCTGAAGGGGCGTTGGAGTGGCTATCGTCGGAAAGTGAAACCCCATAGAAAACATGTACATATACATGGACAGTGGCCTATAAATTTTTTTTTTTTTCTTTTCTCCCAGGGAACTTCTTCCTCAGATGTACTCAGATATGCATATATTCTGGGAAGGGGGGAAAGAGAGAGAGGAGGAGGGAAAGGGGGAAGGAAAAAGGAAAAAGAGAAATTCTTCCCTTTTTTTTTTTTTTTTTCATTTTTTTTTGCGAGAGAATTTTACACGGGCTCCTTAAAAGGAGATAGGGATAAGCACAAATAATCACAAAAGAAAACATGCAAAAAGAAGCACAGAAGAAGCACAGAAGGGGAAATACATAAGGACTCTTCTCCCTCTTAAAAAAAAAAAAAAAAAAAATTTCTTTACTTTTATGTGCATTATTTGCACATGGTAATTTACCTTTATGGGAGACATGAGGGGGGGGGGGCGAGGAGGGGATGGGGGAGGGAAAGAGGGTATGTTTGAATTGAAGGGAACGACGTTCAGGCCATTTCCCTTATTAAGGGGGAAGCCTAAACGTCCTCCTAAGTATAAGGGTAAAAGGTGTATGAGGAATGGGTGTATGAATGGGTGTATGAGGAATGGAGTAGAAGCATTTTGGAATGGGAGGGAGGGGAGGGAGGAGGGAGGGGGCGGGAATAAGGGGGAATTAAAACTTGGGATGCACCAAAGGGGTGAACATCAAAAGAGGGATGTAAGCGTGGGTCACAAGGGGACGCCTCAACCTAAGCCGAGGGAGGCGGGGAAAAGGGTATTTGAGATAGAAAGGGGGTATGTATGGAGTGAATGGAGAAAAAGAATATTTACACAAAGAAGAAAGATGAAGAAGGGGTTGAAGAAAGAAGGAAATGGGCATGCTCTGAGTATCAAAGGATTCACTATGGCTATAAATACTTATAGACTTATAGACACTTATAGATATCTACATTTAGTCTCGCAGTAGAGAGTTATGGTAAATAAGATACAAATGAAAAATCTAACAATATGCTCGTGGAATGTACGAGGATTGGGAGACTCAGGGAAAAGGGCAGCGGCAATGTCATTGATGAGAACATATGGTGCTGTAATCATATGCCTCCAGGAGACCCACCTCACGAAGATCTCTGCATCCCAATTGAGATGGAGAGAGATTCAAGCGCAATACCACTCGGTCCACACCTCATATTCTAGAGGAGTGGGCATATTTATCAAAATGGGTATAGTGTGGGAATGTATACAGAGCAAGAAGGACGACTTAGGGCGCTATGTTTTCTTGCATTGTAGGATAGACAACAAGGCATATATACTGGTCAACTTGTATATACCACCCCCTTTTAATACCACAGTGTTGACTAGCCTAACGGAGTTTGTTCTGGAGAGACCAGGAATACCAGTGATTGTCATGGGAGACTTTAACATGGTCCTGGACAGGCGAAAGGATAGATTCCCTAGTAAGATACATCAGAACAGAACAAAAGAGGATGGATTATCTAAATTTCTAGATGAAATAGGACTGAAGGATGTGTGGAGACTACGCAATCCCGAGATCCAGCAGTACTCCTGTTTCTCCAGAACACACTCCACGCTCTCAAGAATAGACTTAGCCCTGGGTAATGATGAGGCAATATTAATAATAAAACAAGTGAAATATATGCCAAGGAGCCTCTCAGACCACGCTCCAATGCTGGTAGAGCTGGACACAGGAGAAATAATACATCAAAGGGAGGGGAAAATAAACCCATACTGGATGGAATTAATAAAAGACCCAAAAGAGATTCTAGAGGAGATTAGAGAATTTATAGAAATTAACCAAGGTACTGCCTCAGAACAAGTGGTGTGGGATACATTAAAAGCCTTTTTTAGAGGCATAATGATCCAAAAAATCTCTCGGATAAAAAAACTATCTAGAGAAAATGAGCAAATGGCTAGTGAGATGGTTTCTAAAGAGGAAGCAAAATTTATCAGGGATCCAACAGATAACAACTCAAGAACATGGATACAAGCACAGCAGAACTATCGTATATTAATTTAAAAAAAAATAGAAAACAAACAAATATTTCAAAAACAAGTAGCATTTGCAGAAGGAGAAAGTGCAGGTAGAATGCTAGCCCAACTAATTAAAACAAACGCGCCCAGGTCAATAGTACTGGCGATAAAGGTAGAGGGGGGTAGAATCACTTCCCAAAAATTTGAAATAATAGAGAGTTTTCAGAACTATTATGAGGATCTGTATAGCTCAAAGCAAGAGGAAAGAAGAGAAGAAATGGATACCTTTTTTGGAGGGTTAACGATTCCTTTAATCTCGGAGAGGGACAGAGCAGAGCTAGATAGACCTATAACTTTAGAAGAATACATACTTTGGGAAAGAACTGCTCCCGAAACTCACTAAGGTTTTAAATAGCTCTATAGATAAAGGAGAACTCCCACCATCTATGTTGGATTCAACTATAATAGTCACCCATAAGGAGGGAAAGGATCCACTGGACACTTCATCATATAGACCCATCTCCTTGATAAACACAGATGCAAAAATATTGTCGAAGGTCTTGGCGGCTAGACTGAGTGGGGTAGTTGAGAAATTGGTGCATCCCGACCAATCGGGATTTATCCCAGGAAGGGCCACCTATACAAATATAAGAAGAGTCTATATGAACCTTCAGATACCAACAGAGGAAGACGGAAAAAGAGCAATATCTGTGGAGAGCTCTGGGTGAGTATCAGGTAGGACCGATCTTCATGAAATGGGTCAAATTGTTATATAAAAACCCAGAAGCAAGAGTGAAAGTGAATAATGCTCAATCTAAGAGGTTTCGATTGCAGAGGGGAACGAGGCAAGGGTGCCCACTGTCCCCCCTCCTATTTGCCCTCGCAATCGAGCCTCTAGCAATAGCCCTTAGGTCGACCCCGGAGATAAGAGGGTTTATGAGAGGGGAGATAGAGGAAAAAGTAGTATTATATGCGGACGACCTCCTCCTTCTACTAGGGGATACCCAGCAATCATTGAAAAAAGCTATGGAAATGATAGGGAATTTTGGAAGCTTTGCAGGCTTATCAATAAACTGGGGAAAATCTATGTTGCTCCCAGTGGACCCGCTTATAGACCCTTTACCACAGGAGACTACACAAATACAAATTAAAACTCAGATAAAATATCTGGGGATAAATATATCTAAAGACCCTAATCATTACATTGTAGATAATCTGATACCCTTGCTTAATAAATATAGGGGAAAAAGTAAAATATGGAAACGTCTCCCACTTTCAGTGGCAGGCCGCTGTAACTTAATAAAAATGGTCTGGATGCCACAGCTTCTCTATGTCCTACAAAACTCCCCAGTATGGATTTACAAAAAATGGTTTCAAAATATAGAAAGTATATTCAGAGAGTTAATCTGGAAAGGGGGGGTAGCAAGAATAAAACTAAACACACTACAGAGGACAAAGCGGGAGGGAGGAGTGGCACTCCCACACTCGTTCAGTTATTTTCTTGCAGCCCAGATTCAATACATGAGGGGCAGCAATATGGAAGGAGGAGAAATAAAAAGGAGAATATTAATACAGAACCTAAGTCACGATACCTTAGTAGAAGCTGTGGAATCGGGCTCATTCCTTATGAACTCCCCCACCTTAGACCTTATGATTAGAACATGGAAAGAAGTGAAGAGGGTGCTGGGATATAGTGGCATTAATGAGTATACCCCTATATGGGAGAATGTCAACTTAATTGAAATACAGAAGATGGGAACAATTAAGGAATGGGAAAGACAAGGCATAAAACATATCTCCCAGCTGTATCAGGATGGCACACTAAAAACTTTTCAGACATTGAAAGAACAATATAAACTCCCAAATAAATCTTTCTATAAATATCTGCAGATAAGGCATGCATTAGCAAAACAATATAAAGGAGTAGTAATGACCTGGAGCAAGATACCTCTCTTAAAGGAAATCATTAACACGAAATCATCTAAGGGTTCAATATCAAAAAGCTATCAATTTTTACATAAGGGGAGCCAAGAAGAAACCCAAGGTCAAGCAGATAGGAAGAAATGGGAAAAAGACCTGGGTAATCTGACTAAAGAACAATGGGGAAGAATCCTGGAGCTCGCCCCGGCGGTCTCACTGTCCCCCTCTCAGAGGATGTCCCACCTTTTTTTGCTAAACCGAGTATATTATACGCTGTATAAACTTTTTCGCTTTGGGCTTAGACTAGACGATACTTGTCCTAGGTGTGGAAGAGAAAGGGGGGACATGATACATATGTTTTGGCGATGTCCGAAACTCTATCGGTACTGGAGGGAGGTAGTGAGAAAAATAGAGCAGATTTTTGAGCTACATATAGAGTTAGATCCCCTACAATGCGTACTGGGCTGGGTGGAGGGAGAGGGGACAAATGACAACACCAAGTTAGCTATCATAAGATCCCTATTTCAAGCTAGGAGGCTGATAGCGCAGAAATGGCAATCAGTCTCCCCACCATCTAGCAAGGACTGGAAGCAAAACATGAACTTAACATTATTAAAAGAAAGGACGACATATATTAGACAAGGAGCACTAAAAAGATTTGAAAAAATCTGGAAACCGTGGCAGGAGAAAAAACACTAATTAAATGGAAGAAAAGATGTTGAAGATAGGGAGGGATGAGTGGGAAGATGGAAGGATGGAAGGGGTGAGAATGAGGGATTAGGGAAAATCAGTGGAGGGAAGGAGTATGAAAGGATCGGTTCGAGGTCTAGGGGAAGAGGAAGAGGGGTTGGTTTTAAGATGATATCATTAATTATTTGTTTTGTATGGGAAGTGGGGGGAGGGGGGGAGGAGGGAAAGGGGATTGAATGTATTATGAAACAGAAAATGGTTTAATAAAGATATGAAAATGGAAAAAGGCTTCTAAAAGAGTTTACAAAATTTCCTGCGTGCCTAATGCCGCGTACACACGACCGTTTTTAATATCATTGAAAAAAACTGTGTTTTTCTCGACGTGATTCTTCTCAAGCCTTCCTTGCCTACACACTATCGTGGAAAAAATGCTTGAGTAAAGCGCGGTGACGTACAACACGTACGACGGCACTATAAAGGAGAAGTTCCATTTGGATGGTGCCACCCTTTGGGCTGCTTTTGCTGATCCTTGTGTTAGTAAAGTTTGTTGAGAGACGATTCGTGCTTTTCAGCCTCGTGCTTTTCAGTCCGTTACAGCGTGACGAATGTGCTATCTCCATTACGAACGCTAGTTTTACCTGAACGAGCGCTCCCGTCTCATACTTGATTCTGAGCATGCGCATTTTTTTTCACGTCGTTAAAGCGCACACACGGCCGTTTTTCATGACGAGAAAAACGACGATGTGAAAAACGACGAGAAAAATTAGAGCATGTTCCAATTTTTTCATGGCCATTTTTCACGTCGTGAAAAATGCTCTGAAGCCCACACATGATCATTTTTAATGACCATTTTAAAAAATGGCATTTTTCTCGTCATTAAAAACGGTTATGTGTACGCGGCATGAGGCCTAAAACTCTAGCTCCAATGTGGGACAGGGCATCCCCCCCTTGACGCACGACTGCCTGACACTGCAACTAGGAATAAGTCTATGGCTTTGGTAGCAGTGAGGTAGCAAGTGCCTGCTCCGGCTCCCAGCACTTTCCCAATACAAATAGCGGCATGAGGAATGATGAGGTGAATGAAAATGGTAAAAGATTTGGGGGATAAAATATATGAAGCCTATCCTACCCACACCTAACAACTGTATTTTCATTTTGTCCACCTGATCATCCTCCACAGCTACTACCCTTTGTTTCACTTGACCCTCCCTTCTAGACTGTAGGCTCTAAAGAGCAGGGCCCTCTGATCCCTTCGTATTGAATTGTATTGTGACTGTACTGTCTTCCCTGATGTTGTAAAGCACTGCACAAATTGTTGGCGCTATATAAATCCTGTATAATAATAATAATAATATGGAGAGCGACTTAAGGAATTTAATATGTACAGTATGGAGGAAAGCAGGGAAACGGGAGACATGATTGAAACCTTTAAATACATCAAGGGGTGAATAACGTTCAGGAAGGCAGTCTTTTCAATATGAAACCAAAATCAAGAACACGGGGACATGACCTCAAACTAACTGGAGGAAAGTTCAAAACTAATCTTAGAAAGTATTATTTTACAGAAAGGGTAGTTGATGATTGGAATAAACTACCAACAGAGGTAGTGAGACAGTCAACAGTAAATAGCTTTAAACATGCTTGGAATAAATATAGATCTATAGTTAGACAGCAAGGTTAATGAACCCCCACCAACAAAAAAGCAACCAAACAAAAAAATATATATATTATAATACTGAAATGGGCAGGCTCAATGGACTACTCAGTCTTTTTCTGCTGTCACTTTTCTATGTTTCTGCTATATTCTTATTTTTGTTACCGTAAAGTCATAATTTAAAAATTTTAATTGCCTAATTAATCCATTCTCACAAAAGTTAAATATAACTTATTTTGGAAAAGTAAATGTATCGATATTGTAGTTAAGATATGCAAAGCCTAGGCATTGGCGGAAAGATAAGATCTGGGGAATACCTCTTGAAGTACTGTATGTACAGGAATTAAGCTTCAAGATTCTCATCTTAACTTTGTTCAGGGAAACAATCCAAACTAAAGAACCAGGACTTAAATATTAAAGTCAGAGAGATGAAACATTTATACCCAAAGCCCGTGCACGTTCCTTTCAGCAGAATGTAAAACCAGTAAAGGCTTCATGAATCTAATAAAGGAAATTAAAATTTGCTGAGTGAAAGTGTAATTTTGAACAATCATGCTGGAAAGAAAAAGATACATGCCAGGGTTAGTAATCTTTATGTGACAAGAAGTCAAGGAGGTCTTATAATAAATAGTTTCAATAGCTTTTGAATGCAATTGTAATGATGGGTTGTAAGCTTCATTCATTATTCATGGCTGCAGCGCAGACTCAGCTGAGGGGAAGATCCTGGCATTCCCTGTTACCAATGCAACAAGTCAGTGGCCTAGTCACTGAAGACTTGTAAACACTGCAATGCCTTCCCAGGAGAGGATTCCCATCTTCCTAAATAACTATATGGATCTTGATCTCACCGACTCCAAACAAATGATAAGCGCAGCCAAGACTTTTGTTACTCAGGTGCATCTCCCAGTATATTATTCGATCAAGAAAGAGGCCTGCTACTTTGGTAAGTAATACCCGACAACTTGAGCTATTTAAATGAATTCCGTGTTGCGTTACCTAACAACAGACACGTCAGCCTGCAGTGGTAACTGTAAGCTGTACCTGATTGTCCTTGCACATTTTTGTCTCTTGCTTTCAAAACATTACAAAAAAACGTACAATGACTGAGCACTTTTTAGTTGATATTCATAACATAGTAACATTTAAAAGGCATTATTTTAAGTTTTAATTTTTGGTGTATGTACAGCCTTTTTTTTTTATTTATTTTGTTGTTGTTATTGTTTGGCATGTAATGGGGAAATAGTATTACCAAAGCAGGATCTTTTTGCTGTCTTTACTGGTTAATTTCCTAAAAGCAAACAGACCATTTGTTTTGCAGAAGTGGCGCTTCCAATCATCCAATCAAAATGTTTATTTTCCCCAAAAAAATTAAATCATTTTTTTCAAATGATTGGGTATTCTTTTTAAAGTGAAATATCACCACATTCACTAAGCTTTAGGGAAAATTGACGTTCACAGCGTAACTTCCCTTGCAAAGTGAAGAGCTTATTTTTCTTTAGTAAATTAATCTCTTTTTCTCCACTGGAGAGATTCTCCTCCCTATATCTGTCCTGGTGATCAGATACAGTATAGGGAGGAAAGCCAAAATTTTACAGTTGTCACAAGAAGGAGAAGTGAAAAGGAATTCTACCCACGGTGACACCTGCTCTGGTGATAAGGATTTCCCCTTCCTTTGAAAATATTTCCTCCTAAATTGTGCTGTGTCTTGGGGCCCAAGAGTAAAGGGAAATCATGCTGAAGAGACTCCAAAAAATAACTGACATGGGACTTAACAATTGCCTACTCTATCCAAAACAAAACAAAAAAAAAAAGTTTTGGCTGTACATACACATTTAAATGACAAGGTATAAAAAAAATAAAAAGTGCAATATGTGAATGACACTTACAACTCGGTAAGTATAGTACCTCCATTCATATAGAAACAGATATTTGACATTTATGCATCTTTGATGTGTAGCCTATTGCTCTTAATAAGACAACAAGAGGTGACAAAATGACATTGGGTAATTTTCAGCTATGGCCTTAAAGTGGTAGTAAACCGCTGAAAATAATAGTAATGACGGCGATTAGCGATTTTTATCGGGACTGCAACATTGCGGGGGACAGATCAGACACTTTTGACACTTTTTTGGGACCATTGACATTTATACAGCGATCAGAGCTAAAAATAGCCACTGATTACTGTATAAATGCCACGGATGGGCACTGATATTCGGCACGGATGGGCACTGGTAGGCGGCACGGATGGGCACAAATAGGCGACATGGATGGGCACAGATAGGCGGCACGGATGGGCACGGATAGGCGGCATGGATGGGCACGGATAGGCGACACGGATGGGCATGGATGGGCACTGATAGGTGGCATGGATGGGCACTGATAGGTGGCACTGTACTGTAATGTGTTGTACTAATGGATGCCAATCAGTGCCAAACAATAATGCCTGCCAATCAGTGGTGCCCATTGTGGGCACTGATTGGCATCCATTGTGGGCACTGATTGGCATCCATTAGGCATTTCTAATTGGCATCCCTGGTGGTCTAGGGTGGCATACCTTATGGTGGGCATCCCTGGGGGTCTGGTGGCATCCCTGGTGGTCCAGTGTGGGCATCCTCGGGGGGGCTGCGCTGATAATCGATCAGCACATACCCCCCTGTCAGAGGAGCAGCCGATCGTCTCTCCTCTACTCGCGTCTGACAGACGCGAGTGAGGAAAAGCCGATCACTGGCTTTTACTGTTTACATCGTGATCAGCCGTGATTGGACACGGCTGATCACGTGGTAAAGAGTCTCCGTCGGAGACTCTTTACCTAGATCGGTGTTGCGGGGTGTCAGACTGACATCCCACAACAACGATCGCCGCGATGCGCGCCCCCGGGGGCGCGCAGCGGCTCAATATCCTAAAGACGTCATATGAAGACGTCCATTCAGGATATTGAAACCACTTTGCCGCCGTCATTTTGCAATAGGGCGGGCGGCAAGTGGTTAAATTATTGCAAAAAGTGAAATGTGAATTTAAACTTCTGAACTCAAAATGAAGGGAGTTTATCACAGCTTATATCAATGTTGGGGAGATTTTTCACACTTCCCATCTTGGTAACAGCACTAACAACATAACAGGAAGTGAGGGAAAATCTCCAAGGGGAACAAAGGCAGTTATAATAGTAGATCCTAGGCTTCCTACCCTCTGATAAGAGGTGTTTACATTACTGTTGTGTCTCTGTTAATGAGATTTATGCTCACTTCCTGTTTCTGCTACAGTACTTTCAACATAACGGAAGTGAAGGAAAATTTTACCAACATAGCTACAGATGGGAAAAGAAAAAAAAAACAATCGAGACTAACCCTTTTCCATCCAAATTTAAAAAAGAAATTAGATGAAGTTTGCAAAGATGCTTAAAGTTTGTTAAAACCTTTCACAATGCTTGCAGAATCTTCAAACTAGCAATTGCAACTAATTCCAAACAATGCACATGTGTAATCAGACCTGAATGTTGCCATTATTCTTGTGGTAAAAAGGACTATGTCACACTGGTGGTTTTGTAGCAGCCAATGAAAGGTCCTTGTTTCTGAGATCTGAGTAATTTGTGATTGAACTGTGCACTTCTGATGTTGGATGTGGTCACCCCTTATCCCCCACCTGACCAGCTGCCATAACTGATCCTCAGATATATTGCATCTCTAGCTTTTGTCTCTGTATGGCTACCCCTAAAATAGTGATGTCATCAGTAACATATTAACATTAAAATGATGTTATACAATGTGGGAACTGGATAAGTATAAAAATATTTGACACAAGAATTAAATTAAAACTAATACAAGCTAAAGAGTTTGGCTGTGTGATTCTTAGATTTTTAGGAAACATCTCAAGGTGAAAGAGATCCCCTGAGCAAAATGTCTTTGTCACTGCGAACATCTAATGAAAAATCAAAATAAAATAAAAAAAGATTGTAGGTGACTAGGTCATATTGCCAGCGGCATACATCTCAGGTGCAGATGAAGGTGAGGAAACTTTGTAACTAGGCTGAAGATTGCCATATAACTAGATTCCTGACTCGTGCCTGAATTTCATTAGAAAGATTTATCTCATTCTTCTATTATCTGTCCATTATACATTTCCACACATTTCTCTCCATTATAGATTTGGGATTTTCTGTTTTTTCTTTGTTTTTGTTTTAGCTCTTGGATTTTTGTCGACATGCAGAAAATTATTATACAAACAAGGTCCAAAAAGCTTGATAAAAGGAAAACGGATTGCTCCTTTTCCAACTTTTCAAAACTTTAAAGAACTTTAAAAAACCTTATTCATCTAATAGGCATGCCTAATCTTTAAAGTACATTGGCCATCAATAATCTCTATTGTAAGCGACAATAGGAAGCTAAATTATGATCACAAAGATGCCATTTTTAAATAATATTCAACATGTAAAACCAATTTCTCTTTAAATATTTTATTATATTATATTTTGTAAGATACAACAAATTACAATAATATTCATCGTAATAAACAAGTTTCAAGCATAAAATTAAACATAAACAGGAGAGCTTCTCATGAAAATTTAAGTTAATCGATTATAGTATTGATTTTTAAACATTCTATTACATAAAACAAAATGTCAGAAATTTTACATATTAGAGTATTTCTAAATAGCGTAAAGTAAAATAAGACATTCAGAGTAATAAATGAAGTGAATAATAAACATTGAGTAAATCAGCCAAAATAGAATATGAAAGTTATGAACCATATATAAAACGAGAAAAGATAGGGGGTTGAGATAGAATAGCATTTTAGAATTTGATGGAGTTAAGGGGTATATCAGTCCTTAATCAGGGCCAGGGTCCGGCTGTGTGGCCTGGCGTATCCTGAAAGAGTAAATTAAAAATTTTCCTACCCCTATCTCGTATTCTAACTTTTGTGGGGAGGGGGGGGGGAAGAAAAGGGAGAGTTGTAAGGAGAGGGGAAAAAGGAAGCAGCATTCAGAGAATTATATTATATATTTTAGTAAAACCAATTTCTAAACTACATATCACACAAGCATTAACATGCTAATGCAATTTCAAAAGTTGTTTTCAATCTTTGTAAATCTGCAGTTTTCATGAAAAGAATACCTGGTGATCCTGTCATTAAAGTGGAACTTTACCCATAACAACTTTATAAAAAATAAGCAAGGAAAGAAGGGTGACCCCTGAATGCCGCACATTCATGGTGTCCTTCAGAGATGAAGTGGCAGCCTCAGCCTGGACTCCGACTAGGCCACACCCACAATGTGTTTCTCTCCGCCCCCGGAGCTTAGTCATGACCATGACTAAGCTCAGGAGGGCAGAAAGAAACACATTAAGGGCGTGGCCTGGTCGGAATCCAGGCTGAGGTTGCCACTTCACTCATCTCTGTAGGACACCATGAATGTGCGGAATTCAGGGGTCACCCTTCTTTACTTGAGCTATTGCAGGAGCAAGGGTGGGCTCCATCCCCTGCTAGCACTTTAATCAGCAGTTGCGGACGCACTGGTTTGCATACCCCCCTTCACCAAGCCTGAGCGACATTTACAGATCACATTGATAAAAAATAATGTTCTTTGGCAAGGAGCATGTGTTCCACATTAATAATTATGCTACCAAAATTAGTGTGTGCTGTAAATTGCCTTCACGATTACTCCTGTTTCTTCTTGCCGCAGGATGCCATTTTGCTGAAGCCCAGAGCCACTGAGCAGCAGTAAATGTCTGGGCTGTCAGCAGATCGACCTCTAGTGGCTCTGAATTTCGGTGCAGTGCCAAAAAATAGGGAGCAGCTGAACATGTGCAGAGCAGGGTGAGACAGTGTAGTACTAGATTATAAACAGTATAGGCACTTATTTCTAATGTTTTACATAGCTATACCTGCAAAAGGGGCCAGCCTGAAGTGATTTAGCAGGACTTATATTTCTGACTAAAGTCCCATTTTAAAATGGTTTTAAAGGCTGAAGCCCTGTACACACGGCCGGGATTCCCGGCGGTATAAAGTCCGCTGGGAATCCTGACGGAAAAACTGCAGGGAGAGCTTTGGCCGGGAATAGCGGCTGTGTGTACAGGGCTTATGCTCCCTCGACACTGCCTCACAGTGTTTTCCAGTGGCAAGTGTAGTAAATCCGGTGGAAAAAAAACGTCGGGAATCCCGACGGGAAAATAGAGAGCAGGTCCTCTATTTTTCCCGCCGGGACTCCTGGCAGTTTTCCCAGCGAGGAAGCATACAAACGCCTGGTTTTCATGGCAAAAAGCTCTCCAAGCAGTTTTCTTGCCGGTAAAACCAGTCATGTGTATGAAGCAATAGAGTTTTTTACCTTCATGCATGAAGGTAAAAAAAAAACATCTGTCTGCAGCAGCCCACCTCTAATACTAACCCGAGCTCTCTCTCGATCCAGTGATGTGCACGAGAGCATTGGCTCTCCGGGGACTTCCCCCCCCATTGGCTGAGACAGCAGCAAGAGCCATGCTGCTGTCAATCACAGCCAGATAGCCAATGAGGAGAGAGAGGGGGCAGGGCAGAGCTGCGGCTTTGTGTCTGAATAGACACACAGAGCAGTGGCTCGTGAGTGCTGCTACTTGGGTGCCCCCATTGCAAGCTGCTTGTTCTGGGGGCACTTGAAAGGAGGAGGGGCCAGGAGCGCCAGAGGGGGACCCGAGAAGAGGAGGATCGGGGCTGCTCTGTGCAAAGAGCATGTAAGTATAACATGTTTGTTTTTTTACTTTTTTTATTGCCTTTAATATCACTTTAAGGTCCTTGTTTGGGTATTTCCTCATGAAGGGTGACAGTTCTCTCCCAATTGTGAAAATCTCCCATATATTGCCCTGATTGACCCTACAAGTGACCATGCCAACACAAATTTACAGAGACATGCATTACACTTGTCCCTACAAAATTAATTATGTGCACCTGATGGCAGGGTGTGCATGTAGACAGGAAGTGATCGGAAGACGCTTACATACATAACCAAACATCAGTATAATTCCTTTGTAGCAATAGTTGTTCAACATTACCATCAAAAAGAACTTTACTGGTTACATTTTATTACATTCCCTATTTTAGTTTAAGACAGAATAATATTTATTGTCAGATGTTATAACTTGTACACTTGCGAAATAGATGCATACCTAAATCTTGTGGTAGGGCAACCCTAAGGAAATAGGTCATAGTCAGTCTATCTCCAGTGTTAAGTGTTACCACTGCAGGAACCAGATAATGAAAATCATTAATTAAGAAGATAAAGCATTATGAAGTGGATTATGAAAGATTTGTTTTTTAACCTAGACGTCCATATCATGTTAAATGTTATTCATTTTAGCTAATATAAAGCTAATGAGCATTTCATTAATCATTATGGCATTGGGTTTATTTTTCAGCATCCGAAAAAGGTAAATGGAAGTTTCACCACTGCTTAGCAATCGCTCATCTCAGCACGGAGTGAGATATAGCCTGGTCGGATGTTTTCTATTTTTATTATAAATCTCTTTCCACAGACAACCTGCTTAGTCTCAAATGCAATTCCAGCCAGGTTTGTTAAAAGGGTTTGTGTGGTATGTCTTAACGCGGAGTTCCACCCAATTGTGGAAGCTCTGCTTACCTGCTTCCTCCCCCCGCCCTGTGCCACATTTGGCACCTTTCGGGGGGGGGAGCGGATACCTGTCAAAAACAGGCACTCGCTCCCACTTCCGCGTAAGGGCGCCAACATACGCCCCTCCTCCTTCCCCCTGCTGCCTTATGGGAGACACAGAGGTCCAAAAAGACAGCGGGACCATTCAGAAAGCGCAGCACAACTCGCGCATGCACAGTAGGAAACATGCTTTGAAGCCGCAAGGCTTTACTTCCGGTTACCCTTAGTAAGGATGCCGGCATCTGCACCCGAAGCCGATGGACGGGTTGGTTTGGGTGCTGACATCGCAGGCTCCCTGGACAGATAAGTGTCCTTATATTAAAAGTCAGCAGCTACAGTTATTTTAGCTACTGACTTTAATTTATTTTTTAATACAGGCTGGAACTCCGCTTTAAGCCTGCTATACATGGCTCAAATTTTTGCTAATTCCTGTTCAATCTGTAGAAATTCGAGTCATGGGTGGCCTAATCAGTACCATCACACTCCAGGAGGAAGCCAGGAGGAAAATTGTCAGCCTAAAAGTGAATCCAGCCAGATGCATTCACTGTTCAGGTGTTCAGACAGCTGCTGGTGCACAATAGCCATCATAGGAGATTCCTTCATCCAAACTGTTAACCTATGTGTATATGGCTTGCTTTACTGTGTATTCGTTTTATATTGCTTCCTCAGCCCCAGCAGAAAACACCTATTTCTGGAAGACACGCTGGCCTTATTACAACTACAGTGCTGCAATTGGCAACAATTATGCTTATTTGGGTACAGATTTGTATATGTTTTGAGGAGACAGCATTTGGGCCTTAAAGTGGAACTTCACCTATAACAGTTTGATGACAATAATGTTCTTTAACCACTTTAAGACCTGCCGCCGCAGTTGTATTGCGGCAGGTTAGCTCTGCTGGGCGAATCACAGTCATTGTACGTCGGTCGCTTTAAGAGCTCTAGGGGGCGCCAGAGCCGATGCACATAGCCGGCGGCCGCGATGCCTGCTGGCCCCCGCTATCGCTCCTGATAGAGACAGAATGGGGATCTGTCAATGTAAACAAACAGATCCCCCTTCTGTCAGCGGAGGAGAGACAGATCTGCTGTTCCTAGTGATTAGGAACAGCGATCTGTCTCCTCCTCCAGTCACTACACTACTCCACAGTTAGAAACACTTCCCAGGGAACACGTAACCCCTTGATCGCCCCCTAGTGTTAACCCTTTCCCTGCCTGTGACATTTATACAGTAATCAGTGGATATTTTTAGCACTGATCGCTGTATAAATGTCAATGGACCCAACAAAGTGTCAAAAGTGTCCGATCTGTCTTCCACAATGTCGCAGTCACCCTAAAAATCACTTATCACTGCCATTACTAGTAAAAAAAATTATAATAATAAAAATGCCATAAATCTATCCCCTATTTCGTAGACGCTATAACTTTTGTGAAAACCAAACAATATACGTTTTTTTTTTTTTTACCAAAAATACATAGAGGAATACATATTCGCCTAAACTGATGAAGAAATTAGTTTTTTTTACATTTTTTGGGGGGTATTTATTATAGCAAAAAGTAAAAAGTATAGTTGTTTTTTTTCAAAAATGTCGCTCTTTTTTGGTTTATAACGCAAAAAAAACAACCCGCAGAGGTGATCAAATATCAGCATAAGAAAGCTCTATTTGTGGGAAAAAAGGACATAAATTTTGTTTTGGTACAGTGTTGCACGACCGCGCAAATCCTTCCGGTTCTTAACTAGTTATCATAAGAACATTCCACATTAATAATTATGCTACCAAATGTTTATGTGCTGTAAATTGCCTCCAGCATCTCCTGTTTCTTCCTGCTGGAGGCTACCATTTTGTTGAAGCCCAAAACAGTCATTCCTTATTGGAAACTCTCCCCCTATCCTTGGTCTCAAAAATTATGTCACTTTATTTAATTAAAATATGCACATTACCAGCCTTGATTGTATGCCTTGACTCAGATAGAAAGGAAAGCTGACGAAAGCTTTATAGTGCTGAAGTTCACAGATGAGGGGAAAAGGAGAGAATATTAGGGAGATAAGATGAGACACTTTCCTTATAAGTTACAATCTTTTGTGTCTCTCTGGCAGCAGAGTTTGTCCTGTCACCTCTCCTGCTTTTCTTTTTTCCCTCCCTAATCTGTGTTCCCTCAGCACAGTCAGGGGTTGATTTACTAAAACTGGGGCATGCAAAATCTGGTGCAGCTGTGCATAGAAACCAATCAGCTTCCAATTTTTATTTGTCATGGATTATTTAAACAAACTGAAGTTAGAAGCTGATCGGCTACCATGCACAGCTAAAACTGATTTTGCACTCTCCAGTTTTGGTAAATCACCCCCTCTGTGTCATTTCTATTGCTTTCTTCCCCCTTCAAGTGAAGAGAAGGTCTCCCTAATGACCGCACATCCATACCACGCCTGAAATGAGTGTGAATGGCAACCTCAGCCTGGACCCTAACCAGCCGATGCCGCCAACGCGTTTCGCTCCACCCCTTCTTCCCCCTTCAGCAACAGTAAATCTTAAATCTGTCAGCTGATTGGCTTCTAGGGCTCTAATTTAAGGCACAGTGCTGAGAATAAATAGCAACTGAGCATGTGCAGAGTAAGGCGAGCCAGTGCATTAGTGAATTCTAAACAGCATAGATGCCTTATTTTAAATGTTTTACATAGCTATACCTGCAAAAGGGGCCAGCATGAAGTGATCAATCAGGAATTACATTTCTGATTAAAGTTTCTCTTTAACCTATTTAAAAAATTCAACGTAAACTTGTCATAAAGTTGGGCATTGTAAACCAAGTATATGTTTGAATTAAGCAGAATATTCTGACCTAGTGGACCTTTTCTGGTATTATGTGCTGTGTGCTGTGACTGCTAATACCTTGTTCAAAGAGAACCTGTCACGTGACTATGCCAAAATCATTCAGATTGTGTTTTAATCTCTTTCCATTGTAAAATTCTCCTAAATGTCAAGCTTGTAAGGATACCGCACACAATAGATAACTGATTGTAATCATTTCAGTCTGTAAAGATTATCCATGTGCTGTGAACAGTCTAAAAAAGCTAATTTGGTGACCCTAAAATTACATAAATACAGATGAACTAAACTGAAATGTTCATGCTATTGTATGTCTTTCTTCACGGTGAGAGCAGCCTTCAGAGCCATGCTCCTTCGTGATGTAAGACACTTGCTGTTTATATGATCATTCAATGATTGGATTGTTTCCCAACAACCAGCCTTCATCCAACATATTTAAATGTCTTGTCAGGATCTGGTAATGATTTTTGTTTCCAGAAAAGTGTAGTTGTCTTGACTTTCAACTTGAAAAGTCATGATGCTCAACACCTGGCATTGTTTGGTGCAAATTTTGAGTCCTTATGTTTTAAAAGTGGAAGAACAATTACCTATGTTGGCTACAACAGTCAATACATTTCCAATCAATATTTTTGTGTAGATTAAAAACCGAAAGCTGTTGCTTTGCTGCTATGCAGAACAAAGACACTCTTTCCAGTTTTTAGACATGTACCTAGTATTCGTAAATAAGCTCTTATAAGTGAAATTCCTAAATATTAAAAAAATATGTTCACCTTCTTTATTATATGCAGGGAAATTGATTAGGATGACGTTTCACCTTTTTTCTTTCTTCTGCTCGACCCTGAGCTCTTCAAAGCGCAGTCGTTCTGCCAATTCACATTTCCTTGACACAAACATTTGTCAACTTCTTAAAATTCACAAATTAAAGTAGAACTATAGGCAAACATTTTTTTTCTCATTTTGGATAGAGTAACTGAGGGCCTGTAAAGTTTATTTTTTGCCATCTTTGTCCCATTGGGGAGATTTACCTTCCGTTCCTGTTCCATAGCCAAACAGGAAGTGAGAGGAGATCCCTGCAAATTAAAGGGGTTGTAAAGGTACAAGTTTTTTCACCTTAATGCATTCTATGCATTAAGGTGAAAAAACATCTGAGGATTAGTGCCCCCCCCCCGAGCCCCCGTTTACTTACCTGACCCCACGAAAATCCCATGAACGTGCAGGCTTCTCGGCTGGCTTCTCGGCTCATTCATTGGTTGATTGAAAGCAGTGCAGCCATTGGCTCGCGCTGCTGTCAATCACATCCAATGACGCAGCGCGTCGGTGGGCGGCGCCGAGTGATACAGTGAGCGGCTATAGCCGTCGGCTGTATCACAGGAGCGAGCCCGCAAGAACTTACCACCATGCAACCTCGCTCGCATGAAGGTGTTGAATTCTTGCAGGGAGGAGCCGAGACAGCCGCGGAGGGACCCTAGAAGACCAGGTTCGGGGCCACTCTGTGCAAAATGAGCTGCACAGTGGAGGTAAGGATAACATGTTTGTTATTTTAAAAAACATTTTTTTTTTACCTTTAGTGTTCCTTTAAGGCAGGGGTCTCATACTGGCGGCCCTCCAGCTGTTACAAAACTACAAGTCCCATGAGGCCTTGCAAGGCTGACAGTTATAAGTATGACTCCCACAGGCAGAGGCATGATGGGACTTGTAGTTTCACAACAGCTGGAGGGCCACCAGTTTGAGACCTCTGCTTTAAGGGAATCTCTTGGGGGCCTCTAGTTTACCAGAACTAGTGTCCCCATTGGAAGATTTCCCCTATATTACTTTTCTGGGGGCACTTTCAATGATAATGGTAAACAGGACAAATAGAGAGGATGAATCTCCTATTATACCTTTATATATATTCTTTCATTCCTTCCGATAGCCAATATTCATCCCATTTTTGCCATAATTCTGGCATTTGACTATTTATACATCCTTCTTCTCTTATCTGTTTTTCCATATATTGTATTTCGTTCAGTTCACATATCCAATCTGCTATATTTGGACTTATATTTTCTCTCCAATTACGAGCTATGATTGTTCTAGCAGCCATTGTCATATGATGGAACATATCCTTCTTTAAACTGTTTATTGAGTCTGGAGTCAAAGATAGCAGTGAAATATCTAAACCTGGATTCCTCTCTACTCCTGACACTTTCCAATATATCTCATGAACTTTTTCCCAAAAATTTCTCACCAGGTGACATCCGTACCAAATATGGTCCAGGGTCCCCCTTTCGACCTTATATCTCCAACAAATATCTGTTTGTTCGCTATTTATTTTATTTAACGCTACTGGGCTCCAATACCATCTTGTCATTTTGTAATTTCTTTCTTGATATTTTTTGCTATAGGTGATTTATGGATTATTGAAAATATTTTCTCCCATTCTGTTTCTAATATTGATCTCCCTTTCCTTTTCCCATTTTTTCATAGCTGTTAACTCTCTAGTGGGTCCTGAGGGGAGTAATAAGCCATATATCTTAGATAATTTCTTAGTTGATTTTTGTTCTTCTGTTAATATTTGTTCAAATTTTGTTTTTGGCCTATTTATTGATAGTAAATCTATATTTGTTGCAATATATGTTTTTAATTGATGGTATTGTTGCCATTTGTGTTTATGTTCAGGTCCCAAGTCTTGTATTTTTGGTATTTTGCCTTCCGCTAAGATCTGGCCCACCCTTGCATTCTCCAAAAATATTCCAATGTAAGTATTTTGTGGTTGCTAAAGCTGGTGGAAATTCGGGATTGGAGAGTAATGGGGTCATTGGTTCCATCATAGTGGATAGGTTCCCCTTTTTTAATTCTGCATCCCATATTTTTAGTGTGGCTCTTGCAAAAATTGTTAATTCTTTATTTCCAGGTCTTAAGTGGGGTTTTATCCAAGGAAGCGCTTTGAGTTGAATACCTATGATGTCGTCTTCTAATTTAACCCATTGTTTATCCTCCATTTTGGTACCAGTCTACTATCCTAGTCAGAGAAGCTGCTTGTAGATATTTTGAGAAATCAGGTAGTGCTAGTCCCCCCCCCCCTTTTCTTAGTTCTAATTAAGATTTCCCTTTTAATTTGGGGTGTTTTATGGGCCCAAATTAAGCTTCCCGTTGCTCTCCTTAGTTCAATCATTAGTTTCTTTGGAATGGCTAAAGGGACAGTTTGAAATATGTATAGCAGTTTTGGTAATATATCCATTTTTATTATATTGATTTTATTGCTATGGGCACCATCCATTCAGAGCGCAGTTTGAATGCGACGGTGGCGTCACAGGCTGCTACTAATGTAAATATCTTCTAAACGGCTGTCCCACCTCTACCATTAGCATAACAAACAAGTGCTGATAAGTGGTGTAGTAGTGAGTAAAAAAAAAAAAAAAAATGAAGTAAAAAATCCAGGAGTTGTAGTAGTAACAGTAATGGCAATCACAATATGTATAATGTGCCAAAATTGTTAGTGCTCCTGTACATAATTACTCTATAGCCCTAATACTCTGAGGAAGACTGTTTGTTATACAGGGTTAATTTCAGTGCCAGCTGGGAAGACCAGAAGCTCTGAGAGTCATACATATACATTACTTAGACATGTTAAAAATTCTCTTTAGTGCACTGTCTTCAAAGGGGGTCTGTGACTAGCGGCAATGATTCCGAAGTTTTCTCTTGTATGTTCGACATCAGCACTTCTTGATTGTAAATGTCATAGGGAGTACAGGGTCAGTGTCAACAGCAACCTCTACAATCCTTAAGAATACAGTGATGGATTTGTGTTATATTCACATACACATCGATTTTCTATGTTTAAGTTGCTTCAACAGCTACACTAATGGGGTTTGCTTCCACCCATAGGCCTCATGACAACCGCATTGGGGTGCTATGACTACTGTTATGCCACGGTTCCCAGTGATATCCACTGTATTTCACTTGTACAGTCCACCGAGTGATGCAAGCGACCACAGGATGCAGTTCCACAAGACTTGTCCATAGCAGTATTTCCTAAACTATGGGTCGGGATCCACATTGAGTTGTGGAAGTGTTTGTGATGTGTCACTCAGAAAATACAGGCGGTCCCCTAGTTGCAAACATCCGACTTACAAATGACTCTTACTTACAAACGGAGGGAGACAACAGGAAGTGAGAAGAAATCTACCCCTAGGAAGGGAAATTCTCTCCTGTAAGAGTTATTATGGGAAAAAGGTGTCTCCTCTCCACTAATTCTTTATCATCAATCCTTGTTTCCACAACAACCCAACATTTTCATTGAGACAGGAAGTGAGGTGAAATCTTCTGAACAGGGGCACAGACAGCAAAACAAATGTTACAGGGGAGAGTTAACACTTCCCTATGCTATCCAAAAAGCTCAAAAATTGTTTTTTGGGCTGGAGCTACACTTAAAAAATGTACCAGTTCCGACTTAAAAACAGATTCAACCTAAGAACAAACCTACAGTCCCTGTCTTGTTTGTAACCCGGGGACCCCCTGTAAGGGGGAATCAAGTCCCTAAAAAACCTTATCTATGACAAGCCAGGCTTATGCCCTGTACACACGATCGGATTTCCGATGGAATAAAATCCGATGGAATTTTCCGTCGGAATTCCGATGAAGCTAACTTCCATCAGTCTTGCATACACACTGTCAGACTAAATTCCGACCGTCCAAAACGCGGTGACGTAAAACACTACGACGAGCCGAGAAAAATGAAGTTCAATGCTTCCAAGCATGCGTCGACTTAATTCTGAGCATGCGTGGATTTTTCTCCGATGGAATTCCACACAGATGATCGGAATTTCCCATCGGAAAAATTTAAAACATGTTCTATTTTTTTACTCCGATGGAAAAAAGTCAGATGGGGCCCACACACAATCGGAATTTCCAATGAAACAAGTCCATCTGACTTTTTTCATTGGAAAATCCGATCGTGTGTACAAGGCATTATCTGCCTACCTACTACTGGCTGAAGAAATACCAACAAAAGTAGACTATTTATAATAACAGGAAAACCTGAATTCTACAATAACTGGAATCCATTAGAGTAACTTTACATTTGTAAATGTTTCTGGCCAAATTGCTTTTTAAAGTTATGATAGAAAAATATTTAACTGTGCACCTGGCATTTATTACCTTTATATTCCTTTATGCTTGTACAGTTTCTTGATATTTAGACTAGTGTTCAGTTGAGAATATCCAACCATTTTTGTTTCTATACAAACAATCTTTGTGTGACAATTTATTAGTCAATAGTATGTGGCTAGAAACTAAACCCAACTTCTCCCAGAAAATTTGAACATATCGTGTAAGGCTGGGTTCACACTATCTTCGCATGTGGCTCACAGCAGGGGTCCGGTGCGTCCGTTCACTGTTTCAGATCTGATTTCAGCCCAAATTTTGGGCTGAATTCAGACCTGAAACAGACCAAAAGGCACACAGGACCCCTGTGCAAATTCGCACCAGAGCCGCAGAGGAGATATGTAAACCGGCTCCATAGAGAGCCGATCAAAATCTCCTGCTATTGCCAATTGGATGAGAGAACCCACATTCAATTCACAATAGTGTGACCCCAGCCTAAAGGACAATGAAAGCAGTAATTATTACCCTGTTTGATTGATTACATCTGTACAGACCATTAAAGTATGCAGAGTTTATTTTTTCACTCGATTTTCTTGTACTAAATTTGTTACAAAAGCACAGTTACACCTTAAAGGGCTTAAAGGACATAAGCATGTTTGTGCTTTTAACCTTGGCAGGCCTTCATCTCTCTGATGATCATTATTTTTATAAGATGTAGGTCAGGGATCTTTGTAGTGTCACTTGCCCAGTCACCCCCTATGCATGTGAGTATCATACTCCATCCCAGTGTTTCTCAACTCCAGTCCTCAAGGCGCCCCAACAGGTCATGTTTTCAGGATTTCCCTCAGATGAAACGGCTGTGGTCATTACTAAGGCAGCAAAACTGATCAAATCACCTGTGCAAAATGACGGAAAGCCTGAAAACATGACCTGTTGGGGCACCTTGAGGACTGGAGTTGAGAAACACTGATCCATCCACTGACTTCAGTAGAACTCCGACCAACAGGCTGATAGACTGCATGTGTGCTTTCCATTGGCATCAGTAGAGCTTTGGCACATATTTGCAGGGACATTTTTGCCAAATGGGAACATTTTCAACCAAGACCTGTGGCACTAGGATGAGGCCATCATTGCAAAGATCTTTGGAGAAATGCATAGAGGTAGGTATAACCTACATAAACAATGACCAACACTGAAAGAGGGTCCAATAAGTAGAAGTGTCCTAAAGTGCATGTATGTCTTAAAGGTGAACTAATCTATATCTGAGCTCTACAAACTAAAAATGCATTTTTATCATTCAAAGCAAACTCACCCATCCATGTTTTATTTAGTTGAGAAACACCCCTTAGTGTTTCTAGCTGCAGCCATTCTTGAGTAAGGGCAGGTGATTAGTGTAGCATTAACTTCCTGGAATCCATCTGCCCTTAGCTTCAGCATCCAGGCATGAGTGTGTGCTTAGCTGCAAAAGCCCCTCCTTCCCCCCTGAAGACTCCTGGGTTGTATGACTTCAGCCTCGTACACACGACCGAGTTTCTCTATTTTCTCGTCAGGATTCTCAATTTTCTCGTCGGGTTTCTCGTCGGCCTGTTTCTCGACGAGAAACCCGAGTGTGTGTACACTTACCTGACACCGTGGAAACCCACGCATGCTCGAAATGACTTAGACGCATGCGCGGCAGCTTCCTAGGCATAGGTTGAGTGTAGCAAGATGGCGGCGACGGCATCGAATGTGACGAGCGCACGCTCGTCGTAATTGATGTCGTCACAGCGTTCGCTCCATTCAAAGAACCGCGGATTCTTTGAATTGAGCGCGTGTACACTCGGCCGGGACAAGTTTCTTGTCCAAGAATCTCGTCAAGAAAAACGACAAGTTTTTTTCTGATGAGATTCTCGGCCGTGTGTACGAGGCCTTCATTTTAGACTAGGCCAGAAACCAAGAAGCAACTAAAGAAATGTAAAACAAAGTTTTAAACAATATAACATAGCTATTTACTAATGTTAGCAGCATAAGGATTAAAAATAGTTAATGTTGATTGAGAGAGTATAGCTTCGCTTTAAAGAGGGTCCCAACCTCCTGCAGCTACAGAAAAATGTAAAGCTACAGAAGAGAGGCAGAATGTTCCAACACATGAAAAGTGTGTCATGCTCACAGAACTATCATCTCTGCTATTGCTGTATCAGGCATACGTGATTGATAGTCAAGCGTAGATGTTGAAATCATAAGGGAAAAGTTTATTTGCTAATTCCAAAACCATGAAGTTAATTTGAGAAATGATGAATAACAGCTGATCAAACCATACGCGTTGTCTTTTCCACATCTCCCCCACATCACTATTTCAGAACATGCATAATAGATGAGGAGACACAATAGCTGTAAACATGTATAACCACAGGGCCTTCTGACGTTACAAGATAAGCGTCTCTTTGTTTTTGAGTTGCCACCATGGAAACTGTTCTATGTGAAACTGAACAAGAGGCTCATGCCAAGAAGAAATAACTGTACAAGAAAAGTTAAGG
Source organism: Rana muscosa (assembly GCA_029206835.1). Lineage (NCBI taxonomy): Eukaryota > Metazoa > Chordata > Amphibia > Anura > Ranidae > Rana > Rana muscosa. The sequence continues at coordinate 268,550,372 of CM055123.1, read as the reverse complement.
TGGTGCTTTAGAATTTAAGACTGTGATGACTAGACACGTCAAACTGATGTTTTTTTGGGCTACATGCAGCCTTTGGTCTTTTAACCACTTGCTTACTGGGCACTTAAACCCCCCTCCTGCCCAGACCAATTTTCAGCTTTCAGCGCTGATGCACTTTGAATGACAATTGCGCGGTCATACAACTCTGTACCCAAATTAAATTTTTAGAATTATTTCCCCACAAATAGAGCTTTCTTTTGGTGGTATTTGATCACCTCTCTTTCTATTTTTTGTTTAAAAAAAATTTAAAAGACCATTTAAAAAAAAATATAAGAATAATATTTTTTTAAATTTTGTTATAAAATTTTGCAAACAGGTAATTTTTCTCCTTCATTGATGTACGCTGATGAGGCTGCACTGATGGGCATTGATGGGCTGCACTGATGAGCACCGATGGACTGCACTGATGGGCACTGATAAAGCGGCACTGGTGGGCACTGATAGGCGGCACTGGTGGGCACTGATAGGCGGCACTGATAGGCAGCACTGAGAGGTGGCACTGATGAGTGGCACTGAAGGGCATTGATAGGTGGCACTGGTGGGCACTGAGAAGTGGCACTAATAGATGGCATTGATAGGTGGCACTGATAGCTGGCAGTGATGGGCACAGATAGGTGGCAGTGATGGGCACTGATGGGTGGCAGTGATGGGCACTGATGGGTGGCAATAATGGGCACTGGTAGGTTACACTGATAGGCAGCATTGCTAGGTGGCACTGATGAGGCACTGATTGGCATCACTGGTGGGCATTGATAGGTGGCACTTGTGGGCATTGATAGGTGACACTTGTGGGCATTTATAGGTGGCACTGAGGGCATTGATAGGTGGCACTGTGGGCACTGTGGGCACTGGCAGTTAGCAATGGCAGGTGGCACTGGCAGGTGGTATTTTAGGGCACAGATGAGGCTGATGTGCCTCCTTCCTCTTCGGGACCGATGTCCCTTGTGCACAAGCCGGTGATCGGCTTTTTTTTCTCCTCACGATGTCAGTGTAAGGAGAAAAAAAAAGATTACCGATCCTTTGTTTACATCACGTGATCAGCTGTCATTGGCTGACAGCTGATCACGTGGTAAGGGGCCCGGGACCGGCTCCTTACACGGATCTGTGATCGCCCGAGTCTCAGTGACTCGGCGATCACACCGCGTGCCGTGCGCACCCTGCAGGGGGCGCGCGTTGCACGTGAAAAGGGGAGGACGTCTATTGATGGCCTCCCGGCAATTGGAGTCCGCGCTGTAGCCGTCATTCGGCTATAGCGCGGATGGGAAGTGGTTAAAGAATAAAATTTAAAGTGGTTCTAAAAGCTCAAGGTTTTTTACCTTCATGCATAATTAAAACCTTCTCTGTGCAGCAGTACCCCCAACCCCCCCCCCCCTTTTCCCAATACCTACCTCAAGCTCATTGTCATCCAGCGATGTGCACAAGAACCTCGGCTCTCCGGGAACTCTCCCTCCTACTGTCAATCACAGCCAGTGAGCCAGTGAAGAAGGGGTGGGGCCGAGCCGTGGCTCTGTGTGTGAATGAACACGCAGAGCCACAGCATGGGAGCGGGCCTGCCTGGGTGCCCCCATTGCAAGCTGATTGCTTCTGGGGAACTGGGCAGGAGGGAGGGGCCAGGAACGCTGGCAAGGGACCTGAGAAGAGGGGGATCGGGGCTGCTCTGTGCAAAACCACTGCACAGAGCAGGTCAGTATGACATGTTTGTTGTTTTAAAAATAATGTAAAAAGCCTTTAATATCACTTTAATGGAATGAAGACACAAGTTATTTTACAGAAACGTGACACCACACTGTTTTTAATACAATTATGCAGCTGAGTAGTTTATAAAACTATTTCTTTTGCACTGATATCCTACATTTTGGCAAATTAGAGTACTGTATATACTCGAGTATAAGCTGACCCGAATAAAAGCCGAGGCACTTAATTTTACCACAAAAAACTGGGAAAACTTATTGACTCAAGTATAAGCCTAGGGTTAGAATGCAGGAGCTACTGTAAGTAGAAAAGAGGGTCAACAATGCCCATTTGCAGCTTCACTGTGCCCATTTGCACGCCTCACCTCACTGTGCCCTTTGCATGCCTCACCTCACTGTGCCCATAACATGCCTCACCTCACTGTGCCCATTGCATGCCTCACCTCACTGTGCCCATTGCATGCACGAGGACAAGAGGATGTCCGTGATAGGCGGAACACTGAACACAGTATCTGCTGGGAAACTGAGTGTTCCGCCTATCACGGAACAGAACGAGGAGAAGGCGCGGCTTTTTAACACTGGACTCCCGCAATCTGACTCTGCAATCTGCATGTCACGGATAATCACAGGTACACAGACTCGAGTATAAGCTGAGGGGGGGCATTTTCAGCACAAAAAAAATGTGCTGAAAAGCTCGGCTTATACTCGAGTATATACAGTAATTTAATGTCGAGAATGTACTGCTGAATGTTTAATCCCGCGTACACACGGCCGTTTTTCATGACGAGAAAAATGCCATATTTTTTAATTTGGTCATTAAAAACGATCGTGTGTGGGCTCCAGAGCATTTTTCACGACGTGAAAAATGGCCATAAAAAATTTGGAACATGCACAAATTTTTCTCGTTGTTTTTCACGTCGTAGTTTTTCTCGTCGTGAAAAATGGCCGTGTGTAGGCTTTAACGACGTGAATAAAACACGCATGCTCAGAAGCAAGTGATGAGACGGGAGCGCTCGTTCTGGTAAAACTGGCGTTCGTAATGGAGATAGCACATTCGTCACGCTGTAACAGACTGAAGAGCACGAGGCTGAAAAGCGCAAATCGTCTCTCACCAAACTTTACTAACACGAGGATCAGCAAAAGCAGCCCAAAGGGTGGCGCCATCCGAATGGAACTTCCCCTTTATAGTGCCGTCGTACATTTCGTACGTCACCGCGCTTTGCTCAAGCATTTTTTTTCATGATCATGTGTAGGCAAGGCAGGCTTGAGAAGAATCACGTCGAGAAAAACATAGTTTTTTAATGACATTAAAAACGGTCGTGTGTACACGGCATAAGAGTTGTCTCTAAGTACCTGTTAAAAATAATACATTTGACAAAAACCATTCTCACATCCCCAATGTATTTTAAGCCTAGTACACACGACTATTTTTTTTTTCAATCAGCCCAACGAAAAAAAAAAACGTCAGCTCTGGTTGGAGCCGCTGTACTCACTATGCAAAGTAAGTACAGCAATCTCCCCCTCTGATCTATTGTGTTCTGACAGGGGGATGACCACCCCGCCAAAACACTCCGATCAGCACTCTCCGCCATGGGCGGGGAGCGCTGATCAAGAGCCGGTCGGCTGCTGTTTTTCCAGCATGCTCCTCCGACAGAAGCCGGCCAAATGGGCCGAATGTCGGCCGTTTTTTTTTTTGTCTCTTGACATTCGGCCTGTGTGTACTCAGCTTAATCCGATGTTTATCTCCAGTGTGTGCAATGCATAAGGTGAGGGGAACGACAGTGGAGAGCAATTGTAAGATGAGTGCAGATCACTGTCACCCTACAATAGAAAGTGTCTAAAAAAAGGCCTTCATGGCAGGAATATCAGATTTTTTAAAATGAAAGTTGCAGGTTTAGGAAGATGAAAATAAATTAACATGTCAAAGATTTCAGTGATTCAAGGAAATTTATAGAAGTTTGCCTTTCTGACAACCCATAGAGATAGTGCAGTGCAAAATCTTCAACACAAACAGAAGCCGGTACAAGGTAAAGCATTAACTAACATGTTGATGACATTTAAAAAAAAAAAAAAAAAGCAATCTGCTGCAGTTTATGGCATGCTAAGGCTGGGTTCACACCGATCCGACAAACGCTGCGACATTGGGAGCTCATGTCGCATGACGTGTGAAAATCAATGTTTCCCTATGAGAGCCGTCTTAACTGGTCCGACACATGTCGGTCCGACTTTGAAAATGCTCCCTGTACGACTTTGGTCCGACTTTGATCCTACTTCAGCCCATTGAATATCATTGATGTCGGATCAAAGTAGGATCCTTGTCCTAACCATCCGACATTTGACATCCGACATGGTGATTACAGCAGCAGTAAAAGGAATTTATCTCACCCTGGGATTGTTTTGATTGGTCAAAGGACAAGTCAGACTAGCACAAAGTCGGATGAAAGTAGTATCCTGTTCATGAATGTGGGATGGATGTCGGACCAGTGTAGGATCAATGTAGGATCAATGTAGGACTGATGTCGCAGAGCAAAGTAGGATGAAAGTTGTATGACTGTCGTGTCATACCAGTGTGAACCCAGCCTAAAGCTTGCTATTTGAAACAAAAAGATATGTGGGGTCGATTTACTTAGGCTCCATTCACTCATAGGCATTTTAGGCACAGAGCCTAAAACTGGATAGTGCAAAATATGGTGCAGCTGCACAGTACATAGTAGCCAATCGGCTTCTAACTTCAACTTGTTCAAATAAGCTTTGACAATAAAACAAATCTGGAAGCTGATTTATATGCAGAGTTGCACCAGATTTTTCACTCTCCAGTTTTAGTAAATCAATATGTTTTTGCTTGTTTTCCAGTTTTTAGAACTATGAAATTACAATACATTTAAAGAAAAAGTTAGAACACAGATAAGATATGCCAAAAAATGTCTTCATACAGACCTCTCCAGAGGGGTTCAAGGTTCTGATGTCAGATAATGTTATCTAGCAATTTTTATATACCTTTTTTCTGTCCTTTATCACAATGATGTCAACAACTTGGATATTTCAGCGTTCACCCACTCCATCAAGGTTATATTACTTCTAATATAGTACCTTTGATAGCAGAAAACAAAAACTCCTGCGCATGAGTGGATTACCAGACAGTCTGTATGTCGCAATGGTATATGTCACTGGCCTTGCTGCCCTCAGGGATAGGGGTATCCTAACGATAAACGACAAAGAGAAAAAAGAAGGGCGCACCAGCCTAGTGCATTATCCTTGGGTGGATTTTATTAAAAATAGATAAAAGAAAACTACTTACAAACGTGCGTAAGTAATTCACAGTAAAGGTTCCACAAAAAGCAGCAATGCGTCTGAACCGAACCCACTCTAAAGAGTCACAGAGGAATTGACGGGGGTCACTGCCGCTGACGCGTTTCGAAGGTAAGCCTTCTTCCTCAGAGCCCAGCCGCTGTTGGCTTACCTTCGAAACGTGTCAGCCGGCAGTGACCCCCGTCAATTCCTCTGTGACTCTTTAGAGTGGGTTCGGTTCGGACGCATTGCTGCTTTTTGTGGAACCTTTACTGTGAATTACTTACGCACGTTTGTAAGTAGTTTTCTTTTAAAAATTTATACATTTTTAATAAAACCCACCCAAGGATAATGCACTAGGCTGGTGCGCCCTTCTTTTTTCTCTTTTTTTTCTCTTTGTCGTTTATATTACTTCTAAGTACATTTCGAATGATCCCACTGCAGTCATATGCACTTTCCCTCGAGTAACGTCAGAACTGGTGTAAGGATCGTTCCCTAACAGAATTATAATTTTCATACATTTAGAAAAGCCAGAGATATCCACAGTCCCAGATGGAACATCATAGATTAAAGCAGAGTTCCACCCAAAAATGGAACTTCTGCTTTTTGGAATCCCCCACCCCCCTCCCCTCCGGTGTCACATTTGGCACCTTTCAGGGGGGAGGAGGGAGCAGATATCTGTGTAATCCAGGTATTTGCACCCCGGCGACCTATGCCACGTCCGCCGCCTACTTCGTCCCCCCCGTTGTCTTCTGGGAGACACACAGGTCCCAGAAGACAGCAGGGACCAGTGGGATCGCGCAGCGCGACTCGCGGATGCGCAGTAGGGAACCAGCAAGTGAAGCCGCAAGGCTTCACTTGCCGATTCCCTTACCGAAGATGGCGGCGCCTCCACCCGAGAGCCGAGGGACAGATCGGCTTCGGGTGCCGATATTGCGGGCGCCCTGCACAGGTAAGTGTCCTATTATTAAAAGTCAGCAGCTGCAGTATTTGTAGCTGCTGACTTTAATATTTATTTTTTTTCGGTGGAACTCCGCTTTAAAGTGCTAAAAGAAAGTAAAAAATAGAAAGCAGAAAAAAATAAAATAAAAAATAAAGCGGCACTTTCTGGTGCTGCTGAACTCCACTCCTCAGAATCTGCCACATTTTTAGGTGTATCATATGCACTCTGTGGTTCCATCTATCCATCCTTATGTCACTGCTGTGTTGTGTAGTAATGTAAGGACCAGCAAGTGAAACCCCAATATACAATGGAAGAAGCACGCACTCCAACACTCCTGGAAATGTCAGAAGAAGCAGGTTTTTTTTTTCTTTTTGTGGAGTTCAGTGGTACAGGTATTGGAAGGGTTCAACATGAATACTTTTCTTTGCAAACGGGCTTATTGTTTACTTTTATCAATAGCACCAGAGTGGCTTTAACCACTTGCCTATTGGGCACTTTCACCCCCTTCCTGCCCACTACCCTGGCCAATTTTCCTATTTCTGTGCTGTCCCATTTTGAATGACAATTGCGCGGTCATGCAATGTTGTATCCAAACCACGTTTATCATTTTTTTCAGACAGATAGAGCTTTCTTTTGGCAGTATTTATTCACCAATGGTTTTTTTTCTAGACAAATGAAAAAAGACTGAACATTTTGAAAAAAAAATTTTTTCTTAGTTTCTGTCATAAAATGTTGTAAATAAGTAATTTTTCTCATTCACTGATGTGTGCTGATGAGGCTGCACTGACGGGAACTGATAGGCTGCACTGATGAGGTGGCACTGATGGGCACTGATGAGGAGACGCTAATATTCAGCACTGATGGGCACTGATAGGCGGCACTGATATATAGCACTGATTGGGCACTGATAGGCAAAACTGATGGGCACTAATAGGCAGCACTTATGGACACTGATAGGCAGGACAGATAGATGGCAATTATAGGCACTGATGGGCACTGACAGACATCACTGATGGGCCCTGAGAGGCATCATTGGTGGGCACTGATTGGCTGCACTGGTGGGCACTGATTGGCAGCTAATTGGGCACTGTTGGGGCTGCACTGATGATCAGTTCCTTGATTGCCAGTGCAGGTGTCCCCGCAGAGGAAGGCTGCTACCGGCTCTCCTCTCCTCACGTGGTACCAGCACGAGGAGAGGAATGCCGGTAACCGTCCTCCCAGAACAAGAGTGCTCCTGCCCATCCGTCATTTCACTATACAACAAACGGGAAGCAGTTAAAAAGACCTTGTAACCAATTAAAATATGGAAGGTAAAAGCACAGAAAAGTCACATTTTTAAAATACTTCCTTGCTGCATGTTTCTTTTCCATAAACACTTTTTTACTGACTTGCAATGTGCCTCTGAATTTACTAGCAAACTGAACTTCAGAAGAGTCAATTCCTTAGCACAGCCCCCTCTTCTGCATATCAATGCCTTCTCCTATTTTGGGAGTGTCCATGTACTGTCTGTGATGACCCAGCCCCCCGATCCTCCTTTCACCTCTCTATGTAAACTTTTATGTAGCTGTGGGGAGAGTCAAAAAGGGAAATACTATAGAGTGTCACTTGAGTCTGGGGCTGCTAATGTCACATTTAAGATGAGGGTGGCCAGCCAGCAGCAGTCTCTGGGCTTTTGGAGGCTCTTACAGGTAAATTACATGCATTAACTATGTTAATTTTACATATAGGTACTTTTATGGAAGCATTGTTTTTGAAATAATTGGGTCAACAGGGTCTTGTTAAAAACATCTCTTCTCCAGTCAGCTGCTGGAATGTGACTAGGTATAGCCATTTGAACAGTAAACTTTTGGTTACATTTTTGTGAAATACCCCCAAACTTTTACTGAACTTTAGCAAACTACTGCAGGTATACGAATGATGCAAAAGCAAGGTCACTGCTTTTCTCTTACTCTTAGGAAACAACAATATTTTGCTGCAATGCATTCTACAGACTCAATTTATTCTGATTCTGTATATATTTTATATTTAAATATTATGTCATATTGGTGTGTTTGGGAATACCTCTACTCTGCATAGCAAGCAGGAGTTCTCAGATCAGCAGATAACCAACAGTAGAGAATGGGGTAGTCTGGTACAATACAGCAATGCCTGGAAGTAAAACTGAAGCATTGAGCAGATATTCTGAGCTCTCTATAGACATCTCCAGTCTAAATTTTCAAATTGATTAGAGTGTACTTTAATTACTTCATTCATTTACTTAATGGGAAACACTGTAACCGCAATCATTATTGAATTGCACATTTTAGAACATTGTAACTACAGACTGGGATTAGCAAATTTTCATTTCATGAATTACCAATATTGTGCCTAGAGCTAAACAGAGACTTCTACCTTTTCATAGAAGGGAATGTAAAAATGTATATTAATTTGCTGGGGGAAACATTCCTCACATTTATAAAGCATATTTCATGGCACATCTGCCTGCCCACGGACCTAGCATGGGTATGTTAAGGTTTGGCTGGAAAGAACTGAATGGACACAGATGTCACAAAAGTTCCATTCAGATTCATTAGAGGATCTGTTCACGGGTCCCCTGCTAAATGAAAGGAACAGCGCCTATGTCTAAGGGGCTTAACTCATTTCCTTATGCGGTCATGGATTCAAAAATGGTGATTGATATAAGCCAGATATGGTAAATGATAAACCCATCACTAATGAGCACTGATGCTTTTGAAGTTCTCTGGCAGCACAGTTACCAACTTCACTACAACCCTTTTACTGTTGGAGCATTTTATTCGTTTTACATTTTAAAACAAGCTTAAGGTTGCTATTGCAGCCTTAAGCTTGCATTATTCCATTAGATCAGGGGTGTCAAACTCAATTTTATCGTGAGCCACATCAGCATTATGGTTGCCCTCAAAGGGTCATTTGTATCTGTAAAACCATGCAAATTTACCCAGGGCTTTTTTTCTTAGAATGGGTACAAGAACTCAAACAAGCATGCGCTATGTACAAAGTTCAGGTGTGCGTTACGTACATAGTTCAGGTTTCAGGGGTGCGTTACATACATAGTGCAGAGTTCAGGGGTGCCCTATGTACAGAGGGCAGGATTGAGGATGCACTACAATCAGAGTGTAGGGTTTAGGGGTGTGCTATGCACAGTGTGCAAGGCTCAGCTCTATTTTATAGGCTGTCCACATCTCACTTTCACCCCTCCTTGGCTCTGACCTCTGCACCATGCTCCCCCCTCCTCCACCTCTGCAAACATCTCCCTCCACAACCCTCACCCCTCACACCCCCCCTCCCAAAACATTATCATATCTCACCTACCTGGCCGTGTAGGTGGCTCCACCAATCTCTCTAACTTGCGGGGAGATTATTGGCTGACATCAATGTTAATCACAGTGCAGCTTACCACATGATGCCTCATCCCACACTGCACCTGCATCTTCCTTGTCCCTGTCGTGAGTGCAGGGCAGGCAAGGATCAGTGAGAGCCGCCGAGAAGAAACCTGTCCTTCTGTGTTTACAAGTAACAGTGTTGATAGGGGAGTGAAGGGCAAGAGCTGGAGGTGGAAGAACAGAGTTCAATGATTTACACATAGACCTGTGGGAGGATTTTATAGTAGAAAGGGCTAATCCAGCCTTATACTGATAGGTCATCTACCCAACCTAGTATGTAATATGTAGAAAAAAAAGGAAAGTGAAGGATGGCCCATCAGTTTTAAAATTACACTGAATTCATAAAAACATGTATATTTTATTACAGAAAGTCATCTAAAATATAAAAAGTCATATAACTCACAAATCAAAAATGATATCACCATCTATAGATACTTTCTTATAGAAGTAGCAAATGGCAATGGTCATCTATCCAAAAAGTTAACGCGTTTCACGGTCATTGCCGCTTCAGGACTTCACATTTTTGAATGACAGATGCCTTGTTACATGTAATTTCAATACAAAACAGCAACATATAGCGTGGGAGATGGTCACGGACCCTAAGGCTGTGGGGAGTCAAATAAGGACAGAAAACAGAGAGCACCCTCCAGGATATCCAACACTCCATCACAAGAGTCCACAGACATAGCAGCATATGTTGTATTATGCAAATGGATTCATTTGGATTACATGAAAGGGAGTGTGTGGTGGTGTATTTTAATAGGTTCCCTTTTCCTGACTTAAAGCGGAGTTCCACCCATTTAAAAGTCAGCAGCTACAAAAAGTGTAGCTGCTGACTTTTAATAATCAGACACAAACCTGTCCCACGGTCCAGCGATGCGGGTGACCGAAGCCCCTCTCCACTCCCCCTCCTCTCTGCGGCGCCAGCATTGTAACTGTGGGCATGCACTGCGCATGTGCGAGCCGTGCTGTGAATGGCCGGGCAGTCTTCTGGGACCTGTGACATGTCCCAGAAGATTGCAGGGAGGGAGGGGGGACAGGTGAACTTCCTTCCGGCGCCGCGGACCCCCGGGAGGAAGTGGGAGCGGAAACCCTGTAAAAACAGGGTATCCGCTCCCCCTCCCTAAAAAAATTCAATGCCAAGTGTCTCATGTCAGGGGGTCACCATCACTTAAAGCGGAAGTTCCATTTTTGGGTGAAACTCCGCTTTAAAGCACTTATCCAGGATATGAAGAGTGATGATCGATGCGCTTATTAAGGACCTTTTACATCCACTGGTTGATAGTTTGACCCTATGTATTTTTTTCCCACCAAGTTCTACCTATTTGCATGATACAACATACACTAAATTGTCAAAAGTATTGGGACACCTGCCTTTCCACGCAAATGAACTTTAATGGCATCCCAGTCTTAGTCCGTAGGGTTTAATATTGAGTTGGCCCACCCTTTGCAGCTATAACAGCTTTGATTCTTCTGGGAAGGCTGTCCACAAGGTTTAGGAGTGTGTCTATGGGAATGTTTGACCATTCTTCCAGAAGAGCATTTGTGAGGTTTAGCACTGATGTTGGTCAAGAAGGCCTGGCTCGCAGTCTCCACTCTAAAGTGTTCTATGGGGTTGAGATCAGGACTCTATGCAGGCCAGTCAAGTTCCTCCACCCCAAACTCACTCATCCATGTCTTTATGGACCTTGTTTTGTGCACTGGTCCAAATCATTTGGTGGATGGGGGATTATGGTGTGGGGTTGTTTTTTTAGGGATTGGCCTTGGGCCCCTTAGTTCCAGTGAAGGGAACTCTTAAGGTATCAGCATACCAAGACATTTTGGACAATTTCATGCTCCCAACTTTGTGGGAACAGTTTGGGGATGGCCCCTTCCTGTTCCAACATGACTGCACACCAGTGAACAAACAAGGTCCATAAAGACATGGATGAGCAAGTCCTCAACCTGATAGAACACCTTTGGGATTCACTTTCCATGTTGTATCTATTGAGGAGTAGCATTGTCACCTTAGGATGAGAAGTCTGGCAGGACTACATAACACCCTCCCTCTCTCAAACAGATGTAACAAAATTATTTAAATTGTATATTCGAAGGCTAAGTTTACCTTTTGACTCCACCCACACAGCCACAAAGATCTGTGAATGAATAAACTACAAGTCCCATCTACCAATGCAGCAGATTGACTTGTAGTTTCAATGGACTGAGTGCAGTAATCAGCACACCCATAGTCTATTGACACTTCCTCTAGCTTTCTAACTGAAAACCCATACAGAGGAACACACTGAAAGTCGAAGGAATAGTTTGCAGGAGGCTGGCACTGCACCTGCAATCCACTGATTACAGGTATAATGTTTTGCAGGCTCCTGTGGGAAAAAATAATAAATGCACATGTTTTTTCCTTCATAAATATGTGCATTTAATATTTCTTCCTTAAACCCTAGTTCACACCAGTGTGGCTTTGAAATCTCGCTACTTCAGCGCGATTTCAAAGCCGTAGATCAATGCGACTTGCACTTGCAATTTAATTGTGGCCTATGACTTAGTTTAACAGAAGTCTATGCAAGTCGCATCGTAGAAAAGTAGTGCGGGAACCTTTTTTAGCATCGCTACGGCACGAGTCGCGGCAATTTAAACAGTTCCATTGCAAACATTTGGAACTGTCAAATCGCATGACAAATTGCACCAGTGTGAACGAGGGCTTAAGGTGAACTTAGCCCTTAAAGTGTTACTAAACACACAGAACATGACAATGCAATTATTTTAGTAAATATAAACTGCTAAATACCTTTTCTTAGTTATAAGCAGTTAGAGCAGTCTTGTGACTTCTATCAGTGTCCTGCCAAGTACTGGTTAAAGCTTGTAGGAGAAGTTTTCATTCTCCTTTGACTGACTTACGAGACTGCATGACCCCTGACCCTCTGTCTAAACAGTGCTGGTTACATGAGCCCTACCAAAAAAAAAAAAACTCTCTTGCAATAAACACCAAACTGAGCATGTGCAGCGTGCCTCCAAAGCTCTGTACTATCAGCAGATGGATTGGGGACAGTAAAATAGGAAGGTCAGAGAAGACTGGATCAAACAGCCTTTTTACACAATGCAGAGGATTAACCCCTTAAATTCCACAGTGAGTATAACAAGCATGCTTTACTGCATATACAGAATTATTTTACTGTTGTGGGTTTAGTGACACTTTAACAAAGTTAAAGAGGGCAAATAAGAAAAATGTATTGTTATGGTTAATGTACACTTTGAAAAGATACTAAAGTTTTTTTGTTTTTTTTCTAAAATAACAAGCATGTTATACTTGCCTCCTCAGTGAAGTGGTTTTGCACAGAGCAGCCCAGATCCTCCTCTTCTCAGGTCCCACGCCAGTGCTCCTGGCCCCTCTCTTTTGCCGGGTGCCCCCCACAGCAAGCAGCTTGCTCTGAGGGCACAAAAGCAGGTTTGCTCCCAAGCCGTGGCTCTGTGTGTCCATTCAGGCACGGAGCCGCGGTCTTGGCCCCGCCCCATCCGTCTCCTGATTGGCTCACTGGCTGTGATTGAAAGTCATTGACTCCCGCTTTTGCCAAAAGTCAATCAGGAGTGGGAGTCCCGTTAGAGGCAAGGCTTTCGTGGACATCGCTGGATCAAGAGGGGGCTCAGGTAAGTATTATGGGGGGGCTGCGGCACACAGAATGTTTTTTACCTTTATGCATAAAATGCATGAATGTGAAAAACCTTGTGCCTTTACAACCACTTTAACTGCTACAATGTAGCCAATACATTTTACACATTGAGCCCTGGTTCACATTGATGCTACTTTGAAATTGTGCTACTTCACTTGAAGTAGCGCAATTTCAAAGTAGCAAGGTCAGCGTGATTTCAGGTGCTACTTGATAGACTTTTGTGTGGCTTCATACACAGATGTCTATTGAAGTCGCATCTGAAATCGGCAAAAGTAGTGCAGGAACTACTTTTGCAAATTCGGTGCGGCACTGCAAAATCTGTGTCGCACCAATTAGAACAGTGCCACTCTCTCAAATAGGCTGCGACTTGTCATGCAAATTGCTCCAATGTGAACCTAGGCTCACTCAGAGAATATTTGCAGTATTATAATGGTGGCAAGTGCAAACAAATATGCCAAGATTCCCTGACCTTTTTAAAGATGTGCCCCTGGTTGACTTCTTTTAATTGAGCCACTTATGGCACATTCCATTTTGTATAATATCAAAGATCTTGATTTCCTAACAAAGCCAGAATCTTAAATGTTTTGTTTCTGGTTTGGAATGCCTTTAAACTTTAATGCAGACAGCCTGTAAGATAAAACCTTGGCGTTCAGTAACAATAGCACTTTTAGAACATTAATTTGCTCTTTCCTAAATAGAAAGCAATATTCCAGCACTTTTTTGTAGTTTGAGTTATATGAAATCTTTTGAATGTGATTGTTTTATATTGATTGTATCCATCAAGAAGGTGAAGATTTTCTCGAAGTGATGAAAACAATAGGCTCCTTTGTTGCATTCCCATTCTTATTTCCTATTCAACATTCTATGTAAAATCAATATTTTTTCAAGGAGCTAAAACACAATATGTTAAAACCAAATTACTATGGAACATCCCTTTGCATCACCGTTAAAACAAAGCTTGGCTCGACCGCCACTATTTTTAATATTCTTTCATTTGTATTTTTTAGGACTGTGGAACAATGACTAACCCCTTGTGTTCCTGAAATCTGTTACAGTTTAATATCCAGAGCAGTTCCTATAGTTTGCATACTGCACTGATTCACATCTTAAAGGGTAACTCCACTTTCGTGGGGGAAAAAAAAAATAGCAAATAAAAATAATAATAATATAGCGTATACAACTGCGGCACATGTCATATTGTAATTGAATGTCATTAAAAATTAAGTTTCCTTTCCAATCTGCAGCTCTGTAATTTTCTGTAAAATGCAATGCAATATGGCTTCCTGGAGGTGTTCTGTACACAGAATTTGAACAGAACGCCCCCCAGAAACATAATTTCCTACTTGTGTAATTGGCCCACTGATTTTCCTAGAAGCCTGCACTAAGATACAAGTCAGATTTCAGGCATCCCATGCAACAAATATGTAATTTTTGGTGAGATACTCCCAATAGGAAATCACGGCTAAAGGGATGCAAACTCGACTTGCGCATGCACAGTGCGCACCCGGCCGTGAAGCCGTAAGCTGTCACGGCCGGGTACTCACAGTTACGATGACGGCGCCGAGTAGAGGAGGGGGAGAGGAGCGAGTCTCCGGGTGGCCGCATTGCTGGACCGTGGGGCAGGTAAGTGTTGGTTTATTAAAAGTCAGCAGCTATGCTTTTTGTAGCTGCTGACTTTTAATAAACTAAAACACGGTTGGAACTCCGTTTTAATACCTTTTAGCGTTTTATTACAGAGCCATGACCCTGGTTCATATAATGAACTGGTGCCATGAATCTACTAGTAACATTTGGGTGAGAAAACAGTAGCAGGTAGGAACTTGGCCAGAACCCCCTGGATTGCGGTTTCTTATAGGGGGTTGTTGGAATATGCATCACCATTGACAAAGAAAACACTATCCATTTGGGATAGAATGAACAGTACGGGAAAGTTTGCGCCCCCCCCCCCCCCAATATCCCCTATAACACCATTGGAAGGATTTCCCTTGTTTTCCAGGGGAAGAGAAAGGGAGTTTAGATCGCTGAGGAATGGACCAGAAATGTATTTGCACTGGTATGGCCCCACAGGGTAAATTGCTTCCATTGGGGGATTTGGTTTGAATACTGGGGGAAGTACCAATGGCTGTATGGAAATACCGTCAACTGACAGATTTGTTCAATAAGTTGAAGCTCCAGATTAGGCCAGTGAACTGGCTTACTACTTTTGAGGAATGGTGTGTTAACTTATGAGAGCCGGGTCATATGTTGTTTCGAATGTATAGGCTTGTTCTGAGCGCCCAAAATATGACAACTCCCTATTTCATTTGAGAATGGGAAAGAGTCATAGTTAAATAACTTAAAGGGGTTGATTTACTAAAGGTAAAAAGGCTATTCACTTTCCAAGAAAATCCCTTGATTGGAGATTCTTTGCAAAATGAGATTTCACCATTTTCATTAAATTCTGGTGAAAGTTCCTTTGCAAACTCAATGGCCTATTTGCCTTTAGATATTTAACCAGAGTGGTACTAAACTTTTAAGAAAATAAATATAAAGTGTTAAGCTGGCCATACATTGTTGGAAATTTAGCCAGTTCGGCAGTGACCATCCAAATTTTGATCAGTGTGAGACTGTTCCCACTTACCAGAAATCGATCCTCTGATCAACTTCTGCCAAAGGGTCATGTTGGAAAATGTTTCTCCATCAGTGGCTACAGCCATTAATAAATGTATTCTGACAGCTGCGGGTGCTGGCAGGGGGAATTCCTCCATCCACCCGATTTGTGTGTGCGTGCTGCTTCATGCTTTCCTTCTCTGAGCCATCTGTTCTGCAGGAGATCAAGTGGAAAATTTGGCAAAGTACCCTTTTGTCTATGGGGTGGCTCTGATGCCTTGTGGGGTCTCCCTGAAGCCACTCCTATGTGCATATTCCTTAACATAACTGCAGGTGCACAGTAACAAGTAGCTTGGTAATAAAATCCACTCACTCCTCCTCCATCCACCAGCTCTAGTTGGACAGATGGAGATGGACTGACCAAGCTCTGCTCCTGCATGTTTGTATGTTACCCCCTCCCCCCCCCCCCTCCCGGCAGGTTAGCAGGTCTTTGTGTGACTTTGTTCCTGAACAGAGATTTAAAGGTACAAAGGGAGAGAAAGAGACAGTGGTAGCGATGTAAAAAAATAAAAATATATAGATATCGATTTAAATCTGAAGGGAAGTGATAGGTTTGGGATGAGGTTTTAATACTACTTTATAAGACAATTCTGGTGTATATTAGGTGAGTACTAATTTTGAGTATTTATTGTACAATGTACCTAAAGCTACATTTGAATGTTGATTGTACTTGCCTACATCCCCTTATCAAATATAGATTGGTACAGTTGCACTAACAAGAATGAGGCTCAGCATTTACCACACATGCAGATGTTTTTGTACCTCCCACAAATGTTTTTTGCAAGCCTTAAGTGTATTGAGAATCAGTAGGTAGGTCTTACATTTGCAGTGCATGCAAGACAACTTAAAGTGGTTCTAAAGCCTAAATATTTTTTACTTTAATGCATTCCTTGCATTAAGTAAAAAATGTTTAGGCATCAGCATGCCCCTCATCCCCAACCCCTACTTTTACTTATCTGAGCCCTCATTCGATCCATCTCTGTACATGTCTGCAGCTCTTTATTCCCTTCATTTCCGGGTCTCACTGGCTTTGCTGAGGCAGTGGGAGCAATTGCCTCCCACTGCTGTCAATCAAAGCCAGTGTTGAGGGAGCCGGGACCGAGTCCCACTGTCTGTATCAACAGACGCAGACAGTGAGGATCGGGAGTGAGCCCACACAAGTGCCCCTGTAGAAAGTGACTTGCTATGTAGGCACTTGCTGGAGGGGAGAAGTCAGGAGTGCCAGCAGGGGACCTGAGAAGAGGAGGCTCAGGGCCGCTCTTGCACAGATCAGGTAACCTCTTTGTTACTATGAAAAAAAAATCCAAAGCTTTACAACTACTTTAAAGCTGGCTATACACTAGCAGAATTTAATTTAACCGTTAGTGGGTTCAAGTAAATTTATTTTCAACCATAGTGATGAGAAGATTCAAAGGAGCAGGATAGTAATTTTTTCTAGACGGAATGATATTCTAACAGTGAATGTGGTTTTTATTTGGGAAATTCCATTCATTCCAAAATCAAATGTTAAAAGCAAATGAAATGTACATTTTATGGGCATTCATTTACTCATTGAATATATGAATAACTTTCGTACAAATTTTCTTACAAATATTTATATGAAAATTTGTGAGAGAGCGTTCACATTTATTTTTTATTTTTATTAAATGACTCTGTTATCACCTATTAATAATAACGTGAAAATATGCCTGTTACTTGAAGGTTGTAAATACTCACTTCTCCTGCTGACCGCACTATTCTTTTGGTGAGGAATCATCCTCCAAAATCAGCTAGGAAACAGACACTTCTAGGATGTCGCCCACAGCTCTGATTGGTTCCTCTCAATGACCTATGAGTCACTAGTGCGCAATGCATTACATGGAGGCCGGCAGGAAGAACGTGAGAGTGCTTCCGGGGACACAGGAGATTGACGCTCCCAGAAGCATCTGTTTCCCAGTAAACATTTGAGGATGATTCCTCAACAATGGAGGAGAATTTTTCTTACTTGGGTAGCAGAAGAGGTTAGTAGTTAAAAAATGTTTTTGATGGAAAGTAAAAGGTTTACTTTCAATTTGATATTGGGAATAAGGTTGCATTAAACAAGAAAACTTTTAGGATGCCACTATATTGTTTGGAGGCAATGGCAATTCTAAAAGGACCATTGTTTAGAAAAATATTGTATAACGCGGTACCTGTTTGCATTAAAATATATGAAACAATACTAATCAATATATTATATTACATTATTATATTACATTACATTACAAATGTTCTAGTAGCCCTAACAGTGCTAATTGAAAGGATGAACTTACTAGGCTTACCAGGGCTTTTTTCCTCAAACAATAGGTGCTGGAACTCAACAACGACCCCCCAAAACCCCTCCCCCCCACACACCCTCCGAATCACATCAAATAGTGGGTGTGGTCAGATTTCACAAACAGTAGAAGCGTCTTAAAGGGGCATTAAATACCAGGATTGCATTACAAACAGTGCAGAGCTGTCACTTGTAAACACAGAAACCAGACTTCTGTGTTTACAAGCGATTGTGGTGAGCAGGCACCAAAGGGTTTGAGCCAGAGGTGGTGGAACTGAGTTCCACCAAGTTTCCACTGAAAAAAAGCCCTGAGGCTTCCACAATCAGTGCAGTTACAGTAAGAAAATAAAACTGAAAAAGCAACCAGCCAGCCAATTTCATTCACAGGAAATAACATTTTAGTGGGCAGTCTGCACAAAACTAGTGTTCCGCATACCCCTGTTGTCATTGTTGAAAGGGAACATTTAAACATTTTAGGGTATTTTTGAAAGTATGAAAGGTTTAGATTGAAATGGGGAATGACAATAAAAATTCTGTCCCAGACACAACATGTACATTGTATCGGAAGTCAGGGAAATTCCCTAAGAGGGAAGGAAGACAATAATTAGGCTTGTGCAATTCGTTTCGTAACGAATTGAAATTCGTCCGAATTTAGCAACTTTCGGACATTCGGAAGCATTCGAATTTCCGAACAAAGCAATTACGAATAAGACCGAATCCGAAATAAATTATACCGCAAATAGCGAATGCCCGAATGTCTTCGGCATAATTCGTTATGAAAAAGTTACGAATGTACGAATCCATACGAAGCACAATAACACTCACTCTGCTCTGCTCTCTGCTTCTCCCACACCGTGCTGAACTCCCTCTCAAAATGGTGTACAGGGGCGGAGGTTATAGCCGCATGTAAAAAACGAAAGTAAAATACGAGATTTCGAATCCATTCGAAGCACAATAACACTCACTCTGCTCTGCTCTCTGCTTCTCCCTCACCGTGCTGAACCCTCTCAAAATGGTGTACAGGGGCGGAGCCTATAGCCGCATGTTAAAAACGAAAGTAAAATACGAGATTTCGAATCGTTACAAATAACCGCTATGTATTTAGAAAAGTACAAATCCATTCGAAGCACATTAGGCATAATAGGCAGCGTCGTTGTGAGAGAGACACGGAAAATTACGAATCAACGAACCCAAAAAAAGTTACGAAAGTAGGAGTTGTGTCCAGAATCAACGAAAAACAACGTACTCTACCGAAAGTACGAACCCAAAAAAAGTTACGAAAGTAGGAGTTGTGTCCAGAATCAACGAAAAACAACGTACTCTACCGAAAGTACGAATTATAAAGCAACAAAAAATTCAACGAAAAATGTCGCTTGCAAAAATACGAATGAGTCCGAACACGAAAAATCCCGTCTAGCAAAATTACGAATGATTACGAATCAACAGGACCGGAAAGAAACGAACCGAAACGGAACGAATTTTTCCGTTGTGCACAAGTCTAACAATAATATATACAGGTCCTTCTCAAAAAATTAGCATATTGTGATAAAGTTCATTATTTTCTGTAATGTACTGATAAACATTAGACTTTCATATATTTTAGATTCATTAAACACAACTTGAAGTAGTTCAAGCCTTTTCTTGTTTTAATATTGATGATTTTGGCATACAGCTCATGACAACCCAAAATTCTTATCTCAAAAAATTAGCATATCATGAAAAGGTTCTCTAAACAAGCTATTAACCTAATCATCTGAATCAACTAATTAACTTTAAACACCTGCAAAAGATTCCTGAGGCTTTTAAAAACTCCCAGCCTGGTTCATTACTCAAAACCGCAATCATGGGTAAGACTGCCGACCTGACTGCTGTCCAGAAGGCCATCATTGAC
Source organism: Rana muscosa (assembly GCA_029206835.1). NCBI lineage: Eukaryota > Metazoa > Chordata > Amphibia > Anura > Ranidae > Rana > Rana muscosa. The sequence goes on along the minus strand of CM055123.1, from coordinate 268,530,512 downwards.
ACCCTCAAGCAAGAGGGTAAGACACAGAAAGAAATTTCTGAACGAATAGGCTGTTCCCAGAGTGCTGTATCAAGGCACCTCAGTGGGAAGTCTGTGGGAAGGAAAAAGTGTGGCAGAAAACGCTGCACAACGAGAAGAGGTGACCGGACCCTGAAGAAGATTGTGGAGAAGGACCGATTCCAGACCTTGGAGGACCTGCGGAAGCAGTGGACTGAGTCTGGAGTAGAAACATCCAGAGCCACTGTGAACAGGCGTGTGCAGGAAATGGGCTACAGGTGCCGCATTCCCCAGGTCAAGCCACTTTTGAACCAGAAACAGCGGCAGAAGCGCCTGACCTGGGCTACAGAGAAGCAGCACTGGACTGTTGCTCAGTGGTCCAAAGTACATTCGGAAATCAAGGTGCCAGAGTCTGGAGGAAGACTGGGGAGAGGGAAATGCCAAAATGCCTGAAGTCCAGTGTCAAGTACCCACAGTCAGTGATGGTCTGGGGTGCCATGTCAGCTGCTGGTGTTGGTCCACTGTGTTTTATCAAGGGCAGGGTCAATGCAGCTAGCTATCAGGAGATTTTGGAGCACTTCATGCTTCCATCTGCTGAAAAGCTTTATGGAGATAAAGATTTCATTTTTCAGCACGACCTGGCACCTGCTCACAGTGCCAAAACCACTGGTAAATGGTTTACTGACCATGGTATTACTGTGCTCAATTGGCCTGCCAACTCTCCTGACCTGAACCCCATAGAGAATCTGTGGGATATTGGGAAGAGAAAGTTGAGAGACGCAAGACCCAACACTCTGGATGAGCTTAAGGCCGCTATCGAAGCATCCTGGGCCTCCATAACACCTCAGCAGTGCCACAGGCTGGTTGCCTCCATGCCACGCCGCATTGAAGCAGTCATTTCTGCAAAAGGATTCCCGACCAAGTATTGAGTGCATAACTGAACATAATTATTTGAAGGTTGACTTTTTTTGTATTAAAAACACTTTTCTTTTATTGGTCGGATGAAATATGCTAATTTTTTGAGATAGGATTTTTGGGTTTTCATGAGCTGTATGCCAAAATCATCAATATTAAAACAAGAAAAGGCTTGAACTACTTCAGTTGTGTGTAATGAATCTAAAATATATGAAAGTCTAATGTTTATCAGTACATTACAGAAAATAATGAACTTTATCACAATATGCTAATTTTTTGAGAAGGACCTGTATATTTTTTTTTTTGTAGAGTGGGGAGAGATTAGAACCTTATCAGCCTTTCATTGCTGTGTGTCAACACTCACTTTTCCTGTCTTGGTGACATGTCAGCAGGGCAAGAGATGAGTTGAAAGGCTTGTAACAGCAATAAGAATTCAACTCTTTTCTTCTTCAAATACAGATTTGTTTAGGTGAATAGAATTCAGTAGGATCTGCAGTTGCAGGCTTTAAGTTGGCCTCCTTAAGACCAGCAGTGAGTCTTTCCATCTCCTTATTGCTCTGTGCCTTCCCTTATTTGTTCCTCTATTACAGAAAAATAAACTCATCCCTTTCTCCCACTCATATGCCTCGTACACACGACCGTTTTTCTCAGCATGAAAAAAACGAAGTTTTTCCCGATGGGACTCCTCTCAAGCCTGCCTTGCATACACATGTTCAGGCCAAATACCGCCCATCCAAAGCGCGGTGACATACAACGGCACTATAAAGGGGAAGTTCCATTCAAACGGCGCCACCCTTTGGGCTGCTTTTGCTGATCTTGTGTTATCACGTGTTAGTAAAAGTTTGGTGAGAGACGACTCGCGCTTTTCAGTCTTTGTGTTTTCCAGTCCGTTACAGCGTGACGAATGTGCTATCTCCATTACGAACGCTAGTTTTACCAGAACGAGCGCTCCCGTCTCATACTTGATTCTGAGCATGCGTGTTTTTTTTCCCCCTCGGAAAAGCATACACACAATGGTTTTCAAGACGGGAAAAAGACCGCCGGGAATCCCAGCGGGAAAAAAGAGAACAAGTTCTCTTTTTTTCCCCGCAGTTTTCTCGTCGGGAAAACTGCGATGGAGCATACACACAGCCAAAAGCTGGCCAAAAGCTGTCAAAACCGGTCGTGTGTATGAGGCAATACAGTGACACAAGGCTGGCTTTGGATTGGCAAAGAGTTAGCTTTACCTAATATGTACAGAGGATTCAGATTTCTTTGTTTAAGACAATGCAGGCTGGAGAGAAATCTCAATCTAAATTGCATGGCAGTTGGATTTGCCATTTGCAGTAAGACAAAGGGGATGACTATTTCTATTGTCTAACCAGGTGAAATACCAGAATGTTTAACAGTGATAAGGTTGACTCAAAATTATGTCCTTTTCATCATCTCAACAAAGCTGGACCCACCACTTTTTTTTACACATTGTGCCACAAATGGCTGAATACTTGTCATCAACTAAGAAGCGATGCCAAAGTATACATATAATAGCCAGGCAGTAAGTAGTAGTGATAGCACATGTATCTTTCCCTGATTACAAGTTCATTTTCGAGTAAAAAATAAAAATGATAACATCTAAAATGTATTTTTAGAAAGAGGTAGTAACTCAGCTAAACAGTCACATATATTGTATGTGTAAAGACAGTATAATTCAATGGTACATCAACCCAACAATGAGCAATGTAAATAACAGCCTAATTTCTAAACAGCGATTGTTAAATTTCCATTGTTGTAATTTTGTTTGGTCTGAGGTGGAAGTACTATGTATAACATTTCTAATATAGAATATTTGCCAGACTTTCCGAGGTAACCGTTTGTAGGTTTAATATCCCCACCCTTAAAGTGTTACTAAACCAACAACAGTAAAATCAGTCTGTATATGCAGTAAAGGATGTTTGTTATACTCACTGTGGAACCTAAGGGGCTAATCCTCCACATTGTGTAAAAAGGCTGTTTGATCCTGTCTCCTCTGATCATCGCCTTCTTCCACAGTCTCCAATATATTTCCTGATATTTACAGAGCCAGGGGACATGCTGCCCACGCTCAGCTTGGTGTGTATTGCTAGAGAGTTTTTTTTTCTTGGGAGGGTGTATGTGACCAGCACAGGGCCAATCAGCACTGTCCAGACAAAGGGTCAGGGGTCCTGCATTCTCATATGACAATTGTGGGAGAATGAAAACTCCTACTACAAGCTTCAACCAGACACACATAGAAGGGCGAAGAATGTGGACTATAGGATTATTGCGGTGCCAAAAAGTAAGTATATACAACAATTATAGTAGAAAATATATTTTATTTATACAAAAAGTAAATAGCAATAAAAAGGCAAATACATTTGGATACACACTCTTGATGCAGTTAAATATCCCGGACTCAATGAATATATCAGTTACAAATCCTTTCTTTAATAGCTGATCAGTTCATTTATGTCCATGATTCCTTTTCCTGTTTACTCCCTGCTTCTTTCTCCCTTATGACCTTTTGACCTTCATCCCATTAACATTCTGGGACCCACTGAGAATTAATCAACAATGGGTTAATTCCCATTCTTGATTTATTATTTTTGACCTTAGGGCTTAATATTATATTTTGTATATATTATGCATGTTACTATTTACTTATTTATATATTTATGTAAATGGTGTTGTTTTTTCTGTTTTACTAATTTCAGTCAAAATAGTCCTGCATGTTTTCTTTGTCTTTTTCAATTTAGGACATCATGTTGTGACCTGGAGGGTTTTGGGTGCCCTGGGATTGAAACGGCTTGCCCTCTTCATCTGTGGGCTTTGATGGTGGAGTCTGTGCTGTACGTTTGCCTCTCTGCCATCTTTCTGGACGGCGCGTCGTTTGGCTCTCATGGGCCTTTGCCGGGTTGCTGACTCGTGTCTGTATGGACACCCAAGGGCTGGTGTTTACACACCATGCCCGCTCTATAGCCACGCCTGCCCACGGTTGTCCTGGTAACATTCCTCCGCTTTCCATCCTTACCACTTGCGTCCCTCCGGTTGCACGCACTGGCCGCATCATGTGACGTCCACCGCTAAGCAGTATGGTCATTGTAGGCTACTGGCGCTGTGCGCGTGCACGTTGGCTATCTTACGTCCGCCGCCGTCCAGCGACGCTGGGCGACTGGGGGACTATTTAAACTTCCACAGACAGCTCATTCAGCTGTCTGTTGGTGCGGGGCGCTGCTGCTGTGATGTTTAGGCATTTCAGGTATCTAAATACTTTCATTTTTTGGCTTTTGTGGTTGGTCTGATGCATCCTTTTTTTTTTCTTTTTTTTCTTTTTTTTCTCTGTAGGGCATTTTAGGTTTTCCAACATTGCCTTCCACTACCATTTCCAATTTCATCATTACCAATAAGCAACTTTGTTATCGGAAGTCTACATTGATTGGGCTATTGCTCCTTGCCTGTAATATCATACTCAAAAAGGGGGGGGGGGCTTAATTTGCCTTTGCACAAGTTTATACTAGCGTGCATCTTCTGATTTTCTACCTAGCTTCTTTATTACAGGTAAGCCTGCCTCTTTTTATTTTTATTTTCCCAAATCTATGGATATACATATTTGCACGTTAATTGAGTATTTCGATTATCCTTCTGCTTTTAGATTTTTTGATACCTTACTGGGGAGTGGACTTCGTCCGGATACACCCTTCAGCGCCCCGTTTTTGTTTTACTTTTCTATACAGTTTATAGGTATGTACTTGAGACTATGTTAGTCCACACATTAGGTTGTCTAATTGATTGTGGCAATTTTTTCCGCCACATTAGTCATTCCTATATATTCTAGGATTAATGTTAATGTTTTTCTTTTCAATAGTCCCCTGCAGCCACATTGTCTGGCTTCCTGTTTGGCCCTTGGCAGGGTTGGTGGGTATGATGGACGTGTGCATCAGTACTCCTTCCGTTGCCCTTCAGGTATTGTTGTTTTTGTCGTAGGGCGCCCAATTTTGCCTTCCCGTTTAGAACATGTCTGTTTGTATAATTGTTTATTTATGTAAGATATATTTTATTTTTTAGATTTTCCTCTAAAGCTACACTGTACAATCAACTACCCCTGATGAAGCCAATGATTTGGTGAAACATGTTGGGTTGAACCATTATTACTGTACAATAATAGCTACAAATGTATTTGCCTTTTTATTGCTATTTACTTTTTGTATAAATAAAATATATTTTCTACTATAATTGTTGTATATACTTACTTTTTGGCACCGCAATAATCCCATAGTCCCCATTCTTCGCCCTTTAGATCAATTAGGGATGAGGTGCCGTATCTTCCAGAGGACACACCAACCACCTACAATTTTCTCAGACAGTCATAGAAGTCACAGGACTGCTCTAACTGCTGATAAGAAAAGGTATTTAGCAGTTTATATTTACAAAAATAATTGCAATTCCTATGTCCTATGTACTGTGGGAGAGCAGATATAGTAAATGCAGGGTCCTGGGTTTAGTAACACTTTAATTTTGGATAAAGTTGGGAACCTTTGTAAGGCTTTTATAACTGTCAGTGTGGCATGTATAGTCCCCATCCTTAAATTTGGATAAAGTAGGAAATCTTTGTAAAGGTTTTTATGGCTGTTAATGAGGTATGTACAGCAGGGCTGTTTATGACCATTTTAGGGCTCTGGACTAGACACCTACTGTTGCCTTCCCCCCATCCCCATACTGAAGTCAAGCAAATTCACATCAGACCCATAGCCCTGCAATCAGTAAAATCTATGATCTTTCTGGATAGAGAACTCTAGCTCTGACTTAGGGAGTCAAAGTGACTGTCATGGGAAAAATAAGGGGGCTGCTATCGCTGACCTCTCCTTTGGTCAAAGTCCACCTCCCTGGGTTAAAGCTGTTCACACACTGTTAGTTTTTTTTTTGTCAGGAAAAAAAAAAAACATCCCTCCATCCACACAAATTACATAATGAGATAGAAGGAGGAATGCCCCCTCCATTACACTGTACTGCAGCTGTCAGAATTCACTGATCAGTGGCTGCAACCGACTGACTGCAGCCGCTAATCAACAAATGTTTTCTAGCATGTCCCTTCAACAGAAGTCGGTCAAAGAATACACTTCTGTCAAATAGGGGCAGCCACACACTGACTGAAATACGGCTGGTTTAGCAGGGTATGGCCAGCTTAAAGGAGTAGTAAAGTTGCATGTTTTTTCACCTTAATGCATCCTATGCATTAAGGTGAAAAAACATTCGACAATACCGCCCCCCCGAGCCCCCGTTTTTCTTACCTGGCCCCTCGAAAGTCCCATGCTCGTCCCCGTCATCCTCTTCGTTTTTCTGCCTGGCCGCCGATTGGCTACACTGGATAGATTGAAAGCAGCGCAGCCATTGGCTGGCGCTGCTGTCAATCACATCCAATGACGCGGCACGCCGGGGGGCGGGGCCGAGTGATACAGTCGGCGGCTATGGCCGCCGCTGTATCACGGGAGCGTGCCCGCAATCACTCCACACCATGCGAGCTCACTCGCATTAAGGTGTGGAGTCCTTGCGGGGAGGAGCCAAGACAGCCGCCGAGGGACCCCAGAAGACCAGGATCGGGGCCACTGTGTGCAAAACGAGCTGCACAGTGGAGGTAAGTATAACATGTTTGTTATTTTTAAGCAAAAAAAAAAAAAGCTTTAGTGCTCCTTTAAAACCATGTGCATATTTCCTGATTTAGGTAAGAAAACACAATGGGGGACTTCTTTTTACACTTTTTGTGAAAAATTATTTTTGCACTTTTTATGAAAAAAAACAAACAAACAAACTATTTTCCAAGACAAAAAGTAGGAAGAGTGTAACTGTGCATTATAAATAATCCATATAACCAAAAATATGCCAAGCACATGTAGCGGCCTCACTCTCTCTTCATCTTCTTCATCGGTTACACGCCAACTCATGTCTAGGGGTTCCTGGGTTGTGAGAGTGAGATGCGCTACGGCCCATGTCCTCCCCATTGTAGTAGGGAGGTGAAGGCCACTTCCTGATGTTTCCTCGGGCCGGTGTGTTCTGTGAATGCACTGAGTCTGTAATTGCAAGCTCACCAGCCTCCCCTTTGCTTCCAGTAACTGGAGTTCACACACCGAAGAAAGGTCCAACACTTGTTTATTTGACACTCCAATACGCAAAGCACAATAAACAATTCTTTTGCAGCAAACTGGTTGGGACCTATAACCTTGCCAACGGTGGGGCGAGCAGATCAAGGCACTTCCTAAAGTTTAAGTTCTATGCCACTGTACTATGACCAGCGGCACCTAAGCCAATCCGGCTGTTACAGAACAGGAAGGATGGGGTCTCTTCCAGCAACCCCTATGAACAGCAATGGAGCCCTCTTCGATGCGCTGTGGCCCCTATCAGGGGGATGTGTCCTCCCAAGAGAGTTCCCAGAGGCCCACTGTCACCGGGTCGGTGCTGCTCCGGGTCTTCAGTGGGTAACCTCCCCGGCCTCCTCACCTCAGGTACGAGTCCCTCCGCTCAGGGACCCTCGGACAGTCCACCCTAGCGGGACCCAGTCGAAGGTACTGGGCCCCAGGCCTCCTCAATAGTACCTCACCCCAGGCTGAAGGTGCCTGGGATGGACGCCAACATGACTCCGGACCAGGCCATGGGCGCCTGGACCAGACTCCTGGATCTTCAGCACCCAGGCCTAAGGTGCCTGGGTGCGGGCCGCAGCCCTCCTCCTCCGAGGACCTCCTTCTCCGCCAAACGGCGACGACGACGACCACCTCGTGGTCAGGGCGTCTCCCCCTTTTATCTCCTCCCTTCAACGGCCCGGCGGGTTCCCCGCCCCAGCCATACCATCTCCGGGAAGAGACCAAACAGGGAGCACTGCAGGGGATGATTCTACCTGAAGCCTGTGGGTACCTCGCCACCCACAGGCAAAGGAGAATATTACATCCTCCAATCCTCCACGAAACAAAAAGGGGTCTGAATCCTAACACAATTATACACCTGGGTCACACTATTGCCCAGGTGTATCCCATCAATTTGAGGACCCCGCTACACACTCCCCCCTGTAATTTGACGCTGGTCCCCAGCGTCAGGTGCACACCCATACCTCCCATAAAGTGGTGGCATGGAGTGAAACCCCTGAAGCAATTCCTCTAAAAAAAAATTTCCAAGTGCCAAGACCTGCTCAGGGAATGGGGAACATACAAAACAACTTATGTCATAAAACACTTTAAACATCTGCATAATCACAACCCCTCTCCCACACAAACTCGTCATACCATCTTGTTCTCCAGACTTCCACCTCATACAGCAAGTCCCGGGGTAGATACGGGTACTCCCACCCATATTCCCGAGCTACTTTATGGCAAAACAGTCTCTGCAAGCGGGCCAAAGGTGGCATAGTGGCTTTCTCTCCAGTTCCAGGCAGCACAATAGCTTCCGGATGCCGAGGTACCTTTACCAGCTCCCTGGAAATGACTTTCGGCGCTCTCAGAAGCGCGGGGTGTCCCCACAACCAAAGTAGGTGAGGTAACAGTAGATAAGGACACAGGTGGAGGGGTAGGCTCCCTCGCAAGCTGCGGGTCTTCCACCCGAGGCGTGCTGTCTCCTGTGTACATAGGTGAATCCCGTACCGCACGGGAAGCAAGAAGTGGCACTCTATCCCAGCCCTTGCGGCTGAACAGTTCGTCTATCTCGCCATCATCTCCGCAATCAGACAGCGACTCTAGGTCGGAGGTGTCATACATCTCCGCAGGCAGATATCTTCCGGTGGACACAGAATCAACCTCCCTGGGGGGCTCCACCTCCAATGGGCCCCCGACACCTCCAACCACCACCACAGTCCCAGCCCCTGGCTCACCTGACCCTTGTAGACTGGGATGTCCGGGACTTCCTTCTCGACCGGCGCCATCCAGGCCAGGCAAGCAGCGGGGTGAAGCTCGACCACGTCCATAGGATGCCTGTACTAGGCCAACTTTCCTCTTCGGGGGTGGGAGCAGAGAACTTGTGGCGACCGAGGCAGCATCCTCGGATTTTTCTCTGTTGGGCAGTCCATCGCCCTGGTCAGCGCGCACGGGAACCTCGACAGAGGCCTTGATCTCCCCTTCCGGAGTAGCGGTACCCGTGAGGTGGTTGAGGCGAAGGGCCCGGGGTCTTGCTGTGGACGACTCGACCTCAAAAAGGAATTCTCTGCACTCCTCACATCGCCCGAATGGCTTCAGGGTGACCACCAGTCCCGAGCAGCCGGGACAGATCACACCGAGGGCCTCCGTGTCTCTGCAAGTGTACAGAGCCAACCGCCCTCGGGGCCTAAGTCTTATCCCCGTGTCTGTGATGGGGGCAGCAAAGGAAGTCATTCTCGTGGGGTGAGGAACCATAATCCACGGGGCACTTGAGGTCATCCCGACTATCTGCTGCTCCATCATGCACTGACCCCGCGCCGGAGTCTCCACGTGTATCCCCACACTTGGCCAGACTCCTCCCATGAGCTGTACATTTTCGCGGGCTTCTTCTTGACTCCGCCCACGAACGATGTCGCCATGGGGTGCCTCGTGGCGCAGTGCGTTAACAGTCCCCACGTGCAGTACGTCACACGGCTGGACCTCTCCCTTTTTCCGCTCCTCCGCATGGGCCTTTCCCTTGTTAGGGTCATTTCCACAACTCCGAGCAGGGACGCACTTTGGCCAGTAATATGGCCGATCTGCTCGGAACTCCTCTGGGCAGCAAAGTTCAAATGTAGACATTCTCAAGTCCATCTTTAGAACACACTCTATCCCGGACGAGCCCCCACGTGTAGCGGCCTCACTCTCTCTTCATCTTCTTCATCGGTTACACGCCAACTCATGTCTAGGGGTTCCTGGGTTGTGAGAGTGAGATGCGCTACGGCCCATGTCCTCCCCATTGTAGTAGGGAGGTGAAGGCCACTTCCTGATGTTTCCTCGGGCCGGTGTGTTCTGTGAATGCACTGAGTCTGTAATTGCAAGCTCACCAGCCTCCCCTTTGCTTCCAGTAACTGGAGTTCACACACCGAAGAAAGGTCCAACACTTGTTTATTTGACACTCCAATACGCAAAGCACAATAAACAATTCTTTTGCAGCAAACTGGTTGGGACCTATAACCTTGCCAACGGTGGGGCGAGCAGATCAAGGCACTTCCTAAAGTTTAAGTTCTATGCCACTGTACTATGACCAGCGGCACCTAAGCCAATCCGGCTGTTACAGAACAGGAAGGATGGGGTCTCTTCCAGCAACCCCTATGAACAGCAATGGAGCCCTCTTCGATGCGCTGTGGCCCCTATCAGGGGGATGTGTCCTCCCAAGAGAGTTCCCAGAGGCCCACTGTCACCGGGTCGGTGCTGCTCCGGGTCTTCAGTGGGTAACCTCCCCGGCCTCCTCACCTCAGGTACGAGTCCCTCCGCTCAGGGACCCTCGGACAGTCCACCCTAGCGGGACCCAGTCGAAGGTACTGGGCCCCAGGCCTCCTCAATAGTACCTCACCCCAGGCTGAAGGTGCCTGGGATGGACACCAACATGACTCCGGACCAGGCCATGGGCGCCTGGACCAGACTCCTGGATCTTCAGCACCCAGGCCTAAGGTGCCTGGGTGCGGGCCGCAGCCCTCCTCCTCCGAGGACCTCCTTCTCCGCCAAACGGCGACGACGACGACCACCTCGTGGTCAGGGCGTCTCCCCCTTTTATCTCCTCCCTTCAACGGCCCGGCGGGTTCCCCGCCCCAGCCATACCATCTCCGGGAAGAGACCAAACAGGGAGCACTGCAGGGGATGATTCTACCTGAAGCCTGTGGGTACCTCGCCACCCACAGGCAAAGGAGAATATTACATCCTCCAATCCTCCACGAAACAAAAAGGGGTCTGAATCCTAACACAATTATACACCTGGGTCACACTATTGCCCAGGTGTATCCCATCAATTTGAGGACCCCGCTACACACAGAAATTGACAGTTTTCTTACAGTTTATGTTTTATTAATGTTCTCTCCTGACATGTATTAAAATATAGATTATTTTTAATGGAAAATTTTACACATATTACATTTTGCAAACAGAAAGCACAAGACATAATTGTCAGCTGTTTTTAGTAAAAACCACTTTGTTAAATGGTCTGCTTAATTAAAAACACAAAATAACAATCCTGCACATATTGTAGGTCTTAGGCCTTAGAGATAGTGTAAAACGTTCATGTAGCTGAGTCAGTAAATGGCTTCAATCTGAGTCTTAATAACACATTACTTGCTGTTTGGCACACCTGCATTATTTCTGCGAATACAGTAATCATCTAAACCAACTGCTGCAGCTGACAGAACAGCGGGACGCAGCATGCCCTGCACTCCGCTACCAGCAGATAATGCAAAACATTATCTATGACCTCCATCCAAAACCACTATAGATTTTATGAATGGTTAAACACTGGGCACTGATTAAATGGGAACATATTATGCAAACACCTTCCCTGATGCGTTGCATGAGCAGTTACAAATATGTTTAAAGTAGAACTTCATACAAGAAATTTGTCTGTAAATGTACATAATATTTTATGTCTACTTAGTATTTTTTTGTTTTAAACAGAAAATTCAGAAGATCCTATACTAAAGTTTAAAATTCCAGGACCTCCCAGACCCCTTGTTCTCTATTAAATGTCATCATTTCGTTTGGAGGGTGTCTACTTTTGGATCAGATGTCACAATTTGCAATGGCTAGCATTTTGCTACATACATAGCAATTGTTTAACCACTTAAGGACCGTAAGGATTTGCCCCCTTAATGACCAGTGCAATACGGCACTGCGTCACTTTAACTGACAATTGCGCAGTCGTGCGACGCTGTACCCGCACAACTAGAGCTTTAGTTTGGTGGTATTTGATCATCTCTGCATTTATTTATTTTGCACTATAAACAAAAAAAGAGCGCCAATTTTGAAAAACAAACTACGGTATATTTTTTACTTTTGCTATAATAAATATCCCCCCCCCCCCAAAAAAAAAAGAAGAAAACAAATTTCTTCATCAGTTTAGCCCAATATATATTCTACTACATATTTATGATAAAAAAATTGCATATTGATTGGTTTGCACAAAAGTTATAGCATCTACAAAATAGGGGATTGACATGGCATTTTTATTATTATAATTTTTTTTAACTAGTAATGGCAGCGATCAGCAATTTTTAGCAGGACTGCGACATTGCGGTGGACAGATCGGACACTTTTGACACCGATTACTGTGTAAATGTCACTGTTAGGGAAAGGGTTAACACTAGGGGGCGATCAAGGGGTAAATGTGTTCCCTCATGTGTGTTCTAACTGTGGGGGGATGGGACTGCCTGGAGGAGGAGATCGATCGCTGTCTCTAATCTTTAGGAGCAGCAGATCTGTCTCTCCTCCCCTGACAGAATGGAGATCTGTCTGTTTACATTGACAGATCTCCAATCTGTCTCTGTCAGGAGCGATCGCGGGTGGCCAGTGGGAATTGCGACCACCAGGCCATGCGCATCGGCTCCATCGCCACGGGCGCACGCGTGTCCCCTAGAACTCTTAAAAGCGCCCGTCGTACCATGACGGAGATTCGCCCAGGGGAGCCAACCTGCCGCAGTATAACTGCGGCGGCTGGTCCTTAGAGCGCAACTTCACTTTTGTTGAGAGAAAAACATTCCCCTTTGGGTGATCAATATAAATTGCAACGATTATAACAAACTTTGTTGCAGATTCCTACCTTTTGTTATTCTGAAGAAATCCATGTGTGTTTGTCTGTGCCTCTGTTCTTAGTGGGTCTAATAGGAGTGGTTTCATAATTACCTGTCAGGTGTGGAGCTACAGGGCACTAATGAGGAAATCTGCTGCATCCCTTTAGACAGGTTCTTATTGAAAGTATCTCTCAAAAAATTACATTTTTGTTGCAAGGGATGCCAGAAATCTGACTTCTATCTTAGGCAGACTTCTGGGAAAATTGGTGAGCCAATCAAACAAGCAGGAAATGTTTCTGGGGAGTGGTCAGTATACTTACTGTGTACAGAAAACTCCAGATAGCCATATTGCTATGTATTCTTAGAAAATTACATTGGCTGCAGGTTGAAAAGGAAAGGTGATTTTTAATAACATTCAATCACAAAATGATTAGTGTCGCAATCATATGCACGATATTATTTTTTCTTTATTTGCAATTTTTTTTCCCCACGAAAGTGGAGTTACCCAGTGGTTAAACCCAGTCACCTCCCCTTGTGCCACAGGTCTAGCCATGGCACCCAACCCTGCAAAAACCATGGTGCATTTTTTAAAAAGAAATTAGAGACAGTTGCACATACATGTTGCAGATTTCAGTGTCTCTGATTTGCCCAAATGCCTGGCTGTTCTGTTTGGACAAAGCCTCTGCACTTCCTGGTTAAAAAAAAGCTTGCCTATACTCTGATTGGTTGCTTCACTGGCCAGTAGGAATATGTGGGTGATAGGAAGGGGTGGACAACTTGACACCGTCAGTAAGTGTTGAATCTTTGCCTAATTAGAAAAGCACGGCATTCTGACAGAGCAGGGTGATCCAAAATCTGCACCAACTAGGTATTCAGAGTTTGCTTATCTGATCTGTGGCTCCAGGTTTCTGCTTTAGATGCTCTATCCTTAGCTCTTCTCTTTTAATTGGCTCCTCTTCATCTAGCTTTCTATTTGGGCTTGACTTCTATCTAGGCCAGTGTTTCTCTACCTTTTCTAAAAAAACAGTCCTGCTAGAATAGAAAACCAAACCTGAGAGTACAGGGATCAGGAAAGTGTTATGTACACAGCATAAGGGTCAGGAGTAAAAGTAAAGTACATACATACAGTACATTCACACACACATATACATACATGTACAGTATATATTGTAAGATTGGGGTGATGAGACTCCAGTGGTAGGTGCGTTTTCAGTGAGTACGCCAGTCCAGAACTGAATTTAAGGGCCTGGTAGCCCACTTTTATTTAAAATGACAGAAAAGTTCACAAAGATATCAGTAGTCCACACAGGGGGGTTCCACCATTGCTGTATCTTGCCAATTCAATACTTTAGCCTCCTGGCTTACATTCTTGATATACGGCTGCTTCAGGCCTCTAGCCTAGGCCTTTGGTCTGCTCCTCAGAACCAAAGAGTTTTCTAGAGTTAAACTTACTCCTGATCAGCGCCTTGCTGCTCTATCACCAAGGTCATCTGCCTCCTGCAGACATGCATGCTCTGGCTGTACCCATGCAGCCTCTGACTCCTCTCAGAGGAATGGGAGTCCACCTGACTCCCATGCACAGACTTCCTGGCTGTTGGGTGGGGCCCTGAGCCATAGTCAGGTCACAACTAAATAGCCCAACACACAGCTGTGCAATCAGCGTGCCTTTCTCTCCAAAATCTGGCGTAAACCAGCAATCTTTAAGGTAGCACGGCGTCCCACTGCCACAATATATATATATATATATATATATATATATAGATAGATATGTAGCACTTACCCCCCTCTCTGAGATAGGGCTGCTGGTTTTGTTGGGTCTTGCAAACTACCTCCAAGGCTTCCGTTGTCAGGGTATAGAAAGTCTCCAGAAAGACCAATGTCCACACAAATGTAAAACCCAACAATAAGGCTTTATTTATTTTGCTGAGGGAACTTGAGAGGAAAGTAGGAAACGAGAGAACAGAGGAATGTTCAGGCACGCAGCACTAAAGGCACAACGTCGCCACTCAAGCCTGAGTGGGTATTGCTCACCCGGATAGTCCCTTTCACTGCTAGCAGCCAGGATGATGCACGGATCACTTTATCTGAGAACTTAAGGATGCGATCAGGAATCCTCTGCCACAGGATTATCAAAGTCCCGAACCTCCCAGCCAAGCAATAGAGAGAACCTTTAGGCCAGATCGGCGTATTGCAGGGCTTAAAGCAATGGATCCCTCCTTAGGTGAGTCTCCAGGCCTCCTACCGAGACAGCAGTACCGTCACCAGTCTCCTCTGGGGCAGATCCTCCCCTGGCCTCCTTTTCTAAGAGTAGGCTTCCCACAGGTGGGTAGCCTGGGATCCCTTTCAAAGGTATAGGCCCCAGCCAACAGAGCTGGGCCTACCAGGTAGCGTTGTAGCCTCGGGCTGAAGGTGCCTGGGGCTAGAACACACATGCACCCCGTGCCATGCGGGCCACGAGGCGCGCACACAGGACCAGGCCCGATGTGCCTCCAGGAACGAACAAAAATCTATGGCGTCTGCCCCTTATGTAAGGGGCGTCTGCCCCTTATGTACCCTCTCCCAGCATGCACAGTGGGTTAACCACGCCCACTGCACGGCTGCTGAGAAAGGACACCCAAGGTGTTGTGATATCCCCTTTAGTTCAACCTGGGCCGGTGGTGGCAGTGCCACCTACAGGCGAACAGGGAACCCTACTGCCAGGCAGTATCACACCCTGAGCAGAAGCAAATTTAGAACAATCAACCGATCTGAGCCCAACTATGGCTCAGACATACCCCTAAATTTACACATAGCGTCCCAACAATTTGGGAAGGGCGCTATATATATATATATATATATATATATACACATAAATTCACATAGCAATACATGCATGCATACACACATACTGTACATAAATTTATACCCACATACATTTAAACTTTTCAGAAAATGCAGATTTACTGTACCTAGCTGTCCCAGATGACTTTTCTGATTAGCGGACTTCGAAGTTAACGTTTGGTACTTGGACTGCTGGGTGAAATGTTTTTTTACACAGAACTGCATGGTAGACGTTGAGAGGTAGAGCAGGTCGGGACTCAGGAAGCAACCTCCCCCTACCCTCTTGTCCCAATCATGTGTTTGATTGGCACACAAATGTCAAGCTCCCACTCTGTGCTGACATACAGTTCAGTGCTTCTCTGCCTCCACCTTCTAAACCAGTAGACATGTGCACTCTGAATTTTTTTTTTTCGGAATTTCGTTTTCGCCCAAATTTTTTTTTTCATTTAGTTACTCCCGAAATTCTTTTTTATTCTTTTTTATTCATCTTGTTTCGTCAAAAAATGCGTTTGTCCGAAAATCCAAATTAATTAAGGTCGAATCTGTCAATTGAAGGCTTATGGTGTCTGTCGAATGTTCTAAGAAGATTTGACAAAGCAGCTAAACTGTACGACGCTGCGATCGTACATTTCTCCACCCACAAGCTATAGTAGAATTCTAATGTTGTATGACTAGTAATAATTATATTTATTAATTATTATTACTAGTCAACCAACATTAGATTTCTTCTATAGACTATGGGGAGAGCATTTGACCATAAATGTCCGCTCGCGGCGATCGTATGTTTTTAGCTGCTTCGTCAAATCTTCATGTCTCTATAATGTTGAATCTTTTCTCTCTATATTGAATCTTTTCTCTCTATGTCGAATAATCTTGGACTAATAGAGTTAGGTTAGGCACCTTCAACCGCAGGTTCGATAGACACAGGTCGCTATTGTCACCGTCATGTTGAATCTTCTATCTATATCGAACTGTTGTCGCAATGAAACGAAAATAAAGCATTTTTTATGTCGGATCTTTCAGATTTCAGATTCTGCACGTTCGTTATCGTTTGTTAAAACTAATGCAAAAATCCCCGAAATTTGGACGAAAATGCATTCGGACGGAAACGAATGCACATGTCTATAAACCAGTCTTTCTCAACCGGGATGCTTCGGCACCCCTGTGGAATCTACGATGTTTGAGTCTCTCTATGGTTTGCTCACCCCTCAGTTGAGCTGCATTTAAATGTCCCACTTGTCTCTGCTTTGCATCTGAGCTTGTGTCCTTTAATGAACAATAAATGGATATTGTTTTTGCAACTTGCAAGGTAAAGCCATAATGTGCTAGAATGCATTGCATACTAGCACATTAAGTGAAACTTACATGAAAATGAAGCCGCTCAGCGCCGCGCTGTCACCGCTGAGAGGGCTTCTATTTTCACCCGGTCTTCATTCCAGGTTCGCAGACTCCAGGTGTTTGAGTGCATGTGCATGTGCTGTTCCTTCAGAGCGCGCCGTCACTGGCTGAGTGTACAGTAAATATCTTCTAAACAGTGCACGTTTAGCAGATACTTACAGTGCCTATAGGTAAGCCTTATTATAGGGTTACCTATAGGTAAAAGTCAGAGATGGGAGTTTACTCTCACTTTAAAGGAAAAAGGTCTCACGCCTCTGTGATTGTGATCTACTCCTGTATTACTACAGAACTAAAACATGATAGGAGTGGGAAAGGCTATATCTGATGGTTAATGGCTTTTTGCCAGTGAACACTTCCTCCTAAAGGCAGCGGTATAACCCACTTGTCTCTGATTTAGCTCTGATTTAGCTCTGATCCTGTGTCCCTAATGAACAAAAAGAAAAAAAAAAGATTACCTGTGTATAAAAAAGTTGTGATTACTGTGACAGGAGTCACTTTGGGCGGAGGGCTTGTGGAACCCAGCTTACCTTGGAGAGCTCTAGAAACTCATTGTCCAGCTTCCCGGCCCCTCCTATTTCTAAGTTACCCTGTGTCTATTGGGGGCACAGGGTGACCCGAGAGTCCCAGTCGGGTCTGCCTAACCCGACTCACTGTACAACCACACCAGACTCAGCATTTCCTTTTCCCCCTGTTATCCTGGATTATATATGTGTGGTTTGTGTTGAAAGAAGGAAAGGGCTCTTTCATTTGGGACTGTTGTATACTTTTACTAGATTGTTTGGGGTGTGGCTGTATCCCATTGTTCTATTGTTTGTGTCTGCCTTGGGAGCAACCTATTATGGGATGTATATGTGTATGTGGAATGGCTGTGAGAGGGAAGGGGGGGATTTCTCCAGCAGCCTCTCCCAAAGATGGTCCACTATTGGAAAGTTGAATCCCCCTGTGTCATGCTACTGGTGGAGATAAGGTTTTCGCAGCCCTGTGTCATTATGGAAAGAATGGGGGATTGTCCCCTGAGTGTATATCTCTGTGTGCCTGTGTTCAAATAAAGAGTTCTTATTCTGGATTACCCAAAACTGGACCTGCCTAGTTCTTGGGATAACTTAGCCAGATCCACTGGTCTCGTGTTCCAGAGCTTAGGAAGCGATATACTGATGGAAGCACTCAAGCGGAGTGTAGGACGTTCCGTTACAATTACTGTTCAAATGGAGTAGGCGCCTGATGTATAATATTAATATCATAGGGTTGTAAAGGAGACTAAAATAATTTAGCAATTGCTTTTACTTTTAATATTCAAACTGATATTGCTATGTAACCAGGAGTGGAAAATTAGAAGGTTTGCCATCTTCTTTTTAATTTACCAACTCTGTAGCTAAAATCTTCATGGAGTCAGCGCTCTGGACAATGTTCTGTGTCTAGACACTGCAGATGATAAATCAAAAGAGAACACAATATTTTTTTATAATATTGAAACATCCAAGTGGAACTCTATAACAAACCTTTGAAGTAAGGAGGGGTTTGAACCTTGCCAGGTCTTTACTGACATCTGCAGTTGCAGGACTTTGTGAGGAGCTTTCTCTCACCTCTCATTAGGTTGTGACAGCCAGGGCTTTTCTGTAGTTCAATTATACTGCAGTAGAGTACTGTATACTCTAGGGTAGTGTTTCTCAACCTTTTTTAAGTCAAGACACCCTTTAAAATTTTGCACAGTGTCGAGGCACCCCATTCAAAAATGGTAAAAACAAAACTAATAGTTTTACATAACGCAGCAACATCCACACACGTAGGACACCCAACGTTAAAGGTGATTTATTTTTCCAAAGCACAATACGCCTTTGCACACAGTCATTTCAATCTTTCTCTTCCTCGCTCAGCTAATGTAACCCCAGTGCTGACAGAAAGGGGCAAGGGCGGGGCAAACAAAGATGCTGTGCAGCCACCTGACGTCCTCATTATAAACCAATGTCATTGGTTCTTATGACGCCAGCGAATAGAAGGTTATAATGGTACACAATGAAAACCGGTGGCTTTCTGTAACTAAACGGTGGGCTTGATCCACCCTCTGGTTTGTATATAAATTTAGGAATTTTGCCAAGGTACTCCTGAAAAAACCTGAAGACATCCCAGGGTGCCTGGGCGCCATGGTTGAAAAAGGCTGCTCTATCGGACAGGCAATATATTTCTAGTAACAAGAAAAACAGTCTCCTGCGCTCAGAAGTTTGGTCTCTTGGTGACACAACCAGAGTATTCCGTTTTAAAAGAAAAATGCCCAGGGGTCTTGCTGCCCTCCTCAGAATATTTGGTATTCTTCGGACTGGAAAAAAGGGGAAAAAAAGAGAGGGCGCACCGACCTAGTGCATTATCAAAGGCTGATTTATTAAAAATATATTTAAAAGATCATGAATACTCACAAATAAAAGGTAGATAAAAGGCACATAACATTCCATCCAGGGATATAGCCTCTTCCTGGAACTACATGAGCAGTTAATCGAAGAATCAAGATGATAAATATTTTACAGCTATGGCTGACGCGTTCCTTCTTCAGAGCCAAAAGGAATAATAGTAATATATTTCTAGTGCCAGATCATTAGTTGATTCTGCTTGGGAATGTATTAAGACTGCAGTCCAGAAAGGGGGAAACGGGATATTACAGGACCATAGATTGACAGGAAATCTATTACCTAGGTACAAGACAGCAACCACAACCTATAGAAAATTAAACAAGGGTTTTGGGTGGAGTTCTATTTTAGTCTTGACACAGACAAACTTACTAAACGTATTATTTTGTTATTTTTGATGCTGCATGCATGTAAAGGGCTCAGTGACAGATTTCCTTAAAATAGAACTATGGTCACATTAAAAAAATCACTGATGTGATGTAGGTTGCCCATGCCAGTAAGCATGGATTCTCTGAGTTTCAAAGTACCCCCTGGAACTTTTCATAAACACCCCTTGATTCTGCCTGTAGAACCAGTAGAACTAATGTAATAGGTACCTTTTTTGAAGACGACAATGTCTTCCTTCTGCAGTGAAATGAATCACCATTGCTGCTGCTGTAGCTGCTTTAGGGTTCCTGCACATAGATATTAATAGGCATTTTATATGCCTAGTGTAAATTTTCCAGCACCTTCCCACACCCAGGGTGTGGACACAAATGAATGGCTGTATGCAGCTTTACTCTCGTAAACACTGATGCTTCTTTGCATTAGCGTTTACCTACTTTGCATTCAGAAAATACATTCGATGGGCACAAATCCTTAAAATTGGCAAGTTTGATAGCCCTATCAGAGAACAGCCACACCAAATTGTAAGTACATTGCTCCATCTGCAGGAGCTTAGAAAATGTATGTAAAATTCCTGCTCAGTCCCTCCCATCTTCCTCTAGCAGGGAGCAATAGCTGTATTGAAAAAAATACACCAAAAATACATATAAACATTTAACATGCTAACTTGCATTAACAATGTGTGTTTATCACTCAGAAGAAAAATATAAAATATAAAAACATATAGATAGACTTTAAGACTAGATCCATTTTCAAGGACAAAATAACAGACTCTGCAACTGCCCCTTTAAACTACAGTAGTAGTGTGTGTCAAAAAAAAGAATGTTAACATATATTAATGAGGAAAACCTTCCCAGCCCAATATTCCATCTGACTGTATTGTATGGCAGAATCTGCTAAAATAATTATCAGTGTAATGTGGGATACACATTGAATAACTGATTCTCCATATCATTATTTTCTAGCAAATAAGTAATCCCAGTGAAATGCAATATGAGATAAAGTGAAAAACCTTCCACTAAAAGGGTAAAAATAGTTCAGTGGGTGTATCCTGTGATAATACTAAACTCCCTTAAGTGAAGGTCACTGTTAGGTTGGTGGAAGCATATGTGAGTCATACGCAGTAAGCATGCGAAAATTTAGCAGGCACATCCAAACGTGGATAGTACACTTCCTAGCTTGAACAAATGGTGTGCAAGTAGAGAATTTTAAAGTGGTTCTCCAACAAATGTTTTAATTTTAGGCTTTAAACACAAGGAAGTCTTTAATCTTAGTTGTAAATGCTAGTCTAAAAGTAGTCAGATTCAACAAATATTTACAAGATTCAATTTTAGACCTTGGAGCACCTTTCAGACAGCCTGGAAGTGCTGAATACAGGTTCTAAATAAAGTTAATTCTTGTCAATATTCCTATCGCACATGTTTCTGACAAGTATGGCTCTTAAAATGTGGGTGCTGCAGCGATTACCAGTTGGTGATCATCACATGCCCAACGAAGGGTCCCTGCGTGGCTCCGAAACGTTGAACTTATCTCTGTGAT
Source organism: Rana muscosa (assembly GCA_029206835.1). NCBI lineage: Eukaryota > Metazoa > Chordata > Amphibia > Anura > Ranidae > Rana > Rana muscosa. The sequence continues at coordinate 268,509,380 of CM055123.1, read as the reverse complement.
GTGATCTTTTTCAATAAATAAACCCTTGGACGAAAGTTGTTAATCCATGGTGTGCTGGCGAATATGTACACTTGCTAAATAAAGTTCAGGCTGTAGCTTTTTTTTCCTGGGCCTGAAAAGTATGCCCAAAAAACGTCATCACAATACATGTGGGGGTTATTTACGAAAGGCAAATCCACTTTGCACTACAAGTGCCAACTACAAGTGCAAAGTGCACTTGAAATTTCACTGAAAGTGCACTTGGAAGTGCAGTCATTGTAAATCTGAGGGGTAGATCTGAAATGAGGGGAAGCTCTGTTGATTTTATTATCCAATCATGTGCAAGCTAAAATGCTGTTTTTATTTTCCTTGCATGTCCCCCTCGGATCTACAGCGACTGCACTTCCAAGTGCAATTTAAAGTGCACTTTGCACTTGTAGTTTGCACTTGTAGCGCAAAGTGGATTTGCCTTTTCTAAATAACCCTAATGGTGTATGTCACATGCTCTGTCCACCTTATCCTCCTTTTTAACTGGTAAGATAGTTTAAGCAAAGAGTGGTACTGACAACCCTTTTTACAAAATCTATATATTGAGCAAATTAATAGGACTTATATTTTTAGCACTTAAAACCATATACACTGTATCACAAAAGTCATAACTATTTATTGATAACACTGTTTCTAAAAAGAAATGTATAGCCAGCTGTCTACTCTCATTAAAAAAGATGAGATATTTTGTATGTGAACATACAATATAAAATCACTCACCACCACAGTTAATACAACTTGAATTGTGTATAGACCATTCCACAATATACGTATGCAATGCTGTTGATGCAATTTGTGGACATCTTCTAATGCTTCAGGACCAGGTCATTGGGTCATCCGCAATCCTTTTATAATCGTGGTCAGTTGTTTGTAACCACTTGTCTACAAGCAATGTTTATAAGCACCTGGTAGACAGGGATTTTAAACACACTATGGCCTGTTTCACAACGGATTCAGCTTGTATAAGAGCAGTGTGAACACCAAGCTTTCACATAGCATTTGTAGAGCTTTCAGCAAGCTTTGTTGAAGCTTTTAAAGTACCATTCAGCTCCAATTTGTAAATGTTGAACACAGATCCTCATGGGAATGTTGATTGCCGCTTGAAGCAAGCTGCTAGCAGGCTTCAGCAAGCATTCAACAAGCTTTAAGAAGGTTCTTTAACAATAGGAGCCCTCAAATAGCAGCCCTCCAATGTAAATGAGTAAGGGGTACATAGTACCCATACTCATTCACAAAAAAAGTGAAAAGCAAGTAAACACACAAACACAGTTTTTGACAAGTCCTTGGCCATGGCCATGATCTCCTCCCCATGCCTGCTCATTGTGACCCAGGATTTAGAGGCATGTGAGTGAATGGGTTGGGTAACAATAATGTATATTCGCACATGGCACGTACAACAATTTTACAAAAATTACAAAAATTCATAAATCTTTGGCCATATCGTCAGAGAAACAGACTGAGACCAGCTACTCCATCATTTTACCAACTCTAAAGGATGTCATAGTGGGGGATCGGGGGGATTTTGGGGTTGCTGCATTAGTAACATGTTATATGTTGTACCCTGAATACGGGTGTAATATGTAACATGTTACTAAAGGTGAACTTAGCATTTAAACAATGACTCATAGGAATGACATGTTCATTTAAACCTGCACTCACAGTTGCGTTCAACTGATAAATCGACTTGATTTCAACTTTGCACCAGGGTGTCCTTTCTTTGTGCTTTATTGCCTTAAAGGAGAAGTGTAGCCAAAGCTATTTTGGCTATACACATATAACACATTGGCCGTTCGTAGAAAGACCTAAGTATACACAGAATAATAACGCACCACCTACAAACCAGATAAGATACAATATACTGGAGAGAAGGACACCAAGGTTGCTTCCTGCTAGTAGGTATATAACTGTATAATTTATTGGAGTGTTTCATGTACAGCTCAGCTCGACATGTTGCGCATATTGAAAGGACGCTTCTTCAGGAGCTTATGGCATGTTCTATGAATGAAAAGTTTTACAAATCCATTTTTATTAACTCAAGAAATAAATAAACATAAAAAGTTTCTTTGCCTTGATATATTTGGTATTGCTGCACAACCTCCCACCACCCTCCAGGATTAACCCTACCCCTCAATATAGTAAACAACAACATAAAATAACATAAAAAGGGTCTTATAAGACAGTGGGGTATTATAACCATTGTATGACCCCCATGTAGGTCTGAGGGGAATGGGGAGAAGGAAAAGCTTTCATGAGTTTTGCCAGCAACTTACATTCTAAAAAGTAAAAGATGAGAGAACAGGCGGAGAACGTGGTCAGCAGCACAGCGGAAATCACAAACATTTGTCCTCAGATGGCTTCGAGAAAATAATCTGTGTATAGAGCCCTTTTGTTTAGCATGGTAGGTATAAACCACCAAACAACCACCAACGAGAAAATTCAGGGATGGGGATAAAGAAGGAATAGGGCTAGTACAGTTCTGCTTACCTATAAGTACAAGCTCTCAAAGAGTCTTTGGATGGAATGGTAACAGGAACCTCACAAAGAAAAGACAGCCTAGTGCTGGACAATTGTAGTAAAGTTTATAGAGTAGTTAGGGGGGGGGTCCCACTAATTACAGGTTTTCGTTTGTCCACAAAAAAAAACGTTCCAGGAGAGGTATCTGTAACACATAATGCATAGTATGGGCTTACCAATCAGTGCATGAGGTCAAACCCCCCATCTAAGAAAATTATGGTGTATCAGGCCTATCAAACAGAGGGATTGCCCATTAATGTAAACCTACCATTAGGATTTACATTTCCCCCAAGGTTCTCTGCTTGTAGTGACAGTCTCAGTGTAGAGGAGAAGGCTGTGAAGACCGCCGCCATTCCTCACTCTTTTGAATGTTAAATTTTTGATTATGGGTTTACAGTTGTAGATGTACTTTTAATGCACTTACTTAGCAATCCAACAACGTTAAAGCAGGAAGTACAGGCAATTACAAATACATTGTGCATCAGCTGAAAGCATGTCTTAAGCATCTAGTGGCTATGCTAAGGAAGAGCTTGGCCTTATCATTATGCACATTGCTTACAACACACTGCCCACAATTAGGACTTTCATTGAAGGTAATGGGGGTAAATGCCATTATAAGTGCAGAGAAGGCATACATGATAATATTTTAATGGTATACGAAGAGCTCTTAATAGAAGATAAGGAACACACAGGCCTCAGGCCTAGTGACACAACATATTTTAGGGGAATGGTATACTGTAACAACTAAAAACTGTGGACTTCTGGAATATAACTGATAGTTTCCTTTTAGAGTTAGTAGGGATGCAGACAAACAGCCAGGGCTACTGTTTAGAACCACTGGGCCCCATACATCCAACCTGACAGCCCTTTCCCCAAATAAACACAGTTTAGTATGCTTCAGTTATGAAAGAACACAATGAGTGATCTGTACCGATTACTCAATGTGCTCTTTCAGGAAAGATAGAGGCTGGTAAATGTGACATAGTTACCGGACCCTTCCCCCACTCTCCATCCTGAAGGATCCTATTGTGTGATTTGCAGCTTCTGGTGGAAAGAGAGGAGGGAAGCCTCCAACACTATAAGGGGGGGCACACAGGGGGCCTGGGCAATGGGAGGAAAAGTATGGTGCACAGGGAGGGTGATCGATGCAGCAGGGGCCAATTAATAGAATTGATCCCCCGGTCAGCTCTCTGCAGCAGCTGAAATCCAGCAGGAGGAAGAGGAGAAAAAGCCAGCTTTCAGATGCTGCAGCAGTGGCGGTGCGTCCATAGAGGGCGCCGGAGCGCCGCCCCCTCTCGCTCCCGCACCGCCACTGAATGACAGTACACAGATTCATGCATTGCATGAATCTATGTATTGTCACCGCTGCCGCGCTGCCCACTATTCATATGGCCGGCCTCCTGGTGAGCGCCGGCCATATGAATTAGAGTGGTGGCCGGCGGTGGGTGTGACTTGGAAGTGTCTATCAGAGCCAGCGGCTCTGATAGGCTTTCCGAATACAGCTCTCAGGCTGTATTCGGCTTCCAAAAACTCCTCCCAGGTACGCACGGGGGTGCGTTCCTTGGAGAAGACTGTGGATGTTTCAGCCAATCAGGTTCACCGGATCTGGTTACCGGTAACCTGATTGGCTGAAGCGACATCGAGGGTGGGAGAACACATCGAGGACGGCGCGGACCGAGGAAGGTAAGTGCAGGGCTGGGGGGGGGGGCAGGCTGCATTTGGGGGGAACTGGCTGTATATGGGGACAAACTGGCTGAATATGGGGGGAACTGGCTGTATATGGGGGACAAATTGGCTGGGCTGAATATGGGGGGAACTGGCTGTATATGGGGGACAAACTGGCTGAATTTGGGGGGAACTGGCTGTATATGGGGGACAAACTGGCTGAATATGGGGGAACTGGCTGTATATGGGGGACACACTGGCTGAATATGGGGGACAAACTAGCTGAATATGGGGGGAACTGCCTGTATATGGGGGACAAACTGGCTGAATATGGGGGGAACTGGCTGTATATGGGGGACAAACTGGCTGAATATGGGGGAAACTGGCTGTATATGGGGGACAAACTGGCTGAATATGGGGGGAACTGGCTGTATATGGGGGACAAACTGGCTGAATATGGGGGAACTGGCTGTATATGGGGGACAAACTGGCTGAATATGGGGGGAACTGGCTGTATATGGGGGACAAACTGGCTGAATATGGGGGGAACTGGCTGTATATGGGGGACAAACTGGCTGCATTTGGGGGGAACTGGCTGTATATGGGGGAAAAACTGGCTGAATATGGGGGGAACTGGCTGTATATGGGGGACAAACTGGCTGCATTTGGGGGGAACTGGCTGTATATGGGGGACAAACTGGCTGAATATGGGGGGAACTGGCTGTATATGGGGGACAAACTGGCTGAATATGGGGGGAAATGGCTGTATATGGGGGAAAAAGTGGCTGAATATGGGGGGAACTGGCTGAATATGGGGGGAACTGGCTGTATATGGGGGACAAACTGGCTGAATATGGGGGGAACTGGCTGTATATGGGGGACAAACTGGCTGCATTTGGGGGGAACTGGCTGTATATAGGGGACAAACTGGCTGAATATGGGGGGAACTGGCTGTATATGGGGGACAAACTGGCTGAATATGGGGGGAACTGGCTGTATATGGGGGACAAACTGGCTGCATTTGGGGGGAACTGGCTGTATATGGGGGACAAACTGGCTGCATTTGGGGGGAACTGGCTGTATATGGGGGACAAACTGGCTGAATATGGGGGCACACTGGCTGTATATGGGGGCACACTGGCTGTATATGGGGGGCACACTGGTTATATATATATATATGGGGGCACACTGGCTGTATATGGGGACAAACTGGCTGCATATGGGGGGCACACTGGCTGCATATATGGGGGCACACTGGTTATATATATATGGGGGCACACTGGCTGTATATGGGGACAAAATGGCTGTATATGGAAACAAACTGGCTGCATTTGAGGGGGCAAACTGGTGGCGTTTGAGCACAGTGGCTGCGTTTAATGGGCACAGTGGCGGCAATTGATTTTTTTTTTTTCAGTTTGTTTGCGCCCCCCCAAAAATTTTGAGCACCAGCCGCCACTGTGCTGCAGAGAGGCCATACAGGGCATCGGTTCCAGTAATTTCCCCCTGCTGTGCCAATCACCCTCCCTGCCCACATCCGATTCACCCAGCTGCCTGGGCCCTGTACAGGAGGACCAGTGGTACCCCCTTATCCTTGGCTCTGCCAACAGCCACCAGAGCTCTGGGGGTGGCTGCCTGCTTGGCCACTTGAGAACTACCACTACCAAGGACAATAAAAATGTGTTATAAAGAATTGTAGGGAATTATGGAGCTGGAAGTTTGGAGGACAATGGGCGCTAACGTTATGGCAGGCAATGTAGTATTAAAACTTGAATGTAATGGACTATGCAACAACATGCAATAATAGTTTTCTATTCTCCTAAATACATTGACTTTAAAATGCACAATTTTTTGAGCATACACTGTTTGCTGTTCTTATCTCTAACTAATTATCATTATATCAACTCAGAATATCCTGGGTCATTTAGTATTTATTTTTAAGGGTGATCTGGGAAAAATAATATCACCAACCAGTCTAATTCTCCCTCGTCGAAAAGGGACAAAAATATTAACATAAATTAAAGGGGATCCAAAATGAGTCTTCTTATTCCGATTATTTAATTCTGTTTTGAACGCAGCATTAGCGTGTCTCAAAGGTTTAAGGTTTACATATGGGATAAGCTATAATCATGAATTTGGTGTGTTGCCTAGCAACAGATTTCTCCTTTTCTTGGAAATGTTACAAGTATTCAACAGCACAAAATAATATTGCTTCAATGGATGGATTTTATAGGATCATGAACAGCTGGGACGTGCTCATATTATTTAAACTTAAGTAACAGTATCAAATCCAACGGCAGTGTATTTTATAACAAAATATATTGTTCTCAGCGTAATAAAATTCAAGGGAAAAGCTTTGCTGCTCACAAATGAAAAAAAAGGATTTCTATTTTGATTTTTTTTTTTTTTAATATGGCACAGCTATATTTTGTAAAGTGCATGTTATTTGTAATATGAACATATCATTAAAAAATGTATTGTTTCATTTTACTTTAAACTCTCTATTTAAGGAAAATGTTTGCTCCTTAGAGAACTGCCAGCTGGCATATCATTGTGCTCTTCACTTTTATCAACTTGTTATTGTTGATAAAAATAATATGCCAAACTAAGCACAATATAAATCTAAAAAGATATATGCTTTGACCGCATGTTAGGCTCCGTTCACATCTAGGCGTTGCTATTTTACAGGCATTTTTCTGGCGTATATTGCAGAGTTTTGCAGCGTTTTTGTACAGGCGTTTTCAAGGTTAAAAGATCACCAATGTAAAAGCAGTAAACCGCCTGTAATATGCCAAAAAAGAAGCTTGTGTACGTGTAACGGCCTCCACTTTCCCCTCTTTCTCATCAGCTCGTCTGTCTGTTGTCTAGGGGTATCTTAGAGGAGAGAGTGCGGGGTCACCACGCCAAGCCTTCACCACAGATGTTTGTGTGGTGTAAGCAAAGTTCTTGTTTTACCTTCGGGTCGGTGTTCTGCACCTGGAACCTCCAAAGAGAGTTACCTTGAACAATGTCTGCCAGAAAATGAGCCCCACACCATTAAAGTCCAACACTCCTTTATTCTTCTCAATGCAAAAGTGAACACAATCAGTTGGACCCCTTAGAGAACAGAACAGACAAGGAGGTGTGGATGCGAGTAGGCCCAGACACAATGAACTCTCCACTTTCCTTGCTGAAAGTGGGTTGCGGTCTCCCAGCGAAGGGGATTTCCTTCCAGGCGGTCTCCGATGGAAGGCTCACCTGTCACCGGCAATATGCTGCACCGGGTCCTCAAGCAAGTGTCTCCCACCGGTCCATCACGCCCTCCGGATTCGGGTACCCTCTCCCAGGGTCCCCTAGGATCTCCTTCCCTCGCGGAACTCAGTGTTGGGCACTGAGCTCCAGACCTCTATCTGAGTACCTCACCCCAGGCTAAAGGTGCCTGGGATGGAACACGACCTCCGAACGTCCTCTAGGCCTAGGCCGCCTAGAGGACCGACACGAACCACCGCCCACAGGCTGAAGGTGCCTGGGACTCGACCTTGTGACAAAGATGGCCGGCCCCCTTTATACTCTTTCCCAACAAGCACGGCGGGTTCCCCGCCCCACCATACCGCTGCCGAGGGAGGACAAAAAGGAAGCACAGCACACAGCAATAGTTCAACCCCAGCCCAAGGCGACAGCGCCACCCATGGGGCTGCAGGTAACTGCGCATCACTGGTGTCTCTGCCAGTTTTAAACACACAGAAAAGTGTATACCCGCTACACTCTCCCCCTGGTAATTTGACACTGGTCCCCAGTGTCTGGAGCAAACTATGCCCTCAACGGCTGGCATAGCCCAGTCCAGAAACCAACTACAAATTGTACAAAAAATAAAACTTTTGAAAACTTGGTCAACTGAAGCAATTGTGTCTGAGCCTTATATTAAAGGGAAGGAAAACAACATTTTAACCATAACTTTAGAATCACATATTCACATTACACTTTTTCCCCACCCATCCTGACTAAGACCCACCCCATACTCAGTGGTCTTGATGAGATGCTCTCCTGCAGAGGGAAAAAGAAAATTAACACACATAAACCCTGACACATGTATTCGTGTAAGAGGAAAGAAACTTCTTCGTAAAGAAATCCCTTTTCTCCAAAGAGTGAGTGTGTGAAAAGTGTTAACGATGCGCAACACTGCCACCTGGTGACAGCGTCGCGGTAACTGCACTCGTGGAACTTTCCTTCTTCTCTTGAGCCCTATCTACCCCAGAGTCCATGATCTCTTGTTGGAAAATTGAAGAACAAAACAGGAACAGTCCTTCATTCCTCTGGGTAACAGGGACAACAAACCCCAGAAAGTTCAGCAGCATAAGAAACAGGAACGGAGTCTCTTTCCTCCTACAGATAGAAGCAGGGATGCGGCAGAACAAGTGGCTTCAAGATGATACTCAACATCCTCTCCTTCCTTCCGCCGGACCAGCACTTTGTCCACGTGGATGTGCCGTCCCAACATCCATTCTGCCTTGCAATCTTTAAAACGCTGAGAGGCCTTGGGGGAGCATGCCAGGTACCTGCGGGCATGTGGAACCTGAAGGTGGGTCCACACAAAGTCATTGTACCAGCGCTCCCGGCACACTTCTACCTCATACAGCAACTCCTTGGACAAGTATGGATACTCCCATCCATACTCAGCAGCAACCCTCCGGCCAAATAGGTGCTGTAGTCTCGGCAGAGGAGGCATAGTGGCTCTGTCCCCTTTGCCAGGTAAAACTATTGAGTCCGGGTGGCGAGGGACCTTGATCACATCTGGTCTGGGCATAGGTGCCCGCAACAACAGTCTCTTTTCCCCGGCATTAGGTGCAGGTGGCACTGGGAAAGGAAGAGTAGGCTGGGGACGGGACCCCTCCTCAGGCGCTGGTGCCTCCACCCGGGGTGTACTATCCCCTGTAGACATGGGTGGGTCCCTGGTTCCACGGGACGAGGCGAGAGGTACTTTGTCCCAGCCCTTTTGAGCAAACAGTTCGTCTATGGCGACATCGTCTCCCAAATCGGAGAGCGACTCTAGGTCGGAGGTGTCACACTCCTCCGCGGGCAGGTAGCCTGTAGTGTAGAAGGAATTGCTACCCCCCACGGACACACAGAGTTGTGGATCCCCGACACCTCTGCCCACACACCAAGTCCCTCCGCCTGGCTTACCTCTGCCTTTTCTAGAGGCAGGACATCCGGAACTCTTCTTACTGGATTCATCCGGGCCGGGCGTAGGCAGGAGAGATGGTCCACCGCAACCGCTGGACGGGGCTACCATACCGGTCTTTCTCTTCGGCGGTGGACGCTGTGAGACAGTGGTGACTGAGTTAGCATCCTCGGATTTCTCCCGTTGAGTAGTCACGACCTCCTCCGCGGTCGCTGCAGTGCGCGCAGGGATGGCTGTCAAAGCAGTGATTCCTCCTCTCTGAGTGGTGCTGCCTGCAACACGGCCGGGGTAGATGGTTCTTGGCTTCTCAACCGCTGAATCTACTTCAAATGGAAACTCCCCACAGGCCTCGCATCGCCTGAATGGCTTCAGATGACACACCAGTCCCGAGCAGCCGGGACAAATCACACCCAGGGCCTCAACGTCCATGCATAAATACAGGGTGAATCGTCCCCTTGGCTTTAGCCGAATCTCTGTATCGGTCACTGGAGCAGCAGTAGTCAAAGACGTGGTAGAAGGATGAAGTGGAACCCACGCTGTTTGTCCGAACATGGTGACTTGCTGTTGGTCCATCGCGCACTGCAAAGTTTTGCGCCAACGTCCCACGTGTAGTCCTTCACACGTATTGGACTCCTCCCCTTTGCTCCAGTTCGCAGGCTTTTCTTCTTTTTCTTTCTAAGTCACGCCCACGAACTAAGCGGTGGGGGTGTGCCTGGTGGCGCAGTGCAAATAGAAGCCCCCACGTGTAGTCCTTCACACGGCTGAGCTCCCCCCTTTCCTCGCTCTTCTGCGCGGGCCTTTCCCTTCACTGGGTCATGTCCACGACTTCGAGCAGGGATGTACTTTGGCCAATAATAAGGCCCACCTACTGGGAACTCCTCCCGGCAGACACGTTCAATTCCGTAGTAACACGAACACCATACCGGACCCGAGCCCCACGTGTAGCGCCCTCCACTCTCCCCTCTTTCTCATCAGCTCGTCTGTCTCTTGTCTAGGGGTACCTTAGAGGAGAGAGTGCGGGGTCACCACGCCAAGCCTTCACCACAGATGTTTGTGTGGTGTAAGCAAAGTTCTTGTTTTACCTTCGGGTCGGTGTTCTGCACCTGGAACCTCCAAAGAGAGTTACCTTGAACAATGTCTGCCAGAAAACGAGCCCCACACTATTAAAGTCCAACACTCCTTTATTCTTCTCAATGCAAAAGTGAACACAATCAGTTGGACCCCTTAGAGAACAGAACAGACAAGGAGGTGTGGATGCGAGTAGGCCCAGACACAATGAACTCTCCACTTTCCTTCCTGAAAGTGGGTTGCGGTCTCCCAGCGAAGGGGATTTCCTTCCAGGCGGTCTCCGATGGAAGGCTCACCTGTCACTGGCAATATGCTGCACCGGGTCCTCAAGCAAGTGTCTCCCACCGGTCCATTACGCCCTCCAGATTCGGGTACCCTCTCCCAGGGTCCCCTAGGATCTCCTTCCCTCGCAGAACTCAGTGTTGGGCACTGAGCTCCAGACCTCCATCCGAGTACCTCACCCCAGGCTAAAGGTGCCTGGGATGGAACACGACCTCCGAACGTCCTCTAGGCCTAGGCCGCCTAGAGGACCGACACGAACCACCGCCCATAGGCTGAAGGTGCCTGGGACTCGACTCCGTGACAAAGATGGCCGGCCCCTTTATACCCTCTCCCAGCAAGCACGGCGGGTTCCCCGCCCCACCAAACTGCTGCCGAGGGAGGACAAAAAGGAAGCACAGCACACAGCAATGGTTCAACCCCAGCCCAAGATGACAGCGCCACCCATGGGGCTGCAGGGAACTGCACATCACTGGTGTCTCTGCCAGTTTTAAACACACAGAAAAGTGTATCCCCGCTACATACGTTTTTGGGCGACGGGCGTTTTGCTTTAAGCGACAGAACACTCAAATGTAAACAGGGGCCATTGAAATTATTGGCATTTGTCCTGTTAGGCGTTTTTAAAGCTGAGGCGTAGAGCAGAAAAAACGCCCAAAAACTTCTAGGTGTAAACGAAGCCTAAATATTAGAAAAACTATACCCTATGTGTGGTAACCATCAGCCTCTGGGATTATTTACATGTGCATGTTGTTTTTGCATCTATGCTGTTTAGTCACATGCACTTGAAATTAAAGGATATTATCCCTGATTTATCAAGTAACAATAATAATAAGGCTCGCTATAATCCAAAAGAAAATCTGCACACTGATGTATTCACAGGCAAAACTTTAATCAGCCAACAAGCTTCAGCACATGGGCCGCCCCTAGGATGACCTCTCTGAAATGTTTCCCCCTATGGACAGGGATGAACTCAGGTATGTCAGATATTGGTCTAAACCTGAACGAGCTATCCTGCCAGGAAGCTGTCACTGCTGACCGCCAATCATAAGCGCTTTCCTGTCCTGCAGATGCGTGTATACACAACTTTGTACACAAATCCTTGTATAACATGGATCTAGACAGAAATAATGTCTACCTTTGGTAACTTGGGTCAAGGGTCAAAAGGATTCTGCAAGGGCACAGCAAACAATTTGAAAACTAACAGGTACACTTAGCAACGCATGGGTATTGGAGTTATTGTTGCTTTAGGCCAAACCAGATTCATTCTAACTCTTTGACAACCTCTAATACCTCCCCTGCAAAGCCCATCCGCAATTGTTAAAAATCTCCCCAAGCTATAAACCTATAAAGAGTTGCCTGCACTTATATATTTTCTTAAGCACCCTAGGAGCCTCTGATCTCGGGGTGCTCAATATACAAATGGTGAATTTGAGTTCTGTATCCAATGCGCTAAAAAAAATTCTGGTGAAGATGCCCACTGAGTGTGCTTTGCATGTACTGAAATTCTTTATCTGCTGTCCCAGAATTCACTGCATGGACCTTGCTGTCTGCCTGAACATGTTTTCATCTTGCTCCCCACCACTTTTATTTTAAGAGGAATAAACTTTTTCTGCAGGTGTTGTATTGCTTATTGACTCTAGTAATAAAACTGGATGGTGCTATGATCTATCAGTGTGTTCTTTACATTAGTCAGCTCCATTCCATGTGTGTTGTTCAGTCAGGAACATTAACTGTAGCTTACCTTATATCACTTTGCCTTCAAATCACTGCTGGCATCTATTTTGTTTGTTGAACTAATGTTCCTGAGAATTCAGCCAGTCATTTCATTAAGAATCTGAGCCCTCACCTTTTGTCTAACATCTCAGGTTCCTGCTGATTTGTTGTTTTCTTTTACACTGTTCAGAAAAACCTGAACTGCTTCTGCTTCTGTACTTTGGCCATGTGGGTGTACTGATACATTAAATGTATAGACATATCAGCTTTATCACCTTAATACTTAAGCCATGATAAAAAAAATACAAGTACATTTATTACACTTATGCCCTGTACACACGATCGGATTTCCGATGGAATAAAATCCGATGGATTTTTCCATCGGAATTCCGATGAAGCTGACTTTCATCAGTCTTGCCAACACACCATCAGACAAAATTCCGACCGTCCAAAACGGCGTGACGTACAACACGTACGACGGCACTATAAAGGGGAAGTTCAAATCCAACCCTTTGGCCTGCTTTTGCTGATTTCGTGTTACCGCGTGTTAGTAAAAGTTTGGTGTTAGCCGATTCGCGCTTTTCAGTCTCCGTGCTTTTCAGTCCGTTACAGCATGACGAATGTGCTATCTCCTTACGAACGCTAGTTTTACCAGAACGAGCGTCTTGTAATTTAGTCTGAGCATGCATGGATTTTTCTCCGAATGGAGTTCCCCACAGACGATCGGAATTTGCTATCGTTTTTTTTTCCATCTGTAAAATTTAAAACATGTTCTCTTTTTTTACACCAATGGAAAAAAGACCGATGGGGCCCACACACGATCATTTTTTCCGATGAAAAAAGTCCATCGGTCTTTTTTCATCAGAAAAACCGATCGTGTATACGCGGCATAAGTGATCTCTGAATAATTAAAGAGGACCTGTTGATTTTTGTAATATTTTATACATCAGTTTGATGCAGGGTCAAATTTTCTGATACTTGGCACCTATTTCGATAGATTACAGGAATAAAGGTCACTAAACACCAGCAATCAACATGGCTGAACATTCTTGTTGTATGTCAAGAGATGGGAAACATTAGCAGAAGGAGCTGTCAGGATTGCAGGGAGGAACATAGCACATGCTCCAATCTTCATTTTCAAATGTCCCCACAGACAGCAGTTTATTTGCAGGACCAGGGGCATCCCATAGTTTGTCACCCAATTTGGCATTTTTTTTTAACTGCACCACACATCACAACAGTGTTGAGGTGTGAATGTGACTTATAGAAAACAATGGGTTTTCTATGTGCTCTAGCAGTGACCTGCATTTATCCAGTGCAGAAAATGCAAGTCACTGAACTGTGCCCCGCTTAATTGGTTCAAAATCCTGCTGCCGAATTGTAGGCATGAGGGTAAATCTTACTTCTTTCCTAGTAAAGAATGAATGGGGGATGGAGTTTGAAAAGTAGAGTCCCATTGCCCGTTTGCAACGGCCAGTAGCGGAACTCTGGTACTCCAAACCTCTTCCCACTAGCTTGACATCACTCCTTCATTCATTACTAGAAGAGAGGTAAAGCTCAAACTCCAAGTATGCAGTCTAGCAGCAGGATTCTTGGAGTTCATTTACTAAAACTGGAGAGTGACAAATCTGGTGAAGCTGTACATGGTAGCCAATCAGCTTTTAACTTCAGCTTGTTCAATTAAGCTTTGACAATAAACCTGGAAGCTGATTGGTTTCTATGCAGAGATACACCAGATTTTGCACTCTCCGGTTTTAGTAAATCAACCCCCTTGCCATTGAAATCTGCCTAGAAAAATGTCACTATGAAGGAGAAGTACCGATTGTGTCTACAGCCTCCTGGCTGCTTTTTGGGGAAGGTGCCATGCTGGGGAAGGGGCAGTGGCATTTTAGGGAGGGGGAAGCAGCAACCTGAGGAGCAACAGACTGCAACTAAATGCAGAACACCATAAACTCACTAGCATCACAGGTATGGTGAATAGTGTGTTACTGTCTTTGCTATTTCCATATTCCATGTCAGGTAAACTTTTAAAATTAGGGCTAGTGATCAGTTGCACCTTAATTTGCTGACTTGTAGCCACCCAGCATTATGTTGCCATTTTGTTCATGAAATACAATGGAAAAACACCAAACAATGATTTTAGAGAAAACCTTAATATTGCAACAATGAGATTGCTTTCATTGTATTAAAAAGAAACATTATATTATATTATACTCTGGACATTCAGTTACACATTGTTATGAACCTGTCTAGGCTATCAAGGGCATACGACTGATACAGTTTTGTGTATAGAACTTCGGAACTTTGTGTTTTCTTGATAAAAATCCAATTACTCGTTATGTGCTGTTGAGGCTGCAGATAAAATCAAAATCTACTTAACTTTTAAAAAAAAAAAAATACTGGAAAACATTGAATCCAGCCAGATACACGACTTCAAAAGCTCCTCACTTCATCTTCTCATGTAGGAAATAAAACAGAGGTAATGATGAAAATCATATCTTTCAAATGCCTTTTGTGCATGCTGCTTTTAAACCATTGCTTTAGAGTTCGAAACTTAAAGTGTAATTCAAGCCAAACTTTTTTCTAAAGTATGGGAGGGTTAAGACTCTTGTCTGGTTTCAAACATTGTCTGTGACCCATTGGGGAGATCTAACATCACTATTTGTCCTAGTGACCATTGCCAGCAGGAGAGAAAGTATGGGGGTAGCCATGAGTAGAGGGGAGAATGTGAAATGGAGATGTGTTATGGTAACAACTGTCGGTTGGTTATGGTTCCAACCTGCTGACGTTCTGAAGATATTGCATCCCTTTCTTAGGCAGACATTTTTAAACATTAGAGCCAAAGATTACCACAATGTATCCTCAATTACTTTAAACAGATTTAATGGGCCTTTTCCCTGGGATGAGCTGCGTAACATCACAATTCAGATACTTGCTTATTGACTATATTCAGAAGAAACCTTTGTGTCTTTCTAGGATGATACACTAAAGGCGATTGAAAGGGTCCATTGGCTTTTCTTCTTTAACTTCATCTTTGTATTAAAACTACTTCTGTAACAAAATGTTTTTTGATATGTAGCACTGCCCCGTAGGGATTGCTGTGTGTAGACTTCCCTGGGACTTCCCCTTATTATCTTGTAGCCAGTTACTAGAGGTTTTCACACGACCAAATGTACTCTCATCCGCTCGTTATCCAATAATCAATCCAGGTATTTTTTGTTTGTTTTTTGGTATTTATTGTTGGAATATGGATAGGAGAAGGAAATAGTGGGATACTCCAACTGGAACTATTTTGATGAAGCTGTTCTATCTTCAGGACACTCACTAGCGTCCCCTTTGGCTGGCCCCCTTCTATTGACTCTACTAGCTGAAGGGATGGCCCTAACTGAACAGGCCCCATGACACAGATCTGTCCTCACTGTAGGCAGAAACAGATCCTTCCTGGTGTGTCTCTCTTCTAGTCAGCTCTGCAGGACATCTAGGTTTCAGCTTTACTCAATTTCAGGCCCTCAAGTCAACCATCTGAGGCTGCATGACAGCCTGTGTAGAAGAGGGGCTGCTGCCCCCTCCCTAAGAGGACCCCACTCTCCAGCCGAAGACCCCAAGCACATGTGCCCTCAGCATATACTGTAAACAGTCACCCAGCATGCACTGAGGCACTTTCCTCTGCCAATGGTCAGGGCTTTAACTATGCCTGTGCTCTCATTTGTCAGGTTTCCTCCCACTGTCCAATAAGCCCCGTCCTATTGGACCAGTGTGAAACATTCAGACAACATGAGCAGCACCTGAGCACCATGAGCAGACCCTATCAATGGATCCCTGATCCCTGGTAGGCAGAAAGCATCTATATTTTGTGGCAGCCTTCCTGGTAAGCAGAAAGACCCAAAAACTATACTCTCTTCTACCCACTTAGAAGGGTGCTACAGATACTAGTTTTCTCAACAAAATGTGTTAAGGATGTACTCCAGCCCTACGTCTTTATACCAAGTTTTGAACAGTTTTTACCCTACAAACTACGATTCTGTTGTGCCACTTTATAGTCTGAAGGGTAACACACAAATCCACTTTCTCAGGTACCTGCTTCCTTGAGCTTATCCTTAAAAGAGAAGTATGTTGTTTTTTTTTCAGAATCATACTTACCTAGGTGGATACAGCAATGCTGCATCTGTACCCCGCTGGCTCTAAGACTGAGAACTGAGCGATCAAACACCGCTGATCGCTCAGTTCTCATCGCTCCCTGTGCAGAAAGGTGTGACTGTCAGTTACCACTGTCTGCTCTGCCCTGCCCTCACTCACTGGAGCGCCAGGCTGTGTAGGGGGCATTAGCCGCCCTCTCAGGCTCTCAGCGTCTCACTGAGAGGCTGAGCTGGGTGTCGGTCCAGGTATGTGGGCGGATCCTGACTTCATTTTCACGATCTTGCCCGAGCCTGGACTTGTGACGTGTACTTTTGCTGTACATCACGGCCACTATGCCTGGTGACACACACTCATTGTTGTCTCCTCCTTTGATGTACAGACATATCTGTTACGAATAAAATAGATTACATCACAATTTCTCCTTGCCCTACATGTGCCTATCTCTTCCACCTCATACAAAGTCCCAGGGCGTCTCTCTTTGGTTTTGGTTCGTATAGGGATGGAGATGGTTGAGCAGCTGTAGCAGTTCCTATTTTCCCTTTTTCTGTGTATATCGGGTGGTAGACACCCACTTAGCCCCTAATAGGTCTCCTGCAGCTTTGGCCATGTATGCATTTTTTATTATTTGTCATTTCTAGTACAGTTATTGTTTGGCCAGTTGCCTTTTTTATATTGCACTGTGGGTACTCTCTGGGCCACTTGTCCTCTCCTCCCTGTTTCCACGGGCACTGGCATTTTCGGTTTTGGCTCGGGGGCTGCGTTGCGTGAAAGGGAGTTTTCACTGACCTCCTGCTGTCCCCGCCCATCCTTCGGGATGGGCGGGGCCACCCACGCAACGGCATCATGTCTTTTTCACGCCCGCTGATGCAGCGTCTCTGACGCCGCCGCTGCGGGCTGTGTGGGACATCCCGGATGTAATGCTATCAGCGCCTTCATGACGCTGGGTTGCGCACATCCGCACATGATGTTGGGGGCGGAGCCATCGGACTCGCCCCGGGTTTATATCCGGATGGCTGTGCGGTTGGACCTGCATTTGCGGTCTTTCCATCTGGCGTGCTGGACACCTTCCTATGGCTGTGTCTCCCTCAGATTTCTGCAACAAGGTAGCCTCCCCACTCATGACTGTTTCAGTCATATTGGGTTTTTTCATTGACATTACGTTTCTACCCTCCCCCATATATGCGCATTGTATCCACCTTGTTTGTGGATTATATCAGTACCACACTTGGTTTGCCTACAATACCAGGGTTCCATAGTGAAATATCACTTGGACCCAGCTGTAGCCCGATAGCCATACACACATTATATGGTTTACTGTATCTATTTCACATGCACATTATGTCTAGACTGCCCTTGATTATGCAGCTTACCCCCCCCTTCTTGGTTCATATCATTTTCATATTGTTTATTTATTGCTTTCGGTCATAATACACGCCATGTATCCAGCATAGCCACTCCACATTCATACTATATGGATTTTTTTGTACTTATCATTACCTTTAGATCTTTCTTGCATTTGCGTTTTGACATACAGCATCATTTACAAACCGCCATGTTTTGTGTTATATACATGTTTTTAGATATATTCCTAATTTCTTTCAGACACACTGTTGGTTTTCTGGGGTGCCCAGCAATTGCTGTCTGGGTATTTCCCACAGACCGCACAGCCTATCCGGATTTCCCGCGGGGCGTTGTTCGTATGCCTTGCCCCCTCAGCTCCCGAGCTGCACTTTGGGTTTGCCGCCGTTTTTGCATTTGCAAAAATACAAAAAAGTGACAACACAGGGTAAATAAATAAAAGAAAGTGGGAAGAAGGAAGTGAGAAGAGGAAGTGAAAGTGGCCATTGTGTAATACAATGGCCAGCCTTTGGCCAGGAATCAAAAATTCCTCTGGTCCCAGCCAAAAGGCTCGGCCCTAGAGGCAGGTGCGAAAAAAGTGTGTGTGGGGCAATGACCAAGGTGCCTAGAAAACTCATAGTGCCCCTCAACACAGTGATATTTATGGCACCCCTGGACTGCCACTCCAGGGGCACATACACCACAGGCTTTTCTCCAACCCCAGCCCACAGCTAGGCTGGTGCAGCCCCCGCCCATACCAGGAAGGCCTGGAGCTCTGAGAGCTTAGGGAGAGCCCTGGACGCAAGGGCTCCACCACCACTCCCATCGCTCCTACCTTATTACATTCGGGAAATACTAACCGTCCCCCTGGTGGGAAAGGGGAGCCATACTTTCCCGAAAAACTGACGGGAGCAAGGACCACACCAATCTGGGCCAGAAGGTCAGGGACCCGACCCTTCGGCCAGACTCAATGGTTCTCCATCCCCATCAGGAGGCTTCCCTTCAGGCTTTCTCTAAAGGAGACCTATTTCTTGCGATTGCAAAATGTATATTTATAATTCAATATCTCTACGATATGATATGGGTAAATAAGAGTTCTTTTGACTAGAAGTGAAAGCTTCAATATAATAAGCATTTATTAAAGAATTGTTATTAGTCTATCTAATACACCGCAAACATTTACAGTCTTAGGCAAGGGAGTAAATATTAGTTTCAAACACAAAGTAGGTAAATATTAGTATTAGGTTACAATACAGAGTATATACATTACATTACAAATAGACAGACAAACATATGACAAGCAAGTATACTGTAAGTACCTATAATAAAGATTCCTGGGCCCAGGTCATCTCATCTCTCTCTCTCTCTACTGATTGGGGTGGTCCTTTTATGGAGCCCTCTCCCATTGACTAAAACAGGGCGGCTACGATTGGTTACTGTTATCTCTCTCCTCCCTCCAGCCATTATATTAATTTCCCACACTAGCCCACTCTTTACTGGAATTTAGTGATAATTGGATTTGAAGATAAATTAATGAAACCGGAGGTCGTTAACTTCCCTTGAATAGGGCACTTAGCTATGCATGGAACTAGCCAGGCAAAATTACCCCTTAAATGGATATTGGTTCGTTAACATGGGAGAATACACACGCCTTTATCTAGCGAATAAAGGCGGTGCCGCATAGATTAGAAGTTTCAGATGTGGTTTCTTCCTGGCTTGTTTGAATATGAAGTTACCTCGTCAGACATGAGGACTCCGTAGCACCTTGTCACCCAGCCTTCATGCATATTCAACAGAGGACTTCTTCCCATTAGATTTCCCTCAAGCCCAGCTTGTCAGCCAAGTTAACCCTTACAGACACACACATTTCTTATTCTAACTTATATATACATATATGTACAGATATTCCCAGTTTACAATGGAAATTATTCATAAACATTCCTCATAAGGCAACATATTAATGGCCCTCAGTTACGTCGAGCAGTCCGCTTTCGGCTCTCCCTGATACTAACCGTCCAGGTACAATTACGCCAAGTGGATTTGCATAGCCACCGCCACCCCTAACCCACCGCTGTGGATCAGGGACAGTTAGCACTGTGCTACCACTTGGCAACTAATAAGAACAGATACTACACTTGATCTTAGCCAAAAGGCCGATAGCTGCCCAATTTAATCCTGGTCAGCTTTATTGATGTAAACACAGACTACACAAGCTCCTCTCTCTGTTACATTTCCTCCTAAAGGGATTAGAGTCATTAAGTCTATATGTACGCCCCTAAGGGGGGAAATGTGCCAGACGAGATTCTTGTGTGGTTTGTTTTTAAATCAACAGGATGGGTGTGGAGCCACCATCTTTATATACTTGAGCAAAAGAGCCTTATTGCCTAATGCCGTGTACACACGGTCGGAAATTCCGCCAGCAAAAGTCCGATGTGAGCTTTTGGTCGGAAATTCCGACCGTGTTTATGCTCCATCGGACTTTTGCTGTCGTTATTTCTGCCAGCCAAAGATTGAGAGCAGGTTCTCTATTTCTCAGACGGAAATAATTCCGATGGGAAATTCCGATCGTCTGTAGAAATTCCGACGCAAAAAATTCCGACGCATGCTCGGAAACAATTCGACGCATGCTCGGAAGCATTGAACTTCATTTTCTCGGCTCGTCGTAGTGTTGTACGCCAACGTGTTCTTGACGGTCGAAAGTTCTGAGAAAAATCAGATCATGTGTACGGGGCATTAGAGTTCTGTTCCTCCTGCTACCAGCTCTGTCGTTTTGAGGATTACAGAAAACACCTAAAAATATATTTAACCACTTCCCGCCCAGTCAATAGTGAATTGACGTCCGGGAAGTGGTTGCAATATCGATACTGGACGTCATATGACGTCCTGCAGGATAATGCCTTGCGCGCGCCCGCGGGGCGCGCAGCGCAGTGATCGGGGACGGCATGTGTCCCTCGGACACAGCGCTTCCCCGATCACGGTAAACAGCCAATTTCATTGGCTGTTTACCATGTGATCGGCTGTGTCAAAGTCACAGCCGATCACCTGTCAAAACAAACTCGGCGGCGGCTTGCAGAGCGGGGATCGGGGAAGGCGAGTGTCCCTTGGACACAGCGCGTCCCCGATCAGAGTAAACAGCCAATGAATTGGCTGTTTACCACGTGACCGGCTGTGTCCAATCACAGCCGGTCACAAATGTAAACAAACTCCACAGGAGTTACTACCTGATCCCTGCTCTCTCCTCACACACCGATCTGTGAGGAGAGAGAAGAGATCAGTAAGTTAGCTCAGTGTAGTTTGTCTACATAAGTTTACAGTGCACAACACGCCCCCCCCCCATAAAGAGGACCTGTCAATCAGCCCAGCCAATCAGCCCATCTGTCAATCAGCCCATCTGTCAATCAGCCCATCTGTCAATCAATCAGCCCATCTGTCAATCAATCAGCCCATCTGTCAATCAATCAGCCGATCTGTCAATCAATCACCCCACCTGTCAATCAATCACCCCATCTGTCAATCAATCAACCCATCTGTCAATCAATCAATCAGCCCATCTGTCAATCAATCAGCCCATCTGTCAATCATCTGTCACAGGCCCACCTCCATCGGTACCGCCATTGGCACCGCCACACAGGCTACCAGTACCGCCATCGGTACCAGTACCACCACCAGTACCGCCACCAGGCCCAGCATCTATACTGCCACACAGGCCCGCTACCAGTATCACCACTAGTGCCGCCATCGGTACCACCACCAGTACCACCACCCGTACCACCGTCGGTAGTGCCACCACCACCTGTACCACCACCTGTACCGCCATTGGTACCACCACCACCTGTACCGCCATCGGTACCCACCACCACCTGTACCGCCATCGGTACCACCACCACCCATACCGCCATCGCTACCACCACCACCCGTACCGCCACCTGTACCGCCATCAGTACCGCCGCCACCACCACCACCCGTACCGCCATCGGTACCACCACCACCTGTACCGCCATTGGTACCACCACCACCCATACCGCCATCGGTACCACCACACAGGCCCACCACTAATACCTCCATCGGTACTACCACACAGACCGCCACCACTACCACCAGCAGTACCATTACACAGGCCCACCAATAAGCACTGCCATAATGTCCCAAAGGGTTTACACACCTGAGGAGGCATATGCCATTCTTGCCATGTCGGATGATGAGAGCAGCGGGGAGCTCCCATTATCCGATTCTGGTTCGGAATACGAGCCAGTGGAGGATAGTGGCTCAGAGTCCGAGTCCCCGGAGGAAACCGTCCCTCCCAAAAGAATGCGATCGGCACCAAGATCAGCACCAAGATCAGCACCAAGATCAGGAGAACTGCCCACCACCAGCAGCGCCATACCCCAGGAAGAGGAGCCCAGTACAAGCAATGGAAATGCACGCCCAACCCGAAGAATCCAGCCCCAATCCTACCTTCCCGATGCCCTGGCAAACCCCTTATGGTTGCCTGCCAACTCAGGATCCGCTATCATCCCCCCTTTCACCGCACAGCCAGGTGTGCAGCCCGACACTACAAATTTTTCTAAATTTGATTATTTTTGTTTATTTTTCCCACAAGATTTGCTGCAGAATATAGTGGATCAAACGAATCTGTATGCATCCCAATTTATTGCTGCCAACCCCGATTCTTCCTACGCCCGCATGTTCCAGTGGCGGCGTCTAACATTGGAGGAATTTAAATTATTTTTGGGCCTTATGTTCAATATGGGGCTTACAAAAAAGAACGAAGTCCATTCATATTGGTCCAAACGCCCCATCCAACACATGCCCATATATTCCGCTGTCATGTCCAGGAAAAGATACGACATGATTATGCGCTTTCTCCACTTCAATGACAATTCACAGTGCCCTCCCCGAGATCATCCCAACTACGACAAATTGTACAAGATACGCCCCCTAATCAATGCCTTTTCCCAGCGATTTGAAGAAGTTTTCATCCCAGACCAAAAAATTTGTGTGGACGAGTCCCTCGTACATTTCACCGGCCGACTGCAGTTCAAGCAGTACATACCAAGCAAGAGAGCCAGGTATGGGTTAAAATTAAATAAATTATGTGATCGAGCCACTGGATACGTCTGCAAATTCAGGATCTACGAAGGCAAAGACTCCCAGCTCCAGCCCCGTGATTGCCCCACATATATTGGAACCAGTGGGAAAATTGTCTGGGAGTTGGCATACCCCCTGTTCGGAAAAGGTTACCATTTATATGTTGATAATTATTATACCAGCCTGCCCCTTTTTCGCCACCTTTACAGTAAACAAACCCCGGCCTGCGGTACCTTCAAAAAAAAACGGAAGGGATTCCCACAAAATTTATTGACAAAAAAATTGCGACCTGGAGAATCGGCATCCATGAGGAACGAGGAGGTGTTGGCCATGAAGTGGAGGGACAAGAAAGATGTCCACATCCTCTCTACGATCCACAATGACACCATGGTGGAGATCCCAAGAAGACGCGGCTCCATTGTAAAGCCTGAATGTGTCCACGACGACAATTTGTACATGGGGGGGGGGTGGATTTAAACGACCAGATGCTACAGCCCTACTTATCAACCAGAAAGTCCCATTATTGGCACAAAAAAGTTGCGTTTCACCTGTTTCACATGGCCCTTTTTAATTCGTTTGTCTGCTACCAAACAGCAACTCAAAATCACTGACTCTACTACCTCCAATATATCGAAGATATCATCGATGCCCTCATTTACCAACAAGATCCCGCCCCAGGAAGCATTCGCTCTGATAGTGTGAGTCGGCTTCACGAGCGACACTATCCCTTTAGCATCCCCCCCACAGAATCTGGAAGAAGACGTCAAAAGAAATGCCGTGTATGCAGCAGAGGAGGAGTAAGAAGAGACACCAGCTATTATTGTCCCGATTGTCCCTCCCAACCTGGCCTGTGCATCGGAAATTGCTTCAAAAATTATCATACATCCATTAGTTCCCCTTATTATTAACAGACTGCCATTTCCCTATTTGCCTGCTACCATGTTACTAACTACCTTCCATGTTAATTAACTGACCCTGGCCTGTTTACCGACGATGCCTCTGCCTGCCGATTTAAACCACGTTTCTGACTTCCACGTGTACCGACCTTGGCCTGTTAATCGACCATGTTTTTGCCTGCCACTTGGACTGATCTTTTGGCCATCTACTTTTAGTACACAGGGGTCTCACATATGTGAGGGGCTTCAGAATAGCGTTCTGAGTAGAGAAAACCAGTTTTTCGTTTTCTGTGCTCCAAGAACAGGGTCTGGTTGCCCGGAGGCTTCAAAGCGATTTGGGTGGGAGAAGCCTCTACCCCTGTCCCCCTGGCCCTAAGCTTGATGGTCCTTCCTGCTGCCTGGACCAATAATTTGGCTGTGCTGACCATATTACTGCCTGTAATGACCCATGACATTATGGACCATGTTTCTTCCTGCTGCTTGGACCAATACTTTGGCTGTGTTGACCATATATCTGCCTGCTGCCTCTACTGACTTTGGACAGCATTTCTGCCAGGACACCTCTGCCTGCTACCTGGACCTGTGCTTTGGCTGTGCTCTGGCTGTGCTGACAGTATCTCTGCCTGTGCGAACTATGGACAGTATTCCTGCCTGCTGCCTGGATGATTGCTTTTGCTGTCGCTGACCTCATCCCTGCCTGCTGCCTGGACCGATGCTCTCCTCTGTGGACCACTGCACTTCTAAAACCACAGGTAATCTTTTGTTATTTGGTATGTACCTGCTATGTGTTAGATATATGAAGGGCCTTCAAAAATGTGATCGGTAGTCAGAAAATGATATGTGCAATTAATGCTGCTAGAATGCCTGGAGGTGCTACTTGGATGTTGGGCCTCTGTATGTGGCCAGGCTGTGTAAAAGTCTCAAACATGTGGTATCGCCATACTCAGAAGGAGTAGCAGAATGCATTTTGGGGTGTAATTTTTGCTATGTACATATTATGTGTTAGAAATATCTTATAAATTGACAACTTTGTGTAAAAAAAATGCATTTTAATTTTTTCTCCACATTTTCCAAAACCTTCTGGAAAAAAATGAACCGTTCAAAAGACTCATAATGCCTCATAGATTATACGTTGGGGTGTGTGCTTTCAAAAATGGGGTCATTTTGTGGAAAATTCTATTGTCCTGGTGCTCCAGGGCCTTCAAAATTGTAATAGGTGGTTGAGAAAGGATATGTGCGATTTATGCTTGTAGAACGCCTGAAAGTGCTACTTCAATGTTGGGCCTCTGTATATGGCCAGGCTGTGTAAAAGTCTCACACATGTGGTATCGCTATACTCAGGAGGAGTAGCAGAATGCATTTTGGGGTGTTATTTTTGCTATGTATATGCTATGCGTTAGAAATATCTTATAAATGGACAACTTTGTGTAAAAAAAATGCATTTTCATTTTTTCTCCACATTTTCCAAAACCTTCTGGAAAAAAATGAACCGTTCAAAAGACTCATAATGCTTCATAGATTATACGTTGGGGTGTGTGCTTTCCAAAATGGGGTCATTTTGTGGAAAATTCTATTGTCCTGGTGCTCCAGGGCCTTCAAAATTGTAATAGGTGGTTGAGAAAGGATATGTGCGATTTATGCTTGTAGAACGCCTGAAAGTGCTACTTCAATGTTGGGCCTCTGTATATGGCCAGGCTGTGTAAAAGTCTCACACATGTGGTATCGCTATACTCAGGAGGAGTAGAAGAATGCATTTTGGGGTGTAATTTTTGCTATGTATATGCTATGCGTTAGAAATATCTTATAAATGGACAACTTTGTGTAAAAAAAATGCATTTTCATTTTTTCTCCACATTTTCCAAAACCTTCTGAAAAAAAATGAACCGTTCAAAAGACTCATAATGCTTCATAGATTATACGTTGGGGTGTGTGCTTTCCAAAATGGGGTCATTTTGTGGAAAATTCCATTGTCCTGGTGCTCCAGGGTCTTCAAAAGTGTAATAGGTGGTTGAGAAAGGATATGTGCGATTTATGCTTGTAGAACGCCTGAAAGTGCTACTTCAATGTTGGGCCTCTGTATGTGGCCAGGCTGTGTAAAAGTCTCACACATGTGGTATCGCTACACTCAGGAGGAGTAGCAGAATGTATTTTGGGGTGTAGTTGCAATTATGCATATGCTGTGTGAGAGAAAAAAACTGTTAATATGACCAGTTTGTGTAAAAAAAAAAAAATAATTAAATTTTCCCAAGAATTGTGGGAAAAAAATACAACTTCAAAAAACTCACCACGCCTCTTAGTAAATACATTGGACTGTCTACTTTCCAAAAAGGGGTAATTTTGGGGTATTTGTACTTTCCTCGCTTGTTAGTGTCTCAAGAAATGAGATATCCCTTCAGTACATCAGGCGTGATCAGATGTGATAAATTTTCAGTGATTGCCACCATAGTTTGTAGACTCTATAACTTTCACAAAGACCAAATAATATACACTAATTTGGGTTCATTTTACCAAAGATATGTAGCAGTATACATTTTGGCACAAATTTATGAAGAAAAATTACTTATTTGCAAAATTTTACAATAGAAACTAAAAAAAAGTGTTTTTTTTTTTTTTAAATTGCTGTTTTTTTGCTTATATCGCAAAAAATAAAAAACCCAGTGGCGATTAAATACCACCAAAAGAAAGCTCTATTTGTGAGAAGAAAATGATAAAAATTTTGTTTGGATACAGTGTAGCATGACTAAGTAATTGTCATTCAAAGTGTGAGAGTACTGAAAGCTGAAAATTGGTCTGGGCGGGAAGGTGCATAAGTGCATGGTATTGAAGTGGTTAATCAGATTATACCAGTGCCATTTCAAACACATTTAACAATTCAAAAAATATATCATTTGATTAAAAGGGTTGTTTTACATTTATTTGGAGCTTATCTGTAATGTTGCCCTCTCACCATTTTTGCAATTCAGACAGTAATAGATCACCTTGCAATAGGGTTAATGTACAATTACTTAGTAAAGGCAATTTCAGACTCTCATACTAGCATAAACTCATTCCATATGCAAATTATCTTTTACTTCATGTAACTTCCCCTAGAACATCATTACCATCAATAATATGTTAGCAATTTTAAGCTTAATTATTCAGTTGTAATATAATATACTTGTTTAATTTAGATGAATGCCCTGAAGAACTCATTCCTTGTGATTGGCGTGGAAAATCCCTCAAATACTCAGGATCGTAATCTTTAGAGATCAGTCCTTTTCTTTTAACTGTATACAGACCATGAACACAGGCTTACAGGCTTTAATGTACACCTTACAGGTTTTAAAGCGGACCTTCAGTCATTTTTTCAACTTTCCATCTATTAAATCTTCTGCCCTTGTTGTTTTAACTTTGGATAGTAAAACATTATTTTTTTCTGCCAGTAAATACCTTATACAGCCCACTTCCTGTTTCTTGTCTGGTAAAAAGTCTAGGCTTATGACATCATGCACAGCTCTCTCTCTCTCGTTAGAGTTTTCCAGGAAGGGAGGGGAGATGAGTCATAAGAAGGCCAATCAGGGCTGCAGGGCTGCAGAGCTGGAGGTGTGCCTCTGTGTGTCTGTGTAAATCCAGGAAGTGATCAGGCCGCAGCTTCAGCTGCCCACAGTTAAAATGGATGCAGTCAGACTTAGTGGAGGGAGATTTCTGCAGCATATTTGGCAAGTACAGGATCACAGTACAGTAAAACCTTGGTTTGCGAGCATAATTTGTTCCAGAAACATGCTTGTAATCCAAAGCACTTGTATATAAAAGCATTTTATTTACAGGATATAAAAGAGAAGAGAGGCACCTCTAATGCCGCGTACACACTATCGGTTTTTCTGATGAAAAAAGACCGATGGACTTTTTTCATCGAACAAACCGATCGTGTGTGGGCCCCATCGGTCTTTTTTCCATCGGTATAAAAAAATAGAACATGTTTTAAATTATACCGATGGAAAAAAAAACGATAGCAAATTCCGATCGTCTGTGGGAAACTCCATCGGAGAAAAAACCCACACATGCTCAGAATCAAGTCAACGCATGCTCAGAAGCATAGAACTTTATTTTTCTCAGCTCTTCTGAGTGTTTTACATCACAGTGTTTGGGACGGTCCGATTTTTGACTGATGGTGTGTAGGCAAGACTGATGGAAGTCAGCTTCATTGGATTTCCGATGGAAAAATCCATCGGAAATCCGATCGTATGTACAGGGAATTAGTGTAGCAATAAATTGCTAAATGTTGTACCTTCATTAAATTTAACTATATTGCTACACTTAGAGGCTCCTCTCTTCTTTTTTATACTCAGTTGTGACATGACGCTACTCTTATATCAAGACATCGCTTGTATATCAAGGCAAAATTTATTAAAACACTTTGCTTGTCTTGCAAAACGCTCTCAAACCAAGTTACTCTCAAACCAAGGTTTTACTGTATATATAAAATAATATTCAAAGTGGTTGGAGGGAAGCTTCAGAATGGCAAAGATGTTTTTATTCCAAATTATGTGAGCAGACTGCAGTTCCTCTTTAACCACTTAAGCCCCGGACCATTTGGTAGCTAAAGGACCAGAGGTGAATTCAGAATTTTGCACTGCGCTGCTTTAACTGTAAATTGTGCGGACATGCAATGTTGTACTGAAACGAAATTTGCGTCCTTTTCTTCCCACAAATAGAGCTTTCTTTTAATGGTATTTGATTGCCTCTGCGATTTTAATTTTTTGCGATATAAACGGAAAAAGACCGAAAATTTTGAAAAAAAATGATATTTTCTAATTTTTGTTATAAGAAAAATCAAATAAACTCAATTGTAGTCATACATTTAGGCCAAAATGTATTCAGCCACATGTCTTTAGTAAAAAAATGTCAATAAGCGTATATTTATTGGTTTGCGCAAAAGTTATAGCGTCTACAAACTAGGGTACATTTTCTGGAATTTACACAGCTTTTAATTTATGACTGCCTATCTCATTTCTTGAGGTGCTAAAATGGCAGGGCAGTACAAACCCCCCCCCCCCCCAAATGACCCCATTTTGGAAAGTAGACACCCCAGGGAAATTGCTGAGAGGCATGTTGAGCCCATTGAATATTTTTTTTTTTTTTTGTCCCAAGTGATTGAATAATGACAAAAAAAATAATAAAAAATTACAAAAAGTTGTCACTAAATGATATATTGCTCACACATGCCATGGTTATATGTGGAATTGCACCCCAAAATACATTCTGCTGCTTCTCCTGAGTACGGGGATACCACATGTGTGGGACTTTTTAGGAGCCTAGCCACGTACGGGACCCCGGAAACCAAGCACCGCCTTCAGGATTTCTAAGGGCGCAAATTTTTGATTTCACTCCTCACTACCTATCACTACCTATCACAGTTTTGAAGGCCATAAAATGCCAAGATGGCACAAAACACCCCCAAATGACCCAATTTTGGAAAGTAGACACCCCAAGCTATTTACTGAGGCATGTTGAGCCCATTGAATATTTTTATTTTTTTTGTCCCAAATGATTGAATAATGACAAAAAAAAAAGAAAAAATGTACAAAAAGTTGTCACTAAATGATATATTGCTCACACATGCCATGGTTATATGTGGAATTGCACCCCAAAATACATTCTGCTGCTTCTCCTGAGTACGGGGATACCACATGTGTGGGACTTTTTGGGAGCCTAGCTGGGTACGGGGCCCCAAAAACCAAGCACCGCCTTCAGGCTTTCTAAGGGCGTAAATTTTTGATTTCACTCCTCACTACCTATCACAGTTTCGAAGGCCATAAAATGCCAAAATAGCACAAAATCCCCCCAAATGACCCCATTTTGGAAAGTAGACACCCCAAGCTATTTACTGAGAGGCATGTTCAGTCCATGGAATATTTTATATTTTGCCACAAGTTGCGGGAATATGACAAACTTTGTTTTTTTTTGCACAAAGTTGTCACTAAATGATATATTGCTCACACATGCCATGGGCATATGTGAAATTACACCCCAAAATACATTCTGCTGCTTCTCCTGAGTACGGGGATACCACATGTGTGGGACTTTTTGGGAGCCTAGCCGCGTACGGGACCCCAAAAACCAAGCACAGCCTTCAAGGTTTCTAAGGGCATAAATTTTTGATTTCACTCCTCACTACCTATCACAGTTTTGAAGGCCATAAAATGCCAAGATAGCACAAAACCCCCCAAAATGACCCCATTTTGGAAAGTAGACACCCCAAGGAAATTGCTGAGAGGCATGTTGAGCCCATTGAATATTTTTTTTTTGTCCCAAGTGATTGAATAATGACAAAAAGAAAAAAAAAAAATTACAAAAAGTTGTCACTAAATGATATATTGCTCAAACATGCCATGGTTATATGCGGAATTGCACCCCAAAATACATTTGGTTGCTTCTCCTGAGTACGGGGATACCACATGTGTGGGACTTTTTGAGAGCCTAGCCACGTACGGGCCCCCGAAAACCAAGCACCGCCTTCAGGATTTCTAAGGGCACAAATTTTTGATTTCACTCCTCACTACCTATCACAGTTTTGAAGGCCATAAAATGCCAAGATAGCCCAAAACCCCCCCAAATGACCCCATTTTGGAAAGTAGACACCCCAAGCTATTTGCCGAGAGGCATGGTGAGTATTTTACAGCTCTCATTTGTTTTTGAAAATGAAGAAAGACATATTTTCTTTTTTTTTTTTCTTTTTTCAATTTTTAAAACTTTGTGACAAAAAGCGAGATCTGCAAAATACTCAACATACCTCTCAGCAAATAGCTTGGGGTGTCTACTTTCCAAAATGGGGTCATTTGCGGGGGTTTTGTGCCATCTGGGCATTCCATGGCCTCTGAAACTGTGATAGGCAGTGAGGAGTGAAATCAAAAATTTACACCCATAGAAATCCTGAAGGCGGTGCTTGGTTTTCGGGGTCCTGTACGCGGCTAGGCTCCCAAAATGTCTCACACATGTGGTATCCCCGTACTCAGGAGAAGCAACAGAATGTATTTTGGGGTGCAAATCCACATATAACCATGGCATGTTTGAGCAATATATAATTTAGTGACAACTTTTTGTAATTTTTTCTTTTTTTTTTCTTTTTGTCATTATTCAATCACTTGGGACAAAAAAAATAAAAAATATTCAATGGGCTCAACATGCCTCACAGCAAATAGCTTGAGGTGTCTACTTTCCAAAATGGGGTCATTTGGGGGGGTTTTGAACTGTCCTGGCATTTTATGCACAACATTAGGAAGCTTATGTCACACATCATCCACTCTTCTAACCACTTGAAGACAAAGCCCTTTCTGACACTTTTTGTTTACATGAAAACATTTTTTATTTTGCAAGAAAATTATGTTGAACCCCCAAACATTATATATATTTTTAAAGCAAAGGCACTACAGATTAAAATAGTGGGTGTTGCATTTTTTTTTCCACACAGTATTTGCGCAGCGATTTTTCAAACGCATTTTTGGGGGGAAAAACACACTTTTTTTCTTTTTAATGCACTAAAAAACACTATATTGCCCAAATGTTTGATGAAATAAAAAAGATGATCTTAGGCCGAGTACATGGATACCAAACACGACATGCTTTAAAATTGCGCACAAACGCGCAGCGGCGAGAAACTACATTCATTTTTAAAAGCATTTAAAAGCCTTTACAGGTTACCACGTTAGATTTACAGAGGAGGTCTACTGCTAAAATTACTGCCCTCGATCTGACCTTCGCGGTGATACCTCACATGCATGATGCAATTGCTATTTACATATGACGCTAGACCGACGCTTGCGTTCGCCTTTGCACAAGAGCAGGGGGGGGACAGCGGTGCTTTTTTTTTTTTTTTTTTATTATTTATTTTGCTTTTTTATTTTATTTTTAAATTGTTCCTTCCATATTTTTTTTTTTATCATTTTTATTGTTATCTCAGGGAATGTAAATATCCCCTATGATAGCAATAAGTAGTGACAGGTACTCTTTTTTTGAAAAAAAATGGGGGGTTAGACCCTAGATCTTTCCTCTGCCCTCAAAGCATCTGACCACACCAAGATCGGTGTGATAAAATGCTTTCCCAATTTCCCAATGGCGCTGTTTATATCCGGGGGGGGGGGCATTCCCTCCCACTGCTTGTAAAAGCAGTCCAGAGGCTAATTAGTCACTAGGATTGCTTTTACATGAAAGCCGGCCGCTGGCTGAAAAGAATGATACCTGCAGGCATCAATCTGGTATAACCATTCAAAGTCCAGCAACATACCAGTACGTTGCTGGTCCTTGTTGGACATGTATTGTAATCTTTTTTTTCATGCAGCCTGTTGGCTGAACGAAAAAAAGAGATTGATCGGTGGGTATGCCCACCATTAGAATACCTCCCTTCATCCACCCACTTCTAATGATGGGCATATATGCCGAAGCATGGGGGCATCCTCCCGCAAAAAAGTTATGCCGCGTACACACGGTCGGACTTTTCCACGGGCAAGCCTTCGTCGGAATTTCGACCGTATGTACGCGGCATAAAAGGTTATGCCGCGTACACACGGTCAAACTTTTCCACGGGCAAGCCTCCGTCGGAATTTCGACCGTATATAAGCGACATTAGGAGCAAAATCGCTCCTCCGCCCCTGCTGCCCCCATGCTTCGGCATATATGCTCTTTTTTTAACTGTGGTGGTGAAATCACCTCCTACAGCGTTGGAGTCACGGCTTTATGTATCGTGGGAGCAAACGCTGTTGCTGTCAAGATAAATAAATCCGCGATGCAACTGAATGGCATACCTGCTAAGCAAATGATGGTTAACATTAAAACAAAGTAACATTACAGTACAACAGTAAGACCTTACCATACCATACCTGCAAAGCAAATACCAAAACAAAACCTGGTAAAAAATATTTTTTTTTTTTAACGCAACCTGTGCCTAAAATATATATATGCCGAAGCATGGGGGCATCCTCCCGCAAAAAAGTTATGCCGCGTACACACGGTCGGACTTTTCCACGGGCAAGCCTTTGTCGAAATTTCGACCGTATGTACGCGGCATAAAAGGTTATGCCGCGTACACACAGTCGGACTTTTCCACGGGCAAGCCTCCGTCGGAATTTCGACCGTATATACGCGGCATTAGGAGCAAAATCGCTCCTCCGCCCCTGCTGCCCCCATGCTTCGGCATATATGCTCTTTTTTTAAACTGTGGTGGTGAAATCACCTCCTACAGCGTTGGAGTCACGGCTTTATGTATCGTGGGAGCAAACGCTGTTGCTGTCAAGATAAATAGATCCGCGCTGCAACTGAATGGCGTACCTGAAAACAAAAAATTACATACCTGAAAAGCAAGCATGATAAAACATTGCAGAATAGAATACAGTAAAAAAGAGCAGAACAATAGAGAGAAAATATAGAGAGAGAGAGAACAATAAAACGACAACTATTTTTGGTTTTTTTATTTTATATTTTTTTTGTGTTTTGTTTTTTACGTTTTTTTTTTTTCTTTTTTACACTTTTTTTGTAACTTTACCAACTGTAATTGTTCGGGTCTCTCAAAATGTAATGGCATCTTGGGAGACCCTGTGTAAGTGTGTCCTAGTCTGTGAAATGCTGTACCCTACGCTAAAACTTCACTTTTGAGTGGTAGCGATCAAAACATTCACCAAGGCAAAGACCAGGTTTGTCAGGACAGAGTGGACAAAAAACACGGGTGTCACGCCTAAATCCGCGCTTGCTACAGACACGACATCTTTTTTGGGGGGCTCGTTGGGTAGGGGTACTCGGGAGGGCATACGGATAATGCCTCTCATGCAGCCGGCTTACTGCATTTGGTAGGGGATGGTGAGGTGCAGAACCGCCTGGATACAGGAGTTCTGTGACTATCTCATTCTGGAATTTTAGAAGAGATAACGTCCCGCCTGAAGCTCTGTATAGCACATGAGCATTCAGCAAAGCCAATTGGAATAAGGATAGAGACACTTTTTTGTACCAGCGTCTCGCCTTACGGTCAATTAGATACGGCGCCATCAACTGGTCGTTGAGGTCCACCCCTCCCATATTTTTGTTATATTCGTGGACACAGAGGGGTTTCTCCACAACACCAGTCGCCGTACGAATTTGGACTGTCGTGTCTGCATGAAGGGAGGTAAGAAGGAAAACATTCTTATTGTCCCTCCACTTCATAGCGAGCAAGTTATTACACTTCACGCAGGCTCTCTCCCCCAGCCTAAGACGGGCATCTACAAGCCGCTGGGGAAAGCCCCGGCGATTAGGTCGCACGGTGCCACATGCTCCAATCTGATGATCAAACAAGTGACTAAACAGTGGCACGCTCGTGTAATAATTGTCCACATACAAGTGGTACCCCTTTCCGAATAAGGGTGACACCAATTTCCACACTATCTTGCCAGCGCTCCCTATGTAATCCGGGCAGTTTGCCGGCTCAACCTGACTATCTTTTCCCTCATAAACCATAAAGCTCCATACATAGCCTGTTGCCCTGTCACAGAACTTATAGAGCTTGACCCCGTATCTGGCACGCTTGCTGGGAAGGTACTGCTTGAAAGCCAAGCGGCCAGAAAATTTAATCAGGGACTCATCAACGCAGACAACTTGATCGGGAATAAACAAGGCTGCAAAACGTTCGTTGAAGTGGTTTATGAGGGGCCGAATTTTATAGAGCCGGTCGTACTCAGGGTCCCCACGTGGACGACAAAGTTCATTGTCGTTGAAGTGCATGAACCGCAAAATCTGCTCGTATCGTGTCCTGGGCATGGAGGCAGAGAACACGGGCATGTGGTCAATTGGGTGCGTGGACCAATAAGCACGCAATGACGGGAATTTATGTGTGCCCATGTTGAGGGAAAGGCCCAGAAAGGTCTTAAATTCGGAAACCGTAATTGGTTTCCAATCTTTGGCAATTTTAGGCAACTGGGGGTTAGCGGCGATGAATTGACCAGCATACAAATTACTCTGGTCCACAATAGATCTATAGAGATCTTCCGTGAAAAACAGCGAATAATAATCGATTGGCATAAAATCAGCTGTTTCCACCTGAATACCGGGTTGGGCAGTGAATGGGGGAAGTACGGGTTCTGCAGAAGTGGTGGGGACCCAATCAGGATAGGCGAATTCTGCAGGAAGGGCACTATGGGCACGACGGGCCTGCCTTTGTCTTCTTGGTGGCAGCGGGACACTACTTGTGCTTGCCACCTCGCCAGCTTGAACTGCACTTATGGGACTCGCCACGTCACCACGTGATACTGCAGTGCTGGATGTACGCCCAGGCTGTACTAGGCTGCTGGTGCTTGCCAATTCACCAGAAGGAATAGCGGCGCTTGTACTACTCTGCTCCATGATCCGAGAGCCCTGCGGTTCTTGCTCCTCAACAACCTCAGAAGATCGGGATCGGATACGCCTGACCTTAGCAGGGACCTCAACTTCGTCGTCAGAGCTATCTGACGTTGGGCCGCTGACGTCACTGTCTTCTACAGGAAGATATTCTGAGCCTGAATCTGACAGATACGTGACCTCCTCTTCACTATCTGTCATGCTCAGAATCTCGTAGGCCTCTTTACTAGTGTACCTTAGACTTGCCATTTTGGGCTCTAAATTTAGGGGTACACTAGTAAGATTCACAGGTAAAAAAAGCACCTGACTGTCACCAAATGTATCAAACGCTACAAAAAAAACTGTTAGCGATCGCAGGGATCAGGACTGTCTCTGCGAATGCTGCAGTTATGT
Source organism: Rana muscosa (assembly GCA_029206835.1). NCBI lineage: Eukaryota > Metazoa > Chordata > Amphibia > Anura > Ranidae > Rana > Rana muscosa. The sequence goes on along the minus strand of CM055123.1, from coordinate 268,473,770 downwards.
GTGTTGTGTTTGGTAAGTGACAGTGATCGATCGATACTGCACTTGGGTGGGCTGGGCTGGGCTGGGCTGGGCGGAGGGGCTAAACGCAGGTACTAGCAGGTATCTGGGCTGATCCCGCTAACACTGCGTTTTTGGGAACCCTAAACCGCTGGGGACGCTAGTATAGATCTGATCAGATACTATACCACTAAGGGAGGTGTATGCTTTGCGCGTGGGTGTTAGCGTTACTGGCACTAACCTAAAGCTGCCTGGGGCGACGCAGACCCTCTCTGGCGCTAAAACCTAATTGATATCACCCGCCGGGCGATCAGGGGGTTAAACCTTTATTGGGTTATATACGGCGGGTGCCCTGATGCTATAAAAAGCAAACTAACCAACCAGCGTCACCTGTAACCTTTATATGGTGATCACTGGTGAAAGGGTTAACTAGGGGCAATCAGGGGGTTAAAACCTTTATTAGGTTAAATATGGGGGTACCCGACGCTATATAAAAACCTGACAGGTTACCTAAATAACGAAATAACTCACTGGGTAACCAGTGTCACCAGTGACGCTTATACGGTGATCACTGGTGAAAGGGTTAACTCTAGGGGCAATCAGGGGGTTAAAATAATATATGGGGGTACCTGACGCTAATAAAAACCTGTGGCGAACCTAAAAATAATTAACTGGCTATCTAGGACACCAGCGACAAGAAAAAAGCGATCGGAAAAACGATCGCTTAGTGACGCTGGCGTTAGGGGGTGAAAGGGTTACCTGGGGGGCGATCAAGGGGTTAAACCTTTATTAGGGGGGGTTAGGGGGCTACCTTGGACCTAAGGGGGCCTAATCCTAACTGCCCTGCAACTTTTTAAGTCACAAATGACACTGATTGCAGTGATCAGTAAAAAAAATTATCACTGCAAACGGTGCACTGTGACTGGGGGTACTGGGGGTGATCTGGGGGGTGATCTGGGGGTGACTGGGGGGTGATTTGTGTGCCTACGTGTACTGGTGTCAGTGGGCTGTTGGTGCACTTACTGTGAGATGTCTTCTCTTCTCGCGCCGGATCGAAAAGACCGACACGAGGAGAGATGACATCACTTCCTCCTGCCTGTGTTTACATTACAGGCAGGGGAAGTTCTCTCATTTGCCGGGAGCGATCGAGAGGGGGTGGCCGGAATCGAACGGCCGTCCCCTCATGCCGGATCGCTCCCGAACACTTAACCACCGCTCACTGTACAGAAGGGGGGTCCGATCGGACCCCCCAACTATACAAATGCGATCACGTACATATACGTGATTCTGCCTGTCGGTGCCATTCTGCCGACGTATAATTACAGTGGGCGGTCGTTAAGTGGTTAATGCATAGCACGCTCCCAGCACAGTACAGACTCTCACCCAGAGATCCGGGTCTTGTACTAACGATCAGGACCTGGGACTCCTGCTTCCGGGTTACCCGATCGCTGTAATAGCCTTTGATTGGCTATCACAGTGATTAGTCACTGTGAGCCCACCCCTATGTTTACTTTCTCTTCTGAATGGACAGGCTCTCCTTGCAGGAGATGAAGATGTAAATAAAAGAAAGTGTAAAAAATAAATATATTAAATATACAGAAAAAATAGATAGATCAGGGTTAGATCTAGGTCAGTGCCAGGCATAGGCGTGCTCATGGGGTGTGCCCGGTGTTCCTGGGCACACCCTAATCACCCTGTGCTCCTTAGTGTAGCCAAGGGCCGACTAGTGCTGACTGTCTCCCTTGATCTCTCTCTCCTTTATTTATAAGGCCGGCCACAGACAAATAAAAATTGAAATCCATCTATAGGCAGGCTAGTTGCAGTGAAGTCGATCACTGTCTGCGACTATAGCAGTGATCATTGTATTCTGACGATGGGAAAACCTCCCGCTGTCAGAATACAATAGCGCAGCAGGAGGGATCAACACTAACTGTGGTGAAGGGGGAATCAAGATTTTTTTTTCCTTCTACCTGTGGTGGAAGAAAATAAAATTGTATAATCTATGGGGCTGCTTAATAGTGTGTGTGTGTGTGTCTGTGTATGTATAGATATGTATGTATATATACTATACAGACGCACACACGTGTTCAAGCTTTGGGGTGCACACCCTAATTCAATAGGCTGCGCACACCTATGGTGTCAGGGTTCATGTTGGGGTCAAGGTAAAGGTCACATGTCAAGGTTGGGGTCAAAGATTAAGGTCAAAGGTCATGTGAGTATATTTTTGGAAGGATTTAAAAAAAAAGAATTTCTTAAATTAGTGTTAGTGTCAGTGTGTGTTAGGTAGAATAAAAAAAAAGAAAATGCACACCATTGCTTATGGTCCCTACTATGGGTACAAACAACAAATATCATACACATATGCGGTATTGCTGTGATTGTCAGGAGCAGGTGAATTTATTTTGGATTATTCTTTGGTGGTAAATTATGATAATCGCAAGAAATATACAGCTAAATTAAAAAAAAATGTTTACTATTTTGGGCCAGTTTTCCTTTGATAATAAAAATCAGGAGATATTTATTACCATTTTACTCCAATAGAAAGCTCAGTTTTCCCTGAAAAAAAAGAAGCTATAATGCACCTAGATACACAAAGTAGTTGTGATAATATGTACAGATATACTAACACGTCAAAGTTGCACAATTTTTTTCCGGTATTCACATGTGTCAATAAGGGTTTAAACTTTAATCATTGTGCACGGATAACATCCACATACAATGTAAACTAAATTTACAACATTCATTAGTAATGAATGATTTTTGTTTTTACGGTTTCTTTTCATTTTTACACAGGTCTAGAAGAGTGCAATGGGAACTCTGGACACATAAAACAAGCACAGAGCCAAACTGAGTATCATAAAAAGGTAAGGCAACTATTAATTGAAATGACACTCCAGTTGTAATACTCTCTTGGTATATTAAAGTGGAGTTCCGCCCCCCACATGAAAAAATTAAGTCAGCAGCTACAAATACTGTAGCTGCTGAATTTTTATAATAGGACACTTACCTGTCCTGGAATCCAGCAATGTCGACACCCCAGATGTTTCCATGGGCTCTCGAGTGCTGCCGCCACCATAGCCTGTAAGGGAACCCGGCAGTGAAGCCTTGCGGCTTCAAAGCCGATTCCCTACTGCGCAAGCGCGAAGTGCGCTGCACTCTCTATCTGGCCCGGCAGCGGGGGAAGGAGGAGGAGGAGAGGGGCAAAACTTCTGACGTACCTCGCCGCCTGTTTGGAGATGGAAGCCACTAATTATCACCCTCTAATCTTCATGTATTCCCGGCCCGCCGGGTTCCGTTACCGCCTTCTATAAATGTTCTGTTTGTCTTCACTCCTAATGTGTAATCCTAAAGTGAACCGGTCACCAGCGCTCATCTCTAATATTCTCATTCTCCACTATTCGTTATATTTGTATAACCTTGTCTTTCAGGGTTATTTTGATTTATATATATTTTTTCTTATTCACTGGTATTCCCTCCCGGTTAGAGAAGTGGCTGGCTGACTGTCACACAGTGTTGTTGTTTTTTGGTCCTTTTACTATCTTACTCATTTTTCCAAAGTAGAAAAAAAAAATTACACAAAATGCCAAATATAAAAGCCCAAAGTCAGAGTATTTCTCAGAGAGGAAGAGAATACATCAAACATGAAGACAAACTCATATACCCAGTGAAGTGACTGGCCTCAGGTGATGCACAGAGATGAAGCAAATTCTCTTGCATAAGATATACCTGTTTTATCTGCCGCCATCTTTTTTTGACAGCCGTTCCCAGTCCAGAATTTATACAGCTCACCTGAGCAGTCAGAAAAGAGGGGGCCCGCACTGTCAAGTGTCTCCCTGGTCTCCCTGGTCTTCCTCTGACTCTGGGGTCTCATTCCGGTGCCAGAATAATCCCCTTCTTGCAGAAAGGCCGGACTCTGCTGTGGGCTGACCCTTCCGATAGCTGGGAACACCTACTAATGTCTAAATGCCTAGACTTCCATTTTCCACACCCCCGTTCTGCTCCTTTTTAAGAGGCAGTAACCCCCCCCCCCCCAGCAAAGTAAAAGCATAATGGGCTAGCATGCATTGAATACTAGCCTATTATGTGGCACTTGCCTACAAATGAAGCCCAGTCTGTCCCCGCTGGTGGAAGCATCCATCTTCACCCCTCTTCCTTCCGGGGGCCGCAGGCTCTGTGACTGTCTGATGGACTCAGACGTTTGGCTGTCTGTATAGCTATTGCATCTCCATTCAGTCGCAGGCTGCCGTCACACAGCTCCAGGCCACTCAATGCCTCATTCATGCTTTAGAGGTCTTGGCGCCAATGTGATTGGAGCCTGACATGCTGCACTCATCCAGTGTGTGTGTGTGTGTGTCTCTCTAAATGTCACACCTATGGGGGGGGGGGTGAGATTCATTGTTGCACCTTGCTCCATCATGATCAGTTATTGTTGTCCCAATAGATCTTTGATAGCCGTATGTGTTCCAATATTTTCAAATTTACATTTGTAATACGTTGCAAGGATTCTCAAATAAAAAAAGGGGGACAGAGAGCTGAAGCTACACTCTGCAGAACTCAGTGAGGAGAGTTCTGAGAGCTTATTGGAGGGAAGGGACACCCCCCCCCCCTTCCCCTCCACACAGGAACAGAGCCAAGGCTGTCAATCAGCTGGAGATCCCTCCCCTGTCACCATTTTTCTCTTGGTGTCAGGGAAACTTGTCAGAAGTGACTCATGCTGATAGCAGAGGAAGGAGGCAGCAAACAGACATGACACTTAGTGCTCTGGATTGAGACAAGTACACACTATAGAGGGATATACTTTGTTCATATTTCATGTCTGAGGTTTACATCCACTTATGGACCGCCGCACAACGATGTACGTCGACAGAATGGCATGGACAGGCACAAGGGCGTATAGATACTTCCCCTTTAAGAACCTGTCCGTGGGTCGCGCTCGCGACCCGGTCTGAAGCTCTGTGACTGCGCCTGCGGACCTGATCGCCGCCGGTGTCCGCGATCGGTCACAGAGCTGAAGAACGGGGAGAGGTAAGTGTAAAAAAACCTCTCCCCGTGCTTCCTAGTGGCATGTCAGTGATTGTCTGTTCCCTGTCATAGGGAACGACGATCAGTGACATCACACGCCAAGCCACGCCCCCCTACAGTTAGAATCACTCATTAAGTCACACTTAACCCCTACAGCGCCACTTAGAGGTTAACCCCATTCACTGCCAGTTTCATTTTCACAGTAAAATGACAATGGTCCCAAAAAATGACAATGGTCCCAAAAATGTGTCAAAAGTGTCCGATGTGTCCGCCATAATGACGCAGTCACAATAAAAATCGCTGATCACCGCCATTACTAGTAAGTAAAAAAAAATATTAATAAAAATGCCAATCAATAAACGCTTATCGCGATCAAAATTGTTGCTCTATTTTTGTTTATAGCGCAAAAAATAAAAACCGCAGAGGTGAACAAATACCACCAAAAGAAATCTCTATTTGTGGGAAAAAAAAGGACGTCAATTTTGTTTGGGAGCCACGTCGCACGACCGCGCAATTGTCAGTCAAAGCGACGCAGTGCCGAATCGCAAAAAGGGGCCTAGTCTTTGGCCAACTGAAGTGGTTAACCACCTGCTGTCCACCCTCCTTAGCCGTTTTACTGCTACAGGGTGGCAGCAGTGTGCCGGATCACGCATATATACGTGACTATCTCAGTTTCAAAGCTGGAACATGGAATGTTTATTTTAACAAACTCACACAACATATTACTGATCATATTACCCTAACAATACAAACTGTAACCAGAAACATATTTACAACAACTGACATACTATAACATTATCTTAATTAGCCATCTGGATTATTCGACTATTCGGCCCTTACAACAGTAAATATAAAGGACACATTATCATAAGTATAAACACATCCCACAAGGGTTTGCTAGGAGTGACAAAAGGTGTTCCAATTAGCACAATTAACAATACAAAGAGTGATCTCCCCCTCCTCAGCCTAGTAGGTAACAGACTATAGCAGGAGACCTAAGTAGCAGACTGTTCGGCTCCTACATTAAAGAACATGAAACAGAGACCAATGTGACCAGCTATTTCAATTAACATGTATAGTTCAGCATCAAACAAACCAGGAATATTATTTTTATATTTTCTGGGAGATATTGTGTATAAATATTATTGTCCCATCTGAAGTAATCCACCTCATTCTCAGTGTCCATTAACTAGTGGTCCATCATTAGAGAATGATCTGCTCTCTCCCTGGGCCATAGTCAGTGGGTAAGAGGCTTGCTACTAGTCCTCTCCAGAAGCCTCTATCTTGGTTAGGTCAGTCACAGAGTGGAACTCCGCTTTAACAACAAGCTAGTTAGGTAGACTGCATTTGTATCTAGTGGAGGGGTTGTAGAGGCAGGCCAACACATTTTTCTCTGTACAAGTCCTCTGTAAAACCAACATTTTCATGTTTGATTGGAATGTAGAGGTTCAAATGTATATTTCTCTTGGTTTAGTGCCATAAAAAGATGTTGCTAGATCTTTTTACTAAGTATAAATGTATTCAAATAATTAAAAGGCTTTTCAGAATAGGCTTAAAGTGGTTATAAACCCACTTAAAAACAAAAACTAACACCTGCAAGACAAAGGCATAATGACCTAGTATGCATAGCATACTAGCTCAATATGTAATACTCACCTTGGATCGAAGCCCCTGCTGTGGTGCCTGACACAGCACCGGCTGGCGACATGTCGTCCCGGAGTTACTTCCGGGTATCGCGGCTCCGGCGCTCTGATTGGCCTGAGCCGCGATGGCATCACTCCCGCGCATGCACGTGGGAGCCGCCAGTCACGGCGAGGCCTCCTTTAGAAATGGTACGATCGCAGTTTCTAAAGTGCGCCTGCACCGTTGTCTACGGCGCATGCACCGAAGACATCGGCGCAAGTCTCTATTGTAAATATCTCCTAAACCGTGTAGGTTTAGGAGCTATTTCTTGCACCTACAGGTAAGCCTTAATCTAGGTGTTTCTGTAGGTAAAAGTGGTTGTACATAGTCTACAACCACTTTAAAGCAGTATTAAACCAAAAAGCAAACATATATTATATTATATTATTATTATTATTATTATAATAAAGGATTTATTAAGTGCCAATAGTTTGTTACAATACAATTCAATACAGGAGGAATCAGAAGGTCCTGCTCGTTAGAGCTTACAATCTAAAGGGGTGGGTCAAATGATACAAAAGGTGATAACTGTGGGGGATGGGCTGATAAATAAAATCATAGTTGTTAGGTGGAGAGAAAAGTTTTCAGGGATCCACTAACAGTGTTGCATATAGTTGGACAGATTGGGGTAGGGAGTTCCAGATGACAGGAGAGGCTCAGGAGAAGTCCCGGAGGCGAGCATGGGAGGAGGAGACAATGGAACTAGAGGTCTTGGGAGGAACGAAGTGAACAATTTTGTTGGTATTTTGAGACTAAGATATTGTTAGTATTTTGAATTTAATTTGTTGGGTGAGTGGAAGCCAATGGAGGGATTGATAGAGAGGGGTAGCAGACACAGAGCGGTTGGTAAGGTGGAAGAGTCTGGCAGAAACATTCATGATGGGCTGAATAGGAGATAGCCTATTTAAAGGTGATCCCGTGAAGAGGGAGTTGCAGTAGTTGAGGCGAGAGAGGGAGTGTATTAGGAGCTTTGTGGTGTCATTGGTTAGGAAGGGGCGTATTTTGGAGATGTTGCAGAGGTCGAGACGGCAAGCTTTGGAAAGTGATTGAATGTGGGGCCGAAAGGAGAGTTCTGAGTCCAGGATGACACCTATCACCCTAGCTTTGGGGGGATGGGTTGTGTAATTGATCTTGACAGAGAATTCAGGGGAAGGGGCTCGTGGGGGAAGAAATATTATGAGCTTGGTTTTGGAATTATATTGCAGGTTACTAATTCTTAGATGTGATTGCATTTGTTTCCTTTTTAGGCTTTCTTTCTTCCATTTTCATCTGGTGATCCAACCAGTAAGTCTGTTGCTCTCTTGCAGTTAAAGCGGTATTAAACACTTAAAGGAGTAGTAAAGTTACATGTTTTTTCACCTTAATGCATCCTATGCATTAAGGTGAAAAAACATTCGACAATACCGCCCCCCCCCGAGCCCCCGTTTTTCTTACCTGGCCCCTCGAAAGTCCCATGCTCGTCCCCGTCATCCTCTTCGTTTTTCTGCCTGGCCGCCGATTGGCTACACTGGATAGATTGAAAGCAGCGCAGCCATTGGCTGGCGCTGCTGTCAATCACATCCAATGACGCGGCACGCCGGGGGGCGGGGCCGAGTGATACAGTCGGCGGCTATGGCCGCCGCTGTATCACGGGAGCGCGCCCGCAATCACTCCACACCATGCGAGCTCACTCGCATTAAGGTGTGGAGTCCTTGCGGGGAGGAGCCAAGACAGCCGCCGAGGGACCCCAGAAGACCAGGATCGGGGCCACTGTGTGCAAAACGAGCTGCACAGTGGAGGTAAGTATAACATGTTTGTTATTTTTAAGCAAAAAAAAAAAAAGCTTTAGTGCTCCTTTAACATAGAAAAAAAAAATCTGATTCTTCTGCAATTTATACATAACATACTAGCACATTATGAAAGACTTATCTTAAAATGAAGCCCTCCAGCAGCACGCTATCACTACTGCCAGGGCTTCTATCTTCACCCGGTCTTCCTTCCGAGTTAGTGGGCTCCAACTGTTTGAATGTCACCCCTGCACATGCACACAGAAGTTACAGTTGCGACACTTCACTCTCAATGGACGGCACACTTGAGTATGCTGTCCATTCAGAACAGTGACATTACCGGCAGCAAAACATGAAAATATCTCCTAAACGGTGCACATTTAGGACATATTCATGTTACATACAGTGAAGCTTTATTATGAGCTTCCCTGTGGGTAAAAGTAACAGAGCAGAATTTACTACCGTTTTAAGGGGATAAGACAGACCATTTAACATTGACTTAAAATGATTAGCTTTTATGTATTTAATGTCAATGGACAAAGTGTACAGCTGGGGTGCGAGCCTGAGTGTCCCCATCAGTGGCGGCTGGTGCTCAAAATTTTTGGGGGGGCGCAAACAAACTGAAAAAAAATAAAAATCAATTGCCGCCACTGTGCCCATTAAACGCAGCCACTGTGCCCAAACGCCACCAGTTTGCCCCCTCAAATACAGCCAGTTTGTTTCCATATACAGCCAGTGTGCCCCCATATATATACAGCCAGTGTGCCCCCATATACAGCCAGTGTGCCCCCATATACAGCCAGTGTGCCCCCATATATATATATAGCCAGTGTGCCCCCATATACAGCCAGTTTGTCCCCATATATATAGCCAGTGTGCCCCCATATACAGCCAGTGTGTCCCCATATATATAGCCAGTGTGCCCCCATATACAGCCAGTTTGTCCCCATATACAGCCAGTTCCCCCCAAATGCAGCCATTTCCCCCCCCCCATATACAGCCAGTTCCCCCCAAATGCAGCCAGTTTGTCCCCCATATACAGCCAGTTCCCCCAAATGCAGCCAGTTTGTCCCCCATATACAGCCAGTTCCCCCCAAATGCAGCCAGCGTGTCCCCCATATACAGCCAGTTCCCCCAAATGCAGCCAGTTTGTCCCCCATATACAGCCAGTTCCCCCAAATGCAGCCAGTTTGTCCCCCATATACAGCCAGTTCCCCCCAAATGCAGCCAGCGTGTCCCCCATATACAGCCAGTTCCCCCAAATGCAGCCAGTTTGTCCCCCATATACAGCCAGTTCCCCCAAATGCAGCCAGTTTGTCCCCCATATACAGCCAGTTCCCCCCAAATGCAGCCAGTTTGTCCCCCATATACAGCCAGTTCCCCCCAAATGCAGCCAGCGTGTCCCCATATACAGCCAGTTCCCCCCAAATGCAGCCAGCGTGTCCCCCATATACAGCCAGTTCCCCCCATATTCAGCCAGTTTGTCCCCCATATACAGCCAGTTCCCGCCATATTCAGCCAGTTTGTCCCCCATATTCAGCCAGTTCCCCCCATATTCAGCCAGTTTGTCCCCCATATTCAGCCAGTTTGTCCCCCATATTCAACCAGTTCCCCCCATATTCAGCCAGTTTGTCCCCCATATTCAGCCAGTTTGTCCCCCATATTCAGCCAGTTTGTGCCCCATATTCAGCCAGTTTGTGCCCCATATTCAGCCAGTTTGTCCCCCAAATGCAGCCTGTCCCCCCCCCAGCCCTGCACTTACCTTCCTCGGTCCGCGCCGTCCTCGATGTGTTCTCCCGCCCTCGATGTCGCTTCAGCCAATCAGGTTACCGGTAACCAGATCCGGTGAACCTGATTGGCTGAAACCTCCACACAGTCTTCTTCCAGGAACGCACCCCCGTGCCGCTGGCTCTGATAGGCACTTCCAAGTTACACCCACCGCCGGCCGCCGCTCTAATTCATATGGCCGGCACTCACCAGGAGGCCGGCCATATGTATAGTGGGCAGCGCAGCAGCGGTGGCAATACACAGATTCATGCAATGCATGAATCTGTGTATTGTCTTTCAGTGGCGGTGCGGGAGCGAGAGGGGGCGGCGCCCTCTATGGACGCACCGCCACTGGTCCCCATAATAAGCTACTTGCTATAGTGGGCACTTAGCAGGGGGGGGCAGGAGTGTTGGTGGGGGACCGAGAAGAGAAGGATAAGGGCTGCTCTGTGCAAAACCACAGAGCAGTTGAGTATAACATGTTTGTTATTTAAAAAAAAATATTACAATCACTTTAATAATTTTAATACTGGGCACTTTCACCCCCTTCCTGCCCAGGCCAATTTTCAGCTTTCAGCGCTGTCGCACTTTGAATGACAATTGCGCAGTCATGCAAACCTGTACCCAAATTATATTTCTGATATTATTTTTAGACAGATAGAGCTTTATTTTGGTCACCACCACAGGCTTTTTTATTTTTTGCTAAATGTAAAAAATATATATATATATATTTCTTTTGGAAAATTTTGTAAATAAGTAATTTTTCTCCTTCACTGATGTGCACTGATGAGGCTGCACTGATGGACACTGATGAGGAGGCACTAGAATGCAGTACTGATGAACACTGATAGGCGACGCTGATATGCAGCACTGATGAGCACTAATGGGTGGCACTGGTAGGCGGCATGGATAGGCGGCACTGATGGGCACTGATTGGTGGCACTGATGAGCAGGCACTGAAAGGCAGTACTGACTGGCCTCACTGCTGGGCACTGATTGGCATCACTGCTGGGCACTGACTGGCATCACTGCTGGGCACTGTTGGGGCTGCAATGATCATTAGGGCACTGATGATCAGTGCCCTGATGATCTGTGCACATCTCCCCTGTGAGAAAATGCCACTGATCAGCTCTCTCACATTGCCAGTGTGAGGAGAGGAACACCAATAACCCTAATTTCCATGTTTACATGTGATCAGCTGTGATTGGACACAGCTGATCACATGGGTAAAGAGCCTCGTTGACGGCTCTTAACCGAGATCGGGATGCGCTGTGTCCCAGGGATACAGCGCACCGCCGAGGGTCACGCTGTGTGCCCTTGTGGGCACACAAGTGCGATGCGATTGGAATGACGTTGTCCAAGAACGAGAGATTTGCCGCCATCATTTGTCTATAGGGTTGGCAAGAGATGGTTAAATGTTGACTCATTTTTTTTCCCAGCTCTAAATCAGCAGTTTTAGATCAAGGTTTATATTTTGCCTTGAGCAAGAGATCCCATGGTATCATTTTCTACAAACCCCTCCAAATGAAAAACAATGTATTATAGAAAATAAAATTGGATTAATTAAAAAAATTTGGCTGACAAATTTTTTGGGGGAATTGCATAATTCTAAGCCGATTGTATCTGTCTTGTATTTCAGATGATTGATGAGAGTGATACCGAAGAAGATAGAAAGCTTGGTTCTGCACATTGTATGATCACCAAAGCTGGCATCACTTGCCGTCATATAAAGCCATTTCCGACTAATTGCAATTCAGTTAGCTTTAACAGAACGTTCACGCCACTTCCCATCACATTAAAGCATCAAACCTCTTTGGATAAAACTATACATGGAACAGTCCTCCATCCTTCCAGTGAAGAGTGCAGCCCGGCTAAGAAGAAAGGATTTTCTTCTATTACAATTACAGCCAGAAGATATATTGCATCTTTAAGCCATGCTCCAAAGGAAATTACCACTGACCCAGCTTCTTCTCAGTGCAGAAGTAATGACTTATTAATGAAGGCTTCTGTTTCATCAGATGAACATGATCAGCAATGTAGATATTTAAATAGCGAAGAGTATAATACTAGGGCTCCTGAGCCTTGTGGATTATTTCATTCTCAGGAATTGCCACAACAGCCCAGCGCAACTACTCTTAAATATTTAAACGGCATCCACAAGAGGAATTCAAAATTGTTCATCTCTGGTGTTCATATTAAAGTGGCTCATACATTTCCAGGAAGCATTTATTACATAGACAGGTCTTTTTTCCTTCCTCTTGGTCAGGTTGCCAACCCAAGAACATATAAATCGACAATGTCTTTTAAAATACAGCCCAGGGAAAGAAGACAAACTGGGATTAGTAGATGTGTGACTCCGAAATTACCTGCTTACCCTCTCTGCTGCTATTTCTCAATGCAAGGTACTAAGGGAAATAGTAAATGTAAAGCAGATCAAACTCAGCCACCAAAATCAATCCGTGAAATTCAGTGTACACAGTATAAAGAGCATCGAGAGAGTCAAGAGGAGAAGCAAAATGTTCACAACCATGAAGCAAGTCAACATGTTTCCAGTTATCGAAATATGAAAGGTGAGATTCACAGGATGGTAAATAGTATAGAGTAACTGTGTGCACAAAATTAGGGTGCCATCTTTTTAGCTCGACCAGTATTTCTTGACATAATGACATTTATTTTAATCCAGACCCAAGTTATGTTCAGCCTTTATAACAGATATCGTTATATGTAAAACATAGATTCCTTTTCTTTACAAGGGTCAGATGTAAACGTTTTACTCTCCATAGTGCAGGTACTGAACCCACACATTGAGTTGTAGCAGGTTCACAATGGTGGATGCACACCTCACATTCTCTTGAAATTAATTGATGTGAAAATGAAAAAAAAGGTTAAGTTAGTGTAGCACACAGACCCTTTTTCTCCTGCTTACCTCCACCTGCAGAGTAGGGCACACCATGCCACATGCCCGTATCCTCCTGGTATAAGAGGTTGAGCGGTGTTCATACAATTTTTGGGTCCTGCAGCGAGTTACCTCCTTCCGTTGGTTCTCGTCCCTAGAGTGTAGGGAAAAGTCTAATCTCTTTCCTAAAAAAAGGCCAATGTCCAGACTGTTTTTAAACTCCAACAGACGAGTTTATTTTTCTTGCTTGGAACTTAGTGGGAAAACTGAAGATAGAGATAGAGTTGCGTAGGGAAGTAGGTTCAGGCACGCGGCACTTATCTGCCCTCGTCGCCACTCAGGCCTGAGTGGGTATTGCTCACCTGGATAGATCCCTCTCACGGTTCCAGCAGCCGGAGTGAAGCACGAACAGTTACTTTAGAGTTTTGTCCCCTCCAGGGACAGGTTCAGGAGATCCTCTGCCACAGAATCTCCCGGTCTTTAAATCCGGAACGCCTAACCACTTAAGCCCCGGACCATTTCGGGCCATTAGGACCAAGCCTGTTTTTGGGATTCGGCACTGCGCTGCTTTAACTGTAAATTGTGCGGACATGCAATGTTGTACCCAAATGAAATTTGCGTCCTTTTCTTCCCACAAATAGAGCTTTCTTTTAATGGTATTTGATTGCCTCTGCGATTTTTATTTTTTGCGATATAAACAGAAAAAGACCGAAAATTTTGAAAAAAAATGATATTTTCTACTTTTTGTTATAAGAAAAATCGAATAAACTCAATTTTAGTCATACATTTAGGCCAAAATGTATTCAGCCACATGTCTTTAGTAAAAAAAATGTCAATAAGCGTATATTTATTGGTTTGCGCAAAAGTTATAGCGTTTACAAACTAGGGTACATTTTCTGAAATTTACACAGCTTTAAATTTATGACTGCCTATCTCATTTCTTGAGGTGCTAAAATGGCAGGGCAGTACAAAACCCCCCCAAATGACCCCATTTTGGAAAGTAGACACCCCAAGGAAATTGCTGAGAGGCATGTTGAGCCCATTGAATATTTTTTTTTTTCGTCCCAAGTGATTGAATAATGACAAAAAAAAAAAAATTACAAAAAGTTGTCACTAAATGATATATTGCTCACACATGCCATGGTTATATGTGGAATTGCACCCCAAAATACATTCTGCTGCTTCTCCTGAGTACGGGGATACCACATGTGTGGGACTTTTTAGGAGCCTAGCCACGTACGGGACCCCGGAAACCAAGCACCGCCTTCAGGATTTCTAAGGGCGCAAATTTTTGATTTCACTCCTCACTACCTATCACAGTTTCGAAGGCCATAAAATGCCAAAATAGCACAAAACCCCCCCAAATGACCCCATTTTGGAAAGTAGACACCCCAAGCTATTTACTGAGAGGCATGTTCAGTCCATGGAATATTTTATATTTTGCCACAAGTTGCGGGAATATGACAAACTTTTTTTTTTTTTGCACAAAGTTGTCACTAAATGATATATTGCTCACACATGCCATGGGCATATGTGAAATTACACCCCAAAATACATTCTGCTGCTTCTCCTGAGTACGGGGATACCACATGTGTGGGACTTTTTGGGAGCCTAGCCGCGTACGGGACCCCAAAAACCAAGCACCGCCTTCAAGGTTTCTAAGGGCATAAATTTTTGATTTCACTCCTCACTACCTATCACAGTTTTGAAGGCCATAAAATGCCAAGATGGCACAAAACCCCCCCAAATGACCCCATTTTGGAAAGTAGACACCCCAAGCTATTTGCTGAGAGGCATGTTGACCCCATTGAATATTTTTTTTTTTTGTCCCAAATGATTGAATAATGACAAAAAGAAAAAAAAAAAATGTACAAAAAGTTGTCACTTAATGATATATTGCTCACACATGCCATGGTTATATGTGGAATTGCACCCCAAAATACATTCTGCTGCTTTTCCTGAGTACGGGGATACCACATGTGTGGGACTTTTTGGGAGCCTAGCCGCGTACAGGGCCCCAAAAACCAAGCACCGCCTTCAGGATTTCTAAGGGCATAAATTTTTGATTTCACTCCTCACTACCTATGACAGTTTTGAAGGCCATAAAATGCCAAAATAGCACAAAACCCCCCCAAATTACCCCATTTTGGAAAGTAGACACCCCAAGCTATTTGCTGAGAGGCATGTTGAGTCCATGGAATATTTTATATTTTGCCACAGGTTGCGGGAATATGACAAACTGTTTTTTTTTTGCACAAAGTTGTCACTAAATGATATATTGCTCACACATGCCATGGGCATATGTGAAATTACACCCCAAAATACATTCTGCTGCTTCTCCTGAGTACGGGGATACCACATGTGTGGGACTTTTTGGGAGCCTAGCCGCGTACGGGACCCCAAAAACCAAGCACCGCCTTCAAGGTTTCTAAGGGCATAAATTTTTGATTTCGCTCCTCACTACCTATCACAGTTTTGAAGGCCATAAAATGCCAAGATGGCACAAAACCCCCCCAAATGACCCCATTTTGGAAAGTAGACACCCCAAGCTATTTGCTGAGAGGCATGTTGAGCCCATTGAATATTTTTTTTTTGTCCCAAATGATTGAATAATGACAAAAAGAAAAAAAAAAATGTACAAAAAGTTGTCACTAAATGATATATTGCTCACACATGCCATGGTTATATGTGAAATTACACCCCAAAATACATTCTGCTGCTTCTCCTGAGTACGGGGATACCACATGTGTGGGACTTTTTGGGAGCCTAGCCGCGTACGGGACCCCAAAAACCAAGCACCGCCTTCAAGGTTTCTAAGGGCATAAATTTTTGATTTCACTCCTCACTACCTATCACAGTTTTGAAGGCCATAAAATGTCAAAATAGCCCAAAACCCCCACAAATGACCCCATTTTGGAAAGTAGACACCCCAAGCTATTTGCTGAGAGGCATGGTGAGTATTTTACAGCTCTCATTTGTTTTTGAAAATTAAGAAAGACATTTTTTTTTCTTTTTTTTTTTCTTTTTTTACATTTTCAAAACTTTGTGACAAAAAGCGAGATCTGCAAAATACTCAACATACCTCTCAGCAAATAGCTTGGGGTGTCTACTTTCCAAAATGGGGTCATTTGGGGGGGTTTTGTGCCATCTGGGCATTCCATGGCCTCCGAAACTGTGATAGGCAGTGAGGAGTGAAATCAAAAATTTACACCCATAGAAATCCTGAAGGCGGTGCTTGGTTTTTGGGGTCCCGTACGCGACTAGGCTCCCAAAAAGTCCCACACATGTGGTATCCCCGTACTCAGGAGAAGCAACAGAATGTATTTTGGGGTGTAATTCCACATATGCCCATGGCATGTTTGAGCAATATATAATTTAGTGACAACTTTTTGTACATTTTTTTTTTTTGGTCATTATTCAATCACTTGGGACAAAAAAAAAAAATATTCAATGGGCTCAACATGCCTCTCAGCAAATAGCTTGAGGTGTCTACTTTACAAAATGGGGTCATTTGGGGGGGTTTTGAACTGTCCTGGCATTTTATGCACAACATTAGGAAGCTTATGTCACACATCATCCACTCTTCTAACCACTTGAAGACAAAGCCCTTTCTGACACTTTTTGTTTACATGAAAGAAATTTTTTTTTTGCAAGAAAATTATGTTGAACCCCCAAACATTATATATTTTTTTAAAGCAAAGGCCCTACAGATTAAAATAGTGGGTGTTGCATTTTTTTTTTCCACACAGTATTTGCGCAGCGATTTTTCAAACGCATTTTTTGGGGGAAAAACACACTTTTTTTATTTTTAATGCACTAAAAAACACTATATTGCCCAAATGTTTGATGAAATAAAAAAGATGATCATAGGCCGAGTACATGGATACCAAACACGACATGCTTTAAAATTGCGCACAAACGCGCAGCGGCGACAAAACTACATTCATTTTTAAAAGCATTTAAAAGCCTTTACAGGTTACCACGTTAGATTTACAGAGGAGGTCTACTGCTAAAATGACTGCCCTCGATCTGACCTTCGCGGTGATACCTCACATGCATGATGCAATTGCTGTTTACATATGACGCTAGACCGACGCTTGCGTTCGCCTTTGCGCAATAACAGGGGGGGACAGCGGTGCTTTTTTTTTTTTTTTTTTATTATTTATTTGGCTTTTTTATTTTATTTTTAAACTGTGCCTTCCATATTTTATTTTTTTACCATTTTTATCGTTATCTCAGGGAATGTAAATATCCCCTATGATAGCAATAGGTAGTGACAGGTACTCTTTTTTTGAAAAAAATTGGGGGGTTAGACCCTAGATCTTTCCTCTGCCCTCAAAGCATCTGACCACACCAAGATCGGTGTGATAAAATGCTTTCCCAATTTCCCAATGGCGCTTTTTATATCCGGGGGGGGGGGACATTCCCTCCCACTGCTTGTAAAAGCAGTCTAGAGGCTAATTATCTGCTAGAATTGCTTTTACATGAAAGCCGGCTGCTGGCTGAAAAGAATGATACCAAGATGATACCTAAACCCGCAGGCATCATTCTGGTATAAACATTCAAAGTCCAGCAACATACCAGTACGTTGCTGGTCCTTGTTGGACATGTATTGTAATCTTTTTTTTCATACAGCCTATTGGCTGAACGAAAAAAAGAGATTGATTGGTGGGTATGCCCACCATTAGAATACCTCCCTTCATCCACCCACTTCTAATGATGGGCATATATGCCGAAGCATGGGGGCATCCTCCCGCAAAAAAGTTATGCCGCGTACACACGGTCAAGCCTTCGTCGGAATTTCGACCGTATGTACGCGGTATAAAAGGTTATGCCGCGTACACATGGTCGGACTTTTCCACGGATAAGCCTCCGTTGGAATTTCGACCGTATATACGTGGCATTAGGAGCAAAATCGCTCCTCCGCCCCTGCTGCCCCCATGCTTCGGCATATATGCTCTTTTTTTTAACTGTGGTGGTGAAATCACCTCCTACAGCGTTGGAGTCACGGCTTTATGTATTGTGGGAGCAAACGCTGTTGCTGTCAAGATAAATAGATCCGCGCTGCAACTGAATGGCGTACCTGCTAAGCAAATGGTGGTTAACATTAAAACAAAGTAACATTACAGTACAACAGTAAGACCTTACCATGCCATACCTGCAAAGCAAATACCAAAACAAAACCTAGTAAAAAAGAAAAAAATGTTTTAACGCAACCTGTGCCTAAAATATATATATGCCGAAGCATGGGGGCATCCTCCCGCAAAAAAGTTATGCCGCGTACACACGGTCGGAATTTCGACCGTATGTACGCGGCATTAGGAGCAAAATCGCTCCTCCGCCCCTGCTGCCCCCATGCTTCGGCATATATGCTCTTTTTTTTAACTGTGGTGGTGAAATCACCTCCTACAGCACTGGAGTCACGGCTTTATGTATCGTGGGAGCAAACGCTGTTGCTGTCAAGATAAATAATTCCGCGCTGCAGTTGAATGGCGCACCTGAAAACAAAAAATTACATACCTGAAAAGCAAGCATGATAAAACATTGCAGAATAGAATACAGTAAAAAAGAGCAGAACAATAGAGAGAAAATAGAGAGAGAGAGAACAATAAAACGACAACTATTTTTGGTTTTTTTATTTTATATTTTTTTTGTGTTTTGTTTTTTACGTTTTTTTTTTACACTTTTTTTTGTAACTTTACAACTGTAATTGTTCGGGTCTCTCAAAATGTAATGGCATCTTGGGAGACCCTGTGTAAGTGTGTCCTAGTCTGTGAAATGCTGTACCCTACGCTAAAACTTCACTTTTGAGTGGTAGCGTTCAAAACATTCACCTTGGCAAAGACCAGGCTTGTCAGGACAGAGTGGACAAAAACTACGGGTGTCACGCCTAAATCCGCGCTTGCTACAGACACGACATCTTTTTTGGGGGTGGCTTTGGGTAGGGGTACTCGGGAGGACATACGAATAATGCCTCTCATGCAGCCGGCTTACTGCATTTGGTTGGGGATGGTGAGGTGCAGAACCGCCTGGATACAGGAGTTCTGTGACTATCTCATTCTGGAATTTTAGAAGAGATAACGTCCCGCCTGAAGCTCTGTATAGCACATGAGCGTTCAGCAAAGCCAATTGGAATAATGATAGAGACACTTTTTTGTACCAGCGTCTCGCCTTACGGTCAATTAGATACGGCGCCATCAACTGGTCGTTGAGGTCCACCCCTCCCATATTTTGGTTATATTCGTGGACACAGAGGGGTTTCTCCACAACACCAGTCGCCGTACGAATTTGGACTGTCGTGTCTGCATGAAGGGAGGTAAGAAGGAAAACATTCTTATTGTCCCTCCACTTCATAGCGAGCAAGTTATTACACTTCAAGCAGGCTCTCTCCCCCAGCCTAAGACGGGCATCTACAAGCCGCTGGGGAAAGCCCCGGCGATTAGGTCGCACGGTGCCACATGCTCCAATCTTATGATCAAACAAGTGACTAAACAGTGGCATGCTCGTGTAATAATTGTCCACATACAAGTGGTACCCCTTTCCGAATAAGGGTGACACCAAGTTCCACACTATCTTGCCAGCGCTCCCTATGTAATCCGGGCAGTTGACCGACTCAATCTGACTGTCTTTTCCCTCATAAACCGTAAAGTTCACTACATAGCCTGTTGCCCTGTCACAGAACTTGTAGAGCTTGACCCCGTATCTGGCACGCTTGCTGGGAAGGTACTGCTTGAAAGACAAGCGGCCAGAAAATTTAATCAGGGACTCATCAACGCAGACAACTTGATCGGGAGTAAACAAGGCTGCAAAACGTTCGTTGAAGTGGTTTATGAGGGGCCGAATTTTATAGAGCCGGTCGTATTCAGGGTCCCCACGTGGACGACAAAGTTCATTGTCGTTGAAGTGCATGAACCGCAAAATCTGCTCGTATCGTGCCCTGGACATGGAGGCAGAGAACACGGGCATGTGGTCAATTGGGTGCGTGGACCAATAAGCACGCAATGACGGAAATTTATGTGTGCCCATGTTGAGGGAAAGGCCCAGAAAGGTCTTAAATTCGGAAACCGTAATTGGTTTCCAATTTCTGGCAATTTTAGGCAACTGGGGGTTAGCGGCGATAAATTGACCAGCATATAAATTACTCTGGTCCACAATAGATCTATAGAGATCTTCCGTGAAAAACAGCGAATAAAAATCGATTGGCATAAAATCAGCTGTTTCCACCTGAATACCGGGTTGGGCAGTGAATGGGGGAAGTACGGTTTCTGCAGAAGTGGTGGGGACCCAATCAGGATAGGCGAATTCTGCAGGAAGGGCAGTATGGGCACGACGGGCCTGCCTTTGTCTTCTTGGTGGCAGCGGGACACTACTTGTGCTTGCCACCTCGCCAGCTTGAACTGCACTTATGGGACTCGCCACGTCACCAAGTGTTACTGCAGTGCTGGATGTACGTCCAGGCTGTACTAGGCCGCTGGTGCTTGCCAATTCACCAGAAGGAATAGCGGCGCTAGTACTCCTCTGCTCCATGATACGAGAGACCTGCGGTTCTTGCTCCTCAACAACCTCAGAAGATCGGGATCGGGTACGCCTGACCTTAGCAGGGACCTCAACTTCGTCGTCAGAGCTATCTGACGTGGGGCCGCTGACGTCACTGTCTTCTACGGGAAGATATTCTGAGCCTGAATCTGACAGATACGTGACCTCCTCTTCACTATCTGTCATGCTCAGAATCTCGTAGGCCTCTTTACTAGTGTACCTTCGACTTGCCATTTTGGGCTCTAAATTTAGGGGTACACTAGTAAGATTCACAGGAAAAAAAGCACCTGACTGTCGTCAGCAAATATATCAAACGCTACAAAAAAACTGTTAGCGATCGCAGGGATCAGGCCTGTCTCTGCGAACGCTGCAGTTATGTGTGTTGTGTTTGGTAAGTGACAGTGATCGATCGATACTGCACTTGGGTGGGCTGGGCTGGGCTGGGCGGAGGGGCTAAACGCAGGTACTAGCAGGTATCTGGGCTGATTCCGCTAACACTGCGTTTTTGGGAACCCTAAACCGCTGGGGATGCTAGTATAGATCTGATCAGATACTATACCACTAAGGGGGGTGTATGCTTTGCGCGTGGGTGTTAGCGTTACTGGCACTAACCTAACACTGCCTGGGGCGACGCAGACCCTCTCTGGCGCTAAAACCTAATTGATCTCACCCGCCGGGCGATCAGGGGGGTTAAACCTTTATTGGGTTATATACGGCGGGTGCCCTGATGCTATAAAAAGCAAACTAATCAACCAGCGTCACCCGTAACCTTTATATGGTGATCACTGGTGAAAGGGTTAACTAGGGGCAATCAGGGGGTTAAAACCTTTATTAGGTTAAATATGGGGGTACCTGACACCAATAAAAACCTGCGGCGAACCTAAAAAAAAAATAACTGCCTATCTAAAACACCAGCGACACGAATACAGCGATCGGAAAAACAATCGCTTAGTGACGCTGAAGTTAGGGGGTGAAAGGGTTACCTGGGGGGTGATCAAGGGGTTAAACCTTTATTAGGGGGGTTAGGGGGCTACCCTGGACCTAAAGGGGCCTAATCCTAACTGCCTTGCAACTTTTTACAATCACAGATGACACTAAATGCAGTGATCAGTAAAATAAATGATCACTGCAATCAGTGACACTGTGATTGGGGGCTTTGGGGTGACCTGGGGGGTGATCTGGGGGTGACTGGGGGGTGATTTGTGTGCCTATGTGTACCTACGTGTCAGTGGACTGTTGGAGCACTAACCTCTGTCTTCACTCCTCGGCGCCGGGAACGAAAAGACCGCGGCGAGGGAGATGACATCACTTCCTCCAGCCTGTGTTTACATCACATGGCGGAGGAAGCAATTTCATTGGCCGGGAGCGATCGCGAGGGGGGGGGGCGGAATCGAGCGGCCGCCCCCTCATGCCTGATCGCTCCCGAACACTTAACGGCCGCTCACTGCAGTGATGGACCCCCCAACTGCACAAAGGCGATCACGTAGATCTACGTGATTCTGCCTGTCCGTGCCATTCTGCCGACGTAAATCGGCGGTGGGCGGTCGTTAAGTGGCTAAGCACCTGTAACTTTTAGAGACCATAGGTGCCAATGGGGCACGTTACAAGAGCTGTTTCACAGATCACAGAATCTTTCCCTCTGACAGGCAACCAGGCCTCTCCCGAGACAGTGACTTCCTTCACCGATTCCCTGGACAGGTCCTCCCCTGGTTTCCTGTCCTTCAGAGCGGGTTACCCTCCCACGGGCACCCTGGGACTTCTGTGGTTTGGTTTAGTTGTAGGCCTCAGTTAAAGGTACTGGGCCTACCTGGAACAATGCAGCCTCGGGCCAAAGGTGCCCGGGACTGACCACACACACGCACCCCTGGCCTGGAGGGCCAAAGGGCGCGAATCAAACGCCTCAGATCATGGCGTCGGCCCCTTATGTATCCCCTCCCGGCATGCACAGCATGTAGACCACGCCCACTGCACAGCTGCTGAGAGAGATCACCCAATCACGCCGCAACGCCACCTGTGGTTCGACCCAAGACCTGGGCAACAATGCCACCTGCAGGTCAATGGGAACTATACAACCAGGTAGTATTCCAGCAGAGCAGAGTCCAATTTAGGCAAATCAAATAGCCTGAGCCAAACTATCGCTCAGGCTGCCCACGAAATTTCAGGCATAGCGACCCCAAATGTGGGGGTCCGCTACATTAGATTTCTGCTGTTATTGCTGTCCATTTTCAAGACATTTCCTGTAAAAATAAACGGATCAAAAAGGAGAAACGGAAAACGAGAGTGTACAGGACTAGTTCTCAATCTCCTCTGGACAATAATTTCAGCAGTTGCCCATCATCTAGTCTTCTCAAAACTGTCAGATAACTGTGGGTGGCCAGATCTACTGCAGATTCAGCTGTCTACCATCTAACAAAAAAAACTCTTGGGATCTGTTCTAGCCTAATGCCCCATACACACGATCGTTTTTCATGCCGTTAAAAATGCCATTTTAAAAAATGGCCATTAAAAATGATCGTGTGTAGGCTCCAGAGCATTTTTAACGACGTGAAAAACGGCCATTAAAAATTCCGGACATGCTCTCTTTTTTCACGTCGTTTTTCATGTCGTTTTTTTTAACGACGGGAAAAACGATAGTGTGTATGCTTTCACGACGTGAAAAAAAACGCGCATGCTCAGAATCAAGTATGAGACGGGAGCGCTCGTTCTGGTAAAACTAGCGTTCGTAATGGAGATAGCACATTCATTACACAGTAACGGACTGAAAAGCGCGAATCGTCGCTCAACAAACTTTACTAACATGAAGGGTGGCGCCATTCGAACGGAACTTCCCCTTTATAGTGCCGTCGTACGTGTTGAACGTCACTGCGCTTTGCTTGATCGTTTTTTTTAATGATAGTGTGTACGCAAGGCAGGCTTGAGAGGAAACATGAAAAAAAACGAGGAGAAAAACGTCGGTTTAAAAAATGACATTAAAAACGATCGTGTGTACGGGGCATAAGGCTAGATTCACATTTGTCCAGGTCCTGCATGCCACATTTGCCTGTACACAGCAGCCCATTCATTTAAGGGCTGCTGTATCTGCAGGAAACTGCAAGGAAAAAGTCCTTGAGGGTTTTTTTCAAAATTTGGCTGCACGGAACCTTTTGGTGCTGTGGCACCATGTGGCTTTGTGCACCCACAAATGTGCCGTGTTTTCTGATGCATGGGTATGCCATTAAGACCTAATATTAAAGTCTTGTTTTTTTTCTGTTTAAAAATAACAAACATCTTATACAAACCTGCTCTGTGCAGTGGTTTTGTACAGGGCAGCCCAGATCTTCCTCTTCTCAGGTCCCTCGCCAGCACTTCTGGCCCCTCCCTACTGTCAAGTGCCCCCACAGCAAGCAGCTTGCTATAGGGGCACCCAAGCCGAGTCACAGGTCTGTGCGTCCATTCAGACACGGAGCCACTTCTCGGCCTCTTTCTCTCCTCGTTGGCTCACTGACTTTGATTGACAGCAGCGGGAGCCAATGGCACCAATCAGGAGGGTGTTTCTCGGACAGCCGAGGCTCTCGTGCAACATTGCTGGATCTAGATGGGACTCAGGTAAGTATAGGGGGGCTGCTGCACACAGAAGTTTTTTTTATCTTAATGCATAAAATGCATTAGGATAAAAAAAACTTTCTGCCTTTAGAACCACTTTAAAGGAGAAGTCCAGCCTGAGCTTTTTAGGCTGGGCTTCTCCTCTGGGTCACAGGAGTGCAATTCGTTTGGCACTACTGTGACCCATTTTCAGCGGAGAGTGGTCTGAAGTCCACTCTCCACTAACGTCACTGCCATCAGTTGGGGCAGCTCGTCATCACGACTTCCAAGTCGGGATCCGCCAGCTGCCCTGATTGATGGCAGTCTCAGCGAGCCGCTGAGACAGCCTCTCCCCACCCCTCCACTGCTCGGCGCTCCAATGAGTGCTGAGAAGTAGAGCAGAAGCCATGCTGACTGACATTCAGCATGGCTCTGCTCGGGGAGGAGTAAGAACCCAGCCATCGGCGGTGTTCGTGGCTCGTTTCTCAGTGCAGCGATGCCGGGGGACAGCTGCAGCATCAGCCTGATGCTCCATCCACGAGGTAAGTATGAATAGCAAAAAAACAAACAAACCCATACTTCTCTTTTAATGTTCACCCCTAAAGAGCAGCATGTATTGTCTGAGGGTCAGGGAGTGCATGCAATCAGCACTCATTCTCCAGCCCGCATATATGTGAACCTAGCCTAAATGTAAACTACAGTCTGTTTACAGATTTTTTTTTTAGACAAATTCAGACTTGATCAGCTTAATTTAAGTCATGCAATGTACAGTATATAAATATTACCAAAAAGGGTGTTTATGTTTAAAAATCTTGTTTTTAGGAGCAGACAAAATTGTATATTATTTGTGCAGGATGTCCTTCCAGATACTGATGATTGAAAGCAATACATTTTTAGGATCAACTGAACTTCACCCTTATAAATAAACTTCAGGCAAACAGATAAGCAAAAAGTGGAAATGCAGCCAGCCCTGTTGTACCGGGCACGGCCCCCATCAGCTCCACAGGGGGGCCCGGGCAACTTTACAGTTAATTTATGCATGTTAAAATTCCTGAAACCATACCAAGCTACTATTTGCTTAGAGAAGGGGGGGGGGTTGTAATTACATTTTCCCGGGCCCCATCTGGTCTACAGAGGGGCCCAGGAGATGAGCGCAGCGTTCGGACTATTTTTCCTTTTTCGGGCGCATGTACAGAAAGCCGCCCTGCACATTGCTCTGCTAGTTAATTTGTCCCGGTTGCCGCTGCCCACTGCCTTTCCTGGTGGAGTGATACTACGAGGCTCCGCTTAGCTCCGCTCCCGTGATCAGGTGCCAACTGCCAAAACTCAGGTGAGGAGACAAGCGTCTCAGTGGATGAGAGGGAGCAAGAACATGGAGGACAGCGACGCATTGCTGCACATGCACTGCACACAGTGAGTGGAGAACAGAAGATAGAATCCTTCACTGTGTCTCACTTAGGCTAACATACAGCATAGCAGATTATGATTATCAGCATTATGATACTCAAGCAGGCAGCACAGTCAGCATGTGTTCTGTCATGGATCTGTTACAGTAAGGTGACCAGATTTTTCAAATGAAATCCGGGGACATATTTTTTTTACTAGTAATGGAGGCAATCAGCGACTCTCTGACCATCGCTGCCGCCTCACAGCCTGTCAAGTCTCACTCTCCGGGCCCCGGTTACTACTGGGTGGGGAGCGGAGGAAGATCACTCCACCAGGGAAGGAAAGGAGATAAACAGGCAGGTGGCTGGCCGGGACTTGAGCCAAGGCAGAAAAACATGCAAGCGGAGCAATAACTGAAGAAATATTCCCTCCGCTCTGACCAGCACATGATCATCAGAAAGGGGCACAGATAATGGAAAGAAATACACCCCCCTAAACTAGTAGGAGCGGGGGTGTGTAATTCAGATTTTTTTTTTTTTATTCTGCACTGCCTGTCTTTGAAATGGCCCCAGGCCCTGTTCAAATCCAATCCGGGGACAAAACCGGGGACAGACTTGGTCCGGGGACAGTGTCCTCAACCCGGGGACTGTCCCCTGAAACCGGGGATGTCTGGTCACCCTATGTTACAGTGTGTCCTATTGCTGTTTGGTGCTTACTTTGTTATGGCTGTACTGGGTTATAGTTTGTAACACACAGTACAGCCATAAATTAACAAAGTCAGCACCCAAAAGCCATGTGACACTGTGAGATCCATGACAGAGCACATGCTGACTGTGCTGCCTGCGCAATTTTTATAATGCTGATAATCATAAGATGCAGTGAGATGCTACTCTACACTTGCGTTTGGGAGGAGGGGGCAGTAAACATGTGCCCCCCAACCACCCCTTTAACTGCTTCCTGTCCAGCAACATACTGGTACATTGCTGGATTGGAAGGGTGATATCTTGGTCATTGCTGCAGCAATGATCAAGATATCATTTTTTTAGCCCCAACGAGTCTGCACAAAGTAAAAGTAATCCTAGTGGCTAAGAAGCCCCTGGATTACTTTTACAGGCAGTGGAAAGGGGTTCCACCACCGTCCCTCCATCACCTTTACTGGGCTCTCTTGTGCAATCAAGGGTCCTATTAAAGATATGAGCAGCAACATCTAGTTCCTGGGACACAGTATGCGTGCATATATAAACGGTGACAAATCTGCAGAGGTTGGGTCAGGGGAGGAGCCTGGGGTGGGGTCGAGGGCAGGGTTAAAGCGGGACCCGTTGGGTAGGCTGTACGGGCCCCGTGATTTCTAACAGCGGCCCTGTATATAGGAACTGTTTCACTGGCTGATAGACTTGCATCTCTCTGATCTTGGCACTCCTGTTAGAAAACACAATCAAAACCTTGACCTGCACTGCACTGTGACAGCACAACCCGTTTAACCTGATCTCTCTTCCTGTCACCATATGTGCAGTGCAGAGGAGTCTGGTTAACTTCTAGGGTTGGCCTTCCCTCTTCTAGTTTGCATGCTCCTGTATATTGGATTACAGGAGGCTGATATAAAGACAGGTAAAAGGATTTACATAGTCTGCATTAAGAAAATATAAAAAAAATGTAATGAATACATTATGCATTAATTAGTGTTTTTAATATCTGTCTGGAGTTTGACTGTAATCTGATATTAAATAACCACCACAATACACCTGCACTTACGATATTATGAGGATATACTGGTATATGACAGGTTAACTCAATAAAGAAAGCAGCTAGCATAGTTGACTGAAAAATTTAACATTAAAACAATAGTGTCATAGGTGCAGCGCTTTCACATATAGTTCCCAATGAGAGTCCTTTTCAATATGTGTTAAAATTCCAAAGTATGGGATCCAACCCGTGCAATTTTTACACACAAGAGGTGCTATAGAGGTCCTCTACCAAGAGCAAAGCACACACTGACCCTTACCCTCAGTAGTGGACCACTTAATATAATGGTCAAATATGTTCAATTAAGCAGCTGATTCACCGGCAAAGTACCACTGCGGGTGGTTTTAACCCTTTTCGGCCGCTTGCGGGGGTTAAAAGCACCCCACTATCGGCTGAATACCTCCGCAAAAACTACGGTAAATCGCCGCCCGAGCCCCAGTGTGAAAGCAGCCTAAGAGCAGCAAGAAAGTTTCCAATCATAAAGATGAATGACTTCCACAGCGTGGTGATGTCACGTAACCAAGCTCCATCCAACACAGGGACATCACGCCCCGATGACGTCTGTATGACAAAACGCGTTGGGTGGTGTTTGGTCATGTGACGTCGCCGCCCTGTGGAAGTCATCTATCCTTATGGTTGGAAACATTCTTGCTGCTCTTATGGATTGAAAATTCAGGCAGAGAGTTGGGACTTTGAATGAGGCAATAGACATGGTGGAGGTACATGAATCAAAGTGCATATTTATTAATCATAGAAATGTAAAAAAACATGTCAATAACAAAAACCACATAGAAAAAGACATTATAGTAAACATCACTATTGGCGTCATCACGTGGAGTATGATGTGTCATCCCATCTGAGCCGGCCAGCTGAGGAATACAGGCGTCCTCCACGGACGGTGTTTACCGCTGTTGTTGGAGCGCCTCCTTGTTTTTGCCATGCCTGCGTGATGCTGGTGGAAGCAAGCGTGCACGTGTGCGGGTGGGTATATACGGTGCCTCCCCCTACACAGTCTGGGTGTTACAAACGGGAGACGCTACACTTCATCACAGGACTCCATCTTCTCCTGGGATGCATGTAAGCTGTCACTAGGTTGCTTCATTCTCTGTTAGCCAGCTGCTTTTTTCACCAATTGGTCTTGGTGAACTGGGACTGTCTCTGATGCATTCTGACCCTCTCCTTACCATACTTTATGGCTACTTGGTTGTGGTTTACACTCTCATTCTATTTTCATCTATGAGCACAGACTCCTTTTGATTGGTATTATGCTATTAGCTCTATACTATTTTCATGGATCTTTTCAGTTTACTATGATACACTGATTATTTATCCCTCTATTCTAGACTCTCTTTGGCAGTCCCCAGTGGTGCAGCACCTGGTGCTATCATGCCTTCCAGTAACCCGGCCTCTGTGCATGGTGGGTGGGGGGTCTCTGTGTATGCACCCCGTTGGCATGCTGCTTCATCACCTCAGCTCCCGGGACAGACCATCACCCTGGCCTTGGTTATATATCCACCAATCCTCATTTCTGTGACCCTATGTAAGTATCTGGGTTGGGCCGTATTGCCTTTCCCTGCCACCATGAGTTACAATCATACCAATTATATTATCATATTTTGTAGATATCTCTGAGCATCCGCCCCTGATGAGTGTCCCTCTTACACGAAATGCGTCGGCAATTTGGGATGCAGACATATGTTTATACTACACTATAAACTCAGAAATTCTTCCACCCACCATTTATAATGTTATTGCTTTTATACAATTTTTATTCTCTTCGCATGTGCTGCTTTGATGGTTCATGTACATAGATGTATCATTGAATGTATCTACCAATCAATTTAGACCACTACGTGGCACAAGTTGTTATATACACATGTACTCTTGATGCCCATAGTGCACACACATACATTTGGGTGTGTGAACAATCATGAAATTATGTTTACTATAATGTCTTTTTCTATGTGGTTTTTGTTATTGACATGTTTTTTACATTTCTATGATTAATAAATATGCACTTTGATTCATGTACCTCCACCATGTCTATGGCCTCATTCAAAGTCCCAACTCTCCTCCTGAATTTTCAATTAGGGATAGAGGCACACCACATATGTGCCTCACTCAAAGTCCCAAATCTCTCCTTTTGTCTTATGGATTGATATGCAAGTTTTATACCTATGTTTTGTTCTTTATCTATCTCTGTACCCCGCATGAGTTGAGGTCCTTTTTCCGTTGGAAGCCCTCCTGTCAGTAAGGTTAAGGACATCCGGTGATCCCGTGGATCTTGGGGTTTGGAGCTGGGTTAATTGAACATATTTGACCATTATATTAGGTGGTCCACTACTGTGGGTAAGGGTCAGTGTGTGCTTTGCTGTTGGTGGAGGACCTCTATAGCACCTTGTGTGTGAAAATTGCACGGGTTGGATCCCATAATTTTTAACAAATTGAAAAGGACTCTCATTGGGAACTATATGTGAAAGTGCAACACCTTAGATACTATTGTAATCTGATATACAGATGATGAAATTGGCATTTCTTAACATGTTTGTGAAACTGTAATCAAGACACAGAACAGCAAGCAAGTATAAATATAAAACTTCAAAAACTGTTCTATATGTAGCACCCTGCTCCTGATGACCAGGCGCTATGTTAAATTTAGTGGGTGTCTGAGCTGGTATTAGCTAAGACTTTGTAAATAATTAAGGCCAAATCAGCCTCTGTTCCGGCTATGGCTGTGTTTGGAAGGACTTCCCATTGTTTGCATGTAGGTAGCGTTACCACCCCAAGCCAATGTGGAAGACAAACAGGTCAAAGTGCATTGAGTGTCTTTCCCCGGGAACAGGTCAGTGGGAGTGGTCTCCCCGCTGAGCATACTGGGGAAGGGTACTTAAGGGGCAGATGCCATTTTTCGGGGCTCTTCTCCGCCTCGTGGCCCTCCTGGCTCGAGGCATGTGTTACTGGGAATTCAGCCTCGGAGCCACTTGGCCCAAGGCTGTAACTATGCCAGGTAGGCCCAGTTGTCTTGGCTGGGGCCTACACTTGAAGGTGGTCCTGTGCTGTCCGTCCTGTGGGAGGAAGCGATTCAGTGGAGGAAGCCAGGGGAGGACCTGTCCAGGAGAGGACTGAGTGGAAGGCCGGTATCTTGCAGAAGGCCTGGGGACCCTACTGAAGGATGCACCATAACTAAAGTAACCTTACAGTCTGCTGGGTTGGCTTAAAGGCTCTTAGACTGTAAGGCTGGATATCCGGGTACTAAAATCCTGTGGCAGAGGATAACTGAACGGTTCAACTTAACCATCAAAAAGGTCTGTGGCAGAGACTGTTCTTTCTTATTTGTCCGTGCATCATTCCGGCTGCTAGGCCAAGTGAGAGGGGCCTATCCGGGTGAGCAATACCCACTCGAAGGAGAGTGGTGAGTGAGACTTTGTATCTTAGGAGTTTTCTCCAGTGATCTGCTGTGTGTGCCTGAACCTTCCCCTAACCCTCCATCCCTCTACCTATACAAGTTTATTTGGAAAATAAAGCCTGAAGAAAAAGGATTCATAACTTGTGTGGACATTGAAGTTACTGTAGACTCTCAACCCCTAGACAATGAATGTTGAGGTAACGTGCAAGGCCCAAAATTAAACCAGCAGCTGCTCCTATGGGGGTGTGCTACATATAGTTTGTAGTTATAGTTTCAGTTTTTCAATAAGGCAAAAAAAAAAAGGTTGTACAATAGATGAGATAAATACTCAAATTAGATGCAGTTGTGGTTTTGGGTACCTATAAGCAGAGCCTGTCTTCTTATATCTTGTCATAGAAAGGCATACCCACAAAAGCTTCAAAAATATATTTTATGGTGTCTTCAGCAAATGTAAATGTACCTCATTGATGTCAATTTCTTGCTGCCATATTTTTCAGTGCAGTGTACATAGTTATATCAGCTAAGCTGAAAACAGACAGATGATCATCAATTACATCCAGCAGTTTTGCTTCAGAAGAACACAAAAGGAAAATGTCTGGCAGATGTTGTCAATCCTTCCTCACAGATGGAACCATCCTTCCTGACCCCATAAATGGAGGATGGATTGCTTTTCCTGCGTCAAAACAATGCCATACTATTTGTATATTTAGAAGTCTGCATATGAGATGTTGTATGGAAGCAATCTAGTTTTTTTTAAAACCCCGTTATTGACTTTACCATGACTATTTTTTGGGAAGTGTATTCCATACTGTATCTTTAAGCCTAATCCCTACCCCCCCCCCCCCCCTTCACACATGTGTAAGTGCTGTTCTATACAATATTCCTTATGTAGCGGGTACTTACTTTCCCGCCGTAAGTTTTTGAATTTTTCGGTGACACCAGTGGTGTATCTCTGGAGGTCCACTGGGTGGCGCTGTCACTGTGGGCCGACGGATGGATACCGCTGTGTGCTGAGCTTACTTTTGTCCTCTCTGGGCAGCGGTATGGTGGGGCGGGGAACCCGCCGTGCTTGCTGGGAGAGGGAATAAGAGGGGCCGGCCATCTTGGTCACGGAGAGTTGGTCCCTGGCACCTTTAGCCTGCAGACAGAGTTCGTGTTTGTCCTCTAGGCGGACTAGGCCTAGAGGACCACCGGAGATCGTGTTCCATCTCAGGCACCTTTAGCCTGGGGTGAGGTACTCGGACGGCGGTCCGGAGCTCAGTGCCCAACACTGAGTTCCGCGAGGGAAGGATCCTAAGGTACTTCGGAGATGGATGCCTGAATCCGAGGTGGGCGTAATGGACCGGGAAGAGCTCCTCATCTGAAGACCCGGTGCAGCATATTGCCGGTGACGGGTGAGCCTCTTGTCGGAGACCGTCCGGAAGGTGAATTTCCCTCGTGCGGAGACCATAACCCACTCTTTGGAGGAGAGTGGAGGATCGAACTTGTGTCTGGGCCTATTCGTACACACACCTCCTTTTCTGTTCTATAGCTAAGGGAGTCCATGTTATGTGCTAAATAAAGGAGTGTTGGACTTTAACGGTGTGTGGCTCAAGTTTCTGGCAGACAAGGTTCTTGGAGACTCTTGGAGGGAGGATCCGATGCACAATACAGGCCCGAAGGTAAAGGAAGGCATTGCTGATACCACTTATACATCTGTGGTGGAAGCCAGGTGTAGCGCACCCTCTCCCTCCCCTATCGTACCCCTAGACCAGAGACATAGCGAGCAGAACTTTCATAGAGGGGACTGGGAGAGGGGAGGAAGAGCCCGCTACACGTGGGGTCTCGGGTCCGGGATATGTGTTGTGCATCACTTGGAAGAAGGTGTCTGCCAGACAGAGTTAAGCGAATAGGCCAAAGTGCAGCCCTGCTCGAAAGTCGTGGACATGACCTCAGAAGGGGAAAGGCCCACGCAGGAAGAGTGGTGAAAGGGGGAAAACCCAGCCGTGTGACGGACTACACGTGGGGGTTTTTAATTGCACTGCGCCACCAGACACAACCCCCGCCGCTTAGTTCGTGGGTGTGTCTCAACCTAGAAAGTGGAAAAGCCTGCGAACTGGAGCAAAGGGGAGGAGTCCAATACGTGTGACGGACTACATGTGGGACATTGGCACGAAAAACTCTGCAGTGTGTGATGGAACAGCAACAGGTCGCCATGTTTGGACCTGCCTCATGGATCCCGGTTCACCCGGCGACTACAACATTGACTGCTGCTGCTCCAATAACGGATACAGGGATCCGACTGAAGCCGAGGGGTCGATTCGCTCTATATTCATGAATGGACGTTGAGGCCCTGGGCATGATTTGCCCTGGGTGTTCGGGACTGGTATGTCTGTTGAAGCCGTTCGGACATTGCGAGGTCTGTGGGGAGTTTACGTTTGAAGTGGATCCGGAGGTCGAGAGGCCTAAAACCATCTACCCAGGCCGGGCTTCAGGTACCGCCACTCAGAAAGGAGGAATCACGGCTGTGAGAGTCACCCCTGCGCACACTGCAGCGACCGCGGAGGAGGTCGTGAAACACCAACGGGAGAAATCCGAGGATGCTGACTCGGTCACCACTGTCTCACAGCGTCCGCCACCGAAGAAAAGAACCAGCGTGGTAGCCCCGACCAGCGGTGGTGGTGGACTGTCTCGCACGCTTACGCCAGACCCAGAGGGATCCGTTGACGGGAGTTCCGGACGTCCCAGAAAAGGTCAAGGTAAGCCGGCAGAGAAGACTTGGTGTGAGGGAAGAGGTGTCGAGAAGGCATGGCTTAGAGAGTCCCCGGAGTGCGGAGGTTCTGTTTCCACACAGGGCTACATACCCGCGGAGGAGTGTGACACCTCTGACCTGGAATATCTCTCAGATACGGGAGATGATGCCTTTATAGATGACTTGTTTGCCAAGAAGGGCTGGGACAAGGTACCGCTTGCTTCATTCCGTGGAAGTGGGAATTCACCTATGTCTGTAGGGGAGAGCACACCCAGGGTGGAGGCGTCAGCGCCTGAAGGAGAATCCCTTCCTCAACTTGTTCCTGTATCCCCGGCACCATCAGTATCTGACGCTGGGGTTAAGAGACTGTTGTTGCGGCCCCCAATGCCCAGAATGGAGGTGGTCAAGGCACCTCGTCATCCAGATTCTGTTGTGTTGCCTGGTGAAGGGGAAAAAGCTACTATGCCTCCTTTGGCAAGATTACAGCGTTTATTCAGTCAAAAGGTTGCAGCAGAGTACGGCTGGGAGTACCCTTACTTATCGAAGGACTTGTTATATGAGGTGGAAGTGTACCGGGAGCGCTGGTACAATGACTTTGTGTGGACCCACCTCAAAGTTCCACACGCCCGCAGATACCTAACATGTTCTCCAAAGGCTTCACAGCGCTTCAAAGACTGCAAGGCAGAATGGATGGTGGGAAGACACATCCACGCAGATAAAGTAGTGATCAGACGCAAATAAGGCGAAGATGTAGAGTACCATCTAGAGACTATGGATCAGCACTTGAAGCCACTGATTCTGCCACATCCCCGTTTCTACCTTTAGGAGAGAAAGACTCCGATATTATCATGCTGCTGAATTTTCTGGGAAAATTGTGTTTGTGTGCCCACAGAAAAAAAAAGGAACTGTTCCTGTTTGTTTCTATCTTACTGCAAGGAGACCACAGACTCTGGGGTAGATAGGGTTAGAGAGAAAGGAGAAGAAGTTCCACGGGTGCAGTTACCGCGAGGCTGTCACCAGGTGGCAGTGTCGTGCAAAGTTATAAACACTTCTCACGCATTCACTCTTTGGAGAAACAGGAATTTCTTTTAGGAGAAATTTCTTTTCCTCATATACACGGATACATGTGTCAGGGTTTTTATGTTAAATTTTATCTCTTTTCCCTCTACAGGAGGACATCCCAGCAAGATTACATACTCTGAGGAGGTCTTTAGTTAGGATGGGGGGGAAAAGTAAAATGTTGAAGTGTGATTTCATGTTGAATGTGTTGTCTTTCACTCCTCTTTTATTACAGGGGCTCAGACACAACTTCTTTGTTAGGAAAGTTTCCTAAAAGTTTTTCTGTTTCAATTGTTAGTAGTTTCTGGACTGAACCATGTCAGTTGTTTAGGATGTGGTTTACTCCAGACACTGGGGACCAGTGTCAAATAACAGGGGGGAGTATGTAGCGGGTACTTACTTTCCCGCCGTAAGTTTTTGAATTTTTCGGTGACACCAGTGGTGTATCTCTGGAGGTCCACTGGGTGGCGCTGTCACTGTGGGCCGACGGACGGATACTGCTGTGTGCTGAGCTTACTTTTGTCCTCTCTGGGCAGCGGTATGGTGGGGCGGGGAACCCGCCGTGCTTGCTGGGAGAGGGGATAAGAGGGGCCGGCCATCTTGGTCACGGAGAGTTGGTCCCTGGCACCTTTAGCCTGCGGACGGAGTTCGTGTTTGTCCTCTAGGCGGACTAGGCCTAGAGGACCACCGGAGATCGTGTTCCATCTCAGGCACCTTTAGCCTGGGGTGAGGTACTCGGACGGCGGTCCGGAGCTCAGTGCCCAACACTGAGTTCCGCGAGGGAAGGATCCTAGGGTACTCCGAAGATGGATGCCTGAATCCGAGGTGGGCGTAATGGACCGGGAAGAGCTCCTCATCTGAAGACCTGGTGCAGCATACTGCCGGTGACGTGTGAGCCTCTTGTCGGAGACCGTCCGGAAGGTGAATTTCCCTCGTGCGGAGACCATAGCCCACTCTTTGGAGGAGAGTGGAGGATCGAACTTGTGTCTGGGCCTATTCGTACACACACCTCCTTTTCTGTTCTATAGCCAAGGGAGTCCATGTTATGTGCTAAATAAAGGAGTGTTGGACTTTAACGGTGTGTGGCTCAAGTTTCTGGCAGACGAGGTTCTTGGAGACTCTTGGAGGGAGGATCCGATGCACAATACAGGCCCGAAGGTAAAGGAAGGCATTGCTGATACCACTTATACATCTGTGGTGGAAGCCAGGCGTAGCGCACCCTCTCCCTCCCCTATCGTACCCCTAGACCAGAGACATAGCGAGCAGAACTTTCATAGAGGGGACTGGGAGAGGGGAGGAAGAGCCCGCTACACTTATGAGCCCAGGAAGTGTGTTGAGGCACCCCCAGGGACAACCTGGGCTTACAGAAAGTGGGTTGACACGGGAAGTCATTCAAGACAGAGGAGCAGTAGCAGCAAGAAATTAGGTGTCTGCAGGGGAGAGAGTGGGAAAGGTGAGTATTGCAGTAAAAGTTGCATTTTTTTATTTTTCATGGGTTAATCATATAAAATTGTGTTTATTTTTTAAAGCTGGAGATGGGCTTTAAAGAAAAACTACACTTTTGTAACAAAAACGTGGGCCCCACAAGCTATTCAAACCTAAAACCCCATCCCGGTGCTTACCTCTTTGTGGCAACCTTCTGCAGTGTTTACATCCTGGGTGCTGAGAAACCCATCTCAATAGCATCTGCTGTGTCCAATGGCATGGAGCACTAAGCAAAGCAGGCATATGCAGGCAGCCTCAGAATGGTCATCCACACTGCATCATTAGGGCTCATTCCCATCATGTGCAGTGACCAGCGGTTTTCTGCACCAAATCAACAAAGGTCGCTGCAAGGACACACAGAAAATAGTGGTTTTCTATGTGCCTCGTTTACACCAAGATATTGTGTACATGTGCATTGAGTTAAAATGCAACCTGTCTGCATTTTACTGCAACACACATGAACATATGTAAGTGCAACACAACTGAAAAAAAAAAGGGGTCAGGATCTTTTTCCCTGCCCGGGCAAACATGTACTGCACCCCCCGCAATAGTGTGAACCTATCCCATCACACTTATATCACTCCTATTTTCCTTTGTTAGGCAGAAGGGTCACTATTTTGGGAAACACATGTGGCTGGCTATCTAGACTGACAAGCTCTGCACTGACCTCTAAAGCTGACTGACTTGCAGTAAAATGCAAGGAAAATGGATGTACATTGACCTGTATTGATGCACATTTTGACATGCGTTGACATGTATTTTCGTGCAGAATAAAATGCTATGCATTTTATATGTTTCCTGTGACATCACATCCTGTTCCTGTTTGTGGGTCAGGGCCAACATTAATGACAAGGCAAAGTTGTTTTCTTTACTTGTGTTGCGCTGTGTTGACGTGTGTTTTACACACGTTGCATGGTCAACGCAGCATTGTAGTGTAAACAGGACACATAGAAAACAATTGGTTTTTTGTTAGCGTCGATCTGCATTTTACAAGTGCGCTAAAATACAGATCAACACACTAGTGTGAATTAAAGACTTTACTGTTAACACCTTCCCGCCCGGCTGTCATTTTACTATAGGGGGGTCTCCTGTTCTGGGTGGATGTCACGTGACGTCCTCCCAAAACGCGGGGCCACGCAGCAGCGCGATCTGCACCGGCCGGCTGGCAGTGTCATGTGATCACTATGACAAATCACAGCAGACCACATGACAGTTGTAAACAATGGATGGCTTCCTTTCATGCCATTCATTGTATTCAATTGTGTTGCTAGCTGTGATTGGTCACAGTGAACATATGATACAGACAGGCCAATCATATTCATTGGTATAGCGCATACCACCCTCTCCTCCTTGTCTTTCGGCTCCTTGCAGGAGGAAAGGGCACACCCAGCTCTATCTGCCCGTACCCTTCTGTGTGAGGAGGTTGAGCAGTGTTGTAATGGGTCTCCGCAGCCAGATGCTCCCTCTGAATGGTTCTTATCTCTACAGCTAATAAAGACAAGTCTCTATTTCCCCCAATGACTTCAATGTCCACACCAGTTGTAACTCCAACGTAGAGTTTATTTCTCTTAGACAACAGTCTCTGATAGGAAAGGTTGGAGAAAGAATAGGACAGCATAAGGTGTGGGAGAGGTCCAGGCACAAACGTAAATACACTTCACTGCTTGGCTTCTCAAGCAGACTTGGTCCATTTGGATAGTCTCCTTAGATAGGGACTAGCAGCCAAAATGGTACTCAAACTGTTCACCCAATCACTATTCAAACTGGCACACAGGTCTCTGCCACAGACCTGGTGAACTTGGTTTCCTTAACACTTGGCCTCTTTGTAAAGAGAAGACATCCCTCCAGAGAGTTACCGGGCCCCTTCCTTCACTGTGACTTCTCACCAGTCCCTCGGAATGGTCCTCCCCCAGCCTCCTCGTCTAAGATGCGGGTCCCCTCGCAAGGCGGCACCCTGAGATTCCTCGATCCTTGATGGGCCCCAGCCGAAGGTGCTGGGCCTAAGGCCTTCAGTTGCAGCCCCAGGGCTAAAGGTGCCTGGGACTGATTCACCGACCTCCGTCCCTGGGCCAAAGGTGCCCAGGGCGGACAGGAACACACACTCCCTGGGAGTAGGACTCCAGACGACAACGAACCCTGAACAGGCAGCGTCTGGCCCTTTTATATCCTCTCCCAGCATACACAGCGGGCTGACCACTCCCACTGTATGGCTGCCGAGAGGGGACACACAAGGCACAGCACTGTATCAGCGGTTCAACCCTGGCCCATCATGGCAGCGCCACCTGCAGGCCACAGGGAACAGTACACCGATACTCTTCCTGCAGACAAAAATGGTTGATAATGTCCTAACAATTTAGGTGATTGAGCATAACTACCACTCAAACACTACCCCTAAATTGAGGACCCCGCTACATTGGTATAGGCAATTGTAATGTGTAAAGAAAAGGCAATCCTGATCTCCTATGGTAACACTGTATTGCTCTGGTCAGTGCGTTAGAAAAAAACGTAAAAAAAAATCAAAAAAAATGTAATAAAGAAAAAAAAAAGCAGAACTTTTTTTTTTACATACCGTCACCAGTCAATGTCCCTGATCACTGCCACACCAGTAATATGACAATGCTGTACTGCACTGGTGACGGCCTGTAAAAATTAAAAAAAACTTTAAAAAAAACTTGGGCTGTCTACTTTCCAAAAAGGGGTCATTTGGGGGGTATTTGTACTGTCCTGGCATTTTCGGGCCTCAAGAAATGAGGCCTGGGCAGAAGGGGGTAAAAGTGTCTGGCATTGAAGCGTTAAATGTGACCAGTTCAGAAAAAGAGAACTTGTAATTTTTTGACAACATTTCTGTAGTATTTATAGTAGATTTATTTTGGGTTACTTTTTATACAGCCAGAGATTCCCTTTCATATACGGGAAATGTTAATACTATGGCCTAGATGTGTAACTTTACATTTAAAAACATGAAATGGGTGGTTGGGTTGGTTACTATGGACCATACATTTTTATCATTAGCTTTTCTCCCTTTTCCCAGTAGTATACAGATATTTAGCTTCACTAGCACATATGAGATAAGGCTCATTACGTGCGGATTTCTAATCCAGTAATAATGGTCATTTTTATGTTCTGGAACATTTGTAGCAAAACCTGCCAATGAAGGTTATCCCTGTAGTCCTGCATGAGTAATTAAACATTCATAAAGAGAACAGGTGCGTTCCACATCATACGCATTTTAGCATGGATAATTTTTTTTTTTTAATAATCTCTAAATAATCTGAACCTATTTTATACAGAACGACTGATTGTACGCAATACATTTCCAGTGCTTACAGCAAGCAAAGCCTGTATTATAGTGCATCTTTCTGACTACAGGCTAACTACAGTATACTGCACTTTCAGAAAGTACTCATTGTGAGTCATTATCTTAACTTTTTATCTCACAGTCTAGATTTTTCATATTGGATGTTTTAGAGTTTGAGGAGTATTGCCTCATGCATACAGAAGTTGAAAAAGCGATTTTTATTTACGGTCCTGAATGCAGGTGTATTGATTTCAATGGAGAATTGCACATAGGTGCGTAAATATGCACTGAAGTCAGATCCATCATCACGTACACGTGTAAACACATGTATACATGGATATAAAAAGTGCATTTTGGTTTTGGAAAAAACAAAAACGTAATTAAGACAAGCATTTTACTGAAAAATGTAAAACTGACAGACGTAAATAAAAGAGATATGTTCACAAGGATATGCTGGACTTAAAGAGCAGTTCCCCCCGGCACACACATTCCAAAAATTAAAAGTCAGCAGCTACAAATACTGTAGCTCCTGACTTTTACTATTAGGGCACTTACCTGTCCTGGCATCCAGTGGTGTCATCACCTGAGCCGATTCTTGAATCAGCTCTCAGGTGCTGGCACCGCCATCTCGGCTAAGGGAAGCTGGGAGTTAAGACTTGCAGCTTCACAGCCGGTTTTCCTACTGCATGCGCGAATCGCGCTGTGCTCTGTGAATGGTTCGGCTGCAGGGGGAAGGAGGAAGGGGGCCGAACTTCCAGCTCACTTTGCCGTGGTGAACCGAGCCAGCAGTGGGAGCGGGTACCTGTCAAAACCTGTCCCCCCTTCCTACAAAAGATGCCAAATTTGGCAGCGGAGGGGGGGAAGAGGCAGACAAATGGAGCTTCCCCTTATATGGAGCTCTACTTTAAATCATAGGGGTCGGTTTATTAAAGGCAAATTGACTGTGCGCAAAAGTGCAGTTGCTCTAAAGCAGTGGTTCTCAACTTGGGGGTCAGGACCCCCTCGGGGATCGAATGATGATTTGCCAGGGGTCACCGAATTTTGGGCTGTTCCTGAAGCCCGCACTGCTTTCCCAACCTTTTCATGGCCGCCCAGCAGGGTTGTCCCTGGAGCCTGTGGCTGCCCAGCAGTCCTGTCCCTGGAGCCTGTGTCCGCCCAGCTGGGCTGTTCATGGAGCCTGCGGCCACC
This sequence comes from Rana muscosa, assembly GCA_029206835.1. NCBI lineage: Eukaryota > Metazoa > Chordata > Amphibia > Anura > Ranidae > Rana > Rana muscosa. The sequence continues at coordinate 268,433,246 of CM055123.1, read as the reverse complement.
CACTCAGCCTCTACGCAGCCGCCCATTCAGTTCACGGCATGGCTGGGGGGCAGATACTAGAGGTCAGCTGCCTGGTGAGGAATGTGAAGTGGGAGGGGCTGGAGGAGACCCCATCTCCTGATTTTGGCATAGGTGTCACTGCTGCGAGACACCACAAAGTCAGAGACACAGTGAAGCCGGAGACACAGTGAGTAACACTGCCTGTGATTATAGTAGCCATTAAAAGTCCCCACTACAGTTCTCAAATCAGCAGATGACCTGGATCAAGAGCACCTAAGTTGGCTAAACAGAACTCCCCCCAGCACTGCCACTCATCCCATTCCCCCCACCAAGTCTAGACCTCAGACTAGGGCAAAGGTTCATCTTCCAACAGGACAACGACCCTCAGCACACAGAAGTGGCTACGGGACAACTCTGTGAATGTCCTTGAGTGGCCCAGCCAGAGCCCAGACTTGCACCCAATTGAACATCTCTGGAGAGCTCTGAAAATAGCTGTGCACCGATGCTTCCCATCCAACATGATGGAGCTTGAGAGGTCCTGCAAAAAAAATGGGAGAAACTGCCCAAAAATAGATGTGTCAAGCTTGTAACATCATACTCAAAAAGACTTGAGGCTGTAATTGGTGCCAGAGATGCTTCACCAAAGTATTGAGCAAAGGCTGTGAATACTTCTGTACATGGGATTTTTTTCCTTTTATATTTTGAATAGATTTTCAAAGATTTCAAACAAACTTCTTTCACGTTGTCATTATGGGATATTGTTTGTAGAATTTTGAGGAAAATAATGAGTTAATCCATTTTGGAATAAGGCTGTAACATAAAAAAAAATGTGGAAAAAGTGAAACGCTGTGAATACTTTCCATTTAATTTGCTCTACAACTAGGTACAGGTTTGCTTTAAGTTAAATCAAATAGCCTTTGTATTATTAGCACAGTGGCAGTGGGTAGGGATGAGCTTCGTGTTCGAGTCGAACATACGTTCGACTCGAACATCGGCTGTTCGATCGTTCGACGAAGATCGAACGATTTGGGCCGTTCGCGCCAAATTCGAGTGACGCGAACGGCCCACAATGCACTACGCCATCGCAGTGTCATCCAGGCGCTGTGATTGGCCAAGCATGCACTGTGACCCCGCATGCTTGGCCAATCACAGCGCCGGCAGCGAGGAGAGCAATGATTGGCCACAGGCAGGATGCCTGTGGCCAATTATTGCTGAGGGTGTTTAGTACACGCCCCACACTATAAAAGGCCGCCAGCACGGCGGCCTAGTGTAGTGTGTTCCGGAGCAGGGATAGAGCAGCATAGGCAGGGACAGTGACTGTTATTTCTTTCTTGCTTAACCTGGATTCCTTTAGTTTAGGGAAAGAGAAGGATAGGTAGGGAGAGTGTCAGTGTGTTTTGTGCTTGTGCTATAGTGTGCTTAAAAAAAACATTTATTCTAGGGACAGAAAACTGTAGGTAGGGACAGTGTCAGTTTCTTTCACTCTGCAAGTCCTTGTTTCCAGGGACCTGGAAGGACAGTGAGTGAATTGTCCTTGTGCTATATTGTGCTTAAAAAAACATTTATTCTAGGGACAGAAAACTGTAGGTAGGGAGAGTGTCAGTTTCTTTCACTCTGCAAGTCCTTGTTTCCAGGGACCTGGAAGGACAGTGAGTGAATTGTCCTTGTGCTATATTGTGCTTAAAAAAAACATTTATTCTAGGGACAGAAAACTGTAGGTAGGGAGAGTGTCAGTTTATTTCACTCTGCAAGTCCTTGTTTCCAGGGACCTGGAAGGACAGTGACTGAATTGTCCTTGTGCTATATTGTGATTAAAAAAAACATTTATTCTAGGGACAGAAAACTGTAGGTAGGGAGAGTGTCAGTTTATTTCACTCTGCAAGTCCTTGTTTCCAGGGACCTGGAAGGACAGTGACTGAATTGTCCTTGTGCTATATTGTGATTAAAAAAAACATTTATTCTAGGGACAGAAAACTGTAGGTAGGGAGAGTGTCAGTTTATTTCACTCTGCAAGTCCTTGTTTCCAGGGACCTGGAAGGACAGTGAGTGAATTGTCCTTGTGTTATATTGTGATTAAAAAAAACATTTTTTCTAGGGACAGAAAACTGTAGGTAGGGAGAGTGTTTTTTTTCTTTCACTCTGCAAGTCCTTGTTTCCAGGGACCTGTAAGGACAGTGAGTGAATTGTCCTTGTGCTATATTGTGCTTAAAAAAAACATTTATTCTAGGGACAGAAAACTGTAGGTAGGGAGAGTGTCAGTTTATTTCACTCTGCAAGTCCTTGTTTCCAGGGACCTGGAAGGACAGTGAGTGAATTGTCCTTGTGTTATATTGTGATTAAAAAAAACATTTTTTCTAGGGACAGAAAACTGTAGGTAGGGAGAGTGTTTTTTTTCTTTCACTCTGCAAGTCCTTGTTTCCAGGGACCTGTAAGGACAGTGAGTGAATTGTCCTTGTGCTATATTGTGCTTAAAAAAAACATTTATTCTAGGGACAGAAAACTGTAGGTAGGGAGAGTGTCAGTTTATTTCACTCTGCAAGTCCTTGTTTCCAGGGACCTGGAAGGACAGTGACTGAATTGTCCTTGTGCTATATTGTGATTAAAAAAAACATTTATTCTAGGGACAGAAAACTGTAGGCAGGGAGAGTGTCAGTTTATTTCACTCTGCAAGTCCTTGTTTCAAGGGACAGAGAAGGACACCTGAAGGTAGCCCTTATTGCTTTTTTCCCATCTCCCTGCAGGCCATCTATTAGAATGTCTGGAAGGCAAACAAGGAGAGGCAGACAGTCAGGAGGCAATAAAAGAGGGCAAGCAGGCTCTGTGTCTGGGGGCAACAGTGCTGGTCGTGGACGCGGTGCATTGTCATCAGCACATGGCCATGGGACACGCTTGTCCTTCTTTTCGGCAGCTGGACATGTTGAGCCACATCATGCCGAAGACTTGGTAGAGTGGATGACCAAGCCCTCCTCCTCCTCCTCATCCTCTCTCACCCAGGCTCAGGGTACTGGAAAAGCAGCTGCCAAAGCGTCGTCTTCCCTGGTATCAATGTCAGACAAATCATCAGTCACTCCTTCCCTAGACCCACCATGTCCTCCTCCTGAGGAGTCCCCCGAACTGTTTCAGCACAGTGTTGGGTACATGCTCCAGGAGGATGCCCAGCGTTTCGAAGGGTCTGATGATGAAACCCAGCTAGAGGAAGGCAGTAGCGTGAGAGCAGACAGAGGGGATGCTCAAGAAGGACACCAATCTGGCAGTCATGTTCCAGCAGCTGCAGCATACTGCCAGATTGGCTCCAGTGATGAGGAGGGAGGGGATGATGAGGTCACTGACTCCACGTGGGTGCCTAATAGGAGAGAGGAGGAGGAGGAGGATGAGGAGGAGGCACATCTCCAACGAGGCAGGATGCCCTTTGGTGGCCAGCGTAAGGGCAGTACACCGACGGAATCACACCGCAGAGCTCCGCCTGTGCAGGGCGCTGCCTCTGCCCGTCATTCAAAAAGTTCTTTGGTGTGGGCCTTTTTTGAGGCTAGTGCATCAGATCGCACAGCTGCTGTTTGCAACATATGTCTCAAGCGTATATCGCGTGGCCAAAACATCAGCCGCTTGGGTACCACATGCCTGACCAGACATATGTTGACCTGCCATGCAGCTCGTTGGCAAGCCTACCTCAAAGACCCACACCAAAGAACAAAGCGGACCTCTCCTTGCACCGCATCAGCTGGGATCTCCAACCCCACTATAACTTCAGTCCTCTCTGAAACATGCACTGAGAGGAATGAAGGTGTAGAATTAGGTGTGTCACAGCCAAGTACTTGCGCCCACTCTGCTAGCAGTACACCGACGTCCGATTCTAGCAGGCAAATTTCCCTGCCCCAGCTGCTGGACCGTCGAAAGAAGTTCACTCCCAGCCATCCACATGCCCAGCGGTTGAATGCTAGCTTGGCTAAATTGCTAGCGCTTCAACTGCTGCCTTTTCAGTTGGTAGACTCGGCCCCCTTCCGTGAGTTTGTGCAATGTGCAGTTCCTCAGTGGCAGGTTCCCAAACGCCACTTTTTCTCACGGAAGGCTATTCCGGCTCTCTACCGGCATGTGGAAGGCAATGTCTTGGCCTCGCTGGACAGGGCGGTCAGCGGTAAGGTGCATATTACCGCTGACTCATGGTCCAGCAGGCATGGACAGGGACGTTACCTTTCTTTCACGGCCCATTGGGTCACTCTTTTGGCAGCTGGGAAGGATTCAGGACAAGGTGCAGTAGTGTTGGAGGTTGTCCCACCGCCACGCCTCCAAAATGCTACTACTGGTTGTGACACACCTCTCTCCTCCACCCCCTCCTCTTCTTCTTCCTCCATGGCCTCTTCCTGTGGTTTGTCCTATGAACCAGCGGTGCTCCGTAGCCGTTCACGGGGCTACGCAAGTACGCAGGCAAAAAGATGCCATGCCGTGCTTGCGCTGGTGTGTTTGGGGGACAGAAGCCACACTGGGGCAGAGGTCCTGTCTGCTCTGCAGGGCCAGGCCGAGAGGTGGTTGACGCCACGCCAGCTTAAGCCAGGAATGGTGGTTTGCGACAATGGCACCAACCTCCTCTCCGCCCTCCGACAGGGACAACTGACCCATGTGCCCTGTGTGGCTCACGTCCTTAACCTGGTGGTGCAGCGCTTCTTGGGCAGGTACCCGGGCTTACAGGATGTCCTGAGGCAGGCCAGGAAAGTCTGTGTGCATTTCCGCAGATCTTATAATGCCAGTGCTCGCCTGGCTGAGCTGCAAAAGGAGTTGAACCTGCCCAAGAACCGCCTTATATGTGACATGCCCACCAGGTGGAACTCAACGTTGGCCATGCTGCAGCGGCTGCACACGCAGCAGAGGGCCATCAATGAGTACCTGTGCGACTACGGCACCAGGACAGGGTCAGGGGAGCTTGGTTTTTTTTCTCCACGCCAGTGGGGCATGATCAGGGATGCATGCACTGTCCTGGCACCATTTGAGGAGGCCACGAGGATGGTGAGCAGTGACAGTGCATGCATCAGTGACACTGTACCTCTTGTCCACCTGTTGGAGCACACGCTGCGTGGAATAATGGACAGGGCACTTGAGGCAGAACAGAGGCAGGAAGAGGAGGACTTCCTTGCCTCTCAAGGCCCCCTTTACCCAGACAGTGTTCCTTCTGTCCCACCCATCGCACAGGAAGAGGAGGAGGAGGAGGAGGAGGAGGAGGAGGATTGTGTCAGCATGGAGGTGGAGGCTGGCACTCAGCATCATCAGCAGCAGTCTTTTAGGGATGATTTACAGTCCCAAGAAACCAGTGGACTTGTACGTGGCTGGGAGGAGGTGGCTGCGGATCATGTCGTCCTTAGTGACCCAGAGGACTCCGGAGCGAATGCCTCAGCAAACCTACGCTGCATGGCCTCCCTGATCCTGCAAAGTCTGCGGAAGGATCCTCGTATTCTTTGGATCAAGGAGAGGGACCATTACTGGCTGGCCACTCTCCTTGATCCACGGTACAAGGGTAAGGTTGCGGACCTTATGTTACCGTCGCAGAGGGAGCAGAGGATGAGACAACTCCGGGAGGCCTTGCAGAAAGGTCTGTGCAACGCGTTCCCAGAGACTGGGAGGTTGCAAACTCCTGGTCCTGGACAACGAGTTGCTGAGGCTTCGGCCAGTCAAAGAAGGAGCGGTGGGGAAGGTGGCCGTCTGACCGATGCGTTCAGACAATTCTTTAGTCCGCAGCCCCAAAGTATGATCGGTTCCAGCAACCATCGCCAGCGTCTGATAAACATGGTGCAGGAATATCTAGGGGCAAGGTCAGACTTGGACACCTTCCCCACCGAAAATCCTCTGGCTTACTGGGTCTTGAGGATGGATCACTGGCCAGAGCTTGCACAGTATGCAATTGAGCTACTGGCCTGTCCTGCATCCAGCGTTCTTTCGGAACGCACATTCAGTGCTGCTGGAGGATTTGTCACGGATCACAGGGTGCGCCTGTCCACCGACTCGGTTGATCGACTGACTTTCATCAAGATGAACCAGTCTTGGATCACCACCAGCTACCACACACCTGATGCTGATATAACAGACTAATTGATTTTAACATGTCACATCCCTTCAAGACTGATGCTGATGCTGAGTGCCTGTGCTGTTATGTTGACTGGCTATCCTCCTCCTCCGAGTCCTCAATGATACGATTGATGATGATAGCTTGTAAGATCATTTTTGTTTATGGGTGCCGCCACCAGTGCCTAACGCCCAATTTTTCAGCCCCTGTTTAACAGGGGCGTGTAATTACAATTTTTGAAGCAATACTTTGCAACAGGGCTCATTGCTGTGCTCCAAGTACAGTATCTGTGAGGAGTTGCAGTGTTGTGCCACCAGTGCCTAACGCCCAATTTTTCAGCCCCTGTTTAACAGGGGCGTGTAATTACAATTTTTGAAGCAATACTTTGCAACAGGGCTCATTGCTGTGCTCCAAGTACAGTATCTGTGAGGAGTTGCAGTGTTGTGCCACCAGTGCCTAAGGCCCAATTTTTCAGCCCCTGTTTAACAGGGGCGTGTCATTACAATTTTTGAAGCAATACTTTGCAACAGGGCTCATTGGTGTGCTCCAAGTACAGTATCTGTGAGGAGTTGCAGTGTTGTGCCACCAGTGCCTAAGGCCCAATTTTTCAGCCCCTGTTTAACAGGGGCGTGTCATTACAATTTTTGAAGCAATACTTTGCAACAGGGCTCATTGCTGTGCTCCAAGTACAGTTGCTGTGAGGGGTTGCAGTGTTGTGCCACCAGTGCCTAAGGCCCAATTTTTCAGCCCCTGTTCAACAGGGGCATGTAATTACAATTCTTGATCTAATAATTCACAGCAGGGCCCATTGCTGCACCCACCAAGAGTAACTGTCAGAGCTTACAGTGTTGTGGCACCAGCACCACCATCAAAGGCCCAATTTTTACTACCACTGTTCAACAATTATATGTAATTAAAATTCCTGATATAATAGTTGACAGCAGGGCGTTCCAGCACCAACCAAGAGTAACTGTGAGTGCTTACAGTGTTGTGCCAACACCAACAACTAAGGGGCCTATTTCTGCAGAGTATATACGGCAGGTCCCTACTTTCAAACATCCAACTTACAAACGACTCCTACTTGCAAACGCAAGAAGACAACAGGAAGTGAGAGGAAATCTACCACTAGGAAGGAAAATTCTCTCCTGTAAGAATAAATATGGGAGAAAGGTGTCTCCTCTGTACTGATGCTTTATCAGCAATCCTTGTTTCAAGAAAAACACCACATTTCAAAAACAGTTGTCATTGGGACGGAAAGTGAGGTGAAATGTTCTGAACAGGGGCACAGACAGCAAAACAAATGTTACAGGGGTGATAACCCTTACCTATGTTTTCCAAAAAGTTTAAAAATAGATTTTTGGTCTGGAGCTACACTTCAACAATGTACCTGTTCAAAATTACAAACAGACTCTACATAAGAACAAACCTACAGTCCCTGTCTTGTATGCACCGCCTGTATAGGGCTGTTCAGAGTATATAGGGCCTTTTTTATTTTATGTGCGGGGTTCCCCTTAATATCCATACAAGACCCAAAGGGGCTGGTAATGGGCTGGGGTAGGGGGGGGGTCATGGGGTAGCTATGCCATTTTTCTTAAAGAATTTCATCCATATTACCGGGACCAGACATTACATTAAAGCCGCAAGCAGTTTTAAATGGCTTTTTTTTCCTTTAGAAGTGTCATTTTGTGCAGGGACAGTTCTAAACACGGGAAACACGTGGCACTTCACAGGCATACTTTAGACACCCCCCAGGTACGATATTTAAAGGAATATTTGACTTTTTTTTTTCACTTTATGCATCATTAAAATGACTGCTCCCGAAAAACGACCGTTTTTAAAACTTCTTTTTGCATTGATACATGTCCCCTGGTGCAGAACCCGGGTTCCCAAACCCTTTTTAGGACAATAACATGCATAATAGTTGTTATAATTAGCACTTTAGAATTCGAACGTTCGCATCCATTGTATTTAATAGGGTTCTAATGTTCGTTCGAACTTTCGGTCCGTTCGCGGGTTCTGGTGCGAACCGAACCCGGGGGTGTTCGGCTCATCACTAGCAGTGGGTAGAATTAGCCTGCTTACCTCTCCCGGAGAAACAAGGGTTAGCAATGGGTTACTGCACTGTACCTTTTAGTTCGAATAAGCCTGCTTGTGTGAAGAATGATGCTTTCCCCATACAGTAACATATTAAAGGAAAAAAAAGCTGTAAGCTAAAGGCTATATATTTTATTGACAAGCAAGAAGGTTCTTCTGACTGTGAGTAATAGAATAATGTGAAGTGCTGCACTTGCACCTGCTCCTCTTGTACCTGCCACAGAATGAACACACACAAGATTGACAGCTGCTCCCAGGATGCACCTTAGTTGTTCAGCAAGCTAAGATTTCTCCTTTAATCTGTGATCACAGTTGATGGTTATGCACAACTCCATCATTCATGGGTAAAAAAAACTTTCTTAGCACACCGTAAAATATTCCCTGCTTGCTTACTACATGCATTCCACAAAATAAGATACCTTTATGAGACGCTTTACACAGAAACCGATTTTCCATGAATTTTAGGCTGCATGCTAGCTCTCCGGCAACAGATCTATACACTCACCAACCACTTTATTAGGCACATTTTGCTAATTCCGGGTTTGACACCCTTTTTCCTTCAGAACTGTATTAATTTTTTGTGGCATAGATTCAACAAGGTGTTGGAAACAGATATTTTGGTCCATATTGACATAGCATCACACAGTTGCTGCAACATTGTTGTTGTGCAGAGTATTTAAATCATGTACTGGAAGCTTCTTGTTTGCAGCAATAGCTTTGCTTTTATGGAGGATTGCAGAACATCTCTTACAGCATGAAAAACATGAAACAGGAACTGAACACAAACAAGTACACACAGAGGAAAAACAGTACCTTCTCCCATTACATCATATCATAGATACACGCTATAATACTGCAGTGCCACCTGCTGGTATAGACAGGTATAATGCATACAGTATGTATAGTTCACAGTATATAAAGCTACTATGCTGTTTTTCTTCCAACAACTGTCATATTCAAGAAACCAGTGGTGAGATGATTGGAGCTTTGTGACATGGTGCATTATCCTGCTGGAAGGAGCCATCAGAAGATGAGTACACGGTAGTCATAAAGGGATGGACATGGTGAGCAACAATACTCAGGTAGGCCATGGCATTTAAACGCTGCTCAGTTGGTACTAAGGGGCTTAAAATGTGCCAAGAAAATATCCCCCACACCATTTTACCACCACCACCAGCCTGAACCATTGTGAAAAATAGGGGAAAATGAATGCACAAACCAAAAAGGGTGGGTGTGAGGAAAAACTAAACTAAAAAAGTAGCAGCTGCCTAATAAGTGTTCACACACTGATAACAGAAATGAAAAATAGGGGGGTTTAAGGACGCTTACCGTATATACTCGAGTATAAGCCGAGATTTTCAGCCCTTTTTTTGGGGCTGAAAGTCCCCCCCTCGGCTTATACTCGAGTCAGAGAAAGTTTACATTGTAAATAGTACCTGAAAAAAAGTTGCGGCTGCGGCGTCCATCGTTCAAATCCCGCGGTCTCTTCCTGGTCCCTTCCGTGATAGGCGATTCTCAGCAGACACTCTCCGCCTATCACGAACGTTCTCTCATCCTCAGTTTCCCAGCAGACGTCTGTGATTGGCGGAACACCCAACACAGTGTCTGCTGGGAAACTGAGGATGAGAGAACGTTCGTGATAGGCGGAGAGTGTCTGATGAGAATCGCCTATCACGGAAGGGACCAGGAAGAGACCGCGGGATTTGAACGATGGACGCCGCAGCCGCAACTATTTTTCAGGTACTATTTACATGTAAAATTTAAACAGTGAGGATAGGAACAGTGAGGATAGGAAACAGTGAGCTAGGGAACAGTGAGGATAGGAAACAGTGAGCTAGGGAACAGTGAGGATAGGAAACAGTGAGGATAGGAAACAGTGAGCTAGGGAACAGTGAGGATAGGGAACAGTGAGGATAGAAAACAGTGAGGATAGGGAACAGTGAGGATAGGAACAGTGAGGATAGGAAACAGTGAGCTAGGGAACAGTGAGGATAGGAAACAGTGAGCTAGGGAACAGTGAGGATAGGGAACAGTGAGGATAGAAAACAGTGAGGATAGGAAACAGTGAGGATAGGGAACAGTGAGGATAGGGAACAGTGAGGATAGGGAACAGTGAGGATAGGGAACAGTAAGGATGGGAACAGTAAGGATAGGAAACAGTGAGGATAGGGAACAGTGAGGATAGGGAACAGTGAGGATGGGAACAGTAAGGATGGGAACAGTGAGGATAGGGAACAGTAAGGCATTGTTGTCCCTCGGCTTATACTCGAGTCAGTACGTTTTCCCAGTTTTTTGTGACAATATTAGGTACCTCGGCTTATACTCAAGTCGGCTTATACTCGAGTATATACGGTACTCTAAAAATGTTGACTTCAAATCTAAAAATGTGCATGGATCTTCAATGATATATATATAAATGGTAAAAGAGATATAACTTCCTTTAAAGTGCAAATAGGAAAACAAGTGCAGCAATCCAATGTGAAAGCATATTTCTGTGTACAATATCCGTGTAAATAAATAGATGCAATGTGGAAAATATAGAAATTCATAAATAAATAAAGTGCAGCAAAACAGTCTTTTGTGCAAAATAGGCAAATCCAAAAAAACACAGCAAGTGCAGATGCAAGTCTTTGTGCTGGAAAATTTCTATAGGTACAGGCGGTCCCCTACAAACATCCGACTTACAAACGACTCCTACTTACAAACAGAGGGAGACAACAGGAAGTGAGAGGAAATCTACCCCTCGGAAGGGAAATTCTCTCCTGTAAGAGTTAATATGGGAAAAAGGTGTCTCCTCTCTACTGATGCTTTATCACCAATCCTTGTTTCCCTAATAACCCAAAATTTTCAAAATCCAATTGTCATTGGGACGGAAAGTGAGGTGAAATCTTCTGAACAGGGGCACAGACAGCAAAACAAATGTTACAGGGGTGATAACACTTCCCTATGTTCTCCAAAAAGCTTAAAAATAGATTTTTTGTCTGGAGCTACACTTACAAAATGTACCTGTTCAAATTACAAACAGATTCAACTTAAAGCGGAGGTTCACCCAAAATGAAACCTCCGCTTTTCGGAACCCTCCCCCCCTCCGGTGTCACATTTGACACCTTTCAGGGAGGAGGGGGTGCAGATACCTGTATAAAACAGGTATTTGCACCACTTCCGGGTATAGACTCCCTTTGCGTCACCCCCCCCCCCCCCCCCCCGCTGTGTTCTGGGAAACACTTGGCAGTGGGGACCTTTTAGGACGCGCAGCGCGACTCGCGCATGTGCAGTAGGGAACCGGGCAGTGAAGCCGCAGCGCTTCACTTCCCGATTCCCTCACCGAGGATGGCGGCGGGGGAAGCCGAGAGCAGAGCAGTAGCTCGGCTTCGGCTGCCGACGTCCCGGGCGACCTGGACAGGTAAGTGTCCATTTTTTAAAAGTCAGCAGCTGTTGTATTTGTAGCTGCTGGCTTTTAAAAAAAAAATTCCCGGTGAACCTCCTCTTTAAGAACAAACCAGAAGAGCCGTGTTGACATTTGTTTACATGGATATTGTACACAGGAATATGCTTTCACATTGGATTTCTGCACTTGTTTTCCTATTTGCACTTTAAAGGAAGTTATATCTATTTTACCATTTATATATATTATTGAAGATCCATGCACATTTTTAGATTTGATATCAACATTTTTAGAGTAAGCGCCCTTAAACCAGCCTGAACCATTGATACAAGGAAGGATTGATCCACACATTCATGTTGTTTACATCAAATTCTGACCCAACCACCTGATTGTCCCAGCTGAAATCGAGACTCATCAGACCAGGCAATGTTTTTCCAATCCTCTATTGTCCAATTTTGGTGATCCTGTGCGAATTGTAGCCTCTGTTTCCTGTTCTTGGCTGAGGGGAGTGGCACCCAATGTGGTCTTCTGCTGCTGTAGCCCATCTCCTTCAAAGTTCAATGTGTTGTGCGCTCAGAGATGGTATACCTTGGTTGTAATGAGCAGATATTTGAGCTCATGTTGCCTTTCTATCATCTCGAACCATGATGATGGAACCGTCTGCCCATTCTCCTCTGACCTCTGAGATCAACAAGGCATTTTCATCCACACTCCGCTCACTGCATATTTTCTCTTTTTCGGACCATTCTCTGTAAACCCTAGAGATGGTTGTGCGTGAAAATCCCAGTAGATCAGCAACGTTTTAAATACTCAGACCAGCACATCTGGCACCAACAACCGCGCCACATTGAAAGTCATTTAAATCTCCTTTCTTACCCATTCTGATGCTTAGTTTGAACTTCAGCAAGTCATCTTCACCACGTCTAGATGACTAAATGCATTGAGTTGCTGCCATGTGATTGGCTGATTAGCAATTTGTGTTACCAAGCAATTGAACAGGTGTACCTAATTAAGCGGCCAGAGAGTGTATTTACTGAACTCAATGTAGAATGTAGCCTAGGATTCTAAAGCTTCCTATACAAGTGCTTCTAACTTCAGCTTGTTCAATAAAGCTTTGACAGAAAAAAAAAAATGGAAACTGATTTATTTCTATGCAGAGCTGCACTAGATTTTGCACTGTCCAGTTTTAGTAAATCAAGCCCATAGTGTTATAATTAAACTAAATCAAATTCAATTATCATGAACATTCATTTACTCACAAAAGTTTTGTGCAAATAGTGCAAAGTCAAATCCAAAGTGGCCTTGCTATATTATCCCCTTTATACCACGTGAAAAACAGAGATCCGCCACCAGCCAAGCTAACTGTTCCGCTTAGCAGATGGTGAGACCCCTTAATTAAAAGAAGGTTTAATGCGTTTGCCACTCAACCAAAGATGGATTGCAAAAGTGCAATCCAGTAGTCTTCACAATGGCTCCAAATAGTGGTATCAGACCCCAAAAGAAAGTAGGCAGCACACAGCACAATACCAAAGGATAAAATCCACATTTATTCAACCATAAAACATATTCACAAAGATATACAGCATAACAGGATATACCTCTCACGCCTCAGTCCAAACATGTGCGATGACTTGTATTCCCGCCCTACGTGTTTTGTCAGAAGTGACATCTTCAGAGGACTCAGCATAAAATAATATATAGAAAAAAAGTGAAACATTTGCTGATAATTTTGATCTATGAGATTTTCTATATTACCCTCTCCAAATATATACATAAATATATACATAAATATACATATAAGCACATACACAGAAAACACTCTATGGGTCCATTCAGAATACTTCATTGCACAAGGTACTGCAACATGTACCAACACATGGCTTTGTGTGGGGTGTGCCTGCAACTTGCTGCTGTATGTATGATACAGTGTTGTGTCTTTTATAGTGAAAGGCACTCCAACACACGGTACATTACTGGCCAACGCACAACAAAGTGCATAATGTTCTTTGGGGTGCACTGCAGTGGGAAAAAGGAATGCTTTCTGGTCCACGTCAGTACATTGCCAGCCCATTAATAAAGAACTTTACTTACAGGCACATGCAAAATGTACACAAAAACTAAAAAAAATGGTGATTTATCATTTACAGCATGCTGTATATGTACCATTTTTGTTGTAGTTTGTGAAAACTGTGCTTTGTGGCAGAGCTGTGTAAATATCAGGACTGGGTGGGCAAATCAAATTCTTTGACAGGTAAAAATTCTCCCACATGTATTTTAGATGAGTATTTAGCTGTTTGTCTGGAATTCATCTACCATTCAGATGACGTTCATAGGGTCAAAACTCGAAGAACCCTGAAAATAAGGGAGAGCTGTCAGGTGTGTCGCCAGTATGTCTTTTTGCAGTGCCATCTCCTTGATAGCTAATCACAGCCTCTGCAAGATCGATTACATGTGTCCTGCACTGGTAAAAGGTTTAATCTAAACAAGTGACAATCCATCTGCATAGACCCTATACAAGTTAGTATAACAACATATATAAAACTTGTCTTTCCTACTGCTCACAAATCTCAGAGGACTGGAAAACACAATAAAACAGAAATAGAATTAAAATTAGAGGGATAAATCTGAGAGATAAATTAGACTGAAACATCTTGGCTAGTCCAACAGCAGCAAATAGGAACACAGGCAAACCAAATTATATACACTGAAAGGTATGCATCATGGTACAGTATATATGGCCATGCTAAACTTTTCACATGGAGGTGTATACAAGAAGTACATTTTAGTCAAGTGTGTGTGTGTATATATATATATATATATACATATATATATATATATATATATATATATATATATATATATTAAGGCTGTTACTGATTACAATTTTCGTGTTCGATTAATCGACTAATTTTGATTAATTATAACGCACATTCAGATCCAACTACTTTTAGCTGATCTCCTTGCAGGCCGATTCCCAGTGCAGCTACCAACCACTGGAAAAATGGATAGCAGGATACAAAAAACACACAAAGGCAGCGCTCGATGGGAATACCATTAAAACTTTTATAGTCTTCAAGTAGGTAACAAAATAAATATTGCACTGGAGATAAAATCGATGTAGCTACATAAACTGTAAAAATGGTGTGAGTAATACCAAACGGTAGCAAAAGCAGTCATAAAAACATGTAGCTAAGTATGATACTGGTATAAAAATGTGTACAACGATACCACTGCTGAATCCAGATGAGAAGGGGCTAACATCAGTCCGTCGGCATGTAGATGTCCCGTGAAGGGAACCATCACAACTCCCAGTGGATGGCTGTAGAATCCCAGGTTGATAGAGGGAAGTCATAGAGGGAAGTGTAACTGCCCTTGCGTGTGGCAGATAGTAAGGTCCCGCCGGCATGCAGATATGAAGGCACAGCAAAGGAGCCCTTCAGATGGACATGGCAAGCCCCGCCGGTGTCCGTGACGTCACCGGATCTCCCTGAAGACCCAGAAGTCGGGGGAGAGGTGTGTACCAATCAAAAGAATTTTGATCAATCAAAAGAATTTTGATCGATCAAAACAATAATCGATTAATCGAGGAATTAATAGTTAATTTCCACAGCCCTATATATATACTGTTAAATCCTTATTTATATGGACACAGGCACAATTAAATTTTTTTTTCAGGTATTTACCAAAACAGTGCACACTCTCAGGTTTAATTTGAGATTATGTACATCCAAATCAGAGGAAGGGTTTAGGAATTACAGCTTTTAAGAATAGCTATCCCCCTTTTTCAAGGGACCAAAAGTAATTGGACAATTAGATCAAAAGCTGTTTCATGGCCAGGTGTGATAGCAGCAACATTAGGAGTGGCCAAATCAACCGTTTGGTACATTCTGAGGAAAGAAGAATGCACTGGTGAGCTCAGCAACATAAAAAGGCCTGGACATCCACGGACGAGAACAGTGGTGGATGATCGCAGGATCCTCTCTATGGTAAAGAAAAACCCATTGACAACATCCGGACAAGTGAAGGACACTCTCCAGGAGGTGGGGGTATCATTGTCAAAGTCTACAATCAAGAGAAGACTTCACAAGAGCAAATACAAAGGGTTCACCACAAGGTGAAAACCATTCATAAGCCTGAAGAATAGAAAAGCCAAATTCGACTTTGCCAAAAACATCTAAAAAAGCCAGATCAGTTCTGGAAAAGCATTCTTTGGAAAGATTAATCTGTACCAGAATGACAGGAAGAAAAAAGTGTGGAGAAGGCTTGGAACAGCTCATGATCCAAAAAACACAATGTCATCTGTAAAACATGGTGGAGGCAGTGTGATGGCATGGGCATGTATGGCTTCCAGTGGCACTGGGTCATTGGTGTTTATTGATGATGTGACAAAAGACAGAAGCAGCTGGATGAATTTTGCAGTGTTTTGAGATATACTGTCAGCCCAGATTTAGCCAAATGCAGCAAAGTTGATTGGACGGCACTTAACAGTACAGATGGACAATGATCAAAAACACACTGCAACCCAGGAGCTTTTGAAGGAAAAGAAGTGGAATATTCTGCAATGGCCGAGTCAATCACCTGATCTCAAGCCAACTGAGCATGCATTTCACTTGCTGAAAGCAAAATTAAAGGCAGAAAAACCCACAAACAAAGAACAACTGAGGACAGCTGCAGTTAGAGTCGGGCAAAGCATCAGAAAGGAGGAAACACAGTCTTGTCCATGGGTTCCAGACTTCAGGCAGTCATTGCCAGTAAAGGATTCTCAACAAAATATAAAAAAATGAACATTTTATTTATGATTTTATTGATTTGTCCAATTACATTTGAGCCCCTGAAAATGCAGGGACTATATAAAAATGGTTGCAGTTCGTACTTGATATTTATGTTCAACCCCTTGAATTAAAGCTGAAAATCTGCACTTCAAATTCATTTGGATTGTTTTATTAAAATTTTATTCTGGTGGCATACAGAACCAAAAGTATGAAAATTGTGCCTGTGTCCAAATATATATGGACCTAACTGTATATATTGTGGCATAGCATTGCCCTGCTGAGGTGATGTTGACCCGGGATTCTCAACCAGGCAGGCTGAGGGGCTCCAGGGGCTTTGCTTAATTAGGAGGAAACTGGCTTTTCAGTCTACTAATGGTTTAGAAAAATCTGTTTTGGCACCTGGAGCCTGGAGATTTCTTAGCGATCCGGGTGGGATAAAATCTCCAGTCCTGGGTGCAGAGTTTGTGAACAGCCAGCACACTGATTGCACAGGTGTGGGCAGGCCTTTTTGTAGACTTGAACATAGTTCTGGGCTCCACCCACAGCAGACAGAGGACATCGCTGCCTGGAGTCAGCTGCAAATTATGTAAACACAGAGTGTGTATGAAGACTGTCTGTGAGAGGCATACAAAGGGCCTAAAGGGTAAGGCCAGAGCAGGACTGCTGCTTGTATAAGCCTGGAGGCTGAATAAATATTTTGTTGCATGTGTAAGCCAGGAGGCTGAATTTACTGTTACTTTGTGTTGATAGTGGAAACCCCCTGCGAGGGAAACCCTTTGATTTTGTTTTCTGGAACTTTGTTTGAACTTTCTTAATAAAAGTGGGCCAACAAGCCATTAAAGTGTTACTAGACCCAGGACCCTGCATGCACTATATCTGGTCTCCCGCAGTACACAGAACATGGAAACGCAATTATTTTAGTAAACAGTTAGAGCAGTCTTGTGAATTCTATCAGTGTCTGATTAAAGCTTGTAGGAGGAGTTTTCATTCTGCTCTGACTGTCCTATAAGGATGCATGACCCCTGACACTCTGTCTGGACAGTGCTGATTGGCCATGTGCTGATCACATGCACTCTCCCAAGAAAAAAAAGAAACCTCTCTAGAAATACACAGCAAACTGAGCATGTGCAGCTTGTCCCCTAGCCTCTCTTCTATCAGCAGATAGATTGGGGACTGTGGAAGAAGGGGAGGATCAGAGAAGACAGGATCAAACAGCATTTTTACACAATGCAGAGGAATAACCTCTTAGCTTCAATGGTGAGTATAACAAGCATGCATTACTGCATATACAAACTTACTTTACTGTTGCGGGTTTAGTAACATTTTAAATGATGATTTCTGGCATGGACTGTACTCGCTAGCGGGCGCTACACTTGAGTCCTACAGCCATACAACCCCAAACTCCACTATATATATATATATATATATATATATATACACACTATATCTACACAATTCTTACCCTCATCCACCAATCTGACTTGAAAGCTTATATCGGATTGGTGGTTCTTGATAAATAACAACAGTTGCAAGAAACAGCAATAGAACACTGGTGATTCTGTCTTTGGTGACCCCTCACGAGTGACAGAATCTCTAAGGTGCAACTGACATTTTACCTAAGCAGCAGCAAAGTGACATCCTGCTTGTCCAACCAGCAAGCAGTGGCACCACAGATGAATGGCAACAAACTGTTTAGTATTGACCACATCCTTAAACCCTGTAGGGGTGGTGAGTAGGTCAGTTTCCTACTCCGATACGATTCATTTCGCATTCACACTTTACAGACTATGAGGATCCAAGGGCACTAACACAAATTTGCTACCGACATGTTTTTACCTGAATGATAGTAATCCTCCATTATAGAGCCTCCACTTTCAGTTATTTTGTTCCATTTGCTTCTTACTGTATGAAAACATGGTTTGCCTACAGGTTAAGGCAATCTGCAGTCTAGTTACGCTAAACTGTTTTATCTCCTTCTCTATATTAGTTGTAGATAGAGCCTACTGGGAAAAGTCAACCCCTGGTTTCCTATATGTTTTGGTTTCTTCAACCGTGGCTCTCCTTGCCATAAATCTAAACTTTGTTTCTGTCCACCAAACCTTGTTTCTTTGTTTATACAAAGCCTTGAAAAAGTTTTCATGCCCCTTGAAATTTTCCACATTTTGTCATGTTACAACCAAAAATGTAAATGTATTTTATTGGGATTTTATGTGATAAACCAACACATAATTATGAAGTGGAAGGAAAATGATAAATGGTTTTCAACATTTTTTACAAATAAATATGTGAAAAGTGTGGCGTGCATTTGTATTCCGCCCCTTTTACTCCGATACCCCTAACTAAAATCTAGTGGAACTAATTGCCTTCAGAAGTCACCTAATTAGTAAATAGTGTCCACCCTTTGGTAATTTAATCTCATTATAAATACAGCTGTTTGGTGAAGCACCCAGAGGTTTGTTAGAGAACCTTAGTGAACAAACAGCATCATGAAGGTCAAGGAACACACCAGACAGGTCAGGGATAAAGTTGTGGAGAAGTTTAAAGCAGGGTTAGGTTATAAAAAAAATATCCCAAGCTTTGAACATCTCACGGAGCACTGTTCAATCCATCATTCAAAAATGGAAAGAGTATGGCACAACTGTAAACCTACCAAGACATGGCCGTCCACCTAAACTGACAGGCCGGGCAAGGAAAGCATTAATCAGGAGCAGCCAAGAAGCCAGTGGCGGTGCGTCCATTAGGGGAGCTTGGGCGCCGCCCTCTCTCTCCAGCCACCTCCTCTGTGTACTATGGATAGATTTATTTATTGCATGAATCTAGCCATGGCCGCTGTAGCCACCCCCTATTCAGGCGTCCGGCCCCTTTTCCGGCGCCGGGCGCCTAAATTACAGCAGTCAGGGAACAAACCATTGCAAAAAAATAAAACATTTTTTTGGGTGGAATGACCTTTTAAACCAATTTAGTTTAAGAATGTTCTAAGCATTCATGAACATCACAAATAAGCAGAGATACAACCACCCCTGTGTAGTAAACCCAGGAACCTACAATGTACTATTGACAAGGTCCATGCCTGTAGCACAGAGCTGGTACATTTATCCACATCATCTGATTTCAAGAAAAAAAAAAAAAAAACATTCACTCTACAGTATTTACACAGAAGATATGCTAAATACTGTGTTCCTCCAGTGTGATAATAAGGGCAGACTCATATCCCTCCACATATAAAAACACTGTTTCTTTTACAGCCTCACTAAGACTAACCATAAACTTTTATTTCTTCAGCCTTTGGTTTGTCGCAGACACTCAAGCAGGATTCTCATCCAGTTTGTGAGATTTATTTGCAAAAGGACTGCCCGCCAAAGGACGCCAGTAACCTTGGGCCAGAGAGGCCAACCGTAACAACATTTAACTTAATATTTGGGAAACAAATTACAAACCTAGAGCACAATAAACAGAACTTGCACAAGGAAAAGATCTTAGTTAAAGGTAAGATGCTAAATTATATTTTGTTATTAAAGTGATATCAAAGGTTACATTTTTTTATTATTAATAAAATAACAAACATGTTATACTTAC
Source organism: Rana muscosa (assembly GCA_029206835.1). NCBI lineage: Eukaryota > Metazoa > Chordata > Amphibia > Anura > Ranidae > Rana > Rana muscosa. The sequence continues at coordinate 268,413,370 of CM055123.1, read as the reverse complement.
CTGCTCTGTGCAATGGTTTTACACAGAGCAGCCTCGATCTTCCTCTTTTCGGGCCCCCCGCCAGCTCTCCTTGCTCCCCCCCCCCCGCTGAGTACCCCCAAAGGAAACCACTTCCCATGGGAGCACTCATACGGTCTCGCTCCCGAGCTGGGCGGCGTGTATAGTGGGTTGAGTGCACAGCGCTAGACCAAGATCGGGCTCAGGTGAGTAGTTAGGGGGAGCTGCACTGAAAATGCTTTTTTACCTTAACCTCCCTGGTGGTTCGAAATTATGGATAAGCTCATACGTCGGAACATGTAGTTGCCATCATCCCTAGAAAGCTGGATTAAGCCCTTGTTTGGAGTGTCCCCAGATGTTCTGGAGGTTTTTTGAACTCTGGCTATGTATCATTTGTTTCACCATTCAATGATTGTATGATTTAATTTTTTGTAACGTGTATATGTATACTATGACATTTTTGTAATAAATTTTTATTTTTCTATATAATTAATTTTTGTTGCCTACATAATCCCAAAACTAGAGGTTTTCTATACACTCAACCTCCCTGGTGGTAATCCTGAGTCTGGCTCGGGGTGAGTTTTTACTACTAAAAGTGGTAACCCCGAGCCAGACTCGGGCTGTGTGCGAGCTGTGTCTCGCTCGATTCACACTGCCGAGTGCCAAGCTCCGTTCCCTGCGACGTTGCGACGCACGGGGACGGAGTTCGGTGCCAAATTCAAAGTGAAAAACACAGTATAGATACAGTATACTGTAATCTTACTGACTACAGTACTGTATCAAATAATTACACATCCCTTTGTCCCAAGTGGTCTGTCGATTGCCCTGCATGCAGTTTTATATTATAAAAACTGTTCTTTCTGCCTGGAAACTGGAGATTGTCTATAGCAACCAAAAAGTGTCCCTTTGCCCAGGTTCACACTGACTGCGAGAGTGAAGCCGTGCGAGTTCAACTGAACTCGCACGATTTCACTCCCGCTGGTCAGTCCCGATTTCGGCCGCAATTACATAGACATCTGTGCAGGTTTCTGCACAGATGTCAATGTAAATCACGGGCCAAAATTGCAAAAAGTAGTACAGAAACTACTTTTTAAAATCGGTGCATTGCCGCAGATGCGGCGTCGCACCGATTAGGATGGTGCCATTGCCGGCAATTTGCAGCAAATACCGTCGTTTTGACATGCGATTTGGCATGCCAAATTGCATGTCAAAACGCACCAGTGTGAACCAGGGCTAAATGTCAAAAGTGGTTTTAGACCAGCTAGAAAACAGCGATAATAAATTAGAATCACTTGCAGAATTGAGCGATAGCGATTTTTGGGGAAATTCGTCATTAAACACTAAATCTAATGACAGCGAGAATTCTGCAACTGAGCAAATTTCAGTGTTTTTGATTTTATTACATTATTGAATAATTTTTATTATTATTATATTATTATTTGTTATAATTATTTATAGTTATTTATTATATTATAATTTATGATTTTGTGTTTCAATCTTTATCTTACCCGGGATGTCTACTAGACTCTGGTTTGGACAGATTTAAGTGAGTTATTCCTCAAAATTGCAGGCCTACAATATAAAATGCCAAATTTCCATGCAAAATAATTGTACCGCTTTCAGCACCTAAAATCTGACAGAATCATACCGCCAGGGAGGTTAATGCAGAGAATGCATTAAGGTAAAAAAAATAAAAAATAAACTTTTACCTTTAAAACCACTTTAAAGGAAACCTGCATTAAGAGTAAAATAGGGAACGCTACTACTGAGCTCCCTATAAAAATGCTAGTTGCCTGGTTGCCTGTTGCTTCAATGCTTCCTGTCCATGATATGGAATAAGTTAGCAGCAATAGTGAAATGCAGAAGGCCTGAGTTGAATACTTGTTCTTGTTTAGTAATTCAGAAAAGATTCAAGAAAGATGATCATTATGACATGCAAAAAAGAGGCATTACTTTTTCAAAAAATAAATTAATCAGTTGCAGCCCCTCTATTTTTACAATACAGGATTCTCAATATATCCAAAACCAGAAAAAAAAATGCTTTTTATTTATTGTATCAATGATCACTATTGAATGCTCTGAAGGTTTTAGCTTTTAGGCTGCTTTCACACTGAGGCTCTTTGCAGGTGCTATTGCGCTAAAAATAGTGCCTGCAAAGCGCCCTGAAAGAGCCGTTCCTTTTAATCCAGTGTGAAAGCCTGAGGGCTTTCACACTGGAGCGGTGCGCTGGCAGGACGGTACAAAAAGTCCTGCCAGCCGCATCTTTGAGGCGCTGTAGGAGCGGTGAATACACTACTCCTACAGCGCCCCTTCCCATTGAAATCAATGGGCAGCGCCTCCAAACTGCCGGCAAAGCGCCGCTGCAGCGGCATTTTGCGGGCAGTTTTATCCCTTTTTCGGCCACTAGCGGGGGTTAAAAGTGCCCCGCTAGCGCCCGAAAATCGCGGCAAAAACGACGGTAAAGCACTGCTAAAAATAGCGGCACTTTACCGCCAACGCACCCAGTGCCTCAGTGTGAAAGTACCCTTAATAGTCATCTGCACACTATGACATCAACCATTTCCTCAAAAGAAGACTTTGTAACATTAACATTTGCAGTGACTTTACTTTGTGTACTGTATATGTTTTTGCAGAATTTGTATATATATGCTCATGTCTAGGGATGAGCTCGGTGTTCGAGTCGAACATACGTTCGACTCGAACATCGGCTGTTCGATCGTTCGGCGAACAACGAACGATTTGGGCCGTTCGCGCCAAATTCAAATGACGCAAACGGCCCACAATACACTGCGCCATCGCAGTGCAATCCCGGCGCTGTGATTGGCCAAGCATGCACTGTGACCCCGCATGCTTAGCCAATCACAGCGCCGGCAGCGAGGAGAGCAATGATTGGCCACAGGCAGGATGCCTGTGGCCAATTATAGCTGAGGGGGTTTAGTACACGTCCCACACTATTAAAGGCCGCCAGCGCGGCGGCCTCGTGTAGTGTGTTTCGGCACAGGGAAAGAGAAGGATAGGCAGGGACAGTGTCATATCTATTCTTTGCTAAACATTGTGTGTAGGGACAGAGAAGGATAGGCAGGGAGAGTGTCAGTGTCATATTCTTTGCTAAACCTTGTGTGTAGGGAGAGAGAAGGATAGGCAGGGAGAGTGTCAGTGTCATATTCTTTGCTAAACCTTGTGTGTAGGGAGAGAGAAGGATAGGCTGGGAGAGTGTCAGTGTCATATTTTTTGCTAAACCTTGTGTTCAGGGAGAGAGAAGGATAGGCAGGGGACAGTGTCAGTGTCATTGTTGCTAAGCCTCCTGCACATTATACACCTGAAGCTAGCCCGTATTGCTGTGTTTTCCTGGTGTGTTACACTAACAGGCATTTGCAGCACTTACAGCGGATGTAGTGTGCCTCCTGCACATTATACACCTGAAGCTAGCCCGTATTGCTGTGTTTTCCTGGTGTGTTACACTACCAGGCATTTGCAGCACTTACAGCGGACGTAGTGTGCCTCCTGCCCATTAAACACCTGAAGCTAGCCCATATTGCTGTGTTTTCCTGGTGTGTTACACCAACAGGCATTTGCAGCACTTACAGCAGGCGTAGTGTGATTCCTTCAAAATATACTCCTGAAGCTACGCCTTATTGCTGTGTTTTCCTAGTGTGTTACACCATCAGGCATTTGCAGCACTTACAGCAGGCGTAGTGTGATTCCTGCAAAATGTACTCCTGAAGCTACGCCTTATTGCTGTGTTTTCCTAGTGTGTTACACCAACAGGCATTTGCAGCACTTACAGCAGGCGTAGTGTGATTCCTGCAAAATATACTCCTGAAGCTAGGCCGTATTGCTGTGTTTTCCTAGTGTGTTACACCAACAGGCATTTGCAGCACTTACAGCAGGCGTAGTGTGATTTCTGCAAAATATACTCCTGAAGCTAGGCCGTATTGCTGTGTTTTCCTAGTGTGTTACACCAACAGGCATTTGCAGCACTTACAGCAGGCGTAGTGTGATTCCTGCAAAATACACTCCTGAAGCTAGGCCGTATTGCTGTATTTTCCTAGTGTGTTACACCAACAGGCATTTGCAGCACTTACAGCAGGCGTAGTGTGATTTCTGCAAAATATACTCCTGAAGCTAGGCCGTATTGCTGTGTTTTCCTAGTGTGTTACACCAACAGGCATTTGCAGCACTTACAGCAGGCGTAGTGTGATTCCTGCAAAATATACTCCTGAAGCTAGCCCGTATTGCTGTGTTTTCCTAGTGTGTTACACCAACAGGCATTTGCAGCACTTACAGCAGGCGTAGTGTGATTCCTGCAAAATATACTCCTGAAGCTACGCCTTATTGCTGTGTTTTCCTAGTGTGTTACACCAACAGGCATTTGCAGCACTTACAGCAGGCGTAGTGTGATTCCTGCAAAATGTACTCCTGAAGCTACGCCTTATTGCTGTTTTCCTAGTGTGTTACACCAACAGGCATTTGCAGCACTTACAGCAGGCGTAGTGTGATTCCTGCAAAATATACTCCTGAAGCTAGGCCATATTGCTGTGTTTTCCTAGTGTGTTACACCAACAGGCATTTGCAGCACTTACAGCAGGCGTAGTGTGATTCCTGCAAAATATACTCCTGAAGCTAGGCCGTATTGCTGTGTTTTCCTAGTGTGTTACACCAACAGGCATTTGCAGCACTTACAGCAGGCGTAGTGTGATTTCTGCAAAATATACTCCTGAAGCTAGCCCGTATTGCTGTGTTTTCCTAGTGTGTTACACCAACAGGCATTTGCAGCACTTACAGCAGGCGTAGTGTGATTCCTGCAAAATATACTCCTGAAGCTAGCCTGTATTGCTGTGTTTTCCTAGTGTGTTACACCAACAGGCATTTGCAGCACTTACAGCAGGCGTAGTGTGATTCCTGCAAAATATACTCCTGAAGCTAGGTCGTATTGCTGTGTTTTCCTAGTGTGTTACACCAACAGGCATTTGCAGCACTTACAGCAGGCGTAGTGTGATTTCTGCAAAATATACTCCTGAAGCTAGGCCGTATTGCTGTGTTTTCCTAGTGTGTTACACCAACAGGCATTTGCAGCACTTACAGCAGGCGTAGTGTGATTCCTGCAAAATGTACTCCTGAAGCTAGCCCGTATTGCTGTGTTTTCCTAGTGTGTTACACCAACAGGCATTTGCAGCACTTACAGCAGGCGTAGTGTGATTCCTGCAAAATATACTACTGAAGCTAGGCCGTATTGCTGTGTTTTCCTAGTGTGTTACACCAACAGGCATTTGCAGCACTTACAGCGGGCATAGCGTGCTTCCTACAAAATATACTCCTGAAGCTAGGCCTTATTGCTGGTTTTCCCATCTCCCTGCAGGCCATTAGAATGTCTGGAAGGCAAACAAGGAGAGGCAGACAGTCAGGAGCCAATAAAAGAGGGCAAGCAGGCTCTGTGTCTAGAGACAACAGTGCTGGTCGTGGACGCGGTGCATCGCCATCAGCACGTGGCCATGGGACACGCTTGTCCTTTTTTCGGCAGCTGGACGTGTTGAGCCGCATCATGCCGAAGACTTGGTAGAGTGGATGACCAAGCCCTCCTCATCCTCCTCATCCTCTCTCACCCAGGCTCAGGGTACTGGCAAAGCAGCTGCCAAAGCGTCCTTATCCCTGGTATCAATGTCATCATCAGTCACTCCTTCCCTAGACCCACCATGTCCTCCTGAGGAGTCCCCCGAACTGTTTGAGTACAGTGTTGGGTACATGCTCCAGGAGGATGCCCAGCATTTCGAAGGGTCTGATGATGATACCCAGCTAGAGGAAGGCAGCAGCATGAGAGCAGAGAGAGGGGATGCTCAAGAAGGACACCAATCTGGCAGTCATGTTCCAGCAGCTGCAGCATACTGCCAGATTGGCTCCAGTGATGAGGAGGGAGGGGATGATGAGGTCACTGACTCCACGTGGGTGCCTAATAGGAGAGAGGAGGAGGATGAGGAGGAGGCACATCTCCAACGAGGCAGGATTCCCTCGGGGGGCCAGCGTAAGGGCAGCACACCGACGGAATCACACCACAGAGCTCCGCCTGTGCAGGGCACTGCCTCTGGCCGTTATTCAAAAAGTTCTTTGGTGTGGGCCTTTTTTGAGTCGAGTGCATCAGATCGCAGAGCTGCTGTTTGCAACATATGTCTCAAGCGTATATCGCGTGGCCAAAACATCAGCCGCTTGGGCACCACATGCTTGACCAGACATATGTTGACCTGCCATGCAGCTCATTGGCAAGCCTACCTTAAAGACTCACACCAAAGAACAAAGCGGACCTCTCCTTGCACCGCATCAGCTGGGATCTCCAACCCCACTATACCTTCAGTCCTCTCTGAAACCTGCACTGAGAGGAATGAAGGTGTAGAATTAGGTGTGTCACAGCCAAGTACTTGCGGGCACTCTGCTAGCAGTACACCGACGTCCGATTCTAGCAGGCAAATTTCCCTGCCCCAGCTGCTGGACCATCGAAAGAAGTTCACTCCCAGCCATCCACATGCCCAGCGGTTGAATGCTAGCTTGGCTAAATTGCTAGCGCTTCAACTGCTGCCTTTTCAGTTGGTAGACTCTGCCCTTTTCCGTGAGTTTGTGCAATGTGCGGTTCCTCAGTGGCAGGTTCCCAAACGCCACTTTTTTTTCTCACGGAAGGCGATTCCGGCTCTCTACCGGCATGTGGAAGGCAATGTATTGGCCTCGCTGGACAGGGCGGTCAGCGGTAAGGTGCATATTATCGCTGACTCATGGTCCAGCAGGCATGGACAGGGACGTTACCTTTCTTTCACGGCCCATTGGGTCACTCTTTTGGCAGCTGGGAAGGATGCAGGACAAGGTGCAGTAGTGTTGGAGGTTGTTCCGCCGCCACGCCTACAAAATGCGACTACTGGTTGTGACAGACCTCTCTCCTCCACCCCCTCCTCTTCTTCTTCCTCCATGGCCTCTTCCTGTGCTTTGTCCTCGGAACCAGCGGTGCTCCGTAGGCGTTCAAGGGGCTACGCAAGTACGCAGGCAAAAAGATGCCATGCCGTGCTTGCGCTGGTGTGTTTGGGGGACAGGAGCCACACTGGGGCAGAGGTTCTGTCTGCTCTGCAGGGGCAGGCCGAGAGGTGGTTGACGCCACGCCAGCTTAAGCCAGGAATGGTGGTTTGCGACAATGGCACCAACTTCCTCTCCGCCTTCCGACAGGGACAGCTGACCCATGTGCCCTGTGTGGCTCACATCCTTAACCTGGTGGTGCAGCAGTTCTTGGGCAGGTACCCGGGCTTACAGGATGTCCTGAGGCAGGCCAGGAAAGTCTGTGTGCATTTCCGCAGATCTTATAATGCCAGTGCTTGCCTGGCTGAGCTGCAAAAGGCGTTGAACCTGCCCAAGAACCGCCTTATATGTGACATGCCCACCAGGTGGAACTCAATGTTGGCCATGCTGCAGCGGCTGCACACGCAGCAGAGGGCCATCAATGAGTACCTGTGCGACTACGGCACCAGGACAGGGTCAGGGGAGCTCGGGTTTTTTTCACCACGCCAGTGGGGCATGATCAGGGATGCATGCACTGTCCTGGCACCATTTGAGGAGGCCACGAGGATGGTGAGCAGTGACAGTGCATGCATCAGTGACACTGTACCTCTTGTCCACCTGTTGGAACATACGCTGCGTGGAATAATGGACAGGGCACTTAAAGCAGAACAGAGGCAGGAAGAGGAGGACTTCCTTGCCTCTCAAGGCCCCCTTTACCCAGACAGTGTTCCTTCTGTCCCACCCATCGCACAGGAAGAGGAGGAGGAGGAGGAGGAGGATTGTGTCAGCATGGAGGTGGAGCCTGGCACTCAGCATCATCAGCAGCAGTCTTTTAGGGATTATTTACAGTCCCAAGAAACCCGTGGACTTGTACGTGGCTGGGAGGAGGTGGCTGCGGATCATGTCGTCCTTAGTGACCCAGAGGACTCCGGACCAAATGCCTCAGCTAACCTACGCTGCATGGCCTCCCTGATCCTGCAAAGTCTGCGGAAGGATCCTCGTATTCTTCGGATCAAGGAGAGGGACCATTACTGGCTGGCCACTCTCCTTGATCCACGGTACAAGGGTAAGGTTGCGGACCTTATCTTACCGTCGCAGAGGGAGCAGAGGATGAGACAACTCCGGGAGGCCTTGCAGAAAGGTCTGTGCAACGCGTTCCCAGAGACTGGGAGGTTACAAACTCCTGGTCCTGGACAACGAATTGCTGAGGCTTTGGTCAGTCAAAGAAGGAGCGGTGGGGAAGGTGGCCGTCTGACCGATGCATTCAGACAATTCTTTAGTCCGCAGCCCCAAGGTATGATTGGTTCCAGCAACCATCGCCAGCGTCTGATATACATGGTGCAGGAATACCTAGGGGCAAGGTCAGACTTGGACACCTTCCCCACCGAAAATCCTCTGGCTTACTGGGTCTTGAGGATGGATCACTGGCCAGAGCTTGCACAGTATGCAATTGAGCTACTGGCCTGTCCTGCATCCTGCATCCAGCGTTCTTTCAGAACGCACATTCAGTGCTGCTGGAGGATTTGTCACGGATCACAGGGTGCGCCTGTCCACCGACTCGGTTGATCGACTGACTTTCATAAAGATGAACCAGTCTTGGATCACCACCAGCTACCACACACCTGAAGCTGATATAACAGATTTATTTTCAAATGTCACATCCCTTCAAGACTGATGCTGATGCTGAGTGACTGTCCTGTTATGTTGACTGGCTATCCTCCTCCTCCTCAATGATCCGATTGATGATGATAGCTTGGAAGAACATTTTTGTTTCTGGGTGCCGCCACCAGTGGCTAAGGCCCAATTTTTCAGCCCCTGTTTAACAGGGGCATGTAATTACAATTTTTTATGCAATGCTTTGCAGCAAGGCTCATTCCTGCACTCCAACTAGAGTATCTGGGAGAGGTTGCAGTGTCGTGGCACCAGCACCTGTGCCTAAGGCCCAATTTTTCAGCCCCTGTTTAACAGGGGCATGTAATTACAATTTTTCATGCAATGCTTTGCAGCAGGGCTCATTCCTGCACTCCAACTAGAGTATCTGGGAGAGGTTGCAGTGTCGTGGCACCAGCACCAGTGCCTAAGGCCCAATTTTTCAGCCCCTGTTTAACAGGGGCATGTAATTACAATTTTTTATGCAATGCTTTGCAGCAGGGCTCATTCCTGCACTCCAACTAGAGTATCTGGGAGAGGTTGCAGTGTCGTGGCACCAGCACCAGTGCCTAAGGCCCAATTTTTCAGCCCCTGTTTAACAGGGGCATGTAATTACAATTTTTTATGCAATGCTTTGCAGCAGGGCTCATTCCTGCACTCCAACTAGAGTATCTGGGAGAGGTTGCAGTGTCGTGGCACCAGCACCAGTGCCTAAGGCCCAATTTTTCAGCCCCTGTTTAACAGGGGCATGTAATTACAATTCTTGATCTAATAATTCAGAGCAGGGCCCATTCCTGCGCCCACCAAGAGTAACTGTGAGGCCTTACAGTGTTGTGTCAACACCACCACCACCACCACCAAAGGCCCAATTTTTCAGCCCCTGTTCAACAGGGGCATGCAATTATAATTCTTGATCTAATAATTCACAGCAGGGCCCATTCATGCGCCCACCAAGAGTAACTGTGAGGGCTTACAGTGTTGTGGCAACACCAACATGTAAGGGGCAAATTTCAGCAGAGTATATAGGGTAGGCCCCTACTTTCAAACATCCAACTTACAAACGACTCCTACTTGCAAAGGGAAGGAGACAACAGGAAGTGAGAGGAAATCTACCCCTAGGAAGGGAAATACTCTCCTGTAAGAGTTAATATGGGAAAAAGGTGTCTCCTCTCTACTGATGCTTTATCACCAATCCTTGTTTCAATAAAAACCCCACTTTTCAAAAACATTTGTCATTGGGACGGAAAGTGAGGTGAAATGTTCTGAACAGGGGCACAGACAGCAAAACAAATGTTACAGGGGTGATAACCCTTCCCTATGTTTAGATTTTTTGGCTGGAGCTACACTTAAACAATGTACCTGTTCAAAATTACAAACAGATTCTACATAAGAACAAACCTACAGTCCCTGTCTTGTATGCACCGCCTGTATACGGCTGTTCAGAATCAGAGTATATAGGGTCTTTTTTATTTTGTGTGCGGGGTTCCCCTTAATATCCATACAAGACCCAAAGGGGCTGGTAATGGGCTGGGGTAGGGGGGGGGGTGATGGGGTAGCTATGCCATTTTTCTTAAAGATTTTCATCCATATTACCGGGACCAGACATTACATTAAAGCCGCAAGCAGTTTTAAATGGCTTTTTTTTCCTTTAGAAATGTCATTTTGTGCAGGGACAGTTCTAAACACGGGAAACACGTGGCACTTCACAGGCATACTTTAGACACCCCCCAGGTACGATATTTAAAGGAATATTTTACTTTTTTTTTTTCACTTTATGCATCATTAAAATGACTGCTGCCGAAAAACGGCAGTTTTTAAAACTTCTTTTTGCATTGATACATGTCCCCTGGTGCAGAACCCGGGTTCCCAAACCCTTTTTTGGACAATAACATGCATAATAGTCGTTATAATTAGCACTTTAGATTTCGAACGTTCGCATCCATTGTATTTAATAGGGTTCTAACGTTCGTGCGAACTTTCGGTCCGTTCGCGGGTTTTGGTGCGAACCGAACCCGGGGGTGTTCGGCTCATCCCTACTCATGTCTATACGGAAACTTAAGGAATTGGTATTTATGTCTTGTGTTGCTCTGAGCTGCAACTGAAGGCAAAAGGAAGCACCCAAATGACAGCTGGTGGTTTCCTCCTTTAGAAATACTGGAAAGTAGGGATGAGCTTCGAGTTCGAATGTACCCCTTACCAATTCACATAGGGGGGGGCCGGGATCTGGGGGTCCCCTTTGTTAAAGGGGTCTTCCAGATTCCGATAAGCCCCCCGCCCGCAGACCCCCACAACCACCGGGCAAGGGTTGTGGGGATGAGGCCCTTGTCCCCATCAACATGGGGACATCCTCCCCATGTTGAGGGCATGTGGCCTGGTACGGTTCAGGAGGGAGGGGGGGCCGCTCTCTCGTCCCCCCCTTTTCCCCTGCGGCCGGCCAGGTTGCGTGCTCGGATAAGGGGTTTAAAAATTTTGTGGTGGAGTTCCCCTTAAAATCCATGCCAGATCTGAAGGGCCAGGAATGGATATTTGGGGGAACCCCACGTCAATTTTTTTTTTTTTTTTTTGCGGCGGGGTTCCCCTTAATATCCATTCCAGACCTGAAGGGCCTGGTAATTGAATTCTGGGGAACCCCCACGCTTTTTTTTTTTTTTTTTTTTTTTTTTTATCAATGACTTTTGAATGTATTGCCGGGAGCTGACAATTCATTAATAGCCGCGAGTGAGTTTTAAATGACTTTTTTTCTTTCAAAAATGACATTTTTTGCAGGGACAGTTCTAAGCACGGGAAACATGCGCCACTTCACATGCATATCATACACACCCCCCAGGTACGAAATTTTAAGGAATATTTCACTTTTATTTTTTCATTTTAAGCATTATTAAAATCACTGCTCCCGAAAAAACGGCCATTTTTAAAACTTTTTTTTGCATTGATACATGTCCCCTGGGGCAGGACCCCGGTCCCCAAACACTTTTTAGGACAATAACTTGCATATTAGCCTTTATAATTAACACTTTAGATTTCGAACGTTCGAGTCCGTTGTATTTAATAGGGTTCTAAAGTTTACACAAACATTTTGTCTGTTCGCAGGTTCTGGTGCGAACCGAACAGGGGGGTGTTCGGCTCATCCCTGCTGGAAAGCAAGTCTGCCCTGTGTTGAAAAATAGTGTATATTGGTAATAGCTAAGTTTTTGCAAAACCAAACAATATACTTCTTTTTACTCCTCTTTGGTCTGTCAAATATACTATTAAGTGTTTTTAAATCTTTTTACTAATTGCACAAAAATACCAGATAATCATGTCAGAAAACATGTGAGCTGAAAACTTCCTGTGCTCTCTGTCTCTGCTCACTGTTATCAGTTAAGCCTGGTAAACACGATAAGACAAATGATCGTCTGTGTTTTTTTGGATGCTAGTCTCATATTGAAAACCAATAGGTTACTAAAGTTACAAAAATTCAGAAGTGGTGTAATGTATTCTGTTGTATTGAGTAAAAAACAAAAAGCCAAAGCTTACGGACTTTAACGGTACCAAAGAAGGACTAAACCATATTGAATTCACATAAAATATATTTTATTACAAAACAATTACATATAAAAGAGTATAGAGCAAATGCTCTTAAAAAACATCATGTGATAGTTAGATAGGCTAACACATATATACTCCACATATTGTTTCTTTGTAAAGATGGCCAGGAGGTCGACGCATTTCAAAAACAGCTTCCTCGGGACCTCAATTCCTTGACCACAAAGAAACTAGACCTATCTATGAAACACAATTCACAATAATTAATTGCATAATATACCAAATATACACATGCAGCACAGTATATATCAATTGTGCCCTATCTCCCCAGATTGAAAAACGGGTCACTTACATGTATCTCCTGAAGTAGAGCAAGAACCAGGAGCACATCATGTAGCAAAATATGCCTCAAAACATATATATATGTAGCCGTCCTCTTGTTCTAGTTTACATGATCTTTAGCTCTAGTCTAACAGGACACCTCCAATAGTTGATTGCTCCTCTAATACTATATACAACCCTAGTGTACCCCTACAAACAACCGTTGTTTTGAGGCATATTTTGCTACATGATGTGCTGCTGGTTCTTGCTCTACTTCATGAGATACATGTAAGTGACCTATTTTTCCATCTGGGGAGATAGGAAACAATTGATATATACTGTGCTGCATGTGTATATTTTGTATATTATGTAATTAATGATTGTGAATTTTGTTTCATAGATAGGTCTGTTTGTGGTCAAGGAATTGAGGTCCTGAGGAAGCTGTTGGTGAAAAGCGTTGACCTCCTGGCCATCTTTACAAAGAAACAATATGTGGAGTATTTATGTATTAGCCTATCTAACTATCACATGATGAGGTTTTTTAAGAGCATTTGCTCTATACTCTTTTATATGTAATTGTTTTGTAATAAAATATATTTTATGTGAATTCAATGTGGTTTAGTCCTTCTCTGGTACCGTTAAAGTCCGTAATCTTTGGCTTTTTGTTTTTTACTCTATCTGTTTTGAATGAGGTACTGATATATAAGCCGTTCTCTATAATATATTCTGTTGTATTGTAATGTATTCTTTCATTTCCACGCATGCATGGTCTTGGTCACGACTTCTTTTTGGATAAATACCATAATAATTACACAAAAATCACTTGTTCTGTTATTGTACAAGAAAAAACTTTGTTAGTCCCTTTGGATATGTTCACATGAACTGTCGTGATTGGCTCCCGAAAGCTGTGTACTAATGATCAGATTATCAGACGATCTCTCCAAAAGCTGTATTTTTTCGGCGATTTTCTCATCATGTGTACTAGGCATTAGCATTGTTTTTAGTTCTCTCCATCAAAAATGAAGACAGTTAACCACTTCCCGTCCGGTCAATAGCAGATTGACGTCCGGGAAGTGGTTCAGTTATCCTGACTGGGCGTCATATGACATTCAGCAGGATAACAGCTGCCGCGCGGCCATGGGGGCGCGCATCGCGGCGATCGGTGGTGCGGTGTGTCAGTCTGACACACCGCAACAGGCTTTTTACCACGTGATCAGCGACGTCCAATCATGGCTGATCACGATGTAAACAGGAAGAGCCATTGATCGGCTTTTCCTCACTCGCGTCTGACAGACGCGAGTAGAGGAGAGCCGATCAGCGGCTCTCCTGACAGGGGGGGTTTGCGCTGATTGTTTATCAGCGCAGCCCCCCCCCCCCCGGATGCCCAAACTGGACCACCAGGATTCCGCCCAGGACCACCAGGGAAGCACCTAACATGTGGATGGCTAGGTAAGTCCCCCATGGCCATCCACATGTACAAATGTATGCATAACATATGCCAATCAGTGCCCACAAATGGGCACTGACTGGCACCATCATGGCACAAACAAAATTTGTGATGCCCAGCAATGCCACCCACCAGTGTCATCAGTGCCACCCACCAGTGTCCATCAGTGCCACCTATCAGTGCCCATCAGTGCCCACCTATCAGTGCCCGTCCATGCCACCCATCAGTGCCACCCATAAGTACCCATCAGTGCTGCCTATGAGTGCCCATCAGTGCCGCATACCAGTGCCACCTATCAGTGCTCATCAGTGCCGCCTATCAGTGCCCATCAGTGCCGCCTATCAGAGCCCATCATAAGTGCCCATCAATGCCACCTCATTGGTGCCACCTCATCGGTGCCCATCAGTGCAGCCATATCAGTGCCCGTCATTGAAGAAGAAAAGGTACTTATTTACAAAAAAATAACAGAAACAAAGAAAAACATATATTTTTTTTTTTTATTGATTTTTCTTATTTGTTGCGCAAAAAATTTAAATCGCAGAGGTGATCAAATACCACCAAAAGAAAGCTCTATTTGTGGGAACAAAATGATAAAAAAAATTGTTTGGGTACAGTGTAGCATGACCGCGCAATTGTCATTCAAATTGCGACAGCGCTGAAAGCTCAAAATTGGCTTGGGCAGGAAGGTGTATAAGTGCCTGGTATTGAAGTGGTTAATTACCCCTGCAGGGATATCAAAAAGCTGACACATGGTTCTGCCTGTTCCCAACTCTAAGGTTTGGCTTTAGATACATTAAGTTTTCATAATTGAGATTTTTGTGACATATGTGAATTATGAGGTACATTTAAAACCTACTTCATTAAAATTTGTACAGAATGTCTTGCATTTTTAATTATATCTTATGCGCGTCATAGTTAGGGTTAAAAAATAAAAATTATCATTTTTTTTTCATTTGGCAAATATTAAATATTACACATACATATTTTTATTATTACTTTTTACAACCAGCAAAAATTAGCTAATGTTATAAAAAAAATCAGTTTACAGAGCTGGATAAGCTGAAGCTCATATTATGCACAAAGATGAATTAGAGAAGTGAGTCGAGTGATTTATGTGAAATCAAAACTGCCCCCAAACCACTTGGTATTCCTGTGTGGTTATGTGGTTATTGTCCCATGTGGGGTATTGCTAACTGAACATTGGGGTGCAATTTTAAACACAGAAGAAAGTACTGCTAGCCATACACCAATAGAATTTTTTGTTTTACTGTAGACTTTCAGAAAAATAATTTGCTAGAGCATTTTGATAGTAACATTCATGTGAAAACCTTGTAAAATTCTCAGGAACTGTGAAAAATGGATTCAACTCTCCACCGCTCTCGTTTTAAACACAGGAATGCCATGGGCCTGTGTGCCCAGTCAGGTCCTGTTTACACAATTGCATCCCTATTCATGCCTCTTATACAGTAGTGAACTTTGCAGATGATATTACTCTAATCGCCAGGGCTGCTGTTAGAAATCACGGGGCCCCGTACAGCCTACCTGACAGGGCCCCACCCCAAAAAGTATCAAGGTGATATTTTCACAAAAAATACACTAAAATGATTATTAGTGAACACAAACATAACATAACTTACTATACTCCTATTATGAATAAACACAGTGGGGGGTTGGTACCAATCACTCATTGTGTCCATTCAGAAAAGGAAAGGGCTGGTAAATTACATATTTACTGGCCCCTTCCCCCACTCTCCATCCTGAAACATCCCCCACAGCCCACAGCAGATGGTGGGAAAGGAGGGGAGTTGGCAGTGTTTTGGAGGGGGGACCAGGGGAGCACACAGGGGCCTGGGTTAACAGAAGGAAGAGGAAGCTGGACAGGAGGAGCGGTATTTACTAGAACCATTCACTTGTATTTTCCTTCTGCAGCGGCTGAATGTCGGTGGGAGGTAGAGGAAGAAAAGTCGACATTCAGCTGCTGCAGGAGGAAAATACAGCTTATTGGTTCTAGTAAATGCCGCCGCCACCCCTCCTGTCCAGGTGTGACAATGAAGCCGCACCACCCCCAGAAGCTATGACCTTGGTCTGGTCTGAATAATGTGTCCAGGTTTCAGGCAGACTGAAACCTGGACACGTGATTCAAATCCTGAACACGTGATTCAAATCCTGAAGCGTCATTCGGCGGGCGCCTCCCATGGAGGCAGGTTGTGTCGTGGCGGCGTGTTCCTACGTATCCCGGGACAATATATAAATATATTTATATAAATATATTATATAATATATAAATAATATATTATATTATATATAAATATATTTCCTGACAGACTCCATGGCAGCCTACGTGTGGGTTAATCCCGCCTCTCATACCTCATAGGACCCTTCTCCCATAAATCTTTGCTTCTAGCCAGAGACCGTGTTCCTTTTTTTGTCCTCCTCCTAGGACCAAGGTGTGCTTTCTTACCTTAAAGAAGTTTTCAGATTCAGTCCTGGTTGCACGAGTTTCATGGCGGTTCTATTTGGAGGTCCAACTAGCCCAGCTATTAGCAGGGTGGATGCGGGCGACATTTTGCGGTGCCACGAAGAGCTTACTAACCCGGCCATTGGCGGGCAAGCGGCAACTTGGCCAAACGTCCTAGCTATTAGCGGGAGGCCCATTAAGAAAAACGCCCAGGCCGTGCAGTGGAGGGATGGCTCCTAAAAGTTCCAGGCTGGATCAGGATCGTGCTGGTATCGTATGCATCGCTTGTTATTCTCTTTCATATGGCAGCAAGTGTTTGTGTGTTGTTTGTCCTTCCTTCCTCGGCTCTATGTCGGCTGGAGCGCATCTGCGTTCCACTAAGCCACCTCTTCCGGGTTGTATGCATAGCTGTGAACCTCGTCCGAGATCGAGGCTTGGTTCGCGCATGCGCAATTTGGGTTGCGGCGGCGTTCACGCATGCGCACGAGCTCCGCTGGTTCACGCTGGGGGCGCGGTGACATCATCGTCGGCGCCAAGTTTAAATAGCTGTCAGATACAGCTATAACTTGGGATGTCCTGCAGGATCAGCCAGCTACTTCCCGGTGCTTCGTTTTGGCTTGGAAAAGGTAGGAAACCTTTTTATGGCAGGGATAGCTGGTGTTATACTTTCCTTCCCTGTGTTTATGTTATGGTTGATTTTGCAGTTTTCCCAGCTCAAGCTATGGACGTCTCACCGCCCCCCAGTGGCCAACCCTTGCGCTGCAGGTAGGAAAATTTTCTTTTCCTTCTGCTTGGCAGTATTGGGTTCTTTTAAATGAGCCAATATATCTTTTCTTTTTCTTTCTTTTTTCAGCCCCTCTAGGTCTGAAATTAGACACTCAGCACGTGAAGATAATGTCAATTCTAAAAAACATCAACATTCCTCTTCCAGTGCTAGACATTATAGATCATCCTCCAGACATCATAGTAAGGAGCCCAGGTCTAGGTCTAGGCACCGCTCTCACCGCCATTCCAGTCGTTCTGATAAAAGAGTATGCTGGGGTTGTAAGGCTCAAGTCCGGAAGGTAAATCCCTCTGTGAGCCATGTTTTTCCCGAGCAGTAGGAGAGAGAGAAGGTGGGGACCACCAAGTGGAGGCACTAGTCAGAAGAGTGGTCCAGGAATCCCTGAACAAAACTGACTCCAGCCGTACCACCATTCCTCCTGTGGACTCATTACCAGTTCTAGTTCAGGATGACCCCGAAATCCCGGGTCCCTCTCGGCATGATTGCTCCTCAAGCGAATCCTCACACTGTGATGTTGAAGAGGTCAGCAATACCACTGGATTTGATTTTTCTTCAGTTCCAGACTTAATCAAAGCAGTCAAAGACGCTTTAAAATGGGATGAACCAATAGAAGCTCCTTCTAAACAAAGTAAGTACTTCAAACAACTTAAGAAGGAGCGCCCAAATTTCCCCTTTTTGGGTGAACTTGGAGATATTATTACAGATGAATGGACTAGCGTAGATAGGAAAAATTCATTACTTTCCAAAATCGCAAAGATGTACCCATTCAAAAATGAAGATGTGAAACATCTGGAATCAGCTCCCCTGATTGATGCAGCCTTGATGAGGTTGGTAAGACACGTTACCCTCCCGCTAGAGGACTCTGTTTCCTTCAGGGACGGTTTGGAAAGAAAAATAGATACGGATCTTAAGCGTATATATATCACTGCGGGCATGGCCTGTAAGCCAGCATTAGCCCTCGCAACCCTGTCCAAAGCAATGGAGGCCTGGACAGATGAAGTGGATTCTTCCTTAACAAATGTCTCCGAGGAGTTAGCCAGAAGCACGCCGATCCATGAACTAAGAATGGCGTCGGTCTTTTTGGGTGAGGCTTCTCTTGATATTATTCGCCTGGTGGCACGTGTCATGCTCTCTTCCGTTACAGCTAAACGTGCCTTGTGGCTACGTCCTTGGGTAGCTGATCCTGCCTCTAAACAGGCATGGTGCAGGATCCCCTTTCAAGGATCTTCCCTTTTTGGGAATAAGCTTGACAGCGCTATCTCACGTGCCACAGGGGGTAAGTCGGGGTTCCTTCCTCAGGACCGTCGTTTTTTCAATCAAAAAAGACCTAAACAGAGACAAGACCAGGATTGTGCAAGAGATGCTCGCCGTTATAGGCCGGGTCGAGAATTCAGAAAGAACTGGAGAAGAAATCAGCCTTCTGGTCAAAAATCCACAAAAGTAGCCTCTTCAGGCGGACGGGAGGCCCCTAAGTCTTTTTGATATTGGGTCGGCCCAGACGGAACAAGTGGGAGCTCGGCTACTTCAGTTCCGACACGTCTGGGCAGCCTCGATAAAAGACTTCTGGACTGTCAAAACAGTCTCTTCAGGTCACTCCTGGGTGTTTGTCAGTCCACCGACACTTCAGTTCGTACCCACAGTACTACCCTGCTCGGAAGAGAAGAAACAAATCCTTCTTTCTTACACAAGCACTCTTGTGGCCCAGGGTGCCGCCATACAGGTACCAACAGACGAAAGATTCCAGGGGATGTACTCACCCCTATTTATGGTTCAAAAAAAGACCGGCTCTTGGAGACCAGTGATAGATCTGACTCATCTAAACACCTTCATCAAAAAGGAAAAATTCAGAATGGAGTCATTACTCACTATACGTCAGACAGTTCAGCCAGGCGACTGGCTTGTATCCATCGATCTGAAGGACGCTTACTTTCACGTCCCGATAGCTGTGGAATTCCAAAAGTACCTTCGGTTTGCAGTGGGCCATATTCACCTCCAATTCGTATGTCTCCCGTTCGGGCTTACAACATCGCCGCAAGTGTTTTTGAAGCTCTTGTTGGCTGTAGTAGCTCTAATCAGGACCAGAGGAATCCGGCTACATCATTATCTGGATGATCTGCTATTACTTTCCCAAAACAGGGAGCAACTTCTAGTACATCAGTCGCAGGTCATCTCCACCCTGACAGAATTCGGTTGGCTAGTGAACAAAGAGAAAAGTCAGTTAGAACCTACGCAATCTCTGGTTTTTCTCGGCGCTCAATTCAATACAATACAAAGTACCATCTCCTTACCCCTGGAGAAGATTCCAGTAGTTCGAGACAGGATTCGCCTGGCAATGGCCTCTCCTCTCCTCAAAGCTTCACAGTGCCTCAGGATAATAGGCACCATGGTATCCACAGCCCCGATGGTGAAATGGGCACAGTGGAAGATGCGGCCTTTTCAGAAGGGTTTTCTCCAGCAGTGGGAGCCAGGATCTCACGACCATTGGATACGGATAACTCCGTCCATGCGGGAAAGCCTTCCCTGGTGGCTACTACGGAAGAATCTTCTAAATTGTCATTCCATAGCCCCAATATCCTGGGTCACAATCACGACGGATGCCAGCAACAGAGGTTGGGGAGCTCTCTGCATGCAGGAAGTAGCTCAGGGGAAGTGGGACTTCCCATCCAGAAAGATAGTGTCCAATGTCCTGGAGATCCGAGCAGCCTTCTGTGCTCTACAAGCTTTTCTTCATCTGATAAAGGGTACCTCAGTTCTCCTAAGGCTGGACAACACGTCGGCAGTCTCGTATATCAAAAGACAGGGAGGCACTCGCAGTCTCTCTCTACTGAGGGAAGTAGAACCAATCATGTCTTGGGCCCAGACAAATCTAACGAACCTGACGGCTGTCTATCTTCCCGGATCTCAGAACCTACAGGCGGATTTTCTCTCAAGAACAACCCTCGACAACAACGAATGGTCTCTCCACACAGAAGTTTTTAATTGGATCCTATCCCTAGGAATTGTACCAGAAGTAGATTTGTTTGCCTCCCCGTGCAATTTCAAACTAACGAAATATTACACGAGAGGTCGTTGTCCCCAGGCCTTCGGAGTGGATGCTCTGACGGATCAGTGGAGATTCAACAAGGCGTATGCCTTTCCCCCGGTACCGGTCATTCTACGGTTCCTATCGAGACTCAGGGGGGAGAAGGCCGAAATTGTGGCAATAGCCCCATTCTGGCCCAACAGGCCATGGTTTCCTCTCCTGTTATAGCTGAGCTTCCAGAATCCAGTTCCCCTCCCAGCCAGATCAGATCTCCTGGCTCAGGGAATAACTCTTCATCCGTGCCCATCCCATCTCCATCTGATGGCTTGGTTTTTGAGAGGGGAAGGCTAGAGGCATTAGGTTGCCCAAGCAGAGCAATTTCTACATTGTTGAACGCCAGAAGGGCTAATACCAACAAAGTATATCAAAGGATCTGGAAAAAATTCACAGACTATATCTCTATGGTTGAAGGTTCTCCTGACGTCCCCAGGATACAAGACGTTCTAGGTTTTCTCCAAACGGGCCTGGATCTGTCCTTGTCAGTCAGTTCCCTAAGAGTGCAGATTTCGGCTATCTCGGCCTTTACAGGGATATCTTGGGCCAGACACACTCTTGTCAGACAATTCTTCAGAGGAGCTATAAGGCTCAGACCTCAGAGGAAACCGAGATTTTCCAAATGGGATCTTCCTCTGGTCTTGGATTTTTTCTCAGATAGAGAAGGACATCACACGGGTCAACTATCTATCAAGGAACTCACCCTCAAATTGGTCTTCCTTGTAGCAATAACATCGGCTAAAAGAGTTTCCGAAATTGGTTCCCTAGGTTCCAAAGAACCATTCCTGACCTTCTTTCCGGATCGTGTAGTTATGATTCCCATGCTTGGGTCAAATCCTAAGGTAACATTGGTTTTTCATGAGAATCAAGAAATCGTTCTTCCTACCTTCCGATCACCTGAGAACTCTAATGTCCATCCTTTAGACGTTGGGGAAGTCTTGAAACAATACCTGGAAGCCACAAATTCGTTTCGCCAATCTGATCATCTGTTCATTTTCTTTCAAGGGAAAAACAAAGGTTTGCGTGCTTCTTCCAGAACCATCGCAGCCTGGATCGTTCAGGCCATCCAAGGGGCGTATAAAGCGAAGGGTCTGGCTCCACCAGAAGCAGTGACCGCTCATTCCACCAGGAGCGTCTCCACATCATGGGCGGCCGCCCGTCATGTCTCCCCAGAAGTGATCTGCAAAGCGGCCTCATGGTCGTCGATAAACACATTTATGACGCACTATTGTGTAGAACCGGCTTCTTTGTCTTCAGTTAATTTTGGTTTACATGTCTTATCTGTTGACGGTGTCAATTAAACCATTTTTTTCTTTAACCAGCATTTGCCCACCCGGGTGTGTTTGGCTAGTCATTTCCCACACGTAGGCTGCCATGGAGTCTGTCAGGAAAACGGAAAATTTATTTCATATACTTACCGTAATTTTCCTTTCCTGATGGACTCCATGGCAGCAGGAGTTCCCTCCCATTGCTGGAGTAGGCTATATTACGGAACACGGTCTCTGGCTAGAAGCAAAGATTTATGGGAGAAGGGTCCTATGAGGTATGAGAGGCGGGATTAACCCACACGTAGGCTGCCATGGAGTCCATCAGGAAAGGAAAATTACGGTAAGTATATGAAATAAATTTTCCGTTTTATATATAAGACATTGAGTACATGTGAAGCCGCGCCCCTGATGGCATCTCTTTGACGAAATGCATTGGGTGGAGCTGGATCACATGACGTTACCACACACAGAGGTCGGCTATCTTGATGGTTGGAAACGTTCCCAGTTATTATCGATGTACATGCGTGTTTTTATCCTACACATGGTGAGTGTGTTTGCTGGATTTTTATTAAACTTTAATCAAACATACTGCACTATGAAATGTTTATTTGCTTTGTTGGAACTTTATATCCATCTGAGTTCTTATGAGGTGGAGTGCGCTTGAGGGTGGAGGAGTTCTGGTGTCTTGCGTCTAGGTGATTGGATTTGTACCAAACGCAAGTGAACGCTGTATCTAGTGGTCCACTGTGGACGGTAAGAGTCAGTATGTGTGCAGGATCCCTCACAAGATTTTCTATTACCACTTGTATTCCACACTAATTGGACCCTTTTAGACACATTTTTCCTTTCTAACTATTTTTGACAATCCTTTAGCGCTGCACTTTTTGTATGTTATATGTTGCTATTTGCCACCAGTGTATTGTGTCAGCTGTTTTTGGTATTTATTTTTGTAAGCGCAGGTTTATTGCTATTTGTTATGTATTTACTGCTGTTGTCAGTTGTATTGAATACAATATTAAAGTATCTAATTAAATCTAAAATATACAAAGAAAATAATGCAGCACCTCCAAATATAGAATATTACAAGCTTAAAGCATGTGCTATCAACACAGCATTCATAATCTGCAAAAAGCATCCACAATATTCAAAAATAATAATAAAAAATAAATCAATGTAAATAAAGTCCAATACAAAAGAGTTTGTGCATTTATCTAATACTGTATACTGTATTTACCTATGAAAGCTGCCCATTTATTTTTCTTTAGCGCTGACCTCCTTTCTGTTTTCAAATCTAAAATTTAGTTTGTCATGCCAATGTTTTAAATTCTTCATTCAATTTCAGGATACACATACACTTTACAATGAGCACAGTGTGTCTTGAATGAAAACCACACTCACAGTTAGAATTTCCTTTGTTTTTGAAAAAAAATTCATAATTTTCCTTGTCACTTACCGTGTCACTACAGTCAAAAATGACCATAATTTTGACCCCCAATAACTATTAGAAAATCACATTTACCAAGAAAACATTTTTTGAATGAAATTCTACTGTTAGCATATTGCTATCTTTAGTCTGCCATCTACAGTAAATATCTAGAGTGTTTGCCATCTTCATTATTATCACTGTTAGGGAAATAAATCCAAAAATCTGTTACGACACATCATGGACACTTTTATAAAAGAAGTAAACATTAGCTAAGCAGAATTATAATTTGTTCTGTTGATTTCACAATAAACACAGGAACAATTAGTGGCAGAAATTATATTCTGGATTGAAATATTGGACAAATTAAACACAAGAATCTAGCTGGATCACTGCTTTATCCAAAGAAATTAAAAACATGTTTACTGCATATTAATGTATTCCAAACAGCTAAAACAAAACAAGGGAAGCTTTTAAAATAATTGCACAATATTCCGTATAACCAAAATGATATCTCCTGTCACTCTTAAAAAGTCCCTATATCCCAAAACAAATTTTTTTATTACATGTAATATGTAATTCATATCCAGAAGACAACCAAGGTAATTGAATAAATCGTCTATGAATTTTTTATTTTTTTTTGCTAATGTGCCTCATAAGTCATATGTTAGTAAGCTTCTGGATTCAGTGAATCAATTTTTTCCCTGAAGTACATCAAAAAAATCACACATAATAAATGTAATATTGGTTAGATGAAATGAATACTAACACATGGAATGACAAGGGGCAGAATGTGCAGAATAGTATTGCAGAGTTTGACAAGAGGAGGTATGTGCAGGAAAGAAAAGCAGAGGGTTCGACAGCAGGCAGTATGTGCAGGAGAGGAGTGTGAAGAGTATGAGAGCAGACAGTATGTGCAGGGGAGGAGTGTGAAGAGTATGAGAGCAGGCAGTATGTGCAGGAGAGGAGTGTGAAGTGTATGAGAGCAGACAGTATGTGCAGGAGAGGAGTGTGAAGAGTATGAGAGCAGACAGTATGTGCAGGAGAGGAGTGTGAAGAGTATGAGAGCAGACAGTATGTGCAGGAGAGGAGTGTGAAGAGTATGAGAGCAGGCAGTATGTGCAGGAGAGGAGTGTGAAGAGTATGAGAGCAGGCAGTATGTGCAGGTGAGGAGTGTGAGAAGTATGACATATGGCAGTATTTTCAGGAGAGGAGGGAGAAGAGTATGACATCTGACAGTAGGTGCAGGAGAGGAGTGTGAAGAGTATGACATCTGGCAGTATGTGCAGGAGAGGAGTGTGAAGAGTATGACATCTAACAGTAGGTGCAGGAGAGGAGTATGAAGAGTATGACATCTGGCAGTATGTGCAGGAGAGGAGTGTGAAGAGTATGACATCTGACAGTAGGTGCAGGAGAGGAGTGTGAAGAGTATGGCATCTGCCAGTATGTGCAGGAGAGGAGTGTGAAGAGTATGACATCTGACAGTAGGTGCAGGAGAGGAGTGTGAAAAGTATGACACATGGCAGTATGTGCAGGAGAGGAGTGTGAAGAGCATAATAGCAGGCAATATGCGCAGGAGGGGAGTGTGAAGAGTTTGACATAAGGCACATACTGTGCAGGAGAGAAGTGTGAAGAGTATGAGAGCAGGCAGTATGTGCAGGAGAGAAGTGTGAAGAGTATGAGAGCAGGCAGTATGTGCAGGAGAGGAGTGTGAAGAGTATGACATCTGACAGTAGGTGCAGGAGAGGAGTGTGAAAAGTATGAGAGCAGGCAGTATGTGCAGGAGAGGAGTGTGAAGAGTATGACATCTGACAGTAGGTGCAGGAGAGGAGTGTGAAGAGTATGAGAGCAGGCAGTATGTGCAGGAGAGGAGTGTGAAGAGTATGACATCTGACAGTAGGTGCAGGAGAGGAGTGTGAAAAGTATGACACATGACAGTATGTGCAGGAGAGGAGTGTGAAGAGCATAATAGCAGGCAGTATGTGCAGGAGAGGAGTGTGAAGAGTTTGACATAAGGCAGTATGTGCAGGAGAGAAGTGTGAAGAGTATGAGAGAAGGCAGTATGTGCAGGAGAGAAGTGTGAAGAGTATGAGAGAAGGCAGTATGTGCAGGAGAGAAGTGTGAAGAGTATGAGAGCAGGCAGTATGTGCGGGAGAGGAGTGTGAAGAGTAAAAAGGGGCCCCCCAGATCCCACCCCCCCCCATGTGAATGGGTATCGGGTACATTGTACCCCTATCCATTCACCCAAAAAAGTGTCAAAAAGTAAAAACCACAACAGACAGTTTTTTAAAACTCCTTTATTAAAAAAGAAAAAAAAATTCCCCTGATGTCCATCCATATTCAGTCACGCCGCCCGACGGACCCAAAAATAGAAATAAATAAAAAAGCTCTGCCTCGATGGGAGGCCTCCCAGCAACTGCTGTCTCTTGGCTTAGACAGCTGTTATATAGGCAAGGGCGGGGCCACCTGGAGACTAAACCAAGTGACCCCGCCCCCGTCTTGTGACAACAGAGGGGGTTGGGTCATCCAGTTACATCAGCGGGTGGCCCCGTCCTTGCCCATATAAGACCTGTAAGAGCAAAAGACAGCAGTCTGCGGGAGGCCTCCCATGGAGGCAGAGTTTTTTGCCTTTTTTTAAAAAAAAAACGGGTCCAGGCGGCGTGATTGAAGATGGATGGACATTGCGGGACACTTTTTTTTTCATTTTTTAATAAAGGAATTATAGATGTACAATGTACCCAATAACCATTCACATGGGCTGGGGGCAGGATCTGTTGTTCAAGGGGGCTTCGAGATTCCGATAAGCCCCCCGCCCGCAGACCCCGACAATCAATGGCCAGGGTTGTCGGGAAGAGGCTCATGTTGATGGGAACAAGGTGCTTTGGGGGGAACCCCAAAGCACCCTCCCCATGTTGAGGGCATGTGGCCTGATATGGTTCAGGAGGAAGGGGGCGCTCGCTCGTCCCCCCTATCCTGACCTCCAGGCTACATGCTCGGATAAGGGTATGGATTTGGTATGGATTTGGGGGGACCCCCACATCAATTTTTTATTTTATTTTGGCGTGGAGTTCCCTTTAAAATCCATACCAGATCCGAAGAGCCTGGTATGGACTGGGGGCGGGGGCCCTACACCATTTTGGTATGGACTGGGGGTGGGGGCCCTACACCATCCTGGTATGGACTGGGGGCGGGGGCCCTACACCATGTCTTTTGAATTTTATGGAAAGATAAATAAAAGGACTTTCGGTACTCCGGTGTGCCACCATTTTTTTTCCTTGTACATGTCACACGGCACTTGAACTTTTTATTTTCCTTCTCAAGAAAGTGTTTAACCACTTCCACACTGGACACTTATACAGCTTCCTGCCCAGACCAATTTTCAGATTTCTGCGCTGTTGCACTTTGAATGACAATTGCATGGTCATGCTACACTGTACCCAAACTAAATTTTTATCATTTTGTTCCCACAAATAGAGCTTTCTTTTGGTGGTATTTGATCGCCTCTGCGATTTTTTTTTCTGCAATTTTTTTTTTAAAAAGACCAAAAATTTCGATTTTTTTTTTGATTTTTTTTTGTTTCAGTTACAAAACTTTGTAAATAAGTACATTTTCTCCTTCACTGATGGGCACTGATGGGGCTGCACTGACGGGCACTGATAAGGCGGCACTGATGGGCACCAATGAGGTGGCACGGATGGGCACGATAGGCGGCACGGATGGGCACGATAGGCAGCACGGATGGGCATCGGTAGGCAGCACGGATGGGCACCGGTAGGCGGCACGGATGGGCACAGATAGGCGGCATGGATGGGCACAGATGGGCACAAATAGGCGGCACGGATGGGCACAGATAGGCGGCACGGATGGGCACTAATAGGCGGCATCGACGGGCACTGATAGGTGGCACGGATGGGCACTGATAGGTGGCATGGATGGGCACTGATAGGTGGCACTGTACTGTAATGGGTTACTAATGGATGCCAATCAGTGCCAAACAATAATGCCTGCCAATCAGTGATGTCCATTGTGGGCACTGATTGGCATCCATTGTGGGCACTGATTGGCATCCATTAGGGGCACAGAATTGCATCCCTGTGGTCTAGGGAGGCATACCTGGTGGTGGGCATCCCTGGTGGTCCAGTGGCATCCCTGGTAGTCCAGTGTGGGCATCTTCGGGGGGGGCTGCGCTGATAATCGATCAACACAAACCCCCCCTGTCAGAGGAGCAGACGATCGGCTCTCCTCTACTCGCGTCTGACCGACGCGAGTGAGGAAAAGCCGATGACCGGCTTTTCCTGTTTACATCGTGATCAGCCGTGATTGGACACGGCTGATCACGTGGTAAAGAGTCTCCGTCGGAGACTCTTTACCTAGATCGGTGTTGCGGGGTGTCAGACTGACACCCTGCAACAACGATCGCCGCGATGCTCGCCCCCGGGGGCACGCAGCGGCTCAAAATCCTGAGGACGTCATATGACGTCCAGTCAGGATTTTGAAACCACTTTGCCGCCGTCAATCCGCTATAGGGCGGGCGGCAAGTGGTTAAACCTCATAAATTAAACCAGACTGCTGTATGGTTTGTTCCGAACCCTGTACCTGTTCTTTCACTCTAGTGATTCTATAACTAATCATGTTATCTCTCATTTAGCATCAGTTAATACTGTTTGTTGGTCATTAGTAGGGGTGAGCTCAGGCATGTTCATACTCAAGGAAAACAAGTGTATGGCTGGATTCACCCCTATGAATTTTTTGTGCTTTTTTGCATTTTGCAGATTTGCACTACAGAACGTGTTCCATAGGAAACCATGTTAAATGGACTGTAGTGCAAATCTGCAAAATGCAAAAAGCACTAAAATGCATAGATGTGAATCCAGCCTATAGGTGCTGCAACCTTCCCACATAAAAGCTCCGCCCGGTGCTCAGACCTTGAGGCTGCTGACACCTCCAACGTACCAGAATAAGGAAAGGGATGGCCGGCACTCAGGATGACATCCAAAATAGTATTCCTTTATTAAATACATGTACAGAGCTGTAAAACAGCCTACGCGTTTCGGACGTTAGTCCTTAGTCATGTTCGTACGCAACTCTGACCCTACCTGAGCTATTTTGCCAGGAAGCTGTCATTGTAGACAGCAAACCAAAATGGCGGAGATATTCCCCACCCACAGCTCCACTTATACAAAAGTGGCGAAAGCCTCCTCCACTTATGGACTTCCAATGGTACTTGCTGAATCCGCCACTTATGATTTCATGGCAGGATAGCTCAGGCAGGTTCAGATTTTCGTGTCCAAATATGCCTGAGCTCATCCCTAGCCATTAGCGACTAGACTTTTTTGATTCAGGATAGAAGTGAACGACTCTAAACTGTTAAGTGTTTTGTCATTGTTGTAAATCTCTTTGTTGCATACATACATCACATTAGAGAGCTTTTGGCACACATACCGTGTGAAACCAGTACGGAATAAGCTGGTATTCCATCACTAGTCTGACAAAATGTTTATGGTAATGGTAGGCAGTGAAATTATACATTTTGTAAATAGTATCCATGAACTATTTTGTTTTATTATTCCTGTAAAGGCTTTCAAATTACCCATAGTAAGTAGGATCTCATATATTTTTCATTGCAGTGGGATTGTGTCTAGCAAAATGTGAACAGTGCCGATATCAAACGACTTTATAAGAGGAATGTCAGAAAGTAAATATTTACAAAGTTGAAAACCTTTACTGCTTTTCTGGATTTATATTTCCAATGGACTGTGCATTAAATAAAATATATTTTTTATTAATAAGGCACCAATGTTTTATGCAGTGCCACACACTACGATCACCAGACAAAAAATGAAGTTAAAATTACCACACAGTGCAAAAGTGGAAGCTAGACTAAGGCCCCTTTTCACACTGAGGTGTTGAAAAAACGCTCCAAAATTATGAGATTTTACCGCGATTTTACCGCGTTCGCGGTAAAAATAACGCTAACGCCTATGCGTTTTTACCGCGTTCGCGCTAAAAATAGCGCAAACGCGGTAAAAACACGTAGGCGTTAGCGTTATTTTTTAAAATAACGCTTATGCCTATGCGTTTTTACCGCGGTTCCCATTCATTCCAATGGGGATAGGCGTTTTTACAGCGCTATTTTATGCGCCCTAAAGTTGCTCTAAAAAATCTGTTTGCAGGATTTTTTTCAACGCCCAGCCAGCACAACGCCTCAATGTGAAAGCCCTCAGAGATTTCACATTGAGAATGCTGGGGCAGGATTATTTCAGGCGTTATTACAACGCTATTTTTACAGCAAAAACGTGGTAAAAACGCCTCAGTGTGAAAGGGGCCTTAGGATAGAGAAGAAAATTAGGGTTGCCGCCTGTCTGGGATTTACCCAGACTGTCCGGGTTTTGAATCATGTGTCTGGGTTTCAAGCAGACTGAAACCCAGACACATTATTAAGACTAGGCTATGGCTCCCCAAGTAACCAAGATACTTACACACAAATCTGTTGCCATCCAGGAGCTGCAGGCGGCTGTCTGGGGGCAGGTTCGGTATCACTGGGGGCCGGGCAATAATGTCAGCAAGAGCAATTTGGCCACACCCAATGTTTGCTGCGGCACACTATGAGCACCACATTACTACTCTCCTTGGGGCACCCAAAGGTGTCCCAGGCTGATTAAGTGTTTGGGTTTGGCTTGAAGAAAATGTGGCAACCCTAAAGAAAATTCCAGAGGGTTGAGGCTTCTCTAGAGAAATTGCAGCCTGTATGCTGTATATCTATTCAGTTGTTCTTTTTTAGCTTTACCTACTACACAGCTACTATATAGTGGGCTTCTGTGTAGCTCTGCTCTTTTATTTTGAGTATTTTTCAGATTTGTTTTCATAAAGGTCGGCATTGAAGCGATATTAATCCCAAAAGAAAACATTTACTATATTGCAGCTTACCAATTGTTGGATGTGATGGCTGCATTTGTTTTCTTATTTAGGCTTTCTTTCTTCTATTTTCATCTGGTGATCCAGGCAGTAAGTCTGTTGTTTATCCAAAAAACAAGCTCTCTTCAAGATCTATCAGTTTACAGGGATGAGACAAACAATGTAACACTAGCAGAGGTGTTTACAATGATCAGCTTTTATTTGTTCATGTAAAACCATGTTTATCCCAAATGGAAAAAAAAAAATGCTGTAATTGGTTATAAAATTTGAGCTGGAGTTTGGCTTCAATTTGTTAGGTGTATCTAACATCTAACACTCCCCTCCCCCCAGACTGACAATGTTGCCATCCACATGTGCCCCCTGTGTTCCTTCATCCAGAGTGGAGGCATGCTAATACAAGAGGTGTGTTACTGGCCAGATCACCAGGTGAAAACAGAGAAAAACAAGCTTTAAAAAAGAAACCCAATGCAGCCACCACATCTGGTTTGGGGTTTATAACCTCCTTAACTGGTCAGTGCCTGATTGTAGAAGGCATACTGAAATATACTTTTCTATGACATCATAAATATACGGTGCATCCGGAAAGTATTCACAGCGCTTCACTTTTTCCCAAAAAATGATTCATTATTTTCCTCAAAATTCTACAAACAATACCCCATAAAAACAACATGAAAAAAGTCTGTTTGAAATCTTTGCAAATTTATTAAAATTAGTAAAAACTTAAAAAATCCCATGTACATAAGTGTTCACAGCCTTTGCCATGACACTCAAAATTGAGCTCAGATGCATCCTGTTTCCGCTGATCATCCTTCAGATGTTTCTATAACTTGATTGGAGTCCACCTGTGGTAAATTCAGTTGATTGAACATGATGTATATAAGGTACGACAGTTAACAGTGCATGTCAGAGCACAAACCAAGCCATGAAATCCAAGGAATTGTCTGTAGACCTCCAAGACAGGATTGTATTGAGGCACAGATCTGGGGAGGGGTACAGAAAAATTTCTGCAGCATTGAAGGTCCCAATGAGCACAGTGACCTCCATCATCTGTAAATGGAAGAAGTTTGGAACCACCAGGACTCTTCCTAGAGCGGGCCACCCGGCTACACTGAGTGATCGGGGGAAAAGGGCCATAGACAGGGAGGTGACCAAGAACCCGATGGTCCCTCTGACAGAACTCCAGCATTCCTATGTGGAGAGAGGAGAACCGTCCAGAAGAACAACCATCTCTGCAGCACTCCACCAATCAGGCCTGTATGGTAGGTTGGTCAGACGGAAGCCACTCTTCAGTAGAAGGCACATAACAGCCTGCCTGGAATTTGCCATAAGGCACCTGAGGGACCCTCAGACTATGAGAAACCAAATTCTCTGGTCTGATTTAACAAAGATTGAACTCTTTGGTCTGAATGGCAAGCGTCATGTCTGAAGGAAACCAGGCACCGCTCATCACCTGGCCAATACCTTCCCTACAGTGAGCATGGTGGTGGCAGCATCATGCTGTGGGGATGTTTCTCAGCGGCAGGAACTGGGAGACTAGTCAGGATCGAGGGAAAGTTGAATGCAGCGATGTACAGAGACATCCTTTGTGAAAACTTGCTCCAGAGCGCTCTGAACCTCAGACTGGGGAGAAGCTTCTGTGACTGGCTGAAGCCGCAATGACGTCTGTCCCACGCATGCGCGGGGGAGCCACCGGTTACAGCACAGGGCTCTGAAGAAACAGTACAGGGGGCCATTCCTTCAGAGTGCATGTGCCAGTGATTTCAGTGGCTGCATGTACAGTAAATATCTGCTAAACGGTGAATTTTAGGAGATATTTACACTACCTATAAGTAAGCCTTATTATAGGCTTACCTATAGGTAAAACTTAATGATGGAAGTTTACTTCCTCTTTAACGTAACAACTTTTTTCATGTCTATAGAAATTCCCAGCATAGTTTGCAGGAGTTGCCCAAAGAATAGGTTGAAAACTCTAAAGCCTCATACACACGATCGGATTTTCCGCGGACAAAGCGTAGGACTTTTGTCCGAAGGGCGTTGGCCATGAACTTGTCTTGCATACAAACGGCAAAGAATTGTCGGCCAACAAGCACGAAACGATGTGGTTTTTCAGCTCTTTAGCGCCACCCTTTGGGCAACTTCTGCTAATGTTGTGTTATGTTGAGCATTGCTTCCAAGCATACGTGTTTGTACTGTGTTTTTTTTTCCAAAGGGCTTCTGCACACACGATCGGATGATCCGACAGCACACATTTGTTGTCGGAAAATTTTAAAGCATGCTATCCCACATTTGTTGTCGGAAAATCCGACAACAATTGTCCGATGGAGCATACAAACGGTCGGATTTTCCGACAAAAGCCTGTCATCACACAATTCCCGTCGGAAAATCCAATCGTGTGTATGAGGCTTAAGACCTTGAATTATGCACAAAAATCCAACAACATAATGTCAAACCCTGAGAGTTCTCACGTATACTCACATAAACTATATGATTTCAGCAGTATATGCAGACATCTGACAGCAATGCAGTTTTTATGATAGTATAAACAGCAGAGAGTATGAAAATAGCCCTTAGCAATAATTTCATTCTGTTTGCTGCCATATAACAGTTATACCACACCAAATTTACAATGAGAACAGGCCATGTATCATCCCTGCCACCATCTATTTCAGGTGCTGAATGCACACAGTACTTTCTCACCATCAACACTTTGGTGAGATATAGCTACTGTATATCAATGCATTGGATGAAACCAACAGTGGCTACTGGACATTTTTTTTTTGTTGTTTTGCTGATGGCTGTGGTTAAACATTTATATGATATAATTCTAGTTCATTTTGAATAATATAATACTAGCTTTTACAAGTTCAGTAAGGTCCAAGAATGTAGCTAATGTGCATGATAAACAGCCCAGAGAATTGTAAATGTGCCTTTGGCAACAGGAAGAAA
The DNA here is from genome assembly GCA_029206835.1 of Rana muscosa. Taxonomy (NCBI): domain Eukaryota; kingdom Metazoa; phylum Chordata; class Amphibia; order Anura; family Ranidae; genus Rana; species Rana muscosa. Next base: position 268,380,531 of record CM055123.1, on the reverse strand, counting down.
ATACAAATTGTTAAACTGAGCTTGCTGAACGATTCCTGAAATTTGTCCTCATGAACAAATATTGGGAAGAATATTAAGCATTAAAAAGAAAACACTGAGATAAAAGCTTGTTTGACTTTAGTTGATGCATATTGTTTAACCACCTGCCTACCGGGCACGAAAACCCCTTTCCTGCCCAAGCCATTTTTCAGCTTTCAGAGCTGTCACAATTTGAATGACAATTGCGCGGTCGTGCGACGTGGCTCCCAAACAAAATTTGCATCCTTTTTTCCCCCACAAATAGAGCTTTCTTTTGGTGGTATTTGATCACCTCTGCGGTGTTTATTTTTTGCGCTATAAACAAAAGAAGAGCGTCAAGTTTGAAAAAAAACACAATATTTTTTACTTTTTGCTATAATAAATATCCATTTTTTTTATTTATTTTTTTAAATTTTCCTCAGTTTAGGCCGATATGTATTCTACATATTTTTGGTAAAAAAAAAATCGCAATAAGCGAATATTGATTGGTTTGCGCAAAAGTTATAGCAGATACAAAATAGGGGATAGATTTATAGCATTCTTTTTTTTTTTTTTTACTAGTAATGGCGGCGATTCGCGATTTTTATTGTGACTGCGATATTGCGGCGGACACATCGGACACTTTTGACACATTTTTGGGACCACTGACATTTATAAAGCAATCAGAGCTAAAAATAGCCACTGATTATGGTATAAATGTCACTGGCAGGGAAGGGGTTAATACTAGGGGTGATAAAGGGGTTAAATGTGTGTCCTAGGGAATGATTATAACTGTGCGATTCCTGCTATAAAAATGCATTGATTACTGTAAAATGTGACTGGCAGGGAAGGGGTTAACACTAGGGGGCGAGGAAGGGGTTAAATGTGTTTCCTAGATGTGTTCTAACTGTGGGGGGAGGGGACTGACTGGGGGAGGTGACCGATGGTTGTCCCTATGTACAAGGGACACACCATCGGTCTCCTCTCCCTGACAGGACGTGGATCTGTGTGTTTACACACACAGATCTACGGTCCTGCTCGGTTACTGGGCAATCGCAGGTGCCCGGCGGCCATCGCGAGTGCCCGACAGCCATCGCGGCCGCTGGGCACGCGCATCGGGTGCCCAGCGATGTGGCGGGCGCGCCCCCTAGTGGACTTTAAAGGCGCAACGTCATATGACGTCCTACCCAGGATAACAGTGTCTTCCTGCTGCCGTCAATTGACGGCGGCGGGTTGACAACTGGTTAATAAGCAGCTACGTATTACTGTAAAGAATGAGGCAAACATCTGGCATTTCATTGTTGCTAGGTATGGGTGCTCAAGCTGTGGCCCATGGAGCCATTTGATGTGGCCCACAAGCCCCTATGGCAATCTGCACAGACTCCTTCAAGTGTACGCCACACTACAGATTGATTTCCAGTCCATCCATAACCCCGTAAGCTGTCATACAAAAGTCTATATTATGGCTGGCTCCCAGATTTTCTCTTTCTTTCCTAACACACAGACACGGGAGAAGAGCCTTTAGCCGAGTGGTATACATACATGGGTTCTTAAGGGGGATTCTCACAGTTGTGTGAGGATCTTAGTGTCATTCCCAAAGCATGTGAGTGCATGATGTACAATTTTATCTTTGCTGGAAGTCAAGGGATGGGTGCAAAGACCCTCGTAGAGTGAAGGCTGCAACACTGGTTTAGAGCTTTTTGGACTGGTCACACCTTGAGGGCGAGTGTGAGATTAATGGTGATCTGGTTAATAAAAACATTTGATTTTTATGACTGTGATTAAACATGCAACGTGGATTGGTCCCACAGAAAATGAGGATCACAATTGTTTAAAATTTTATTATGCTACTTAAAATAAAAAAAATCGAAATTTGGAGCCATTCAATTTCATTGTGCCAGAACATTTAAGTAAAGTCTGTATGCAGCGTTAAAAGTAGTAAGTAGATGAAGTTCAAAGAAAACGATGAACGAAGGAAGCAAGATCCTCACACCAGCTTCAATGTATATACACCACCGTGCTCACATCTTATCTTCTTACCAGAAAGCCAAATGTTACAGGCATTTGGATATATAACAATCGCAGCATCATTTGCTGAGCTGCTGCAGGGAATGACCCCAAGGAAGTTGCTATGTGTATGTGCTCAGTGGAGAGACTACAAGTGACCCAGAGACTGCCATTAGCGGGGACAGGACTCCAGAGAAGGGTAAGGCTCAAGCTACGAGCAATATCCATGACCTTTTCAATGGTTAGACTACTGAATCCTGGTGGAGAGGACCATAAAGTGTTACTGCTGAATGAATGCTGGCTTGAGGGGGTCTCTCATACCTTTCACCGATCAGGACAAACTTCTGTAGTGCAAGACTTCTTGGCCAACTGAGTTTACTATTCTCTAATTTTACGCTCCAACAGGAAGACTAGGACCCCAACACCGGCTGACTCTTTACAGCCCTACTGTGCCAGCAGCCTAGATAGAACCTTCTTCTACTTACAGTTGGGCCATATACTTAGGAATCTGTTCCCCTGTAGCATTATTGTGTCCAGAAATTACTGTTGAGATTATTTCTGTGTTAGATTATACAGTCAATTATTAAATTTGTTGTAATTGTTTAACCAGAACCTTTATCAACAGGGCTTAAAGCCCACTGTGCTACCATGTGTGTTGGCAGGTTTGGGGACAGGCAGGAAAGATCATCACTAGGGAAAGTCAGGAGGACCCATCTATCAAGTGATCCCTCAGGGGGTAGCACTACATGTCCTAAAACTAATTATTAAGAAAGTGAATTTTTAGGTGTTACATTTCTTGCTTTTGGGCTTTAACAAACAACCTTAACCCTAATACTCAACATTTAATCAGTTAAAAACGAACACTTACCTTAGCTATAACTCAAATCAAGGACCTTTATACCTACATTGTTATTATGTTATCATGTTAGGATTGTTGCCAAAATCCTGGTACATATGCCAAAAACCAGCAGAAGCAGGTCCCAGAGCCAAACGTAACTTCAACATTTACCAGGCCTTTTCAGATACTCTCTGATTTTTATATATATTATTTTGCAAAAAATATGTTACAAAATTAAAGCCAGACGTGTAGAGATGTACTGTCACGCTAGCCATATAGTTGTGTGACCTGCTTCATTTTCTGAGTCCAGGGTGTCTATCTATAGCTCAAAATATGCAGGTTAGAAAATGGAAAACTATGATGATAGAAAGCAATTTAGACATGCGATACACAACAGTTCAATTTTCTTATGGTATTTTAATGTGTGCTTTTTCTTTCGGCAGGACACAGGTGGCATAAGTCGTGCAGTAACAGTGGAAGTTCCGATAAAGAGAACATGCCGTTACCAGAAATAAGTGAAAAAAGCAAAAGCAAGGAAGTGTCTCAAGAAACAATGAGTCTGCAGGTAAATATATTAATGCCATTTTTTTATTTATGAAGATACTCACCCTTCCAAGAATGCTGCACTTCTTTGAGCAGTAAACATTACTAATTTCATAAAAAATACAGCATTGCTTACACTCATGACCCAAAACAAGGTACTGGATTATTAAGCCCTGCAGCTGAATTTATCATACTGTATTCTGCATATTTTTTACCAAGACTAGCTTACTTCTAAAAGAATATGTAAGTCACAAATTGGACCTGATTTATGAACAATAGAGCAAGGAAACCACAGTAAATGTGAAGTGGTTGTCTTTAGCAATTAGCATGTTTGCATAGAATGAAAAACAGAATCCAATTTATGAAAACTCAAGGTAAAATAAAGCTTTTGGGATAGTATTTGATACTGCACGACAGAGCAATGAAACAATGTGTAAAATAATCATGTTTAAAATTATTTTGCAATTGTTTTTTCTAAGTTCCCTGTGTAAGCTCCGAGTTGTTTGGCATGCACAGGGCTCTGTCTCTGCCTACATGTGACTGTGTTGGGCATGCCAGTTACAGTGGGGCAAAAAAGTATTTAGTCAGCCACCAATTGTGCAAGTTCTCCCACTTAAAAAGATGAGAGAGGCCTCTAATTGTCATCATAGGTATACCTCAACTATGAGAGACAGAATGTGGAAACAAATCCAGAGAATCACATTGTCTGATTTGGAAATAATTTTTTTGCAAATTATGGTGGAAAATAAGTATTTAGTCAATATCAAAAGTTCATCTCAATACCGTACTTTGTTATATATCCTTTGTTGGCAATGACAGAGGTCAAACGTTTTCTGTAAGTCTTTACAAGGTTGTCACACACTGTTGCTGGTATGTTGGCCCATTCCTCCATGCAGATCTCCTCTAGAGCAGTGATGTTTTGGGGCTGTCCCTGGGCAACACAGACTTTCAACTCCCTCCAAAGGTTTTCTATGGGGTTGAGATCTGGAGACTGGCTAGGCCACTCCAGGACCTTGAAATGCTTCTTACGAAGCCACTCCTTCATTGCCCGGGCGGTGTGTTTGGGATCATTGTCATGCTGAAAGACCCAGCCACGTTTCATCTTTAATGCCCTTGCTGATGGGAGGAGGTTTGCACTCAAAATCTCACAATACATGGCCCCATTCATTCTTTCATGTACACGGATCAGTCGTCCTGTTCCCTTTGCAGAGAAACAGCCCCAAAGCATGATGTTGCCACCCCCATGCTCCACAGTAGGTATGGTGTTCTTTGGTTGCAATTCAGCATTCTCTCTCCTCCAAACACGACAAGTTGTGTTTCTACCAAACAGTTCTACTTTGGTTTCATCTGACCATATGACATTCTCCCAATCCTCTTCTGGATCATCCAAATGCTCTCTAGCAAACCTCAGACAGGCCCAGACATGTACTGGCTTAAGCAGGGGGACACGTCTGGCACTGCAGGATCTGAGTCCCTGGCGGCATAGTGTGTTACTGATGGTAGCCTTTGTTATATTGGTCCCAGCTCTCTGCAGGTCATTCACTAGGTCCCCCCATGTGGTTCTGGGATTTTTGCTCACCGTTCTTGTGATCATTTTGACCCCACGGGGTGAGATCTTGCGTGGAGCCCCAGATCGAGGGAGATTATCAGTGGTCGTGTATGTCTTCCATTTTTTAATTATTGCTCCCGCAGTTGATTTCTTCACACCAAGCTGCTTGCCTATTGCAGATTTAGTCTTCCCAGCCTGGTGCAGGTCTATAATTTTGTTTCTGGTGTCCTTCAACAGCTCTTTGGTCTTCACCATAGTGGAGTTTTGAGTGTGACTGCTTGAGGTTGTGGACAGGTGTCTTTTATACTGATAACAAGTTCAAACAGGTGCCATTAATACAGGTAATGAGTGGAGGACAGATGAGCCTCTTAAAGAAGAAGATACAGGTCTGTGAGAGCCAGAAATCTTGCTTGTTTGTAGGTGACCAAATACTTATTTTCCACCATAATTTGCAAATAAATTCTTTCCAAATCAGACAATGTGATTGTCTGGATTTGTTTTCACATTTTGTCTCTCAAAGTTGAGGTATACCTATGATGACAATTACAGGCCTCTCTCATCTTTTCAAGTGGGAGAACTTGCACAATTGGTGGCTGACTAAATACTTTTTTGCCCAACTGTAGCTGCTTTAGTGCCCAACACTGCATCATGCGAAGGAGAGGTGTTCATATTAGGGTGACCAGACATCCCCGGTTTCCGGGGACAGTTCCCGGATTGAGGACACTGTCCCCGGACCAAGTCTGTCCCCTGTTTTGTCCTCGGATTGAATTTAAAAGGGGATCGGGCAATTTCAAAGACAAACAGTGCAGAATAAAAAAAAATAATAAAAAAAAAAATCAGAATTACACACCCCTGCTCGGCCGCACCTACTAGCTTAGGGGGGTGTATTTCTTTCCATTATCTGTGGCCTTTTCTGATGCCCATGTGCTGGTTGGAGCGGAGGGAATATTTCTTCAGTTTCGGTTGCATGCCCATTCAGCTCCACTCGCATGTTCTTCTGCCTTGGCTTAAGTCCCAGGTCAAACCGCCTGCCTGCTTTTATCTCCGTGCCTTCCCTGGTGGAGTGATCTTCCTCCGCTCCCCACCCAGTAGTAGCCAGGGCCCGGAGAGTAAGATTTGACAGGCTGTGAGGTGGGCGGAGACGGGCAGAGTCAATGATGGCCGCCATTACTAGTAAAAAAAAAAAAATTTCATTTAAAAAATCTGGTCGCCTTAATTAATATGCTTATTCTTTACAAAGTATGGGGGGGGGGGGACAAACAGAAGTACAGGCAGCAGGAGACAATACAGTGCACCTGTCTCTTTGCTCAGCATTGTCAAAGCACAGCTTAATTTTACAGCTCAGGTCTTCACTTTACTTTACACATTTAGTAATGGTTCAGAAAAAGAAAGAAAAAAAATATGTACTTTTATGGCACAGCAGGTAGAAGTTTTTCTTCCTAGAGCATGAAGTGCTCTAGAACTTCCTGGTAGAGGACTGCGCTGAATTTGGACTTGATAAAAAAATAGAGGACCAACACCAGCAGATGACATGGCTCTCCAAATCATCACTGACTGTGAAAACTTCACCCTGGACCTCATGCAACTTAGATTATGTGCCTCTCCACTCTTCCTCCAAACTCTGGGACCTTGATTTCCACATGAAAAGCAACATTTTCCACAGTCTGTGATGATTTGGGGAGCCATGCCATCTGCTGGTGTTGGTCCACTGGGTTTTATCAAGCCCAAATTCAGCGCAGCCCATGAAATTCTAGAGCACTTCATGCTTTCCTCTGCTGACCAGCTTTATGGAGATGCTGATTTCATTCTCCAGCAGGACTTGGCACCTGCCCACACTGCCAAAAGTACCAATACCTGGTTTAATGATCATGGTATCACTGTGCTTGATTGGCTAGCAAAGTCACCTGACCTAAACCCCATAGAGAATATGTGGGGTATTGTCAAGAGTTAGATGAGAGACACCAGACCCAACAATGCAGGTGAGCTGAAGACCGCTATCAAAGAAACCTGGGCTTCCATAACACCTCAGCAGTGCCACAGAAAAAACCTGCCGGTTCCTTTGTAGATCTGCATAGTTTAAAAAGAAACACATCAAAAGGAAAATCAAGCAGGTCTTGATAATCAGGTGGATATTTGCATACATTTTATTTTAACAGGAAGCTCTAGAACACCACAGACCAGACTTTATTTGTAATTCCCAAGAACGTGTCCACAAACTGGTGCTCATGGCACGACAGAGAAAAACACAGAAGCAAGAAGCACCAGGGTCAAGACTTCTAGCAAAACCAATTCACCTGAGAAAGAAAGTGTTCACTGTTCCCCATCCTCTAAGTGGTTAGTACATCATATTGCAAGTGCTATGGATAAAGGATATATACAGAAATGGTGCCTTCGTCCCATTAAGTGTTATATGAAAAAGAGAAGGGATGAGGCTGAGGTGGACTATGATGGCACCTTATGCTAACTGATGACCAGTTAAGAGTAAATGATAAAAAATAGTTTTTAGTACAAAAATATATATAAGAACAGCTAATTTCCATTTCATAGAAACAATGGTAATTCCGTGACATTTCAATGTGTCATGCCATTACAGTCAATGGACAAAGGTATAACTGTACATACATAATATTCTGTGCTCTACATGTCTACATCTGTCATGCCAAGAGATGGATGTGGATGTGTCCCCCTGGAGCAGCTCCAGGGGGACACATCCACATCCATCTCTCGGCATCTCTCGGCATGACAGATTCCCTCCCTACCCGGGAAGGTTGATCTACATATGATCCTGGATCTTTTTGAACCTAGGCTAATGATATGATCATCACCCCATACTGCAGAGATATTTTCAAATACATCCTATTTAATTATCAATTGATGTCCATCTCCCTAGGAACCTCAAGTGACCCTCCGTTCACATAAGAGGTCTAATTTTGACCTGGATCCTTTCTATATAAAAACCTCTCTCCTTTCTATGCCGCTGACCTGTGAGATGCTACTGGATGTGTCCCCCTAGAAGATTGCCTATACCTCCTGCTGTTTATGTCTCGAGTGGGACTATCAAACTCCCTCATGACATAACGGGAATTTTTGATTCACTGTCTGGCCCCCTTTGGTCCAGTACCCATGTGACGTGACAAGCCAATTTCCATTTTTTTGTTCATTGAAAACCTATACATATATATAGCTCCTGAAGAAGCGGATTCTGTTTTTGAATCACAACGTGAAACATGTACAGCACAGAATATTATGTATGTACAGTTATACCTTTGTCCATTGACTGTAATGGCATGACACATTGAAATGTCACGGAATTACCATTGTTTCTATGAAATGTAAATTAGCTGTTCTTATATATATTTTTGTAATAAAAACTCTTTTTTTATCATTTACTCTTAACTGGTTAGTACATCAGATATTACTGGTTTATACATTTTTACAGGCTTATCCAACTAGTAGTATAAGCTAGGTTATTGACTCCATGGATACAATGGCTTTTGGGTTATAAAGGTTCATTTTTTTTTTCTTAAATAACAAACATGTTATACTTACCTCCTCTGTGCAAGGGTTTTGCACAGAGTGGCCCCCGATCCTCCTTTTCTGGGGTCCCCCCCCGGCGGCGTTCCTGGCTTCTGGCTCCTCTTCTCGAGTGTCCCCACGGAGAGACGCAGTCCATAGACACAGACACCAGGACTCAGCCCCACCCCCGGCTCCCATGTCACTGGGTTTGATTGACAGCAGCCAGCAGCCGGAGCCAATGGCTCCGGCTGCTATCAATCTATCCAATGAGGACCTGAGACAGCGGCGGGAGCTGCTGTGCTCATCCCCGTCAATGGAACGATTGGGTTAGGGTTAGTAAAAGGGGGGCTCTGGGGGGTTAACTGCACTACAGAAGGTTTTTCACCTTAATGCAAAAAATGCAAACCCCTTTAAGCACTTTTTTACAGGCTCAATGGTCAACAGGAAGTGGGAGTATAGCTTTCCAATGTGAAGGAAATTCAATCTCTGTGTTACTGTAAAAAAAAGTCCCCATTAAAAATGCACCCTCTATTCCTGTTCTGGTGGCTCAAAATTTTGGACTTACCCTTACTTTTATTCTCTAAAGCATTGTTGATCTGGGCATTTACATGAAGCAAATCTTTTTAACAAGGACACATACAGCAATAAAAACCTGTCAGTGGTTTAATCCATCTCACCTCTCTATTCAAATATTAAAAAGAAAGATTTGTCCTTAGTTAAACTTTAAGACTAATGCCTGGTACACACGTTCCATAGTTAGTCTGGTTGAAAAAGGACAAAAGTCCATCTAGTTCAACCAGTAAAAAGGAAAAAAAAAATCCTAATAAAGAAAAAAAATCATACAATTCTATATACACAATCCTATACCCACAGTTGATCCAGAGGAAGGCAAAAAAAAACAGCAAACCTTAAACAAATTTGCACCAGCAGGGGAACAAATTCTTTCCTGATCCCCTGAGAAGCAATCGGATATTCCCTGGATCAACTTTACCTATAAATGTTAGTATCCAGTTATATTATGTACATTTAGGAAAAAAAATCAAACGATAATTATCTCCAAGAGAAAGGGGACAAAATAGGACATACAATGAAACAGTGCAATGACAGGGATGCATGTCCAACAATGTTGTAGATCGAAGAAGCAGCATTGTATCTGAACCAGAAACTCAGGATAAAAGCATCCTGTTAAAAAATGCATAAGAAAATTGAGACATACGAGGACTTGTGATAGAGGAGAAAAAAAGAAAAGATGACTATCGCATGCCATTAAAACCCGGGTCTGATGAGACCTATCATATGTGGCTGGCGACCTGTCAGTAGGCGGGTCAGTACTTTTAAGGAAGAACCATGGGAAAACAAAACTAGTTTAAAATAAGGGAAAATAGAAACAGAGAAGAAGAAGATGAAGAAAGGAAGGTCAGACAGAACAGAACGGGGAGGCGAACATCGGGGGAGAGGGGGGGGCTGGTGAGCCCTTAGATTGGGTTATCAAAGTCTGCGATGAGACAATTCAGGGAGAAAGTAAGGTGGTATCAAAGTGAGCAGGGAGGAAATGATCCACCAAAGTTTTCCACAAGCGTTCATATTTTTTGACCTTATCTAGGAGAACTGCTTCAACCTCGGCGTGTACCATTGCTCTGGTAATTCTATTTTTAGCTTCCATGATATTGAGATGGGGATTTTTCCAGGCCTTTGCAATCGTTTGCTTTGCAGTGGTGGTAACCTGCAGGAGAAGTTTAAATTGTAGTTGTGTCACAGCTAAGAATTTTTTATTGAGTAAGGCCGTGGTTGGGTCAGGGTCTAAAGTATTGCCAAAAAGGGAGGAAAGAATACAAAAAATTTCAGCCCAAAATAATTGAGCTAGTAGACAGGTCCACCAAATGTGGAGGCGCGTGCCTTTATCTGAGCAGCCCCAGAAGCCGTTTGTAGGGTAGAATTAATAGAATTTAGCAATCCGGGCAGGGACTAGGTACTGTACCACTGCATCAGAACTTTGTAGTTTGTTTCTAGGGCCAAATCTATCCCACATTTTCACAGCTCTTACTGTAAAGAAACCATTCGGTATTTGAAGCAGTGCTGTATTTTGGCCTAGGCCGACAAGGCCCAGGCCTCGGGCGGCACTTTGCAGGGGGCGGCAAAAAAACCGCCCCCCTGCATGGAAAAAAGCACCCGTCCTCCTCCCGACTCCCGCACGCAGGGCTGCCATCACATCTAAATCCAGCGGCATTGCTATGGGGGGGGGGACCGCACTCGGGTGACACAGTAAGCAGTTGTAGTGGGTGGGGGGGAGAGAGAACCTGGAACCCGGCAAAAAGCAGAGTGCTACAGAAGAGAAAAAGAGAGGAACCACTCTGTAACCGCACCACCAGAGAGGGAGCCACAATGTAACCGCACCACCAGAGAGGGAGCCACGCTGTACCCTGCACCACCAGAGAGGGAACCACGCTGTAACCGCACCATCAGAGAGGGAGCCACGCTGTAACCGCACCACCAGAGAGGGAGCCACGCTGTAACCGCACCACCAGAGAGGGAGCCACGCTGTACCCTGCACCACCAAAGAGGGAGCCACGCTGTACCCTGCACCACCAGAGAGGGAGCCACGTTGTACCCTGCATCACTAGAGAGGGAGCCACGCTGTACCCTGCACCACCAGAGAGGGAGCCACGCTGTACCCTGCACCACCAGAGAGGGAACCACACTGTAACTGCACCACCAGAGAGGGAGCCACGCTGTAACCGCACCATCAGAGAGGGAGCAACGATGTAGCCGCACCAGAGAGGGAGCCACGCTGTAACCGCACCACCAGAGAGGGAGCCACGATGTACCCTGCACCACCAGAGATGGAGCCACATTGTACCCTGCACCACTAGAGAGGGAGCCACGTTGTACCCTGCACCACTAGAGAGGGAGCCACGCTGTACCCTGCACCACCAGAGAGGGAGCCACGCTGTAACCACACCACCAGAGAGGGAGCCACGCTGTAACCACACCACCAGAGAGAGAGCCATGCTGTAACCACACCACCAGAGAGGGAGCCACGCTGTAACCGCACCACCAGAGAGGGAGCCACACTGTAACCGCACCACCAGAGAGGGATCCATGCTGTAACCGCACCACCAGAGAGGGATCCACGCTGTAACCGCACCACCAGAGAGGGAGCCACGCTGTAACCGCACCACCAGAGAGGGAGCTACGCTGTACCCGCACCACCAGAGAGAGAGTCACGTTGTACCCGCACCACCAGAGAGAGAGTCACGTTGTACCCGCACCACCAGAGAGAGAGTCACGTTGTACCCGCACCACCAGAGAGAGAGTCACGTTGAACCCGCACCAAAAGAGGGAGAAAGACCGAGCCACTGCTAGGGTACAGACATGCTACACTACTGACTAGAATCACCCCAGGCAACCCAGAGTGAGCGAACGTCCAGCCAGAGGGATCACTGTTGCGGTTTCGCTGGGTCTGGTAAGAGGGCCTGTTGGCCATTATCTATTACTGTTCCCAGGGACTGAGGTATTAGGAACTGCCTAACCTTCTATCCTCTAAGCCTTATTGACCACCACAACATCCCTCTGTCCTCCTTCCCACGGCGTCCCTCTGTCCTCCTTCCCACGGCGTCCCTCTGTCCTCCTTCCCATGGCGTCCCTCTGTCCCCCTTCCCACTGCGTCCCTCTGTCCTCCTTTCCACGGCCCCTCTGTTTTCCTCCCATGAAGATAAGAGGGCGGGTCTTAAAAGGGAAGGGGTGTGGCCTTGACAGGAAGAGGTGGGTCATATTTAAATTAGGGGGTGCGTGAGTTTAGTCAGGCCTAGGGCAGCACAAAACCTAAATACACCACCGATTTGAAGAGTAAATCTCTTTTTGCCTCTAGACGTAAAGCTTGCCCCCTTGTCCTCTGTGATGACCTTAAAGTAAATAACTCAACACCAAGTTCACTATATGGACCACTTATGTATTTATACATGGTGGTCATATCCCCCCTTAATCTCCTCTTCTCAAGAAAGAAAAAAGTTCAGTTCCTGTAATCTTTCCTCATAGCTGAGCTCCTGGTTGCCCTTCTCTGCACTTTCTCCAGTTCCCCGATATCCTTTTTGTGAACTGGGGCCCAAAACTGAACTGCATATTCCAGATGAAGTCTTACTAGTACTTTGCACAGGGGCAAATATATATATATATATATATATATATATATATATATATATATATATATATATATATATTTCTCTCTCTGCAGTCCATACCTCTCTTAATACAAGAAAGGAATTTGCTTGCTTTGGTAACCGCAGCTTGGCATTGCTTGCTATTATTGAGCTTATTATCTACCAAAACAATAAAAAAATGGTAATCAATACAAGCCGCCCTAGTGATTACCCCACCGCGCTGTTTTGACAGAAGAATACAGTGCATCAAATACTAGCAGCAGCCACTTTAAATATATATAACCCTGTGAAAAATATAGTCAACACACTAAAATAGAATGACAAACTATAAGTGGCGCTAAGTGAATATAACAATTATATTGGTATAAACTGTGAAAAAAGTAATAGTGAAATATACTTAAATCTTAAAAATGAACAAAAGGCATAAAGAAAAATTCCAAAAAATGTGTATAGAGTGACAGCACAAATAAAGTCCATATAAGTGTATAGTGATAGTGTTCAAAATTAGATGATAATCTTCTTCTTTTCCACCACACCACAGTGTTCAAGTGAGTCAAACCCCCTTCAGATAGGACACTCACCGCAATGCAATGCCTTACACTCTCGTGTTTTGGCAAATGAGCAGACAGCACCTCTCAACTAGGTGGATTGGTTCCACATCCGATGCAGTGATCCTCAAACAGGCTCCACATAAATGCAAAAATAAATGCAAAGGATAGTGTAATACTGCAAAGTCAGTTTTATTGGTACTACAAAATCTTCAAATATTGCACTCACATGATAACCAGTAAAAGTAAGCCAAAATCACACTGCAACCGAATCCACAGCATTAACTTCATGGGATCCCATGATTAAGTATCAATTACGAAACATGTCGGGGTGTGGCTACACGGCAGGCTATTGACAATCTGATCAAGCGTGTGTGGAGTGCCGTGTGTTACAGACTTTATTATCAGCCACCTTTGGAAACGGCGTTCGCAAGTGGAGAGGACAGGTAGAGAATGGTTTATATACTATTTTGTGACCTGCGCTGATCCTGGGTCCGCCGTGACCATCATTCGTTGGTTGTGACAGTGTGAAGTTAATGCTGTGGATTCGGTTGCAGTGTGATTTTGGCTTACTTTTACTGGTTATCATGTGAGTGCAATATTTGAAGATTTTGTAGTACCAATAAAACTGACTTTGCAGTATTACACTATCCTTTGCATTTATTTTTGCATTTATGTGGAGCCTGTTTGAGGATCACTGCATCGGATGTGGAACCAATCCACCTAGTTGAGAGGTGCTGTCTGCTCATTTGCCAAAACACGAGAGTGTAAGGCATTGCATTGCGGTGAGTGTCCTATCTGAAGGGGGTTTGACTCACTTGAACACTGTGGTGTGGTGGAAAAGAAGAAGATTATCATCTAATTTTGAACACTATCTCTATACACTTATATGGACTTTATTTGTGCTGTCACTCTATACACATTTTTTGGAATTTTTCTTTATGCCTTTTGTTCATTTTTAAGATTTAAGTATATTTCACTATTACTTTTTTCACAGTTTATACCAATATAATTGTTATATTCAGTTAGCGCCACTTATAGTTTGTCATTCTATCTACCAAAACACCCAGATGTTTTTTTTTCGTTTAACCCAGAGATCTGAACAAAAACAAAACTGAGGAGTTTGCTGTACTAACTATGTGATGTTAGCAGAGCGATCCCCCTGCTTTGCTATTGGCTGCAGGCATTGACCGGATGCCAATTAGCTGCTGGTTTTCCAGCATGGTCGTTTGACAAAAGCCGGTCATGAGATCAGCTTCTGTCAGACAAGGAGCTGTACACATGGGCCAAATGTCGGCTGGTTTCTACTGTAACGACTGATTTCAGCCGATATGCAGTCCGTGTGTACGGGGCGTAAGAACTCTTTATGGACTAAGAACTTGTTCGCATTTGTGGTGGGCAGCGAAGTAAAAATAGGCATTTGAGTTGCGGTTTTACTGCTCCCTGACCCTCCTAAATGCTGCAAAGAGAGACAGATGGGGTTGTACATACTGTATGCCATGGCCATAATGCTTTACTTCACAGCCATGGCAAAAATTGTACCCCCTGTCCCATTCAGTGGACAGTACTGCCTCCGAACGAGACCCATTCAAGTGAATATGGCTGTGCAGCAACAGCCCTGAAGTGCACATGAATGCAGCACAGTAGTGCGAGATTTTAAAGGTGAAAGTAGATGTTGAGGAGGTGAAATATTGCCTCCCAGCCACCTGTCAACTGTACTCCTAAAAGTAATCCACTTCGGCCTGCAAGTGCACAACTGCAAACTAGGCTTTAGCCCAACTGAATTACAACAGTAGATAAACTGTCTACAAACACAAAATGATACAACCCATCTAGAACATTAAAGTTTTACTCAACCCAGGAACCTGCATTCACTATATCTGGTCTCCCACAGTACACAGAACATGGAAATGCAATTATTTTAGTAAATATAAACTGTTAAACACCCTTTCTCATCAGCAGTATACAGCAGCCTTGTGACTTCTATCAGTGTCTGGTTAAAGCTTGTAGGAGGAGTTTTCATTCTCCTCTGACTGTCCTATGAGGCTGCAGGTCCCCTGACCCTCTGTCTGGATAGTGCTGATTGGCCCTGTGCTGATCACATGCACCCTCCCAAGAATAAAAAAAAAAACTCTCTAGCAATACACACTAAACTGAGCATGTGCAGAGTGACTCCAAAGGCTCTGTTCTATCGGGAGATGGATTGGGGACAGTGGAAAAATGGGAGGATCAGAAAAGACATGATCAAAAAGCCTTTTTTTTTAAATGCGGAGGATTAACCCCTTACGTTCAACAGTGAGTATAACAAACATGCTTTACTGCATATACAGACTGATTTTACTGTTGTAGGTTTAGTAACACTTTAAAGAACGAATATTAGCTATCACAAAAGGATTTCTATAAGCATAGCAGAACAGTCATATGCCAAAGCTCTAATTTCAAAAATTTAGGAAGTATCCATGCCATTATAAATGCAAAACAAAGAAAGCTAACTGTCATAATAATATATCACAAAAAAAGACTAGTGCCTCTGCACCAAACAGCTTCTCTCTCCCACTTTCTTTGTTCAAAGAGGCATTAAAAACTTTCTGCAAGAAAGTAAAGGAATCCAACAACCCCAAAAAAATAACTTTTTTGTTTTAATAGTAAAAAAAAAAAATGTGAATGCCACTGAAACAGGAGGAAATGCAGCCTTTTATGTAGAGCAGATCACATCTTCTGGACCAGAGGCCAAGTGACACAGGTTATACCCACTAGCTTATGGTGGATAAGATAGATAAATGAATTCTGCTTTTACTTTGAAATAAGAATACAGAAAAAAAAAAAAAACCTTCAAGGCCTCATTAAGCAAGTATATAATAAACATTTTCTCCTGGATATTGTGCTGACAATACAGCAAAAATGCAGATGTGATCCCTCTGTGCTGAGTCAACATACTACGCGTTCCCTCCATAGGCATTGTCTCAGGAATTTCAGGCAAAGGATAAAAGCATTAGGCAAAACTGCTAATGTGCTCAGAGAGGCAGAACACACAGTGTAGGTGTGAGGTATGTGTAAAGTCCTTTCATATTGCTGCAGGCTAAAGACTCTCCTCTTATTTTATATCTCTTTTTCAGAAATAATTGTTTAGGAATTAAGTTTTCTTTTTAGACTAGACTGCAATTTCAGCAAGTGGTTTTCACAAAAAACGTTGGGTAATGTAATACATCTGGCATTGGTCTCAAAACCCTAGAGCAATTATGAACTTTTATTCGTCTCTGTGTCCAAGTAATAAGCAATTTTTTTATGAAGAAGCGCAATTGTATTTGTTCGGAATGTCCATATGTAATCAATAAAACGCATTGTGCTTAAACATGCTTTACAATGTAACAGCGACAGAATTTCCACGTTGTAAAGTTTCCATGTGTGGCTCCTTTTCCACATCACGTCACCCTTTTAGGGCAGCGTGCTGAGCAACCACTCACAATGTTGGAGGGTCACTTGCAAATCATGCTAATAAATCTGCCACGAAATATGAATGTTTCTATTGCAAAGCTTTTCTGAAAATCTTAGTTGCCTGGCTCCCATTCTAAACCTCTTGCTTCAGTACCTTAAAGTGATACTATATGTAGCGCCTTCCCCTCTTCTCCCTTTCGTGCGACTCGCACTGTCTCTTGTCTAGGGGTATCTGATGGGGAGAGAGAGAGAGCAGGTGGGCTACGCCTAGCCTCCACCACATGGGAAGACGAAGTCCAATGACGAAACGCGTAAGGCGGAGCTACGTCATACGCACACCACGCCAACCCGGAAGTACTGCTGGAACGCATTTGGAACGCATGCAGTGTTACCAGTCGGTACTGACCGCTGCTCCTATACGAGTTTGAGGACTGCTGTGCTGTCCGTTTTTGTTTGTTTCTTTGGCCTTTTGCCGTGTAGCTTGTCTATTGTAGACTTTCTGCAGTGTATTTTTTTATATATATATTTTTTAATAAAGCCGGAAGTTTTTTTCATCTGCACTATGGAAGCCTCTCTCTTTTTCTGTCTACACCTATGAGGTAATTGGGAATCTTCCCTTCCACGGATTTCCACAACCTATATGAAGAACTTGCCCAGCTGACATCTCCCCTCTGGACGTGTGACCCGGATACCCCTTTAAGCTGTTTACCCCTGTGGGGGTGAAAGGATCTGGTGAGTGGGGACACATGTGGGGGACACTGACATCTAAATGAAGAGCAGAACGTTTACTTTTTGAACTTTAAGAAGAGGACTGTTTACTGTTTTTTGTGTTTTTGTTTTGTGTTTTGTTTTGTGTTTTTGTTTTTTGTTTGTTTTTTGAGCTTTGCCTTGTTATCCTGTGTGCATATACAATTTTGGATTGTGCTGTTTTTTGGCAGAGCTAGGTATCTGCAGCTGCAGACTGGTGCTCTTGTTTTGAGCCAATTTGCACTTATCACATTTGGATCTATCACTGTGCATAGGTGTGTCGCATTAAACTGTGGTCTAGATGATACAGTTTTGTGTACACATTTAAGTGTTATTGGTCGTGTAGCTGATTGCATTCTCTGCAATTAGCACAGAGCTAGCCTGACACTTATATTTGTTTTTGGTTGCCATTATGTTCACTACAGGGAGATTTTGATGTTGGTCTTATGCACTTAGTGTCAATACCACTGTTGAAAGGTGGGCTGATCATAATTGTTCACTATTTGTTGTTTAATTATATAGCAACCACTTAGGAATACTAACCCTTTCACTAGGCTTAGTGAGCAGCGCCGTACCCCAATTAAACTTATATCTTTACAGCAATGTCCTGTTTACCTTCGGGTCTGTGCTGTGCACCCGGATCCTCCCTCCAAGAGTCACCGTGAACTTCGTCCGCCAGGAAGTGAGCCTCACACCATTAAAGTCCAACACTCCTTTATTAGAACACACCATACAGGGACTTCCTTGACAGTTAGGACAGAAAAGGAGGTGTGAGTGTGAATAGGCCCAGACACAAATTCGCTCCTCCACTCTCCTCCTGAAGAGTGGACTATGGTCTCCGCACGAGGTGAAGGGGATCCTTCTGGACGGTCTCCGACAAGAGACTCACCCGTCACCGGCAGTCTGCTGCACCGGGTCTTCGAGTGAGGAGCTCTCCCCGGTCCATTGCGTCTTACTCAGATTCAGGCCTCCATCCCCGAAGTGCCTTAGGACCCTTCCCTCGCGGAACTCAGTATTGGGCACTGAGCTCCGGACCTTCTTGCAAGTACCTCACCCCAGGGCTGAAGGTGCCTGGGGTGGAACACGATCTCCGGTGGTCCCCTAGGCCGAGGCCTCCTAGGGGACTAGCACGAACCCACGTCCGCAAGCTGAAGGTGCTTGGGACGAAGACCCCGTGACCAAGATGGCCGGCCCCTTTATCCCCTCTCCCAGCAAGCACGGCGGGTTCCCCGCCCCACCATACCGCTACCGAAAGAGGACTAAAAGGAGGCTCGACACACAGTGATATTCATCCCTCAGGCCACGGTGGCAGCGCCACCTGGTGGACCGCAGGGAACATAGCACTGATGTCACAGCTAGATTCAAAAAATGCACCCGGGAAAGTAAGTACCCGCTACATATAGGCTCAGTTTTTTTTTTTTAAATAACAAACATGTCATACTTACCTCCACTGTGCAGTTCGTTTTGCACAGAGTGGCCCCGATCCTTCTCTTCTGGGGTCCCACGGCGGCTCTCGCGGCTCCTCCCCGCAATGGATAACCCGCTCGGGAAGCTCTATCCCGAGGGGGTTACCTTGCGGGCGCGCACCCGTGTCATACACTCAGCGTCCATATCGACCGCGTCATTGAAATTGATTGACAGCAGCGGGAGCCAATGGCTGCGCTGCTATCAATCTATCCAATGAAGAGCCGAGAAGCCGTGGGGAGAGCGACACGGGATCACGCCCACAGAAATACAGGGCTCGGGTAAGTAAAACGGGGGGGCCAGGCACAGCAAGGTGTTTTTTCACCTTAATGCATAGGATGCATTAAGGTGAAAAAACACGAGGGTTTACAACCCCTTTAACCCTCCTGGCAGTAATCTCGAGTGTGGCTCGGGGGTTAAATTCCAGCATCATTCGCGGTAACCCCGAGCCACACTCGGGATTGCATTGCAGAATCCTGGTCCAGGTAACTTACCTTGTCCCCAGGATCCTGCGATGTCCTTCTGCTGTGTCCCCCGCCGGATCATCCACCCAATGCTCTGTGTTCCGGGCTCCGTTCCCTGCGAGCGTCGTGATGCATGGGGGCGGAGCCCGGCGGCAAATTCAAAAAGTGCAAAAAAACATAACACATACAGTACACTATAATCCTACAGATTACATTACTGTATTAAATAATTTCACCTCCCTTTTGTCCCTAGTGCTTCTGCATGTAGTTTTATATTATATATACTGTTATTTCTGCCTGGAAATTTGAGATTGTCCATACCAACCAAAAAGTGTCCCTTTATGTCAAAAGTGGTTTTAGACCAGCTAGAAAACAGTGATAGTAAATTAGAATCACTTGCAGAATTGAGCGATAGTGAATAGTGGGGAAATACATTTTATTATTATTATATTATTTTTTTTTTTATTATTTATAGTTATTTATTATATTATAATTTATGATTTTGTGTTTCAAACTTTATCATACCCGGGATGTCTACTAGACTCTGGTTTGGACAGATTTAAGTGAGTTATTACTAAGAATTACAGGCCTACAAAATAAAACACCAAATTTCTATGCAAAACAATTGTACCTCGTTAAGATTCAAAAATCTGACATAATCATACCGTCAGGGAGGCTACATTGGTTGTTATCCCTTACATATACCCAAAATAGGGTGATACACAAATTAAATAAAAATCCTCCTACATACCGTAAGTTGTTCCTGTTTATCTGCAGTCTTCTCTACATTCATTTGAAGTCCAGAATTTATAAAGTGTGTCTGAAAACAGGGCAGAGGGCTGAATTTACAATCTTCAGAAGAGAGATGAGAACTGATTGGAGGGAAGGGGCACTAAACCCCCTTCACACAGCACACATGAACAGAGCTGAGGCTGTCAATCAGCTGGGGGTCCCTGCCCTGTCACCTTTTTTCTCTTGGTGTCAGGAAAACTTGTCAAAAGTGATTCATGCTGATAGCAGAGGAATGAATCAGCAGACAGAAATGACACTTAGTGCTCTAGATTGAGACAAGTACATGCTATTGTAAGCTCTAACGAGCAGAGCTCTCTGATTCCTACTGTTTTAAAGTATATTGCGTAGTTGTAGTAAGAAGAGCAAGACTGTAATCCTTGAAGTGTCGTTTATTGGTACATCAGAGTGACAGTAAAACAATAGCGCTGACGCATTTCGACAATAGCCTTAGTCGTAGCTATGTCGCAGTCCCGATAAAAAAATTCAGATCGCCGCCATTACTAGTGGCCTTAAATCAATAAATCAATAACCTGTTTTGTAGACACTATAACTTTTCCACAAACCAATCAATATTGCGTGTTTTTTTTTACCAAAAATATGTAGAAGATTACATATTGGCCTAAACTGAGGAAAAATTTGTTTAAAAAAAAAAATGGAGGTATTTATTGTAGCAAAAAGAAAATATTGTGTTTTTTTTTCAAAATTGTCGCTCTTAATTTGTTTATAGCGCAAAAAATAAAAACCGTAGAGGTGATCAAATACCACCAAAAGAAAGCTCTATTTGTGGGAAAGGTAGGACATCAATTTTGTTTGAGTACAGCGTCGCACAACCGCTCAATTGTCAGTTAAAGCGACGCAGTGCCGTATCGCAAAAAATGGCCTGGTTAGGAAGGTGGTAAATTCTCCTGGGCCTGAAATGGTTAATGCATTAAAAAAACTTCTGTGTGCAGCAGCCCCCCTCCCGCACCCCCTAATACTTATTTTAGTCCCGTCTCTCTCCAGCGATGTCCACAAGTGTCTCGGCCATTCAAGACACTCCTCCTGATTAACTGAGACACAGCAGCGGCGCCATTGGCTCCCGCTACTGTCAATCAAAGTCAGTCAGCCAATCAGGACAAAAAGGGGATGGGGCCAGGCCAGGGCTCCATGCCTGAATGGACACAGGGAGCTGTGACTAAGCTTGGGTGCCCCCATAGCAAGCTGCTTGCTGTAGGTGCACTGAACAGGAGGGAGGGGCCAGGAGCACAGAAGAGGGACCCGAGAAGAGGACGATCCGTGCAAATCCACTGCAACAGAGCAGGTAAGTCTAGACATGTTTGTAATTTTTATAGGAAAAAAACGAGACTTTACAAACACTTTAACAATAAAACCTGGAAGCTGATTGGTTTCTATACAGAGCTGCTCCAGTTTTAGTAAATTTACCCCATAGTATATTATTCAGGAAATTTCAGCCATGTTCAAGCAGCTTTCAGCCGTTAATATCTAAAATGATTAAAGGAAAGAAGGCAACTTACTATTATTGAATTTGATCAATCCAGAAACCTCAATCGATTTTATAGATTAGTATGAATATGCTAAAAGAAAATGTAATCAAAAACTGAAACCACGTTAAGCAATCTTATATAATGCAATCAGATTTTCCACCACATTCATTCAGAGATTCTTCAACCAAATCACCTAACTATCAATCAAAAACAGTGGATTATTTGATTTACTATCAATGGAAAACTGAATCCAAATCAAGAATGAATGATCAGATTACTATGTGTAAGGCCAGCAGAAAGGTATAAAAGTCAGTTTGCTCAACTACTGCTATGTAAATGGGTCAGTAACCTGGAAGGTACTAAGTAGTAACCAGGAGCAAAAAGAAAATGCATTTGGAGATTTGGAGGAGGCTGAGAGCAATAAGATACTTTTTGGAGTATTTTTATTTAATTGTAAGCTATAATTTAGTGTCAGTTTAAATGTCGCTAGTGAAGCTTCTAACTGCCATCAATGTATGCACAAAGTCAAGTTTTCGTCTTTGCATGTGCCACTCCTCAGTCATTGTTGATCCAGAAAAATGAACCTAATGTAGAGGAAGCAACATACACAGCGGGTGCCTTCTTATTCCTAAGAAAATGACCATATTGATTTCCATCTCTTAAATGTAATATCCTGCTTTTCAGTTGGGATACTTTTTTCCAGTAAAGCAGCGCAAAGCATAATGCAAATTAATGAAGTTCACTAAATCATTGTAACCAATTAAATCTCTGTGTACAGTAAATACATCAGTACATAATAATTCTTATTTGTTACTGTATTGGAATAAAGATATTTGCACATCCTTATTGCTCTAATAATTCAGCCCCAAAATATGATTCTAGTGTAGCATAATCTACTACATTTTGTATTAAACAATTGACAGCTCTTCCTGTAGGTCAGGCACATTGTTGTCATCAGGGACGTGCAGTCAGGGGAGGCAGGTGAGGCAGAGCCACACCTGCCATGAACATAAAAAACAAAACAAAAAAAACAAACAAGCAAAAAAAAAAGATCGAGCTTCGAGGGTCGTAACTCGACAATCTGGGTTTACAGAGTCCTACCCCGCCGCTGGTCAAAATTTGGGGCTCCTGTCACCTATAGTTGCGGAGATACGGGGCTTCTTGTGCAGCCTGTCAGAAGCTACATACAAAGCAGCCAGTTTAAATACAAGTTGGCACACTCTGTTTGCAGAAGACTGAGAGGATGAGCTCACAGTGCCTCTCACTTCCTGTCAGAGGCACTGAGCTTAATGGATAGCTTGGAGCCTTGGACCAATGGTAAAGCACCATTGGAACAAGCTGTGCAATAAAAATGCTGCAGTGGAGGCTCGCCTCTCACTGCAGTGTCATAGAAGGGAGCGGGAGAGGGAGAATGAGAATCTGCTGCCTATGTTTCGTCAGATTAGGCGACCTGTCAGAATGTGTAACGGAAGTGACGTCTCCACCATCTTGCTACACCCCGCACTCTTCCATAGTAAGGATACACTGAGAAGGGTGAAAGCAAACATCTTGTTACACCCACCGGAGTTTTGCATTTTACACTTATTTTTAAAAGTAAAGTGAGTTTCTATAGGGAAATACAGTATTTAGAACTCTGTGTGACAGTTTAGATGTTTAATTTTAAAAGCAACAAACTTCTGTCAGATTAGCAAACCTATGAGATGAGCAGGCTTGCTGCTGCTTTTAAAATTCAACATCTAACCAGTCACACGGAGTTCTAAGTACTGTATTTCACTATATAAACTCAGTTTACAGTAAAAAATAAGTGCAGAATGCAAAACTCCGGTGGGTGTAACAAGATGTCCGCTTTCCCCCTTCTCAGTGTATCCTTACTATGGAGGAGTGCGGGGTGTAGCAAGATGGGGGCGACGAAACGTCACTTCCGTTACCAATTCTGAGGGGTCGCCTAATCTGACGAAACACCTGCTGAAAAGGTACTGTTCTAACATATAGCATTATAATATATGATTTAACTTGATTAATACATAATCATTTATTATTTATCTACTTACTGTGAAATTACTGGTTGGAAGTTATAACTTCAAACTTCAGTAATTTGTCTGTTAAGCCACCTGCTTGACTACAGATTTTGAAAATATAGTAAATTACCTTAAAAAATAATATATAATATAATAATTATTTGTATATTACCTACTTATGGTAATTAACCACTTGCCACCCAGGCCAATTCTGACACTTCTCTCCTTCATGTAAAAATCATATTTTTTTTGCTAGAAAATTACTCAGAACCCCCAAACATTATATATATTGTTTTAGCAGACCCCCTAGGGAAGAAAATGGTGGGCTTTACATCTTTTTATGTTACACGGTATTTGCGCAGCAATTTTTCAAATGCCTTTTTTGGGGAAAAAAACTGTTTCATGAATATAAAAAAAAAACTCAGAAGTTAGCCCGATTTTTTTTGTATAATGTGAAAGATGATGTTATGCCAAGTAAATAGATACCCAACATGTTATGCTTTAACCACTTGCCGACCAGCCGCCATCGTTATACGGCGGCAGGTTGACTCTCCTGCGCGAATCACTGTACCTGTACTGCGGGAGCTTGCCCGCAGGTCGGGCGGATTCGATGTCCGCCGGTGACCCGCAATCACCTAGTACAGAGGCAGAACGGGGATCTGCCAGTGTAAACAAGCGGATCCCCATTCTGACAGGGGACATGTCAGAGATCTTCTGTTCTGATCGGGAACAGTGATCTCTGTCATGTCCCAGTGAGCCCATCACCCCTACAGTTAGAACACACCTAGGGAACACACTTAATCCCCTTGATCCCCCCCTAGTGGTAACCCCTTCCCTGCCAGTGTCATTTTTACAGCACTGATCAATGTAATTATGTGAATAGTAGATTATACACTGCGCTTTGGAATATTACACAATAAATGTGAGCTAAAGATTAAAACAGACACATGTAGTGTTAATGTGACATGAGTGACATATGTGACATAGACGTGATATGACAAAATAAAAACAATAAAAACATGTTAATTAAAACATTAATAATAAGTGCTCTTGTGCATCCAAGTGCTTTGTAACACAAATATAAGTGGTATATAGGTGTAGCGGCAGCTCCTCACACTCCCCTCTTTCTCTCTCGTCTTTCTGTTGTCTAGGGGTATCTTAGAGGGGAGGGAGCGGGGACACCACGCCTGGCTTCCACCACAGGTGTTAGTGCGGTATTAGCAACAGTTCTGTATTACCTTCGGGTCAGTGCTGTGCACCTGGATCCTCCCTCCAAGAGTCACCGCGAACCATGTCTGTTAGAAATGAGCTCCACACCATTAAAGTTCAACACTCCTTTATTCTTCTAGTCTGAACACAAACAGTTGAACTCCCTTGATAGAACAGAACAGAAAAGGAGGTGTGGATGCGAACAGGCCCAGACACAATGTAAGTTGCCACTTCCCTTCCTAGAAGTGTGTCCTGGTCTCCGCACGAGGGTAGATTTCCTTCCAGACGGTCTCCGACGAGGGACTCACTTGTCACCGGCAATATGCTGCACCGGGTCTTCAAATGAGGAGCTCCCCCCAGTCCATTGTGCCTTACGGATTCGGGTACCCGTTCCCTGGGTACCCTAGGATCTCCTTCTCTCGCGGAACTCAGTGTTGGGCACTGAGCTCCGGACCTCCATCCGAGTACCTCACCCCAGGCTAAAGGTGCCTGGGATGGAACTCGACCTCCGCTGTCCTCTAGGCCTAAGCCACCCAGAGGAGCGACACGACCCACCGTCCGCAAGCTGAAGGTGCCCGTGACCAAGATGGCTGGCCCCTTTATACCCTCTCCCAGCAAGCAAGGCGGGTTACCCGCCCCACCATACCGCTGCCGAGGAAGGACAAAAAGGAGGCACAGCACACAGCAATGATTCAACCCCAGCCCAGGGCGACAGCGCCACCTACTGGGCTGCAGGGAATTACACATCACTGAAGTCTCAGCCAAATTCAAAATTACACCCGGGAAAGTACATACCCGCTACATAGGGAACAACAATAGTCCCGCTTTGAATAGCAAAAAGTGCTTTTGTGCAAAAAACAAGTATTTTATAGGAAAACAATGCTGTGACAGTCCTGTTGAAAAAAGTGCATATGTGTGGTATCCAGTAATAGCACTGCTGACATGCTTATATATCCATGCGTCTGAAAATGATTGCCGGGTGTTGCAGACCATGCATTGGTGCTCTTATTCCAGTGACCCCCTAGGTATTAAATGCTCACCATGGAGCGTGTGACTTCGCAATTACACTTTGTCAATACACGCTTGTGAACCACCCCTGGGTTCTATAATGGTAACAGGATCCTGGGCTTCTCACGCAGTATCTCAGGAATAATGGAGAATGTGATAGTGTAATATTGCTTTAAACGTTTTATTAAACAAATAAAAAAAAACTCCAATGGGGTACTCACATGTACCAGGTGCGGTAGTGCACCATTCTGTGTATAGCATGAAATATTACAGGGCTGGTATTCCAGTCCCGCTAAAAATCGCAGATTGCCGCCATTATTAGTAAAAACAATAAAAAAAAATCCCTAAATCTATCCCATAGTTTGTAGACGCAATAACTTTTGCGCAAACCAATCAATATACATCATTGCGATTTTTTGACCAAAAATATGTAGAAGTATATATCGGCCTAAACTGATGAAAAAATGAGTTTTTTTTGGGGGGGGTTTTCGGGGATATGTATTATAGCAAAAAGTAAATATATATATTTTCTCAAAATTGGCGCTCTTTGTTTGTTTATAGTGCAAAAAATAAAAACCACAGAGGTGATCAAATACCACCAAAAGAAAGCTCTATTTGTGGGGGAAAAAAGGATGTCAATTTTGTTTGGGTACAGCATCGCATGACCGCGCAATTGTCGGTTAAAGCGATGCAGTGCTGTATCGCAAAAAATGGCCTGGTAATTAAGGGGGCAAATCCTTCCAGTCCTTAAGTGGTTAAAATTGCGCACACTCGTGGAATGGCACCAAACTTCAGTACTTAAACATCTCTATAAGCAACACTTTCATTTTTTTTACAGGTTGCATGTTTAGAGTTACAGAGGAGGTCTAGTGCTAGAATTGCTCTCGCTCTAATGTTCGCAGCATATGTAACCTGTGTGTATCTGGCTCTGATACTAGCCAGTGCCTCACCAGCCACTGACCTCACCGCACGTCCCTGGTTGTCACCATCCACGGACACTGTCCAAATAGGATATGTCATGCAAGCCTCCACAAAATGGAGCAGTTCCATTAAAACAGCAATTGTAATAAGATTTACAAACTAATCAAGTCACAAACATTTTCACATGATTTAATCTATGCTAATGATACAATCACATAGGAAGCAAACAGCGGAGGCTATTCACCTAGTTGTTTTCTTAACGTTTTTCAATTACTCTGTTAAAAGCCAAGTCCAACATAACAACATTTATTGATGTGACAGTAAACTTGCCAATTTAGCTGCAGCCCACAGCCAACAGGTTTAAGTAGGAGATTTAAGATGTAAAAGCACCAGCAGAATACAAATGTCAGCTTCAAGAGACCTGTAGACATTTAAGGTGTTTAGACATTGCATGGGGATCTGTGCAGGTGTCTTGGGACTCACAGGGTGGTCATCCACAGACTCACACTACTACTTGTTCAGCTTCACCCAAGATCATTTAGCCAATAAGTGCAGTTGCTCAGTGGTTAGCACTCTTGCCGTGCAGAGCTCGCAACCTGAGTTTGCATAGGGTTTACATTGGAAGTCTAGTGATGTCAGGAGTAATGGCACAGCACTTCCTTTCAGTTTGAAGGCTCAGACAGAACTGCTGTAGTCTCCCCACAACAGTATATCACTGCTATAGTGATCTATTAGAGAACAAAGAAGAAGCACACCGCTCCAGGCAGAATCAGGTGTAAGGTAGATCACAGGTGCAGACCTCGGCTCACCGTGGAAGACGAATAAAACAAGAAAATGGTCGCACACTGTAACTCCAACTTATCTTGATGTCATCTTTATTGTCAACAGGGTCAGACAGATACAGGCAATGGTAGACGCGTTTCACAAGCGATAGCTTGCTTGTTCACAGTGTGCGACCAATTTCTTGTTTTATAGTGATCTATTGCTGGCTGATTGCAGCCAGCAATAGATCACTATTAGAACTGATGTGGTGCTGCACAGCTTCACCAAGAAAAAAAAATTGTAACATTTTTCCAGTTCTTGACATCTTTGATATCTCAGTTTGATGTCTCAGTGTACTCTATAAATAAAGTTTAGAACAAATAAACAAATGGACATCAAATGAAATCATGGAATCATTTTCTTTAACAAAATGTAATCTGTTTGACCCATTGAAGTAGCCACCTTTTTGCAGATATAACAGCCGAACACACTTGTGGCATTTTTTTGGAAATCCAATATTGTTCGGAAAGTTCTTCCCAACACTGTTGCAGAAATGCCCACAAATGTGTTGCACTTGTAGGTTGCTTTGCTTTCACCCCTCTGTCCATTAAATCCAAAACCAGCTCAATGGGGTTTAAAGTCTGGAGACTCTACTGGCTTTTTCATGATTTGAAGCCTATCTTCTTAATCTTTTCTTCTGAGATAGTTTTGACACAGCCTGGAGGTATGTTTTGGGTCATTATCTTGCTGTAGGACATGGGTGCTCAACCTGTGGCCCTCCATCTTTTGCGGAACTACAAGTCCCATGAGGCATTGCAAGGCCGACAGTTACAAGCATGACTCACAAAGGCTGAGGCATGATGGGACTTGTAGTTTCGCAACAGCCACAGGTTGAGCACCCATGCTGTAGGATGAACCCCCGACCCACTAGACATATTCCAGAGGGTATTGCTTGGTGCTGCAAAATGCTGTGGTAGTAGTTTTGGTTCAGGGTGCAACTCACTCTGTGCAAGTTGCTGACCCTGGATCCAGCAAAAGAGCCTCAGACCATCAAGCCGTGTACACACGATCCGTTTTACCGATGAAAACAGTCCGATGGACTTTTTTAATCGGACAAACCGATCGTGTATGGGCCCCATCTGTCTTTTTTCCATCGGTGAGAAAAAATAGAACATGTTTTAAATTTATCTGATGGGCAAAAAACCGATAGCAAATTCCGATCGTCTGTGTGACACTCCATCGGACAAAAAACCCACGCATGCTCAGAATCAAGTCGACGCATGCTCAGAAGCATTGAACTTAATTTTTCTCGGCTTGTCTGAGTTTTTTACATCACGGTGTTTTGGCCGGTTGGATTTTTGACTGATGGTGTGTAGGCAAGACTGATGGAAGTCAGCTTCATCGGTTTTCCGATGGAAAAATCGATCGGATTAGAATCCATAGGAAATCCGATCGTGTGTAGGGCTTAACACTTCCTCCTCCATGGTTGACTGTTGGTGTCACACACTGAGGAACCATCCTTTCATCTACTCAACGGCATACAAAAATCCCACATGAAGAACCTAAGATATCAAATTTTGATTAATCGGTCCATAAGACCTTCTCCTAGACTTCAGTAATCCACTGGCAGTGCTTCATGTCCCAGGCATGGCCACCTTTTCTTATTTTGCCATCTTAGCAATGGCTTTCTTACAGCCACTAGACCTGTCAAGCCTGCAGCTTGTAATCTTCTTATCACAGTTGAAACTGAGACTTGCTTATTTTGATCAGTGGTAAGCTGTGCTTGAAGCTGTTGTCCTGTGAGCTGCCGGCTGTTGACTCTCAGAAACGTGTCTTCTGATTCTGATTCTATTGTGGCTTTGGGTCAGCCAGACCTCCTTCTATCAGAGTTTTCTCCAATTTTCAAGTGCCTTTTGATGGTGTAGGAAACTGTACTCGCTGAGTGCTATATCAAAAATGAATCAATGATAAATAAGTCAAATGCTCTTGATGTACTAATATTGATGCTCACACTGTGTCTCCACATCAAACCAAAATCATATATCAAATACTGCCCCTCAACTTCATCCACACAACAAATAGATCCAACAAGTTAATGCTGTGTAAAATCAGGAAATATATACTCAAATAAATGTAAAAGCTAGTATACAAACAAAAAAAATCCTAAATAAAAGCAATTCACTATATTTTTACACCACGTATAAGTGTACAAATAATTCCAAATACTGACGCATAATAAGCACACACAAAATTTAAAATAAGAAACTGAAAGTCATTCAGTGAACTAGTGAGAGGGTTCCACCACCATTGCTACATTGCAATTATTATATGAAATATAAAATAACAATGACAATTTATTAAAATTAAAGTAAAATGCACTCACAAAGTAGGTGCACTAATTTTCAGTAGTACACCACCTTAAAAACACTTATGCCGCGTACACACGACCATTTTCCATGACGAGAAAAATGCAATTTTTTTAGATTGGTCGTGAAAACCGGTCGTGTGTATGCTCCATTTGATGAGAAAACTGCCCGGAAAAAATTTAGAACCTGCTCTATTTTTTCTTGTCATTTTTCACGTCCTTCTTTTTCACGTCGTGAAAAACGGTAGTGTGTATGCTTTTACGAGGGGAAAAAAAACACGCATGCTCAGAATCAAGTATGAGACGGGAGCGCTCGTTCTGGTAAAACTAGCATTCGTAATGGAGATAGCACATTCGTCACGCTGTAACGGGCTGAAGAGCATGAGGCTGAAAAGCGCGAATCGTCTCTCACCAAACTTTACTAACACGAGGATCAGCAAATGCAGCCCAAAGGATGGCGCCATTCGAATAGAACTTACCCTTTATAGTGCCATCGTACGTGTTGTACGTCACCGCGCTTTGCTTGAGTGTTTTTTTTTTCATGAACGTGTGTATGAAAGGCAGGCTTGAGAGGAATCACGACGAGAAAAACGTCGTTTTTTGCATGACATGAATAACGGTCGTGTGAACGCGGCATTAGTTTACATAAAGGTACATGCTCCCTTTAGGGATACACTGTAGCATCACCAGTGTAAAGTATCCATTATCTGTGTGGCGTTATGACGTCACTAAGCTCCACCCTGACACATTTTTTTTACTTCCTTTGTGACTTTTAATAGTGAATTGCTTTTATTCAGAAATGTTTTGATTTTTTTTTTTTTTATACTACCTTTCACGTTTACTTGAGTATAAATTTCCTGATTATACACAGCATTAGATTGTTGGATGTATTTGTTGTATGGGATATTGCACACTATTTGATATATGATCTAAAGACCTACACTTTTAAGGGTTATAATGGTCTGTCTTTGCTAAATGCCTTTTTCACACCATTTTGAGAGCAATATACAATTTCCTGCAATTAAATACTGTCTAAATATTCCTTAAGTGGATGTAGTAATACAATCTGTTTTAATACTGCTTTTATACAAACAGAGAGCATGTAAGTAACCCGCAAAATTTGGGACACCTGTAGGAATTGTTAGCATCAACTTTTAGGCTTAATGTAGTTACATTGCTGCAGAACAACTGTGAGCTGCTAACCCATTACTTCTTCTCTGACAAGGCCTTTTTGTATACAGTAACTCTGAAATGTACCATATATACTCGAGTATAAGCCGACCCGAATATAAGCCGAGGCACCCAATTTTACCACAAAAAACTGGGAAAACGTATTGACTCGAGTATAAGCCTAGGGTGTCCATCTGCATGCCTCACTTTGCCTCACTGTGTCCATGCCTCACTGTGCCCATGACTAGACTGATGTTTAACATGGAAGTCTATGGAAGGGGTGCCCATCTTTGAAAAATCGGTGCTCCCCGAGCGTAGGTTCTCTGAACAAAAAACTTTTCACACCTATAGAGGAGAGAGGCCACATGTGTGCCAAGTTTCGGGTCCAGGAGACCTACGACTGGCCAGTACCGGGTCCCCAAAGCCACCAGAGAAATTACCGTTTAACATGGGAGTCTATGGAAGGGGTGCCCGGCTTTGAAAAATCGGTGCTCCCCGGTCGTCGGTCCCCCAGACAACAAGCTTTGCACACTTGTAGATAAGGAGTGGGGCTACATGTGTGCCAAGTTTGGGGTCCAGGGGACCTACGACCGGCCAGTACCAGGTCCTCAAAGTTCGGGAGATCAGGCGCAAAAAGGTGACTCGAGTATAAGCCGAGGGGGGCATTTTCAGCACAAAAAAAGTGCTGAAAAACTTGGCTTATACTCGAGTATATACGGTACATTATTTTTCAGTTTGTGTTAACCTGAACGTTTGTTTTTTCACCTCTGGCAGTTCACCGCTAACCTATGTACTATTTTAGGTTATGTACTGGACACTATATTACCAAAAGTATTGGAACACCTGCCTTTCTATGCACATGAACTTTAATGGCATTCCAGTCTTAGTCCGTAGGGTTCAATATTGAGTTGGCCCACCCTTTGCAGCTATACCAGCTTCAACTCCTCTGGGAAGGCAGTCCACAAGGTTTAGGAGTGTGTCTATGGGAATGTTTGACCATTCGTCCAGAATCGCATTTGTGAGGTCAGGCACTGATGTGGTCGAGAAGGCCTGGCTTTAAGTCTCTGCTTTAATTCATCCCAAAGGTGTTCTATCGGGTTAAGGTCAGGACTCTGTGCAGGTCAGAAAAGTTCCTCCACCCAAAACTCGCTCATCCATGTCTTTATAGACCTTGCTTTGTGCACTGGTGCGCAGTCATGTTGGAACAGGAAGGGGCCATCCCCAAACTGTTCCCACAAAGTTGGGAGCATGAAATTGTCCAAAATGTCTTGATATGCTGACGCCTTAAGAGTTCCCCTCACTGGAACTAAGGGGCCAAGCCCAACCCCTGAAAAACAACCCCGCACCATAAGCAATGTCATTCAAATTTTTAGTAGTTTCAAACAAGTGAAAATGTCACCATCATGCTAATGCGTGACCTTGTCAACTTAAAGCTATGCTAACAATTTATGCAAACTCTTATTTACTCCCCCTCTGGATGCATCACAATATAGCCTTAAAATGGGAATAAAGCCCACCTAAAGTATAACACATTTGTTTTATTTGAGCTTTACCATTCCTCTAGTAAATGTCACAACTAATGTGATATCATTTTGTTAACCACTTGCTTACTGGGCACTTAAACCCTCCTGCCCAGACCAATTTTCAGCTTTCAGCGCTGATGCACTTTGAATGACAATTGCGCGGTCATACAACGCTGTACCCAAATTAAATTTGTATAATTTTTTTTCCCCACAAATAGAGCTTTGTTTTGGTGGTATTTGATCACCTCTGGGGTTTTTATTTTTTGATTGTTAGATATTGAATTTATTAAACAAAAAAAAAATATGAAAAATTTTGAAAAAAAAATCATGTTTTATATTTTGTTATTTTTTTTTGGCAAACAGGTAATTTTTTTCCTTCATTGATATGCGCTGATGAGGCGGCACTGATGGGCACTGATAGGCTGCACTGGTGGACACTGATAGGCTGAGATAAGGCGGCACTGATAGGCACAGATAAGGCGGCACTGATGGGGACAGATAAGGTGGCACTGATGGGTGGCACTGATGGGTGGCACTGATGGGTGGCACTGATGGGTGGCACTGATGAGGGCACTGATGGGTGGCACTGATGGGTGGCACTGATGGGTGGCACTGATGAGGGCACTGATGGGTGGCACTGATGGGGGCACTGATAGGTGTTACTGATGGGCACAGATAGGTGGCACTGACAGCAGGGCCGGACTGGGAATAAAAACCAGCCCTGGAAAAAAATTCATACCAGCCCCATAGCATTATTATACCGGCCCAACAGCAAAACGTCATTATTTTCTTGTTCATAAAAGGGAAAACAATGCATTTTAAAGCACATTTGAAGAGTGTATTATATTTAGAGAAGACATATATGAAAGCACATAGGGCTATATATATATATATATATATATATATATATATATATATATATATATAAAAGCAAATTACAGTTAAAAGTGGTCAATCATCAAGGGGGACCCCAGGAACTCTGGGAACGTGGGGGGAGGGGACTCTGTTGACCAGAGAACACCTTCCGCAGAAAGAATACACTAAGGTAAGGGGGGTGGGTTTACTAATATAGGGGCAAACCTTTATATCAGAACCCCCGTTTACATTGTTGTATTCACTCCCCCCCCCTTACATCAGTGACCCCCCCTCAGACTGGCCTTGTGGCGCTGTCACTGACCTCCTCTCAGGTGCACCGTGGATCAGTCAGCTCCAGCTCTGGTTCTATCCTATAGTCTCATCTCCACAGTCCACAAATGTCTGACTTCTCCTATGACCCCCATCCCGGCAGCACTCCCTCTCTTGACTCCTCTCCAGACTCCCTCAGAGACTGCAGACATGATATAAGACAAGAGATGGTTAGAGGTTTTGGACGTGATACAAGAGATGGTCAGAGACTGCAGACATGGTACAAGAGATGGTCAGAGACTGGAGACATGGTACAAGAGATGGTCAGAGACTGGAGACATGGTACAAGAGATGGTCAGAGACTGGAGACATGGTACAAGAGATGGTCAGAGAATGCAGACATGATACAATAGATGGTCAGAGACTACAGACATGATACAAGAGATGGCCAGAGACTGCAGACATGGTACAAGAGATGGTCAGAGAATGCAGACATGGTACAGGAGATGGTCAGAGACTGCAGACATGGTACAGGAGATGATCAGAGACTGCAGACATGGTACAGGAGATGGTCAGAGACTAGAGGCATGGTACAAGAGATGGTCAGAAACTGGAAACATGGTGCAAGAGATGGTCAGAGACTGGAGACATGGTACAGGAGATGGTCAGAGACTGGGGACATGGTACAGGAGATGGTCAGAGACTGGGGACATGGTACAAGAGATGGTCAGAGACTACAGGCATGATACAAGAGATGGCCAGAGACTGCAGACATGGTACAAGAGATGGCCAGAGACTGCAGACATGGTACAGGAGATGGTCAGAGTCTGCAGACATGGTACAGGAGATGGTCAGAGACTGCATACATGGTACAAGAGATGGTCAGAGACTGGAGACATGGTACAAGAGATGGTCAGAGAATGCAGACATGGTACAGAAGATCAATGCTGCCTCATCAGTGCCCATCAATGCAGCCTCACTGTGCCCATCATTGCAGCCTCACTGTGCCCATCAAATGCAGCTTCACGGTGCCCATCAAATGCATCCTCACTGTGCCCACCAATGCCGCCTCACTGTGCCCATGTATGCAGCCTCACTGTGCCCATGTATGCCGCCTTACTGTGCATATGAATGCAGCCTCACTGAGCATATGAATGCAGCCTTAATGAGCGTATGAATGCAGCCTTACTGTCCATGAATGTAGCCTTACTGTCCATGAATGCAGCCTTACTGTCCATGAATGCAGCCCATGAATGCAGCCTTACTGTCCATTATTGCAGCCCATGAATGCAGCTCATGAATGCAGCCTTACTGTGCATGAATGCAGCCCATGAACACAGCCTTACTGTCCATGAATGCAGCCCATGAACGCAGCCTTACTGTCCATGAATGCAGCCCATGAACGCAGTCTTACTGTGCATGAATGCAGCCCATGAATGCAGCCTTACTGTGCATGAATGCAGCCTTACTTTCCATGAATGCAGCCCATGAATGCAGCCTTACTGTCCATGAATGCAGCCCGTGAATACAGCCTTACTGTGCATGAATGCAGCCCGTGAATGCAGCCTTACTGTGCATGAATGCAGCCCGTGAATGCAGCCTTACTGTGCATGATATAAGACAAGAGATGGTTAGAGGTTTTGGACGTGATACAAGAGATGGTCAGAGACTGCAGACATGGTACAAGAGATGGTCAGAGACTGGAGACATGGTACAAGAGATGGTCAGAGACTGGAGACATGGTGCAAGAGATGGTCAGAGACTGGAGACATGGTACAAGAGATGGTCAGAGAATGCAGACATGATACAATAGATGGTCAGAGACTACAGACATGATACAAGAGATGGCCAGAGACTGCAGACATGGTACAAGAGATGGTCAGAGAATGCAGACATGGTACAGGAGATGGTCAGAGACTGCAGACATGGTACAGGAGATGATCAGAGACTGCAGACATGGTACAGGAGATGGTCAGAGACTAGAGGCATGGTACAAGAGATGGTCAGAAACTGGAAACATGGTGCAAGAGATGGTCAGAGACTGGAGACATGGTACAGGAGATGGTCAGAGACTGGGGACATGGTACAGGAGATGGTCAGAGACTGGGGACATGGTACAAGAGATGGTCAGAGACTACAGGCATGATACAAGAGATGGCCAGAGACTGCAGACATGGTACAAGAGATGGCCAGAGACTGCAGACATGGTACAGGAGATGGTCAGAGTCTGCAGACATGGTACAGGAGATGGTCAGAGACTGCATACATGGTACAAGAGATGGTCAGAGACTGGAGACATGGTACAAGAGATGGTCAGAGAATGCAGACATGGTACAGAAGATCAATGCTGCCTCATCAGTGCCCATCAATGCAGCCTCACTGTGCCCATCATTGCAGCCTCACTGTGCCCATCAAATGCAGCTTCACGGTGCCCATCAAATGCATCCTCACTGTGCCCACCAATGCCGCCTCACTGTGCCCATGTATGCAGCCTCACTGTGCCCATGTATGCCGCCTTACTGTGCATATGAATGCAGCCTCACTGAGCATATGAATGCAGCCTTAATGAGCGTATGAATGCAGCCTTACTGTCCATGAATGTAGCCTTACTGTCCATGAATGCAGCCTTACTGTCCATGAATGCAGCCCATGAATGCAGCCTTACTGTCCATTATTGCAGCCCATGAATGCAGCTCATGAATGCAGCCTTACTGTGCATGAATGCAGCCCATGAACACAGCCTTACTGTCCATGAATGCAGCCCATGAACGCAGCCTTACTGTCCATGAATGCAGCCCATGAACGCAGTCTTACTGTGCATGAATGCAGCCCATGAATGCAGCCTTACTGTGCATGAATGCAGCCTTACTTTCCATGAATGCAGCCCATGAATGCAGCCTTACTGTCCATGAATGCAGCCCGTGAATACAGCCTTACTGTGCATGAATGCAGCCCGTGAATGCAGCCTTACTGTGCATGAATGCAGCCCGTGAATGCAGCCTTACTGTGCATGAATGCAGCCCATGAATGCAGCCTTACTGTGCATAAATGCAGCCTTAATGTGCCTGAATGCAGCCCATGAATGCAGCCTTACTGTGCATTAATGCAGCCCATGAACACAGCCTTACTGTGCATTAATGCAGCCCATGAACACAGCCTTACTGTGCATGAATGCAGCCCATGAACACAGCCTTACTGTGCATGAATGCAGCCTAACTGTCCATGAATGCAGCCCATGAATGCAGCCTTACTGTGCATGAATGCAGCCCATGAAAGCAGCCCATGAATGCAGCCTTACTGTAATCAAATGCAGCCCATGAACGCAGCCTTACTGTGCATGAATACAAAAGAAAAAGGGAAGGGATCAGTCTGTTTAGGACAGACAAGAAGCGGTTACTATAGGCAACAGATTGTAGATCCGGAAACGGAAATGATTTTAAAATTAATCATTTATTCCTATTATCAATTTAAAAAAATATATAAAAGGAAAACATATGAAAGTGCAGTATTATCATCAAAAGGTAAATGGTCATACAGTACATAGGTTAATTGGAAACATCTAATGGACAGACAGGACTAACAAATAACTAAACATGTAACAACACACTAGTCCGGACGTATGGTTCGGTCTTATATAAGTATGTAACCCAGAAAGGAATAATATTATTTTATATATTGATTACCGTCCACCAGGGAATATAGGGTAATCTGGACCACCTACTAATAAGTGGATTTGTTTATTATGGTCAAATGGGTTTAACATTTAATATAAGGCTGAACCTGATGGAGTGGGAAAGGGAAACCGGGGAAGGGGGGTAGTAGCGCTGGGGGGATGTATTGGGACTGGCACAAATCAAAGTAGATGACCCAAGTGCAGTATTGGCATTAGGTACATGGTGGAAATCCACTGGTGGAAATGTTCCCTGAAGGTTGAAGAGGTTAATTGATGCTTATAAAGGGGCTATTGTATTGGCACAATGATGATAGATAAATGTCCTCCGGAAGTTGCTGTCAGAGAAAGTTCATCAATATGATGGTAATATAGATGTCTGTGACATTATAACAACATAGCTTTGGTATACACATATCAGCAGTGTGAAATTAGTCTCTTATCATTGTCTGCAGCTCAACTTCAACCTATGAATCAAAGTACATTACCATTGGGCGCCTTTGTGTTGGAACTGAGTTTGGCCAGTTCTTATTTTAAGTGGGTCCCAAGTTACCTGATATTCGGCGGCTGATATGAGGATGTTGTTTCGGTCATACCTATTCCTTGTGTTGGCCGTCGACCCGAACGGGTATCGGGATAAGGTCCGGGTCCCCCGGGCGCTACCTGCACCGGTATCAAAAAGGATCCAGTATGGCTGCTTTAGTAGTGCCTGATGTCAGTTGCCGCGGTCGTAGCCGCTATCGTGAATGCTGGCTAGGGCTTACGTAAGCATTCACGATAGCGGCTACGACCGCGGCAACTGACATCAGGCACTACTAAAGCAGCCATACTGGATCCTTTTTGATACCGGTGCAGGTAGCGCCCGGGGGACCCGGACCTTATCCCGATACCCGTTCGGGTCGACGGCCAACACAAGGAATAGGTATGACCGAAACAACATCCTCATATCAGCCGCCGAATATCAGGTAACTTGGGACCCACTTAAAATAAGAACTGGCCAAACTCAGTTCCAACACAAAGGCGCCCAATGGTAATGTACTTTGATTCATAGGTTGAAGTTGAGCTGCAGACAATGATAAGAGACTAATTTCACACTGCTGATATGTGTATACCAG
Organism: Rana muscosa; assembly: GCA_029206835.1. Taxonomy (NCBI): domain Eukaryota; kingdom Metazoa; phylum Chordata; class Amphibia; order Anura; family Ranidae; genus Rana; species Rana muscosa. The sequence continues at coordinate 268,342,104 of CM055123.1, read as the reverse complement.
AGCTATGTTGTTATAATGTCACAGACATCTATATTACCATCATATTGATGAACTTTCTCTGACAGCAACTTCCGGAGGACATTTATCTATCATCATTGTGCCAATACAATAGCCCCTTTATAAGCATCAATTAACCTCTTCAACCTTCAGGGAACATTTCCACCAGTGGATTTCCACCATGTACCTAATGCCAATACTGCACTTGGGTCATCTACTTTGATTTGTGCCAGTCCCAATACATCCCCCCAGCGCTACTACCCCCCTTCCCCGGTTTCCCTTTCCCACTCCATCAGGTTCAGCCTTATATTAAATGTTAAACCCATTTGACCATAATAAACAAATCCACTTATTAGTAGGTGGTCCAGATTACCCTATATTCCCTGGTGGACGGTAATCAATATATAAAATAATATTATTCCTTTCTGGGTTACATACTTATATAAGACCGAACCATATGTCCGGACTAGTGTGTTGTTACATGTTTAGTTATTTGTTAGTCCTGTCTGTCCATTAGATGTTTCCAATTAACCTATGTACTGTATGACCATTTACCTTTTGATGATAATACTGCACTTTCATATGTTTTCCTTTTATATATTTTTTTAAATTGATAATAGGAATAAATGATTAATTTTAAAATCATTTCCGTTTCCGGATCTACAATCTGCTGCCTATAATAACCGCTTCTTGTCTGTCCTAAACAGACTGATCCCTTCCCTTTTCCTTTTGTATGCTTATATGGTTACAGCAACTATACCTCATTAGGTAAACGATCCCTAGTGGGTGACACTTCTTTTCACCTACTTATTAGCGGAACTTGCGCAATTCCCCCTTCCCCAAACCCTAATGTGCATGAATGCAGCCTTACTGTCCATGAATGCAGCCCGTGAATGCAGCCTTACTGTGCATGAATGCAGCCCGTGAATGCAGCCTTACTGTGCATGAATGCAGCCTGTGAATGCAGTCTTACTGTGCATGAATGCAGCCCGTGAATGCAGCCTTACTGTAATTGAATGCAGCCCATGAATGCAGCCTTACTGTAATCAAATGCAGCCCATGAACGCAGCCTTACTGTGCATGAATGCAGCCTTACTGTGCATGAATGCAGCCCGTGAATGCAGCCTTACTGTGCAAGAATGCAGCTTGTGAATGCAGCCTTACTGTGCATGAATGCAGCCCATAAATGCAGCCTTACTGTAATCGAATGCAGCCCATGAATGCAGCCTTACTGTAATCGAATGCAGCCCATGAAAGCAGCCCATGAAAACAGCCTTACTGTAATCAAATGCAGCCTTACTGTAATCAAATGCAGCCTTACTGAGCCCATCAATACATGATACTTGCCTGGATTACATACACCAGGCATCTCCAGCGCTGTGTGTGAGAACTGGCTGGGTCTGTCTTCGGCTGTGCTGCCTGTAGACCTGCTCGTGTGATAGTAGATGGGAACACTGAATGAATCAGTGTTTCACCTATCACACGAGTCGGTCTAGGGGGGCGGGACCTTCCTACAGGCAGGCAGCACAGCCGAACACAGACCCAGTCAGCTCTCACACACAGCGCGGGAGATGCCTGGTGTGTGTGATACATAGGAGAGAGAGAGAGAGGGAGGGAGGGGAGCGCTGCAGTCAGCTGCAGCTCAAAGCAGCCCCAGGACAGGCAGCCTACCGGGATTTTTCCCGCTATCCCGGTGGGCCAGAAAGGCCCTGACTGACAATGACAATGACGGGCACTGGTAGGTGACAATGATGGGCCCTGGTAGGTGACAATGACAGGCAGCACTGATTGAGGCACTGATTAGTGACTTTTAGTTTTGCACTGTGGGCACTGATAGGTGGCACTGTGGGCACTGATAGGCGGCACTGGTGGGCACTGGTAGGTGGCACTGACAGGTGGCACACATTGGCACAGATGAGCTGTCTGCAGCTCTCCCTGATCGGGACCGATGTCCCGCTGTCTTCTGCCGGTGATCGGCTTTTTTTTTCCTCCACACGCTATCAGCGTGAGGAGAAAAAATAGCCAATTACCGGCTGTGTTTACATCACATGATCAGCTGTCATTGGCCGACCCCTTACTCTGATCTGTGATCCAGCGAGTCTCATAGACTCGCTGATCACAGAGCGAGCCGCAGGCTGCTCGAGCACGGGAGGACGTCTATTGACGGCCTCCTGGCAATTCAGGTTCGCGCTGTAGCCGTCATTTGACTATAGCATGGATCTGAAGTGGTTAATTACATTTTGCTGTAAAGATATGAGGGATGCTTAAATTATATAAATGTTGCCTTGAGGAAAATGCATTTTTCTAATTGTTTTAAAATTATATATTAGTAATAGAAAACAAGGAAGCAAAATAAATATAAATGTATCTGAATTTGCTATCAAATTAAAGCTCTGAAAAAAAAAACCTACTTATAATATGTTCTGGTAGACCACAGAACCTAAAAAATAGGATGGGCAGAACCGAAACACTGCTGGAACAAAAACGTTGTTGGACTCAAGGTGATTGTGGGGCTCGTTCACACTGCCCACACGCTAAATGCATGGTCTGAGGCGTGTTTCAGAGCTTCGCATTGTTAAAAAAAAAAATATTTTTTAACTTTTAACTTTATTTAAAGTGTCACACAGTGACACTTCATTCATGTCTCCGCACAGCAGCATAGTATGCTGTGCTGCTGTGTGGTGACCTTCAGTGTCTCTCAGTGCGTTGCAGTGAAATGCTTCTTCAGGTCTTCATTTTAACTCTTCAGTTCACCCCACCAGGGCCGCCATCAGGAATTTTGGGGCCCCTTACACAGCTACAGGCATGGACTTCCTGGAGCAGAGGAGAAACGGGGGGGAGGGGGTGCTGCCACCGCAAATTAAGAAGCGGGGGCTGCCCTGCGAATTGAGAGTGCGGGGTGCTGCTGCCGTGAATTGTTGAGGTCGGGGGGCTTTGGGGGCTGACGAACGAAAAAAAAAAGGGGGGTTGCCATCTGGGGCCCTGGGAACCTCCGGGCCCCTTACAAAAAAAAAGAAAGAAAAAAAAAAGGGGGGTTGCATCCGGGCCCTTGGAGACCTCCGGGCCCCTTACAGGTGTGCAGGGCAAAAAAAAAGTTTTCTATGTTCTAGTAGTGAGTGACTGATGTTCAGAAAAACATCAATCACTGCACTTTGTGTGCATAAGGCATCTTCTGCCTCTAGTTAAGTGCTTTAGCGAAGACAGAAAAGAGGCAACCTGACAGGTTCTTTTTAACACCATATGAAAGTTTACAGGTCCTTATTGAATTTGCGGCGTTCCTGACTGATTTTGGCTTGGCTTTGCAGTGTTGTGTGAGATTGCACTGTGCCCACTGATAGCCTTATTGCTCTGCCAATAAAATAGATTGGTGTCCTTCTCTAAGAAAGCTGCCAACCTCTCCCTTGTCACATGAAGGATAAAAGGGACTCGTATAACCTTCCGATAAAACATCTGCTCTGTGTTTACATATCAGCAAGGCCACAAAACAATTCTCCGGGATCCATCTGATGTGCACAGTTTGAAGAAGACCAGCACATCCGAGTAATCAGTTCTGCATTAAAGTAAACAGAAAGAACAACCCTTTCAAACCATTCTTGTAGCATCAGCAAGCAGCCTCCAGGATTATACACTAACCTGCAGATCATACAAATTTTTTATTTATGGTAGGTAGTATAAATCAGCAGCTGGCTGTGATGCCACAGCGCAGCAAGTATATTGATTTATGGATAGCCTTGTTTTCCAATAAGCTTTGCAAGAGAAATGACTAAAGATATAAGCATGATAACTGGTCAATACCAGTCTCAACCTTGGATTATTCATTCTAGATTCCCATTCTGCTTATACATTGGCAAAGGGGAATGCTTAAGTTAGCACCATATTTTACATCCAAATTAAAAACCTTTTAATGTGATTACATGGTCTGTAAATAATTTTCATTTTACATCCTGAACCGTGAAAGAATGGCAGTTAGTATCAACATTTTTAGGCCCTTTCCTACCTCTGATAATTTTTCAGGTATTTCTGACAAAAACAGACAGGCCTTAAGGGTAGGGTAGGGTGACCAGACATCCCCGGTTTCAGGGGACAGTCCCCAGATTGAGGACACTGTACCCGGACCAAGTCTGTCCCCGGTTTTGTCCCTGGATTGGATTTGAACAGGGGCTGGGGCAATTTCAAAGATAGTCAGTGCAGAATAAAAAAAATAAAAAATAAAAACCAGATTTTTTTTTTCCATTATCTGTGCCCCTTTCTGATGATCATGTGCTGGTCGGAGTGGAGGGAATATTTCTTCAGTTTCGGGTGCATGCCCATTTAGCTCCGCTCGCATGTTCTTCTGCCTTGGCTCAAATCCCGGCCAGCCGACTGCCTGCTTATCTCCTTGCCTTCCCTGGCGGAGTGATCTTCCTACACTCCCCACCCAGTAGTAGCCGGGGCCCAGAGAGTAAGACTTTGCGGGCTGTGAGGCGGGTGGCGGCGGCGACGAGCAGAGAGTCGCTGATTGCGCCATTACTAGTAAAAAAAAATATATGTCCCCGGATTTCATTGTAAAAATCTGGTCAGCTTACTTAAGGGACAAAAGATGTGTTTACAGTAAAACCTTGATTTAAGAGAGTTTTGCAAGACAAGCAAAATGTTTTAATAAATTTTGACTTGATATACAAGTAGCATCATGTCACAACTGAGTATAAAAGAGAAGAGAGATGCCTCTAAGTGTAGCAATTTGGTTACATTTAATGAAGGTACAACATTTAACAACATATTGCTACACTAAGAGCCCATTCACACAAGGACGACTTTGGATCCGACTTCAAGTCGCCCCAAGTCGCCTCAAGTCGCGCTGCATGAGAAAATCAATGTAAGTGAATGGAGCCGTCTTAATGCACACTACTGCAGTCGCTCCAACTTCAGAAAAGGTTCCTGTACTAATTCAATCTGACTTCTAGGCGACTGCTAGGCGACTTGTACCCATTTATTTCAATGGAAGTCGCCTCAGAAGTCGGATCACTGTCTTAACAAAAGCAACTTTCCAGGAAGAGAACATACATTTCTCAGGCAAACCCCTCCCTCCCCCTCCCTCCCACAGAGCTGATTCTTGTTTGGTTGGCCACTGAAAAGCCTCCTGTCCTGGAGGCGACTTCAGTCGTGTTGTAAGTCGCCCTGAAGTCGCCCCAAGTCGCGCTGTGATTCAAACTCAAGTCGTGTCCAAGTTGCCTCCCAAAGTCGCGCTGGAAGTCGTGTTTCCCCTGTGCGAATGAGGTCTTAGAGGCGCCAGTCTCTTCTCTTTTATACTCTGTAACTCCTGCTGGATTTTTGCTTCTAATCCCCTTGTGGATTCTTCCATTTTTGTGGATGGACATTTAATGGTTGCACATCCTGGTCACATTGCTAGAATCTTTTTATATGGACTATAAACTGAAGGACTTATGAATAAATGGTTGGGGAACGAATCATCTGAGTTTCCATTATTTCGTATGGGGAAATTTGCTTTGATATACAAGTGCTTTGGATTACAAGCATGTTTCTGGAACGAATTATGCTCGCAATCCAAGGTTTTACTGTACTTTAATGCACAGTGAAGCCTTCCTAAATATTAAGGTGTATACATGTCTTAAACCTGATACACACTGCAAGTTTTTTTTGTGTTCAACCCAGTGGCCCATGCAAACACTAATCGGATGCTTGTTTTCCAGCATGTCCCTTTGACAAAATCTGGTTGTTAGACCAGCTTCTGTTGGACATACTGCTATACACACTAACAGAAGGTCATCTGGTTCCTGCCTACAGATGTTTCAAGTGTGTTGGCCACCATCACTGCAGTGCATGGAAGCAATGACTTCTACAGGGTAGGGCTTGGGGAGCAACTAGATGCTATAACCCAACAGGTTATGGTGAAGTGGCCAAAAGGAAACCAAAAAGCCCTCCAACAAAGCCCCACTCTGGGTAAAATATGAAGGATCTCCCAATCCCCACCACTAACCCATCCTGCAAGTTTTTTTTTTCTTACCTAATTAAGCAAGTTATGCTCACCTAAGTCCATCCAGGTCCCTCATTGCTGCTGTTTCCAAGGACCGCTAATCTAGTACTGCAGATGCTCCCTTGAGTGCTTTCCCTGACAGTCCCTTTGTCATTACATTACTCTTCTTCTGGATCTTGAGAGGACTTCTCCTCTGGACAGCCAATAGGATGTGTCCATGTCATGCAGGCAGTGATGTGTACTTACGAAGCAGGACCCTGCCAGAATCGAACAGAATAAAAGCCTTTCTAAGAAGATTTTTTTAAGGTTTTCTTTTAATAAAGTGATTAGTTAGAGGCGGGTGGGAGGAGGGGGGTTATCTTTATCCTGGTTATGGGCTTTAAACCTGTACCAAAAATGTAGAGCCTTCTTACAGCGTTAGTAAATGATAAAAAAAATGGGCCCCTGCAGGATAATGTTATGATGTGCTTGCTAGTATGCATCACATACTAGCACATTATAACAGACTTACCTTAAAACGAAGCCCTGCAGCAGCACACTGTCACAGCTAAGAGGGCTTCCATTTTCGCTCTGCCTTTTTTTTCCGGGTTCATGGGCTCTGGCCATTGAGAGCGCAGTGCCCATGCGCTGTGACGTCACTGGCTGCTACTAAAGTAAAAATCTTCTAAAAACTCCAGCTATCAGCTGGTGTGCTGGGAGAGCAGGGGGGTCAGTGACGAGCAGAGGAGGTGAGAGGTCCATACCGAGGGGGAGAGGAGTGCAGGAGACGTTTTTGCACTATTTGAGTCTCCTCTTATGTCTTTTATACATGGGAGCTTTCTATTCACCCATGAGATTGGAGGATACGCCATGGATCACTTATATCCCTGAGGGGTACAATGCCTTATTGCCAAGCCTGAGAGTGCGAGGCAAATATTGCTGGTGAGTGTACATCTTTTGGGGGTGCGGTGACACGCGGGGCACATGGTGTGGAGTGGACATTATCTGGATTTATCTTTCATGGACTGATTTACATGCTACTTTCTATGGATGTTTTCACATTTGGACTCTTTATGACCATTGACACTCCGTCATCACTGGGTGTTATATAGTTAATATATATAGCGCTACTATTTATCTTCCGTTTGTGATACATTTTCTGCTTATATCTATCTTTTAACCAGTTAACGACTATATACGTCTGCAGAATGGCACAGCTGGGCAAAGTGACCGTGACCGTGCCCGCGGGACCCACGGACTCGATGTCCGCCGATGTCCCGCGATCGGGTCACAGAGCTGCAGAACTCAGAGAGGCAAGTGTAAACAAGCATCTCCCCGTTCTGCCTAGTGCTCCCTCTCATCGGTAGCAGCGATCAGTGACGTGTCACTCGTAGCCACGCCCCCTAACAGTTAGAATCACTCCCTAGGACACACTTAACCCCTTCCTAGCCCCCTAGGGGTTAACCTCTTCACTTCCAGTCACATTTATACAGTAATCAGTGCATTTTTATAGCACTGATCGCTGTATAAATGTGAATGGTCCCAAAATAGCATCAAAACTGTCCGATATGTCCGCCATAATGTCGCAGTCACAATAAAAAATCACTGATCGCCGCCATTACTAGTAAAAAAAAAATATTAATAAAAATGCCATAAAATTATCCCTTATTTTGTAGATGCTATAACTTTTGCGCAAACCAATCAATAAAAGCTTATTGCAAGTTTTTTTTACCAAAAATATGTAGAAGACTATGTATCGGCCTAAACTGAGGAAAAATAAATTTTTATATATTTTTTAGGGATTTTTATTATAGCAAAAATTAAAAAATATGATTTTTTTTTCAAAATTGTCGCTCTATTTTTGTTTATAGCGCAAAAAATAAAAACCGCAGAGGTGATCAAATACCACCAAAAGAAAGCTCTATTTGTGGAACAAATGGACGTCAATTTTGTTTGGGAGCCACGTCGCACAACCGCGCAATTGTCAGTTAGAGCGATGCAGGGCCGAATCGCAAAAAGTGGCCCGGTCATTTGTCAGTCAAATGGTCCGGGCTGGAGTGGTTAAAGTGGCAGCTTAAAAAGAATTATTATTTGCTCATTTGTGGCACAGAGGTAGGATCATTTGTTTGGTGAGGGTGTTTTTAGATCCTGTTGTCTTTTATAATTTCTGGTCGTGCCAAAAAAATTTTATGAAGCAAGTGTCAATTTTATTGTTGGGTTACTTCTTCATGCAGCTACTAATTCTTTTAGTTAAAATTGATCGGAAAAATGTGGCCTGCTAGCTGTAGTGGTAGCATTTCCTGTTGAGAAGACTAGTCACCTGAGCCGCTAAACTGTGTGCTGATTGACTGGTCTACTTTATGCCCCCTCTCTGCAAGGCATGCCTACAACATGTAGCTGCTGCTGGAAGAAACCTTCACCTGGTCTTTAGAAAGAGATTTCTACAGACAGAAGGTTAAATAAACAGTGTGGGGGCTGCATACTGATGGGGGGGGGCTGTCTCATCAAAAATGTAGGCTTGCCTAAAGGTGGGCTTTATCAGGGGAGGGCTGGCGGCCTTAGGCCTGGGGGGCAAGTCCAGTCAAGTGGCCCATTGAACCGCCAAATCAGCTCACCATCCATGGCCCACCTGGTTTTTCAATGCAGCCTCACCAGTGCCCATCAGTGCAGCCAACTCCAGTGCCCATCAATGCAGCCTGATCACTGGGGCAAGTTACATGGGGTGTATGGGGGGAGCTGGGGGGTCAGCTAGGGGAGTCAGGGTCTCTCACCTCAGCGATTTTAGCTCAGCAAGTCCTTGCACGCCACGGTTTCCTGGGTTGGTAACGCTCCTGATCCTGGGGTCAAGTTGCAGCCAGCGCCCAGCCCTGCAGCCCGACTCCCTGGCACGCCCTGCCTCTACCTGCTTCCAAGAATCTAGTCCCCGGGAGTTGTAGTTTCCTTTGCGCTGCTGTGTCTTCCACCCACCAGAAGCTTGAGTGCGGACTACAACTCCCGGAATGCAACAGCTAGTGGTTGGCCGCCATGGCCATGCCCCTGGCCTGACTTCCTAGACCAGAATAAAAAAGAAAATGGTAGCGGGCAGCGGCTGCCGGCCATTTTGAAAATAAGTTAGGGCGGCCTGGGAGGCAATTGCCACCCTGCCCCCTGGCCCAGCCCTCCCCTGGGCTTTATGATTATTACATGTTTCTTAATCCACTAATGGGACTGTTAGTTCAAAAGATGCAGTGATGTCCAAACTATGCTGTTCTGGTGGGGGTGCTGCAATGCCCTGCAGCTTTTCACATTAAATGATCCTTTCCTCCATGTACTAGATACACTAGACACAAAGCTTCTTATACATATCATTAATTTCCGAGCTCCTGTTATTTTATGATACCATCTTTTTTATTCGACTGGGACTCTTCCTTCTGTTACAGAACTTGGCAGCGCCTTTCGCAGTTCTTGACATTTTCATGCTTATGCTTCCTCAGCAGATTTGTGTCCAGTGTTATTATTGTTTTACCAGATTGGTTTGAAAATATTTTGTAGCAGTTTATGAAGTATATAAATTAACCTCAAATTTAAAGTTGTGGTATAATAGGGGTGGCAGGGGGTGTCCCTGTTCTTCTATTAGGTAAATATGCACTAGCTTGCTCTATACAGTATAGTGGATATGTTTTACAACATGTTTTGTAAGATTATCCATGTGGTTTTACAATATTTTACGCCTAATCCCAGGAATACACTAGGACTACTTAACAATGTACTTCCCAGCTGTTTTGATACTATTAACTGCTAAAATAGTTTCAAGGGGAAACTAGAGTCTTTTAAAAGTTAAAGAGAACTGTACTTTTATAAAAAAGTATAGTTCTCTTTTTTTCCTTCCGTCGGCGGAGCGGATCGGATGACAACGGACTCTACGGTCCGTCGTCATCCGATTCCCCATAGGGGAGAGCGGCGCTCTGACAGGGCGGTCCCTGCACAGTGTGCGGGGACCGCCCAGTCATCCGCCAGCTCAGCGGGGATCAACGGAGCTGATCCGCCCCGTGTGAAAGAGCCCTTAAAGGAGTCCCTCCCCGAGATACATATTTACCCAAATCAACACAATTTTCAAAACAGAGGAACCCCTGAAATAACTTTCCAGTCTCAGGGAACCCCTTTCTAAAAATATCTATATCTACAACCTATGATACATTAGTGTAATGGTCAGTTTGAAGAATGTTCTTTACATTTGTGGTCATTGGGAAAAATTACCCCCTAACAGATAGCTACAAAAATCAATGATGTCAGTGGCAGGGCCGCCATCAGGAATTTTGGGGCCCCTTACACAGCTTCAGGCATGGGCCCCCTGGAGCAGAGGAGAACGGGGGGTTCTGCTGCCCTGCAAATTGAGAAGTGGGGGGGGCTTCCGTGAATTGAGAAGCGGGGGGGTTCCACGAGTTGAGAAGCAGGGGGGTGCTGCCGCCGCAATTTGTTGTGGTCGGGGGGGCTTTGGGTGAAGACAAACAAAAAAACAAATAAACAAAAAGTGGGGGTTACCATCCGGGCCCTGGGGACCTCTGGGCCTCTTACAAAAAAATAAAAATAAAAAATAAAATAAAAAATTTTAAAAATAAAAATAAAAAAAATGTAATTACATTTTATAAATAAAAGGCCCCCTGGGGAACTCTGGGCCCCTTACAAAAAAAAAATGACAAAATGGGTTGCGATCCGGGCCCCTGGGGACCTCCGGACGCCTTACAGGTGTACTGCCTGTACCCCCCTGATGGCGGCCCTGGTCAATGGTGTCAGCGGGAACTTATCTGAGAGGCAGAAAGTGCTTACAACAACCTCTGGAGGAAACCTGGTTGAGAAACGTTGATCTAGAGCAGTGTTTCTCAACCTTTCTAGTGCGGTGACCCCTTGATAAAATGTCCCAAGTTGTGGGGACCCCTAACAGTAAAATAATTTTCGTAGCATGGGTTGTCGGCACCCAAGGCAAGGCAAGTAATTTGCGCCATTATCCCACGGACATTTAGCTCTCCCCGAGTCCCTTCCACTCCGCATTTTAGGATGTACCGCTCTTTCTCTTTGTTCTCCTTTCTTTCCCTTTTATCTCTCTCTATCCTAATTTCTTTTCTTTTTTTTCCCATCCCTCCCTCTAGCCATCTTTCTTATTCTTTCTCTTATTCTTTCTCTCCCTTTTTTCTTTGTTACTTCCCCTCTTTTCCTCTCCCTTTCATGTATTCTCTATTTTTATTCCTTCTCTTACTCCTTGTTGAGGTGGGGGGGGGGGGGGGAGAGATGTGATGAGTGGCAGTGCTGGGGGGGAGTTCTGATCAGCCAAATTAGGTGCTCTTGATCAAGGTCATCTGCTGATCTGAGAACTGTAGTGAGGACTTTTAATGGCAAATATAATCACAGGTAGTGTTGCTTACTGTGTCTCCGGCTTCGTGGTGTCTCGTAGCAGTGACCCCTATGCTGAAATCAGGAGATCGGGTCTCCTTCAGCCCCTCCCACTTCACATTCCTCACCAGTTAGCTGATCTTTAGTCTCCGCCCCCCCTTCCATGCCGTGAACTGGGCAGCTCCGAATAGGCTGAGTGGGCGGCCGCGGGCTCCAGGAACAGCCCTGCTGGGCCGACCGTGAAAAGATTGGGAGAGCGGCACGGGCTTCAGGAACAGCCCGGGATTCAGTGACCCCTGGCAAATCGTAATTCGACCCCCAAGGGGGTACCGACCCCCAGGTTGAGAACCACTGATCTAGAGCAATAATTATTCTTAATCTTCCATAGATGTCTAGATGAACACTTTTCTCTCTGCCAGTTTTTCATTAGGTCTTCAAGCCACCCACTCAGGATCACTGGCTAGACACTTCTGGTTGCTACCCATTATCTTAGCCACTTCAGCCCCAGAAGAATTGGCTGCCCAATGACCGAGCCATTTTTTGCGATTCGGCACTGCGTAGCTTTAACTGACAATTGCGCGGTCGTGTGACGCTGTACTCAAACAAAATTGACGTCCTTTTTTTTCCACAGATAGAGCTTTCTTTTAGTGGCATTTCATCACCTCTGCGGTTTTTATTCTTTGCGCTATAAACAAAAGAAGAGCGACAATTTGGAAAAAAAAAAACACCATATCTTTTACTTTTTGCTGTATCAAATATCCCAATAAAAAAAAAAAAAAAATTATTTTCATCAGTTTAGGCCGATATGTATTCTTCTCCATATTTTTGGTAAAGAAAAATCGCAATAAGCGTATATTGATTGGTTTGTGCAAAAGTTATAGCGTCTAAAAATAGGGATAGAATTATGGAATTTTTATTTTTTTTTATTTTTTTACTAGTATAATGGTGGTGATCTACGATTTTTATCGGGACTGCGACATTATGGCGGACAGATCGGACACTTTTGACACATTTTTGGGACCATTGGCATTTTTACAGCTATCAGTGCTATAAAAATGCACTGATTACTGTAAAAATGTCACTGGCAGTGAAGGGGTTAACACTAGGGGGCGATCAAGGGGTTAAGTGTGTCCTAGGGAGTGATTCTAACTGTGGGGGGGGAGGGGACTTACTAGGGGAGGAGACTGATCGGTGTTCATACTTTGCATGAACAGACGATCAGTCATTTCTCCCCTGAAAGAGCCGGGAGCTGTCATGAGCGATCGCGGGTGCCCGGCGGTCATCGTGCCCGCCGGGGACTCGCATTAGCTCCAGGGGCGAGCAGTGCGCGTGTGCCCCTAGTGGCCACAGGGCGAAGCGACGTAACATAACGTCGTTTCGCCAAGCCAAAACATGTTGCTGCAGTAAAACTGCGGCGGCTGGTCGGCAAGTGCTTAATAGCAGCGAAGATTCTAGTGATTTGCACTTTTCCATCAAGGCTTTTTGTAATTCATATTGTGCTTTGCATCTGTTATGGAATCACCTACACTACACATCACCTAAGACCTGTGGGAGAACTCAGGACAGTCTGACTGTCTGTATAATTTATATACAAACAATAACATTAATTTTAACGATTTATTTTTAACATTCAACACTTGTGTCCTTATGCTCATACAGATGCCCACACGCACAAACATAATTTCATTAGCAACCAGTCAACCTACTATAATAAACAAAAATGGCAGTTGAATTTATCACTAACCTTTAAAGCAAGGTGCACATGGAAAGGCTTTGCACAGCACAAACAAGAGATTTCTCAGCACACTTACCAACCAGCCTGCCTGCAAAAAACAAAACAAATTTATAGAGTCTCCATGTTGAACCATATATAGTAATGGATAAATTAAGGGCATTTATGCCTGGAGGCAACCCATTCCTCCTTCCTACCATTATGGATCCTGTAAAACTATGGGAGAAAACTGGAGAACCCAGAGACCATATGCGTGTGCACAGGGTGTGCCAGATGTGCCTAGGCACACCCTAATCATCCTTTGCAGCACAGATTCCCCCTACTGCCCTGGCTCCCATCTTTTCCTCCCTGCAGAGCTGCCAGCTTCCCTCCTCTCCTATCGGCTGTTGCTGCTGGGATGTTTTAGGAGTGGGGAAGGGGCCAGTAAATATGTAATTTACCGGCTCCTTCCCTTTCTGAATGAACATCGTGAGTGATTGGTAGTGTGTGTTTGGGCTTTGGGGTGCACACCCTAATGCAATAGGCTGCGCACACCTATGCCAGAGACAGCCAACACATGCATGAGAAGAACATATGAACTGCATGCAGGTAGTGTCCTTGATAAGAGATGAATCAATCAGTCCAAGGTAAGGCACAAAGCTAGCCTAGGGTTGCCACCTTTCCAGGATTCACCCGGACAGTTCGGGTTTGGAATCATGCGTCCGGGTTTCAGACTGCCTGAAACCCGGACACATTATTCAGACTGGACTATGGCTTCCCAGCAGGGTTGCTGGCTGCAGTTGTCTAAGCTGAGAGTGTCTGTTACACTCTTTCACACTGCCCAAAGCCAGCACTAACAACCCCCCCCCCAAACACCCCAATCCCCGACGCTGTGCCTCAGAAAAGGAAAATTGGGGCCGGAAATTTGAAGTTCATCAGCCTCAGATACATCTGGATGAGAGGTGCTGACTGCCAAGGGGTGAGTGAGCTCACCATCCATCCCTGTCAGTGACTGAAGTCTCCCCCTTCTTTCTCCTGCCACTGAGAAGGTACACTAAGGCAAATCAGGGTTCTCAGAGCACCCCTTACATCAGAGTTGCGCTTTACACCAGAAGCCCTGGTGTTTCTCCTTACATCAGAGTCTCCTCTGTACACCCGAATTTTCAGTGTTTTCTCTTAAATCAGGGTTCACATAGCATCCCTTATGTTAGAGGCCCCAGAGTTCTGAACCCTTACATCAGAGTCTGTAGAGCTCCCCTTACAGTGTAAGGGAACTCTGTGAGCTCAGATGTAAAAGGGGAACTCTGTGAGCTCAGATGTAAAAGGGGAACTCTGTGAGCTCAGATGTAAAAGGGGAACTCTGTGAACTCTGATGTAAAAGGGGAACTCTGTGAGCTCAGATGTAAAAGGGGAACTCTGTGGACTCTGATGTAAAAGGGGAACTCTGTGAGCTCAGATGTAAAACTGGGAACTCTGTGAGCTCAGATGTAAAAGGGGAACTCTGTGAGCTCAGATGTAAAAGGGGAACTCTGTGGACTCTGATGTAAAAGGGGAACTCTGTGGACTCTGATGTAAAAGGGGAACTCTGTGAGCTCAGATGTAAAAGGGGAACTCTGTGAGCTCAGATGTAAAAGGGGAACTCTGTGAGCTCAGATGTAAAAGGGGAACTCTGTGGACTCTGATGTAAAAGGGGAACTCTGTGAGCTCAGATGTAAAACTGGGAACTCTGTGAGCTCAGATGTAAAAGGGGAACTCTGTGAGCTCAGATGTAAAAGGGGAACTCTGTGGACTCTGATGTAAAGGGGGACTCTTGTTATTAACTTCGTATGATTAGAAATGTTATTTAATAGCAAAATATATGTATAGTTTATACTATAAAAATAAAATTGCTGTGCGCCGCTAAAGTGTTCGGGTTTGACATGAAGGAAAGGTGGCAACCCTAAGCTAGCCCCTAAAGATTTTCGTAATGTAAGATGCCCTTCTACAAACCTGGACAGATACATTTAGATCAAATAACAAATGTACCTGCAAAAAATCTGAGGAAAACGCTTGGACAGCCGCACTCCAAAAAAGGTTATTTTATTTAAAACAAAAGCACAAATGTCATGCCACAGCAAAAAAAAAAAAAAAACAGCAAGTATGAGCTGACGTTTCGCCTTTTTTGGAGTGTGGCTGTCCAAGCGTTTTCCTCAGATTTTTTGCATTGTCATATGCATTGCCTGCACCCACGGCTCTGGATCTTGTGAATGGGTCACCAGTAGGGTGACCACATTTCCAAACTACCATTCAGGGACACCCTCCCTTCCCAAAAATCAGCTTGTGCTGTAACGAATCACAGCACAGTGATTGAACACAAGAGGTGGGATTTATGATTTCTCCAATCACAAGCAGGGGGCGGGGATTGTGCTCCTCCAGGCATTCCCGGCCAGGACAAGTACTGTCAGTGAGTAAAGCGGTGATGTGGCGGCCTTTTTTGGGGGCATCAGATTGGCCTGAGGGGTGGCTCTGTTAGTTTCATTCCGGGACACTGTATTGTCCTGGAATGAATGTGCCCGGGACAGACCTGCAAAATGCGGGACTGTCCCGGGCAACATGGGACACGTGGTCACCCTAGTCACCAGTCACATCTGAGCGGTAACTCTCTCCTAACAAATGTACCTGTCGGTGACCTCTTCAGACTTTCCCTGGCCAAGCCTTCTTGAACATAACCAATTAGCTGGGTTTAATATTTCTGGTTGACCTCTACTGCATTGCCGATTCAGGCATACATGCTTATGAAAAGAAGTTTTGGCAGTCAGATCCTGTCTGCTCATTTGACCTCATTTGATGTCTTCAGTGACTTTGAGGCATTTACAAGTTTACCAATATAGTTTACCTTCCAGCATGGTAAAGTATTAGCAATGCGGTGTATTCTTTGCATCCCTATGTTTTACGTGATACAAATGCTGTAGGTTATGTGTGCATTGAAATACCTGCGCGCATGTCTGCCCTTGTAGCCATGTTCTAGTTTTTTTCCTTTGTGGGAGATAGAGTGTCTTATATTTATTCAGGGTTAGACATTCATTTTTTTCTTTTTTTGATCTGAAGAGGAATACAGTGTAGCGGAGAAGAAGTACGGCTCTGTAGGTCTTCCCATACCCAGATTCTATGCGGGATGCTGTTAGTTGAGAATATTAGGCACAACAGCTCCTTTACTGCACTATTTCCATCGAAATACCTCTGCGTGCTTCCTTTTCACCTTCATCAAAACAAGATTCTCACATCTCAATGATAATTCACGAACGGAATACTGAGTACTAGACAAGATCGATGGAACAGTTTACTCAGAAAACAATTCATTTTACAGAAGAGCTTATCGCAGATAAATAACCAAACTGTAGTTACTTCAAAAGCTTCTACATGACTAATTTAAAGACGCTATCATACAGAACTGCTGCTTAAAAGTACATCTAAGCCCAATCAATAACATCTCATATAAACTTTAGCACGTTTGTGTCATTTGAAAAGTTTTTAATCTTTTTAAACCTGCAGCTTGACTTTAAAACAAAAACTGATGATGCTACCATGAAAACCATTGCTCAAGCACCTCCCGTTAGACCTCATGCACGCATGGCGTTTGCTTTTCTCCTCTCAACGCCAGAACTCCTGGAATGAGAAAATCTGCTTGAAAACGTGTGTTTAGGTGCATTTAGGCACGTTGTGTTTCCATTGGCCAAAATATTAGTTTATTCTGGCCAATGTAAACTCATCTAGCATTTTGGAACGTTAACACGTTTAGGCGCATAATGCATTTTTTTCTGATCCCAGACACGTTTCTTTTTTAATCTGTAAACACTCGTCTTTTAATACATCTGTAAAAGCCTATGTATGCATGGACACATAGAGGTTTATTTATGTAGCGCCCTCCCCAAAAGATTGGGACGCTATCTAAGATTTAGAGGGATGTCTGAGCCAGTAGCTGGGCTCAGACTGTTGAATTTTATTGAGATTTGCTTCTGTTCTAGCCGTGGTTCGCCCAATGGTAGTTTCCCTATTTGCCTGAAGGTGGCGTTATCACCTCAGGCACCTGTTGGAACACGGGCAGACCATGGTGCATTGAGTGACCCTTCTCGGCAACGGTACAGTGGGAGTGGTCGCCCTGCTGTGCCTGCTGGGAGGGGATACTTAAGGGGCAGACGCCATTATTCGGTGCTCGTTTTCGCCTCGTGGCCCTCCGGGCACGAGGTGAGTGTGTGGTTCTGGTCTCGGGGCCGCGTTAGCCCGAGGCTGCATCGCTACATAGTAGGCCCAGATAGTTTGGCTGGGGCCTGCATACTGAGAGGGGATCCCAAGCTGTCCGTCCAAATGGGGAGGAAGCTGTCCTAATGAAGGAGACCAGGGGAGGACCTGCCCTGGAGGAGACCGGCAGAGTGCTGACGTCTTGGGTGAGGCCTGGTAACTTTATTGAGGAGGGATCCATCAGATCACAAGCCCTGCAGTTCGCCGGATTGGCTTAAAGGCTCTTTTCCCTGCACGGCTGGAAGTTTGGGACTTTGAAATCCTGTGGCAGAGGATTCCTGAACTATCCATTTGCTCAATTCCAAAAGGTCTGTGGCAGAGACCTATTTCATCTTGGGCAGTCTGTGGCAGAGACTGCCCTGTTGTTGGTTCGTGTGTCACTCCGGCTGCTAGGCCATGTGAGAGGGGACTATCCGGGTGAGCAATACCCACTCTAACATTGAGAGTGGTGAGTGACTTTAAACTGACACCTTTGCATAGTTGTGGCTGAACCTTCCCCTGCTCTTCTCTACCTTCTACTTTCTCAACGTTTACTGCATAAGAAAATAAAGCCTGAGGTTTTACATCTGTGTGGACATTGCATTACTACAGACTTTCCTACCCGGACAACGAAGCTAAAGAGGTAACGTGCAAAACCCAAAACTAACCAGCAGCTCCTACGGGGGTAGTGCTACATTTACTAAAGGCAAATCCACTTTGCACTACGAGTGCACTGCAAGTACACTTGGAAGTGCAGTCGCTGTAGATCAGAGGGAAACATGCAAGGAGAATAAAAAACAACATTTTTGCTTGTACACAATTGGATGATAAAATCAGCAGAGCTTCCCCTCATTTCAGATCTTCCCCTCAGATTTACAGCGACTGCACTTCCAAGTGCACTTGTAGTGCAGAGTGGATTTGCCTTTAGTAAATCAACCCCATAGGCACTTACCCCATCGTGGTGGCGATGGCTCTAATCAGGTGCTTCAAAAACACCCCCCTGCCACTGTAAATCAGGCCCTCGGCGTCTGAAAAGGGGCCGGCCGCCTGAATTGGGGGTGGCTACAGCGTCCGTGGATAGATTTATGCAATGCATGAATCTATCCATATTACACAGAGGGGATGGCTAGAAAGAGGGGGCGGCGCCTGTGCACCCTTAATGGACGCATCGCCACTGCATGGAATGAACAAGTTGGCGACATATTGCAACATCTAACTTTTTCCAATATTCAAGAAAAACCTCTTTTAGAGCCTGGATGCTGGATAGAGAGTGATGCTCAACTTGTCTCTTCAGAATTCCCCATAGGTATTCGATTGGATTTAGATCAGGAGACATACTTGAATCACTGAATCACTTTCACCCTGTTCTTCAGAAATGCAACAGTTGCCCTATGCCTTGTACACACGGTCAGATTTTCCATTGGAATAAACTCCGATGGGTTTTTCAGACGGAATTCCACTCATGCTGTCTTGCATACACACGTTCACACCAAATTCCGCCCGTCAAGAGCGCGGTGACGTACAACACTACAACGAGCCCAGAAAAATGAAGTTCAATGATTCCGAGCATGCGTCAAATTGATTCCGAGCATGCGTGGTTTTTAGTCCGTCGGAATTGCATACAGACTAATGGAATTTCCGATAGGAATTTTGTCCGTTGGAAAAAAAAGAGAACATGTTCTCTATCTAAGTCCATCGGAATTTCGGAGGGAAAAAGTTAGATGGGGCATACACACGGTCGGAATATCCGATGAAAAAATTCCATCTGACTTTTTTCCTCAGAAATTCCGACCGTGTGTACGCGGCATAATGCCTCGTACACACAACCGTTTTTTCCATCGGGATAAACTCAGACGGGTTTTTCCGACGGAATCCGGCTCAAGCTGTCTTGCATACACACGGCCACACTAAAATCTGACCGTCAAGAACGCAGTGACGTAAAACACTACGACGAGCCGAGTAAATGAAGGTCTATGCTTCCGAGCATGCGTAGAATTGTTTCCGAGCATGCGTGGTTTTTAGTCCGTCGGAATTGCATCCAGACGAATGGAAATTCCGATAGAAATTTTTTTCATCGGAAAAAAAGAGAACATGTTCTCTATCTAATTCCGTCGGAATTTCCGATGGAAAAAGTCAGATGGGGCATACACACGGTCGGAATATCCGATGAAAAAATTCCGTCTGACTTTTTCCATCGGAAATTCCGGATCATTGTCATGTTGGAAAAGTGCACGACGACCATGGGCACGGAGTGATGTTAGCATCTTCTCTTTTATTATAGAGCAGCGCATCTGTGAATTCATGATAAATAAACAAAAATATACCCCTGTGCTACCTCGATGTAAATTATAATCTATCAAAAAAATAAAACACAATGGGGTTGATTTGCTAAAGGCAAATCCGCTTTGCACTACAAGTGCATTTGGAAGTGCAGTCGCTTTTGATCTAAGGGGAATATCTGAAATGAGGGGAAGCTCTGCTACTTTTATCATCCAATCATGTACAAGCTAAAATTATGTTTTTTATTTTCCTTGCATGTCCCCCTCGGATCTACAGCGACTGCACTTCCAAGTGTACTTGCAGTGCACTTGTAGTGCAAAGTGGAATTGCCTTTAGTAAATAACCCCCAATGTGTGTGTGAACAAATATTTCAATACTCAAGTTGCTTCAGCCACCAACTGTGTTCACACAAGTAAAAGCAATCTGTTGGTATGAATGGTGTTTTGCAAACTTTCCAATAGATTAGTGCATCAAATCAATCTTATCAATACATGTTACATATATCAAATAATCAAAGTAAATCACATATAAAGTGCATAACAATAGTGCAGTTCATGTTCAAGTGCATAAACTGTAGACATGTGCAATTCGTTTAGTTCCGAATTAGTTTTTTAACTAATTTTCGACAAATTCGTTAATTGGGAAATATCCGAATTAACGAAAACTCATTTAACAAATTTTAACGAATATTCGTAAATTCGAATATCCGAAAATTCGTGGATTCGTACATTCATAAATTCGTACATTCGGAAATTTGTACATTCGGAAATTTGTACATTCGGAAATTCGTGCATTCGGAAATTAGTAAATTCGTACATTCGTAAATTAGTAAATTTGGAAATTCGGAAATCTGAAATAATAATTAACTAATAATAACTATTACTAACTATTAAATTATAGGTATTGGAATTTCCTTTCAAATTTGGCTGTTAGTGAACTTAACGAAGTTACGAATTGTTTTCCGAAATAATGAATGCCGTATCTAAACGAATGGAACGTAATAATAATAAATAACAATAATAATAATAAAAACGTTTTATTATTATTATTAATTATTAATTTGTTCCGTTCCATTTGTTTAGATGTGGCATTTGTTATTTCAGGTTATGCGTAACTTCGGATAAATTTGTATTTGTTACGTTCGCTAACAGCCAAATTTGAACAATACCTATAATTTAATAGTTATTTTTTCAGATTTTCAAATTTTCGGGTTTTCGGACTTTCGAATTTCGAATTTCCAAATTTCCGAATTTCCAAATTTCCGAATGTACGAATTTACAAATTTACGAATTTACGAATGTATATATTTACGAATGTACGAATGTACGAATGTATACATTTACGAATGTATAAATTTACGAATGTATATATTTACGAATGTACGAATGTACGAATTTACGAATTTACGAATTGCGATCATAACGAATGACCCGAAAAACGAAAGAAAAAAAAAACTAAAGGAAACAACAAGGAAAACTAACTAATTTTTTGGCAGTGCACATGTCTAATAAACTGTATTATAGTTTATAAAAGTTAATTCTCCAATGGTGCTGTAACATCCTCAAGAGAAAACACTGCGTGAACATATAAAAGATCATTGGTGTGCTTCCACCTCCTTGTGACGCCTATATGCGCCTAGAACTCTCACCTTTAGCCCAGGTTCACATTGATGCGATTTGGCATTCGATTTGTCAAAAGTTGTTTTTGTAGTACTTTTGATGACTTCAGGTGCGATTTCAACAGACATCTGTGCAGGAACCCGCACAGTAGTCTCTGAAATTGCCCCACGAAGTCGGACTGTCGGGTATCTCGCACAATTTCAATACCACACCAATGTGAACCCAGGCTAATGAGTAATAAAATTTGCCTTTTGATTGCAATTTCATACTTTGGGCAATGCTCCACTGATCTTAGCCTGGTCTGGATCTTGGATCTTAGCCTGGTCCCAATGCAGTTAGATATGTCTAATGCCTTGTTCCCACTGAGCGGATCGGTTCGGTACAGTTCGGTACGGTACGCTATTTTGGGTGTTTCCATTAAGAAAGCGTGCCATAAAACCGAACCGTACCGCACCATTCTGGGTCCTGCTTCAGATGTGGGGCCATAGAAAATGGAACGGTTCGGTTAGGGCGGAGCTACAATACATTCCACTGATTGGCGGACACGCTAGGCACCCTAAATGGCCCCTGATGGTCCGACTTGCAGTGGAAACGCTCACCAGAATAGACCGGACCATTTAAACCGTTCCAAACTGTACCGACCCAAACCGTTCCGCTCAGTGGAAACGAGGCATAAGTGATCCGTGGTAATGGTCCCTTTAGACCCCTTTCACACTGGAGCGTATTGCAGGCGCTATAGCGTTAAAAATAGAGCCTGCAATACGCCCTTAAAAATCTGTCCCCATTCACTCCAGTGTAAGAACTCCCCCTATAGCGGCCGAAATGCGCAAATCCGCTCATAGCGTTGGCGGTAAAAATAGCAGAGTTTTACCGCCGACGCTATGGGTGCCTCAGGGTGAAAGGGCTCTTAAGGCTCTGTCCACCACACTTATCCGTATGTTAGGATAAAACAAAGTGACCTACCATAGTGTAGTATTTAAAATAAATGAATTTATTAAAAAATGAGTAAGGCCCCTTTCACACTTGTATGACTTGTCCTGCATATGGGACTGCAAAATGTCCAATGACAACCATTCTTATTAGTACGACTTCAAGTCGTGCCGACTTCAAAGTAATCCCTGCACTACTTTGGTCCGACTTTGATGCAAGTTACACAGGCATTACCTGAAATCGCAGCAAAATTGCGGTAAAATCACGGCCGCTAAATCATGGCAAAATCGCATGACTTTTAAGTCACGGTAGTGTGAATGAGGCCTAACTATTACATCAAATTATAGTTAAAAACGCCTTGCTATATCAAAAATATAACCAGCATGTAGGTCTCCGACATCGCTTCTGGTCCAGGATGCACTACGATTACGTTACGTCATGTGACTTCATCAGGGGACCCCTGGCCCCTAAATGGCCCACACTTGTGGGAGTATTTTCTAGTATAGTGTCCCATAGAAAATGTTGATTCTGAAAGGAAAGTAAAGGTTTTCTGACAAATCTGTTGGGGTGTACTCATTTATGCTGAGCACTGTACCTTATCTTAAAAGAGAAGTAATGGAATTTTTTTTTTGCAGATTTAGAGTTACCTAGGTGGTCCCCTGGCCCCTCTGCACTGAGATCGCTCGGTACTCGCAGCTCCGTAAGTAGAGAGCTGTAGAATGTTAGTCACAGTCAGTCCAGACATCTGGCGGATCCAGACTCCATGGTTGGGATGACACGGTGCCTGGACTGACACTGGTGCCTTGATTGACTGCTGAAAACAGGTCAGAGGAGTGCAAAATGAATTGAACTCCTGTGATCCATAGGAGAAGTACAGCCAAATGAGCTTTGTCCATACTTCTCCTTTAAGCCCAGAGATGCCCTCACTGGGTTTCTGTGCTTCCCTATGCATTGCAAGCTGATCATGGTGATATTTCTGGAAGCTATGTACAGCACCCTGCTTCAGTACTACCACAAATATCAAAATGCCATGATCGGTTGATGTTAGTCTGGAGTGCATGCAGACCACTCTTAGTAACGTTTGCATATAATGCTAATGCTATAAGGGGTTGGCCAAGGACAGTAAAGCAGGGGAAGAAAGAGCTAGATAATGCTTAAAGTAAAGTTCCACCCAAAAATGGAAGTTCCGCTTTAAGTGATTGTGACCCCCTGACATGCCACATTTGGCATGTTATTTTTTTGGGGGGGGAGCGGATACCCTCTTTTTAGAGGCATCCAGCTTCCACTTCCTCCCGGGGCTCTGCGGCGCCGGAAGGAAGTTCACCTCTCCCCCCTCCCTCCGTGCAATCTTCTGGGACACGTCACAGGTCCAAGAAGATTGCCCGGCCACAGCGCGGCTCCCGCAGTAAGAATGCCGGCGCAATGGAGAGGAGGGGGAGAGGATCGGGGCTTCGTACGCTCGCATCACTGGACCGTGGGACAGGTGAATGATGGATTATTAAAAGTCAGCAGCTACACTTTTTGTAACTCCTGACTTTTATTTTTTTTCGGTAGAACTCCGCTTTAATGTCCTGAGGGCAGGACATGAGGCAGGCTCTATCTGATTTTCTGCGGCTTCTATTGCACAATGGGAGAAGCTCAGTGAAATCAGAGCAAGTCATTTCAGTGCAGGAGAGAAGTCTGTACAACTATGTAAGACTGAATAGAAGAAGAGAAACAAGGGTGCACCAGCCTAGTGTATTATCATTAGGATAGATTTTTATTTAAAAGAAAACATCAATACAACTCACAAATGTAGCAGAAAAAATTGCATTGCAACAAAGTTTCTTGTAAATGGCAGCTGTGAGAGGTACTCGAAACCACACTCCACAAGATCACAGAGGATGTAAAGAGGGCCACTGCAGGCTTACGCGTTTCGAAGCACAGAGCTTCTTCCTCAGAGCCCAGCAGACACTGGAGCTGGAGCTTAGCTTTAATTGCATGATTTTCTGCTGTCCTGTATGCAAAGATTAAAACATCAAATAGTGCTGCAGCTGATATTCAATCCTAAACTACGTATGCCATTAGAGATGTTCAGTATTTTATAAGAAGCGCTACAAGTAAAAAAAAACAAAACGCAGCATTACACAACAGAAACCCTCCTTACGTTACTAATGACAGGTTAGCAGCAGTAACACAGTCATAGTAACTCCAAACAAATCTCGGAGATTGTAGAGAGCTCTGGGTGAACTGTGGACCAATCCTATTGGCACCATTTTAAAGTATGGTGCCATACAATAAACCTCGATGATATATCTTTCTCTTCGGAAATGTGTAAAATGTGCAGCAGAGTGCAACATGATGGATCAATTTTAAGATGGCAAACTATAACAGAGCTTTCTAATGTCTAGCAACTCTCACCGGGGTGATACACGGAAACTTGCTCGTTTGTGACATCCCTTTGTCACCTAGCAACCAAGAGGTTTTATTTTCACAGTGGCCACTAAATTCTCCACTTCCAAACTCTCTCATATATTTTGCAGTCATGGCCTTTGGGCATTGAAGTGCTGCAACACACAACAATCTGCTCATGGCACATTTACTACAGTGGGTTAGAAATTACATCTTTTATTTGAAAGGCACTTTTCACGTTATCTTAAAAATTCATGGTTATGTGTAAAGAAATTAGAGTGAACCTTGCAACGCAATGCACGGTCTGCATATACTATCCAGGCTCCTTCCCCATGTATAAAGCGCCTTCTAGTAGTAGGTCTTAAGGCCCGTACACACCACCGGATTTTCCGACGGGAATTGTGTGATGGCAGGCTGTTGTCGAAAAAATCCGACAGTTTGTATGCTCCATCGGACAATTATCGGATTTTCCACCAACAAATGTTGGATAGCATGCTTTAAAATTTTCCGACAACAAATGTGTGTTGTCGGATTATCCAATCGTGTGTACAGAAGTCCTTTGGAAAAAACTCCAAAGTACAAACACGCATGCTCAGAAGCAACGCTAACCATAACACAACATTAGCAGAAGTTGCCCAAAGGGTGGCGCTAAAGATCTGAAAAAACACATAGTTTTGTGTTTGTTGGCCGACAATTCTTTGCCGTTTGTATGCAAGACAAGTTCATGGCCAACGCCCTTCGGACACAAGTCTTAAGCTTTGTCCGCGGAAAATCTGATTGTGTGTATGAGGCTTTAAAGTTTCCTGTAAAGAGGAAAGTTTGATTTTATACTTGCCTTACCTTTGCCCTTCTAACAACATCCTGGGGAACACCAAGCAGCCCAAGTCTTGCGAAAGCACTCTTGCACATCTACATCTTCTAGCGCAGTGGTTCTCAACCTCAATCCTCAAGTACCCCCAACATTCCATGTTTTCAGGTTTTCCTTTACTTTGCACAGCTGCTTTAAATTAATATCAATGACATGGTATTGATGAGAGCTATTTTATCTAAGGTACGTTCCCAAAAACACGGCCCGTTGGGGGTACTTGAGGACTGAGGCTGAGAACCAATTTTCTAGCAGGATCAGACCTGTTCTGTGTTCCCCAGATGTATCCCTAAAAGGATGATGATGTGCAATGCAGAAGATGGGGGTAAGGCAAGTATAATAATTTTTTTATGTGTCACTTTTATCCCTACCATTTGAAGGCAATTTCTACATGGAAAACATCAGACTGTATATGTGGACCTTGTCCTGCACTGTAAAGTCTGCTTTATTATTTAGGGTACGTGCATTATTTTAGGACAAAAACAACAGGGATTTAACAAACACGGTTGATTGGTGAGTCTTTCAAAGACAGCTCATCCTCTTAAAGTGGAGTTCCACCCAAAAGTGGAAGCTCTGCTTATCTGCTTCCTCCCCACCTCCAGTGCCACATTTGGCACTTTTTGGTGGGGAGAGGGTACCTGTTTTTAACAGGTACCCGTCCCCACTTCCGAGAGATCTCGCTGTGGTGAGATCACTTGGAAGTTCGGCCCCCCTCCTCCTTCCCCCTCCTCAGAAAGCGCAGCGCGCTCCGCGCATGCGCAGTAGGGATCGGGCTGTGAAGCTGAAAGGCTTCACTGCCGGATCCCGTACCACGAATGGCGGCGGCAGCACCCGAGAGCAGATGGAAACATTAGCTGGGGTGCAAGCATTGCTGGATTCCAGGATAGGTAAGTGTCCTAATATTAAAAGTCAGCAGCTACAGTATGTGTATTTTTTTATTTTGTGGGTGGGGGGGGGTTCTCTTTGAGAACACTGGAGTAATGTTTATTTTACACTGGAGGCCTGTAGGAGAAAAACACAGCCTAACTAGCTAGTTGCAATTATTCTGTCACCTGACATTAGCGCTCATGTTCATCAAACCCAAATTTTAGGGGAAATGAACTACCTGTATGTCATTTCGGGAGCATGATTGTTCTCACAAGCAGTGGGAGGGGATGACCCTTCTACTGCTCACCCGGGTTCTCCCGTCCCACCAGGAGACTTGAGCGACCGCTGGCCGGATACCGATAGAAAGACGAGGTCGGCTTTGATCTCGGATGTAGTAACCCGGAAGCCTGTTATGACATCACTTCCAGTTTTAAAAAATCGAAAGTATTCAAAAATGCCAATCTTGGCATTTCGAATGCTTTTAAGTGCAAAGGATGGATTTGGGGTCTTATAGACCCCAAATTCCTCCATAAGAATACCTGTCACATGGGTTGTTTACATTCTTTGTGACAAAATAATATTAATTAATAATTTAAAAAAATGAAAGTTCCCCTGTCCCCTCGTGTTAATGCGCAAAGACGAATGCGTGCATCAGTCCCAAACTCACGCAAACGGCGATTGTCCCACACACGTGGCAGTAAATGTGGCACCAGACCTTCTCTGTACAACTAAAGTGGTAACCTGTAAAGGCTGTACGGTTAAGCCTCGTACACACGGCTGAGAATCTTGTCGCAAAAAAAACGTAGTTTTTCTCGACGGGTTTCTTGTCAAGCTTGACGAGATTCTTGTCAAGCTTTCCTTGCATACACACTGTCAATCCAAAATCTCGTCATTGTAAAGCGCGGTGACGTACAACACGTACGACGACAGTATAAAGGGGAAGTTCTATTCCAATGGTGCCACCCCTTGGACTGCTTTTGCTGATCTCGTGTTACCGCGTGTTAGTAAAAGTTTGGGGAGAGACGATTCACGCTTTTCAGTCTTCGTGCTTTCAGTTCCTTACAGCGTGACGAATGTGCTATCTCCATTACGAACGCTAGTTTTACAAGAAGGTGCGCTCCAGTCCCATACTTGATTCTGACCATGTGCGGTTTTTGAAGACTCGGAAAAGCATACATACGAACGATTTTCTCATCCATATACAGTCTGACGAGAATCACAACGAGAAAAATGAGACTCCAGACGAGAAAAAAGAAAGCAGGTCTTTTTTTCTAGTCGAGATTCTGGGCATTTTTATTGACGAGAAACCTGAAAGCCTCGTACGCACGACCGTTTTTCTCGGCAAGAAAGCTCTCCCAACAGTTTTCTTGTCGTTTCTTGCCGATAAAAAACGGTCGTGTGTACAAGGCTTAAGGCGCACAGTATTCAGAAAATACTCTTACCCTTATGTGACAGCATAGTATAAATTAAAGGTCCTCTTTAACCACTTTTCTACTAGAAATTTTTTTTCAGGTTTTGCACACATGTAAAAATGTACATTTTAGGCCTGAAAATTAGTTAAAACTCCCAAACATATTTTCTGAAAGCAAAGACCCTGGAGAATAAAATGGAGGTAGTTGCAATTTTAATATCTTACATGATATTAGCGCACGTTTATCAAACCCATATGTTTCATAAATAATACACCAAACATCATTTTAGGGCACACATTCAGACTATACTGTATGACCCAATTTGTTTCTAAATTCTAAACAAGGTTTGTGATGAATAAGTACATACCAAACATGTCAAGCCTTATGTAGCGCCTACCCCTCTTCTCTCTCCGTGCGGCTCGCACTGTCTCTTGTCTAGGGGTATTTGATGGTGGAGAGAGAGAGAGGGGGTGGGCTACGCCTAGCCTCCACCACGTGTAGAATACCTGCGGTATCAGCAATGTCTTGTTTACCTTCGGGTCTGTGCTGTGCACCCGGATCCTCCCTCCAAGAGTCACCGTGAACTTCGTCCGCCAGGAATTGAGCCTCACACCTTTAAAGTCCAACACTCCTTTATTAGAACACACCATACAGGGACTTCCTTGATAGATAGAGCAGAAAAGGAGGTGTGAGTGTGAATAGGCCCAGACACAAATTCGATCCTCCACTCTCCTCCTGGAGAGTGGGCTATGGTCTCCGCACGAGGTAAAGGGGATCCTTCTGGACGGTCTCCGACAAGAGACTCACCCGTCACCGGCAGTCTGCTGCACCGGGTCTTCGAGTGAGGAGCTCTCCCCGGTCCATTGCGTCTTACTCAGATTCAGGCCTCCATCCCCGAAGCGCCTTAGGACCCTTCCCTCGCGGAACTCAGTGTTGGGCACTGAGCTCCGGACCTTCTTGCAAGTACCTCACCCCAGGACTAAAGGTGCCTGAGGTGGAACACGATCTCCGGTGGTCCTCTAGGCCAAGGCCGCCTAGAGGACGAGCATGAACCCATGTCCGCAAGCTAAAGGTGCCTGGGATGAAGAACCCCGTGACCAAGATGGCCGGCCCCTTTATCCCCTCTCCCAGCA
Source organism: Rana muscosa (assembly GCA_029206835.1). Lineage (NCBI taxonomy): Eukaryota > Metazoa > Chordata > Amphibia > Anura > Ranidae > Rana > Rana muscosa. Next base: position 268,313,322 of record CM055123.1, on the reverse strand, counting down.
AGCATGGCGGGTTCCCCGCCCCACCATACCACTGCCGAGAGAGGACAAAAAGGAGGCTCGGCACACAGTGATATTCGTCCCTCCGCCCATGGTGACAACGCCACCTGGTGGACCGCCAGGAACATAGAACTGATGTCACCGCCAGATTCAAAAAATGCACCCGGGAAAGTAAGTACCCGCTACACTCTCCCCCTGTCTTTTGACACTGGACCCCAGTGTCTGGAGTGAATCACGCCCTCAACGGCTGACATAATCCAATCCAGAAACCAACTAACAATTTGAAAAACAAAAATTTTTAGGAAACTATCCTAACGGAGAAGTTGTGTCTGAGCCCCTGCAACAAAAGAGGAGTGAAAGACAACATTTTAAACATGAAATCACATTCCGACATTATACTTTTCCCTCCCATCCTAACTAAGAACCACTCCATAATCTTGACGAGACGCTCTCCTGCAGAGGGAAGAGAAAAGAAACAATAAAACCCTGACACATGTGTATGTGTGAGAGAAAAAAAAACTTCTCCGAAGAGAAATATCTTTTCCTCCAGTGAGAGTGTGTACAATGTGTAACGTTGCACAAGACTGCCACCTGGTGACAGCCTCGCGGTAACTGCACCCGTTGAACCATCTTCTCTTTTCTTGTTGCTTGATTCCGGGCCCTATCTACCCCAAAGTCTGCAACTTCTCACCGGAGAGGAAAGAACAACAAATGGAACAGTTCTTCCTTGGAATGACACAAGCACCCGTCTTGCTGGGCAAAACATTGATGATAGCACCAAAAAGAAAGTCAAACAGCAAAGTTCAGGGGGTGCAAGGTCCTTTTGAAAAGCAAACAAATGGAGTCTCTTTCTCCTCAGAGGTAGAAGCGGGGATGCGGCAGAACAAGAGGCTTTAAATGCCGGTCCTTGGTCTCCAAATGGTACTCCACATCTTCACCTTCTTTGCGTCGGATCAACACTTTATCTGTATGGATGTGTCTTCCCAACATCCACTCTGCCTTGCAATCTTTGAACCACTGAGATGCCTTTGGAGAGCATGTCAAATACCTGCGGGCGTGTGGGACCTTAAGGTGGGTCCACACAAAGTCATTATACCAGCGCTCTCGGCACACCTCCACCTCGTAAAGTAACTCCTTGGAGAGGTACGGATATTCCCACCCGTAGTCAGCAGCAACTTTCTGGCAGAAGAGTCTCTGAAGCCTTGACAGCGGAGGCATTGTGGCTCTGTCCCCTTCGCCGGGAAAAACTATAGAGTCCGGGTGGCGAGGGGCCTTGACCACTTCTAGTTGGGGCATAGGTGCCCGTAGCATCAACTTCTGTTCCCCAGTACCTGATGCAGGTGGCACCGGAGATGTAGATGTGGGCTGGGGACGGGACCCTTGTTCAGGCGCTGGTGCCTCCGCCTGGGGTGTACTTTCCCCCGTAAACATGGGTGAACCCCGGGCCCTTCGGAATGAAGCTAGCGGTACTTTGTCCCAGCCCTTCTCTGCAAACAGTTCATCAATAGCGGTGTCATCTCCCAGATCAGAGAGCGACTCCAGGTCCGAGGTATCACACTCCTCCGCGGGTATGTAGCCCGTTGTAGAGACGGAGCTACCACCTCCCGCGGGCTTACTGGGCCATGCCTTCCCGGCACCTCCGCCCATGCACCAAGTCTCTTTGCCCGGCTCACCTCGGCCTTTACTTGAAGCGGGACGTCCGGAACACTCGTCAACGGATCCGTCCGGGCCTGGCGTAAGCTGGCGAGATGGTCCGCCACCACTGCTGGTCGGGCCACCACGCTGGTTCTCTTCTTCGGTGGCGGACGCTGTGAGACAGTGGTGACCGAGTCAGCATCCTCGGATTTCTCCCGTCGAGTTTTAACGACCTCCTCCGCGGTCACTGCAGTGTGCGCTGGGATGGCTTTTACAGCAGTAATTCCTCCTCTGCGAGTAGTGTTGCCTGAAGCCCGGCCTGGGTAGATGGTTCTCGGCCTGTCAACTGCCGGATCCACCTCGAACAGGAACTCCCCACAGGCCTCACATTGTCCGAAGGGCTTTAGGTGGCACACCAGTCCCGAGCACCCGGGACAAATTACACCCAGGGCCTCTACGTCCATGCACGAATACAGGGCGAATCGACCCCTTGGCTTCAGCCGAATCCCGGTATCCGTTATCGGAGCAGCAGCAGTCATTGTGGTAGTAGCAGGGTGAACTGGAATCCATGAGGTATGTCCAAACATGGTGACCTGTTGCTGGTCCATCGCACACTGCAGAGTTTTTGCGCCAATGTCCCACATGTAGCCCTCTCACGTATTGGACTCCTCCCCTTTGCTCCAGTTCGCGGGCTTTTTCACTTTCCTTGGTTGAGCCACGCCCACGAACTAAGCGGCGGGGGTTGTGTCTGTTGGCGCAGTGCAATTAGAAGCCCCCACGTGTAGTACCTCACACGGCTGGGCCTCCCCCCGTTCACCGCTCTTCCTGCGCGGGCCTTTCCCTTGTCTGGGGTCAATTCCACGACTTCGAGCAGGGCTGCACTTTGGCCTATTCAGTTAACTCATCCAGCAGACTTGTTCCATACTGTGATGCACAACACAATACCGGACCCCAGCCCCCACGTGTAGCGCCTACCCCTCTTCTCTCTCCGTGCGGCTCGCACTGTCTCTTGTCTAGGGGTATTTGATGGTGGAGAGAGAGAGAGTGGGTGGGCTACGCCTAGCCTCCACCACGTGTAGAATACCTGTGGTATCAGCAATGTCTTGTTTACCTTCGGGTCTGTGCTGTGCACCCGGATCCTCCCTCCAAGAGTCACCGTGAACTTCGTCCGCCAGGAATTGAGCCTCACACCATTAAAGTCCAACACTCCTTTATTAGAACACACCGTACAGGGACTCCCTTGATAGATAGAGCAGAAAAGGAGGTGTGAGTGTGAATAGGCCCAGACACAAATTCGATCCTCCACTCTCCTCCTGGAGAGTGGGCTATGGTCTCCGCACGAGGTAAAGGGGATCCTTCTGGACGGTCTCCGACAAGAGACTCACCCGTCACCGGCAGTCTGCTGCACCGGGTCTTCGAGTGAGGAGCTCTCCCCGGTCCATTGCGTCTTACTCAGATTCAGGCCTCCATCCCCGAAGCGCCTTAGGACCCTTCCCTCGCGGAACTCAGTGTTGGGCACTGAGCTCCGGACCTTGCAAGTACCTCACCCCAGGACTAAAGGTGCCTGAGGTGGAACACGATCTCCGGTGGTCCTCTAGGCCGAGGCCGCCTAGAGGACGAGCACGAACCCACGTCCGCAAGCTAAAGGTGCCTGGGACGAAGAACCCCGTGACCAAGATGGCCGGCCCCTTTATCCCCTCTCCCAGCAAGCATGGCGGGTTCCCCGCCCCACCATACCACTGCCGAGAGAGGACAAAAAGGAGGCTCGGCACACAGTGATATTCGTCCCTCCGCCCATGGTGACAACGCCACCTGGTGGACCGCCGGGAACATAGCACTGATGTCACCACCAGATTCAAAAAATGCACCCGGGAAAGTAAGTACCCGCTACACTTAAAAATGACATGTGCAAGTGAAATGGCGTCAAACTTCAGTAACCAAAATTGTATATAGGTGATGCTTTAAAAGCCCTTACAGGTACCGTAATCATTTTTGAGTTAACTATAAGTCTCCATTCACACCAATGCGTTTTTTCATGCTTTTTCCAGAAAATGCAGGGCATTATTTTTTATCATGGGTTCCTATGGAACACATTTACATCAATGCATTTTTGAGCCTCTGCATTTTTTACATTTTTAAACACTTCATCCACTCAATGACCAGGCCATTTTTTTGCAATACGGCGCTGCGTTACTTTAATTGACAATTGCGCAGTTGTGCAATGTTGTACCCAAATAAAATTGATGTCCTCTTTTTTCACAAATAAAGCTTTCTTTTGGTGATATTTGATCACCTCGCCACCATTACTAGCAGCCCCCCCCCCCAAAAAAAAAATTGAGCACCAGCCGCAACTGTATTTGAGTGCTTGTTTTAAAGAAGAATTCAAGGTACAAAATTTGTATTGCATTGGTCCAGCTTGAAACAATGGAACTATGCATATTCCATGCTTGTGGGATCCCTCTAAAGGCTGGAAATCACTGTAGTTGGCACCACTACTACAGTGATCTCGACTAGCTTCTGGGTCCCATCCCAAGTGGTTGCCCAGCTGCATTGTTAACACAGAAGATCAGTCACTTGGCATGTGCGCCATTCAAAGAACGCTTTGTATTTTCTCTCCGAATGCAAAGCCGTCTTTCATTGGACGAAGTGGAGAGCGTGAATACACCACCCAGCCTCGCCACCTAGTCCAATCAGAGAATGCTTTGCATTCATTGAGAAAATGTAAACTGTTCTCTGCATGGCGCTTGTGTCAACCAGCTGACTTTTTGTGTTCATAATGCAGCAGAGCAGCAGCTTGGCACGGGACCCAGAAATTAGTGGAGATCACTGGAGTAGAGTTGACTACTACAGTGATTTCCAGCTTCCAAAGGGATGCCACAGGAATGAAATATGCATAGTTACATTTATTCAAGATGGACCAGTAAGTAAAACTATTTTTACAGCTAAGTAAAACTATTCATACCTGAAATTCTTTTTTAAAGCTCTTGTACTGCTTATTAAGAATATGTAAAAACATTAGGCACAGGTGCACTTAGTTAAGCACTAGTACCTGTGGTTAATTATTTCTGAGAAAAGAGAAGCTGCTGGCTCTATTGAATGTCCACAAGCAGGCACCTTTGGGAGGGAGATCAATGCACTCGGGGACTTCCTTCCAGGGGCAACCCTGTTTGAAAATGCTAGTTTCCTGGCTGTCATACCAATCCATGGGCTTTATCGCTTTCTGAGGTTCAGGGTCAGTGTCGGACCTTTTCATAACCAATGGGAATTTTACTTTTTTTTTGACAGACAATTCCAGTTTGGAAGTTCATTGTAAATGAATGTATTTTTTTGTTTGTTTTGTACAGGTTACTTTAGCAGAAATAGCAAAAAAATAAAACATCTGGTACTTTTTCCTAACCTACTTTTACATAATTAGAGCAATCCCAGTAATTTATATCATAATGTAAAAAGGCTAATTCTCTAGAGTCCAGGAATATGACATAAGAATACTTTTTTATGTGCCAGAGACCCCTGAGGTTAGTAGTCTCTTTCAAATTAACGGTGCTTTTGAGTCTTAAAATATACTGAACAAAATTGTGAAGAATTTATATGCAATGGATGAGCCAGACTAGTGGTGGGTTTTCGTGGAACAAAATCACGGTTACAACAACATTTTTTCGGATGTTTCTTTCTGTGTGCGGAGTCAGTGATATGGTATTTGTGCATTCATGCATAAGTGTAACAAGCATGCAATAAGCATCAATGTCAAAATGAGCAATATTTGCAGAAACATCTTAGGAAGCAGATAAAATATTTATCTTTTACTGTCAGTTTTCATTTATTTTCATTTTCTTTCATTTATGTATATACAGCCTAACATACATTCACGTCACAACAGATTGCTCATTGTTGTGATCCATAGCTTACAGACAACAGCATGCAATAAACAGCTGTTATGTGATCTATTGTCGAACAGATGCAAGGATAGCCAGAACAGCTCTGCTATGCATCCGACCAGGTCTTCTAAAGCCCTGTACACACGATCGGATTTCCTATGGATTCTAATCCGATGGTTTTGTCCATCGGAAATCCGATGAAGCTGACTTCCATCAGTCTTGCCTACACACCATCAGTCAAAAAACCGACCGTTCCAAACGCAGTGACGTAAAACACTCAGATGAGCCGAGAAAAATTAAGTTCAATGCTTCTGAGCATGCGTCGACTTGATTCTGAGCATGCGTGGGTTTTTTATCCGATGGACTTGCCCATAGACGATCGGAATTTGCTATCGGTTTTTGATCCATCGGAAAAATGTAAAAACATGTTCTATTTTTTAAAACCGATGGAAAAAAGACCGATGGGTCCCATACACGATCGGTTTGTCCGATGAAAAAAGTCCATCGGACTGTTTTCATCGGTAAAACCGATCGTGTGTACAGGGCTTAAGTGTCAGAGATAAAACCAGTGATGTCATAGATATGGCTTAAGCATTTCCACAGCAATTCAAACTTCCTCATTTCCATGTCTAGTCAGGGGTTAGCTAATGACATTGCATCAGCTGACGACCAGTAACGAGTTTCCTAAATGTCTGCAATATATGGGGGAAATTAGTACTGATCAGTGGTGGCCTGTCCATAAGGGGCGCCACCCCCCTAATCCATGCGTCCAGACCCTAATCTACATGCAGGGTGCTGGATGCATGGATTCCAATGGGGTTTCTTTTTTTTTTTTTTAAGCACATGATTAGAGCCTGAGGCCTCGTACACACGGCCGAGATTCTCGTTGAAAAAAACATGTCGTTTTTTTCGACGAGATTCTTGGACAAGAAACTTGTCCCGGCCGAGTGTACACACGCTCGTTTCAAAGAACCCGCGGTTCTTTGAAAGGAGCGTACGCGGTGACGTCATCGACTACGTCGAGCATGCGCTCGTCACATTCGATGCCGTCGCCGCCATCTTGGTATACCCTACGTATGCCTGGGAAGCTACCGCGCATGCGTCGAATTCATTTCGAACATGCGCGGGCTTCCGGGAGGACAGGTAAGTGTACACACACTCACTTTTCTCGTCGAGAAACATGCCGAGGAGAATCTCGACGAGAAAATAGAGAGCAGGTTCTCTATTTTCTCGTCGAGGTTTCTTGTCGGTTTTCTCGACGAGAAACCCGATAGCAGCGTACACACGACCGATTTACTCGGCAAGACCTCTCTGCCAGCAAGTTTCTTGCTGGTTCTTGCCGAGAAAATCGGTCGTGTGTACGAGGCCTGAGGCTCTAACTGGCTTCTAAAAAGGGTGGGCTCGGGTGCAGAGCACTGCACCCTGAGCCTGCCCAGTTGTGTGATAATATTGAATTAATATTCACTGTTGTCTTCCTGATTCTCCTCCTGGCCAATCAGGAAGGAGGTCCCGAGACCTGATTGGCCGAGAGCAGAAGCGTTCATATTTGCCGCCGAGGAGGAGAAGATGCAGAGAAAGCTGCCGTGATGCCAAGGAAGAGTAGACGCAGGGTGAAGCCGACGAGGAGGAAGCACTGCCTGTGAGCTAGTAGGGGTAAATGCGGGGCTGGCGGGCTGACGATCGAGCGACCGGGGGGGTGAGCGACCGTCCTACCGTCGGGGGGGTGAATGTGGCGGGCCCCCCCAACCTCCCAATAAAAATGGAGCACCAGCTGCCACTGGTACTAATGCTAAGGCGGATGTTGCAAAAGTGTGGTATATGTACAAATAGATACAGAGAAGTCTGACAGCAAAAATAGACCGAGTGGTTCGCCCACCCTTAATTTAACTCTTTACACTTTTTTGTCCAAAGTTTGACTTTTGTTTAACCCAAGTATATATAAATCTACTCACTGAGCTGATTAACCTGCATCCAACACTTCTGTGTCTTATTGAAGAGTTAAAGTGGATGTAAACCCTCCATACACCCAGTGAAGTGAACAGCCTCAGATGATACACAGAGATGAACCAAATCTCCCTACATAGGTTTTACATGTATATCTGCTGTATTCACATTTATATACTGTTTAGAAAGTTCAGATTGTGTTAGGAAATGTTCTCTTCCTGTTTAACACAGAGTGTGATATCTGGGCATACAGCCAAGATAGCTAAAATTGCTTATTGGAGGAAAGGCACACACCCCCTCTCATCATAGGCAGATACTCTCAGAGGTGTTTTGTAACAGGGCCAGCTGCCTGCTAATCTATTTATAGCAACCTCCCCTGACAGAAATTTCAGGCTGCTTTTATCTGATGTGTCCGAGAATTTGTCAGGAGTTATCAGGCTGATAACAGAGGAACGGGTCAGGAGAGAGCTACTGGACTTAGCTCTTTGAAGAGAGATAACAAAATACTGCAGATATATGTGTCCAGCTCAAATTTCATGAATTGCGTTTACATTCACTTTAAGCTGCCTGTGGATGATGGCAAGTCAGAAGGTGACCGTGTAGACTGGCCCGACTGGGTCTAAAAAGATTTATCAATCCATAAAGTGCCATTTGAAACAGAACAGGGTAAGAGGGGAAAGCAGGAAGGGGTGAGAGGGCTATCTATGTTGTGGCCTTTAAATTATTTTGTTTGACTCAACACAGACTCTTTTAGCAAAACATAATTCTCTATCATTAGTCCAAAACGATTCTATCCCTGGGTTGAGGTCATGGCCCTTTGTTCTTGATCTCAGCATCATATTGAAAATACTGCCCTCCCAAACTTTATTTATAAATGTGTTCATTCATGACCCCCCCCCCACCCACTTTTCCCTTCTTTGGCCAAGGTCATACATATTAAAGTGTTATTAAACCCAATTATCACAAACTACCATCACACAGCCACACTTAACTGTATATATGTTTCTTTGATGATCCATGTTGCCTCCACTGTTATCTAATCAGCAAAAGATCAGGGTTTCTTTATAACTACAACTACTTCCATTTTCATTGTGGCTCCTATTATTGGCACACCCTCAATGGAGCCACTGCTTTATGTGCATGCCCCTCCCACCCCACACTTCACACCACACACCCACTCCACACTTCACACCACACCACACACCCACCCCACACTTCACACCACACACCCACCCCACACTTCACACCACACCACACACCCACCACACACCATACACCCACCCCACACTTCACACCACACCACACACCCACCCCACACTTCACACCACACCACACACCCACCCCACACTTCACACCACACACCCACCCCACACTTCACACCACACCACACACCCACCACACACTTCACACCACACCATACACCCACCCCACACTTCACACCACACCACACACCCACCCCACACTTCACACCACACCACACACCCACCCCACACTTCACACCACACCACACACCCACCACACACTTCACACCACACCATACACCCACCACACACTTCACACCACACCACACACCCACCCCACACTTCACACCACACCACACACCCACCCCACACTTCACACCACACCACACACCCACCCCACACTTCACACCACACCACACACCCACCCCACACTCCACACCACACACCCACCCCACACTTCACACCACACCACACACCCACCCCACACTTCACACCACACACCCACCCCACACTTCACACCACACCACACACCCACCCCACACTTCACACCACACCACACACCCACCCCACACTCCACACCACACACCCACCCCACACTTCACACCACACACCCACCCCACACTTCACACCACACACCCACCCCACACTTCACACCACACACCCACCCCACACTTCACACCACACCACACACCCACCACACACTTCACACCACACCATACACCCACCCCACACTTCACACCACACCACACACCCACCCCACACTTCACACCACACCACACACCCACCCCACACTTCACACCACACCACACACCCACCACACACTTCACACCACACCATACACCCACCACACACTTCACACCACACCACACACCCACCCCACACTTCACACCACACCACACACCCACCCCACACTTCACACCACACCACACACCCACCCCACACTTCACACCACACCACACACCCACCCCACACTCCACACCACACACCCACCCCACACTTCACACCACACCACACACCCACCCCACACTTCACACCACACACCCACCCCACACTTCACACCACACCACACACCCACCCCACACTTCACACCACACCACACACCCACCCCACACTCCACACCACACACCCACCCCACACTTCACACCACACCACACACCCACCCCACACTTCACACCACACACCCACCCCACACTTCACACCACACACCCACCCCACACTTCACACCACACCACACACCCACCACACACTTCACACCACACCATACACCCACCCCACACTTCACACCACACCACACACCCACCCCACACTTCACACCACACCACACACCCACCCCACACTTCACACCACACCACACACCCACCACACACTTCACACCACACCATACACCCACCACACACTTCACACCACACCACACACCCACCCCACACTTCACACCACACCACACACCCACCCCACACTTCACACCACACCACACACCCACCCCACACTTCACACCACACCACACACCCACCCCACACTCCACACCACACACCCACCCCACACTTCACACCACACCACACACCCACCCCACACTTCACACCACACACCCACCCCACACTTCACACCACACCACACCACACACCCACCCCACACTTCACACCACACCACACACCCACCCCACACTCCACACCACACACCCACCCCACACTTCACACCACACCAAACACCCACCCCACACTTCACACCACACACCCACCCCACACTTCACACCACACACCCACCCCACACTTCACACCACACCACACACCCACCACACACTTCACACCACACCATACACCCACCCCACACTTCACACCACACCACACACCCACCCCACACTTCACACCACACCACACACCCACCCCACACTTCACACCACACCACACACCCACCACACACTTCACACCACACCATACACCCACCCCACACTTCACACCACACCACACACCCACCCCACACTTCACACCACACCACACACCCACCCCACACTTCACACCACACCACACACCCACCCCACACTTCACACCACACCACACACCCACCCCACACTCCACACCACACACCCACCCCACACTTCACACCACACCACACACCCACCCCACACTTCACACCACACACCCACCCCACACTTCACACCACACCACACACCCACCCCACACTTCACACCACACCACACACCCACCCCACACTTCACACCACACCACACACCCACCCCACACTTCACACCACACCACACTCCACACCACACACCCACCCCACACTTCACACCACACCACACACCCACCCCACACTTCACACCACACCACACACCCACCCCACACTTCACACCACACCACACACCCACCCCACACTTCACACCACACACCCACCCCACACTTCACACCACACCACATCACACACCCACCCCACACAGGTACTATAATGTGCGTTCAACCGCATTGGACACTTTTGACACATTTTTGGGACCATTGGCATGTATACAGCAATCATTGCTATAAAAATGCACTGATTACTGTAAAAATGTCACTGGCAGGGAAGGGGTTAACACTAGGGGGCGATCAAGGGGTAATTGTGTTCCCTAATGTGTGTTCTAACTGAAGGGGGATGGGACTGACCTAGAGGAAATGACAGATCGTGGTTCCTAGCTATTAGGAACTCACGATCAGTATTTCCTCACTGAACAGAACAGGGATGTGTGACACACACACGTCCCTGTTCTGCCTCTCATGCCCGGAGATCGCTCGGGGCTGACGGTCATCGCGGCCGCCGGTTATGAGCATCGTTACCCCCGCTAGTCCGCTTAAAGCGACCGACGTACAGCTACAATGGTTCGCGCAGTGGAGCCAGCCTGCCACAGTATAACTGCGGCGGCTGGTCCGTAAACAGTTAAAGCGGAGCTCCACCCTAAAGTGGAACTTCCGCTTATCGGAATCCTCCCCCCCTCCGGTGCCACAATTGGCACCTTTCGGGGGGAGGGGGGACAGGATACCTGTCAAAGACAGGTATCCTTACCCACTTACTGGAGTCCGGCCGCGGCAATGAAGTCACACAAGGCTCCCTCCTCCTCCTCCCCTGGCCGCTGGGCTAATAGGAGAGAGGAGCGGGCTTCGCGCATGCGCAGTAGGGTTCCCGGCGTGAAGCCGTAAGTCTTCACTGCCGGGTTCCCTTACCCACAATGGCGACGGAAGCACCAACAGCTGATGTGAAACATCAGCTGCGGTGCCGACATCAAGGGACACCAGGACAGGTAAGTCTCCATTTATTAAAAGCCAGCAGCTGCAGTATGTGTAGCTGCTGGCTTTTAATTATTTTTTTTTTTTTTGCACGGGGTTGCCTGGAACACCCCTTTAAGTCATTATTTTAATAAAAAATAATTTCAAAGGTAGGTTTTACTACTTAACTGGAAATGTTCTAATCCCCCCCCAACACTATCATAAGTATCCCACATGATCAACACAAAAATCCCAAACTTTAAAATTATCTGCACCAGCATAACGTGCCCCAAAAATATCTAATTAATGGATTGTTTCTCCACAGCATGAGAAGCCGATGTAGCTACCTTAAATATGGTTTCCTATGTGTCTTCTTCTTAAAGGGGTTGTAAAGGTTTGTTTTTTATTTTCTAAATAGGTTCCTTTAATCTAGTGCATTGTTGGTTCACTTACCTTTTCCTTCGATTTCCCTTCTAAATGTTTTTTTTCTTTGTCTGAATTTCTCACTTCCTGTTCCTCCTCAGTAAGCTTGCCCCCATCATCCGAACCGTTCTGGCTGGGGGTTAGTCAGCGTGCTCGCCCCCTCCCTTGGGACTACATCCCTGCGGGGAGACGCTGTGGGAGGGGGCGAGCACACCCCCAGCCAGAACGGCTCGGATGATGGGGGCAAGCTTACAGGAAGTGAGAAATTCAGACAAAGAAAAAAAACATTTAGAAGGGAAATCGAAGGAAAAGGTAAGTGAACCAACAATGCACTAGCTTAAAGGAACCTATTTAGAGAAAAAAAAAAAAAAACCTTTACAACCCCTTTAAGCCGGTCTCTGTTATATGCATTGGGGAGGGAGAGAGCAAGTGTAAATGTTGGGTGCTTGTGTATGTTAAAATTACCCACATTGTTGTTCCCTTGATTTTGGGTCTGACCATCTTTCTTTTCCTATATGTTGAGTCACTTTGCTACTCCTTTGGAAACTTTATGCAAACCAAAAAAAATAAAAATGTACTTACGTTTCTGATGGTCCTCCCCAGTGGCAATAGATAAAGAGATCAGTAGAAACCCTTTCTAATTTTGTGCATGCGCATTAGTTCCAGTACTGGGCATCGGAGAAACACTATGTACGCATCCCCACCCAGAAGTAAGGGAAAAGTGCAGCACAAGGAATCAAGAGCTAGGGAAAGTAAAAAAAACTAACTAACAAAGGAATAGAAAGTATAAATGGAAAATTATTACAATTATTGGGGAAAATAAATAAATGTACAAAGAAAAATATTATTATCAATAAGGGATTAGTACTACTTCAAGTGCTACTTCATAACAGGAAGAGATCATTGAGTATTTTTCTTGGTGATGGGAGAAGGGGCACAAAAAAAGTGGCCTGAGGAACATCATATTTAAATCTGATCCTTTATGTAGAATCTTTATGTAGAAATATGCCTACATGCCCATCTGATAGTAATGCTATACTGGCAGATCTAGTTGGTCCAGGTGTAATACATTTTTTATTAAAAAAATCTATTGACAAAACATGCAAACACTCCTAAGCCTCGTACACACGACCGGTTTTCTTGGCAAGAAACGACAAGAAAACTGCTGGAAGAGCTTTCTTGCCGAGAAAACCGTTCGTGTGTATGGTTTCTCGTCGAGAAAACTGCCGGGAATCTCAACGAGAAAAATAGAGAACCTGCTCTCCATTTTCTCGTCAGGATTCTTGTTTTTCTTGTCGGGATTCTCGGCGGCCTGTTTCCTGACGAGAAAACCGGTCGTATGTATGCTTTTCCGAGTCTTAAAAAACCCTGCATGCTCAGAATCAAGTATGAGACGGGAGCGCTCCTTCTGGTAAAACTAGCGTTCATAATGGAGATAGCACATTGCTGTAACAAACTGACAAAGCACGAGGCTGAAAAGCGCGAATCGGCTCTCACCAAACTTTTTACTAACACACGGTAACACGAGATCAGCAAAAGAAGCCCAAGGGGTGGCGCCATTGGAATCGAACTTCCCCTTTATATTGCCGTCGTACGTGTTGTACGTCACCGCGCTTTACAGCGACAAGATTTTTAATTGACAGTGTGTATGCAAGGAAAGCTTGACAAGAATCCCATCAAGCTTGACAAGAATCTCGTCGAGAAAGCCAACATTTTTTTTTAAGACGGGATTCTCGGCCGTGTGTACGAGGCTTTAGCAATAGCCTTTCTTAATTTTTATTCTGCATTTGATTTGAATGTGGTATGCCTGATCTATGCAGTTAGTACTGTTTCTGCTTGAACCTGCTGTGTTCCAGTGATGATGGTAAAACAAGAAAAATATGCATTATGATGTTCTGTGTTCTTTTACCCTCCTGCCCTAAGACCTTCTACAGGACACATCTTTCTATACATTGTCTGTGCCGGATGGGAACAACACGCTGCTTACATTATATCATTTTATCTGTTTTAATGGATTCTCCTGTAATGTAATGTTTTTAGGGATCTGAAGACAAGGGCTTTTTATTGTATTCAGAATACACATCCATTCTTTTTGTAGAGATTCAAGCTGATCTTTACTGCAGGACACTTGCGGGAAATCAATTTTGCAGGACTGCATTGGAAGGAGAACGCACTATACATTATTCATGTGTCCTGCGTTAAAGGCAAAGTGCGGTCATAAGATATAGATTATCCCGTATAGGCAGGGGAACCTAAGAACAAATTAGATCTGCTTCTATAGCTGGAAGAGATGACAGAAGAAACCCAACAGCCAATTCTAGTTTTAGAAATGGAATTAAAGTGGATGTAAACTCTCCATACACCCAGTGAAGTGAACAGCCTCCGATGATACACAGAGATGAACCAAATCTCCCTACATAAGTTTTACATCCATATCTGCTGTCTTCACATTTATATACTGTTTAGAAAGTTCAGATCGTGTTAGGAAATTTTCTCTTCCTGTTTAACACAGAGTGTGATGTCTGGGCATACAGCCAAGATAGCTAAAATTGCTAATTGGAGGAAAGGCACACACCCCCTCTCATCATAGGCAGAGACTCTCATGCCGCGTACACACGATCGATTTTTTCGACGGTGAAAACACCGTCGAAAAAAATCGACGTTAAAAACGAGGAACAGCTTGTTCCCCTCACACACGGCCGTTTTAAATGTCATTTTTTTTTGGTCGAAAAAAACGACCGTGTGTGGGCTCCGCGGCAGTGTTTCCCTATGGGAAACACTGCCGTGGAAAACATGTCGAAAAAAACGACGAGAAAAATTAGAACATGTTCTAATTTTTCTCGTAGTTTTTAATGCCGTTTTTCTCGTCGAAAAAAACGACAGAAAGCCCACAGACTATCGTTTTTCTCGTCGAATGGGAAAAATGTTGTTTTTTTCGACGGGAAAAACGGCCGTGTGTACGCGGCATCAGAGGTGTTTTTTAACAGGGCCAGCTCCCTGCTAATCTATTCATAGCAACCTCCCCTGACAGAAATTTCAGGCTGCTTTTATCTGATGTGTCCGAGAATTTGTCAGGAGTTATCAGGCTGATAACAGAGGAACTGGTCAGGAGAGAGCTACTGGAATTAGCTCTTTGAAGAGAGATAACAAAACACTGCAGATATATGTGTCCAGCTCCAATTTCATGAATTGGGTTTATATCCACTTAAAGCAACAACTGTTAAGACTATATACAGCAGGTAAAATGAGTATTAAACACGTCATCATTTTTCTAGGTAAATATACATTATATTGTCAAAAGTAGTGTGACGCCTGCCTTTACACGCACATGAATTTTAATGTCATCCCAGTCTTCGTCCGTAGGGTTAAATATTGAGTTGGCCCCACCCTTTGCAGCTATAACAGCTTCAACTTTTCTGGGAAGGCTGTCCACAAGGTTTAGGAGTGTGTCTATGGGAATATTTGACCATTCTTCCAGAAGCGTATTTGTGAGGTCAGGCACTGATGTGGACGAGAAGGCCTGGCTCACAGTCTCCGCTCTAATTCATCCCAAAAGTGTTCTATCGGGTTGAGGTCAGAACTCTGTGCAGACCAGTCAAGTTCCTCCACCCCAAACTCGCTCATCCATGTCGTTATGGACCTTGGTTTGTGCACTGGTGCACAGTCATGTTGGAACAGGAAGGGGCCATCCCCAAACTGTTCCCACAAAGCATAAAATTGTCCACAATGTCTTGGCATGCTGATGCCTTAAGAGTTCCCTTCACTGGAACTAAGGGGCCAAGCCCAACCCCTGAAAAACAACCCCACACCATAATCCCACCTCCACCAAATGATTTGGACTAAGCTATACACAAGTAGTCCTTGGCTCTTGGACAACTTATCTGATAATTGTTTTCACTCCTCTGTCAGAAATCTTGCGAGGAGCACCTGGTCGTGACGGGTTTATAGTGAAATGATGTTCTTTCCACTTCCCGATTATGGCCCCAACAGTGCTCACTGGAACAGTTTAGAAATCCTTCAGTAACCAATGCCAGCAGTATGCTAACAATAAGATTGTGAAGGTCTTGAGCGAGCTCTTTGCTTTTACCCATCATGAGATGTTTCTTGTGTGACACCTTGGTAATGAGACACCTTTTTTTATAGGCCATCAGTTGAGACTGAACCAGCTGATATTAATTTGCACTGTCAAGGGGCAGGATTGCTTTCTAATTACCGATAGATTTCAGCTGGTGTCTTAGCTTTTCATGTCTTTTTGCACCTCCTTTTCTTCATGTGTTCAATACCTTTTCCCTGTATCATTCCTTTTTTTGGGGGGTTTCTTTGTATGTATGGATTGCATGGGTTGTTACCGAAATGTGGTGAAAATAGCACATTTAGAAATATATATTTACCCAGAAAAATAGTGACCCGTTCAAAACTTATTTTACCTGCTGTATTTATATAACATACTTAAATATATACAGTGACATAACTACAAGAAGTGCAAGGCTGGAAACACATGAGGTACTATCACTCTAACTACTCTGACTTATTAACTACCTGTTTGCTCACTATTCGACAAATAATAAAGCATTGCTTTTTGTTTTCCTCACATGCATATTTTCTCTTTTGAGCATACGTTAAAGTGTAACTAAAGTTGAAATACAAAAATGACACATATGTTTCAAGTTTCAATTGTTTCATCCTGTTTCCTTAAAATTCTATGAAATTTAGTCTCCATAAATACCTTAGTACCGTTCTAAAGATCCCCATCGTAGTGCCAGGTTAGGTGGTAGTGCCAGGTTAGAAGGTAGTGGCAGGCTAGGTGGTAGTGCCAGGTTAGGTGGTAGTGCCAGGTTAGGTGATAGTGACAGGTTAGGTGGTAGTGGCAGGCTACTTGTTAGGGGCAGGTTAGGTGGTAGTGCCAGGTTAGGTGATAGTGCCAGGTTAGGTGGTAGTGCCAGGTTATTTGGTAGCGTCAGGTTAGGGTGGTATAGTGGCAGGTTAGGTGGTAGTGCCAGGTTAGGGTGGTATAGTGCCCGTTAGGTGGTAGTGCCAGGCTAGGCGGTAGTGCCAGGTTAGGGTTGTATAGTGCCAGGTTATGGTGGCAATGCCAGGTTATGGTGGCATAGTGCCAGGTTAGGGTGGTATAGTACCAGGTTAGGGTGGTATAGTAGTAAATTAAAAAATGTCGCGCACAGGTAAGTGAAAAAAGTAGAATACTGGTGAAAATTACTCAAATTAGTGAAAAAATATAAATACAGTGATGTATATATATGTATACATAAACACCAAAACGTGTAAATAACGGGAAATCAACCCCTCCTCAAAATACTGAGACAGTGTTCAAAAAATGAGAATTGAAATATTCATAAGTATATCTAAACAGTGTACTAAACCAATCTGTGATATTAAAACACGCCAGTTTCTGACAGCATATGAAGCTGATAAGGTAATATTAAATAAAACATATACAGCTTGATGCTATTATTAATAGTGACTGCAGTAATGCTCTAAATATTAAAAGGTGGAGCTAGAAAGAGTCTATTCCTTATTAGTTCAAAAGAGGTCCAATGTAACACACAGTTCCCATACGGCAAAAAGTTGCTTCAAATGAAAGGGCAAGGGGTTGTGAGGAAATGCTGGAAAAAGGTAGAACCCAGGGTAAATCCACAGAAGTCACAGGAGAATTACATCCACCACGGTGTGTAGGGAATCAAGATGGGTACCTTACGGCAAAAGTTGGACCTCTACTGTGGCAAGGTCAGAAGAGCCTGCAGATATCACCCTCTGCGGGGTATTAGTACTGGTCCTGGGGGTGTCACGGCTCCAGAGTCCTTACGTTCCCTCTACCTCTCGTTGCTCTGTCTCCTCCACTGGTGGCTGGTGTGCTCCAATTGTTTAAAAAGAACCAACAGACCTAAAATGTAGATACCAAAAAAGAAGAGGGAGGGACTCGGATAGTGTATTACCTCAAAGCAGCTTTATTCCAATCGTCAAGGTAAAAACAGGAATGCAAAGTTCCTAAAAGTAGTTTAAAATTGCCGGCATAAAAATCCTAGCGTTCGCCCGTGCTTCCGGGGTCACGTGGTAATAGTGACGTCAGCGCGTAGCACCGCCCTGACTAGTTTCGTTTCAAAAAACGTTATCAAAGGGCTGGTATAGTACCAGGTTAGGTGGTAGTGGCAGGCTAGGTGGTAGTGGCAGGCTAGGTGGTAGTGCCAGGTTAGGGTGGTAGTGCCAGGTTAGGTGGTAGTGGCAGGTTAGGGTGGTAGTGCCAGGTTAGGGTGGTATAGTGTCAGGTTAGGTAATAGTGCCAGAGTAAATACATGACATGAATAGATAAGAGAATGCTGGTCCTGTTCCCCTCTTCCTCCATCACCAGCACTAAAAGTATGAATCTATGACTGTCCCTGCTGCTGCAGAACCTCCTTCTCCCCCTCCCTGAAGTAAGCATAAAAAAAAAACTCACATGGGTGCTGGCAAGCTGAGCACTAATTCTGGTTTCTTCCTAGAATCTGTAGTCAAAATGTGGCGGGTGGGAGGGGAAGAGGGAGGGGCTGCAGCATGGACAAAGCATTATTGGCTGACGAGATGAGATGCAAATATTCCCAGCTCCCTTTGATGGTCGGAAGTCGGGACACTGACATCATCCAGCCCTGCATCTTACTGCTGTGTGCACTTCTCCACACATTACAGGTTGGAGATGTTGTTTTGCACACACACAGGGGCGGGCTTAGAGGTGGAAGCGCTGCTGCTGGAGCTGGCTCTGTCTTATGTCATTATGACAAGCAGGAGACCCGGACTGCAAAGTTTACACAACAGGACAGGGAGCAGGCAATTACATAGTGATGCCCTCTGTATGTCTCTCCCTCCAGCAGCTTAAAAGCCTAAAGAGAATCGCTCTGTAATTGCCGTGCCAATAGTTTTAATTGGGGGGGCACATGGGGGGCACAGTATGATGTTGGGGGGTCAGGGCCCCCTGTGGCCCCACCCTGGTGACGCCACTGGTCTTTAGACAAACACGTTCCTCCCTGCTGTACTGATCAGTTGTTGAAACTGTACAGAGTACAGTTTCAGAAGTCGCACTTTTGGCTCCCCACCTCTAAGATTCAGTTTGTTAGGCACCATGCACACTGGGTTTAAAAAAAACGTCTGTTCTCTTGGGAGTAAAAAACACTCATATAGAGCATTTTTTGTACAAAGTCTTGACGTGTTTAGAAGAGTTTTACGTTTTTTCTGCCAGTATTCTCCAATCAGAAACACGAACCAGAAGGTTTTTTTTCCTGCCTCTAAACGCTGAGCTCAAAATATGCCTCTAATCGTCCTAATGTGCATTGGACACATAGGATAACATTGAGCTGCTTCTACAGGCAGAACACAAAACTCCTGTAGAAGCAATGTTTTTTATGCCAGTGTGCATGGAGCCTTTAGTGGCATACAGAATCTGTTCCATTTCTATTGTCAGTACTGACATAGCCCCATCAGATACCAACTGCCTACAAGTACAAGGGTTGAATTTCTGCTTCATACACTTTATTCCACAAATATCTTGCCTCGTAATCCCTCATCAAGACTTTTCTCTATGGAGTTGCCTATATAAATCCACAAATTCAACCTCCTTTGTCACCTTGGGGTCTCAGTTTGATGCTCTCTGTAGTTAAGAGGTCTCTGTTTGGGCCAGTTAAGGATGTCCTGTTGGAAGAACTCCCTGGTAAGCCATTACATCTGTAAGCTAGCCTTCCTGCTAGCCATTACATCTGTTAGACATTGGCAGCAGTTTCCTTTTTACATAGTGACAAAGTGGTTTTGGGACCAAAATCCTCTTTCTTACCTAAGGTGGTCTCTTCTTTCCACCTCACAAGGACATTGATCTTCCTTCCCTTTGTCCTGCCCCAAAACATGAAATTGAGATCACCCTACACTGCCTAGATATTTTCAGGGTCTATCTGAAAGCCACCGCATCTGTCTACAGGATGCTTTTTAGGTCCTGTCTGTGGGCCATCACAGAGGGCAACCTGCTTTCTATTCCACCATTGCCAGGGGGATCAAGCAACCAATTTCCAGGTCATACACCCTTAAGGACAGATTCCTTCCATTCCCTATAAGAGCCCATTCCACCAGGACTTTTGATGTCTCTTGGGCTTTTCAGCATACAGAATCTGCATCACAGATTTGCAAGTTCAGCACCAAGTTAATGTTCAGGCCTCAGCTGATGTGAGCTTCGGTCACAAGAAGCTTCAAGCTGCCATCTGAGCATTTTATTAGAGTTCTTTAATGTTTTCTTGTGCACCTGTTGACAGTTCTGTGTGCTATGTTGTTGACCACCCTTCAGTTTATTGCTTTGGCATGTCCCATGGTCTAAGAATACATGTCCTATGTACTGTACTTTATGATGATAATGAGGTAATGGGAATTTTGACTTACCTGCAAATTCTTATTTTAGAGTACACTACTGCCCCACCCCCATGTCTTGATCATTCTTTTTTGCTTGCTAAATCACTGGAATCTCAGAGGGGGGGGGGGGTTATGTTGTGATGTCTAGTGGTGGCCATAGCATGTTTTTTTCCCAGAGTCAAATCAAGGTAGCTGCATATAATCCATGGTCTAATATTTCAAACTCTTTGTCCTGTACTGTACCACAAGATAGGAAATGTACACAAAAGTCAAAATACCTATTTTAAAACTACGTGGGGAACATTGGCAGAAGGGCTTGTGGTAAACCACAAGATAGATTCAAGTGACACTAAACTCAGGTTGCACTTGCATTGTATAAATTCATAAAAGCATTACTAGTCCTCTGGTATCTGTAGAGATCAGCAGGGCAAGGGCCAGGTAGGGCAGTGTGATACTTGGAAGCAGCTGGGCTGTATATGCAGAGCACGTGGTGGAAGTGTGGCTGGAGATCATAGAGCAGGTGCAGGAAGCGGTGATAATTGGGTACAACATGGTCCACAAAGGAAAGGGAAAATTGTGAGGAGCACCGGGGCTTTGTGACACCCAGATTTTTTTAATAGTCATACACAGTAATGAAAATATAAAACAAACATTTATTAAAAAAGCTAAAAAATCTCAAATGTCACCTCTTTCAGAGTAGAGGGCATCACTGAACATTAAAAATACAAATAGAAATAAACATGTACAAGGTACTACAATACAATGAATCAAAATAGATACTCTATTATGCATTTTGCTAAATGGCCCAATGCATTTCGACCAGTGTCGTCTTCTTCTGGGCATTGCCCTTGGATAGCACAATGGAGGATTCTCTAAAGTAAACACACACAATAAGTATGCTACATAGCCAAATGTACATGTACAAACATCTAAAGGAAACAGCATATACCATAGCAAGAATGCATGTAGACTTACTGATAAAATGCACACACTGCAAATTGATTGGTGATGCCGGAGATCATCCAGAGTGGAGGTGGAGCATAGGAAGATCGCAAGATGGAATAGAAGCGCAAGATAACCGGGACCTTCCGCTGGAACCAGCGTAGAGCGCACCATTAGCCTCGAACCAAGAGCGGAGCTAGAGATACTTGAGTATACCAGGATGGGAAGGGGGCGTGGTTACGCATTTTGGGGTACACGCCCCTTCGTCAAACCTCTTTGTGTTTAAACACAGTAAGAAGTGATTTAATGAAAAACATACAGGTAGTGAATGTTTATAGATTATATTTGAAGAACAAAGATTTTGTTTAGTGTCACTTTAAGGGGACTATTTTGTCCCTAGAAAAGTTGTATGTCCTTTTTTTGACAAAACCTTTTTGTTCGTTAATTATACTATACTCCTAGGGGTCTGTTTATACATTTTTTCACGCAGGATTCACATTTTATAGATGTACAGATTCACACACAAGATAAACATATTTCTAACTGGATTCAATTGGAAAATGTGCAAATCCTGGGTGAAAGTAGTGGGAATCTTGTGTGAGAAGATTTATAAATAGACTTCTTAATGCTTATGCGACTCTGAGAGAGTTGAGGCTTCAGTGTTTAGCACTTTGGGTTCAATGTGAGATCATACCCACCAGTGATAGTTATCCTGCATAGTGGGCCAAGGTGTCAGAACTTTACATATAATCACGTAAAGATTGGATACATTTTCAAAATTTAACAAACATTGACAAAGCTTTAATTGTACTTCCCATTTTGAAGAATAATAAAAGAATTACGCTCTCATAAGATCATTTCATTATAACATGCAAAACTTGCTATACATTTCTAAACTTGTAGATTTGTGCATGCCTCTAATGTAAATGTTTCTACTATCTTGGCACCTATTGACAACTCACACTTAGTCTATTTGTTATTTTTGCATTGAGCATATCCAGATTTAATCAATGACGATTAAATAGTACATTTCCCAGGATAGAAAATATTGGCTTCCTATAGTCGGTTTTATTTTTCCAACTAGGTTATAGGATTGCTCATGGAGAGTGCCATGGTCTATGCCAGAGGTTCTCATATACACTAAAAGGATGCTTTCATTTCACAAGCTCATAAAATAAGGAGACCGGATTTGGCTGATGTACTTAAGTGATTTGAGAACCTTCACGCAATAAATTTGTGAAAATCTTCTTGTTTGCTTATTTCATCGCCATGTGATCTGATAGTGAAGTGGATTTTCACACAATTTATTATGTGAAGATTCTTAATTCAACTCAACTTTCTCTAAATCAGCCCAATTATGTCCCTTGGAAACTTGTGACATTGCCCTTTTTCGAACATTAGATTTTAATTCTAGGTTAATCAGATTATTTAGAACCCTGGTGTTATTTTTAGGTCATTTCCAACACTAGATTTATATGAGAGTGTTAAGAAAATAATATTAATACATATTTTTTGTGGTCTTTTAACACTGGGAGCCAAGTAGTGGCAAATACTTTATTTTCATCATTCTTAAAGCGGACCTTCACCCCCTGGATGCTTTGGACATCATTGCTCTCCTTCTCATCTTTGTAATCTAAAACAATAAAACAATCTTTTTCTTTTGTTGACTTTTATGTATTTTTTGTCTGCTCAGACCTCCTCCCTTCCCTATTCAAGGCAACCATCACTGCTCTGAAGCCTCCTTGGATATGTACATTCCAGGATAATTTATTTTCCATGTACAGCAGCCAGAGAAGGATGGATCTGGTGCGCATCACAAGAGGTGGGGCTGCCTAAACCAGGAAGAGGTACCTGGTACCTGACAACATCAGGAACAAAAATGCTGGCATGGAACAGGGCATGTGGCAGTGGCACTGCGGATCACAGCAGGGGTTTAACACTGGATCAAATGGGAAGGTGTGTAAATTGAGGACAACCCTGGATACCAAGTGAGGGGGAAGTTAGGTTTCTCTTTATATAAAAGTATGTGCCAAGATCCTCTATGCAGACCTCAGAGGTTGCATGCCCTGCCAATTACTAACTAAAATAAACTTCCTTTTGAAGTTTGGAAGGGACATCACCTGCTGAATCTGCCATGCAACCTTTAATGTCCGAATGAAGGGACAATTTACACACTTTTATACAAAGGTGAGACACCAATTGAGAAAATAAATATTCCTGCTCTCAAATCCATTGCTAAAGCAGTCAGCCCAACTGACAGTATGGCAGATGCTCCCTTTTACACACTGGAGATCGGAAGTCCATCTGTATTGCTGCCAGGGCCGGTGCTACCACTAGGCAAACTAGGCAGCCGCCTAGGGTGCACTGCTGCCTAGGGGCGCCCGGCCACTGGTGTTCCTACTCTCTTCTCTCTGCAACAAGCAACTATGTCTCAGCATCAGCAGGTGTAATAGATCAATTCTGGTCCAATCCCAGAAACTATTCTCTTGTTCTGCCGCTGTCCCAAATCTGTGCTGGAGTGAATAGGCCTATTTGCTAGCTTTGAAAGAAAATACGCTACTCCAAGACACACATATAATGTTTCAAACTTGTACCCTTAACATATACAAACCCTCTGGTTCCCAATATGAAAATCAATAAGCTTCTCATTGTGCAGAAATATCTCAAAATGTATTTCTGTTTCTAACAGATGGTTTTTGTAAAAGGACATTAGTCACCCTGAATTCCTGATTGGGTAAAAATAGACTGTCAGCAGCAGAAAAATCAAGGAAAGAAACATTTAACCCCTGCTAAGCTTCTCAAACTATATTTAAATGGATAATAGATAGAGATAAAACATATACAAATAAAATATTCATTTTATATACTCCATCACACAGGCAGCCGCCGCTCCGTTCGTACATAGTGTCAGAGGCGCAGTGGCGGCAGAGGACTGTGTCTGTGTCCCAACTCCCGAATGAATGGAAGCAAGCAAACATTCATTGATGGGCACTAGTAGGCTGCATTGATGGGCACTGGTGAGGCCTCATTGATGGGCGCTGCTGAGGCTGCATTGATGGGCGCTGGTAGGCTGCATTTGATGGGCGCTGGTGAGGCTGCATTGATGGGCGCTGGTGAGGCTGCATTGATGGGCGCTGGTGAGGTTGTATTGATGGGCGCTGGTGAGGCTGCATTGATGGGCGCTGGTGAGGCTGCATTGATGGGCGCTGGTGAGGCTGCATTGATGGGCGCTGGTGAGGCTGCATTGATGGGCGCTGGTGAGGCTGCATTGATGGGCGCTGGTGAGGCTGCATTTGATGGGCGCTGGTGAGGCTGCATTTGATGGGCGCTGGTGAGGCTGCATTTGATGGGTGCTGGTGAGGTTGTATTGATGGGCGCTGGTGAGGCTGCATTGATGGGCGCTGGTGAGGCTGCATTGATGGGCGCTGGTAGGCTGCATTTGATGGGCGCTGGTGAGGCTGCATTTGATGGACGCTGGTGAGGCTGTATTTGATGGGCGCTGGTGAGGCTGCATTGATGGGCGCTGGTGAGGCTGCATTTGATGGGCGCTTCATTTAAAAGGTGGGGTATACATGGGCAGGACAAAGGGGGTGGAGTCCGGGGTGGAGCCAAGGGGGTGCGGCAAAATTAGGTTTCGCCTAGGGTGTCAAAAATCCTTGCACCAGCCCTGATTGCTGCATAGCTTAAAAGTGTGTTTGGCTACATCTGTTTTCCAATACTTTATTGTACTACAACTTCACCATTGTAGCATGCACCAGTCCGATTGGATATGTTCAGCTTCATCGCTATTTTTCCGTCCACCTCCTGATTTGCTTATGTCCAGCCAGAAGGAGAGTCACAATACGAGTTTTAAAAAGTTGAAAATAGGGGGGGTGGAGCCGGCAAGCAAGGAGTATGGCCGCATGAGATCACAGCTCCCGGCCACCTGAACACACCGGAGCTTCTCACAGCCACATAGAGCACACAGGAACGGCGGTTTTGGGCCGTATAAGAGCGGGGACACCTCTGGAGCATGGGGAGAAGGAGAAGAGAAAGATCTGCGCCGGGTAAAATGACGGATTTCTTTGCATTATCAGACCGCCGCAGCAGCCAAAATGGCGCCGGCAGCGTGCAGGGCTCTGCACACACATACAGCCTGAAACATCCCAGAAACCAGATGGCGGGTACTTCTCCCCTACATCTCCCTGACCAGACACTACCAAGCTCACAGTCCTCCTCCACAACTAACAGCCCTGTTAAAGCTAAGCAACGAATATCTGGGCATGCTTCTGGGTCAATGACTGAAAGGGAGAGAGGAGTGCGGATAGATGACACTATAGAATTTCAAGATGCCATAGCAACTTTCCCTACAAACAACCAGCCTGTAATGGATTCCACACTGAAGGACATGTTGATGTCCCTTAGAGGTGCTATGCATACTGACATGCTGCAGCTTGTGAACCAATGCAAAGCAGAAGTCACTGAAGTCAGAGACAGGGTGGCTCACATAGAAGACAAGATGGGAGATTTCTCTGAGACTTTTAACGCAATGGTGGACGCGCATAATGACCACGAGGAGGACATTGTCTGGCTCAAGTCAAAGGTCGCGGATCTCGAAGATCGTTCCAGAAGGAACAACGTTAAAATTAGAGGAATCCCAGAGTCAGTAAAAAACCCAGAAGTGAATGCCTTCCTCACTAATATACTAAAAGAAGCCCTCCCTGACCTCCCTCTGGAGGAAATTGTCATTGATAGAATACATAGACTGCCCAAACCTAAACACATCCCTGAGAAGCTGCCCAGGGACACTATAGCCAGAATCCATTACTATACAGTTAAAGAAAAACTGATGTCTGTGACAAGACATGCTAGCAATCTACCTGAATGCATGCAAGGATTATCCTTCTTTGCGGACCTTTCTGCACATACGATGCAGAGGAGAAGAAACCTCATGACCATAACCAAACCTCTCAGGAACCACCAGATCCCATATCGCTGGAATTACCCCGCTAACCTACTGATCACTAAGGGAGAAAAGGAATTTTTGGTGAGATCCTTGGAGGAGGGCATCAAATTGTTGGAAAGATGGAAAATTCTCCCTGATGAGACAGAGGATGATCGGCAAACGCATGCCTCCTTTCACACCCGCACTAAATGACTGTTAGTTAACACAACATACGTTGCTCTATCATAATAGTTCACCTCAACATGCTTCGGATGTTCTACCGGCATAAACTCTAAATCTCTTTACACCCCCAAGTAAGCAGGTTTATCCCTGCCCAGATTTCAATAGAAATCGTACGTTTTTAAAGCGCGCCTCGTTTTGCGCAAATTGTTTCTTTTGACAAAAAGTTT
The DNA here is from genome assembly GCA_029206835.1 of Rana muscosa. Lineage (NCBI taxonomy): Eukaryota > Metazoa > Chordata > Amphibia > Anura > Ranidae > Rana > Rana muscosa. The sequence continues at coordinate 268,286,325 of CM055123.1, read as the reverse complement.
GACCAGTTTTTGTCATCTGTTTAGTTTTATTTTTCTCCTGTCAAGCAGCAAACTTGCATCTCCAACCAGACTTCTACTCTGCAACACCCAGCAAAACAAACGGTACTACAGAGCCGGATCTCTGACGTTCAGCGACATCTGAAATAGAGACCCACGAATATACTGCATCAACAACGTCTCCTACTACAGGTATAAGTCTACATCCTCTCTCACGTGTTACAACACACCTTTACCAGCAGCCCCGCAAGCTCTGACATAATCTTTCCTTAGCCAACAAACCTAATCTTCACACGATGGCGTTTAAAATCACCTCACTGAATGTGAAAGGCTTAAATAGCCCACAGAAGAGACACATGCTATGGAAGGAAGCTCGGTCTCAAAACTGTGATGTGTTCTGTATCCAGGAGACCCATTTCAAAGCGCAAAATCACCCTAATTTATCACACAGATTGTACCCCCACACTTTTGTAGCATGTGCCCCTTCAAAAAAGAGAGGAGTGGCTATATTGGTGAAGAACACAGTGGGATTTAAACTGATATCTAATCACTGTGACGAAGGAGGGAGATATATTATACTTTCTTGCGAAATTAATGGCGTTAAGTACACCATAGTCAATGTTTATGCCCCGAATAATAGGCAGCTACATTTTCTGAACAAAATGTGGAAAAAAATTAAAAAGCACAGTTCTGGACATGTCATACTCTGCGGCGATATGAACTCCATATCTGACATTCACCTAGATGTATCCAGCACCAATGCAAGGAAAAGCATCAGGCACACTTTATCGAACTATATCAGAGCAAATAATCTTTATGATATTTGGCGGTGCCAACATTCCACTGAAAAGGATTTTACTTATTTTTCCCCAGTACACATGTGATATTCGAGGATTGATATGTTCCTAACGGACAAATTTTTGCTACAAAAAATCTCACATACGGACATTGGTCACATTACGTGGTCTGACCACGCTCCTGTATCCATTACAGTGGGAAGCCGGGGATTCACTACCCGGGCAAATAGGTGGAAAAATGATATCCATTTATTTTCAGATCCAACTATTGCCAAAGACATTGAGACATCTCTGCTAGAATTCTTTGCCAAAAACGACACCACGGGTGTAAACCCGTTTATTTTGTGGAACAGCCATAAAGCGTTTATAAGAGGGTTGCTAATGAAACATAGTGCATCTCTGAGAAAAAAGAGGGGGCAGCACATGAACTCTATTCTAGAAAATATTACAAAGTTGGATATTCAAAACAAAGCCTACCCTACCATGGATACTAGCAATAAATTAGCAGCAGCTAGAAATGACCTTAGGACGTTACTTATCTCACAGCATGTTCGTATCACCCATAGATTTAGGTCCAATTTCTACACGCATGGCAACAAAGCTGGCAAATTACTAGCGAATCAAATTAAAGAGAAAGTGCTGAAACAAAAAATCCCACACTTATACCACCACAAGAGCGGTTCCAAACTGACCAACCCTAAGGAGATAGCAGATGCATTTAGTAGCTATTATGGCAGTTTGTATAACCTACAGAGCGATTCTGAAATGCCCCAACCCACCCCACAATTGATAGAAAGCTTTCTAGAGGACATATCACTCCCCCAGTTATCCCAAGAGGATTTGCGATACTTAAACTCTCCGATTTCTACTTCTGAAATTACTAGTACCATTTTAAACCTCCCAAACAATAAATCACCTGGCCCTGATGGGTATTCTTCGGAATACTACAAAAAATTTACTGATATATTATCACCTATACTGCTGCGAGTGTTCCATGCTGCTGCCTCCTCTGCCTCGTTTCCTGCAGAAATGCTACAAGCTACAGTGGTTACATTGCCTAAACCAGGGAAGGAGCCGGACAGAGCACAGAATTTCAGGCCTATTTCGCTTTTAAATGTTGACTTAAAGGTATATGCAAAGATTTTGGCCAATAGAATTGCGAAACTGCTCCCCACTTTGATTAAACCAGATCAGGTGGGGTTTGTGGCGGGTAGGCAAGCCACAGATGCCACAAGACAAATTATAAATTTAATACACTCTTCTTCCACTTCTAAGAGGCCCTCAGTTCTCCTGTCATTGGACGCGGAGAAGGCCTTTGACAGGATCCACTGGGGATATCTGTCCAGAGTTCTTGGGAGGTTTGGATTCTCAGGGCACATATGTTCTGCCATCTCTGCTTTATATTCAAATCCCTCAGCTATGGTTTTTACAGAGGGCATATTCTCGGAGCAATTCTCTATCACGAATGGCACAAGACAGGGGTGCCCTTTGTCACCCCTGATCTTTGCTCTCGTGATGGAGCCTTTAGCTGAGAAAATAAGAACAAACCCCCAAATTCAGGGTATCCGTTTGGGCAAAGAGGAGCATACAATTACATTATTCGCAGATGACGTGATTCTGTCGCTCTCCGATCCGGCTCGTTCCCTACCTGTGGTGCATGAGATACTGGAGTTGTTCAATGCGGTGTCTTATTACAAAGTGAATGCGACCAAATCCAGTATACTTGGACTAGGGGTGGACAGTAAAACAAAATCTCTTATTCAAGAGAAGCTACCATTTCCCTGGGCAGAGAAGACGATACAATATCTAGGTATTACACTGACCCATTCAGTCTCCCAACTCTACAGCTGCAACTTTGAGCCCTTAATAAACAAATTTACACAGGAAATGGTTAGAATGAAGAAGTTTTATCTCACCTGGTCTGGTAGGCTAGCAGCGTATAAAATGCTTTTACTTCCCAAATTATTATACTACTTTAGAGCCCTGCCACTCCAAATACCTAGCTCATTCTATGTAGCTATGCAAAGGACCTTATCTCAATTTATATGGGAAGGGAAAAAAGCCAGGTGCTCTCATAATTTACTTATGAAACACAGAACGGCAGGAGGAATGGGGGTGCCCAATATCAAGGACTACCATATGGCAGCAATATTGGACCAGGCTAAAGCGTGGTTTCATTCCTCAGACCCAATCCATTGGTGTAGGGCAGAGCAGGCTCAGATAGGACATGGGGAGATTCAAAACCTGTTGTTGATCACACTCTCAGATAAACACTCACCCTGTAAGAAAATCCCAACAGTAGCAGCCACAGTATCGGCATGGGAATATTTCTTGGCAAATAAAAATCCCAATATTGCTCATAAAAAAATACCGATCCCAGTGACAGCACTATCATTTCTATCTCCGAATCTAAAGATAAGACACTGGGAGAAGTATGGTATAGTTCATATTTCTGATATGTTTGTCCAGGAACGTCTCATTCCTTTCTCTGAACTACAAACTACAAAGTTTGTCCCTGAGAAAGAATTTATGGAATATGCCAGGATTACTGGTATCATAAATGCCATTAAAACACAACATATAGACATCCCAGAAACCATCTATGACCTATGGCACTCTTTTCCCACGCCCAAAAAAGGAATAACACTATTCTATAACCTACTGCAAAGTAAACTCCATTTTGTAACCCCCGAAACAATTCATGAAATGGGAGTCGGACTTGAATATAACCATATCTAAAGAACAGTGGATGCGAGCGATAAAAGCGAACCACTCTCATACCAAATGCTCTAACTACAGAGAAATAGCACAGAAGATACAACTGAGATGGTACAGAACCCCATATGTATTGGCTAAATTTCAAGGCCATACATCCAACCTGTGCTGGAGGGAGTGTGGACATGTGGGCACTTTGGCCCATGTGCTTTGGTTCTGTGTATCTCTACGTAGCTTCTGGGCTGCAATAGCTCGGGTAATAGCTAATCTAACAGGGATACTTAATAGACTGAGTGTGGAGCAAGCTTTATTAAGTGTAGACATGGATATCTACCCGAAGCAATACCGCTTACTTGTAATGCACATCCTATATGCAGCCAGACTGGTATTAACCCGTAAATGGAAATCGACAGAACCCCCGCGGGTTGGGGAAGTATTAAATTTAGTTGATGACTCTTATTCATACGAAAAATCCATTGCTGTTAAGGAGGGGAAATTAAAGGAATTCACAAATAACTGGCACTTATGGGGAACCTACAGGCCTACTAGATAATTTGTTGCACAAAATATGTACTTTAGGCAAGTCAATATTATACAGGTATTTTTGTTTAGGTAAAAGAGTAAGGAACAAAAATTGTTCAATAGTTACTAAATGTTTAATAGATGACCGCAATTTTTCATTCTCTCATTATTTCTTATGTTTTAAACGGTTTAAACGGTTACGGGCCAACTTTGAGTGCGTGATCAGATGGTTGCTTTATACACTCGTATGGATGATTGTCATGGAAGAACTCAGCAGCTTGTGATTTATATAAATGCGAATTGTATCCCTGACTATGTACTCTAAAGCTCTGTACTTGTATTTTTATAAACTAATAAAAACTATTTTCAAAAAAATAAAAAATAAAAAGTTGAAAATAGAAGCTAACATGCATTTTATCCATATTTCGGTAATTTAGTTAGTTGGATGCTTTTTGTCCTTGCTACCGTATATACTTGAGTATAAGCTGACCTGAATATAAGCCGAGGCACCTAATTTTACCCAAAAAACTGGGAAAACGTATTGACTCGAGTATAAGCCTAGGGTGTCCATCTACATGCCTCACTGTGCCTCACTTTGCCTCACTGTGTCCATGTGCATGCCTCACTGTGTCAATGCCTCACTGTGTCCATGCCTCACTGTGCCCATGCCTCACTGTGCCCATGCCTCACTGTGTCCATGCCTCACTGTGTCCATGCCTCACTGTGCCCATGCCTCACTGTGTCCATGCCTCACTGTGTCCATGCCTCACTGTGGCCATGCCTCACTGTGTCCATGCCTCACTGTGCCCATGCCTCACTGTGCCCATGCCTCACTGTGGCCATGACTAGACTGACGTTTAACATGGGAGTCTATGGAAGGGGTGCCTAGCTTTGGAAAATCGGTGCTCCCCAGCCATAGGTCCCCCAGACAAAAAACGTTGCACACATATAGAGGAGAAATGGGGCTACATGTGTGCCAAGGTTCGGGTCCAGGGGACCTAAGACCGGTCGGTACCGGATCCCCAAAGTCACCAAAGAAATGACCGTTTAACATGGGAGTCTATGGAAGGGGTGCCCGGCTTTGAAAAATCGGTTCTCCCCGGCCGTAGGTCCTCCGGACAACAAACTTTGCACACTTGTAGAGGAAGAGTGGAGCTACATGTGTGCCAGGATTGGGGTCCAGGTGACCTACGGCCGGCCGGTACCTGGTCCCCAAATTCTGGGAGATCAGGCGCAAAAAGGTGACTCGAGTATAAGCCGAGGGGGGCATTTTCAGCACAAAAAAATGTGCTGAAAAACTCGGCTTATACTCGAGTATATACGGTAATTCATCCAAAAGGTTTGAATGTGTTGCCTTATCTAACTGTAGCTGCTCCTGGCTGAAACTGATACCCAGAAATAAAGACAAACTGTAACTATGCAAAGTGACCTCAATTTACACTCAGGCAGACTTTTACATAATGTGAGCAACTAACAAAATAAGAGCAAACACTGTTCTCTGTGGCTTTTTAGCATATGAGTTATCGTGATCCTGTCACCCTGAAGGCATATGTCTATTTCTGTGTATTTTGCTAATATTCTGGGCTCCGAACATCATTTAATTAACTGAACCTAGGTACCTTCAGTCAGAAAATAGACTGCATACAAAAAACAGTTCATGAGAAGTGGGTCAAGAGTTATATTTGTGACGATGGTAGAATTATAAGTGTATGGGTACCTATGCTGTACATTATTAGCACATGTGAATTCACAGAAGAACACCGTGACTATATCGTGGCAGAGATGAAGCCCAATATATTTAATTCTAATATCCATGTACTGTAGTTTGTTACAGCAGCTATATAAAGCTTCCCATCTGAAGAAAAGGTGGAAGGAGATTATGGGCACGGACAGACTCTGCTGCCATTGCTTTTCCCAGCAGAGTCTGGGCATATAGCATTTGCAGCACTATATAAGTTATCACTCACTCACTCTTTGTGACGTAGGAGCACTGAACCTTATTGAGACGCAATATCACATGGTGGGTAGTTTGCAGTCCTAAAGGGAAGTGCAGGTCCTGCTGGAACCTCAAAGGAGCTTACTGAAGTTTTGAAAGGATAGGAGCACCATACCAGCTTATATAGTCCTTCAAAAGATTTTATTTTGCAACAGCTTTTTCCCAGGGAAAAGGGGTTATTGTGAAAAGTTTTCTAACATGTGCTTCATCAATTGTTCCCTGAAACTATAGCCAGCTGGAATGGTCAGCAGCCTACCATAGCCACTCAGCCAAGGTTATAATGACTATGCGGGTAATACCCCATCTCATATACAGTAGCTTTAGGACCCCCTTCACACCACTGGGTTTAAGTAATACAAAAGATGCTTTGTCATTTATTTTGAATGCCACCCCAATGCACCTGCATTGCGCCACCCCAACACACAGGGCCGCTGATAGGCCAGTACAACTGGCCCTGTTGTATGGGGCCCGGCCAGCAGGGGGGGCCCGGGCAACATAATCAGTAGAGTAATTTAATGTACAAAAAATAAATAATCATCCAGCCATCCCTTAACGTGCCACCCGCTGCCAACACACCTGCATTGTACGATGGGAAAGAAAAAGTGTAGGTATGTTCTTTCATCTGAGTTCTCACACACAGAAAACACCAATAAGAAAGTCCTGTGTAATTCTCATTAAGCATATAATGTTACATGTGAGAAAAAATAAAATGACTGAATAAAAAATAAAAAAATATATATATATTGTGACAGCAGGAAGGTAAAGTCACCTGGTTGCATCCAGGGGGGTAGATATATTTCGCCCAGATTCAGGCTTTACGCCGACTTATACAACTAGGTGGAGAGTTGTATAAGGCTAGTGGGCTCATGGATGACTCATACCTCTAGGGAGAGTGTGGGGCGTCATGCAGACAGGGAGTTGATGAGACCAGCTGAAGCTTGTCAGCTCATTTAGGCCTCTATAAGAACTCCCAGCTTCATTAGATGTTAGCTCATGCCTGGACCCAGACCTGTGTGGACTGTCTAGGGAGAGTGAACCCCTGTGCGGTGAGACAAAGCCTGTGTGGCTATTTGCTTGGACATTTAAAACCAGGGACTTAGGGACTAGGACAGCACTAGGCTGATCCCAGTTGTTAGTTAGGAAACCTGTATGTTTAGTCAGAGGTCAAGTTGACCAGGATTTATTTTGTTTATGTTTCTTTTTCTTTGCTGTGTTTTGTCACTGTAAATAGAAAATAAACCGCACCTTTTTGATTTTGAAAACCACAACCTCCGTTTGCTGGGCCTGTTTTTGTGTGGGGAGCCCATCTCGGGGGTCACACACACCCGCTGCCGAGCCAACCCCCACACAGTTGGTGGAGAACCAGTGGCAGTTTTTTTTTAAGCCAGCATGGAGGAGATACTGAAGCAGCTGGCTCTAGCAAATGCCAATCAACAGCAGACAAATGCAGGTTTGCAAAAGAACTTCGCAGCCCAGCAGCAAGCTCATCAACAGAGCCTTGCAGCCCAGCAGCAGACAAACGCAACTTTGCAACAGAGTCTGGAGGCTCAGCAACAAGCCCAGCAGCAATCTGAGGCCCGCTTCATAGACCTGTTGCAGAAGCAAGAGCAGAGACTACAACAACAGATGGAAGCAGTAATGCAGCAACGTCCGCAGACCAGTGAGGAAAGCCGTCCCACTAATACCGCGTCCTTTGGGGTGAGTCGTTTATTGACAAAAATGACTGGAGAGGATGATCCAGAGGTATTTTTGACCACATTTGAAAGGACTGCTGAAAGAGAAAAGTGGCCTGAGGAGCAGTGGGCTGGACTGGTGGCTCCTCTGTTAACTGGTGAATCGCAGAAAGCTTACTATGACCTAGAGCCTAACCAAGCAAAAGACTATGTGATGCTAAAAGCTGAAATATTGGCAAGGCTGGGTGTCACCCAGGCTGTCCGGGCTCAGCGTGTGCATAACTGGACTTTCCAGCTTGGAGAACCCCCCAGGTCTCAAATGTATGATCTCATTCACCTGAGCAGAAAGTGGCTACAGCCAGAGACTTTGTCCGCACCAAAGATTGTGGAACGTGTTGTAATGGATCGGTTTTTGAGAGCTCTTCCTACTGCCATCCAAAAGTGGGTAAGCCATGGAGACCCAGAGACGGCCGATGGTCTTGTGGATCGTGTGGAGAAATACTTGGCTACAGAGAACCTGACGGCCTCTTCCAGAGACACTCGGACTTTCCACCCTAAGACCAGACCATCCCCAGGGGCGGATAAGAGGATTCCAAGGGGTGAGGGTGGAGAGAGTGAGAGGGTGGGAGCTCTACCCCAAGTTTGGCGAGAACAGCCTGGGAAATCAGCGGCTCAAGAGGCCGCAAGAAGGATCGTTTGCTACCGCTGCCGGCAAGCGGGACATATTGCAGCCAATTGCCCGGTTGTGGAGGAACCCATGCAGTGTGACTTTCTGACGGGCAGACGTCAGTCGCTGTGTGCGACAGTCGCATGCACTGCCATTCGAGGAACTGAGAAACATTTATGCAAAATGTGTGTTAATGGTAGAAATGTTGTGGTATTGCTGGATTCAGGTAGCCTTGTGACCCTGATAAAGGCTGAGTTAGTTAAAACAGAGGTCTCTGGGAATAGCAAGGTAGCTGTTATTTGTGTGCATGGGGACACCCGAGAGTATCCAGTGACTACAGTGTGTTTCGAGACCCCCAAAGGTACCCTCTCTCATCCAGTGGGCTTAGTATCTCAGTTACCGCATGACGCCATTGTGGGAAGGGATTTTCCGAAGTTCTGGGAACTGTGGGATGATCCTGAGCCCCCCACTGGTGCCCCTATGTACCAGGAATGTGATAGCCAGAACTCCCCTGAGAGTGGTGAGGACTCTCCGGAATTTCCCTTATCAGTATTGGCAGGGGAGACTCAAGAAACTGGAGAGGAGCCCACCTCCTCAGACGAAAACCTACCGTCTGTGGAGTTTTCTGATCTTGAGGTTCACAGGGAAAACTTTGCCACAGAACAGTTGAAAGACCCCGCCCTAATAAAGGCACGGGAAAACGTAGTGAAAATAGATGGCGAGTTAGTGAACCCAGATAATACCTGCACTTACCCATACTTCAGCGTAGAGAAGGACCTACTGTATCGGGTGGCAAAAAGGGCAGAAGAAACCGTTGAGCAGCTTGTGGTGCCCAAACCTTACAGGAAGTTGGTGTTGGAGTTGGCCCATGGGCACATTCTTGGAGGTCATCTGGGGACAGAGAAAACCCGAGAGAGGGTATTACAGAGATTCTATTGGCCGGGGGTGATGAAGGACATAGAAAATTATTGTTCCTCCTGCCCTGTGTGTCAGAGGTCGGCCCCGATGCCACATTTCCGTAGCCCGCTGGTCCCTCTACCCATCATTGAGGTCCCGTTTGAGAGGATCGCCATGGATTTGGTAGGTCCTATAATCAAGTCCGCTAGGGGGCACCAGTACATATTAGTTATAATGGACTATGCCACCCGTTATCCAGAAGCGATCCCTCTCCGAAATACCTCGGCCAAAACCATAGCCAAAGAGCTATCTCTTGTGTTTAGCCGGGTGGGTATTTGTAAAGAACTGCTTACGGACCAAGGTACACCCTTTATGTCCCGGGTTATGAAGGAGCTGTGTAAATTGTTCAAAGTGACGCAATTACGTACATCTGTGTATCACCCCCAAACCGATGGGCTGGTTGAAAGATTCAACAAAACCCTAAAACAAATGTTGAAGAAAGTGGTGGATAGAGATGGAAAGGATTGGGACTGTCTACTTCCTTATCTGATGTTTGCTATTAGGGAGGTGCCCCAATCCTCTACGGGATTCTCCCCCTTTGAGTTACTGTATGGGAGACACCCAAGAGGGCTGTTGGATATTGCCAAGGAAACTTGGGAAAGTGAGAGTTCTCCCCACAGGAGTGTGATTGAGCATGTCGCCCTGATGCAAGACCGAATTGCACAGGTAATGCCCATCGTGAAGGAACATTTGGCCCAAGCGCAGTTAGCACAGCAGAGAGTGTACAACCATGGAGCCAAGACCCGTACCTTTTCCCCGGGGGATAGGATACTGGTACTTGTCCCTACGGTTGAAAGTAAATTCCTTGCCAAATGGCAAGGCCCCTACGAGATAATGGAAAAAGTGAGCGAAGTGAATTACAAGGTCAGACAACCAGGAAGGCGAAAGCCCGAACAGATCTATCACGTTAATCTGTTGAAAGCCTGGAGGGATAGAGAGTCCCTAGTCGCAGACACTTGGTCACCAGCTCAAACTGGTTGCGTGATTCCTGAGGTTGGAATAGCAGCCACCTTGTCACAACCCCAACAACAGGAGGTTAAGGAGTTTGTGCTTCGCAACAAGGAGGTATTCTCTGAGCTGCCGGGACAAACATCTGGGGTATTGCATGACATCATTACCCCGCCCGGTGAAAGGGTGAAGTTAAAACCCTATCGGATCCCAGAGGCCCGACGGGAGGCAATACGGGAGGAAGTACAGAAAATGCTGAACTTAGGGGTGATAGAGGAGTCCCAAAGTGATTGGTCTAGTCCCATTGTGTTGGTGCCTAAACCGGATGGGAGCTGGCGATTTTGTAACGATTTTCGTCAGTTGAACAAAGTTACAAAATTTGACACCTACCCCATGCCACGTATAGATGAGTTGATCGACCGGCTGGGAACAGCCCGATACATGACGACTCTTGACCTCACAAAAGGGTATTGGCAAATCCCCCTGGCCAAATTGGCCAAAGAGAAAACCGCATTTGTAACCCCAGACAGGGCGTTCCAATATAAAAGAATGCCGTTCGGGTTACAGAATGCGCCGGCCACATTCCAGCGGAAAATGGACCAGATGCTGAGGCCCCATCGGAAGTATGCTGCGGCTTACCTGGATGACGTAATTGTCCATAGCACAGATTGGGCCTCACATCTGCCAAAAGTGCAAGCAGTCCTGGACTCGGTTCGGGAAGCGGGGTTTACGGCTAACCCCAAGAAGTGTACCATTGGGCAGGAGGAGGCCAAATATCTTGGGTACACCATTGGGAGGGGAGTAATAAAACCCCAACTCAACAAAGTCGAGGCCATCCAGAGTTGGCCACGTCCCAACAGCAAGAAGCAGGTACGAGCCTTTCTGGGAATCGCTGGGTATTATCGGTGATTCATTCCCCACTTTGCTTCTAAGGCTGTGCCCCTAACCAACCTGACGAAGGGGAAAGGGTCGGTCATGATTAAATGGACCCCCGAGGCTGAGGCAGCATTCCAATTCTTGAAACAAGCCTTATGTAGCCAGCCAGTGTTGTACTCACCCGACTTCTCTAAAGACTTTGTCGTACAAAGTGATGCGTCAGATGTGGGGTTAGGAGCAGTATTGTCCCAGGTCTGGAACGGGGAAGAGCACCCAGTCATTTACCTCAGCAGGAAGTTGAAGTCCCATGAGGTAAATTACGCCACCGTTGAAAAGGAGTGTTTAGCGGTGAAGTGGGCTCTAGATTCCCTTCGGTACTACCTGCTAGGTAGGCACTTTGACTTGGTTACGGATCACGCTCCGTTAAAGTGGATGGCTCAAAACAAGGAAACAAATAGAAGAGTGAATAGGTGGTTTCTGGCCCTCCAGGAATTCAACTTCACAGTAAAGCATCGCCCTGGCGTTCAAATGGGGAATGTGGATGCTTTGTCTCGAGTACATGAATGCCTGATTGCTGGTGTTCCAACCCCGAGGTTAAAACAAGAGGGGGGGGGGTATGTGACAGCAGGAAGGTAAAGTCACCTGGTTGCATCCAGGGGGGTAGATATATTTCGCCCAGATTCAGGCTTTACGCCGACTTATACAACTAGGTGGAGAGTTGTATAAGGCTAGTGGGCTCATGGATGACTCATACCTCTAGGGAGAGTGTGGGGCGTCATGCAGACAGGGAGTTGATGAGACCAGCTGAAGCTTGTCAGCTCATTTAGGCCTCTATAAGAACTCCCAGCTTCATTAGATGTTAGCTCATGCCTGGACCCAGACCTGTGTGGACTGTCTAGGGAGAGTGAACCCCTGTGCGGTGAGACAAAGCCTGTGTGGCTATTTGCTTGGACATTTAAAACCAGGGACTTAGGGACTAGGACAGCACTAGGCTGATCCCAGTTGTTAGTTAGGAAACCTGTATGTTTAGTCAGAGGTCAAGTTGACCAGGATTTATTTTGTTTATGTTTCTTTTTCTTTGCTGTGTTTTGTCACTGTAAATAGAAAATAAACCGCACCTTTTTGATTTTGAAAACCACAACCTCCGTTTGCTGGGCCTGTTTTTGTGTGGGGAGCCCATCTCGGGGGTCACACACACCCGCTGCCGAGCCAACCCCCTCACAATATGCAAAGTTCCAAATAAAGTTGATTCAGCTGAACAATCACATCTGCTGATGTATGTGCGATGTAATCTTCTAAGCTGTTGTGAGTGAAGACTCCATATCCAAATGGTTCAGATAAGAAATAGAAGAAATAGCAGCTTACCGACTCCGGTGGATCTCTATGAGGGGGATCTTTAGGGGCTCAAGCTCATATATACTTCCCACCAAGCTGACGACCAAAGAGCACTGGACTCGGACGATATCTTCCTCCACTTCCAAGGCTGAAAGAAATCTCCCTCCTGGTATCAGCTGGCATGCTTATCTCATACGAACAAAAAGGTATTTATGGAAGAAAGAAAAAATGGAGAACTCATGGTGCAGTATTTCTTTTTTTTTTAAATAAGATACCCTTTATTGAGGCTGGATAAAAAATGCATCAATCAGGTTTTCCATTGAGGAGCGACAAGTTCAAAAAACGCTGCGTAGTGACGTCACGTTCGACAGCTCCACCCTAGCGACAAGTTCAAAAAACGCTGCTAGTACTCAGCTGCGGTCTCTGCCGATCAGCTGTTGCGTAGTGACGTCACGTTCGACAGCTCCAGTGCAGAGACCGCAGCTGAGTACTAGCAGCGTTTTTTGAACTTGTCGCTCCTCAATGGAAAACCTGTTTGATGCATTTTTTATCCAGCCTCAATAACGGGTATCTTAGTTTTTTTTAAAGAAATACTGCACCATGAGTTCTCCATTTTTTCTTTCTTCCATAAATACCTTTTTGTTCGTATGAGATAAGCATGCCAGCTGATACCAGGAGGGAGATTTCTTTCAGCCTTGGAAGTGGAGGAAGATATCGTCCGAGTCCAGTGCTCTTTGGTCGTCAGCTTGGTGGGAAGTATATATGAGCTCGAGCCCCTAAAGATCTCCGTCATAGAGATCCACCGGAGTCGGTAAGCTGCTATTTCTTCTATTTCTTATCTGAACCATTTAGATATGGAGTCTTCACTCACAACAGCTTAGAAGATTACATCGCACATACATCAGCAGATGTGATTGTTCGGCTGAATCAACTTTATTTGGAACTTTGCATATATATATTTTTTTATTTTTTATTCAGTAATTTTATTTTTTCTCACATGTAACATTATATGCTTAGTGAGAATTACACGGGACTTTCTTATTGGTGTTTTCTGTGTGTAAGAACTCACATGTTCTAATTAGCACTTTGTTTGCTTATTTAAAGGGTAGCGCATTGTTATTTTCTAATTTTTGCACATTTTATGTAGCGGTTATTCCAGCTAATTTTTTCACTATAGCAGCACCCATAAAATTGTTTTATCATATTGAATATTATAATTAATTTGATTAGTCACTTTTAGAAAATTAATTCACTAGTTCATTTTAAGGTTAGCGCGGATTTTTTCCAATTTATCCATGTTCTTTCATCTGGCCTTTTAAAGCAATATTAAGGAAGTATGGAAAAAGCTTTTCTGGTAATGGTTTTCCTGTTGGTCACAGTAGTGCACTTAGGTGACTTTCACACTGGGGCAGGGGCCTATTAGCGGTAAAGCGCCGCTAGTTTTAGCGACGCTTTACCGTAGTTTTAGAAGTGCTTTTCGGCCACTAGCGGGGCACTTTTAACCCCTGTTAGCGGCCGAAGAAAAGATTTAAAGCACCCTTGTTGTGGCGCTGCCAAAGCGCTTTGCAGGTGCTTCGGCAGCACTGCCCATTCATTTCAACCGCAACAAAGATGCTACTTGCAGGACTTTTTTTCCCCATCCCGCAAGCGCACTGCCCCAGTGTGAAATCACTCGGGCTTTCACACTGGGGAGGCATGAGAGGCCCTTTTCAGGAGCTTTACATGTGCTATTTTTAGCGCTAAAACACCTGAAAAGCACCTCAATGTGAAAGGGGTCTTAGTTCTGCACTCCTGCAAACCAGATTCAGCCGGGTTAAAGCTGACATCACAGATCTAATCCAGGCTCTGCAGGGATCCCAACAACAATGTTGGGATCCACCCAGATGCTTGACCAGCAGCTGGCCCAGCCTCTCAGTGCGCTGCTGAGAGGCTGAGCCAGCTACTCCAGCCCCCTGCACAGCCTGGCGCGCCAGTATGTGTTGGAGGGGCAGAGCACTGGGCAGTGACTGACAGTCAACATTCTTTGTTCAGAGCCAACCCGAAAACTGGGCGATCAGCAGCATTTGATCACTCAGTTCTCAGTGTAGATGCTGCAGCCATTTAGATGAGTATGTATTTATTTATTTATTTTGGATCTCGCACTTGTGTTTTAACAGAACACACCAGATTGCATAGGTCTGTTAGAGGCCGCCTGCTGTGATGTCATTGTGTAAACGTAAGTCTGCAGGAAGCCATTTTTTTTTAGCAGGGGACTGTTTACAAGCGCTTTTGCACCTTAATTGTGAGTTTCTTTCTACTTTTAATAAAGAGGATTTTTATACTGGTATACACTGTGTGGCGTTTTCTTCTTTTATCTCTGGCATTAAAAACATGGGCGTATGATTGAGGAATTCTCCTGAATGCACCTTTTATGATGAGTGGAGCTTACCTAACCTTACAAGGATTTTTTTGAGAAGATACCTATGGGCCTTTTTGGTTGATGCGCATTCTGACCTTTCTGTAACTACAAGGTCATGGCTATCTGGTAAGCCTGCATGGTGTTACCTGGTGGAGGATCTCTCAGCTTCCTTTCAAGATACCCTCATCTCCTAATCATTTATGTGGGTGGATGTGCTCACCTTTGGACATTTATGTTTATTTCACGTCTGGACTTTGCATATGAGTATTCACTTATATTTTAATATCACATTTATTTGTGGGTTTATTTGATTTTAATTGAATTCTATTTATTTACAGTGTTGGAAATTGCATATTGTATGACTTAATGTTAATATCTCATAGTGTGTTTGCAGCTTTTTCCATCCAATTTTTTTTTCTTTTGCACACCTAAGCGCAGTTTACGATCCTGATAGCAATGTTACAAATGTGTGTTAAAGCCCAATTTCAGCAAACTTAAAAATTCCCTCTTGCAGTGGAGCTGTGCACATATTGCAAGGGTTAGCTACTCGTTTAGCTCTAGGGAGCATGGAAAAGATCATTTCCTGACAGACTCCATGGCAGACTATGTGTGGGTTAACCCCGCCTCCTCTCCACAGCTATAGGACCCCTTACCCATAAATTTGAGCTCACCTCTACAGACAGGTGTTCCTTTTTTGTCCTCCTCACATGGACCCTTCATTATGCAATCAGGTGCAGTCCAGAATGTCTGTCGGATCAGGTACGAGTTGTGCGGTGCACCCAGGGCCCAGCTATGAGCGGGCGAGTGGTTTTTGGGCTGATGGATACCCCTATGGTGGAGGGATGTGGCCCCAACGTACCATGACGGACGGTGGATCTCGGCTGGCAAGGTCTGAAGATTTTTTCTATTTCCATGGCAGATGGTTTTTGTATGTTGTATGTTTTGTTTTCCCTGCTGTTCTCTCTGTCAATACAGCACCGCTAGGCTTAGTATTTGTATGGAACGCTTCTGCGTTCCAGGACGCCATTCCCTTCCTGATCCCGGCCTCCTGAACGACCGCGCATGCGCAGAGCCACGGTGAAACCGAGGCTTGGTTTTCGCGCATGCGCGGTATGGCGGAGGGGTCAGGGGCCGCGCAGGCGCAGTAGGTTCGGCCCCTGCGGTGCATGCGCGCAGTAGGACCGGCCGTGATGTCATTCCGGCGGGTGATTTAAACCACTGAGGAGCCCTATACAGGTGGGATAACCTGTGGGCATATAGCGGCAGCCTCCCGGAGTCTCAATACTACCAGGACGGGGTAAGCACTTCTTTTGCAATGTAATGCTTGTAATGCTGTAGTGTCTCTTAACCACTTGCCGCCCGCCCTATAGCGGATTGACGGCGGCAAAGTGGTTTCAAAATCCTGACTGGACGCGGCGATCGTTGCTTCGGGGTGTCAGTCTGACACCCTGCAACACCGATCTAGGTAAAGAGTCTCCGACGGAGACTCTTTACCACGTGATCAGCCGTGTCCAATCACGGCTGATCACAGTGTAAACAGGAAAAGCCGGTCATCGGCTTTTCCTCACTCGCGTCTGTCAGACGCGAGTAGAGGAGAGCCGATCGGCTGCTCCTCTGACAGGGGGGTTTGTGCTGATAGATTATCAGCGCAGCCCCCCGAGGATGCCCACACTGGACCACCAGGGATGCCACCAGACCACCAGGGATGCCAGCACCAGGTATGCCACCCTAGACCACCAGGGATGCCAGTTAGTGCCCCCTAATGGATGCCAATCAGTGCCCACAATGGATGCCAATCAGTGCCCACAATGGGCATCACTGATTGGCAGGCATTATTGTTTGGCACTGATTGGCATCCATTACAGTACATCAGTGCCGCCTATCAGTGCCCATCCATGCACATCCGTGCCACCTATCAGTGACCATCCATGCCCATCCATGCCGCCTATCAGTGCCCATCCATGCCACCTATCAGTGCCCATTCGTGCCGCCTATCAGTGCCCATTCGTGCCGCCTATCAGTGCCCATTCGTGCCACCTATCAGTGCCCATCCGTGCCGCCTATCAGTGCCCATCCGTGCTGCCTATCCGTGCCACCTATCCGTGCCCATCCGTGCCGCCTATCCGTGCCCATCCATGCCGCCTATCCGTGCCACCTATCAGTGCCGCATATTAGTGCCCATCATCAGTGCCCATCAATGCCACCTCATCAGTGCCACCTCATTGGTGCCACCTCATCAGTGCCCGTCAGTGCAACCCCATCAGTGAAGGAGAAAACGTACTTATTTAAAAAGTTTTGTAACTGAAACAAAAAAAATACATATTTTTTTCAAAATTTTCGGTCATTTTAATTTTTTTTAGCAGAAAATAAAAATCCCAGAGGTGATCAAATACCACCAAAAGAAAGCTCTATTTGTGGGGAAAAAATTATAAAAATTTAGTTTGGGTACAGTGTAGCACGACCGCGCAATTGTCATTCAAAGTGCAACAGCGCAGAAAGCTGAAAATTGGTCTGGGCAGGAAGGTGTATAAGTGTCCAGTATGGAAGTGGTTAAAGGGACAGTTTTTAAAAAAAAAAAAAACTTTTTTTTGTGTGCTGTTCTTGCATTGATTTGCTTATCCTTAGTCTAAGTAGTGTAGTTACGGATCATTGTGTGTCTTCCTTGTCATGAACTCATCTTCACCGCCGTGTGGCCAGCCCTCCCGCACAAGGTATGTGCGGAGTGGGTAGGGGGTTGGTGTCTTTGGTGTCATTAATGCTGGTGGTTGCTAACGGTTACAACCTGCCTACCCTCCTCCCCTCCCTCTGTCTGTATTATCTCTTACAGCCCGGCTACATCAGTTTATCGGTCACAGGATAAGGACCTTGCCAGGCCGCACCATCACCATCACCAATCATCCTCCAGGTCCAGACGTGACACTCCGTCTGGGACCCACTTTCATAGGGGACGTTCACATTGCCCCTCTAAATATAGGAGATGTTCCCATTCCTCCTCTAAGTATAGGAGATGTTCCCATTCCTCCTCTAAGTATAGGAGATGTTCCCATTCCTCCTCTAAGTATAGGAGATGTTCCCATTCCTCCTCAAGTCACCGCTACCACCACCGCGATGATCGCTCTCTTCACAGAGCCTGTTGGGGATGTAAGACTAGAATTCCAGAGGGCAAATTGCTATGCGACCCATGCTATGCCCGAGCGGTCGGTGAGAAAGAGACCGAAAAACAAAATCTTGAGTCTCTTGTTAAATGTGTGGTACAGCAGTCTATGATGGAAATAGATGCCCCCCCACACGAGGAGCCAGTCCACCACCTTGTCTGGCTCCTTGGCTGACGAGGCCCAGGAGGATCCCGGCCAATTCCAGCCCCATGATTCCTCCCATAATTCCTCGCAAGACGAGATGGAGGGAGATGATTCTACGGTGGGATTCGACTACGCTTTAGTCTCTCCTCTAATCAAGGCCGTGAAGGAAACCTTAAAGTTGGAAGATACCACTGCCCCCCCAGAGAAACAAAGAAAACTGTTTAAACAACTGGGGAAAGAACGCTCCAATTTCCCACTTCCATCTGAGCTGAAAGGAGTGCTTGAGGAAGAATGGAGCAAGGGAGATAAGAAGGTTTCTATGCTAAGCAAAACCTCTAGACTGTATCCCTTTAAATCTAAGGACGTTAAGCATTTGGAAAATGCTCCCCTCGTAGATGCAGCAGTAGCATGCGAAGCATGTCACCCTCCTGTTAGATGACACCGTAGCTTTTAAGATGGTCTGGATCGAAAGATTGACCAAGACCTTAAGAGGATATATATCTTGAACGGTATGGCTGGCAAACCAGCCCTAGCCCTTGCAGTCACCTCCAAAGCAATGGAGGCCTGGGTGGAAAATGTCGACTCCGTTCTGAAAGGTGTCTCGGAGGAACTAGCGCAAAGTTCAGCAGTACAAGAACTTAAACTGGCTGTCACCTTTTTGGGAGAAGCTTCAATTGATCTCATCCGCTTGATGGCTAGATCCATGCTATCTTCAGTCACAGCCAAACGAGCACTATGGCTGTGCCCCTGGCTTGCTGATCCAGCCTCAAACAGACATGGTGCAAAATTCCTTTTGAAGGAACTTCCTTGTTTGGAAACAAGCTAGAAAACGCCATTTCAAAGGCTACAGGCGGAAAGTCAGGGTTCCTCCCTCAGGACAGATGTCCGTTTAACCAAAGAAGGCCTCAGCAGAGATGCAGTACAGAGCATTCGAGAGAGGCACGCTCCTATAGGCCCGGACGGGATTTTAGGAGAAGCTGGAACTGGAATAGGCAGACATCTTTCCAAAAATCTGGCAAGAAACAGACGCCCGGTGGGCGTGAGCCAACCAAGTCCTTTTGGGATTGGGCCCGCCCAAGCGGGTCGGGTAGGGGCTCGTCTACGTCTCTTCCGGCACGTCTGGGTGGCCTCGATCTCAGATTATTGGACCATCAAAACAGTCTCAACAGGTCACACATGGTCCTTCACCAAGGTCCCTCCATGCAGATCAATGCAAACTTCACTGCCTCAATCAGAAGAAAAACAAGTTCTTCTTTCATATGTGAATGCCCTGAAAGATCAAGGAGCAGTAGTTTCCGTGCCAAAGAGCGAATTCCAGGGGGTATACTCCCCCCTCTTCCTAGTACAAAAGAATGGCTCTTGGCGTCCAGTTATAGATCTCACTTTCCTAAACAGGTACATAAAGCACGAGAAATTCAAGATGGAATCACTCTCAACCATCCAGAAAGTCATTCAACCAGGCGATTGGTTGATCTCAATAGGTTTAAAGGACACGTATTTCCATGTTCCCGTGGCAGAAGAATTCCACAAATACCTTCGATTTCAGGTTGAACAAGAGCACTTACAATTTATTTGTCTTCCATTCGGGCTAAAGACCTCTCCAAGGGTCTTTTCCAAGGTACTGTTGGCAATTGTGTCTCTTATCAGAATACAGGGTGTGCGTCTGTATCATTATCTGGACAATTTGCTACTACTGTCCGAAGACAAGCAGCAGCTGCTGATCCACAAAGATCAAGTGATCGCTACATTGATAGAGTTCGGATGGCTCCTAAACCGGGAGAAAAGTCAGCTAGAGCCGACCCAACGCCTAACCTATCTAGGAGCTCAATTCTACACCGTAGAGAATACCATCTCTCTTCCGGAAGGAAAAATCCTGGTAATTCGGGAAAGAATATCCTTCGCCCTAGACTACTCTCACCTAAGGGCGTCACAGTGCCTGAAGATAATCGGCACGATGGTGGCCACATCCCCCATGGTCAAATGGGCGATGTGGAGACTTCGTCCTTTTCAATCAGGATTCCTCCAGCAATGGAAGACAGACGATCTCAATCAGCTGATCAGGATTACTCAGTCAATGAGGAACAGTCTCCTCTGGTGGCTTCAACACAAAAACTTGTTAACATGCCACTCCCTTGCTCCCATCCAATGGATGACTGTTACATCCGATGCCAGAAATGCGGGCTGGGGGGCACATTGTGGGGCAGAACTGGCTCAGGGCAAATGGGATGCCCGTCTCCACATTCCAGGGTCAAACGTTCTGGAACTGCGCGCGGCATGGTGCGCCCTTCAAGCCTTCTCCCACCTTCTGAAAGGGAAGTCGGTCCTACTCAAAAAGGACAATACCACCACTGTGGCATATGTGAAGAGGCAAGGGGGCACTCGGAGCTCCGCCCTTCTCCAAGAGGTCGAGCCTATCATGACCTGGGCTCAGAGGAATCTGCTCAACTTGACAGCAGTCTTTATTCCAGGGGAGCAGAACATTTAAGCGGACTTTCTGTCACGCAGCAACCTAGACAACAAAGAATGGTCACTGCATCCACAAACTATTAAGTGGATCCTATCATTGGGAATCGATCCAGAGGTGGATCTGTTTGCATCCCCCTGCAATTACAAAGTAGACAGATACTACACTCAAGGTCGGTGCAGTGAAGCTTTCGGAGTAGATGCATTAACAAGCCATTGGAAATTCAACAAGGCATATGCCTTCCCTCCACCTCCGATCATGCTAAAATTCCTGCAGCGGCTCCAGTTGGAGAAAGTCGAAGTGATAACAATAGCACCATACTGGCCGAACAGGCCATGGTTTCCTCTCCTGAATCTAATGAGCTTCAGGGACCCATTGCCTCTTCCTCTCAGGCCGGACCTTCTTTCTCAGGGGGCGACCCTGCACCCCTGTCCAGCGATACTGGGACTGATGGTCTGGTTCTTGAGAGGGAGAGGCTAGAGTCTCTTGGGTGTGCTTCAGGGGTAACCTCTGCCCTTATGAGCTCCAGAAGGCCTAACACAAACAAAACTTACATATAGAATCTGGGCCAAATTTGTCAGCTTCACGACTTCGGCAGGAAAATCATCTAGAAATCCTAGTGTTCAAGACATTTTGAGTTTTCTCCAAACAGGCTTGGATCTTCCTCTATCGATTAGTTCCCTCAGGGTACAAGTTTCAGCCTTATCAGCATTTTCATGAACATCATGGGCAACTCATCCCCTGGTTCAACAGTTCTTTCAGGGGGCTTCAAGAATCAGGCCTCAGAGGAAACCTAAATTCCCCAAATGGGATCTTCCGCTCGTCCTTGATGCTCTTTCAGCACTTAACAAGGATCTTTCCATTAAGGACTTATCAATCAAACTGGCCTTTCTAGTGGCCATTAGTGATGAGCCGAACACCCCCGGGTTCGGTTCGCACCAGAACCCGCGAACGGACCGAAAGTTCGTACGAACATTAGAACCCTATTAAATACAATGGATGCGAATGTTCGAATTCTAAAGTGCTAATTATAACAACTATTATGCATGTTATTGTCCTAAAAAGGGTTTGGGAACCCGGGTTCTGCACCAGGGGACATGTATCAATGCAAAAAGATGTTTTAAAAACGGTCGTTTTTCGGGAGCAGTCATTTTAATGATGCATAAAGTGAAAAAAAAAAAGTCAAATATTCCTTTAAATATCGTACCTGGGGGGTGTCTAAAGTATGCCTGTGAAGTGCCACGTGTTTCCCGTGTTTAGAACTGTCCCTGCACAAAATGACACTTCTAAAGGAAAAAAAAGCCATTTAAAACTGCTTGCGGCTTTAATGTAATGTCTGGTCCCGGTAATATGGATGAAAATCTTTAAGAAAAATGGCATAGCTACCCCATGACCCCCCCCCCCCTACCCCAGCCCATTACCAGCCCCTTTGGGTCTTGTATGGATATTAAGGGGAACCCCGCACATAAAATAAAAAAGGCCCTATATACTCTGAACAGCCGTATACAGGCGGTGCATACAAGACAGGGACTGTAGGTTTGTTCTTATGTAGAATCTGTTTGTAATTTTGAACAGGTACATTGTTGAAGTGTAGCTCCAGCCCAAAAATCTATTTTTAAACTTTTTGGAAAACATAGGTAAGGGTTATCACCCCTGTAACATTTGTTTTGCTGTCTGTGCCCCTGTTCAGAACATTTCACCTCACTTTCCGTCCCAATGACAACTGTTTTTGAAATGTGGTGTTTTTCTTGAAACAAGGATTGCTGATAAAGCATCAGTACAGAGGAGACACCTTTCTCCCATATTTATTCTTACAGGAGAGAATTTCCCTTCCTAGTGGTAGATTTCCTCTCACTTCCTGTTGTCTTCTTGCGTTTGCAAGTAGGAGTCATTTGTAAGTTGGATGTTTGAAAGTAGGGACCTGCCGTATATACTCTGCAGAAATAGGCCCCTTAGTTGTTGGTGTTGGCACAACACTGTAAGCACTCACAGTTACTCTTGGTTGGTGCTGGAACGCCCTGCTGTCAACTATTATATCAGGAATTTTAATTACATATAATTGTTGAACAGTGGTAGTAAAAATTGGGCCTTTGATGGTGGTGCTGGTGCCACAACACTGTAAGCCCTGACAGTTACTCTTGGTGGGTGCAGCAATGGGCCCTGCTGTGAATTATTAGATCAAGAATTGTAATTGCATGCCCCTGTTGAACAGGGGCTGAAAAATTGGGCCTTTCGTGGTGGTGGTGGTGGTGGTGGTGTTGCCACAACACTGTAAGCCCTCAGAGTTACTCTTGGTGGGTGCAGGAATGGGCCCTGCTGTGAATTATTAGATCAAGAATTGTAATTACATGCCCCTTTTGAACAGGGGCTGAAAAATTGGGCCTTTCGTGGTGGTGGTGGTGGTGGTGGCGTTGCCACAACACTGTAAGCCCTCAGAGTTACTCTTGGTGGGTGCAGCAATGGGCCCTGCTGTGAATTATTAGATCAAGAATTGTAATTGCATGCCCCTGTTGAACAGGGGCTGAAAAATTGGGCCTTAGGCACTGGTGGCACAACACTACAACCCCTCACAGATACGTTACTTGGAGCACAGCAATGAGCCCTGTTGCAAAGTATTGCTTCAAAAATTGTAATGACACGCCCCTGTTAAACAGGGGCTAAAAAATTGGGCCTTAGGCACTGGTGCCACAACACTCCAACCCCTCACAGATACTGTACTTGGAGCACAGCAATGAGCCCTATGGCAAATTATTGCTAAAAAAATTGTAATTACACGCCCCTGTAAAACAGGGGCTGAAAAATTGGGCCTTAGCCACTGGTGGCGGCACCCATAAACAAAAATGATCTTCCAAGCTATCATCATCAATCGTATCATTGAGGACTCGGAGGAGGAGGATAGCCAGTCAACATAACAGCACAGGCACTCAGCATCAGCATCAGTCTTGAAGGGATGTGACATGTTAAAATCAATTAGTCTGTTATATCAGCATCAGGTGTGTGGTAGCTGGTGGTGATCCAAGACTGGTTCATCTTGATGAAAGTCAGTCGATCAACCGAGTCGGTGGACAGGCGCACCCTGTGATCCGTGACAAATCCTCCAGCAGCACTGAATGTGCGTTCCGAAAGAACGCTGGATGCAGGACAGGCCAGTAGCTCAATTGCATACTGTGCAAGCTCTGGCCAGTGATCCATCCTCAAGACCCAGTAAGCCAGAGGATTTTCGGTGGGGAAGGTGTCCAAGTCTGACCTTGCCCCTAGATATTCCTGCACCATGTTTATCAGACGCTGGCGATGGTTGCTGGAACCGATCATACTTTGGGGCTGCGGACTAAAGAATTGTCTGAACGCATCGGTCAGACGGCCACCTTCCCCACCGCTCCTTCTTTGACTGGCCGAAGCCTCAGCAACTCGTTGTCCAGGACCAGGAGTTTGTAACCTCCCAGTCTCTGGGAACGCGTTGCACAGACCTTTCTGCAAGGCCTCCCGGAGTTGTCTCATCCTCTGCTCCCTCTGCGAAGGTAACATAAGGTCCGCAACCTTACCATTGTACCGTGGATCAAGGAGAGTGGCCAGCCAGTAATGGTCCCTCTCCTTGATCCGAAGAATACGAGGATCCTTCCGCAGACTTTGCAGGATCAGGGAGGCCATGCAGCGTAGGTTTGCTGAGGCATTCGCTCCGGAGTCCTCTGGGTCACTAAGGACGACATGATCCGCAGCCACCTCTTCCCAGCCACGTACAAGTCCACTGGTTTCTTGGGACTGTAAATCATCCCTAAAAGACTGCTGCTGATGATGCTGAGTGCCAGCCTCCACCTCCATGCTGACACAATCCTCCTCCTCCTCCTCCTCCTCCTCTTCCTCTTCCTGTGCGATGGGTGGGACAGAAGGAACACTGTCTGGGTAAAGGGGGCCTTGAGAGGCAAGGAAGTCCTCCTCTTCCTGCCTCTGTTCTGCCTCAAGTGCCCTGTCCATTATTCCACGCAGCGTGTGCTCCAACAGGTGGACAAGAGGTACAGTGTCACTGATGCATGCACTGTCACTGCTCACCATCCTCGTGGCCTCCTCAAATGGTGCCAGGACAGTGCATGCATCCCTGATCATGCCCCACTGGCGTGGAGAAAAAAAACCAAGCTCCCCTGACCCTGTCCTGGTGCCGTAGTCGCACAGGTACTCATTGATGGCCCTCTGCTGCGTGTGCAGCCGCTGCAGCATGGCCAACGTTGAGTTCCACCTGGTGGGCATGTCACATATAAGGCGGTTCTTGGGCAGGTTCAACTCCTTTTGCAGCTCAGCCAGGCGAGCACTGGCATTATAAGATCTGCGGAAATGCACACAGACTTTCCTGGCCTGCCTCAGGACATCCTGTAAGCCCGGGTACCTGCCCAAGAACCGCTGCACCACCAGGTTAAGGACGTGAGCCACACAGGGCACATGGGTCAGTTGTCCCTGTCGGAGGGCGGAGAGGAGGTTGGTGCCATTGTCGTAAACCACCATTCCTGGCTTAAGCTGGCGTGGCGTCAACCACCTCTCGGCCTGGCCCTGCAGAGCAGACAGGACCTCTGCCCCAGTGTGGCTTCTGTCCCCCAAACACACCAGCGCAAGCACGGCATGGCATCTTTTTGCCTGCGTACTTGCGTAGCCCCGTGAATGGCTACGGAGCACCGCTGGTTCATAGGACAAACCACAGGAAGAGGCCATGGAGGAAGAAGAAGAGGAGGGGGTGGAGGAGAGAGGTGTGTCACAACCAGTAGTAGCATTTTGGAGGCGTGGCGGTGGAACAACCTCCAACACTACTGCACCTTGTCCTGCATCCTTCCCAGCTGCCAAAAGAGTGACCCAATGGGCCGTGAAAGAAAGGTAACGTCCCTGTCCATGCCTGCTGGACCATGAGTCAGCGGTAATATGCACCTTACCGCTGACCGCCCTGTCCAGCGAGGCCAAGACATTGCCTTCCACATGCCGGTAGAGAGCCGGAATAGCCTTCCGTGAGAAAAAGTGGCGTTTGGGAACCTGCCACTGAGGAACCGCACATTGCACAAACTCACGGAAGGGGGCCGAGTCTACCAACTGAAAAGGCAGCAGTTGAAGCGCTAGCAATTTAGCCAAGCTAGCATTCAACCGCTGGGCATGTGGATGGCTGGGAGTGAACTTCTTTCGACGGTCCAGCAGCTGGGGCAGGGAAATTTGCCTGCTAGAATCGGACGTCGGTGTACTGCTAGCAGAGTGGCCGCAAGTACTTGGCTGTGACACACCTAATTCTACACCTTCATTCCTCTCAGTGCATGTTTCAGAGAGGACTGAAGTTATAGTGGGGTTGGAGATCCCAGCTGATGCGGTGCAAGGAGAGGTCCGCTTTGTTCTTTGGTGTGGGTCTTTGAGGTAGGCTTGCCAACGAGCTGCATGGCAGGTCAACATATGTCTGGTCAGGCATGTGGTACCCAAGCGGCTGATGTTTTGGCCATGCGATATACGCTTGAGACATATGTTGCAAACAGCAGCTGTGCAATCTGATGCACTAGCCTCAAAAAAGGCCCACACCAAGGAACTTTTTGAATGACGGGCAGAGGCAGCGCCCTGCACAGGCGGAGCTCTGCGGTGTGATTCCGTCGGTGTACTGCCCTTACGTTGGCCACCAAAGGGCATCCTGCCTCGTTGGAGATGTGCCTCCTCCTCATCCTCCTCCTCCTCCTCTCTCCTATTAGGCACCCACGTGGAGTCAGTGACCTCATCATCCCCTCCCTCCTCATCACTGGAGCCAATCTGGCAGTATGCTGCAGCTGCTGGAACATGACTGCCAGATTGGTGTCCTTCTTGAGCATCCCCTCTGTCTGCTCTCACGCTACTGCCTTCCTGTAGCTGGGTTTCATCATCAGACCCTTCGAAACGCTGGGCATCCTCCTGGAGCATGTACCCAACACTGTGCTCAAACAGTTCGGGGGACTCCTCAGGAGGAGGACATGGTGGGTCTAGGGAAGGAGTGACTGATGATGAGTCTGACATTGATACCAGGGAAGAGGACGCTTTGGCAGCTGCTTTGCCAGTACCCTGAGCCTGGGTGAGAGAGGATGAGGAGGAGGAGGAGGGCTTGGTCATCCACTCTACCAAGTCTTCGGCATGATGTGGCTCAACATGTCCAGCTGCCGAAAAGAAGGACAAGCGTGTCCCATGGCCATGTGCTGATGACAATGCACCGCGTCCACGACCAGCACTGTTGCCCCCAGACACAGAGCCTGCTTGCCCTCTTTTATTGCCTCCTGACTGTCTGCCTCTCCTTGTTTGCCTTCCAGACATTCTAATAGATGGCCTGCAGGGAGATGGGAAAAAGCAATAAGGGCTACCTTCAGGTGTCCTTCTCTGTCCCTTTACTTAAGGATTTCTAAATATGGTTGAGGATTATTGCTTTTGCACAGAATAGCACAACGACAATTTCCCTGACTGTCCAAAAAACAAGGATTTCAAAGATGGTTGATGAGGAATGCTTTGGCACACTATAGCACAAGGAGAAATCCCCTCACTTTCCTTCTTTGTCCCTAGAAACAAGGACTGGCACAGTGAAAGAAACTGACACTCTCCCTACCTACAGTTTTCTGTCCCTAGAAAAAATGTTTTTTTAAAGCACACTATAGCACAAGGAGAATTCCCCTCACTTTCCTTCTTTGTCCCTAGAAACAAGGACTGGCACAGTGAAAGAAACTGACACTCTCCCTACCTACAGTTTTCTGTCCCTAGAAAAAATGTTTTTTTAAAGCACACTATAGCACAAGGAGAAATCCCCTCACTTTCCTTCTTTGTCCCTAGAAACAAGGACTGGCACAGTGAAAGAAACTGACACTCTCCCTACCTACAGTTTTCTGTCCCTAGAAAAAATGTTTTTTTAAAGCACACTATAGCACAAGGAGAAATCCCCTCACTTTCCTTCTTTGTCCCTAGAAACAAGGACTGGCACAGTGAAAGAAACTGACACTCTCCCTACCTACAGTTTTCTGTCCCTAGAAAAAATGTTTTTTTAAAG
This sequence comes from Rana muscosa, assembly GCA_029206835.1. Classification (NCBI taxonomy): domain Eukaryota; kingdom Metazoa; phylum Chordata; class Amphibia; order Anura; family Ranidae; genus Rana; species Rana muscosa. Next base: position 268,258,669 of record CM055123.1, on the reverse strand, counting down.
CACACAATAGCACAAGGAGAAATCCCCTCACTTTCCTTCTTTGTCCCTAGAAACAAGGACTGGCACAGTGAAAGAAACTGACACTCTCCCTACCTACAGTTTTCTGTCCCTAGAAAAAATGTTTTTTTAAAGCACACTATAGCACAAGGAGAAATCCCCTCACTTTCCTTCTTTGTCCCTAGAAACAAGGACTGGCACAGTGAAAGAAACTGACACTCTCCCTACCTACAGTTTTCTGTCCCTAGAAAAAATGTTTTTTTAAAGCACACTATAGCACAAGGAGAATTCCCCTCACTTTCCTTCTTTGTCCCTAGAAACAAGGACTGGCACAGTGAAAGAAACTGACACTCTCCCTACCTACAGTTTTCTGTCCCTAGAAAAAATGTTTTTTTAAAGCACACTATAGCACAAGGAGAAATCCCCTCACTTTCCTTCTTTGTCCCTAGAAACAAGGACTGGCACAGTGAAAGAAACTGACACTCTCCCTACCTACAGTTTTCTGTCCCTAGAAAAAATGTTTTTTTAAAGCACACAATAGCACAAGGAGAAATCCCCTCACTTTCCTTCTTTGTCCCTAGAAACAAGGACTGGCACAGTGAAAGAAACTGACACTCTCCCTACCTACAGTTTTCTGTCCCTAGAAAAAATGTTTTTTTAAAGCACACTATAGCACAAGGAGAAATCCCCTCACTTTCCTTCTTTGTCCCTAGAAACAAGGACTGGCACAGTGAAAGAAACTGACACTCTCCCTACCTACAGTTTTCTGTCCCTAGAAAAAATGTTTTTTTAAAGCACACTATAGCACAAGGAGAATTCCCCTCACTTTCCTTCTTTGTCCCTAGAAACAAGGACTGGCACAGTGAAAGAAACTGACACTCTCCCTACCTACAGTTTTCTGTCCCTAGAAAAAATGTTTTTTTAAAGCACACTATAGCACAAGGAGAAATCCCCTCACTTTCCTTCTTTGTCCCTAGAAACAAGGACTGGCACAGTGAAAGAAACTGACACTCTCCCTACCTACAGTTTTCTGTCCCTAGAAAAAATGTTTTTTTAAAGCACACTATAGCACAAGGAGAAATCCCCTCACTTTCCTTCTTTGTCCCTAGAAACAAGGACTGGCACAGTGAAAGAAACTGACACTCTCCCTACCTACAGTTTTCTGTCCCTAGAAAAAATGTTTTTTTAAAGCACACTATAGCACAAGGAGAATTCCCCTCACTTTCCTTCTTTGTCCCTAGAAACAAGGACTGGCACAGTGAAAGAAACTGACACTCTCCCTACCTACAGTTTTCTGTCCCTAGAAAAAATGTTTTTTTAAAGCACACTATAGCACAAGGAGAAATCCCCTCACTTTCCTTCTTTGTCCCTAGAAACAAGGACTGGCACAGTGAAAGAAACTGACACTCTCCCTACCTACAGTTTTCTGTCCCTAGAAAAAATGTTTTTTTAAAGCACACTATAGCACAAGGAGAAATCCCCTCACTTTCCTTCTTTGTCCCTAGAAACAAGGACTGGCACAGTGAAAGAAACTGACACTCTCCCTACCTACAGTTTTCTGTCCCTAGAAAAAATGTTTTTTTAAAGCACACAATAGCACAAGGAGAAATCCCCTCACTTTCCTTCTTTGTCCCTAGAAACAAGGACTGGCACAGTGAAAGAAACTGACACTCTCCCTACCTACAGTTTTCTGTCCCTAGAAAAAATGTTTTTTTAAAGCACACTATAAAAACAAGGAGAAATCCCCTCACTTTCCTTCTTTGTCCCTAGAAACAAGGACTGGCACAGTGAAAGAAACTGACACTCTCCCTACCTACAGTTTTCTGTCCCTAGAAAAAATGTTTTTTTAAAGCACACTATAGCACAAGGAGAATTCCCCTCACTTTCCTTCTTTGTCCCTAGAAACAAGGACAGGCACAGTGAAAGAAACTGACACTCTCCCTACCTACAGTTTTCTGTCCCTAGAAAAAATGTTTTTTTAAAGCACACTATAGCACAAGGAGAAATCCCCTCACTTTCCTTCTTTGTCCCTAGAAACAAGGACTGGCACAGTGAAAGAAACTGACACTCTCCCTACCTACAGTTTTCTGTCCCTAGAAAAAATGTTTTTTTAAAGCACACTATAGCACAAGGAGAAATCCCCTCACTTTCCTTCTTTGTCCCTAGAAACAAGGACTGGCACAGTGAAAGAAACTGACACTCTCCCTACCTACAGTTTTCTGTCCCTAGAAAAAATGTTTTTTTAAAGCACACTATAGCACAAGGAGAATTCCCCTCACTTTCCTTCTTTGTCCCTAGAAACAAGGACTGGCACAGTGAAAGAAACTGACACTCTCCCTACCTACAGTTTTCTGTCCCTAGAAAAAATGTTTTTTTAAAGCACACTATAGCACAAGGAGAAATCCCCTCACTTTCCTTCTTTGTCCCTAGAAACAAGGACTGGCACAGTGAAAGAAACTGACACTCTCCCTACCTACAGTTTTCTGTCCCTAGAAAAAATGTTTTTTTAAAGCACACTATAGCACAAGGAGAATTCCCCTCACTTTCCTTCTTTGTCCCTAGAAACAAGGACTGGCACAGTGAAAGAAACTGACACTCTCCCTACCTACAGTTTTCTGTCCCTAGAAAAAATGTTTTTTTAAAGCACACTATAGCACAAGGAGAAATCCCCTCACTTTCCTTCTTTGTCCCTAGAAACAAGGACTGGCACAGTGAAAGAAACTGACACTCTCCCTACCTACAGTTTTCTGTCCCTAGAAAAAATGTTTTTTTAAAGCACACTATAGCACAAGGAGAATTCCCCTCACTTTCCTTCTTTGTCCCTAGAAACAAGGACTGGCACAGTGAAAGAAACTGACACTCTCCCTACCTACAGTTTTCTGTCCCTAGAAAAAATGTTTTTTTAAAGCACACTATAGCACAAGGAGAATTCCCCTCACTTTCCTTCTTTGTCCCTAGAAACAAGGACTGGCACAGTGAAAGAAACTGACACTCTCCCTACCTACAGTTTTCTGTCCCTAGAAAAAATGTTTTTTTAAAGCACACTATAGCACAAGGAGAAATCCCCTCACTTTCCTTCTTTGTCCCTAGAAACAAGGACTGGCACAGTGAAAGAAACTGACACTCTCCCTACCTACAGTTTTCTGTCCCTAGAAAAAATGTTTTTTTAAAGCACACTATAGCACAAGGAGAAATCCCCTCACTTTCCTTCTTTGTCCCTAGAAACAAGGACTGGCACAGTGAAAGAAACTGACACTCTCCCTACCTACAGTTTTCTGTCCCTAGAAAAAATGTTTTTTTAAAGCACACAATAGCACAAGGAGAAATCCCCTCACTTTCCTTCTTTGTCCCTAGAAACAAGGACTGGCACAGTGAAAGAAACTGACACTCTCCCTACCTACAGTTTTCTGTCCCTAGAAAAAATGTTTTTTTAAAGCACACTATAGCACAAGGAGAAATCCCCTCACTTTCCTTCTTTGTCCCTAGAAACAAGGACTGGCACAGTGAAAGAAACTGACACTCTCCCTACCTACAGTTTTCTGTCCCTAGAAAAAATGTTTTTTTAAAGCACACTATAGCACAAGGAGAATTCCCCTCACTTTCCTTCTTTGTCCCTAGAAACAAGGACTGGCACAGTGAAAGAAACTGACACTCTCCCTACCTACAGTTTTCTGTCCCTAGAAAAAATGTTTTTTTAAAGCACACTATAGCACAAGGAGAAATCCCCTCACTTTCCTTCTTTGTCCCTAGAAACAAGGACTGGCACAGTGAAAGAAACTGACACTCTCCCTACCTACAGTTTTCTGTCCCTAGAAAAAATGTTTTTTTAAAGCACACTATAGCACAAGGAGAAATCCCCTCACTTTCCTTCTTTGTCCCTAGAAACAAGGACTGGCACAGTGAAAGAAACTGACACTCTCCCTACCTACAGTTTTCTGTCCCTAGAAAAAATGTTTTTTTAAAGCACACTATAGCACAAGGAGAATTCCCCTCACTTTCCTTCTTTGTCCCTAGAAACAAGGACTGGCACAGTGAAAGAAACTGACACTCTCCCTACCTACAGTTTTCTGTCCCTAGAAAATTTTTTTTTTTAAAGCACACTATAGCACAAGGAGAAATCCCCTCACTTTCCTTCTTTGTCCCTAGAAACAAGGACTGGCACAGTGAAAGAAACTGACACTCTCCCTACCTACAGTTTTCTGTCCCTAGAAAAAATGTTTTTTTAAAGCACACTATAGCACAAGGAGAAATCCCCTCACTTTCCTTCTTTGTCCCTAGAAACAAGGACTGGCACAGTGAAAGAAACTGACACTCTCCCTACCTACAGTTTTCTGTCCCTAGAAAAAATGTTTTTTTAAAGCACACTATAGCACAAGGAGAAATCCCCTCACTTTCCTTCTTTGTCCCTAGAAACAAGGACTGGCACAGTGAAAGAAACTGACACTCTCCCTACCTACAGTTTTCTGTCCCTAGAAAAAATGTTTTTTTAAAGCACACTATAGCACAAGGAGAAATCCCCTCACTTTCCTTCTTTGTCCCTAGAAATAAGGACTGGCACAGTGAAAGAAACTGACACTCTCCCTACCTACAGTTTTCTGTCCCTAGAAAAAATGTTTTTTTAAAGCACACTATAGCACAAGGAGAATTCCCCTCACTTTCCTTCTTTGTCCCTAGAAACAAGGACTGGCACAGTGAAAGAAACTGACACTCTCCCTACCTACAGTTTTCTGTCCCTAGAAAAAATGTTTTTTTAAAGCACACTATAGCACAAGGAGAAATCCCCTCACTTTCCTTCTTTGTCCCTAGAAACAAGGACTGGCACAGTGAAAGAAACTGACACTCTCCCTACCTACAGTTTTCTGTCCCTAGAAAAAATGTTTTTTTAAAGCACACTATAGCACAAGGAGAATTCCCCTCACTTTCCTTCTTTGTCCCTAGAAACAAGGACTGGCACAGTGAAAGAAACTGACACTCTCCCTACCTACAGTTTTCTGTCCCTAGAAAAAATGTTTTTTTAAAGCACACTATAGCACAAGGAGAAATCCCCTCACTTTCCTTCTTTGTCCCTAGAAACAAGGACTGGCACAGTGAAAGAAACTGACACTCTCCCTACCTACAGTTTTCTGTCCCTAGAAAAAATTTTTTTTAAAGCACACTATAGCACAAGGAGAATTCCCCTCACTTTCCTTCTTTGTCCCTAGAAACAAGGACTGGCACAGTGAAAGAAACTGACACTCTCCCTACCTACAGTTTTCTGTCCCTAGAAAAAATGTTTTTTTAAAGCACACTATAGCACAAGGAGAAATCCCCTCACTTTCCTTCTTTGTCCCTAGAAACAAGGACTGGCACAGTGAAAGAAACTGACACTCTCCCTACCTACAGTTTTCTGTCCCTAGAAAAAATGTTTTTTTAAAGCACACTATAGCACAAGGAGAATTCCCCTCACTTTCCTTCTTTGTCCCTAGAAACAAGGACTGGCACAGTGAAAGAAACTGACACTCTCCCTACCTACAGTTTTCTGTCCCTAGAAAAAATGTTTTTTTAAAGCACACTATAGCACAAGGAGAAATCCCCTCACTTTCCTTCTTTGTCCCTAGAAACAAGGACTGGCACAGTGAAAGAAACTGACACTCTCCCTACCTACAGTTTTCTGTCCCTAGAAAAAATGTTTTTTTAAAGCACACTATAGCACAAGGAGAAATCCCCTCACTTTCCTTCTTTGTCCCTAGAAACAAGGACTGGCACAGTGAAAGAAACTGACACTCTCCCTACCTACAGTTTTCTGTCCCTAGAAAAAATGTTTTTTTAAAGCACACTATAGCACAAGGAGAATTCCCCTCACTTTCCTTCTTTGTCCCTAGAAACAAGGACTGGCACAGTGAAAGAAACTGACACTCTCCCTACCTACAGTTTTCTGTCCCTAGAAAAAATGTTTTTTTAAAGCACACTATAGCACAAGGAGAAATCCCCTCACTTTCCTTCTTTGTCCCTAGAAACAAGGACTCGCACAGTAAAACACACTGACACTCTCCCTACCTATCCTTCTCTTTCCCTAAACTAAAGGAATCCAGGTTAAGCAAGAAAGAAATAAATGTCACTGTCCCTGCCTATGCTTGTCTTTCCCTGCTCCGGAACACACTACACTAGGCCGCCGTGCTGGCGGCCTTTTATAGTGTGGGGCGTGTACTAAACACCCTCAGCAATAATTGGCCACAGGCATCCTGCCTGTGGCCAATCATTGCTCTCCTCGCTGCCGGCGCTGTGATTGGCCAAGCATGCGGGGTCACAGTGCATGCTTGGCCAATCACAGCGCCTGGATGACACTGCAATGGCGTAGTGCATTGTGGGCCGTTCGCGTCACTCGAATTTGGCGCGAACGGCCCAAATCGTTCGATCTTCGTCGAACGATCGAACAGCCGATGTTCGAGTCGAACGTATGTTCGACTCGAACACGAAGCTCATCCCTAGTGGCCATTACTTCAGCCAAAAGGGTTTCAGAAATAAGCTTCCTGGGTTGTCAAGAACCCTTTTTGACTTTCTTCCCGAACAGAGTGGTCCTTATTCCCATGCTTAGGTCTAGGCCAAAAGTCACGTCAATTTTCCACGAAAATCAGGAAATAGTCCTTCTTACTTTCAGTTCTCCGGAATCAGCAGATGCTCATCCCTTGGATGTGGACGAGACTCTGAAAGAATATCTGCGAGTCACTTCATCTTGTAGAAGCTCGAACTACCTGTTCTTGTTACATTCTGGCAGCAACAAAGGAAAGAGGGCTTCCTCCAGAACGATAGCAGCCTGGATCGTTCAATCAATTCAACAGGCCTACAGGGCAAAGGGCTTGGCTCCTCCAGAGGCGGTGATGGCTCATTCCACCAGAGGCATGGCAGCCTCATGGGCAGCAGCTTGACACGTGGCTCCTGAAGTGATATGCAAGGCAGCTTTGTGGTCTTCTATTAATACTTTTATGACTCATTATTGTATTGAGCCTGCTTCCCTTTCCTCTGTTACTTTTGGTCGAAAAATCCTGTCATTGACGGGAAAGATTAAATATTTTTTGTTCAAGCATACCCTCCCGTGTGGATTGGCTAGTTATTTCCCACACGTAGTCTGCCATGGAGTCTGTCAGGAAAACTGAAAATTTATTACCAAATACTTACCGTAATTTTCCTTTCCTGATAGACTCCATGGCAGACGGAGTCCCCACCCATGGAAAAAAATATGAGAGTTGAAATTTGAGACGGCTAGTTACGGAACACTTGTCTGTAGAGGTGAGCTCAAATTTATGGGTAAGGGGTCCTATAGCTGTGGAGAGGAGGCGGGGTTAACCCACACATAGTCTGCCATGGAGTCTATCAGGAAAGGAAAATTACGGTAAGTATTTGGTAATAAATTTTCCGTTTTACTTACTCGATCCTCCACACTGCTAAACTGGTCCCCTCAGTGGAGTGTTACTCCTTTTTCCCCTGATAATTTTCTTTTGAACGAAACTAGTCGGGAGGAGCTACAGTGGTGATTTTATCACATCCGCTGGGGTGTCTGAATGTGATTGATTGTTTTATATGCGATTTTACTTCTGCCTTCTTGTAAGTAGTTTTAACCTTCATTAACCACCTCAATACCGCATGCCGTCATATGACGTCCTGGACTTTAGGGAGGATATCTGAATGATGCCTGCAGCTACAGGCATCATTCAGATATCCTTCTTTTCAGCAGGTCGATTCTGCACACCATAAGAATGATCATAGCAGCAGTTCTGCCGCTTGATAGTTCTTATAGGCGACGGGATGGGAAGACCCCCTCCCCCCTCCCGCCGCCATCCGGTGCTTCTCTGGGCTCTCCCGTGCCATCGAGGGCCCGGAGAACGAATCGGTCGGCGCCGGATGATGAGGATAGAGATTTCTCTATGACCGTCGGAGGCCCGGGGGCGACGTTACAACGTCACGCCCGGGTACCCGGAAGTAAACAAAGCCGTGATCGCGTCTGTCAGCATGAGATTGGTGAAATTTTTTTTCCGATCTCATGCTTTCCAGCCTGGAGGAGAGATGTGGAGGTCTTATTGACCCGCATCTCTCCATAAAGAGGACCTGTCACAATAGATTCCTATTACAAGGGATGTTTACATTCTTTGTAATAGGAATAAAAGTGATCAAAGATTTTTTTTTTTTTAAAGTGTAAAAATAAAATAAATGAAATAAAAAAAAATATATATTTTTTTAAAACGCGCCTGTCCCCGGTAGCTCGCGCTCAGAAGCGAACACACACGTAAGTCCCGCCCACATATGTAAACGCCATTAAAACCACACATGTGAGGTATCGCCACGTGCGTTAGAGCGTGTGCAACAATTCTAGCACTAGACCTCCTCTGTAACTCTAAACTGGTAACCTGTAAAAAAAATTAAGCGTTGCCTATGGAGATTTTTAAGTACCGAAGTTTGGCGCCATTTCATGAGTGTGCGGAATTTTAAAGCGTGACATGTTAGGTATCTATGTACTCGGCGTAACATCATCTTTCACATTATGCAAAAAAATTGGGCTAACTTTACTGTTTTGTTATTTTTTAATTAATGAAACCGTTTTGTTTTGTTTTTCAAAAAAAGGCGTTTGAAAAATTATTGCGCAAATACTGTGCGAGATAAAAAGTTGCAATGACTGCCACTTTATTCCCTAGGGTGTCTGCTAAAAAAATATATATAATGTTTGGGGGTTCTGAGTAATTTCTAGCAAAACAATTATGATTATTACATGAAGGAGAGAAGTGCCAGAATAGGCCCGGTATTGAGGGGGTTAAAAAGCTTGGCTTTTTAATTACTACACTTTGAGTTCCTCTTTTGTCTCTCCCTTTTGCTGAGTCCACTGATTGTGTGGTAACCCATCCTGGAATCTTGGCTCCTGATATCCATCCATCCCATAGGGATACTGGGATAAAGTGCAGCCAGAGCTGGAAATAGCATTGGTAAAAAGACAGTAATGCAATAGTGGGCGCTTTACAAATAAAAGTGTTCTGCGTCTGGGTAGAAATGGGATAACAGGCCTCTTTAACCACCTGAACATGACAGGTAGAGGACTTAATAAATACGTACATATAGCTATAATTCCACAGAAAGACAGGCATCACGGTTTACACAGAAACCTTTTGTTGATGTTCTGCCTTAGAACATAAAGGTTGAGATAACACTTGAACGTTTATGATTGTCAAGGAGCCAGAACTCTATGGATATCCAACCAGCATAGTTTGTGTTCAGAAGGTCAGAGGCGTATCTAGTGAAAAAGGTGCCTATGGCAAGCACTGAAACTGCGCCCCTGTCAAAACATTTGAAACCCATCTTTCAGATAACCTTAACAAAAAAAAGCACCAGAACCCATAAATGCAGTAACATCAGCACCCATAAAACGGCCTTACCAGAATCCATAAATGCAGTAACATCAGCACTCATAATTGCAGTAATATCAGCACCCATAAATGCTGCCTTACCAAAACCCATAAATTCAGTAATATCAGCACCCATAAATGCGGTAACAGCACCCATAAATGCAGTAATATCAGCACTCATAAAAGCGGCCTTACCAGCACCCATAAATGCAGTAACATCAGCACCCATAATTGCAGTAATATCAGCACCCATAAATGCGGCCTTACCAGCACCTATAAATGCAGCCTTACCAGCACCCATAAATGCGGCATTACCAGCACCTATAAAAATGCAGCCTTACCAGCACCTATAAAAATGAAGCCTTACGAGAACCCATAAATGCAGTAATATCAGCACCTATAAATGCGGAGGAATCGTGCAGTGTATGGGCACTTAGCAGGAGGGAGAGAGAGCGGCCTCCATGGGGGCCGATCATGCGGTGGATGGGCACAGCACTGGGCAGAAAGGCAGAGTGGAATGGAACATCAGAAACAGTGACTGCGCGCAGTGGTACACAGACAGGTCACACTCACTGGCAGTGGCACGGTGATGATCAGGGACACGCAGCGGTACAGGGGATGTTTCCTCATAATGGATACAGTCCTCCGCCACTGCTGCTCCAGCATAGTTGCCAACATTGCAAAAAAAACATCTGGGACACTTTTTTGTATTGAGGCGGAGCCTTGTTATAATTAGGGGGCGGGGCATTCATTTGTAGGCGTGTCATGCTGAAATGAAAAATGTGCCGAAAAATGGGCGTGGTTTACGCACGATAGTGGGTGTGGCTTACATGGGCGTGGTTCAAAGGGGTGTGGCTACAGTCCGAGGTGAGAGAAAGAGAGAGAAAGAAAGAGAGAGAAAGAAATAGAAAGAAAGAAGCCAGATCCTACACCACAATAGAAATGTGTAACAAAATTGGCAGATAAGTATACTCCAAAACACCTGTTGGCGCTTCAATCATCCCGACACCATGTTTGTTATGGTGTCAGGGTGATTGAAGCGCATTATTTCTATTATTACATTGGAATATAAAATTAAATCATTCAACTCACCATAATGCTGAATCAGTGGGACCCCTAAGCGTGTCACCTGCCACTTCGCCTGCCACCAGATGCCATCAAATGCCCCCAGCAGAGTCCGTCCTTACATCAGGTGCCCCCAGCAGAGTCAGTCCTTACATCAGGTGCCCCCAGCAGAGTCCATCCTTACATCAGGTGCCCCCAGCAGAGTCTGTCCTTACAAACTCTCCACTCTCTTGTGTACGGCAGTGGCGTCACTAGGGTTGGTGTCACCTGGTGGGGTAAAACATGGTGTCACCCCCCCCCCGTCTAGGCTACCCAGCTCCATTCAGGTAGCGCACGGTCACAGGGTGCACCCCAAACCAGCCCCTGTAAATGATAGTATAGGGTGGTATAGTGGCAGATTAGGGTAAAATAGGGTGGTATAGTGTCAGGTTGAGGTGGTATATGACAGGTTAGGGTGGTACAGGGCAGGTTAGGGCGGTATTGGGGTGGTATAGGGCAAGTTAGGGTGGCACAGGGCAGGTTGAAGTGGCACAGGGCAGATTGAAGTGGCACAGGGAAGGCTTGGATGGCAAAGCGCAGGCTGTGGTGGTATAGGGCAGGCTGGGGTGGTACAGGGCAGGTTGGGGTGGTACAGGGCAGGTTGGGGTGGCACAGAGCAGGTTGGGTAGTATAGGGCAAGTTAGGGTGGCATAGGGCAGGTTGGGGTGGTATAGGGCAGGTTAGGTTGGCACAGGGCAGGCTGGGTTGGTATAGGGCAGTTTGGAGTGGTACAGGGCAGGATGGGGTGGTATAGGGCAGGCTTGGGTGGTATAGCGCAGGCTGGGGTGGTATAGGGCTGGTTGGGGTAATACAGGGCAGGCAGGCGGTGGTATAGGGCAGGCTGGGGTGGTATAGGGCAGGTTGGGGTAATACAGGGCAGGCTGTGGTGGTACAGGGCAGGCTGGGGTGGCACAGGGCAGGCTGGGGTGGCACATGGTCCAAAAACTAAGAAAATTAATATGATTGAAGATCAGATGTGGCACTACATGTCTCAGCAGCAGGTAATAAGGTGTGAGTGAGGATCAGCTGTGGCACTACATGTCCCAGCACGCTTGATGGCAGGTTGCCCTGTGTTGTGTAGGTAGGGGTGGAAATGCTATGCTTGGTGCCCATTATCCCCGGAGCTGGCAGCACACACACTCACTGTTGAGCAGAGCTCTCTCTCTCTCTCTCTCTCTCTCTCTCTCTCTCTCTCTCGTGCTGGTGTCCTCCTCGGGGAGTAGCAGTGTGATGACAGTCAGGTGTAATACGATGAGCCGATCTCATACACCTCCTCTCTATAACCGAGCACATGCACACTCACTGTTTGTGATCTCCTCTAGTACAGAGCTGCTCTGACTCCCCGGGCTGCCATCATGTGCAGCGGCAGCTACACAGTTCCTGGCTTCCACGTGTGTTAAGTGTAGAGAGGAGGGGCCTCTAGGCTTCAGTGTATACTTGTACACTGAAGAGAGAAGCTGATTGGATGCCCATCCTCTCTCCACTGAACACAAGGGGAAATGTACTGGCAGAGGCGACGGCGGCCATTTTTCTGTAGCCCGTCGGCTGCTTTTTCCGTAAAACACTCCCGATTTTCCCGGGACAAAAGCAAAATCCCGGGAAAATAATCGGGACAAGCTTAATTCGGGACGAGGGTCCCAAATTCGGGATTGTCCCGGGAAATTCGGGACTGTTGGCAACTATGCTCCAGCACCTCTGACACTGTACAGAGGGAGTAGGATCACCAGCGGCCCTGTTTGCTTAGCACACACGCACAATCGCACATGATGAGGACTTTAAGGCCTCTTTCACACTGGGGGGGTGGGGGCGTTGGCTTTACCGTAGTTTTCGCTGCGCTATTCAGCCGCTAGCGGGGCACTTTTAACCCCGGCTAGCAGCCGAGAAAGGGTTAAAAAACCACCTGCAAAGCGCCGCTTTGATTTCAATGGACAGGGGCACTTTAGGAGCCACTCCTACAGCGCCTGAAAGATGCTGCTTTTTTTCAGGGCGCTTTGCAGGCGCTATTTTTAGCGTTATAGTGCCTGCAAAGCGCCTCAGTGAGAAAGGGGTCTTAGGCTACTTTCACACTGAGGCACTTTGCAGGTGCTACAGCGCTACAAAATAGCGCCTGAAAAGCGACCTGAAAGAGCCTCTTTTCTCACTCCATTGTGAAAGCCCGAGGGCTTTCACACTGGAGCGGTGCGCTGGCAGGACGCTCAAAAAAAGTCCTGCTAGCCGCATCTTTAAGTTACTGTAGGAGCGGTGTACACACTGCTTCTAAAGTGCCCCTGCCCATTGAAATCAATGGGCAACGCAACCGAACCGCCAGCAAAGCACTGCTGCAACGGCGCGGTTTTAACCCTTTTTGGACTGCTAGTGGTGTGCTGGCAGGACGCTCAAAAAAGTCCTGCCAGCCGCATCTTTGAGGCGCCCCACTAGCGCCGTAAAAAACGTCAGTAAAGCGCCGCTAAAATATCGTCTCTTTACCGCCGACGGCGCAACGCCCCAGTGTGAAAGTAGCCTAAGTCATCATGTGCCAGGCACAGACCCAAACAGAAGCAAGCAAGCAGCCAATCAAATATAGTGCTCAATATGGATTAAATAAATTGAATTATTCATAGCCATAGATATCATAAATAAAGTGATTTGTGCAACAGCAGGTACTACTTGCACAAATCACTTTATTTATGATATCTATGGCTATGAATAATTCAATTTATTTAATCCATATTGAGCACTATATTTGGCAGTTGGCACACATCATCATATTGTACACATGATGATAACATAACACAGTACACGTGTGACTATAGAATATAGTACCTGCTGCAGTGCTGTGCTGCCTGCCTGGCTGGGGGTTCCAGAGACTAGTCTCCTCTCTGTCAGACTCCGACTAGCCAGTTCTTCTTCTCCTCAGTGACCTCACCAAGTGACGACGGCGACGTCACCGACCCGCTCGCGCTCGCCGTTTGGGGAGAAGGTGAAGCTGTGATGCGCAGAGGACTAGAGGGTAGGCGGAGCTTTAGGAGGAGCCTCCGCAAGTTAGCCGAATGTTAGTCTGGGCAGTGGGCAATCCCACTCATAGACAAGCATGGGGGCGCCCGCGACCCGCGCCTATCACCCTCCTACATGCCAGCCAGGAAAACATTACTTTTAAGTGAATTGCCGTGCCGCCGCCGGCACCGGGACTATAGTGCAGGATGCGGCCGCAGGAGAACGGGTGGGAATTTTTTTTTCATGCAGGGAACTTTTTTTGGCGCCCCCCCCCCCCCTACGGCGCCCATGGTTCTTGCCCTGCCTGCCATACCTTGGATACGCCACTGCAGAAGGTAGGGAGACTTTGTAAGTCATGGGAGATGAAGAAGAGATTAGCACTTAGTCTGGTGTTTGAGATCATCATCCATGTTTCTGATTTCACACCTCACACTCTTTCCCACATTGTACTGTGCAGTAAATAAATTCTTGCTTCCAGCTCACTTAGGAGACAGGCGCCTATCATCTTTACACTCTGAGAAAAGAACCATCAGGAGCGGCCCGTCCATTAGGGGCGCCCGGGCACTGCCCCCTCTCTCCAGGCCACCCCCTATATGCAATGGATAGATTCAGGCATAGCCTGAATCTATCCATGGCCGCCACAGCCACCCCCTATAATGAATATTGACTGTTGCAACACTGATCCTCCTCCTGGCCAATCGGCTAGCGTGTCTGATACCCATCACCGATTGGCTGAAAGGACAGGTGATCCTATTGGACACCTAGGAGGAGGGGAGGAGATGCACGGCAGAAGCGAGGAGGAGAAGAGCCGCTGGCCGATGCATGGATGCCCAGTCCCGCCAATGCCTGGATGCCCGATCCCCGCTGCCGCTCCTCGGATGCCCGATCTCCGCCGCGCCTCGGATTTTTGATCCACTGCTTCTCCCCCCATGCAGATGGGCTAAGTGCATGAACCCAGCATATACTGTCCTTCAAAACAATCAATAATAGAGCTTCATGGCATGAGCAAAATGCACACCTATCAAGTGAAAAAAACTGCTTAATGTATTCCACATTTAAATAATTTGCACATAGAATTGCAATTCAGAACTTAAGATGTCATCTTATCAAGTAATAATTCTTCAGTAATCAGACCTTAAATCTTTAACTACCTGAACTGCCTCTAAATAGAATCACTTATCATAATTGCACCCTTCTGCTTCATTGTGATCCAAAAAAATGAAAAATAGATCCCACCTGTATAGTAGAAATTGCATAACTCTTGTGATTAAGTACAGCACCTCTGATTACAGCGAGATTTTATTAAGTGCCAGCGCTGCAGGATGAGCGATGAGTAGTATTTAATACAGCTGTCAGTATGGAATGTTTTTTTATGCGTTCTTATCTCTGAGCAACACACAACTTTGCATTTACTGATTCATCTGCCAGTCCGGATTAGTACATTGAAGGGGTTTTCTAGGTTACTTTTAGATTCATCCAATTCCCTCTTGAACCCCTCAATAATGAACAGATAAAGTCGCTTTGTGAAGTTAGATATAGTGTTTCACGCTGTCCTTTGCTGTAACAGAGACCTCTTTACATTTGTCCTGTGCATCATTGGGTGGGAAACTCAGAGCGGTATCCCTATGGAGTTCTTAGACAACAACTAAACAGCATTGGTACTGAAAGGTAGTGCAGAGTCACGCAAAAAAAGAAAAAGAAAACTGCATCTCTTTTCATTTCTGACCAGCTACAGTCAGAACATTTTGTTTTTACCTTGAAGAAGTTTGTCAGGAAAGTTTTAATGGTTTTCATATACAAAGGAAGCATCCTGTTGAGGCCAGGAGTAGGTCTGTGCAGTGAGCAGGGCTTTCGGAACAGGACAGGCAAACCAAGCAACTTCTTGGGGCCCCCAGCTGACCTGGGGCTCCAGCAGAGCTGCCTCCCCTCCCGCGATTGGCGGCCCCCCCACCCGCGATTGGTGGCCCCCTCCCCCCGCGATTTGGCGGCCCCCTCCTCCCGCGATTGGCGGCCCCCCACCCGCGATTGGCAGCCCCCCACACCCGCGATTGGTGGCCCCCTTCTCCCTCGACTTGGCGGCCCCCCTCCCGCGATCAGCGTCGATGTCCCGCGTTAGCACCCCCCCTTCTGAAAAAAAAATTGTGTAGCACCCCCCCCCCCCGCTTCTCAAAAAAAAATCAGTAGCACCCCCCCCCCCCGCTTGGGGGCCCCAAATTCTCAATCTGCTTGGGGCCCCCAAATTCCTTCAAACGGCCCTGGCAGTGAGGAACCGCTAACCGAGGCTAAGTGAGCCGGAAAAGCCAGTGTAATAGCAGCTGTCAAAGCGTAGCCCGGGTACTTGGCATTTTTGCTGCTGGCATTATTTATATTGGAGAAAAACCCCGGCATTGGGCAATTCGTTTATGTTGGACTTTTTATTTTTGCCTTTCAATAAAAGTGGGCAACCAGGCCCCTAAGATAAAGTATGGACTGACGTGAACTAACTTGAAAAACACATCTACCACTAAAGTTAGGCATCCTCCTGACCAGATCACACACCTTACAACCAATTTGCTATAGCACACCTGATAACAAAAGAAGACTACAGACTTTACACAGCCCTCAAATCTATTATGATAGTTGTTATGCTGAGGGTATATGTACAGAAAAATCTGTAAGGTGAACTTACACAGGGCACCCTACTCACCCCCCACCCCCCTCCAGTCCCACTGACCTGGAGCGCGGTGATCACTCGCACTGACATATTGGATCGGCGGATCACCGGTCCGGGGCTTAGAAATCCCTGCAGCTTAATCTCCAAAACGTACCTTGCCAGGATTCTCCAGCACCCGGGTTCACTTACTCCCTGAGACCTCCAGACTTCCTGAACCCGCTACCCGCCTCAGTCTTGCAAAGCAAAAGAACAAATTCTTCTGGACTGCAGCACTCCGAATAAAAAGCCTTTATTTGTAAAATCCAAAAAAACACACTGCAGATCACAGCACACTGGTCAAGCTGACGCGTTTTACACTGTACTAGTGTTTAATCATAGCTATGATTAAACACTAGTACAGTGTGAAACGCGTCAGCTTGACCAGTGTGCTGTGATCTGCATTGTGTTTTTTGGGATTTTGGATTTTACAAATAAAGGCTTTTTATTCGGAGTGCTGCAGTCCAGAAGAATTTGTTCTTTTGCATTGCCTGATTGTGCATTGCTTGCACCCGTGGTGTTTGGGAAGAAGTGATCGCCTGAAAGATATTCACACCTGAGCGGCTTTCTTCCTTTGTTACCCGCCTCAGTCTTCTCAGCTTCCCAGACTCTCTCTTGGTCTCCCAAGCCTGCGTAACTGTCCCGGTTGTCTCAATCCTTTGGCAAAAAGCCGCCACACTAGGGATGTAGTCTTTGAAAGGCACCACCAGCTCTGCTGACAGGGGTCTGTCTCCACACGGCAGCCACTGCAATGCCAACTCCCCCTCCTACTCCTGCAACTCTCCCCAGACCATAAAAATAAGGACTGTGCACCTGGGCACACACCCTGCTGGTCTTTCAAAAAATCCAGACACTGGGTTGGAGGTTTATTCCCTCCAAATGCACTTTAAAATCTCCAAACTATGGAGTCCCATCCAGAAATACCAAACACCGAGAAGTCTGCAAAAGCGGTTTCCTCCTCTCAAAGTTACCAATCTGTAGTGCAGTAAAGCACCAGCAAAAAGTGTAAAGGGTTCTAATATGAGATGACTATTTCTGCTGATGTTTTAAGAAAGATGTGCCTAATAGCTATACAAAAAAAGCTGCTTCTTTGCTGTTGCCACCTATGGGTGCAGGTCTACTTTGACCCCCTGTAAATCTAACCTTGGTGGCAGTAACTACCCGAACACTAAAGCCCTGTACATACGATCGGATTTCCTATGGATTCTAAACCAATGGATTTTTCCATCGGAAATCCGATGAAGCTGACTTCCATCAGTCTTGCCTACGCACCACCAGTCAAAAATCTGACCGTCCCAAACACCGTGACGTAAAACACTCCGACAAGCCGAGAAAAATGAAGTTCAATGCTCCTGAGCATGCGTCAACTTGATTCTGAGCATGCGTGGGTTTTTTGTCCGATGGAGTTCCACACAGACGATCGGAATTTGCTATCGTTTTTTTCCCATCGGATAAATTTAAAACATGTTCTATTTTTTCTCACCGATGGAAAAAAGACCGATGGGGCCCATACACGATCGGTTTGTCCGATGAGAAAAGTCCATCGGACTGTTTTCATCGGTAAAACCGATCGTGTGTACACGGCATAAGTTGATCTTTACATAGGTTATTAAAGGGCTTAAGCCTCGTACACACGACCGATTTTCTTGGCAAAAAACGACAAGGAACTTGTTGGGAGAGCTTTCTTGCCGTGTGTGTGGTTTGTCGTCGCGAAAAATGCCGGGAATTTAGACGAGAAAAATAGAGAACCTGCTCTCTATTTTCTCGTCAGGATTCTCGTTTTTCTCGTCGAGATTCTCGTCGGCCTGTTTCCCGATGAGAAAACCGGTCTTGTGTATGCTTTTCCGAGTCTTAAAAAATCGCGCATGCTCAGAATCAAGTATAAGACGGGAGCGCTCCTTCTGGTAAAACTAGCGTTCGTAATGGAGATAGCACATTCGTCATGCTAAAACGAACTGAAAGCACGAATACTGAAAGCGCGAATCGTCTCTCCCCAAACTTTTACTAACACGCGGTAACACAAGATCAGCAAAAGCAGCCCAAGGGTTGGTGCCATTGAAATTGAACTTCCCCTTTAAACTGCCGTCGTACGTGCTGTACGTGACCGCGCTTTCCAACGACGAGATTTGGAATTGACAGTGTGTATGCAAGGAAAGCTTGACAAGAATCTCGTCGAGAAAAACGTTTTTTTTTACAAAGAGATTCTCGATCGTGTGTACGAGGCTTTAGACCTGTGGCTCTCCTCTGTCAAATAAAGTGAATATGTGCATTGCCCATACTAGGTAAATTAACAGGATCACCTTAAAGAGCAATCTGCAATTCTCCTGCTGGTGCCACAATCCTTGCAATAACACTCACTGTTTTTATGTGTGCGGTTTATATCGGGAAACCAGTGGTAACATTCTGATAATGGGCTGCCAAAGCAACTGAGAGAAAACCAAATAAAAAACAGGCTGTATAAGGCATAAAGTTGTTATTAATGGCAGAAAGTGGAAATTTTAAAATAAAAATTTGCCTTAATTGTTTTATTTTACTGCTGAACAAAAGAAGAAAAAACCTTTCCAAATCTGAAAATATAACTGAATATATTTAATTTTCCACTTACATTAAACACGGAATTTGTGATACACGCAAATTGTGTCTCATGAATTATTCAGACGGTCCATGTCTATTTTTTCTCTTTTAGATAACTTATTCAAACCAAAGGAAAGAGCTATTTCAGGAAGAGAAATGCAGCAAAGATCAAGAAGGTAGGAGACATCTTGACACCCCATCCAAGAATCAAATGAGTGTGCTCAGAGCGAAATTACACCGGCACTCAGCTTCTTGGAGAGTTCCTTAAAAAGTTACCGTGTCCTTTCAGTTGTCGTCCCTCTTTTTATTTGATTACCAGAGCAAACCTCATACTCTACATAAGGAGATTATCAGAATTCTTGATCAGCTTCTTTAAAGATGTTTCTGTCACATTGTGATGTGGGACGTATAATAGTTATTAAGAGGCAGGTTGTTTCAGAGAAGAAAAAATCAAACAGCTGCCCATTTTACTTCTCTCATTCTCTTATTGACAGATAGAACAGGACTTTCAGAAGACCTCTAGACAGGACTGCAGTCTCTGGTCATTCATTCTGTGCTAATCTTTTCCTCCAGATCACAAATCATTACATGTAATACTCAAAGGAGATGTATAGGGATAACAAAAAACAAACATACATACTAGACATGTGCATTCGTTTTCGTCCGAATGCATTTTCGTCCGAATTTCAGCTATTTTCGTTATCGTTTTAACAAACGAAAACGAAAGCACAGAATCCGAAAACCGAAAGATCCGACATAAACAAATGCTTTATTTTCGTTTTTGTTGCTACAACAGTTCGATATAGATAGGAGATTCGACGTGACGCTGACAATAACAATCTGTGTCTATCGAACCTGTGGTCGAATGTGCCTAACCTTAACTCTATTAGTCCAAGATTATTTTACATAGGAGAGAAAAGATTCGACATTATAGAGAGAAAAGATTCGACATAGGAGAGGAAAGATTCGACATAGGAGAGGAAAGATTCGACATAGGAGAGGAAAGATTCGACATAGGAGAGGAAAGATTCGACATAGGAGAGAAAAGATTCGACATAGGAGACAAAAGATTTGACATTATAGAGAGAAAAGATTCGACATAGGAGAGAAAAGATTCGACATAGGAGAGGAAAGATTCGACATAGGAGAGGAAAGATTCGACATAGGAGAGGAAAGATTCGACATAGGAGAGAAAAGATTCGACATAGGAGAGAAAAGATTTGACATTATAGAGAGGAAAGATTCGACATAGGAGAGGAAAGATTCGACATAGGAGAGGAAAGATTCGACATAGGAGAGGAAAGATTCGACATAGGAGAGGAAAGATTCGACATAGGAGAGAAAAGATTCGACATAGGAGAGAAAAGATTTGACATTATAGAGAGAAAAGATTCGACATAGGAGAGAAAAGATTCGACATAGGAGAGGAAAGATTCGACATAGGAGAGGAAAGATTCGACATAGGAGAGGAAAGATTCGACATAGGAGAGAAAAGATTTGACATTATAGAGAGGAAAGATTCGACATAGGAGAGGAAAGATTCGACATAGGAGAGAAAAGATTTGACATAGGAGAGAAAAGATTCGACATTATAGAGAGAAAAGATTCGACATAGGAGAGAAAAGATTCGACATTATAGAGAGAAAAGATTTGACATTATAGAGAGAAAAGATTCGACATTATAGAGAGAAAAGATTCGACATAGAGAGAAAAGATCACTGCTTGTGGGCGGAACATTCGACCGGAAATGTATGATTGCAGAGTCGTACAGTTTCACTGCTCCGTCGAATCTTCTTTGAACATTCGACAGACACCATAAGCCTTCAATGACAGATTCGACCTTAATTAATTCAGATTTTCGGACGAATGCAATTTCTAACGAAAAACGAAATAAATAAAAACTAATTTCGGGAGTAACTAAATAAATTTATTTTTTGGACGAAAACGAAATTCCGAAACGAAATATTTCAGTGTGCACATGTCTAATACATACTCACCTCAATGCTGCAATTGGCCCACATCAGCTCTAAGACTTATGCCGCGTACACGCGACTGTTTTTCATGACGAGAAAATGCTTTTTTTTTTATTTGGTCATTAAAAACGATTGTGTGTGGGCTCCAGAGCATTTTTCACGACGTGAAAAATGGCCATTAAAAATTTGGAACATGCTCTAATTTTTCTCGTCGTTTTTCACGTCGTCGTTTTTCTCGTCATGAAAAACGGCCGTGTGTAGGCTTTAACGACGTGAAAAAAACGCGCATGCTCAGAAGCAAGTGATGAGACGGGAGCGCTCGTTCTGGTAAAACTAGCGTTCGTAATGGAGATGGCACATTCGTCACGCTGTAACGGACTGAAGAGCACGAGGCTGAAAAGCGCGAATCGTCTCTCACCAAACTTTACTAACACGAGGATCAGCAAAAGCAGCCCAAAGGGTGGCGCAATCTGAATGGAACTTCCCCTTTATAGTGCCGTCGTACATTTCGTACGTCACCGTGCTTTGCTCGAGCATTTTTTTTCACGATAGTGTGTAGGCAAGGCAGGCTTGAGAAGAATCATGTCGAGAAAAATTTTGCTTTTTCAATGACATTAAAAACGGTCGTGTGTACGCGGCATAAGAACTGAGTGATCATATGACTGTTGAATGCCTAGTTCTCAACTCTGCTCCTTCAGCACTCACTGAAGTGCCAGGCTGGAGGGGGGGCACAGCCTCGCACTAAGAGCTGAACCAGCTGTTAATCAGACAGCTGGGTGGATCCCAACAATATGGTCTGGATCCTTCCAGAGCCTGTAGCAGCCTGTGACATCAGCTGACAGCAGGCTTTAGCCCACTGTTGGCTTCTTCCGGCTCACAGGAGAGCAAAACCAAGTGCACTCCTGTGACCCTGAAGAGAAGTATGGACAAAAAAAATCATTGGAAATAATTCTCTTTAAAGGAGAAGTACATCCAAAGCTCGTTTGGCTGTACTTCTCCTGTGGATCACAGGAGTGCAGTCTGTTCTGCACTCCTGTGACCCGTTTTCAGCTGACAGAAAGCTGAAGCCCACTGTCAGCTGATGTCATAGAGCCAGTCCAGGCTGGGGAAAGATTGTGACCATATGGTTGGGATCCACTCAGGGACCAGCACCCAGCTCAGCCTCTCAGTGAGCGGCAGAGACCCTGAGCCAGCTGCCTCCGCCCCCTCCACAGCCCAGTTCAAGGGGCGGGAGGCAGAGCAGAGAGCCAATGACTAACAGTCACCAGCTTTCTGCTCAGGGAGCACTGAGAACTGAGTGATCAGCGGTCTTTGATCACTCAGTTCTCAGTCTTAGAGCCGGCGGGGGGGGGGCGGTCCAACATCGAACCAATGCTGCATCCACCTAGTTAAGTATGATTAAAAAAAAGAAGAAAAATACAAACTTCTCTTTTAAGTATGGTCTTCAGCAGTGCATAGAGATGAACAATGTTAATGAATAACTGCAGATGTGTACAATGCTAATGCATTAGCCTACAGCTACATGGGTGATCTTTGGTAACTGAATTGTGGTTAAACAGAAGTAACAAATACCTTTGTCCTGTTTAACTTAAACAACAAGTATCTTATAGAATGTAATTTTCTTGTATGATCCCAAAATATTCCAATTGTATGGGATTATAGCTAAATGCAAATAGTTTAACTTACACCATAGAAAGCAGTTTGTTTGATCTGTTCAGGGATTTATCACTACTGTTCGCCAACAATTGCAGCATTCTGATTAAGCTATTATAAAACATCCAAATGGCTATAGAATTTGTAGTGTGCATAATTAGACTGCAGAGAGACTGATGTGTGTGGTTTGAATCGATATCTCTACAGAAATTGCAGGTTCAAGATTAAGTATTCCGCAGCATCACGTTACCAGCAACCTGAGGATTTTAAATGGCAGGGGTGGGGGGAAGGAGGGCTGAGGACCCTCCCCCAAATTAAAATTCATATTCAGCAATCTAATCGTTAGACTTAACAGTTAGGCTTTAGACATAAAAGGAGAAGTATGACCAAAGCTTTTTTGGCCCTACCTCTCCTATGGACCGCAGAAGTGCACTTTGTTCTAAGTGTAGCGGGTGTTTGAATTTATGTGAGGACTCTGGTGGTGTGGGGTTCCTTGGGGCCTACAGGTGGCATTGTTGCCTTGGGCCGGTGCTGAACTCACACCGCAAACTGTGCCTTTTTGTCCTCCCCTGGAGCTGGTACAGCGGCGCGGGGAACCCGCTGTGACGCAAAGGGAGAGGTCATAAAAGGGGCGGACGCCCTGACCTTAGGGGCAGAGAGTTGGAGGACGCGGCCGCACCCAGGCACCTTCAGCTTGGGTGCTGGCGTTCCGGTATTCCGGGCCTAGGTGCCCTTGGCCTAGCCGGAGCGGAGATGGAGTCCATCTCAGGCACCTTTAGCCTGAGGTGAGGTACTATGGCGGATGCCTGGGGCTCAGTACCTTCGACTGAGTTCCGCGAGGGTGGAGGAATCCAAGGGGACCCTAACTCATTGGGTGCCCGTGTCTGAGTTCGTGAGGACTGGTGCGCAGTAACTTCTCCGAAGAGCCCAGCGCGGCATCGCTGGTGACAGAGAGGCCTCCATTTCTCCCTTGAACGGATTTCTTCCTCTGACAGGGGCAAAGTGAGCGAAGGTAATTCACGTTCTATATTACCTAGTCAGTGACAGTGACTATTTACCACTGGTGACAGCACAGTGGGCAGCAGCAAGAAGGGAAGGGATTGTGCCTCGATCTGTCCCCATTTTCCAAAGGAGAAAGATTGTTTTATTGCTTGGCAAGAAGAATAAAACTGAGTTCTTATTCACTGTGTGGAACTTGGGTTACTAAAGCAAAGGAGTCAGGGACGAAGGACTGGACTTGACTCTAGGACACCTACACAAAAGCCCAATCTTTTGGCCTTCACCTCTTAGTTATGGAGGACATGGGCCGTGGTGTGTATCATCTCTCTCTCCCAGGTACCCCTAGACAACAGCCATATAACCGATAAAGAAAGGGAGAGGGGTGAGGCCGCTACATAAGGCTTATTGACATACCATAAAATAGTTTAGCTAGCAGGTCAAGTGATAAACATTTTGAGTCCCTTGACCTGAAAATGTCCTGTTTTAAACCGCTAGAACCAAAGTCCACACACCCTTCATAAATTCTAATGAAATACAGCTATGTTAAAGTGTTACTAAACCTAGTAATATGAAAATAGTTCTTTCTTGTAACCACGGGTTTGTTGATGCAGGAATCCCTCCTGCCGGGCCATTATCTTTTCCCGGCGGAAGGGTGGGGGAAGCCATCTCCACCGGGAGAAGATAGTGATTATCGCTAGCGGCTATAGCATTGGCTAGCGATAATTGCAATATAATCTGGCAGGCTGGTTGTACCCAAGTTGATTGATTGATCAACTTGGTACATTCAGCCTGCCCATTAATGGTTCAAATGAACCGGCTAAGATTCAAACCGTGTATGGCCGGCCTTAAAGGGGTTGTAAAGTCAGACGTTTTTTTTATCTTAATGCATTCTATGCATTAAGATAAAAAGCCTTCTGTGTGCTGCAGCCCCCTCAGCCCCCCTAATACTTACCTGAGCCCCATCTCTGTCCAGCCATGTCCACGAGTGTCTCGGTCATCTGGGACTCTCCCTCTTGGTAAGCTGAGACACAGCAGCATTGCCATTGGCTCCCGCTGCTGTCAGTCAAAGTCAGTTAGCCAATCAGAAGAGAGAGGGGGCGGGGCTGAACCACAGCTTCATGTCTGAATGGACACAGAGCTGCAGCTCGGCTTGGGTGCCCCCATAGCAAGCTGCTTGCTGTGGGGGCACTCAACAAGTGGAAGTGGCCAGGAGCACAGAAGAGGCACCCGAGAAAAGGAGGATTGGGGCTGTTCTGTGCAAATCCACTACAACTGAACAGGTAAGTGTAACATATTTATTATTTTTATAGAAAAAAAAAAACAAGACTTTACAATCACTTTAAGCTCAGCCCTGATAGTCTTTTAATCTACCTGTGTACTGCAATTGAGACTGAAATGTCAGTGCCTAGGAAAGTTGAGTTTGTTGTTTTTTAAATTGCCTGCAGTAAGACCTAGGTCTTCTACAGACTGCAGTAAAAAAAAAAAATATGTACCAATATACTATACAATGTTATGTAATTTTTTAGGCTAGGGTGTATTGTTTGTAGTTTTGTTACTGTACAAAAAAACTTTGAATACCTGATGTGCAGCACATTGATTTAGGAGTGTTTTTCTCTCTTTTGTGGCTGTGTAAAGTTGGTATAAGACAGTGGTTCTCAACCTGGGGGTCAAATGACGATTTGCCAGGGGTCACCGAATCCTGGGCTGTTCCTAAAGCCTGCACTGTTCTCCCAGTCTTTTCGCCGGGCGCCCAGCGGGGCTGTCCCTGGAGCCTGTGGCTGCCCAGCTGGGTTGTTCCTGGAGCCCGCGGCCGCCCACTCAGCCTCTCTGTCCATTCAGTTCACGGCATGGCTGGGGGGGGGCAGAGACTAGAGGTCAGCTAATTGGTGAGGAATGTGAAGTGGGAGGGGCTGGAGGAGACCCTATCTCCTGATTTCGGCATAGGTGTCACTGCTGAGAGACACCACAAATTAGGAGACACAGTGAAGCCGGAGACACAGTGAGTAACACTACCTGGGATTATAGTTGCCATTAAATGTCCCCACTTCTGATCAGAACTCCCCCCAGCACTGTCACTGATCCCCCCACCAGCACTGCCACTGATCCCAACTCCCTGCCAGCACTGCCACTCATCCCATTCCCCCCCACCCCACCATGGAGTAAGGGAAGGAATAAAAATAGAGAATACATGGAAGGGAGAGGAAAAGAGGGGGAGGAACAAAGAAAAAGGGAGAGAAAGAATAAGAGAAAGAACAAGAAAGATGGCTAGAGCAAGGGATGGGGGAAAAAAATGAAATTAGGATAGAGAGAGATAAAAGGGAAAGAAAGAAGGTCAAAGAGAAAGAGTGGTACATCCTGAAATGTACCATAAGGGGTTTTAATACTGTACGAGTGGAAGGGTTAGGGGAGAAAATTACTTGTCTTTCCTTGGGTGCTGACAACCCACACTACGAAAATAATTTTACAGTTAGGGGTCCCCACAACTTGGGAAATTTTATCAAGGAGTCACGGCACTATAAGGTTGAGAACCACTGGTATAAGATGTAAAATTTTACAACAAAAGGTAAAATGGAGCATATAAAAAGCACATCAAAATTGCTGAAAACTGTTGTCCAAGAACTTTTCATACTGTGGAGTCATTCATGTTGCTTAAAGTCTAGGAGTGTTTTGCTTTAGGTGTAGTGAAAACGGTGCTTCACGGACACCTTTCACTGTGATAGAACTGCAGCTGACAGACACTGGTGGGGTCAATAAGACCCCACATCTCTCCTCCAGGCTGGAAAGTATGAGATCAGTGAAAAAAATTTCACCGATCTCATACTTATAAGCCGCAATGGCGGCTTTGTTTACATCTGAGGACCCGGGCGTGACGTCATCACATCGCGCCCGGGCCTCCGACAATCATAGAGATGACTGGTGACCATCTGGTCACCAGTCATCTCTATGCTCGTCACGTGACCTACCAACGACGCCGGACGATTCTCTCCGTGTCCCCGATCGCACGGGAGAGCCCGGAGAAGCACCGGATGGCGGCGGGAGGGGGGGATGTCCCCTCCCGCTACCCATAAGAACGATCAAGTGGCGGAACCGCCGCTATGATCATTCTTATGGTGCGCAGAATCGCCGGCACAAGAAATGGATATCTGAATGATGCCTCTAGCTGCAGGCATCATTCAGATATCTCCCCTCAAAGCAGAGGATGTCATATGACGTCCACCCAGGATGGGAGATCCCATCTGTGGACGTCATATGACTATGGGCGGTAGGGAAGTGGTTAAGAGTGGACAGACCACTGGATAAAAAGACAGCTGTGTGTAGCCCTAGGGATCTGACAAACCTTTATGACTTGCTCTTTTGAAAAAAAAATTGCTCCTAATATGTATTTAATTAAAGTGATACTAAACACACACTGTTTAATTTACATTACATTTACATTTTCCCTTCTATATCTGTATGTGGGTGATGGCACTGTAATTATTTTATTTATAAAAAAGTACTTTTTTCCTAATTGGTATACAGCAATCACATGACCCAGATCTTTCCCAGCCTGTCTGCAGAGAAACATAAGCAGGAGGTGCTTCTAGTCCTCTGCTGATGGTCACATGTTGGAGCGGGCTGTAATTTACCACGGTGTATACACCCATAAGTGTGAATCTATAGTAACATGGGCTGCTCAGATGTGATAGGGAGGAAATGCTCAGCATAGAAACTCACTGAAAACTGAGCATGTGCAGAGTTGCCACTGCAGCTGCAAAATCCCTGGCTGAATTGGGGACATGAACAGAAGGTGGAGACAGAGAGCAGCACAATTAACCAAGTTGAGTATGAACAGCTTGTAATACAGCATTTATTTATATTTTTTTATGATCTAGGCTTAGTGACGCTTTCAAAACATATAATTTCCGAAATGTACCTCGATATAGTAAAGTATAAATAAAAAAATATTTTACTGTTTTTTTATTTTTTTTTTATTTACCCCAGAGCTTAGGCATTTGTTGCAGGAAGAAAGTACAAACACTCCTGGATTTCTTCATCCAATATGTATAAAAAAAATATGTCCCTTCGCTTTCCACTTCCATTATAGATTGACAGGGTTGTTTTGACCTCAGAGAAGAACTGGTTGATTTTCTAGTTATATATTGCAGAAACAAGGTCCATTTTTCAAATCAACAGACACATTTTACCTGGAGTGACTTCTCTGTGATGTTATAGCCATGTCAAGCTAATAAGTCTGTGATAGGCTTGGGGGATCTGTGCACTGGCCATTTGTCTTCCTTCTGATATTTTTATGATCGGCTACACAGTCTTGTTTAAATCTTGTGCTAACCAGGCTGTACAAAGATGTTAAAACCTGTCTATGAATCAAGTACGGCTTAGGCTAACAATATGATATATTCCTACACAAGGATGGCTTAATAAAGATTACATGTAAGGGTTAAGTTCTCTGAAATTTCATTTTTACCACCCCAACTTGAGCACTTTCTTTCACTTACAGTATCTCACAAAAGTAAGTACACCCCTCACATTTTTGTAAATATTTTATAGTATCTTTTCATGTGGCAACACTGAAGAAATGACACTTTGCTACAATGTAAAAGTAGTGAGTGTACAGCTTATATAACAGTGTCAATTTGCTGTCCCCTCAAAATAACTCAACACACAGCCATTAATGTCTAAACCGCTGGCAACAAAAGTAAGTACACCCCTAAGTGAAAATTTCCAAATTGGGTCCAAAGTGTCAATATTTTGTGTGGCCACCATTGTTTTCCAGCACTGCCTTAACCCTCTTAGGCATGGAGTTCACCAGAGCTTCACAGGTTGCCACTGAAGTCCTCTTCCACTCCTCCATGATGACATCACGGAGCTGGTGGATGATAGAGACCTTGTGCTCCTCCACCTTCCGTTGGAGGATGGCCCACAGATGCTCAATAGGGTTTAGGTCTGGAGACATGCTTGGCCAGTCCATCACCTTTACCCTCAGCTTCTTTAGCAAGGCAGTGGTCATCTTGGAGGTGTGTTTGGGGTCCTTATCATGTTGGAATACTGCCCCGAGGCCCAGCCTCAGTCATCAGTGAAGAGGAAAAATATATTTATAACAGAAACTAGGAAACATTTTTTGTTTTCCATAATTTTTCAATTTTTTTTGCTTAGCAAAAAAATAAAAAACCCAGCGGTGATTAAGTACCACCAAAAGAAAGCTCTATCTGTCTCACAAAAACTATAAAAAATGTATATGGGTACAGTGTTGTACGACTGCGCAATTGTCATTTATAGTGAGACATCACTGAAAGCTGAAAATCGGCCTGGGCAGGAAGGGGGTGAAAGTGCCCAGTATTGAAGTGGTTAAGAATTAAGCTAGGCAGGGCTTATAACACTGCTTGAAATAACACTACACATGAAGTTACAAATTCACTGGATTTCTGTCTGGATTAACAAGTGTTTTATGCACTAATAAAAAACAGATATATCAAAAGAAAGTATTTATTAGACCAAAAGGAAAAAAAATAAGGGAAGTTCAATGTTAGGGTTTTTATATACTTTAAGTCAATATAAGAGGGGAGAGAAGTGAATTTTTTTGAGGCCCCATGTAAACTAGGAACAAGGACCCAAAGTATTCCACAGGGACACCAAGACTAACACCAATACTTCCAGGCACTTAAAAGCTTGCACTTCATCATCAGTATTGTTACATTAGGCCAGGGGTAGGCAACCTGGGCCCTCTAGCTGTGGTGAAACTACAAATGCCATCATGCCTCTGCATTTAGGCATCATGCCTGTGATTGTCAGGGTCTTGCAATGTCTCATGGGACTTGTAGTTTCAAAACAGCTGGAGGGCCGAGGATGCCTACCCCTGCCTTAGACACTTAGGCTACTTTCACACTGAGGTGTCATTGGCGGTAAAGCGCTGCTATTTTTAGCAGCGATTTACTGTCATTTTTGCAGCGCTATTCGGCCACTAGCGGGCGCTTTTGCCCCCGCTATTGGTCGAAAAAGGATTAAAACCGCCCGCAAATCGCGGCTGAAGCAGCACTTTGCCGGCGGTTCGGCAGCGTTAACCATTAATTTCAATGGGCAGGGGCCCTTTAGGAGCATATATGAAACAGGGGGAAAGAGGGATATGCCTGATTCACATAGAGCCAATATAAATTATTAATACCAAAGGATAGATACGTCTGATAAAGGACGGGATCCTCCTAACCAAATGTCAACTGGAAAAAATGCAGGGGAGAGGGAAGGGAATTGGGACAAGGCCCAATGAGACGGTTATACGGTGAATCAACCACTATTCAATTGGTATTGAAAAAATAGAAAAGACTTTATTGTTGTATGCTAATTGAACACATATCATCCTAATAAATACATAGAATCATAAAGGAGAAAGGTTTCTCACATATAATAACACACTAGGATAAAAGAATATAGACATGGAAAAAACTTTACACAGTGCACTGTTGGAAAGAATTAAAACGATGACCAGAGTGGACTAGGGCCACCCGCTCTACTACTCCTTTAGCCTAGCTGAGAATGAGCATTCAATATCCGGACACAAATGATGTCTTATATAAAGGCCTACTAATCATGCTACATGAAATAACAACTGTAAATAATGCTCACTGCTGTCTAAACAAACAGATCAAACAGAAACATATGGTGGTAGCTGCTACAGATAGGTAACTTCTTAGATCAAAGTCCAATCCTGAACTTGTATCAAGCAGATATGGTTGAGATTTAACAGTGTTCAACAGATATGTAGCAGGCTCTATGTGCCTGAGAATGTGCTTGTAATTGATAGTAAAGAAAATGGCAAAGAATATATGCCTAATCAATGAACACCTATCATATTGCACGTCAAGGTGTCACATAGAGCTCCTGTAGGGGAAGGTCTGTTATCGGCAGTCTCTGAAAAGGCACTGTAAATAGACCCCAATGCACGCCAGATATGATGTAGTTAGATTGCATAGAGGATGGTAACCATGTAAT
Organism: Rana muscosa; assembly: GCA_029206835.1. Classification (NCBI taxonomy): domain Eukaryota; kingdom Metazoa; phylum Chordata; class Amphibia; order Anura; family Ranidae; genus Rana; species Rana muscosa. Next base: position 268,228,358 of record CM055123.1, on the reverse strand, counting down.
GATTAGCTGGCTTACCCATCCATGGCAAAAGACCGGCGATCTTGCTGACTGTAGGGTCTTTGTATGGCCGTGGCTGCTGGGGTGAGAGGAAGTCTCCGAGCAGTGTGGCTATTGTAATGCTGCTGCTGGAAGCGAGGATCACTTCGGCTTGTGTAGACCTGCTGTGTAGACGGCGTCTCTCCGTCAGGTCACGTGTTGCCGCTATAGCGTGCGTAGCAGTAGACGTTTGCCTGGAGCCGACACACTGTGTTGTCTGGAGCAGTAAAAGCCTGTGTACTTCCCAATTGAGCCTCTGGGGACCAAAACAGACCGTCCCTATCTGTCTTTAGTAGGATAGCAATATAATGATGCGGAGGTGCTCATTCAGAGGGAAAGGAGAGGAGCAAGCGGGGCTAGTCTGGACTCAAAACAACAGCGTCAGGACATGACGCGTTTCGTGACAAATATGTCACTTCATCTTGATATTGTTACATTAGGCCAGGGGTAGGCAACCTGGGCCCTCTAGCTGTGGTGAAACTACAAATGCCATCATGCCTCTGCGATTAGGCATCATGCCTGTGATTGTCAGGGTCTTGCAATGTCTCATGGGACTTGTAGTTTCAAAACAGCTGGAGGGCCGAGGATGCCTACCCCTGCCTTAGACACTTAGGCTACTTTCACACTGAGGTGTCATTGGTGGTAAAGCGCTGCTATTTTTAGCAGCGATTTACCGTCATTTTTGCAGCGCTATTCGGCCACTAGCGGGCGCTTTTGCCCCCGCTATTGGTCGAAAAAGGGTTAAAACCGCCCGCAAATCGCGGCTGAAGCGGCGCTTTGCCGGCGGTTCGGCAGCGTTAACCATTAATTTCAATGGGCAGGGGCCCTTTAGGAGCGGTGTATACACTGCCCCTACTGCGCCTCAAGGAGGCGGCTAGCAGGATTTTTTTACCATCCTGCCAGCGCACCGCTCAAGTGTGAAAGCCCTCAGGGCTTTCACACTGGAGTAAAAGGAGAGGCTCTTTTAGGGCGCTTTGCAGGCGCTATTTTTAGCGCTATGGCGCCTGCAAAGCACCTCAGTGTGAAAGTAGCCTTAGGCAAGGCAGGTTAATTTTAAATCCCCCTAAAAGTAAACCTATAATAAGACACAGTAGACATCTGTGTTTTGTTATATATGGTTATATCAACTGTAATAATCCATTAGGCTGACCTTCCCCTGAATTGACTAATGCCTGGTATTATCCTATTATCTCTGCAGTTGAATAGCTTTAACCATGAGCTCATATAATAATATTACATCATTTTCTGACTTGTTACAGGATATATAACAGCTTGCCTGAAGTGAGAAAGAAAAAAGAGGAAGAAGAGAAAAGAGTGATAACCCAGAGTAACAGACACCGAGCCCAGATATTCAAAAAGGTAACTAATACATGAGGCACTCGGAGAGGAAATATATGGCTTTGCGTGTTAACTTTGTGCTTTTTTTTTTTTTTTCTAGAAACTTCTGGATCAGATTCTGCATCGGAGTTCAAACTGATGAAAGAATTGCATGCATTTAAGTGTAATTAGTTGCACAGTCTTGGTTAGCATATTACTCTAATTTAATTAAAGTGGATTTGTACTTCGCCTATACTAGGTAAATCAACATGTTCAGGGTCATAAGAGGTCAGTCCTTACCTTCCCACACTCAACAGATGCCATAGTTTCACAAAATAAATAACCAGTAGTTAAAGTGTATCTAAACACAAAAAAATATCCACATTTTGCAGCGTATCAGTGGCTGTATTCTGCACCATTTTTTTTCTTTATATTTTTCTCCTTAATTTTTGCAACTACGGTACCTAAAAGATAACAAAACACCTTGAATGGCATATTTAAGAGACCAAAACTGAACATTTAAGAGAAATTCTTTGGGTCCACAGATACTTTAAGAGTATGGAAAACATGTGACACTTTCATTGCCTCCCCAATGTAGAGCTTGGTGTTTGAACTGTCATATAAAAGCAATAAAAAAAGGCAAAACCCACACAGGAATTTAGGCTGAGTTCACACTGCCGTACGGAGCGGCCCACAGCAGGTTTCGCTCCGAATTGTTGGCTGAAATTGGACTTGAAATGGACCAGAAGCCGCACAGGACTCCTGTGCAATTCGCTCCGCAGCCACTTACTGTGCAGATGTGAGAACAGGTCACAATCTCCTGACATGCGAATTGGATGCGGGAAAAACCTGCATCCAGTTCGCAATAGGGTGAACTCAGCCTTAAAGTACATTGAGGCAAGTGTGGGAAAGGTAAGAAGGTCCAGTATTGCTAAACCCATTACTTACACTAGTATGGTCAAACAACAGATCCACTTTAAGTTTTGCTTTGCACAAAACAATGATACCATACAGACCAAAGCTGATTAAAGTTTTACTAATTTCTATCAATTTGCCAGAAGTCATTTTACAGTGGTTTTATATTTGTCTACGTGTTCTGAAGGTTGAAAGGTAGTATTTTTTTTTTTTTAAAAGAGGCATTGTATACACATTATTTGTTGTTAGCAATATAAAGTATTTGCTGTTATTAACATAGCTCTATTTTAGAAAGAATACCATTATTTAATTTTAACCAGTTTCTATGAAAACAACAAATACCTAAAGCAGCAAAGGCCTAAAGAATAGAGTTGAGCGGGTAGCTGGATATTCGGGTCCGGCGGGTTCGGCCGAACTTCGGAAAAAAGTTCGGATTCGGGACCGAACTTTAACCCGAACCCGGACCCGGACCCGGACCCCATTGAAGTCAATGGGGACCCGGACTTCTGACGACTAAAAAGGCTCTAAAAAAGTAATGGAAAGGGCTAGAGGGCTGCAAATGGCAGCAAAATGTTGTTAAGAACATGGCAAGTGCTCTGCAAACAAATGTGGATAGGAAATAACTTAAAAGAACATAAAAAAAATTAAAAAATTAAAAAATATGCTGGAGGCCCCCTTTTCAGCAGAAGAGGTACAGGAAGTCATTAAGAACCTCAGAAACTCAACGGCACGATGCCACACATATGGTGGGAATGCCCCAGAATACGCCCTTTCTGGAATAAATTATTTAATTTAATGGATAAGCTAGTGGGAAAATAAAATACTTTGAAATAAAAATGTAGCGGGGTGCTAAATTTAAGGAAAGTGTTTGAGTGGTAAATAGGCTCAAATACCCTAATTCTGTAGGATTCATGGACCATTTTGTCCTCGGGGACAGTATTGGTGTGCAGTTCCCTGCGGCCTACAGGTGGTGCCTTTTGTGTCCCCTCTTGGCAGTAGTACAGCGGGGCGGGGAACCTGCTGTGCATGCCGGGAGAGCATATAAAAGGGGCAGACCTTTGGCCTGGGGGCTGATGTCCAGTGGGGTCCGCGCCCAGGTGCCTTCGGCCTGGGTGCATGTGTTCCTGTTCCATCTCGGGCACCTTTAGCCCGGGGTGAGGTACTATCCTGGAGTTCTTGCTGCCCTGGGTATGGAGGCCTAGGGGCGGGAGTAAAGCCTGGAGTCCAGAGCCGCCTCGTGTAGGGGACCCTGTTCCAGGGAAGGGAGGATCATTCTGATGGACCGATGCGGGAGTCACGGTGAAGGAATGGTCTGTTGACTCCCTGGAGAGATGTCTTCCCCTTGATATGGGCTAGGTTCGTAGAAGGAGAAGCTCAAGGTCACCTTGACTGTATCAGAGGCCTTATTCAACCGGCCCGTGGCAGGGGCCTTATACACCCTGGTCTGTGGCTGAGACCAAAGTTCTCCAGGCCCGTGGCAGGGGCCTTGTACACCCGGTCTGTGGCAGAGACCAACCTCAATGTCTGTGGCAGAGACCGTGCGCCAAAAACTGTTTGAGAAACCTAAGCAGTGAAGTGAATGTGCTACGTTTGTGCCTGGACCTCCTCCACACCTTAAGCTGTCCTGTTTCTTTGCTCTAACCTTTTCTATCTGAGTACAGTTTATTTTGCCATGAGAGAATAAGAGTTGGAGTTTCAGCTGGTGTGGACATTGACTTTACTGCAATTAAAGGACTTGCCTCTACCTACAGTAGAGGTGAGAATCATCCTCTGGAGGAGTTTTGACTCCGGCTGTGGACACGGCCCGTCAAGTACACCGCTCAACCTCTTTATATAGGAGGATACGGGCTGGTAGTGCGGTGTGCCTTTCTCCCTCCTGCGAAGAGCCAACAACATAAAGGCAGGTAAGGGGGAAAGGATCTGTGCGCTACAAAAAAATAAAATAAAAATTTTAATCTTGGCCTAGCAGGACGAGGTCCATATGGAGTAGGAGGTTGAGGTGGCGGTGGATGTGGCTGTGTAGGTGGAAGCGGCGGTGGAGGAGGACGAGGTAGCCAACACTGGTTCAAAAATACAACAATGGCTGGGTAAGGCCGGTGATGTGTCGAATTCTGTCCCCTGTCGAATAGTGTCCGCCCTGTACTGCGCTTGCTGAGTATGTAGGACAAGGGGATTTCAAAAATCTCCCAAGACTAACGGCGCCTGCGTGTTGAGTTCAGGTGAAGGCCACACCATCCGTGGTTCAAGCCGAGCCAAGCAAGGCCGCGATCGAAGCGAGCCCGTGAGGGGCCCTGTTACTATGTGCTACCGTATGTCCTCTTGGATGGTGGGGCTTGAACCTGCACTCACAGCGCAGGCGCCGTTCATCTTCGGAGATTTTGTGAATCTCCTTGTCCTCTGTACTGCGCAAGCGCTGCGCCTGCGCAGTACGGGCCGGGCACAATCCGATGGCCGGACAGTTTTTGTCACAACACCGGTATACATGTCTATTCTGCACAAGGTACGGACAAGTCCTGTGGGATCCATGCCTGGTTCATTTTAATGAACGTGAGCTTGTCCACATTGGCTCTGGACAGGCGGCTGTGCTTGTCTGTGATAACGCCCCCTGCCGTGCTAAATACACGTTCAGATAATACACTGGCTGCAGGGCAGGCCAGCACCTCCAAGGCATAAACGGCAAGCTCAGGCCATGTGCCCAATTTGGAGACCCAGAAGTTAAAGGGGGCAGACCCGTCATCCAGTACGTGTAGGCCTGTGGACACATACTGCTCAACCATGTTGGTGAAATGCTGCCTCCTGCTAAGACGTTCCATCTCAGCTGGTGGTGCTGGTTGTTGTGGCGTGCTGACAAAGCTTTTCCACATTTCGGCCATGCTAACCCTGCCTTCTGAGGTGCTGCCGGTGCCCCGGCTGCGTTGGCGACCTCTTCCTCCTCCTCTGCCTTCGCCTTGTGCTTCCACCGTACGCCCGCTGTCAGGTGGGAATGCCACCAGCAGCGCGTCTACCAGCGAGCGCTTGTACTCGCGCATCTTACGATCCCGCTCCAGTGAGGGAATTAAGGACGGTACGTTGTCCTTGTAACGGGGATCCAGCAGGGTGGCCACCCAGTAATCAGCACCAGTTAAAATGTGGGCAACTCGGCTGTCGTTGCGGAAACACTGCAGCATGTAATCGCTCATGTGTGCCAGGCTGCCCAGAGGCAAAGAAAAGCTGTCCTCTGTGGGAGGTGTATCGTCTGTGTCCTCTGTATCCCCCCAGCCACGCACCAGTAATGGCCACGAGCTGGTCTGAGTGCCACCCTGCTGTGAACATGGCTCCTCCTCCTCCTCCTCCTCCTCCATCTCCTCCTCCACCTCGTCATCCTCCAGAACTGTGCCCTTTCTGCCGGACAATTGTGTACCTGGCGTTTGTTGGTGCAGGAACCCACCCTCGTAGCCACTTGTGAAAGACTGCCCTGAAAGCCTTTGAAATGATCCCGCTTCCTCCTCCTCCTCCTCATCCTCCTGTGCCACATCCTCTTCCATCATCGCACGAAGCGTTTTTTCAAGGAGGCATAGAACTGGGATAGTAACGCTGAGAACGGCGTCATTGGCACTGGCCATGTTGGTGGAGTACTCGAAACAGCGCAACAAGGCACACAGGTCTCGCATGGAGGCCCAGTTATTGGTGGTGAAGTGGTGCTGTTCCGCAGAGCGACTCACGCGTGATTGCTGCAGCTGAAACTCCACTATTGCCTGCTGCTGCTCGCACAGTCTGGCCAGCATGTGCAAGGTGGAGTTCCACCTTGTGGGCACATCACATATGAGGCGGTGAGCTGGAAGGCCGAAGTTACGCTGCAGCGCTGACAGGCGAGCAGCAGCAGGGTGAGAACGCCGAAAGTGCGCACAGACAGCCCGCACTTTCTGCAGCAGCTCTGGCATATTGGGGTAATTTTTAAGGAACCTCTGGACCACCAAGTTCAGCACATGCGCCAGGCAAGGGATGTGCGTCAAACCGGCTAGACCCAGAGCTGCTACGAGATTTCGCCCATTATCGCACACCACCAGGCCGGGCTTGAGGCTCACTGACAGCAACCACTCATCGGTCTGTTGTTCCATGTCCCTCCACAACTCCTGCGCGGTGTGGGGATTTTCCCCCAAACAGGAAAGTTTTAAAACTGCCTGCTGTCGTTTACCCCTGGCTGTGCTGAAGTTGGTGGTGAAGGTGTTACGCTGAATGGATGAGGAGGCGGTAGAGGATGAGGAAGCGGAGAAGGAGGAGTTAGCAACAGGAGGCAAACTGAAGCGCCCTGCAATCCTCGGTGGTGGAAGGACATGCGCCAAACCGCTATCTGCCTCAGGCCCAGCAGCCACTGCATTTACCCAGTGTGCTGTTAGGGAGATATAACGTCCCTGACCGTGCTTACTGGTCCACGCATCCGTAGTTAGGTGGACCTTGCCACAGATGGCGTTGCGCAGTGCACACCTGATTTTGTCCCCCACCTGGTTGTGCAGGGAAGGGATGGCTCGCCTGGAAAAGTAGTGGCGGCTGGGCACGACGTACTGCGGGACAGCCAATGCCATCAGGCTTTTAAAACTCTGCGTCTCCACCAGACGGAATGACAGCATTTCAAAGGCCAGGAATTTTGAAATGCTGGCATTCAGGGCCAGGGATCGCGGGTGGCTAGGGGGGTACTTCCTCTTCCGCTCCAATGTTTGGGAGATAGAGAGCTGAACGCTTCCATGGGACATTGTGGAGATGGTCGGTGACCCAGGTGGTAGTGTTGCTGGCAGATCCTCTGTTTGCGGGGTGACAGGTGCCACTGTCACTACAGAGGTGGATGAAGAGGCCGAGACTGCAGCAGAAGAGGAAGCAGGAGGAGCCAGAGACCTTTCTTGGTTTCTGAGGTGTCTACTCCACTGCAGCTCGTGCTTTGCACTTAGATGCCTGGTCATGCAGCTTGTGCTCAGGTTGAGAACGTTTATGCCTCGCTTCAGGCTCTGATTGCACAGCGTGCAAACCACTCGTGTCTTGTCATCAACACACTTTTGTGAAGAACTGCCACGCTAGGGAAGTCCTTGGACCTGGCTTTGGTGTGCTCGGTCCCTTGCTGCGTTGGGCAGTAGCAGATGTTCTGTCTAGGGGACGAATGCTCCGTTTTTGCACCCTGCTCCCTCTTCTGCTGTGCTGGTGGCTCTGTGCGACCACCGCCTCTTCCTCCGAACTACACTGGTCACCTGCATAACGTTGATTCCATGTGGGGTCGAGGACCTCATCGTCCTCCACATCATCTTCCACCCAGTCTTCACCCCTGCCCTCCATGTCTGTCTGCACAATTGCGAAAGCAGCAGCAGTTGGCACCTGTGTTTCGTCATCATCCGAGACGTGCTGCGATGGTCCTCCCATGTACCCATCATGAAACATAAGTGGTTGGGCATCGGTGCACTCAATCTCTTCCACTTCTGGGGCAGAGCTAGGTGGATGGCCCTGGGAAACCCTGCTAACAGAGTCATCGAAAAGCAGAAGAGACTGCTGCATGATTTGGGGCTCAGACTGCTTGGCTGATTTGCAAGGGGGTGAGGTGAAAGACTGATGGACATGGGCTTCAGGTGCCAACTCTGATCTTTCAGCAGAAGAGTGGGTGGGAGACAATGTGAAGGAACCCGAGGCACTGTCAGCAACCCAATCTACTATCGCCTGTACTTGTCCTGGCCTAAACATTGGTACAGCCTCATTAGGCGCGACAAAATACCGCCGCAGGCTCGGTCGCCTACTCGCACCTGAGGAAGGTGTTTCACTTGTGCGTGTAGCTGGCACAGATCCACCACGTCCTCTCCCTGCAACAGGAGCTCCACCAGCAGCACCACGACCGGGGCCACCACGTCCCTTTGACCTTCCCCTCATATTTTCCAAATTTAGGATCTTGCCCTAAATGGCGTTTTTTGGAGGACCACAACACACCCACAGTACGTAATGGCTGAAACGCACAGCTACAGAACTGCAGAAAATGCTATTCAAAAAAAAAAAGGTTGTTTTTTTTAGTATAGCACAGTACAAGGAAAATATATAGAAATTGTTTTTTTACACACACCTCCAGATGTGTATTTCACACTGCAAAATATTTTCTGTGGCCCTAAATGGCGTTTTTTGCCAGACCACAACACACCCACAGCACGTAACCGCTGAATCGCACAGCTACAGAAAATGCTATTCAAAAAAAAAGGTTTTTTTTTTTTAGTATAGCACAGTACAAGGAAAATATATAGAAATTGTTTATTTTACACACCTCCACATGTGTATTTCACACTGCAAAATATTTTCTGTGGCCCTAAATGGCGTTTTTTGGAAGAGCACAACACAACCACAGTATTTAACCACTGAATCGCACAGCTATAGAAGTGCAGAGAATGCTATTCAAAAAAAATGTTGTTTTTTCACACACCTCCAGATATGTATTTCACACTGCAAAATATTTTCTGTGGCCCTAAATGGCGTTTTTTGCAAGAGCACAACACAACCACAGTATTTAACCACTGAATCGCACAGCTATAGAAGTGCAGAGAATGCTATTCAAAAAAAATGTTGTTTTTTTTAGTATAGCACTGTACAATATATAGAAATTGTTTATTTTACACACCTCCACATGTGTATTTCACACTGCAATTTATTTTCTGTGGCCCTAAATGGCGTTTTTTGCAAGAGCACAACACAACCACAGTATTTAACCACTGAATCGCACAGCTATAGAAGTGCAGAGAATGCTATTAAAAAAAAATGTTGTTTTTTTTAGTATAGCACTGTACAATATATAGAAATTGTTTATTTTACACACCTCCACATGTGTATTTCACACTGCAATTTATTTTCTGTGGCCCTAAATGGCGTTTTTTGCAAGAGCACAACACAACCACAGTATTTAACCACTGAATCGCACAGCTATAGAAGTGCAGAGAATGCTATTCAAAAAAAATGTTGTTTTTTTTAGTATAGCACTGTACAATATATAGAAATTGTTTATTTTACACACCTCCACATGTGTATTTCACACTGCAATTTATTTTCTGTGGCCCTAAATGGCGTTTTTTGCAAGAGCACAACACAACCACAGTATTTAACCACTGAATCGCACAGCTATAGAAGTGCAGAGAATGCTATTAAAAAAAAATGTTGTTTTTTTTAGTATAGCACTGTACAATATATAGAAATTGTTTATTTTACACACCTCCACATGTGTATTTCACACTGCAATTTATTTTCTGTGGCCCTAAATGGCGTTTTTTGCAAGAGCACAACACAACCACAGTATTTAACCACTGAATCGCACAGCTATAGAAGTGCAGAGAATGCTATTCAAAAAAAATGTTGTTTTTTTTAGTATAGCACTGTACAATATATAGAAATTGTTTATTTTACACACCTCCACATGTGTATTTCACACTGCAATTTATTTTCTGTGGCCCTAAATGGCGTTTTTTGCAAGAGCACAACACAACCACAGTATTTAACCACTGAATCGCACAGCTATAGAAGTGCAGAGAATGCTATTAAAAAAAAATGTTGTTTTTTTTAGTATAGCACTGTACAATATATAGAAATTGTTTATTTTACACACCTCCACATGTGTATTTCACACTGCAATTTATTTTCTGTGGCCCTAAATGGCGTTTTTTGCAAGAGCACAACACAACCACAGTATTTAACCACTGAATCGCACAGCTATAGAAGTGCAGAGAATGCTATTCAAAAAAAATGTTGTTTTTTCACACACCTCCAGATATGTATTTCACACTGCAAAATATTTTCTGTGGCCCTAAATGGCGTTTTTTGCAAGAGCACAACACAACCACAGTATTTAACCACTGAATCGCACAGCTATAGAAGTGCAGAGAATGCTATTCAAAAAAAATGTTGTTTTTTTTAGTATAGCACTGTACAATATATAGAAATTGTTTATTTTACACACCTCCACATGTGTATTTCACACTGCAATTTATTTTCTGTGGCCCTAAATGGCGTTTTTTGCAAGAGCACAACACAACCACAGTATTTAACCACTGAATCGCACAGCTATAGAAGTGCAGAGAATGCTATTCAAAAAAAATGTTGTTTTTTTTAGTATAGCACTGTACAATATATAGAAATTGTTTATTTTACACACCTCCACATGTGTATTTCACACTGCAATTTATTTTCTGTGGCCCTAAATGGCGTTTTTTGCAAGAGCACAACACAACCACAGTATTTAACCACTGAATCGCACAGCTATAGAAGTGCAGAGAATGCTATTCAAAAAAAATGTTGTTTTTTTTAGTATAGCACTGTACAATATATAGAAATTGTTTATTTTACACACCTCCACATGTGTATTTCACACTGCAATTTATTTTCTGTGGCCCTAAATGGCGTTTTTTGCAAGAGCACAACACAACCACAGTATTTAACCACTGAATCGCACAGCTATAGAAGTGCAGAGAATGCTATTCAAAAAAAATGTTGTTTTTTTTAGTATAGCACTGTACAATATATAGAAATTGTTTATTTTACACACCTCCACATGTGTATTTCACACTGCAATTTATTTTCTGTGGCCCTAAATGGCGTTTTTTGGAAGAGCACAACACAACCACAGTATATAACCGCTGAATCGCACAGCTGCAGAGAATGCTATTCAAAAAAAAGTTTTTTTTTTTTTTTTAGTATAGCATAGTACAAGAAAAATATATAGAAATTGGTTATTTCACACAACTAGAGATATACACTGCAAAATATTTTTTTTGCCCAAAAATAGGTCTTTTTTGCGCACAACAAATTGCCTTTTTTTTTTTTGCAACAGCACAATAAAGTGCCTTTTTTTGGGGGGGGGCCCAAAAATGGGTCTTTTTAGCAAAAGCACAATAAAGTGCCTTTTTTTTTTTTTTTTTCTGACCGAAATAGGTCTTTTAGCAAGAGCACAATACAGCCACAGTATGGAATAGGTGTATCACTCAACGTAATGCAGTGCTGGTGCACTGAGCTTGCAACACAAACAGATAAACCTATGCAGATCGCTGAGCTATTATATCTCTCAATCTGGACTCCTATCTAAATCTCTCTCCCTGAAAGCACAAACAGGATCCTGCCCCTACACTACACTACACTGTCTCTCTATCTTTTCTATCAGTAGATTGCAGAATCAGGACTAACTCCTATCATATAATTCTCTCCCTCACAGCAACAGCAGCCAGGATCCTTTCCCTACACTGTCTAAAAGCAGAGTGACGATCTGTGCTGTGTGCCTCTTTCTTATATAGAAGCTGGTCACATGCTGGGTCACATGTTGCACTGACCAATCACAGCCATGCCATTAGTAGGCATGGCTATGATGGCTTCTAAGGGCACACCAGCTAATCAAATGGTGATTGGCTGGCCCCTGAAGCATTTCTAACTGCGCCATTAAATTCCCGAATCCGAACCCGAACCCGGACTTTAGCGCAAAATCCGGGTCCGGGGTCGGGAAAACGCCAAAATTCGGTACGGACCCGAACTTTACAGTTCGGGTCCGCTCAACACTACTAAAGAATACAATGGGGTTGATTTACTAAAGGCAAGTCCACTTTGCACTACAAGTGCACTGCAAGTGCACTTGGAAGTGCAGTCGCTTTAGATCTGAGGGGAAGATCTGAAATGAGGGGAAGCTCTGCTGTTTTTACAAATAAAAATTCTCTTTTTTATTTTCCTTGCATATCCCCCTCAGATCTACAGTGAATGCACTTCCAAGTGCACGTCCAAGTGCACTTGCAGTGCACTTATAGTGCAAAGTGAATTTGCCTTTAGTAAATAAATCTCAGTGGCTCCTTGCACATCCAGGGAAAAGTGACAGGGGTTGATTTACTAAAAGCAAATAGACTGTGCAATTTGCAAAGTGCAATTGCACTCTGCAACTGCAGTTGCTCCAGAGCTTAGTAAATAAGGTAAACATTCCCTTTGCAAAGAATATCCAATCACGTGCAAGGAAAATAAAAAAAACTGCATTTTTGCTTGCACATGATTGGATGATGAAAGTCAGCAGGGCTCCCCCTCATTTACTAAGCTCTGGAGCAAGTAATCGTGTAGAGTGCAACTGCACTTTTCAAAGTGCACAGTCTATTTGCCTTTAGTAAATCAACCCCACAGTGTCACTGTTCCTCCCCCTATTGCAGCCGTCACTAAAATTACTGACGTTAGCAACTTGGGGGTTCAGTGATGTCACTCCCTTTATCATGTAACAGTGTTCTAGCCTAGCAGACATGTGCAGCTCACATGCTCCCCTATATCCAAAAGCCCCAGACAGTGTTATCAATTGCAACAAAGGAAGAAGTGAAGCGCAGGCATGGAGAGTATAAGGCGGTAGAGACAATTGGGGGAATTAATAATAAATAATAAGTGTCTGAGACAAGTTCTACCTCAACTGGTGCCACTGCACATAACAACCAGTTAATTTCTATCTTTCAATTTTTCCCCACACAGTTTGAGACAAAGTTTGTCTCAGACACTTATTAATTCATTACGGTAATTTCCCCCTAATGTCACTTTGTTCTGCATGGGCAAGGTGATAGTGTATTTATAAATGAAAAAAGTGTTGAAAAAGATGAGTAATGCCGTGTACACACGATCGATTTTGCCGATGAAAACAGTCTGATGGACTTTTCTCATTGGACAAACCGATCGTGTATGGGCCCCATCGGTCTTTTTTCCATCGGTGAGAAAAAAATAGAACATGTTTTAAATTTATCCAATGGGAAAAAAAACGAAAGCAAATTCCGATCGTCTGTGTGGAACTCCATCAGACAAAAAACCCACGCATGCTCAGAATCAAGTCGAAGCATGCTCAGAAGCATTGAACTTCATTTTTCTCGGCTTGTCGGAGTGTTTTACATCACAGCGTTTGGGACGGTTGGATTTTTGACTGATGGTGTGTAGGCAAGACTGATGGAAGTCAGCTTCATCGGATTTCCGATGGAAAAATCCATCGGATTAGAATCCATAGGAAATCCGATCGTGTGTACAGGGTTTAAGTGCTAATATTAAAAGGAGCAAACAGGCCATGTATAGGAGCCCTGCAAAAAATACAAAATGTATTTCTAGTGCCTTTTCACTAAACTGCTATCATGGATAGAATGAACAGGATGCTTGTAATGTGAAATTTGAGCAATTCCCTCCAGCTCACAAACCACTATTGAATACTTCCTTTATGGCTTGTCACCTTCTATAAATTGAGATGTCTTTAATAATCCACTTCTCCTGCCCACAAATATGCTAAACTGTACCATTGGTGGTAGTAAGACAAGCAGGACAGGAGCCCAATGACTAGCAAGTGTAAAGTTTTGTAGCCTCCCCCTACTCTGTCAAAAAGATATGTTCTGGACTGCAGAACATATGCAGTCCATATTCAATTTTATTTGTCATCTTTTATGATCTTCTATCATAAAATATGTTTCTGGGGTGCAAAGGGTGCTTCTTTAAAAAAAAAGAAAGAAAAAGAAGCAATTGTATTTCTGTCTGTGATGCTGCCATAGATTTTTCTTCACTTCCTGTTAGATGAAACCGTTGTCACAGTGGTCAAAAGTGAAAAGAAATCTCCTCTAACTAAGCTCCAGCAGCCCCAATAGGGGGGTTTTTAGGATTTCCTTATTCTATCCAAAACTAGAACAAAATATATAGTGCTGGACTTATTACACATTAACAAATGGAAGGATTAAGATGAATGTATTACAGTTGTCATCTTCTAACAAAAAATATATTTTACTTACTAGTATACTGTATATGCAGAAATAGAGTCCAAAAGCAGGATAGAGCATCAGAAGACTATTTAAATCAGGACTTTTACAGCAGAAGAAAATTCTTGACGCGCTTTACTCTTCAGCATTTAGTCATAAGTCCTTATGCTTACAGTGCGAAATGCGTACGTTTTCCTTCTGCTGTATGTGAAGAATACAATAAAGCTTCCTGGTGCTCTATCCTGCATGTGGACTCTTCATATATACAGGATATATAGCTTGGCAGATCTGAGAAGTTGGCAGTTTCAATTGTTTGTACTAAGGGTGCATTCACACTTGCTAATGCACCCTGACTGCAATTATATTTGGGAACCAGGGATGAGCCGAACACCCCCCTGTTCGGTTCGCACCAGAACCTGCGAACAGACAAAATGTTCGTGTAAACTTTAGAACCCTATTAAATACAATGGACTCGAACGTTCGAAATCTAAAGTGTTAATTATAAAGGCTAATATGCAAGTTATTGTCCTAAAAAGTGTTTGGGGACCTGGGTCCTGCCCCAGGGGACATGTATCAATGCAAAAAGAAGTTTTAAAAACGGCCGTTTTTTCGGGAGCAGTGATTTTAATAATGCTTAAAATGAAAAAATAAAAGTGAAATATTCCTTTAAATTTCGTACCTGGGGGGTGTGTATGATATGCATGTAAAGTGGCGCATGTTTCCCGTGCTTAGAACTGTCCCTGCAAAAAATGTCATTTTTGAAAGAAAAAAATGCATTTAAAACTGACTTGCGGCTATTAATGAATTGTCGGCTCCCGGCAATACATACAAAAGTCATTGATAAAAATAAAAAAAAAGCGTGGGTGTTCCCCAGAATTCAATTACCAGGCCCTTCAGGTCTGGAATGGATATTAAGGGGAACCCTGCCGCAAATTTAAAAAAAAAATTGACGTGGGGTTCCCCCAAATATCCATTCCAGGCCCTTCAGATCAGGCATGGATTTTAAGGGGAACTCCACCCCAAATTTTTTAAAAAAATGGCGTGGAGTCCCCCTAAAAATCCATACCAGACCCCTTATCCGAGCACGCAACCTAGCCGGCCGCAGGGGAAAAGGGGGGGGACGAGAGAGCGGCCCCCCCTCCCTCCTGAACCGTACCAGGCCACATGCCCTCAACATGGGGAGGATGTCCCCATGTTGATGGGGACAAGGGCCTCATCCCCACAACCCTTGCCCGGTGGTTGTGGGGGTCTGCGGGCGGGGGGCTTATCGGAATCTGGAAGACCCCTTTAACAAAGGGGACCCCCAGATCCCGGCCCCCCCTATGTGAATTGGTAAGGGGTACATTGTACCCCTACCATTTCACGAAGAAAGCGTAAAAAAATGTTTAAAAAAACACACAAACACCTTGAAAAAGTCCTTTATTTAAAAAAAAACAAAAAACATTCCAGCGGTGAAATCCAGTGTCCCGCGGCGATCCCGATGTCCAGCGCTGTCCTTCATTGGTTGTGCCTGAGCAGACCTGATGGGGAAATCCCTCTCAGTATTTTAAATGTATAGACCCGCCCCTTCTAAAGTTCCCCATCAGGTCCGCTCAGCGGACCAGATGCGGAACATGAGAAGGGGCGGGTCTATACATGTATTACCAAAGTGAGAGCAGTCCCCCATCAGGTCCGCCCCCTCGGTATGTCAGACCCGCCTACGTCATTGGCTTGAGCGGGGAACTTCCTTCACTTTGTAAATTTAAATTACACAGTGAAGGAAGTTCCCCGCTCAAGCCAATGACGTAGGCGGGTCCGACATACCGAGGGAGCGGACCTGATGGGGAACTTTAGAAGGGGCGGGTCTATACATTTAAAATACTGAGAGGGAGTTCCCCATCAGGTCCGCTCAGGCACAACCAATGAAGGACAGCGCTGGACATCGGGATCGCCGCGGGACACTGGATTTCACCGCTGGAATGTTTTTTTTTTTTTTTTTAATAAAGGACTTTTTCAAGGTGTTTGTGTGTTTTTTTAAACTTTTTTTACGCTTTCTTCGTGAAATGGTAGGGGTACAACGTACCCCTTACCAATTCACATAGGGGGGGGCCGGGATCTGGGGGTCCCCTTTGTTAAAGGGGTGGAGAGGGGAGGGGAGGGTGAAGGTGGACAGTGTCCTAATAGGGTGGAGAGGGAGGAGGTGGAGAGGGGAGGGTGAGGGTGGATAATGTCCTAATAGGGTGGAGAGGGGAGGATGAAGGTGTGGAGGGGTGCCGGTGGACAGGTGTCCTAATAGGGTGGAGAGGGAGGAGGTGGAGAGGGGAGGGGAGAGTGAAGGTGGACAGTGTCCTAATAGGGTGGAGAGGGAGGAGGTGGAGAGGGGAGGGGAGGGTGAAGGTGGACAGTGTCCTAATAGGGTGGAGAGGGAGGAGGTGGAGGGGGGAGGGGAGGGTGAAGGTGGACAGGTGTCCTAATAGGGTGGAGAGGGAGGAGGTGGAGAGGGGAGGGGAGGGTGAAGGTTGACAGGTGTCCTAATAGGGTGGAGAGGGAGGAGGTGGAGAGGGGAGGGGAGGGTGAAGGTGGACAGGTGTCCTAATAGGGTGGAGAGGGAGGAGGTGGAGAGGGGAGGGGAGGGTGAAGGTGGACAGTGTCCTAATAGGGTGGAGAGGGAGGAGGTGGAGAGGGGAGGGGAGGGTGAAGGTGGACAGTGTCCTAATAGGGTGGAGAGGGAGGAGGTGGAGGGGGGAGGGGAGGGTGAAGGTGGACAGGTGTCCTAATAGGGTGGAGAGGGAGGAGGTGGAGAGGGGAGGGGAGGGTGAAGGTTGACAGGTGTCCTAATAGGGTGGAGAGGGAGGAGGTGGAGAGGGGAGGGGAGGGTGAAGGTGGACAGGTGTCCTAATAGGGTGGAGAGGGAGGAGGTGGAGAGGGGAGGGGAGGGTGAAGGTGGACAGTGTCCTAATAGGGTGGAGAGGGAGGAGGTGGAGAGGGGAGGGGAGGGTGAAGGTGGACAGTGTCCTAATAGGGTGGAGAGGGAGGAGGTGGAGAGGGGAGGGTGAGGGTGGATAATGTCCTAATAGGGTGGAGAGGGGAGGATGAAGGTGTGGAGGGGTGCCGGTGGACAGGTGTTCTAATAGGGTGGAGAGGGACTCTACCCTATCCAAAACTTTAGTTATACTTTAACTTTTATAAGCAGATCCAAAATAGTCTATATTTATTTACCAGACATTGTTTTACATATTCTTGAAACAGCAATAAGATGTTATCTAAATCCTTTTGTTTTATGTGACTTGCCCTAATTAAATCATTTCAGTGCCTTGAAATGTTTTGTGTTTTCATTGCTGAATCTTGGCTTTAAAATGTTATTGAATGAATTTAGGTTGCATATTGACCTGTCAAGTTTAGACAAGAATTTTTTTTTGGTAGAGTGCACTATTATCTATGTCAAGGAAAAAAACGTACCCATCCATATTGCACAGTAGGCAAGTCCTCAGTAGTGTACCTGCCAATACTCACAGATGAAATTTCAGACCAAAGCGAGTCACGTCCAACGCAGCTGCAGAGTCCAAACCACTCCCTTTTGTTGGAATCCAGTAACTACTCATCTTTTGGCCACTGAGCTATAAAAACTTGGGCATCTGTTAAGAAGTGACAAAATGAGACTGTAGTAAAAATCATTTAAAATATGAATCCACCCCAAACTGACTGAGTTGATGCTTGATTGGTTTCTCCTAGCCCTCAGGGACTGTGGTAAGACTGCCAATTTTGCCCATCTACTTAGGATCTCACTTTTTCCAATGGATTTTTGTTTTACAGCACAGAGAATGCAGTAAATATAACAGGATTCCTACTGCAGCAAGCGATTGAAATTCTGTGTAAATTACTAGAAACTCCAATGAGGTTAATCAGCAGGTGGACCCTAAACCGACTTTAGGGTCTCCGCTCTGGCATCTGTGTCCCCCATTCGGTGTGTTCCGCTGAGGGTGCAGATCAGACTAGGAGATCACCCTGACTCCATGTAATCCACAGAACAAACAGAGAAAAAGCTCAGCCACCGCACAACATACAGGCCCAGTGTGTAATAAGTGATAGCAGCCTCAGTCTAACTCCATCCAGGCCACGTGTTTCGCTCCACCTGCGGGGCATATTCATGCGTGACGAAGCCCTGTAGGTGGGCGAAACATGTCAGGGACGTGGCCTGGATGGAGTTAGACTGAGGCTGCTATCACTTATTACACACTGGGCTGGTTTGGTGTGCGGTGGCTCAGATTTTTCTCTCTTTGTTCTGTTAGTTAGCAGGCAATTCAGCTCACTGTCCACTTACAAACAAAATATACATTTTGGGTGAATTGACATCAAGGTATTATAACCTGCCTGGCTAAAACAGGTTAAGGCTACGCCCTGGTAACTAAGGGCATGTCAGCCAGGTTTTATGATAAAAAAAGATAATTTTTTTCTTAATATACCTGTAATTTTGAAGATCAACTGCTAAAAAAGCTTTAGTTTATTTTACTTCAGAGTGTAAGGGTATAATATAAAAAATATATATTGCGCTTATGTGAGAATTCGACTAGGTTTTTTTCAGGCAGAATTATTATTTCCCCCTTATTTAACTTTATTTGAGTCTAATGCCGCGTGCACACGGTCAGACTTTTGACCGGGCAAACCTCCGTCGGAATTTCAGACTGAAAAATAGAGAACCTGCTCTCTATCTAATTCCGCTGGAAATTCCGACAGTAAAAGTCCGATGGGGCATACGCACGGTCGGAATATCCGATGAAAATCTCCCATCTGACTTTTTCCATCGGAAATTCCGACCGTGTGTACGTGGCATTAGGATGACTCTGAAGTTGTTATTAAACTCTTGGAAATGAAATGCGTTAAGAGAGAGGTTTTTTTTGTATAGGATGTGCTGAGAGGAATAAATGCCTTGAAGAGACTAGTGATTTTCTGAGCTAGTAATATCAATACAAATGGTTACTATAATAATTTGATTTGACAGTTTAATTCTAATACAGACTAATGTAATAGAAACCTGTTAAAGTGGTTGTAAATCCCACTTTGTTATTTTTAGCTACAGCTAAGCCTATAATAAGCATTACCTGTAGGTAAAATTAATATCTCCTAAACGTGAACCATTTAGGAGATATATATGCTGCAAGCAGCCGCTGACGTCAGCGGCGCATGCGCTCTGAAGGTCCGGCCTGCCTTACTGGACCTTCAGAGTTTCTTGTCGGAACCGAGGGCTCCCTGAACGCGCGAACCCACGAG
Source organism: Rana muscosa (assembly GCA_029206835.1). Classification (NCBI taxonomy): domain Eukaryota; kingdom Metazoa; phylum Chordata; class Amphibia; order Anura; family Ranidae; genus Rana; species Rana muscosa. Next base: position 268,209,129 of record CM055123.1, on the reverse strand, counting down.
AGTGACGTCCTTGTGGCTCCGGCCACTCATATCGCAGGAGCCCGTGATCCGGGAAGAAAGGACAGGAGAAGATGTCAGCCCTCTCAGTGGCGAGCGGGCGCCGCTGGAAGGGCTTCGTACTAAAGTGAGTATCTCATTAAAAAAAAAAAATTCCAGCCGTTTACCACCACTTTAAGAGATAAATTCAAAGGTTGCCTTTGCTGACTTTTTTCTGAAAATTCTAGTTGCCTGTCTGTTGTGCTGATCCCCTGCCTTTTTAAGTCACGCATATGCAGATGAGAATTGCAATTTTACTTGCTGCATACTTGGTTCTCGGTGAAGGAATACTGACATCAGAAGATCATACTAACAGTCAAATAACTTATCAGGAGAAGTAAGTAATGCAAGGCCACTTATTTTTCTCCTGACGGGTTATATTTATTTCAGCTTAGAACATAAAGTACAAGAGGACTAAACAAAGGATCCTCAAACAAACATATTTTTCACTTCGCTCTATTGGCAAATGTTCAGTGTTTTTGATCTTTAATCTATGAATATATATATATACAGTATGTATCCATACTCTTTGCCTTAATACTCTTTATGCTCAAATCGTGTACTAAACAAACTGTACACTGCCACTCATTGTAAGTAGTAGATTCCTATGGACACTGGAAGGCCAACTCACAGAAGTATCTGTATGATGATATGAGTAGAGTGTTGATGATATATACATTAACCAATCAGATATTACCTATAAATAATGTATTATAATGTTTTATGCAAAAAGTCAAAATTTGTTTAAATCCGCATGTATGTTTGCTAAATGTATGATCAAGGCTCGGGGGTAAATACACCTGTTATGTTTTATCAATGGTAGTATTCATTTGATTATTCTGTAAAGTGATACAAAGCACTCGCTGTTTAATTTACATTGTCCCTTCTATTTCTGTATATGAATGATAGCACTGTAATTATTTTAAGAAAAAAAAAATATCTAAGTACCCTTTTACTGATCAATATACACCTGTCACATGACCCAGACCTCCAACAGCCTGTCTGCAGGGAAACATAAGCAGGAGGAGCCTCTAGTCCTCTGCTGCTGGTCACATGTTTAACATGAAAAAACAGCATTTCTGATACAGAGCACAATAAGTAATATCAATAAACTGTTTTACATTGTCATACAACTATGTATTTGAAATCAAATCTTTATTATTTTGTGCATATAACATGGTTGTTGGTGGATTTTTGCCAATCGCAGGCTGTGTCACGCCCATCCAGCCCGTGTCTTAGAATATCCTATCCCCATTGTGTTTAGCTGGTTAGTAGGCATGGAGGAGGAGGGAGTGAGCTGTAATTTACCACATGTGGGACTTTATAGTCACATGAGCTGCTCAGATGTGATAGGGAGGAAACGCCCAGCATAGAATCTCACTAAAAACTGAGCACGTGCAGAGCAGGGGCGGATCCAGAGTATTTTCTCGGGAGGGGCACTGCCAAAAAATATGTTTTTTTTGTGGGAAATTTATCGGGGAAATGGCTGGTGTCGGCGCTTCAGTCATCCCGGCACCATAGTTGTTATGGTGTCAAGATGATTGAAGCACATTATTTCTATTATTACATTGTAATATAAAATTAAATAGTTCAATGCAGAATCGGTGACAGTGGGAGCCCCGAGTGTGTCACTTGCCACCGTCGCCTGCAATTAGTGGGAGCCCTGAGCGTGTCACTTGCCACACGTTGCGGATTGTCACTTGCCACGTCACCTGCCACACCTTGTGGATTGTCACTTGCCACATCACCTGCCACACCTTGCGGATTGTCACTTGCCACGTCACCTGCCACGTCACCTGCCACAACTTGCTGATTGTCACTTGCCTGCCACCAGATGCAAATTGTCATTTGCCACGTCACCTGACACAATTTGCGGATTGTCACTTGCCACATCGCCTGCCACACCTTGCGGATTGTCACTAACTTGCCTGCTAAGGTGTAGTTTTGGTTGTCTCTTGCTGTGTCCCAGACTCCCAGAGTCAGGCAGCAGAGAGATAATGTAATCTCTCTGCTGCCTGCACAGTGAGGGCGGCTGTCACTGCAGGAATGCAGGGCAGGCACGATAATCTCATCTCTCTGCTCCACCGCTCCCGGCTAGCTGATTGGCCAGCTGCCACACTGAGCCTGCTCTCTCTCTCTCTCACCTGCGCTGCCAACACACTGAGCAGCACGGTCTGCCCACGAACCGCGCTGCCTGCCCACAAACCGCTCCGCAAGCGTAGCCGCACACTTTTTTACCCGTCTGTGGAGCCGCACGCTATCGCACCTGCCCGCAGAGCGGCCCGACGTGACTCACTGATGTCACTCGTTGCTAGACGCCAAGCGGCCCAGGCGTTAGCAACGAGTGCAGGGAAGAGGCTCCACCCACCTCCTCCTCCGCTCCTGGTATCGTGTCAGTGCGCTGCGTAACTACATTAGACGAGTCTCTCTCTCGGCGCCGCTGATCGGCTGATGTGAGAAACTGAGAGAGAGACGCAGAGAGGCAGCGGCAGCCGCAGAACAAGTACTGTATATACTCCAGTATAAGCCGACCCGAATATAAGCCGAGGCACCTAATTTTACCCCCAAAAAACTGGGAAAACGTATTGACTCGAGTATAAGCCTAGGGTGTCCATCTGCATGCCCCACTGTGCCTCACTGTGCCCATGCCTCACTGTGCCCATACTTCACTGTGCCCATGACTAGACTGATGTTTAACATGGGAGTCTATGGAAGGAGTGCCCGGATTTGAAAAATCGGTTCTCCCCGGTCGTAGGTCTTCCAGACACCAAACTTTTCACACCTGTAGAGGAGACATGGGGCTACATGTGTTCCAGGTTTGGGGTCCAGGGGACCTACTACCGGCCGGTACCGGGTCCGCAAAATCACCGGAGAAATGACCGTTTAACATTGGAGTCTATGGAAGGGGTGCCCGGCTTTAAAAAATCAGTGCTCCCCGGCTGTAGGTCCCTGACACACCAAACTTTGCACACTGCCGGTAACGGGTCCCCAAAGTCCGGGAGATTAGGCGCAAAAAAAACCAGAGCAAGCAAGTGAGTGTGACAGATGGTTTCGGGGGGGGCAATTGCCCTGTTGCCCCCCCCCCCCTGGATCCGCCCTTGGTGCAGAGTTGCCACCACAGCTGCAAAATCCCTAGCTGCTCTGGGGACTTGGACAGAAGGGGGAGATAGAGAGCAGAAGGATCAACTCGTTTTTCATGCAGAATACAGAAAATGAACCTTTTAGTGACTGAGTAGGAACAGCATGCAATACGCCATTTATTAATAGTTTTTTATGATGTGGGTTTAGTGAAACTTTAAAACACTCTAAAATAAAATATATTATTTGGTGGTCATCTTCATATATTGTTTGTTTTGGCCTAGACTTTGAGATCTTTATCTCCAAATGTACATGCATTACTATATTCCAGGGTAATTTTAAGTAGGTATTTGACAGCTGACCTTTTCAGGGGATTATTTTTGAGACTGGATGTCAATATTTGTAACATTAAAGGTTAAAATCAGCAACCAGAAAAATCCCATCAGTGTAGCAGGATGAAATTACCCACAGCTGATGAGTGATGTCAAATTCATTTCAATTAGTGTTTTTCCGATAGGAATTTTTTCCGTCGGGAAAATAGAGAACCTGCTCTCAAACTTTTGCTGGCGGAAATTCTGACAGAAAAAGTCCGATGGAGCATACACGCGGTCGGAATTTCCGTTCAAAAGCTCACATCAGACTTTTTCCGTCTGGAAAACCGATCATGTGTACGCAGCATCACAGGCTTTCTTCTAAAGGCCCATACACACGATCAGACTTTTCGACAACAACGGTCCGATGGACGTATTTTATCCGACAATCTGACCGTCTGTATGCTCCATCGGACAATTAATTTCGGTTTTTCCATGGACAAATGTTCGCTGTGCATGCTCTCAAACTTTCCGACAACAAATGTAAACAAGTCCATCGGACTAAAATCCAAAGTACAAACACGCATGCTCAGAACCAATGCTAAACATCAGACAACAATAGCAGAAGTTGCCCAAAGGGTGACGGTAAGGAGCTGAAAAAACACGTGATTTGGTGAATGTTGGCTGAAAATGTTCTGCCGTGTGTATACAGAACAAGTTCACGGCCAACGCCCTTCGGACCCAAATCCACGGAAAAGTCTGATGAAAGTCTGAACGTGTGTATGAGGCTTTAGATTGCCCTGTATTTGGCTAGATCCATCTTCCCATGAACTCTTACCAGCTTCCCTGTCCCTCCTGAAGAAAAGCACCCCCACAACATAATGCTGCCACCACCATGTTTCACGGTGGGGATGGAGTGTTCAAGGTGATGTGTAGTGTTAGTTTTCTACCACACATAGCATTTTGCTTTTAGGCCAAAAAGTTCAATTTTGGTCTCATCTGACCAGAGCACCTTCTCCCACATGTTTGCTCTGTCCCCCACATGGCTTCTCACAAACTGCAAACGGAACTTCTTATGGCTTTTTTTCAACAATGGTTTTCTTCTTGCCACTCTTCTATAAAGGGCAGATGTGTGGAGTGTATGACTAATAGTTGTCCTGTGGACAGATTCTCCCACCTGAGCTGTGGATCTCTGCAGCTCCTCCAGAGTTACCATGGGCCTCTTGGCTCCTTCTCTGATTAATGTTCTCCTTGCCCGGCCTGTCAGTTTAGGTGGACAGCCATTTCTTGGTAGGTTTGCAGTTGTGCCATACTCTTTCCCATTTCCAGATGATGGATTGAACAGTGCTCCGTGAGATGTTCAAAGTTTTGGGATATTTTTTTATAACCTAACCCTGCTTTAAACTTCTCCACAACTTTATCCCTGACCTGTCTGGTGTGTTCCTTGGCCTTCATGATGCTATGGTTCACTAAGGTTCTCTAACAAACATCTGAGGGCTTCACAGAACAGCTGTATTTATACTGAGATTAAATTACACACAGGTGGACTCTATTTATTAATTAGGTGACTTCTGAAGGCAATTGGTTCCACTAGGTTTAAGTTAGGGGTATCAGAGTAAAGGGGGCTGAATACAAATGCACGCCACACTTTTCACATATTTATTTGTAAAAAATGTTGAAGAACATTTATCATTTTCCTTCCACTTCACAATTATGTGTCACTTTGTGTTGGTCTATCACATAAAATCCCAATAAAGTACATTTATGTTTTTGGCTGTAACATGAGTGTGGAAAATTTCAAGGGGTATGAATACTTTTTTAAGGCACTGTACATCCACAGTAATTAGAGTTAAAAGGAATTTTATTATAAATGCTAGCTGCACACAAAATTTATACTAAAGGGAACGTCTAGTATTCTGGGTCTACGGACGTTTTTTTTTTTTACAATAGTCAGTATACAGTTTAAAAAATATGTTATTTTATTACTATTCTGCATTTTTTTGTCATCAGAGCCATTCCATAACTTCTGTAAAATAGTTTTTTTATAGGTAAGTCATCACTGGGAGGTGTCTGCTTGTGTGCCTTCCTCTTCCCCACTGTTTTCAATTGAACAACCACATTGCACATTTATTTAATAAATGGTGAGCTGCACACCGAACCATCCTCTTCAGTTTAGCGCAACTTCTCTTCCTTCTGCTGCACCAGTGGAATTATCAAGTCTCCCACTGCTTGCTACAAAATATGGACTAAAAAAGGGATAGAGAGGAACATTTATTAAGGCAATTCACAACACAACTAGGCACAAATCACGATGGCTGTCGTTTAGCAAAAATTATGTTACAATTTATGTTCATTGCTACCCCTGTGCCTGGAATCCTAAGCAGCCGATTGAGACAGGTTTGCATGGGTCTGAAACAGATTCAAGCAATGAAGATGAAACAGAGTCTCTCTCTACACAAATGCACAATTAAGAAATGGTCAGGGGCAAGTTTTAATCTGTTGCAGTGCTACTTTAAAGCCAGGATGGGGGGCAGTTATCAATGGAGCTAAACTATATAGTAAATCCATCCCATATTTGGTCTCATGCTCCTGGTAAGCAATTCTGTGCTCTGCATCAAAATTGATAAATATCTCTCAGTGAGTGTGAGATCTCCTTGTATTGGGCACAGTGCACTTAATCATGGAGTTCCCTAGGTACATAGGCACCCAGTGAATGACTGCATTGTCTATCAACTAACAAAAGTAAATTAACTACTTCCCGCCCGCCCACAGTAGTTGTACTGTGGGCAGGCGGCTGCTGCAGGCCAGGTGACATATTGGTACATAGCGGCCTTACTTCCGGGCTTGAGCCCCTCTACCCCGTGCTATGATTGGACACAGCAGGAGTTTGGCAGCTGATTTCAGCCAGTGCTTTTGGCTGAAGTCTCCTGATTGGCTGTGGCCAATCACACATACAGGCTTTTGTGTTTACAAAACGCAGAACGCCATGTACAGGGAACAGCAATCTGGCTGTTACTTCTCTCTCATTCTCATTCTTCTCTTATTATTTTGTGGACGGTGTGGGTAGAGCAGTGGATAGTTTTTTTTTTTTTTTTACAATTTTATTTTACATTTTTTTTTAATATTGTTAAAATGTATATATTTTTTTCTTTTTTTTACAATGCTGTTTTTTTTATTTAGGGGGGGGGGGGTGCCAGTGTATTTTTTTTTCTTTTTTATTATTTTTACAATTGAATTCTTAAATATTTATTTCTTACAATTCTTTCTTTTTTTTCTTTCTTTTTTTTATCACCCCTGTTGGGGGGCTTAGGTGAGATATCAAGAGTCTAAACAGACCCCTGACATCTTCCCTTGGAGATGAATGGAGAAAATACAGAGGCTCCTCTTCATTCACAAACTGAAGCATCGTAAACATAGTTTATGATGCTCAGTTATGAATGGACAGTCAGTGATCACTGACTCTGTTCATTCAGAAAGGGAAGGAGGCGGTAAATGACATATTTACCGGCTCTTTCCTCCACTCTCCATCCTACCAGATCAATGACAAGGGGGGGGGGACTGAAGGAGCACAGAGGAGGACCCGGGGAGCCGGAGGAGCACAGAGGGGAACCAGATGAGAACCTGGGGAGCCACAGGAGGAGGTGGGGAGCCAGAGGAGGACCCGTGGAGCCAGAGGAGGACCTGGGGAGCCGGGGAGGACCTAGGGAGCCGGTGGAGAACACTGTGAGCCGCAGGAGAAGGCAGAGAGCTGGAGGAGGACCCAGGGAGCTTGAGGATGACACCGGGAGCCGAAGGAGGACCTGGGGAGCCATAGGAGGACACCAGGAGCCAAAGGAGGGCAGGGAGGCTGAGAGAGTAAGGGACAGTTGATGGACAGTGAGGGGTGATCGGTGCGGCGGTGGGAGGGATTTACAAGCACCAATCTGTCTGTGTGGCTTTCAATGGAGCAGCTGACAGCCACGGGAGGGAGAGGAGGAGTACTCTGTGCATACAGTGCAGGGTTAGGGAGAGCAGGGCTCAGGAGTGCGCTGTGCATACAGTGCAGGGTTAAGTAGTGTGCTGTGCATAGAGTGCAGGGCTCAGGAGTGCGCAGCGCATAAAGTTCAGGACTCAGGAGTGCGCTGCGCATACAGTGCAGGGTTAGGGAGTGTGCTGTGCATAGAGTGCTTCTAGCACAGAGCTCTCTCCACCCACCTCCCCCAAATTATTTCTTCGCCACCCGAAAATTATGAGAGACAGAGCTGCTGCACAATAGCAGCTACAGCTTACAACACAGGAGCGCAGGTTGCCGACTTCTTAATTAGCTTCCGCCATAGGATTAGAGCAGCTGTGTACTTCCTCCTCTGCTGTCATAGGAATATGCAGGGCAGGAATGGTTGTTGGAGCCTCCAGCAGAGGAGTGCTGTCACTTGTATACAGAAGCCGCGCTTCTGTGTTTACAAGTGACAGCAGTGAGGGGCGAGCCAGGGATCGGCGCGGAACATTAAAGCTGAAAAATGCCCTGGATAATTCTAGTTTGCTCGGGGCGATAAGGGCACACCCTATTCACAAGCCTATGGGTGGCTGCAGAGGGGAGCATGGGTGACGGTGTGCCTTGCCACGGTCACTGGGAAGCGCAGCAGTCCTGGTGGAGGTATCCGTTCTCCACGGGACTGCAGTGTGCCGGCCCGATCCCCTCCTCCTCCTGCTGACATCAGCCCCGGGGGTAGAAGGTGCTGGCCGAGTGCACCAGCTCCTTGGCTGGGTGTGGGGCAGTTGTGGGGATGAGGCCCTTGTCCCCATCAACATGGGGACAATGTTCTTTGGGGTGGGGGGGCACAACCCACCTGCCCCAAAGCACCCACCCCCACCATGTTGAGGGCAAGTGGCCTGGTATGGTTCAGGAGGAGGGGTGCTTGCTCGTCCCCCCCTTTTCTGACCTGTGGGGCTGCATGCTCGGATAGGGGTCTGGTATGGATTATGGGGGGACTCCTTAAAATCAATAACAGACCCAAAGGGGGGTATGGACTGGGGGGGAAGGGGTAATGGGCCACGCCGTTTTTTTTTTTTTTCAGATTTTTTAATTGTCTGTTTTTTTCTTTTACAATCAGCTGTAAGCGGTGAACCCCGCTGACAGTGGATGAATCATCGGTTTTTAGGGAAGCAGCAGCCGGGTTTCTGGGCCTGCTCTTTAGCAACCAGCTCAATGCGGTAAATTTACCGCATTTACTAATGCGGTAATTACAGCTAAATCGAACAAATGCTGCATTCGGTATTTACGGTAACTCCAAATTCTTAGTAAATTGAACACTTGCACAACTGTTACCACATGTGGTATTTTACCACATATTATTATCCGTTATTTAACTCTTAGTGAATTGACCCCTTAGTCAGTTAATCGTACACTGTAAGCTTATGTAAAGGTAACCATAGGAAAATTCTTTGATAATCAGGGGGCTATATTTAGGGGGTGCATTTTTAGATCCCTGTGTTCATTAAAACACTTTCTTGATATGATATTGTTTACCATCAGCCATTCAGTGCAATACAATGGTGGCAGTAATCAGCCTTCTATATAGAACTCCTGCACATTCCTCTCTCTGCTACATAATTGCTATGTGTGCTAGGGATAAGAGGAGGAAAGACACAAAGGAATGGCTTTACCCATTGATTAGGCATGCAACTAATCCAGAAATCTTTAGATTTAAGCTGGAGAATGCACATTGATGCACAATTCAAACATCAAAGAGGATAATGGCAGACCCAGTGAACTATATAATTGTAAAAATAGAACAAACCAGCGCCAAGAGGGAGGAAGTGTGCGAGGAACGCTGGAGTGCCAGATTATTCTGTATATTTTTAGACAGTGTATTTGACCAGAGCTTATCTGAGTGCTAATATGGCTTATAATGCTTCACACCTAGTGACTGTTTATTAGAAGTAATTGATCAGATATTGGAGCTGCTATTGCTGACGTGTTTTTGAAGATACTGACTTCAGGGTTGTCAACCTAATCATTCATTCACTCCACATACTGTACATTGACCAGAAAAAGTATTCTATTTCCCAACATTTCACTTCTTGCATATCTGCCCTTAAAGATACTTAGTCACTGAAATCAAAGTGCTCATAAGGAGGATAGTAAACATTTTCTCTCTCACTATTGGTGCCACCAAATACTGCTCTAATGTACAGAACTTGTGTACTGTGGTTCCTCCACCGACCTCTACATCATTGCTGTGTGCTGTAATGACAGGAGGTCGATTGGAGAAAATACAGAGCTGGGGAAACAAGATCAACACTCTCAGAGGTGTTGGTTTCTAAAGAGACTGCAGTGGATGAATTCTCTAAATGAAAGTGGTTGTAAACTCTCACTTTGACCCAGTGAAGAGACAAGCCTCAGGTGATACACAGAGATGAAACAAATCCTCCTTCATAAGTAGTACCTGTTTACCTGCAGCTCTCTATCCACGACAGTCTTCCAAAACACACATTTTACAAAGAATATCAGCAGCAGAATGCAGGGGGCTGGGATCTGATGTCAAACACACTGTAGAGTTAGAGCACAGAGCTCCATTAAATCTGACAGTTGATTGGTGGAGAGTGACACCCCCCATCTCCCAGGAGGCTGAAGTGTGTTACGGAGATATTCCTAACCTCGCTTAAATGCTTAAAATAAGTGATTAAAAACCTTTTGTCTATATAAAATGAAATCAAACGATAGCGTCGGGAAAAGAGAAAACAATGACATTTATTTATACAGAACTGGTACCACCTAATAGCAAGGTGATACCAATGTTACACGATACATAATAGGAATATTGCTATGACAAACATGATACCAATGTTACATGATAATAGGAACAAGAGAGCAAACGCGAGGTAATATTAATCTTAAACATGGGAGAGAGAGAGAGAGAGAGGGAGAGAGGCAGAGAGGCCGAGCGAGAGGGAGAGAGAAAGAGAGAGAGAGGGAGAGAGAGGGAGAGAGACAGAGAGAGAGACAGAGGGAGAGGCAGAGGCAGAGAGGGAGAGAGGGAGAGAGAGAGAGAGAGAGAGAGCTTATTACGTCACCATGTCGTCTGCATCAGATCTTCATTCGCAAGGGCTCTAGCCATGAGTGTACCTGACTTTTATACCCCCTATGCCAACCAGAACCCAAAATCCTGTGGTCTCATTGGTTTAAAGCTGACCACCTGATTGGTTGAAATCTCAAACCTCTCTACTTTGCCTTCCAAATCTAAACCAGAAATACTTGCTGCTTTTATCAGATAGGTGTGTTCCTTTGATGCTCAGTTCAACAAGTTTCTCACATTAGCAAGCATGCTAAAGGCCCCTGCGGTGACCGGCCCCCCCAAGACAAAGGACACTTAAGTTTCACCTGAAACCTCCCAACCAACAGGAGATGATACGTCCTTTGTTTACAGTATGGGGGGAGCTCTCTCTCAAAGAAAATATCTTTCAGTAAACTCATAAACAGATTTTACCCGTCCCCTTACATATATATATATATATATACATACATACATACATACACACACACATACATACACATGCAGCGTCCTGTTGCCAATGATTGGACGCTATTAAACCAGCAGCTCCTACGAGGGTAGTGTTTCATAAATACATATATACATGTGTCCGTTGGGGGGCATGGTGGTTTATTTAGAGTACAGGATATGAAAAAGAATTAGAATCAAAATATCCACCACAGTACCCCCTCAAGTTCATTATTGAACTTATGACCTCCTTCAATGATCTTGTATTCACCCACAACGGCCCAGAAGCCCCCCGACCCTTTCCCCACCACCACTGCGGCCTTTTCCTTTCTTGAACCCGCCGTAACCCATCAAGGTAGACTTGAGACAGTCCTGGTGCCTTTGAGACTTCACATCCGACCCATGAGAGTCTGTACTGCAATGCTTCATCGCCCCTCTGCATTGGAAGAGCGAAATTCAAACATTAATGGCGGGATCCTTTCATATTTAGTCCTGTAGCTTGGAAATATGGTGTTATGATTGTCACGATTGGATCGGACCGCGAGACAGCACTTTTTAGCATGGTGAAGGAAAGTTTCAGAAGAGTCTTATTCGTGGCACGTTTTTCTTAAGAGATGCGTTGCTTCTTCAGGTGGTGGTTGGGCGGGCCTCCGGACAGTCGTGCATGAATACAAAAAAACAAGAACAAAAAGGAGAATGTCAGACAGGAGTTATTGGCGGAATGTCAGACAAGAGTAGTGGCGTGGCCACTAAGACTGAATATCTTATGAGGGGTGCAATGTGGACGAGTAAGGTGGGATCCCCACAGGGTACCGAGACCGAGCCGCGGCCAGTATCATCCATTGCCCTTGATGGTAGGGATAGTCAACACTGCCTGCTATTGTTAGGTCCCTGGGTTCACCACACCTGCTCACGGGGCTCAGGTTAAAGCAGTGGGCAGAATAGGGGAGGTAAAATTACATTAAGACATAGGACCTGGATGTCCAGGGATACTTTGTGAAATATGGTATTTGTATGTTTCAGGAACCCATTCTATGGAACCCACTGGACTCTTAAAAATGGAGTCAGGCAGAGACGGTAAACCCTTACAATTTACAACTCATCTCTGATATTCAAACAAAAGTTCCAGAAGATGAATACCTTTATTTTCTAAGATAAAGCAGAATATGAACCAAAGAAAGTATGAAAGAGAAAAGAAAGAGAGAAAGAAAAAATAAAATAAAAAATACAATAAGCAACAAAACATACAGGTTCAATGCTGCTTCGACCCAGACCGTTTGTCACCCATTTCCCTTTATGTCGAAGAGCACTGACTCTGCATTCATAAAAACAAACAAACAATATATAACTGTCCTGAAACAGTGCCTCGAAAAATAATATATTGTGGCTGTTGCAGCAGCAGCTTGGCAGAAAAAAATAAAATAAAAAAAAATAATAAAAATAAAATAAAGGTGGAAAAAAAATAAAAATAGATAACTCTTCTATCCTATTAGTGATCAACAGGTGAACAGGATCACTGTCACTAACAATTTACAAGTCGGGCAGAAAAAAAAAAAAAAAAAAAAAAATTTTTAAAAAGGAGTGGCTAAACCAATGGTTGCCAAAAAAACTTTTTTAGAATTTAGTCACCCCGACTGTCCTTTAATATTACAGATTGAACAGGCTTATCCCTAGAACAAAAACAAGAAAAATATAGTTCTAGGGTCCTCTCTTAAATGCGCAAGCTACTCTAAATCGGTCTCTTAATAGTGACCCGCATTGGGACCGCAACAGGGTGGAGTTTACTAAAGTTTTGGCCCCAGAACATCCTGATTTCCATCTCCTTTGTTATCTCCTCCCATGCTCCACCTCAGGGCTGCTCCAGAACCTTGAATAACGAAAGACAAACAAATACTCCTGCGCACAAGTGGAATACCGGACAGTTTGAAAGTGATCAAATGGATGACACTTGGCTTTGCTGCCTTCACAGATAGGGGTATCCTAGTGGTAGATAACAAGAAAAGAAAAAGAAAGGCGCACCAGCCTCGTGCATTACCGTTGGATACATTTATTATAGCGAATAAAAGAATCCTACTTACAAACAAGCCTTAGGGCTGAGCTCTGAGGAAGAAGACTCGTCTTCGAAACGCGTCAGCCAGCAGTGATCTTTGTCAATCCCTCCGTGACCGATTTGAGTGGATTCGTTTTGGACGCATTGCTGCGCCTCTGTGGTTCCTTGTAAACGCATGGCTTTTTCGTTTGTTTGTAAGTAGGATTCTTTTATTCGCTATAATAAATGTATCCAACGGTAATGCACGAGGCTGGTGCGCCTTTCTTTTTCTTTTCTGCTCCAGAACCTCTGGAACTCCCCACCTTTAAACCCATACGCCCAGCCAGGCGCTCCCCTTTCCACACCTAGGTGTCCCTAAATACTCTTTTATTCCAGGAAGCCTACCCCGCCTCCACCTAAAATGTTACCTCAGCCCGCTTCATATCAGATAATTCCCAGCGGCTATTATTTTTGTTCCACCCCCTCCCCTTAGATTATCAACCCCTAGAGAAGGGCCTTTTTATTCACGCCTTGCCCAAACTGTTGGCACCAATTAAATCCGGTTGCCCAAAGTTTAACTACCCATCTTTTAACTCCTCCCCGAATCCCAACGGAAGTTTCACTAAGTGTAAGGGGATGTCAGGTTTTATAAAAAAAACTTTCTTTCGGGGCTATAGGGGTGAAACCCGGGGTTCCTTCTATATCCCTCCCAAGGACAAGAGTGTAGGTACAATAGACTCCCCAAGGTAGTGTACCCTGCTGAGTACAATTCAACCTGATGCTGAAAACAGTGTATCATTAGCCATGTGATGTCAGCATCAGTACCCCAGCATCCGGTATTGAGTCTAACACCTACACCATCGAAGCAATGACAAAAACCCACAAAATTCTATCCCAGTGATCATGTCCAGGGTATATCATGCACCCCTACCTACTGTTAGGTTCAAGAAACACCCTTGTTCCATGACTAACGCCACATCAGTATCCTCTAGGTCAAATAACCAAACTCGCCTATATCCCAAATAATACCCAGGTGCTTCCTTCCCAGCAATGATCTCCCCATCCAGAACACAGAGTGAAATACATTCACCACTGTGTATTGGCCGTGCAAGGGACATTGTGTTCACACCTCTGACAGAGGGAAATATCAACCTGCCCCCAGCTTCCGTAACCCTCTGATCACATGTGGGTCCCTTAGCCACAAATGCAACAAGATAGAATCCCCAGTCAGTAAGCCACTGGTGCCCTCAACTCTACAGACCGAGTCTGCATTTCTGTAACACCTTTCACAATCCAAACCAGTACAGCCCATCCAGGCATTCGACTACCACTTTGGATTAGTGTAGGCGACGTGTTTTGGCACAGTCTCACTGAGTGGTGATGCTAACTCATCAGGCCACTGCCCCTCATAGAGAGATTTGTACAATCAGCTTGATGCTGGTTGACAACTCCACCTGCCCATGTGTGCACACCAGAGCCAATGACATATATCTTCCCTGTACCATCTCACACTCTCTACCAACCTCTCACCATGGTTGATGAAATCTTGAGCCACTTTACACTGTGGTTCTCTTCCCCCCCCCCCCCATATAGTGCTGAACACATCCCTCCTCTTCCGGTTATTCCTCCGAGATAAGCGTCCTGTACTCTGTGTCCGCACATCTCTGGGAGCAAGCCACTGGTACCATGACCGCGCTTGATTCAGTGTGTATTCAGTACATATAGGATAATAGGTTTTCATCAACCATTATAAGATGCTGGAGCGCCATGTGGTGATGGAATACTGTAGATACCTGCACCATATTCAGTGTCCCACCCGTCCCCCAAAAAACATTTCCTCCTTTCAATCCCTGTCCGGACTCAAACCCCTCAGAACCAGATGGACTCCAGTGTGTAACCCAGTAGAGTGATAGGATAGTACCCAAATTGACCGTAATATAGGCACAATGTTCGTCCCTGCCATTAGGGATGAGAATAGTACTAGTTACATTTTGACAACCCTGGAACTGAGTCATCCACCACTCCATAGGACTCATAGTCAATTCAGATACTACCACACCTGCCTGTCTTTATAAGGTGGAACTTGTCACACTGAGTAAGAGTCAGTCAACTCTCCGAGGTTTTTAATTCCGGCCAGTGCAAGTTGAATGTCCTACCCTTTCCCTGATATGTAGCCCAGGACCTCCTGATGTGTTCCTGATTATCTCCAGCTCCATGGTGTTTATGGTACCCAGTGACCCGCCTCCCGTTCCGAAGACAGTCGCCATCACGCCTCTTTTTTTTTTTTTTTCTAAGTTATGGGATATGGTCTGGATACCCGGATTGAAAACCTGCCACCAGGTACACCCAATCCCTCATATAGACTGCACACCTTCTCCCTCCTCTTTCAATTCGGTATTTAGACAATGTTATACTTTACCCCTACAACACAAGCTGCCTACACTATTCAGACAGGACCCACATGAATGACAGGAGCCTAGTGCCACACTGGGGCACTGGTCTTCTTGGCCTGCAAGACACAGACAACTAGTTAAGGTACCCAAGGACTCTAGGACAGGAAGGACACCTATGGGTGTAAACTGAGGAGAATACGGCATGCCCACACATACCTCGGACGTGAGGGCTCTTGGAACAGCCAATCGCTGGTAACACCCCATACAACCTTCCTGCACAATTTTTTTTTTCCCAGACTCAACCAAAACTATACAATATGAGGCCAGACCTATATCCTCTCAACTTGTATGCAATCAGGCAGGCCCTCATACCACACATCTGCAGGTAAATCTAAAATAAATGGGAAAACAAAATTGCATAATGTGTATCCAGCTTGAGAAACTGCTGCTACCAGACACACCTGACCAGCAGACTAAGACAAATCCCTTGCAGCACTGAGGCGCTGGGACCACTGAACAGTAGGGGGTACCCGAGCTGACCGGTGTGCCTTGAAACACACAGATATTTATTAGGCAATTGGTAACAAATAGCCACATAAACAGTCCCAGCAGGAAACTATGAGAAGGGTTGGTTTCCCCTATTTCAGAGAGATGGGATTGCTTGGTGACACGGTAGGAAACAGGTTTGAACTACATTTGGGGACACACAGATAGCTAGGGACATTAGCATACCTTAGCTTCAGGCAATGAGCCAAACCTGTACAGCCAGGTATGGTTGGGCGTGTACCTAATTACAATAACAGCGAGGGGGGGTGTAAGCAGTCCTACTCCTGAACACAAGTTCGCCCAAAGTAACATCAGACCATTACCCTTTTACCACTAAGTGCAGTACCCCTGGCAGAGATTTATAATGCTCCTTAGCCTCACATATGTGTTAGAGTGCCAATTATCCCCGGCAGTCTTACTCAACTTTTACTTTATAACAACTCATATGCAGACTTCAGTTAATTGGTTCTGTTACTCAGTAGATCAGAACATACAACACACACTGGGTGGTCCAAAACACAACCGAATGGACTGACAACTAGACATTCCAACTAGATAATGGTGGCGACAACCTAAAACATTTACATGTGAACCCCGACCAACCAGGAAAAAATACTTTTTTTATCACGTTGTTCTCTGGAGGCTACGATTTCCTCTTGTTCTGAAAGCCAGAAAACCCAATTATCGACTCTGAGGGATAAAATTCCAATAAAAGTTAGTGATAAACATTCCATTTTTCGCAATTTACAAAAAACAATTCCAGTAACAAGACATTAGCATATGAAACACAAATATACATTACTTTACATTACATAAACCATGCACTTTTTTTAAAAAATACCAAAAATTGTTGAGCTCAACTTTTAATTAATATGTATTACATAATACACATTAATACCACGTGGTTTTTGTTTCCCCCAAAAAAATTTATTCACCATGGTGAGAAAAAAAATTAGCAAACTTTTTAACAGTACCATTTATCAACCAATCATAATACTTCACCACAAAATCCCTTGCTGAATCGTCTTCTGTAACACAAACACAGTTTAGTAAAAGCACTTTCACAAAAAACTATTACAGCCTGGCTCAGGCCATTTGCATGTCAATACAATTCGTTTTACATTCTCACAGATCTGGTTGGAAAGAAAGGGGGGTCATTTCGGGCTGTCAGCAGCTGAGAACATAATGTCACAGATCCGCACTACACCTCTCGCATAGTCTCCACACACACACACATATTCACACACTTGGTCAAAGATGACCTCTAGACATCACACAAATCAGAATCTTTTCTATCATAACCTGTACTTCTTAAACCCATAACATCTGTTTGGTCAGGTTCCTCCTTGTCCCCCTGTTCATCATTATTCTACCATCCATGCACAATAAGCATCTCTTTCCCAAGCATTTGGCTTGACCGTACCATTATTTTTTTCAAAATACAGTTTCCCAGTCCACCATTCCCAACATTGCATATTTCCCAACTCAAGGCCCCTGTATCAATCCTTTCTTCCTTCGGGGTCAAGTGGTAAGGTTCCCCACGGTTAGACTCCCTCTTTTAAGCGATTTTATTACCCATCCTTTACGGACGAAAGACCTTGAACTGATCCCGCAAACCTCTTATAGGTTGCTTTATATGTCAAAGTTAGCTACTCTTTGACCAATGATTGGGTTCGACAGGTACCGCCCCTGTCGCCGTTGCGAACCTTTTTTCACTACTCTGCCAGAACAACCACTGCTCTGACTATAGTCCTTCAAAAAATTAGCCTGGAAATCTTCCCAACTAAATAAATAGTTTAATCTCCCCGTGGACTTCTCCAAAGTATTCCAAAAAAAAATGACTGTATCACAGGGCTTCCCAAGCGTTAAGCTTGATTAGACCCTCTGATTGCTTGTAGTGCAGGAGGCAGTTTTGTTTGCTAACCTGGAACTTCCCATCTCAAACTCTAAACGCCTCTCAAGATGGCCGACAAGCCAAGCCACCACAAAATGGTGGATGACCACCGCACATCTCATGGACATGACAAAATGGTGGATGATGCCCAATTTTTCCCGCCAAAACCAGCTTGGCACATACCACATGGGTTCCCACTAGGGATGAGCTTCGTGTTCGAGTCGAACATACGTTCGACTCGAACATTGGCTGTTCGATCGTTCGACGAAGATCGAACGATTTGGGCCGTTCGCGCCAAATTCGAGTGACGCGAACGGCCCACAATGCACTACGCCATCGCAGTGTCATCCAGGCGCTGTGATTGGCCAAGCATGCACTGTGACCCCGCATGCTTGGCCAATCACAGCGCCGGCAGCGAGGAGAGCAATGATTGGCCACAGGCAGGATGCCTGTGGCCAATTATTGCTGAGGGTGTTTAGTACACGCCCCACACTATAAAAGGCCGCCAGCACGGCGGCCTAGTGTAGTGTGTTCCGGAGCAGGGATAGAGTAGCATAGGCAGGGACAGTGACTGTTATTTCTTTCTTGCTTAACCTGGATTCCTTTAGTTTAGGGAAAGAGAAGGATAGGTAGGGAGAGTGTCAGTGTGTTTTGTGCTTCTGCTATAGTGTGCTTAAAAAAAACATTTATTCTAGGGACAGAAAACTCTAGGTAGGGACAGTGTCAGTTTCTTTCACTCTGCAAGTCCTTGTTTCCAGGGACCTGTAAGGACAGTGAGTTAATTGTCCTTGTGCTATATTGTGCTTAAAAAAAACATTTATTCTAGGGACAGAAAACTCTAGGTAGGGACAGTGTCAGTTTCTTTCACTCTGCAAGTCCTTGTTTCCAGGGACCTGTAAGGACAGTGAGTTAATTGTCCTTGTGCTATATTGTGATTAAAAAAAACATTTATTCTAGGGACAGAAAACTCTAGGTAGGGACAGTGTCAGTTTCTTTCACTCTGCAAGTCCTTGTTTCCAGGGACCTGTAAGGACAGTGAGTTAATTTTCCTTGTGCTATATTGTGATTAAAAAAAACATTTTTTCTAGGGACAGAAAACTGTAGGTAGGGAGAGTGTTTTTTTTCTTTCACTCTGCAAGTCCTTGTTTCCAGGGACCTGTAAGGACAGTGAGTTAATTGTCCTTGTGCTATATTGTGCTTAAAAAAAACATTTATTCTAGGGACAGAAAACTCTAGGTAGGGACAGTGTCAGTTTCTTTCACTCTGCAAGTCCTTGTTTCCAGGGACCTGTAAGGACAGTGAGTTAATTGTCCTTGTGCTATATTGTGATTAAAAAAAACATTTATTCTAGGGACAGAAAACTCTAGGTAGGGACAGTGTCAGTTTCTTTCACTCTGCAAGTCCTTGTTTCCAGGGACCTGTAAGGACAGTGAGTTAATTTTCCTTGTGCTATATTGTGATTAAAAAAAACATTTTTTCTAGGGACAGAAAACTGTAGGTAGGGAGAGTGTTTTTTTTCTTTCACTCTGCAAGTCCTTGTTTCCAGGGACCTGTAAGGACAGTGAGTTAATTGTCCTTGTGCTATATTGTGCTTAAAAAAAACATTTATTCTAGGGACAGAAAACTCTAGGTAGGGACAGTGTCAGTTTCTTTCACTCTGCAAGTCCTTGTTTCCAGGGACCTGTAAGGACAGTGAGTTAATTGTCCTTGTGCTATATTGTGATTAAAAAAAACATTTATTCTAGGGACAGAAAACTCTAGGTAGGGACAGTGTCAGTTTCTTTCACTCTGCAAGTCCTTGTTTCCAGGGACCTGTAAGGACAGTGAGTTAATTTTCCTTGTGCTATATTGTGATTAAAAAAAACATTTATTCTAGGGACAGAAAACTCTAGGTAGGGACAGTGTCAGTTTCTTTCACTCTGCAAGTCCTTGTTTCCAGGGACCTGTAAGGACAGTGAGTTAATTTTCCTTGTGCTATATTGTGATTAAAAAAAACATTTTTTCTAGGGACAGAAAACTGTAGGTAGGGAGAGTGTTTTTTTTCTTTCACTCTGCAAGTCCTTGTTTCCAGGGACCTGTAAGGACAGTGAGTTAATTGTCCTTGTGCTATATTGTGCTTAAAAAAAACATTTTTTCTAGGGACAGAAAACTGTAGGTAGGGAGAGTGTTTTTTTTTTTTCACTCTGCAAGTCCTTGTTTCCAGGGACCTGTAAGGACAGTGAGTTAATTGTCCTTGTGCTATATTGTGCTTAAAAAAAACATTTATTCTAGGGACAGAAAACTCTAGGTAGGGACAGTGTCAGTTTCTTTCACTCTGCAAGTCCTTGTTTCCAGGGACCTGTAAGGACAGTGAGTTAATTTTCCTTGTGCTATATTGTGATTAAAAAAAACATTTTTTCTAGGGACAGAAAACTGTAGGTAGGGAGAGTGTTTTTTTTCTTTCACTCTGCAAGTCCTTGTTTCCAGGGACCTGTAAGGACAGTGAGTTAATTGTCCTTGTGCTATATTGTGCTTAAAAAAAACATTTTTTCTAGGGACAGAAAACTGTAGGTAGGGAGAGTGTTTTTTTTTTTTCACTCTGCAAGTCCTTGTTTCCAGGGACCTGTAAGGACAGTGAGTTAATTGTCCTTGTGCTATATTGTGCTTAAAAAAAACATTTATTCTAGGGACAGAAAACTCTAGGTAGGGACAGTGTCAGTTTCTTTCACTCTGCAAGTCCTTGTTTCCAGGGACCTGGAGAGACATTGAGTGAATTGTCCTTGTGCTATATTGTGATTAAAAAAAACATTTATTCTAGGGACAGAAAACTCTAGGTAGGGACAGTGTCAGTTTCTTTCACTGTGAAAGTCCTTGTTTCAAGGGACAGAGAAGGACACCTGAAGGTAGCCCTTATTGCTTTTTTCCCATCTCCCTGCAGGCCATCTATTAGAATGTCTGGAAGGCAAACAAGGAGAGGCAGACAGTCAGGAGGCAATAAAAGAGGGCAAGCAGGCTCTGTGTCTGGGGGCAACAGTGCTGGTCGTGGACGCGGTGCATTGTCATCAGCACATGGCCATGGGACACGCTTGTCCTTCTTTTCGGCAGCTGGACATGTTGAGCCACATCATGCCGAAGACTTGGTAGAGTGGATGACCAAGCCCTCCTCCTCCTCCTCATCCTCTCTCACCCAGGCTCAGGGTACTGGAAAAGCAGCTGCCAAAGCGTCGTCTTCCCTGGTATCAATGTCAGACAAATCATCAGTCACTCCTTCCCTAGACCCACCATGTCCTCCTCCTGAGGAGTCCCCCGAACTGTTTCAGCACAGTGTTGGGTACATGCTCCAGGAGGATGCCCAGCGTTTTGAAGGGTCTGATGATGAAACCCAGCTAGAGGAAGGCAGTAGCGTGAGAGCAGACAGAGGGGATGCTCAAGAAGGACACCAATCTGGCAGTCATGTTCCAGCAGCTGCAGCATACTGCCAGATTGGCTCCAGTGATGAGGAGGGAGGGGATGATGAGGTCAATGACTCCACGTGGGTGCCTAATAGGAGAGAGGAGGAGGAGGAGGATGAGGAGGAGGCACATCTCCAACGAGGCAGGATGCCCTTTGGTGGCCAGCGTAAGGGCAGTACACCGACGGAATCACACCGCAGAGCTCCGCCTGTGCAGGGCGCTGCCTCTGCCCGTCATTCAAAAAGTTCTTTGGTGTGGGCCTTTTTTGAGGCTAGTGCATCAGATCGCACAGCTGCTGTTTGCAACATATGTCTCAAGCGTATATCGCGTGGCCAAAACATCAGCCGCTTGGGTACCACATGCCTGACCAGACATATGTTGACCTGCCATGCAGCTCGTTGGCAAGCCTACCTCAAAGACCCACACCAAAGAACCAAGCGGACCTCTCCTTGCACCGCATCAGCTGGGATCTCCAACCCCACTATAACTTCAGTCCTCTCTGAAACATGCACTGAGAGGAATGAAGGTGTAGAATTAGGTGTGTCACAGCCAAGTACTTGCGCCCACTCTGCTAGCAGTACACCGACGTCCGATTCTAGCAGGCAAATTTCCCTGCCCCAGCTGCTGGACCGTCGAAAGAAGTTCACTCCCAGCCATCCACATGCCCAGCGGTTGAATGCTAGCTTGGCTAAATTGCTAGCGCTTCAACTGCTGCCTTTTCAGTTGGTAGACTCGGCCCCCTTCCGTGAGTTTGTGCAATGTGCGGTTCCTCAGTGGCAGGTTCCCAAACGCCACTTTTTCTCACGGAAGGCTATTCCGGCTCTCTACCGGCATGTGGAAGGCAATGTCTTGGCCTCGCTGGACAGGGCGGTCAGCGGTAAGGTGCATATTACCGCTGACTCATGGTCCAGCAGGCATGGACAGGGACGTTACCTTTCTTTCACGGCCCATTGGGTCACTCTTTTGGCAGCTGGGAAGGATTCAGGACAAGGTGCAGTAGTGTTGGAGGTTGTCCCACCGCCACGCCTCCAAAATGCTACTACTGGTTGTGACACACCTCTCTCCTCCACCCCCTCCTCTTCTTCTTCCTCCATGGCCTCTTCCTGTGGTTTGTCCTATGAACCAGCGGTGCTCCGTAGCCGTTCACGGGGCTACGCAAGTACGCAGGCAAAAAGATGCCATGCCGTGCTTGCGCTGGTGTGTTTGGGGGACAGAAGCCACACTGGGGCAGAGGTCCTGTCTGCTCTGCAGGGCCAGGCCGAGAGGTGGTTGACGCCACGCCAGCTTAAGCCAGGAATGGTGGTTTGCGACAATGGCACCAACCTCCTCTCCGCCCTCCGACAGGGACAACTGACCCATGTGCCCTGTGTGGCTCACGTCCTTAACCTGGTGGTGCAGCGCTTCTTGGGCAGGTACCCGGGCTTACAGGATGTCCTGAGGCAGGCCAGGAAAGTCTGTGTGCATTTCCGCAGATCTTATAATGCCAGTGCTCGCCTGGCTGAGCTGCAAAAGGAGTTGAACCTGCCCAAGAACCGCCTTATATGTGACATGCCCACCAGGTGGAACTCAACGTTGGCCATGCTGCAGCGGCTGCACACGCAGCAGAGGGCCATCAATGAGTACCTGTGCGACTACGGCACCAGGACAGGGTCAGGGGAGCTTGGTTTTTTTTCTCCACGCCAGTGGGGCATGATCAGGGATGCATGCACTGTCCTGGCACCATTTGAGGAGGCCACGAGGATGGTGAGCAGTGACAGTGCATGCATCAGTGACACTGTACCTCTTGTCCACCTGTTGGAGCACACGCTGCGTGGAATAATGGACAGGGCACTTGAGGCAGAACAGAGGCAGGAAGAGGAGGACTTCCTTGCCTCTCAAGGCCCCCTTTACCCAGACAGTGTTCCTTCTGTCCCACCCATCGCACAGGAAGAGGAGGAGGAGGAGGAGGAGGAGGAGGAGGAGGATTGTGTCAGCATGGAGGTGGAGGCTGGCACTCAGCATCATCAGCAGCAGTCTTTTAGGGATGATTTACAGTCCCAAGAAACCAGTGGACTTGTACGTGGCTGGGAGGAGGTGGCTGCGGATCATGTCGTCCTTAGTGACCCAGAGGACTCCGGAGCGAATGCCTCAGCAAACCTACGCTGCATGGCCTCCCTGATCCTGCAAAGTCTGCGGAAGGATCCTCGTATTCTTCGGATCAAGGAGAGGGACCATTACTGGCTGGCCACTCTCCTTGATCCACGGTACAAGGGTAAGGTTGCGGACCTTATGTTACCGTCGCAGAGGGAGCAGAGGATGAGACAACTCCGGGAGGCCTTGCAGAAAGGTCTGTGCAACGCGTTCCCAGAGACTGGGAGGTTGCAAACTCCTGGTCCTGGACAACGAGTTGCTGAGGCTTCGGCCAGTCAAAGAAGGAGCGGTGGGGAAGGTGGCCGTCTGACCGATGCGTTCAGACAATTCTTTAGTCCGCAGCCCCAAAGTATGATCGGTTCCAGCAACCATCGCCAGCGTCTGATAAACATGGTGCAGGAATATCTAGGGGCAAGGTCAGACTTGGACACCTTCCCCACCGAAAATCCTCTGGCTTACTGGGTCTTGAGGATGGATCACTGGCCAGAGCTTGCACAGTATGCAATTGAGCTACTGGCCTGTCCTGCATCCAGCGTTCTTTCGGAACGCACATTCAGTGCTGCTGGAGGATTTGTCACGGATCACAGGGTGCGCCTGTCCACCGACTCGGTTGATCGACTGACTTTCATCAAGATGAACCAGTCTTGGATCACCACCAGCTACCACACACCTGATGCTGATATAACAGACTAATTGATTTTAAAATGTCACATCCCTTCAAGACTGATGCTGATGCTGAGTGCCTGTGCTGTTATGTTGACTGGCTATCCTCCTCCTCCGAGTCCTCAATGATACGATTGATGATGATAGCTTGGAAGATCATTTTTGTTTATGGGTGCCGCCACCAGTGCCTAACGCCCAATTTTTCAGCCCCTGTTTAACAGGGGCGTGTAATTACAATTTTTGAAGCAATACTTTGCAACAGGGCTCATTGCTGTGCTCCAAGTACAGTATCTGTGAGGAGTTGCAGTGTTGTGCCACCAGTGCCTAAGGCCCAATTTTTCAGCCCCTGTTTAACAGGGGCGTGTCATTACAATTTTTGAAGCAATACTTTGCAACAGGGCTCATTGCTGTGCTCCAAGTACAGTATCTGTGAAGGGTTGCAGTGTTGTGCCACCAGTGCCTAAGGCCCAATTTTTCAGCCCCTGTTCAACAGGGGCATGTAATTACAATTCTTGATCTAATAATTCACAGCAGGGCCCATTGCTGCACCCACCAAGAGTAACTGTCAGGGCTTACAGTGTTGTGGCACCAGCACCACCATCAAAGGCCCAATTTTTACTACCACTGTTCAACAATTATATGTAATTAAAATTCCTGATATAATAGTTGACAGCAGGGCGTTCCAGCACCAACCAAGAGTAACTGTGAGTGCTTACAGTGTTGTGCCAACACCAACAACTAAGGGGCCTATTTCTGCAGAGTATATACGGCAGGTCCCTACTTTCAAACATCCAACTTACAAACGACTCCTACTTGCAAACGCAAGAAGACAACAGGAAGTGAGAGGAAATCTACCACTAGGAAGGAAAATTCTCTCCTGTAAGAATAAATATGGGAGAAAGGTGTCTCCTCTGTACTGATGCTTTATCAGCAATCCTTGTTTCAAGAAAAACACCACATTTCAAAAACAGTTGTCATTAGGACGGAAAGTGAGGTGAAATGTTCTGAACAGGGGCACAGACAGCAAAACAAATGTTACAGGGGTGATAACCCTTACCTATGTTTTCCAAAAAGTTTAAAAATAGATTTTTGGTCTGGAGCTACACTTCAACAATGTACCTGTTCAAAATTACAAACAGATTCTACATAAGAACAAACCTACAGTCCCTGTCTTGTATGCACCGCCTGTATACGGCTGTTCAGAGTATATAGGGCCTTTTTTATTTTATGTGCGGGGTTCCCCTTAATATCCATACAAGACCCAAAGGGGCTGGTAATGGGCTGGGGTAGGGGGGGGGTCATGGGGTAGCTATGCCACTTTTCTTAAAGATTTTCATCCATATTACCGGGACCAGACATTACATTAAAGCCGCAAGCAGTTTTAAATGGCTTTTTTTTCCTTTAGAAGTGTCATTTTGTGCAGGGACAGTTCTAAACACGGGAAACACGTGGCACTTCACAGGCATACTTTAGACACCCCCCAGGTACGATATTTAAAGGAATATTTGACTTTTTTTTTTCACTTTATGCATCATTAAAATGACTGCTCCCGGAAAACGACCGTTTTTAAAACTTATTTTTGCATTGATACATGTCCCCTGGTGCAGAACCCGGGTTCCCAAACCCTTTTTAGGACAATAACATGCATAATAGTTTTTATAATTAGCACTTTAGAATTCGAACGTTCGCATCCATTGTATTTAATAGGGTTCTAATGTTCGTTCGAACTTTCGGTCCGTTCGCGGGTTCTGGTGCGAACCGAACCCGGGGGTGTTCGGCTCATCACTAGTTCCCACACACACAGGAAAACAAAAAATAGTCTCCATCAGATTGCAACACCGAAAAAAAAACGCACTACTCCATTTGCACCAAACATCAAAATCTGCCCCAAAAGCTTACAATCCCCCCGTTAGTAGTTTACACAGAAAGATAGATTTGCATACATCCAGCTAATTCAGTGTGATTTAGTCTCCGTTTCCACTGATGCAATTCGCCATGCGACCTTGGACACAAAGTCGCATTACAAATCGCTTACCATTGATTTCAATAGCACCCATTCCAATCTATGTGACTCAAAGCTGCAGTGACTCTATCAAAATCGCATTCAACACCACACCACAGTCGCACTAAAGCTGCATTTCAACGTCACACGACATTGGAGTTGCGCCAGTGGAAACGCAGCCCTATACGCACAGGTTTGTTTCAATCCCAAAGATTGGCCTAATCTTAATCAAAGGGTCAACTGAAATTGATTCCAAACAGAGCCCTTATCATTCATACCGACACCCTGCCGTAATTTCATTCTATATACATACATTATTCAAAAATCAGTCTCATCAAAATATTCGCCTAGACAAAAAGGTAAAAAGTTAAGTTCTGAGAAGTTTTTGTTAGGTATTCAGACAGGTTAAAAAGACATAAGAAAACACTTAGTATTTCTGGCGTTTGAACCAGCTCTGTCTACCATACGAGAAATAATACTCACCCAATTTTAAACTTCCTCACACGCCGGGCAACATCTGTTACGGAGATATTCCTAACCTCGCTTAAATGCTTAAAATAAGTGATTAAAAACCTTTTGTCTATATAAAATGAAATCAAACGATAGCGTCGGGAAAAGAGAAAACAATGACATTTATTTATACAGAACTGGTACCACCTAATAGCAAGGTAATACCAATGTTACACGATACATAATAGGAATATTGCTATGACAAACATGATACCAATGTTACATGATAATAGGAACAAGAGAGCAAACACGAGGTAATATTAATCTTAAACATGGGAGAGAGAGAGAGGGAGAGAGGCAGAGAGGCTGAGCGAGAGGGAGAGAGAGAGAGAGAGAGGGAGAGAGAGGGAGAGAGAGGGAGAGAGACAGAGAGAGAGACAGAGAGAGAGACAGAGGGAGAGGCAGAGGGAGAGAGGGAGAGAGGGAGAGAGAGAGAGAGAGCTTATTACGTCACCATGTCGTCGGCGTCAGATCTTCATTCGCAAGGGCTCTAGCCATGAGTGTACCTGACTTTTATACCCCCTATGCCAACCAGAACCCAAAATCCTGTGGTCTCATTGGTTTAAAGCTGACCACCTGATTGGTTGAAATCTCAAACCTCTCTACTTAGCCTTCCAAATCTAAACCAGAAATACTTGCTGCTTTTATCAGATAGGTGTGTTCCTTTGATGCTCAGTTCAACAAGTTTCTCACATTAGCAAGCATGCTAAAGGCCCCTGCGGTGACCGGCCCCCCCAAGACAAAGGACACTTAAGTTTCACCTGAAACCTCCCAACCAACAGGAGATGATACGTCCTTTGTTTACAGTATGGGGGGAGCTCTCTCTCAAAGAAAATATCTTTCAGTAAACTCATAAACAGATTTTACCCGTCCCCTTACATATATATTGTAACCTGGGGGGCAGGTAGTAGGTACAAAAGCTCCCTGGGATGAGCAGGCACAGATACCAAGTCCATTGGATCAGTGAAAACACAGTGGGGTTTATTGGTGCTATATACAAAGTCAATGACAGGTGCTGTACAGTGTGGTGAAAACAAACAGAAGAAAAAATAGCTAAACAAAAGCCTAGCCGTGTCTCGGCTCTAACTACACAGTATGTACAGGCCCTCACTACCAGGCTGGACAAGCCTAACGCTTGTCAGCTTCCACATTCACAGAGTAACAAGTTTTACCAACCTTCTTGCTCTCACAAACCAACGTTGTCTGTGTTTCCCAGGCTGAGCAAAGGCTGTCTGCTCAGGTGAGCTTTTAATTAAGCTGGTGGAGAGAACCAACACCTGAAGTGGATCCTGGCTCAGAGATCCCTGAATGTATATGAGAGGAGCCTGGGAGATGTATAAACCCCGAACAGGACTTTCCCAGGCTCTCTCTGGGATGCTCTGTCACACATACTCCCCCCTTGTTTCAACCCCAGGGTTGGAACACCTGTAGCCCAACAGGAGTGAACACGGGAGAGGGCATCTACATTCCCCATCTCAACACCTGGCCTGTGTTTTACCGTAAAGGCGTAATCTTGTAGGGCCAAAAACCACCGGTTCACCCGCCTATTAGTCTCCTTCTTTTGGGCCATCCATTTCAGGGGAGCATGGTCAGTTATTAACTCAAACTGGCGCCCCAACAAGTAGTACCTGAGCGCGTCCACGGCCCACTTTATGGCCAGACACTCCTTTTCAATGACTGCGTACTTCTTTTCATGGTCATTGAGCTTTCTGCTTAAGTACACCACAGGGTGTTCTTCCCCATTGTGTACCTGTGAAAGTACTGCCCCGATACCAACATCAGACGCATCTGTCTGGACCAAAAAGTTTTTGGAGAAATCGGGGGAGTATAGGATTGGCTGTGCACAAAGAGCCTTCTTCAGGACTTGAAAAGACTCTTCTGCTACTGGAGACCATTTCACCATTACGGAGGCTTTCCCTTTCGTAAGGTCTGTCAGTGGGGCAGCTATAGTTGCGAAATTTGGGATAAATCTTCTATAGTACCCCGCAATGCCAAGAAAGGCCCTGACCTGCTTCTTGTTTGCAGGGCGTGGCCACTCCTGGATGGCTTCTATTTTATTCACCTGGGGCTTTATGACACCCCGGCCAATAGTGTAGCCCAAATACCTGGCTTCCTCTAGCCCAATGGCACATTTTTTGGGATTTGCCGTAAACCCCTCCTTGAAGAGGGAATCCAGGACAGCCTGGACACGGGGCAAGTGAGACTCCCAGTCAGTGCTATGCACCACTATGTCGTCCAGATAGGCTGCAGCATACTGTCGGTGAGGTCTTAGGGTCCTGTCCATAGCCCTCTGAAATGTTGCAGGGGCATTTTGCAACCCAAAAGGCATTTTCTTATATTGAAACGACCCCTCCGGGGTCACAAATGCAGTCTTTTCTTTGGCACTACCAGTCAGGGGTATTTGCCAATATCCTTTGGTCAAGTCCAAAGTGGTCAGATAACGGGCCTTGCCAAGTCGGTCTATAAGCTCGTCTACCCTGGGCATTGGGTATGTGTCAAACTTTGTTACCGCATTAAGCTTTCTGAAGTCATTACAAAACCTCCAAGTGCCATCCGGTTTTGGGACCAATACAATGGGGCTAGACCAGTCACTATTGGATTCCTCAATAACATCTAGCTCCAACATCCTTTTAACTTCCTCACCGATGTCCTTTCTTCTAGCTTCGGGAATTCGGTATGGTTTGAGCTTGACACGGACTCCAGGTTCAGTAACAATATCATGCTGAACTGCTGAAGTCGTGCCCGGCAACTCTGAAAATTTCTCTTTATTCCTCATCAGGAACTCTCTAGCTTCCTGTTTCTGGGAACATGACAGGGTGTCTGGAATCGTGACCTCAGGGATCAGAGGGGATTCAGTACCTTTAAGGGTTACCGGGAGGGACCTCGCAGTTAATGCCATTCTATCCTTCCAGGGTTTTAACAGGTTTATGTGGTAAATCTGTTCAGGCTTCCTTTTGCCTGGTTGATACACCTTGTAATTGACCTCCCCAACTCTTTCAATTACTTCAAAGGGTCCCTGCCACTTAGCCAGGAATTTGCTCTCAACAGTGGGAACTAACACGAGGACCCGGTCACCAGGTGAGAAAACACGAAGTTGGGCCCCCCTGTTGTATATCCTCTGTTGGGCTGCTTGGGCCTGCAGTAAATGTTCTTTTACTACCGGCATGATTGCTGCAATCCTATCCTGCATTTGAGCGATATGCTCAATAACACTTTTGTGAGGTGTCTGCTCCCCCTCCTAAGTTTCCTTGGCTATGTCTAAGAGTCCCCGAGGGTGTCTCCCATAAAGCAACTCAAATGGAGAGTACCCCGTAGAGGACTGGGGAACTTCCCTGATGGCGAACATCAAGTAAGGTATCAGGAAGTCCCAGTTTTTCCCATCCTTATCAACAACCTTTTTTAACATACTTTTTAATGTCTTATTGAAGCGTTCCACCAAGCCATCCGTTTGAGGATGGTACACTGAGGTACGCAACTGCGTCACCTTAAATAACTTGCAGAGCTCCCTAGTTATTCGTGACATGAATGGGGTACCTTGGTCTGTAAGGACTTCTTTCGGGACGCCAACCCGACTGAACACCATAAACAGCTCTTTGGCAATGTTTTTAGCAGATGCAGTACGTAAGGGAACGGCCTCGGGGTAACGGGTAGTGTAATCCATGATCACGAGGATATGTTGATGACCGCGGGCAGATTTGGGGAGTGGACCCACAAGGTCCATGGCAATCCTCTCAAAAGGCACTTCAATAATGGGCAAGGGCACTAACGGACTTCGGAAGTGGGGTTGGGGGGCTGACATCTGACACACAGGACAGGATTGACAATAATTTTCTATGTTTTTCCGTATCCCAGGCCAGTAAAACCTGCGCAACACCCTTTCAGTGGTTTTCTCAACCCCTAAATGGCCTCCTAGCAAGAGCCCATGGGCAAGTTCCAACACCACCCGTCTGTATAACTTAGGGACTACCAACTGTTCAACCACTTCATCATTAGATTTACATACACGATACAGTAAATCCTCATTGCTGCAGAAATATGGAAAACAGAGCCTGTCCCCTGGTTCGACAGGTACCTCATTAATCACTATTACATTTTCCCAGGCCCTGGCAAGGGTAGGGTCTTTTCTCTGCTCCGTACCAAAATTTTCCTTGTGCACATTAAGATTGGCAAACTCTAACGTAGGCTCAGATTCAGCAGGCGGCTGTCCAGCTCTACTGGTTGTGGGGACTTCTTCCGGCTCCCCCAGCTCTCCTGCCATAACTGAGAAAGGATCACCCGGAGAGCCCTGAGAGGAGTCCCCTGAACTCACAAGGTCAGTAATGGCCACGAGTTCTGGCTCTGCGACTGAGTTAGGTACTGCGACTGGGTCGGGACAATCCCACAGTTCCCAAAACTTAGGGAAGTCCCTACCAATGATAGCCTCATGCACCAAGTGGGGCACCAGTCCGACCGAATGGGTCACCGTACCTAAGCCAGTTTTAAACTGAACAGTGGCTATTGGATACTCGCGGGTATCCCCATGTACACAGATCACAGCAACCTTTTTTGCATGAAAATTCACAGTTTCAACCATCTCAGCTGTAACCAAAGTAACCAGACTTCCAGAGTCCATCAAAGCCATAATAGGCTTATTATTAATAGTCACATGACACATGTGTTTTCCCACATTTGGTATTGCAGCGCATGAAACAGCAGCAAACATAGACTGCCTTCTAAAAGATAGATCACACTGCATTGGTTCATCTGTCAATGGACAGTTTGCTGCAACATGTCCCAGTTCTTGGCAACGAAAACACCTGATGTTTCCCCAGTTTGGTTTGCTGACAGGCAGTGGCTTCCCTTGTTTGGGCCGCCAAACTTCAGTCCTGGCACCAAAAATCCTCCCCCCTATTTCCTTGCCATGCTTACCACCCACTTCCCCTGGAACAGTCTTACCGGTTGCCTGGGGAGACCGTGGCTTTGGGTGGAAAGTCCGTGCGGCTGTAGGGGTGGTGACCAGGTTCTCTGCAGCAAAGTACCTCTCAACGAGCTCCACCAGGTTGTCTGCTGACTTGGGGTCTCCTTGACTCACCCACTTCTGCAGGGGAATTGGCAGTGACCTCAGGAATTGGTCCATGACCACACGCTCCACTATTTGTGGCGCAGACAGGGACTCCGGCTGTAGCCATTTCCGTACCAGGTGGATCAGATCAAACATCTGCGATCTTGGGGGCCTCTTATCTTGGAAGAACCAGCTGTGGACCCGCTGAGCTCGAACAGCCAAGGTGACACCGAGTCGTGCCAGGATTTCCCGCTTGACCTTCTCATAATCTCCCGCTTCTGCTGACTCCAGATCATAGTAGGCCTTCTGCGCTTCTCCAGAAAGTAAGGGGGCGATCAGTCCTGCCCACTGGGTTTGGGCCCAACCTTCCCTCTCAGCGGTCCGTTCAAATGTTAGTAGGAAAGCCTCTGGATCATCATCTGCCGTCATCTTTGAAAGAAAGCGACCCACATGGATGGTTGAGGGCTTGTCTCCAATATCCTTCATTATCGCAGGTGACCCCTGTGCTAGCGTCTCCACAACCTCAGTAAGGGTTTTTCTATCCGCTATTGCAGCAGTGGCAAGCTGTTCAAACAGCCTCTGCGATTGCTCCTGTACAGCACCAATCTGTTGGAACAGCACCTTGGTTTGCTCCTGTGCGATAGCGTTGGCTTGCTGTAATGCAGCAATAGTTTGCTGTTGTGCAGCGTTTGCTTGCTGCAATGTAGCGTTAGTTTGCTGTTGTGCAGCGTTTGCTTGCTGCTGTGCAGCGTTTGCTAACACCATTTGTTTGAGGATGTCCTCCATGTTGTCACTTTAGGTACTGGCCTTTTAAGTAGTAACTTACTACAGCTGGTCGCAGCCTCCACCATATGTAACCTGGGGGGCAGGTAGTAGGTACAAAAGCTCCCTGGGATGAGCAGGCACAGATACCAAGTCCATTGGATCAGTGAAAACACAGTGGGGTTTATTGGTGCTATATACAAAGTCAATGACAGGTGCTGTACAGTGTGGTGAAAACAAACAGAAGAAAAAATAGCTAAACAAAAGCCTAGCCGTGTCTCGGCTCTAACTACACAGTATGTACAGGCCCTCACTACCAGGCTGGACAAGCCTAACGCTTGTCAGCTTCCACATTCACAGAGTAACAAGTTTTACCAACCTTCTTGCTCTCACAAACCAACGTTGTCTGTGTTTCCCAGGCTGAGCAAAGGCTGTCTGCTCAGGTGAGCTTTTAATTAAGCTGGTGGAGAGAACCAACACCTGAAGTGGATCCTGGCTCAGAGATCCCTGAATGTATATGAGAGGAGCCTGGGAGATGTATAAACCCCGAACAGGACTTTCCCAGGCTCTCTCTGGGATGCTCTGTCACAATATATATATATATATATTGTGAGGGGGTTAGCTCGGCAGCGGGTGTGTGTGACCCCCGGGATGGGCTCCCCACACAAAAACAGGCCCAGCAGACGGAGGTTGTGGTTTTCAAAATCAAAAAGGTGCGGTTTATTTTCTATTTACAGTGACAAAAACACAGCAAAGCAAAAGAAACATAAACAAAATAAATCCTGGTCAATTTGACCTCTGACTAAACATACAGGTTTCCTAACTAACAACTGGGATCAGCCTAGTGCTGTCCTAGTCCCTAAGTCCCTGGTTTTAAATGTCCAAGCAAATAGCCACACAGGCTTTGTCTCACCGCACAAGGGTTCACTCTCTCCAGGAAGTCCACACAGGTCTGCTTCCAGGCATGAGCTAACATCTAATGAAGCTGGGAGTTCTTATAGAGGCCTAAATGAGCTGACAAGCTTCAGCTGGTCTCATCAACTCCCTGTCTGCACGACGCCCCACACTCTCCCTAGAGGTATGAGTCATCCATGAGCCCACTATCCTCAGCTGGGCTTATACAACTCTCCACCTAGTTGTATAAGTCGGCGTAAAGCCTGAATCTGGGCGAAATATATCTACCCCCCTGGATGCAACCAGGTGACTTTACCTTCCTGCTGTCACATACCCCCCCTCTTGTTTTAACCTCGGGGTTGGAACACCAGCAATCAGGCATTCATGTACTCGAGACAAAGCATCCACATTCCCCATTTGAACGCCAGGGCGATGCTTTACTGTGAAGTTGAATTCCTGGAGGGCCAGGAACCACCTATTCACTCTTCTATTTGTTTCCTTGTTTTGAGCCATCCACTTTAACGGAGCGTGATCCGTAACCATGTCAAAGTGCCTACCTAGCAGGTAGTACCGAAGGGAATCTAGAGCCCACTTCACCGCTAAACACTCCTTTTCAACCGTGGCGTAATTTACCTCATGGGACTTCAACTTCCTGCTGAGGTAAATGACTGGGTGCTCTTCCCCGTTCCAGACCTGGGACAATACTGCTCCTAACCCCACATCTGACGCATCACTTTGTACGACAAAGTCTTTAGAGAAGTCGGGTGAGTACAACACTGGCTGGCTACATAAGGCTTGTGTCAAGAATTGGAATGCTGCCTCAGCCTCGGGGGTCCATTTAATCATGACCGACCCTTTCCCCTTCGTCAGGTTGGTTAGGGGCACAGCCTTAGAAGCAAAGTGGGGAATGAATCGCCGATAATACCCAGCGATTCCCAGAAAGGCTCGTACCTGCTTCTTGCTGTTGGGACGTGGCCAACTCTGGATGGCCTCGACTTTGTTGAGTTGGGGTTTTATTACTCCCCTCCCAATGGTGTACCCAAGATATTTGGCCTCCTCCTGCCCAATGGTACACTTCTTGGGGTTAGCCGTAAACCCCGCTTCCCAAACAG
The DNA here is from genome assembly GCA_029206835.1 of Rana muscosa. NCBI lineage: Eukaryota > Metazoa > Chordata > Amphibia > Anura > Ranidae > Rana > Rana muscosa. The sequence continues at coordinate 268,174,819 of CM055123.1, read as the reverse complement.
AGTCCAGGACTGCTTGCACTTTTGGCAGATGTGAGGCCCAATCTGTGCTATGGACAATTACGTCATCCAGGTAAGCCGCAGCATACTTCCGATGGGGCCTCAGCATCTGGTCCATTTTCCGCTGGAATGTGGCCGGCGCATTCTGTAACCCGAACGGCATTCTTTTATATTGGAACGCCCCGTCTGGGGTTACAAATGCGGTTTTCTCTTTGGCCGACTTGGCCAGGGGGATTTGCCAATACCCTTTTGTGAGGTCAAGAGTCGTCATGTATCGGGCTGTTCCCAGCCGGTCGATCAACTCATCTATACGTGGCATGGGGTAGGTGTCAAATTTTGTAACTTTGTTCAACTGACGAAAATCGTTACAAAATCGCCAGCTCCCATCCGGTTTAGGCACCAACACAATGGGACTAGACCAATCACTTTGGGACTCCTCTATCACCCCTAAGTTCAGCATTTTCTGTACTTCCTCCCGTATTGCCTCCCGTCGGGCCTCTGGGATCCGATAGGGTTTTAACTTCACCCTTTCACCGGGCGGGGTAATAATGTCATGCTCTACCCCAGATGTTTGTCCCGGCAGCTCAGAGAATACCTCCTTGTTGCGAAGCACAAACTCCTTAACCTCCTGTTGTTGGGGTTGTGACAAGGTGGCTGCGATTCCAACCTCAGGAATCACGCAACCAGTTTGAGCTGGTGACCAAGTGTCTGCGACTAGGGACTCTCTATACCTCCAGGCTTTCAACAGATTAACGTGATAGATCTGTTCGGGCTTTCGCCTTCCTGGTTGTCTGACCTTGTAATTCACTTCGCTCACTTTTTCCATTATCTCGTAGGGGCCTTGCCATTTGGCAAGGAATTTACTTTCAACCGTAGGGACCAGTACCAGTATCCTATCCCCCGGGGAAAAGGTACGGGTCTTGGCTCCACGGTTGTACACTCTATGCTGTGCTAACTGCGCTTGGGCCAAATGTTCCTTCACGATGGGCATTACCTGTGCAATTCGGTCTTGCATCAGGGCGACATGCTCAATCACACTCCTGTGGGGAGAACTCTCACTTTCCCAAGTTTCCTTGGCAATATCCAACAGCCCTCTTGGGTGTCTCCCATACAGTAACTCAAAGGGGGAGAATCCCGTAGAGGATTGGGGCACCTCCCTAATAGCAAACATCAGATAAGGAAGTAGACAGTCCCAATCCTTTCCATCTCTATCCACCACTTTCTTCAACATTTGTTTTAGGGTTTTGTTGAATCTTTCAACCAGCCCATCGGTTTGGGGGTGATACACAGATGTACGTAATTGCGTCACTTTGAACAATTTACATAGCTCCTTCATAACCCGGGACATAAAGGGTGTACCTTGGTCCGTAAGCAGTTCTTTACAAATACCCACCCGGCTAAACACAAGAGATAGCTCTTTGGCTATGGTTTTGGCCGAGGTATTTCGGAGAGGGATCGCTTCTGGATAACGGGTGGCATAGTCCATTATAACTAATATGTACTGGTGCCCCCTAGCGGACTTGATTATAGGACCTACCAAATCCATGGCGATCCTCTCAAACGGGACCTCAATGATGGGTAGAGGGACCAGCGGGCTACGGAAATGTGGCATCGGGGCCGACCTCTGACACACAGGGCAGGAGGAACAATAATTTTCTATGTCCTTCATCACCCCCGGCCAATAGAATCTCTGTAATACCCTCTCTCGGGTTTTCTCTGTCCCCAGATGACCTCCAAGAATGTGCCCATGGGCCAACTCCAACACCAACTTCCTGTACGGTTTGGGCACCACAAGCTGCTCAACGGTTTCTTCTGCCCTTTTTGCCACCCGATACAGTAGGTCCTTCTCTACGCTGAAGTATGGGTAAGTGCAGGTATTATCTGGGTTCACTAACTCGCCATCTATTTTCACTACGTTTTCCCGTGCCTTTATTAGGGCGGGGTCTTTCAACTGTTCTGTGGCAAAGTTTTCCCTGTGAACCTCAAGATCAGAAAACTCCACAGACGGTAGGTTTTCGTCTGAGGAGGTGGGCTCCTCTCCAGTTTCTTGAGTCTCCCCTGCCAATACTGACAAGGGAAATTCCGGAGAGTCCTCACCACTCTCAGGGGAGTTCTGGCTATCACATTCCTGGTACATAGGGGCACCAGTGGGGGGCTCAGGATCATCCCACAGTTCCCAGAACTTCGGAAAATCCCTTCCCACAATGGCGTCATGCGGTAACTGAGATACTAGGCCCACTGGATGAGAGAGGGTACCTTTGGGGGTCTCGAAACACACTGTAGTCACTGGATACTCTCGGGTGTCCCCATGCACACAAATAACAGCTACCTTGCTATTCCCAGAGACCTCTGTTTTAACTAACTCAGCCTTTATCAGGGTCACAAGGCTACCTGAATCCAGCAATACCACAACATTTCTACCATTAACACACATTTTGCATAAATGTTTCTCAGTTCCTCGAATGGCAGTGCATGCGACTGTCGCACACAGCGACTGACGTCTGCCCGTCAGAAAGTCACACTGCATGGGTTCCTCCACAACCGGGCAATTTGCTGCAATATGTCCCGCTTGCCGGCAGCGGTAGCAAACGATCCTTCTTGCCGCCTCTTGAGCCGCTGATTTCCCAGGCTGTTCTCGCCAAACTTGGGGTAGAGCTCCCACCCTCTCACTCTCTCCACCCTTACCCCTTGGAATCATCTTATCCGCCCCTGGGGATGGTCTGGTCTTAGGGTGGAAAGTCCGAGTGTCTCTGGAAGAGACCGTCAGGTTCTCTGTAGCCAAGTATTTCTCCACACGATCCACAAGACCATCGGCCGTCTCTGGGTCTCCATGGCTTACCCACTTTTGGATGGCAGTAGGAAGAGCTCTCAAAAACCGATCCATTACAACACGTTCCACAATCTTTGGTGCGGACAAAGTCTCTGGCTGTAGCCACTTTCTGCTCAGGTGAATGAGATCATACATTTGAGACCTGGGGGGTTTTCCAAGCTGGAAAGTCCAGTTATGCACACGCTGAGCCCGGACAGCCAGGGTGACACCCAGCCTTGCCAATATTTCAGCTTTTAGCATCACATAGTCTTTTGCTTGGTTAGGCTCTAGGTCATAGTAAGCTTTCTGCGATTCACCAGTTAACAGAGGAGCCACTAGTCCAGCCCACTGCTCCTCAGGCCACTTTTCTCTTTCAGCGGTCCTTTCAAATGTGGTCAAAAATACCTCTGGATCATCCTCTCCAGTCATTTTTGTCAATAAACGACTCACCCCAAAGGACGCGGTATTAGTGGGACGGCTTTCCTCACTGGTCTGCGGACGTTGCTGCATTACTGCTTCCATCTGTTGTTGTAGTCTCTGCTCTTGCTTCTGCAACAGGTCTATGAAGCGGGCCTCAGATTGCTGCTGGGCTTGTTGCTGAGCCTCCAGACTCTGTTGCAAAGTTGCGTTTGTCTGCTGCTGGGCTGCAAGGCTCTGTTGATGAGCTTGCTGCTGGGCTGCGAAGTTCTGTTGTTGAGCTGCAAGGCTCTGTTGATGAGCTGCAAGGCTCTTTTGCAAACCTGCATTTGTCTGCTGTTGATTGGCATTTGCTAGAGCCAGCTGTTTCAGTATCTCCTCCATGCTGGCTTAAAAAAAACTGCCACTGGTTCTCCACCAACTGTGAGGGGGTTAGCTCGGCAGCGGGTGTGTGTGACCCCCGGGATGGGCTCCCCACACAAAAACAGGCCCAGCAGACGGAGGTTGTGGTTTTCAAAATCAAAAAGGTGCGGTTTATTTTCTATTTACAGTGACAAAAACACAGCAAAGCAAAAGAAACATAAACAAAATAAATCCTGGTCAATTTGACCTCTGACTAAACATACAGGTTTCCTAACTAACAACTGGGATCAGCCTAGTGCTGTCCTAGTCCCTAAGTCCCTGGTTTTAAATGTCCAAGCAAATAGCCACACAGGCTTTGTCTCACCGCACAAGGGTTCACTCTCTCCAGGAAGTCCACACAGGTCTGCTTCCAGGCATGAGCTAACATCTAATGAAGCTGGGAGTTCTTATAGAGGCCTAAATGAGCTGACAAGCTTCAGCTGGTCTCATCAACTCCCTGTCTGCACGACGCCCCACACTCTCCCTAGAGGTATGAGTCATCCATGAGCCCACTATCCTCAGCTGGGCTTATACAACTCTCCACCTAGTTGTATAAGTCGGCGTAAAGCCTGAATCTGGGCGAAATATATCTACCCCCCTGGATGCAACCAGGTGACTTTACCTTCCTGCTGTCACAATATATATATATATATATATATACATACATACATACATACATACATACATACACACACACATACATACACATGCAGCGTCCTGTTCCCAATGATTGGACGCTATTAAACCAGCAGCTCCTACGAGGGTAGTGTTTCATAAATACATATATACATGTGTCCGTTGGGGGGCATGGTGGTTTATTTAGAGTACAGGATATGAAAAAGAATTAGAATCAAAATATCCACCACAAGTGTTAGCTTAATCTAGGGTTTCTCAAACTTTTTACCTTGGTGGAACCCTTAGCAAAAAGTTTGAGATCTGTTGATATAACAATTGTTTTTTTGAAATAGCATTAAATAATAGAATCAATTTTGAAACATACCTATTTGATGTGAAATTGTGTTTTTTTCTGCACCGATGCTCAATTCTGGGTTGAACTTCAGATAAGCAATGTACAGGGGGTCAGGAGGGCACAGTACACAGGGCAGGGCACACTACATGAGAGCAGGGTACTTTACATGGGAGCAGGGCACTTTACATGGGAGCAGGGCACTTTACATGGGAGCAGGGCACATTACATGGAACCAGCGCACTTTGAGAGCAGGGCACTTTGTTTGGGAGCAGGGCACTTTTTTTTTGGAGCAGGGCACTTTGTTTTGGAGCAGGGCACTTTGTTTGGGAGCAGGGCACTTTACATGAGAGCAGGGCACTTTACGTTAAGTGTGAAGAAGCCCTTAGAGCTTGAAAAAGCCCTAAAACTTTTATAACTCCCTCATCACCTCCTCTCACGCTTGCCTCCAGGACTTCTCCAGAGCCTCTTCCATCTTCTGGAACTCCTTACCCCAATCTGTCCGACTATCTCCTACTTTATCCATCTTTAGGCGATTCCTGAAAACCCAATTCTTTAGAGAAGCTATTCTGCTTCTAACTAATAAACTGTCTTTTTACTTTATCCATTAGTTCGTTCCCACAGTTATTAACTTTTGTATAACTTGACTGTCCCTCTTAGATTGTAAGCTCTAATGACCAGGGACCTCCGATTGCTCTTGTTTAGAATTGTATTGTAACTGTACTTTCTGCTTTCATTTTGTAAAGCACTGTACAAACTGTTGGTGCTATATAAATCCTGTATAATAATAATATAATAATAATAGCTATAAAAAACTTTAAGAACCTCTGTACTGCACCAGTCACATTTACGGCCTATTTTTTCTCTCTAATATAGCAAGAATAAAATGAAAATACAATGGCTTTGCTTGATTTCATTAGAAGTTTTAGTTTTTTTATGTTTACAACATTATAAGCCTATTTTATATATTAGAAAAAAATATAAAGAAACTGCGCTATAGTGTAAAACCTGGTAAATGATTAAAGTTTACCTAGAAAAAAAGAAATAAAGGAAAGCAGCAACTATTCTGAAAACAATCATCAGTGCATGTAAATAAGAAAAAATATATATAGTCGCGCTAACTTATGACTGAACATAAGCCCACCACTGAATAGTTGAAAAAATCCAAATACCAACAGTGATAAATCATATAGACACTCAATGAAGAACCATGAAAGATCAGTAAATTATAAATAATGATAAGGTGAGTGAACTATGATTAAACAGTTAATAAGATGATAGTCCACAACTGCTATATGAGACTCTCAAAGTTCATGTCTGAAAGTCCATGATAAACAAAACACCCGTGAATAAGTGTCCAAAAAAGCCAACGACAGAAAATCTTCTTATAATCCGTGACTTTCACCACCACCAGTAAGAATTCCTGCTTACCAAAAAGCGATGGTCCCCTATGACAGAGGACCTAAAACAGCCTCAAATGATACTCAGTGGAACCTCCGGATTTCAGCAAATGATGAACTTCAATGGTTTAGTAGCCCGACAGCTCATACAGCATCATGCGAATGTTCAACATCAACATGAAAAGAAGGAAGGACACCGAATAGTGTAAAATCCTTGGTGTACACGAGACGACGGGCACGAGACGACGTGAATTTTCACGAAACGCGTAGGGAAGGATACGAGCTTTGTGCTGACGTCACCCTCCACTGCTCGGCTTCCACGGACGTATTTGTGTGCCAGCGCCTCTGACCGGTCGGCGCTGACACACTTTAAGGCTGTCTTTTTAACTGCTTTTGTGAGTATGATTCCAATATTCTTTTAATAAATGTACACCAAGGATTTTACACTATTCGGTGTCCTTCCTTCTTTTCATGTTGATGTTGAACATTCGCATGATGCTGTATGAGCTGTCGGGCTACTAAACCATTGAAGTTCATCATTTGCTGAAATCCGGAGGTTCCACTGATTATCATTTGAGGCTGTTTTAGGTCCTCTGTCATAGGGGACCATCGCTTTTTGGTAAGCAGGAATTCTTACTGGTGGTGGTGAAAGTCACGGATTATAAGAAGATTTTCTGTCGTTGGCTTTTTTGGACACTTATTCACGGGTGTTTTGTTTATCATGGACTTTCAGACATGAACTTTGAGAGTCTCATATAACAGTTGTGGACTATCATCTTATTAACTGTTTAATCATAGTTCACTCACCTTATCATTATTTATAATTTACTGATCTTTCATGGTTCTTCATTGAGTATCTATATGATTTATCACTGTTGGTATTTGGATTTTTTCAACTATTCAGTGGTGGGCTTATGTTCAGTCATAAGTTAGCGCGACTATATATATTTTTTCTTATTTTATATATGTTTTTATTATTTTGTATTTATTCTATTTTACAAATTAATATTTATATTCCATGACATTTTGTTTGCAGGGCATAGTGGGCTTTCTGAGAAGTCTGACTGACTTCCCAGTCAGAAGATGAATGCCTGTATTCAAAAACGTATTTGGAATCATTTCGATGTGTTTGTTGTACATACAGTGCCTCGAAAAAGTATTCATACCCCTTGAAATTTTCAAAATGTTGTCACGATACAACCAAAAATGTAAATGTATTTTATTGGGATTTTATGTGATAGACTCACCAGACAGGTCAGGGATAAAGTTGTGGAGAAGTTTAAAGCAAGGTTAGGTTATAAAATAATATCCCAAGCTTTGAAAATCTCACGGAGGACTGTTCAATTCATCATCTGAAAGTGGAAAGAGTATGGCACAACTGCAAACCTACCAAGACATGGCCGTCCACCTAAACTGACAGGCCGGGCAAGGAGAGCATTAATCAGAGAAGGAGCCAAGATGCCCATGGCAACTCTGGAGGAGCTGCAGTGATCCACAGCTCAGGTGGGAGAATCTGTCCACAGGACAACTATTAGGCCTCATGCCCACGGACGTTTTTACAGCCGCGTTTTTGAGCGTTTTTTACAGCTTAAAAACGCCTGTCCATGTTAGTCTATAGCTTCATGCCCATCTAGGCGTTTTTGAGCTGCAAATAGCATAGGCGTTTTTAAGCTGTAAAAAAACCCAGGACCAGTGCGTTCCGCGGTGTCGGCGTTAGGCATAAAAAAACGTGCAAAAACGCCGCAATCGCGTTTTTGAGCTCCGGCGTTTTTTTTTTTTTTTAAATACGGTCAAAAAATTTATACAATAACATGGACAGGCGTTTTTAAGCTGTAAAAAAACACTCAAAAACGCGGCTGTAAAAATGTCTGTGGGCATGAGGCTTAAGTCATGCACTCAACAAATCTGGCCTTTATGAAAGAGGGGCAAGAAGAAAGCTGTTGTTGAAAGAAAGCCATAAGAAGTCCCGTTTGCAGTTTGCGAAAAGCCATGTGGGGAACGCAGCAAACAGGTGGAAGAAGGTGCTCTGGTCAGATGAGACCAAAATTGAACTTTTTGGCTTAAAAGCAAAACACTATGTATGGCAGAAAACTAACACTGTACATCACCCTGAACACACCATCCTCACCGTGAAACATGGGGATGCTTTTCTTCAGAAGGGAAGCTGGTCAAATACAGGGAAATCTTGGAAGAAAACCTGTTTGAGTCAAAAGACTTGAGACTGGGGCGGAGGTTCACCTTCCAGCAGGACAACGACCCTAAACATACAGCCAGAGCTACAATGGAATGCTTTAGATCAAAGCATTTTTATGTGTTAGAATGGCCCAGACAAAGGCCTAAATCCAATTCAGAATTTGTGGCAAGACTTGAAAATTGCTGTTCATGGAGAGCATGCGCAGAGCCGGCTGAGGCAGACATGTCCCACTGAAGCTCCGCTATTCCCGGGAATCCACGGCCGTTTTTTACACCCGAATGGAAGGGTAAATAATATGAAAAGCCTACCCACACCTTCCTCAGTGCCTGGAGAATATCCTAGTATGGTTTTGCGAACCTCCCGCAGGAGAACCAGAGCAAAATCCCTCAAAGATAATCTCCTCAGAGATGCCTGTAAGATGGCACAATCTAACTCTCCGCACACAGGCACACCTCACGCTCACAGGAAGCATCAGCAGTTACGTCATGAAATATATAACACAGACTCTGAATATGTAGCTACTTCTCAGCAACAACATTCAGACTCACTCAGAGGCGTATCTAGTGAAAATGGCGCCTATGGCAAGCACTGAAACTGCGCCCCTGTCAAAACATTTTAAGTGTACAGGGCCATGTTTTCACTGCATGAAAAGCACACAGATGTGCAGTACATGCACGGGCAGGCAGACCAATTCAAATCAATTGGGATGCAGCAGCTTCATGAACACAGCCCCTGCTTTCACCTTGATATCTGTTTGAGTGCAGGAAAATGCCCCTGAGCACAGATAGTGTGCATTCAAAGACACGCACCAGCACCCAAATGGATGTCAAATTGGTAACAATAACCCTCCCTTACTCCATCCAACAACTCTAGTTCTACTTGAAGTATGAAGGAGACCTGTCCCTGCCCCTGCCCCAGGAAAGGTGCCCTCCATGACAGGTACCTAAGCAGAGTTTGGAGGTTTCAAAGAGCACAGTGTCAGTCTCCAGGTCCTGGATCTTGAAGCAAGTGAAGTCAATCCTGAACACATTCTCCTTAGGTCTGCACAGATAATCTGATGACAGAAGACAAGTGACGTTAATGAAGCACAGGGGTTGATTTACTAAAGGAAAATCCACTTTGCACTTGGAAGTGCACATGGAAGTGCAGTCGCTGTAGATCGCTGTAAATCTGAGGGGAAGCTCTGAAATTAGGGGAAGCTCTGCTGATTTTATCATCCAATCATGTGCAAGCTAAAATGCTGTTTATTTTCCTTGCATGTCCCCTTCAGATCTACAGCATCTGCACTTCCATGTGCACTTTTAAGTGCAAAGTGGATTTTCCTCTAATAAATCAACCCCACAGCGTCTAGCACAGGCCGGTAACAGGTCTCCTGACAGTAAGACCCCTTTCACACTGGGGCATTATTTAAGGTGCTTTTGGGCTAAAAATAGCACCTGTAAAGCGCCTGAAATATGGCTCCCCTGCAGTGTCAGTGTGATGCGCTGGCAGGACGTTAAAAAATGTCCTGCAAGCAGCATCTTCGGAGCGGTGTGTACACCTCTTCCACCGCTCTTGCCCACTGAAATGAATGGGCAGCGCGGCCGACCTGCTGGCAAAGCGCCGCTGCAGCGGTGCTTTGCGGGTGGTTTTAACTCTTTTTCGGCCGCTAGCGGGGGTTAAAATCACCCCACCAGCGGCGTAATACCTCTGCAAAAATGATGGCCCGTGCCCCAGTGTGAAAGCAGCGTAACTCACTCTCTGTGACCCGGCTCAGGCCTAGGACATGCTTCCGGTCTCAGCTCCTTCAGGCCTAACAACTCCTGTTTGGTGACCTCAGCCACTCCCCGGAGCTCCCCATCACCATCCTCCCTCTAATGCATGCGCCTTTATCCCAGTCAAAATGAACGGCCATCTGCAGGGTAGCAACAAGGCTGCCAGTTGGTCCCTCTGGAATCACTCCCATCCCTAGTGATCAACATTCTGTAGTATTCTGAGAGGAAGCAATTCCATAGAGGTAGGTGGGAGGTTCTCTGCCACTGAAGCGTTGTCACTAGCAACAGAGTCTCCCACCTGACATCAGCCTGAGAGGAAGGGGCTTCTCTGAAAAATGATATTGTGACAAAACAGAAATGCATTCATTCAGACTGGGAGGTAGAATGTGAGCTCTGATCCTATCTGCATACATGACTCTCTATCCCTCTCTGTCCTCCTCACTTCAGGACCTCCAGGATCCTGCTAGCTTCTTCCACCTGTAGGAAGCTGAGTTCCAGCTGGTCTATGCCCATGGGTCAGTCATATCTGTGGGGGGATCTTTCTATGTAAACACTTTGATGCTCACCGATGCACAGAGCAGCCTCAGCCATGGAGTGGGAGCGATAAGCAGGCACATCTACAGGGATCCCGGGGATGCCAAGCTCCATATAAGCTGGGCAGTGTTATTGTGATTTGTCCCGTCCTGCTGCTCTGTGTGCTGGGATGCCAGACCCCGGATTTATTACCTCCCCTCCTCCGATCTCAGCCTTCCTGCAGTGCACACACAGCGCCTTCTATAACTTTTCTCCAGCAGCCCAGGACACTCTGCAGACTGACAGTCTCCACAGCCAATCTGTGTGGAGCTCGGCACATGCAGCCACGCCCCCCTCTGGCTGTTACTTCTCAGAAGCACAGCACTCGCATCTCAGCACCTGAGGACGGGAGCAGGGCAGAGAATCACTCCGCCAATGAGCCGGGACTATTTGAGTAGCGGGGCGGCATGATGTACATGCGCCCCGAAAATGAAGAAAAAGTCCCTCCTTTACGCTCACTTCCTGGGCCCCTATTTTGACCTGATGGGACCCAGGAAACTGTAATTGCTTCTCCCCATAAGCAAGTAGGAAGGGGAGAAGTTTAAAAAGCTCTAGTTTTAACTTCAGTGAAGAACTTTTATGCTGGATTCCCTGCTCACTAGCGCCCCCTTCATGTGTAGCGCCCATGGCACTTGCTATGGTTTGCCATACCCTAGATACGCCACTGGACTCACTACACCCAAATATTATTAAACAGTTTGAGAAGATGCTGCAGAAAGCCTTAAAGCAGACCTCTGACCATATTACTGAAAAATTAACCAAAGAAATTTGTGACTTAGGTCAGCGCACTGCTGATTTAGAAGACAAAATGGATGACTTATAGCATAATGTATTTACTCATGAAAATGAATTAGAATCTCTCAAGGAAGAAAATCTTTTGCTGCTAACATGTTTGGAAGATTTTGAGAATATAGCAAGACGCTCAAACCTCCGCATACAAGGTATTCCTGAGTCCATTATTGATCTTTCATCTACTATTACAGCCCTTATTCAAGAATTCACACCGTCAATTCCAATTGAGAGATTGAAAATGGACAGAATACATAGAGCCCTTGCACCCCGCAAACTAGATGGTCCTCCTCGCGACATAATTGCGAAATTTCACTTTTTTCGCACCAAAGAACAAATTATGATTGCTGTAAGGGGTAAGGAAAACCTCAGTTTCCAAGGTCACTCATACCAGATCTTTGCTGATCTATCCCCAATAACTATTGCTAAAAGATGTGCGAATAAACCTTTATTACAGAAATTACAACTACCGTATGTACTCGAGTATAAGCCGACCCGAGTATAAGCCGAGGTACCTAATTTTACCACAAAAAACTGGGAAACCGTATTGACTCGAGTATAAGCCTAGGGTGAGAATGCAGCAGCTACTGTAAGCGGAAAAGAGGGTCAACAATGCCCATTTGCAGCTTCACTGTGCCCATTTTCACGCCTCACTGTGCCCATTCACACACCTCACTGTGCCCAACATCACTGTGCCCAACATCACTGTGCCCATTGCAACATTACTGTGCCCATTGCAACCTCACTGTGCCCAACATCACTGTGCCCATTGCAACCTCACTGTGCCCAACATCACTGTGCCCAACATCACTGTGCCCATTGCAACATCACTGTGCCCATTGCAACATCACTGTGCTCAACATCACTGTGCCCATTGCAACATCACTATGCCCAACATCACTGTGCCCAACATTATTGTGCCCATTGCAAAATTACTGTGCCCAACATTACTGTGCCCATTGCAACATTACTGTGCCCAACATTTCTGTGCCCATTGCAACATTACTGTGCCCAACATTACTGTGCCCATTGCAACATTACTGTGCCCATTGCAACCTCACTGTGCCACTCACCTGGAGGATGCAGGAAGCGTCCATAGGCCTGAGTGCAGAAGCCAGGAAAAGAGGGATACAGCGTGGGTGGAGAGGTCGGGAGTACCAAGATGGCCGCCGGAGCCCGGGACTAGGCCGAAGCCGCGGTCTGGATTTGGGGCTGCCGCCGCGCTCAAGGGCACCATTCTGTTTAGACCCCCGCCCAGTCGGAAGCCCGTGGAGCAGGATCTGTGAGTGGTGAGGGAGCCAGACACCAGGGAGGCCAGGATACAGTGCTAATGGAGAGGCCGAGAGGAGCAAGATGGTCGCCAGATCCGATGACTAGAACGAAGCCGCGGCCTAAAGTACTGGCTGCCGCCGTGCGGAGGAACGTTGCATCGTTCAGGTACACTGACTCGAGTATAAGCCGAGGGGGGCATTTTCACCCTAAAAAAAGGGCTGAAAAACTCGGCTTATACTCGAGTATATACGGTACATCAGATTTCTTATCAATGGGGTTTCCCATTTTCTATTTGGTTCACATATCAAGGCAACAAGCATACATGCAGATCCTCTGATGAACTACTGAATACTCTGCAAAGACTCCACCTATGCGATGGGCCACCACCTAGTCCTCGGCGACGAACAGCATCCAGTTCTCCACAAAATACCTCCAAAGTAGGAAATGACAGAAACAAGCAAAACTCAACCAGAGAAGTCGCTTCAATTCCCCAGACCTGGATCCTCCAGACTCAATGGACTGAAGACTATTTTTCATTCTTCTTTTTACATTACAGATTTTTTTTACATTAGAATGGTCTTGCTTCCATTCTCTAGTTATTAAATAACTATTCTCATTTCATATCCTATAGATTCTTCACCAATGCAATTCAAAGATCTAATTTTAGATTTTTTCTCCCCCCCCCTTTTTATATATATGTAGCGCCCCTTTACTTTAGGGAAGCTAGGTACCTAAATTTAGGGGTTGATCTGGGTTAGTAGCCAGACCCAGATCGCTTCAATTGTTAGGTTTTGTTCTTCTGCTTTTGCCAAGTGGTGTTGCTGGTGTACAGTTCCCTGTGGCCTGTGGGTGGTGCTGCCATAACTGGTCAGGGATGAACCGCTAGTGACATTACTGTACCTTTGGGTGTCCTCTCCAGGAAGCTGTGCAGGGGGCGTTGTCGGCCCGCTGCGCATGATGGAAGAGGATACATAAGGGGCAGATGCCATCTTAGGAGGGGAGAAGGAGGGGAGAATATTCCTTCTATTCCCATCCACACAAATCCTTTTCCCGTATCGACCACATTCTAATTTCAATAAGTATGTCTCTGGAATTGCTTACATCACCTGTCTTATCCTTTACATGGACTGACCATTCTGCAATAATTTCTTCCTTCGCCTCCCTCCTACCCAAAAAACATGACCCCACATGGTGTATCAATGACTCAACCTTATCTCATCCATCACAATCTATTGATTTAGAAATAGCCATAAAAGCATATCTGAGAAACAATAAAACTCCTGACATATCTCCATTAACTTTATGGGAAGCTCACAAACCCGTTCTACGTGGAGCATGTTTACGCCAAGCATCATATCTTAAAAGAGAAAAGCAGAAACTACAACAAAAATTAGAAACAAACTTTAATACATGTCACACAAACTTTCAAACTAATCCAACCCTTGCAACTAAATCTCATCTAGACGAAGCTAGACTAAATCTTGACCTTTTTCTATCTGACTCAGCAGACAAAACTTTACGTAACTCCAAACATAAATTCTATATGAAAGCTAATAAGCCTGGCACTCTTTTGGCTCGAGCTCTTAAAAAATTAAACAGCCCATTTAAACCGATCCGACTAAAAATGACCCATAACACTTATACTAGCAATCCAGAAAAGATCCTACAAACCTTTCACAAACATCTTAAATCTATGTACAATACAGAAGAATCATTTGACCAACCCTCTGCAGAATTTTTTTTCTCACAAATTAAACTCCCAACTATTCCTTCAAATCAACAGGAAAATCTGGAAAGGCCTATTACTTCCACAGAAGTTGAACTAGCTATCAAATCCCTTAAGCTGAATAAAAGACCAGGCCCGGATGGTTTTTCCGCCCTATATTACAAAAAATTCTCCCATCTTCTTGCACCAATGCTGTCAGACGCTGTTAATTCGCTTCTTAATAGTCAATCTTTTCGCCCTGAAACCCTAACAGCCATAATCACAATGATACCTAAACCCCAGTCCGACGAAACATCCTGTACTAATTATAGACTCATCTCTTTACTTAATCTTGATATAAAAGTACTAGCTAAGATACTAGTGACCCGTTTAAACAATATTATAGGCTCATTAATAAATAAAGATCAAATAGGTTTTATGCCTCTTCGCCAAGCAGCTGATAATGTACATAGGGCAACGCTACTGATTCAAGCAGCTAAATCACGACAAATACCCATGTGTCTTCTGTCGTTAGATATTAAGAAAGCTTTCGACACAGTGTCATGGCCTTACTTGCATTTCACTCTACAACGTTTGGGCTTCGGACCACATTTTCTTAATTGGGTTTCCTCACTATACACTAATCCTAAAGCATATATCAAATATGCTGGATACAAATCAAATCAGTTTGACATAAATAGAGGAACAAGTCAAGATTGCCCTTTGTCCCCACTTTTATTTGCCCTACTTATTGAACCTCTTGCTCAGGCAATACGTTCGGATCCCTCAATAAAAGGATTCGACTTGGCTGGCCATCAACACAAGTTGTGTCTATTTGCTGACGATATTTAAATGTTTATGTTCTCCCCTCATATTTCAGCCCCCAACCTTATAAACAAGCTAGAACATTTTGCCCACATTTCTGGACTTAAAATTAACCCTCAAAAATCCACAATATCCACAATATCTCCTTACCTCCTCACATCCTACAACAAACGCAAACATCTCTCTCTTTTTCTTGGTCTACATCTAGTCTGGCTTAGCTAGGAATCCATCTAACTCATAATCTATCTGAACTCTTCTCGGCTAACTTTCCCCCATTGCTGCGACAAATCACAAACTTTCTTAAACAATGGTCATCTTTGCCAATCTCATGGATTGGTAAAATAAATGTCATTAAAATGACTATACTACCTAAGATTTTATATCTGTTTCGTTCCTTTCCAGTACCAGGATACTTTCTAAGGAACCTCTAGCGGAAAACTTTAGCGTTTATCTGGGGCTCCCGGAAATCTCGCCTACCCAAACAAACACTATACCTCCCCAAACTAAAAGGTGGATTAGGATTTCCTAACTTTGCTACTTATTACCATGCAGCTCAAATAGCACTTATTCCTAAATACCACACGAAAGCGAGATTCCACATTGGGTAGCACTAGAATCGATTGATTATGACCCTTTCTCTATAACAAATCTAATATGGACTAATCCATCTGATCATAAAACTATTAAAAACAAGATCACCAAACACACAATATCTATTTGGGATAAATTTAAAATATCATCTGGTCTACAATCTCCACATGCTTCCCTCTTGTCATTTCTCAGAAACCCACTTTTCTATCCAGCTAGTACATTCCCAAAATCTTTTAAACAATGGATTTCCTCTAATCTAACTCAACTTTGTGACCTAATAACACCTACCTCTTTTAAAACATTCCCTGAACTTTGTGATAACCACCAACTTCCCAACTCAGAACTCTTTCGATATTTACAGATCAAAAAAATGTTCACACCATATATATAGGGCAAGAGTAACTTGGACGAATTTACACACTTTGACCGAATTTGTAAACGAGACCCTTAGGCCGGGTTCACACAGGGGCGGCACGACTTTGGGGGCGACCTCTGCGGCGCGATCTCAAGACGACTTGAGACGCCCGCTGAGGCTATTTGCATAGTGACTTCTGTATAGAAGTCAATGCAAGTCGCCCCCAAAAGTAGTACAGGAACCTTTTTCTAAGTCGGAGCGACTCAGGTCACTCCTATTAGAACAGTTCCAAAGCACAGACCAGGACGCGACTCCTCAGGCGACCGAGTCGCCTGAGGAGTCGCCCCTGTGTGAACCGGGCCTCACTCAAAAGGTCTCATATCATTATTATATAATTCTCTTGTTACTTTGCCTAACACAGATACACCATCATATATGATGAAATGGGAGAGAGACCTTGGACTTCGTTTGGAGGCATCTACTCTGCATAAAATTTGGACTGCAACAAAATCATCTTCACAAAATATTACAGCCCTAGAGACTAACTATAAAGTACTTATGCATTGGTACCTGGTACCTGTTAGAATTGCAAAATATAGCCCCCAATTCTCTCCGCTCTGCTTTCGTGGCTGTGGTGAATTAGGATCTCATATACACATATTTTGGGAATGTCTGGTTACAAAATGTCTGGTTATAAAACCGTTTTGGAAAGATATTTTTTCAATGCTCTCAACTTTATTCAATAAATCGATTAAATCAGATCCTCTAATTGCACTCCTAAAACTGAAACCGGACAATATTTTGCATACTCAATTTAACCTTTTACTACAAATCACCACAGCTGCAAAGCAGACAATCGCCAAAGCTTGGAAAACAAATACATTAAGGATTTCTGAAACCATAAATAGAATTAATCAAGCTATGACTCACTCCAAAACAGAAGCCATATCCAATGATAATATCAAAATTTTTTAGAAAATTTGGAATCCTTGGGTGGCTCATCTCCTCTCCCCCAATTTTGACACCACTTTATTAAGACCTTGTTAACACAGATAAAAATATATACCTGGTATACCCATATGTATGACTAACATTATAAAAAGCCTCGGGGACTTGTTTTTCCCTCTATTTTTCATATCTTTATTTTTCTTACCTTTATTTCTCTTTCTATTCTATTCTCTTCTCTTAACTTGTCTTTTCTTTAGATATCCATTGATGTTTATAAATTTAGTAGCAAAGTTCTTCAATTCACACTCCTTATTTCTTGTTTGTTATACAATAAGTTATTGAGTTCCATAGAATTACTTATCAGATATGTAGTAAATATCTGTTTTCGCTATTTTTTTTCCCCCTCTCCATCCCAATATATGTTAATTCAATTAAATATATACATTGAATTTTTTTTTATTTTTCATCTTAATAACAGTGTCCATTCATACACCATTTTTATAAATTGCTTATATCTGTCTTGTAATCTATTAGAATTTACTGTATTTATTGGCGTATAACATTCACTTTCTC
Organism: Rana muscosa; assembly: GCA_029206835.1. Lineage (NCBI taxonomy): Eukaryota > Metazoa > Chordata > Amphibia > Anura > Ranidae > Rana > Rana muscosa. The sequence goes on along the minus strand of CM055123.1, from coordinate 268,157,248 downwards.
ACCCTGCAAATCGGTTGCAAATAGTGTGTGCCTGTTATACGCCATTACTGCAATTTGGGCTGCCTAGGAGAGAACGGGGAGGGGGGCGGGTATTGATCAGGCTGCATTCATGGCAATGGTGAGGCTGCAGATGGGCATTGATCAAGCTGCAATGATGGGCAATTATGAATCTACAGATGGGCATTGATTAAGCTGAGTTGATGGGCAATTGTGAGGCTGCAGATGGGCATCGATCAAGCTGCATTGATGGGTAAATGTGAGGCTGCAGATGGGCATTGATCAGGCTGCATTAATGGGCACCTACCCCTATTTTGCTTCAAAGTTCTTTATTTAAAATTTATGTTTTTTCCCTGAAACTTCCCTCTTAAAATGAAGATGCATGTTATACGCCTGTGCGTGTTATATGCCGATAAATACGGTACATCAAACATATTTTTAATTTATGTAACACCAGTTATTGCTTATCGTAGATTAGCTTAAGCCTTCTTTTTTTATTATTGGAACTCAATCTAGATACAGACATTAATTCTCTGTTTTCTATACATGCTACTATTTATTGTGACTATGATTGTCAAAAATGGATATATCTGTAACAACTCTTAAAACTTAATAAACAAAATTGACAAGAAAATTGCTGTTCACAGACACTCCCCATCCAATCTGACAGAGCTTGAACTATTTTGCAAAGAAGAATGGGCAAAAATGTCACTCTCTAGATGTGCAAAGCTGGTAGAGACATCCCCAAAAAGACTTGCAGCTGTAACTGCAGCAAATAGTGGTTCTACAAAGTATTGGCTCAGGGGGGCTGAATACAAATGCACGCCACACTTTTCTCATATTTATTTGTAACAAATTTTGAAAACCATTTATCATTTTCCTTCCACTTCACAATTACTGTATATACTCGAGCATATTCTGAGTTTTTTAGCACATTTTTTTTGTGCTGAAAAAGCCCCCCTCGGCTTATACTCGAGTCAGGTTTGCTCTCCAGCCGTGTCAGTCTTGATGCGGAGGGAAGGAAACCCATGTTACGCCGTACATTATCCCCTGATTCACAGCGGCGCTGTGTGTATAGGAAGTCCATGCCGTCCCGCCTCCTCCTCGTCCGTCCGTGACGAAGAGGAGGTGGAGCTTTGTTACAGTGGACGGCATGGTCGGCGTGGACGGCGCAGACTTCCTATACACACAGCACAAGTCATTCTTCAAGTAAGGTTAAAACAGAACTTTAACTGCCTGAATACTTATTCTCCCTTATTCTCCCTGTGCATGCACCCTGGCTTCAAAAGGTAATTTACGCCATTTAGAACACAGCACATAAAGAAATCTTAGTCAGGCTGCCACACATCCCCTGAGTCAGTGTGCCTTCCTAGCAAGAGTAAAGCCTTAATTCTCTTTGCCTGTGGGCTGCTTGTAGGTAACACTACCACTATGCACTGTCACTGCAGCTAAATTCATTTCTCATATTCTGTTAAAGGACTAGGATCTTCAAGGTAATATTTGTTAGGTATAGTGAGGCTGTTTATGGGCACAGTGAGGCTGCAAATGGGCACAATGAGGCTGCAAATGGGCATTGTTGGCCCTCTTTTCCACTTACAGTAGCTGCTGAATTCTCACCCTAGACTTATACTCGAGTCAATACGTTTTCTCAGTTTTTTGTGGTAAAATTACCGTATTTGCCAGCGTATAAGGCGACTGGGCGTATAAGACGACCCCCTAATTTTCAGCTAAACTTTTGGTTTTGGGATATACTCGCCGTATAAGACGACCCCCTTCCGACTAGCCATGCCTCACCTCACCTCACTGTGCCATTGCATACCTCACTGTGCCATTGCATAACTCACTGTTCCATTGCATACCTCACTGTGCCATTGCATACCTCACTGTGCCCCTGCATGCCTCACTGTGCCATTGCATACCTCACTGTGCCCCTGCATGCCTCACTGTGCCCCTGCATGCCTCACTGTGCCATTGCATACCCCACTGTGGCATTGCATACCCCACTGTGCCATTGCATACCTCACTGTGCCATTGCATACCTCACTGTTCCATTGCATACCTCACTGTGCCCCTGCATGCCTCGGCGAACACATACCTTATCCCTGACATGTAGAATCTCAGTCAGACCGTGGCCGTCCATTTTTCAAAAGCCGCACCTCGTGCTGTTCTGTGATAGGCAGAACACTCAGCTTCCCAGCAGACACTGTGTTCAGTGTTCCGCCTATCATAGATGCCCTCTCATCCGAGGCCGAGGATGAGAGGGAATCCATGATAGGCGGAACACTGAACAGAGGCTCTGCTGGGAAGCTGAGTGTTCCGCCTATCACGGAACAGCACGAGGAGGAGGCGCGGCTTTTGAAAAATGGATGGCCGCGGTCTGACTGAGATTCTACATGTCAGGTACCGGCGTATAAGACGACCCCCGACTTTTGAGAAGATTTTATGGGTTAAAAAGTCGTCTTATACGCCGGAAAATACGGTAGGTGCCTCGGCCTATATTCGGGTCGGCTTATACTCGAGTATGTACGGTAGTTGTAATTTCTGTAATAAAGGTTTATTCGCGCGTCTAAACTAGTGGTCTCCAAATTCTTACCTGGGGCCAGATGCAGCCCTTCTCATGCTTTTATCTGGCCCTTGGGCATTATTCCCCATCACTGTCACCAACAATGGGGCATATAGTAGTTCCAACACTGACAATGGGGCACTATTCCTCACACTGACTCCAACATTGGAACACCATTCCTCCCATTGATACCAATGATGGGGCACTATTTCTTCCAATGACACAAATGATGGGGCACTATTCCTCCCCCTAATAAAAATGATTGGGCAATATTCCTCCCACTAATACCAATGATGGGGCACTATTACCCCCATTGATACAAATGATGGGGCACTATTCCTCCCCCTAATACCAATTATGGGGCAATATTCCTCCCACTAATACCAATGATGGGGCACTATTCCTCCCATTGATACCAATGATGGGGCACTATTCCTCCCCCTAATACCAATGATGGTGCATTGTTTACTCCTACTGACACTAGGTAATTTTCTACTCCCACTGGCCACAGTCCGGCCCCCCTTAAGTATGAAGGACAGTAAACTGGCCCTTTGTTTAGAAAGTTTGAAGACCCTGGGCTAAACACAGCTAATGACAGCATAGCAGTAAATTCACCCCCAAAAATCTGGGCTTGCAACCTCTGGTGGCTACAAGTGGTAATTATGCAATGTACAATGCTTCATCCTACCCACTTTACAAAACAATATTTACAATCTTTAATTCCTCCTGAACATATGAACAGAAGAAAATGTAAAAACACTATACAAAATATTGCAAAGTGACAATGTAATGGATGCTTTTATAAAAAGAACTTTATCCCATGCACAAATACACAACTTACTTTGAACATTGCCTTTTTTATTTTTGTTTTATAAAAAGTGATATATACAATAAAAGTAAACAAAATGCAGTAGATTAGATTAGCACTACAAAGTAGTACATGTGACTTTAGGATTACTATTGGCCACAGCTAAGTAAAAAAACATTTCTGATTAGGGATATGGGCTATGATTAGGGACGAGCTTCGAGTTCGAGTCAAACTCATGTTCGACTCGAACATTGCCTGTTCGCCCGTTCGCCGAACAGCGAACAATTTGGGGTCTTCGCAGTAAATTCGAAAAGTCTATGGGAGAAATCTAAAGTGCTAATTTTAAAGGCTTATATGCAAGTTATTGTCATAAAAAGTGTTTGGGGACCGGGGTCCTGCCCCAGGGGACATGTATCAATGCAAAAAAAAGTTTTAAAAACGGCCGTTTTTTCAGGTGCAATGATTTTAAAAAGGCTTAAAGTGAAACAATAAAAGTGAAATATTCCTTTAAATTTCATACCTAGTGGATGTGTAAAGTATGCATGTAAAGTCGCGCTTGTTTCCCGTGCTTAGAACTGTCCCTGCACAAAGTGTCATTTCTGAAGGAAAAAAAGTAATTTAAAACTCACTCGCGGCTATAATGAATTGTCGGCTCCCGGCAATACATAGAAAAGTCATTGATAAAAAAAAAAAAAAATGCGTGGGGGTTCCCCCAAATTCAATTACCAGGCCCTTCAGGTCTGGTATGGATATTAAGGGAAACCCTGCCGCAAATTTAAAAAAAAAAATGCGTGCGGTTCCCCCCAAATATCCATACCAGGCCCTTCAGGTCTGGTATGGATTTTAAGGGGAACTCCACCCCAAATTAAAAAAAAAATGGCGTCCACCCCAAATTAAAAAAAACCTTTACCTGAGCACGCAACCTGGCAGGCCGCAGTAAAAGAGGGGGGGACGATAGAGCACGCCCCCCCTCCTGAACCGTACCAGGCCACATGCCCTCAACATTGTGAGGATGCTTTGGGGGTCTGTGACCCCTCAAAGCACCATGTCCCTATGTTGATGGGGACAAGGGCCTCATCCCAACAACCCTTGCCCGGTGGTTGTGGGGGTCTGCGGACGGGGGGCTTATCGGAATCTGAAAGACCCCTTTAACAAAGTGGGCCCCCAGATCCCGGCCCCCCCATGTGAATTGGTAATGGGGTACATTATACCCCTACCATTTCACAAAGAAAGTGTAAAAAATTGTAAAAAAAAATACACAGACACCGTTGGGAAAGTCCTTTATTAAAAAAATAAATAAATAAATAAAATAAAACATTCCAGCGATGAAATCCAGTGTCCCACGGCAATCCGATGTCCAGCGCTGTCCACATGACATGAATAGACCCGCCCCTTCTCACGTTCCGCATCAGGTCCTCAGCCTTACACTACGTCATTGGCTGAGCGGACCTGATGGGGAACTTTAGAAGGGGCGGGTGTATTCATTTGTTACACTGCGGAGGAAGTTCCCCATCAGGTCCGCTCAGGCTCAGCCAATGACGTTTCGTGTGGACAGCGCTGGACATCGGATCGCCGTGGGACACTGGATTTCATTGCTGGAATATTTTTTTTTTGTTTTTTTTTTAATAAAGGACTTTCCCAACGGTGTCTGTGTATTTTATTTTTTTATTTTTTACACTTTCTTTGTGAAATGGTAGGGGTACAATGTACCCATTACCAATTCACATAGGGAAGGGCCGGGATCTGGGGGTCCCCTTTGTTAAAGGGGTCTTCCAGATTCCGATTAGCCCCCTGCCCGCAGACCCCCACAACCACCGGGCAAGGGTTGTGGGGATGAGGCCCTTGTCCCCATCAACATGGGGACATCCTCCCCATGTTGAGGGCATGTGGCCTGGTACGGTTCAGGAGGGGGGGGTGCTCTATCGCCCCCCTCTTTTCCTGCGGCCTGCCAGGTTGCGTGCTCGGATAAAGGGTCTGGTCTGGATTTTTGGGGGGAACTCCACGCCATTTTTTTTTTTAATTTGGGGGGGAGTTCCCTTTAAAATCCATACCAGACCTGAAGGGCCTGGTATGGATATTTGGGGGGAACCGCACGCATTTTTTTTTAAATTTGCGGCAGGGTTCCCCTTAATATCCATACCAGACCTGAAGGGCCTGGTAATTGAATTTTTTTTATTTTTTATCAATGACTTTTTTTATCAATGACTTTTCTATGCATTGCCGGGAGCCGGGAGCCGACAATTCATTATAGCCGCGAGTGAGTTTTAAATGACTTTTTATCCTTCAGAAATTACATTTTGTGCAGGGACAGTTCTAAGCACGGGAAACAAGCGCGACTTTACATGCATACTATACACACCCACTAGGTACGAAATTTAAAGGAATGTTTCACTTTTATGGTTTCACTTTAAGCATCATTAAAATCACTGCTCCCGAAAAAATGGCCATTTTTAAAACTTTTTTTTGCATTGATACATGTCCCCTGGGGCAGGACCCGAACCCCAAACACTTTTTATGACAATAACTTGCATATTAGCCTTTATAATTAGCACTTTTGATTTCGAACTTTGGAGTCCATTGTATTTAATAGGGTTCTAAATTTCGCGCAAACTTTCTGTCTGTTCGCAGGTTCTGGTGCGAACCGAACAGGGCAGTGTTCAGCTCATCCCTAGTTATGATGTGCCAAAACCTGGAACTGTCATATCCTATATAAATACAGTATAGATGGCAGTTAGTTACATGGTTTATAAGTTTGAAGAAAAAAAAAAAGACAGGCAATCCAGTTCAACCTATGTGTGTGATTTTTATTCTCTAATCTTGTTTTTTTTTATTGGAAAATTATTTTTATTAGATATTTTTAATGAACAGTACAAACAATACAACAAAAAAAAAAAAACAGCAAACCCCCCTCCCCCTTCCTCTTCCCTGAAGTGCAATTGTCAGGGACATGGCATGCGTAGACGTGCATTAGCAGGTGCCCGTCTTGCCGGGCATAGGCCAAAGCCTATGCGCATGCGTGGGAACATTGGCGCTAACAGGCAAACGCACATTGGCGCTAACAGGCAAACACACACATTAGCACTAACAGGCAAACACGCATTGGCGCTAAGAGCAAAAAGCATATGCGCATGTGCGGAAATACGCGCGCACGTTAGCCATTAATGCTGGTGCCAAATGGCCTTTATTAGTGATGAGCCGAACACCCCCGGGTTCGGTTCGCACCAGAACCCGCGAACGGACCGAAAGTTCGAACGAACATTAGAACCCTATTAAATACAATGGATGCGAACGTTCGAATTCTAAAGTGCTAATTATAACAACTATTATGCATGTTATTGTCCTAAAAAGGGTTTGGGAACCCGGGTTCTGCACCAGGGGACATGTATCAATGCAAAAATAAGTTTTAAAAACGGTCGTTTTTCGGGAGCAGTCATTTTAATGATGCATAAAGTGAAAAAAAAAAGTCAAATATTCCTTTAAATATCGTACCTGGGGGGTGTCTAAAGTATGCCTGTGAAGTGCCACGTGTTTCCCGTGTTTAGAACTGTCCCTGCACAAAATAACATTTCTAAAGGGAAAAAAGTCATTTAAAACTGCTTGCGGCTTTAATGCAATGTCTGGTCCCGGTAATATGGATGAAAATCTTTAGGAAAAATGGCATAGATACCCCATCAACACCCCCCCCCCCCTACCCCAGCCCATTACCAGCCCCTTTGGGTCTTGTATGGATATTAAGGGGAACCCCGCACATAAAAAAAAAAAGGCCCTATATACTCTGAACAGCCGTATACAGGCGGTGCATACAAGACAGGGACTGTAGGTTTGTTCTTATGTAGAATCTGTTTGTAATTTTGAACAGGTACATTGTTGAAGTGTAGCTCCAGCCCAAAAATCTATTTTTAAACTTTTTGGGAAACATAGGTAAGGGTTATCACCCCTGTAACATTTGTTTTGCTGTCTGTGCCCCTGTTCAGAACATTTCACCTCACTTTCCGTCCCAATGACAACTGTTTTTGAAATGTGGTGTTTTTCTTGAAACAAGGATTGCTGATAAAGCATCAGTACAGATGAGACCCCTTTCTCCCATATTTATTCTTACAGGAGAGAATTTTCCTTTCTAGGGGTAGATTTCCTCTCACTTCCTGTTGTCTTCTTTCGTTTGCAAGTAGGAGTCGTTTGTAAGTTGGATGTTTGAAAGTAGGGACCTGCCGTATATACTCTGCAGAAATAGGCCCCTTAGTTGTTGGTGTTGGCACAACACTGTAAGCACTCAGTTACTCTTGGTTGGTGCTGGAACGCCCTGCTGTCAACTATTATATCAGGAATTTTAATTACATATAATTGTTGAACAGTGGTAGTAAAAATTGGGGCTTTGATGGTGGTGCTGGTGCCACAACACTGTAAGCCCTGACAGTTACTCTTGGTGGGTGCAGCAATGGGCCCTGCTGTGAATTATTAGATCAAGAATTGTAATTACATGCCCCTTTTGAACAGGGGCTGAAAAATTGGGCCTTTCGTGGTGGTGGTGGTGGTGGCGTTGCCACAAGACTGTAAGCCCTCAGAGTTACTCTTGGTGGGTGCAGCAATGGACCCTGCTGTGAATTATTAGATCAAGAATTGTAATTGCATGCCCCTGTTGAACAGGGGCTGAAAAATTGGGCCTTAGGCACTGGTGGCACAACACTACAACCCCTCACAGATACTGTACTTGGAGCACAGCAATGAGCCCTGTTGCAAAGTATTGCTTCAAAAATTGTAATGACACGCCCCTGTTAAACAGGGGCTGAAAAATTGGGCCTTAGGCACTGGTGCCACAACACTCCAACCCCTCACAGATACTGTACTTGGAGCACAGCAATGAGCCCTATGGCAAATTATTGCTAAAAAAATTGTAATTACACGCCCCTGTAAAACAGGGGCTGAAAAATTGGGCCTTAGCCACTGGTGGCGGCACCCATAAACAAAAATGATCTTCCAAGCTATCATCATCAATCGTATCATTGAGGACTCGGAGGAGGAGGATAGCCAGTCAACATAACAGCACAGGCACTCAGCATCAGCATCAGTCTTGAAGGGATGTGACATGTTAAAATCAATTAGTCTGTTATATCAGCATCAGGTGTGTGGTAGCTGGTGGTGATCCAAGACTGGTTCATCTTGATGAAAGTCAGTCGATCAACCGAGTCGGTGGACAGGCGCACCCTGTGATCCGTGACAAATCCTCCAGCAGCACTGAATGTGCGTTCCGAAAGAACGCTGGATGCAGGACAGGCCAGTAGCTCAATTGCATACTGTGCAAGCTCTGGCCAGTGATCCATCCTCAAGACCCAGTAAGCCAGAGGATTTTCGGTGGGGAAGGTGTCCAAGTCTGACCTTGCCCCTAGATATTCCTGCACCATGTTTATCAGACGCTGGCGATGGTTGCTGGAACCGATCATACTTTGGGGCTGCGGACTAAAGAATTGTCTGAACGCATCGGTCAGACGGCCACCTTCCCCACCGCTCCTTCTTTGACTGGCCGAAGCCTCAGCAACTCGTTGTCCAGGACCAGGAGTTTGTAACCTCCCAGTCTCTGGGAACGCGTTGCACAGACCTTTCTGCAAGGCCTCCCGGAGTTGTCTCATCCTCTGCTCCCTCTGCGACGGTAACATAAGGTCCGCAACCTTACCCTTGTACCGTGGATCAAGGAGAGTGGCCAGCCAGTAATGGTCCCTCTCCTTGATCCGAAGAATACGAGGATCCTTCCGCAGACTTTGCAGGATCAGGGAGGCCATGCAGCGTAGGTTTGCTGAGGCATTCGCTCCGGAGTCCTCTGGGTCACTAAGGACGACATGATCCGCAGCCACCTCCTCCCAGCCACGTACAAGTCCACTGGTTTCTTGGGACTGTAAATCATCCCTAAAAGACTGCTGCTGATGATGCTGAGTGCCAGCCTCCACCTCCATGCTGACACAATCCTCCTCCTCCTCCTCCTCCTCCTCCTCTTCCTGTGCGATGGGTGGGACAGAAGGAACACTGTCTGGGTAAAGGGGGCCTTGAGAGGCAAGGAAGTCCTCCTCTTCCTGCCTCTGTTCTGCCTCAAGTGCCCTGTCCATTATTCCACGCAGCGTGTGCTCCAACAGGTGGACAAGAGGTACAGTGTCACTGATGCATGCACTGTCACTGCTCACCATCCTCGTGGCCTCCTCAAATGGTGCCAGGACAGTGCATGCATCCCTGATCATGCCCCACTGGCGTGGAGAAAAAAAACCAAGCTCCCCTGACCCTGTCCTGGTGCCGTAGTCGCACAGGTACTCATTGATGGCCCTCTGCTGCGTGTGCAGCCGCTGCAGCATGGCCAACGTTGAGTTCCACCTGGTGGGCATGTCACATATAAGGCGGTTCTTGGGCAGGTTCAACTCCTTTTGCAGCTCAGCCAGGCGAGCACTGGCATTATAAGATCTGCGGAAATGCACACAGACTTTCCTGGCCTGCCTCAGGACATCCTGTAAGCCCGGGTACCTGCCCAAGAACCGCTGCACCACCAGGTTAAGGACGTGAGCCACACAGGGCACATGGGTCAGTTGTCCCTGTCGGAGGGCGGAGAGGAGGTTGGTGCCATTGTCGCAAACCACCATTCCTGGCTTAAGCTGGCGTGGCGTCAACCACCTCTCGGCCTGGCCCTGCAGAGCAGACAGGACCTCTGCCCCAGTGTGGCTTCTGTCCCCCAAACACACCAGCGCAAGCACGGCATGGCATCTTTTTGCCTGCGTACTTGCGTAGCCCCGTGAACGGCTACGGAGCACCGCTGGTTCATAGGACAAACCACAGGAAGAGGCCATGGAGGAAGAAGAAGAGGAGGGGGTGGAGGAGAGAGGTGTGTCACAACCAGTAGTAGCATTTTGGAGGCGTGGCGGTGGGACAACCTCCAACACTACTGCACCTTGTCCTGCATCCTTCCCAGCTGCCAAAAGAGTGACCCAATGGGCCGTGAAAGAAAGGTAACGTCCCTGTCCATGCCTGCTGGACCATGAGTCAGCGGTAATATGCACCTTACAGCTGACCGCCCTGTCCAGCGAGGCCAAGACATTGCCTTCCACATGCCGGTAGAGAGCCGGAATAGCCTTCCGTGAGAAAAAGTGGCGTTTGGGAACCTGCCACTGAGGAACCGCACATTGCACAAACTCACGGAAGGGGGCCGAGTCTACCAACTGAAAAGGCAGCAGTTGAAGCGCTAGCAATTTAGCCAAGCTAGCATTCAACCGCTGGGCATGTGGATGGCTGGGAGTGAACTTCTTTCGACGGTCCAGCAGCTGGGGCAGGGAAATTTGCCTGCTAGAATCGGACGTCGGTGTACTGCTAGCAGAGTGGCCGCAAGTACTTGGCTGTGACACACCTAATTCTACACCTTCGTTCCTCTCAGTGCATGTTTCAGAGAGGACTGAAGTTATAGTGGGGTTGGAGATCCCAGCTGATGCGGTGCAAGGAGAGGTCCGCTTTGTTCTTTGGTGTGGGTCTTTGAGGTAGGCTTGCCAACGAGCTGCATGGCAGGTCAACATATGTCTGGTCAGGCATGTGGTACCCAAGCGGCTGATGTTTTGGCCACGCGATATACGCTTGAGACATATGTTGCAAACAGCAGCTGTGCGATCTGATGCACTAGCCTCAAAAAAGGCCCACACCAAAGAACTTTTTGAATGACGGGCAGAGGCAGCGCCCTGCACAGGCGGAGCTCTGCGGTGTGATTCCGTCGGTGTACTGCCCTTACGCTGGCCACCAAAGGGCATCCTGCCTCGTTGGAGATGTGCCTCCTCCTCATCCTCCTCCTCCTCCTCTCTCCTATTAGGCACCCACGTGGAGTCAGTGACCTCATCATCACCTCCCTCCTCATCACTGGAGCCAATCTGGCAGTATGTTGCAGCTGCTGGAACATGACTGCCAGATTGGTGTCCTTCTTGAGCATCCCCTCTGTCTGCTCTCACGCTACTGCCTTCCTCTAGCTGGGTTTCATCATCAGACCCTTCGAAACGCTGGGCATCCTCCTGGAGCATGTACCCAACACTGTGCTGAAACAGTTCGGGGGACTCCTCAGGAGGAGGACATGGTGGGTCTAGGGAAGGAGTGACTGATGATGAGTCTGACATTGATACCAGGGAAGAGGACGCTTTGGCAGCTGCTTTTCCAGTACCCTGAGCCTGGGTGAGAGAGGATGAGGAGGAGGAGGAGGGCTTGGTCATCCACTCTACCAAGTCTTCGGCATGATGTGGCTCAACATGTCCAGCTGCCGAAAAGAAGGACAAGCGTGTCCCATGGCCATGTGCTGATGACAATGCACCGCGTCCACGACCAGCACTGTTGCCCCCAGACACAGAGCCTGCTTGCCCTCTTTTATTGCCTCCTGACTGTCTGCCTCTCCTTGTTTGCCTTCCAGACATTCTAATAGATGGCCTGCAGGGAGATGGGAAAAAAGCAATAAGGGCTACCTTCAGGTGTCCTTCTCTGTCCCTTGAAACAAGGACTTTGACAGTGAAAGAAACTGACACTCTCCCTACCTACAGTTTTCTGTCCCTAGAAAAAATGTTTTTTTTAAGCACAATTTAGCACAAGGAGAATTCACTCACTGTCCTTCCAGGTCCCTGGAAACAATGACTTTCACAGTGAAAGAAACTGACACTCTCCCTACCTACAGTTTTCTGTCCCTAGAAAAAATGTTTTTTTTAAGCACAATTTAGCACAAGGAGAATTCACTCACTGTCCTTCCAGGTCCCTGGAAACAAGGACTTTGACAGTGAAAGAAACTGACACTCTCCCTACCTACAGTTTTCTGTCCCTAGAAAAAATGTTTTTTTTAAGCACAATTTAGCACAAGGAGAATTCACTCACTGTCCTTCCAGGTCCCTGGAAACAAGGACTTTCACAGTGAAAGAAACTGACACTCTCCCTACCTACAGTTTTCTGTCCCTAGAAAAAATGTTTTTTTAAGCACAATTTAGCACAAGGAGAATTCACTCACTGTCCTTCCAGGTCCCTGGAAACAAGGACTTTGACAGTGAAAGAAACTGACACTCTCCCTACCTACAGTTTTCTGTCCCTAGAAAAAATGTTTTTTTTAAGCACAATTTAGCACAAGGAGAATTCACTCACTGTCCTTCCAGGTCCCTGGAAACAAGGACTTTCACAGTGAAAGAAACTGACACTCTCCCTACCTACAGTTTTCTGTCCCTAGAAAAAATGTTTTTTTTAAGCACAATTTAGCACAAGGAGAATTCACTCACTGTCCTTCCAGGTCCCTGGAAACAAGGACTTTCACAGTGAAAGAAACTGACACTCTCCCTACCTACAGTTTTCTGTCCCTAGAAAAAATGTTTTTTTTAAGCACAATTTAGCACAAGGAGAATTCACTCACTGTCCTTCCAGGTCCCTGGAAACAAGGACTTTCACAGTGAAAGAAACTGACACTCTCCCTACCTACAGTTTTCTGTCCCTAGAAAAAATGTTTTTTTTAAGCACAATTTAGCACAAGGAGAATTCACTCACTGTCCTTCCAGGTCCCTGGAAACAAGGACTTTGACAGTGAAAGAAACTGACACTCTCCCTACCTACAGTTTTCTGTCCCTAGAAAAAATGTTTTTTTTAAGCACAATTTAGCACAAGGAGAATTCACTCACTGTCCTTCCAGGTCCCTGGAAACAAGGACTTTCACAGTGAAAGAAACTGACACTCTCCCTACCTACAGTTTTCTGTCCCTAGAAAAAATGTTTTTTTTAAGCACAATTTAGCACAAGGAGAATTCACTCACTGTCCTTCCAGGTCCCTGGAAACAAGCACTTTCACAGTGAAAGAAACTGACACTCTCCCTACCTACAGTTTTCTGTCCCTAGAAAAAATGTTTTTTTTAAGCACAATTTAGCACAAGGAGAATTCACTCACTGTCCTTCCAGGTCCCTGGAAACAAGGACTTTGACAGTGAAAGAAACTGACACTCTCCCTACCTACAGTTTTCTGTCCCTAGAAAAAATGTTTTTTTTAAGCACAATTTAGCACAAGGAGAATTCACTCACTGTCCTTCCAGGTCCCTGGAAACAAGGACTTTCACAGTGAAAGAAACTGACACTCTCCCTACCTACAGTTTTCTGTCCCTAGAAAAAATGTTTTTTTTAAGCACAATTTAGCACAAGGAGAATTCACTCACTGTCCTTCCAGGTCCCTGGAAACAAGGACTTTCACAGTGAAAGAAACTGACACTCTCCCTACCTACAGTTTTCTGTCCCTAGAAAAAATGTTTTTTTTAAGCACAATTTAGCACAAGGAGAATTCACTCACTGTCCTTCCAGGTCCCTGGAAACAAGGACTTTGACAGTGAAAGAAACTGACACTCTCCCTACCTACAGTTTTCTGTCCCTAGAAAAAATGTTTTTTTTAAGCACAATTTAGCACAAGGAGAATTCACTCACTGTCCTTCCAGGTCCCTGGAAACAAGGACTTTGACAGTGAAAGAAACTGACACTCTCCCTACCTACAGTTTTCTGTCCCTAGAAAAAATGTTTTTTTTAAGCACAATTTAGCACAAGGAGAATTCACTCACTGTCCTTCCAGGTCCCTGGAAACAAGGACTTTGACAGTGAAAGAAACTGACACTCTCCCTACCTACAGTTTTCTGTCCCTAGAAAAAATGTTTTTTTTAAGCACAATTTAGCACAAGGAGAATTCACTCACTGTCCTTCCAGGTCCCTGGAAACAAGGACTTTGACAGTGAAAGAAACTGACACTCTCCCTACCTACAGTTTTCTGTCCCTAGAAAAAATGTTTTTTTTAAGCACAATTTAGCACAAGGAGAATTCACTCACTGTCCTTCCAGGTCCCTGGAAACAAGGACTTTCACAGTGAAAGAAACTGACACTCTCCCTACCTACAGTTTTCTGTCCCTAGAAAAAATGTTTTTTTTAAGCACAATTTAGCACAAGGAGAATTCACTCACTGTCCTTCCAGGTCCCTGGAAACAAGGACTTTGACAGTGAAAGAAACTGACACTCTCCCTACCTACAGTTTTCTGTCCCTAGAAAAAATGTTTTTTTTAAGCACAATTTAGCACAAGGAGAATTCACTCACTGTCCTTCCAGGTCCCTGGAAACAAGGACTTTCACAGTGAAAGAAACTGACACTCTCCCTACCTACAGTTTTCTGTCCCTAGAAAAAATGTTTTTTTTAAGCACAATTTAGCACAAGGAGAATTCACTCACTGTCCTTCCAGGTCCCTGGAAACAAGGACTTTCACAGTGAAAGAAACTGACACTCTCCCTACCTACAGTTTTCTGTCCCTAGAAAAAATGTTTTTTTTAAGCACAATTTAGCACAAGGAGAATTCACTCACTGTCCTTCCAGGTCCCTGGAAACAAGGACTTTGACAGTGAAAGAAACTGACACTCTCCCTACCTACAGTTTTCTGTCCCTAGAAAAAATGTTTTTTTTAAGCACAATTTAGCACAAGGAGAATTCACTCACTGTCCTTCCAGGTCCCTGGAAACAAGGACTTTGACAGTGAAAGAAACTGACACTCTCCCTACCTACAGTTTTCTGTCCCTAGAAAAAATGTTTTTTTTAAGCACAATTTAGCACAAGGAGAATTCACTCACTGTCCTTCCAGGTCCCTGGAAACAAGGACTTTCACAGTGAAAGAAACTGACACTCTCCCTACCTACAGTTTTCTGTCCCTAGAAAAAATGTTTTTTTTAAGCACAATTTAGCACAAGGAGAATTCACTCACTGTCCTTCCAGGTCCCTGGAAACAAGGACTTTGACAGTGAAAGAAACTGACACTCTCCCTACCTACAGTTTTCTGTCCCTAGAAAAAATGTTTTTTTTAAGCACAATTTAGCACAAGGAGAATTCACTCACTGTCCTTCCAGGTCCCTGGAAACAAGGACTTTCACAGTGAAAGAAACTGACACTCTCCCTACCTACAGTTTTCTGTCCCTAGAAAAAATGTTTTTTTTAAGCACAATTTAGCACAAGGAGAATTCACTCACTGTCCTTCCAGGTCCCTGGAAACAAGGACTTTCACAGTGAAAGAAACTGACACTCTCCCTACCTACAGTTTTCTGTCCCTAGAAAAAATGTTTTTTTTAAGCACAATTTAGCACAAGGAGAATTCACTCACTGTCCTTCCAGGTCCCTGGAAACAAGGACTTTGACAGTGAAAGAAACTGACACTCTCCCTACCTACAGTTTTCTGTCCCTAGAAAAAATGTTTTTTTTAAGCACAATATAGCACAAGCACAAAACACACTGACACTCTCCCTACCTATCCTTCTCTTTCCCTAAACTAAAGGAATCCAGGTTAAGCAAGAAAGAAATAAAAGTCACTGTCCCTGCCTATGCTGCTCTATCCCTGCTCCGGAACACACTACACTAGGCCGCCGTGCTGGCGGCCTTTTATAGTGTGGGGCGTGTACTAAACACCCTCAGCAATAATTGGCCACAGGCATCCTGCCTGTGGCCAATCATTGCTCTCCTCGCTGCCGGCGCTGTGATTGGCCAAGCATGCGGGGTGTGAGGGGGTTAGCTCGGCAGCGGGTGTGTGTGACCCCCGGGATGGGCTCCCCACACAAAACAGGCCCAGCAAACGGAGGTTGTGGTTTTCAAAATCAAAAAGGTGCGGTTTATTTTCTATTTACAGTGACAAAACACAGCAAAGCAAAAGAAACATAACCAAAATAAATCCTGGTCAAGTTGACCTCTGACTAAACATACAGGTTTCCTAACTAACAACTGGGATCAGCCTAGTGCTGTCCTAGTCCCTAAGTCCCTGGTTTTAAATGTCCAAGCAAATAGCCACACAGGCTTTTTCTCACCGCACAGGGGTTCACTCTCCCTAGACAGTCCACACAGGTCTGGTTCCAGGCATGAGCTAACATCTAATGAAGCTGGGAGTTCTTATAGAGGCCTAAATGAGCTGACAAGCTTCAGCTGGCCTCATCAACTCCCTGTCTGTACGACGCCCCACACTCTCCCTAGAGGTATGAGTCATCCATGAGCCCACTAGCCTTAGCTGGGCTTATACAACTCTCCACCTAGTTGTACAAGTCGGCGTAAAGCCTGAATCTGGGCGAAATATATCTACCCCCCTGGATGCAACCAGGTGACTTTACCTTCCTGCTGTCACATACCCCCCCCTCTTGTTTTAACCTCGGGGTTGGAACACCAGCAATCAGGCATTCATGTACTCGAGACAAAGCATCCACATTCCCCATTTGAACGCCAGGGCGATGCTTTACTGTGAAGTTGAATTCCTGGAGGGCCAGGAACCACCTATTCACTCTTCTATTTGTTTCCTTGTTTTGAGCCATCCACTTTAACGGAGCGTGATCCGTAACCATGTCAAAGTGCCTACCTAGCAGGTAGTACCGAAGGGAATCTAGAGCCCACTTCACCGCTAAACACTCCTTTTCAACGGTGGCGTAATTTACCTCATGGGACTTCAACTTCCTGCTGAGGTAAATGACTGGGTGCTCTTCCCCGTTCCAGACCTGGGACAATACTGCTCCTAACCCCACATCTGACGCATCACTTTGTACGACAAAGTCTTTAGAGAAGTCGGGTGAGTACAACACTGGCTGGCTACATAAGGCTTGTTTCAAGAATTGGAATGCTGCCTCAGCCTCGGGGGTCCATTTAATCATGACCGACCCTTTCCCCTTCGTCAGGTTGGTTAGGGGCACAGCCTTAGAAGCAAAGTGGGGAATGAATCGCCGATAATACCCAGCGATTCCCAGAAAGGCTCGTACCTGCTTCTTGCTGTTGGGACGTGGCCAACTCTGGATGGCCTCGACTTTGTTGAGTTGGGGTTTTATTACTCCCCTCCCAATGGTGTACCCAAGATATTTGGCCTCCTCCTGCCCAATGGTACACTTCTTGGGGTTAGCCGTAAACCCCGCTTCCCGAACAGAGTCCAGGACTGCTTGCACTTTTGGCAGATGTGAGGCCCAATCTGTGCTATGGACAATTACGTCATCCAGGTAAGCCGCAGCATACTTCCGATGGGGCCTCAGCATCTGGTCCATTTTCCGCTGGAATGTGGCCGGCGCATTCTGTAACCCGAACGGCATTCTTTTATATTGGAACGCCCCGTCTGGGGTTACAAATGCGGTTTTCTCTTTGGCCGACTTGGCCAGGGGGATTTGCCAATACCCTTTTGTGAGGTCAAGAGTCGTCATGTATCGGGCTGTTCCCAGCCGGTCGATCAACTCATCTATACGTGGCATGGGGTAGGTGTCAAATTTTGTAACTTTGTTCAACTGACGAAAATCGTTACAAAATCGCCAGCTCCCATCCGGTTTAGGCACCAACACGATGGGACTAGACCAATCACTTTGGGACTCCTCTATCACCCCTAAGTTCAGCATTTTCTGTACTTCCTCCCGTATTGCCTCCCGTCGAGCCTCTGGGATCCGATAGGGTTTTAACTTCACCCTTTCACCGGGCGGGGTAATGATGTCATGCTCTACCCCAGATGTTTGTCCCGGCAGCTCAGAGAATACCTCCTTGTTGCGAAGCACAAACTCCTTAACCTCCTGTTGTTGGGGTTGTGACAAGGTGGCTGCTATTCCAACCTCAGGAATCACGCAACCAGTTTGAGCTGGTGACCAAGTGTCTGCGACTAGGGACTCTCTATCCCTCCAGGCTTTCAACAGATTAACGTGATAGATCTGTTCGGGCTTTCGCCTTCCTGGTTGTCTGACCTTGTAATTCACTTCGCTCACTTTTTCCATTATCTCGTAGGGGCCTTGCCATTTGGCAAGGAATTTACTTTCAACCGTAGGGACAAGTACCAATATCCTATCCCCCGGGGAAAAGGTACGGGTCTTGGCTCCACGGTTGTACACTCTCTGCTGTGCCAACTGCGCTTGGGCCAAATGTTCCTTCACGATGGGCATTACCTGTGCAATTCGATCTTGCATCAGGGCGACATGCTCAATCACACTCCTGTGGGGAGAACTCTCACTTTCCCAAGTTTCCTTGGCAATATCCAACAGCCCTCTTGGGTGTCTCCCATACAGTAACTCAAAGGGGGAGAATCCCGTAGAGGATTGGGGCACCTCCCTAATAGCAAACATCAAATAAGGAAGTAAACAGTCCCAATCCTTTCCATCTCTATCCACCACTTTCTTCAACATTTGTTTTAGGGTTTTGTTGAATCTTTCAACCAGCCCATCGGTTTGGGGGTGATACACAGACGTACGCAATTGCGTCACTTTGAACAATTTACACAGCTCTTTCATAACCCGGGACATAAAGGGTGTACCTTGGTCCGTAAGCAGTTCTTTACAAATACCCACCCGGCTAAAAACAAGAGATAGCTCTTTGGCTATGGTTTTGGCCGAGGTATTTCTGAGAGGGATCGCTTCTGGATAACGGGTGGCATAGTCCATTATAACCAATATGTACTGGTGTACCCTAGCGGACTTGATTATAGGACCTACCAAATCCATTGCGATTCTCTCAAACGGGACCTCAATGATGGGTAGAGGGACCAGCGGGCTACGGAAATGTGGCATCGGGGCCGACCTCTGACACACAGGGCAGGAGGAACAATAATTTTCTACGTCCTTCATCACCCCCGGCCAATAGAATCTCTGTAATACCCTCTCTCGGGTTTTCTCTGTCCCCAGATGACCTCCAAGAATGTGCCCATGGGCCAACTCCAACACCAACTTCCTGTAAGGTTTGGGCACCACAAGCTGCTCAACGGTTTCTTCTGCCCTTTTTGCCACCCGATACAGTAGGTCCTTCTCTACGCTGAAGTATGGGTAAGTGCAGGTATTATCTGGGTTCACTAACTCGCCATCTATTTTCACTACGTTTTCCCGTGCCTTTATTAGGGCGGGGTCTTTCAACTGTTCTGTGGCAAAGTTTTCCCTGTGAACCTCAAGATTAGAAAACTCCACAGACGGTAGGTTTTCGTCTGAGGAGGTGGGCTCCTCTCCAGTTTCTTGAGTCTCCCCTGCCAATACTGATAAGGGAAATTCCGGAGAGTCCTCACCACTCTCAGGGGAGTTCTGGCTATCACATTCCTGGTACATAGGGGCACCAGTGAGGGGCTCAGGATCATCCCACAGTTCCCAGAACTTCGGAAAATCCCTTCCCACAATGGCGTCATACGGTAACTGAGATACTAAGCCCACTGGATGAGAGAGGGTACCTTTGGGGGTCTCGAAACACACTGTAGTCACTGGATACTCTCGGGTGTCCCCATGCACACAAATAACAGCTACCTTGCTATTCCCAGAGACCTCTGTTTTAACTAACTCAGCCTTTATCAGGGTCACAAGGCTACCTGAATCCAGCAATACCACAACATTTCTACCATTAACACACATTTTGCATAAATGTTTCTCAGTTCCTCGAATGGCAGTGCATGCGACTGTCGCACACAGCGACTGACGTCTGCCCGTCAGAAAGTCACACTGCATGGGTTCCTCCACAACCGGGCAATTGGCTGCAATATGTCCCGCTTGCCGGCAGCGGTAGCAAACGATCCTTCTTGCCGCCTCTTGAGCCGCTGATTTCCCAGGCTGTTCTCGCCAAACTTGGGGTAGAGCTCCCACCCTCTCACTCTCTCCACCCTTACCCCTTGGAATCCTCTTATCCGCCCCTGGGGATGGTCTGGTCTTAGGGTGGAAAGTCCGAGTGTCTCTGGAAGAGGCCGTCAGGTTCTCTGTAGCCAAGTATTTCTCCACACGATCCACAAGACCATCGGCCGTCTCTGGGTCTCCATGGCTTACCCACTTTTGGATGGCAGTAGGAAGAGCTCTCAAAAACCGATCCATTACAACACGTTCCACAATCTTTGGTGCGGACAAAGTCTCTGGCTGTAGCCACTTTCTGCTCAGGTGAATGAGATCATACATTTGAGACCTGGGGGGTTTTCCAAGCTGGAAAGTCCAGTTATGCACACGCTGAGCCCGGACAGCCTGGGTGACACCCAGCCTTGCCAATATTTCAGCTTTTAGCATCACATAGTCTTTTGCTTGGTCAGGCTCTAGGTCATAGTAAGCCTTCTGCGATTCACCAGTTAACAGAGGAGCCACCAGTCCAGCCCACTGCTCCTCAGGCCACTTTTCTCTTTCAGCAGTCCTTTCAAATGTGGTCAAAAATACCTCTGGATCATCCTCTCCAGTCATTTTTGTCAATAAACGACTCACCCCAAAGGACGCGGTATTAGTGGGACGGCTTTCCTCACTGGTCTGCGGACGTTGCTGCATTACTGCTTCCATTTGTTGTAGTCTCTGCTCTTGTTTCTGTAACAGGTCTATGAAGCGGGCCTCAGATTGCTGCTGGGCTTGTTGATGAGCTTGCTGCTGGGCTGCAAGGCTCCTTTGCAAACCTGCATTTGTCTGCTGTTGATTGGCATTTGCTAGAGCCAGCTGTTTCAGTATCTCCTCCATGCTGGCTTAAAAAAAACTGCCACTGGTTCTCCACCATCTGTGAGGGGGTTAGCTCGGCAGCGGGTGTGTGTGACCCCCGGGATGGGCTCCCCACACAAAACAGGCCCAGCAAACGGAGGTTGTGGTTTTCAAAATCAAAAAGGTGCGGTTTATTTTCTATTTACAGTGACAAAACACAGCAAAGCAAAAGAAACATAACCAAAATAAATCCTGGTCAAGTTGACCTCTGACTAAACATACAGGTTTCCTAACTAACAACTGGGATCAGCCTAGTGCTGTCCTAGTCCCTAAGTCCCTGGTTTTAAATGTCCAAGCAAATAGCCACACAGGCTTTTTCTCACCGCACAGGGGTTCACTCTCCCTAGACAGTCCACACAGGTCTGGTTCCAGGCATGAGCTAACATCTAATGAAGCTGGGAGTTCTTATAGAGGCCTAAATGAGCTGACAAGCTTCAGCTGGCCTCATCAACTCCCTGTCTGTACGACGCCCCACACTCTCCCTAGAGGTATGAGTCATCCATGAGCCCACTAGCCTTAGCTGGGCTTATACAACTCTCCACCTAGTTGTACAAGTCGGCGTAAAGCCTGAATCTGGGCGAAATATATCTACCCCCCTGGATGCAACCAGGTGACTTTACCTTCCTGCTGTCACAGGGGTCACAGTGCATGCTTGGCCAATCACAGCGCCTGGATGACACTGCGATGGCGTAGTGCATTGTGGGCCGTTCGCGTCACTCGAATTTGGCGCGAACGGCCCAAATCGTTCGATCTTCGTCGAACGATCGAACAGCCGATGTTCGAGTCGAACGTATGTTCGACTCGAACACGAAGCTCATCCCTAGCCTTTATAAAGACAGCAGCTGCACTAGTGCAGTGCTGTCTGATCTGCAGCTTTACCCTGTGACCTTATCCTGAGCTTGCATCTGATCTAATACTGACCCGGCTTCCTGACCTCGCTGCTGTCTCCAGTCCTGACCCTTGGCTCCCTTAACCCTTTGTTTACTTGTCTGCCTGATCCTCTGTTACCAACTGAACTCTGAATATCCCTTGCCTGCCATCTCTGCTGACTGATCCACTGTGTATGACCTGGCATGTCTGACCTTTCTCCTGCCTGCTGTCTTGCATCTTAGTGCATCTGCATTTGCTGCACCTCAGCGCTCCTACATCCGCTGACCTGCATCCACTGACCTGCATCCGCAAGCGCACCTGCATAATGTATCCTGCTTTTACAGCACCTAAGCCGGCTTTTGTTCAGCTGCCATCATCTCCAGCCAAGAGAACCCTGCAGGCACTCATACCTCACTGTGCTCCTATGGTAACTGTCTCAACTCCAGTGACTTCGGAGCAAGGGCTGTACAACAGGTCTCCCTCTGCACGTCAGGCTCACCTCCAAGGTACGTGTCAGCAATATTCCATAAGGTGCAGGAGCATAAATAAGGACTAATAGCCCTTGCAGCGATACATCACTATACTAGAGCAGTGTTGAATGAATGAATGAATGAGTGACTTGTATAGCGCTACAAATGCAAACTGAATCGCCTCTAGGCACTTTTGCAGCCAGTGTCTGCTTGGCTGGTGCGGTCATTTTACCCCATAGGGTCTCGACACGCTTATGACACACAGTCGTACACACATATATACATATATACTGGGCCAATTTGGACAAGATCCACTTAACCTACCAGCATGTCTTTGGAGTGTTGAACAGACACGCAATCAGGATAATAAACCCTTGGTCAAATCTAAAAACTCCAGCCTGCATAGTACATGGGAATGTCAATACTGTGATAATACATCCACAAAACGTCTCATTTAAGAGTATCGTTGGCTGAAAGCCAGCACTGCCACATTTTTTCAAACTTTTTGGGGCAACACCTACTCAAGTATGTTGCTTTATATAAAGGTAATACCTTGTTAACTATACACTTCCAGTAAGATAAGGAAGGGGCCTTCCGACTTCTTCCAGTACAACAAAATGGCTTTGCATGCATAAAATAGGGAAAGGGAAGCAAGGGTCCTTTGAGCCCTATGTGGTGCTACCTCCTCCACTAAGCCCAGAAAACAGACTGGAATTGTCAGAGGGACAGGAAGGTAAAGTAGGTGCTGAAAAGTTTGAGTGACCCCCGTCCAGAACTCCCGTATCGGCCAGCAATGCCAGAATATATGGTCAAAATCATTAGGATTAGCAGTACAGAATTCTGCCTCGCCCATGCCATAGATGCTGGCTATTCTTGCTGGGTTATAATAAACCCTATGGAGCAGTTTGAATTGGATCTATCGGTCACGAGCCGACACCAGAGTCCTAAACGGGTGATCCCACATATCATCCCAATCATCTCCCTGAAAATCGGGTATTAATGAGATCCATCTGTCCCTACACTTACCCAGTGCTTTTGGCCTTTCAATAAATAGTTCTTTATATACTTCCGACAACGGCTTCTGCATGGATTCATCACACAATAACTGTTCCAGAGGAGAAGACTTAAGCTCCAAAGTACCAGTATCGAATTGTGCCACAAATGCATTCTGCAGCTGCATATAGCGGAAAAGATACCAGTTCGGGAGGTTATATCTATTCTTTAATTGGTCAAATGTAAGTAGTCTCCCCCCCACTATATTCCTCAATTGTTTGGTGCCCACTCTGGCCCACAGTATTGGGTCCGGGATTGCACCAGAGTGGGATAATCTATCTAATCTTCTTCTTTGTCTGGTCTTCTTTGTCCTGTATTCATCTTCCTCCACCGCCGCTCCTGCCACCGACCTGCTGAAAATAAAAAAAACGATCCTCCTTCGATGCTGTGCCTAGCCGATCTGTCCCTTCAATGTCGCACATTTCATATATAACTGTGGGGCATAGCCATCAGATGGCGTTATTCAGAGACCCTGCCCCCTTGTGATGTCACGGACCCATCATGCCCCGTTGCAAGAAAACCAACAACATGCAGGATTCACACAGTGGTGAACCAGAACCGAATCCCTACTAATAAGCAGTGCTTTTTTCTCAGGGAATAGATCCCCCACAACCAGCAACAATAGATCCCCCTAGCAACAATAGACCCCAGCAGCAACAATAGATCTCTCAGTAGCCAGCATCATTATACTCTCCAGCAACAGTTGACCCCCCAATATCAAAGATCCTCCACCAGCAACAATAGATTGCAATGCAAAAATAGATCCCCTCCAGCAACAATAGATACCCCAGCAGCCAGCATCAGTAGACCCTTCATCGCTCACCAGCACCCCTTGGCATTGCATACATTCAGTGCTGGAGGTGCCAAACAGCATTCCCCCCGCCTTCCGTTGAAACCTAGCCTGTCCTTAGAACTACAACATGATTGCTAAGTTAACTACCCTGAGAATGGCTGGCTAGACTTGGACATCAGTGACAAAACAGTGATGTCTCCAATGTAAATTGCAGGCATAAAAATATGTATAACAAACCCAGTGATGTGAAGCCCAGTTCACTGTACATTCTGCAATCCATGTTTCACTTTGTGTAATTCATGTTAATCTACTCTGTATGTGCTTGGCTAAGAAAACATTACCAAAAATGACAAAGATCCCCCCAAGCAGAACCTCTCGGTTACCCCCATTTTTTTCATGTGTCTTTTACTCTGTTTGTTTTTGGATCATATTTCTGCCTCTCCCTTAAATTGCTAGCAGTCACAAAACCCACAGAAAAGAGGACATTTGCTTTTCAAAGCTGAAAAACATTGCAGGATAAACTGGTATAAAAAGCTTTTTCCTCCCTAAGCTCCCATCCATTAATTTCACGCTAAGATCTTTGAGTGTGTCACAAATCAGAGGTGTTCAGGAATGTATCACCAGCTCGCTGCAGAATGAATATCAAGCAGCTGAAAAAATATGAATAATAAACGTGATGAGGCACAAAGTTGAACTTCTCATACAGCAGAATTTTAGGTCAATGTCTATTGTTGTGTAAACGTATTAGGTGGCAAGTGCAGTGAATTGCCACACACTCTGGCATTATCCTTATTTTCGGGAGGAATGCTCTTGTATATTGATACTATGGATTTTTTTAGATGTGGTATTTTCTAATTGTAGATGTAATTCTAACATCTATCCAGTCCATTGATAATAAAAGACAACGACCGACAAGAGCTGAACGATATAGATCTTCCTCTTTCAACATGATAAAAGAGAATCTATTGTACAGAATTAACCACTTCCATACTGGGCACTTATACACCTTCCTGCCCAGACCAATTTTCAGCTTTCTGCGCTGTTGCACTTTGAATGACAATTGCGCGGTCATGGTACACTGTACCCAAACAAAATTTTTATCATTTTGTTCCCACAAATAGAGCTTTCTTTTGGTGATATTTGATCACCTCTGCGATTTTTATTTTCTGATAAAAAAAAAAAAAGACCGAAAATTTTGAAAAAAAAAAAGTTTTTTTTTGTTTCAGTTACAAAACGTTGTAAATAAGTTAGTTTTCTCCTTCACTGATGGGCACTGATGGGGCTGCACTGATGGGCATGGATAAGGCGGCACGGATGGGCACCGATGAGGTGGCACGGATGGGCAACGATCGGCGGCTCGGATGGGCAACGATCGGCGGCACGGATGGGCACAGATAGGCGGCACGGATGGGCACAGATAGGCGGCACGGGTGGGCACAGCTAGGCGGCACAGGTGGGCACAGATAGGCGGCACGGGTGGACACAGATAGGCGGCACGGGTGGGCACTGATGGGCATGGATAGGCGGCATGGATGGGCACTGATAGGTGGCACGGATGGGCATGGATGGGCACTGATAGGTGGCATGGATGGGCCAAACAATAATGCCTGCCAATCAGTGGTGCCCATTGTGGGCACTGATTGGCATCCATTGTGGCACTGATTGGCATCCATTTGGCATTGGCATCCATTATCCCTGTGGTCTAGGGTGGCATACCTTATGGTGGGCTTCCCTGGTGGTCTAGTGGCATCCCTGGTGGTCCAGTGGGCATCCTCGGGGGGGCTGTGCTGATAATGGATCAGCACAAACCCCCCCTGTCAGAGGAGCAGCCGATCGGCTCTCCTCTACTCGCGTCTGACAGACGCGAGTGAGGAAAAGCCGATGACCGGCTTTTCCTGTTTACATCGTGATCAGCCGTGATTGGACACGGCTGATCACGTGGTAAAGAGTCTCCGTCGGAGACTCTTTACCTAGATCGGTGTTGCGGGGTGTCAGACTGACACCCCGCAGCAACGATCGCCGCCGGGGGCGCGCAGTGGCTCAAAATCCTGAGGACGTCATATGACGTCCAGTCAGGATTTTGAAACCACTTTGCCGCCGTCAATCCTTTATAGGGCGGGCGACAAGTGGTTAATAATGGAACATTTACCCATTGTTTCATTTTTTTAAGGCCAACCAAACACGGTGCAAATTTCTTTCCTGCAACCATTGGTTGCAGGAAAAAAAATTGCACGATACCCCTATAAACACAGACAGTGCTGACAGGGAAATCCCTCCTGCCAAGCCATTGTCTGCCCATGGCCGGAATGGCTTCCCCCGCTAACAATAATCATTGTCTGCTCCCGGCGGGGAAATCCATCCTGGCCAGGGGCAGACAATGTCTTGGCAGGAGGGATTCGCCTGTCAGCACTGTCTGTGTTGATAGGGGTATCGTGCAATTTTTTTTCCTGCAACCCATGGTTGCAGGAAAGAAATTTGCACTGTGTATGCCCGGCCTTACACAGTGCAAAATAAGAAGAAGACATTGATTATTGCTAGCGGCTATAGCAGCCACTAGCAATAATCGTAAGAGAATCTGGCAGGCTGGTTGTGCCCAAGTTGATCAATCAATCAACTTGGTACATTTAGCCTACCCATTAAAGGTTTAAATCCCGGCCGAGATTCGAACCGTGTATGGACGGCCTAACCCTGGCATTTCAGCGTGAGGATCAAGTGTTAGAGGTCACCTCAAGTTTGACAGCTCCTGCCCACTTAACAGGCTGACCTAACACACATAGAACAACAAGTGAAGCGCTCTGTAATTAAATCCTCTCCCTAAATTATACAAACGATATGTATCTTAAAAATGTAATCTGCAATATAACAAAAACATCAGAAAGTAAATAAACAATGTGAATCTATATAGGCTAGCAGATATTGTTCTTGAAGTATCTTCAGAAAGTGCAACAAATTTCTTGCATGTGCATAAGGAATTAATTTAAAGCAGAGTTCGATTCAAAAGTGGATCTTCCACTTATGTCTCCTCCTCCCCCCCCCCCCCCCCCCCAGGTGCCACATTTTGCACATTTCAGGGGGGGGGGGG
The DNA here is from genome assembly GCA_029206835.1 of Rana muscosa. Classification (NCBI taxonomy): domain Eukaryota; kingdom Metazoa; phylum Chordata; class Amphibia; order Anura; family Ranidae; genus Rana; species Rana muscosa. The sequence goes on along the minus strand of CM055123.1, from coordinate 268,130,171 downwards.
GACAGGTACCTGTTTTTGACAGGTCCCCCTTCCCCACTTCCGGAGACGGCGCCTCGGAAGTTGGCCCCCCCTCCTCCTTCTGCCACCGCCGGGCCAATTAGAAAGTGCAGCGCCCTTTGCAAATGCACAGTAGGGAACCGGCTGTGAAGCCAAAAGGCTCCACTGCTGGTTTCCCTTAACAGGAATGGCAGTGACAGCACCGACAACCAATCTGAAAATCGGCTGGGGTGCTGACATCACGGTAACCCTGGACAGGTAAGTGTTCTAATATAAAAAGTCAGCAGCTACAGTATTTGTATAACATAAACAATAGATGAATTGAGCGCACTCTGGATTAGGAAATACAAAAGAAAAACCAAACATAAAACGGGGCTAACAGAATGGGAATGAAACTTAAATAGGCTGTATAAAAACACACGTTAAAAGTCCATATCAATTAGTCCATGTGTGGAATAGCTTGAAGACTATCCGCAAGGAAGGCTGCCAGCTTACAGATAGAAGTGATCTGAAATAAGACAGGAAGAGGAAAAAAGCAGCGCCTTCTAAGCGTAGTAGTATCAGAGATTTATTAAAGAAATATATAATACAGCGGCAAGGGATACACTCACAAACGAGTATAGTAAGAGGCTTATCTTAAAAGTTGTCATCCGCTCGACCCGGGAGCTGCAAATCCTGATGTTCACAAGCTGGAATCCCACATAGTGGTTAGCGGTGGTAGAAGGAACTTCACTCTCGCGGCCGCAGAGATGGGGAAGAATCCTCACTGGAACACAGCTAGTGGAATCGTCACTTCCGGGTATGATGTCAGCGGGGGATGCACGCGTTCGAAGCATGCGTGCTTCTTCATCAGGCTCATGATCCTGATGAAGAAGCACGCATGCTTCGAACGCGTGCATCCCCCGCTGACATCATACCCGGAAGTGACGATTCCACTAGCTGTGTTCCAGTGAGGATTCTTCCCCATCTCTGCGGCCGCGAGAGTGAAGTTCCTTCTACCACCGCTAACCACTATGTGGGATTCCAGCTTGTGAACATCAGGATTTGCAGCTCCCGGGTCGAGCGGATGACAACTTTTAAGATAAGCCTCTTACTATACTCGTTTGTGAGTGTATCCCTTGCCACTGTATTATATATTTCTTTAATAAATCTCTGATACTACTACGCTTAGAAGGCGCTGCTTTTTTCCTCTTCCTGCTACAGTATTTGTAGCTGCTGACTTAAAAATTTTCGTGGGGGGGGTGGATCACCTCTTTAATTTACACTTTATCCCCCACCGATGTGCCCACCAAAACTCCTCTCTGGGTGACCTCTCACCCAGTTTGATAGACCCCACTAACAGGAGGTCAAACTCACTTTTTAGTATAAAAATGTATCACAGGTTGCATCCAGGGCCATCCTTCATACAGGTCACCAGTTTCTCTAATGTAGATGTCATAGAAAAGAAAAGTGCAGACTGCAAACCACTGTTTTATTAAAAAAACTTGTAAAAATACACTCACATGGCAAGAGGGGCGTGTATAGGTAGCCAAAACTAGGTGAAAGGGTTATGTGGAGAAGGCCCTGGACTAGCAAAGGGGGTTGTGTGAAGATGCCCGTGGACTAGGAGAAAGGGCATGTGGAGGCTTTGGACTAGGAGAGGGTGTGTGTGAAGGTAGCCCTGGACTAGGAGAAGGAGTTTTGTGGAGGCAGCCCTGAACTAAGAGGGGGGGGGGGGTTGTAGAGGTAGCCAGGACTAAAAGACAGGGTTGTGTGGAGAAGGCCCTGCTGGACCGGGGGAGGGGGTTGTGTGGAGGTAGCCATGGGCGTCACCAGGGTGGGACCTGAGGGGGCCACGTCCCCCCCAATTTTACTGTGTGCCCCCCCCATGTGCCCCCCCAAGTTAAGTTGTTGGTTTTAACACAAAAAATGTCCGCCAGCGCCGCGGCTATCTGAGTTTCCATCCGCGGCGCTGAATGACTGAATCAGACTCACTACAGTAACAGACGTCAGTCTGTCACGTGACGTCGCGTCTGACGGCCGCCGCTATTGATTATGGGAATTGTAGTCCGCGGCGCTGGCTACGTCGTGCTCAAGCTCCCTGCTCCAGGGGGGTGGAGTCAGTGAGTCACTGAGAAGAGCAGCGCAGCCAGCCTACCGCATGCTAACTCCCATCGCCGCGGTAGGTTAGCATGAATAATTGATCATATTTTGCCCGCCAACTCCAGTCCAGTCACAGTGCCTCTGCCACCAGTGCTGCCACAGGAAAGGTAGGTCCAAAAAACAGTAAAAATTTGCTTGCATTACCATTTATAATCTCAAATAAATAGCATGGTGGTTCTGGTGCAACAGTAACTTCAAAGATACATAAGACAGAGCTCTCATGGAGGTAACAGAAAAAATACTTAACTAATATTAGAAAAGCATGATGAAAAGATGAAGTAATATTGACTAAATAGTATATAGGAGGCTTTGTTTTTTCTTTTTGCAAAACCCAAACCAATGTGTGTTTTAGAGGTTAAAATATATATCATTGACCCCAATATATAATATTAGTTAAGTATTTTTTCTGTTACCTCCATGAGAGCTCTGTCTTATGTATCTTTGAAGTTACTGTTGTCCGGCACCAGAACCACCAGCTATTTATTTCAGATTTAGGCTCAGTTCACACTGCTGCGATGCGGGAACGCTGAGAATCCACTGCGGGTTCCCGCATTGCAGGTTTTCCCGGCAGCAGTTCACACTGCCCTATGTGAACTGCTGGGAGTGTCAAGTAAAAGTTAATGACACCCCCAAATCAGTTAACATATCGCAGTGCGATCTGCAAACTCGGACAGGAATCGGATCGCATGGGTGTGAACACCCATGCGATCCGATTCTGCTGCGGACAAAAAAAAGGGTCCTGTGATGTGCACTTGCAGTGCGGTGCGGATCACATGCGAACTCTGACATCGCAGCAGTGTGAACCTAGCCTTAAATGTGAACTTGCGTGCGTGTCGGGTGCGATGCAGGAATCCGCAGTGGATTCGCAGTGTTCTCGCAACGCACCAGTGTAAACCGGGCCTAAGAAATATTTTTTTCAGTTTACAAAGTGCATGCAATGATAATTGATAAGGATTAAACAATAAATTGATATTTTACCATGAATGAGTTAAAATTTGCTGACAACGTAGGTGAACCGTGAATTAAGAATTCAAATTTCATATTTGTGCGTTTTGTGTGCATTGTCAGGAATATTTCATATTTGTGCGTTTCGTGTACATTGTCAGGAATATTTCATATTTGTGCGTTTCGTGTACATTGTCAGGAATATTTCATGTTAATGCGTTTCGTGTGCATTGAATTTGTCTGGAATATTTCATTTTTGTGCTTTTCATGTACATTGTCAGGAATATTTCATGTTCATGTGTTTCGTGTGCATTGAATTTGTCTGGAATATTTCATATTTGTGCGTTTCGTGTACATTGTCAGGAATATTTCATGTTCATGCGTTTCGTGTGCATACACACACACACACACACACACACACGTTTTATGGTTGGCCCCCCTACTTTTGTCCTTGTCCCCCCATGTGCCCCCCCTAAATATGAAAGCTAGAGACGCCACTGGAGGTAGCCCCAAACTATGTGTGGAGGTAGCCCCAAACTATGAGGGGGGGTGTAGAGGTTGCCAGGATTAGGTGAGAGGGTTGTGTGGAGAAGGCTTTGGACTAAGAAAGGGGGTTGTGTGGAGGTACCCCTGAACTAGTAGAAGGGGCATGTGGAGGAGGCCCAGGACTAGGTGAGGGAGTTGTGTGGATTTGCATGGCATCTGAAAATACATGTTTTTCTACGAAGGATGTTCACATCTATGCAATGCGATTTTGATCCAGTTCAAAAAAGGGTCCTGTGCGAGTTTTGAGTGATGCGTTCCAAACTCGCACAGCACAGAGTATTGTGGCATGCTGACATAACTGTTAGCATGGGATGCAATATATTCCCGGTTTTGCATAGAGGTGACTGGAAGGCAGTTTTGCATAGAGGTGGCTAGATGATTTATTTGCATAGCCCTCCTACTACTTCTGTATTGAACTGTATTGTAATTGTACTGTCCCCCTCTAAAGCGCTGTGTAAACTGTTGGCAGATTGAAAATCGCAGCAGTGCTGCTGAATTCACATAGAACAAGAGGGTATTCACAATCGCATCCCAGAATCGTATCAGAATTGTATCTGAATCGCGTCTGAACCGTTGAACAACTACCTTTGACAATGGCACTGAAAACTGACATTAAATGAGCAACGCATAAAGTAAACCCTGCTGCTTGCCCGCAGCAGAGCTAAATGTAAAAACAAAAGCACTTGCCTGGTGCCCAGAAGTGCATGTCTTCGGCATCAGGCAATATCATTTGCACATCTCTGGGTGTATTTGTTTAAATTACTGGAATTTACTTTATTTTGCTGTATCATATTGCACAAGGAGAAGATTAGGCAGATATAGTATTATCTGCTGCATTTATTAAAGTTATTTTTCCTTTGCTGTTCTAAAACATTGAAGTATTTGCAAGCTTATTTTAGGGCACAATTTGTAAAGTGAAGCCTCGTGAACACGACCGGTTTTCTCGGCAAGAAAACTGATGGGAGAGCTTTTTGCCGAGAAAACCGTTCGTGTGTATGGTTTCTCGGCAGGAAAACTGCCAAGAATCTCGACGAGAAAAATAGAGTACCTGCGCTCTATTTTTGTCGTCTGGATTTTCAGCAGAGTGTTTCCTGTCGAGAAACCCGGTCGTCTGTATGCTTACCTGTCCAGGGAAACCTGTGCATGCTTGATGACACTTCGACGCATGCGCGGTAGCATACAAGGGTAGTGTAGGGTGTAGCAAGATGGCGGCGACGGCATCGAATGTGAGGAGCGCCGGCTCGTCGTAGTCGATGACGTCACCGCGATCTTGAATGGCGCGTGCGTACACAGGGCTTGGCAAGACGAGCTTGCCAGGAATCCCGTCGTGAAACTGACGTTTTTTTTTCCGACGGGATTCCCGCCCGTGTGTACGAGGCTTGAGAGTGCAAAACTTTTAGTCATCAGTGAATAATAATCAGTAAAACTTCTGCATGCTCCTTTTACAAACTGTGCCCTAAAATAAACTTTTCAGGACATCAGTGTTATATAAGATCAAAAGTAAGTGTTTTTTTATTTATTAAAGCCGGACTCCAGTTTTCTGTCACTTTAAAATAGTTTGTTTGGACAAAGTTGGTCCAAGCAAACTATTTACTTCACTAATACATGTGCTTGCTGTGAGGGCTGTATAAATCGTATGTAGCAGCATCATCTACATACAATAAACAGTGCTGTGTTCCAGCAGCTGGATAGGGATTCTTGAGGGTCCTGTTCCCAGTTGGGAATAAATACAAGGTTCCCTCTGATTGGTTGAGGTGGAAAATGTGACATCATCTGCCCACCTCTCCACCTCAACCTCAGAGGACACCTTATGTTTATTCAGAAAATACAAAGTTTCCTGTGAATGGCTGAGCAGTGCTCAACCTAACTTAATTTTGTTCTTGGAATTGAGATGGGAAGTCTTGTTCCATTGCCGAAACACAGCACTATATACTGTATATAGAGGATGTTACATACAGTTTATATAGTGCACCCAGCCGCTGCATGTGCTAATGAAAGTACTAGTTATTTTGGCCAGCTTGGTTTAAACAAACTATTTTAAAGTGACAGAAAGGATTTCGGCTTTTAGTGTAGCACTATATCCTCCTAGTGGTGCTTTCCTGTGCATAATCATTCAAAAACTCTTTGGTGCTCAGTTCTGCTCCACCCACCGTAATCTGTAGGTAAAACTTTGCATGAACCTATTATATAAGGTCCACCTGAGAAAGTGTAAGTTTATCTATTAGACCGGGTTCACACTGGTACGACATACGCTTCGACTTTGGGAGCACATGTCGCATGACGTGTGTAAATCAATGATTTCCTGAGAGCCGCCTTAAGGCTGGATTCACACCTATGCATTTTTTGTGCTTTTTGCATTTTGCAGATTTGCACTACAGCCCATTTAGCATGGTTTCCTATGGAACACGTTCTGTAGTGCAAATCTGCAAAATGCAAAAAGCACTAAAAATGCATAAGTGTGAATCCAGCCTAACTGGTCCGACCCAAGTCGTTCCAACTTTGAAAAGATTTCCTGCATTACTTTGGTCCAACTTTGGTCCTACTTCAGCCCATTAATTATCATTTAAGTCGGATCCTTGTACTAACCATCCAACTTGTAGCATCCAATATGGTGATTACAGCAGCAGTAAAAAGAATTTATGTCACACTGGGATTGGTTTGATTGGTCAAATGACAAGTCAGACTATCTCAAAGATGGAGTAAAATCTTATCTTGTACATTCAAGATGGATGGAAGTAGGACTGAAGTAGGATCGCTGTAGGACAGGGCAAAGTAAGATGACAGTCGTACAACAGTCGTGTCGTGCCAGTGTGAACCGAAATGGAGCAGAATCGAGCACCAAGGATGCTCGAGAGAAGTCTGCCTTATATGCTTATCATTTCAGGTCCACTGCTCAGCATGTTTCTGAGGAAAGAAAATGCTAGAGTAGACCTGTAAGCAGCTTGAGCACATTACACAAAAGAACTGCCCATAAAAAAAAAAAATCAGATATAGTTTTATAATAAACCTTTTTTTAAATAAGCTAGTTTCATATGCAATATGCTCAGCTCCTGCAACCTGCACTTGCTGTACCTTTTAAAAGCCTCACTGAAGAAGGACAACGTGGATCTCTTTGATGCAGTGTGTCATGCTAAAGCAGTGGTTCTCAACGCTTTTAGTGCCGTGACCCCTTGATAAAATTTCCCAAGTTGTGGGGACCCCTAACAGTACAATTTTCATATCGTGGGTTGTCAGCACCCCGGGCAAGACAAGTAATTTGCTCCCCTAACCCACAGACTTTTAGCGCTCCCTGAGTCCCTTCCACTCGTACAATATTAAAATCCCTTATGGTACATTTTAGGATGTACCACTCTTTCTCTTTGTTCTCCTTTATTTCCCTTTTATCTCTCTCTATGCTAATTTCTTGTTTTATTTCCCCATTCCTCTCTCTAAACGTCTTGTTCTTTCTCTTCCTTTTTCATTGTTCCTCCCCCTCTTTTCGTCTCCCTTCCATGTATTCTCTATTTTTATTTCTTCTCTTACTCCTTGGTGGGGGGGAATGGGATGAGTGGCAGTGCTGGGGAGTTGGGATGAGTGGCAGTGCTGGCGGGGAGTTGGGATGAGTGGCAGTGCTGGGGGTAGTTGGGATGAGTGGCAGTGCTGGCGGAGAGTTGGGATGAGTGGCAGTTCTGGCGGGGAGTTGGGATGAGTGGCAGTGCTGGGGGTAGTTGGGATGAGTGGCAGTGCTGGTGGGGAGTTGGGATGAGTGGCAGTGCTGGCGGGGAGTTGGGATCAGTGGCAGTGCTGGTGGGGAGTTGGGATCAGTGGCAGTGCTGGTGGGGAGTTGGGATGAGTGGCAGTGCTGGCGGGGAGTTGGGATGAGTGGCAGTGCTGACAGGGAGTTGGGATGAGTGACAGTGCTGGCGGGGAGTTGGAATGAGTGGCAGTGCTGGCGGGGAGTTGGGATCAGTGGCAGTTCTGGCGGGGAGTTGGGATGAGTGGCAGTGCTGGGGGTAGTTGGGATGAGTGGCAGTGCTGGCGGGGAGTTGGGATGAGTGGCAGTGCTGGCGGGGAGTTGGGATCAGTGGCAGTGCTGGTGGGGAGTTGGGATGAGTGGCAGTGTTGGCGGGGAGTTGGGATGAGTGGCAGTGCTGACGGGGAGTTGGGATGAGTGACAGTGCTGGCGGGGAGGTGGAATGAGTGGCAGTGCTGGCGGGGAGTTGGGATCAGTGGCAGTTCTGGCGGGGAGTTGGGATGAGTGGCAGTGCTGGCGGGGAGTTGGGATGAGTGGCAGTGCTGGCGGGGAGTTGGGAGGAGTGGCAGTGCTGGCGGGGAGTTGGGATGAGTGGCAGTGCTGGTGGGGAGTTGGGATGAGTGGCAATGCTGGGGGGAGTTCTGATCGGCCAACTTAGGTTCTCCTAATGAAGGTCATCTGCTGATCTGAGAACTGTAGTGGGGACTTTTAATGGTAACTATAATCACAGGTAGTGTTACTCACTGTGTCTCTGACTTTGTGGTGTCTTGCAGCAGTGACACCTATGCCGTAATCAGGAGATAGGGTCTCCTCCAGCCCCTCCCACTTCACATTCCTCACCAGTCAGCTGACCTGTAGACTCTGTCCCCCCAGCCATGCCGTGAACTGAATGGGCGGCTCCAGGAACAGCCCTGCTGGGCGGCCGTGAAGAGGCAGGGAGAGCGGTGCGGGCTTCAGGAACAGCCCAGGATTTGGTGACCCCTGGAAAATTCTCATTCGACCCCCTTCCCAGACAAACTGCATCAAATGTTGGGTGTGACCAAAATCTACATAAAAACAGAATACAACATTTTGCAAATCTCATAAACCCATATTTTATTCACAATAGAAAATAGAAAACAATTTAAATGTTTAAACTGAGAAAATGTACCATTAAAAAAAAAAATAGGGTGATTTTAAAATTGAGGGCAGCAACATGCCTCAAAAAAGTTGGGACAGGGGAATAAGAAGCTGACAAAATAAGTGGTACTAACAAGGAAAACCTGGAAGAACATTTTGCAACTAATTTGGTTAATTTGCAATCTCCACCACACCATAGACAGGCACCCTCCCCCACAACACCAGAACAGTTATTACTCATTTTCTGTTTTCTGCTATGCTTAATATTTTGAAACATTAGAAATCCTCCAATATCCCAGAGATTTCCAAAATTGTCAAAGAGATCAATCGTAATTCCCCATTTGAGTGCATATATGCCACAAAAAATAATTGGATACCCACATTCAATCTCACTTGGAATTCTTTGATTTCCCACCAACTTTACATTGCTTTGATAGGTTACTTTTTAATAAGATGCTCTCCTATATAAGCCTTTCACACTCCACTTGGCAATATCAGCTGGCAGAGACACACTCATTAGGTCCAAAACCTTCAGTTTTTCCTCTGGATTTATTGCACTCCACTGTTAGTTTGCTTTATGGTTTGAAATGGTAAGTTTAATATATCCATTCATTGTGTATATGTTCTTGTACACACTAAAAAAATATTTTTTCTTTGTCAATTATTCTTTGCACACTGTTTTGTACCATCTTTTCCTGTACAACCTTTATAAAACCCAATAAAAATGATTGAATGTCAAAACTGCAAGTTAAAGCTTCATCACGCAAAGAAGAAGCCATATCTGAACATGATCCAGAAATGTCGCCATCTTCTCTGGGCCAAAGCTCATTTAGAATGATCTGTTGCAAAGTGGAAAATTGTTCTGTGGTCAGACGAGTCAAAATTTTACATTTTTGGCACTTCCTGGGTTATCAGTGCTCAGTTCAAAAGCCTGCATCTTTGAAGGTATGGGGGTGCAATATTGTGCATGTGTCAGGAGCGTGTAAATGTTCCTGTTCCATGACAGCTGCTGGTCCCATGCCAGTATTCTGTTATTGGCTGTGATACATTCTCCCTGTCTGTCCAACTGGAAGGTAGTTTATGTAGCCAGTTATTAGGTGGAGATCAAATCTGATTTAAGCCAGCCAAGGCTGCAGTCTCATGCTTGTGATAGCATTGCAACATGTGCTCCAAGCTCCCTGTTTGTTAGCTTGGATTCCCAAGTCTATGACCTCATGTTGAAACCCAGACTATTCTCTGAACTCCCTGCCTGCCTTTTAACTAAAAAATTGACCTCAACTGTTCTGAAGTCTGCCTGCCTTGTCCCTGGACTGTCATGTTTGCTGTTCTCAGTTAGCATCTGCCCTGTTGTGGCTTTAAATGAAAAATACAACAAAGAAGGGCTGTTAAGCAATTACAATCCTATATCAGTCAAGAATGGGGCAACATTCCTCTCCCAAAACTCCAGAAACAGTTGTTAAAAGAGGAGATACAACACCAAAGTAAACATGGCCCTGTCCCAACTTTTTTGTTGCTGCCATCAATTTCAAAATTGCCTTATTTTTTTCTTAAAATGGTAAATTTTCTCAGTTTAAACATTTGATATGTCTTCTGTTTTCTAACGTCAATAAAACATGGGTATATGAGATTTGCAAATCATTGCATTCTATTCTTATGTAGATTTTACACAGCGTCCCAACTTTTTGGGAACTGGAGTTGTACCAGGAGTGCGCTACATACAGAGTGCAGAGTTCAGGCGTGTGCTGTGTACATATGTACAGAGTGCAGGGTTCAGGAGTGCGCTAGGTACACAATTCAGGGGTATTACAAAGTTCAGTAATATACAGAGGGCAGAATTCAAGAGTGCGCTGCATACAGAGTGCAGGGTTCGGGTGTACTATGTACAGAATGCAGAGTTCAGGAGTGCACTGCATACAGAGTGCAGAGTTTATGAGTGTGCTACATATAAAGTGCAGGGTTCAGGGGTTTGATACGTACAGATTGCAGTGTTAAGGGGTGCGCAACACACAGAGTGAAGAGCTCAGAAGTTTGCTACACAAAGAGTGCAGAGTTAGAGGATAAGTTCACCTTTAGGAACAAGTTCACCGTTTTGTAGGGTGAAACATGTAACATGTTCCCAATGTTGCAGCCGCTGCCCAATCTACGGACTGTACGGGCAAGCAGATACATGGCTGGTGCAATGCTTTACAGGCTCCAAAAAATAAATAATAAATGCACATTATGCACCTGCATTTTTTTTACCTTCTAAAAAGCGAACTTATCCTTTAGGTTATACACTAAATTGAGAATGCAGGATTCAGGGGTGCGCTACACACAGAGTGCGGAATTCAGGGATGTTACGCACAGTGGAGAGTTAAGGGGTGTGCTACATACAGAATGCAAAGTTTAGCTCTCGTCCTCCACTCATTTCCTCTGCACCCCCCTCAGCCCCTCCTTAGCTCTGACCTCTGGACACACCCCCCTCCACTGCCCTCATCTCACCCACCCCTTAAAAGCTCCAGTGCAGTGTTCAGGGGTGTGCTACACAAATAGTACAGAGTTCAGGGGTGCTCTACATATAGAGTGCATAATTATAGGGTGAGCTACATGAAGAGTTCAGGGGTGCGCTACACAGAGACTGCAGAGTTAAGGGGTGCACTACACACAAAGTGCAGAGGTAAAGGGTGTGCTGCATATAGAATGCAGAGTTCAGGGGTGTGCTACACACAGAGTGTGGAATTCAGGGGTGCGTTACACACAGAGTGCAGAGTTTAAGGGTACACTACACAGAGTTCAGCTCTCTTCCACCACTCCTTTCCTGTGTATCCCCCTCCTCAGGTCTGAACTCTGTACACACACCCCCTCCATTGCCCTCATCTCTTTCTCTTCAGAAAATCTTCCAGCAGGGGCATTGGCACTCGGGCACCAGATATGGATCACAGAAGGTACAACCTACCTCCTGAGGCCCCATTCCTGTCCATGACCGCACTGCACCCTGGGCATTTGCATCTCCCTTGTCACTGCCTTGGGAACCGCTCAGGAGATCAGATCTGTGGGAGCCACTGGAAGACAAGCTGTCGCTTAAAAACACAGAAACCAAGCTTCTGTGTTTACAAGTGACAGTGATACATATATATACTGCATCTATATAATCTTTTGTTGCACTATTTCAGAAAGGTACCCATGGTATTTATGGTGGTGTACTGTATATTTAGTACGGATTATGGGCTCATTCACAGCATATTGCCCACATGGCACGTTTTCGGCAGGTTCACAATTTCAAACGGCTGCAGAATGCACAATAAGTATGGCAGAACCATGCATTTTGGTGGCTGTGAACACACTTGCATTTTCTAAATGTGTGCATATGCATATGGCAGCTTGTTTCAATACAGTGCACCGCTATTGGTGTGAACTGGCAATAAGTGCTTTTTTCATCAGTTTTGTGGTTTTCCCTTTTTATGGCCAGAATATATACTATATTCATGCAATAAAATCTTTTTTGTGGGGGTGACAAAACAATTATCGCCAGATAGTCTAGGTATGTCACTGGCGCATTGTATATTGGCATGGCTGCTTTTAGTTTCCATCAGGGGTGCATATAAAAGGGTAACAATACAGTAGCACAACTAGATTACACTTGTCACCCTCATACAGGAAATGCCTGAACAAGGACCTTCATAGTAGGATCACAAGTTATATTAATTAAAGTAGCAGATTTAAACGGGCCGAAAATAATATTTGAAATTGCATGAATTTTTATAGCTTACATTTGTTTTTAGTGGTTGGGTTTACATCAGCTTTAGGCTTTTATACTGTGAACACACAAAAGGTGCATTTGAGGAGGTGGTCAGCTGTCAGAGGAAGGCAACCAGTAAATCATTTAGACAAAACAGGATAAAGTGTTCTTAAGTTGCTTTCTACTGGATATTCAAGCTCCAAAATGACAATGATTACAAGCCAGTAGTGCCTTGTAGAAACCTTATCAAACATTAGTACATGTCAGTCAGTGAATCTAAGTCTGCAGAAAAATGTCCATCATGATAAAAGTCTGTACGCATCACTGGAGACTTTGGGTAGATAAAGTGACAGCTGTTTGCGCTGTCTGTTGTTTAAGGTTCTAGAATGTTGTCTTCAAACATTGTGGGGCATTCCATAGCCAGAACAATCACACAGCTCATGTACATTTGCACACATGTCTGTAAGTTCACAGATGTATTTCTTATTTCAAATAAAATTTCACTTCCTTTTGGTATGATGGCTAGAAAAGAATATATACTGCAAATGTGCCCACACATAAGCTAATTATCATGGAACTTTAAGCTGTGCAGACTGTTGGAAAGGTTAATTTGGTTGGTAAGCAGACTGGTCGGTGAGTTGAGTTGAGTTTTCTCTGGTTTTGTCTTTCAAGTTTAGGCTGTGCTATACCTTGTTCTAGCAACCAGGTGCCATCGTTTTTAGATAGATAGTAGACATGGTGAAAACTTAAATTTGATCTTTCTTTCATAGTCATATTCTCCCTATTTACAAAAGGATGAATTTGTAAAAGGCTGTAAATGTAAACAAAGGCAATAGTTCCCCCCATTCTGCTGAAAATGTGTTTATGCACAATTTCAGCACCAGAAGGTATAAATGTATTTATTTTTATATTCTTAACATTATTTTTTAATTCAATTTCGCTGTCCCCCCTTAACTGGTACATTTGATGTTAGCTGTAAGCAAAAAACACATACGGGAAAGATAAAAACACCTAACTTTTAAGCCCCGTACACACGATTGAATAACCTATGGATTTTCGTCCGATTAAACTGTTTTTCATCAGTCTTGGCCACACACCATCAGTCAAAAAACCGACCGTTCCAAACGCGGTGACGTAAAACACTCCGATGAGCCGAGAAAAATTAAGTTTAATGCTTCTGAGCATGCGTCGACTTGATTCTGAGCATGCGTGGGTTTTTTAACCGATGGACTTGCCCATAGACGATCGGAAATTCCCATCGGTTTTTTATCCATCGGAAAATTTTAAAACAAGTTCTATTTTTTACAACCGATGGAAAAAAGACCGATGGGTACCATACACGATCGGTTGGTCTGATGAAAACCATCCATCGGACGGTTTTCATCAGTCAAACCGATCGTGTGTACGGGGCTTTAGAGAGCAAATTTTCCAAGGATGAGGTCTGCACTCCAGGACTTAAGTCTCGTACACACGACCGATTTTCTCGTTCGTGTGTATGGTTTCTCGTAGAGATAACTGCCGGGAATCTCGACGAGAAAAATAGAGAACCTGCTCTCTATTTTCTCGTCAGGATTCTCGTTTTTCTCGTTGAAAAAGCGATAAACAAGAAGAAAAGAGCTTTTAAAAAGTATAAAAATGAAGGAACACTATTGTTGTTTAAATGTTACAAAGAATATAACAGAATATGTAAAAAGGAAATCAAGGATGAAAAAAATTCAAAACGAACGACAGATTGCAAAAGCCAAGCCCCCAAAAAATTCTTCAAATATATTAATAGTAAAAAGGTCAGGTCTGAGCATGTAGGCCCTTTACAAAATAATCTAGAGTGGGTGACTGGGGACAAAGAAAAGACAAATTTAATAAATACATTCTTCAGTTCTGTGTATACAAAGGAGCATAGGGGAGCTGAAGTCCATAATGGGGATGGTAGTAACACAGCCCCAAATGATCCACAATGGCTCAAAAGTGATATGGTCCAGAAATATTTAGACAGAATAAAGGTCGAAAAAGCACCTGGACCAGATGGCATACACCCACGGATCCTAAAAAAATTGAGCTCTGTCATTTCAAAGCCATTGTTTCTCATTTTTAGGTACTCATTCATGACGGGAATAGTACCACTGGATTAGCGTAAGGCCAATGTGGTGCCTATATTTAAAAAGGGAACAAAGTCTTTACCAAGTAACTATAGATCTGTTAGTTTAACTTCTATAGTCGGGAAGATACTGGAGAGATTAATAAAAGACCACATAGACAAGTTCTTGCTGGGAAAAAATATTTTAAGCAAGAGACAGCATGGATTCATGAAAGACAGAAGTTGTCAAACAAATCTAATTTCTTTTTATAAAGAAGTAAGTAAAACCTTGGACAGAGGGGTGGCTGTGGACATGGTATACTTGGATTTTGCAAAAGCGTTTGACACAGTTCCCCACACACGGCTAATGTGTAGGGTAAAGTATACAGGCTTGGAAATATCAGTTTGTAAATGGATAGAAAACTAGCTAAAAGACAGAATTCAGAGAGTCTGGGTTAATGATTCTTATTCAAACTTATAAGAGGCATGGAGGAACTCAGCTACGAGGAAAGATTAGAGTACTGGATTTATTCTCTCTTGAGAAGAGGCGATTAAGAGGGGATATGATCAACATGTACAAATATATAAGGGGTCATCTCGTAGCGACAGGTGCCCCAGGTGCCTGATCTCTGCTGGCTAGGGAAGAGCTTTATGTTCGAGTCGAACATGAGTTTGACTCGAACATTGGCTGTTCGCCTATTCGGCGAACAGCGAACAATTTGGGGTGTTCGCGGCAAATTCGAAAAGCCGCGGAACACCCTTTAAAAGTCTATGGGAGTAATCTAAAGTGCTAATTTTAAAGGTTAATATGCAAGTTATTGTCATAAAAAGTGTTTGGGGACCCGGGTCTTGCCCCAGGGGACATGTATCAATTCAAAAAAAAGTTTTATAAACGGCTGTTTTTTCAGGAGCCGTGTTTTTAATAATGCTTAAAGTGAAACAATAAAAGTGAAATATTCCTTTAAATTTTGTACCTGGGGGGTGTATAAAGTATGCCTGTAAAGTAGCGCATGTTTCCCGTGTTTAGAAAAGTCCCTGCACAAAATGTAATTTCTGAAGGAAAAAAAGTCATTTAAAACAACTCGCGGCTATAATAAATTATCGGGTGCGCTGTTTTTTTCAATGACTTTTATCTGTATTGCCGGACCTGACAATTCATTAATAGATGCAAGTAGTTTTAAATTACTTTTTTTCCTTCAAAAGTTACATTTTGCGCAGGGAACCAAAATAAAAAAAAATTCAAACGCGTGGGGGTCCCCCCAAAATCCCATTACCAGGCCCTTCAGGTCTGGTATGGATATTAAGGGGAACCCCACACCAATTTTTTTTTTAAAAATGGCGTGGGTTCCCCCCAAAAAATCCATACCAGACCCTTCAGGTCTGGTATGGATTTTAAGGGGAACCCCGCACCAAAATTTGAAAAAAATGGCGTGGGGTCCCCCCAAAAATCCATACCAGACCCTTATCCGAGCATGCAACCTGGCAGGCCACAGGAAAAGAGGGGGGACGAGAGAGCGCCCCCCCTCCTGAACCGTACCAGGCCACATGCCCTCAACATGGGGGGGAGGATGTCCCCATGTTGATGGGGACAAGGGCCTCATCCCCACAACCCTTGCCCGGTGGTTGTGGGGGTCTGCGGGCAGGGGGCTTATCGGAATCTGGAAGCCCCCTTTAACAAAGGGAACCCCCAGATGCCGCCCCCCATGTGAATTGGTAACGGGTACATTGTACCCCTACCATTTCACAAAGAAAGTGTAAACATTTTTTTAAAAACCACACAGACACAGTTGGGATAAGTCCTTTATTTTAAAAAAAACTACTTTACAGGCATACTTTAGACACCCCCCAGGTACGAAATTTAAAGGAATATTTCACTTTTATTGTTTCACTTTAAGCATTATTAAAATCACTGCTCCCAAAAAAAATGCAGTTTTTAAAACTTTTTTTGCATTGATACATGTCCCCTGGGGCAGGACCCGGGTCCCCAAACACTTTTTATGAGAATAACTTGCATATTAACCTTTAAAATTAGCACTTTTGATTTTTCATGTTCGTGTCCCATAGACTTTAACAGTGTTCGCATGTTCAAACTAATTTTTTGCCTGTTCGCATGTTCTGGTGCGAACCGAACCGGGGGTTGTTCGGCTCATCCCTACTGCTGGCACATTTGATCACCTCCTCTGGCAGTGCCCCTGGATTCAGGGATACTGGTCTCAGATAGTCCAATTTTTGCATGACCAAATGGGTTCACCAGTATCCCTGGACCCCAAACAATGCCTGTTGGGTCTATTCCCTGAGGAGGAAATTGATACATTTACATGTCACTTCCTACACGAAACGCTGTTTATAGCAAGAAAGATTATAGCACGCAACTGGATTCAGGCGGCTGCCCCTACACTATCAGCCTGGATTGCCGAAATCAATAACACTCTACCATACAAAAAAGTGGTTTACATGAATAGAGGGTGCCCAGCCAAATATAATAAAATTTGGGATAGATGGCTGAAATCCCCCACGACCTGCACCTCATAACTTTGGCTGCCGTATTATATGCTTTTGCACTTTAACCATTTGATTTTCTATTGTTAATATACGAGTACACAATATACAAGGTCTTCATTGTTTATGGAAATAGTTGACGACAGCAATACCGGTTGAATTTATGTTGTTTATTTAATAATATTGTAATTTTATATGTGGTTTATTGAGCTATATGATTATATCCATTGCATACATTACATTGTACAATTTCCCTGCATAACTTTCCCTTTTTTTTCTGTACAAACTTGAATAACTTAATAAACTTTTGTTTCTAATTAAAAAAATATATATATATACCGTATATACTCGAGTATAAGCCGACCCGAATATAAGCCGAGGCACCTAATTTTACCACAAAAACTGGGAAAACTTATTGACTCGAGTATAAGCCTAGGGTGTGCCTCACTGTGTCCATGCCTCACTGTGTCCATGACTAGACTGACATTTAACATGGGAGTCTATGGAAGGGGTGCCCGGCTTTAAAAAAACGGTGCTCCCCGGCCGTAGGTCCTGCGGACAATAAACTTTGCAAACTTGTAGAGGAAGAGTGAGGCTACATGTGTGCCATGTTTGGGGTCCAGAGGACCTATGACCGGCCTGTACCAGGTCCCCAAAGTCACCAGAGAAATTACCGTTTAACATGGGAGTCTATGGAAGGGGTGCACGGTTTTGAAAAATCAGTGCTCCCCGGACGTAAGTCCCCTGGACAAGAAACTTTGCACACTTGTAGAGTAAGAGTGGGGCTATATGTGTGCCAAGTACCGGCTCCCCAAAGTCCAGGAGATCAGGCGCAAAAAGGTGACTCGAGCATAAGCCGAGGGGGGGATTTTCAGCAAAAAAAATTGTTCTTAAAAACTCGGCTTATACTCGAGTATATACGGTAAGTGAACTTGGTGTTGAGTTATTCACTTTACGGTCAACACACAGGACAAAAGGGCACTCTTTACGCCTAGAGGAAAAGAGATTTCATCTTCAAATACGGAAAGGTTTCTTCACAGTAAGAGCTGTGAAAATGTGGAATAGACTCCCTCCAGAGGTGGTTCTGGCCATCTCAGTAGATTGCTTTAAGAAAGGCCTGGATTCTTTCCTAAGTGCGCACAATATAACTGGGTGTGAAATTTATAGGTAAAGTTGATCCGGGGAATATCCGATTGCCTCTTGGGAGTCAGTAGGGATTTTTTTTCCCTGCTGTAGCAAATTGGATCATGCTTTGCTGGAGTTTTTTGCCTTCCTCTGGATCAACTGTGGGTATAGGACTGGGTATATGGGATTGTTTGATATTAGCATTCCAGAAGGGGTCCTTTGGGAGGGGTTCCCTAAAAACCCAGCTTTTTCCCCTCCCCCTGTTACCAAGGAGGACATGGCACCAAAGGGGGTTATTTACTGCCTACCTGCCCCTGGGGTCCCTAACCTGTGGTGGATAAGAAAAAGTACAGAACACCCACACCATTGAAAAATCTACCAATATTTATCAGTTGGATTCCAGTGATATCCATAAGTTTCCTGGGTAGACTGGATGAATGAGAATGGGTCCCCCACCCCCAGCATTGTATGTCATCTATATTACTAAAATTGTGGTAGTGTTTTTATTTATTTTTCTTACCCACATGTTCAGTAAACTTATTAGGGTTCCAAGAGACCCCTAAAACCAGTTCACCATGGAGGGAATTATTCACCAAGCTGCCCCCTATGGGCGAAGGTAGGTGGGACATAAGCCACCACTTGCTGACATGCCCTCTTGGGCACCTGGAATAATAAAGAAAACTCTCACTAGAAAAACAAAGCAATGATTTGACAAAGCTCAACCTGGCAAATTTGAGTGAAAATAGATTGAATGAATGTCAGGTAAATGTGCAGAGAAATTAACAATCATCTTGTTCTTATATAAGGTGATAGGTTGAGGGAGTTTTAGGTGTTAGTGATGCTGTCAGGAAATGTAAATTTTTCCAGGAGAAATCTTGACTTTAGGGATTTTGGCCAATTGCTCATAAAATCTTGCTAAATAGAAACAAAGCCTTTTGCAGCGTACACACGATCGGAATTTCCGACAACAAATGTTCGATGTGAGCTTTTGGTCAGATATCCCGACCGTGTGTAGGCTCCATCGGAAATTTGCTGTCGGAATTTCCGACAACAAATGTTTGAGAGCAGGCTCTCAATTTTTCCGACAAAAGTTATTCTCGGAAATTTCCACCGTGTGTAGCCATTTCTGACGCACAAAAGTGCTGCGCATTCTCGGAATCAATTTGACGCATGCTCAGAATCATTGTACTTCATTTTTCTCGGCTCGTCGTAGTGTTGTACGTCTCCGCGTTCTTGACCATCGGAATTTCCAAGCAACATTTGTGCGACCGTGTGTAGGCAAGAAAAGTTTGAGCCAACATCCGTCGGAAAAAACCCCCCACGGTTTTGTTGTCGGAAATTTTGTTCGTGTGTACGCGGCATTCGAGTTCACTAACTGCGCTGTGATAAATATAAAATATACACACATACACTACAGTATATAAAGTGCATATGCACAAAAAGTATGCATTTCTTAATCTATTTCATACTTTATTGCATCACTGAATAGAAGAGATAACCTAACAAGTAATGTACATTGTACAACATTGTATGCTAGAACGGAGTTGTAAATATTTTAATAAACCAACTCTCATATATCTTTACACAGTTATCAGATTTGAAAAACAGACATTTACATATTACCCTAACCAACCACTAACAGAGAAAAATAATACATCACAATTAATTATGGGTCTCACGCTTCACTAAAGGTCCTGCTCAAAACCTTACAAAACTTCTAAGTGTATTTTGCTGTAATGTATTAAGGCTTTTGTTAGTTCTGCTTGTCTTGTTTTATTATTGACTTCATATTAGTGTGCAAGATACAAAGCAATTTTAAATACATGAAATGTGGCATTTGTTATACAAATGTCATACTTTCTTTTCTGTGCCATTAATACCAATACTAAAGTATGAATATAGTAAAGGATGGTTAAAACCCATTTTTTTAGAATTTAAATATTCAGATCAGATAAATGTCCTGTGCAAGGACTTGAACTGTTTATTTCCTGTATTTATATATTGCTAAGAGCGTAGAACCATACACAGCAGTTCCTACCCCCTGGGTAGGGTTGCCACCTCATCCCTTTAAAACCGAACACATATTAATTACACAGGTTCTGTGACTGATTAAGGGGGGTAATTAAACTCATTTGGTGCCTTATCTGCATTAAATTAGCCTCAGAACCTGTGTAATTCATATGTGTTCGGGTTTAAAGGGATGAGGTGGCAACCCTACCCCTGGGGCACTTACAACCCCCGTCCCCCTCAATAGTCATACACGCACATAGGGGTAATCTGGTTGGATAACAGTTAACAGTATGTTTCTGGGTTGTGAGGGGTAACCAGAGCCCTGATAAGAAACCCATGCAAACTTAGGAAGGTCAAACTCCCTGATAGGATTTAAATGTAGGCCGGCCATACATGGTTCGAATCTCAGCCAGTTCAGCAGGAACCGGCTGAGATTCAAACCGTTAATGGGCAGGTTGAATGTACCAAGTTGATCAATCAATCAACTTGGGTACAACCAGCCTGCCAGATTATTTTATTATTAAAGCTAGTGGCTGCTGTAGCCCCTAGTGATAATAATCACTGTCTTCTCCCCCCCTCCCTTCCTTCCGGGAGAAGTCAATTACTGATTCCCATGTGGTTGCAGGAAAGAAATTTGCACTGTGTATGGCCAGCCTTAGCTGAAAGACAACACAATAATTATGTAGATACCAGGTTGTTACCACATACCAGATTGTTGCACCATAAGACAGACTTGGATCCAGCCAACATGGCCAAGCCTGGAGTTAGTAACAGAACAAAAAAAATGTGACCACACAGCTGGTGATTAAAGGCAGAAGTGGGAGCCATTGGCTCCTGCAGTTGTCAATCAAATCCTGTGAGCAGAGAGCGGGGGGTGGGGCAAAACCATGCTGTGTGTGTCTATGAATGCACACAACCCAGCTCAAGAGCTAGCCCTCAGAGGAGGAGGAGAAGAGAGCATTGGCGGGGGGCCCCAGAAGAGGTAATTCAGGGCCGCTCTGTGCAATACCATTGCACAGAGCAGGTAAGTATAACATAAATCAAAAAGAAATCCTAAGCGCCACTCCTATAACAGGATAATGGGAAGCTTAAAAAGCTGCTGACACTAATCACAATCCTACATGTGTAACAATACATTTAAACAATCAACTGTGCAGCGCTTAAAACTTAACACACTAAAGTGCATATACTGTATAGTGAAAATATATAAGTTTATGATGATACCACAAATATCACTTCATATGTGAAACCAATACTAGTCATGTAGTGCATAAACACCTACATTTTTTAAAACAATAAAAAACAGAATTCATATGAACATATAATAAAAATTGAAAATAGAAAATATAGTAGAAATAAGTCCATAAAGTCCCCACAATGTAAGTGCTTCATAAAAAGTGCTCAAAATGAATCCACTCCCCTGTGCCCAAAAAGAATCCAGCATGTGTATCACCACAGGTGCTCCCCCCTGCAGGAATATTCTTCTCACCTGGGTCAGTATGACCACTACAGCTAAGTATGGTCAAAAAGAGCTTTCTTCACGGCGATTGAAGTCCTTCAGGCTATCAAGTCCTTAAAGTGGTTGTAAACCTTTTTGCTACAGGTAAGCCTATAATAAGGCTTACCTGTAGCTACCCCGGATATCTCCTAAACCTGCACGGTTTAGGAGATATCCCCTGTATCAGCATGTGCCGACATCATCGGCACATGCGCACTAAAGCAACGGCACGTCCGTAATTCATTAATTCAAGAATGTGGAATTCCCTTCCACAGGAGGTGGTCTCAGCGGGGGGCATCGATGGTTTCAAGAAACTATTAAATAAGCACCTGAACGACCACACAGGGATATACAAGGTAATACTAACATATAATCACACACATAGGTTGGACTTGATGGACTTGTGTCTTTTTTCAACCTCACCTATTGTTACTATGTAATTATATTAGCTCATTATGCCTTTATCTGGCAGGGTTTTTTAAGTTTTTTTAAAGGGGGTTTACACCCACTTTAAGGCCTTCCTCGGCTCCTGGCCCAGATAGCTTCTCTGGCCTTTATTACAAGAAATTTGCTGGGCCCCTAGTGCCTCACCTAGCCAGTGACTTCAATGCCTTGAGACGGGGGTCCCTGCCTTCTTTAGACACGCTCAGGGCACATATCACTATGCTCCCTAAACTGTCAGAGGACACTCCATAACCACAAGCCTTCCGATCTATCTCTCTAGTAAATGAGGATATGACGATCTTGGGAAAGATTGTAAGCCTCTGTATCAATAAATATCTGCACCACCTGGTTCATAGAGACCAGGTGGGCTTTGTCCCAGGTCGACAGGCCTGTGACAACATCCGCAAAGTGGTCCACCTCATACACCTCCTAAATCAGTGGAAAATTCCTGGGTTCCTACTCTCTTTGGATCTCTACAAAGCCTTTGACTCCCTGTCATGGGGATATTTGCTCTTTGTATTGTCTCGCTGGGGGTTTGGAGAAGTCATCTTAGCCTGGATCCAGGCCCTATACTCGCCCCCTTCTGCTTCTGTGAAATATGCCGGGGTCTTCTCGTCCCCCTTTTCCATTTTCCGGGGCATGAGGCAGGGATGTCCCCTGTTCCCAGCTCTCTTTATCCTGGCGCTGGAATATCTCTGAAATCCCTTATGCAGGCAACAAGTATAAGCTTAACCTCTTCGCAGATGACGCCCTATTGACCTTGATCAATCCTCTCATCACACTCCCCAATCTGCAGCAGGTCCTCTCCCGATTCTCATCAACCTCTGGGTTATATATCAATCTCAACAAAACAGTTGCCCTTAACGTGACCTTGGCCCCTGACCTGGTCACTCGGCTATAGTCCCATTTCCCTTTCCAATGGACGTCCTCCCACATTGATTATCTCGGGACCTGGCAGACTCCTTCATACTCCTCTTTACTTAATCTTTAACTATTACTTATTGCTACACTCTATATCTTCCCTTATGCAGTCTTGGCAATTCCCACACTTATCATGAATAAGTCGTATTAATTCTGTGAAAATTAGTATCTTGCCCAAACTTTTATATTACTTTCGCACTCTACCGGTGCGAGTTCCATCGCATTTTCTCTGGTTGCTCCAAAATAGAATCTTCCAAATTTATCTGGCCAATAAACACCCCAGGACAGGATCTCCAGAGCAACCCTTTTGACACACAGGCTACAGGGGGGGCCTGGGGTTTCCCAATATGGCCAAATACTACCTGGTTGCCCAGATCGCCAAATTATCCCTGCTTCATGCTACATTTGTTACGCCTTTGTGGGTTCTCTTGGAATTACCAAACTGTGCTCCCATCGCCATGCCAACCCTCCACTGGCTACCTCATAACCTCCGCCTATCAACTTTGAGCCCGCTCATGCATCATAGCTTACAAGTCTGGGATTCTGTGCGGTACTCCACTGGCCTCATGTCGATCTTTCTGCCCTTGCTCCCAATCACTAGCAATCCTCTCTTTCCTCTGGGTCTGCACCAACCACTGGCATTCTCTTGGTGGGTTGCTAATGGGTTCTCACACGTTCGACACTTCCTAACCACCAGATCACTTCCTAAATGGGCCTCGCTTCGGGAGACCCATGACATACCAGAAGAGGAGCTCCTCCTCTATCTCCAACTTCAGCATTGGCTCACCACACTGCACAGGACTGCTACATACGCGTTCCAGAAAACCGTGTTTAAACACATCTGCCTGCACTTCCCGAGATCCCCAGGTCTCATCTTGGCTCTCTATGCTTCTCTGAATATTCGTTCATCTCATACCTCTCTCACTTATGTAGCTCAGTGGGAACAAGATGTGGCACACTTAACCCGTTCAGCGCCCCTAGTGATTAACCCCTCTCACTGTCAGTGTCATTTTTACAGTAACCAGTGCATTTTTATTGCACTGATCGCTGTAAAAATGACAATGGTCCCAAAAATGTGTCAAAAGTGTCCGATGTGTCCGCCATAATGTCGCATTCACGAAAAAAACGCTGATCGCCGCCATTGCAAGTAAAAAAAAAAAAATGACATAAAACTACCCCCTATTTTGTAAACGCTATAACTTTTGCGCAAACCAATCAATAAACGCTGATTGCGATTTTTTTTACCAAAAAAATGTAGAAGAATACATATCGGCCTAAACGGAGGAAAAAAAATATTTTTTTATATATTTTTGGGGGATATTTATTATAGCAAAAAGTTAAAAATATTGAATTTTTTTCAAAATTGTCGCTCAATTTTTGTTTACAGCGCAAAAAATAAAAGCCGCAGAGGTGATCAAATACCCCCAAAAGAAAGCTCTATTTGTGGGAAAAAAATACGTAAATTATGTTTGGGAGCCACGTCGTACGACCGCGCAATTGTCAGTTAAAGCTACGCAGTGCCGAATCGCAAAAAGGGGCCTGGTCTTTATGCTGCGTATTGGTCCGGGGCTTAAGTGGTTAATGAACAGATGTTGAGCATCAGCGGGGACACTCATGCCAAGTTCCTCAACATTTGGGAACTGTTGCTGTCCCTTTGCCTTTCCTACCCTCCCCCCAGCTAGCTTGGGCCGCCTGTGACGGACGATTCGGATGTTCCAGAGCCCTCTCTTTTTCCCTATCTCCTGGTCCCCATCCTTCTGGTCTTCCCTTTCTTTCCTAGACTCCCCTATCCCTCCTCCAACTCCCTACTCGTTAGGCGAGCAACCTCCCTCTCTTCAGCTTCTCCTGTCTCCTGGAGGCTACTGGGGGATATTTGTCATTTCCTGCCATACGAGAGACAGAGAACACACAGCGGCGCAATAGCTGACATCACCCTCCCTACATACACGGCTGGATCAGCTTGGTGCCGGCGTAATGGCACTGTAAAATGTGAGTTTAAAATCTGTTGTTTTTAACCTTTTTTAATAAATAATGGTAGCATACTACCCCATGATGGCTATTCATTTTTCATGAGAAACATTGGAGCCAAACATTCCACCATACTGTTGGGAAAGGCTGCTGGCGGATCTATTGCAACGGAGTGGTTATCCTGTAATGAACCAAAGGCGCACACATATATCCATCTGGTGAGTGGCCATTTTTACTAGGTGGTGGTGGCGGCAAGCATTTTTAAGGGTGGAAGTGGAAACACTGAACCGCAACAGCGAAAGAAGTGATCACTCACTAAGGAAATTCATTTATACTTGTTATTTCACATTTTGTTATTATACATCAAATGTTTAGATATTTTTTTGCACATTGCACTTTATGGATCTAGTGGAACAGGCTGGAAGATAGTATATGCACTTATTGCTGTTGGTTTATACGTTTACTATTTGTATTTGCACTTTTTTGTTTAATTTCTGGTACAAATTGTGAATATTGCACACGTATTCGGCATCTACACTGGGTTGATTTATTAATTGATATTTTTGGGAATATTGCACAGGGGTTTTCCAAATATATTTGTATTTGATTGGTTTGGCACATTATATTGATTAAGTAGTACCGTATTTTCCGGCGTATAAGACGACTTTTTACCCCATAAAAATCTTCTCCAAAGTCGGGGGTCGTCTTATACGCCGGTACCTGGCATGTAGAATCTGAAGTCAGACCGCGGCCGTCCATTTTTCAAAAGCAGCGCTTCCTCCTCGTGCTGTTCTGTGATAGGCGGAACACTCAGCTTCCCAGCAGAGCCTCTGTTTAGTGTTCCGCCTATCACGGATGCCCTCTCATCCTCGGCCTCGGATGAGAGGGCATCTGTGATAGGCGGAACACTGAACACAGTGTCTGCTGGGAAGCTGAGTGTTTCCGCCTATCACAGAACAGCACGAGGAGGAGGCGCGGCTTTTGAAAAATGGACGGCCGCTGTCTGACTTCAGATTCTACATGCCAGGGATAAGGTAGGGGGCACAGTGAGGTATGCATTGGGGGCACAGTGAGGTATGCATTGGGGGCACAGTGAGGTATGCATTGGGGGCACAGTGAGGTATGCATTGGGGGCACACACAGTGAGGAATGCAATGGGGCACAGTGAGGAATGCAATGGGGCACAGTGAGGCATGCAATGGGGCACAGTGAGGCATGCAATGGGGCACAGTGAGGCATGCAGGGGCACAGTGAGGTATGCAATGGCACAGTGAGGTATGGTGAGGCATGGCTAGTCGGAAGGGGGGTCATCTTATATGGCGAGTATATTCCAAAACCCAAATTTTATCTGGAAAATTAGGGGGTCGTCTTATACGCCCAGTCGCCTTATACGCCGGAAAATGCGGTAGGTATTGGGAGCATCAGTTGTAAGAATCCCTCACAAGAAGCAGGGTATATTTACTCACCTATTTGTATATGTTCTTGGCACAAATATTATTTAATTGGGCATAGTAGTCAGCGCAATCCACAACTGGTTATATAGCTTCTCCTGTCTGCCTAACTTACTTCTGTTTTCTGCCCCTCTCTCTTTGTTAGTTCAGTTTTGGCTGTACATTGCACCACCTTTTGGGTTTCGAGGTGCATAGGGGGTACCCCAGTAGTTGTGGGAGCCTCTCTGGACCCCTGGATCCTGACGGTATCCTTCACACTTGAATTTACTACTGTTGCATTTTTTCTATTTGTGTTGCTTCATTTTTGCTCTTCTTATGAGCTAATACCTGTTCCAACTTCAATGCTAGCCCCTGCGTGGGCAGAACTTTTGCATAATAACCATTTGTTAAAACAGAATAAAAATTATTGAAACAGAAATACAGCTTTCTAGCCTCACCATGGGCTATAACAAGACAACTCCAGAGCTCCTCTCCACTCCTTGCTCCCAGGTGGCCAGAGATTACCAATGATAAATAGTAGAGAAAGAAAACTGATTGTGCTTATATCCTTTAAAAAGCATTTATTTGCATACAAAGCAATGACAAGGTACTCACATTTTTCTGCTGCTACAAGCGCATCAGTCTGTAAACAGAAAAGATGTAATCTGTGTTTGGGAATCACCTCTCCAATTCCCCCAACCCTGCTGGCACTTCTCATGGAAATAACTAGCTCAACGCTAGTTCCTGGTACTGCGATCGTCCGTGCCCCTCCCCAACGCGTGTCGATACAGGGTCTCGTATCTTCCTCAGGGGGATTTCAGGAGAGGGTTTACCTTTATCCATGGAAAATGCTGCTACTACAGCGACTGCAGCTTCCTTATCCTCATGTCACCAGACAGAGCATGGAATATCGAGAAAAAACAGGATGTTGGGATGATGAAGTGCATAGATGTTGCTCCAAGTGGAAATAGCAAGTCTCCTTTTATCCAGGCTATTGTTGCGTGCCCTTGGCTGAAAAAAGGAAAATTTATATGTGCCACTTGCACTGCAGAGGGTCTGTTTGAGGCATAACGCCTAACTAGGAGTAAGCCATGGTCAAGTACTTTAGAGAGACTGCACAATGCCAAGAATGGTGGATACCACAGGGAGACATATGAGGACAATTGCCTTCCCTCTGATAGCTCTTATAAAAGGGACAGATTTCTATTGAGGACCCCTTCCATCTTTCCCCCCCCCCTTAGTATAGCTATCCTATTAAATATACATGCTTAGCATATGGTATGCATACCTAATTTAAATTATTAAGGTCACTTTTATCCATAGTTTTAAAGTTTTTCTTGTTCCATTTTAAAAAACATTACACTAACATAAAGATTAAATAGAAAATAAGTTAAAATAATTTGAGTCACGATAAAATCAGCACTTATACGAGTAATGCATACATACGGTAATTAAAACTACCCAATTGTGTGCATATTCCATACTTGATTAAAAAAAAATCTGCAATGTAGATTTTATCTGAAGGATATATTTTTAAAACAAATCACAGGAAAGATGTTATTTAGGATTTTTTCCCCTCCCAGAATATTGTTTTAAATATTTTTTCCTATATGCATTTAGAAAATAAGTAGTCTGTAGCATACAGCACTAGGCTTTTGGAAAGAGTGTGCAGAAATTCCCAATGCCAGTCTTAAGCCTCATACACACGATCAGATTTTCCGATGGGAATTGTGTGATGGCAGGCTGTTGTTGGAAAATCCGACCGTTTGTATGCTCCATCGGACAATTTTTGTCGGATTTTCCACCAACAAATGTTGGATAGCATGCTTTAAAATTTTCCGACAACAAACCTGTCTTGTCGGATTTTTCAATCGTGTGTACACAAGTCCGTCTGACAAAAATCCAAAGTACAAACACGCATGCTCAGAAGCAATGCTCACCATTACACAACATTAGCAGAAGTTGCCCAAAGGGTGGCGCTAAAGAGCTGAAAACCCACGTAGTTTTGTGTTTGTTGGCTGACAATTCTTTGCCGTTTGTATGCAATACAAGTTCACGGCCAACGCTCTTCGGACAAAAGTCCGATGCTTTGTCCGATAGAAATCTGATCGTGTTTACGAGGCTTTACTTTGCAAAAAACTGTCCAAAACACAACCGAGTCCCCCATACTAACTTCCTGACAATGTTGCGAACAGTGGAGGGATGGAATGCGGCCGTCTCAGCGGCTTGCTGAGACCTCCATCAATCAGGGCAGCTGGCGGATCCAGACTTGGAAGTTGGGATGACGCGCTGCCCCGACTGATGGCAGTGACGTCAGTGGAGAGCGGATTTCAGACCGCTCTCCACTGAAAACGGGTCAAAGGAGTGCTAGCCGAATTGCACTCCTGTGACCCAGAGGAGAAGCCCAGCCTAAAAAGCTCAGGCTGGACTTCTACTTTAAGGCCAGGGACTGATGTGAAAGTACGATATATATGTAAAGCACTGCATAAATTAACGGCGCTATATAAGTACCTGAAATAAATAATACATTAAAAAAGATTTAAAAAGTAGCAAAGTATAGAAAAAATATAAGCAAAGGATAAACATTTTTTCTGAAATTGATATGCAGATCTGGCACAGCAATTTTGTGCGTGTATGTATGAAATATATTTCATTTTTTGGATTACATTGTTTTATTAAAAGGACATTGTTTAGTGCACTAACCACGGTTTACCTATAGCACAATCAGCAAGTCAGCAAACTGTGTCTGGGTCACCTATATCAGCTAATCAGCTTTCAGCTGCCCTCCATAGACAGCACTATGAGTTACAAAATGTATATTCACATAATTTTTCCTTTTTTTTTCTGTTTAATAATTGTATTCACAACAGGAAATTACTGATAGACTCCATGATATGATTTTGATTTAAAGCTTGAAGTTTTATAAAGATGTGTAATTAATAGGAAATAAAATGTGTGGGGTGGTATGATTTAAACTGAATCATTTTGAAAAAGTGTAAAGACTTCATTGAAACCCAATTTACATATGATGTCTTATATACATGACGCAAGCAGCTTTTTTTAGAGAAGTATGTTATAGGTGAGAAAGACATACTGCAAATCTCATCAACACATCTGTTGTCTCCCGCCTTTGTTAATTTACACTAGAAAATAGATGTGGGGGGAAAAATGACTCTCTTCACTTACGAGCGCATTCAGCCTGTTACATTTTTATAGAATGACTTTGACAAAAATGGAAAACCTACCAGAAAATGTAATGATGTTTGTTCACTCTGCATTGGCTTACATGGAGAGAGTTTTACAAAACATTCAAAGAAATTAAAGCAACATGCGGAAAGAAAGGGAAGCAGCAGAAAGTCTGAATTTTAGAATTACCAAATCTCATCTATGCAACACTTAAAGTAGAACTAAAGAAAATACTTTTTTTTTTCATTTTGAATGGAGAAAGGGGGCCAAAAGTCCTTGTCCATTTTTTTTTTTGCCATCTGTGTCACATACGGGAGATTTCCTTTCACCTCCTGCCCCATAGCTAAAACAGGAGGCGAGAGAAAATCCGTCCAAAGTGATGGAATCCCAGGGTGTCAGCAGGGTCACCAGAACTAGTGTCCCCTTTGGAAGATTTCCCATCTATTACTGTTCTGGTGTCAACTCTAAATTTGGGTGGAACACCAAAACGGGGGCACAGGCAGCAATAAAAACTGACAGGTGTCCTAATCCTTCTCCACTCTATCCAAAACTAAAACAAACAAAAAAGAATGTAGGTCCCTGGCTTGCCATGCAGAACCTCCTGCTTCACCACTGAGGAGAAACTATCATTTTCAGATGAGTGTTGGGAATGACCGACAATGGTACGTCAACATGACTACTGACTAAACTTGATGGCCGACTCTTTTTTTTTTTTTTTACACTTTTTTTTTTAAAGCTAAACATTTTATTATTATAATTTTGATGAATTATTGAATGGCTGGAACCCCTTCAAAAAGGTACAGTTATGGCCAAAACAATTTAAAAATAAATAGTGAAGCAGCGCTAATTGTTAGACTAAACAATACCTAGTTGATCAAATATAAGGTGCTAAACAAACAATCAATTCATCTTCTCAGCTAACGGTAAATAAACTGTGTATCAACATAAAAACATCCAGAATAGAATGCATCACATCAGCAAAATCAGTTCAGTGAACATAATCCATAAATAAGTGCATTCAGTGAAAATAGTTCATAAATATAGTGCATTCAGAAGGGTCTATCGATCCAGAGAGAAAGTCAATCTCTTAATAAAAGTAAGATAAGACAATCTTCTGTGCAGGCAAACAGAGAGGAAGGGCAAAGGAACAGACACGGGAGTTCAAGTTTGCACATATGTGGAAAAATCGTATAGATCTACTTTCAAAATCCTCCCCTGGTGGTACCAGCCCCTCACCTTATGGACGGACCCCAATGGGTCTAGTAGTGCCTTGATAACGTATTCAACATCAGGAATGGTTGTTTCCAGCTCCTTAGTGTGTCCAGGGGATAACTGCAGCCTCTTCACCAATCTCCGCAGCCTATTCCCAAGGATCACCATCTCCATCACCATCACCAACTCCAAATCCGCAAAATCAAAGAAAGAACGGGAGAATCTCCATAGTGTATTAAGTTTAAAAGGTATTGTGCGTTTAATAAAAATTTACAGCGCAATTAAAAGTGGCAGATGCGCCAAACAGAAAAAACACGCTAAGAATAAAACAACTTCTGGTCACGGCCGTAACCGGTAGTGACGTCACTAAGCTCCTCCCGATTTGTTTCGTCACACCACACGTGATTTTATCAAGGGCATGAATGGCCAAAACTAATAGCACTCCTGCATTTCTGTCAGATAATGCACCACTTCGCCCAGAAAATTGTTGCAATTACAAATGTTTAGGCATTCTCATGTTTATTTCTTTTGTTTGTATTGGTATGACACAAAAAAGTAGAGAAACAAAAAGTCACCCCAGATTATAGCACGCAACTGGATTCAGGCGGCTGCCCCTACACTATCAGCCTGGATTGCCGAAATCAATAACACTCTACCATACAAAAAGTGGTTTACATGAATAGAGGGTGCCCAGCCAAATATAATAAAATTTGGGATAGATGGCTGAAATCCCAGACGACCTGCACCTCATAACTTTGGCTGCTGTATTATATGCTTTTGCACTTTAACCCTTTGATTTTCATGCTATAATCTTTCTTGCTATAAACAGCGTTTCGTGTAGGAAGTGACGTGTAAATTTATCAATTTCCTCATCAGGGAATAGACACAACAGGCATTGTTTGGGGTCCAGGGATACTGGTGAACCCATTTGGTCATGCAAAAATTGGACTATCTGAGACCAGTATCCCTGAATCCGGGGGCACTGCCAGAGGAGGTGATCAAAGGTGCCAGCAGAGATCAGGCACCTGTCCCTACGGGATGACCCCTTATATATTTGTACATGTTGATCATATCCCCTCTTAATCTCCTCTTCTCAAGAGTGAATAAATTCAGTTCCTCTAATCTTTCCTCATAGCGGAGTTCCTCCATGCCTCTTATAAGTTTGAGTAAGAATCATTAACCACGACTCTCTGAATTCTCTTTTAGCCAGTTTTCTATCCATTTACAAACTGATATTTCCAAGTCTGTAGACTTTACCTTACACATTAGCCGTGTGTGGGGAACTGTATCGAACGCTTTTGCAAAATCAAAGTATACCACGTCCACCGCCACCCCTCTGTTCAAGGTTTTACTTACCTCTTCATAAAAATAAATCAGGTTTGTTTTTACAACTTCTGTCTTTCATGAATCCATGCTGTCTGTTGCTTAAGATGTTTTTTTTTTCAGCAAGAACTCATCTATGTGGTCTTTTATTAATCTCTCCAGTATCTTCCCAACTATAGAAGTTAAACTAACAGGTCTACAGATTCTTGGTAAAGACTTTGTTCCCTTTTTAAATATAGGCACCACGTTCGCCCTGCGCCAATCTAGTGGTAACTATTCCTGTCACCTAAAAATTAGATACAATGGCTTGGAAATTACAGAGCTCAATTCTTTTAGGATCCGTGGGTGTATGCCATCTGGTACAGGTGCTTTATCCACCTTTATTCTGTCTAAATATTGCTGGACCATATCACTTTTGAGCCATTGTGGATCATTTGGGGCTGTGTCGCTACTACCCCCATTATGGACATGAGCTCCCCCATGCTCCTTTGTATACACAGAGCTGAAGAAAGTATTTAATAAATTAGCCTTCTCTTTGTCCCCATTCACCCACTCTAGATTATTTTGTAAAGGATCTACATGCTCAGATTTCACTTTTTTACTATTAATATATTTGAAGAATTTTTGGGGGTTTGTCCTACTATCTTTAGCAATCTGTCGTTCGTTTTGAATTTTTGCATCCTTGATTTCCTTTTTACATATTCTGTTATATTCTTTGTAACATTTAAATGACACTAGTCTTCCTTTCATTTTTATTTTTTTTAAAAGCTCTTTTCTTATAGTTTATAGCTTTTTAAACTTTGTCCGTGAGCCTCATAGGTTTTATTTTAAGCCTTTTAAACGTATTGCCCATGGGAATATACTTTGCAGTGAATTCACAAACAAACAGTCTTTTTGAAGAATTCCCATTTCTGTTCCGTGCCCATTGATGCCAATATTCCCTCCCAGTCTAAGTCCTGGAGAGCAGCCCTCATGCTTGGAAAATTTGCTCTCTTGAAATTAAGTGTTTTTAGCTTTCCCGTATGTGATTTTTGCTTACAGCTAACATCAAATTAAATCCTGTTATGATCACTGCTACCCAGGTGTTCCTTTATCTGAACATTAGTAATACACTCTGCATGGTTTGAGATTATCAGGTCCAACAGAGCATCATTCCTAGTTGGGGCCTCAATAAACTGGACCATAAAATTGTCCTACAATAGGTTTATAAATTTTTGTCCTTTAACTGTCCCAGCAGTGCCATTACTTCAGTCAATTTCTGGGTAGTTAAAATACCCCATTATTATCACCGTCCCAGCCCTTGCAGCCCTTTCCATCTGTGCAAGGAGCTGAGTCTCCACCTCCTCATTAATATTGGGTGGTCTATAACAAACTCCAATGATTCATTTTGAACTACGCACATCTGTATGCAGTTCCACCCATAATGCTTCAGAGTCCTCAGACTCTCCATCTACCAGGTCCTCTTTCACACTTGCTTTGAGATCACTTCTCACATAGAGACAGAACCCTCCACCTTTCCTTTTTACCCTGTCTTTCCGAAAGAGTGCATAGCCAGGAATATTAATAGCCCAGTCATGTGAGGAATGAAGCCAAGTTTCAGCAATACCGATTACATCATAGCTCTCCTGATGCACCAGAGCTTCCAACTCACCTATTTTGCTTGGCAGACTTCTTGCATTGGTGAACAAACACTTTAATGCATTAATATATTTTGACCGGTCACATACTATCCTCCTGGGTGTTCCGAGATTGCAACTAGGACTTGCTACTATACTTACCTTGGGTTTATGTGCTTTGGTTACTCTACCACTAATGCCCCTAATACTACCCTCTGGAATATGTTCCACACTGACTATCTCTATCTCTGGACCCCCCCGTCGCCTAGTTTAAAAACCCCTCTAACTTTTTGGTCATCTTCATTCCCGGCTGATCTGCACCCTCCTCCCATGTATGCAGCATGTGTTAAAGCAATATGCCTCCATGGATGCGTGCATTCATGGTTTTAGCATGAGTCCATACAAATATGTTTTTAGGCAAAATATGAAAAGTGTGTGCTGTACACACACATTTATGTAGCACGTGTGCCCTGGAACAAGCATCTTTGCAAAGCAAGCATGCGTTTATGAAACATGTTATGAAACATTCCGCAACACGTATCTATGCAGACATTGCGATCATAAGGAATCATGTATATTTAAGTAAACATGTATTAACATGCCCCATTATGCAACCATGCATCTTTAGGTGATGCATCCTTATGCGATCCAGCATTTTTATGTGATCGAGCACCTTTATGCGATCAAGCCTTTCTGCGCGATCAAGCCTCTCTGTGCGACCAAACACCCTTGTGCGATCAAGTATTCTTGTGCGAACAATAATTTTTATTTGACTAGGAAAAAACATGCATATCTATACAAACATAAACATGCATCTTTATGTGACCGTGTATCTTTAAGCGATCCTGTCACTTTATGCGATCACGCGTCTTTATGTGATCAATAATAAACATGTTTTTTTTTTTGTTTTGTTTTTTTACACAAACATGTCCAAACATGCATTTTATACACCCATGATCATGTTTTTTTTATGCAAACATGTGAACTGGTAAATACAGTTATCTTCAGCAACTGTGTGTTTCAGCAACCGTGTGCTTCAGCAACTGTTTGTTTCAGCATCTGTGCCTTTTAGCAACTGTGCGATCTAGCGTCTGTGCATTTCAGCGTCTGTGCATTTTAGCAACTGTGCGATTTTAGCATCTGTGCATTTTTGCAACTGTACATTTCAGCATCTGTGCATTTTCGCAACTGTGCGATTTAGCAACTGTGCGATTTAGCAGCTGTGTGATTTAGCAAGTTTGTAAGCAAGCACCTGCTGAACTGCAGTCGATCCTATACCTTAGACCTGTAGAATACCAAGCACATATGCACTATATTGGAGATACAACTCCCTAAAATGCACCCACGCTCATGTCTTTCAAACATGTACTTTAAAAAAAAAAATTGCAAGCACGTATATTATGCTGTTCCTGCCCATAAGCAGATAATGACACTTTTAAAGTGAACTGCTAATCATCCAGGGGTGTATCTACTTTACAGTTGTACATGCCCCTTTGGAAAGGCAGAAAATATGCAGCATGTAATCATGACTGTCTGCACCCAGTTCCCCAAGCAAGTTACTCACACACTCACAGACCGCCGCTCTGTCTCCAAGGCCTATCTGACCTGTCAGCACATGGCAATGACCGCCCTTCCTCTTCCTGCCTAAAATTTAAAAAAAAGGCTAGGCTTGAGCAAACATACACCCTCTAGTGGCTGAGAAAGGAAACAGCAGCCTGCATGAGTAAGCACATAGCATGATTGAACATCACACTGCTCCCAGTGGCTACCGGGAGAAAACAGATAGTCAGATCTCTCTCTTTTTAAAAGAGAAACTGCAAACAAATGCAAACTCACCATTCCTCGCTGCAGGACTCTGTAGATAGCAGGAGTCCAATCTTCACTCATTGCGGCGAGCTTTGTCATGACAGACCTTCAGGGACAGGGTCCTCCTTGTATATGGAGTCCACTCCCCTGGACCTGTATAGCACACCTGCCAGAGCATCTCTTTGGTATAGTTTACACGTGACCAAGGTGCCGACTCAGGGTCCAGCTCTCAAAAGAGAAGCATTACAGGCAGAAACCTCGCTCTTATTCCACGAGGCTCGGGTACCATCCATTTGGCTCTTTCATGCACTTTAGATGGATCCGATTGCATAGCCCCTTGATCCGGTTAGGGATTCCTTAGCGGAGCTCTTCTTAGCACTTCATTAACCGTGACCAACACCTTAGACACTGGCGAAAAAACTGAGGTACTCCCTGGATGGGAGGGGTTATATAGGGAGGGAGATTTCCTGTCTCTTGAGTGTACCAGTGTCCATTTACCTATAGGTGGCGTATAACCCACATAGTTATGACTATGGTGCTCTGTGTCTCGTGATGTACGAAAAATAAATCCTATTTTGCAAAAAATACCTAATCGTGTTCGAGGTAAATTTTTTAAAAAAGCTGTATTTTTGCTTGCACATGATTGGATAATTGACAGCTCTGCCTCATTCACAAAATGAACCTTGCAGAGTTTCGCCTTACTAAGCTAAGGGATATTTCCCTTTAAAACTGAAGAGCCTATTTGCCTTTAGAAAATCAACCCCTTAGCATCCAATCAATAGCTGATTTGAAATGTTATGATGGCTCCAAATTGAGGAAACATGAAATCTGGTTGCCAGGAGTTACTTCATCATTGTTGTGCACTGGCTCAGTAAATGATCCCATCAATATAGTTTTCTTTTGTTTAAAGGGAGCTTTAGCTTGGCAAAATTTAACTTTAACTTGGTTAGTGTGTCAGCCTGTGTGTCACCCAATTTCAACTCCTTTATGATGGTAAGTAAACAGCACACTGAGTTTCCCAGAATATACTGTATGTATTTCTGTGTATGTACTTTTCAGAAGTGATGATGTCTGCATATTCTGGCACACGCTGGTCAGTGCAAGTTTCCCACACATTGTGCTTGTTATGGAAGGGAGCTCAGCTTTGTTTGTTGCCTTGGGGAAGATTCCCACTTTTGACACAGTCTGCTGGATAGTACAGTGAACTGTGCAGGGAGACACTTTCCTGTCTTGGACAAGAAGCCTGCTCAGGCCTTAAGGGAGCTCTACTTTAGTGTTATTTCCAGCTATCATTTAATCCATTTTCTAGTTCCAACTGATGGCAGACACATTTGCAAACAAAGCAAATGTATTACATTGCACTGATACATTTTCTAAATTCAGATTCTGGTTGTAGTTTAGTGTGTAAAGTTAGAAAAAAATCATTAGGGACATGGCTGTCCACAAGGCCACGTCCCACTCTGCCAGCCTGAACATTTGATGCATGTTTGGTACCAGTGATTTAAAATCAACCAGCAGTTAGGTATCCACAGGGAGTCTACCATATAAGCACTCTAAAAAATGGCACCCTGGAGATGTGAGAATGTTGAAAAAAAAAGCAACAATCAAAACTAAAGCTGGCCACAAGTTCCAATCCCTAAATCAGTGGTGATTAATTTTAAAGGGCCCCAAGTGCTTCCCCCAACACTTCCAGAGGGCCACCCAATAGCAGCGCATTTTCATGCATTGTGTCGTTAGGTAGCTTATTCAAAATGAATGGGCTATAACGTACCTCAACACTCAATAATTTCAGTCCTTCATGCAATGTATCACTAATATTTTGCAATGAAAATTTTCCAACAATAACCAACAGCACTGGTGTCAGTGGCAATAATAATAATCTCTAACATTAGTGTCAGTTAGTGCAGTAATAACCCCAGCATTGGTGTCAGTGAGTGCTATAATAACTACCAGCATTATTGTAGTGGACACAATAATAACCTGCCTTCCTTGTTGTCTTGTCAGTGAGTGCAATAATAACCTTCCACATTGGTATCAGTGAGTGCAATAATAACCCACAACAGTGGTGGCAGTGGACACAATAAGAACCCCCAGCATTAGTGTCAGTGGATGCTATAAGAACCTCACATCATTAGTGGCAGTAGACATGACCTGTGCGCAGGTGAAAGGTAATGCTTCTCCAATTCACCCTGCATTGGTGGTCATGGCAGTGAATGTTAACCCCACTATCGGTCGGTGTGATAGTTAAAATTAAACTCCCCCGTTGGTGATCATTTGCCTGGTATGCTCTCACATCTCTCTCTTCCCAGGCTAGGACTTTACTTGAGTGGAGATAACTGCCTCACGGCACAAGCTTTTTTTAGTGCCCCACCACCACTCTTCTGCCAAATCAGTGGCTTGTGGACCTCACAAAGAGGGACAGTGACCCATGTGTCTGCCACCAGGGTTCTATACAGTCTTCTGTGGATCTGCCTATTATATGTAGCAGAAGTACCACCTAACAATCAAATCCATTTGATTACAGTCAAGTGGACACTTGTCATACATAGTGTTCTAAAAAATGGGATTTGTACAACTCATTCAGTGAAGTGGTTATCGGTGGGATATAATTTTGGATTGATTGAGTTTAAGAGCATACAAGACAAACATTAGTCAAATTCACACAACAGATATATGTTTGGATTTTCTGGTTTACCTGGCTAATTCTTTTAAATTTAGCCTTTGTCATTGAAAGCATATCTATATCCAAAAACAAGAACTTAATATACTTCAGCTTATTAGTCTTAAGATGTGGCAATACCATACTTCCTGTCCCTTTTTGTATACACTCTTTTCTCCACTGTATCCAAGCAGGAAGCCATGGTTGTCATATACTGTACACTGGACTTAAAACATGTTTGCCTGTGTTCATCTTCATGTAGCACTCTCCCCCAAAGGGGTCGCTGTAGAGTTACCCAGGTCTCTCTTACTAGAGTACAGAAGCTGCCAGACCCAAACAGACTGGCAAATGTTGGCTTAGTCTAGGTCTAGGGGATGTATTTTAAAGATTTATTGTAGAAAACTTGAACAGGAGAGGGATATGTGTGCAGGATACTCCAAAACACAACATATATAGGAGGGCAGTCTCTTAATCACAAATCCTTTATCATCTGCCTTTGCTGGGGGTAAGAGAGAATGGCCAGCTAATCTGAAACTCTATGTGAGCATTCTCAGTCCTTACAGCAACCTCTGGAACTTCCCAATGCACATGCACATCTGGGAACCACAATCAAAGTCTTACTTACAACGTCCAAGGACAGCTGCCAAGGACAGCTGCCTGCCACCTAGCTTCCATGTGACACCCTCCAGTGAGGAAGAACAGGGTCCATATCCAGACCAGTCTCCAGCAAATGTCAGATCTCTTCTGGGCCTTCAGCCCAAAGCATTCTAAGGCCTCGTACACACGACCGATTTTCTCGGCAAGAACCAGCAAGAAACTTGCTGGCAGAGAGGTCTTTCCAAGTAAATCGGTCGTGTGTACGCGGCTATCGGGTTTCTCGTCGAGAAAACCGACAAGTAACCTAGACGAGAAAATAGAGAACCTGCTCTCTATTTTCTCGTCGAGATTCTCCTCGGCATGTTTCTCGACGAGAAAAGTGA
The DNA here is from genome assembly GCA_029206835.1 of Rana muscosa. NCBI lineage: Eukaryota > Metazoa > Chordata > Amphibia > Anura > Ranidae > Rana > Rana muscosa. Next base: position 268,091,220 of record CM055123.1, on the reverse strand, counting down.
GTGTGTGTACACTTACCTGTCCTCCCGGAAGCCCGCGCATGTTTGAAATGAATTTGACGCATGCGCGGTAGCTTCCTAGGCATACGTAGGGTATACCAAGATGGCGGCGACGGCATCGAATGTGACGAGCGCATGCTCGTCGTAGTCGATGACGTCACCGCGTACGCTCCATTCAAAGAACCGCGGGTTCTTTGAAACGAGCGTGTGTACACTCGGCCGGGACAAGTTTCTTGTCCAAGAATCTCGTCGAAAAAAACGACATGTTTTTTTCAACGAGAATCTCGGCCGTGTGTACGAGGCCTAAGACCTGACAGCAGCTATTCAGAACACAAACTAGCTATAGCCGCTAGCAATATTCACTGTCTTCTCCCACCCACGGAAGCAGACAATAGTTCGGCAGGAGGAATACCCGTTAGCGCTGTCTGTGCTGATGGGGGAATCGTACAAATTTATTTCCTGCAACCCGTGGCTGCAGGAAATAAATTTGAACCATCTGTAGCCAGCCTTAAGAATGTGGAGTATCCCACAGCTCCCTGAACCCTATACAAGTTACTGCAATAATCTTTAAAAAGGCAACCCTATGCCGCGTACACACGGTCATTTTTAATGTCGTTGAAAAAAACGAAGTTTTTCTCAAAGTGATTCTTCTCAAGCCTGCCTTGCCTACACACTAACGTGAAAAAAAATGCTCGAGCAAAGCGCTGTGACGTACAACACGTTCGACAACACGTTTGACGGCACTATAAAGGGGATGTTCCATTCGGATAGCGCCACCCTCGTGTTAGTAAAGTTTGGTGAGAGACGATTCACGCTTTTCAGCCTCATGCTCTTCAGTCCGTTACAGCGTGACGAATGTGCTATCTCAATTCTAAACGCTAGTTTTACCAGAACGAGCGCTCCTGTCTCATAACTTGCTTCTGAGCATGCGCGTTTTTTCCCCGTCATTAAAGCGTACACAAGGCAGTTTTTCACGACGGGAAAAACGACGACGTGAAAAACGGCGAGAAAAAAATAGAGCATGTTCTAAATTTTTAATGGCCATTTTTCTCATCGAGAAAAATGCTCTGAAGCCTACACATGATCGTTTTTAATGACCAATTTAAAAAATTGCATTTTTCTCGTCCTGAAAAACGGTCGTGTGTATGCGGCATTATGGTTGCTGTTTGCCTGACTGCTGCACTTGTGGGAATAGAACCTGGGATATTAAATCAGCAGCCCGATAAAGAGATTAGCGCTACAGGATTTTTGACAATCACAAATTTGTGAAAAGTTGTTATCATTCTAGTTTGTGCCCACACAAATCCTTTATGTTAATGGTATGCTTCCAATTCATGCAAACCAATATTTTTTTCCTGTGTGTGTTGCAGTGTATCATCGAAAGGGAAATAAAGCTCTCCCAAAGTAGAGTGCAGTCATTGACTGCGCTTTTCCAAAAGTTGCACCTACGTAACATAATTACAGACGTTGAGGTTAATATTTTGGAATACATTTCTGGTGGTGTGCAAATTACATACATTTTGCTTTTGAAAACAGGACAGAAAACAAAACAAAAAAAAAAAAAACAGTTCAGGGTTTAAGAAAGAAAAAGGTTTTGCAACTCAGTTGGTTAATTCCTAAATCTGTTAAAAAGAAGACCACTGTGCTGCAGTTCCATTTATGTTGGCATCTCAACTTTAGATCATGTTGTCTTGGACTCATGTCTATGTAGCCTTCCTCTAGATCTTGTCTTGGGTACCAAGTAATGGTAAATAAACGCTGGTATTACAATAGATTTATAGGTGTAAACCTACTGGTGAGCGGAGAACTTCCAGTAGGCTCTATCTGACTCTACGACAGCTGCCGCATACTAAAGGCAGAGATACTGTAAATCTCTCCACCCATTCCCTTTCGCCTGAAGAAAATCCATCCTGAATACACATCTGTGCATTGTATTAAAGCTTTAGCAAATACGCAGAATGCGCGCTTATGTTTGAGCAGTTGTTCCGCAGCAAGAGAGAACAGATTTTTTGTTGGATATTTATACAAAATTCTCCCTGTTTTCCTCCTGGGTGTTTTGATCTCCTTTAGTTTTCCACTTCTGACTATCATGTTGTAAAACCCATCCATAAATTTCTAAAACCTATCTCTATAAATCTCTCTTTTTCCCAAAGTCCCTAAACTGTCTCTACGAGCAAAAATGTCCTTCTTTAACCTTTCAGTTTGTTCTGTGATGCCAGATTTTTTTCTTCCTCTCAAAGCTATTAACTTATGTCCTCCTTTTTTTGCGGATAGCAATGTGTATTACACAGGAGAATGTAGTGCTCAATGTGTTTTTTTTTTTGCAGTCTGTTAAAAAAAAAAACTTTATGCAAGCCCTGTGTCTAATTTGTGACATGGCGTTTCCTTAAGGTGGCCAAAGACAGAAATTTGTGTCCTACACAAATTATATTGTTGTCTGAAAACAACAGATGTATTTAAAGATTTAAAAGAAAAAAAGAGCTTACAAATGATAACTGGTTTGTGCAAAAGATCCTTAATGTCTCAATCAATTGAATGTCAGTGAACAGACATCTTTGCAAAACTCAGCATCAAGCAAGCTAGTCCTTAGAGAAAGAAGAGAGAGTGATCTGGACCTGTACCATCGTCACTAATTGGTTTTACATGTGGAACTTTTTTATTTACTTACATGTTATCACTTCCAAACAAAACAAGCTATTTATTTATATTTTTAACATTGTGGATAGAACCACATGAAACTTTACTATTGTGTACCATAACCAACTCTACATTCAGAACCATTGAAGTTAAAGTGGTTAATTTTTTTTTTTTAGCTTAATGCATTGCATATAGCAGTTTAGATGGGGGAGTTGTATCCAAGGTCTGGTTTGTAAATAATATTTTGCAGTTTGTTTGGCCTCCCTAATACTTACCTGAGTCCGACCCCGATCCAGTAATGTGCACTAGAGTAGCGGCTCTCCTGGGTCTCTTTTGCTCCTCATTGGCTGAGACACAGCATCGGGAGCCAATGAAGAGGGAGTGAGGGGCGCTCTTTGTGTCCCATAGACACACAGCGGCAGCTGTCAGTGGTGACTTAAGTGTGTAAGAGAGGCAGCTGATGTCCGCTTTCTCCTGCACACCAAGGGCGCCGCTGGGGACTGGAGCAGCTGCAGAACAGGTAAGTATAGTGATTTTTCCGTTACAGGGCTTTAAACTACATTATGTGTCTTAGCACTATGTGGTCCCTTTTCTTTTGAATAGCACCCCAACAAAAAAAGGCAACACATTGCCAATGTACATGCATTGCAGTGCACCAAAATGCATGGTGCTGATGTAAATGAAGGCAATGTCATTTGGATCTTTGCCAATCACAAACTTGTGAAATACTGGTCATCATGCTAATTTGTACCCTTGTCAACTCTTTGTCTTGTTGTTATACTTCCAATTTATGCAAATCAGTATATTTTCCCTGCATGTGTTGCAGTGTATCATCTAAAGGGAAATAAAGCTCTTCTAAAATAGAGCAAAGTCATTCAATGTAAGCTTTACCCATCCGCTATGTTACGTAAAAGTTACACTTATGTAATATAGACTTTGAGGTTTATATTTTGGGATAAATATCTGGGGGGTGCACAAAGTACCTAAATGTACATACAGTACAAGAAAATTAATTGTGTCACTTGCCACGTCACCTGCCACATGTTGCGGATTGTCACTTGCCACGTCACCTGCCAAACGTTGCGGATTGTCACTTGCCACGTCGCCTGCCACATGTTGTGGATTGTCACTTGCCACACATTGCGGATTGTCACTTGCCACATCACCAGCCACACGTTGCAGATTGTCACTTGCCACGTCACCTGCCACACATTGCGTATTGTCACTTGCCTGCTACAATTGTCACTTTCCAGCTAAGGTGGGGATTGTCACTTCCTGTGTCCCAGAGTGAAGTCAGGCAGCAGGGAGATAATGTAATCTCTCTGCTGCCCGCGGCTGCCTGCACAGTTGGGCGGAACTGCAGGGATGCAGGGCGGGCGCCAGGTGGTGAGAGATGCTCCCCCACCCGCCGGCCTGCTGATTGGCCAGCCGCCCGCTCACCTGCTGACTAGCTTGCCCGCTCACCCACTGAGCCGCCTGCCCGCCGAGCCGCCCGCTCACTCACCCCCCTCCGAGCTGCCCGATCGCAGAGCCATCCACTCACTCACCCGCAGACTGGCCTGCCGCTCACCCACAACTAATCTCTTGGGGGGGCAATTTCCCCATTGCCTCCCCCTGGATCCGCCCCTGGACACAACAGGACAACAAAGTGTGAATGGGCCCTCTGGCTTTTTGCCAGTCATCTGTGCAAGATGTAGAAAATGGTACATCAGTGGAATTGGTATTGGAGATGACCGAGATTGGTCAGCTTACTGTTGTAGGGTAAACGGTTGGGTTATTGAAACAGTAGGTTTTCATAAATTTTAAATAAATAGGTCCTTCTATTCATATTGACCCTCAACATAAGCAGACAGGTTATCCTGTCTTAGGATCCCAGTCCTATTACAGAAATGGTGGTTTCTTTTGGCTACTTCACCATAATCAGACTTATTGACCATTTCCACAGCACAGGCTCTGTCTTGAAGGATTAGTCTGTATATTGGCAGTCAGTGGATGAATACATGTATGATCTTTAGCTAAGATGTCACTTGTGTGTTGAGAATACAAACTTTCCTAGCTGGGTTTTACTTTTTCACCTCATGGTAGGACATATGAATAGAAATGTTGCAGTATCCTGGCTCTCACGCACAAATAGACTGACTGAAGCAAAACATTGTCACGTGTCCAATCACAGAGCTTACAAATAAGCAAGCGGTGCAATTGGCTTTTGTCCTGCGGCTGCTTAGAGTTGGCTCACACAGTTATGTTACATAGCAGTGACTGTTTCCGAAATGCAAATCATTGTTAAACTTGACACGGGTAACCTAAACGCCACAGGAAAAAGACTGAAGAAACAACATTTTGCTAACTATACAGTAGAACATGATGTCCTCCTAGCTTATACCTAAAAAGGAATGGATTTTTCAATATTAAGCCGCATTTTGGGTATTGTAAAGCTGGCACAATACATTATATCCACTGCTGGTATACAGTCAATCATGTTGAGTCAATAGGCTTCTAGAGGAATGTAGCAGAGCACTTACATTTATTGTGTTGCAGAAAGTATAAAATATCAGGTAAGCACAGTAAATTTTACAGCGTAGGTATGGCTTCATAATATAAATTTATATTATAAGTAATGATACTTTTTTCCTTGTCAAGAAGATAATGGAGTGCAGACTTTTGTGGGCAGGAATGTGAAGCATAGCTAAATATGACTTCCCACTGTTTGACAGTTGGAAATACTATAAAAAAAATACTGCATGTACACAGTCCTGAAAACTTTAATAATAAAATTATTCATATCTAGTTTTTGTAGGGCTCATGTGAATTATGTGATATGGGGCAAGATGATGTAGCGACCTCACCCCTCTCACCCCTTCTCATTCTCGGCTTGTTGATCTTGTCTAAGGGGTTAGTACTAGGGGGAAGGGATGCGATACACCACGGGCCATGTCCTCCAGAGAGACTGGAGGTAAAAGCCAGAACTATCGGGTTTTGTGTGTATGTCTCAGAGTCAAATCCTTTCTTGTGAAATGACTCCCTTTGCTCCTAGTAACCAGAGTTCCACACACTGAAAAGGTCCAACTTGTATTTATTATTTTCCAGCAATAAATAGTCATACAGCACAGACAGGTTGAGACCCAGAGAACACTTCAGTATTTGTGGGGAGTAGGTCAAGGCACAATTCTTTAAGTAGAGCTAACCACTGTGGTGTCACCAATGGTTATGATGTATAGTCACTGCCACCGTCTATATAGAACAAGAGCATGAATTACCTTCGCTATCACAGCCCCTGTCAGAGGGAAGACATCTGTCCAAGAGAGTTACCGGAGGCCTCTCTGTCACCGGCAAATGCTGCGCCAGACTTTCCGGAGAAGTTCCGCTCCCCAGCCTCCTCATCTCAGACACAGGCACCCAAGGCGTTAGGCCCCCTCGGATTCCTCCCCATCTCACGGAACCCAGTCGAAGGTACTGAGTCCCAGGCTTCCGCATTAGTACCTCACCCCAGGCTAAAGGTGCCTGGGATGGACTCCATCTCCCGCTCCGGCCAGGTCAAGGGCATCTGGGCTCGGAACTCCGGAACGCCTGCACCCAGGCTGAAGGTGCCTGGGCGCGGCTGCATCCTCTGACTCTGAACCCCAAGGTCAGGGCGTCCGCCCCTTTTATCTCCTCTCCCATTGCATCCCCATCCGCCCCGCTGTACCAGCGCCAGGAAAGGACAAAAAGGGATGCAGTCTTGCAGTGAGTGTTCAGCTCCGGCCCAGGGCGACAGCGCCACCTGCAGGCCACAGGGAACCTCACACCACCAGAGTCCTCCAAGAACCATAAAAGGGTCTCAGATTCCCTAACAATCAGTGCATCTGGGTTACACTACCACCCAGATGCCTCCCCTAAATTCAAATACCCGCTACAATGAGAAAACTGTTTTTTTGTTAAAGCTGCTGGTGGAGTTTATATGTGGAAGAGTCTAAACCACAGGTGTCAAACACAAGGCCCGCAGGCCAAATCCGGCCCTCCAGGCCATTTCATGTGGCCATCACAGCTCCAACCCTCCTCTAGTCCTCCTCCAGACCCTTACTTTCTGCTTTCAAGCAATGCATCCAGCTTCTTCACTGCAGCAGCATAAGGAAAGGGGAGTACACTGGGATGTAAGGGAGAGTGGGGGACTCAACTTCTGATGGTGGGGAGGCTCTTGACATCTAATGTAAGGGGAGGGGATGCGCTGGACATCTAATCTTACAGATACAACCGCCCCTTTTGAGGGCAATCATAATGCTGATGCAGCCCACAATGAAATTGAGTTTGGCACCCCTGGTAAACCATCCACATGTCCCAGCCACCTCCTCAGTGTCCGCACATGTCCCTGTTTTCTAGAGCAAAAGTGCAGCCATTAGTAATCAGATTATTGGAATCTTTTGGAGAATTTTTTTTTTTTTTAGCTAACTACTGCGTTTTTACTGTAGTTTTCATATCATCTCCTTAGTTTGCAATATTTTGAATTGTCTGTGTAGTGTAGGTTTTTAATAGTTACTGATTTACAAGAAACGTATAAATTACAGTGAATAAGTAATCACTCATATCTATATATAAATGTATCTCTCTACCCCCCATCTTACTCCTTCAGTCTCCTCCCATATCACTAATTTACTAACAGACATATCAATCTGGATGTCACACCACTTCCCCAAACTCAATCTATCAAAAACCAATCTCATTGTTTTTCTTCCCCCATGTGTCCCTTCCTCTGATCTTTCTGTCAAGATCGATGGCACAACTATTAACCCGTCCTGCATGCCAATGAGTAATCCTGGACTCTGATCTATTCTTTAGGCCTCACATCCAATCACTGTTTAAATCCTGCCTCAACCTCCGCAACATCTCCAAAATACGTCCCTTTCTAACCAATGACACCACAAAGCTCCTAGTTCACTCACTGGTCATTTCACAAATCGACTACTGCAGCTTCCTCCTTATTGGATTACCTTTACATAGGATATCCCCCCCCCCCTTCAGTCCATCATGAGCTCTGCTGCCAGACTCATCCACCTTACCAACCACTCTGTTGTCTCCTCTTTGTCAATCCCTACATTGGCTTCTGCTCACCCAACAAATTAAATTCAAAATACTAACAACTTACAAAGCCATCCACAATTTCAGCTCCAAGCTACATCACTAACCTAGTCTCAAAATATCAACCTAATCCTTCTCTTCTTTCCTCCCAAGACCTCCTGCTCTCTAGCTCCCTCGTCACCACCTCTCATGCTCGCCTCTAGGACTTCTCCCAAGCCTCTCCCACCCTCTGGAACTCCCTACCCCAATCTGTGCAAGTATCTCCTACTCTGCTTGCTTTTAGAGATTACCCTAAAAACCCTCCTCTTCTGAGAAGCCTATTCTGCCCCCACCTAACAACTGTACTTTGTTTTTCTCCATCATATCATCCCCCACAGTTATTACCTTTTGTATCACACCCTCCCTCCTAGATTGTAAGCTCTAATGAGCAGGGCCCTCTGATTCCTCCTGTTTTGAATTATATTGTAACTGTACTATCTGCCCTCATGTTGTAAAGCACTGCACAAACTGTTGGCGCTATATAATCTTGTATAATAATAATATTGATATATAATATGTCTCATGTATACTGAGACATACTGTATGGTCTCATTATTCTGTAGAAGTTGAGAACATCTGACCTTTTTTATTCTATGGTGTGGCTCATACCAGTTTTGACTAGTTTTTTAACTACTATATATATGGCTGAAAACAAAAGGCCGTTGGAGTTGGTTTCAGAAGAGAAGTATGAATTAAGGACTATGGCCTCTAGGGACTTCAGATGAACAAGTTATGAGCTACCCCTGGATTGAACATGCTGTATTTTTTATTTATTTTTTATCATTTGCAATGCCTCGTTAGGTCAAGCAAGTAAACCAAGTAAACTACTTTTATTGTTATAATCTTCGAGTTGACTGAAATTATTTTACGATACCTACATATCAGAAGGGTTAACCATAGGAACATTTAAGTAATGAGGCTAACCCTTTATTACAGTCAGTGAGACCTTCTTAAATATAAAACTGCAAAAAATTACTCAATAACAATAAATAAAATGGCATTACCCTCTAAAAAAAAGCCAAAGAAACTTGCAAAGCTCGAAAACCCAGGTCACTCTAATATGCCAACTGGAGGTGGTGTTTGTGTGTGTGTGTGTGTGGGGGGGGGGGTCTGCATTTTATAGATTAGCCTAGCTATTTTTATGTAATGGAAGATTGAGATAGTCTATGCTGAGATATAAACAGTATCTCACAAAAGTAAGTGCACCCCTCACATTTGTGTAAATATTTTATTATATCTTTTCATGTGACAACACTGAAGAAATGACACTTTGCTACAATGTAAAGTAGTGAGTGTACAGCTTGTATAACAGTGTAAATTTGCTGTCCCCTCAAAATAACTCAACACACAGCCATTAATGTCTAAACCGCTGGCAGCAAAAGTGAGTACACCCCTAAGTGAAAATTCCCCAATTGGGCCCAATTAGCCATTCTCCCTCCCTAATGTCATGTGACTCATTAGTGTTACAAGGTCTCAGGTGTGAATGGGGAGCAGGTGTGTTAAATTTGGTGTTATCACTCTCACTCTCTCATACTGGTCGGCACAGTGGTGTAGTGGGTAGCACTCTCGCCTAGCAGCAAAATAGGTCGCTGGTTCGAATCCCAACCACGACACTACCTGCCTGGAGTTTGCATGTTCTCCCTGTGCCTGCGTGGGTTTCTTGGCTTCTGTCCAAAATTGTCTCTAGTATATGAATGTGAGTTGGGGACCTTGGCTCCAAGGTTACTTGGCTTCTGTCCAAAATTGTCCCTAGTATATGAATGTGAGTTGGGGACCTTGGATTGTGGGCTCCTTGAGGGTAGGAACCAATGTGTGTAAATTGATCGTGCTATATGGGTACCTTAAATAAATAATAATATAATAGATGAGCATCTTAATGAGATACAATGTACAGGGATAGGGAGAATTGTAGACCCACACTCACTCAGGATGGACTGGTGTCTTTATTCAACCTTATTAACTATGTAACTATGTAACTATGGTCACTGGAAGTTCAACATGGCACCTCATGGAAAAGAACTTTCTGAGGACCTGAAAAAAAGAATTGTTGCTCTACATAAAGATGACCTAGTCTATAAGAAGATTGCCAAGACCCTGAAACTGAGCTGCAGCATGATGGCCAAGACCATACAGCAGTTTAACAGGACAGGTTCCACTCAGAACAGGCCTCACATGAAAAGATATAAGATATTTACAATAATGTGAGGGGTGTACTCACTTTTGTGAGATACTTTTATATGTAAGCTGCTATTGTTGATATCTAGCTTATCCTCTTTTGCTTTGTGTAATACTAACATTTTTCAATTTTGTATTACATGTTTGTTTATGTTCTCTTACTGAGAGGTCAGGCCATGAACATCCCATATATTCCCTTCCTTTGGGTTTGTTATGTGCTTATTCACTTGCCTAAATATTTTCTTAATTTCTGATACTAATTTCAGCACTCCTGAATTGCTTACACATTGCCCAGCTGTTTGTGGACTTTTTGAGTCACTGATCTGGAACAAGAATCCAGATCAGAAAGACCCACGTAATGTCAGGAACTTTTATGAACCTGCCGATTACTAGTCACAGTCAGTGACTCAAATGTTGAATCTATTGGATCAGAATGACAGCCAGGCAGCTAGGATTTTCAGAAGACCACAGCAGTGGCCACCTGTGTATTCACTTTTCACGGATTCCTTTGTTGCTATACATTTTTATAATAGTGCATAATTGTAAAAGAAAATTGTATAATGTATGGCCAGCTTAAGATGAATAAATCTGATTTCTTCCACATTTATGGCCGAGAAACATTTGAATTATTATAGCTCGCCTTTTAAAGGATGGATGATTTGACAAATTCTCGGGTGTAGGCATGCAAAAGGCTGTTCAGTTTATGTAAATTAAATGGCTTTAAGTTGATACTTGCAAAAAAGACAGCTTGAGTAAATTGATTCCATTCATAGGAAATTGTTGTGAAAAAACAAAACTGTAAATAAGTTAAGAGGAGCAGGGGAAGCTGCTGCTGAATATCTGAAAAAATTTCTTTTTTCAATAGAAAAGTCACAATTGCTAAAGGTGAAAACAGACATGACTGTCAAGAAATGTACTTCTCTTTTTTTTTTTTTGTGACCGTGTAATAAGGGGGAATATCTTCTGTCAGGTTTTTGTTGCTGTGTCCCAACCAGGGAGTTTTACCCTCTATTTTTAATGAGGACTGAAAAACATTGGAAAACTGCCATTGAAAGAGAGAATCTTTCAAAGGTGACACCAGTTTCTGTGTCTCCGAAATTTCCCACTTCTCCGTTTGTCTGTAGGACAGTCTGGAGGACTGTCTGCACCTAAATGCACCTAAATATCTTATTATATCTTTTCATGTGAGGCCTGTTCTGAGTGGAACCTGTCCTGTTAAACTGCTGTATGGTCTTGGCCACCATGCTGCAGCTCAGTTTCAGGGACTTGGCAATCTTCTTATAGACTAGGTCATCTTTATGTAGAGCAACAATTCTTTTTTTCAGGTCCTCAGAAAGTTCTTTTCCATGAGGTGCCATGTTGAACTTCCAGTGACCATAGTTACATAGTTACATAGTTACATAGTTAATAAGGTTGAATAAAGACACCAGTCCATCCAGTTCAACCTGAGTGAGTGTGGGTGCGTGTCTACAATTCTCCCTATCCCTGTACATTGTATCTCATTAAGATGCTCATCTATTATATTATTATTTATTTAAGGTACCCATATAGCGCTATCAATTTACGCAGTGCTCCACACATACATCGCACACTCACATCGGTTCCTACCCTCAAGGAGCCCACAATCCAAGGTCCCCAACTCACATTCATATACTAGGGCCAATTTTGGACAGAAGCCAATTAACCTACCAGCATGTCTTTGGAGTGTGGGAGGAATATGTGGAATGTATATGTATGTTTTTTTCTGGAACTATTTTACCTATGTGTTTATTTGCATAGGACTGCAGAAGTGCCTGAGGGCAGACGCCTACAAAGCAGAGTCCCAAGGCCTCCTTATGAAGAGGCGCCCCCGCTCGATCAAGGTGGGAGGGAAGACTTCTTTGGTTTTCAGGGGCTTGGCAAGAAGAGATCCTTGACGGGGGTCATCTCTGTGGTAGCCCTAGGCTACTCCCCAAAGACCCAATGAAAAGAAGGTCTTTATTTCAAGCGCTAGACCGATTGATGCCTCAGGGAGTCATATAGACCCCCTCAGAAGGGCAGGGTATGTGGTTTTATTCAAATCTCTTCACGGTACCAAAACCGATTGGAGATGTCAGACCCTTTTTAGATCTCAAAGATCTGAATCGCTTCCTAAACATCTGCTCTTTCTGCCTGGAGTCAATCCGGTCAGTCGTATCCACCCTACGGGGAGGAGAAGTTCTAGCATGAATAGACATCAAAGATGCATATCTACATGTGCCAATTTTCCCCGCTCATAAGAAGTTTCTGTGTTTTGCGGTGGAACAGCACCACTTTCGAATTGTGGCATTGCTCTTCGGGTTAGCCACCGCTCCCCAGGTTTTTACTAAAGTTTTGGCCCCAGTACTAACAAGACTAAGGGGGCAGAGTATAGCAGTAATGGCATACCTATACGACCTGCTACTGGTAGATCAGTCAGTAGCACGGTTAAACCAGGTGGTGTTCAGAACGGTCAGGTATCTGGAACACCTAGGTTGGATTCTCAACCTGGAGAAATCATCCTTACAACCAGCAAAGAGACTGGAGTATTTGGGCTCAGTCATAGATACAGCCCAGGAAAGAGTGTTTTTGCCCCAGGCAAAAGTCAACGCTATAAGAGAGCAGGTCTAGGAGCTCGGGACAAGTAAGGGTCCTTCCATTCGCCTTTGCATGAGGTTGCTAGGGAAGATGGTGGCTTCATTCGAAGCAGTTCCCTATGCCCGGTTTCATTCAAGACTGTTGCAATACAGTATTCTGTCTGCTTAGAACAAGGAAACCCAAGCTTTGAATTATCCAATGAGAGGGAGGTGAACCATATTCTGGCTTGGGCAGAGGAACATGTTCCTTGCCTGTCCGCAGTCTTCACCCCAGGAGTGGAGAATTAGCAGGCAGATTTCTTGAGCCACCACTAGTTGTTCCCGGGAGAATGGTCCCTACATCCCGATGTTTTTCTGGCCATATGCCAGAGATGGGGACCCCGGAACGTAGATCTGTTGGCATCCAGATTCAACAAGAAGTTGGACAGCTTTGTGTCAAGAACAAGGGATCCACTTGCACTCGGGACAGATGCGTTAGTGACCCAGTGGGATCAGTTTTCACTGATTTATGCATTCCCCCCAGTTCAGTTGCTACAGCGGCTTCTTCACAGGATCAAGGAGGAAGGGAAGCCTGTAATCCTAGTAGCTCCGGCGTGGCCCAGGAGATCCTGGTATGCAGGGATCATGAGGATGGCAGTAGGGGATTCGTGGACTCTTCCATATCGTCCAGACCTGCTGTCGCAGGGGCCGGTATTCCATCCTACCTTACAGTCGCTAAATTTGACGGTGTGGCTGTTGAAACCCACATCCTAAAGAATCGATGGCTTTCAGGTTTAGTGATTACAACCCTGATTAATGCTAGAAAGCCGGCCTCTAGGACCATTTATTATAGAGTCTGGAGGGCCTATACCTCCTGGTGTGAAACCAAGGGTTGGCACCCTCAAAAGTATGTCATAGATAGAATTCTTGCCTTTCTACAGTTGGGGGTAGAAATGAAGCTGGCCTTGAGTACGATCAGGGGTCAGATCTTGGCCTTGGCCTCTTGCTTCGCATTCTTTGGTCCAGGCCTTTATACAAGGGGTAACTCGGATAAGTCCACCAGTGAGGTCACCCTTGTGCCCATGGGATCTGAATCTAGTTCTGTCGGGTTTGCAAAGACAGCCCTTTGAGCCAATACACAATATTCCTTTGCTTCTTTTGACAAAGAAATTGGTTTTCTTAGTTGCGGTAACCTCCGCAAGAAGAATGTCAGAATTGGCTGCTTTTCCTGTAAAGAGCCATACTTGATTATTCATAGGGACAAGGTGAGGTTGCGTCCTCACCCAACATTTTTGCCTAAGGTAGTGTCAGGTTTTCATCTGAATCAGGATGTTTCCCTGCCTTCCTTTTTTCCAGAACCTTGTTCTGCATGAGAAAGATTGTTACATTCTCTCCATGTAGTGAGAGCAGTCAAGGCCAATCTGAAGGCGACAGCTCATACGTAAAACTGATGTTTTGTTTGTGCTGCCAGAAGGCCCCAGAAAGGACCAGGCAGCATCGGAATCAACTTTGCTAAGTGTATTCGTCAGGTGATTAGTCAGGTTTATAGTCGGAAGAAATGGGTTCCGCCTTTTCAGGTTAAAGCGCACTCTACCAGGGCAGTCAGTGCTTCATGGGCAGTGCATCACCATGCCTCTGTGGCTCAGATTTGCAAGGCCGCTACTTGGTCGTCAGTACATACATTCACAAAATTCTATTAAATGAATGTAAGTTGGCAGGAGGATGCCACCTTCGGGCGCAGTGTGCTGCAGGCAGCAGTATAGGTCCTCACGCCTGGCGGCCGTTTTGCTTTTTGTCTCCCTCCCCTCAGAAGGCATTGATTTGGGACATCCCACATAGTTATGACTATGGTGCTCTGTGTCCCGTGATGTACGAAAAAGAAAATAGTAAATTTTTAACAGCTTACCTGTAAAATCCTTTTCTTGGAGTACATCACGGGACACAGAGGTCCCACCCCTCTTATTGGGATATATATATATATATATATATATATATATATATATTGTGACAGCAGGAAGGTAAAGTCACCTGGTTGCATCCAGGGGGGTAGATATATTTCGCCCAGATTCAGGCTTTACGCCGACTTATACAACTAGGTGGAGAGTTGTATAAGGCTAGTGGGCTCATGGATGACTCATACCTCTAGGGAGAGTGTGGGGCGTCGTGCAGACAGGGAGTTGATGAGACCAGCTGAAGCTTGTCAGCTCATTTAGGCCTCTATAAGAACTCCCAGCTTCATTAGATGTTAGCTCATGCCTGGACCCAGACCTGTGTGGACTGTCTAGGGAGAGTGAACCCCTGTGCGGTGAGACAAAGCCTGTGTGGCTATTTGCTTGGACATTTAAAACCAGGGACTTAGGGACTAGGACAGCACTAGGCTGATCCCAGTTGTTAGTTAGGAAACCTGTATGTTTAGTCAGAGGTCAAGTTGACCAGGATTTATTTTGTTTATGTTTCTTTTTCTTTGCTGTGTTTTGTCACTGTAAATAGAAAATAAACCGCACCTTTTTGATTTTGAAAACCACAACCTCCGTTTGCTGGGCCTGTTTTTGTGTGGGGAGCCCATCTCGGGGGTCACACACACCCGCTGCCGAGCCAACCCCCTCACAGTTGGTGGAGAACCAGTGGCAGTTTTTTTTAAGCCAGCATGGAGGAGATACTGAAGCAGCTGGCTCTAGCAAATGCCAATCAACAGCAGACAAATGCAGGTTTGCAAAAGAACTTCGCAGCCCAGCAGCAAGCTCATCAACAGAGCCTTGCAGCCCAGCAGCAGACAAACGCAACTTTGCAACAGAGTCTGGAGGCTCAGCAACAAGCCCAGCAGCAATCTGAGGCCCGCTTCATAGACCTGTTGCAGAAGCAAGAGCAGAGACTACAACAACAGATGGAAGCAGTAATGCAGCAACGTCCGCAGACCAGTGAGGAAAGCCGTCCCACTAATACCGCATCCTTTGGGGTGAGTCGTTTATTGACAAAAATGACTGGAGAGGATGATCCAGAGGTATTTTTGACCACATTTGAAAGGACCGCTGAAAGAGAAAAGTGGCCTGAGGAGCAGTGGGCTGGACTGGTGGCTCCTCTGTTAACTGGTGAATCGCAGAAAGCTTACTATGACCTAGAGCCTAACCAAGCAAAAGACTATGTGGTGCTAAAAGCTGAAATATTAGCAAGGCTGGGTGTCACCCAGGCTGTCCGGGCTCAGCGTGTGCATAACTGGACTTTCCAGCTTGGAAAACCCCCCAGGTCTCAAATGTATGATCTCATTCACCTGAGCAGAAAGTGGCTACAGCCAGAGACTTTGTCCGCACCAAATATTGTGGAACGTGTTGTAATGGATCGGTTTTTGAGAGCTCTTCCTACTGCCATCCAAAAGTGGGTATGCCATGGAGACCCAGAGACGGCCGATGGTCTTGTGGATCGTGTGGAGAAATACTTGGCTACAGAGAACCTGACGGCCTCTTCCAGAGACACTCGGACTTTCCACCCTAAGACCAGACCATCCCCAGGGGCGGATAAGAGGATTCCAAGGGGTGAGGGTGGAGAGAGTGAGAGGGTGGGAGCTCTACCCCAAGTTTGGCGAGAACAGCCTGGGAAATCAGCGGCTCAAGAGGCCGCAAGAAGGATCGTTTGCTACCGCTGCCGGCAAGCGGGACATATTGCAGCCAATTGCCCGGTTGTGGAGGAACCCATGCAGTGTGACTTTCTGACGGGCAGACGTCAGTCGCTGTGTGCGACAGTCGCATGCACTGCCATTCGAGGAACTGAGAAACATTTATGCAAAATGTGTGTTAATGGTAGAAATGTTGTGGTATTGCTGGATTCAGGTAGCCTTGTGACCCTGATAAAGGCTGAGTTAGTTAAAACAGAGGTCTCTGGGAATAGCAAGGTAGCTGTTATTTGTGTGCATGGGGACACCCGAGAGTATCCAGTGACTACAGTGTGTTTCGAGACCCCCAAAGGTACCCTCTCTCATCCAGTGGGCTTAGTATCTCAGTTACCGCATGACGCCATTGTGGGAAGGGATTTTCCGAAGTTCTGGGAACTGTGGGATGATCCTGAGCCCCCCACTGGTGCCCCTATGTACCAGGAATGTGATAGCCAGAACTCCCCTGAGAGTGGTGAGGACTCTCCGGAATTTCCCTTATCAGTATTGGCAGGGGAGACTCAAGAAACTGGAGAGGAGCCCACCTCCTCAGACGAAAACCTACCGTCTGTGGAGTTTTCTGATCTTGAGGTTCACAGGGAAAACTTTGCCACAGAACAGTTGAAAGACCCCGCCCTAATAAAGGCACGGGAAAACGTAGTGAAAATAGATGGCGAGTTAGTGAACCCAGATAATACCTGCACTTACCCATACTTCAGCGTAGAGAAGGACCTACTGTATCGGGTGGCAAAAAGGGCAGAAGAAACCGTTGAGCAGCTTGTGGTGCCCAAACCTTACAGGAAGTTGGTGTTGGAGTTGGCCCATGGGCACATTCTTGGAGGTCATCTGGGGACAGAGAAAACCCGAGAGAGGGTATTACAGAGATTCTATTGGCCGGGGGTGATGAAGGACATAGAAAATTATTGTTCCTCCTGCCCTGTGTGTCAGAGGTCGGCCCCGATGCCACATTTCCGTAGCCCGCTGGTCCCTCTACCCATCATTGAGGTCCCGTTTGAGAGGATCGCCATGGATTTGGTAGGTCCTATAATCAAGTCCGCTAGGGGCCACCAGTACATATTAGTTATAATGGACTATGCCACCCGTTATCCAGAAGCGATCCCTCTCCGAAATACCTCGGCCAAAACCATAGCCAAAGAGCTATCTCTTGTGTTTAGCCGGGTGGGTATTTGTAAAGAACTGCTTACGGACCAAGGTACACCCTTTATGTCCCGGGTTATGAAGGAGCTGTGTAAATTGTTCAAAGTGACGCAATTACGTACATCTGTGTATCACCCCCAAACCGATGGGCTGGTTGAAAGATTCAACAAAACCCTAAAACAAATGTTGAAGAAAGTGGTGGATAGAGATGGAAAGGATTGGGACTGTCTACTTCCTTATTTGATGTTTGCTATTAGGGAGGTGCCCCAATCCTCTACGGGATTCTCCCCCTTTGAGTTACTGTATGGGAGACACCCAAGAGGACTGTTGGATATTGCCAAGGAAACTTGGGAAAGTGAGAGTTCTCCCCACAGGAGTGTGATTGAGCATGTCGCCCTGATGCAAGACCGAATTGCACAGGTAATGCCCATCGTGAAGGAACATTTGGCCCAAGCGCAGTTAGCACAGCAGAGAGTGTACAACCGTGGAGCCAAGACCCGTACCTTTTCCCCGGGGGATAGGATACTGGTACTTGTCCCTACGGTTGAAAGTAAATTCCTTGCCAAATGGCAAGGCCCCTACGAGATAATGGAAAAAGTGAGCGAAGTGAATTACAAGGTCAGACAACCAGGAAGGCGAAAGCCCGAACAGATCTATCACGTTAATCTGTTGAAAGCCTGGAGGGATAGAGAGTCCCTAGTCGCAGACACTTGGTCACCAGCTCAAACTGGTTGCGTGATTCCTGAGGTTGGAATAGCAGCCACCTTGTCACCACCCCAACAACAGGAGGTTAAGGAGTTTGTGCTTCGCAACAAGGAGGTATTCTCTGAGCTGCCGGGACAAACATCTGGGGTAGAGCATGACATCATTACCCCGCCCGGTGAAAGGGTGAAGTTAAAACCCTATCGGATCCCAGAGGCCCGACGGGAGGCAATACGGGAGGAAGTACAGAAAATGCTGAACTTAGGGGTGATAGAGGAGTCCCAAAGTGATTGGTCTAGTCCCATTGTGTTGGTGCCTAAACCGGATGGGAGCTGGCGATTTTGTAACGATTTTCGTCAGTTGAACAAAGTTACAAAATTTGACACCTACCCCATGCCACGTATAGATGAGTTGATCGACCGGCTGGGAACAGCCCGATACATGACGACTCTTGACCTCACAAAAGGGTATTGGCAAATCCCCCTGGCCAAGTCGGCCAAAGAGAAAACCGCATTTGTAACCCCAGACGGGGCGTTCCAATATAAAAGAATGCCGTTCGGGTTACAGAATGCGCCGGCCACATTCCAGCGGAAAATGGACCAGATGCTGAGGCCCCATCGGAAGTATGCTGCGGCTTACCTGGATGACGTAATTGTCCATAGCACAGATTGGGCCTCACATCTGCCAAAAGTGCAAGCAGTCCTGGACTCTGTTCGGGAAGCGGGGTTTACGGCTAACCCCAAGAAGTGTACCATTGGGCAGGAGGAGGCCAAATATCTTGGGTACACCATTGGGAGGGGAGTAATAAAACCCCAACTCAACAAAGTCGAGGCCATCCAGAGTTGGCCACGTCCCAACAGCAAGAAGCAGGTACGAGCCTTTCTGGGAATCGCTGGGTATTATCGGCGATTCATTCCCCACTTTGCTTCTAAGGCTGTGCCCCTAACCAACCTGACGAAGGGGAAAGGGTCGGTCATGATTAAATGGACCCCCGAGGCTGAGGCAGCATTCCAATTCTTGAAACAAGCCTTATGTAGCCAGCCAGTGTTGTACTCACCCGACTTCTCTAAAGACTTTGTCGTACAAAGTGATGCGTCAGATGTGGGGTTAGGAGCAGTATTGTCCCAGGTCTGGAACGGGGAAGAGCACCCAGTCATTTACCTCAGCAGGAAGTTGAAGTCCCATGAGGTAAATTACGCCACCGTTGAAAAGGAGTGTTTAGCGGTGAAGTGGGCTCTAGATTCCCTTCGGTACTACCTGCTAGGTAGGCACTTTGACTTGGTTACGGATCACGCTCCGTTAAAGTGGATGGCTCAAAACAAGGAAACAAATAGAAGAGTGAATAGGTGGTTCCTGGCCCTCCAGGAATTCAACTTCACAGTAAAGCATCGCCCTGGCGTTCAAATGGGGAATGTGGATGCTTTGTCTCGAGTACATGAATGCCTGATTGCTGGTGTTCCAACCCCGAGGTTAAAACAAGAGGGGGGGGTATGTGACAGCAGGAAGGTAAAGTCACCTGGTTGCATCCAGGGGGGTAGATATATTTCGCCCAGATTCAGGCTTTACGCCGACTTATACAACTAGGTGGAGAGTTGTATAAGGCTAGTGGGCTCATGGATGACTCATACCTCTAGGGAGAGTGTGGGGCGTCGTGCAGACAGGGAGTTGATGAGACCAGCTGAAGCTTGTCAGCTCATTTAGGCCTCTATAAGAACTCCCAGCTTCATTAGATGTTAGCTCATGCCTGGACCCAGACCTGTGTGGACTGTCTAGGGAGAGTGAACCCCTGTGCGGTGAGACAAAGCCTGTGTGGCTATTTGCTTGGACATTTAAAACCAGGGACTTAGGGACTAGGACAGCACTAGGCTGATCCCAGTTGTTAGTTAGGAAACCTGTATGTTTAGTCAGAGGTCAAGTTGACCAGGATTTATTTTGTTTATGTTTCTTTTTCTTTGCTGTGTTTTGTCACTGTAAATAGAAAATAAACCGCACCTTTTTGATTTTGAAAACCACAACCTCCGTTTGCTGGGCCTGTTTTTGTGTGGGGAGCCCATCTCGGGGGTCACACACACCCGCTGCCGAGCCAACCCCCTCACAATATATATATATTGCTTTGCTACAAAAACTGAGGTACTCCCTGGATGGGAGGGGTTATATAGGGAGGGGGACTTCCTGTCTTTTGAGTGTACCAATGTCCATTCACCTATAGGTGGCGTATAACCCACATAGTTATGACTATGGTGCTCTGTGTGCCGTGATGTACTCCAAGAAAAGGATTTTACAAGTAAGCTGTTATAAAAATCCTATTTTTTGACTTACCAATAAAATCAGTTTTGCAGATTACAGTATGGGACACGGGATTTCCAATCATGGGGAACAATCACTCCATTAGCTTTACTATTATTTTCAATCCCTTGATTCTATTCATGCATAGTCATATGTCTTTGTTTATATGTTACAGTATGCCTCTCTTTGTATATGCAGAATTTAGCAGTCCGCTTCTATCCCTGGCAAGCGACCTCCGAGCTGCAGCCACACACTCAGTGTGTTTATTCCAGCTTCCTGAGTTTGGTGAGCAGGGTTTGCTGGCCACTGTATGCATTCAAAGGGAGAGTAGGTATTCCTCAGTATCACAGGCTTGAAAAAGAGGTGTTGCCGCCTCAAAATGTGTAGCCACGCCCCTCCATACCCTGCAGAATCTGATGTAATTGGTCAAGTTCCAAGCTATCAGACTGGTTTCTGAGTTTATATATCCTATGGTTTTGAGCTTGTGCATCTCATAACACTGGGTTGCTCCCATCTGCTTCAAATGACCCAGGTCCTCATGGTTGACAGCTTTTAAGCTGATATGTGCATTTATTCCTACTTCATGTGAGTGGCTAATTTGCATTTTTTACTAATACATGATTTAATCTGATGCACCTTCTTGTGTCTCCTTCACGGACATGGCATAGTCCAACTGGATTCTTGTTGAGTGCCAGTAGAGTAGTCCACCGCTAAACGGACAAATACATTTCTCTGAGATCCAGCATGCTGATGGGAAGGTGGGCCTCCTCCGGCGACCAAGTCTGACATCCATTTTGAGAGTGTTCCATGTTTTTGGAAGAAAAAGCCTTCCCTAGAGCCTTAGTTGGTAATACACCTTGCTATGGGGGAGTCTGGAATTGGGAGTAAGGCGCATAGGACTAAGGACTGAATTTGTTTGTCCCACACTGCCAGAATAAGTTGAAATGGTCTGGAGTTAAACTGGAAATATGATACAGCCTCGAAGCAAGCAACTATTTGACCCAAGACCCTCATGCAGGCATGAAGTGAGGGCTTCCCTTAGGAAAGATTTTGGACAAGGCTGCGTCTTATGTCAGGCTCAGGTAATCCAATCTGTGACTGATCCAGTGAGGACTTGTTCAGATTGAGGATTCAACCAAAGCTCTAAAAAAGAAGGAGGGGGGGGATGCGGGACTTTAAATGAGACGCAGGAAAACCTACATCTCCATCCCTAATAAAATATAAATAAGCAGAAAATTGGGACTTTAAACTAAGCATGTTCAATGTGTCCAGAAGTTTGGTCAATAATAAAAATATGTATGTACCGTATTTATCGGCGTATAACACGCACTTTTTTCCCCTGAAAATCAGGGGAAAATCGTGGGTGCATGTTATACGCCGATACTGACATCCCTGAGCTGTCTCCGCTGACTGTGAGCGGAGCGGAGCGAGATACACATAGCCGAATGTACTCGGCTATACTCGGCTTTTCTCGGCTCCGCTCACAGTCACGCCCAGTCCCGCCATTGGACCTGTGTTATGTCCATCATAGGGCGGGACTCGGCGTGACTGTGAGCGGAGCCGAGAAAAGGCGAGTATAGCCGAGTACACTCGGCTATGTGTATCTCGGCGGCGGCTCCGCCCAGTCCCTGCGTCCCCTGCATCCCCTGCGTCCCCGCCGTTCTCGGCGGCGTCCGCACAGTCTCGACGCCAATTTTAAAATGATGCACGGCGACACTGGGGCAAGGCTGCACGGCGACACTGGGGCAAGGCTGCACGGCAACTCTGGGGCAAGGCTCCATGGTGACTCTGGGGCAAGGCTGAAATGGACTCTGGGGCAAGGCTGCAATGGACACTGACAAGGCTGCACTGTGACAAGGCTGCAATGGACACTGACAAGGCTGCACTGTGACAAGGCTGCAATGGACACTGACAAGGCTGCACTGTGACAAGGCTGCAATGGACACTGACAAGGCTGCATTTAAATGTAAGTTATTTTTCCTTAAACTTCCCTGCTAAAAGTTTTTTTCCCTAAAATTTCCTCCTAAACTTGGGGTGCGTGTTATACGCCGGTGCGTGTTATACGCCGATAAATACGGTATTTATTATCTGGACAGTAAAAAACTGTCTCATATTGAATACAACAATTGATAAGCATACAAAAAGCATGTACATTAATTACCATTGTCCTTCGAAAGTAACATAAACATGGAGGACGATATTTAATGCCACATTGTGTAGTGTACTGTTATGCTATGATCTATTTCTAGGACAATGGTCTTTAATGTATAAATTTTTTGTATGTTTATCAATTGTTGTATTAAATATGACATATAAGGCAATTTTTAACTGTCCAGATAATAAATACATATATATTTTTATTATTGACCCATTTTCTGGCCACATTGAACATGCTTTAATTAAAGTCTCAATTTGCTGCTTATTTACATTAGTAAAAGTCTTCTCCTGATGAGGCCAGACCCTATGCATAATAGGCTTTACTAATGAGTGGACAGGGAAAGCCTTGGCTGGTTTAGGCAATATAAGGGACCCCAAGCTGGACACCTTGGGGTGAGCAGACTCAGGCTGCTCTAATACTAAGCAAGCTTGAATGAAATCACTGCTACAAGCGTCTAATCCTGATCCCTTTGCTCAGAAGAGGGATCATCTACACCTAGCACTTCGTTCTCAGGTCACATGTCTGGCTCAATGGTAAATTCAAAGACCAGTTCATTAGGGGAGGTCAAAGGTGCATGGGTGTGACTTCTGCTTTATATGGCCTTAATATGACCTTAATTTTTGCCCGTGAAATTGCACTGTGACAAAAAATTCCTCTCTTGGACAGAAGAGAGGAAGCTTGAGTGGAAGACAGGCCAACAAAAGGCTGGGGTTAACCATTACAGTAAAGGCTATTGAGGCCCTGAAGGGGTAAACTACCATCCCTGTTGGAACTAAGTGTTGAGCCTGAGCTAGTGAGTCCATCTGACAATCTTTTGTGTGCTTGTGTTCTGCCATGCTTGTGAAATATTGCTTGGGGGGCACTCATGACCTCTGCCACGGTGCAGAGGGGTGGAAGTCCTCTGTGGGCTTGGAGACTGCTATACGCCCAAGCATACCAAAGATCGTCAGATGGACTCACTAGCTGTTTTTTGCTGGTTAGAAGGTGCTCCCAGAAATAGGAAAAGGCAGGGCATGTGCACTACAGCTGCAGTAAACCAAATGAGGGTAAGGCACTGCAGAACCACACACCCCACAGGGTTTAGGAGACAAAAAGACATCCTGGGCATATATATTTAAGGGCTTTCCAATTCCTGTTTCCGAAGACTTATTTTATCACTCTCATTAACACCCTCTCATCCAGTCCCCATCAACTCTTCTCTACCTTTAACTCTCTACTTTGTCCTCCACTGCCTTCACCCACTAACTCACTCACTGTCCAGGAGATCGCCAATCACTTAACCACTTCAATGTTGGGCACTTTCTCCCCTTCCTGCCCAGGACAATTTTCTGCACTTCAATACTGTCGCACTTTGAATGACAATTGCGCGGTCATGCAACACTGCACCCCAACTAAATTTTTATAATTTTCTTCCCACAAATAGAGTTTTCTTTTGGTGGTATTTGATCACCACTGGGGTTTTTTTTTTTGCTAAACAAACTAAAAAAGACCAACATTTTTAAAGAAGAAAAAACGTTTTCTCCTTCACTGACAGGCACTGATGAGGCGGCACTGATTGGCACTGATTAGTTGGCACTGATGAGGAGGCATTTATATGTAGAATTGATGGGCACTGATAGGTGGCATTGATATGCAGCACTGATGAGCATCAATAGGCGGCACTGATACGTAGCACTGATGGGCACTGATAATCGTCTCTGATAGGTGGCACTGATGGGCACTGATAGGTGGCACTGACAGGCGGCACTGATTGGTGGTACTGTTTGGCACTGACAGGTGGGACTGATGGGCAGCACTGATGATGAGGTACTGATGAGGTACTGACAGGTGTTACTGCTGGGCACTGATTGGCACTGTGGTGGGCACTGATATGGGAACCGATTGGCACTGATATGGGCACTGACATCCATTTCTTATAGGGCACTGACTGGCAGCTGATGGGCACTTATTGGCAGCTGTGGTGGCACATCTGATGGGGCTGTGATGATAATCAATGTGCTGATTATCAGCACAGACCCCCCTCTGACAGGGAAAGTCGCCGATTGGCTCTCCCTGTCAGTGCGAACCGAGGAATGCCGTTTACCGGCACTTCCTGGTTCACACGATGATCAGCTGTGATTGTTTACAGCTAATCACGTGGTAAGGATCCTCCGTCAGATGCTTTATACCACGATCGGAGATGCAGTGTGTCAGACTGACACACAGCACCTGGGATCGCCGTGCTGCACGCCCTTGCGGGCGCGTGCCGGCATGTTATCATGCTGGACATCATATGACGCCCAGTCAGTATAACCGAACCACCACTCATTCTGCTATAGGCCTGGGATTGATATCATTTGTGATGAGATTTTTACTGTACATAGATCTCCCCCATTTAACAATTCATGCCCACAGGTATACATATACTTTCCTCATTCAAGCCCGCTACTATAGATGAGATTACTAAACTTTTTTCTTATGTCCACCTACCCACTGGAACCTGTTTCCTCCCAAATTCTATGGTCACCCTCTGGCTCTATCCTACACTCTCTAACTCACAATCTCTCCCTCTCTTCTGGCATCTTCCCCAACTCACTAAAATATGCACTGGTCACCAATACACTTCAAAAGTCCTCATTGATTCCCACCAATCTTAACAACCTACATCTCCTAATAATTCAACCACAATACCCCTCTTTCCTTGGTGGTTGAATTATCATGCATTCAGCAATCAATGTGCATCTACATGTCCTTCTCAACTTTGTATAGGAAGGCAATGTATACTATTGTACATCCACAGTAACCTGAGGATTTTCATATGTATATATATTTACACTAAACATTTACCTTTTATGAATATAGTCTGTTATTTTTGTCTGGTTGCAACAAAGTCCCATGGGTGTTTTAGAAGAGGAGCCTTTACTGGCTGGAAAAAAAAAAAAAAAAAATCAACAGCCCATTCAGGAGATGAGCATTCGAGCATAGAACCGCTTGATGCTCCTAAACGCTGTAAATGCGCCTATACTTTAGGCGTGTTGAGAGCTTGGGCATTCAGTCACCCCAATGTGTACAATTTATTAATATTCTGACCAATAGACTGAACGAATCCCCAAATGCTTGATGGGCCTAAACACCTGTGCAAAATGCGGCTTTAAGCTAGTTTTTTAAGCAGCTT
The DNA here is from genome assembly GCA_029206835.1 of Rana muscosa. Taxonomy (NCBI): domain Eukaryota; kingdom Metazoa; phylum Chordata; class Amphibia; order Anura; family Ranidae; genus Rana; species Rana muscosa. Next base: position 268,065,646 of record CM055123.1, on the reverse strand, counting down.
TTCTGCTGCCAGGAGAAAAAGCATTCAGGGGAGCTGAGCAAATGCTGGGTGTGCATTAGAGCCGGTTCACACAGGGGCAGCACGACTTTGGGGGCAACTCGGCAGGCCGATCTCAAGACGACTTGAGAGGCGACTTGCAAAATGACTTCTGTATTGAAGTCAATGCAAGTCGCCCCCAAAGTCGTACAAGAACCTTTTTCTAAGTCGGAGCGACTTGCGTGGCTCCTATTAGAACGGTTCTATTGAATAGAGCGGAGCGCGACTTGTCAGGCCTCTGAGTCACCTGGTGAGTCGCCCCTGTGTGAACGGGCTCTGAGGCATGAGGGTTTACAACCACTTTGAAAATATATCATTAGGAAACTAAAGAAAGGTTGATATACATTTGTGAATATTATGTTTATTATATTTTTTATAGTTTCACTTTTTCTTCAAAGATAGTAGCGACAGCCTTAAAATAAACAACATTTTCTGGTCAGTCTACACAAATGATCTGTCAACACAGGACAATATATTGGTGTTAAAATAAAAGCTGTACATTTATAAATGTAAACATTATTTTAGAAAAAATAGAGATAGGAAGTGGATTTATCACAGTTCCCATTCTACAAAGAGGACTCACAATCCCGGTGTAATTTGTGCATCATAAAAGGCTGATTTTTTATTCAGGCTCGGGATAAAATTATCAGCTATTAAGCTTTGTTTTCTTCTCCTGCAGCAGACAGATTTCTGGCTAATGATAAAGCTGCTAAATTTGTAGAAAAAAAGATCCATTTCTAAATTAAACAGGTTTCTGCCCATAGTTCTACCCACTCCTACTTTCTAACTTGTTAAAAAAACAAAAATAAATAAATAATTGTATGCTTATCTACAGGATGCAGGTTTTCATACTATTCTCACCTTAATGAGGCCCTTTTCCTTTGTGGTTTTTGCACTGGATACCTTGAACTTGGTACGTTATACATATTATGGACCTTCAGCACAACAGTCAAGTACATTCTATAACCATTTCTAATGATGCTTTGCAAATGAGTCAGCGACTTAGCGTACATGAGCTTCCTTCTACAAACACATGCAATACAAAACAGTAATGCGGTGTACACACGATCGTTTTTCATGCCATTTTTTTAACCAACGTTTTTCTCGTCGTTTTTTTTCATGTTTCCTCTCAAGCCTGTCTTGCATCCACTCGATCATTAAAAAAAACGCTCGAGCAAAGTGCAGTGACGTACAACACGTACGACGGCACTATAAAGGGGAAGTTCCATTCGAATGGCGCCACCCTTCATGTTAGTAAACTTTGTTGAGCGGCGATTCACGCTTTTCAGCCTCGTGCTTTTCAGTCCGTTACAGCGTGACGAATGTGCTATCTCCATTACGAACGCTAGTTTTACCAGAACGAGCGCTCCCGTCTCATACTTGATTCTGAGCATGAGCGTTTTTTTTCCCCTCGTAAAAGCATACACACTATCGTTTTTCACGTCGTTAAAAAAAACGACATGAAAAACGACTTGAAAAAATAGAGTATGTTCAAAATTTTTAATGGCCGTTTTTCACGCCGTTAAAAATGCTCTGGAGCATACACACGATCGGTTTTAATGGCCATTTTAAAAAATGGCATTTATAACGGCATGAAAAACGATCGTGTGTACGCCGCATTAGGCCACACAGCGATCCTCTGTAGTTCCTCCAAGAAAAGTTTATTGGAAGCAAGTAAAGAGGACACTCCACCTGCTGGCTTTCTCTGATTCCTGAGAGTCCTTTTCTGTGAATACAACCAGCGTCATCCACTGCATTAATGCTATACCTAGTATAGAGTAATATGTAGTGCTCCTATCAGGGTAGTATATAATATTGTGCATGTCTCCTGCTCTTTTCTTCTTTAACCACTTCAATACAGGGCACTTTCCCCCCTTCCTGCCCAGGACAATTTTCAGCTTTCAGCACTGTCACACTTTGAATGACAATTGCGCGGTCATGCAACACTGTACTTTTTTATTATTTTCTTCCCACAAATAGAGCTTTCTTTTTTGTGGTATTTGATCACCTCTGTGGTTTTTATTTTTTGCTAAACAAACTAAAAAAGCCCGACATTTAAAAAAAAAAAAAGTTTCTTAGTTTCTGTTACAAAATGTTGTTTTCTCCTTCACTGACGGGCACTGATGAGTTGGCACTGATAAGGTGGCACTGTTGGGCACTGATGAGGAGGCACTAATATGCAGCACTGATGGGCACCGATAGGCGGCACTGATGGGCACTAATAGATAGCCCTGATAGGCAGCACGGATCATGAGGTACTGACAGCCTTTACTGATGGCCACTAATTGGCATCTGTGAAGGTCACTGACTGGCAGCTTATGGGCAGTAAATGGCAGATGTGGTGGGCACCTCTGATGGGGGCTGAGCTGATAATCAATACGGTTCTTATCAGCGCAGATCCCCCCTCTGACAGGAGAGTTGCTGATCGGCTCTCCCTGTCAGAGGCTCTTTACATAGATCGGAGTTGCGGTGTGTCAGAGTAGCACACCACACCACCGATCGCTGCGCTGTGCGCCCGCGATCGCAGCTTATCCTGCTGGACATCATATGACGTAACCACCGCCCGGCCGTCATTCTGCTATAGGCTGGGTGGGAAGTGGTTAAGAGTTAAGAGAGATTTCAAATCCTGAGACTGTTCTTGGTCTACAAATATATTTCAGGGATCTGTCTTCCACTGCTTGCCAAGAGCTTCTAAGGCTGCGTTCACTCTTATGCAAATTGGATGTGGGTTTCTCCACATCCAATTTGCATGACAGGACAGTGTGTCCGGCTCTCAATGGAGCCAGTTTAAACATCTCCAGGGCATCCGCGGTCAGCACTGAAGAGGGGTCTTGTGCGTCTTTGGCTCTGAATCAGGTGCAAATTCAGGCAGAAATTTGGACCTGATTCGCACCTGAATCGGTGTACAAGGACGCACCAGACCCCCTGCTGTGAGCCGCGGCTGCAGCAAGTGTGAACCCAGCCTCAAAGTGGAGTTCCACCCAAAATGCTTATCTGCCGCCCCCCCCCCTCCGGTACCACATTTGGCACCTTTCGGGGGGGGGTGTGAATACCTGTTTTTGACAGGTATCGGTCCCCACTTCCGAGAGACCTTGCCATGGTGAGATCACTCAGAAGTTCTGCCACCCTCCTCTTCCCCCCCCACCGCTGGGCTATTCAGAAAGTTCAGCACGCAAGGCTTCACTGCTGGTTTCCCTTACAGGCAATGGCGGCGGCAGCGCCCGAGAGCTGATGGAAACATTACGTGGAATGCTGACATTGCAGGATTCCAGGACAGGCAAGTGTCCGAATATTAAAAGTCAGTAGCTACAGTATGTGTAGCTGCTGGCTTTTGATTTTTTGCTGGGGGGGAACTCCGCTTCAAGCTTCTAAGAAAATGTATAGTAAACAGGGTCATGCTGCTAATAAGGGAAACACAATGGGTGATGACAATGAGGCCGGAGTGTCTATCCTGGACACTCCATCCTCACTGAATATTCAGCTCTGTGTATGTTCAGCCCCTGGGCAGTAAAGCATCATCGGTTGTGCTGATGCAGGTGGTCCAAAGGGCCTGCCTTCTAGCAACCAATGACAACAATACAAGTCTCACAGCAAAATGACACTGTGTGGCACCTCAGGCGGCATTTACCCCCAAGCATGGACCTGACTGTTAATTTGATACATGGTTCTGTGATATCTCATGGGCAAGTAATGAACCGATGACAGTCAGCATCTCTTGTTGATTAGGACAGAACATGAGACGGGACAAATCTTGCTGGTGCAACGTAAAAAAAAGATCTGAGACTAAGAATACCAACAAATGAGTCTTTGTGTCATTTATCCTGGAACTCTTGAACATACCCACTATTCTTGATCACCACCACATAAAAGCTTTTCATGAACCACAACCGATGAGCATGTCAAAAGCAGAAATAAGCATCATGAAAATCATGTAAATTAATCATTGCAAGAGCTAAACATAGAGATTGCAATATTTTATGGAGGCCCTGAGCTCAAACAAAATGTAACCCTTATCTAACACATGTCCATATGAAGCCTTCAGTAAAGTAGAGCAGACAATTGGAAAGTCTGACAGTTTTACCTGTATTATAAGCTTGTAGATGCAGATACACAGAAACTGAAGTCGTATACTGTCTGACATGCCCAAGACGTATAAGAATCTCATTCAACCTAAAATTGTCTAACCAAAGTTGAAAAACTGACCTTGAAATCTGTATTGTCATTAGTGATGAGCCGAACACCCCCGGGTTCGGTTCGCACCAGAACCCGCGAACAGACCGAAAGTTCGCGCGAACATTAGAACCCTATTAAATACAATGGATGCGAACGTTCGGATTCTAAAGTGCTAATTATAACGACTATTATCCATGTTATTGTCCGAAACAGAGTTTGGGAACCCGGCTTCTGCACCAGGGGACATGTATCAATGCAAAAAGAAGTTTTAAAAACGGACGTTTTCCGGGAGCAGTCATTTTAATGATGCATAAAGTGAAAAAAAAAAAGTCAAATATTCCTTTAAATATTGTACCTGGGGGGTGTCTAAAGTATGCCTGTGAAGTGCCACGTGTTTCCCGTGTTTAGAACTGTCCCTGCACAAAATAACATTTCTAAAGGGAAAAAAGTCATTTAAAACTGCTTGCGGCTTTAATGCAATGTCTGGTCCCGGTAATATGGATGAAAATCTTTAGGAAAAATGGCATAGCTACCCCATCAACCCCCCCCCCCCCTACCCCAGCCCATTACCAGCCCCTTTGGGTCTTGTATGGATATTAAGGGGAACCCCGCACACAAAATAAAAAAGGACCTATATACTCTGAACAGCCGTATACAGGCGGTGCATACAAGACAGGGACTGTAGGTTTGTTCTTATGTAGAATCTGTTTATAATTTTGAACAGCTGCATTGTTTAAGTGGAGCTCCATGGCAAATTCCTTTTTTTGTAGTTTTTTGTAAAACATAGGGAACGGTTATCACCCCTGTCACATTTTTTTTGCTGTCTGTGCCCCTGTTCAGAACATTTCACCTCACTTTGCGTCCCAATGACAACTGTTTTTGAAATGTGGTGTTTTTATTGAAACAAGGATTGGTGATAAAGCATCAGTAGAGAGGAGACACCTTTCTCCCATATTAATTCTTACAGGAGAGAATTTTCCTTCCAAGGGGTAGATTTCCTCTCACTTCCTGTTGTCTTCTTCCGTTTGCAAGTAGTAGTAGTTTGTAAGTTGGATGTTTGAAAGTAGGGACCTTCCGTATATACTCTGCAGAAATTGGCCCCTTAGGTGTTGGTGTTGGCACAACACTGAAAGCACTCACAGTTATTCTTGGTGGGTGCTGGAACGCCCTTCTGTCAAGTATAATATCAGGAATTGTAATAACATATAATTGTTGATCAGTGGTAGTAAAAATTGGGCCTTTGATGGTGGTGCTGGTGCCCCAACACTGTAAGGCCTGACAGTTACTCTTGGTGGGCGCAGCAATGGTCCCTGCTGTGAATTATTAGATCAATAATTATAATTGCATGCCCCTGTTGAACAGGGGCTGAAAAATTGGGCCTTTGGTGGTGGTGGTGGTGGTGATGGTGGTGCTGGTGCCACAACACTGTAAGGCCTGACAGTTACTCTTGGTGGGCGCAGCAATGCTCCCTGCTGTGAATTGTTAGATCAATAATTATAATTGCATGCCCCTGTTGAACAGGGGCTGTAAAATTGGGCCTTTGGTGGTGGTGGTGGTGGTGATGGTGGTGCTGGTGCCACAACACTGTAAGGCCTGACAGTTACTCTTGGTGGACGCAGCAATGCTCCCTGCTGTGAATTATTAGATCAATAATTATAATTGCATGCCCCTGTTGAACAGGGGCTGAAAAATTGGGCCTTTGGTGGTGGTGGTGGTGGTGATGGTGGTGCTGGTGCCACAACACTGTAAGGCCTGACAGTTACTCTTGGTGGGTGCAGCAATGCTCCCTGCTGTGAATTATTAGATCAATAATTATAATTGCATGCCCCTGTTGAACAGGGGCTGAAAAATTGGGCCTTTGGTGGTGGTGGTGGTGGTGATGGTGGTGCTGGTGCCACAACACTGTAAGGCCTGACAGTTACTCTTGGTGGGCGCAGCAATGCTCCCTGCTGTGAATTATTAGATCAATAATTATAATTGCATGCCCCTGTTGAACAGGGGCTGAAAAATTGGGCCTTAGGCACTGGTGGCACAACACTGCAACCCCTCACAGATACTGTACTTGGAGCACAGCAATGAGGCCTGTTGCAAAGTATTGCATCAAAAATTTTAATTACACGCCCCTGTTAAACAGGGGCTGAAAAATTGGGCCTTAGCCACTGGTGGCGTCACCCATAAACCAAAATGATCTTCCAAGCTATCATCGTTAATCGTATCATTGAGGAGGAGGAGGAGGATAGCCAGTCAACATAACAGCACAGGCACTCAGCATCAGCATCAGTCTTGAAGGGATGTGACATTTTAAAATCAATTAGTCTGTTATATCAGCATCTGGTGTGTGGTAGCTGGTGGTGATCCAAGACTGGTTCATCTTGATGAAAGTCAGTCGATCAACCGAGTCGGTGGACAGGCGCACCCTGTGATCCGTGACAAATCCTCCAGCAGCACTGAATGAGCGTTCTGAAAGAACGCTGGATGCAGGACAGGCCAGTAGCTCAATTGCATACTGTGCAAGCTCTGGCCAGTGATCCATCCTCAAGACCCAGTAAGCCAGAGGATTTTCGGTGGGGAAGGTGTCCAAGTCTGACCTTGCCCCTTGGTATTCCTGCACCATGTATATCAGACGCTGGCGATGGTTGCTGGAACCGATCATACTTTGGGGCTGCGGACTAAAGAATTGTCTGAACGCATCGGTCAGACGGCCACCTTCCCCACCGCTCCTTCTTTGACTGCCCGAAGCCTCAGCAACTCGTTGTCCAGGACCAGGAGTTTGTAACCTCCCAGTCTCTGGGAACGCGTTGCACAGACCTTTCTGCAAGGCCTCCCGGAGTTGTCTCATCCTCTGCTCCCTCTGCGACGGTACGATAAGGTCCGCAACCTTACCCTTGTACCGTGGATCAAGGAGAGTGGCCAGCCAGTAATGGTCCCTCTCCTTGATCCGAAGAATACGAGGATCCTTCCGCAGACTTTGCAGGATCAGGGAGGCCATGCAGCGTAGGTTAGCTGAGGCATTCAGTCCGGAGTCCTCTGGGTCACTAAGGACGACATGATCCGCAGCCACCTCCTCCCAGCCACGTACAAGTCCACTGGTTTCTTGGGACTGTAAATCATCCCTAAAAGACTGCTGCTGATGATGCTGAGTGCCAGCCTCCACCTCCATGCTGACACAATCCTCCTCCTCCTCCTCCTCCTCTTCCTGTGCGATGGGTGGGACAGAAGGAACACTGTCTGGGTAAAGGGGGCCTTGAGAGGCAATGAAGTCCTCCTCTTCCTGCCTCTGTTCTGCCTCAAGTGCCCTGTCCATTATTCCACGCAGCGTGTGCTCCAACAGGTGGACAAGAGGTACAGTGTCACTGATGCATGCACTGTCACTGCTCACCATCCTCGTGGCCTCCTCAAATGGTGCCAGGACAGTGCATGCATCCCTGATCATGCCCCACTGGCGTGGTGAAAAAAACCCGAGCTCCCCTGACCCTGTCCTGGTGCCGTAGTCGCACAGGTACTCATTGATGGCCCTCTGCTGCGTGTGCAGCCGCTGCAGCATGGCCAACGTTGAGTTCCACCTGGTGGGCATGTCACATATAAGGCGGTTCTTGGGCAGGTTCAACTCCTTTTGAAGCTCAGCCAGGCGAGCACTGGCATTATAAGATCTGCGGAAATGCACACAGACTTTCCTGGCCTGCCTCAGGACATCCTGTAAGCCCGGGTACCTGCCCAAGAACCACTGCACCACCAGGTTAAGGACGTGAGCCATACAGGGCACATGGGTCAGTTGTCCCTGTCGGAGGGCGGAGAGGAGGTTGGTGCCATTGTCGCAAACCACCATTCCTGGCTTAAGCTGGCGTGGCGTCAACCACCTCTCGGCCTGCCCCTGCAGAGCAGACAGGACCTCTGCCCCAGTGTGGCTCCTGTCCCCCAAACACACCAGCGCAAGCACGGCATGGCATCTTTTTGCCTGCGTACTTGCGCAGCCCCTTGAACGCCTACGGAGCACCGCTGGTTCCGAGGACAAACCACAGGAAGAGGCCATGGAGGAAGAAGAAGAGGAGGGGGTGGAGGAGAGAGGTGTGTCACAACCAGTAGTAGCATTTTGGAGGCGTGGCGGTGGAACAACCTCCAACACTACTGCACCTTGTCCTGCATCCTTCCCAGCTGCCAAAAGAGTGACCCAATGGGCCGTGAAAGAAAGGTAACGTCCCTGTCCATGCCTGCTGGACCATGAGTCAGCGGTAATATGCACCTTACCGCTGACCGCCCTGTCCAGCGAGGCCAAGACATTGCCTTCCACATGCCTGTAGAGAGCCGGAATAGCCTTCCGTGCGAAAAAGTGGCGTTTGGGAACCTGCCACTGAGGAACCGCACATTGCACAAACTCACGGAAGGGGGCCGAGTCTACCAACTGAAAAGGCAGCAGTTGAAGCGCTAGCAATTTAGCCAAGCTAGCATTCAACCGCTGGGCATGTGGATGGCTGGGAGTGAACTTCTTTCGACGGTCCAGCAGCTGGGGCAGGGAAATTTGCCTGCTAGAATCGGACGTTGGTGTACTGCTAGCAGAGTGCCCGCAAGTACTTGCCTGTGACACATCTAATTCTACACCTTCATTCCTCTCAGAGCAGGTTTCAGAGAGGAGTGAAGGTATAGTGGGGTTGGAGATCCCAGCTGATGCGGTGCAAGAAGAGGTCAGCTTTGTTCTTTGGTGTGGGTCTTTAAGGTAGGCTTGCCAACGAGCTGCATGGCAGGTCAACATATGTCTGATCAAGCATGTGGTGCCCAAGCTGATGTTTTGGCCACGCGATATACGCTTGAGACATATGTTGCAAACAGCAGCTGTGCGATCTGATGCACTCGCCTCAAAAAAGGCCCACACCAAAGAACTTTTTGAATGACGGGCAGAGGCAGCGCCCTGCACAGGCGGAGCTCTGCGGTGTGATTCCGTCGGTGTGCTGCCCATACGCTGGCCACTCAAGGGCATCCTGCCTCGTTGGAGATGTGCCTCCTCCTCATCCTCCTCCTCCTCCTCTCTCCTATTAGGCACCCACGTGGAGTCAGTGACCTCATCATCCCCTCCCTCCTCATCACTGGAGCCAATCTGGCAGTATGCTGCAGCTTCTGGAACATGACTGCCAGATTGGTGTCCTTCTTGAGCATCCCCTCTCTCTGCTCTCACGCTGCTGCCTTCCTCTAGCTGGGTATCATCATCAGATCCTTCCAAACGCTGGGCATCCTCCTGGAGCATGTACCCAACACTGTGCTCAAACAGTTCGGGGGACTCCTCAGGAGGAGGGCATGGTGGGTCTAGGGAAGGATTGACTAATGAAGATAATGATACCAGAGAAGAGGACGCTTTGGCAGCTGCTTTGCCAGTACCCTGAGCCTGGGTGAGAGAGGATGAGGAGGATGAGGTGGGCTTGGTCATCCACTCTACCAAGTCTTCGGCATGATGTGGCTCAACATGTCCAGCTGCCGAAAACAAGGACAAGCGTGTCCCATGGCCATGTGCTGATGACAATGCACCGCGTACACGACCAGCACTGTTGCCCCCAGACACAGAGCCTGCTTGCCCTCTTTTTTTGCCTCCTGACTGTCTGCCTCTCCTTGGTTGCCTTCCAGACATTTTAATGGATGGCCTGCAGGGAGATGGGAAAAACAGCAATAAGGGCTACCTTCAGGTGTATATTGTGCAGGAGGCTTAGCAACAATGACACTGACACTGTCCCCTGCCTATCCTTCTCTGTCCCTAAACACAAGGATTGAAAATATGGTGCAGCAAAAAAGTTTTAGAACAGAATAGCACACTGACACTTTCCCTCACTGTCCTACTCTGTCCCTCCCTACAAACAAGATTTAGCACAGAATAGCACACTGATAATTTCTATGAGTGTCCTTCTCTGTCCCTAAACTCAAGGATTGAAAATATGGAACAGCAAAATTGGTTTAGAACAGAATATCACACTGTCAGTTTCACTCACTGTACCTCTCTGTCCCTCAACTCAAGGATTGAAAATATGGAACAGCAAAATTGGTTTAGAACAGAATAGCACACTGTCAGTTTCACTCACTGTACCTCTCTGTCCCTCAACTCAAGGATTGAAAATATGGAACAGCAAAATTGGTTTAGAACAGAATAGCACACTGTCAGTTTCACTCACTGTACCTCTCTGTCCCTCAACTCAAGGATTGAAAATATGGAACAGCAAAATAGTTTTAGAACACAATAGCACACTGACACTTTCCCTCACTGTACCTCTCTGTCCCTCAACTCAAGGATTGAAAATATGGAACAGCAAAATTGGTTTAGAACAGAATAGCACACTGTCAGTTTCACTCACTGTACCTCTCTGTCCCTCAACTCAAGGATTGAAAATATGGTTCAGCAAAATAGTTTTAGAACACAATAGCACACTGACACTTTCCCTCACTGTACCTCTCTGTCCTTCAACTCAAGGATTGAAGATATGGTTCAGCAAAATAGTTTTAGAACACAATAGCACACTGACACTTTCCCTCACTGTACCTCTCTGTCCCTAAACTCAAGGATTGAAAATATGGTTCAGCAAAATAGTTTTAGAACAGAATAGCACACTGACACTTTCCCTCACTGTACCTCTCTGTCCCTCAACTCAAGGATTGAAAATATGGTTCAGCAAAATAGTTTTAGAACACAATAGCACACTGACACTTTCCCTCACTGTACCTCTCTGTCCCTCAACTCAAGGATTGAAAATATGGAACAGCAAAATTGGTTTAGAACAGAATAGCACACTGTCAGTTTCACTCACTGTACCTCTCTGTCCCTCAACTCAAGGATTGAAAATATGGAACAGCAAAATTGGTTTAGAACAGAATAGCACACTGTCAGTTTCACTCACTGTACCTCTCTGTCCCTCAACTCAAGGATTGAAAATATGGTTCAGCAAAATAGTTTTAGAACACAATAGCACACTGACACTTTCCCTCACTGTACCTCTCTGTCCCTCAACTCAAGGATTGAAAATATGGAACAGCAAAATTGGTTTAGAACAGAATAGCACACTGTCAGTTTCACTCACTGTACCTCTCTGTCCCTCAACTCAAGGATTGAAAATATGGAACAGCAAAATTGGTTTAGAACAGAATAGCACGCTGTCAGTTTCACTCACTGTACCTCTCTGTCCCTCAACTCAAGGATTGAAAATATGGAACAGCAAAATTGGTTTAGAACAGAATAGCACACTGTCAGTTTCACTCACTGTACCTCTCTGTCCCTCAACTCAAGGATTGAAAATATGGAACAGCAAAATTGGTTTAGAACAGAATAGCACACTGTCAGTTTCACTCACTGTACCTCTCTGTCCCTCAACTCAAGGATTGAAAATATGGTTCAGCAAAATAGTTTTAGAACACAATAGCACACTGACACTTTCCCTCACTGTACCTCTCTGTCCCTCAACTCAAGGATTGAAAATATGGAACAGCAAAATTGGTTTAGAACAGAATAGCACACTGTCAGTTTCACTCACTGTACCTCTCTGTCCCTCAACTCAAGGATTGAAAATATGGAACAGCAAAATTGGTTTAGAACAGAATAGCACACTGTCAGTTTCACTCACTGTACCTCTCTGTCCCTCAACTCAAGGATTGAAAATATGGTTCAGCAAAATAGTTTTAGAACACAATAGCACACTGACACTTTCCCTCACTGTACCTCTCTGTCCCTCAACTCAAGGATTGAAAATATGGTTCAGCAAAATAGTTTTAGAACACAATAGCACACTGACACTTTCCCTCACTGTACCTCTCTGTCCCTCAACTCAAGGATTGAAAATATGGAACAGCAAAATTGGTTTAGAACAGAATAGCACACTGTCAGTTTCACTCACTGTACCTCTCTGTCCCTCAACTCAAGGATTGAAAATATGGAACAGCAAAATTGGTTTAGAACAGAATAGCACACTGTCAGTTTCACTCACTGTACCTCTCTGTCCCTCAACTCAAGGATTGAAAATATGGTTCAGCAAAATAGTTTTAGAACACAATAGCACACTGACACTTTCCCTCACTGTACCTCTCTGTCCCTCAACTCAAGGATTGAAAATATGGAACAGCAAAATTGGTTTAGAACAGAATAGCACACTGTCAGTTTCACTCACTGTACCTCTCTGTCCCTCAACTCAAGGATTGAAAATATGGAACAGCAAAATTGGTTTAGAACAGAATAGCACACTGTCAGTTTCACTCACTGTACCTCTCTGTCCCTCAACTCAAGGATTGAAAATATGGTTCAGCAAAATAGTTTTAGAACACAATAGCACACTGACACTTTCCCTCACTGTACCTCTCTGTCCCTCAACTCAAGGATTGAAAATATGGAACAGCAAAATTGGTTTAGAACAGCATAGCACACTGTCAGTTTCACTCACTGTACCTCTCTGTCCCTCAACTCAAGGATTGAAAATATGGAACAGCAAAATTGGTTTAGAACAGAATAGCACACTGTCAGTTTCACTCACTGTACCTCTCTGTCCCTCAACTCAAGGATTGAAAATATGGTTCAGCAAAATAGTTTTAGAACACAATAGCACACTGACACTTTCCCTCACTGTACCTCTCTGTCCCTCAACTCAAGGATTGAAAATATGGAACAGCAAAATTGGTTTAGAACAGAATAGCACACTGTCAGTTTCACGCACTGTACCTCTCTGTCCCTCAACTCAAGGATTGAAAATATGGTTCAGCAAAATAGTTTTAGAACACAATAGCACACTGACACTTTCCCTCACTGTACCTCTCTGTCCCTCAACTCAAGGATTGAAAATATGGAACAGCAAAATTGGTTTAGAACAGAATAGCACACTGTCAGTTTCACTCACTGTACCTCTCTGTCCCTCAACTCAAGGATTGAAAATATGGAACAGCAAAATTGGTTTAGAACAGAATAGCACACTGTCAGTTTCACTCACTGTACCTCTCTGTCCCTCAACTCAAGGATTGAAAATATGGTTCAGCAAAATAGTTTTAGAACACAATAGCACACTGACACTTTCCCTCACTGTACCTCTCTGTCCCTCAACTCAAGGATTGAAAATATGGAACAGCAAAATTGGTTTAGAACAGAATAGCACACTGTCAGTTTCACTCACTGTACCTCTCTGTCCCTCAACTCAAGGATTGAAAATATGGAACAGCAAAATAGTTTTAGAACACAATAGCACACTGACACTTTCCCTCACTGTACCTCTCTGTCCCTCAACTCAAGGATTGAAAATATGGTTCAGCAAAATAGTTTTAGAACACAATAGCACACTGACACTTTCCCTCACTGTACCTCTCTGTCCCTACAAACAAGGATTAGCACAGAATAGCACACTGTCACTGACACTCTCCCTACCTATCCTTATTTGTCCCTAAACACAAGGAATCCAGGATTAGTAAAGGAAAAAAAATGACACTGTCCCTGCCTATGCTTCTCTTTCCCTGCTCCGGAACACACTACACAAGGCCGCCACGCTGGCGGCCTTTTATAGTGTGGGGCGTGTACTAAACCCCATCAGCAATAATTGGCCACAGGCATCCTGCCTGTGGCCAATCATTGCTCTCCTCGCTGCCGGCGCTGTGATTGGCCAAGCATGCGGGGTCACAGTGCATGCTTGGCCAATCACAGCGCCTGGATGACACTGCTATGGCGTAGTGCATTGTGGGCCATTCGCGTCACTCGAATTTGGCGCGAACGGCCCAAATCGTTCGATCTTCGTCGAACGATCGAACAGCCGATGTTCGAGTCGAACGTATGTTCGACTCGAACACGAAGCTCATCCCTAATTGTCATACAGACAGCAGGGCCTTAGCTTAAAAGGGTTAGCAAACCCCAATACTAATATTTTGGTTTTGGTAGAGAGATAAGCGGACATGAGCAGAGCTAAACTCACAATATATATTTATCCTTCCATGGTCCAATGTCCTTTGTTGGCATATTTTACCATTTTTTTCCTGATGCTGGACTGCGCCCATCTTTATTGGCAGGCACGGGATGATGTCACTCCTGCACATTGCATGTCTTTTGTGCAATAAAGAGCTTGCCTGTTTGTAGTTTTTGAAAGTGGGACTTTAGTTCCACATTAAAACACCTGACCGTTGATTATATATTTTAAGGTTTTTGTTGGTGAGATCTCAGGATGAGCCCCAGGTCTGCACACCTGCTGTGACCAATAGGAGGGGGCCCCTGCTCACTTTTGGAATTATGTATTTTATATCATGATGAATGCAATAGTCGGCACTGAAATATACAAAGACATACAACTAAAACTTCAAAATGGACAGCAGCAAACTTGGGAATTATGGCAGGAGGATCTCATGGTTGTGTATTTAGGGTGTACAACAAGCCAGGAACTGAGTCAGCCCACCAGGCTCCATCTATAACTAAATATTATATTTGGGTGCACTGACCCATCAAATGGTGCTTTATTTGTGTTCTCTTCCACAAAATCCTTAAAGCTCAGTGTAAGTGGAGGTACTGGGTGAGGAGGCATTAGAGGCATGTTATAGAAAATGTCATGCAAATAGAGTCCTACATTTATTAAGAATGCTGCAACCTTATCAATTGGTCATCGGTAATGGAACGCTAATAAATGATTGTTGAACCGAATTATTAATTTTCAAATAGAGGTAAGTACTCTAAGCTTAACCATACAAAGCTTTGGTTGTCTATACACAGCATGGCAACATGATTTTAATAATGATTTGAACAATTAAATGCTGCTTTTTTTTCCCCCATTCTAAATAAGAAAAAAAAATGATGTACACCTAACACAATGCCTTTCTCAAGATATTTTTTTTTTTTTTTAAAGCCCAACCACAATAAAACATGTTTTTAGATATTGCTGTCTGTACCTTTGTGTCCACCGATGACATCTCCGCCAACTTCTTGCTCAGATGTTCCTGGTACAGGAAATAAAGGATTATTACTGAAATTACATACAATTAAAAACATGACATTTTTTTTAACCTTTCTCACTATAGAAAATGACTACAGTTAAGTGCAAAGAGAAATCTTGGGCTTTAAGAGAAGCATCTCCCAACATTGTTAATTGTGAAAAAATTACACTTGCTAGACTCCATTATAAACAAGGTTTATTGCAGAAAAAAAGTCAACTTCCTCAATCAGTGGAGCTACACAGAAAATAAACTAATTTGTGTTTTCCCCTAAATTTTCAAGTAAAGAATGAGTGCAATTATTGCATGAAGTGCTAAGTCAGCAACCAGTACAACAACACAACGAATGCTTGTTGTGTCAGAAAACTTACAATATATTTACTACACTATAAATAGTATACATGTTAAATTGCAGCAAAACTACATTCCAACTTAATATTTTTTTTTGGCAAAATTAAAATTATACTTAAATGTCACCAACCACCAGATGGGCACTGATTGGCATATGTGGGCACACATTGGCATCATATGTGGGCACACATTGGCATCCCTGGTGGCCATGGGTGGCATACCTGGTGGTCATCAGTGGTGGCCAACCCTGGTGGACCTGGGTGGGCATCCACGGGGGGGGGGGGAGGGCTGCGCTGATAATCAATCAGCACAGACCCGCCCTGTCAGGAGAGCAGCCGAGTGCACGCGAGTGAAGAGAAGTCGATATACGGCTCTTCCTGTTTACATCGTGAGTGGACACAGCTGATCACGTGGTAAAGAGTCGCAATCAGAGACTCTTTACCTAGATCAGAGTTGCGGTGTGTCAGACTGACACAGCGCAACAAGAGATTGATGTGCTGCGTGCCCCCCGCAGGGGCTTGTTATCCTGATCACGTCATATGACCTCCGGTCAGGATAACAGAATTGCTATATGGCGGACGGCAAGTGGTTAAAGTTCATGTGTGTAAAGGCAGGTGTCCCAATACTTTTGGTAATATGGTGTATATGTAAATACATAAATGTGAACTGCTATGAGTGTCAAAGGATTTGTATTGCTTTTCAGCCAGCCCTGAAATTCACACAGAGCAGCAGCACACAGAACACACAATTTTTTGATAATAACGGTAATCAGGCATCCTGTGCATTTACTCATTGGTAGGTTTATGGATTTTATACGTTATATTGGTTGACAAGTTTACTTGAAAGCAAAGCTTTAGTGTACCAGAGAAAAAAAACAAATCCACTGCAGGTCAACTACATACACTGCAAAGATTGTATCAAATAGTACTGTATGTGCCCCTCTCAACAATTTGATTAGGTGAGATTTCTTTGCCCCACAGTTGGGGGGGGGGGGGGTCAGTGGTTATTGTACCCTTTTCACTGGTAGTCAGTCAGAGCAGTGTTAGCTCAAAAACTCTGCACTAGCCCCATAGTATGGTTCCCAGGTCTTTGGAGAGTGACCTTGAGTAGTATTGACATTGGGCAGGATAACCATTTCACCCTGAGCTGCCTGGATACAAATCTTTTTTTTTTCTCTTCCCCATTTCCTCAACTGGGTGACAGATATAGAGTAAATAATTTTATTTTTTTCATTTGCTTAATACTATGTGTGATGGCATAACTTTGAAGTGTCTATATATTTTTGTTTGTAATTATATATATTACATTCTCTACCAGCTGCATTGTTTGGAAAAGTGAACAATCAATTGGATCCTGATGAAGCCCTCCTTTTGGGCAAAACACGTTGATCCACAAATATGTTTTGATACCTGTCTTATTGTATACATTAAATGGTAGAAAGTGATTCCGTGTACATGTGTTTTTATGAAGGAAAGACATTTTTAATGTAAAAATAAAAATATGTTTGTATGTAGATTTTTTTCCTCTATTATTTTTCGTTTAATTTTGGGCACATTAAATATTCCCATCTTCCCATGATTTTTCTTAGGGTCATGAGGAGTTGTCTTTTCTTTCCTTACATCTTTTATTTTCTCTTCTATTCTGTTTATTTAATTCCATTTGTTTATTTTCTATTCTGTTCTGTTTTATTCTATTCTTTTATTTTCTATTCTATTTTATTCTATTCTTTTATAATCTATTTTATTCCTTTATTTTCTATTATATTTTATTCTAGTCAGTTTTTTTCTATTCTATCCTTTTATTTTCTATTCTATGTTATGCTTATATATTCTATTCTATATAGCAGCCTGAGTAGGCGTCATCACTGTTATACCTTACTGTATTTATTGCAGTATGTTTCCATTTCAAATTAGATTTGAAAACAACGAGTATATAAACCGAATCTAAATATAACAAATTAATTCTGAAAATGAATTATCCTAACATAACGAATATGATGAAAAATAATTATTAACTTAATGAACTAATATGAAACTAAACACATTTTTTCAGTCATGCACATCTCTACTCCCTACACCTGGGCACCAAGGACACATGTCCTGGGCGTGTTGGTGCCTGGGTCCAGTAACGCATTACAAACGTAAAAACACACTTATGCATAACAATCTCACAACTTTATTTTTCATGTCGTGTAAAGGCAGGCATCCCAATACTTTTGGTAATATAGTGTATGTAAGAACATGATCTCCAAGTGCTAAGTCCTGAACAGATGTGTCTGTTTGTGTGTTTCTACATTTGTAATGCGTCACTGGATCCAGGCACCAACAGGCCCAGGACATGTGTCCTTGGTTCCCAGGTGTAGCGAGTAGAGATGTGCATGACTGAATTTTTTTTTTTCCCTTCCACTAGTTCTGCTGTGATAGATTATTAAGGGCTCCTCGTTATTCACAGCCTTAGCCTCTGATTGGCTGCCCACAGCCTTTTATTATTGATTGAGGTGGGCGTGGGACTTTTCTGCACCCCTCTAGATGTTGTGCCCCCCCACTCTATGCTACTGGTTCATTGTGGCCCCATTTATGTGGCTGGTGATTGTGGCCCCCTTAACAAACTGCATTGTAGATCTGTACTTGCTTCTGTTCTAACCACTTCCCGCCCATCCTATAGCAGATTGACGGCTGGGAAATGGTTCTGTTATCCTGACTGGGCGTCATATGACGTCCAGCAGGATCACATGCAGGTGAGTGTGGCGTGTCACTCTGACACGCCAAATCTCCGATCGTGATAAGCAGCCTCTGTCAGAGGCTTCTTACCACGTGATCAGCTGTGACCAATCACAGCTGATCATCGCGTGAACCAGGAAGTGCCGGTAAACGGCATTCCTCAGTTTGCGCTGACAGGGAAAGCCGATCGGCGGCTCTCCCTGTCAGGAGGGGGGGTCTGTGCTGACAATCAGCACATTGATTATCAGCACAGCCCCATCAGATGTGCCAATCAGCTGCCAATTAGTGCCCAGCGGTGCCCCAATAATAAAGTCTGCCAGTGCCCACCACAGTGCCAATCAGTGCCCACCACAGTGCCAATCAGAGCCCACCACAGTGCCAATCAGTGCCCATTACAGTGCCAATCGGTGCCCAGCAGTAACACCTGTCAGTACCTCATTAGTACCTTATCATCAGTGCTGCCCATCAGTGCCAATCAGTACTGCCTATCAGTGCCAATCAGTGACACCTATCAATGCCCATCACGGCCGCCTGTCAGTGACCATCACAGCCGCCTGTCAGTGCCCATCACAGCCGCCTGTCAGTGGCCATCAGTGCCACTTATCAGTGCCTATCAGTGCCCATCAGTGACACCTATCAGTGCCCATCAGTGCTGCATATCAGTGCCGCCTATTGGTGCCCATCAGTGCTGCATATCAGTGCCGCCTATCAGTGCCCATCAATTCTACATATGAGTGCCTCCTCATCAGTGCCCATCAGTACCGCCTTATCAGTGCCAACTCAACAGTGCCCATCAGTGCTGCCTCATCAGTGCCCGTCAATGAGGGGGAAAACAACATTTTATGACAGAAACTAAAAGAATTGTCTTTTTTAGTTTGCTTAGCAAAAAATAAAAACCCCAGTGGTGATCAAATGCCACCAAAAGAAAGCTCTATTTGTGGGAAGAAAATTATTAAAATTTTGTTTGGTTACAGTGTTGCATGACCGCGCAATTGTCATTCAAAATGTGACAGCGCTGAAAGCTGAAAATTGTCCCGGGCAGGAAGGGGCGAAAGTGCCCGGTATTGACGTTGTTAAATGATGAGATAGAACAGCCATACTGATGCACTTGCTTACTATAATCACATTGTAGTCATTAAAAAACACTGCATCTATTTAGCGATTTACATGTGCATTATTCTTGCCAAGTTTCTCACAAAAGATAACACTTTGCATAGGTAGTCTGTTTTGTAACCATACACTTTTGAACAGCTTATTGGCAAAAGCACTGAACTAATTGCGTGAGTACTATTGTCATAGCTGCAAGGAAATGGGGCCCTGTTTGGCAGCAGGCTGAAATGGAAAGGTAATTTTAATAACATTACGAAATGGACAAATGAGTTCCATTATATTGTTTTTTAATTAAATACGTTTTTCTTTTAATGAAGACGGGAAATAGGGGGGAAGATATAATATATAATGTAATCTCTGTTAGGCTCTGTGCTCCAAATTGCTACAAGATCCTCTGTCCTGAAAATTGTAAGTCACAGGCAATCTGAATACATTTTGTAGATTTTGAAGGTGGTCATTTGTTCTGATTTGTAATGAAATTTGTGATAAAAAATTATAATCTGTGAGGATTCCTTGTTGCAGCTGAGGCCTGATGAGAATTTAATGAGGTGGAAAATACATGAACTAATATTAATTAATGCAAATGTGGAGAAGGAGCTGCGGGATAAGTATGGTATAGAATATATCTTCTTAAACTGAGTGCATTACAGCCGACTTGATTCTTCTATATCTACCTTTCGATGACTTGACTACTAAATCTCTTCTCAGCAGGAATAAAAATATTTGAGCTTTATGAAAGCTATGAAGGGTCCTTTGACTGTCATTGATATGCTTACTGTACCTTCTGTGCAACTTTCTGTAATGGCTGCAGTTTCCTAGCAAGCACCAGGGATTCCTAACTTTTGGCGTGACTGAATGGTATGCAGAATCTCCCCACTATACCCAACATTTTTGCTATAGGGTATTTCATGCTTTTACCATTTTGTTTCCAGGCTAGAAAAAAATTCTAAATTTTTTACTTTTTTTGTCAACAGGAAAAAATAAATGTAAGCCATATTAAAAGCTAAGATTAACCACTTAAGCCCGGAGGATTTGGCTGACAAACGACCGGGCCACTTTTTGCGATTCGGCACTGCGTCGCTTTAACTGACTATTGCGCGCAGTGCGACGTCGCTCCCAAACAAAATTGGCGACCTTTTTTTTCCCACGAATAGAGCTTTCTTTTGGTGGTATTTGATCACCTCTTCAGTTTTTATTTTTTTGCACTATAAACAAAAATAGAGCAACAATTTTGAAGAAAAAGCAATATTTTTTACTTTTTGCTATAATAAATATCCCCAAAAAATATATAAAAAACATTTTTTTTCCTCAGTTTAGGCCGATATGTATTCTTCTACATATTTTTGGTAAAAAAAAAAAATCCCAATAAGCGTATATTGATTGGTTTGCGCAAAGGTTATAGCGTCTACAAAATAGGGGGTAGTTCTATGGCATTTTTATTATCATTTTTTTTTACTAGTTATGGCAGCGATCTGCGATTTTTATCACGACTGCAACATTATGGTTGACACATCGGACACTTTTGACGCTGTTTTGGGACCATTGTCATTTATACAGCGTTCAGTGCTATAAAAATGCACTGATTACTGTATAAATGACACTGGCAGTGAAGGGGTTAACCAGCAGGGAGCGGGGAAGGGGTTAAGTGTGTCCTAGGGAGTGATTCTAACTGTGTGGGGGCTGGGCTTACTGTGACATGACACTGATCACTGCTCCTGATGAGAGGGAGCAGACGATCAGTGTCCTGTAACTAGGCAGAACAGGAAGATGCCTTGTTTACAAAGGCATCCCCCCGTTCTGCCATTCCGTGACCCGATCGCGGGACACCAGCGGACATCGAGTCCATGGGTCCCGCGGGCACAGCCACAGACCGCGGCGGGCGCGCGCGTGCCCGCTAGGCGGCAGATTCAAAGCAACGTATATATACGTTGCTTTGCCTGCCCGTGCCATTCTGCTGAAGTATATCTACGTGAGGCAGTCAGTAAGCGGTTAAGCATACATATCATTAGACAAGAGGGAGCTACCATTGCCGACCTCCTAAAAAGGCTAGTTGCCTGATTGCTATGGTGACATCAGTGGTTTCAGTACTTTGAGTTATAGATCTGGAAGAAATATGCAAATCAGTAAAGTCTGAAGTTTTTTTTGTTGGCGGTAGGATAAAGGAAATATGTTTGGAAAAAAATTATTTTGCTTGAAAAAAATATCATGTGTCTTTTTTTATGTTAACCAATCCATGTGATAGGGCTAACCTGGTGATCGATCTCTTAACCTTTGACATAAAAAGCTGTCCCTTCCTCTTTGTTTACTCTTTTAGTCTGCCCTCATGACCTTAACATCCCTAGACAAATCCCTATGATATATTTCTATATAAATTTTGCTTTGCATAACATCCACTGCTACACTATATTGTCAAAAGTTTCTAAACCCCAAACTTGCTCATCCATGTCTTTATGGACCTTGCTTTGTGCACCAAATCATTTGGTGGAGGGGGAATTATGGTGTGGGGTTGTTTTCAGGGGTTGGGCTTGGCCCTTTAGTTCCAGTGAAGGGAACTCTTAAGGCTTCAGCATACCAAGACATTTTGAACAATTTCATGCTCCCAACTTTGCAGTAACAGCTTGGGGATGGCCCCTTCCTGTTTCAACATAACTGTGCACCAGTGGACAAAGCAAGGTCCATAAAGACATGGATGAGCAATTTTGTGGTGGAGGAACTTGACTGGCCTGCACAGTCCTGACCTCAACTCAATAGAACACCTTTAGGATAAATTATAGCGGAGACTGCGAGCCAGACCTTCTTGTCCACATCAGTGCCTGACCTCACAAATGCGCTTCTGGAATAATGGTCAAACATTCCCATAGGCACACTCCTAAACCTTGTGGATGGCCTTTCCAGAAGAGTTGAAGCTTTTATAGCTGCAAAAGTTGGGCCAACTCAATATTGAACCCTACATACTAAGACTGGGATGCCAATAAAGTTCATGTGCGTGCAAAGGTAGGTGTCACAATACTTTTAGTAATATAGTGTATGTAAGAACATGATCTTCAAGTGCCAAGTCCTAAACAGATGTGCTGTTATAATTCCATTACAGCAGAACTAGTGGAAGGGACTCAGGGAGTGCTAAAAGTCCACGGGTTAGGGGGCACAAATTACTTGCCTTTCACCTGGCGTTGACAACTCACACTGTGCCACTACAATGAACACCAACATAAGCAGACAGTTACTCTTGACCACTGCATCCTGCAAGGTGTGACATGCAACAGCACTGTATGCAATATATTGTACATTCAATAGTTCTAGACAATTTGTACATTACACAGTCCAGACCTCTGAACTATACAAAATAATCCCATTGTATGCTACCTAGTCCTGACCACTGAACATATGCTATGCTTCACTCCATACTCTATGTTGCATGTTACAAAGCCCTGACCACTGAACTGTATACACTACATAGTCCTAACCTCTGCATGTGATATGCTTTGTTCTAATTTACACAGTTCTGACCTATGAACTCTGTAAACTATATTGTAAGTTATACAGTCCTGTCCACTTGCATTTGCAGAAATGGAGCCACAAACTTGCAAAGAACCTCCACCATGCTTCATTGTTGCCTGCAGGCATTAATTATTGTACTGCTCTCCAGCCCTACGGGGAAATAAACTGCTTCCAGCTACAGACAAATTTTTCACATTTTGATTCATCAGTCCAGAGACCCTGCTGCCATTTTTCTGTACCTCATGTCCTATGTTTCGAGCACAGTAGAGTCACTTAGCCTTGTTTCTATGTCGAAGGTATGGCTTTTTGGTCCCAATTCTTCCATGAAGACCACTTCTGGCCAAACTGGACAGACAAAATGGGTGTACCTGGCTCCCACTGGTTTCTACCAGTTCTGTGCTAATGCCACAGCTGGACATCTTTCAATGTTGAAGAGAAATAAGAATGATGTGTCTTTCATCAGCTGCATTAGGTTTCTTTTGCTGACCACTGTGGCTATGGTCCTCAGTGTTGCTCTATCAATGCTGTTCTCGATGCTGAGAAATATGGGCAGATAGGAGACGATATGCTCCGCATAGTATAAATAAAATTGAATGTACTTATATCTATATAAACTATATATATATCTATATATCTATATAAACTCTAATGCGCTGTATAAAAATTTAACAAACTGCCAAATCACACTTCTAGGGATAATACGTAGCTCTGCCCTACACATTTTGTTGAGGTCTTCTAGGGCACAGGATGCCGAAAAGTGACTTATTGTGTTCCTTTTGGTGGCTCTTCAATGGAAGCCTGAGCCCTGACTATTAGTGGTTGGAAATACATCATGCAATATAATTGTCATGGATATGCAGTAGTGTTTGTCTGTCAGCTTACCTTCCTTCCCATGTGTTCATCTTAGAGGCCAGAACCCTTTCACCTGGCTTCCTTTATAATCTCCTCCCAGCCTGACTCCACCCCAGGCCCTATCACAGAACACTATATTAACCTGTGCACTGCAAGCCTGCTTTGCTGATCAACGTGTTTGTTAGGCATTGTGTGTTTGGGTTCCTGCCTGCCGTGTGCTACGTCTGTCTCTCTGTTACGTTATTGGCTTGTCCCCGACTATCCCTGTCTGCTCGTGACCCTTGACCTTCGGCTTGTCTTTCGTTATCCTTGTCTGCTTGTGGCCCTTGACTTTCAGCTTGTTATTCGTTACTCTTATATCTCGTGCTGCTGCATCCCCTCTTGTCCCCTTATCCTACGGGGCGTGAGCTAGGAGACTCTAGGGGCCGCGACCTGGTCCCAGCCTGCAGCATAACATCCTCACCACTAGAAGCTCTGGAGAAGACCTGCTGGGTCTTAGACTCCGCGCCCTGGGGAATCTTGGCTCTAGCTTCCCATAGGATCCCGGTTGTGCTCCTCTGGTCCCGCTTTCCACAACCACCCAGTTTCCTATCCGCAGCAGTCAGCCATAGGGTTCACTACCTTGCGGTGCACTCCTGTCGCCCTATGGTGTGCATCTGTCACCTGGCCACAGGTGACCTGACAGTTTGATCAGCCATGAACCCGGCTGACATCCCGCTCCCCACGGATGATCCATTGCAGGGCATAGTTTGCAGACTTGAAACCCAGGAATCGAATCAGACTCAGGTGATGCGATTCCTCCAGGATCTGGCTTCTCGCTTTGAGCAGTTTCAGGCCTCCTTGGGAACCCTGAATCCGCAACCTCAAATACTACCAGCGGCTGCACCTATTGCACCAGTCGCAGCCACACACTCACTACAACTGCCAGCTCCGTCCCGTTTCTCTGGGGACTCCAAAGCTTGCAGGGGGTTCCTTAGCCAATGCACGATTCATTTTGAGCTCCAGCCCCAAAACTTCCTGTCTGATCGGGCTAAGGTAGCCTATATCATTTCCCTCCTCTCTGGTGAAGCTTTAGCCTGGGCAGCCCCTCTGTGGGAACTGAATGATCCAGTGGTTTCTAGCCTGTCTGGCTTCTTGAAACTTTTTCGGAATATCTTCGAAGAACCGGCTCGTGTCTCTTCAGCGGCCAGCGCCCTTTTACGTCTCCGCCAAGAGTCTGCTTCTGTGGGACAGTATGCCCTTCATTTCCGCATACTGTCGGCTGAGTTGAGCTGGAACAATGAGGCCTTAGTCGCAACCTTTTTGCATGGCCTGTCTGATAGAGTGAAGGATGAATTAGCAGGAAGAACCATCCCCACTGATCTGGCCGGTGTTATCTCCTTGTGTAACCAGATCGATATTCGCTTTCAGGAGAGGACCTTAGAAAAGCAACGCCAGCACTCCTTGGTTCTTAGTCAGCCTGAGCTCCCCTCTCTTCGACCCGTAGAGCATCTCCTACCAGCTGAGGAACCCATGCAGCTGGGTCGGACCAGGCTATCCCCCGAGGAACGTGCTAGGCGCAGAACTCTTGGTCTGTGTCTTTACTGTGGGGGCAAAGGTCATTTTCGTGACACTTGCTCTCTTTGTCCAGAAAAACGTTCGGGTCCACTTCATCTGGAAAGTGGAGTATTGGACCCAGAAATATCACCTTCCCCTTCTCGTCTTCTGCTTTCTGTGTTCCTTCATGTTGGTGCTTCTTCTCATTCGGTCTCAGCATATCTGGATTCCGGAGCCGCTGGTAATTTCATGGACTGGGAAATCGCATCGTCCATGAGACTTACTCTTTTGCCCCTCACCACGCCATTGGTGGTCTTGGCGATTGATGGTACTGTTCTCCCAGGGGGACCTATCCGCTTCCAGACCCTCCCTGTTAAGATGTCGGTAGGGACACTCCACCAGGAGTGGATATCCTTCCTTATCTTACCCAAGGCCTCAACGCCTATAATTTTGGGTCTCCCATGGTTACAGCTCCATTCTCCTCATGTGGACTGGACTACTGGACAGATCCTGGCTTGGGGTCCCTCCTGTTCCTCGTCCTGCCTACCCAAGGTTGCCCCCTGTGAACCTGAGCCGGTCATTCATTCCAGGTTGCATAACCACTTACATTTCTCTGTCCCTACTCACCCTTGGACGCACAGCCAGGCTAGCTTGTCTACAAGTCCTGCAGTCGCTACGTCTTGCGATGCGATTCAGGTAGTCGCTACACCTGACTCAGCTATTCACTCTGCCTCTGTACTAGTTATGCCAGTCCAGCCCATGCCCAGTGAGCCTCCTACTTTTTCTTGTTCAGGACATTCTGCTTGTCCTTCAGCTATTCAGCTTGACTCCGGTGACATGTCACCTTCTAACCAACCTGACTTCAGGGTTCCACTGACATCTGCCCAGTCTGATGGTCCTGTGCAAGATGACCAGTTCCCCTTTAAGGGTCTAGGGGACCCTCCTCAGATTCCTGTTGATCCTCTCATGCCCTTGCTTATTCCTAGAGAGCCTTTGGTCCTCAATAGATCTTCTTCTCATCTCCCTACCTCGTTTTCGGTCTCTGAGGATAATCTTAAGTACGAGGTTAGACAAGTTCTGGATTCTCGGCTCTACAGAGGCATTCTTCAGTACCTTGTGCATTGGAGAGGTTTTGGTCCTGAGGAGGCGTCTTGGATCGCTGCATCTGATGTCGCTGCACCTCATCTGTTGAGGAGGTTTCATCAGAGATTTCCCTTTAAGCCTGGGCCCAGGCAGGGGAGGGCCCATAAGAGGGAGGGTACTGTCATGGATATGCAGTAGTGTTTGTCTGTCAGCTTACCTTCCTTCCCATGTGTTCATCTTAGAGGCCAGAACCCTTTCACCTGGCTTCCTTTATAAACTCCTCCCAGCCTGACTCCACCCCTGGCCCTATCACAGAACACTATATTAACCTGTGCACTGCAAGCCTGCTTTGCTGATCAACGTGTTTGTTAGGCATTGTGTGTTTGGGTTCCTGCCTGCCGTGTGCTAAGTCTGTCTCTCTGTTACGTTATTGGCTTGTCCCCGACTATCCCTGTCTGCTCGTGACCCTTGACCTTCGGCTTGTCTTTCGTTATCCTTGTCTGCTTGTGGCCCTTGACTTTCAGCTTGTTATTCGTTACTCTTATATCTCGTGCTGCTGCTTCCCCTCTTGTCCCCTTATCCTACGGGGCGTGAGCTAGGAGACTCTAGGGGCCGCGACCTGGACCCAGCCTGCAGCATAACATCCTCACCACTAGAGGCTCTGGAGAAGACCTGCTGGGTCTTAGACTCCACGCCCTGGGGAATCTTGGCTCTAGCTTCCCATAGGATCCCGGTTGTGCTCCTCTGGTCCCGCTTTCCACAACCACCCAGTTTCCTATCCGCAGCAGTCAGCCATAGGGTTCACTACCTTGCGGTGCACTCCTGTCCCCCTATGGTGTGCATCTGTCACCTGGCCACAGGTGACCTGACAATAATACTTCTCTAAAACTTGAGAGTCAAATAAACAGTATCTGGTAAGCCTTCTGCTGTGCTCTCAAGGTGGTGGAGATTCAATTGGAGTGGGATTCACAGTGCTTGAATTTTGGACATTTATGTGCACAATTTGCCTTTTTGTGAAGAATTACAGGTGTTACATAGTTACATAGTTAGTCAGGTGGAAAAAAGACACGAGTCCATCCAGTTCAACCATAAAAAATAAAATTAAAATAAAATAATATCATACAATCCCATATACCCAATCTATACCCACATTTGATCCAGAGGAAGGCGAAAAACCCCAGCAGAGCATGATCCAATTTGCTACAGCAGGTAAAAAAAATTCCTTCCTGATCCCCCGAGAGTCAATCGGATATTCCCTGGATCAACTTTACCTATAAATGTTAGTACCCAGTTATATTACGTACATTTAGGAAAGTATCCAGGCCTTTCTTAAAGCAATCTACTGAGCTGGCCAGAACCACCTCTGGAGGGAGTCTATTTCACATTTTCACAGCTTTTACTGTGAAGAAACCTTTCCGTATATGGAGATGAAATCTCTTTTCCTGTGGACTTTCTTTATTCAATTTAGTTTATTGTTTAATATGTATGTTATAGATGTTTTGATAAAGGCTTAATTAGTGTATCACACCTGGTATACTGTATTTTCTTTTCCCCTCAAAACAAATGTTTTTTATTAAAAAAAAAGGTACATTACATCCAATATTGGCATCAGAGCAACACAATACATTAAACCTGTACAATTTACATTCAAAACGTTGATACTTCAGCATTGCTCTGTTTCCAGATGTGTACATCCTGGGTCTGGGGGTCAGGTATGGGAGTCATGCGGTGTCATCCTATCCCCCCTATCAATCTGACGGTTCATGTCAGTAGTTAATATCCTATCGTGGAACACCAGGGGGTTGAATTCCCCGACCAAACGCTCCCTGGTGTTCCAATTTATTAAGTCTTATAACCCGCATATTTGTGTCCTACAGGAAACGCACCTCATGGGGAGTAGAATTCTCTCACTTAAAAAGCCATGGGTGGGCCACCACTATCACGCTACCTATTCTAGCTTTTCTAGAGGGGTCAGTATACTAGTGTTAAAGTCCCTCCCATTCCGGCTCCTGGAACTGATTCTCGATCCTGATGGTAGATACGTCATAATTCATGCCGTGATTCATTCGCTGACCTGGACCATAGTGGGTCTATACCTTCCCCAGCCAGCCTCCCTGTTGCTGCTGAACCACATAACGAGCAGGGTGGCCGAGTTCACCTCTGATAATACTGTGTTTTTGGGGGATTTTAACTTGGTTCCCGATATGGATTGCCTGACGCCTGGAGGTAGACACTACTCTGGGTTGGCTGACTGGGCTGACACCTATGGGCTGATGGACGTGTGGAGGTGGAAGCATCCTCGGGACTTGGCTTACACCTGCCACTCGGCCTCCCACAGGACGTTCTCCCGCATAGATCTGGTATATGCGGGCAGACCGGTCCTGCAAAGGGTTACGGATGTGCGGATCCTGCCTAGGGGGATCTCAGATCACACACCATTGCTTTTGGCGCTGGATTTCTCTAGGGGCCATCCTGTTCGCCTGTGGAGACTGTCCAGGTTTTGGATCTCGGACACCTCTGTGGACGACCAGTTCCAAACTGAACTGACCGGTTATTGGGCAGACAATGAGGGCACGGCGGGGGCCGGGACTGTATGGGATGCCTTTAAAGCCTCCACGAGAGGACACTACCAGACCATTATTGCCAGAGTTAGTAGGGAACGCAGCGCAGACTTAGTGAGGGCGGAAAGGGAGGCTGCCAGTACAGAAGAGACCTTTATTAGGACCCGTGACCCCCAACAATATGCCCACCTGCAGCTCCTGATGGGGGAAGTCCTTAGTATCCGTACCTCACTTACCCAAAAAAAGCTACTCGCTCAGTCCCATAGGATTTTTGAACAGGGGGAGAGGTCGGGTGGGATGCTGGCTTGGCTTTCCAGGGAGCAGAAGGGGGGGGGGTCAGTGTCTCCCATATTAGGGGCCCCACGGGGGAGCTGGTAAGCTCTCCCGGGGGTATTAATCAGTGCTTTGCTGACTTCTATCGTGCACTCTATGGCTCAAGGGTGGATTATGGTGATGAGGACCTGGTGAAGTATTTGGGGGACATTGACATTCCGGTCCTTAAGGCGACCTACCGAGAGCGGTTCGACGCCCCTGTCACGGTGCAGGAGATCCAGCGGGCCCTTAAATCTATGCAATCTGGCAAGACGCCCGGGCCTGATGGAATTCCTGTAGAGTTCTACAAACACTAAGCAGACGAACTAGTGCCCAGACTACATTCCCTATTCGCGGTGTCCGCGCAGCAGGGAGAGCTCCCTGTTTCCATGGGTGAGGCGGTCATAGTGGTGATCCCGAAGCCGGGGAAGGACCCTTCCCTCTGTTCCTCGTTTCGCCCTATCTCGTTGCTGAACGTTGATGCGAAGATCCTGCCCAAGATCTTGGCAACAAGACTGAACTCTTTCATTACTGCCCTGGTACACTCGGATCAAACAGGCGTTATGCCAGGTAGGGGAACGGATATTAACATTAGACGCCTCCTCACCCACGTTGATGGGGCTGGTGAGGGGTCGACGGGAGTGGTGGCCTCACTTGACGCAGAGAAGGCCTTCGACTCTGTGGAATGGGGCTACCTCTGGGGGGTGCTCGACAGCTTCGGGTTTGGGCCAGGCTTCCTGAAATGGGTACGCATGTTATATAGCTCCCCATCTGCTAGAATTCGGACCAACGGCTGCCTTTCAGACGTCTTCCCCTTGGGTCGCGGCACGAGACAGTGGTGCCCCCTCTCCCCAGGTTTATTTGCCCTTGCTATGGAACCACTGGCCATCCTGTTGAGAGCTGAGACGAGGGTCCGGGGATTGAAAATGGGCCCAATTTAAGAAAAGCTGTCTCTGTATGCGGATGATGCCCTGCTATACCTGGCGGACGCCTCTTCATCCCAGCAGGTGGCTTTAGATCTGATTGATCAATTTGGGGGCTACTCCGGTATTCGCATCAACTGGGACAAATCGGTCTTGTTTCCCCTATGTCCCTCGACCCTGCGTCCCACGACACGAACGCAGCTCAAATGGGTAGATGAGTTTACATACCTGGGCATCAAGATTAGCGGCAAGATCGGCGACTATGTTGGCAAAAACATACAACCACTCATGACCCAACTAGTGACCAAGTGCGCGGTGTGGCGGTCCCTCCCTCTGACGCCAGTGGGTAGAGTCAACCTTTTGAAGATGGTCTTTCTCCCGAAATTCCTGTATTTCTTTCGCAATACCCCCTCGTATATCCCTAGGTCATTCTTCCGAAGGTTGGACACTTTGCTGATCTCTTTTGTCTGGGCTGGGAGACCCCCCCGGGTGGCGAGGAAGATCTTGTATTTGTCTTTGTCCGGAGGTGGACTGGCACTCCCTAACTTTTTGCTTTACTACTGGGCAGCTGTCCTGGTTACGGTGAGATGGTGGTTCTCCCAGCCTAGACAAAATCCGGCGGTCACACTTGAGGCGGCTATTTTGGGCTCTTATGCGGCCTTGAGCAATCTACCGCCTCAGGGCCAGCCCCTGTATGACGACCCTCATGCGGACCACAGTTAAGGTCTGGCAGGAGGCTCGACTAATGTACCGGCGACCCAACTTGGTATCCCCGCATATGCCCTTGTGGGCTAACCCTATGCTGACTCACATGAATAGTATCCCAGATCCATCCCTGTGGGCAAAAAAGGGAATCGTTACTCTGAAACATATAGTGAAAGCGGGTACGATTATGCCTTTCCAGGAACTCAGGCAGGCGTATCTCCTGCCGGTCTCTTTCCAATTTAGGTACTGGCAGATGAGACATGCTTTTGAGGCCCAATTCCCGGAGCCTATAACCCTGGAGTCAGACTCTATTGAGCGACTCTTATCCTCCGCTCTCATGGACCGCCCCCTCTCGTCCCTGTACCTATACCTCACGGTACAGTATGATGCCAAGCTTACTAAGCCGCGGGAGGAATGGAGGGCTGATATTCCGTCGCTGGACGAGGAGGAGTGGAGGGATTGCCTCGCATCTTATATCCCTGTTATGATAGCTGCAAAGGATAGGTTTATACAATTTAAATTTCTCCACAGAGCCTACTACTCCCCGCAGAGGCTGGCACGTATTTACCCGCAGCGAGATCCCACTTGTCAGAGATGTAGGCAGGAGATAGGTACGTTTTGGCACATGGTCTGGTCGTGTCCGAAACTCCAGCCCTATTGGGAAGATGTGGCTTCCAGACTGACTGACGTGACTGGCTTAAACGTGCCGAACGGACCCCAAGATCCTACTGCTGAATCATATGAAGGACGTGGAAGGGGATAGATATTGTAAACTCTGCCTGACCTTCTCACTATTTTATGCTAGGCGGGAAATCCTGCTCAAGTGGAAGTCTGAGGACCCCCCCACATGCGCCGCCTGGCAGCGCTCAGTCGACTCAGTACTTCCTCTATATAAATTGACTTATGAGAGTAGACAGTGCCCCGCGAAGTTCGACAAAATTTGGTCTTCATGGCAGACCACTCGCTCTGACTTGGAACCTCCCCCTGGGTGTGACTGACTGGGCTGTTTGTTGGGGGTGGCTCCCCCCGCCCCTCTTGGTCCCTGGACTTTACTGCTAATCAGGGTTGTTGTGTGGCCGGGGAGGGGTGAACTAGAGTCGGTTTATGCACGACCAGGGTTGGGCCAATGTTTGTTGATTATTTGCATTTAGCAACGAATGAGAGGGGTGTGACCCCCCGGATGTGACGCTTTATCCTGTTTGTTTGCTCTGTACTGGTGGATGTGCTATTTACTGGTTGTATTGTAATGCTGATTTGTCGAATAAAATCTCTGTTAAAAAAAACCTGTACAATGCTTAGTTTCAGAGAATACTGCACAGTTCACACTGTATTTAATAGCTATGTTTAATATCTCATAGCTTGCTGGCAGCTTTTCATTCTTGGATTTGTTTTCACCAGCATGGTTTCACAGAGTAATGCCGCATACACACAATCGTAAAATCTGACAAGAAAACCGTGGATTTTTTTCCGACGGAATGTTGGCTCAAACTTGTGTTGCATACACACGGTCACACAAAATTTTGACCGTCAAGAATGCGGTGACAGTACAACACTACAACAAGCCGAGAAAAATGAAGTTCAATAATTCCGAGCATGCGTCAAATTGATTCCGAGCATGCGTGTTTTTTTGTGCGTCGGAATTGCAAACAGACGACCGGAATTTCCGACAAGAACTTTTCTTGTCGGAAAAATTGAGAACCAGCACTCAAATTTTTGTTGTAGGAAATTTTGACAGAAAAAGTCAGATGGAGCCCACTGTGACAGCAGGAAGGTAAAGTCACCTGGTTGCATCCAGGGGGGTAGATATATTTCGCCCAGATTCAGGCTTTACGCCGACTTATACAACTAGGTGGAGAGTTGTATAAGCCCAGCTGAGGCTAGTGGGCTCATGGATGACTCATACCTCTAGGGAGAGTGTGGGGCGTCATGCAGACAGGGAGTTGATGAGACCAGCTGAAGCTTGTCAGCTCATTTAGGCCTCTATAAGAACTCCCAGATTCATTAGGTGTTTGCTCATGCCTGGAACCAGACCTGTGTGGACTGTCTAGGGAGAGTGAACCCCTGTGCGGTGAGACAAAGCCTGTGTGGCTATTTGCTTGGACATTTAAAACCAGGGACTTAGGGACTAGGACAGCACTAGGCTGATCCCAGTTGTTAGTTAGGAAACCTGTATGTTTAGTCAGAGGTCAAGTTGACCAGGATTTATTTTATTTATGTTTCTTTTGCTTTGCTGTGTTTTGTCACTGTAAATAGAAAATAAACCGCACCTTTTTGATTTTGAAAACCACAACCTCCGTTTGCTGGGCCTGTTTTTGTGTGGGGAGCCCATCCCGGGGGTCACACACACCCGCTGCCGAGCTAACTCCCTCACAGTTGGTGGAGAACCAGTGGCAGTTTTTTTTTAAGCCAGCATGGAGGAGATACTGAAACAGCTGGCTCTAGCAAATGCCAATCAACAGCAGACAAATGCAGGTTTGCAAAGGAGCCTTGCAGCCCAGCAGCAAGCTCATCAACAGAGCCTTGCAGCTCAGCAACAAGCCCAGCAGCAATCTGAGGCCCGCTTCATAGACCTGTTACAGAAGCAAGAGCAGAGACTACAACAAATGGAAGCAGTAATGCAGCAACGTCCGCAGACCAGTGAGGAAAGCTGTCCCACTAATACCGCGTCCTTTGGGGTGAGTCGTTTATTGACAAAAATGACTGGAGAGGATGATCCAGAGGTATTTTTGACCACATTTGAAAGGACCGCTGAAAGAGAAAAGTGGCCTGAGGAGCAGTGGGCTGGACTGGTGGCTCCTCTGTTAACTGGTGAATCGCAGAAAGCTTACTATGACCTAGAGCCTAACCAAGCAAAAGACTATGTGATGCTAAAAGCTGAAATTTTGGCAAGGCTGGGTGTCACCCAGGCTGTCCGGGCTCAGCGTGTGCATAACTGGACTTTCCAGCTTGGAAAACCCCCCAGGTCTCAAATGTATGATCTCATTCACCTGAGCAGAAAGTGGCTACAGCCAGAGACTTTGTCCGCACCAAAGATTGTGGAACGTGTTGTAATGGATCGGTTTTTGAGAGCTCTTCCTACTGCCATCCAAAAGTGGGTAAGCCATGGAGACCCAGAGACGGCCGATGGTCTTGTGGATCGTGTGGAGAAATACTTGGCTACAGAGAACCTGACGGCCTCTTCCAGAGACACTCGGACTTTCCACCCTAAGACCAGACCATCCCCAGGGGCGGATAAGAGGATTCCAAGGAGTGAGGGTGGAGAGAGTGAGAGGGTGGGAGCTCTACCCCAAGTTTGGCGAGAACAGCCTGGGAAATCAGCGGCTCAAGAGGCGGCAAGAAGGATCGTTTGCTACCGCTGCCGGCAAGCAGGACATATTGCAGCCAATTGCCCGGTTGTGGAGGAACCCATGCAGTGTGACTTTCTGACGGGCAGACGTCAGTCGCTGTGTGCGACAGTCGCATGCACTGCCATTCGAGGAACTGAGAAACATTTATGCAAAATGTGTGTTAATGGTAGAAATGTTGTGGTATTGCTGGATTCAGGTAGCCTTGTGACCCTGATAAAGGCTGAGTTAGTTAAAACAGAGGTCTTTGGGAATAGCAAGGTAGCTGTTATTTGTGTGCATGGGGACACCCGAGAGTATCCAGTGACTACAGTGTGTTTCGAGACCCCCAAAGGTACCCGCTCTCATCCAGTGGGCTTAGTATCTCAGTTACCGCATGACGCCATTGTGGGAAGGGATTTTCCGAAGTTCTGGGAACTGTGGGATGATCCTGAGCCCCCCACTGGTGCCCCTATGTACCAGGAATGTGATAGCCAGAACTCCCCTGAGAGTGGTGAGGACTCTCCGGAATTTCCCTTATCAGTATTGGCAGGGGAGACTCAAGAAACTGGAGAGGAGCCCACCTCCTCAGACGAAAACCTACCGTCTGTGGAGTTTTCTGATCTTGAGGTTCACAGGGAAAACTTTGCCACAGAACAGTTGAAAGACCCCGCCCTAATAAAGGCACGGGAAAACGTAGTGAAAATAGATGGCGAGTTAGTGAACCCAGATAATACCTGCACTTACCCATACTTCAGCGTAGAGAAGGACCTACTGTATCGGGTGGCAAAAAGGGCAGAAGAAACCGTTGAGCAGCTTGTGGTGCCCAAACCTTACAGGAAGTTGGTGTTGGAGTTGGCCCATGGGCACATTCTTGGAGGTCATCTGGGGACAGAGAAAACCCGAGAGAGGGTATTACAGAGATTCTATTGGCCGGGGGTGATGAAGGACATAGAAAATTATTGTTCCTCCTGCCCTGTGTGTCAGAGGTCGGCCCCGATGCCACATTTCCGTAGCCCGCTGGTCCCTCTACCCATCATTGAGGTCCCGTTTGAGAGGATCGCCATGGATTTGGTAGGGCCTATAATCAAGTCCGCTAGGGGGCACCAGTACATATTAGTTATATAGGACTATGCCACCCGTTATCCAGAAGCGATCCCTCTCCGAAATACCTCGGCCAAAACCATAGCCAAAGAGCTATCTCTTGTGTTTAGCCGGGTGGGTATTTGTAAAGAACTGCTTACGGACCAAGGTACACCCTTTATGTCCCGGGTTATGAAGGAGCTGTGTAAATTGTTCAAAGTGACGCAATTACGTACATCTGTGTATCACCCCCAAACCGATGGGCTGGTTGAAAGATTCAACAAAACCCTAAAACAAATGTTGAAGAAAGTGGTGGATAGAGATGGAAAGGATTGGGACTGTCTACTTCCTTATCTGATGTTTGCTATTAGGGAGGTGCCCCAATCCTCTACGGGATTCTCCCCCTTTGAGTTACTGTATGGGAGACACCCAAGAGGGCTGTTGGATATTGCCAAGGAAACTTGGGAAAGTGAGAGTTCTCCCCACAGGAGTGTGATTGAGCATGTCGCCCTGATGCAAGACCGAATTGCACAGGTAATGCCCATCGTGAAGGAACATTTGGCCCAAGCGCAGTTAGCACAGCAGAGAGTGTACAACCGTGGAGCCAAGACCCGTACCTTTTCCCCGGGGGATAGGATACTGGTACTTGTCCCTACGGTTGAAAGTAAATTCCTTGCCAAATGGCAAGGCCCCTATGAGATAATGGAAAAAGTGAGCGAAGTGAATTACAAGGTCAGACAACCAGGAAGGCGAAAGCCCGAACAGATCTATCACGTTAATCTGTTGAAAGCCTGGAGGGATAGAGAGTCCCTAGTCGCAGACACTTGGTCACCAGCTCAAACTGGTTGCGTGATTCCTGAGGTTGGAATAGCAGCCACCTTGTCACAACCCCAACAACAGGAGGTTAAGGAGTTTGTGCTTCGCAACAAGGAGGTATTCTCTGAGCTGCCGGGACAAACATCTGGGGGGGTAGAGCATGACATCATTACCCCGCCCGGTGAAAGGGTGAAGTTAAAACCCTATCGGATCCCAGAGGCCCGACGGGAGGCAATACGGGAGGAAGTACAGAAAATGCTGAACTTAGGGGTGATAGAGGAGTCCCAAAGTGATTGGTCTAGTCCCATTGTGTTGGTGCCTAAACCGGATGGGAGCTGGCGATTTTGTAACGATTTTCGTCAGTTGAACAAAGTTACAAAATTTGACACCTACCCCATGCCACGTATAGATGAGTTGATCGACCGGCTGGGAACAGCCCGATACATGACGACTCTTGACCTCACAAAAGGGTATTGGCAAATCCTCCTGGCCAAGTCGGCCAAAGAGAAAACCGCATTTGTAACCCCAGACGGGGCGTTCCAATATAAAAGAATGCCGTTCGGGTTACAGAATGCGCCGGCCACATTCCAGCGGAAAATGGACCAGATACTGAGGCCCCATCGGAAGTATGCTGCGGCTTACCTGGATGACGTAATTGTCCATAGCACAGATTGGGCCTCACATCTGCCAAAAGTGCAAGCAGTCCTGGACTCTGTTCGGGAAGCGGGGTTTACGGCTAACCCCAAGAAGTGTACCATTGGGCAGGAGGAGGCCAAATATCTTGGGTACACCATTGGGAGGGGAGTAATAAAACCCCAACTCAACAAAGTCGAGGCCATCCAGAGTTGGCCACGTCCCAACAGCAAGAAGCAGGTACGAGCCTTTCTGGGAATCGCTGGGTATTATCGGCGATTCATTCCCCACTTTGCTTCTAAGGCTGTGCCCCTAACCAACCTGACGAAGGGGAAAGGGTCGGTCATGATTAAATGGACCCCCGAGGCTGAGGCAGCATTCCAATTCTTGAAACAAGCCTTATGTAGCCAGCCAGTGTTGTACTCACCCGACTTCTCTAAAGACTTTGTCGTACAAAGTGATGCGTCAGATGTGGGGTTAGGAGCAGTATTGTCCCAGGTCTGGAACGGGGAAGAGCACCCAGTCATTTACCTCAGCAGGAAGTTGAAGTCCCATGAGGTAAATTACGCCACCGTTGAAAAGGAGTGTTTAGCGGTGAAGTGGGCTCTAGATTCCCTTCGGTACTACCTGCTAGGTAGGCACTTTGACATGGTTACGGATCACGCTCCGTTAAAGTGGATGGCTCAAAACAAGGAAACAAATAGAAGAGTGAATAGGTGGTTCCTGGCCCTCCAGGAATTCAACTTCACAGTAAAGCATCGCCCTGGCGTTCAAATGGGGAATGTGGATGCTTTGTCTCGAGTACATGAATGCCTGATTGCTGGTGTTCCAACCCCGAGGTTAAAACAAGAGGGGGGGTATGTGACAGCAGGAAGGTAAAGTCACCTGGTTGCATCCAGGGGGGTAGATATATTTCGCCCAGATTCAGGCTTTACGCCGACTTATACAACTAGGTGGAGAGTTGTATAAGCCCAGCTGAGGCTAGTGGGCTCATGGATGACTCATACCTCTAGGGAGAGTGTGGGGCGTCGTGCAGACAGGGAGTTGATGAGACCTTCTGAAGCTTGTCAGCTCATTTAGGCCTGTATAAGAACTCCCAGATTCATTAGGTGTTTGCTCATGCCTGGAACCAGACCTGTGTGGACTGTCTAGGGAGAGTGAACCCCTGTGCGGTGAGACAAAGCCTGTGTGGCTATTTGCTTGGACATTTAAAACCAGGGACTTAGGGACTAGGACAGCACTAGGCTGATCCCAGTTGTTAGTTAGGAAACCTGTATGTTTAGTCAGAGGTCAAGTTGACCAGGATTTATTTTATTTATGTTTCTTTTGCTTTGCTGTGTTTTGTCACTGTAAATAGAAAATAAACCGCACCTTTTTGATTTTGAAAACCACAACCTCCGTTTGCTGGGCCTGTTTTTGTGTGGGGAGCCCATCCCGGGGGTCACACACACCCGCTGCCGAGCTAACTCCCTCACACCACATACGGTCAGAATTTCCGACCAAAAGCTCACATCGAACTTTTCTTGTCGGAAATTCCGACCGCGTGTACGCGGCATTAGGACCAAGTTGAGAGTCTTTAGATCCAGATTGCCTGGGCTCCTCAGCTTATTCAGGGAACTATAAGAAGGTTCTAATACAAACCTTGAAAAAGTTTCTCTGTTTGTACAGGCTCAATGACCCCTTGGGACAACAGCTGGGCGTCAACACACACCTATGGAGGGAGTCCGGGGAATGATGGGGCACCTTATTTTGAATGTCTAAGCTACTTGCAATGTGAGTGTGTCCCTTAGCAAAAGCCTCAGATCAAGCTCCAGAGTCTAGAAAACAATGAACACTCCATGTAGTTATCAAGGTCACTGCAGGGCTCGACAAATCCCAGGTGCCAGGTCACAATGGCGACTAGAAGTTGTGTCCTGGTTCCTGGGCTTTTGTCAGCCATCCACATCCACCTTCCACTTGCCAAACGCGACATTGTGGTCGTACGGTTCTGGGAGGGCCTCTATTGACGCCCCCCCCCCCGGGGTGCTTATTGGGCGTGCTCTGTGAGAGCTTTATCCTTTGGACGCAGCTGATCACAGATTGAGATAAAGGGACAATCAAGGCAGCCCTTTATCATGTGATCAGCTGTGTCCAGTCACAGCTAATCACATGCTAACAAATGCAGGTTATTGGCATTTCCTTTCCTCAGTGCTTTTACAGTGCGAGGAAAGGAAAGCCGATAACCAGCTATCCTGTGACAGGGGACATTTTCACTTTAAATCAGGGCACTGATCATCAGTGCCCTAATGATCAATGCAGCCCCCAACAGTGCCAATCAGTGCCCATCAGCGCAGAATATCAGTGGCCATCAGTTCAGCATATCAGTGACCATCAATGCCACCTATCAGTGACCATCAATGTCGCTGTAATCAGTGCCCATCAGTGCTGTCTCATCAGTGTCCATCAATGCTGCCTTATCAGTGCAGCTTTATCAGTGCAGCTTCATCAGTGCCGTCTCTCAGTTCAGCCTACAAGTGCCCATCAGTGCAGCCTCGTCGCCGTACATCAGTGAAGAAAAATTACTTATTTGTACAATTTTATAACAGAAATTAAGAAAAAGTTTTAATTTATTTTTTCAAAATGTTCGATTTTATTTGTTTGTTTAGAAAAAAAACAGTAAAATATCATCAAAAGAAAGCTCTATTTGTGTAAAGAAAATTATACAAAATGTCATATACAGTAGGTGCAGTGGTGCATGACCGCCCAATTGTCATGCAAAGTGTGACAGGGCTGAAAGCTGAAAATTGGCCTGGGCAGGAAAGGGATATAGTGCCCTGTAGGCAAGTGGTTAAAAAAAAACTGGCTCATAACTTTTTTTAGCTGGCTCCTAGATTCAAAGCAAAATTGTCAAGCCCTGGTTTACTGGATTAAAAAATGGAAGTTGTTCAGCAGGGATGTTGATTTTACTGACAAACTGGTGACTGTTTGAGGGAGCGGTGTTTGAAATACAAATCATAACATTATGGCCCAATACACACTTTGCTTTCAGGTAAACTTTACAATAACAACTTAAAATAGGCACTTACTGAAAAGTACATGACATTTTCCTTTTTGTAAATTATAGATCATCTCTGCTCTGTAGCACTTTATTTCTCGAATAAACTATTCCGCAGACTGTACAAACAAGAATTATCTGGCTCTGGCTTTGGCTGCACGTTAACCATCAAAGACTGAGCTGTACAAAGATCACCCTGCAGATGCACGCTTATCAGTACAATACGGAATAATGATTACTCAGGTAATTTCATTATATGACCTACAGTTGCACGTCCATTCCATTAGCGGCCCCTTATTTGCACATTTATTAAAATTATACCATTACTTCTCAGTCATAATGCAACAAAGTGTTAATTATACTATATGTCCACGAAAAATGAAAACAAAGATGTAGCTGGCAGGCCAAGAATCCCATTTCCATAGCAAATTACAAGTGCCTCACCAGATAATAGGCAGACAGTTGGTACATATTTCTTTCCAAGAAGAGCTTCCAATTGGCAGGACTCTGAATGGACAACATGTTGTACATTTAAACGGTCAAATCAAAAGATGGAATTAATAAAGGGGAACCATGGACTGAACTTGTTTGGCAATTATAATGATGAGAGAAAAAGCCTCAAAGCTTAGATGAACTATATCAAAACACTTTTTAATCTCATTAAGGCTGGATTTAAACCTTTGCATATGCAGTAATGCTCATTATTGACAGCTTTATATATGCATTGCCATTCCTTCTAAATGGCACCCTAATGCACATATACAGTGCAAAGAAATATACCTACACCCTTCAGTGGACTACAGCACATAGAAGTGAATGTACAGTGGTGCCCTGCATTGACAGATAAAACAAAAAAAACTGCAGGTATATTTTGTTTATATTTCTGTGTCATTCAAGACAAATAGGCTGCCTTTAAAGTGTTACTAAACCCACAACAGTAAAATCAGTCTGTATATGCAGTAAAGCATGTTTGTTATACTCACTGTAGAACCTAAGGGGTTAACCCTTTGCATTGTGTATAAAGACTGTTTGATCCTGTCTTCTCTGTTCCTCCTCTTTTTCCACTGTCTCCAAAAAATAACCTGATATTTACAGAGCCAGGGGACGGACTGCACATGCTCAGTTTGGTGTGTATTGCTAGAGAGTTTTTTTTTTTTTTTTTTTGGGAGGGTGCATGTGATCAGCACAAGGCCAATCAGCACTGTCCAGACATGTCCAAACAGAGGATCAGGGGAGAAAGAAAAGCCCTCCTACAAGATTTACTAGGAACTTACATAGAAGTTACAAGACTGCTATATACTGCTGATGAGAAAAGGTATTTAGCAGTTTATATTTACTAAAATATTTGCATTTCCATGTTCTGTGTACTGTGGGAGACCATATATAGATATGTAGGCTCTGGGTTTAGTAACACTTTAAGTGTTTTTTGCACAGCACCAAGTCAAAGAAGTTACCTCCAATCGTGTGGATTACTATTTTCTAAAAACTGCTGCAGGAACCATTTTGAGGATCTTTTGAAGTGCTTTTCAGGAGCTTTCCATTCATTTCAATGGAGAGGGGTACTTTTTTTATCTCTCCAAACATGCTCCAAAGATCCTGCTTGCAAGAGTTTTTTCAACCCCCAGCCAGCGCACCGCCCCAGTGTGAAAGCATTTATTGATCCTAATGGAAATAGGTTTTTGGGAGCTTTTCAGGCACTTTCTTTAGCACAAAAGCGCCTGAAAAGTGCCTCAGTGTGAAAGGAGTCTTAAGTGATCAGACAGGATTTCTGGTGAGTAAAACAATCAACTATTTTTGGAGGATTTGAAAACCGTTTGCACTTTAAAAATCACAGTTTATGAACTTTTTATTGATTTTTTTAGCACTACAATGTTATACACATTTATGCCACGCTATCAACTGATGGGACAGAGCCGTACCAGGTTCTGGAAAAATCTGGACAACATTGTTGGGATCCACCCCTCTGCCTGACTGGCAGCTGGCTCTGCCTTACAACGTGTGGCTGAGAGCCAGAGTCAGCTGTTCCTGTAACCTCGACAGCCATTGGAATGAGGTTCAAAATGGGGAATGTGAGGTAGAAATTTGCCAATTATTCCATGTCACCTGCAAAAGAGCTTTTTGTAGCATAGTCTGGTCAAAAAAAAGACACAAGTCCATCTATTTCAACCAATAAAGGGTAAAAATACAAATCATACAATCCCATATACACAATTCTATACCCACAGTTGATATCAAGAGGAAAGCAAAAAGCTTAGCAAAGCATGATCCAATTTGCTCCAGCAGGTAAAAAATTCCTTCCCGTTTCCCCGAGAGGCAATCAGATATTCCCTGGATCAACTCTACCTATAAATGTCAGTACCCAGTTATATTATGTACATTTAGGAAAGAATCCAGGCCTTTCTTAAAGCAATCTACTGAGCTGGCCAGAACCAGCTCTGCAGGGAGTCTATTCCACATTTCTTACTGTGAAGAAACCTTTCCGTATTTGGAAATTAATTCTCTTTTCCTCCAGATGTAAAGAGTACCCCCTTGTCCTCTGTGATGACCTTTAAAATGAATAACTCAACACCAAGTTCACTATATGGACCACTTATGTATTTGTACATGTTGATCATATCCCCCCTTAATCTCCTCTTCTCAAGAGAGAATAGATTCTGTTCCTCTAATCTTTCCTCATAGCTGAGCTCCTCCATGCCTCTTATCAGTTTGGTTGACCTTCTCTGCACTTTCTCCAGTAACCCAATATCTTTTGAGAACTGGTGCCCAAAACTGAACTGCATATTCCAGATGAGGTCTTACTAATGATTTTCAGAGGGGCAAAATGATATCTCTCTCTCTCTGGAGTCCATACCTCTCTTAATACAAGAAAGGATTTTGCTCACTTTGGAAACTGCAGCTTGGCATTGCATGCTATTAAACTTATGATCTACCAGAACACCCAGCTCCTTCTCCACTATTGATTCCCCCTGTTGTACTCCCCCTAGTATGTATGATGTATGCATATTCTTAGCCCCCAAGTGCATACCTTTACATTTATCAACATTAAACCTCATTTGCCACATAGTTGCCCAATTAAACAGTGCATGGAGGTCGGCTTATAAATTGGAGACATCCTGTAAGGACGTTATTCCACTGCATAG
Source organism: Rana muscosa (assembly GCA_029206835.1). Lineage (NCBI taxonomy): Eukaryota > Metazoa > Chordata > Amphibia > Anura > Ranidae > Rana > Rana muscosa. Next base: position 268,022,849 of record CM055123.1, on the reverse strand, counting down.
CTTGGTGCCATCTGCAAAGATTGAAATGGTACTTTTAATCCCAGACCCAATATAATTTATAAAGATATTAAAAAGTAAGGATCCCAGCACTGAGCCTTGGGGTACACCACTGATAACCTTACACCATTCAGAGTAAGAATAATTAACCACGACTCTCTGAATTGTATCTTTTAGCCAGTTCTCTATCCATTTACAAACTGATATTTCCAGGCCTGTAGACTTGACCTTACACATGAGCCGTGTGGGGAACCGTGTCAAATGCTTTTGCAAAATCCAAGTATACTACAGCCCCAGCTATTTACCTCTTCATAAAAAGAAATAAGATTTGTCTGACAACTTATGTCTTTCATGAATCCATGATGTCTGTTGCTTAATATATTTTTTTTTCCAGCAAGAAGTCATCTATATTAAGTTCTCCATTATCTTCCCAACGATATAAGTTAAACTAACAGGTCTATAGTTATTTGATAAAGACTTTAATCTTTTTTTAAATAAAGGCACCATGTTCACCTTACGCCAATCCAGTGGTACTATTCCAGTCATTAAAGTGTCCCTAAATATTAGAAACAATGACTTTGAAATTACAGAGCTCAATTCTTTTAGGATCCGTGGGTGGATGCCATCAGGTCCAGGTGCTTTATCCACATTTATTCTGTCTAAATATTTCTGGACTATATCAATTTTGAGCTCCCCCGTGCTCCTTTGTATGCACAGAGCTGAAAAAAACGATTTAATAAATTTGCCTTTTCTTTGTCCCCAGTCAGCCACTGCAGATTATTTTGCCTACGTGCTCAGACCTGACCATTTTACTATTAAAATATTTGAAGAAACTTGCCCTCTCCATTTGTAGCGATTGGACGTAGGTGACTCTGCCTTTGATACGCCAACATGGCGTCAGCAATGTATTCCACTGCTCCTCTATCGCTCAAGGTTTTTTCGGTCAATGCCAAAGGCCTCAATGTTCCTGAGAAGCGCTCCAGCTTTATGGCGGAAGCCCATAGACAAAGGGCCCAAATTGTCTTTTTTCAGGAAACTAATTTTAAATCTAACTCCATTCAACGCCTTACCAACAAGAGATACCCAGATGCGTTCCACGCAACGTGTGCTGACTCCAAAACGAAAGGGGTAGCGATCCTTCTCGCTAAATCCTTCACATTCCAGCTCACGGATCAGGTCGTTGATCCGGAAGGTAGATTCCTCTTCCTTAAAGGGCTGTGGAAAAACAAACCGATTACGTTGGCTAACATATATTGCCCGAATTCTAAACAGATCCCCTTTCTGAAAGAGATATTACTGAAGCTCACGTCATTCAAGTCCGGCCTCCTACTTTTGCGAGGGGAATTTAACCTGGCTCTTGATCCGACCCTTGACACTTATGCCCCGTACACACGATCGTTTTTAATGTCATTTTTTAAACCGACGTTTTTCTCCTCGTTTTTTTTCATGTTTCCTCTCAAGCCTGCCTTGCGTACACACCATCATTTAAAAAAACGATCAAGCAAAGCGCAGTGACGTTCAACACGTACGACGGCACTATAAAGGGGAAGTTCCGTTCGAATGACGCCACCCTTTGGGACGCTTTTGCTAATTCCGTGTTACCGCGTGTTAGTAAAAGTTTGGTGAGAGACGATTCGCGCTTTTCAGTCTTCGTGCTTTGAAGATCGTTTTCGGGAGTTCAGTTTGCGCCTGTGGGTTCGTATCTGTTTAGCACTGCTTGTAGTCAGTTTGTATCTGTTTATTCAGTGCGGCCTGCTCTGCACGTTCGTGTTTTTCAGCTTGTTCTTCATAGGCCTTGCTGTTCTTCCGTGCGTTCTTCTAGTTCGTTCTGTTCAGCCGACCGTTATCTAGCCATGTTGCGACTACGTACTCGTCGTAGAGTTCGTGCTGTAGTTGGTGCAGGGGTTCATGCTGTATCCCGACTCCATGCCATGAGCAGGGTCAGGAGGAGTTCATGGACCAAGAATTGGTTGCTCCAGCGGCACCAATTCTGTCACATGCCTTTGTTGCGGGAGATCAGGGAGAATAATCCTGATGATTTCAGGAATTTCCTCAGGATGTCTGACCCCGTATTTCAGCAGCTGTTGGCTTTGGTGTCCCCCTATATTACCAGGCAGGACACCGTTATGCGGGAAGCCATCAGTGCTGAGCAGAGGCTCATCGCCACTTTGCGATACCTGGCTACTGGGAGAAGCCTGCAGGACCTTAAGTTCTCCACAGGCATATCCCCCCAGGCTCTGGGGATCATTATACCAGAGACTTGTTCTGCCATCCTTCAAGTTTTGCAGGAGGACTATATTAAGGTAAGTGTTCTTCTTCAAAAATTCACATTGTATGGTTTTTATTTTTGGATATTTTTAATTTGCTTTATTTGCAATCCCTAATTCACATGATTCTTAGCTGCAGGGAATGTCCCCTTTCTCCCCATGTTTTATTATTTAAAGTTTGGGGTTTGAGGCCTACCTGTAAATTTGGCTTACCTAACCTCTCCAGCATGCTATCCTGGGGGCATACCTACCTTGCCTAGTCATTTCCATGTTTTTTATTATATGTTCCATCGTAGTGCTTTACCCAAAACGCACCCTAAATTTTGCCTACGAATGTTTCATTTTTGTTAACTTCAATACAGAGTGCTACAGCCTTCATGTGTGATATTCCCAACTCATCTTCAACCCCCCCCCCCCCCCATAATGTTTTGGTTTTTTTTTTTTTTCTTGCTTCCAATTTTTTATGTTTTGAACAGTTTCTACCAATGTTGGCCATGAATGTGTGTATGAAATCAGCTTTCAATGTTTCTGGCTCCAAGTATTAATTTGTTATTTCTTTAATTCCACAGTTCCTTTCTTCGCCACATGAATGGCAGAATGTGGCTTCCGAGTTTGCCCAGCGATGGAACTTTCCGAACTGTGGAGGAGCCATCGACGGCAAACATGTTCAGGTCGTCCCACCACCCCATTCGGGATCCTTTTATTATAATTATAAGGGGTTCCACAGCGTCGTGATGATGGCAGTGGTGTCGGCCACCTACGAGTTCCTCTATGTGGACGTTGGCAAGAATGGCAGGATGTCTGATGGAGGAGTTTTTGCCCAGACGGAGTTTGGAGAACGGCTCCTTTTGGATCTGCTGGCCTTGCCACCAGCGGAGCAGAATGTGGAGGGACTACCTTTTGTGTTTGTGGCGGATGAGGCGTTTGGCCTGGGACCCCATTTGATGAGGCCATTCCCGCAACGCACCCTCACCCCTGAGAGGAGGGTTTTCAATTATCGGCTGGCCAGAGCCAGAAGGGTGGTGGAAAATGCGTTTGGGATCATGGCCAGCCGATTTCGCCTCTTCCTTACCTCCATCCACCTTGCCCCATACAAATGGAACCATGTGGTTATGACGTGCTGTGTGCTGCATAATTTCCTAAGGGTGAATTCAACAAGTTATATATCTTTGAGTGGGCCTGAGGCCTCTTTAATCAATGCAGAAACTTTGGTGGCCCTGGAACCTGGCCGTCCTGGCTTGGCCCCCCAACCGGACGTGAGGGCCGTAACCAATATGTGGACTATTTTATGGGTAGGGGGGCCATTGAAATGCCAGACAATCTATAATAATTTTAGACCAAAAAAATAAAACTTTTTCTTGAGTAAAGATTGGTTTGTATTTTTTATTGTATAATGTTTGATGTTTCTGGTAGGTTTACCTAGTGCACTTGTTTTGCCATGTGGATTAAACAATCTTTTAATTAGCCTTCATTGTCAGTGTAAACACCAAACATTGATTAGTTCAATCAGCACCACATTTACATAATGAAGCCACAATGATTTGTTATGTAAAAATACCTTTATTTTTTTTGTTTAGGTGGGCAACTTCCTTAGAAATGTGGATGTTTCCTTAATTTCGGGTGTATTAAAATGCATGACCAGCCATGCATAAACAAACTATATTTGTCAAAATTTTGAAAAAGCTAAACATGTGCTAGTCATTAAAGGGTAAAATAACAAAAAAACATAGAAAACTCTGCAAGTAAAACGTTATTTGGTGTAAAAACATTGGACACGCCCAAGCACAGCCATGATATTTTGGAGCCTTTCCTCCACCCGCTTTGTATTTGCCCTGATCTCTAGCAAGTCTCCCTTAATTTTTTCGAGGTCACGACAGCAGACCATCAGGTATTGGATCAGGATCTGGGCACTGTGATGTGTCAACTTATTGGGGTCTTCGGCCAGAACTGCACCTAAATGTAAAAAGAAATATGTAGGATAGAATATGTAGGCCTACATCTATTTAACATGCATGTGTCTGGTTTCTCTCTGACCTGTGGTGGTGCCACTTTCCACTTCCACAACATCACATTCCTCTCCATCCTGGGGTTCTGGGGGTATTGTTGTAGGTATTGCAATTCTCGTCTCATCTGAGGTAGCTTTTCGAATCCCTAGGGAGATTGAAATAAAAGGAATAGTTTCATTAGTAGCGACTCAATTTTGCTAAAATAAGAAACATGAAAAAAAACTTTGTAATCATTCTTTTGAAGCATGCTCCATTTTAAATTTTACCCCCTGTGCCAACCGGGACAAATGATTGGATACATAGCCCAAACCAGAGCATATATATTTTGAACACAAATTTGAAACATTGTAACACCCCAAAGTATCTACACTGGATCACCTGTGTGTGACTCCCTCAAGCTTTTTGGCTTTAGGCCCACACTTGTACTACTGCGTTCAGATGTTTCATCAGCTGCTGAGCATTCACTCCCTTTAACATTACCATGCATATCGTTTTTTCAAACGAACAAATGTCCTTTGGATTAGCACACAAAAAATAAGTGAGGCCCAAATTTACTCCCCCAAATAAACCAAAATACATGGGTGTTCACACTGGATGATCCTAAAACATCGTTTGAGGAACTGTACGGAGAAAGAGGTTTAATACGTCCGTTTACTGTGCGGACGAACCTGAAAGATGGTATCTTTCAGTGTACTATATGAAAGTTAAAAATACACAACAGAATACAAGAAAATAATATGTACCATGGAAACTCAAAAAAAAAAACTTACTTTTTAATATAACTTTCTTGATTCTTTTATATTGGTCGGCCTCCCGCAACTTCAGATCTGACCATCGTTTTCTGAGCTGTTCCTTCGTTCTGCATACCCCAAATTTTTTGTGAAGACTTTTGACCACTTTGCCCATAATTCTGGACTTGACCAGATTAGGCCTTTTATACCGACCATGCTTGGCATCATAATCCTCCTTCTTTAAAATGGCGACCATCTCTACCATTTCCTCGAATGACATGTTGGATGCCTTATATCTCCTGGGTCTTGATTTGGGCAACTTCAGATCTGACCATCGTTTTCTGAGCTGTTCCTTCGTTCTGCATACCCCGAATTTTTTGTGAAGACTTTTGACCACTTTGCCCATAGCTCTGGACTTGACCAGATTAGGCCTTTTATACCGACCATGCTTGGCATCATAATCCTCCTTCTTTAAAATGGCGACCATCTCCACCATTTCCTCGAATGACATGTTGGATGCCTTATATCTCCTGGGTCTTGATTTGGGCTCCTCTGTAATTTCATCCTCTGTAGAGGTAATCTCAGCCACCTGTGTCTCCGCCATGTTTTGTTCAGCACTACGAGCGAGAAGGGGCGGGGAAAGTACAATATCGAACGTCAGGGGCGGGGAAAGCGTGCAGAGTTTCACGCATGCGCTGTGTATATCAAGTGAAGATCCATGTCTGGGAAATACGTTCATTTGTCGGGAGAGGGAGTTAGCAACGAACGTCGTGACCAAGGTACCTAACAATTTTACTTTTTGAGGTTCATCAGACGAGGAGATTTGTGTGCTCAAAATATGTAGACAATGCACAGTTGAGGAATGTTGCCTGAAATATATATTTTTTTTGGTTTCTAGCTTTTACAGATATCATGAATACTTTTAAAAACCCAGACTTCATGGGGGAGTTCATCGACAAATGGCAAGAGCTCCCTATATTATGGCAAACAAAAAGTGGCGGTAATAAAAATAAAGACGCCAGGAAAGCAGCACTGGAGAGCCTGCTTGCATTTGTGCAAACAAAGATACCCACAACAACTCTCCAAGATGTCAAAAACAAAATTGCGACCATCAGAGGGACATACAGGACCCAGAGGACTATGGTCCTGAGGTCCCAGAGGTCAGGTGCACCAGCAGATAAGGTTTATAAACCCAGTCTGTGGTACTACAGTAAGCTTGCTTTTCTGGATGACCAGCTGGAAGTGCGGGAATCTCTCTCCACCCTTCCCCCCAGAGGTCAATCCAGCCTTCCTTGTACCCTACCCTCCAGCCTCCCCTGCAGCCAGTCCTCCAGCCTTCCTGTCAACCCTGCTCTGGCTTCCTCTGAGGATCAAGATCAGGGCCTTGAGGAGGCAGATTTGGAGATATGGAGCCAGGTAAAGTATTGATATTTATATCGTACAAAATTGTAGAATTTAAATAGATGTTAGTATTGTTAAAGGTATGTACACTTCTACCAATAAAGTTTGTGAAGAGCAAGATACAGTAGTGGCCTAATTTTATGTGCACAAGACAACAAAACCAGGATGCGGAATCAATGAAAATGACATAACTTTTGGCATTGATTTCAACAATGTCTAGAGGTGAACAATGTCTGTGAATGATGATGTGGCAAAATAAATAATGTCCCTTTCTTTTTTTACAGCCAGAGCAGAGCCAGGAAGAGGGTGATGTTGGGGATCAGGAGGAGGCAGGGCCCAGTGGCACCCAGGAGGAGGCAGGGCCCAGTGGCACCCAGGAGGAGGCTGGGCCCAGTGGCACCCAGGAGGAGGCTTGGCCCAGCACAAGAGCCCAGATGCCTCCCCTGATAGTTAAACCACGAGGGCCAAGGAGAGGTAGGCATGTGGAGGAGGAAACCAGGGCCTTCCTCAGAGAGGCAACAGCGGCCCTCAGAGAGGCACCCTCTGTTGATGAGGGATTTGCCGCAGTCCTTGCCCACAAACTAGGGCAAATGGAGTTGCAGCAAAAAAAATTCAGTGAGACCCTGCTATTGAAAGTCATCAATAAGGGCGTGCTGGGTGAACTCACTAGGTACACGGACATAACGGAGGTTGTCCCTACTCCTCCACCTCCTCCTCCTCCTCCTACTACTCCTCCTGCCACAACCTCTCCTCCTGATCCCCAGCCTCCAAGGAAGAAACCAACCAAGGCTGCAGAGAAGGCTGGAGAGAAGGCTACAAGGAAGAGGAGAAAATAATGCCTGCTGTAGTACCACAGACTGGGGACATATAGGACTTATCTGCTGTGGCTCCTGACCTCCGGGAGCTCAAGACAAGATTGGGCTCATTTTTTTTGGGGATCTAATCTCTATTTTGGTTTGGACATCTTGGATGGTTGTTGTGGGGTCAAAGGGATGCACAAATGCAAGCAGGCTCTCCAGTGCTGCCTTCCACTTTAATTTGTTAATGTTCTGAAATAAAAAAAAATTTAGTGCCCTTAAAATACTTGACTATGTGATTTGTATTTCAAAAGAGAGCTTGCTAGGGAGCAGGCAGGGACATCTCAAATTATATTATTGTTATTATCAGGGGACACAAACCTCCCTGAGGCCAAATGAGACACATTTGGAAGGTTGTTGTGGTAACTTTACACAAGAATAATTTAGGCCAAAATAATAAAAAAAAGGCCACAAAAAAAAAAAAAACAATAGTAAAATAAAATTTAAAGAAAAAAGGAGAATTACATTATTTTATTATTATTAGTATTATTTAGGAGGGAGGTGCGGCTTATAAATAATATTTTATAATCATTAGAGCAATTTGGAATTACTTTAGAAACAAGTTTGGCATAACTCTCAATGTCATTATCAAAAGAGGGTAATTTTAAAGCATTATCAAAAGAAGAACGGAATGCGCAGCATTAAAACGATGCTATTAATTCCACCGTGACGAATGTGCCATCTCCATTTCCAACATTAGCTTTACCAAAACGAGCGCTCCCGTCTCATAGTTGCTTCTGAGCATGCGCGTTTTTTTTCACGTGGTGAAAGCATACACACTATCGTTTTTCACGTCGTTAAAAAAAACGACATGAAAAACGACGTGAAAAAAGAGAGCATGTCCGGAATTTTTAATGGCCGTTTTTCACGTCGTTAAAAATGCTCTGGAGCCTACACACTATCATTTTTAATGGCCATTTTTTAAAATGGCATTTTTAACGGCATGAAAAACGATCGTGTGTATGGGGCATTACACGGGAACTTCATCCATCCCTATCTCAGCCTTACGGCAGGCCAAACTGGGGTTAGCTTCTCTGGCCCTCCATGACACGTGGCACACCTTAGATCCCCGGGGTAGAGATTATACTTTCTTTTCCTCCCTTCACCAGCGCTACTCCAGGCTGGATTACATCTTTATCTCCCAGAGGGATCTACAGTTTATACACGAGGCGACAATTGAAAATATGGTCCTGTCCGATCACCACCCAGTCACCTTGACCTTGCCATTTCCACAGGGAGAGACATCCACTAAGATCTGGAGGCTTGATGCCTCCCTTCTTATGGATCTTGCGGATGTTGCAACCCTCAAATGAGCCATTAGTGAATACTTCTGTCAGAACGACACCCAGGATATCTCTCCCATGACCCTGTGGGAAGCACATAAATGTGTTGTCAGAGGGCACCTTCTGTCCCTGGCGGCCAGGAGAAAGAGGAAACACAGAGCTTTTATCCAGTCCCTGATAGGGAAAATCTCCAAACTGGAAGCCCAACACAAAGGCTCGTTGGCAAACAGGGTACCAACCGAATTAGCGGAAGCTAGAACTCTCTTGCAAGAGGAACTATATAAAGGAGTTCAGAAATGTTTTATGTTATCCCAAAAACTGTTCTACGAGCAGGGGAACAAACCTGGCAGATTGCTTGCAAGATTCACGCAGAAACGCGTTCTGGCCTCAACCATCCATCAAGTGAGGGATAGAAAGGGGGGATTCATACCAAAAATGAGGACATTGCGTGACAGTTCAAGGATTTCTACAGCAATTTGTATAATATTAAGAAGAGCGAGGAGGGTATTGTCTCGGCGGATGCTCGGGCAACCCTGATCAAGGACTTCCTACACAAATATTCCCCTCAGGCATTGTCCATGGAAGATTAGCATCTCCTAGATGCACCGTTGTCATTGGAAGAATGGACTGCAGCTTTGAAGGCCATGAAACCTGGCAAGAGCCCAGGGCCTGATGGCTACACGTCACAGTACTACAGATACAGATCTCCTAGCGCCAAATTTTATCAGGGCCTTTAACTCTCTCGCAGGTCCCCCTTGCAAGTCCAGTACCCTGCTGGAAGCTTATATTTCAGTAATACCTAAGGAAACTAAAGACCCATCGGATGTTGCAAATTACAGGCTGATCTCGCTTCTCAACGTCAACGTAAAAATCTTTGCCAAGATACTTGCGAACCGACTTGTGCATCATGTCCCATCGTGGGTAGGGCTTGATCAGGTCGGGTTCGTCCCTGGCAGGGAAGCCAGGGATAATACCATCAAGGCCCTCAACATACATCAGTGGCTTACTTCTTCTAAGCACGAGGGATTCTTTATTTCGATGGATGCGGAGAAGACCTTCGATCGTGTGGCCTGGGACTACATGGATTCAGTTTTGGAGGCTCTGGCCCTGGGGTCCAGAATGCGGACTTATAATGGAGCACTATACACGAATCCACGGGCCCGGGTCCGGGTCAATGGTCACTTATCGGAGGCCTTCTCCATTCACAACGGCACTAGGCAAGGCTGCCCCCTATCCCCTATTCTGTATATCCTCACGCTGGAACCGCTCCTTCGCTGCATACAGGAAAACCCTGATATACGGGGGATTGTCGTGCGCCGCAGGGAATACAAGCTTGCGTTTTTTGCTGACGACATATTGCTCTTTCTCTCCTCCCCCTTGATATCCTTGCCTAACTTGATGCATGTCCTAGAAGACTTTAGACTTATCTCGCATTCGACTCCCGCAGAACCTCTCAGATCTTTATGAAAATAACTTCTTAAGTGAACTGACCGCCCTACAACAGGATATGCTTCGATGGGACTCCCCCACAATTTCTTGGTTTGGGCGTTCCTCCATCATTAAAATGACAGTGCTCACCCGAATGTTGTATAAACTTCAGACTATTCCGGTCGCCTTGCCGTCCTCTTTTTTTGCCTCCTATAAAAGACTCACACCTGGCACGAGTGGTGGATTGGAGGGTGCACGTTCACTGCAAAGGCTGGGTGCAACTGGAAAATTTAAGCTCAGGACTTGATCTGGGGAAGGCGCCCTGGATCTATAAGAAACACTGGCCGCCTAACGCCCTGTCTCACCCCCTGGTGGGGGCAACCTTATCGGCCTTTGCATGGGCTTGCAGGGCTCATGAAGTCTCAGCAACGGACTGTGGAATGACTCCCGTTAGCGGGAACCCGGATTTTGCGCCAGAATTGGAGGGAGCCTTTCTAGCTTTGGAATGGCCACGTGCAGATATGTTAGCCAAACACTTTTTCTCTGGGGATAGGTTCCTCACTCTGAGACAGCTAGAGTCAATGTCCCTGACCAAAACTTTCCATTTCTTCACTTACCTTCATTTAAAGCACTTTCTGGACAGCCCGAAAACCAGTGGCTGCTTTTCGAAACCGGCTACGGTATTTGAAACTTTGTGCTCAGGCCCGTCCCCCCAGAGGCATGTAATTTCGCTGTTATACGCTTCTATGTTTAGGCGGCCTTTTACATCCATGGAGGTGGAATGAACCTTTTGGGAGGCCCGTCTGGACAGACCTATAGAGTCAAAGAGCTGGGAACGGGTTCATTGGTATATCCATAAAGGCTCGCTCAACGTCAACACTCAGGAAAATGGGTACAAGATCAGAATGCAGTGGTACAGGACGCCGGATCTCGTTCATAAATTTTGCCCGACCGTGTCGGATCGGTACTGGAGATGTGGAGGGGACTTAGGTACCTTCCTCCATGTATGGTGGGAGTGCCCATTGATTCAGCCCTACTGGCGGGGGGTTCATGACGTGACGACTATGGTCTCCTCACTGCCCCTGGAGTTTTCACCAGCACAGTATCTTCTACACCTCTCTAAAATTCAGAAAAAGACCTACCGCACCTCGGTTGCGTTCCATATGGTCAATGCAGCCAGATTGTGTGTTCCTGTCCACTGGAGGGATACGGTGTCTCCGTCGATGAAAGAATGGCTGACACGCCTTAACCGTATTGCGGCCATAGAGGAACTAATTTACACTGCTCAAGATAGCATTTCTACTTTCACTACTATGCGGGATGATTGGTTTAAATTTCGAAACTCTGCAGACTACCAGACTCTCATGCTGAAAGCGGATTGATTTGGGTTTTGCGTAGCTGCTTTTATTAGACAAAGGTTGGTCCACGACTCTGGGTGTGAGTCTCCGCCTTAGGGTAGCTGGTGGTAGCTCCTACCCCCTCTTCAGGCTTTTGCTTTTCAGTGGAGTGTTCCCTAAGCCCTCCTCTTCTCCCCCCCTTTTTTTTGTGTGTTCCCCTCTCTTTGGTACACACCCCCCTCTTTCCTACTCCTGAACCCTTCCTGATCTTTCCTCTTTTCTTCTCTTTTCTATATGTTTGATCCTGCCGGGCGGGGGGCGTGGGAGATGGGGCCACGGTGGGTGGCCCCTGCGCCCATGCTCTTCTGAATCTGCGGATCCTTAGATTAGATTACACTTAGCCTTTAGACGTAGGCTCCAAATTAATGTGGCAAGGGTGCTGATGTGCTATTTTTTCGATGATAGTTTCCAAATCATCGGCCACACTCCTTTGAGCAGGTCCCCTCGTAGACATCCTGAAGCGTTTCTCTATTGCTGGGTGAGGGGAGACAATGTATATTGAGTATGCTGTCCTGGCCTTGCCACGTATTATTTGTTATTTGTCATTTGAACTGCTCCGATGTGGAGCTGGAGCTCCTTTATTCTGATATGTATCTCTGGCTATTACTGTTGATTTTTCTGTGATATCTGTAACTTGTTTTCTTTAATAAAAACTTTTAATGAGAAAAAATATATATATTTGAAGAATCTTTGGTGGTTTATCCTACTATCTTTTGCAACCTGATTGTTTTGAATTTTTGCAGCCATGATTTCCTTTTTACATATTCAGTTCTATTCTTTGTAACATTTAAAAGATTAAAAAGTGTTTCTTAATTTTTCATGCAGTGAGCAAAAGTTTGAACTCAATATTTTTCTAATGTCCGATAAACCACATTTCTGCTGTGATATCAAGGGTATATTTGTTTAACCTGCCAAAATCTCTGCACATCAATTTATTTTTGGACAGTCTAGGGAGTTCTAGAAACTGGCTAACACCTTATGTACTGTATATAAGAAGGCTCAAACAATTTAAAAAAATTGGATAGAGTAGAGAATAGTTAAAAACCCTAAAAGTTCCCATATCAGAGTATACATTTGCTGTGGTGTAGACACAGCAGGAAGTGAAAGGAAATAAAGGTAGGGATAAATCCACTCATAGACAGTTGTGAGCAGAACAGTTGCCCCATTAGGAGACTTTTCTTCATCTCCTTTTCCTAGGTGTGAAATTTGCCTTAATAAGGAATAGAAGGGTAAACAGATAGTCTAAACATCATTCACTCTACCCAAAAAAAGAAACAAGTGTCTAAAATCCAATTTAAAGAGAAAAAAAACAAACCCTCTAGGTGATTAATGTACATTGTAAGGATTTTAACAAACTTTGTAAGAGAATCCTGCCATTCAATGCGCTGAAGAAATAGCCCTTTGTTTCACGTTTTTTGCAGACTGATTTTGAGTTAAGGGGCAGGTTCATTATAATCAGCTGGTGCTCTCTCAGTGTTCTAATGAGAAAAGCTGCAGTGTCTGCAACCCCTAAGAAGCATTTAATCCTTGGGTTGCATCTCATCAAAACAGAAATTCCTATTTCAGGTAGTGCCTAAATCGGACTTGTATCTTTATGCAGACTTCTGTGAAAGCTGGTAAGCCAACCATACCAGCCGGAAATGACATTATCACTATTCAGACTTTTTCAAAGTTTTTTCTTTTCGAACTTGTTTTGTGTTGGATAATTTCAATGTATTTCACAATGCTAATATGCACAGAGAACACATACTTTTGTGGATTATAGATATTAATATTTTTGATTATTGTACAACCAAAAGGTTTGGGACAGCAGCTGCAGATAATCATATTTATATAGGTGGCGCAAGTGTATTTTTTAACAAATAATATTAAATATTGTTAAATATTTTTACAAACTGACCCAGCCTTATGCCTCGTACACACGACCCGGTTTTCCGATGGGAAAACTGCAAGGAGAGCTTTTGGCCGGGAATCCCGGCCGTGTGTATGCTCCCTTGCAGTTTTTCCAACGGGAAAACTGCCAAAATCGGCCGGCTAAAAAAGTGAACCAGCTCTCTTTTTTCCCGACGGGTTTCCCAATTGACTTTTTCCCCGTCAGAAAACCCGGTAGTAGAAAACGGCCATTTTTGTCAGTTTACCTGTGGGGAAAAACTCCAATGGAGCAAACACAGGGTCGGGATTCCCGAAGAAAAGCTCTCATCTGAGTTTTCCCGATGGGAAAACTGATCGTCTGTACGGGGGGAAAGTAGAGAGCAGGCTCTTGGTTTTCCCCTTGGGATTTCTGACGGATCTTTTCCTGTCGGGAATCCCGGTCGTGTGTACAGGGCATTAGCCTAATTTCTACTTGTTGTCTCTTGTACAGTACATACAAGACTGTATAAAGGCCCACATAATGGTTTATTATTTTGATCAACTATTCACTAACTTAAAGTGGACCTTCACCCTGTTTTTAAAGTTCCACTACTTGTAATGATCTCCCACACCTATAACATAATTGAATAGAATAAAAAATGTTGTTGACAATTCCCTATTAAGACCTTGATGTACTATAATATTATACAACAATATGAGTGGAAACAAGTACTAAACATGAACATTTATCTTCCGTACTAACTTAATAATATTCTTACAATATAGATGCTCCGGAGAACTTTCTTACCCTAGACTCTTTTCTCTCTTTCTTACCTTCATCCTTTCCCTTTTACTATTACTCTGTCATTTTTTTTTCTATTTCCCATTTTTTTGTATTACCATATTTAAATGGTAATGTATTATACATAAATACTATATTTAGTTATTACTTACAATAATTATACATTTTTGAAGTTTTTATTGAATTAGTTGATTTCCAATTAGCTTTCTTTCCATAGTGGCTATATATTAATTGAATTTGCCTGGAACTAAGTGTATTAGCACATATTTACATATTACATTTTTCAATTGTTTATATTAACTTAACATTTCATTTTTGAGTTGATTACCTGTTTATGTAAAATATCTAATCTTCAGATATGTATAATTATATCCAATTTCTTATCATATACTTAACTAATATTACCATTTGTTGTAACTATTTATTACTAATTGTAACTGTCTTTATTATTTAATATTCAATAAACAAAATTGACAAGAATAAATGTAAAAAAAAAAAAAAAATGTTGTTGACCTTAATTCTTGATTGTCCCTCTCTACCCTCTTCTTTTTTCGCTTTAAGAACAACGTAGTCTCTTGTGCCGTTGACTCCTGGGATATCATCAACACAAATCCCAGGAGTTTTTGGGCACTAAGGCAGAGAGCAAAACGTCATAAAAAAAAGAGACATGTTTACATGGAAAGGCAATGGGAGGAAGAGTGAGCTGACATTTGTTGAGCGAAAAGAAGAGGATCACTTTCATGTGGCTCCCACAATGCACAGCCTGACGTTCTACAGGCTTCTGTGGGGTAAGAGGAGGATTTAAATATTTACATTCGCCTAGGCTCATCTTCCGGGAAGTGGGAAAGCAAGTAGATGAGCTTTTATACAGCACAGTTTGTGTGTGTATATTTCAGTCATGCTGAATTGGGAGCTGCTGCAGAAAGACAACAGACATTGGCTTCAGCTCCCCTTACTGCAAATGGTCACCGCAACAACATACAGCCGTGGCCAAAAGTTTTGAGAATGACACAAATATCAATTTTCACAAAGTCTGCTGCTTCAGTGTTTTAAGATCTTTTTGTCAGAGGTTACTTTGGTATACTGGAGTATAATTACAAACATTTCATAATTGTCAATGGCTTTTATTGACAATTGCATTATATTTATGCAGAGAGTCAATATTTGCAGTGTTGACCCTTCTTTTTCAAGACCTCTGCTATTCGCCCTGGCATGTTGTCATTCAACTTCTGGGCCACATCCTGACTGATGGCTATTCTTGTATAATCAATGCTTGGAATTGGTCAGAATTCGTGGGTTTTTTTTTGTTCACCCGCCTCTTGAGGATTGACCACAAGTTCTCAATGGGATTCAGGTCTGGGGAGTTTCCTGGCCATGGTTCCTTAAAGTGGAAGTAAGCCCATCGATTTAACAGTTTAAAAAAACAGTTAAATTCCCGGCATGCCGGAAATGCTAACTGCCACATTGGTTGTGCTCTCAACCAAACTGTCAAGCCATCCAATGGCTGGTGTTATAACTGGTCACATGTGCAGCATCATGGCACTTGAAGATTAAACAAAAGGTCAAGATGGCAGCTTCCTTGGCTGAAAACGATAGGAGGGTTTACTTCCACTTTAATCTTGATGTTTTGTTCCCCACGCCACTTAGTTATCACTTTTGCCTTATGGCAAGGAGCTCCATCATGCTGGAAAAGGCATTTTTCATCGCCAAACTGTTCTTGGATGGTTGGCAGAAGTTGCTCTCTGAGGATGTTTGTGTACAATTTTTTATTCATGGCGTTCTTAGGCAAAATTTTGAGTGAGTCCACTGCCTTGGCTGAGAAGCAACCCCTCACATGAATGGTCTCAGAATGCTTTACTGTTGGCACGATACGGGACTGATGGTAGTGCTCACCTTTTCTTCACCAGACAAGGTTTTTTCTGGATGCCCCAAACAATCGGAAAGGGGATTCAAAGAAAATTACTATACCCCAGTCCTCAGCAGTCCAACCCCTGTACCTTTTGCAGAATATCAGTCTGCCCTGATGTTTTTCCTGGAGAAAAGTGGCTTCTTTGCTGCCCTTCTTGACACCAGGCCATCCTCCAAAAGTCTTCTCACTCACACCTGCCTGCTGCTATTCCTGAGCAAGCTCTGTACTGATGGCGCCCTGATCCCGTAGCTGAATCAATTGTAGGAGATGGTCCTGGTGCTTGCTGGACTTTCTTTTGCGCCCTGAAGCCTTCTTCAGAAATGCAGTGTAAATGTTTTTATGGGATTAAGTTCATTTACATGGCAAAGAGGGACTTTGCAATTAATTGCAATTCATCTGATCACTCTTCATAACCTTCTGGAGTATATGCTAATTGCCATCATAAGAACTAAGGCAGCAAACTATGGGAAAATATATATATTTGTGTCATTTTCAAAACTTTTGGCCATGGCTGTAGGTTAGCACAAAAAAACAAACAAAAAACGACTTCACTTGTAAATATATTTCTAAATATTAAGTCTCTGATTGTATTTAACAATATAGTTGGCTGCTATAGGGTTTTTTTTTTAGGCTGGGTTGGCAACTCCAATGGATGCAGCTCACAACAGGGGTCCGGTGCATCCCTGTTCTCCGTTTCAGGGACGAATCAGGGCCAAAATGTTGCCTGAATTCGGCCCTGAAACGGAGCAAAAGACGCACAGCGTTCCTGTGCAAGCCGCTTCACAGCCGCAATGGAGATATGTGAACCGTCTCCGTAGAGAGTCGGTCACAATCTATTGTCATGCAAATTGGATGCAGTGTAACCCGCATCCAATTCGCATAGGTGTGAACCCAGCCTTAACATTTTGACACGATTTCGGCTTTAGGAACTTGTGCAAGTCAAACCTTAAATAACCTGGAGTATCTGTATATCATTTAGCTACATGAATTATTCACCAATACAACTATAGCTGGTAAAGAAAATTAAAATCTAGCTAGTAGCTAATGCCGACACGTATTATTTTTAACATCTGAACTCAGGACCCTTCAGTAGAAATCAGGAACCTTCATCTGACATTCATGCTACATATGCTGTACACTGCAACTATGCTTTGTGTTTATAATATTTAAATATAAGCCCCTTATTATGAATACCTACGAAGTGAAATAACTTCTGTGGAAGGTAACTTATAAAATGTTGACACACAGCTATTTAAAACCATACATTGATATAGTAATAGAAAATTTTGTTTTATTCATTCTTTTCAAAGAAAATTAATTACCTTAATTATCATTTTATTTGTACTGAATTTAAGTGTAATGCTGACCTTGTACATTCATAATGTACAGGGCCCTTGCTACACAAAGCATTTATCAAAGCAGACAATTTAGAATGCAAAGGAGTGTACATCATTTATTGGAACAATTTGCAAAGTGCATCATCCTATGGCACCCAATTAGCCAGCATCTTTAATTGTTTCGTCGAAAACTGATCGGCTGCTGTGGGTTGCTGCACACAATTTGTTAACTATGTCCAATAGCTTAACACACATCATCTAGGGCAATGATGACGAACCTTGGCACCCCAGATATTTCCCATGATGCTTATGCACTCTGCAGTGTAGTGGAGCATCATGGGAGTTGTAGTTCCAAAACATCTGGGGTGCCAAGGTTCGCCATCACTGATCTAGGGTATTCAGACACTTAAAGATGTAAATATATTACCCCAATATATCATATTACTGATATGTGCCTGTTGTACCATGTACTTGTGTTTAAAATTGTCCTTTTATGTTTGTATTGCTTCCTTTGCTTGAAATATATGGTGACCTGCCAATCCCCTGGCTTTTCTATTTCAAACTGAACAAACTAGGCATGAGAGGACATTCATGCCAACTTCATAAATTTCCTGGCTGTGCTGGGAGAACAACCTGTTTGTCCTCCAATGATCAGAACTCTTCTGACACACTCCCTGCAGAGCTATTAATGGAGAAATCAGTGTACTGCAGCTTCTCGACCCCCACCTCTCTAGGCCCCTTATGTAACAGAGAAGAGAGGTCATGTGATAACTTTAAAAAAAAAGAACAAACAAGTTATTTATAAAGTGTGTGTATATATACTGTATATACAATATACACACACACACACACACACACACATACATACCTTTATATATATATATATATATATTGTGAGGGGGTTAGCTCGGCAGCGGGTGTGTGTGACCCCCGGGATGGGCTCCCCAGACAAAAACAGGCCCAGCAAACGGAGGTTGTGGTTTTCAAAATCAAAAAAGGTGCGGTTTATTTTCTATTTACAGTGACAAAACACAGCAAAGCAAAAGAAACATAACCAAAATAAATCCTGGTCAAGTTGACCTCTGACTAAACATACAGGTTTCCTAACTAACAACTGGGATCAGCCTAGTGCTGTCCTAGTCCCTAAGTCCCTGGTTTTAAATGTCCAAGCAAATAGCCACACAGGCTTTTTCTCACCGCACAGGGGTTCACTCTCCCTAGACAGTCCACACAGGTCTGGTTCCAGGCATGAGCTAACATCTAATGAAGCTGGGAGTTCTTATAGAGGCCTAAATGAGCTGACAAGCTTCAGCTGGTCTCATCAACTCCCTGTCTGCACGACGCCCAGCCCTCTCCCTAGAGGTATGAGTCATCCATGAGCCCACTAGCCTTATACAACTCTCCACCTAGTTGTATAAGTCGGCGTAAAGCCTGAATCTGGGCGAAATATATCTACCCCCCTGGATGCAACCAGGTGACTTTACCTTCCTGCTGTCACATACCCCCCCCCCCCTCTTGTTTTAACCTCGGGGTTGGAACACCAGCAATCAGGCATTCATGTACTCGAGACAAAGCATCCACATTCCCCATTTGAACGCCAGGGCGATGCTTTACTGTGAAGTTGAATTCCTGGAGGGCCAGGAACCACCTATTCACTCTT
Source organism: Rana muscosa (assembly GCA_029206835.1). Taxonomy (NCBI): domain Eukaryota; kingdom Metazoa; phylum Chordata; class Amphibia; order Anura; family Ranidae; genus Rana; species Rana muscosa. Next base: position 268,003,923 of record CM055123.1, on the reverse strand, counting down.
CTATTTGTTTCCTTGTTTTGAGCCATCCACTTTAACGGAGCGTGATCCGTAACCATGTCAAAGTGCCTACCTAGCAGGTAGTACCGAAGGGAATCTAGAGCCCACTTCACCGCTAAACACTCCTTTTCAACGGTGGCGTAATTTACCTCATGGGACTTCAACTTCCTGCTGAGGTAAATGACTGGGTGCTCTTCCCCGTTCCAGACCTGGGACAATACTGCTCCTAACCCCACATCTGATGCATCACTTTGTACGACAAAGTCTTTAGAGAAGTCGGGTGAGTACAACACTGGCTGGCTACATAAGGCTTGTTTCAAGAATTGGAATGCTGCCTCAGCCTCGGGGGTCCATTTAATCATGACCGACCCTTTCCCCTTCGTCAGGTTGGTTAGGGGCACAGCCTTAGAAGCAAAGTGGGGAATGAATCGCCGATAATACCCAGCGATTCCCAGAAAGGCTCGTACCTGCTTCTTGCTGTTGGGACGTGGCCAACTCTGGATGGCCTCGACTTTGTTGAGTTGGGGTTTTATTACTCCCCTCCCAATGGTGTACCCAAGATATTTGGCCTCCTCCTGCCCAATGGTACACTTCTTGGGGTTAGCCGTAAACCCCGCTTCCCGAACAGAGTCCAGGACTGCTTGCACTTTTGGCAGATGTGAGGCCCAATCTGTGCTATGGACAATTACGTCATCCAGGTAAGCCGCAGCATACTTCCGATGGGGCCTCAGCATCTGGTCCATTTTCCGCTGGAATGTGGCCGGCGCATTCTGTAACCCGAACTGCATTCTTTTATATTGGAACGCCCCGTCTGGGGTTACAAATGCGGTTTTCTCTTTGGCCGACTTGGCCAGGGGGATTTGCCAATACCCTTTTGTGAGGTCAAGAGTCGTCATGTATCGGGCTGTTCCCAGCCGGTCGATCAACTCATCTATACGTGGCATGGGGTAGGTGTCAAATTTTGTAACTTTGTTCAACTGACGAAAATCGTTACAAAATCGCCAGCTCCCATCCGGTTTAGGCACCAACACGATGGGACTAGACCAATCACTTTGGGACTCCTCTATCACCCCTAAGTTCAGCATTTTCTGTACTTCCTCCCGTATTGCCTCCCGTCGAGCCTCTGGGATCCGATAGGGTTTTAACTTCACCCTTTCACCGGGCGGGGTAATGATGTCATGCTCTACCCCAGATGTTTGTCCCGGCAGCTCAGAGAATACCTCCTTGTTGCGAAGCACAAACTCCTTAACCTCCTGTTGTTGGGGTTGTGACAAGGTGGCTGCTATTCCAACCTCAGGAATCACGCAACCAGTTTGAGCTGGTGACCAAGTGTCTGCGACTAGGGACTCTCTATCCCTCCAGGCTTTCAACAGATTAACGTGATAGATCTGTTCGGGCTTTCGCCTTCCTGGTTGTCTGACCTTGTAATTCACTTCGCTCACTTTTTCCATTATCTCGTAGGGGCCTTGCCATTTGGCAAGGAATTTACTTTCAACCGTAGGGACAAGTACCAATATCCTATCCCCCGGGGAAAAGGTACGGGTCTTGGCTCCACGGTTGTACACTCTCTGCTGTGCCAACTGCGCTTGGGCCAAATGTTCCTTCACGATGGGCATTACCTGTGCAATTCGATCTTGCATCAGGGCGACATGCTCAATCACACTCCTGTGGGGAGAACTCTCACTTTCCCAAGTTTCCTTGGCAATATCCAACAGCCCTCTTGGGTGTCTCCCATACAGTAACTCAAAGGGGGAGAATCCCGTAGAGGATTGGGGCACCTCCCTAATAGCAAACATCAAATAAGGAAGTAAACAGTCCCAATCCTTTCCATCTCTATCCACCACTTTCTTCAACATTTGTTTTAGGGTTTTGTTGAATCTTTCAACCAGCCCATCGGTTTGGGGGTGATACACAGACGTACGCAATTGCGTCACTTTGAACAATTTACACAGCTCTTTCATAACCCGGGACATAAAGGGTGTACCTTGGTCCGTAAGCAGTTCTTTACAAATACCCACCCGGCTAAAAACAAGAGATAGCTCTTTGGCTATGGTTTTGGCCGAGGTATTTCGGAGAGGGATCGCTTCTGGATAACGGGTGGCATAGTCCATTATAACTAATATGTACTGGTGCCCCCTAGCGGACTTGATTATAGGACCTACCAAATCCATGGCGATCCTCTCAAACGGGACCTCAATGATGGGTAGAGGGACCAGCGGGCTACGGAAATGTGGCATCGGGGCCAACCTCTGACACACAGGGCAGGAGGAACAATAATTTTCTACGTCCTTCATCACCCCCGGCCAATAGAATCTCTGTAATACCCTCTCTCGGGTTTTCTCTGTCCCCAGATGACCTCCAAGAATGTGCCCATGGGCCAACTCCAACACCAACTTCCTGTAAGGTTTGGGCACCACAAGCTGCTCAACGGTTTCTTCTGCCCTTTTTGCCACCCGATACAGTAGGTCCTTCTCTACGCTGAAGTATGGGTAAGTGCAGGTATTATCTGGGTTCACTAACTCGCCATCTATTTTCACTACGTTTTCCCGTGCCTTTATTAGGGCGGGGTCTTTCAACTGTTCTGTGGCAAAGTTTTCCCTGTGAACCTCAAGATCAGAAAACTCCACAGACGGTAGGTTTTCGTCTGAGGAGGTGGGCTCCTCTCCAGTTTCTTGAGTCTCCCCTGCCAATACTGATAAGGGAAATTCCGGAGAGTCCTCACCACTCTCAGGGGAGTTCTGGCTATCACATTCCTGGTACATAGGGGCACCAGTGAGGGGCTCAGGATCATCCCACAGTTCCCAGAACTTCGGAAAATCCCTTCCCACAATGGCGTCATGCGGTAACTGAGATACTAAGCCCACTGGATGAGAGAGGGTACCTTTGGGGGTCTCGAAACACACTGTAGTCACTGGATACTCTCGGGTGTCCCCATGCACACAAATAACAGCTACCTTGCTATTCCCAGAGACCTCTGTTTTAACTAACTCAGCCTTTATCAGGGTCACAAGGCTACCTGAATCCAGCAATACCACAACATTTCTACCATTAACACACATTTTGCATAAATGTTTCTCAGTTCCTCGAATGGCAGTGCATGCGACTGTCGCACACAGCGACTGACGTCTGCCCGTCAGAAAGTCACACTGCATGGGTTCCTCCACAACCGGGCAATTGGCTGCAATATGTCCCGCTTGCCGGCAGCGGTAGCAAACGATCCTTCTTGCGGCCTCTTGAGCCGCTGATTTCCCAGGCTGTTCTCGCCAAACTTGGGGTAGAGCTCCCACCCTCTCACTCTCTCCACCCTCACCCCTTGGAATCCTCTTATCCGCCCCTGGGGATGGTCTGGTCTTAGGGTGGAAAGTCCGAGTGTCTCTGGAAGAGGCCGTCAGGTTCTCTGTAGCCAAGTATTTCTCCACACGATCCACAAGACCATCGGCCGTCTCTGGGTCTCCATGGCTTACCCACTTTTGGATGGCAGTAGGAAGAGCTCTCAAAAACCGATCCATTACAATACGTTCCACAATCTTTGGTGCGGACAAAGTCTCTGGCTGTAGCCACTTTCTGCTCAGGTGAATGAGATCATACATTTGAGACCTGGGGGGTTTTCCAAGCTGGAAAGTCCAGTTATGCACACGCTGAGCCCGGACAGCCTGGGTGACACCCAGCCTTGCCAAAATTTCAGCTTTTAGCATCACATAGTCTTTTGCTTGGTTAGGCTCTAGGTCATAGTAAGCTTTCTGCGATTCACCAGTTAACAGAGGAGCCACCAGTCCAGCCCACTGCTCCTCAGGCCACTTTTCTCTTTCAGCGGTCCTTTCAAATGTGGTCAAAAATACCTCTGGATCATCCTCTCCAGTCATTTTTGTCAATAAACGACTCACCCCAAAGGACGCGGTATTAGTGGGACGGCTTTCCTCACTGGTCTGCGGACGTTGCTGCATTACTGCTTCCATTTGTTGTAGTCTCTGCTCTTGCTTCTGTAACAGGTCTATGAAGCGGGCCTCAGATTGCTGCTGGGCTTGTTGCTGAGCTTCCAGACTCTGTTGGTGAGCTTGCTGCTGGGCTGCAAGGCTCTGTTGATGAGCTTGCTGCTGGGCTGCAAGGCTCCTTTGCAAACCTGCATTTGTCTGCTGTTGATTGGCATTTGCTAGAGCCAGCTGTTTCAGTATCTCCTCCATGCTGGCTTAAAAAAAAACTGCCACTGGTTCTCCACCAACTGTGAGGGGGTTAGCTCGGCAGCGGGTGTGTGTGACCCCCGGGATGGGCTCCCCAGACAAAAACAGGCCCAGCAAACGGAGGTTGTGGTTTTCAAAATCAAAAAAGGTGCGGTTTATTTTCTATTTACAGTGACAAAACACAGCAAAGCAAAAGAAACATAACCAAAATAAATCCTGGTCAAGTTGACCTCTGACTAAACATACAGGTTTCCTAACTAACAACTGGGATCAGCCTAGTGCTGTCCTAGTCCCTAAGTCCCTGGTTTTAAATGTCCAAGCAAATAGCCACACAGGCTTTTTCTCACCGCACAGGGGTTCACTCTCCCTAGACAGTCCACACAGGTCTGGTTCCAGGCATGAGCTAACATCTAATGAAGCTGGGAGTTCTTATAGAGGCCTAAATGAGCTGACAAGCTTCAGCTGGTCTCATCAACTCCCTGTCTGCACGACGCCCAGCCCTCTCCCTAGAGGTATGAGTCATCCATGAGCCCACTAGCCTTATACAACTCTCCACCTAGTTGTATAAGTCGGCGTAAAGCCTGAATCTGGGCGAAATATATCTACCCCCCTGGATGCAACCAGGTGACTTTACCTTCCTGCTGTCACAATATATATATATATATATATATATATATATAGGTATGTATGTGTGTGTGAAATTTTGCACGATATTCAAATTTTTCGAGTATCACCTATATATATATATATATATATATATATATATATATATATATATATATGGGTGATACTCGAAAAAATTGAATATCGTGCAAAATTTCATTTATTTCACTAATGCAACTTAAAAGGTGAAACTAATGTATGAGATAGACTCATTACATGCAAAGCAAGATAGTTCAAGCCGTGATTTGTCATAATTGTGAGGATTATGGCTTACAGCTCATGAAAACCCCAAATCCACAATCTCAGAAAATTTGAATATTACATGCAATCAATAAAACAAGGATTGTACATAGAACAATATCGGGCCTCTGAAAAGTATAAGCATGCATATGTACTCAGTACTTGGTTTGGACCCCTTTTGCGGCAATTACTGCCTCAATGCGGCCTGGCATGGAAGCTATCAGCCTGTGGCACTGCTGAGGTGTTATAGAAGACCAGGATGCTTCAATAGCATTGTTCTGGCTCATGTCTCTCATCTTTTTCTTGGCAATGTCCATAGATTCTCTATGGCAGGGTTCCTCAACCGCGGTCCGCGGCACACTGCCGGGCTGTGGCCTATTTGCAGATGGGCCGCGAAGGCTGCACTGTGTGAGGTGCAGCAGCGGGCAAGCAGAGAGATGACATCTCTCACCGCCCGCAAGGATCACGGCACTTCCGCCCACACAGCTGGGCTCCTACTGCGGTGAGGCGCGGGAGCAGAGAGATGAGATCATCTCTCGCCACCCGCCCGGAACGCGGCACTTCCGCCCACACAGCGGGGCTGCTATACTGCAGCGAGGTGCGGGAGCAGAGAGATCATCTCTCACCGCCCGCCCCGCATTACCGCTGTTCTCCCTCACCTGCCTGTGCTGCCACCACGGCAGGTGACAAAAAAATCTACTGGCAGGTGGCAAACCACCTCTGGTGGCAGGTGGCAATCCACACCTGGTGGCAGGTGACATGGCAAGTAGCAATCCACACCTGGTGGCAGGTGACGTGGCAATCCACACCTGGTGGCAGGTGACGTGGCAATCCGCACCTGGTGGCAGGCGACGTGGCAATCCGCACCTGGTGGCAGGCGACGTGGCAATCCGCACCTGGTGGCAGGTGTTGTGGCAAGCGACAATCCACATCTGGTGGCAGGCGAGGTGGCAAGCGACAATCCACATCTGGTGGCAGGCGACGTGGCAATCCACACCTGGTGGCAGGTGTTGTGGCAATCCACATCTGGTGGCAGGTGACATGGCAATCCACACCTGGTGGCAGGTGACGTGGCAAGCAACAATCCACACCTGCTGGAAGGCGACGTGGCAAGTGACAAACCGCATCTGGTGGCAGATTCGGCATTATGGTGAGATTGAACTATTTCATTTTATATTACAATGCAATGACAGAAATTATGCGCTTCAATCATCCCAACACCATATCAGCCATTGTTCTGTGATGATTGAGGAGCTAACACCAGCCATTTCCCCAACAAACTGCCCGTGAAAAGCTACATAACAACCCAACCCCCCCGGGCCTTGGCACGATTCTATTCCACAACGCCGGTCCTCGTGCCAAAAAGGTTGGGGTCCACTGCTCTATGGGGTTCAGGTCAGGCGAGTTTGCTGGCCAATCAAGCACAGTAATCCCACGGTCATTGAACCAGGTTTTGGTGCTTTTGGCAGTGTGGGCAGGTGCCAAGTCCTGCTGGAAAATGAAGTCAGCATCCCCATAGAGCTCATCTGCGGAAGGAAGCATGAAGTGCTCCAAAATCTCCTGGTAGACGGCTGCGTTGACCCTGGACTTAATGAAGCACAGTGGACCAACACCAGCAGATGACATGGCTCCCCAAATCAACACAGACTGTGTAAACTTCACACTGGACTTCAAGCATCTTGCAGTGTGTGCCTCTCCATTCTTCCTCCATACTCTGGGTCCTTGGTTTCCAAATGAGATGAAAATTTTGCTCTCATCAGAAAAGAGAACTTTGGATCACTGAGCAACAAACCAGGTCTGTTTTTCTTTAGCCCAGGTAAGACGCTTCTGACGTTGTTTGTTGTTCAGGAGTGGCTTGACAAGAGGAATACGACATTTGAAGCCCATGTCCAGGATCCGTCTGTGTGTGGTGGCTCTTGATGCACTGACTCCAGCCTCAGTCCACTTCTTGTGAAAGTCCCCAACACTTTTGAATGGCCTTTTCCTGACAATCCTCTCCAGGCTGCGGTTATCCCTGCTGCTTGTGCACCTTTTTCTTCCACACTTTTCCCTTCCACATAACTTTGTATTAATGTACTTTGATACAGCACTTTGGGAACATCCAACTTCTTTTGCAATTACCTTTTGAGGCTTTCCCTCCTTATGGAGGGCGTCAATGATGGTTTTCTGCACAACTGTCAGGTCAGCAGTCTTTCCCATAATTGTGATTCCTACTGAACCAGACTGAGAGACCATTTAAAGGCTCATGAACACTTTGCAGGTGTTATGGCTTAATTAGCTGATTAGAGTGGGACACTTTGAGCCTAGAATATTGCACCTTTTCACAATATTCTAATTTTCTGAAATTGTGGATTTGGGGTTTTCATGAGCTGTAAGCCATAATCATCACAATTATGACAAATCACGGCTTGAACTATCAATGTAATGAGTCTATCTCATATATTAGTTTCACCTTTTAAGTTTCATTAGAGAAATAAAACATTTTGCACGATATTCGTATTTTTCGAGTATTACCTGTATATACACACACACAGTGCTTAGCATAAATGCGTACACCCCTTTTGAAAAGTAGGATTTCAATCAATATCTCAATAAACACAAGAACAATTTCCCAAATTTTGACAAAAGAGAGTTTTATAGAACATTTGTTAAGCTCATTAAAGTAAGGTTAATAATATAACGTAGATGACAAAATCTTCAGTTTTACTCAAATTAGTTGATGCAAGAATGAATACACCCCATAACAAAAACTACTACATCTAGTACAGCCCTCAAATTTTCCACTCAGCTACACGCATTTTGCGAGTGTAAAATGATTGCTGCCGAGCGTGGGCTGCCTCGGAGGGGGGGGGGACAAGCACCATGCCCATGGGAAGAGAGAGGAGAGCAGGCGGCCGGATCATCAGAGAGCGGGGACATCACTGTAACAGATTTTATTTGAATTGCTGAGTGTTCCTTGCACTCACTGTCACATACAGTCCCGCCTCCTGGCCCGGGTACTTTGATAGACAGAACAACGGTCCAATGCCGGGACGTGTGATGCATATCAAAGTACCCGGGCCAGGAGGCGGGGCTGTATGTGACAGAGAGCTTGGGGAACACTCAGCAATTTAAATGAAAGCTGGTACAGTGATGTTCCCCGCTCTCTGATGATTTGACTGGCAATCCTCTTCCTCTCCTCTCTCTTCACCTACACATGTGAAGCGCTATTGATGGACACAGGTGAAGCGCTATTGATGGACACAGGTGAAGCAGCATTGATGGACACAGGTGAAGCAGCATTGATGGACACAGGTGAGGCTGCATTGTTGGGTACAGGTGAGGCTGCATTGATGGGCACAGGTGATGCTGCATTGTTGGGCACAGGTGAGGCTGCATTGTTGGGCACAGGTGAGGCTGCATTGGTGGGCACAGGTGAGGCTGCATTGGTGGGCACAGGTGAGGCTGCATTGGTGGGCACAGGTGAGGCTGCATTGTTGGGCACAGGTGAGGCTGCATTGTTGGGCACAGGTGAGGCTGCATTGATGGGCACTGGTGAAGTTGCATTGATGGGCACTGGTGAAGTTGCATTGATGGGCACTGGTGAAGTTGCATTGATGGGCACTGGTGAGGTTGAATTGATGAGCATTTGTGAGGTTGCATTGATGGGCACTGGTGAAGTTGCATTGGTTGGCACTGGTGAAGTTGCATTGATGGGCACAGGTGAGGCTGCATTGATGGGCACTGGTGAAGTTGCATTGGTTGGCACTGGTGAAGTTGCATTGATGGGCACTGGTGAGGTTGAATTGATGAGCACAGGTGAGGCTGCATTGTTGAGGTTCCACTAATGGGTACTGATAAAGTTGTTGTTAATATTTATTTTTGTAACGTAATTCTGCATAAAATATTTAAGTGTCATTTCATGAGATAATTTATAAGGGCGTGTTTAGGGGCGGAATTAGGGGCGGGCAGGGTAGGGGTTGGGTGGGGCAACTGGTGGCGAGTAATCCTTAAGACCTATCTAGTAGCTCAGGACTTGAAATTTTGAGCCCTGATCTAGTATTTTTTATGACCTCCGTGATTTGTAAGGACAGCACCAAGACTATTTTGCACCTTCTATCTTTTTCCAATATTCAATAAATGGTGCTACTCTCCACACTCCTAAACATAAATCTCTATATAAACTGACAAAACTGTGTGTGTCCCCTTTAAAGGTATCTACTAATATTAAACAATATGCTAAATCCAAACAGCTCAATATGTGACCATCTATAACACTATAACATCAATAACGTGAGTAATCACACATACATGTGCAGATTTCAATCACTATAAAAACAAAAAATGTAAAAAATATTTAAAATATATTTTATAACAAAAATGAAAATGAAAAATCAAGTAGTAAAACAACCGTGAAGTCCAAAATATGTCTCTATAACAGTAAATGACAAGCTTCCTGGTATTTTTACAGCTCTATGCACAACCTTCTATCATGCAAATTTGAGATTCCCTACACCAGATGTGCCCTCACCTGCAATATACGACCATTAATTATGGTCTATATGCCCCTCTATCCCACATATGGGGATGCTCTTTAGATCTCCCTCCAGAGAGTAGTACTGTATGTAGATAAACAGTTTCCTCTTTAAATGCTCATCCGTTCATCCAAGGCAACATAAAAAAGAATGCCATACATAGCACTTTTCCTTTTAAAATTAAGTTTTTATTAAATACACATAGTTTAAAAACACTCACATGTTCCTGGTGCTACAGGTGCACAAGCCAGATACAGCATAAAATATGTACATAACTCCAGCGAGAAAACAATACCATCCACTGCATGTATATTACCACACCCTGGTATCTCAGTGCGTCGAGACATCAGCAAGCCCCTCCCCTATGCGTTACGCCACAGGGTCACATGGCTTCCTCAGGGGGATATGCTTTCTCTTCAAGAACGACCTCTTTTAGAACCTGAATGTTGTATGGAGAGTGACGCTCAACTTGTCTTTTCAGAATTCCCCAGTACTTGGCCACTGAATCACTTTCTCCCTGTTCTTCTTCAGAAATGCAACAGTGGCTTTAGATGTGTGTTTTGGATCATTGTCATATTGGAAAAGTGCACCATGACCAAGGGCACGGAGTGATGGTAGCATCTTTTTCAATATAGAGCAGTGCATCTGAGAATTCATGATACCATCAATGAAATGCAGCTCCCAGACACCAACAGCACTCATGAAGCCCCACAGAAGGACACTGCCACCACCATGTTTCACTATAGGCACCATGCATTTTTCTTTGTACTCCTCACCTTTAAGACGCCATACAGTTTTAAAGCCATTAGTTACAAAAAGATTTGTAGCGGGGTCTCTAAATCTAGGTGGGATACACCTGGGTGGTAGTATGATCCAGGTGTGTAAATTGTGAGAGGAATTGGACCATTTGTATTCGTGGAGGATTTGGTGGTGTATTATTCTCCTTGGCCTGTGGGTGGCGGGGTACCTGCAGGCTCAAGGTAGATTTGCTGCCACAGTGCTGTCCTTTTTGTCCCTTCCCGGAGATGGTACGGCGAGGGCGGGGAACCTGCCGTGGCACCAATGGAGGAGATAAAAGGGGGGAGACGCCCTTGCCACGAGGTCTTGGGGATCTTCTTCATCACGCGCCCAGGCACCTTAGGCCTGGGTGCGGGCGGTCCGGAGTTTTTGGCCCAGGCGCCCTAGGCCTGGCCGGAGCAGAGTTGGCGTCCATCCCAGGCACCTTCAGCCTGGGGTGAGGTACTAAATCAGAGGCCTGGGGCCCGGTGACTTCGACTGGGTCCCGCGAGGGTGGAGAAGTCCGAGGGTCCCTGAGGTGGATGGGGCCCATGTCTGAGGTGAGGAGGCTGGAGAGGTCACCCGTCCGGAGAGTCCGGAGCAGCATCAACCCGGTGACGGATGGGCCTCCGGTGACTCCCTTAGAGGGACATCTTCCCCTGACAGGGGCCACAGCGCAGCGAAGGTACTCCTATCTACATTCTCTTGAGTTGCTGGTAGAGACTCACAAGTTCTAAGTTCTCTCTTAGCCGATGGCTATAATAACCGCTGGTGAAACCACAGTGGTTTAGCTGACAATCAGGATAGTGCCTCGACCTGCTCACCCCACCGTATTGAACTGTTATTGGATCTCAACCAGTTGGCTGCTAAAGCACTGTTTATTGCGAGTGTGACAATAAAGCAAGAGTTGGACCTTTATCGGTGTGTGGTACTCTGGTTAATGGGAGCAAAGGGAAGTGTCAGCACAGCAGGCTTGGTCCTTAACTGAAACACACAGGCCCGAGGAAAATATCTGGTACTGGCCTTCACCTCACCCACTGCCATGGGGAGGACATGGGCCGTAGCGCATCTCACCCTCACATGCGAAATACCCCCAGACAAGTCAAAGGGGGTGAGGCCGCTACACATTTATCTTGGTCTCATCACTAAAGTGTACAGAGTCCCAGTAGTCTTCTTCTTTTTTAGCATGAGCCCTTCATGTTAAGGGGCACTCTGATGGGCACAACAAAATGTGCCCATCTGCGTGCCTCTTAACATAAAATGTGCCCATCAGTGTTGCTCTTAAAATAAAATATGGCCATCAGAGTGCCCCTTAACATGAAATGTGCCCGTCAACTTGCTACTTATTTTATGTTAAGGATCACACTGATGGGCATATTTTATGTTAGGGGCACTCTGATGGGCATATTTTATTTTAAGAGCAACACTGATGGGCATATTTTGTTGTGCCCATCGGAGTGCCCCTAACATAAAATGTGCCCATCAGCGTGCTCCTTAACATAAAATATGCCCATCAGCGTGACCCTTAACATAAAATAAGTAGCAAGTTGATGGGCACATTTCATGTTAAGGGGCACTCTGATGGCCATATTTTATTTTATGAGCAACACTGATGGGCATATTTTGTTGTGCCCCCCATCGGAGTGCCCCTAACATAAAATGTGCCCATCAGCTTGCTCCTTAACATAAAATATGCCCATCAGCGTGACCCTTAACATAAAATAAGTAGCAAGTTGATGGGCACATTTCATGTTAAGGGGCACTCTGATGGCCATATTTTATTTTAAGAGCAACACTGATGGGCATATTTTGTTGTGCCCATCAGTGTGACCCTTAACATAAAATAAGTAGCATGTTGATGGGCACATTTAATGTTAAGGGACACTCTGATGGGCACAGCAAAATATGTCCATCAGTGTTGCTCTTAAAATAAACTATGGCCATCAGAGTGCCCCTTAACATAAAATATGCCCATCAGCATGCTACTTATTTTATGTTAAGGGTCACGCTGATGGGCATATTTTATGTTAAGGGTCACGCTGATGGGCACATTTTATGTTAAGGGGCACGCTGATGGGCATAACAAAATGTGCCCATCAGAGTGCCCCTTAACAAATTATGCCCATCAGAGTGCCCCTTAACAAATTATGCCCATCAGTGTGCAGCTTAGGAAAAATGTACCCCACATACCTTGAGCTCAGGAGTAGTCAGCACAATCTGCAGTGGGGTGGAAGCTGCGAAATATATCTCGCAAGTGAGTCGGGAGCCGGGGCGGAGCACGCATGTGACGTCACACCCGGCCTGGCGCTCTTGTGACAGAAAACCGGGAGCCGCGACTAGCAGGGGGCGGGGCGGAGCACGCACGTGATGTCACGTAAGGCCAGATGCTCTTGTGACAGAAGACTGGGAGTGAGAGCCGCAGTCGGGAGGCAGGGCACTCACACACAACGTCACTGCTTGCTGGGAAACCCGCAGTCCCAGCAAACCAGTGACTGCTACTACACTGGCGGCCTGGTGGTCCGAGCAAGAGCGTGTTATTTTTATTTTTTTTAATCAAACCTATAGTATCATTTTAAGTTGAGTTAACATATTTTCATAAACATAGCACATCAGTTTAAAATTGTATGTCAACACATATTAGGACATGCGTTTTAGTCGTTGTCAACACATATTAGGACAGGGGTGCCCAACCTTTTGAAGGCCGAGGGCCATTTAAGCGCCTTGGTAACCAGTCGCGGGCCACAATGAGTGAAGTGGGAAGATGACAGGTCTGTGTCCAGTCTGCATATGCAAAGCAGACATACACAGCCCAATCTACTCTATGGTCCCTCTGATGCAATCAGATGGAAGGGGACGGATCTACTTCTGTTTTTTTAGCAGATCGGATTGGAGGTAGGCGGGTGGAAACGGACAAAAGTCTGTTTACATCTGCCGCTCCATAGAGGTGAATGGAGGGTCCAATTGGGTTGGACCGATGGTGTGAAAGGGGCCTAAGGCTGCTTTCACACTGAAGGTCTGCAGTCTACCCACACCTGTGGTTTTCTCGCAGCTTAGCTGCACTTTGCCATAGACGTCTATTATATCCTGCAGTTGTTGTGCACTTTCGGAAAAAACGCTTGCTTCCTCTGCTGCCGGCTTCATTCACAACACTGATGCTCTGGGATGGCAGGTCGGCAACCTGCAATCTGGGCTTGCCAACCAGCCATCCCAGAGCAGGAGGTCGCAGGCCACATCAGAGGGCTCCGCAGGGCCACATGTGGCCCCCGGGCCACTGGTTGGGCTCCCCTTTATTAGGACGTGCGTTTTAGTCGTTTTAACACTCGCATAACAATACAGTGATACAAAAAAACAATTATTTTTTTTATTATTTTAAATGGCAACTTTTTTTGCTTTCTTATATTTTTTCCCTACATTGTTCTAGCCAATGTTGTGGCCATTAGGTAGCATTGAAACAAAACTCTGGGCCATTATGAAAAAGCATGAGACTGATTCAATACACATAACTGTTTATGTTTATAAATATAATCAGTAAAAATCATATCTATTTTCCTTGCAGATAGGCAACATCCATGACAGTGTAGGGAGCTACAAAATATCATGTCGTACCCCTCCACCCTAATCACAATGAAAGCCTAGCTTACCATGAACAAAATAACAATCTTATGAACTAAAAGACACATCCTCAAATAAGTGGGGGCGCATGCGAGGCGCGATGCAAGACGACAGCTCTCTGTAACAACTCCGCCGGTCAAGGAGGAATATAGCTTGTCCGTGGGGCTGATGTGCAGACAAACCACCCAATACCCACCATCACCCCTGCAGGATACATCTGTGCATGCCTGGAAACTACAGGACCCGTGGTCGCTGGTCAAAACATTCTCCAATCAACATCTTACTCCGATCCAAAGTGAAGGGCAAGATGTCCCAGGACAGCGCCATCCCTCTCCACAGGCCTCTCCAACAACTCCACAAGCCTTTTAGAAAACAGCCTCATCCAAACAAGCAAGTGAGTTCCCCTCACAGCTCACCAAAGCTGATCTAGATGCTAGTCTCTCTATCATGTATGACAAGCTGGCAAACAAATTCCATTCATAACTGAAGACATCCACTAGCACACTACAGCAGGAGATAGCTTCCCTGGGAGGGCGTACAAACTTGTTGGAGACAAAGCACAACGAATTGTCATTAGCCCACAAAGATCTGAGAAAGGATTTTGAGCTACTAGCTGAAAACTATTCCTATCTCCAAACACATGTGGAGGATTTGGATAACAGAAACCGAAGGAACAATTTAAGAATCCGCGTTGTCCCTGAGTCTATAACAGATTTAATGCCTGCTGTCTCAAGACTATTCCAGTCTCTCCTTCCTGACACCCCATCACAGTCCTTCACATGTGATAGAATCCACAGGGCTCTGCGACCCAAACCTCCTGCAGACAAGCCTCCTCGTGACATTATCCTTTGTATGAAGGACTTTATCACAAAGGAGAATATATTAAGGGCCGCCAGAAACTCGCACAACATGGAGTTCGAGGGAACAAGGATTCAAATATACCCTGACAATTCACAGGCCACCCTTGAAAGAAGGCGCAAGATGAAGGAAATAACATCAATCCTACAATCCGCCCATATCAGATACAGATGGGAATTTCCTTTCAGACTGATTGTTCCTCATAATGGCACCATATATTCAGTTATAAATGTTGCAGAAGGCAAAGAGCTCCTGCTCAAATTAGGATTGCTGGATCCGGAAGTAAACCCAAGACCACAATCTACACCACACTCATCACCCATTTGGGCCACTCCCTCCTCAAGACGCGATCAAAGAAGAATGAGATCATCCATGCGATTTGCCAACCCATGAGAGTTGCTTGAGTCAAGTTTGTTCCTTTTTTTTCTTTTCCCCATCTTTGTGATTTGCTGATCCGAGAAATAAAGTTTTATTCATATTTAGACTCTTTTCATTCAGATGCGATTTGGTATCACATGAAAGACGTCTCAAGTAATTCTCTTTTGATTATATCCTCTCTACAATTTTCTAACTAAAAAAGAAGGAAGGGAATAAAAGACGCATCATACAAGTTCATTATCACTCATTTCAGCTACACAATTTGCTGGCCCTTGATAGAATACATTATTAAGGTAAAACTTTTCAACCTGTTTAAGAGCTATGCAAATCCATGAAAGTCGCATCTATCTAGTCTGGTTTTCTTTTTTTTTTTTTTTTAACTCTTATGTTCGGTTATTCCTTGATAAATGCCACTGACAGGCAGTAAAAATCTAGCTCCTTTTTTGCATTATACCTGCCCAGGAAAATCGCACTCAACAAACTTCAAAATATTATTTCACCTGAGCGATTTGACAATCAAGGAAATATACCACAAACTAATACAAACTATCTAGTTTATCTATGGGACATACTAGACCTTGAATGACACCCCAAGTAGAATGAATCTTTTGTTATCATTTTCGTTTTGTTTCACTTTTTTTTTTTCTCTCACCCATGCGATCAGTGAATCCAGGTAAATAGCACCAAAGTAATGAAACCTTTTCTCTTCCTATCACAAGATATCACTCACCACTTTTTGGGGCGTGTACTAATTTTTTATTTTTTTTCCCTTTGTTATATATGTGGCTTAGTTAAAGCTGGAATTGTTATAACGCATGCACGCTTAATTTTTCAATTTATTGGAAGAGAAGGGTGGGGAAGAGGGGAAGAGGAAGGAAGAAAAGAAAAATGAAATAGATAAAAAATGGAGAGTCTCTCCGCCTCCGCTAGATTGTCCCCCCTCTCACTTTTGGAGTCTAGATATGGATCTACCAGCATGTTTTTTGGTGCTTTTGGTTCTACTCTTAGCCGCCCATTTCGGTAAGACTCCCGTAGTGAGATATGGACATTCCTGTCCAAAGGTTATTGTTTTTAAGTCAAACTGTTTTTTTCAGCTTGAAATAACTATTTGTTATCACTATCTATCATGCCAGAGCATTCTTCTAAACATTCTAAATGGGACTTAAAGTAATTTCCCACAATGCTAATGGCATAAATTCTCCCCAAAAAAGGAAAAAAGCCTTCCGCCATTATAAAAGACTAGGCGCTGACATAATATTAGTGCAAGAAACGCACTTCGCTGCTTCCAAGCACCCCAAATTTTTTGACAAAGCATATGGTCAATTCTATTATACAATATTCAATTCCAAGACAAGGGGAACAGCTATTTTTATTAAAAATTCTATAGTGTTTGAAACCCAAAGTGTCTTTAAAGACCCAGAGAGTCGTTTTCTGATTGTAAAGGGTTCCATAGGAGGACGTAAGATCACAATAGCCTCTGTATATGCACCTAATGAAGCTCAAGCATCCTTTTTTCAAATTTCTTTGACACATTAGATAAATACTCCTCCCCCCATTTGATTGTAGGCGGAGACTTCAACTTAGCTGCACACTCAACCTTAGATAGAAGTAGAGTTGTACCCTCATCCAAAGCCTTCCCTAAAACATTAAACCGCACATTACATAACCACCAACTCATCGACACATGGAGAGCACATAACATTAATTACACTTTTTACTCACACCCACATGATTGCTCCGCTAGATTAGATTACATTTTTTGCACCCCAATTTTAGTAGCTAACTCATCAAAAGCTGACATTCACTCTTGTCCCTGGTCGGATCATCAGATCGTATCTTTTACCACTTCAAACATAGGTCTTGCCAATACACCACATAAATGGCGCATCAATGATGCATTATTAACAGACCATCAAAATATACAACAGCTAACAAGCTATATGGAAGAGTACTTTACACTTAACTCTTCCCCAGACATTCTTCCCACATCAAGGTGGATGGCCCACAAGGCTGTCATGAGAGGCCATCTAATTAAGATGGCATCTACCAAAAATAGGATGAAACTGACTGACATAAAAACACTAACCAGAGATCTAGACAAGCTATTCCATAAACACAGCCAACCCCCCTCTGACGATATACTAAAACAAATTCAAGAAAAACGCACGGCCCTAGACACATTACTAACTTCAGACACAGAAAAAGCCCTTAGATGGTCCAAGGCAAGATTCTTATTATACAGTAACTCCTCATCCACCATGTTTGCTAGAAAATTTAACAAATCCATGAAACCTCCCCATACTTATAAACTAAGAAACGCTGCAGGCAACTTAATCTCCCATCCTAAAGGAGTCATGGAAATTTTTTTGAATTTTTATAAAAAACTTCTATCCTCTCCTCAAAACACCCCAAAACAATCCTCGACACAATGGCTTGATGAAATTCCTCTACCCACCCTATCTACCCAACAAATTGAGGCGTTGAATGCACCTTGTTCAGAAACAGAATTAAATAGGATAATAAGTTCATTAAAGACCTCCACGGCCCCAGGTCCAGATGGCTTTTCAACATCATATTACAAAAAATTAGCTTCAATTTTAATTCCCCACCTTGTTAAACTAGTTAACCATATCTTATAAGGCAACCAATTCCCTTCCGAAATGCTCCTAGCTAATATATCCTTATTACCTAAACCAAACAAAGACCATTCCATCCCACAGAACTTCCGCCCGATCTCAGTCATAGATAATGACCTCAAAATTTTTGGTAAGATGTTAGCGGATAGATTAGCCTCAGTCATCCCACCCTTAATCCACCCGGATCAATCAGGTTTTACAATATAAGATTAGCAACAAATATCATCCAAGACTCCAACCTACATACTAGAACCACACTACTACTTAGTTTAGACATACATAAGGCCTTCGATAGCGTCAGCTGGTCCTACTTAGACTCACTTCTCCCCAGATACGGTATAAGGAATGAGTTTCTGCATGGGTTTAAAGCCCTATACCATGATCCACACACTCGTATCAAACTCCCCGGCCACAATTCAGAGTTTTTCCCACTTAGCAAAGGCACAAGACAGGGCTGCCCTTTATCCCCTCTCCTATTTGCTCTTGCTATTGAGCCCCTTGCATGCGCCATCTGCAATAATATTAACATCAAAGGGTACACAAAAGGTTCGAAAGAATTTAAATTAAGTCTCTATGCAGACAACGTCCTCTTGTTCCTCACCGAACCATTAATTTCACTACCAAACCTTATCAAAACTTTGGATACATTCCATGACCTAACAGGTTTAAGTATAAACTTGTCTAAATGTTCTGCCCTTCCAATCAACTGCCCCCTGATCTGACTGCTATATTAAAAGAGAAATTTCCATTTGAATGGTGTCCAGCATCCTTTAGATATCTAGGTATCCACATCACTCCATCTTACAAGACCCTATACCACACTAATTACCCTAGAATATTCCAAAAACATCAGAGAATTGCTCAAATCATGGTCAACATACCATATTTCGTTTATGGGTAGGATAGTTGCTACGAAAATGGTTATACTAACAAAACTACTATTCCTCTTTAGAGCACTTCCTCTTCCTCTGTTGATACCTAAAAACACCCTTGATTCTATACAGAGAGAGATAAACAAGTTCATATGGCAAAATAAAATCTAGATTTGGATATGCATTAATGTTCAGACCTCAATCGAAGGGAGGGCTGAGTTTACACAACCTTTGGTTATATTATCTTTCAGCTAGATATACACAACTCGCACAATGGTATGCACTGTCCAGCCATATACCGTGGTTATTATTTGAGGAACAATCCGTCCTACCATACCACCTTCAGGGCCTTCCTTGGTCCAAATCCATCAAAACTCAAAGAATTGGCCACCTCAACAAAGTAGTACACCAAAACTTACTATTATGGCACAGACAAAAGCATAAATTTAACATCTTATCAGAGATTCCTTCCTTAGCCTCTTTCATAGGGGACCCCCTTTTTACCCCCCCCCCCCGACCTAAACTCAAATCAATATTCTATATGGCAACTCCTCAAACTATCCAACCTAAAATCACTCACAAAAAATAATTCATATCGTACATTCTCAGATTTGCAAAGAGAATATAAACTCACAGAAACGGAACTTTCTGACTACAACAACATCAAGCTTTTCTACCAAAAATACTTCTCACTCACCCTCCAAACCCCTTTCACGATATTTGAACAAATCTGTCTTACTTCACCCCGCGATAGAGGTTTAATATCTAGAATTTATAAAAACTTAAATGAACACAACACACCAGATAAAACACGCCAGATGTCCCAGTGGGAAGCAGATTTGAATGAATCCTTCTCAATAGAACAATGGGACATTATGATCAACAATTTACGAAAATGCACCAAGACAGCATCCATCAGAGAATCCGCCATCAAACTTCAGCATAGGTGGTATCTTACCCCAGACAGAATCAACTCATTCTATCCAACAACCTCTCCCCTATGCTTTAGAGGATACCCAGTACAGGGTTCCCTTATACACACATTCTGGGATTGTACACACCCTAAAACTACATGGCAACATGCTAAAAACAAAATAGAACAAATAACAGGTAGAAGAATTGAACTGACCTCTAAAATGTGCCTCCTTTTTTATCCCATTCCTGATATTTCTATAGCACATACCAGGCTAATACACACATTGTTCAGCTCAATACACTGGGCTATAGCTCTTAATTGACGTTCCTCTACTGTGCCATGGTCTCAAATTATGAATCGCATGCTGGCCATCAAGCTATCAGAACATATTCATCACACTTTATTCAATACTATGGACACATATGATAAAAAATGGAAACCTTGGGATCTATCTCTGTTAATTAATGGAACTACACAATGATACTGTTGAATATTCTTTATAGATTTTTTTTTTTCCTCATTAAACAAATCCATAAGACATTATAAAGGTATAAAGACCTTTTAAATGATTTTATTATACATCCCAATGTTTGTATCCCTCCCTCCTATATCACTGCTACTTATATAATATGCTGATATTTTTTGCACCCTTCTTTGTGTATGTACCTCTTATCAATGTACAGTTAAAATTGTATTGAGACTTATTTTTCAATAAACCATTTGTAAACAAAAAAAAAATAACAATCTTATTGTATTATTATTATTAATATATATATATTTTTTTAAAAGAATGTAGCGATATACAGCTACAGGTCCTAATTAATTAAATGTTTCCTTTTCATTTTGTTAAAACCACAGGGATATGAAAAATAGCTATTTTCCTAAAGCTGAATAAGGTTTTGGTATATAACTTGCGATATATACTTCAGATGTAATCATAATTAAGGGCTTATTCACACCAGATACATTGGGCATTATTGCTCAACACAGTCCAAATGAAATGACAAATTTAAATCTATTGTTTCCAATAGGTCCAGTTCACACCTACATGCTGTTTTGATGGGGGTTGGGTGAAAATGGAACATGCTACATTTAAATGCAGCACATCGAGCTGCAATGCACTGCAATGCGTCACAGCACACTGAAGCACAAGTTAAGTTAAATAAAATAAAGTGTTTTGGTTTCTACTGTGTCGGCAGGAGGTTTATGGAAGACAACATTTTAACTAGACAAGACAAGGCCAACCCGAGAATCTACGTTCCACATGCTCTGCTAGTGGTGTCAAGGTGTGCTGGGCATTACAGTCCATCTCGGCTGCCTGGCTAGATTTTTACAAAGTTGAATGTGCTTAAAATCACCTCCCCACCATGCCAGGGTATAATAAAATGTGGAGATATCCATAATACATTCAAGATTGATTTCCTGGGAGGTGTATAGGGTTGACAACCAGTCACGAGTTGTCAGAAAAGGCCCAAAAGACTATTCCAAGTCAGGATTTACATGTAATTATTTATGAAGTGACCCAGTTCCTTTCATTTTGGAAACTCACCCCTGGATATACAGTAATATATTCTGGAGAATTGTAGTTCATCTGCTGTATTGCTTCATAATATTCATGTTGAATATAGAAAGTAATGTAAGTAATTAGCCTTGGATTATTTTCTGGCTTTCCTCTGACCTGTGCTGTCTCCCTAGGCCCATGTGATGTACACGGCTATGAATAATAAGCTCTTCTGCGGGGACACTAAGATAAACACATTCCGCAGTTTTCTATTAAAATGCACTTGCTGCGGTCCTTCCTTTGCATTAAGTCAGAGAGTCACAAGCAGCTACAAATGCGGCATTCTTCAACATAAATGAGAGATTCTTAGTGACACACAATGTGAGAATCACAAAGGGTTGT
Organism: Rana muscosa; assembly: GCA_029206835.1. Classification (NCBI taxonomy): domain Eukaryota; kingdom Metazoa; phylum Chordata; class Amphibia; order Anura; family Ranidae; genus Rana; species Rana muscosa. The sequence continues at coordinate 267,982,379 of CM055123.1, read as the reverse complement.
GAAGGGACTGCCCAGGCAAACTAGACACCTTTTACCTAATGATATGCAACTGGTTTTGCAATTTATACGGACATGGCACAAAAATGCCACTGTAAATGTAAAGCACTTTTTAAATAATAGGAATATTGCAGAACTACCATTGATAAGCAAAGGATGATTTTTTTTACATTTTTCCCATTTTGTCAATTCAGGCCCCATCACTACTAGAGATAACAGGTAAGTCCAGTATGCTGAATCTAGAAAGGTAATAATCGTTATGAAGTAGTACTACAGTAGAATGTAAATTAGTCAAGTCTAGAAGGTATGTACAATATTAAAGTTTCCATAAGCAACACTGCTTGTTTTCACTCAAGGCATCATCTCTCTAGGTTGTATTCTGTACGCTTTTTGGATAATTGGGTGCTCCAGGTATTTTTACGGCCAACCATGGAAAATGATCAGGATGACCATAACCCAAGAGCATGCCATTGTTCACAAGGTGCACCACTTGGCATGCAGGAGCAGGTTGGTGATTGTTGAAAGAATGGCTGTTGTACTCCAAAGACATAGGACAGGCAATGGACAGGCAATGGGTAGTTCTCATTGGCTTTCTACAAAAATGAATGGCAGGTTATAAATATGATACCTGACCTGAGTTTATATATATATATATATATATACATATATTATTTTATACAGAGAACCTTCAGGTACAGTACCTGCCGATATTGTGTCAATCTCGCCTCTGCTAGCAGCGAGATTGACACCCGCGAGCCCCGTCGCGGGAGCCAGCACCGAGCTATGTCGCTTCTCCAGCTCGTCGCCCCCAATGGATTCCTATGAATGCGCGGCATCTCGTGCGGGCGGCGAGCGCGAGAAGCACAGCCTTGCATCGCCGGTTTCCAGCGCGATCCTATCGTGCTGGAAACACAAAATCGTCGGCACCTACTGTACTATCTAACTAGCTCTAACTAGCTAAGAGCAGGAACAGCAGTGCAATTACTAGGCTCCAATTCAAACCTGCACCCCCTCTCTCCTCTCTGTAGCACTGATGGGAAAGGAGGAGGACAGCTAATTCATGGACAGTGGTAGGTCTTTGTCCTGAAAGTGTTGGGGACTTTCACAAGGAGTGGACTGAGGCTGGAGTCAGTGCATCAAGAGCCACCACACACAGACGGATCCTGGACATGGGCTTCAAATGTCGTATTCCTCTTGTCAAGCCACTCCTGAACAACAAACAACGTCAGAAGCGTCTTACCTGGGCTAAAGAAAAACAGACCTGGTCTGATGCTCAGTGGTCCAAAGTCCTCTTTTCTGATGAGAGCAAATTTTGCATCTCATTTGGAAACCAAGGACCCAGAGTATGGAGAAAGAATGGAGAGGCACACACTGCAAAATGCTTGAAGCCCAGTGTGAAGTTTCCACAGTCTGTGTTGATTTGGGGAGCCATGTCATCTGCTGGTGTTGGTCCACTGTGCTTCATTAAGTCCAGGGTCAACGCAGCCTTCTACCAGGAGATTTTGGAGCACTTCATGCTTCCTTCCGCAGACTAGCTCTATGGGGATGCTGACTTAATTTTCCAGCAGGACTTGGCACCTGCCCACACTGCCAGAAGCACAAAAACCTGGTTCAACGACCGTGGGATTACTGTGCTTGATTGGCCAGCAAACTCGCCCGACCTGAACCCCATAGAGAATCTATGGGGCATTGCCAAGAGAAAGATGAGAGACATGAGACCGAACAATGCAGAAGAGCTGAAGGCCGATATTGAAGCATCCTGGTCCTCCATAACACCTCAGCAGTGCCACAGGCTGATCGCTTCCTTTCCACGCCGCATTGAGGCAGTAATTGCTGCAAAAGGGGCCCAAACCAAGTACTCAGTACATATGCATGTTTATACTTTTCAGAGGTCCGATATTGTTCTATGTACAATCCTTGTTTTATTGATTGCATGTAATATTCAAATTTTCTGAGATTGTGGATTTGGGGTTTTCATGAGCTGTAAGCCATAATCATCACAAGTATGACAAATCACAGCTTGAACTATCTTTCATTGCATGTAATGAGTCTATGTTATACAGGTATATTAGTTTCACCTTTTAAGTTGCATTAGTGAAATAAATGAACTTTTGCACGATATTCTAATTTTTCGAGTATCACCTGTATATGTGTGTGTGTGTATGTATGTTGTATGTACAGTATGTATGCATGTATGTATGTAGCCTTTAATCTTGACCCCTAATTCTGTATGATCAGAACTGATTTTTATGGCTTGTTCATTATAGTTGCAAGGACTAGAAACACAAAGAAAGAAGTCCCCCAACCCTTTTTTTTTTAATTGTGCTGCACCAAAACCGTCAAGGTGTGGGGGAACCATTAAGAATTAATGACACCCCTATGTGTCTGCTAAAGAGTCATTTGTCTGCATGTCATAAATGCACGCCACTTTGTGCACAAATCCAGACCCGCAGGAATGTGAACAAAGCCCTAGACTGGGGTGCTTTGAGACTTTTGCAAGGGCTGACTGGAAAATGGTTGAAAAACATTGGCCTAGAGCAGTGATGGCAAACCTTGGCACCCCAGATGTTTTGGCACTACATTTCCCATGAGGCTCATGCACGTTGCAGTGTAGTGGAGCATCATAAGAAATGTAGTGCCAAAACATCTGGGGTGCCAAGGTTCGCCATCACTGGCCTAGAGAATCTGCATAATTTGTCCCTATGGTAGAAGCAGCCGTGTGCCACAGGGGTTAGTAAGAAATTATTACAATGAAAGGAGTAAAACCAGCTGAGTTTTTTAAATATTAAGGGGAGAAGGAAGTAAAGTTTGAGGGTGAGCAATGGGTCAATACAGATGATCCCCTAACTGTGCATCAAAGCCATAGATAGCACAGAAAAAGAGAATTGTTTGTAAGGGTGTGCAAGTCCAAAACTGAAGGCTGATCACGCCAAGGTGTTTTCTCATGCATAATAGAAGAGTTAAAATAAATGATGCAAAATTAATTTTTAGATTTACAATCAGGAATAACCAAGGGATATAATCAAAAACACAAACCTGAGCGTGAAGTTTGTAAAAAAAAAAAAAAAAAAAAAGAAAATCATTATTCGGTAACAATTGCGAATCATTGCAGATCAAGATTACCTACTGAATAATAATTATGAGAAGGTGTGTTCACTTAGCACTAACTGTCAGAAGCACTGACAGCCTAATCTTCCATTAACCACAGTGGGGTGCTTAGTTCATGTTGTTACTTGCATAGGGAAATATGCTAAGCACGGTAGATAGGAAAACCTGTCTGGTGCCAGTTGCTGCCGCAAGCAAAGCATTAATGCACTCTGATTAGACAGTTTTAACTCTTAGCAAAAAAGTTTAGTCCATCAGAAGAATAGTTTAGCTATGGCCCACTAATATAGAAGTTCTGTAGGGCTAGTTCAGCAGTACAATATTCTGTAAATTATTTTAAAATTCCGTCAAACCATACCATTCAACAAACCTTTCATGCTTTGTCAGCTCCTATCCACTGGGATGGGACATGAACCTAGCTCAACATTACAGAATGAGCCCTTAGTGTGGCAGATGAATCATTTTAAGTGCTGCTGATTCTGCTGTTTGGCTCTATTTGGGTATTTCTTGACGAGATGTTGTGCAATTTATAGCGTATCATGGCGTATCTGGACAATGGTCTTCCTATCATTATATATATATCAAATGCCTGTAAACGAACACTGACGGTTTGTAAAGGAATCAGGAAATGATGCTTCCTTTTTGTGCTTCTCAAAATACAGTAAGAAATGTAATTAAAGGTTGCAGTGATGGATAAATTGTATCCTTTCATTTTGTTAAAAAACAAGCTTTCAAAAAAACATACATTCATCATGTATGTTGTCAGCAGGTTGCCCGTTAGTGTGTGAGCTTTACAAACCACCCAGGGCAAAAGGTAATGCATATGGCAAAAACGTCCACTAGATGGCAATGCCACAACTAAAACTAGTGGTGCATTTACTATGTAGCTAATGTTATTGGGCGGGTTTGTAAACATGCAGCAGTTTTGCACAGACCATCATTAAAGGAGTTGTAAAGGTACATTTTTTATTTTCTAAATAGGTTCCTTTAAGCTAGTGCATTGTTGCTTCACTTACCTTTTCCTTAGATTTCCCTTCTAAATATTTTTTTTCTTTGTTTTCTTTGTCTGAATTTCTCACTTCCTGTTTATCCTCAGTAAGCTGTTCAGTAAGCTGTTCTGGATGACTCCACACCACTCGGATGATGGTGTGGAGTTCAGTGAGGAGAAACAGGAAGTGAGAAATTCTGACAAAGAAAACAAACCTTTAGAAGGTAAATCAAAGGAAAAGGTAAGTGAAGCAACAATGCACTAGCTTAAAGGAACCTATTTAGAAAATAAAAAATGTACCTTTACAACTCCTTTAATGACCATCCAGGGATGTCTTCTAAAGTGTATCTATACCTCAAACTTTTTTTATTTTCATTTCAGATACAATGGGGAAGGTTACAACCCATCAGGTTTTACTGCTATTTGGGGCTTTTTTTAGACAGATTTCTGTTCTCAGGACAACACTTTACCAAGTGAAAAGTGAGGGAACAATCTACACCGAAGGTGACACAATAAAAAGCAGGTGTTCCATCAGATTAGGTGACCCATCAGCTTTGGTAATTGAAGTGACGTTCAGTCATGGCCATCTTGGTACACCCCGCACTCGGCCACACTAAGCCTACAGTCTGAAGTCGCCAAGCGGACATCTTTTTACACCCATCGAAATCTTGCATTTCACACTTATTTTTACCTTATATCGTCAAATACAGTATTTAGAAGTCCGTGACATTTTTGATGTTTTGAATTTTAAAAGCAGTGGCAAGCCTGCTGATCTCACACATTTGATAATCTGACAGAAGACCGCTGCTTTTAAAATTTAACATCAAAACAGTGTCACCGACTTCTAAATACTGTATTTCATGATATGAGCTCAGTTTAGTGGTAAAAATAAGTGTGAAAAACGTGAAACTTCCGTTACAAGTTTTGACGGGTCGCCTAATCTGACAGAACACAGGCAGAGGTTCTAGCCTTCCCCTACTTAACATAAAGAAAAGCATTTTTACTTTTGTCTGTGGTGCTGTAAGAGTGACTTCCCATTACTACTGTTCTGGGGAAAACTGTTTTTACCAGAGAGGAAGTGAAGGAATCACTCCAACGGAGCTTCCAACAGCAGTAAAACCCGACAGAAGTTCTAATACCTCCCTACTCTATCCAAAACGAAAAAAAAAAGTTTTGCCTATAGATGCCATTTAAAGGGTAACATTCTCCAGCTATCCAAAAAAAAAAAAAAAAAGTCACCAGCTACAAGTAGCTGCTGACTTTTAAAAACGACATACTTACTAGCCCATGAAATTTAGCACTGCTTTACTGGCCCCCAAAGTCTTTGCAGGTCTTCTTATTCCTGTGCCACCATCTTGGATTTGGAAGCCGGTCCAATCATGGGTGAGTTTTGAGGGAGATTGTCCCACAGCCCCTTGGGATCTGTGAGCTTTATATACACAAAAGAAGAAGATAGCCGCACACCACAGTGAAGTAGATGCCTTTCAATGTCTTTATTGCCACCGTGCCAGACACGTATCACAGGAACATTTGTTGACGCGTTTCACACGAGCTGTTCTTGTTTGCTCACAAGGTGAACCTTGCTCAACAAGGTTGTGAACAAAAACAAACAGCTCGTGTGAAACGCATCAACAAATGTTCCTGCGATACGTGTCTGGCAAGGTGACAATAAAGACGTTGAAAGGCATCTACTTTGCTGTGGTGTGCGGCTATCTTCTTCTTCTGTCTATCTGCTATTGTCGATTGTGAGTTGGGGCTTTGTGCAGGTGTGATGAAGTAATCTTCTCATATTACTATTGCACAATTATTAAAGGGTAACTCTAATTTTCATGAGGAAAAAAAAATAGGAAATAAGAAAAAAAATATATATAGCATATACAATTGCAACTCCAAGCCATATTGTAATTGAATGTTATTAAAAATTACCTGTACTTTATAATCTGCAGCAGTGTCATTTTCTTCGAAATGCAATATGGTTACCTGGAGGTGTTCTGTACACAGAATGTGTAGAGAACGTCCCCTAGAAACATAGTTTCCTGCTTGTGTGATTGGCTTACTGATTTTCCCAGAAGTCTGCACTAAGGCTGCTTTCACACTGAGGCGCTTTGCAGGCGCTATAGCGCTAAAAATAGCGCCTGCAAAGCCCCTTGAAAGTGCCTCTCCTCGCACTCCAATGTGAAAGCCAGAGAGCTTTCACACTGGAGCGGTATGCTGGCAGGATGGTAAAAAAAGTCCTGCTAGCCGCATCTTTGAAGCATCTCATAAAGTGCCCCTGCCCATTGAAATCTATGGGCAGCGCCGCCGAACCGCTGGCAAAGCACCGCTGCAGCGACGCTTTGCGGGCTGTTTTAACCCTTTTTCGACTGCTAGCAGGGGTTAAAAGCGCCCTGCTAGCAGCCGAAAAGCGCCACAAAAACTGCGGTAAAGCGACACTTTACCGCCAATGCTCAGTGTGAAAGCAGCCTAAGATATACAAACAGAAAGGTGCAGCGCTCTGAACAGGGGAATACCAACAGGCAGGGCGGAGTCCCACAGGTGAGTGCTCAGGCAGCGGTGTCCTCCAAACAACACCCAAATAGGTAGATAAAATAGAAAAAATAGCCTGCAACTCCAATTCGTAAGAAATATTTATTGGCACATATAGGAAAACAAAAAATCAGACGCGTTTCGGCTAAAGAGCCTTGGTCACTGCATAAAAATAACAGAGAAACACATTCAATAAATAATATATGGGGATCTCCACCCACCCAATCAGCATCAGGCTAAACAAGCAAATTGAAGAGTTGATGGGTTGGTGGGGGAGTATACCACTATGAAGAAACCTCAGGAGCTGGACATACTATTGGTTGATGATCTATGCACATAAGCAGACAAAAATTTATTAAAATACTAGATGTGAAAATACTCATGACACAAGTGAGATCGGTAAAAGGAAAGACGGAAAAAGGGAAAAAGAAAAAATAAGAAAAGAAAAAAAATATTGTGTATATATATATGAATAAAAAAATAAAAAATTTAAAGAGGAAAAAGGAACAGTAGGGGACACAGAAGAAGGGGAAAAAAACATAATAAAATAAAATAATAATATTTAAAAAGAAATTTAGGAAAAGAGGACACAGAAGAAGAGAAGGGAAAAAATAATAATAATGAAATAATATATTTAAAAAGAAAACAGGAAAAGTGGAAAAAGAAACAGTAGAGGTCACAGAAGAAGAGAAGGGAAAAAAATAATAATAATTAAAATAATAAGAAAAGATGAAAAAGGAAACAGTAGGGGACACAGAATAAGGGAAGGAAAAAAAATTCAAATAAAATAAATAAAATAATAATATTTCAAAAGAAAACAGGAAAAGAGGAAAAAGGAACAGTAGGGGACACAGAAGACAAAAAAAAAAAAGGAAGGCGAAAAAGAGAAGAGAATACAACAATATACAGTGGTAATAGCACAAGATATTTAGCAATCCATACATGACCATATAGTATACTGATACATGCGAATAGTCATTGCAAATTTACATAATTGAAATTCAACAGATTAAAAACTTAAATGACTATATATGAAATGACATAAGCCATTTGCATACTAGTGTACGACAGGCAGGAACCATAAGTTGTGTATAATGTGTAGACATAGGTGTGCGCAGCCTATTGCATTAGGGTGTGCACCCTTAAGCGCAAACACACACATGCTGTGTATGTGTCTACATATTTATGGCCTCGGCAGGCACAGTGATCTCCTTGCCGGCACAGTGAAAGAGAAGAGCATAAACACTTCTCTTATGACAGAGCCAGGAAGAGGGAGATCTTTCCCATGTTCCTGCTGCTACACAGAGTGATAACACTAATGCACACGGGGTGTTTAGGGTGTGCCTGGGCACAGCCGGCACACCCTGTGCGCACGCCTATGTGTGTAGACCATACATTTCTTGAATATTATAGCATTGTATTATTTATTTTAAAAAAAGGGTCTACATCATACCTATAGTTCATGCCAGTAGGAATTCTAGTTTGAAAGTTGAAAATCCACCACACCTTTCGTTCAAGCAGTTTGTGGTGGACATCACCTCCCCTCCGTGAGCCTTTGAACTACTCCAAACCACTAAATTAAAAGGAACTAACATTGCCATCGTAAGTATGTTTGAAATGTTTTGAGACGTTTGACAAGCCTTTATCACTGGTAGTGCTCTGCTCACGAATTCTAACCCGTAATAGGCAAGTAGTGCTACAATTAATGTAGCTTTGAATGTCGAACTTCTTGCCTGTAGTACAGGATACTACACTCTTATGTTCCTTACTATGCCTGGCACAAAAACAGCGAGTGTTTAATCCACATATGTATGAGCCCTGGACATGTAACCATGTCCCATTTCAAGCGGTGGATGAAAAGAGTCTAGGGGACAAAATGATACCATGGGAGCGTCGGCTATAGAATCTACATCCTGTAGACAGGACGGGGGCCAAACCAGGATCAATAAGTAGGACTGGTAAATATTTGGAGACTAATCTCTGCACTAAGATACAAGTCGGATGTCAGGCATCCCCTGCAACAAAAATTTCATTTTTGCTGAGATACTCCCAATAGGAAATCATGTCTTAAGCCTAGTACACACGGCCGAGAATCCCGTCGCAAAAAAAAACGAGATTCTTGTCAAGCTTTCCTTGCATACACACTGTCAATCCAAAATCTCGTTGTTGTAAATCGCGGTCACGTACAACACGTACGACGGCAGTATAAAGGGGAAGTTCTATTCCATTGGCGCCACCCCTTGGGCTGCTTTTGCTGATCTCGTGTTACCGCGTGTTAGTAAAAGTTTGGGAAGAGACGATTCGCGCTTTTCAGTCCTTTACAGCGTGACGAATGTGCTATCTCCATTACGAACGCTATTTTTACAAGAAGGAGCGCTCCCGTCTCATACTTGATTCTGACCATGCGCGGTTTTTGAAGACTCGGGAAAGCATACAAACGAACGGTTTTCTCATCCAAATACAGTCTGACGAGAATCACGGCGAGAAAAATGAGACTCCCGAGGAGAAAAAAGAAAGCAGGTCTTCTTTTTTTCTCGTCGAGATTCTGGGCAGTTTTCTTGACGAGAAACCTGAAAGCCTCGTACACACGCACAGTTTTCTCGGCAAGAAAGCTCTCCCAACAGTTTTCTTGTCGTTTCTTGCCGAGAAAAACGGTTGTGTGTACGAGGCTTAAGCCCTAGTTCACATTGATACGATTTGACATGCTATTTGACATGTCAAATCGGCGGCAATTGCCGGCAATGGCACCATCCTAATCGGTGCGACACTGCATTTGCGGCGCCACACTGATTTAAAAAAGTAATTTCTGTACTACTTTTTGCGATTTCAGGCTGCGATTTACATTGATATCTGCACAGATGTCGCTGAAATCGCGGCTGAAATCGGGACTGCCATGCGGGAGTAAAATTGTGTGAGTTTAGCTAAACTCACACGGCTTCATTCCCTCAGCTCAGTGTGAACCTGAGCTAAAGGGAATTTTCTTCATTAGAGCCTTGCAGGTGCAGAAGCTGATTGAAAATTATGAAACCACCCCCATTTGATTCACTTACCATATGGACACAGACAGAAACAAAGTGATTTCTTCAGAATAACAAAAGGTAGGAATCTGCAACGAAGTTTGTTAAAACCCTTGTAAAGTACATAGATCATCCAGAGGGTAATGTTTTTTTCTCAACAAAAGTGAAGTTACTCTTTAACCACTTGTCGACCAGCCGTCTCCATTATGCTGCGGCAGGTCGGCAAGATCCCGTGAACTGTCGTAGCTGTACGTCGGTGCCTTTAAGCGGGATAGCAGGCGCGTGTGCACGCTGCATAGCGGGGGTGCCGATGCTCGTGACCGGCGGTCGCGATGACCGAGTGATCGTGGGCACGAGAGGCAGAACAGGGGCGTGTGTGTGTAGAGACAGATCGTGAGTTCCTAATAGCTAGGAACCATGATCTGTCATTTCCTCTAGTCAGTCCCCTCCCCCCACATTTAGAACACACAGTCATGGAACACAATTAACCCCTTGATCACCCCCTAGTGTTAACCCCTTCCCTGCCAGTGACATTTTTACAGTAATCAGTGCATTTTTATAGCACTGATCTCTGTATAAATGCCAATGGTCCCAAAAATGTGTCAAAAGTGTCCGATGTGTCTGCCATAATGTCGCAGTCCCGATAAAAATCGCAGATCGCCGCCATTACTAGTAAAAAAAAATAATAATAATAAAAATGCCATAAATCTATCCCCTATTTTGTAGACGCTATAACTTTTGCGCAAACCAATCAATATACGCTTATTGCGATTTTTATTACCAAAAATATGTAGAAGAATACGTATCGGCCCAAACTGATAAAAAAATTGCTTTTTTTTAAAAAAAAAATTGGGGATATTAATTATGGCAAAAAGTACAAAATATTGTGGTTTTTTTTAAAAAATTGTCGCTCTTTTTTTGCTAATAGCCCAAAAATTAAAAAATCACAGAGGTGATCAAATACCACCAAAAGAAAGCTCTATTTGTGGGGAAAAAAAGGACGTCAATTTTGTTTGGGTGCCACATCGTACCACCGCCCAATTGTCAGTTAAAGCGGCGCAGTGCCGAATCGCAAAAAATGGCCCGGTAATGACCGGGCCATTTTTTGTAGCCAATTCTTCCGGGGCTGAAGTGGTTAAATAACACAAATTACAGTGAATGAACCCTGCCAACAAGGGTCCATAACAGCTCATATAAACATCCCACCAGCTGCTGCTGCTGATTGGCAGGTTTTATATTATATCATAACCCTGCCCAGTGACCAGAATATACAAAATGCAATACCAAGCATGAAAAAACAGAACTGAATCCTTTTTTTTTTTCTTTGAAAGTTTAAGCTAATGTTAAACATGAAGAAATATGTACGGTATGTAATGCATACGTCCCGTGTAAAAAAGACCTCAAAGCTAGTTATAAATTGGGGTAGTTGCCATTTTTATGTAACCACTTAAACACCTCCCTATCCAGTTCTCATGCGCTTTTTGCCAACAAACTTCATTTTGAGCAAGTTTGACAAAAAATCCGACCGTGTGTACGCTCCATCGGACAAACTTTTTTGGTTTTCATCGGACAAAAGTTGGGTCTGCAAACGGACAAACTTTTGGCCAACAAAAGTCCGATGGAGCAAAGTCCGACCGTGTGTACAGAAAACCATCGGACTTTTGTCTGATGGACAAAACAAATAATGTTAAAATCAACCAACAAAGCAGAAGTTGACCAAAGGGTGGCGGAGGAGAGCAGAAAAGAGCAGAAAAACCACGTGATGTTGGAAAAAGTTTTGAGAAAGTCCTGTGGTGTGTATGCTATGGGTGTGCCCGGCCAACTCCGTTCGGACAAAAATCCACGGAAAAGTCTGATGGAAGTCCGACCGTGTGTACGAGGCTTTAGATATGATGGGATTGATATCCAATTTAACAAAGCCTCACTGCTTTTGGTCTTTCTACGCTCAGTATAATTTCTAGTGTATATGATATTTCAGGAAATATGACACAGGAAATAGGAAATATGACACATTTTAAGTACGGTAATTCAAGGGCCAGTATTTAAATTATGTTTTTAAAATAAAAGTGTTTTTTTCTTTGGTTCAATACTAACCTGCAATTCAGGCTTATGGAAAATCATTAGTTGCACAGCTGAAATGAATTCTAATATTAAAATTGTCATTATTTTTCCTTTTAAAATATTTCATTAGAGATTGTTTGAGGAACGACATCTGCAAGCAGTTTACCTGTTACATACGTTATGATAAATATAGCTTTTACTACAATACAGCGCCATTCCAAGACACGCACACACAAAAGGACCATCTGTGCTAATCTGTTTGGCTTTGAGCTACCTCTGAGCATTGGGAGGCAATTACTGTAGTAGCCCACCCAGTGGCATTCATTGCAATGACAATCAACAATTATGACACATTCTACCACTCTTCAAAAGGCCCGGCCTACAAAATGGACAATAAAACAAAACCCCGTCATAGAAAATAATAAAGGTCATGACCACCGGAAGGAAATATTCCACTTTTGCATGATTGCTGTTAAGCTGAATGACCAGCTGGCATCTCTTGGATCCTGGATACTTCAGTCTACGGATGATAAGTCCAATTGAATTTTTTTTTTATTTCTGTCCAATACAAAGCCAAAATGATAGAGTGAGTCAGTCATTGGCCTCCTTTATATTTTGGATATTCTAACAGCAAGCCCTCGCTGCCATAAATCTAGAATCTCTTCCTGTCAATCTTCTTATATAATACTACACTGCAGACCTCCCTTTTTAAATACTAAAAGCCTGGCTGTTTCGTGGATTCTGCGACATCATTGCGGAGTCAAAGATTCTAAACAATTAAAACATAAATACTCACGCTAGGCGACAAAAAATTGGTAGAATGAACCTGCAGCAGCTGTCCACAGAGTGCTAAAACCGCAGAATATAAATATACATATAAACAGCGCTTGCAGAAATTAAATACATAAGCTTATATATTGTGCCTAAGTGCTCAAAAAAATTAATATATATTATTTATATAAATTTCTGAAGTGCTCCAAGTATAATGCACTTAATATATAATATGTAGCGGGGTCCCCATATTTGGGGGCTGCTATGATTGAAATTTAGGGGGTAGCCTGAGCATTAGTTACGCTCAGGCTGTTTGTTTTCTTTAAATTGGGCTCTGCTCTGCTGTGATGTTGTCTGGTCGTGCAGTTCCCTTTGGCCTGCAGGTGGCGATGTTGCCCGGGTCCCGGGTTGAGCCACAGGAGACATTGCAGCGTGATTAGGTGTCCTCTCTGGGCAGCCGTGCAGTGGGCATGGTCTACCTACTGTGCATGCTGGGAGAGGGTAATTAAGGGGCAGACGCACTTGGCGCGGGGTCTTTGTCCTCGGCACGTACCCCACCTTCGGTGGCCCTCATGGCCAGGGGTGCGTGTGAATGTGCTGGGTCCCGGGCACCTTTAGCCCAAGGCCCCATCGTTCCAGGTAGGCCCAGTACCTTTAACTGAGGCCTACAACCAACCAGTGGAATCTCAGGGTGCCCGTGGGAGGGTGACCCGCTCTGAAGGAGAGGCAACCAGGGGAGGGCCTTTCTAAGGAGATCGGTGAAGGATGTTGCCGTCTCGGGAGAGGCCTGGTTACCTGTCAGAGGGAAGGATTCCGTGACCCACTAAGAAGCCCTTGTAATGTGCCCCATTGGCACCTATGGTCTTTAGTTACAAGTGCTGAAAAGTTCGGGACTTAGGAGCTAAAAGGGTTCTGTGGCAGAGGATCTTCTTAACACGTCCCTAGGAGAAACAAATCTAAAGTGAATGTTTCGTGCTCCATTCCGGCTGCTAGGACCATGAGCAAAACCCACTCAGGCTTGAGTGGCGACGAGAGTAAATAAGTGCCACGTGCCTGAACCTCCCTCCCTGTTTAACTCTCTCTCTATCCTCAACTTTCTCTACTAAGTTTCTACGCAAGAAAAAAAAACTATTTTGTTGGGGTTTAACACTGTCTGGACATTGGCCTTCTTACGAGAGAAAATAGACTTTTCCCTACACTCTAGGGACGAGAACCAACGGAACGAGGTAACTCGCTGCAGGACCCAAAACTGTTAACACCGCTCACCCACTACAAAATGGAGGATACTGGGCATGTGGCATGATGTGTCCCACTCTGCGAGTGAGGGTAAGCAGAGGCCAGGGATCTGTGTGCTACAAATATAAAAAACAGTCTCTAGTAATGTGCTATAGTGCTCCAATGATTGATCCAGGTGCTGTGTGCCACGCTCCGCTTTTGTGACCCCCGCTCACCAAAGATAATGGACCCTCAGCTTTGCAGTCTTTGGGTCATACATGCTGTGATCCAATGATCTGATAAGATGGGAAAAAACTCCTCAGAAACTCTCCATACAAAACAAAAGGGGGGTCCTTGATGACGCCCTGGGGGAGGGGCCAAACGCTTTGACGCATTTCCGGCTTTTCAAACCATTGATGTCACACGTTTACACGTTTCCTAAAACTGGAGTGCAAAAACTGGTGCAGCTGTACATGTTAGCCAATCAGCTTCAAACTTCAGCATGTTTAATTAACCACTTAAGCCCCGGACCATTTGGTAGCTAAAGGACCAGAGGTGAATTCAGAATTTTGCACTGCGCTGCTTTAACTGTAAATTGTGCGGACATGCAATGTTGTACCCAAACGAAATTTGCGTCCTTTTCTTCCCACAAATAGAGCTTTCTTTTAATGGTATTTGATTGCCTCTGCGATTTTTATTTTTTGCGATATAAACGGAAAAAGACCGAAAATTTAGAAAAAAAATGATTTCCTGACAGACTCCATGGCAGCCTACGTGTGGGTTAATCCCACCCCTCATACCTCATAGGACCCTTCTCCCATAAATCTTTGCTCTGGGCCAGAGGCCGTGTTCCTTTTTTGTCCTCCTCCTAGGACCAAGATATAGTCTTACCTTTTCATGAAGTTTTCCTGTAATCCAGGCCTGGCGGTGTGCACGGCGATACGTTGGTGGTTAGCGGTGATCCTCTCTGCAGTCCAGCAATCCTAGCTATTAGCAGGTGGACATGGGCGATATGATGTGATACCATGAAGAGCTTACTAACCTGGCCATTGGCAGGCAAGCGGCAATATGGCCAAACGTCCCAGCTATTAGCGGGAGGCTTTGTAAACGCCCGATCGTGCGGTGGGTCGAGCGAACAGCTCCCCAGTCCCAGGTTCTGGTCCGGATCGTGCCGTGGTGGTGGTAATGTAAAAAGATATTCCTTTTATATGGCAGCCGTATCTCTGTGTTTTGTGTGTCTCCTTATTTTCTATCAAGCTCCAGTGAGTGGCCACGGCGGCTGGAGAGCAGCTGCGTTCCAGTTTGCCGTTTCAGGAAGTCGCTGCGCATCCGCAAGCCGCGAACGAAGATTCTGTGCTTGGTTCGTGCAGGCGCAGTTTCGCCAAAATGGCGGCGGCGGTCGCGAATGCGATTGGCTGCCACCGGATGGCAACCGCTATGGGGCGGTGACATCGTTAACGGTGGCAGATTTAAATAGCTGTCAAAGCAGCTATTACTTGGGATGACTTGCAGGCTTATGCGGTATTTACCCAGGCACTGGGCTCTGGTTTACAAGGTAAATTGTTTGCTGCAGGCTCCCTGGGTGCTGGCTATGTTTTGTTATGTGCTCTCTCATGCCTGTTTCTCATAAGGCTTTAATGATTCATTTCACTTTCAAACTGCCTTGCCATAGATCCAGTGGCGTATCCAAGGTATGGCAGGCAGGGCAAGAACCATGGGCGCCGTAGGGGGGGGGGGGGCGCCAAAAAAACGTTCCCTGCATGAAAAAAAAATTCCCACCCGTTCTCCTGCGGCCGCATCCTGCACTATAGTTCCGGTGCCGGCGGCGGCACGGCAATTCACTTAAAAGTAATGTTTTCCTGGCTGGCATGTAGGAGGGTGATAGGCGCGGGTCGCGGGCGCCCCCATGCTTGTCTATGAGTGGGATCGCCCACTGCCCAGACTAACATTCGGCTAACTTGCGGAGGCTCCTCCTAAAGCTCCGCCTACCCTCTAGTCCTCTGCGCATCACAGCTTCACCTTCTCCCCAAACGGCGAGCGCGAGCGGGTCGGTGACATCGCCGTCGTCACTTGGTGAGGTCACTGAGGAGAAGAAGAACTGGCTAGTCGGAGTCTGACAGAGAGGAGACTAGTCTCTGGAACCCCCAGCCAGGCAGGCAGCACAGCACTGCAGCAGGTACTATATTCTATAGTCACACGTGTACTGTGTTATGTTATCATCATGTGTACAATATGATGATGTGTGCCAACTGCCAAATATAGTGCTCAATATGGATTAAATAAATTGAATTATTCATAGCCATAGATATCATAAATAAAGTGATTTGTGCAAGTAGTACCTGCTGTTGCACAAATCACTTTATTTATGATATCTATGGCTATGAATAATTCAATTTATTTAATCCATATTGAGCACTATATTTGATTGGCTGCTTGCTTGCTTCTGTTTGGGTCTGTGCCTGGCACATGATGACTTAGGCTACTTTCACACTGGGGCGTTGCGCCGTCGGCGGTAAAGAGGCGATATTTTAGCGGCGCTTTACTGACGTTTTTTGCGGCGCTAGTGGGGCGCCTCAAAGATGCGGCTGGCAGGACTTTTTTGAGCGACCTGCAAGCACACCACTAGCAGTCCAAAAAGGGTTAAAACCGCCCGCAAAGCGCCGTTGCAGCAGTGCTTTGCTGGCGGTTCGGTTGCGCTGCCCATTGATTTCAATGGGCAGGGGCACTTTAGAAGCAGTGTGTACACCGCTCCTACAGTAACTTAAAGATGCGGCTAGCAGGACTTTTTTTGAGCGTCCTGCCAGCGCACCGCTCCAGTGTGAAAGCCCTCGGGCTTTCACAATGGAGTGAGAAAAGAGGCTCTTTCAGGTCGCTTTGCAGGCGCTATTTTGTAGCGCTGTAGCACCTGCAAAGTGCCTCAGTGTGAAAGTAGCCTAAGACCCCTTTCTCACTGAGGCGCTTTGCAGGCACTATAACGCTAAAAATAGCGCCTGCAAAGCGCCCTGAAAAAAAGCAGCATCTTTCAGGCGCTGTAGGAGTGGCTCCTAAAGTGCCCCTGTCCATTGAAATCAAAGTGGCGCTTTGCAGGTGGTTTTTTAACCCTTTCTCGGCTGCTAGCCGGGGTTAAAAGTGCCCCGCTAGCGGCTGAATAGCGCAGCGAAAACTACGGTAAAGCCAACGCCCCCACCCCCCCAGTGTGAAAGAGGCCTTAAAGTCCTCATCATGTGCGATTGTGCGTGTGTGCTAAGCAAACAGGGCCGCTGGTGATCCTACTCCCTCTGTACAGTGTCAGAGGTGCTGGAGCATAGTTGCCAACAGTCCCGAATTTCCCGGGACAATCCCGAATTTGGGACCCTCGTCCCGAATTAAGCTTGTCCCGATTATTTTCCCGGGATTTTGCTTTTGTCCCGGGAAAATCGGGAGTGTTTTACGGAAAAAGCAGCCGACGGGCTACAGAAAAATGGCCGCCGTCGCCTCTGCCAGTACATTTCCCCTTGTGTTCAGTGGAGAGAGGATGGGCATCCAATCAGCTTCTCTCTTCAGTGTACAAGTATACACTGAAGCCTAGAGGCCCCTCCTCTCTACACTTAACACACGTGGAAGCCAGGAACTGTGTAGCTGCCGCTGCACATGATGGCAGCCCGGGGAGTCAGAGGTCAGCAGCTCTGTACTAGAGGAGATCACAAACAGTGAGTGTGCATGTGCTCGGTTATAGAGAGGAGGTGTATGAGATCGGCTCATCGTATTACACCTGACTGTCATCACACTGCTACTCCCCGAGGAGGACACCAGCACGAGAGAGAGAGAGAGAGAGAGAGAGAGCTCTGCTCAACAGTGAGTGTGTGTGCTGCCAGCTCCGGGGATAATGGGCACCAAGCATAGCATTTCCACCCCTACCTACACAACACAGGGCAACCTGCCATCAAGCGTGCTGGGACATGTAGTGCCACAGCTGATCCTCACTCACACCTTATTACCTGCTGCTGAGACATGTAGTGCCACATCTGATCTTCAATCATATTAATTTTCTTAGTTTTTGGACCATGTGCCACCCCAGCCTGCCCTGTGCCACCCCAGCCTGCCCTGTACCACCACAGCCTGCCCTGTATTACCCCAACCTGCCCTATACCACCCCAGCCTGCCCTATACCACCGCCTGCCTGCCCTGTATTACCCCAACCAGCCCTATACCACCCCAGCCTGCGCTATACCACCCAGCCTGCTCTGTGCCACCCAAGCCTGCCCTATACCACCCCATCCTGCCTTGTACCACTCCAAACTGCCCTATACCAACCCAGCCTGCCCTGTGCCACCCCAACCTGCCCTGTGCCAACCTAACCTGCCCTATACCACCCCAACCTGCCCTATGCCACCCTAACTTGCCCTATACTACCCAACCTGCTCTGTGCCACCCCAACCTGCCCTGTACCACCCCAACCTGCCCTGTACCACCCCAGCCTACCCTATACCACCACAGCCTGCGCTTTGCCATCCAAGCCTTCCCTGTGCCACTTCAATCTGCCCTGTGCCACCCTAACTTGCCCTATACCACCCCAATACCGCCCTAACCTGCCCTGTACCACCCTAACCTGTCATATACCACCTCAACCTGACACTATACCACCCTATTTTACCCTAATCTGCCACTATACCACCCTATACTATCATTTACAGGGGCTGGTTTGGGGTGCACCCTGTGACCGTGCGCTACCTGAATGGAGCTGGGTAGCCTAGATGGGGGGGGGGGGTGACACCATGTTTTACCCCACCAGGTGACACCAACCCTAGTGACGCCACTGCCCTACACAAGAGAGTGGAGAGTTTGTAAGGACAGACTCTGCTGGGGGCACCTGATGTAAGGATGGACTCTGCTGGGGGCACCTGATGTAAGGACTGACTCTGCTGGGGGCACCTGATGTAAGGACGGACTCTGCTGGGGGCACCTGATGTAAGGACGGACTCTGCTGGGGGCATTTGATGGCATCTGGTGGCAGGCGAAGTGGCAGGTGACACGCTTAGGGGTCCCACTGATTCAGCATTATGGTGAGTTGAATGATTTAATTTTATATTACAATGTAATAATAGAAATAATGCGCTTCAATCACCCTGACACCATAACAAACATGGTGTCGGGATGATTGAAGCGCCAACAGGTGTTTTGGAGTATACTTATCTGCCAATTTTGTTACACATTTCTATTGTGGTGTAGGATCTGGCTTCTTTCTTTCTATTTCTTTCTCTCTCTTTCTCTCACCTCGGACTGTAGCCACACCCATTTGAACCACGCCCATTTAAGCCACACCCACTATCGTGCGTAAACCACGCCCATTTTTCAGCGCATTTTTCATTTCAGCATGACACGCCTACAAACGAATGCCCCGCGCCCTAATTATAACAAGGCTCCGCCTCAATACAAAAAAGTGTCCCAGATGTTTTTTTTGCAATGTTGGCAACTATGCTGGAGCAGCAGTGGCGGAGGACTGTATCCATTATGAGGAAACATCCCCTGTACCGCTGCGTGTCCCTGATCATCACCGTGCCACTGCCAGTGAGTGTGACCTGTCTATGTACCACTGCGCGCAGTCACTGTTTCTGATGTTCCATTCCACTCTGCCTTTCTGCCCAGTGCTGTGCCCGTCCACCGCATGATCCGCCCCCATGGAGGCCGCTCTCTCTCCCTCCTGCTAAGTGCCCATACACTGCACGATTCCTCCGCATTTATAGGTGCTGATATTACTGCATTTATGGGTTCTCGTAAGGCTTCATTTTTATAGGTGCTGGTAAGGCTGCATTTTTATAGGTGCTGGTAATGCCGCATTTATGGGTGCTGGTAAGGCTGCATTTATAGGTGCTGGTAAGGCCGCATTTATGGGTGCTGATATTACTGCAATTATGGGTGCTGATGTTACTGCATTTATGGGTGCTGGTAAGGCCGCTTTTATGAGTGCTGATATTACTGCATTTATGGGTGCTGTTACCGCATTTATGGGTGCTGATATTACTGAATTTATGGGTTTTGGTAAGGCAGCATTTATGGGTGCTGATATTACTGCAATTATGAGTGCTGATGTTACTGCATTTATGGATTCTGGTAAGGCCGTTTTATGGGTGCTGATGTTACTGCATTTATGGGTTCTGGTGCTTTTTTTTGTTAAGGTTATCTGAAAGATGGGTTTCAAATGTTTTGACAGGGGCGCAGTTTCAGTGCTTGCCATAGGCACCTTTTTCACTAGATACGCCTCTGCATAGATCTGTCACCACCCTCTTGTGGCCAACCCTTGCGCTGCAGGTAGGATTTATTTATTTTCTACCTGTGATGCTTGGGTTCACTCATTCAGGAGCTCTTAACCCTTTCTTTTTCACTCAGCTCTTCTAGGTCTGAACACCAAAGCACGGCAAAGACCGTCCTAGGTCTCAACGTTGTCACTCCTCTTCAAGGTCCAGGCGTCAGATCTTCCTTTAGATCTAGGTACCACAGATAGGAGTCTAAAACCACCTCTGGGCGTCACTCTCACCGCCACTCCAGCCGCTCTGTGAGGAAAGCCTGCTGGGTATGCGGGGCCCAGGTTCCTGAAGGCAAATCGCTCTGCAAGCGATGCTTTTCTAAAGTCGCATAGGAAAGAGAGGGTGGAGACCAACAAGTGGAAGCACTGGTCAGAAAGGTGGTCCATGAGTCCCTGAGTAAAGGGGATTCTGGTCATACCCACAACCCTGCTGGCGACACTATGTCAGTCCCTATTAGGGATGATCTCAAGGCTCCAGGCCCTTCACAGCCGAGCCATTCCTCAATTGAAGCCTCAGTGAGGTGGAGGTAGATGACCCTGGTGCAGGTTTTGAATTTGCCCTAGTACCACAGCTGGTCAAAAGCTGTCAAAGAAGCTTTGAGATGAAAGAGCCAGTGGAGGCACCCTCCAAACAGAGGAAATATTTTAAACACCTCAAAAAAGAACACCCTAATTTCTCCTTTTTGGGTGAACTCAGCGCAATAATTACCGACAAATGGGGTGGTGTTGAAAGGAAGAATTGCCTGTTAATGAAGGTATCAAAAATGTACCCATTTAAAAGCAAGGATGTAAAACACCTGGAGTCGGCTCCTCTCATTGACTCAGCCCTAATGAGGATGGTGAGGCATGTCACACTCCCATTGGAGGATACTGTTTCCTTTAGGGATTGCCTGGAGTGGAAAATTTATACCGACCTCAAGCAGATCTACATTACAGCGGGTATGACCTGCAAACCAGCTCTAGCTCTCGCAGCCCTTTCTAAAGCGATGGAAGTCTGGGCAGACGACGTAGATGCTTCTCTGAGGAGCATCTCGGAAGAACTGGCCAGGAGCTCACCTATTCATGGGCTAAGGTTGACGTTGGCTTTTCTCGTGGGGCTTCCCTAGACATAATTCGCCTGGTGGCTCGGATCATGCTGACATCTGTCACGGCTAAGCGTGCCTTGTGGCTGTGCCCATGGGTAGCTGACCCTGCCTCCAAGCAGGCATGGTGCAGGATTCTATTTGGGGGTTCGTCCCTCTTTGGGAACATATCGGACAGTGCCATCACCCGTGCCACAGGGGGCAAGTCGGGGTTCCTTCCCCAGGATCGCCGTCTGCTAAACCAGAAGAGAACACAGCCCAGGCAAAGTTCAGATCGAGCAAGGAATGCTCGCTACTATAGGCCTGGCCGTGAGTTCAAGAAGACCTAGAAGAAAAAACAGCCTTCAGGCCAGAAGTTTTCAAAAGGGGCATCTTCCGGTGGACAAGAATCCCCTAAGTCTTTATGATATTGCACCTGCCTAAAACAGAGCGAGTCGGCATCCTTGCCTCTCTTGGAAGAGAAAAAGCGAATTCTCCTGTCTCTCTTGTGGCTCAGGGCGCTGCAATTCCAGTTCCAGATGACAAAAGGTTTTAAGGGGTCTACTCGCCCCTCTTCATGGTGTTGAAGAAAAACGTCTCCTGGAGGCCAGTTATAGACCTAACCCACTTGAATTATTTTATCTAGAAGGAGAAGTTCAAGATGGAGACACTACTCATGATCAGTCAAGCAATCCAACCAGGCGATTGGCTTGTCTCTATAGACCTGAAGGACGCCTTCTTCCATGTTCCGATAGCGTCAGAATTCCAGAAATACCTTCGCTTTGCTGTCGATCAAATCCGTCTGCAGTTCACCTGTCTCCCCTTCAGGCTTACAACATCGCCTCGTGTGTTTTCAAAACTTGTTGGCTGTCGTGGCTCTGATCAGGACCAGAGGTATCCGTCTGTATCACTATCTAGACGACCTGCTGTTGTCTCGGGACAAGGAGCAGTTGCTAATCCACAGATCCCAGGTCATCTCCACTCTACTCGAGTTTGGTTGTCTTCTGAATCTGGAAAAGAGCCATCTGGATCCTACGCAGTCCCTGGTATTCCTTGGGGCACACTTCAACGCTATCAAGAGCACCATCTTGTTACCCCTGGAAAAATCCCAGTGATCCGGGACAGAGTTTGGCTTGCAATGTCGTCCTCATCTCCAAGCCTCTCAATGCCTAAAGATCATTGGCACCATGGTGGCAACAACACCCATGGTAAAGTGGGCTCAGTGGGAAAATGCGGCCCTTCCAGAAGGGTTTCCTCCAGCAGTATAATTCAGGGCTTCGGGATCACTTTATCCAAATAACCTCATCCATGCGGGAGAGCTTTCCTTGGTGGCTACAACAGAGGAACCTCCTCAATTGTCACTCCATCGCACCTGTGTCTTGGGTCACCATCACTACAGATGCCAGCAACAGGGGCTGACAGAAGTAGCCCAAGGCATATGGAATTTTCCCTCTCACAGGATAGTCTCCAATGTTCTGGAACTCCGGGCAGCGTTCTGCGCTCTGCAGGCCTTTCACCACTTAACAGCAGGAGACTCAGTCCTCCTAAGACTGGACAACACAACGGCAGTTGCATACATCAAGAGACAGGGGGGTACTCGCAGACTCTCCCTGTCAAAGGAAATAGAGCCCATCATGATCTGGGCCCAGAAAAACCTGGCCAACCTGACAGCTGTCTATCTCCCTGGAGTCCCGAACGTTCAGGCAGATTTTCTGTTGAGAGTTTCTCTGGACAACGAGTGGACTTCCCCCCCCCAAAGTCTTCAGGTGGGTCCTGTCCCTGGAAGTCATTCCAGAAGTAGACTTGTTTGCCTCCCCATGCAACTTCAGACTAGAGAGATACTACACGAGGTCTTGGTATCCCCAGGCTTTTGGGTAGATGCTCTGACAGACCATTGGCGGTTCCACAGGGCCTATGCCTTTCCCCCGGTTCCTGTCATTCTCCGTTTTTTTGTCGAGGCTCAGGATGGAAGAAGCAGAGATAGTGGCAATAGTCCCGTACTGGCCAAACAAGCCATGGTTTCTACTGCTGATGCAACTCAGCTTCCGGGACCCAGTTCCTCTACCCTCCAGACCAGATCTCCTATCAGAAGGGGCATTTCTACATCCATGCCCGGCCCATCTACATCTGATGATCTGGTTCTTGAGAGGGGAAGGTTGGAGGCCCTAGGCCAGCCATTCTCAACCAGGGTTCCGTGGAACCCTGGGGTTCCTCCAGAGGTTGCTAGGGGTTCCTTGAGCTGTGGCTGATGAACCACCTATTTGACCTAAATTAAGGACTATTTGATGATGCCTACAGAGTTCAAGGTTCAGCACCACTTGGCAAAGCCAGCAGCATGACACCAAATATCTCTTTAGCTGTCTTTAAGGGTGGCATTCTGAACACCACTTTAAGGGGGACATTCTTCTTATTGACCACCAATATAAGGAGCATTGTCATTGTTCCTATTGAGCCCTGATGATTTGGTTTTAGCAAGGGTTCCTCGAGACATGAAAATAATTTTTGGGGTTCCTCTAGGGTTAAAAGGTTGAGAAAGCCTGCCCTAGGCTGTCCAAGTAGGGCCATCTCCACAATATTAAATGCCAGAAGAACAGGCACCAACAGAGGTTTTTTGAAAAAGTTTTCAGACTACACCTCTTCCACTGCAGGTTCTTGCAATAACCCAAAGATACATGATATCCTGGGCTTCTTACAATCAGGATTGGATCTCTCATTGTCAGTCAGCTCGCTGCGAGTCCAAATCGCTGTAATCTCTGCCTTTTATGGGTGTTTCCTGGGCTAGACACCCTCTTACTCAATAGTTTTTCAGAGGAGCAATAAGGCTCAGACCTCAGAGCCAAGTTTTTCTAATTGGGATCTTCCCCTTGTCCTGGATTTTTTCTTAGGTAGAGAGTTGGAACATGAAGATCAATCTTCTGTCAAATGACTATCTCTAATAGTTGCCTTCTTGGTGGCTATAACATCGGCCAAGAGGGTCTCTGAAATCAGCTCTCAGGGATGCAAGGAGCCATTTCTAAACCTTTTAATTCCTATGTTGGGTTCAAACCCCAAAGTGGCATCTGTGTTTCATGACAATCAGGAGATTGCTCTTCCAACGTTCAGATCTACCGAGGATTCCAGTGTTTATCCCTTAGATGTTGGAAAAGCTCTGAGTCAGTATCTTGAAGCTACAGCTTCTTTCCGTCAGACCGACCACCTGCTCGTTCTTTTCACAGGAAGTATAAGGGCATGCGTGCCTCTTCCAGATCTATCGGAGCATGGATTGTTCAGGCCATTCAGTGGGCCTATAAAGCCAAGGACTTGGCGCCTCCAGAAGCGGTGACTGCTCACTCAACTAGAAGTGTCTTCATCATGGGCGGCATCACGTCACGTGCCTCCAGAAGTTATTTGCAAGGTGGCCTTGTGGTCTTCAATTAACACGTTCATGGCACACTACTGCGTAGTGGTTTACGTATCTTGTCTGTTGATGGGGCCAATTAAACCTTTTTTCTTTTGTCCAGCACTCTGCCCACCCGGGTGTGTATGGCTAGTTATTTCCCACACGTAGGCTGCCATGGAGTCTGTCAGGAAAACGGAAAATTTATATCAAATACTTACCGGAATTTTCCTTTCCTGATGGACTCCATGGCAGCAGGAGTTCCCTCCCAGTGGCTGGAGTAGGCTAAATTATGGAACACGGCCTCTGGCCCAGAGCAAAGATTTATGGGAGAAGGGTCCTATGAGGTATGAGGGGCGGGATTAACCCACACGTAGGCTGCCATGGAGTCCATCAGGAAAGGAAAATTACGGTAAGTATTTGATATAAATTTTCCGTTATTTTCTACTTTTTCTTATAAGAAAAATCGAATAAACTCAATTTTAGTCATACATTTAGGCCAAAATGTATTCAGCCACATGTCTTTAGTAAAAAAAATTTCAATAAGCGTATATTTATTGGTTTGCGCAAAAGTTATAGCGTTTACAAACTAGGGTACATTTTCTGGAATTTACACAGCTTTAAATTTATGACTGCCTATCTCATTTCTTGAGGTGCTAAAATGGCAGGGCAGTACAAAACCCCCCAAATGACCCCATTTTAGAAAGTAGACACCCCAAGGAAATTGCTGAGAGGCATGTTGAGCCCATTGAATATTTTGTTTTTTTGTCCCAAGTGATTGAATAATGACAAAAAAAAAAAAAGAAAAATTACAAAAAGTTGTCACTAAATGATATATTGCTCACACATGCCATGGTTATATGTGGAATTGCACCCCAAAATACATTCTGCTGCTTCTCCTGAGTACGGGGATACCACATGTGTGGGACTTTTTAGGAGCCTAGCCACGTACGGGACCCCGGAAACCAAGCACCGCCTTCAGGATTTCTAAGGGCGCAAATTTTTGATTTCACTCCTCACTACCTATCACAGTTTTGAAGGCCATAAAATGCCAAAATAGCACAAAACCCCCCCAAATGACCCCATTTTAGAAAGTAGACACCTCAAGGAAATTGCTGAGAGGCCTGTTGAGCCCATTGAATATTTTTTTTTTGTCCCAAGTGATTGAATAATGACAAAAAAAAAAAATTACAAAAAGTTGTCACTAAATGATATATTGCTCACACATGCCATGGTTATATGTGGAATTGCACCCCAAAATAAATTTTG
The DNA here is from genome assembly GCA_029206835.1 of Rana muscosa. NCBI lineage: Eukaryota > Metazoa > Chordata > Amphibia > Anura > Ranidae > Rana > Rana muscosa. The sequence goes on along the minus strand of CM055123.1, from coordinate 267,956,710 downwards.
CTGCTTCTCCTGAGTACGGGGATACCACATGTTTGGGACTTTTTAGGAGCCTAGCCGCGTACGGGACCCCGAAAACCAATCACCGCCTTCAGGATTTCTAGGCACAAATTTTTGATTTGACTCCTCACTACCTATCACAGTTTTGAAGGCCATAAAATGCCAAAATAGCACAAAACCCCCCCCAAATGACCCCATTTTGGAAAGTAGACACCCCAAGCTGTTTGCTGAGAGGCATGGTGAGTATTTTACAGCTCTCATTTGTTTTTGAAAATGAAGAGAGAACATTTTTTTTTTCTTTTTTTTTTTCAATTTTCAAAACTTTGTGACAAAAAGCGAGATCTGCAAAATACTCACAATACCTCTCAGCAAATAGCTTGGGGTGTCTACTTTCCAAAATGGGGTCATTTGGGGGGGTTTTGTGCCATCTGGGCATTCCATGGCCTCCGAAACTGTGATAGGCAGTGAGAAGTGAAATCAAAAATTGACACCCTTAGAAAGCCTGAAGGCGGTGATTGGTTTTTGGGGTCCCGTACGCGGCTAGGCTCCCAAAAAGTCTCACACATGTGGTATCCCCGTACTCAGGAGAAGCAACAGAATGTATTTTGGGGTGTAATTCCACATATGCCCATGGCATGTTTGAGCAATATATCATTTAGTGACAACTTTGTGCAAAAAAAAAAAAAAATTGTATTTTTTCCGCAACTTGTGTCAACATATAAAATATTCCATGGACTCGACATGCCTCTCAGTATATAGCTTGGGGTGTCTACTTTCCAAAATGGGGTCATTTGGGGGGGTTTTGAACTGTTCTGGCATTTTATACACAACACTAGGAAGCTTACATCCACTCTTCTAACCACTTGAAGACAAAGCCCTTTTTGACACTTTTTGTTTACATGAAAACATTTTTTTTTTTGCAAGAAAATTATGTTGAACCCCCAAACATTATATATATTTTTAAAGCAAAGGCCCTACAGAATAAAATGGTGGGTGTTGCATTTTTTTTTTCTACACAGTATTTGCGCAGCGATTTTTCAAACGCATTTTTTGGGGAAAAAATACCCTTTTTTTTAATTTTAATGCACTAAAACACACTATATTGCCCAAATGTTTGATGAAATAAAAAAGATGATCTTAGGCCGAGTACATAGATACCAAACACGACATGCTTTAAAATTTCGCACAAACGCGCATTGGCGACAAACTACATACATTTTTAAAAGCCTTTAAAAGCCTTTACAGGTTACCCCGCTAAAATTATTGCCCTCGATCTGACCTTCGCGGTGATACCTCACATGCATGGTGCAATTGCTGTTTACATATGACGCCAGACCGACGCTTGCGTTCGCCATTGGGCAAGAGCAGGGCAGGACAGGGGTGCTTCTTTTTTTTTTTTTTTTTTTTTTTTTTTTTTTAGTATTAATTTTGCTTTTTTATTTTTTTTTTAAACTGTTGCTTCCATATTTTTTTTATTGTTATCTCATGGAATGTAAATATCCCCTATGATAGCAATAGGTAATGACAGGTACTCTTTTTTTGAAAAAACTGGGGTCTATTGGACCCTAGATCTTTCCTCTGCCCTCAAAGCATCTGACCACACCAAGATCGGTGTGATAAAATGCTTTCCCAATTTCCCAATGGCGCTTTTTATATCCGGGGGGGGACATTCCCTCCCACTGCTTGTAAAAGCAGTCCAGAGGCTAATTAGCCACTAGGATTGCTTTTACATGAAAGCTGGCCGCTGGCTGAAAAGAATAGACATGTGCACACTGAAATATTTCGTTTCGGAATTTCGTTTTCGTCCAAAAAATAAATTTATTTAGTTACTCCCGAAATTAGTTTTTATTTATTTCGTTTTTCGTTAGAAATTGCATTCGTCCGAAAATCTGAATTAATTAAGGTCGAATCTGTCATTGAAGGCTTATGGTGTCTGTCGAATGTTCAAAGAAGATTCGACGGAGCAGCGAAACTGTACGACTCTGCAATCATACATTTCCGGTCGAATGTTCCGCCCACAAGCAGTGATCTTTTCTCTCTATGTCGAATCTTTTCTCTCTATAATGTCGAATCTTTTCTCTCTATAATGTCAAATCTTTTCTCTCTATAATGTCGAATCTTTTCTCTCCTATGTCGAATCTTTTCTCTCTATAATGTCAAATCTTTTCTCTCCTATGTCGAATCTTTCCTCTCCTATGTCGAATCTTTTCTCTCCTATGTCGAATCTTTCCTCTCCTATGTCGAATCTTTCCTCTCCTATGTCGAATCTTTCCTCTCCTATGTCGAATCTTTTCTCTCCTATGTCGAATCTTTTCTCTCTATAATGTCAAATCTTTTCTCTCCTATGTCGAATCTTTTCTCTCCTATGTCGAATCTTTCCTCTCCTATGTCGAATCTTTCCTCTCCTATGTCGAATCTTTCCTCTCCTATGTCGAATCTTTCCTCTCCTATGTCGAATCTTTCCTCTCTATAATGTCAAATCTTTTCTCTCCTATGTCGAATCTTTTCTCTCCTATGTCGAATCTTTCCTCTCCTATGTCGAATCTTTCCTCTCCTATGTCGAATCTTTCCTCTCCTATGTCGAATCTTTTCTCTCCTATGTCGAATCTTTCCTCTCCTATGTCGAATCTTTCCTCTCCTATGTCGAATCTTTCCTCTCCTATGTCGAATCTTTCCTCTCCTATGTCGAATCTTTTCTCTCCTATGTCGAATCTTTTCTCTCTATAATGTCAAATCTTTTCTCTCCTATGTCGAATCTTTTCTCTCCTATGTCGAATCTTTCCTCTCCTATGTCGAATCTTTCCTCTCCTATGTCGAATCTTTCCTCTCCTATGTCGAATCTTTCCTCTCCTATGTCGAATCTTTCCTCTCTATAATGTCAAATCTTTTCTCTCCTATGTCGAATCTTTTCTCTCCTATGTCGAATCTTTCCTCTCCTATGTCGAATCTTTCCTCTCCTATGTCGAATCTTTCCTCTCCTATGTCGAATCTTTTCTCTCCTATGTCGAATCTTTTCTCTCTCCTATGTCGAATCTTTTCTCTCCTATGTCGAATCTTTTCTCTCCTATGTCGAATCTTTTCTCTCCTATGTCGAATCTTTCCTCTCCTATGTCGAATCTTTCCTCTCCTATGTCGAATCTTTCCTCTCCTATGTCGAATCTTTCCTCTCCTATGTCGAATCTTTTCTCTCTATAATGTCGAATCTTTTCTCTCCTATGTAAAATAATCTTGGACTAATAGAGTTAAGGTTAGGCACATTCGACCACAGGTTCGATAGACACAGATTGTTATTGTCAGCGTCACGTCGAATCTCCTATCTATATCGAACTGTTGTAGCAACGAAAACGAAAATAAAGCATTTGTTTATGTCGGATCTTTCGGTTTTCGGATTCTGTGCTTTCGTTTTCGTTTGTTAAAACGATAACGAAAATAGCTGAAATTCGGACGAAAATGCATTCGGACGAAAACGAATGCACATGTCTAGAAAAGAATGATACCAAGATGATACCTAAACCCGCAGGCATCATTCTGGTATAAGCATTCAAAGTCCAGCAACATACCAGTACGTTGCTGGTCCTTGTTGGACATGTATTGTAATCTTTTTTTTTCATGCAGCCTGTTGGCTGAACGAAAAAAAAAGATTGATCGGTGGGTATGCCCACCATTAGAATACCGCCCTTCATCCACCCACTTCTAATGATGGGCATACATGCACCATTTATATATGCCGAAGCATGGGGGCATCTTCCCGCAAAAGTTATGCCGCGTACACATGGTCAGACTTTTCCACGGGCAAGCCTCCGTCGGAATTTCGACCGTATGTACGCGGCATTAGGAGCAAATTCGCTCCTCCGCCCCTGCTGCCCCAATGCTTCGGCATATATGCTTTTTTTTTTTTAACTGTGGTGGTGAAATCACCTCCTACAGCACTGGAGTCGCAGGGATCAGGCCTGTCTCTGCGAACGCTGCAGTTATGTGTGTTGTGTTTTGCAAGTGACAGTGATCGATCGATACTGCACTTGGGTGGCCTGGGCTGGACGGAGGGGCAAAACGCAGGTGCTAGCAGGTATCTGGGCTGATCCCGCTAACACTGCGTTTTTGGGAACCCTAAACTGCTGGGGACGCTAGTATAGATCTGATCAGATCAGATATTGATCTGTTCAGATACTATACCACTAAGGGGGGTGTATGCTTAACGCGTGGGTGTTAGCGCTACTGGCACTAACCTGACGCTGCCTGGGGTGTGACGCAGACCCTCTCTGACGCTAAAACCTAATTGATATCACCCGCCGGGCGATCAGGGGGTTAAACCTTTATTGGGTTATATACGGCAGGTGCCCTGACACTATATAAAAAGCAAACTAACTAACCAGCGTCACCCGTAACACTTATATGATGATCACTGGTGAAAGGGTTAACTAGGGGCAATTAGGGGGTTAAAACCTTTATTAGGTAATATATGGGCGTACCTGACGCTATATAAAAACCTGACGGCGAACCTAAAAAAAAATTACTGGCTACCTATCGGCATCACCGACACTAAGACAACGATCATAAAAACGATCGCTTAGCGACAGTGGTGATAGGGGGTGAAAGGGTTACCTGGGGGGCGATCAGGGGGTTAAACCTTTATTAGATAATATATGGGGGTACCTGACGCTATAAAAACCTGCGGCGAACCTAAAAAAAATTACTGGCTACCGATCAGCATTACAGACGCTAAGACATCGATCAGAAAAATTATCGCATAGCGACGGCGGTGCTAGGGGGTGAAAGGGTTACCTGGGGGGTGATCAAGGGGGTTAAACCTTTATTAGGTAATATATGGGGGTACCCGACGCTATAAAAACCTGCGGCGAACCTAAAAAAAATTACTGGCTACCGATCAGCATCGCCGACGCTAAGACATCGATCAGAAAAATTATCGCTTAGTGACAGTGGTGATAGGGGGTGAAAGGGTTACCTGGGGGGCGATCAAGGGGGTTAAACCTTTATTAGGTAATATATGGGGGTACCCGACGCTATAAAAACCTGCAGCGAACCTAAAAAAAATTACTGGCTACCGATCAGCATCACCGACGCTAAGACATCGATCAGAAAAATGATCGCATAGCGACGGCGGTGCTAGGGGGTGAAAGGGTTACCTGGGGGGTGATCAAGGGGGTTAAACCTTTATTAGGTAATATATGGGGGTACCCGACGCTATAAAAACCTGCGGCGAACCTAAAAAAAATTACTGGCTACCGATCAGCATCGCCGACGCTAAGACATTGATCAGAAAAATTATCGCTTAGTGACAGTGGTGATAGGGGTGAAAGGGTTACCTGGGGGCGATCAAGGGGTTAAACCTTTATTAGGTAATATATGGGGGTACCCGACGCTATAAAAACCTGCGGCGAACCTAAAAAAAATTACTGGCTACCGATCAGCATCACCGACGCTAAGACATCGATCAGAAAAATGATCGCTTAGCGACGCCGGTGCTAGGGGGTGAAAGGGTTATCTGGGGGGTGATCAGGGGGTTAAACCTTTATTAGGAGGGGGTTAGGGGGCTACACTGGACCTAAAACTAAATGTAGTGACACTTTTACAGTCACAAATGTCACTGATTGCAGTGATCACTAAATAAATGGTCACTGCAATCAGTGACACTGTGACTGGGGGCTGGGGGGTGATCTGGGGGTGTCTGGGGGGGCCTGTGGGGGCGATTTATGTGCCTATGTGTCCTGGTGTCAGTGTGCTGTTTTGTGTACTAACCTGCATCTTCTCCTGTACGGCGCTCGGTATATGTGAGCGCCGCAGGAGAGATGACATCACTTCCTCCCGCCTGTGTAAACAGTACACAGGCAGGGGAAGCTCTCATTCGCCGGGAGCGATCGAGAGGGGGGGCCGGAATCGAACGGCCGTCCCCTCATGCCGGATCGCTCCCGAAGGTAAAACGACCACCCACTGTAAAGAAGGGGGGTCCGATCGGACCCCCCAACTATACAAAGGCAATCACGTATATGTACGTGATTCTGCCTGTCGGTGCCATTCTGCCGACGTATATTTACAGTGGGCGGTCGTTAAGTGGTTAAGCTTTGATAAAAAAAAAAACTGGAAGCTCATTGGTTTCTATGCAGAGCTGCACCAGATTTTGCACTTTACAATTCTACTAAATCAACCGCGAATTGTCAGATTATATGCAAATCTAAGTAGTTGTAGATGGCTTGGTAACTGTAGTTTACATAAAAACAAATCTAATAAATTATTTCGAATTTTCTTCCAGCTGTTATTAGTTATCCATATACATACTGTATGTAGAAAAAAAAAAAAGCTATTGACATGTTCTGAAGTCACTCTTGTATCTAATAGCACTGGCGATGATTTTGTCAGTCTTGCAAAGGAGTTATGGGGACATATTGGGAAATCTATTGGGCACCTGGGATTGTTTATGTTTACAGCAGTGTGTTATATGTGTAAGGACAAGCCACTTACACTGCTGACCATTGAGATATGGAGATTGGAGAGGTTGAAAATAATGTAGGAGAATGGGAGAGCTTCAAGGTGCTGCACTGGCATCATAAAGAAACTCTGGCCAATGGATACTGGAGAGGGAGTTCTGGTGCAAGAGACAGAGGGGTTGATTTATTAAAGGTAAACAGACTGTGAACTTTGCAAACTGCAGTTGCTCTCTGCAAGAGTAGTTGCTCTACAGCTTAGTAAATGAGCAGAACCTCTGCTAACTTCCCTCATCCAATCATGTGCAAGCAAAAATGCAGTTTTATTTTTTTATTTTTTTTCCTTGCGTGTGATTGGGTACTCTTTAAAGTCAAACGTTACCTGATTTACTAAGCTTCGGAGCTACTGCACTTGCAGAGTAGGGAAAAAAGATTACCGCTCCAGATATGTGCAATTGGCAATCAATGTCTTCTCAGAAACCATGGGTACCGGAAATGCGCAAAGCAAAAAATAGGACAAACGTGTGGACAGCCGCACTCCAAAAACCGCGAAACGCGTCAGCTGTACCCCATTGTCTGCTGTGACTTGTAGTGCTTCATGTTCATTTACCAATAAAGGCAACCTAAACGGTTTTTGGAGTGCGGCTGTCCACACGTTTGTCCTATTTTTTGCACTTGCAGAGTGCAACTGTATTTTGAAAAGTGCACAGCCTATTTCCTTTTAGTAAATCAACCCCAGAGTTCCCATGTCCTGCCCTTCCATTGGTCATAGTTTCCACATCCTGCTCCCCAATGGCCAGAGTTCACATGTTCTGCATCCTCCTACTGGTTAGAGTTCCCTGTCTGGCTTCCCACACTGACCAAAGTTCCCATCTTCTGCTTCCCCCGTATGGCTATAGTTTTCATCTCCTGATCAGGCGCCCCCCACTGGCCAAAGTTTACAAATGCTGCCACCCCCATATGGACAAAATTCTCATGCCCTTGTTGGCCATAGTTCCTATGCCCTGCTTACCCTGCTCTCCAACCTTTCCATGTCCTGCTCCCACTGGCCGGAGTTCTCAAGCCATGCTCCTTCACTGGTCAATGAACACTCATCTATGTGGAAACTGTATATGGCTGTTTTCCAGCTGTACTTTGCTTTGTGCTGTGAAAAGTTGTGCTGTCAGATACAGGTTAGATTCTGTCAGTGATTGGACTATACCTGAATTCTCTTGCTTCCAAGAGAAATTAATAACAGACCTCTATGCCTGTATAAACTTCGCAATCTCTCGAGATATGAGGCTTTTGTATTTGAATTTTGCTGCTAATTGAATTTAAATGAAGCACGGGGTGGAGAAATGCATATAAGAACTGTTCTCCATGCTTCTGCTTGATTTGCAAGGTTAATTTGTCAAGACCCAGTAAAATATCCATGCTGCTGCTCATTCTAAAAAGTAATAATCACATGTACTCATCTTTGCCCAGTGCACAGGACGCTGACCCTTCCACATAGTGTAATCTACGCTTGAAAGTCAAATGTATCTGCTGAAATTAGCATATGCAGCATTGCACTACACTACAATTACCTCTTATTCTTTGATCTGAAAAATATGCAGCAGTCTATCAACTACACTACTAAACTGGTATAGTGGCTATCAACTTATCAGGAAACAAAAAGATCAGCAAACTAAAATCTACAAATATGGCTGTAAGGGCACCAATAACTACACACCTATTACTTGACCTTTCCTTTTTATTTATGGTGCAGATAGTTCCAAGTTATCTGACAATTTAAGTAAAAAAAAAAAAAAAACTGTACTGTGCAGGACTGAAGGTTGCTATTGCTGGCCTCTTCCCTGGAAAATACTAGCTGCCTGGCAGTCATGTTAATTAAATGGCTTTTGCACTTTAAAGTGATTGGGAAGTCTCGTTTTTTTTTCTATAAAAATAACAAACATGTTATACTTACCTCCTATGTGCAGTGGATTTGCACAGGGCAGCCCCGATGCTCCTCTTCTCAGGTCCCGCTTCTGTGCTCCTGGCCCCTCCCTCCTGTTGAGTGCCCCCACAGCGAACAGCTTGCTATGGGGGCAACTGAGCCGCAGCTCCTTGTGTCCATTCAGACACAGAGCTGTAGTTCGGGCCCGCCGACTGTTTCTCTTGATTGACTAACTGACTTTGATTGACAGCAGCAGGAGTTAATGGCACCGCTGCTGTGTCTCAGCCAATCAGGAGGGAGAGTCTTGGGAGGCTGAGACACTCATACATATGGCTGGACAGAGATGGGGCTCAGGTAAGTATTAGGGGGGGGTTGAGGGGAGCAGCTGCACACAAAAGGCTTTTTATCTTCATAGAATGCATTAAGGTAAAAAAAAACTTCTGACTTTACAACCCCTTTAAGTCACTGACCTTGAAGTATGTAGATCAGGAGCTTAAATTTTACGCTGATGTTCTAATCTGCATAATTGTTCTAGGTCAGTAACTCAGAAAGTCAGGAGCCAGAGACAGTAAAGAAACAAGCAATTTCAGGAGGAGGTACGCGTCTGTATTTCTCCCAGTACAGGTTTCTTTTCAAGGAGTTGGGTGTGGAAGTAACGGTTGTCAGTACTCTTTTTTTTACGACTACTAAAGAGGAGGTCAACATGCAGGAAAATATTTCTCCTCCCAGCACCTATATTTTTTTATTTAGTATGTGATAAGGAGGCCTGGAACCTTTACTATTATATTTATTATTATTATTATTATTATTATTATTAATAATAAAGAGGCCCTAATGTGAAACCATTCACTCATTGTGGCTTTGTCAATGGGCTTTTCCTGACAGACTCCATGGCAGACTACGTGTGGGTTAACCCCGCCTCCTCTCCACAGCTATAGGACCCCTTACCCATAAATTTGAGCTCACCTCCACAGACAGGTGTTCCTTTTTTGTCCTCCTCATGTGGACCCTTCATCATGCGATTATGTGCAATCCAGGATGTCCGTCGGATCAGGTACCAGTTGTGCGGTGCACCAAGGGCCCAGCTAAGAGCGGGCGAGTGGTTTCCGGGCAGTTAATATCCCTATGGTGGAAGGGATGTGGCCCAGTGTACCAGGATGGACGTAGGACTGGCTGGCAAGGTCTGAAGACTTCATTATATACTTCCATGACAGACCGTTTTTGTGTGTCATTTTGTCTGTATTCCCCTCTTTCTTGCCTTGTGCATTGTTGTTTCTTTTCTATGCCTGCCGTGTGTGGAACGCTTCTGCGGTTCCACGATGCCACTTCACTTCTTGGTTCCCGGTCCACCGTACATCTGCGCATGCGCAGAGCCGCGGTGAAACCGAGGCTTGGTTTTCGCTCATGCGCAGTACGGCGGAGGGGTCAGGGGCCGCACAGGCACAGTGGGCTGGTCCCCTCGGTGCATGCGCACAGTGGGACCGGCCATGACGTCACTACAGCGGAGAATTTAAACCGCTGAGGAGCACTTTTGACCTAGGTAGTCTGTAGTCGCGGAGTTTGCGTTTGTCTTGCCTCATCATGGACTCTTCTTCACCGCCGTGTGGCCAGCCCTCCCGCACAAGGTATGTGTGGAGGGGTAGGGGGATGGTGTCTTGTGTTTTTACTGCTGGTGGTCGCTAACGGTTACATCCTGCCCACCTTCCTCCCCCTCCCTCTGTCTGTATTATTTCTTACAGCCCGGCTATATCAGTTCATCCGTCACAAGACAGGGACCTTGCCAGGCCGCATCATCAACATCATTCATCCTCCAGGTCCAGACGCGGCACTACGTCTAGGACCCATCATCATAGTTTATCATAGTTCATATTCCCCCTCTAGACATAGGAGACGTTCCCATTCCTCCTCTAGTCACCGCCACCACCACCGCGATAGTCGCTCTGACCACAGAGCCTGCTGGGGATGTAAGACCAGAATCCCGGAGGGCAAATCGCTATGCGACCCATGTTATGCCTGAGTGGTCGGTGAGAAAGAGACCGAAAAACAAAATCTTGAGTCTCTTGTGAAACGTGTGGTACAGCAATCTATGAAGGAAATAGTTGCTCCCCACACGAGGAGCCAGTCCACCACCTTGTCTGGCTCCTTGGCTGACGAGGCCCAGGAGGATCCAGGCCAATTCCTCCCATAATTCCTCACAAGACGAGATGGAGGGAGATGATTCTACGGTGGGATTCGACTACGCTTTAGTCTCTCCACTAATCAAGGCAGTGAAGGAAACCTTAAAGTTGGAAGATACCACTACCCCCCCAGAGAAACAAAGAAAACTGTTTAAGCAACTGGGGAAAGAACGCTCCAATTCCCCACTTCCCTCTGAGCTGAAAGGAGTGTTTGAGGAAGAATGGAGCAGGGGAGATAAGAAGGTTTCTATGCTAAGCAAAACCTCTAGACTGTATCCCTTTAAATCTGAGGACATTAAGCATTTGGAAAATGCTCCCCTCGTAGATGCAGCAGTAATGCGCCTAGCGAAGCATGTCACCCTCCCGCTAGATGATACCGTATCTTTTAAAGATGGTCTGGATCGGAAGATTGACCAAGACCTCAAAAGAATATGTAGCCTGAGTGGAACGGCCTGCAAACCAGCTTTAGCCCTTGCAGTTTCCTCCAAAGCAATGGAGGCCTGGGTGGAAAATGTAGACTCCGTTCTGAAAGGTGTCTCGGAGGAACTAGCTCAAAGTTCAGCAGTGCAAGAACTTAAACTGGCAGTCTCCTTTTTGGGGGAAGTATCAATTGACCTCATCCGTTTACTGGCCAGATCAATGTTGTCTTCGGTCACGGCCAAACGAGCATTGTGGTTACGCCCCTGGCTTGCTGATCCAGCCTCCAAGCAGGCGTGTTGCAAAATTCCCTTTGAAGGGACTTCATTGTTTGGGAACAAACTTGATAACGCCATTTCAAAAGCTACAGGCGGAAAGTCGTGTTTCCTTCCCCAGGACAGGTGCCCGTTTAACCAGAGAAGACCTCAACGGAGACGCAGTACAGAGCGTTTGAGGGAGGCACGCTCCTATAAACTCGGACGGGATTTTAGGAGAAGCTGGAACTGGAATAGAGGGCAAACTTCCTTTCAAAAGTCTGGCAAGAAACAGACGCCCGGTGGGCGTGAGCCAACCAAGTCCTTTTGAGATTGGGCCCGCCCAGGTGGGTCGGGGCTCGCCTACGCCTCTTCCGGCACGTCTGGGTGGCCTCAATCTCAGATTATTGGACCATCAAAATGGTCTCAGCAGGCCACACATGGTCCTTCACCAAGATCCCTCCATGCAGACCAATGCAAACTTCACTTCCTCAATCAGAAGAAAAACAACAAGTTCTTCTTTCATATGTGAATGTCCTGAAAGATCAAGGAGCAGTGGTGCCCGTGCCAAAGGACGAGGAGTTCCAGGGGGTATACTCCCCCCTCTTTCTAGTACAGAAGAAAAACGGCTCTTGGCGCCCAGTTATAGACCTCACCTTTCTAAACAGATATATAAAGCACGAGAAGTTCAATATGGAGTCACTCTCAACTATCCAAAAAGTCGTTCAACCAGGCGACTGGTTGATCTCAATAGATCTAAAGGACGCGTACTTTCATGTTCCCATGGCGGAAGATTTTCACAAATATCTTCGGTTCCAGGTCAAACAAGAGCACTTACAATTTATTTGTCTTCCATTCGGGCTAACGACTTCTCCAAGAGTCTTCTCCAAGGTGCTGTTGGCAGTTGTGTCCCTTATCAGAATACAGGGTGTGCGTCTGTATCATTATCTGGACGATTTGCTAGTACTGTCCCAAGACAAGCAGCAGCTGCTAATCCACAAAGAACAGGTGATCTCTACACTGTTGGAGTTCAGATGGCTCCTAAACCGGGAGAAGAGTCAGCTAGAACCGACCCAGTGCTTAGTCTATCTAGGAGCTCAGTTCGACACCATAGAGAATACCATCTCTCTTCCGGAAGAAAAAATACTGATCATTAGGGAAAGAATCTCCTTAGCCCTAGACTCCTCACACCTAAGGGCATCACAGTGCCTGAAGATAATCAGCACGATGGTGGCCACATCCCCTATGGTCAAATGGGCGATGTGGAGACTTAGTTTTTTTCAGTCAGGTTTCCTCCAGCAGTGGAGGTCGGACGATCTCAATCAGTTGATCCAGATAACACAGTCAATGAGGAACAATCTCCTCTGGTGGCTTCAAACCAAGAACTTGTTAACTTGCCACTCCCTTTCTCCCATCCAGTGGGTGACTGTTACATCAGATACCAGCAATGCGGGCTGAGGGGCCCATTGTGGGGCAGAACTGGCTCAAGGCAAATGGGATGCCCGTCTCCACACTCCAGGTTCAAACACTCTGGAGCTACGTGCGGCATGGTGTGCCCTTCAAGCCTTTTCCCACCTCCTGAAAGGGAAGTCGGTCCTACTCAAAATGGACAACACCACTGCGGTGGCATACGTGAAGAGGCAAGGGGGCACTTGGAGCTCCACCCTTCTCCAAGAGGTCAAGCCCATCATGACCTGGACTCAGAGGAATCTGCTCAACTTGACAGCAGTCTTCATTCCAGGGGAGCAGAACATTCAAGCGGACTTCCTGTCACGCAGCAATCTAGACAACAACAAATGGTCACTGCATCCACAAACATTCAAGTGGATCCTATCATTGGAATTCGATCCAGAGGTGGATCTGTTTGCATCCCCCTGCAATTACAAGATCGACAGATACTACACTCGAGGTCGGTGCAGTCAAGCCTTCGGGGTAGATGCATTAACGAGTCAATGGGATTTCAACAGGGCATATGCCTTCCCTCCGCCTCCGATCATGCTAAAATTCCTACAGCGGCTTCAGTTGGAGACAGTCGAAGTGGTAACAATAGCACCATACTGACCGAGCAGGCCGTAGTTTCCTCTCCTGAATCTAATGAGCTTCCAGGACCCCTTGCCTCTTCCCCTCAGGCCGGACCTTCTTTTTTAGGGGGCGACCCTGCACCCCTGTCCAGCGATACTGAGACTGATGGTCTGGTTCTTGAGAGGGAGAGGCTAGAGTCTCTTGGGTGTGCTTCAGGGGTAATCTCTACCCTTATGAGCTCCAGAAAGCCTAACACAAACAAAACTTACAATAGAATCTGGGCCAGGTTTGTCAGCTTCACGACTTCTGCAGGAAAATCATCTAGAAATCCTAGTGTTCAAGACATTTTGAGTTTTCTCCAATCAGGCTTGGATCTTCCTTTGTCGATCAGTTCCCTCAGGGTACAAGTTTCAGCCTTATCAGCTTTTTCGGGAACGTCATGGGCAACTCATCCCCTGGTTCAACAGTTCTTTCGGGGGGGCATCGAGAATCAGGCCTCAGAGGAAACCAAGGTTCCCCAAATGGGATCTTCCACTCGTCCTTGATGCTCTTTCAGCACTTAACAACAAGGATCTTTCCATTTGGACTTATCAGTTAAGCTGGCTTTCCTCGTGGCTATTACTTCAGCCAAAAGAGTTTCAGAAATAAGCTTCCTGTGTTGTCAAGAACCCTTTTTGACTTTCTTCCCGGACCGAGTGGTCCTTATTCCCATGCTTGGGTCTAAGCCAAAAGTCATGTCAGTTTTTCACGAGAATCAGGAAATAGTCCTCCCTACTTTCAATTCACTAGAATCAGCGGATGCTCATCCCTTGGATGTAGGCGAGACTCTGAAAGAATATTTGCGAGTCACTTCATCTTTTAGGAACCCAAACTACCTGTTCTTATTACACACTGGCAGCAACAAAGGAAAGAGGGCTTCCTCCAGAACGATAGCGGCCTGGATCGTTCAATCAATTCAACAGGCCTACAGGGCAAAGGGCTTGGCTCCTCCAGAGGCGGCGATGGCTCATTCCACCAGAGGCATGGCAGCCTCATGGGCAGCAGCTCGACACGTGGCTCCTGAAGTGATATGCAAGGCAGCTTCGTGGTCTTCTATTAATACGTTTATGTCCCATTATTGTATTGAGCCTGCTTCCCTTTCCTCTGTTAATTTTGGTAGAAAAATCCTGTCAGTAGATGGGAAAGATTAAAATATTTTTTGTTCAAGCATACCCTCCCGTGTGGATTGGCTAGTTATTTCCCACACGTAGTCTGCCATGGAGACTTGCATTTGACCTGCTTTGAGTTTTGCATCCCTATAGACTTGTATGGGAATGCAAAACCTTCTTAAAGCGAAGAAAACCGAAAATTTATTACCAAATACTTACCGTAATTTTCCTTTCCTGATAGACTCCATGGCAGACGGAGTTCCCACCCATGAATAAAAATATGAGAATTGAAATTTGAGTCGCCTAGTTACGGAACACCTGTCTGTGGAGGTGAGCTCAAATTTATGGGTAAGGGGTCCTATAGCTGTGGAGAGGAAGCGGGGTTAACCCACACGTAGTCTGCCATGGAGTCTATCAGGAAAGGAAAATTACGGTAAGTATTTGGTAATAAATTTTTGGTTTTCTTCGCTTTAAGAAGGTTTTGCATTCCCATACAAGTCTATAGGGATGCAAAACTCAAAGCAGGTCAAATGCAAGTCAGAAGGAGTTCACCTATATGTCAAAATGCACCTATCAATGAACTTTGAATTATCTCAAAGTAGCGTCAAACTAATGCCATTGATACACACCCAAAGTCCAACGACACGGGCACCACAAAATACCCACTCCAAAAAAATTATCTCTCTCCAGCTGCAGGTTCCCTTGGAATCCAATGAGAAGCTGCCTCTCTGCCAATTCTGCCATGGTCATGAGACAGGTTCTGTGCAAGATGAATGCGCAGATGAATGCGCAGTTCCAAGCCAAACCGATCTTGGCTATTTTTACTGGCACATTTCCGCAATTACGGACATTTACGAACCGGGGGAAGTGCCCATTTTTACGGACTGTCCGTAAAAATACGGACGGTTGGCAACACTGGGTGCAAGTAGACTTGAAGCAGTTGAGCAGCTGAGTCAAACTGGCAGGTGCGTGGTTTGCTGGAAGAACTTGGTCAGAGAGTCCAGAACCAGGCCGGGGGTCAAGCACAGGCAGATGAGAAAGTTTAAACACAACGGAGGTACTGTGTTGGGAACACACCAGGCAAGTCCAGGTCACAGGCAAAAGGTCAAGGCAAGGAGACAAGAGGCAAAGTCCGGGTCACAGGCTGAGGGTCAAACACAGGAGACAAGCAGAGTTAGTAGTACAAGCCAAAGGTCAGGTCCAGGAGAAGATCAGCAGAGTCAGAGGCAAACCGGGTCACAGCAGGTAATCAAAAACAGGAACAAGTCACAGGTAAACAGGAAGCTGAAAACTTACCAGAAATTCCTCTGAGCACTTGCTCAGCATTTATAGGCAGCCAGGAAGTCATGTGGTGCGTGCACTATGCAGCTGGGTGTTTCTCTTAAAGCTTCTCACTGTCAACTTTGCTGCCATCTAGTGTTCAAATGGATGTATAACATGTTTCTTCATAATATGTTTCTCTGACAATATGAATGATAACACAAAAACATTTATTTCACTCATGTTTAGTGTTTGGCTGAAGCCATTTATTATCAATCAACTGTGTTTACTCTTTTTAAATTATAATGACAACAGAAACTACCCAAATGACCCTGATCAAATGTTTACATACCCTGGTGATTTTGGCCTGATAACATGCACACAAGTTGAGACAAAGGGGATTAAATGGCTATTAAAGGTAACAATCCTCATCTGTGATCTGTTTGCTTGTAAATAGTGTGTGTGTATAAAAGGTCAATGAGTTTCTGGACACCTGACAGACCCTTGCATCTTTCATCCAGTACTGCACTGACGTTTCTGGATTCTGAGACATGGGGAAAGCAAAAGAATTGTCAAAGATCTGCGGGAAAAAGTAGTTGAACTGTATAAAACAGGAAAGTGATATAAAAAGATATCAAGGAATTGAGATTGCCAATCAACAGTGTTCAAACTCTAATCAAGAAGTGGAAAATGAGGGTTCTGTTGAAACCAAACCACAGTCAGGTAGACCAACTAAAATTTCAGCCACAACTGCCAGGAAAATTGATCGGGATGCAAAGAAAAACACACAAATAACTTCAGGTGAAATAAAAGACTCTTTGAAAACACGTGGTGTGGCTGTTTCAAGATGCACAATAAGGAGGCACTTGAAGAAAGATGGGCTGCATGGTCGAGTCGCCAGAATAAAGCCATTACTATGCAAATGCCACAAAGTATCCCGCTTACAATACACCAAACAGCACAGAGACAAGCCTCAAACCTTCTGGCACAAAGTAATTTAGAGTGATGAGACCAAAATTTTGCTTTTTGGCCACAACCATAAACACTACATTTGGAGAGGAGTCAACAAGACCTATCATGAAAGGTACACCATTCCTACTGTGAAACACGGAGGTGGATCGCTGATGTTTTGGGGATGTGTGAGCTACAAAGGCACAGGAAATTTGGTAAAAATTTATGGCAAGATTAATGCAGTATGTTATCAAAAAATACTGGAGGAACATTTGCGTTCATCAGTCAGGAAGCTGCGCATGGGACGTACTTGGACATTCCAACATGACAATGATCGAAAACACAAGGCCAAGTCAACCTGTCATTGGCTACAGCAGAATAAAGTGAAGGTTGTGGAGTGGTCATCTCAGTCTCCCGACCTCAATATTATTGAGCCACTCTGGGGAGATCTCAAACATGCAGTTCAGGCAAGACAGCCCAAGAATTTACAGGAACTGGAGGCTTTTTGCCTAGAGGAATGGGCAGCTTTACCATCTAAGAAGATAAAGAGCCTCATCCACAAATACCAAAAAAGACTTCAAGCTGCCATTGATGTTAAAGGGGGCAATACACGGTATTAAGAACTGGGGTATGTAAACTTTTGATCAGGGTCATGTGGGTAGTTTCTGTTGTCATTATGATTTAAAAAGAGTAATCACAGTTGATTGATAATAAATGGCTTCAGCCAAACACTAACCATGAGTGAAAGAAATGTTTTTGTATTATCATTCATATTCTCTGAAAAATGGCCAAGAAATCATAAATTCTGCCAGGGTATGTATACTTATGAGCACAACTCTATATCTGCCAGTTTCTCTGGTACTGCTTTATTTCCTAAAAAAACATTTTGGATGTGGGTAGCCTCTAAATATGTATTTTTTCATGACATGCTCAGTCTGACAGGCTTTATTGATCCATAATATAGTGAGTCATGGCCAACTGGTATCAGCGCTCACTAACTTCATGTAGTGAGAATAATGGTGCAGGGATTGGGATCATTGTTATTAAGTTATATTGGAAAAAGACATTGGAGTAAAGACCACCTTTTATGGTGAGAATGCTGTAATATCCTTTAAAATGGCCTGCTGCTAAGGTCTGTTGCGTCAGCCATGCAGTCAAAATAAACTGACCTCATTTGGAGCACACTGAAAACAAAGCATGAATTACAGTCATTCTTGGTGTAAGCTCATCTCATCTCTTCACACTGTAACACTCTTGAAAACATCAAATTGCATTTTGTCCGGAATGCCAGGCAGTGCTTTACTTCATGAAGACTTGCAACTCGTGGCTTACAGAACGGCCTTCTGGACAAAGTGGTAATGTAAAGAAGTGTTTAATTACATAGATGTCTATACTAAAAGGTAAGAGAGACCACTGCTGGGAACTTTGCCCCTGAGCCAAATCACCCAGAATATGTCATTGTAAACATACTTTACATACTGTATATTTCACTTTATTTTAATATGCCAGTTTGAAAATACAAACTTTGGAATCTAGAGAGTCTAAACAGAGGAAACAAATTTGATCAGAATATTTGTTTAGAAGATCAGAAGCATATATTAAAGGGAGTCTTCATAAGTGAACCAAAGATTTTATTTTTTTATAGACTGTCAACTTACTGATTGCATGAGGATGGCCATCAGTCATACAGCTACGCTGATGGTAACAGTCGTCCTCTCCCCTGTTTATAGACACACACCAAACTGCACAATCTACTGTAGCGGGGTCCTAAATTTAGGGGAAGTGTTTGAGTGGTAGTTGTGCTCAAACACCCCAATTGTCAGGATTCTATCAACCATTTTTGTCCGCAGGGAGAGTATCGGTATAGTTCCCTGTGGCCTACAGGTGGCGCTGCCATGGTGGGCCAGGGTTGAGCCATTGATATAGTGCTGTGCCTTGTGTGTTCCCTCTCAGCAGCCGTATAGTGGGTGTGGCAGGCCTGCTGTGCGTGCTGGGAGAGGATATAAAAAGGGGCAGACGCTGCCTGTTCGGGATTCTGTTCTGCGTGGTCTGTCGTGGCCGGGGGTCCTACCCCAGGGAGTGTGTTCCTGTCCGCCCTGGGCACCTTTGGCCCAGGGGCCGAGGTCGGTGAATCAGTCCCAGGCACCTTTAGCCCTGGGACAGCAACAAAGGCCTTGGGCCCAGCACCTTCGGCTGGGGCCCATCAAGGATCGAGGAATCCCAGGGTGCCGCCTTGCGAGGGGACCCGTATTTTAGACGAGGAGGCTGGGGGAAGAACTGTTCCGAGGGACTGGTGAGAAGTCAATGTGAAGGAAGGGGCCCGGTAACTCTCTGAAGGGATGTCTTCTCCTTACAAAGAGGTCAAGTTTTGAAGCACCAAGTTCACCAGGTCTGTGGCAGAGACCAAGTTCACCAGGTCTGTGGCAGAGACCGAGTTCATCCAGTCTGTGGCAGAGACTGCGCGGTTAAGTTAGAGTACCATTTGGCTGCTAGTCCCTACCTAGGGAGACTATCCATCTGGGCTGAGTCTGCTTGAGAAGCCGAGCAGTGAAGTGATTACGTTTGTGCCTGGACCTCTCCCACACCTTATGCTGTCCTGTCTTCTTACTCCAACATTTACCTATCAGAGACTGTTATTTACGAGAAATAAACTCTACGTTGGAGTTGCAGCTGGTGTGGACATTCAAGTCACTGGGGGAACAAGGACTTATCTCTGTCAATTGAAGAGGTGAGAACCATTCTCTGGAGGATTCTGGTTTCTGGCTGTGGAGACCCGCCAACAACACCGCTCAACCTCTTTACACAGGAGGGTATGGGCTTGTGGCGTGGTGTGCCCTCTCTACCTGCAAGGAGCCAAAGGCAGGTGAAGGGGGTGAGTGCACTTCACTACATATAGAGAATGAAGGGATAATTCTCATGCCTCGTTTCCTGACATGCCAAAACCCGTCGTTTTTCCCGACGTGATTCCTGTCAAGCCTGCCTTGCATACACACGTTCATTAAAAAATAACGCTCGACCAAAGCGCGGTGACGTCCAACACGTACGACGGCACTATAAAGGGGACGTTCCATTCAAATGGCGCCACCCTTTGGGCTGCTTTTGCTGATGTCGTGTTAGTAAAAGTTTGGTGAGAGACGATTCACGCTTTTCAGCCTTGTGCTATTTAGTCCGTTACAGCGTGACAAATGTGCTATCTCCATTACGATTGCTAGTTTTACCAGAACGAGCGCTCCCGTCTCATACTTGATTCTGAGCATGCACGTTTTTTTCCCCTCAGAAAAGCATACACACGACTGATTTTCGCGACGAGAAAAAGACTGACGGGAAACACGATGGGAAAAAATAGAGCAGGTTCTACATTTTTTGCAGCCAGTTTCCTTGTCGGCTAAACTGCTGGGGAGCATACACACGACCGCTTTTCCCGACCAATCTAAAAAATGGCAGTTTTCTCATTGGGAAAACCGGTCGTGTGTACAGGGCATTAGTCCTAAAGACACTATATACCCTACATTACCAAAAGTTTTAGGACGCCTGCCTTTACGTATACTTTAATGGGATCCCAGTCTTAGTCTGTAGGGTTCAATATTGAGTTGGCCCACCCTTTGCAGCTATAACAGCTTCAACTCCTCGGGGAAGACTGTCCACAAGGTTTAGGAGTGTGTCTATGGGAATGTTTGACCATTCTTCCAGAAGCGCATTTGTGAGGTCAGGCACTGATGTAAACGAGAAAGCCTGGCTCGCAGTCTGTGCTCTAATTCATCCCAAAGGTGTTCTATGGGGTTGAGGCCAGTCAAGTTCCTCCACCCCAAACACGCTCATCGATGTCTTTATGAACCTTGCTTCGTGCACTGGTGCACAGTCATGTTGGAACGGTTCCCACAAAGTTGGGAGCATGAAACTGTCCAAAATGTCTTGGTATGCTGACGCCTTAAGAGTTCCCTTCACTGGAACTAAGGGATCAAGCCCAACCCCTGAAAAACAACTCCACACCATAATCCCCCCTCCACTAATGATTTGGACCAGTGCACAAAGTAAAACTGCTATAGGGCGGTCAGCATAGGTTCAAATTATTTAGTGGAGGGGGGATTATGGTGTGGGATTGTTTTTCAGGGGTTGGGCTTGGCCCCTTAGTTCCAGTGAAGGAAACTCTAAAGCCCCGTACACACGGTCAGACTTCTATCGGACTTTCCCGTGGTTTTTTGTCCGAACGGAGTTGGTCGGGAACACCCATAGCATACACACGCTCAGACTTTTCTGCAAACTTTCCCAAAACTTTTTGCAACATCACGTGGTTTTTCTGCTCTTTTCTGCTCTTTACCACCACCCTTTGGTCAACTTCTGCTATTGTTGGTTGATTTTAACATTAGTTGTTTTGTCCATCGGACAAAAGTCCGATGGTTTTCTGTACACACGGTCGGACTTTGCTCCATCAGACTTTTGTTGGGCAAAAGTTTGTCCGTTTGCAGACCCAACTTTTGTCCGATGAAAACAAGAAAAAAGCAAAAAAAGTTTGTCTGATGGAGCGTACACACGGTCGGATTGTTGGTCCAACTTGCTCAAAATTAAGTTTGTTGGCCAAAAGTCCGACCGTGTGTATGGGGCTTTAAGGTGTCAGCATACCAAGACATTTTGGACAATTTAATGCTCCCAACTTTGTGGGAACAGTTTGGGGATGGCCCCTTCCTGTTCCAACATGACTGCACACCAGTGCAAAAAGCAAGGTCCAAGAAGACATGGATGAGCGAGTTTGGAATAAGGGGAAATTGACTGGCCTACTGTAATTAGATTAGAACTGGTTCTGATTCAAGTCAAACTCTATCCAAAAAAAATTTCATGCTTTAAGCCCCGCACACACGGGCTGAATATCGGGCATTATCAGCTGGTTTAATAGAAACTGGCTAAAATTCGACCTGTGTGTAGGGTAGTTGGTCCGACCGAAGCCAGCTGAACGTCCGAAAAAGGCCTGCCAATCGGGTGACCAATGTACTCTGGCAGTAGAGCAGTCCCCCCTGTCAGAACACAATGGCAAAGCAGGGGAGATTGCTGTACTAACATCGAACATTTAGTATGAAAAAAATAGTGTGTATCAGGCGTTAGGGTGGAAAAAGTTGTTTTTATTGCTGTTTATATTGCCTTTGGAGAGATTGTCCTGCTCTTACTGTCCTGGTGACATGCTGAGGGCTAAATTGTATGCCTGCCCTTTCTAGTGCACCTTAGAGATTGTTAAGCCAGGCACACACTAGCATTTGTTTCTACCCTGCTAGATTGAAAAAAAAAATCTCCCCAGCTGAGCTATTGTGTTCTGACAAGGGAAGGTTTGCTTCACCGTAAACATTAGCATAACTCAAAATAGGCGCTCACAGAAAATACACTATACTTTTAATAAATATGTTCTACCTGGTGACAGACGTACTCTATTGTCATAGATAACAGAGCACACCAAAAAGAAAAAAAGCAACAAGGTTCGAAAAATTCAACAAAGTGTTCTACATTATAATATAAAACATAATCATATACACTTTAAATTAACACAATTATGATTAGAGGGATTGCAGAAAATTCACAAAGTGATAATTACAGGCAAGATTATATACAATGGCATAGCTTACCAGCAGGGAAATTTATGTAGTGGCGCTATACAACTGAAAGCGTGATTACATATGGTAACAAATTCATACATCTAAATCAAAAGCAAATCAGTTTCACCATAGAACAGAAAGAAACAATGATTTGCTAATTCAAAGACAGCTAGTAAAGTAATATTATACACACACACACACACAATGTACAAGTTGGTCTAAGACCACTAGTGGCAAGAAAGAAAAGGAGGGCCTACAGTTTTATAGTAGTGAGTAGTGACCTCTGTAGGTAAGTGGCTCCCATGAAGTCATCACATATTTATAAAACCAATGATAAATGTAATCACATGATGACCCAGTACTAACGGCACTGGAGGAAGCATCACTTAGATCCTTCTAGACATGCGAGTCCTTTTATCACAGTCACTACCCAGCACTTAATTATTTACTGGACCCCCTATCCCAAATACTGTATGTACCCAAGCAATGTATTGCGATCTTATCGTTTTACCTAAACCTGCTTCAATCCACAAATATGGACTTTTAAGGCTCCATGTACACAGAAGCTGATAAACTGCAGTTTATTGGCGTTTTTTAAAAAAGCCCATTAACTGCACTCTATGTTAGCCTATGTGTTCATGTACACATAACGTTTTTTAGCTTTAATGAGCAGTGGAGTTAATGGGCTTTTTCTGAATGCAAGAAATTCGCGTTCAAAGTGCCGTTTTTCGGCAGAAAAAAACACCAAAAATGCAAAACGCAGAAAAACGCTAATAAACGCTCAAAAACGCTCAAAAACGCTGGTCGCAGGCGTTTTTTGAGCCATTGAAAAAAAAAAAAAGCTAAAAAACGCTACACTGAAAAACGCTAATAAACGCTAGTAAAAAAACGCTGATAAAAGCTAGCTTTTTCTGCTGCTTTAAAAACGTCCGTTTTTGAGCTTCTGTGTACATGGAGCCTAATGCTTACCGGTACTCAGAGTTGGACTGCAGCTCATGCACTCTTGACCAACCTAGCACATCACTGTTCTTCTACTTCTTTTAAGAGGTGAACAAAGACACACCAAATCTTTAAGAGTCCTCACACTGGGGCGGGCGTTGATGGTAAAATGCCGCTAGTTTGAGCGGCGCTTTACCGTAATTTTACCGGCGCTATGCCGCCGCTAGCGCAGCACTTTTGACCCCCCCGCTAGCGGTCGAATAAAGGGTTAAATGCGCCCACGTAGCACCGCTGCCAATACGCTTTGCAGGCGCTTTGTCTGCCGTGCACATTCATTTCAATGGGCAGGATCGGTGGAGGAGTGGTGTATACACCGCTCCATCACACCGCCCCAAACATGCTGCTTGCAGGACTTTTTTTATAGACCCCTTTTACACTGGGGCTTTTTTCAGGCGCTTTTGGGCTAAAAATAGCACCTGTAAAGGGCCTGAAAAACGGCTCCCCTGCAGTCTCAGTGTGAAAGCCCGAGTGCTTTCACACTAAGGTGATGTGCTGGCAGGACGTTAAAAAAAGGGATTTTTATAACAGCTTACCTGTAAAATCCTTTTCTTGGAGTACATCACGAGACACAGAGCGACTTAGTCATTACTAATGGGTTATATAGATACCTTCAGGTGCTGGCACTGGCAACTTCCAAAACCGGAAGTACCCTCCCCTATATAAGCCCCTCCCATCCGGGAGCACCTCAGTTTTGTAGCAAAGCAATAAGTGTCCCAAAAAGAGGGGTGGGAGCTCTGTGTCCCGTGATGTACTCCAAGAAAAGGATTTTACAGGTAAGCTGTTATAAAAATCCCTTTTTCTTTTTCGTACATCACGGGACACAGAGCGACTTAGTCATTACTAATGGGACGTCCCAAAGCAATGCCAAATGAGGGGAGGGATACACTATACATAAGCTGGGCGCCATCAGGCATGAGGATCTTTTGCGGCCTGCAACACACTGCGCCCAAAGGCGACATCCTCCTGACTTCTAACGTCTACCTGATAGAATCTAGTAAACGTGTGTACTGAAGACCATGTTGCGGCCTTACAGACTTGAGCCAGGGAGGCCTGGTGATGCACTGCCCATGAAGTTCCAACTGCTCTTGTGGAGTGCGCCCTAACTTTGAACGGAGGCGGTCTCCTTCTCAAGCCATAGGCTTGTATTATGACCTGTCGAATCCACTTGGCTAAAGTAGATTTTGATGCTGCCTGACCCTCTCTGGGGCCTTCCGGCAGAACAAACAAAGTATCCGTTCTACGAATCTGAGCAGTGGCTTTTAGATAAGCTTTAACTGCTCTTACTACATCCAAAGAATGCAATAACTTTTCCTCTACCGAACTAGGTTTGGGGAAAAAGGAAGGAAGAACCACATCTTGGTTCAAATGAAACCTCGATACCACCTTAGGAAGAAAGGCTGGATGAGGACGTAATACTACTCTGTCCTTATGGACAACCAGATATGGCTCCTTACAGGACAAGGCGGCTAATTCCGATACTCTTTTAGCCGAACAAATGGCTACTAAGAAAATCAATTTCCTGGTGAGAAGAACCAGGGAAATGTGTTGCAATGGTTCAAACGGTTGTTTCTGTAGAACCGACAGAACCAGGTTTAAGTCCCATGGACATATGGGAATACTAACCGGAGGGCTAATACGCATCACTCCTTGTATGAAAGCTTTGACTAATGAATGCAAAGCCAAGGGCCTTTGAAAAAATATTGACAAGGCCGAAATCTGACCCTTGATAGTACTCAAGGCAAGCTTCCTATCTACAGCCCACTGTAGGAAGTCCAGAATCCTACCTATTACGTACTTACGCGGATGCCATTTCCTGGCCTCACACCACGCGATGTACGCCTTCCAGATCCTATAATAGATCTGCCTGGATACCGGCTTCCTGGCATTGATCATGGTAGATACCACAGGATTAGAGAGCCCTCTCTTTTTTAGAATGTGGGCTTCAATAGCCAGGCCGTCAAACCCAGGGCTGGTAAGGAAGGGTGGTATATCGGTCCCTGCGAAAGCAGGTCCGGACGATGTGGGAGGGTCCAAGGACTCCCCACTGACATTTTTACGATCTCCGCGTACCATGCTCTTCGGGGCCACGCTGGAGCCACCAGAATCACTGGTTTCTTTTCTACCCTGATTCTGCGGATTAATCGCGGTAACAAATGTGGCGGTGGGAATGCATATATCAGTTTGAACTGATCCCAAGGGAACACTAGGGCATCCGAGCCGCAAGCTAGGGGATCCCTTGTGCGAGACACAAATCTGTCCACCTTTGCGTTGAATCTGGATGCTAGCAGATCTACATCCGGTGTTCCCCACCGCTGGCATATTGCCTGGAAAACCTCGGGGTGAAGAGACCATTCCCCGGGCATAATTGCTGGCTACTTAGAAAGTCCGCTCTCCAATTTTCCACTCCTGGGATGAAAACCGCGGATATGGCTGGGACATATCTTTCTGCCCATTCCAGGATGCAATTCGCTTCCCTCTGGGCTGCACGACTCCTGGTGCCACCCTGGTGATTGATATATGCCACTGCTGTGGCATTGTCTGATTGAATTCTGACAGGGGACCCTTGGAGTTTGGATGTCCATGCTACTAGGGCATACCGGGCTGCTCGTATCTCTAAGAGATTGATGGGCAGGGCCTTCTCTGCTTCTGACCACTTGCCCTGGAGAGACCATTGCTCCAGTACTGCCCCCCAGCCTATGAGGCTGGCATCTGTAGTGACCACCTTCCAAGAAACTGGACTGAAGGGTTTCCCTTTTTCCAGATTCTGGGGCACCAACCACCAATGGAGGCTCTTGCTAACGGAAGGGGACAGGGACATTGGTAAGTCTAAAGCCTGAACTTTTTTGTTCCAGGCTGACAATATGGCCCTCTGCAAGTTCCTTGAATGGAATTGACCGTAGGGTACTGCTTCGAATGAAGCCACCATTTTTCCCAGCAGCCTCATGCACAGGCGTATGGATGGTTTTCTTTTTGTACCCACTAAGTGGGTCAAATCTCTCAAAGACGACACCTTCTCTGGAGGTAAGAAAATCTTTCTCTGATTTGAATCCAGACTTAGCCCCAAGTATTCCAGACTTTTGACTGGTCTTAGAGCTGACTTGTCTCGGTTGATAATCCAACCGTGATATTCCAGATACTTGATTGTCTCGTGAATAGCTACTTCCAGTTTTTCCACTGAGTGGTCTATTAGTAGCAGGTCGTCTAAATATGCCATTATCGTTACACCCCGTGTTCTTAGATTGGCCAATAGTGGGGCCAGAATTTTTGTGAACACTCGTGGTGCTGTGGCCAGACCGAAAGGTAAGGCTCTGAACTGAAAATGGCGCCCTTCTACTACAAAGCGTAGAAATTTCTGGTGGGCCGGAAAGATGGGAATATGCAGATAAGCATCCTTTATGTCGATCGAGGCTAACCATTCCTGCCCTTGTAGGGCGGTGGCCACCGATCGGATCGACTCCATCCGAAAAGTCCTGATATGTAGGAATTTGTTTAGCCCTTTTAGATTTAATATGGGCCTCACGTCGCCATTTGGTTTGGGGACTGTGAAAAGGTTCGAGTAAAACCCGAACCCGCTTTCTTCCAAGGGAACCTTCATGATTACACCTTGGAGCAATAGTTGTTCTAGTGCCAGAAGGAGGGATCCTCTCTTTTGGGGATCGCTTGGCACGTTTGACCTCATAAAATGGGCAGGAGGAGTGTCTTTTAACTCCAGCTTGTATCCCAGACTTACTGCGGAGATCACCCATTTGTCTCTGATGGTGTCCCGCCAGGTCTCTGTGAACAACTGAAGTCTTCCCCCCACCCGATTGAGTGGGGGCAACCCTTCATGACTTGGGGGGAGGTTTCGTACCTCTCTTGACCCAGGGTTTCTTGTTACCCTGTGATTGTCCCTGATTCCTGCCCCCTGGATTTGACCGCGGAGGCCGTCGGAACTGTTTCACAGCCGATGTGCCAGGGACTGGAGAAGTAGGCGTCTTAAAAGAAGGACTTCTACCCTTGTTCTTAACCGGCAAGAGTGTACTTTTACCGGCAGAAATTTTCTGGATATACTTGTCCAGATCTTCTCCAAATAAGCGTTCTCCATGAAATGGGAAGCTAATCAGCAATTTCTTACAGGGAGCTTCAGCAGACCAGTTTTTGAGCCATAGAAGCCTACGCATATGTACTACAGACAGCGTAAAGCGGGAGGCCTGTTGGATTGTATCCTTTATGGCGTCTACCGCAAAACACAAGGCTCTAGGTAGGTCAGCTAGGGCAAGAGCCTGCTGATCTGGTAAGTCTCTTAAGACTTGTTTCAACTGATCCTTCACTGCTTGGCAGACCCCAATCGCTGCTACTGCAGGTTGTGTCACCATGCTTGCTGTAGAGAAAGCAGATTTTAGTAAAGACTCCAATTTTTTATCTATTGGGTCTTTAAACATTGGAACATTATCTACTGGACATGTCAGTGATTTATTCACACAAGAGATAGCTGCGTCCACTGTAGGGACTCTCCATTTTTTTATGAACTTATCCTCCATGGGATAGATCACCGGAAATCTCTTGGGGGGAGTAAATATTTTATCAGGATGCTCCCAATCCTGGTAAATAAGCCCTTCCAATAAAGGGTGGATTGGGAAGGAACAGAAAGTCTGGGGAGCTTTCAGCGACCCCAGCGAGGAGACGGTAGTGGTTGATGGCTCCGCAAGAGGCATTTTAAATGCTGATCGGACCATGTTAGTCAGAGACTGAACCCATAATCTTTCAGCCTGAGATGCTGAGAAAGGTTCTTCCACTGTTGATTCCTCTATAACCGAATCAACCTCATCCTGATCCCCTTCAGGTAGGTCGATCTCTGTGTGGGGCTGTTCCTCCACTAACAGGCACTCTGAAGGAGGAGACGGAGATCGGACGCGCTTTCCCTGTGACAGGGAAGCAGCGATCAATGCTGTTAATCTCTCTTCCAATCCTCCCAGAGTTGAGGAAAAAACCTCCTCTGTTATATATACAGGAGCAGGTGGACTGGGGACAGCCGCAGCACCAGGTACTCCTGCGGGGTTCCTACGGCTACTAACCTCTGAAATTTCAGGGGAGATTGGTGCAGTACAAGCATGCCCAAAATCCTCAGAGCCCGATGGAGACCCCTTTGGCTTCTTGGAAGACTTATTTCCAGAGCGTCTGGACGACATATCCTTTAAGCACAAAGCTGAGGTATTCCCGTCGTCATACACCAATTTTACTGGTAATAGTCTAACACAGTTGCTGCTATATACCAGCTGGTGTCCACTAAAGTGTCTTTCTATGGGGATGCCTGCATCAACCGCCTCTGTGTGCCACCGTTTTTGTTGCTAGCTCTGCTTGCATCCAGCTGACACTTGTACTGTGTCTTTTATCCATGCTGGGACGCCTGCACATGCGCAGAAGCGCCGCGGCGCGCATCGAGCGTCATCCACCCGCCCCGCCCCTTTCTTTTCATAGGAGGCGCGTGCACGCGCCCGCGCGTGCGCCCGTGCGCCTTCGGCGCTCTTTTTTGAAAACAAGCAGGGACTAAGAGCCAGGGCCCTTTTTGCCGGAGGGCCTGTGCGGTGGATGAGCGCAGCAACAGGGCAGAGGAAGTGGATTCCCACAGAGAAACTTACCAACTGCCTGGATCTTTTGACTTGAAAAAAACAAAGATCCACATGACAAGAAAAATGGACCACAGTGGCCTCTAGTGGTTTAACACTGGTACCGCGGTCTCCCTTTTTTTTTTTCTTGACTACTATTAAAATTTTACATTTTCCAGTAGTTACAGGCATACACAGATATTAGCGGGAATACCGTTAGGTAACAGACAGAAAGACAAATTAGGCTTGGGGTCCCCCAATAGAACCAAGTTCCTGGGGGCCCCCACTTACCTGTTCCCCGCCGCAGGACTCTGTTTGGTCCACAGAAGCCCAAACTTCACCTCTCACGGCAGGCATTGTAATTAAACCTTCAGGGACCGGGTTCCCAAGGATTCCACTCCCCTGGACCTGTATAGCACCCTGCACAGACAACATCTTGGTCGTGGGTATGACCAGAGCTCTGGATCCCAGGGTCCAGCCCTCCTAAGAGAGGCATTACAGGCAAAACCTTGCTCTTCTGTTGCAAGGCCCGGGTACCGACCGTTTAGCTATGAAGCTTTTTTGGTCGGATCCGGAACAGCTTACTGAGGCCCATAAAAGAACCTGTACGCAAGCCCAGTGAAAACACATGTTACTCTTTGGCCAACACCTTAGACACTGGCAAAAAACTGAGGTGCTCCCGGATGGGAGGGGCTTATATAGGGGAGGGTACTTCCGGTTTTGGAAGTTGCCAGTGCCAGCACCTGAAGGTATCTATATATCCCATTAGTAATGACTAAGTCGCTCTGTGTCCCGTGATGTACGAAAAAGAAAAAGTCCTACAAGCAGCATCTTTGGAGCGGTGTATACACTGCTCCTCCACCGCTCCTGCCCATTGAAATGAATGGGCACCGCTGCCGAAGCGCCTGCAAAGCACTACGGCAACGGCGCTACACCGGCACATTTAACCTCTTCATTGGCCGCTAGTGGGGTTAAAAGCACCCCGCTAGCAGCCGAATAGCACCGCTAAAATTACGGTAAAGCAGCATTTTACCATCAACGCCCACCCGCTCCAGTCTGAAAGCAGCCTTAACGTCCTGCCAGTGCAGCGCCCCAGTGTAAAAGCACTCAGGCTTTCACATTGGGACTGCAGGGGAGGTGCTTTTCATGCGCTTTACAGGTGCTATTTTTAGCCCAAAAGCGCCTGAAAAGCGCTCCAGTGTGAAAGGGGTCTAAAGATTTGTATACTATTTCTGCCCTCAAATTGCCCAATATTAATGGTCTGGACTTCAAGAGCTTTGTATATATTTTTTCCATCAGTGACCGACTTCCCAGTAAAAGTGATTCAGGCAACTGTAAAGCTGCCCAATGTCCTCTGCAACTAATGAGCTCAGAAGAGCTAGGCATTTAGTCGCTTCTGGATTCAGAGCTGTGATTCCCGGTCTGCTGTGGCTGGGGAAGCAGGTAATCAAGTTAGTCTAGTTAGCCCCTCTTGTGACAGCAACGAAGTAAAATTTTAAAAATAAAGTGTTAAAAAATGTAAATATAAACAATAAATAAAAATAATTTAAAAAAAACGTAAAAACAATCACATTGCCCCATGTTCACATGTGCATGCAAATGCTCGTGTAGGGCGCACACGTGTATGTACTGTAAGTAGCAATCACGTCACACATGTGAGATATCATGGCCAATGTCAGAGTGAGAATAATTCTCAGTCCATAATGCACAGTTAATGCTAAACTAATAACCTCTAAAAAGCTATTATAGCTTCGCTCATGGACAATTTTGTATACCATTGTTTTTTTTTTCCCATTTCACGAGCATGCACAGTTTTAAAAGAGGAACTAAACCCTCCAATCCTTTACAGCAAAGGAAGCAGCCATCTTAGCCTCTTTTTTATCTGCAGTGGCCATGGTGCTGCACAGGAATTCAGCTATGACACCAGCCATTTGATGGCTTGATTGTTCATTTGAGAGCTAACATAACCACACTGTATCAATTCTCATTCAAGCATGCCTTGAATGGAACCGTTTTAGGAAACAGTTAAAGCGTAACTACTTTTGTTGAGAAAAAAAAACATTCCCTTTGGGTGATCTATGGATTTTAACAAACTTTGTTTCAGAGTCTTACCTTTTGTTATTCTGAAGGAATAGCTGTTTGTTCCTCTGTGCCCATGTGAGTCTAATGGAAGTGGTTTCATAATTATCAACCAGCTGCTGCAGCTGTAAGGCTCTAATGAGGAAAACTGCTGGGTCTGCATCCCTTTAGACCATATTTCCTATTAGGAGTATCTTACCAAAAATGAAATTTTTGTTGCAGAGGATGCCAAAAATCTGACTTGTATCTGAGTGCAGACTTCTGGGAAAATCAGTGAGCCAATCACACAAGCAGGACATTATGTTTCTGTACAGAGCACCTCCAGGTAGCCATAGTGCATTCCATTTTACAGAAAATTACAATGGCTGCAGATTGAAAAGGAAAGGCATTTTTTTTCCTATGAAAGTGGAGTTACCCTATAAATTCATGAGTTTATTTCCACTTAAAATGATACTAAAGTCTCATTTTCATTTAAAAATAATAAACATGTTATACTTACCTGATCTGTATGTATTAGGGAGGCTGAGGGGGGCTACTGCACACAGAAGGTTTTTTTTTTTTTCCAACCACTTTAAAGGAGTTGTAAAGACAGAAGTTTTTTTTATCTTAATGCGTTCTTTGCTTTAAGATAAAAAGCCTTCTGTGTGAAGCTGCCGCCCCAGCCCTCCCCCCTAATACTTACCTGAGCCCCCTCTCTGTCCAGCTATGTCCACAAGTGCCTCGGCCATCCGGGACTCTCCCTCCCAATTGGTTGAGACACAGTAGTGGCGCCATTGGCTCCCACAGCTATCAAAGTTAGCCAATAAGGAGAGAGACGGGGCGAGGCCGAATGACCGTTACATGTCTGAATTTACACACGGAGCTGAAGCTCGGCTCGGGTGCCCCCATAGCAAGCTACTTGCTGAGGGGGCACTCGACGGGAGGGAGGGGCCAGGAGCAGTGAAGGAGGACTCAAGAAGGGGAGGATCCAGGCTGCCCTGTGCAAAACCAACTGCACAGAGGAGGCAAGTACTGTATAAGAGCCCATTCACACAGGGGCAACACGACTTCCAGCGCGATTTTATGAGGCAACTCAGACACGACTTGAGAATGAATCACAGCGCGACCTGGAGCTACTTACAAGTTTCCTGCAGGACAGGAGACATTCCAGTGGCCAATTAAACAAGAATCAGCTCTGTGGGAGGGAGGGGGGAGGGAGAGTTTTGCAGGAGAAAGGTATGTTTTCTTCCTGGAGAGTTGCTCCTATTAAGACAGTGAGAGGCGACTCCCATTGAAATGAATGGTTACAGGTCGCCTAGGAGTCGGATTGAAGTAGTACAGGGACCTTTTTTGAAGTCGGAGCGACTGCAGTAGTGTGCATAAGGACGGCTCCATTAACTTACATTGATTTCTTCAGCCAGCGCGACCTGAGGCGACTAGGGGCAACCTGGGGCGATTTGGAGTTGGATCCAAAGACGCCCCTGTGTGAATGGGCTCTAACATGTTCGTTATTTAAACAAAAAAAAAAAAAAAACAAGACTTTACAATCACTTTAAAGGGGTTGTAAAGGTACATGTTTTTTCACCTCAATGCATCCTATGCATTAAGGTGAAAAAACATTCGACAATACCGCCCCCCCCCCCCCGAGCCCCCGTTTTACTTACCTGGCCCCTCGAAAGTCCCGCGCTCGCTCCCGTCATCCTCCGAGTTCCTGAGCCCAGCCGTTGATTGGTTGCAGTGGATGGATTGAAAGCAGCGCAGCCATTGGCTGGCACTGCTGTCAATCACATCCAATGACGCGGCGCGCCGGGGGGCGGGGCCGAGTGATACAGTCGGTGGCTTTTGCCACCACTGTATCACGGGAGCGCGCCCGCAGTAACTCCACACCATGCTCGCTCGCTCGCATTATGGTGTGGAGTCCTTGCGGGGAAGAGCTGAAACAGCCGCCGAGGGACCCCAGAAGACCAGGATCGGAGCCACTGTGTGCAAAACGAGCTGCACAGTGGAGGTAAGTATAACATATTTGGTTTTTTTGGTTTTTTAAACGGGAACCTTTAGTGTTCCTTTAAAGGCTTGGCATGTTTGGTATCTTTGTACTTGACACAGCCCCATCTTTTATATTTTAGCAAACAATGGCGTTGATTTACGAAAGGCAAATCCCCTCTGCACTACAAGTGTGCTTGGAAGTGCATTTGCTGTAGATCTAAGGGGAAGATCTGAAACGAGGGGAATCTCTGGTGATTTTATCATCCAATCATGTGCGAGCTGTTTTTTTTATTTTCCTTGAATATCCCCCCTTGGAAGTGCACTGTGGATTTGCCTTTAGTAAATAACCCCCAATGGGTATAATATTGTGTTTATGTGCACTAAAATTCATTTTACTGTACTTTTTTCCTCTAAATATGTGTTTGATAAACATATGACAGGGGGCAGACAAATTGTAAAGCCGTTGTTTCCATCACTCTGATATAATGATTGTGGACTGCAGAACATACAAAAGGGTCTTTTTTTTTTTTTTAAGGTTTTAGGATCCTGCAGAATGCGGCTGAAAAGTCTTGAGGACAATAATTTGTTCCATTGTAACAAGAACTGTAAATGTTGGCATGAGTACCCTTCCCAGGCCTGCCTTCCTTCGCTAACGATCTTAATGCCTCCCGCCGGCCAACACAGACAGTGTGCTCATTTATTGCAACGGTCAACATTTCTTCCCCTCCTGCCAAAAAAAAAGAAAAAAGTTTAAGGGGAGAAAGTCTTAGATGATCATGTCAGGCAGGAGGGGTTAACTGAACTGCATTCAGGAAATTTCTCACATCCTGCATCCCCGTCCCCTGTAACTGTATATTATGGTGCTGTACTGCTCAGACAGCTGATGAAAGCTTTTTCTCAGTCAGGATAAGATGTCAGAACAGCTCAAGACAAAACAGCCTTTCTCTCTCCCAGTCCAGACACTTATACTGCTGATGTGTGCTAGCTGTGTTCTTATTTCTTCCAGAGCACAAGGTAAGGCTTTAAATACTTTTCTTGTAAACGTGCGCACACTGTGTATTGTTGCTGCCTTGGGCAAGTTTTATGTTCCTCTCTGACAGAAAAAAAATAAAAAATCAAAACTTGTACTTTGTTTTGCTGATTGCACTCACGGTCCCCATTGTTCTCCTGCCGTCTCTCCCTTCTCTACGCTCTCTCTGCTGTTTTCACGACTAAATTTGCTCTGAACGCTGTCAGTAAACTCGCCGGTCTCTGTAGTGCAGTCCAATTCATTCCCTGCAGAAGTAGAGTACAGTCTCAGAATTGTTTTCTGCTTGCAGGGTATAGAAGTGCTGATAATGTGTGAATGAGGCTGCACTGGAGACTGGGGGAAGCCTGGGGCTCTGCAGCTTCTAGGAGACTTCAGCTGGATACACACTAGACAATTCTCTGTAGATGTTTTCCTTCAGATTTACCAAAACCATCTAATATGAGGTCAAACCTTAAGAGTTTCAATTTGTATGCAATCAGGCAGTCCTTTGCACTACATGGTTTTGGTAAATCTAGAGGAAATCGGACAACAAAAGTTGGATAGTGTGTATGGGGTCTTAACTGGAGCTTTAAGGTGCCCATTCATTGAATGCTGAGAAGATGAAACATTGCCATATAGCATAGAAGGGTGTTGTTTTCTGTCAAGAGACAGCTATACAAGGGACGATATCAATGAAGTGTCTCTTCCAACAGGCTCCATGGCAAAGGTGTCGCTTGCATTGACAACATTCCAGCGCCTGCATATATTTGTGCATGATCAGGTGTTATTGCTAGATGCCTACAGTACATTGCCTAACTTTTTGCAGATTGACCAAACTTGTACCTCTTAAGCCCAGGTTCACACTGGGCTGCGGGAGTGAAGCCATGCAAGTTCAGCTGAACTCGCACGATTTCACTCTCGCTGGCAGTCCCGATTTCAGCCGCGATTACAAAGACATCTGTGCAGGTTTCTGCACAGATGTCAATGTAAATCGCGGCCCGAAATCGCAAAAAGTAGTACAGTATGCTCCAGTTAGCTCCAGTAAGCTCCAGTTAGCTCCAGTAAGCTCCAGTTAAGACCCCATACAGAAACTACTACAGTACAGAAACGACTTTTTGAAATCGGTGCAGCGCCGCAGATGCAGCGTCACACCGATTAGGACGGTGCCATTTCCGGCAATTTGCGGCAAATACCGCCGTTTTGACATGCGATTTGACATGCCAAATCGCATGTCAAAACGCACCAGTGTGGTCTTATAATTGTGCTCCAATCTGATCTTTATTCACACTTGTACCACCAGACAGCAGCCCAAAGCGGTCAGAATCATCTGCGTTCGCATACAAGTCCTGCCTGTGTATGGTACACTTTACAAATAAATATTGACAGTGATAGTGGCACAACAGCCTGAGAGCATCAGCATGGCTAATTGTTGCTTTTTATTTAAATAGATTGCAGTTAATTTTCATTGGAAAGTAGAGCTGGATACATACTATACAATTGTCTTTAGATTTTTTCCTTCAGATTTACCAAAACCATATCATTTGAGGTCAGACCTTAAGACCCCATACACACTATTAGATTTTCTGCAGATTTTTGTCTTCAGATTTACCAAAACCATGTAGTGCAAGGGCCTGCCTGACTGCATACATATTGAAACTCTTAAGGTTTGACCTCATATGATATGGTCTTGGTAAATCTGAAGACAAAACTCTGCAGGAAATCTAATAGTGTGTATGGGGTCTAAAGCCCTGTACAAACGCTTGGTTTTCCTGGCGGTAAAAAGTCAGCCGGGAAAACCGAGGGGAAAGCCAAGAACCCGGCAGAAAAATTGTCATGAGAGCTTTGGCCGGATATCCCGGCCGTGTGTATGCTCCATTGGCACTGCCTCGCAGTGTTTCCCATAGGAAAGTATGAGTAAATCTGGCGAAAAAAAAAACGCTGGGAATCCCGATGGGAAAATAGAGAGCAGGTTCTCTATTTTGCCACCGGGATTCCCGGCTGTTTTCCTGTCGGGAAAACTGCAAGGAAGCATACAGACGTCCGGTTTTCCCGGCCAAAAGCTCTCTTGGCAGTTTTCCTGGCAGCAAAACCGGTCGTGTGTACGGGGCTTTAGAGTTTAAATTTGTATGCAATCCGGCAGGCCCCTGCACTACATGGTTTTGGTAAATCCAAAGGAAACCAGACAACAAAAGTTGTATAGTGTGTATGGGGTCTTAGATTTACCAAAGCCATATAATATAAAATGAAACCTAAACACTTTAAATTTGCATGTAATCAGACAGGCCCTTGCACTACATAGTTGAAGATAAATCTAAAGGAAATTGAACAACAAAAGTTGTAAAGTGTGTATCCAGCTTTACTTGCACACCATTCACATGATGCAACAAATGCACAATACAGGGTAATGCAGAAAACGGATGCATTGAAATGGAGCATGTTCTCTTCAATTAGCTACACTGCATTTATTGGATGCATTGACCCACAGCTCCGACTTAAGTCAAATGAATGGAATCCAAATGCACTGTATTGGAATCTGCATGGCAATGAGTGTTAGCGCAATTCACATTGCTGCATATATTATGGCATAAATGAACCCTCGCCATTTCTGATTCCTGGAATAGTTAAACTGTCGGCATGTATGGCAATACAAAAAAAAACATGTAATACCTCCATCACCTTAGTAACGATAGCTTAAACATGATCAAACAAATGTATTGGAGATAAAACAGTAGGACCACAACCCAAAGACCATAGCCCCTATCAGGCACTTAGAACTCAAATCCCCAATGTTTAGTGTAGTCAGATCAATAAAGAGCAAGCAGTGATTGGTTAGTATAAGTTACTGCACATCATTGCTCTTTATGCCTTTGGTTTTTATTTGAAGTGTATGTTGTGATAGACTCACCCGGGACAGAGGCTTTTGGAGGGGACTGAATGCTAGCATCTTGCCTACCGACTATGGGCCCTGACATTTGAGGGAGCTGCATTTGGGAAGATGTTCTGTTATGTAATGCAAAAGGACATTATTAAAAAGGCCATGATGGTCCCTGCCAGCTTGGGACTCATAGCAAATGTTTATGTCATCAGCAAGCCACCTGTCTGGGACCCCCTGCCATAATGTGTTTATTGTAAGTAGGTCTAGTGTGCCACCTAAGACTCCATTCACACAGGGGCAACACGACTTCCAGCGCGACTTTGGGAGGCAACTTGGACACGACTTGAGTATGAATCACAGCGCGACCTGGAGCTACTTACAAGGCAACTTCAAGTTGCCTGCAGGACATGAGACATTCCAGTGGCCAATCAAACAAGAATCAGCTCTGTGGGAAGGAGGGGGAGGGAGAAGGGAGAGGTTTGCCTGATAAATGTATGTTTTCTTCCTGGAAAGTTGCTCCTGTTAAGACAGGGGATCCGACTTATGAGCGACTTCCATTGAAATCAATGGGTACAGGTCGCCTAACAGTCGCCTAGAAATCGGATTGAAGTAGTACAGGAACCTTTTTTGAAGGCGGAGCGACTGCAGTAGTGTGCATTAAGACGGCTCTCATTCACGTACATTGATTTTCTCATGCAGCGCGACTTGAGGCGACTAGGGGCGACCTGGGGCGTTTTGAAGTCGGATCCAAAGTTGCCCCTGTGTGAATGGGCTCTAAGGGTCTTACACCCATTGTTGTTTGTGTTAATTAACACTGTTATTGTCTGAAGGTGTTCTGTGTTTATACTTATGATAATGTGTATTGTAGTTGTGAGCTAGGAGACGGCAAGTCTGACCTGGAAGGTTAGACCTCCGAGTCATCCAGGGGTTTCATTAACGTCATGTTTATAGTATATGTCTGTTGTTGTAATTATATTCCTGTGTGCAGTTTGTATTGTTAGAGTAATCTGATTAGAAGGGGGGAATGTCCTTCTCAAGTGTTTAACCACTTCCATACAGGGCTTTTTGTACCTATTCAATACCGGGCCTATTTTGGCACTTCTCTCCTACATATACAAATCATCATTCTTTTGCTAGAAAATTACTCAGAACCCCCAAACATTATATATGTTTTTTTAGCAGACACCCTAGGGAATAAAATGACGGTCATTGCAACATTTTTTCTTGCACAATATTTGCGCAATAATTTTTCAAACGCCTTTTAAAAAAAAAAATGGTTTCATGAATTAAAAAATAACAAAACAGTAAAGTTAGCCCAATTTTTGGGGAAAATATGAAAGATAATGTTACGCCGAGTAAATAGATCCCTAACATGTCACGCTTTAAAATTGCGCACACTCATGGAATGGCGCCAAACTTCGGTACTTAAAAATCTCCATAGGCGACGCTTAAATTTTTTTTACAGGTTACCAGGTTAGAATTACAGAGGAGGTCTAGTGCTAGAATTGTTGCACGCGCTCTAACGCACGTGGCGATACGTCACATGCGTGGTTTGAACGGCGTTTACATATGTGGGCGACTTACGTGTGCATTCGCTTCTGATCGCGAGCTACCGGGGACAGGGGCGTTTTAAATTTTTTTTTTTATTATTTTTTTTTTTTTTTAACAATGATTTTACTTTTTTTTTTTTATCACTTTTATTCCTATTACAAGGAATGTAAACATCCCTTGTAATAGGAATGTGTGTGACAGGTTCTCTTTATTGAGAGATGCGGGGTCAATAAGACCCCACATCTCTCCTCCAGGCTGGAAAGCATGAGATCAGTGAAATTTTTTTCACTGATCTCATACTTACAGCCGCAATGGCGGCTTTGTTTACATTTGAGACCCGGGCGTGACGTCATCACATCGCGCTCGGGCCTCCGACGATCATAGAGATGACTGGTGACCATCTGGTCATCAGTCATCTCTATGCTCATCACGTGACCCCACCAACGATCGCACGGGGGAGCCCGGAGAAGCACCGGATGGCGGCGGGAGGGGGGGTGTCCCCTCCCGCCGCCTATAAGAACGATCAAGCGGCGGAACTGCCGCTATGATCATTCTTATTGTGCACAGAATCGCCGGCACTTCAAAAGGATATCTGAATGATGCCTCTACCTGCAGGCATCATTCAGATATCCCCCTACAAAGCCGAGGACGTCATATGACGTCCACCCAGGATGGGAGATCCCATCTGTGGACGTCATTTGACTATGGCTGGGTATGGAAGTGGTTAAAAGCCTGTATACTTGTTCAAATAAACAGTTCTTATTCTGGTTTACTCCAAAACTGGTACTGTTCTTTGGGTAACTTAGCCAGATCCACTGGTCTCATGTTCCAGAGTTTAGGAAGCGATATACTGATGAAAGCACTCAAGCGGAGTGTGGGAAGCGATTCCGTTATATATGTAACCCCAAAAACAAAAAATTTAATATGGGGTCCCTTTTGGTCTATTGAAAGTGTATCTAAAAAGTGCACTTTAAGGTGCCTTAAGGAATACAGTAAGTATAAAATAAGGGGGAATGTACATCCCACATAAGTTTATAGTTAAAGACAAACCAACATTAATCAAAAAAGGCTTGGCTATAACACTGTCTTTGAATAAGTAATATCTCTCTAGAAATTATTTGTATCAATGTGTACTTGCAAACAACCAGTAAACCTCATACTATAAAACACTTATCCCCACGCTCAGGGTTTCAATTAACTTTTTTGTTGTTGTTGCATAATAGATGTTTCTCTATGCGTTTCGCAGGATTCACCACCTGCTTCTTCAGGAGAACAAAGAGCAAAGAGGTGCAATATTATGCAGCAGAATATACTAAGTAAAAACAAATTGGACTGGGCACGTTCACATGAAGCACACACCAGGCCTCAAATATTCAGCAGCTGCTGGAGGGGCATGTGTGCATATGTGTCTTACATTTTAGGCTAAATGGTCGCCTCAATTTTTCTATATCCTTGGCTACGGATCAATCCTTGAATGGAATATTTATCTTCTATCTTTGGCATCCACATATTTGGTTTGATTTGATTTGTCATTACATGTGCACAACATTTCAGACCTAATAAGACATTCTGAACATTGTTACCCATGTGGCATACTTATTTTGGGGTCCTGTTTGGATGTTTTCCTGTGTCCGCACGTGGAGGGACTAGCTTGAGGTGCCCCCATGTCCTAGGCCAGTGATGGGGAACCTTGGCACCTCAGATGTTTTGGAACTAGGTAGTTGAGCATCATGGGAAATGCAGTTCCAAAACATCTGGGGTGCCAAAATTTGCCATCCCATGTGGATGTGCCCAGACAAATTTGTTTTTACACTGTATATTCTGCATAGTATTACACCTCTCTGCTTACTGTTCTCCTGAAGAAGCAAGTGGTAAATCCTGCGAAACACATCAAGAAATTACATTTATTGGGCGCCCAAGAGTGGGGATATATGTTTCATAATTTATGAAGAAAATTAAATTTACTGAGACCCAAAGAATGGGGATATGTGTTTCATAGGTTTATTGGTTATATGCAAACATGTATTGATACATATTTTCTAGAGAGGACTTACTTATGCAGAGAGAGTTTTATGGTCAAGCCTTTCTTGAATAATGTTGGTTTGTCTTTATTTTTAAAGGTTTGTATGAATAAACCAGTGTTTCTCATTTCCAGTCCTCAATGCGCACCATCAGGTCATGTTTTTAGGATTTCCCTCAGATGAAACGGCTGCGGTAATTACCAAGGCAGTAAAACTGATCAAATCACCTGTGCAAATTAATGGAAAGCCTGAAAACATGACCTGTTGGAGTGCCTTGAGGACTGGAATTGTGAAACACTGGAATAAACTGTGTGGGGTGTACACTCCCCCTTATTTTATAATCGATTGTATTTGTGTACTCCTTGGGGCACCTTAAAAGTCTGCTTTTTGGCATTGTTGGTTTTAATCTATTTTTGATTGGATGTGGTGCCCTCACCTTAGGTCCTGAGAACCCAATAATTTTTTGTTTTTGTTATATCTGTTTGATAATTTAAAAAAAATGTAACTCTTGATCTTGCCAGAAAGTTTGTAAGTTTCCTGTGCCGATTGTTATCAGTGATTCCCAGTTATTTCTGAAGACTACAGAACCATTCCCTTCCCATTTTATGTAGAATAGGAGAAGGGTGTAGTTCTGTAGTCATCTCTGGTTTCTGTTGTCCAGATACTGTGTGGTGAATGAGTGTTGTCATGCCAGTATAGGAAGTGTATTACTGGCAGAAACACCAGAAAAAATGAAGGGACAAAGCTTGAAATGTTAAATTGTGGAGCAATGCAATCTGTTTTATTGGTATGGGCTTTTGACGGTGCTCTTCAGTACCATCTGTAGGCTGGCCATACGTTATACAATTTTCTTGTAGAATTTTTCTTTAGATTTACCAAAACCATATAATATGGGGTTACATCTAAACACTTTTAATTTGTATGCAATCAGGTAGGCCCTTACACTACATTAAAAAAAAAACACACAACACTATACCAAGAAAGAAGATGGGTATAGAAAAAGATGGCACATATAGAGCCTCAGAGATATAGGGGGTTATTTACTAAACGAAAATCCACTTTGCACTACTACAAGTGCAAAGTGCACGTGAAATTGCACTGAAAGTGCACTTGGAAGTGCAGTCGCTGTAAATCCGAAATGAGGGGAAGCTCTGCTGATTTTATTATCCAATCATGTGCAAGCTAAAATGCTGTTTTTTATTTTTCTTGCATGTCCCTCTCGGATCTACAGCGACTGCACTTCCAAGTGCACTTTCAGTGCAATTTCAAGTGCACTTTGCACTTGTAGTTTGCACTTGTAGTGCAAAGTGGATTTGCCTTTCGTAAATAACCCCCATAGTGTCCGATAGAATTCAAATCAAGTATCAAAAAATGAAAATTTATTAAAGAATAAATAGATAAATGGACGAGTACAAAAATGCATAAAATTATTATTATTATTTATTATTATACACGATTTATATAGCGCCAACAGTTTATGCAGCACTTTACAATGTAGAGGGGGGACAGCACAAATACAGTACAGTTCAAAACAGAAGGTAGAGCTTACATTCTAAAGGGATAAGGGGGGGGGGGGGGTGGTACAAAAGGTAATAGCTGCAGAGAATGATTTGATGGGGGTGGCTCGGGGACAGATAGGTGGGTGTGGGATAGGCTTCCCTGAATAAATGAGTTTTTAGGGATCTCCTAAAGGTGGAGAGATTAAGGGCTGATTGGAACTCCCCGCCCCGGTATGTCCTGAGGATGGGGGAGGCTCTGGAGAAGTCCTAAAGGCGAGCATGGGAGGTGGTAACAAGGGAGCTAGAGAGCAGGAGGTCCTGGAAGGAGCGGAGGGGACGATTGGATGTTGGGGGCTGAAGGAGAGGTCAGAGTCAAGGACTACACTCAGCACCCTGGCATGTGTGGACGGACCAATGGTTGTGTTGTTAATATTAAAGGTAAAGTCATGGGGGGGGGCCGTGAAGGAGGAAATATAACAAGCTCAGTTTTAGAAAGATTGAGTTTGAGAAAGTGGTGTGACATCCAAACTGATATGTCATTCAGTAAGTTTGAGATCCGTGAGGAGATCGAGGGGGTGAGTTGAGGAGTAGAAAGATAGATCTGGGTGTCGTCGGCATAGAGGTGAGGAATTAATTGTTGGCCTCTTTGGTAAAAAACATGTAATTATGTTAACAGTTGTACCATCATCCTGAAAAGTACGGGATCCACGTTTTTAGGTAAGCGCATCAGCCATTGTTCCCCAATGTTTACATGTTTATTTAATTGTCCTTGTTGTTAGGCTGACATGTATGAGTTTTCCTACTTGTTCAACCCTTTTTTCTAGTTAATGATTGTATATTAATTAATTTCAGAAACTTCTCCTGATGAAGCGACGTTGGTCGCAAAACTAGTAGAGAACCCCTCTCGTGACCCCTACTTCCACCGTGATCTTCCTCAAGGGGATTATCACTCTCGGTGACACGTATGGTCTGTCACGATGTTTGTATTGTACTGTATTTTATTGTCTATGTTGTTTGACCTTTTTTTTTTTGATACCATGTCAATAAATTTATACATTTTTACTATACCTACTCCTTGTGAGTTTACCTACTCATCTTGTACCGCAATAGTCCTACTGCCCCTTTTGTTCTGTTTTGGTCTTTCGGGCATAGAGGTGGTATTGGAAGCCATGGGAAGTTATCAACTCGCCCAGGGAAGAGGTATAGAGTGAGAATAGGAGGGGCCCCAAGATTGAGCCTTGGGGTACCCCAACAGAAAGAGGAAGAGGAGTGGAGGAGATGGAGTTGTAAGTGACACTGAAAGTGCGCTGAAGTAGGTAGGAGGAGAACCAGGATAAAGCAGAATTACGAAGGCCAAGAGAGTGTAGTTTGCTGAGGAGGAGGTGGTGGTCAACTGTGTCAAAGACAGCAGAGAGGTCTAAGAGTATGAGTATGGAGTAATGGCCATTGGTTTTAGCAATTAGTAGGTCATTGGCGAGTTTTAGTAGGGCAGTTTCAGCAGAATGTTGTGGGCGGAAGCCGGACTGTAGGGGGTCAAGAAGGTTGTTGTCCGTGAGGTGGACAAATGGACAAATAGAGACAAAAATTTGTCCAAAGACAACGTTGTCTTTAGATGGTGAATGGTGGAGAATTTGATAATTTTATGCATTTTTGTACTGGT
Source organism: Rana muscosa (assembly GCA_029206835.1). NCBI lineage: Eukaryota > Metazoa > Chordata > Amphibia > Anura > Ranidae > Rana > Rana muscosa. The sequence continues at coordinate 267,913,304 of CM055123.1, read as the reverse complement.
TTATTTATCTATTTATTCTTTAATAAATTTTCATTTTTTGATACTTAATTTGAATTCTATTGGACACTATATCTCTGAGGCACTATATGTGGCATCTTTTTCTATACCCACTTTCTTCATTGGTATAGTGTTGTGTTTTTTCTCTATATGCTTTTAGCCATTGAGCCCCACCTCCAATTAGGAGTGGATAAGTGTCTGGCGGTATTACCGTATCATTTGTTTGGCTTGGTTTCCATGTTTTTTCTTTATTTTCCTTACACTACATAGTTGAAGGTAAATCTAAAGGAAATTGAACAAGAAAATAGTATAATGTATGGGCAGCCTTACACTGATACATATATAAGGCTTTCAACTTGTCACTTGTCTTCAACAGAAGTCACAATGAGCATGATCTCTGCACCTGAGTTCCCATATATGCTACAAACTTTATGAGGGGGTCTCACTCCTTTTTTGGATTTCTTTTTAAGATGGGATGGAAAGACTCTGTGTCTGGGAGCTAAAAACTCTGATGGGAGATATAAATGCTGAACCCCCGAGCTATATAAGAAGTTAATTGGTGATTCAGCCCACCAGATCACACCCAAAACAGAAATATCTAGTCCAGCTCGACTAACCCTTTATCGGCATGCTGAAAGTGAGTTGCTGGGACAAATACACTCTGCTTTAAGTACAAGCTAGTCATAAGCACCATGAAACGTGCAATAAAGGTAAATATTTAAAAGGTTATGAAATAGTGAGTTGATATAAATGATGCTAGCAGAGGGCAGGATCTAATATTAACACACATGCCATTATTCCCTCATGATAAATTTATGAATACCAAGTTAATGCTTGGTTTACCACGCTGCCCTTAATTTAAACCTAGCACACTCCATTAATCTAACAAGTCAGCAGAGATGGTTGTTAAGTGAAGCAAGAGATGTGCTAAGTGCAGATAATTACTGGCCTATTGGTTCTGATTGGGAAACAAAAAGGTACCCATACCTTACTGACATGCTTGTCTATCTCCCAACTGCCATAGATGGGAAAAGAGGACACGCTTTAGCAGAGTACTACTGAACATGAGCAAAGGACATAGAAAACAAACCCAAAATGTAACAGTCAATTTTACCACGTTTACTTTAACACTTGCAGCATTTATTTTTTTCTATATTCGTGAATTCATTTCTAATATGAATGAAGCCTTATGCCGCGTACACACGATCGGTTTTACCGATGAAAACAGTCCGATGGACTTTTCTCATCAGACAAACCGATCATGTATGGGCCCCATCGGTCTTTTTTCCCATGGGTGAGAAAAAATAGAACATGTTTTAAATTTATCCGATGGGGAAAAAAACGATAGCAAATTACTATCGTCTGTGGGGAACTCCATCGGACAAAAAACCCACGCATGCTCAGAAGCATTGAACTTCATTTTCTCGGCTTGTCGGAGTGTTTTACGTCACAGGGTTTGGGACGGTCAGATTTTTGACTGATGGTGTGTGGGCAAGACTGATGGAAGTCAGCTTCATCGGATTTCCGATGGAAAAATCCATCGGATTAGAATCCATAGGAAATCCGATCGTGTGTACAAGGCTTTAGGCTCGGTCCACACTGGATGCCGATGTGGCTCCCAGCAGGGGTCCTGGTTCACCGTTTAAAGTTCGATTTTGGGCTGAATTCAGACCTGAAACAGACCAAGAGATGCACAGGGCTCCTGTGCAAATTCGCACTGGAATCGCATCGAAGATATGTGAACCGGCTCCATAGAGAGCCGGTCACATTCTCCTGCTATTGGGAATTGGATGCGGGGATCCTGCATCCAATTCGCAATAGTGTGAACCCAGCCTCATAGTGTGAACCCAGCCTTGAAGTGAGTCTAGTTTTTCTTTCATTTAAAAAAAATAAACATGTTATACTTACCTGCTCTGTGCATTTGGTTTTGCACAGAGCAGCCCAGATCCTCCTCTTCTTGGGTCCCTCTTCGGTACTTCTGGCCCCTCCCCCTGCCGAGTGCCCCCACAGCAAGCAGCTTGCTATGGGGGCACCTGAGCCGAGACGCTGCTCTGTGTGTCCATTCAGACACGGAGCCACTGCCCGGCACTGCCCCTGCTCTCTCCTCATTGGCTCGCTGACTTTGATTGACAGCCAATGGTGCTCTGCTGCTGTCTCAGCCAATCAGGAAGGGGAGTCCCAGCCAGCCGAGTCTCGTGCAACATCGCTTGATCATAGGAGAAACAGGTATGCAAGTATTAGGGGGGCTGCTGCACACATAAGGTTTTTTTATTTTACTGCATAGAATGCATTAAGATGAAAAAAAACTTCAGCCTTTACAACTACTTTAAAATGGAGCTTAAGTCAGAAAATTCAGTTCTGCTAGATGGCTTCCGGTTGGCCCCTTTTGCAGATATAGCTATGTAAAGCATTCATTAAAAAAAAGTGCCTATACTGTTTAAAATCCAGTAATACACTGTCTCACCCTGCTCTGCAAGTGCTCAGTTGCTCTCCATGTTTAGGCACTGCTGAGTTTGTAGAGGCCGATCTGCTGACAACTTTGAAGTAGAATTAAACCCTTCTATCCTTTACATCCAAGGAATCTGCTTCTGTTTGATCTGCAACTGACAATTGCGCAGTCGTGTGACGCTGTACCCAAATAAAATTGAGCTCCTTTTTTTTCCCCTTACAAATAGAGCTCTTATTTGGTGGTATTTAATCACCCCTGAGGTTTTTATTTTTAGTGCTATAAAAAAAATATATATATAGCGACAATTTTGAAAGAAATATATATATTTTTTAACTTTCTGCTATAATATATATCCAATAAAAAAAATTGAAAGAAATCTAATTTCTTCATCAATATAGGCCAATATGTATTCTGCTACATATTTTTGATAAAGACAAACCCCAATAAGAATATATTAATTGGTTTGCGCAAAAGTTATAGTGTCTACAAATGATGGGATGTTTTTATGGAATCTTTTTTTTTTTTTTTTTTAATAGTAATGGTGGCGATCAACGATTTTTAGCGGGACTGCGACATTGCGGCCGACAAATCGGACACCTAACTGACACAATTTTTTGGGGACCATTGACACCAATACAGTGATCTGGGCTAAAAATATGCACTGTTACTGTACTAACGAGATTGGCAGGGAAGGGGTTAACACCAGGGGCGATCCAAGGGTTAAGTGTGTCCCCAGGGGGTGCTTACTAACTGTGTGGGGGTTGCTCTGACTGGAAGAACACAGAGATCCGTGATCCTGCTTAGGAAGAACACAAGATCTCTATGTTCTCCCCTGTCAGAAAGGCTATCTGCCTTGTTTATATAGGCAGATCGCTCATTCTGCCTCTCTGGGGAATGATCACAGGTGGCTACTACACGAAGTGACGTACAGGTAGATCCTTTTGTGCTGCCAGGCTGCCTTGCCACCTTGCTGCAGTAAATGTGCAGAAGGCAGTCCGGAAGTGGTTAACCAGACACTGATAGAAGTCACAAGACTGCTATATACTGCTGATGAGAAAAGGTATTTAAAAGGGGTTGTAAACCCTCATGTTTTTTCACCTTAATGCATCCTATGCATTAAGGTGAAAAAAACATCTGACAATTACCGGCCCCCCAGCCCCCCGTTTTACTTACGTGAGCCCTGGAAAGCCTTGCGTCGAAAACGTGCTGGATCTTTGCCCGGGGTTCTCGGCTCTTCGTTGGATAGATTGATAGCAGAGCAGCCATTGGCTCCCTCTGCTGTCAATCTAATCTAATGACGCTGGCGCCGGGGGGGCGGGGCCGAGTCCTGCATTCAGCGGCTATGGATGCCGAATGCAGGACTCAGTAGCGTGCCCGAAAGGTAACCCCCTTGGGAGAGCGCTTCTCAGACGGGGTTATCTGAAGCGGGGAGGAGCCGAGAGAGCCGCAGAGGGAGACCAGAAGAGGATGTTTGGGGCCACTCTGTGCAAAACGAGCTGCACAGTGGAGGTAAGTATGACATGTTTGTCATTTAAAAATAAATAAAAAATTGAACCTTTAGTGTCACTTTAAGGAATAGCTTTTAAGCGGATGTGCCCTAATAATCAAAATGATCTGTATTGTTCAGTAGCAACCAAATAAATGGTTTGTTTGAAGAATACGCTGAACACATTTCTCTTAGAATCAGATTTTTTTTTTTTTTCTGGGCACAGACCATTTTTATTTCAGGAAAGTGTAAAAGTGAGACCAATATGGATTGTTCAGCAAGCAAAGAGCAATAATAATGTGCATAAGGCACAGTTAAGAGAGTAATTGATTCGTTCAGGTTATTGCACATCTTACCCCATAACTCTTTGCACGGCCTTATTGAGTCAGTGAGATTGGGTTGTAACGTTTTTCATCTTTTTAGACCCCAAAAGCCCAAGAATGATGATTCTGCTTTTAAGAGGATATTGTTTCATAAAAAGTCCTGGACTTGCAGAAATTCTCTGCTATTTTTCAGATGAATGGTCTTAATTCTTGCAAGTAATACGTTATTTATAAGGAACTAATTTCACTCCATTGAAAGGCCGTTTCACCACTTATTATCTTCTATTAATAATGCAGCAATATATTCTGCAGCGAATCTGAGGGGGCGGAAAAAGAATGTAACTCGAAAATTAAATCAGAGTACGGATAACCAAACACATTATCTTTACAATTAATGGTATGGTGGAAAAATAGATATGTTTATTGGAACTAACTAAATTACAACACAAATGAATGTTTATTGCTACATAATATCCATAATAATATACATAATGCATAATATTATTACATGATATTCCGCTTATATCACCAAAAAGCTTGGTGTATTGCTGACACTTTCTCAAGACAGCATAAATGTATCTTCATTAGTTTTTAATTTTCAGAAATAAAAAGGATCCTCCACAGTAGTGGAATTATAGTAAGATTCCCATTATCCCATAATGGGCTTTGCTTACATTGTAAATTATTCTTGTATGGCTCCGTTATCAAATCCCAATCCAGTTGGAGAGTGTTTATTGGAATCTGGAAGAAAAAAAAAAGCATAGTAGCCATCACTGGTATTTTTTTTTAAAGTTGTAGCTTTCTAGGCTTTTGTCTGAACCCTGGCTTTACTACATACAGTAGTTACATAGTAGAATATAGACACACATACACCAACACAGTTCACACCTGTGTTGGTGTATATGTGTCAGAGTCGATAATCATTTCCCATATCCCTGTATGTTGTGTTCACCGAGATGCACGTCCAAAAGTCTTTTAAAAATATCAATACTCCTTGCTGACACCACCAATTGTGGAAGAGAGTTCCACATCCTTATTCCCCCAACAGTGAAAAACCCCCTACGCAGCTTAACCCACCTAGCGGTATTCCCGAGTCTGGCTCGGGGTAAGATTTTAGTACCTAAAGCGGTAACCCCGAGCCAGACTCTGGATCGCATCGCAGGATACAGGGGAGGATACAGGGTAAGTTACTTACCTTGTCCCTGGATCCTGCGATGTGTCCCCACAGTGTGTGCGAGCCGTCATCTCGCTCGGTCCTCACTGCCGAGTGCCGCCGAGCTCCGTTCCCTGCGACGTTGCGGCGCACGGGGCGGAGTTCGGTGCCAAATTCAAAAAGTGAAACACACAATACACATACAGCTTACTGTAATCTTACAGATTACAGTATACTGTATCAAATAATAACACATCCCCTTTGTCCCTAGTGGTCTGTCCAGTGTCCTGCATGCACTTTTATATTATAAATACTGTTCTTTCTGCCTGGAAACTGGAGATTGTCCATAGCAACCAAAAAGTATCAGTTTACATCAAAAGTGGTTTTAGACCAGCTAGAAAACAGCGATAATAAATTAGAATCACTTGAAGAATTGAGCGATAGCGATTTGTGGGGAAATTTGTCATCAAACACTGAAAGTAATGACAGCGACAATTCTGCAACTGAGCAAATTTCAGTGTTTTTGATTTGATTACATTAGTGAATAATTTTTATTATTATTATAATAGTATTTGTTATAATTATTTATAGTTATTTATTATATTATATTATTCCTAAGAATTACAGGCCTACAATATAAAACGCCAAATTTCCATGCAAAATAATTGTACCGCTTTCAGCACCTAAAATCTGACAGAATCATACCGCCAGGGAGGTTAAGGGTAAACCACTTCTCCTCCAATCTCATTGTGTGGCCCCGTGTCCTCTTACATTCACTATGTTAGGATCACCATTGAGGGACTTGTATATTGCTATCATATCTCCTCTGAAGCGTCTCTTCTCCAGGGAGAACAAACCCAGTGCTTGTAGTCGTTCCTCATAATTGAAGTCCTCCAGTTCCCATATTATTTTGTTGCTCTTCTCTGGACTCTCTCCACCTCCAGCACTTCCTCCCGGATAACTGGTGCCCAGAACTGGACGGAATACTCCAGATGTGGCCGAACCAGAGTTTTATAAATTGGCAGGATTATCGTTTTATTTTTGGAGTAAATTACCTTTTTTTGGGCTTTGCTAGCTGCAGCTTGACATTGCATGCTATTGCTCAGTCGGTCTTCTACTAGGACCCTCAGATCTTTCTCCATCCTTGATTCCCCCAGAGGTTCTTCCCCTAGTGAGTATGTTGTCTTTATGTTTTTAGCCCCCAAGTGCATCACTTCCCATTTTTCAACATTAAACCTCATTTGCCATGTAGTTAACCACCCCATTATTTTATTCAGATCTTCCTGTAAAATTTCTATATCCTGATGTGAAGTTATTACCCTGCTTATTTTTGTGTCATCCGCAAAAACTGAGATTGAGCTATTCATACCGACCTTTATATTATTTATGAATAAACTAAACAGAATTGGTCCCAAAACAGAGCCTTGGGATACCCCACTTATCACTCCAGACCAGTCTGAGTATACGTTATTTATCACCACCCTTTGGACGCGCCCCTGTAACCAGTTTTCTATCCAAGAACAAACCCTATGGTCCAGGTCTACAGACCTCAGTATGTAGATTAAGCGTTTATGGGGAACTGTATCGAATGCTTTTGCAAAATCCAGATACTACATAGAAAGTCAGCGACCTGAAGCAAGCATATAGCCATTGAAGTTTGAAAAGCTCCTGTTCGGCATGCTTGTTGTAATTTAGTGACTTACCAAGCAGTGAAGCCAGGATTAAGAGGACAGCCCCAGAACTTACATGTTTAAAGCAGATTCCATCACTCCAAAAATTTGGCCAAAGCAATTCCCTGCAGAAAAATAGGGAGCATACATATCTTTCCAGCCCCCAACAAGCACCAGAAACTGCAGGAAGTATTGAATGCTGAAGAATCTGAAAGAGGCTGCAGCATTTAAGGTGTAGAGAAAGAAGGAAGCTCAAGCCTCTGGAGAAGGAAGCACACAACCTTTACTTTTGAAGGGAACTGTTTTGCCCAAATTATAGGGTGACAACAGAGTTTATTTAAAAGCAAGCCAGGATGGCAAATCCCATTTTCAATCCTAACAGGCTACCTTTAAAAATGTCCTAATAACTATTCTCTACAGATTTTGTTTTCATAGATCCTTAGGTCACTGGGTCTTGCATATGGGTGTCAAAAATGGCTTCCTAAAAAGTCTGAAGTGTTCACTGCTAAGAATCCAAATAACCAAAAACAAATCAACTACAAAACTGAGAAATAAACAGGTTAAGTACCTACTGATTTGATCATTTAAAAGCAATCAGGGAGGTAACTGTAAAATGGAAGATGAGGGTCTGGCAATTTAAGGTTGAGCAGTAACGAGAAAGGACAGCCCATGTTGCCACTGGTTAAGTCGGCCATAAACGGTTCAAATGACAAACAATTATCACATATATAATTTAGAAGCGTTATGTCCTGTGTGCCTTTCAATATCAGGTGTGTTGTCATGGTAGTGCCATCGATCACTGACTTTGTTCATTAATAACTGAGGCATCATAAACTGTATTTACTATGCTTCAGTTTGTGAATGAACATGAAGCCCTGTACAGAACTATTCCTGGCCATTCATTCTGTGCAGTTGAGGAGGCAGAGATGGAGATTGAGGGCTGTGTCCTCAAACTCTTTTCTCTGTCTCAAAGGTAGAACATCAGAAGTCTGTTTAAACAACTGACCAAAGTCGTCCCCCCCCCCCCCAACGGGGCTCCTAAAAGAATGGTAAAAAATAATAAAAAATAAAATTGTAAAATAAATAAATAAAAAAAAAAATTGTAAATAAATAAGAACAAAATAAAATAACAAGCTACTGACATCAGTGGCAGAACTACCAGGGTTGCAAAGGTCACGCTTGCGACCGGGCCCTGGCGTTCCACCACCAGGCTCGAAGAGGAGGCGGGGGTCAGGGGGACCTTTAATGTTTTTTTTTTGCACAGGGCCCTTAAGGTTCTAGTTAAGTTTCTGACCCTAAGTACAGTCCAAGTCAAGATTTGGAGTTTCACATGGGGCTAAGGACACTTCTCAGCATTTTCTGATATAACCTGTGCTTTACCCTGCATAGACAAGGCATAAGTTCACTTTCACTGATATAATGGGGGTTATCACCTATCCAAAACACCCTAGAACATGCATAATAAATGCAGCACATGTCTTTTCTTCAACATACAATTTCCAACACTACACATATGTCATTAGGCTACTTTGTAAGTCACATTTGCATACCTCCCAACATTTTGAGATGGGAATGAGGGACACCGACTAGCAAACGTATGTAGGCATAGGCCACGCCCCCGGTCACACCCCCTTAATGGAGGATTAACCCCAAAAAAGGTTAAATGAATCCACAAGGCCTTTTTTTTTTTACTACTACTATTCCTTTATATTGGCTTTTAATATTTACAAATGCAGCAATTTAGAAATTGGATGAAAAGGTTTAGCACTGGGAAACACCTTTTGCCCTGGTTCACACTGGTGCGATTTGACATGCGTTTTGACATGTCAAATCGCATGACAAATCGGCGATATTTGCCGCAAATTGCTGGCAATGGCACCATCCTAATCGGTGCGACGCCGCATCTGCGGCGCTGCACCGATTTCAAAAAGTAGTTTCTGTACTACTTTTTGCGATTTCGGCCGCGATTTACATTGACATCTGTGCAGAAACCCGCACAGATGTCCCTGTAATCGCGGCTGAAATTGGGACTGCCAGTGAGAGTAAAATTCAGCTGAACTCGCACGGCTTCACTCCCGCAGCCCAGTGTGAACCTGGGCTTTGAAAGATAAATTGTGCATTTTATATACAACTATACAGATCAGACAAAAATGAGGGACAAATAAGGAGGAAAGAGGGACATTGCTCCAAATCAAGGACAGTCCCTTGAAATCAGGGACAGTTGGGAGCTATGCATTTGCACTTGCACTTCCTCATCAACTAGTTGGTCCATGACTAGACAAAGCTTCCAGTCTGTTCAGAAAGTATGAGTTCCTGCTTGCACTGTCAGCTCCTTCAAAAGATGTTTGACAAAGCCACCGTGTCTAATTGTTTGACCTAGATGTGGAGCAGAGTGAAAGAGCAGCTGACATCAATCAGTACAGATAATCTAAGTGTCTCACATAAGGTGAGGCCAATACAGAACTATGATGACAATGTTAGCAATGTGAATTTTGCAGCATCTCCTCAGGACCACATCTGCGCACTGGCTATGTGCTGAAATACACAGTACTCACGTCTGTTAAAAGGTACCCATACACATGAAATGAACATTGCACAGTTCTGTTTATTTTGTCAGGATTACTTTAACTAATATTTTTTTTCCCAGGACCATGGGACCCCCTCTGAGTGCATGTATTGGTACTGTCCATTTTGCACATACTCTCAGAAATATTGCATATGGCAATGATTGTAGTGATAAGACATACAGATAGTGCTGCCCAAAGTCCAGAGGATGCAAATATTTGAATTACCAGCACTGTAGGACGTGTCTTATGCCCCGTACACACGATCGGAAATTCCGACAAGAAAACTTTTGGACGAAAATTCCAACCGTGTGTAGGCTCCATCGGACTTTTGCTGTCGGAATTTCTGCCAACATAAGATTAAGAGCTGGTTCTCAAATTTTCAGAGGGAAAAAAATTCGGAAAATCTGATTGTCTGTACCAATTCCGATGCTCGGAAGCATTGAACTTAATTTTCTTGGCTCGTCGTAGTGTTGTACGTCACTGTGTTCTTGACGGTCGAAAGTTCAGAGAGCTTTTGTGTGACCGTGTGTATGCAAGCCAAGCTTGAGCGGAATTCGGTCGGAGAAAAACATCCAAGGTTTTTCAGACGGAAAATCCGATTGCTCCTATGATTTCATGTGTTCTCATTTGTATCCTATGAAAATGTCACAAGCGACTTATCTGTATGCTGACTTTAGAGGGAAAAAAAACCCGAAACAAACAATGAGTAATCATCATAGATCCGCCATATCACACACACCCCATTATAGCAAAATGGCAGGTATTTAACAAGGGTCATCATATGTGCATAGTTTCTTTAGGTTAAATTGAGATTAGGGCATGCTACGTAGAGAGTAATAACACTGCGATTGGCTAATTATATTACTGGAAATCAGCATTCGTCTTCTGATAAGGAACATCTGGACAGAGCATTACACAATGATAAGAGCCACCACCCAGGACAGTATAGAGCTGCACTGTAATGGACAATTCTCACATTCCGATGATTCTATGAAATCTGTCAGGCTGTAACCACAGATGGCATTGTTCCAGTTGGGCACAAGCTGGAGATGGTCAAACGTCAATATATTTATTGAGTTGAAGGTCACAGCATTACAGCTTATTCTATGAGGCAAACTTTCTTTCCTAACAGCTGGCCCTAAGGAGATAGATTTATTATTATTGCTAAACTGCAATGCTGCTGCAGAGACACAGCCCATAAACTGTATTCGGTAAGCACAGATTTCTATTTCAGAAACCTGAATGTAGTGAATGAACCTCTGGTGTCGTAATCCTGCCAATCTAATGGTCACCTCATAAAGCTGACTTGGCCAGGGTACATTTCCTAGGAGCCTGTAATGACTGTAAAGTGTGTTCAATACATACACTCAAAGTGACCCTGTCAACACAAGGTTATTTGTACAGAATTACAAACCTGCTAAAAGAAGATCCACTATACTTTCCTTTCCAGCAGCCTGTTTATTGAAATATTGCCTCTTCCCTGGTTGCTGCAGGTATTTGACCATTTGGACGGGTTGAATACCCGTTTTGTAGTGATGTACAAACCAGCAGGAGAAACCACTGCATGTGATGGGAGAGCAGGAATTTTACACAATTAATGAAAGTCTGCATTCTGGGCATTTGGCCTTGGGTAAATACTGCCCTAAGACTCCATTCACACAGGGGCAACACGACTTCCAGCGCGACTTTGGGAGGCAACTTGGACACGACTTGAATATGAATCACAGCGCGACATGAAGCTACTTACAAGGCAACTTCAAGTTGCCTCCAGGACAGGAGACATTCCAGTGGCCAATCAAACAAGAATCAGCTCTGTGGGAGGGAGGGGGGAGGGAGAGGTTTGCCTGAGAAATGTATGTTCTCTTCCTGGAAAGTTGCTTCTGTTAAGACAGGGGATCCGACTTCTGAGGCGACTTCCATTGAAATCAATAGGTACAGGTCGCCTAGAAGTCGGATTGAAGTCATACAGGAACCTTTTTGGAAGTCGGAGCGACTGCAGTAGTGTGCATTAAGATGGCTACATTCACTTACATTGATTTTCTCATGCAGTGCGACTTGAGGCGACTTGGGGCGACTTGAAGTCGGATCCAAAGTTGCCCGTGTGAATGGGCTCTAAATGCAAGCACGGCTAGGTGCACTATCCAGCCCCACCCATCTACAGCAGCTGTCACTGCTTTTCATACAGTCTGAGAGGCTGCCAGCGGCAGGGCTGGTAGGACACTTTGCCCACAGCTAAACACCACAGATCCATGCAACAGGGCTAAAAGTGGTTGTAAAGCTTATTTTTTTTCCTCTAAATTAACAAAACATATTATACTTACCTGCTCTGTGCAATGGTATTGCACAGAGTGGCCCCACACCTCCTCTTCTGGGATCCCCAACTAGAACTCTAGGCTCCTCTTTTTCTAGGTGCACTCTGATAGGAAGAAGCTGGGAAGCTTCTTCCTATCAGAGTGCACCTATGGGCTCACTCCTGAGCCGGGCTGTGTGTGTCTATAGACAAACACAAAACGTGACTCTGGCCCACCCCCTGCTCTCTTCTCATAGGATTCGATTGACAGCAGCAGGAGCCAATGGCTGCCGCTGCTCTCACAGAGTCCTGTGAGAAGAGGAAGATAGAGCAGCGCACTCGGGCACAGTGCTGGATCTAAATAGGACACAGGTAAGTATTTATGGAGGTTAGGGGCAATACAAGCACTGGGACATTTTTTACCTTAATGCAGGGAATGCATTAATGCGGACCTTCAGTAATTTTTTCAACTTTCCATCTATTAAATCGTCTGCCCTTGTTGTTTTAACTTTGGATAGTAAAACATTTTTTTCTGCCAGTAAATACCTTATACAGCCCACTTCCTGTTTCTTGTCTGTTTCTTGTCTAAAAAGCCTAGGCTTTTGACATCATGCACAGCTTTCTCTCTAACTCTTGTGAGAGTTTGCCAGGAAGGGAGAGGGGTGAGTCATAAGAGGGCCAATGAGAGCTGCATCGCTGAAGAGCTGGAGGTGTGCCTCTGTGTGTCTGTGTAAATCCAGGAAGTGAACAGACAGCAGCTTCAGCTGCCCACAGTTAGAATGGCTGCAGCCAGATTTGGTGGAGGGAGATTTCTGCAGCATATTTGGCAAGTACAGAATCACATTCCTCCCAACTTTCTGAGATGGGAACGTGGGACACCTATTAGCAAAAGTATGTAGGTATGGGACACACCCCTGCCACGCCCCCTTAACGGAGACAAACAACAACAAAAAATGATTAGTTAAACCCACAAGTGCTTTTTTTCACCACTACTATTCCTTTATATTGGCTTTTAAAAGTTACACATGCAGCAAATTAGAAATTGGATGAAAGGTTTAGCTCTGGGAAACACTTTTTGAAAGATAAATAGTGCATTTTATATACAACTATATAGATCAGACCAAAATGAGGGACAAATGAGGAGGAAAGAGGGACAGAGGGACATTGTTCCAAATCAGGGACAGTTGGGAGCCATGGAAACACAGTATATATAAAATAATATGCAAAGTGGTTGGAGGGAAGCTTCAGAATGGCAAAGATGTCTTATTACAAATTCTGTGAGCAGACTGCAGTTCCTCTTTAAGGAAAAAAAAATGCCCTGGCTTTAGAACCACTTTAACACCCAGTGTGCATGGGGCCTAAAAGTACTGAAGCCAGAAGGTCTGCATAACAGCCAGGCAACTAGCTTTTTCCCCAGAGGAAACACCTCTATTCCTCTTGGAACAATGTTAAGACATATGCACATATGCTAACAATTATTCAATGTAGATCTCTTTTCTTTTTTTTTTTTAAACTTTGAACTTCAAACTTTGATGCCACCCAAACTGCATGTATATATAAGAAAACACATGTGCAGGTTTCCATCTGTCAGATAACACTTGTAGGTGTATCAGAAAGGTATCTGAACATAAATAGAATCAGGCTATTTAATCATCCTTCCAATTAGGCCTGGTATTTCTAGCGACTTAGCGTTTAATCACAGTTCGTTAATATGTATCATTAGCTACGACTTGAGCATACTGTGTTAAAACTAACACCGTGCCTAATGCATTTACCTGATACTAGATCCAAAGGCTACAAATCATTTTCTCTGTTTAATTTCTCATTAGTTATGCAACTTCCATCAGCTCCGCTTAGTGTGTTTGTTATGTTCTCAAGCGCTCATTTCCTCTCTGCTTTCTGTCTGCTTGGTACAGAATTCCCAAAAGTCACACTTCAGCTTATAGGAACATATGGCATCCTACTCTACCGATGGCTGGGAAAAAGATCTTACCATCGCACAGAAAAAAAAAAAAAAAAAACGTGTCAAGGAGAGAAAGGGACTTGAGCAGCACGGTGTCCTAAAACTGCTTGTGAACAAATAAATTCATAAACCACATTATTACTGGAGCCCAGGGCTTTATCTACATGACACCTCCATGGCTCTGTGGGTTTCCTCTGGGCTTTCCCTCCCTTCCACAACTTATTGGGAACTCAAAGCTGAACTCCGGTCTACACACATTAGGCTATGAAGCTAATTAACTATGTTGGGATATAAGAGAGAGAGAAATACCTACCTTGTTCCTCCATGGGACTGTAGGCCACAACCCCCCCCCCCCCCACACACACACACACACACCATACATACAAACCAACAATACTAATTATGAATAGACATGTGCACTCTGAAATATTTCATTTCGGAATTTTGTTTTCGTCCGAAAAATAAATTAATTTAGTTACTCCTGAAACTCGTTTTTATTTATTTTGTTTCGTTAAAAATTGCATTTGTCCGAAAATCCGAATAATGAAGGTCGAATCTGTCAATTGAAGGCTTATGGTGTCTGTCAAATGTTCTAAGAAGATTAGACGAAGCAGCTAAACTGTACGACAACGCGATCATACATTTCCGGTCAAATGCTCCGCCCACAAGATATAGTAGAATTCTAATGTTGTATGACTAGTAATAATTTTATTTAATAATTATTATTACTAGTCAACCAACATTAGATTTCTTCTATAGACTATGGGGGGAGCATTTGACCGGAAATGTCCGCTCGCGGTGATCGTATGTTTTTAGCTGCTTCGTCGAATCTTCATGTCTCTATAATGTCAAATCTTTTCTCTCTATATTGAATCTTTTCTCTCTATAATGTCGAATCTTTTCTCTCTCTGTCGAATCATCTTGGACTAATAGAGTTAGGTTAGGCACATTCAACCGCAGGTTCGATAGACACAGATTGCTATTGTCACCGTCATGTCGAATCTTCTATCTATATCGAACTGTTGTCCCAACGAAACGAAAATAAAGCATTTTTTATGTTGGTTCTTTCGGATTTTGGATTCTGCACATTCGTTATTGTTTGTTAAAACGAACGCGAAAATCCCCGAAATTCGGACGAAAACGAATGCACATGTCTAATAATTAAGGAAAACACTGAACACAGGAAATTGTAAAGGAATGGCCACGGTATTTTATTGGTTTACCAAAATAACACAAATTAATTTCAAGCAGATTTAAATTCAAATAAAATAAGACAATACAGATTCCACTTCATTGCCCAGTTATCAGAACTCAAGCATGAAAAATAAATAAATAAATATATATATATACTGTATATACACATATATATATATAACACATACCCCCCCCCCCCTGGATCCAGGGTGGCAGACACACCACATAATGTGCCGTGACCGGTGGGAGGATGGGACCTCCTTTTGCTTGAAGGACCAGAGCCGGATCTGGCTGCCTTAACCATTTTGCTGGCCAAAGACCAGGCCACTTTTTGCAATTCGACACTGCGCCAATTTAACTGACAATTGCGCGGTCGTGCGACGTGGCTCCCAAACAAAATTTACGTCCTTTTTTTCCCACAAATAGAGCTTTCTTTTGGTGGTATTTGATCACCTCTGCGGTTTTTATTTTTTGCGCTATAAACAAAAATAGAGCGACAATTAAAAAAAAAAGCTATATTTTTTACTTTTTGCTATAATAAATACCCCCAAAAAATATATAAAAAAAAACATTATTTTTTTCCTCAGTTTAGGCCTATATGTATTCTTCTACACATTTTTGTTAAAAAAAAAAAAAAAATCGCAATAAGCGTTTATTGATTGGTTTGTGCAAAAGTTATAGCGTCTACAAAATAGGGGATAGTTTTATGGCATTTTTATTATTATTTTTTTTTAACTAGTAATGGCGGCGATCAGCGATTTTTATCGTGACTGCGACATTATGGTGGATGCATCGGACACTTGGACAGTGACTTTAAGCCCTGGTTCACATTGATGCTACTAGGCTGCGACTTGTCATGCGATTTGAGCTCTCAAATCACATGACAAATCGCTCCAATTTGAACCTAGGCTAAAAGTATCAATGCTAAAGGCAGCCAGGAAACTAACATTTTTTAACCCCTTCCATACCGGACCATAGCAAAATGACGCCGGCAGGAACCCTCTCTCCCTCCGGGTGGACGTCATATGACGTCCTGGGTTTGAGGGGGGATATCTGAATGATGCCTGCAGCTAGAGGCATCATTCAGATATCCTTTTTTTCAGCCGGCGATCCTGCGCACCATAAGAATGATCATAGCGACGCTTGATCGTTCTTATAGGCGGCGAGAGGGGACATCCCCCCCTCCCGCTGCCATCCGGTGCTTCTCCGGGCTCTCCCGTGCGATCGGGGACCCGGAGAGAATCGTCGGCGCCGGTGGTGGGTCACGTGATGAGCATAGAGATGACTGGTGACCAGATGGTCACCAGTCATCTCTATGATTATCGGAGGCCCGGGCGCGATGTGATGACGTCACGCCCGGGTCCTCAAATGTAAACAAAACCGCCATTGCGGCTGTAAGTATGAGATCGTGAAAAAAATTTCACTGATCTCATGCTTTCCAGCCTGGAGGAGAGATGTGGGGTCTTATTGACCCTGCATCTCTCCATAAAGAGGACCTGTCACACACATTCCTATTACAAGGGATGTTTACATTCCTTGTAATAGGAATAAAAGTGATCAAAAAAAAAAAAAAAAGTACAAAAAAAAAAAATAAATGTAAAAAAATTAAATAAAAATAATATATATTTTTTTAAAACGCCCGTCCCCAATAGCACACGCTTAGAAGCGAACACACACGTAAGTCCCACCTGCATATGTAAACGCTGTTCAAACCACACATGTGAGGTATCACCACGTGCGTTAGAGCGCGTGCAACAATTCTAGCACTAGACCTCCTCTGTAACTCTAACCTGGTAACCTGTAAAAAATTTCAAAGCGTCGCCTATGGAGATTTTTAAGTACCGAAGTTTGGCGCCATTCCATGAGTGTGCGCAATTTTAAAGCGTGACATGTTAGGTATCTTTTTACTCTGCGTAACATAAGCTTTCATATTTTATAAAAAAATTGGGCTAACTTTACTGTTTTGTTATTGTTTAATTCATGAAACCATTTTTTTCCCCAAAAAAAGACAATTGAAAAATTATTGCGCAAATACCGTGCAAGATAAAAAGTTGCAACGGCCGTCATTTTATTCCCTAGGGTGTCTGCTAAAAAAAACATGTATATAATGTTTCGGGGTTCTGAGTAATTTTCTAGCAAAAGAATGATGATTTGTACATGTAGGAGAGGAGTGCCAGAATAGGCCCAGTATTGAAGTGGTATAAATAGCCCTGTATGGAAGTGGTTAAAGAGCTAAACAATGACAGTCTACACATTTTCTAGTATAGGTTTCCTTTAATTGGATTCTGTTCAGTTCCTGCTAGACTGTGCTCGTCATATCAGACTGTATAGAGAGTTTTTTGAGTATAGCCTCCAATTACAAAGCCCAAAAATTAGGCGTAAAGTAGTACCATATCAGACTGTATGCTCCTCTAGGGCGGGTGCCGTTGTGAAATGTGCTTTTATAAAGGGCTATGTTATATAACCACAGGTTGGGTACAGAAGAAGAAACAATAAGGGCTCTTTCACAAGGAGGTCCGTTCAGGTCTGCCTGTCAGTTTTTTAGGCGGACCTGAAACGGATCCTCCATGCACCCCTATGGAAGCACGGATGTCAGCGGTGACATGTCCGCTGACATCCGCTCCGCTCCGAAAAAGTGTGACGGAGGAAAATCCTATTTTTCCTTCCGTCTGCGGAGCGGATCGGATGACAACGGACTCTACGGTCCGTTGTCATCCGATTCCCCATAGGGGAGAGCGGCGCTCTGACAGGGCGGTCCCTGCACAGTGTGCGGGGACCGCCCAGTCATCCGTCGGCTCAGCGGGGATCAACGGAGCGTACCCCGCTGAGCAAGCGGAGCTTCACGGGGCGGATCTTCACGGATCCGCCCCGTGTGAAAGAGGCCTTAAGGATCTTGTTTTATTTTTAAACTCTTTTTATGGACTACAGAAATGATTGAGGGGAATTTATCAAAACTGGAGCACCCAGAATCTGGAGCAGCTGTGCATAGTAAATAATCAGACTCTGTCTTTCATTTTCAACACTTAACTGAACAAGATGAATATAGAATCTAATTGGCTGCCATACACAACTACGCTATATTCTGTTAGCTCCAGTTTTAATAAATGTCCCTCATTATGCTTTATCTTGATTTATTTGGATACCATAGTAGAAGAGCAGCTTTTAGCTTTGACATATACAGCACCCATACCCATGTTTTTGAATGTGATAAAGGTTCAAGCTCAGAAGAATAAAACACATTGCTATATTTACAGCACTGCATATTGTTTAACTGGGCTATTAGTGAAAACACTGCAGTTTATTTCTTGCCCTGTCAAAAGGCAGAGTTGCCATGTATCCAGTCTGGGCCCAGAAAGGGTAGTTGGTGACAAACCCCTTTGATTTTTCATCTATGAGGGTTTTTAGGACATCCTGGGAGTTTGATGTCAAGCAAGGTCCTATACTGATCATGGCTTACAGTACCTACTCATTTTTGCAAAAACCGACACTGATAAAAATTAAAGTGCATGTATAGTCAAGACTATTCTTTAGTTTTGTAAAGAAAAGGTAATGTTTAAAACCCTTAACGTACCGTATACACTCGAGTATAAGCCGACCCGAATATAAGCCGAGGCACCTAATTTTACCACAAAAAAATGGGAAAACGTATTGACTCGAGTATAAGCCTAGGGTGTCCATCTGCATGCCTCACTGTGCCTCACTTTGCCTCACTGTCATGGGCGTCCGCTCCATAGGGCAAGGGGGGTCAATTGCCCCCCCTGGAATCGTAAGAGTGTTGAAGTCAGAGTGAAGACACTTGCCCCCTGTGTTTCAATAACCCCAGCTAGCGGTCAAAGACAGGGTTAAATGCAACTGCAAGCGCTTTGTAGGCGCTTCGGCAGTGGTGCCCATTTATTTCAATGGGCAGGGGCGGTGGAGGAGTGGTGTATACAGCGCTGCTCCACTGCCCCAAAGAAGCATGGATGACCTTAAAATGATGCCCCCCCCTGAAAAAAGTTCAGCGGACGCCCATGCTCACTGTGTCCCTGTGCATGCCTCACTGTGCCTCACTGTGTCCATGCCTCACTGTGCGCATGCCTCACTGTGCCCAATCTCCCTACCTACCTGATCTCTGGCGCTGTGTGACTAGACTGACTTTTAACATGGGAATCTATGGAAGGGGTACCCGGCTTTGAAAAATTGGTGCTCCACGGCTGTAGGTCCCCTGGACAACAAACTTTGTACACAAGTAGCTGAGGAGTGGGGCTACATGTGTGCCAGTTTGGGGTCCATGGGACCTAGGGCCGGCCAGTACCGGGTCCCCAAATTCACCGGAGAAATTACCGTTTAACATTGGAGTCTATGGGAAAATCGGTACTCCCGGCCGTAGGTCCCCCAGACAACAAACTTTGCACACTTGTGGAGGAAGAGTAGGGCTACATGTGTGCCAAGATTGGGGTCCAGGGGACCTACAGCTGGCTGGGATCAGGCGCACAAAGTTGAAGATGGACACAGACTTGAATATATGCCGAGGGGGGCATTTTCAGCACAAAAAAATGTGCTGAAAAACTCGGCTTATACTCGAGTATATACAGTAATATTTTTTCTGTGTCTGCCTGGGGAGGTTTTCCTTCATTTCATGCCTTGGAGACACACCAGGAAGTGAGAAAATCTCTCTAAACTGGGAAAAGGTATTCCTTCACCTCTTGTGCTCATCACAGCTGTCAGGTTTTGGACTTTCCCATCACAATGGTCACCAGGTCCAGTGGATAGGGCCAAGCTCCCCACCAGGGACACAGACCAAAATAAAATTTGGCAGGGGGTCTAACCATTTCCCAGTTCCCACACCTAGGGAACACACTTAACCCCTTGAGTGCCCCCTAGTGCTATCCCCTTCCCTGCCAGTGTAATTTTTACATTTATTAGTGCATTTTTATTAGCACTGATAAATGTAATAATGTCACTGGTCCCCAAAAAGTGTCATTTGCAGTCAGATTTGCCCGCCACAATGTCGCAGTCCCACTAAAAATCGCAGATCGCCACTATTACCAGTAAAAACAAATTGAAAAAAATAAAAGTCCCTGAATCTATCCCATAGTTGTAGACACAATAACTTTTGGGCAAACCAATCAATATACGAATATTGTGATATTTTTTACCAAAAATTTGTAGAAGAATATGTAGCGACCTCACCCCTCCCTCCCCTTCTTCTTCTCGACTTGTTGTCTCGTCTAGGGGGGAGTATGGGAGGAGGGATGCGGTACACCCCGGCCCATGTCCTCTTTTGGGTAGAGGTGAAGGCCAGAACCAATTTTACCATCGGGTTGTGTGCATAACCCAGAGCCAAGTCTTTTCTGTAAATGACCCCCTCTGCTCCCAATAACTGGAGTTCCACACCACTGAAAAGGTCCAACTCGTATTTATTCTCCAATAGCAATAAATCGTCATTTAGCACAGACAGGTTGTGACCCAAAGAACAGTTCAGTATAGGTGGGGAGTAGGTCGAGGCACAATCCTTAGATAGAACTAACCATTGTGGTGTCACCAACGGTTATATCGCACAGCCGCTGCCACCGACTGTGTAGAACAGAAAGTGAAATACCTTTGCTAAGCGCAGCCCCTGTCAGAGGGAAGACATCCGTCCAAGAGAGTTACCAGAGGCCCCTCCGTCACCGGCGAATGCTGCACCGGACTATCCGGAGAAGTTCTGCTCACCGGCCTCCTCGTCTCAGACTCGAGCACCCAAGGCTTTAGGGCCCCCTCGGATTCCTCCACCCTTGCGGGACCCAGTCGAAGGTACCGGGCCCCAGGCCTCCTCAATAGTACCTCACCCCAGGCTAAAGGTGCCTGGGATGGACTCCATCTCCAGCTCCGGCCAGGTCAAGGGCACCTGGGCCCGAAACTCCGGAATGCCGGCACCCAGGCTGAAGGTGCCTGGGCGCGACTCTGACCTCCGACTCTGAACCCCGTGTTCAGGGCGTCCGCCCGCTTTTATCTCCTCTCCCCAGCGCCACAGCAGGTTCCCCGCCCCACCGTACAACCCCCGGAAGAGGACAAAAAGGGTACAGTACTGCAGTGAGGGTTCAACCCCGGCCCAGTGCGACAGCGCCACCCACAGGCCAAAGGGAACCTCACACCACCAGAGTCCTCCATGAACAACAAATTGTCCCAAATTCCCTAACAATCAGTGCATCTGGGTTACACTACCACCCAGATGCCTCCCCTAAATTCAAATACCCGCTACAAATATATATTGGCCTAAACTGATTAATATTTTTTTTCTTGGATATGTACTGTATTATAGCAGAAAGTAAAAATATATATATATTTTTTACGTTTTTTGTTTTCTTTTTAATATAGCGCAAAAAAAAAAAAAAAACGGAGAGGTGATCAAATACCACCAAAAAAAAGCACTATTTGTGGGGAAAAAAAAGGACATCAATTTTGTTTGGGTACAACGTCGCACGACCGCGCAAATGTCAGTTAAAGTGACGAAGTGCCGTATCGCAAAAAATGGCCTGGTCATTAAGGGGCAAATCCTTCCGGGGCTGAAGTGGTTAAGGCTGCTGCAGAATATAACACCTGTGTGAAAGAGCCGTAGAAGAGTCATCTAACACTGACTAATTAACCCATACATCCCAGTTATTACATTGATACTGAAATGAATCACTATGTGTAACTTGCCCTGCCTGCCTGACACCTGTAATACTGAGCTACTGTACAATGGCTCCAAAGCAGAACAAGTCTATAGCTGCCATCCTTCCCATAGGATACTTATTGTAGAACATGTACAGCGGATATTGTGACGTATATGCTAGTACCGCTTACAGGCCTCTCATATCTTACCATTCGGGGGGGGGGGGGGAGGGGGGTCACAATTCCAGATGATGTAAAATAAGCTCGCTTCTGACTGGTTTCCAGAGCAATCAAAACTTAAAATCAGCAAATCCATAAGTGAGAAGATGAGTATATAAAATACACTGAAGTATAGAATATTGATTGTGAAAGTTCAAAAGGAAACAAAGAAATGAAATGTCCCAAAGTAGGTGAAAAAAAAAAATTATGAAAGAAAATTGCAAAAAAGAAAACGTCCAATAAGCAATAATTGAATTCAGATGAACGTTGGGAAGTGATCAATCCTGGATTCAGAGGAATAAGCAACAGTGGAAGTGCTATTTTATGTATACTCCGTCTGACACCACCACCGATTGTGCACAAACACCAACTAAAGTGTGCGCTTACCAAAAGGCAAGCTACAGTAGATGAGCTTGCGGCTATATACCCAGCCAGGGCCTTTATCCAGGGGGTTCTATGGCAACACCTTCATACAAGCGATGTAGTTGGGGAGAGGTTAGCTGGTGGGCTCAAGCAATCGATGTTTGTAGATATTGGTTTACCCGACATATAAAAGGGAACTCGCCATAGCGTAATTCAGATAGGTAACATTTATTTAAAAAGTAGAAACACACTTACATATAGTGGATATAAAAGGGCAGTATTAGAATAAGCCGGCCGGCTGGCGCACGCCCGTCCGCTCAGACACTCACACCCAATGACGCCAGCACGTGAACTCCTCCCGACGCGTGTTTTTATCATAAAATTACGTCGGTATGGGGCCAAACGCGCAACGGGAGGAGCAAAGTCCAAAATATACAAACAAGGATTGCCGCTCCAAACAGGCTTACCCAAAATAAAATTCACCTATCCAGGAACCGAGGGTGCTGGCAATGCACTAGGCAATTGAGAAAATAATGATGATCTGGACAGCCGCACTCCAATCCAACGTGGCTTTATTCACAAAGTAAAATGAAAACAGGCACTACATGTCACAGCAACAGAAAAATGGGGACAGCTAACGTGTTTCACACTTAAAAGTGCTTACTCATAGCTAGTGAATGCGTAAGCACTTCTAAGTGTGAAACGCGTTAGCTGTCCCCATTTTCCTGTTGCTGTGACATGTAGTGCCTGTTTTCATTTTACTTTGTGAATAAAGCCACGTTGGATTGGAGTGTGGCTGTCCAGATCATCATTATTTTCTCAAGCGCATCGGGAGGAGTTGACGTGCTGATGTCATTGCGTGTATGTGTCTGAGCGGAAGGGCGTTCGCCAGCCGGCCGGCTTATTCTAATACTGCCTTTTTATATTTAATTTCTTTGTTTCCTTTGAACTTTCACAATCAATATTCTATACTTCAGTGTATTTTATATACTCATCTTTTCACTAATGCCCTGTGCACACGATCGGATTTCCGATGGAATAAAATCCAATGGAATTTTCCGTCGGAATTTCCGATGAAGCTGACTTCCATCAGTCTTGCATACACACCATCAGACAAAATTCCAACCGTCCAAAACGCTGTGACGTAAAACACTCAGACGAGCCGAGAAACATTAAGTTCTATGCTTCTGACCATGCGTCGACTTGATTCTGAGCCTGCGTGGGTTTTTTCTCCGTTGGAGTTCCACACAGACGATAGGAATTTCCTATCGTTTTTTTTTTTTTTCCATCGGAAAAATGTAAAACATGTTCTATTTTTTTACACCGATGGAAAAAAGTCCAATGGGGCCCACACACGATTGGTTTTTCCAATGAAAGAAGTCCATCAGACTTTTTTTATCGGAAAAAACGATCGTGTGTACAGGACATTAAGGATTTGCCGATTGTTATTTTATATATTAATTCCTTTACTTTTGGTTAGCGCGGCGACATTGTTTTCTACTTCCATTTGTGTGTATCCCACATTCTAGCCGCTGCTTTTAGTATTTAGCTTTAGTATTTAGTTTGTTTTGTTAGCGCGGTATTACTACTATTTTCCAAAACTTAAAATCAGATGGGCAACAAAATAGAACGTAACCAGGATTCCATCTAAAAACTTGTGATAATGAAAATCTTCATCACAAACAGCTTTTTCTATTCTTTAGAATATGTGCCGTACACATTGAATGACATTTGCACAATTTTATTCCGCTCTTTCCCAGCTGTTGACCAACATAAATGAACAGTTTTGTATACTATGCTAACACACCGTCTTATTCTGTATAGAGAGCCCAGCCACCACTTAACGGAGAAACAAGTGAATATTTCATGGCCTGTTAAACATGTTGGATGGAGGTATAAAATCCTGGATACTGAGCTTGGCACAAATGATGTTGAGACAGTAAATTCCACAGTTTCGCGCTGGAAAGAGAGAGAAACGTTTATACCTAAAAAGAGTTTCCTTTTGCATATTCATTCCACAAGGCCTGGATGGAATAGAAAATTGCCTAGATGGTAGAGAATTGAATCATTAATTGTATGGCTCAGTGCATAAATATCACTGTTTAGCGCATTCTAATATTTTCCAGTAATTAAACAGAGCCGAGACAATCATTTTATATCTTGTGGAATGCTAGTCTGTAATTTACCGGAGAAGTCCGAGGAACAGGTGCATTCATTACCAAACAGCCCCTTCTCCCCCATACCAGTGCGGATGCCGAAGAAAAAGCAGCTGCTTAGGATGGGAGACTGACGCTTATTCTGTATTATAAAAAAAAAAAAATCCAGCTGTCAGATAAGGAGATCCAGAAAAAAATTATAATTGGATCTGTACTCTTTAAAGAGGAACTGCAGTCTGCTCACATAATTTGTAATAAAAAACAGCTTTGCCATTCTGAAGCTTCCCTCCAACCACATTTGTATATTATTTTCTATATACTGTGATTCTGTACTTGCCAATTATGCTGCAGAAATCTCCCTCCACTGAGTCTGGCTGCAGCCATTTTAACTGTGGGCAGCTGAAGCTGCTGCCTGTTTACTTCCTGGATTTACACAGACACACAGAGGCACACCTCCAGCTCTGCAGCTCTCATTAGTCCTCTTATGACTCACCCCCTCCCTTTTTTGCAGACAAGAAGCAGGAAGTGGGCTGTATAAAGGGATTTACTGACAGAAAAAAAATATGTTTTACTATCCAAAGTTAAAACAACAAGGGCAGAAGATTTAATAGATGGAAAGAAGAAAAAATGGCTGAAGTTCCGCTTTAATGAGGCGTTGTCCAAGAGACAGTTAAAGTGTTACTAAACCCAGGAGCCTGCATTCACTATATCTGGTCTCCCACAGTACACAGAACATGGAAATGCAATTATTGTGGTAAATATAAACTGCTAAATACCTTTTCTCATCAGCAGTATATAGTAGTCTTGTGACTTCTGTCAGTGTCTGGTTAAAGCTTGTAGGAGGAGTTTTTATTCTTCATTGACTGTCCTATGAGGCTGCATGACCCCTGACCCTCTGTCTGGACAGTTTTGATTGGTCTTGTGCTGATCACATGCACCCCCCCCCCCCAAAAAAAAAAACTCTCTAGCAATACACACCAAACTGAGCATGTGCAGAGTGCCTCCTAGGGAGATGGATTGGGGACAGTGGAAGAAGAGGAGGATCAGCGAGGACAGGATCAAGCAGCCTTTTTACATAATGCGCAGGATTAACCTCTTAGGTTCCACAATGAGTATAACAAGCATGCTTTACTGCATATACAGACTGATTTTACTGTTGTGGGTTTAGTAACACTTTAAAGAAAAATTGTACTGGGGGAAAAAATGGGGGCTGCCATTACTGATACTAGTTGCTTGGCTGTCATTGGCTTTAATAAGCCCATTTCCTGGCTGATGCAAGCATGCAGATTAGAAAGAGAAATTCCAATCTGCAATGTTTGCTCCAGGTTTGTGAAGGTTCAGAAGGTAATAAAGCTACTGGATGAATGGACAGCCAGGAAACTAGCATTTTTTGAAAAGGTTAGTAACCACATTATTCCATTAGTACTGATTTTGCTTAGGAAGGATGTACAGTCTTCAGCTCATTAAAAAGTGCAGTTTCATCACACCTTAGCCTAACTCCTAACTGGAGCGTAACTCCATGTTTTAATAAACTTTAACCACTTGACCTCCGGAAAATGTACCCGCCCTCTGACCTTGGACAGGAGGGGTGGCTGTGAACGCGGTATAGCTGGATTTTGCACAGAGCAGCCCCGTTCTTCTATTTTTTGGGTCCCCCCCACGGTCCTGGCTTCTCCCCCCCTGCCAAGTGCCCCCAAGAGCAAGCCTCTTGCTATGGTGATACTCGAGAAGGCTGGCTCTAGAGCAATGCTCTTTGTCCACTCACACACAGAGCGCAGCTTGGCCCCGTCCCCCGCTCTCTCCTCATTGGCTCACTGGCTGTGATTAACAGCAGCAAGAGCCAATGGGTCCCGCTGCTTTGTAAGCCAATGAGGAGAGAGAGACCTGGGAGAGCCGCTGCTCTAATACATATCGCTGGGTGGAGGTGGGGCTCAGGTAAGAATAAGGGGGGCTGGGGGAAGAACTGCACACAGAAGGTCTTTACCTTAATGCATAGAATGCATTAAGGTAAAAAATCTTGAGCCTTTAGAACGACTTTAAGCTTTGAAAAATAAAAGACAAGTTGATTGTTTGCCATGCACAACTGCTCCTCTCGATTCTGTCTGCTCTAGTTTTGATAAAGCCCCCTTGCTGTGTTTTAAAATGTATAACACTGCAATTGCGCCTTATTGCTCCTATTTAAATGAATTCTGACTCTGTTCTCACTGGTGTGATTTCAGTTGCGTCTTGAGTCTCACAGAATTGCATGACAATGGAAACCACTTTGTTTTCAAGGTTGCTAGTTCAAGCCAATGCAACTCACCACAATGCAATATTGTAAAAAGGTTTTATTTATCCCCCCCCCATAGTTGCATCCAAGCTGCACTACATATTCGCACTGAAAGTCGCATCAAAATTATATTTCAGCAGTATAAACCTAGCCTTCTAGTGAATTGGGGGTTATTTACTAAAACTGGAGAATGCAAAATCCGGTGCAGCTCTGCATAGAAACCAATCAGCTTCTAGGTTTTATTGCCAAAGCTTAGTTAAACAAGCTGAAATTAGAAGCTGATTGGCTACTATGCACAGCTGCACCAGATTCTGAGTGCACCAGTCTTAGTAAATTTCCCCCAATATCTGTCAACAAACTTTCAGTGAAAATGCTTTCCATGTGGAAGACATTGCAAATTTATTTTTGATTCTGCATGGAAGTTGACTGTGCGGTCTTACATACAGACCTACAAATCTTAAAGCGGAGTTCCACCCAAAAATGGAACTTCCGCTTTTCGGAATCCTTCCCCCCTCCGGTGTCACATTTGGCACCTTTCAGGGAGGAGGGGGGAGGGGGGGAGCAGATACCTGTCTAATACAGGTATTTTGCTCCCACTTCTGGGCATAGATACAGTGGGGATCGAAAGTTTGGGCACCCCAAGTAAAAATGTGTATTAATGTGCATAACAAAGCCAAGGAAAGATGGAAAAATCTCCAAATGGCATCAAATTACAGATTAAACATTCTTATAATATGTCAAAAAAAGTTAGATTTTATTTCCATCATTTACACTTTCAAAATTACAGAAAACAAAAAAATGGCGTCTGCAAAAGTTTGGGCACCCTGCAGTTAATATCTTGTACTGCCCCCTTTGGCAAGTATCACAGCTTGTAAACGCTTTTTGTAGCCAGCCAAGAGTCTTTCAATTCTTGTTTGAGGTATCTTTGCCCATTCTTCCTTACAAAAGTCTTCCAGTTCTTTGAGATTTCTGGTCTGTCACGCACTGCTCTTTTAAGGTCTATCCATAGGTTTTCAATAATGTTGAGGTCAGGAGATTGTGAAGGCCATGGCAAAGTTTACACCTCTTGATGTAATCCCCCGTGGATTTTGAGGTGTGTTTAGGATCATTATCCATTTGTAGAAGCCATCCTCTCTTTAACTTCAGTTTTTTCACAGATGGCATCAAGTTACCATCCAAAATTTGCTGAAATTTTATTGAATCCATTTTTCCTTCTACTCGTGAAATGTTCCCTGTGCCACTGGCTGCAATACAACCCCAAAGCATGATTGATCCACCCCCATGCTTAACAGTTGGACAGAGGTTCTTTTCATTAAATTCTGTGCCCTTTCTTCTCCAAATGTACCTTTGCTTATTCCGGCCAAAAAGTTCTATTTTAACCTCATTGGTCCACAACTTGTTTCCAAAATGCCTCAGGCTTGTCTATATGTTCATTTGCAAAGTTCAAACGCTGATTTTTGTGGTGAGGACGTAAAAGAGGTTTTCTTCTGATGACTCTTCCATGAAGACCATATTTGTACAAGTATCTCTTTATAGTGGAATAGTGTACCACAACTCCAGTGTCTGCCAGATCTTTCTGGAGGGATCGTGCAGTTAAACGTGGGTTTTAAATTGCTTTTCTCACAATCCTGCGAGCTGTTCTGTCTGATATTTTTCTTGGTCTTCCAGATCTTGCTTTAACTTCCACTGTTCCTGATGACTGCCATTTCTTAATTACATTCCGAACAGAGGATATTGACATCTGAAAATGCTTTGCTATCTTCTTATAGCCTTCTCCAGCTTTGTGAGCGTCAACTATTTTCAGTTTCAGTTTTCTAGACAACTGCTTAGAAGAACCCATGGTGCTGATTGTTGCGGCAAGGTCAGATGAGTCTGGCCATTTAAAACCTTTGAGATTGACATCACCTGGTCTTCCCAGACGATGATTGAGAACAATCCATGACACTGGCAGGTCTCAGCTTTGCAAAGGGGGCAGTGCATGCTATAAATTCTGCAGGGTGCCCAAACTTTTGCAGACGCCATTTTTTTGTTTTCTGTCATTTTGAAAGTGTAAATGATGGAAATAAAATCTAACTTTTTCTGACATATTATAAGAATGTCTAATCTGTAATTTGATGCCATTTGGAGATTTTTCCATCTTTCCTTGGCTTCGTTATGCACATTAACCACCTCGCGCCCGCCGTACGAGAATATACGGCCGCAAGGTGATTGTCAAATGCCGGGAGGCCGTTAATATACGGCCTCCGCTATTTGGCCACTGGGGGGCGCGCGAGCGCCGCCGGCGGCACGCGCGCGCGCCCGGCGCATCACTGAGATGCCGATGCGCGTGCCTGGCGGCCGCGATGTCCGCCAGGCACCCCCGATCGGCGGTTACAGAGACAAGGACATGGATCTCTGTGTGTAAACACACAGATCCATGTCCTGTCAGGGAGAGGAGACTGATGCTGTGTCCCTTGTACATAGGGACACAGATCGGTCACCTCCCCTAGTCAGTCCCCTCCCCCCACAGTAACAATCACACATAGGGAACACATTTAACCCCTTCCTCGCCCCCTAGTGTTAACCCCTTCCCTGCCAGTCACATTTATACAGTAATCAGTGCATATTTATAGCACTGTTCGCTGTATAAATGTGAATGGTCCCAAATTAGTGTCAAAAGTGTCCGATGTGTCCGCCATAATGTCGCAGTCACGAAAAAAATCACTGATCGCCGCCATTACTAATAAAAAAAATATATATATAAAAATGCCATAAAACTACCCCCTATTTTGTAAACACTATAACTTTTGCGCAAACCAATCAATAAACGCTGATTGCGATTTTTTTTAACCAAAAATATGTAGAAGAATACGTATCGGCCTAAACTGAGGAAAAAAAAATATATATAAAAAAAAATGGGATATTTATTATAGCAAAAATCTAAAAATATTGCTTTTTTTTCAAAATTGTCGCTCTATTTTTGTTTATAGCGCAAAAAATAAAAACCGCCGAGGTGATCAAATACCACCAAAAGAAAGCTCTATTTGTGCGAAAAAAAGGACGTCAATTTTATTTGGGAGCCACGTCGCACGACCGCGCAATTGTCATTCAAAGCGTGACAGTGCTGAAAGCTGAAATTTCGCCTGGGCAGGAAGGGGGTTATGTGCCCAGTAAGGAAGGGGTTAATACACATTTTTACCTGGGGTGCCCAAACTTTCGATCCCCACTGTAGCCGAGCCACCCGCGGCTATCTACGCCACGTCCGGCGCCTCCTCCGTCCCCCCCCACTGTCTTCTGGGAGACACACGGGTCCCAGAAGACAGCAGGGACCAGTAGGATTGTGCATGGGCAGTAGGGAACCAGGAAGTGAAGCCGCAAGCCTTCACTTCCTGATTCCCTTACCGAAGATGGCGGTGGCAGCATCCGAGAGCCGAGGGACAGATCGGCCTCGGGTGCCGACATTGCGGGCACCCTGGACAGGTAAGTGTCCTTATTTTAAAAGTCAGCAGCTGCAGTATTTGTAGCTGCTGACTTTAAAAAAAAAAAAATTGGTGGAACTCCGCTTTAATAAATGTATGATAATCATAGGCGTGCGCACAGGGTGTGCCAGGTGTGCCTGGGCACACCCTAATCACCCCATGTGCCACACATTCCCCCTATTTTCAAACATTTAAAAAAATACAAATAAATGAAACAAATAAAATTGTAAAAAAATAAAAACTACTGACACCATCCACTACCTTACAGACACCAATTTCTACCCTACTGACATCGTCCACTGCTCTAATGACACCGTCAGTTTATATACAAATACACACGAAAATGTTGTTGAGCTTTGGGGTGCACACCCTAATGCAATGGGCTGCACACACCTATGATGATAATGGAAATACAACAAGCAACAAAAATATCTTTTAGCAGTATACATAACATCTCAATCTATGTACACAAACAAATATGATGACCGGTAGCATTATCTTGCTGAATGCACTTTAATGGAATAGTTTTAACATCATCTGACCCCTAGATATAACTACTAATAAAAGCTTCTTTTTTTTTTGTAAATCTCACAGCTGCATTCATTTTAACTTTTGAGACAAAATGATAATTTAAGAAAACTGCACCATACAAGAAACACTTTGATCACAACACACTGACCATGTAGAATCTTGTAACAGCCAGAGGTGGTTAGATTCAAATATTGAGGAATTATTTCATCATACTTCTCTTTACATTTTCCAAAGAACCTAATTATCATTCATTTACATGAATGGAGACAAAACTGTCAATACGGACAAGACATGACGGCAGCAACACAGGCTGATACCGCATTTTCTAAAATCCAAGGATAAATGCATATCAAAGTTCTGTTTGCAGATCAATAACGCTATTGATATATGGTAATTCTTCAAAGACATACACACTCTGTGCATGTATATATGTGGACACAAGAGGAGATTTGGATTAAAGTGAACCTGTTGCAAGGAAGACAATATTAAAATGTCAGTAGCTTCTGCAAAGCATGTGGCACAAGTTGTCTGCATGTGTCTAAAGAGTCCCCAAACATAGACAAACAGTTCCTGAAATCCCCAACTGTCACCATGCTTCACTGACAGCTTTCATAAATAGCATAGATACAGGTCTGTGGGCCACCAATTTGCACTAAAACTGAAGAGTTCAAAATATATGTAGCAGTGCCCCCGTGGGGTCGCTGCGTGTTCTAGCTCCACACGTCACCCTGCTAGGCCAGACATAAAAAAAAAATTATTTAGGGGATTCAACTTGGATAGGGAAAGGGACATGGGAGGCCCAAATGATGAATCTTGCTTGGTTGAAAAAAAGATGGTTGAATCTAAATTGACAGTCTCTCACGCTTCACATCTCCTCCAGCACACTGCTTAAGATGACTTGCGTTTCTCTGCTGTACAATTCTATATTACTGTTACCGTTAGCACATGGTTAGTCCTCACTCTGAATAAGTCCCAACATTTTACTAATAGCCATTTGCAGGCGGGGGTCTGCAGTCCCCTTAGATGTAGCAACCAATTTAGATGAAAAAGGATAGTTGTGCTAACTGATACTTTGCGGTCTACAGACCCCAGAAAGTCCGGTGCAAATCCTGCCAATACTCCTGGCTGCAGCAACTTGACTCCAACGACACCACAGTCTCTCCCTCTGGCCTCACATCCAATCCTGGCATATCTCTCCCAGAGCTTCTCACTCACCGACCCCGGAATGGATCCCTCCCGAATGACTTACCCAGCAGCGCCCCCACTGTCCTCCTCCTGCTCCTGTTCCAGGACACCTCTCAATGACCGTGTACAAAGAGGCTCCCTCCCAGCTCCCGAGCTCCAGGCCTGAGTTCACCCCCCCCCCCAGAAAGGGGGTTCCCTCAAAGGTCACTCCATAATTCAGTTCTTCCACCCAACAACTCCCCCCCAACAGGCTGACCATGAGTATATATAGGAGGCCTGCCCCCTGCTAATCCTAGTTGAGGATTAGTCAGGGCTCTCAAATACGCCCTATGTCACTCCAGCCCTCTGCCCTGCCTCTTTTCCAGGACCCTCTGGAAACAAAGGAGGCGCCAGAGAGACGAAGCACATGTCAATCACCTTCTGCTATACTAAACTACTCCCAGCCCCAGATCAAAAACCAACAGGCCTAGATCACAGCTAGGCCTGACTAAATTTACCTGCACTGGCAGTACAAACAAAAACACTGCTCTAGCAACCTAAGGTAGAGGGTGTTACATATATTTCAGAGATTGAGATCTGTCTTTCACTGCTTGCCAAGAGCTTCTAAGGCTGGGTTCATACTTATGCCAATTGGATGCTGGTGTTCCCACATTCCCACATTCCAATACAAATGACAGGAGACTGTGACCGGTTCTCAATGGAGCCGGTTCACACAGTTCGGGGGGACCGTGGTCTGCATTTAAAAGGGGTCCTGTGCGTCTTTGGTTCCGATTCAGGTGCAAATTCAGGCAAAACATTTGTACCTGACTCGCTCCCGACCCCATGCTGTGAGCCGCGGCCACAGCATATGTGAACCCAGCGTTAGACTTTCACCTTTAGCATCAAGGTCTGCCCCAGAAATTCAAGTGCCAGGTCCCACAACCTCTACTGTAATGGTTTTGGCATTGGACCGTTAAATATTGGTGGCATAGCTTAAGCACAACTTTGAGAGAAGTAAAATCTCACTTTACAACCGGAGCCTAGGATACAGATTCCTCCCTGGACCCAATGGTACTATTGTAAAGGCCAGCGCAGACTGGCCATTGGACTGGACTGCACATTCGCTGTAATTTTGGTTGATACACTTTAAAAAAAAAAAAAAAGACAATTTCACTTCAAAAGCTGTGACAGACAACGGTTTCTAACTAGGAAGCAATATAAAGGATTATTAGTTGTCAATAGTTTATGCATGGAAAAACATACATGTGAGCTGATATTTTACACTTTTTTTTTTTTCCATGGAAAAAATGTCTTCAAAATGTTTCCATTAGTCTTCTTAGTTGTAAAAAGCATTTGGGTGCTGGTAAATCACAATGGGTATCAAGAAAACCTTTTAAAACACTATTCAATTTTTGAGGGCCCTTTTCTCCAGTAACAGTCTCCACGTGCAAATATTTTTGAGACAACTACATGAAAGGATCTGCTGATCCAGGAGAGGGATTTGTTTCTTTCAAATTCACACTGTTGAACAGACCAAAAACTCTGGCAGTAACTCAAAGCTTTAGTTCATCTGATGCACTCGGTGGACTCGTATAACCTCCAGTTGGTTTCTCTGTCTCCATAACTCTTGAGCAAGAAAATACCTGCCTACAGAAATTGGGCGGTGTTGCTAATGCCAACACTCTGAGGTTGATTTACTAAAGGGTAAAAGACTGTGCATTTTGCAAAGTGCAGTTGAACTCAGCAAGTGCAGTTGCTCCAGAGGTTAGTAAATGAGCAGAAACTCTGCTAACTTGCATCATCCAATCATGTGCAAGCAAAAATGGGTATTCCGTGAAGCTTTACCTCATTTACTAAGCAACTGCAGAATAGGGGTGAACAGACTCAACAGTAAGGCTCAGGCTCCATCCACACTGGGCTTAAAAAAACGTCTGTTCTCTTGGGAGTAAAAAACGCTCATATAGAGCATTTTTTTGGTACAGAGTCTAGATGAGTTTAGAAGAGTTTTACATTTTTCTGCCAGTGAGCTCCAATCAGAAACGCGAACCAGAAGGGTTTTATTTCCTGCATCTAAACATTGAGCTCAAAATATGCCTGTACAGGTCCTAATGTACATGGACACTCAGGATAACACGGAGTTGCTTCTACAGGCAGAACACAAAACTCCTGTAGAAGCAAAGTTTTTTAAGCCAGTGTGCATGGAGCCTTAAGGCCCGTACACACGATCAGATTTTTCGACTGGAATTGTGTGATGGCAGGCTGTTGTCGGAAAATCAGACCGTTTGTACGCTCCGTCGGACAATTGTTGTCTAATTTTCTGCCAACAAATCTTGGATAGCATGCTTTAAAATTTTCCGACAACAAATGTGTGTTGTTGTAATATCCGATCATGTGTACACAAGTCCTTCGGAAAAACATCCAAAGTACAAACACGCATGCTCAGAAGCAATGCTCACCATAACACAACATTAGCAGAAGTTGCCCAAAGGGTGGCGCTAAAGAGCTTAAAAACCATGTCGTTTTGTGTTTGTTGGCCAACAATTCTTTGCCATTTGTATGCAAGACAAATTCACGGGCAACACCCTTCGGACTAAAGTCCTACGCTCTGTCCGCAGAAAATCCGATCGTGTGTATGAGGCTTTAGAGTCAACAAACATTCATAGGTTATCTAACAACATGTCTGGTCAAACGTTTGTAGCTAGCTAAAAGTTCCACCACAGAAGCAACCTAGGGAGTGGAAGCAGGTAAACATTCTAACCGACTAAGGGAAGAGAGACTATTAGGCCCCTTTCACACTGGGGCAGGCAGGTGCGGTGGCGGCATAGCGGCGTGATTTTTAGCGCCGCTATACCGTTGTATTTACTACGATATTCGGCCATTAGAGGTGCGGTTTTAACCCCCGCTAGCGGGCGAAAAAGGGTAAGTACCGCCCGCATACCGCGGCTACAGCCGCGGTTTGCGCCCGGTATTACTGCGGTGTCCCATTGATTTCAATGGGAGGGAGCAGTAAAGGAGCGGTATACACACCGCTCCTTCACCGCTCCAAAGATGCGGCTTGCAGGAGATTTTTTTCCTCCCGCCAGCGCATCGCCTCAGTGTGAAAGCCCTCGGGCTTTCACATTGAGCATACTGGGGCAGGATTATTTCAGGCGTTATTTGTAGCTATTTTTAGCGCTAAAACGCCTGAAATACGCCTCAGTGTGAAAGGGGCCTTAGGATTAATAAGATGTGCCAATTTCAAGTCCAATAGAGCAATAAATTAACAAATAGAGTATATGGAATGCCTAGGGGGAGGGATTGAGGGAGGTCTGGGATTCAGGGGTATTATGGATCTTAAGTTTGCCCAGTGTGTTGGCAAGGTCTGCACATAGATACCAGTCGGAGAATCGAAAGGGTGTCTTGTATAGAGAAACCTCTTTTGGTGAAAAGGATTGTTCCACGAAGTAGCGCCATCTGGCGATAAAACGTTTCGGGGGACTAATGCCGCGTACACACGATCGGAAATTCCGTCAAGAAAACCGTGGATTTTTTTCCGACAGAAAGTTGGCTCAAACTTGTGTTGCATACACACGGTCACACAAAAGTTGTCAGAAAATCCGACCGTCAAGAACTCTGTGACGTACAACACGTACGACGAGCCGAGAAAAATGAAGTTCAATAGCCAGTGCGGCTCTTCTGCTTGATTCAGAGCATGCGTGTTTTTTTGTCCGTCTGAATTACATACAGATGATTGGAATTTCCGACAAAAACTTTTTCCGCCGGAAAATTTGAGAACCAGCTCTCAAATTTTTGTTGGCGGAAATTCCGACAGAAAAAGTCCGATGGAGCCTACACACGGTCGGATTTTCTGACCAAAAGCTCACATCAAACTTTCTTGTCGGAAAATTCCGACCGTGTGTATTGGGTATTAGATTGTTAGGTGACAGTGTCCAGCTTTTTCGCTTGTTTCACCGAAGCGACTTGAGGTGGGGTGGGGTGAATCCCGGCCTGCATGAGGACTCTGCAAGCTATTAGAAGGCAGATATGAAGCCAATGAGGGAAGGAGTCACAGGAAATCGACTCTTAATTGTTAGCAGAGTATTGCAAGATTTCCCCCAACTTCCTGTTCAGATGACAACTGCCAAATTTTTGATTTCCCATCACTTTCGGCCCCTCTGCAATGGTAGCCAGAACAAATAGAAAAGGCAGAATCCCATCAGCAGGGACAGACAGCAATAAAAAGGAAAAGCTAGGGGTCATAATAAAGGGGTAGAGAGCACAGTTACATGACATAACAGTAAAAGGAGTAAATAATGCTACGTAATCTAATGCAATATTTAAGCCACTGTTATAACAACACAACATAGCATTTACAAACATTTACTATTACTAGGGATAACAATATTTACTTTTAAAGAATAAACAAAAAGGTAAACAGAAATTTCAGGACTATTCGTTCTGTAAACTGATTTGCTTTCTGTAAGGGACATTGCATGTAAAATGTAGAATTTATATTATCTGTTTAGTAAGCACTGACATATTCCTCAGTCCTCTATATAGCATACACTGAGCCATTCACATCAGTTCTTGAAACAAATGTGATGACAATCTAATGTTTCTTCCAAAGCAATACTTCTAAACAAGCTCAATAAATAGCTGGTTTGGGTAAAAGTGGATTAACCTACAATCACACACAAACATGTGGAGCACGTTCAAACTCCACTATAGGCCGTGTCATTGCTGGGAACTAGATTTAGGACTTCAGCACTGCAAGGCATCAGTTTGAAATTTACACATACTGGACAACTCGTGCTTGTTTTTAGTTTTGTGGAACTAAAAAACACAGTTGGTAATGGAAACCTGAGAAAAATACAGAGGAGGCCATTGCTGGCCTCCTAAGAACATCTCAAGTGTTACTACTGTAGCGGACCCCCAAAATTGGGGGTCGCTATGCTTTAAATTTAAGGGTAGCCTGAGCAATAGTTTAGCTCAGGTTCTTCAATTCTGTTTAGATTGGACTCTGCTCTGCTGTAATGTTGCCTGGAGTATAGTTCCCCTTGACCTGTGGGTGGCGCTGTTGCCCAGGTCTTGAGGAGAACCACAGGTGGCGTTGCGGTGTGATTGGGTGTCCTCTCTCGGCTACCGTGCGTTTGCCGGGTTTTACCTGCTGTGCATGCCGGGAGAGGGTACATAAAGGGCAGACGCCATGATCTGGTGTGGTGTGACGGGGGGATTCCAAGCAGGACCCCTGGTGGCGAAGTCGCGCCCTTTGGCCTTGCTGACCGGGGGGTGCGTGAACTGGTCGAGGAGTCTCGACACCTTTAGCCCAAGGCTACAGAGTTCCAGGTAGGCCCAGTACCTTCAACTGGGTCTACAAAACCAACCACCGGAGTCCCAGGGAACCCGAGGGAGGGTGGCCCGCTCTGAAATAGGGGAAACCAGGGGAGGACCTGTCCGATGAATCGGTGAAGGAAGTCACGGTCTCGGGGAGGCCTTGTTGCGAAGAGGGAAGGATTCGTGAGTTGCAAGATAGCTCCTGTAGTGTGCCCCATTGGTACCTATGGTCTCTATAATCTACAGGCGTTAGGAAGTTCTAAATTCAGGAACTGAAGGATTCTGTGGCAGAGGATCTCCTGAACTTGTCCGTGAAGGGTCACTAAAGTGTCATGTTCGTGCTTCACTCCGGCTGCTAGAACTGTGAGAGGGATCTATCCGGGTGAGCAATGCCCACTCAGGCTTGAGTGGAGAATAGGGTGACTGGGTGCCGCGTGCCTGAACCTGTCTCCCTACCTAATCCTATTGCTGTCTTCAACCATTTTCCCAATTTGTTTCAAGCAAGAAAAATAAACTCATCTGTTGGAGTTTAAATACTGTCTGGACATTGGCCTTTTTTCGGGGGAAGAATAGACTTTTCCCTGCATTCTAGGGACGAGAACCAATGGAGGGAGGTAACTCGCTGCAGGACCAAAAATTGTAAGAACACCGCTCAACCTCTTATACCAGGAGGATATGGGCATGTGGCATGGTGTGCCTTTGCTCCTGCAAGTGAAGGTAGGCAGGAAAAAAGGGTCTGTGTGCTACACTACTATTGGGGTAATTGACCCTGAACAAGGCAGGAGATTAGAAAGTCAGAACTACTGATCCTCATACCTGTTCCAAGTTACTGATCTAGAAAGATTGAAGTAATTGGATAAGCATAATAAATCAGTCAATTGGCATTTTCAGAAGAAGAGGTCATCAAAGGGAGCCTCTATATTCTCTCATTAGAGGTTTACTACATATCAGTGGTGTCCAACACGCAACTGATGGCCTCTATGTGTGGCCCCCCATGTCCTAGGCCACCATTTGTTGGGCACCTAATGGCAGAGTGTCAGCTGGGCTGGGCACCGATACACTCTCTGAATTCTAGCACCCGAAACTGAAATAAACAGTACTGTAGGCGGAGTTATTTTCACCCACAGTACAAGTCCCGACCTCGCTGTGTAGACTGAGGAGAGCAGAACAGTGCCGGAGCATGTGATCAAGTAAGGAGGGTTAAACTTCACTGCCACGCTGCACTGACACATGGGGGTGGGGGAAGTGTTTAACTTCACTGCCACACTGACCACCTGAGGGAAGGGTTACACTTCACCACCACACTGCACTGACCACCTGAGGGGGGTTACACTTCACTGCCACACTGCACTGACCACCTGAGGGGGGTTACACTTCACCACCACACTGCACTGACCACCTGAGGGGGGGTTACACTTCACCACCACACTGCACTGACCACCTGAGGGGGGTTACACTTCACTGCCACACTGCACTGACCACCTGAGGGGGGTTACACTTCACCACCACACTGCACTGACCACCTGAAGGGGGGTTACACTTCACCACCACACTGCACTGACCACCTGAGGGGGGTTACACTTCACTGCCACACTGCACTGACCACCTGAGGGGGGTTACACTTCACCGCCACACTGCACTGACCACCTGAGGGGGGTTACACTTTACCACCACACTGCACTGACCACCTGAGGGAGGTTACACTTCACCACCACACTGCACTGACCACCTGAGGGGGGTTACACTTCACTGCCACACTGCACTGACCACCTGAGGGGGGGTTACACTTC
Organism: Rana muscosa; assembly: GCA_029206835.1. Lineage (NCBI taxonomy): Eukaryota > Metazoa > Chordata > Amphibia > Anura > Ranidae > Rana > Rana muscosa. The sequence continues at coordinate 267,874,334 of CM055123.1, read as the reverse complement.
ACCACCACATTGCACTGACCACCTGAGGGGGGTTACACTTCACTGCCACACTGCACTGACCACCTGAGGGGGGTTACACTTCACTGCCACACTGCACTGACCACCTGAGGGGGGTTAAACTTCACTGCCACACTGCACTGACCACCTGAGGGGGGTTACACTTCACTGCCACACTGCACTGACCACCTAAGGGGGGTTACACTTCACCGCCACACTGCACTGACCACCTGAGGGGGGTTACACTTCACTGCCACACTGCACTGACCACCTGAGGGGGGTTACACTTCACCACCACACTGCACTGACCACCTGAGGGAGGTTACACTTCACCACCACACTGCACTGACCACCCGAGGGGGGTTACACTTCACCGCCACACTGCACTGACCACCTGAGGGGGGTTACACTTCACCGCCACACTGCACTGACCACCTGAGGGGGGTTACACTTCACTGCCACACTGCACTGACCACCTGAGGGGGGGTTACACTTCACCGCCACACTGCACTGACCACCTGAGGGGGGTTACACTTCACCGCCACACTGCACTGACCACCTGAGGGGGGTTACACTTCACTGCCACACTGCACTGACCACCTGAGGGGGGGTTACACTTCACCGCCACACTGCACTGACCACCTGAGGGGGGTTAGACTTCACTGCCACACTGCACTGACCACCTAAGAGGGGGTTACACTTCACTGCCACACTGCACTGACCACCTGAGAGGGGGTTACACTTCACCGCCACACTGCACTGACCACTTGAGAGGGGGTTACACTTAACCGCCAAACTGCACTGACCACCTGAGAGGGGGTTACACTTCACCGCCACACTGCACTGACCACCTGAGAGGGGTTACACTTCACCGCCACACTGCACTGACCACCTGAGAGGGGGTTACACTTCACCGCCACACTGCACTGACCACCTGAGAGGGGTTACACTTCACCACCACACTGCACTGACCACCTGAGGGAAGGGTTACACTTCACCGCCACACTGCACTGACCACCTGACGGAAGGGTTACACTTCACCGCCACACTGCACTGACCACCTGACGGAAGGGTTACACTTCACCGCCACACTGCACTGACCACCTGACGGAAGGGTTACACTTCACCGCCACACTGCACTGACCACCTGACGGAAGGGTTACACTTCACCGCCACACTGCACTGACCACCTGAGGGAAGGGTTACACTTCACCGCCACACTGCACTGACCACCTAAGGGGGGTTACACTTCACCGCCACACTGCACTGACCACCTGAGGGGGGTTACACTTCACCGCCACACTGCACTGACCACCTGAGGGAAGGGTTATACTTCACTGCCACACTGCACTGACCACCTGAGGTGGGTTACACTTCACCGCCACACTGCACTGACCACCTAAGGGGGGTTACACTTCACCGCCACACTGCACTGACCACCTGAGGGGGGTTACACTTCACCGCCACACTGCACTGACCACCTGAGGGAAGGGTTATACTTCACTGACACACTGCACTGACCACCATTATAAAAATGCAGCAGGACTGAAATTTGAGGGCATTGAGGTGCAATATAACCCATTCATTTTGAATGGGCTGTCTGACTCTACATAATTCTCCTCAACACATGAAAATGCACTGCTATTGTATAGCCTCCTGGATGTGTCGTTGGCCACACTTGAAGCTCTCCATTAAATCCATGTTGACCACCACTTCTACAGTATATGGCATGGGTGCTCAACCTGTGGCCCTCCAGCTGTTGAAGAACTACAAGTCCCATGAGGCATTGCAAGGCTGACAGTTACAAGCATGACTTCCAAAGATAGAGGCATCATGGGATTTGTAGTAACGCAACAACTGGAGGGCCACAGGTTGAGTACCTATGTTATCCGCTTGCCGACCATCGCACGATGATATTTGTCGGCAGAATGGCACGGACAGGCAGATGGATATATATATACGTCCCCTTTAAGAAGCGGCACTGTGTACGCGTGCGCGCCCGCCGCAAGCTCCTTGAGTCCGACTGCGGGTCCTGCAGACTCGATGTCCACGGGGATACCCGCGATCGTCTCACGGAGAGGAAGAACGGGGAAATGCTGATGTAAACAAGCATTTCCCCAGTCTTCCTAGTGACAGGACAGTGATCACAGCTCCCTGTAATCGGGAGCGGTGATCAGTGTCGTGTCACACACAGCCCATCCCCCCTACAGTTAGAAGCACTTCCTAGGACATACTTAGCCCCTTGAGCGCCCCGCCCCCTACAGGTTAACCCCTTCACTGCCAGTGTCATTTTTACAGTAATCAGTGCATATTTATAGCTCTGATCGCTGTAAAAAATGACAATGGTCCCAAAATGGTGTCAAAAGTGTCCGATGTGTCCGCCATAATGTCGCAGTCACTATAAAAATCGCTGATCGCCGCCATTACTAGTAAAAAATTATTTTTATAAAAATGCCATAAAACTATTCCCTATTTTGTAGACGCTATAACTATTGCGTAAACCGATCAATAAACGCTTATTGCGATTTTTTTACCAAAAATATGTAGAAGAATACGTATCGGCCTAAACTGAGGAAAAAAACGTTTTTTTATATATTTTTTGGGGATATTCATTATAGCAAAAAGTAAAAAATAATGATTTTTTTTCAAAATTGTCGCTCTATTTTTGTTTACAGCGCAAAAAATAAAAACCAAAGAGGTGATCAAATACCACCAAAAGAAAGCTCTATTTGTGGAAAAAAAAGGACGTCAATTTTGTTTGGGAGCCACGTCGCACGGCCGCGCAATCGTCAGTTAAAGCGACGCAGTGCCGAATACCCTAACTCAAGCCAATTTTTGTTTTCTGGAGAGGGATCTTTGTGGTAATCTTACCTAATTTTCAGTTCCTGATACCAAAACAAAAAGTGGGGGGAGAGGTTATTAACCACTGTTATACTACTCCTTCATTCTAATGTGTTTTGAGCTGTGCTCCCATTAGAAATGCCGCATACACACGACCATTTTTCTCGTCTGGAAAAATGAAATTTTTTCTCTTTGACGAGAAAAACGACCGTGTGTGTGGGCTTTTGGTCATTTTTCCCGACGAGAAAAACGGCATTAATCACGACGAGAAAAATTAGAACATGCTCTAATTTTTCTCGTCGTGATTCACGGCATTTTTTTCCGCGGCAGTTTTCCCATAGGGAAACACTGCCGGGGAGCCTACACACGGTCGTTTTTCTCGACCAAGAGAAAAAATGACGGGGAAAACAGCCGTGTGTAGGGGAACAAGCCGTTCCTCGTTTTTCCCGTCTATTTTCTCTACGGTGTTTTCACCGCCGAGAAAATCGATCGTGTGTACACGGCAAAATACTTCTTGACACCTTTGATCCTAAACAAAATATGTTTACGATCCTTACGATCTTAACACAGCATTTTGCCGATTCAGTGCAGAGAGTTCTCTGCTCACAGCTGACAGCTGACAGCCTGTCAAGTTTAGCTTAGGTGGAGATAAAGAGAAACATTGTAACAATTTAGTTCTTTAGATCAAAGGGATGAACTTCGGTCTGTAAATGAAGTCAGTTTAACCACTTAAAGACTAAACCTTTTTCTGACATTTGTTGCTTACAAGTTAAAATCAGTATTTTTTGCTATAAAATTGCTTAGAACCCCCAAACATTGTATATATTTTTTTTTTAGCAGAGACCCTAGAGAATAAAATGGCGGTTGTTGCAATTAATTATGTCACACTGTATTTGTGCAGCGGTCTTTCAAACACAATTTGAAAAAAAATATATATACTTTATGGAATCAAAAATTAAACTAAACAGTAAAGTTAGCCCTATTTTTTTGTATAATGTGACAGATGATGTTACGCCATGATAATCGTGATCTTTATTCTAAGCAAAAAAATTGCGATTCTCATTTTGGCCAGAATTGTGCAGCTCTACTACAAACCATATTGATGTTATAAGGCAGTGATGGCAAACCTTGGCAGTTGGCACGCCAGATGTTTTGGAACATCTGCGTGGGTGCGTGTCCCCAAACACTGTCTGCATTTGGGGACACCCACACGCAGCTGCACAGATGTCAAGGACCGGTGGCTGTTTTCATGCAACCACTGTGTCCCAATTGACATGAATGGGACTGCCTGCGTGTGGATGCATGGCACACCTATGCATCCGGTGCAGGCAAGCACAACCCTTCGCACAGGTTTATGCTTTAGTATGCCCATGTGAATAAGGCCTTTTCTGTCTATGTCTTGATGCTCTAGCAGTGAAACTTCCCAGCCATAATCACTGGCCATATTTCTGTCCCTCTGGGAATTTGGGTGTTCCTGCCTACCTTGTGTGTTCTAACCCCCATCCATAGAATAAAATAAACAACCCATCAAGGAGAGTGGGGACCCCTCATAATGGCCAAATCAAGTATGCAGACCCAAACATTCCAATGCAGACCAATACAGTCCCTAAGAGATATAAAAAAAAACGTTAAAGAGGAACTGCAGTCTGCTCTCATAATTTGTAATAAAAACCATCTTTGCCATTCTGAAGCTTCCCTCCAACCACTTTGCATATTATTTTATATATACTGTGATTCTGTACTTGCCAAATATGCTGCAGAAATCTCCTTCCACTGAGTCTGGCTGCAGCCATTTTAACTGTGGGCAACTGAAGCTGCTGCCTGTTCACTTCCTGGATTTACACAGATACACAGAAGCACACCTCCAGCTCTGCAGCCTTGCATCTCTCATTGGCCCTCTTATGATTCACCCCACCTCCCTTCCTGGCAAACTCTCACCAGAGTGAGAGAGAGCTGTGCATGATTTCATAAGTCTAGGCTTTTTTTCAGACAAGAAACAGGAAGTGGGCTGTATAAGGTATTTACTGGCAGAAAAAAAATGTTTTACTATCCAAAGTAAAAACAACAAGCGCAGAAGATTTAATAGATGAAAAGATGAAAAAATGACTGAAGTCCCACTTTAAGGTTTAGTTCTTGGGCATTTACCAAAACAGAGGTATATCAGTATATAGCCATACCTCCAAATTTTTTAGATGGGAATGAGGGACACCTATCAGCAAAAGTATGCAGGCATAGGACACACCCCTTGCCACACCCCTTAAAGGGGAATTGTACAAAAAAACAAGATTGGTTAAACCCACAAGTGCTTTTTTTACCACTACTATTCCTTTATACAGTTGAACCTCAGATTACGAGCATAATCCATTCCAGGAGAATGCTCATAATCCAAAGTACTCGCATATCAAAGCGAGTTTTCCCATTGAAGTCAATGGAAACAAAAATAATTTGTTCCGCATTGACTTCAATGGGATGCAAAACCGCATGCGCCGGAGAGCCTTGGAAACGGTCGAAAAAGGCCTGAGGACACGTCGGCAAACGTCGGAAAGGCTCAGAAACTGAGTATTTCCGTGTCTTTCCGGCCCCGATCGTCGCTGTTCGGCTCTGCTCGGCTCAGGCGACCCGCACGTCAGGCCAAATGCGGTACTGCAGGCCCTATTAGGTTGAATTCTGCTCGTCTTGCGAGACAACACTTGCAAACCGAGTCAGAATTTAAAAAAAAAAGTTGCTCGTAAATCAAACCGAGGTTCCACTGTATTGGCTTTTGGAATTTCCAAATGCAGCAATTTAGAAATCAGATGAAAAGTTTAGTGCTGTAAAACCCCTTTTGATAAAAAAAAGAAAAATGCATTTTATATACATCTATGTAGATCTAACCAAAATGAGGGACAAATGAGGAGGAAAGAGGGACAGAGGGACATTACTCCAAATCAGGGACAGTCCCTCGAAATCAGGGACAGTTGGGAGCCATGAATAACTGGGATGCCCTATGAATTGAAGTAGGAGGGCTTATAATGGTCTTGCTATGTGGACACTTACACAGGACGGTCTATTAAAAAAGAAAAAAGAAAACGCACAATTCAAACAAATCATATAGCATCACAGCCACCAGTTCATGGAAACGTTTACACATGTTTACCTCAGGTCTCTGGTTTATGACATGGCAGACACCTGTGCGCTGAAGCTACATTTTCCTGCAGTCTAGCAGCAGAGGTCATGTAATTATATTGCTGACATGTGCTTATATAATGCAGGCGCTCATACACAAGCCTTTGTGTCCTGCCTCACAGTGCTACGTCTGCACTCTTCCAAGAAGCATGGGGATTAGGATGAACACACTGCTGAGGGGTGACTCCTAAAAATCCCTGTGCCTGTCTCCCGCAGCGCTTTCCTTCTGAACATGTCACCAGTTTATTCAGCTGGTGAGTCACTGACCTTAACTGCCTTCATCTTCATTTTCAAGACTTCACTTGCTGGAACATACAAGGTTTTTTTTTTTCTTTTTTTTCTGCCTCTTATTTTGCCAACTACAGAAAGAAATGTGAAAAATGCACCTAAATGTCATCAGCAGGGAAAATGTTTTCCTAGCCAGTTAGAGTTGTCTGATCAATTCAACTGCATGCTAAAGATTGGAGCCTGCTTTTGTAGATTTATTTTTTTAATGCAGCTCAACAGAAAACAATAAAACTGCTATGCCTTAAAGCAGTGTTTCTCAACACCAGTCCTCAAGGCGCCCCAACAGGTCATGTTTTCAGGCTTACCATTATTTTGCACAGGTGATTTGATCAGTTTCACTGCCTAAGTCAGTGTTTCTCAACCGGGGTTCCGCGAGAAGTCCCCAGGGGTTCCGCCGCGATTCAACATTGTGGCGGATGTATATCCGTCAAATGTTGTTTTCACTGTTCCCAATGCGCGCTGACAATGAGAACAGTCAGCGCGCATTGATACCCGATGCTCTCTCTGTAGTTCCGGCTCAGAGAACTCAGAGGGCGGAGTCAGGAGAAAGACAGAGAGCGGGAGTTCTAAATTCGGTGGGGAGCCGAGCAGTGGTGTTGCTGGGTGGGGGGTGCAGATCGCACCCGGGTGACACCTGTGGGCAGCGGCATTGCACGGTCCGCACACCCCTGCACTGATCTGTGTCTCTCACAGCAGAGCGGACTGAAGCCGCCTCCTTGAGTCCTCCCTCCTCTGTTTACATATACACAGGACAGGAGGAGGCAGTCAGAGGAGGGACACACCGCTAAGTCTATGCCGCGCTGTTCTGAGGTCTGAATAGTGTATTTTATGGACATGTGCTGGGGGCGCTATGGGAGGGGAGAGGGGGGGACTACTAGCACAAGTGGAGGTATCTATGCTGATGGGGGTCTGTGCTGATGGAGGGGGTCTGCACTGAGGGGGGCTATGCTGATGGAGGGGGTCTGCACTGAGGGGGGCTATTCTGATGGAGGGGGTTGTCTATGCTGATGGGGGTCTGCACTGAGGGGGGCTATGCTGATGGAGGGGGGTGTCTATGCTGATGGGGGTCTGCACTGAGGGGGGCTATGCTGATGGGGGTCTGCACTGAGGGGGGCTATGCTGATGGAAGGGGGTCTGCACTGGGGGTGTCTATGCTGATGGGGGTCTGCACTGAGGGGGGCTATGCTGATGGAAGGGGGTCTGCACTAGGGGGTGTCTATGCTGATGGGGGTCTGCACTGAGGGGGGCTATGCTGATGGAGGGGGGGTCTGCACTGGGCGGTGTCTATGCTGATGGGGTGTGCACTGGGGGTCTATGCTGATGGAGGGGGGTCTGCACTGGGGGGGTGTCTATGCTGATGGAGGGGGGTGTCTATGCTGATGGGGGTCTGCACTGAGGGCGGCTATGTTGATGGAGGTGGTCTGCACTGGGGGTGCCTATGCGGGGGAGTCTGCACTGAGGGGGGTCTATGCTGATGGAGGGGGGTCTGCTCTGAGGGGGTCTATGCTGAGAGGGTTTCTGCACTTAGGGGAGGTCTATACTGATGGAGGGGGGTCTGTACTTAATGGGGGGTCTGTACTGAAGAGGGACTATAGTGGGTGGAGGGGGGTTGACACCAATTTTTTTCACACCGGGTGACACCAACCCTAGTGACGCCACTAATGGAGAGCGGGGAGCCGGGCATAGAGAGCCGGGCATGGAGAGCGGGGAGCCATGGGACCCGAGAATGAAGACTGGAGGCAGGGAGCACAGAGTGGAAGCCGTGAAGAGAGCCGAGAATGAAGACTATGGAGGCGGAAGCACCAGATCAGAAGGTGAGATCTGTCTCAATGGTAGCAGTAATGCACACTGTGGAGGGGGGGAGCTGAGTTCCTTAGTATGTCAGGGGTGAATGCAGACTACTGGGGGAGGGAAGAGCAGAGAACAGGAGATGAGATCCTGTGTATAACAGCACTGATTGCAGACTGGGGGGGAGGGGGGGCAGAGAGTTGAGGCACACGGGCTGAATGTAACAGGAGGTGAGATTATAATAGCTTTATTTTGCCAAATTTGTACATAATCCTATTATGATTCATTCTCATCCAGCCACAGGCCCCTGCAGTCTGCATTCAGTCACTACCATACACAGGATCTCACCTCCTGCAAGATTCAGCCATGTGCTCCCACTGTCAGCACTCTTCCTGGTACCACCCTCACAGGTTCAGAGGACCTGGAACTATAGAGGAGGCACCAGGTATTAATGCGCATTGACAGAACTCGCTGTCAGTACACATTGAAATCAACATTGGTATCATATGTTTTCTGCACAGAAATATGCAACATGTATGCATTTTTCTGCAGAGAAAAATACTCAAATGATACCAACATTGTGGTGTGAACAGGGCACATAGAAATCAGTTATTTTCTCTATGTCCTATTAGAGACCTACGTTAGGAAAGTGCATGTCTCTCTTAGGATGACCACATTTCCAAACTGCAATTCCCCCCCCCCCCGAAAAGATGATTTTTGACATCTTTTATTGCCGATTTTTGGGGCAGGGGCGTATCATGAAATCAGCGGGCTCATGTGCAAGATCAAAAGTGGGTCCTAGGCATCAAGAAGAACAACAATATGGTGCGCAAAGCGCGTTGTGGTGAACAGTGGACATGTCTTAAATTGCGCCAAATATTGGCTTAAAGGGGGTGTTGTTAAAGAGAGTCTGAGATGACTTATATAGTGCAGAATGTGGTAATGTTAAATAGGGAATGCAGAGTGTATGGTGGTGAGTAGTATGTACAGGAGAGGAGTGCGGAGTGTATGGAGGTGGGTAATATGTACAGGAGAGGAGTGCGGAGTGTATGGAGGTGGGTAATATGTACAGGAGAGGAGTGCGGAGTGTATGGAGGTGGGTAATATGTACAAGAGAGGAGTGCGGAGTGTATGGAGGTGGGTAATATGTACAGGAGAGTAGTGCGTAGTGTATGGAGGTGGGTAATATGTACAAGAGAGGAGTGCGGAGTGTATGGAGGTGGGTAATATGTACAAGAGAGGAGTGCGGAGTGTATGGAGGTGGGTAATATGTACAAGAGAGGAGTGCGGAGTGTATGGAGGTGGGTAATATGTACAGGAGAGGAGTGCGGAGTGTATGGAGGTGGGTAATATGTACAGGAGAGGAGTGTGGAGTGTATGGAGGTGGGTAATATGTACAGGAGAGAAGTGCAGAGTGTATGGAGGTGGGTAATATGTACAGGAGAGGAGTGTATGGAGGTGGGTAATATGTACAAGAGAGGAGTGCGGAGTGTATGGTGGGGGTAATATGTACAGGAGAGGAGTGCAGAGTGTATGGCGGGGGTAATATGTACAGGAGAGGAGTGTGGAGTGTATGGAGGTGGGTAATATGTGCAGGAGAGGAGTGCAGAGTGTATGGAGGTGGGTAATATGTACAAGAGAGGAGTGTGGAGTGTATGGAGGTGGGTAATATGTACAAGAGAGGAGTGCAGAGTGTATGGAGGTGGGTAATATGTACAAGAGAGGAGTGTGGAGTGTATGGAGGTGGGTAATATGTACAGGAGAGGAGTGCGGAGTGTATGGAGGTGGGTAATATGTACAGGAGAGGAGTGCGGAGTGTATGGAGGTGGGTAATATGTACAGAAGAGGAGTGCAGAGTGTATGGAGGTGGGTAATATGTACAAGAGAGGAGTGCGGAGTGTATGGAGGTGGGTAATATGTACAAGAGAGGAGTGCGGAGTGTATGGTGGGGGTAATATGTACAGGAGAGGAGTGCAGAGTGTATGGCGGGAGTAATATGTACAGGAGAGGAGTGTGGAGTGTATGGAGGTGGGTAATATGTACAGGAGAGGAGTGCAGAGTGTATGGAGGTGGGTAATATGTACAAGAGAGGAGTGCGGAGTGTATGGAGGTGGGTAATATGTACAGGAGAGGAGTGCGGAGTGTATGGAGGTGGGTAATATGTACAGGAGAGGAGTGTGGAGTGTATGGAGGTGGGTAATATGTACAGGAGAGGAGTGTGGAGTGTATGGAGGTGGGTAATATGTACAAGAGAGGAGTGCGGAGTGTATGGAGGTGGGTAATATGTACAGGAGAGGAGTGTGGAGTGTATGGAGGTGGGTAATATGTACAAGAGAGGAGTGCGGAGTGTATGGAGGTGGCTAATATGTACAGGAGTGTTGGAGTGTCCATGCTCCCTTCAATATGTGGGCAGAACCACAAGGGAACTGAAGGTTAGGATAAATGAGCACGTGACAAATATCCTTAAAGGATTTCCTAATCACAGTGTCTCACGTCATTTTGCTCAATATCACGACCAGGATCCTGGGAAATTAACCCTTTATGGGATTGATAGGGATGTTGGTCATTGGAGAGGAACAGATCTCAGAAGGGCCATTTCCCAGAATGAAACTCAGTGGTTGTATCGTCTCAGATCGATGCAGCCATTGGGTCTAAATATTGACCTGGATTTAAATTGTTTCCTCACTAACAAATAGATACTGCATTTATAGGGGTCATAGTTCTTTTTAATATATTTGAAAACTTAATATGTTTTAAATATTTTTATATATTTTTATAATGATTATGTGATTCCTATTATTTTAATCAGTATTTCTTATTCCTAGAATTATTTTTTATTTTATTGTATTAATAAATATAGAATGTTTTATCAAATTTATATGAATTGTATATGCCACTGCATTGGTGCTCATAATACGCTGTGTCGCCGTGTCGGGACAGAGGCTGTTTGCCAATTCATCCCTTTCCTATATGCAAATTGAGTGACACATATATTGTACCTCTAGCGTGACCTGGTACGCTTCCTGATGACGGAATACAAAAACGTACGTCGAGGCGCATTACAGGTCACGCAACTGACGTTACTTCCGGTCCCGCTTGGTTGGCTGTTGCTAGAGGTGGAACGCACGCCAGCTCTCACAGGACCAGGATTTCCATTCATTTGATCCACGCCATTACAGCCTCAGTGCCGGGTTCGGGGCACTTTCAAAGTAAGCGTGCATTTGGCTTTTGTACATTTTAATTATTCATTAAATAGGATTACACAATTTTCGGCTTCTCTTTTCTTATTTGCTTAGCACCGGAGTTATCTCAGAGCATTATATCGCCTGTACAGCTGATACCACCTTCCATACTACCCAGCAAGTGGATACTTGCAGAAAGCGTATTAGACCTATTTTTTTGTTAAAAGGGTCAACTCTTTGGGGTAAGCTGCCATCTTTATCATAGCACTATCGGGTGATATTGATTATGGTGAAGGTGGATTATAAAGTTACGAGATTTATTTGATCATCAGTTTGAACATTGAGCACTTGGAAGATTCCTAACATATGCAGAGAGTTCTTTTGATTAAGATTGTGCACTACTGCTGGGAGGACTTTTTGTGTTTATTTTTGGACTTTTTTCTGCACATTGTTTATTGCACAATTCATATTTTGAGTATGGTTACTTTATTGCTTGTTCCTATCTGTTGGGTAGGACTGCGTTCATCACTTTACATATATATTGTTCATTTTCCTTTTTTGGCCTATTCATTAGCACTATTGAGATAGGTGGGTGTTATTTATCTAATTTCACGTACAACATATTTAGGGGTCCTTTTACAATTATTTTGGGACTCGAATTAGCGCCCTCCCATTTACCAATTTTTCACTTTGTTTTCAGCGATCACTGATTATTTGAGGAGCAGCTTAATTTATTCATTAATATTTGGCGCAGGTTTTTTTATTATAACAATATGTACAGGAGAGGAGTGCGGAGTGTATGGAGGTGGGTAATATGTACCGGAGAGGAGTGCGGAGTGTATGGTGGGGGTAATATGTACAGGAGAGGAGTGCAGAGTGTATGGAGGTGGGTAATATGTACAGGAGAGGAGTGTGGAGTGTATGGTGGGGGTAATATGTACAGGAGAGGAGTGCGGAGTGTATGGAGGTGGGTAATATGTACAGGAGAGGAGTGTGGAGTGTATGGTGGGGGTAATATGTACAGGAGAGGAGTGCGGAGTGTATGGAGGTGGGTAATATGTACAGGAGAGGAGTGCAGAGTGTATGGAGGTAGGTAATATGTACAGGAGAGGAGTGTGGAGTGTATGGTGGGGGTAATATGTACAGGAGAGGGGTGCGGAGTGTATGGAGGTGGGTAATATGTACAGGAGAGGAGTGCGGCGTGTATGGAGTTGGGTAATATGTACAGGAGAGGAGTGCGGCGTGTATGGCGGGGGGTAATATGTACAGGAGAGGAGTGCGGAGTGTATGGTGGGGTTAATATGTACAGGAGAGGAGTGCGGCGTGTATGGCGGGGGGTAATATGTACAGGAGAGGAGTGCGGAGTGTATGGCGGGGGTAGTTAGTAGAGAGAGGAGGAAGAGGAGTGCAATACCACCTCCTGATAGTCTGTCAGCCACTACTATACCACCTTGGTGGTGGGGCACTCCGAAGGATGTAAGGGGGCACTCTGGAGGAAGTAAAGAGACACTCTGGAGGCACTAAGGGGGCACCCTGGAGGTTGTAAGGGAGGATGAAATGGGGCATTCTGGCGGTACTAACTTAGTCAGAGCCCCCCTACATCCTCCGGGGTGCCCCCTTAGTGCCTCCTTACATCCTCTGTAGTGACCCCTTACATCCTCCTCCAGAGTGCCCCCTTACATCCTCTTCCAGAGTGCCCCCTTAGTACTACTGTACTAAGGGGCACTCTGAAGAAAGTAAAGGGGCACTCTGGAGAAAGTAAGGGGAGGGAGTAAGGGAGCACTCTGGAGGAAGTAAGGGGCACTCTGGAGGCACACAGATAGTACCTCCAGAGTGCCCCCTGCAGAGAGTCCTGAGGAGTGATGGCCATTAATCCATGCCAGGTGAATGTTGGGAAAAGCAGAGCACACCACCCACCTCATGACTGCCCTATTCCACTACTGCTTGCTCTCTCCCTGCCACAGCCGTGACATAAGCCCGGTCCAGCCTGTGGTGTATGTCCCCATGTTATCTGTACCTGAATTACTGCAGTTCCTCCGGGGGATGCTGCACCCACTGCTGCTCAGGTCAGGGCGGTGAGGTCTTATCCCACTCCCTCCTGGGCTGGGATGAGCTGTGTACAGAGTGCATGGTTCTGGGATGAGCTGTGTACAGAGTGCAGGGTTCTGGGATGAGCTGTGTACAGAGTGCAGGGTTTCTAGGATGAGCTGTGTACAGAGGGCAGGCTTCTGGGATGAGCTATGTACGGAGTGTAGGGTTTTGGGATGAGCTATATAAAGGGTCCACGGTTCTGAGATGAGCTATATAAAGGGTCCACGGTTCTGAGAATAGCTATATACAGGGTTCTGGGATGAGCTATATACAGGGTGCAGGGTTCTGGGATGAGCTATATACAGGGTTCAGGGTTCTGGGATGAGCTATATACAGGGTGCAGGGTTCTGAGGTGAGCTATATACAGGGTGCAGGGTTCTGAGGTGAGCTTTATAAAGGGCGCAGGGTTCTGAGGTGAGCTATATACAGGATGCAGCAGAGGCGTAAGTAGAACCTTCAGGGCCCTGGTGCAAGAAACCATGAAGGGCCCCCGACCTCTGGCCTGGGCCATTCCCTCCGAGCCCAGAGGGGGGCAGTATAATGTAAAATGGGATAGGTGGCAGTGGAGGGCAGTATAATGGAAGGGGGGCAGTATTATGGGAGGGAGTGGTAGCGGAGGGCAGTATGATGGGAGGAGGGGCAGTGGAGGGCAGTATGATGGGAGGGGGCAATAGAGGGCATGTGGGAGGGGGGTTAGTGGAGGGAAGTATGATGGGAGGGGGTCTAGTGGAGGGCAGTATAATGTAAATGGGAGGGGTGGCAGTGGAGGGCAGTATAATGGGAGGGGGGTAGTGGAGGGCAGTATAATGGGGGGGCTGGGGTAGTGGAGGGCAGTATGGGGGGACTGTACAGCATGAATGGAGGGGGGCAGTGTATGGGAGGTAGCAGCGTATAATGGGGGGTAGTGGAGGGGAGGGATGGCAGTGGAGGGCAGTATAATGGGAGGGGGGTAGTGGAGGGCAGTATAATGTAAATGGGAGGGGTGGCAGTGGAGAGCAGTATAATGGGAAGGGGCAGTATGATGGGAGGGGGTGGTAGTGGAGGGCAGTATAATGGGGGAGGGGTTAGTGGAGGGCAGTATAATAGGAGGGGTGGCAGTGGAGGGCAGTATAATGGGAGGGGGCAGTATGATGGGAGGGGGTGGTACTGGAGGGCAGTATAACAGGGGGGTTAGTGGAGGGCAGTATAATAGGAGGGGTGGCAGTGGAGGGCAGTATAATAGGAGGGGTGGCAGTGGAGGACAGTAAAATGGGAGGGGTGGCAGTGGAGGGCAGTAAAATGGGAGGGGTGGCAGTGGAGAGCAGTATAATGGGAAGGGGCAGTATGATGGGAGGGGGTGGTAGTGGAGGGCAGTATAATGGGGGAGGGGTTAGTGGAGGGCAGTATAATAGGAGGGGTGGCAGTGGAGGGCAGTATAATGGGAGGGGGCAGTATGATGGGAGGGGGTGGTACTGGAGGGCAGTATAACAGGGGGGTTAGTGGAGGGCAGTATAACAGAGGGGTTAGTGGAGGGCAGTATAATAGGAGGGGTGGCAGTGGAGGGCAGTATAATAGGAGGGGTGGCAGTGGAGGACAGTAAAATGGGAGGGGTGGCAGTGGAGGGCAGTAAAATGGGAGGGGGTGGTAGTGGAGGGCAGTATAATGGGGGGGTTAGTGGAGGTCAGTATAATGGGAGGGGTGGCAGTGGAGGGCAGTATAATAGGAGGGGTGGCAGTGGAGGACAGTAAAATGGGAGGGGGCAGTGAAGGGCAGTATAATGGGAGGGGGGCAGTATGATGGGAGGGGGTGGTAGTGGAGGGCAGTATAATGGGGGGGAGTATAATGTAAATGGGATGGGTGGCAGTGGAGAGCAGTATAATGGGAGGGGGGTAGTGGAGGGCAGTATAATGTAAATGGGAGGTGTGGCAGTGGAGGGCAGTATAATGGGAGGGGGCAGTATAATGTAAAATGGGAGGGGTGGCAGCGGAGGGCAGTATAATGGTAGGGGGGCAGTATTATGGGAGGGGGTGGTAGCAGAGGGCATTATGATGGGAGGGGGGCAGTGGAGGGCAGTATAATGGGAGGGGGTTAGTGGAGGGCAGTATGATGGGAGGGGTGGTAGTGGAGGGCAGTATAATGGGAGGGGGTAGTGGAGGGCAGTATGATGGGAGGGGTGGTAGTGGAGGGCAGTATGATGGGAGGGAGGGCAGTATGATGGGAGGGGTGGTAGTGGAGGGCAGTATAATGGGAGGGGGGTTAGTGGAGGGCAGTATGATATAAGGGGTGGTAGTGGAGGGCAGTATGATAAGAGGGGTGGTAGTTGAGGGCAGTATGATGGGAGGGGTGGTAGTGGAGGACAGTATGATGGGAGGGGTGGTAGTGGAGGGCAGTATGATGGGGCGGGGGTTAGTGGAGGGCAGTATAATAGGAGGGGTGGCAGTAGAGTGCGGTATAATGGCAGGGGGGCAGTATGATGGGAGGGGGTGGTAGTGGAGGGCAGTATAATAGGGGGAGTTATTGATGGGCAGTATAATAGGAGGGGTGGCAGTGGAGGGCAGTACAATAGGAGGGGTGGCAGTGGAGGGCAGTATGTTGGGAGGGGTGGTAGTGGAGAGCAGTATAATGTACAGCATGACTGGAGTCTGGAGGGGGCAGTGTATGGGAGGGAGCAGAGTTACCATGAGCTACTCAGAGTTAGGGCAGTGCAGGGAGCATTTTGCCTACCTTTCTTCCAGTGCAGGAACAGCCATCAGGTAAGAGCCGTAGTCGGGGGCGGAGCTTAGGCGCGAGGACGCCGAGGAGGAATCCTCCTCCGGCTCGCTCGGAATCCTGGGGCTCCACTCTCCTGCTTGTCATGACGTCACTGGTTGTTAGACGCTAGTCGGGCCATGCCTAGCAACCAGTTGTTTTGGCAGTGAGCCAGGCAGCGTCTGGGGGTGAAATGAAGCGGTCTCGGACAGAACTAGCACAGCGGGCAGTGAGGGACAGTGGCAATGCGGTTGCAATTTTTAGGGGGCATCAGATCGGCCAAGGGGGCAATTCAGGGACACTTTATTGTCCCGGAATGAAGGTGCCCGGGACCAGGGACAAAGATGTCAATTACAGGATAATCCCGGGCAATCCGGGACACGTGGGCACCCTAGTCTCTCTGCACATGACATGGACAAGACCAAAGTATTCTATGCAGATCAAATCTGCACCATCTTCCATCAATTCTTATGCATGAATGTTGTGAACAAGTCCCAACTGTTCCCAGTCTGCTATCCTATTTATCAGTCACAATATTTGGGAGTTTTGTTGAAGTTCAGTAATGCCGCGTACACATGCCCGTTTTTCTCGTCGAGAAAAACGACATTATTTCCTTTCGACGAGAAAAACGATCATCTGTGGGCTTTCTGCCGTTATTTTCGACGAGAAAAACGGCATTAAAAACGACGAGAAAAATTAGAACATGTTCTAATTTCTCTCGTCGTTTTTTTCGACATGTTTTCCGTGGCAGTGTTTCCCATAGGGAAACACTGCCACGAAGCCCACACACGGTCGTTTTTTTCGACCAAAAAAAATTACATTTAAAACGGCCGTGTGTGTGGGGAACAAGCTGTTCCTCGTTTTTAACGTCGATTTTCTCGGCATAAGGCCTCGTTCACAGCATATGTGCAAAAAATGGAAAATGTGTGCAAATTTGACTTGCTTAAAATATTTTGGGCTTGTTGTAACGCAGGTCTCTGCAGGGACATAAAGAAAACAATTGATTTCTATGTGCACTGTTCACACTATAATGTTGGTGTCAGGTGAGTTCTAATTTTTATTCCATTATTTAAAGCTATTTCTACAATAAACGTGGTTATATCTACAGCTTGCTGATCAGATACGATGTTCCAAGAACTGTAGATCTGATTTTTTTTTTAGGGGTTCCCCGAGATCTCAGACTTTTTGCCAAGGGTTCCTCCACGGTAAAAAGGTTGAGAAACACTGGCCTAACTAGTTACCACAGCTGTTTCATCTGAGTGAAATCCTGAAAACATGACCTGTTGGGGTGCCTTGAGGACTGGAGTTGAGAAACACTGCCTTAAAGAGACACTGATACAGTTTTTAGCCTTTATGATTTAGTCAATGAACTGGCGGTGGAAGCTCGTATAAGGGGGTGGTGAAAGAAGTCCAAGCAGGTTGATCCAGAATTCCTTTTTCCTGACTATGGGGATTACTCCTCTTTGTACGAGATTATTAAAAGAAATCATAAAACAATATTGTTTACCAGTGTAGCGGGGTCCTAAATTTAGGGGAAGTGTTTGAGTGGTAGTTGTGCTCAAACATTCCAATTGTCAGGATTCTGTCAACCATTTTATCCACAGGGAGAGTATTGGTGTGTTGTTCCCTGTGGCCTGCAGGTGGCACTACCATAGTAGGCCAGGGTTGAACAGCTGATACAGTGCTGTGCCTTGTGTGTCCCCTCTCAGCAGCCATACCGTGGGTGTGGCAGGCCTGCTGTGCATGCTAGGAGAGGATATAAAAGGGACAGACGTTGCCTGTTCGGGAGTCTGTCCGTTCTGTCGTTGTCGGGGGTCCTACCCCAGGATAGTGTTCCTGTCCGCCCTGGGCACTTTTGGCCCAGGGGCGGAGGTCGGTCAATCAGTCCCAGGCACCTTTAGTCCTGGGGTTGCGGCAAAGGCCTTGGGCCCAGCACCTTCGGCTGGGGCCCATCAAGGATCGAGGAATCCCAGGGTGCCGCCTTGCGAGGGGACCCGTATCTTAGACGAGGAGGCCGGGGGAGGAACTGTTCTGAGGGACTGGTGAGAAGTCACGGTGAAGGAAGGGTCCCGGTAACTCTCTGGAGGGATGTCTTCTCCTTACATAGAGGCCAAGTTTTGAAGATTAAATTCACCAGGTCTGTGACAGAGACCAAGTTCACCAGGTCTGTGGCAGAGACCAAGTTCACCAGGTCTGTGGCAGAGACCAAGTTCACCAGGTCTGTGGCAGAGACCAAGTTCACCAGGTCTGTGTCTAGGGATGCCACCTGTCCAGGATTCACCCGGACAGTTCGGGTTTGCAATCATGTGTCCGGGTTTCAGACTGTCTGAAACCCGGACACATTATTTAGACTGGACTTTGGCTTCCCAGCAGGGTTGCTGGCTGCAGTTGTCTAAGCTGAGAGTGTCTGTTACACTCTTTCACACTGCCCAAAGCAGCAATAACAACCCCCCCCCCACACACACACAGACGGGAGAGGAGAGAGGGCTCGATCTGCACCTCTTCCCCCCCACCCCTACCCATCTGTGTCTGCCCACACTCCAATCCCCAGCACTGTGCCTCAGAAAAGGAAAGTTGGGGCTGGAAATTTGAAGTACAGCAGCCTCAGATACATCTGGATGAGAGGTGATGACTGACAAGGGGTGAGTGAGCTCACCATCCATCCCTGTCTGTGATTGAAGTCTCCCCCCTTCTCTCTCCTGCCTCTGAGTACACTAAGGCAAATCAGGGTTTCTCAGAGCACCCCTTACATCAGAGTTCCCCTTTACACCAGAGGCCACAGTGTTTCCCCTTACGTCAGAGTCTTCTCCGTACATCAGAGTTCTCAGTGTTTCCCCTTAAATCAGAGTCCCCAGAGCATCCCTTATGTCAGAGTCTGCAGAGTCCCCCCTTACAGTGAAAGGGAACTCTGCGAGTTCAGATGTAAAAGGGGAACTCTTGTTATTAACTTCATATGATTAGAAATGTTATTTAATAGCAAAATACATGTATATAGCTTATACTTTAAATACAAAATGCTGTGCGCCGCTAAGGCCTCATGCCCACTGGCGTTTTTACAGCTGCGTTTTTTGCAGCTTAAAAACGCCTGTCCATGTTATTGTAAATATTTTATTTTATTTAAAAAAAAAAAAAAAAACGTCAGAGCTAAAAACGCGACCGCGCGTTAGTGCGCGTTTTTTGCGCGTTAGTGCGCGTTTTTGCGCGTTTTTTGACGCTCGCGTTTTTTCCTGCCAAATTCTGACGCTGAGGAACGCACTGGCCCTGGGTTTTTTTTACAGCTTACAAACGCCTATGCTCTTTACAGCTCAAAAACGCCTAGGTGGGCATGAAGCTATAGACTAACATGGACAGGCGTTTTTAAGCTGTAAAAAACGCTCAAAAACGCGGCTGAAAAAACGCCCGTGGGCATGAGGCCTAAAGTGTTCGGGTTTGACTTGAAGAAAAGGTGGCAACCCTATCTGTGGCAGAGACCAAGTTCACCAGGTCTGTGGCAGGGACAAAGTTCACCAGGTCTGTGGCAGGGACAAAGTTCACCAGGTCTGTGGCAGGGACAAAGTTCACCAGGTCTGTGGCAGGGACAAAGTTCACCAGGTCTGTGGCAGGGACAAAGTTCACCAGGTCTGTGGCAGAGACCAAGTTCACCAGGTCTGTGGCAGAGACCAAATTCACCAGGTCTGTGGCAGGGACCAAATTCAACCGAGTCTGTGGCAGAGACTGAGTTTAAGTTAGAGTACCATTTGGCTGCTAGTCCCTACCTAGGGAGACTATCCATTTGGGCTGAGTCTGCTTGAGAAGCCGAGCAGTGAAGTGATTGTGTTTGTGCCTGGACCTCGCCCACATCTTATGCTGTTCTGTCCTTTATTCCAACCTTTTCCTATCAGAAACAGTTTTTTTACCAAAAGAGAAAATAAACTCTGTGTTGGAGTTGCAGCTGGTGTGGACATTCAAGTTACTGAGGGGGAACAAGGACTTATCTCTGTCATTTGTGGAGGTGAGAAACATTCTCTGACTTTCTGACTGTGGAGACCCATCAACAACACTGCTCGACCTCCTCATACGGGAGGGTACGGGCTTGTGGCGGGGGGTGTGCTCCTGTCTGCCTGCGAGGAGCCAAAACCAGGTGAAAGAGAGGGGGGGTGCCGCTACACCAGTAACATATGATTCCGTTGGTATAGGAGGCCTTAAAGAGGAACTGCAGTCTGCTCACATAATTTGTCATAAAAACATCTTTGCCATTCTGAAGCTTCCCTCCAACCACTTTACAGATTTTCTTTTATATATACTGTGATTCTGTACTTGCCAAATATGCTGCAAAAAATCTCCCTCCACTGAGTTTGGTTGCAACCATTTTAACTGTGGGCAGCTGAAGCTGCTGACTGTTCACTACCTGGATTTACAGAGACACACAGAGGCACACCTCCAGCTCTGCCGCTCTCATTGGCCCTCTTATGACTCACCCCCCTCTTTTCCTAGCAAACTCTCACAGGAGTAAAAGAGAGAGCTGTGCATGATATCATAAGTCTAGGCTTTTTACCAGATAAGAAACAGGAAGTGGGCTGTATAAGGTACAGTGGTACCCTGGATTACGAGCATAATCCGTTCCAAGAGAATGCTCGTAATCCAAAGCACTCGCATATCAAAGCAAATTTCCCCATAGAAGTCAATGGAAACAAAGATAATTTGTTCCGCATTGACTTCTATGGCATGCAATACTGCATGTGGTCAGAGGTGGGGGGGCGCTGAAGAGCCTTGGAAATACTCGGGGACAGCTCGGCTGATCTCGGAAACCATCGGAAAGATACGGAAACACTAGGGAACTGAGTATTTCTAAACCGTTCCGAGCGCCCCCGCACCTCTGGCCAAATGCGGTACTGCACACCACATTAGCTTGAATTTTTCTAGTTTTGCGTGACAAACACTCACTAACCGAGTCAGAATTTAAAAAAATTGCTCTTTTTTCAAAACGCTCGTTAACAGCGTTACTTGTAAACCAGGGTTCCACTGTATTTACTGGCAGAAAAAAAAAATTTGCACTCTCCAAAGTCAAAACAACAAGGGCAGAAGATTTAATAGATGGAAAGTTGAAGAAATGACTGAAGTTCCACTTTAAATGCGGCCCTTGACATCGGCAAAGGACTGCACATAATTTTTAGCAAGTATATTGCTACAGAAGACTGTCAGGGATTGCAAATATACTACAAGAGTCGTGGCAGACTGAGGACATGCTTCAGGAGACGGTCATAGCCTCAAGTCACATTACAGGAGACTGCTTGGGATCACCGCTATTATAGACTCTTTACGCTACAGTATTTGTAGCTGCTGACTTTAAATTTTTTCTAAAGGAGACTGGAGCTTCTCTTTTATATAAGGACACTTACCTGTCCAGGGATCCAGCGCTTCCCTCGCCCGCGCCCTTTCTTCCAAAAGCTTTGGGTCACTATCGCTGGCATCTTAACTAAGGGAAACCAGCTGTGAAGCCTTGCAGCTTCACACTGCGCATGTGCAGGTCGCGCTGCACTTTTTGAATGATCTTGCAGTCTTCTGGGACCTGTGATGTGTCCCAGATGGCTGCGTGCAAGAGGGTGGTTGGTGAACTTCTGCTCAGATCACTACAACGGACAAGCGAGTTGAGATCTTGAGGTCGAACTAAGGATGGGCCAACATCCCAAATGCAAATGAGAAAAGCAAGGGACATTTAAGGCCCTGGTGATTGTGTGTACAGTCACCACAGATACTACTGTAGCGGGGTGTTGCTTTAAGAACCCAGAGACTACCATACCAAGGGTGCTTTGCCCATGCAAGGACTGCTGGGGTGGGCTATTTAACTGAGGGGCGGACCGGAGTTCGGTCTCTTTGGACATCGCCCGCCCAGCAAGTGGAACTCTGTGCTGAGTCTGTTGTTCCTGACTGGGCCTGAAGTTTAGGCCTTGTGCTTCCAAAGAGCCTTCCGTTTCCACTGAGGAGCTTGAGGGACGTCTCATCCTGCTACTCATCTACTACTTCCAGGAGGACCGAAGACCCGGGTGTCGTGGAACCTGTGTACTGAGACACAGCTACGGAAGATACGGATGTGGACTGGTCCGGTTGGGTGAGAGAGCACCTGCTCAGAGATTAGTACAGGATCTCTAGGCCCAGTGTTTGTTGTTCAGGACCCATCATTTAGAGTTTGCATCTGCACGCCGGAGGGACAGTGCATTGAGTAGCATTAGTGACTTTACTCTATTCCTCAAGTTTATAAGTTCCTATTCCTGTGGATTACAATTTGTCTCCAAAAGTGCACCACCATTTGCTAGCGAAGATCCATCTCCACGGAACCTACACATAGAACAGTCAGGCCTGACTTCTACGTTTAGACATTACTGGGCGCCATCTTGCCCACGAGGGAGGGGAGCTGCAAGCGGGGTCTGTTAGTTGTGTGTGTACAGAATTGTATATCTGTTTATTTGCTGAATACCTTTTATTGCAGGGCTCTGCATATGCTAATGTATACAGTTTATCTGCTTAACCATTTTGTTCAGTAAAAGTACCAGGATTAAGCAGACAAGTTGTTGGTGTGATTACTTTGCTGAGGGGACGGTCAGTGCCAGTTATACAATATCACTGTGTGCATTTATTGCCGGATTGCGTGACCTAAAGTTACAGGTCTCACAATTCTATCATCCCCTACTAGCTGTGCCAAGGGAGGGTAGAGCCAGTTGCTGAGGGTTGACAGCGGTGTGCTACAGGCCCGAAAATCATACCAGCTGCTCTCTTAGCTGGGGGTATCGCTACACTATATAGTCATAGTAAAGAGTAGAAAAAAGTATGAAAAAATATAATTTTATTATAGAAAGATAAAAAATATTGTCAAAATACATGTAAACATAATACGTGGCTGTGCATATGCATGTCAAAATGACACAACAAGGCTGTATACTACTGAAGGGTTCTGGACCACTGTGATGGAGAAACGGAGTCCTTGAACCACGCCCATAGAATGCATTAAGATAAAAAAAAAAAACATTCTGACTTCAGAACCACTTAGGGTGACCACATTTCCAAACTGCCATTCAGGGACACCCCCCCCCCCCCCAAAAAGATGATTTTTGACCAAAAAAAAAAAATGCACATTTTTGGGGCAGGGGTGTATCATGAAATCAGCGGGCCCGTGTGCGAGATCAAAAGTGTCATGGTGAACAGTGGACATGTCTTAAATTGCGCTAAATATTGGGCGTGTCTTAGAGGGGGTGTTGTTAAAGAGAGTCTGAGATGACTTATATAGTGCAGAATGTGATAATGTTAAATAGGGAATGCAGAGTGTATGGCGGGGGTAATATGTACAGGAGAGGAGTGCGGAATGTATGGCGGGGGTAATATGTACAGGAGAGGAGTGCGGAATGTATGGCGGGGGGTAATATGTACAGGAGAGGAGTGTGGAGTGTATGGCGGCGGGTAATATGTACAGGAGAGGAGTGCGGAATGTATGGCGGGGGGTAATATGTACAGGAGAGGAGTGCGGAATGTATGGCGGGGGGTAATATGTACAGGAGAGGAGTGCGGAATGTATGGCGGGGGGTAATATGTACAGGAGAGGAGTGCGGAGTGTATGGCGGGGGGTAATATGTACAGGAGAGGAGTGCGGAGTGTATGGCGGGGGGTAATATGTACAGGAGAGGAGTGCGGAATGTATGGCGGGGGGTAATATGTACAGGAGAGGAGTGCGGAATGTATGGCGGGGGGTAATATGTACAGGAGAGGAGTGCGGAATGTATGGCGGGGGGTAATATGTACAGGAGAGGAGTGCGGAGTGTATGGCGGGGGGTAATATGTACAGGAGAGGAGTGCGGAGTGTATGGCGGGGGGTAATATGTACAGGAGAGGAGTGCGGAATGTATGGCGGGGGGTAATATGTACAGGAGAGGAGTGCGGAATGTATGGCGGGGGGTAATATGTACAGGAGAGGAGTGCGGAATGTATGGCGGGGGGTAATATGTACAGGAGAGGAGTGCGGAATGTATGGCGGGGGGTAATATGTACAGGAGAGGAGTGCGGAATGTATGGCGGGGGGTAATATGTACAGGAGAGGAGTGCGGAATGTATGGCGGGGGTAATATGTACAGGAGAGGAGTGCAGAATGTATGGCGGGGGGGGGGTAATATGTACAGGAGAGGAGTGCGGAATGTATGGCGGGGGTAATATGTACAGGAGAGGAGTGCGGAATGTATGGCGGGGGTAATATGTACAGGAGAGGAGTGCGGAATGTATGGCGGGGGGTAATATGTACAGGAGAGGAGTGCGGAATGTATGGCGGGGGTAATATGTACAGGAGAGGAGTGCGGAATGTATGGCGGGGGGTAATATGTACAGGAGAGGAGTGCGGAATGTATGGCGGGGGTAATATGTACAGGAGAGGAGTGCGGAATGTATGGCGGGGGTAATATGTACAGGAGAGGAGTGCGGAATGTATGGCGGGGGTAATATGTACAGGAGAGGAGTGCGGAATGTATGGCGGGGGGTAATATGTACAGGTGAAGAGTGCGGAGTGTATGGCGGTGGGTAGTATGTACAGGAGAGGAGTGCGGAATGTATGGCGGGGGTAATATGTACAGGAGAGGAGTGCGGAATGTATGGCGGGGGTAATATGTACAGGAGAGGAGTGCGGAATGTATGGCGGGGGGTAATATGTACAGGTGAAGAGTGCGGAGTGTATGGCGGTGGGTAGTATGTACAGGAGAGGAGTGCGGAATGTATGGCGGGGGTAATATGTACAGGAGAGGAGTGCGGAATGTATGGCGGGGGTAATATGTACAGGAGAGGAGTGCGGAATGTATGGCGGTGGGTAGTATGTACAGGAGAGGAGTGCGGAATGTATGGCGGTGGGTAGTATGTACAGGAGAGGAGTGCGGAATGTATGGCGGGGGTAATATGTACAGGAGAGGAGTGCAGAGTGTATGGTGGGGGGTAATATGTACAGGAGAGGAGTGCGGAATGTATGGCGGGGGTAATATGTACAGGAGAGGAGTGCGGAATGTATGGCGGGGGGTAATATGTACAGGTGAAGAGTGCGGAGTGTATGGCGGTGGGTAGTATGTACAGGAGAGGAGTGCGGAATGTATGGCGGGGGTAATATGTACAGGAGAGGAGTGCGGAATGTATGGCGGTGGGTAGTATGTACAGGAGAGGAGTGCGGAATGTATGGCGGTGGGTAGTATGTACAGGAGAGGAGTGCGGAATGTATGGCGGGGGGTAATATGTACAGGAGAGGAGTGCAGAGTGTATGGTGGGGGGTAGTTAGTGGAGAGAGGAGGAAGAGGAGTGAAATACCACCTACCTGCCAACTACACTGACCTACCTGACCCCTAAATGACCTGTCCACTACACTGACCCCTGCACTGACCTACCTGACCACTATAACCTACCTTCCCTCTACACTGACCTACCTGAACCCCCTGACCACTACACTCCTTCTTGCAGTACTCACACTACTGACTACTCCCCCACACAAACACAAGGTAGATCGGTGGATTTCACTCACCACTCCAGGCCAGGACCCCATCAATGAAGATCATCCATAGGTAACTGCTATCTCCCAGTCGCTCCTTGATATCCCCCGCAGGCCGAGAACTCCGCCAGCAGTCGCTGCACGCTCGTCTGCACCGAGCACCGCCCCTCCCACTCACACACACGGACCGCCCATGGCAAGGCATCATGGGGCACAGGAGGACAGGCTGGACCAATGGAGTCCCGGTGGGCGGGGGGAAGCGCGGCCCGGGTGCTGACTGCTGAGGAGTCTGCCTCATTAAAGATAACAGGGGCTGCTGAAGCCTGGAGGAAGTCACTCTTGGGACAGCAATGGCAGCACAGGATTGGAATAAGGCCGCCTACACGCAGGGGAGAGAGCACTGGCTTGGCTGGCCACCCCCACGCTACACTAATGGGCTGGCCCGGCCGGATGACATAATGCATCAGTCATTCCGGGATACTATATTGTCCCGCAATGAGGGTGTCCGGGACCCGGGACAGATCTGCTAATTGCGGGAATGTCCCGGGCAATCCGGGATACGTGGGCACCCTAGAACCACTTTAATGGTAGGTAAACTTAAAAGGATAGTTCATCTTTACAAAAAAACTGCCTATGCAGGTAGGGATGTTTGTAGATTAAAACAAACTGTGCAGCTCTGACTAAAGTTGAATAATGCCCTTGCTATAGGTGTAGGCCATTTACATACCTTATGAAGCCTGACTGGAATACTCCCAGGACGTGGGCCTAGTCATGTCTGCTCACCTCCACTATCACAGGAGTGAGTTCTTTCTCTGATTTAAACCTCCTCACATACTCTCTCTCCCCCTTGATGCAGCAGCTCTGAGCTCAGCATGTGAGAGTTTACTACTGTGATGGTGGAGGTGAGTAGTGACGACTAGGCCTAACTTAGCAACGTCCTGGGAGTATTCCAGTCAGGCTCCATAAGGTATGTAAGAGCTTTATTCAACTTTAGTCAGTGCTGCACAGTTTGATTTTATCTACAGATGCCCCTTATCTGCATAGGCAGTTTTGTGGTAAAGGTGAACTATACCTTTAAGTACTTAAAGACCGCCCGCCTTAGATATACTGCGCAAGGACGGCCCTATTGCGTGAAACAACCTACCTGTAAGCAATTTCGTGCAATAGACACCGGCGGCGCGCACGCACTGCTTGGCCAGAGGGGGAGCCAATCAGTGGGTCCTGCGAATGCGATGTCCGTCAGGACCCGCCGATCATTTCTCAGAGAGGCAGAACGGAGATCTGCCGATGTAAACAAGGTAGATCGGCATTCTGACAGGGGGGGGAACATAGTGATCTTGTGTTCCTGCTAAGTAGGAACACAGATCTCTGTGTTCACCCAGTCAGTCCATCCCCCACACAGTTAGAAAGCACCTCCTAGGGACACACTTAACCCTTTGATCGCCCCTGGTGTTAACCCCTTGCCTGCCAGTGTCATTAGTACAGTAACAGTGCATATTTTTAGCACTAATCACTGTAATTATGTCACTGGTTCCCAAAAAAGTGTCAGTTAGGTGTCTGATTTGTACGCTGTAATGTCGCAGTCCTGCTAAAAATCGCTGATCGCTGCCATTACTAGTAAAAAAAATAATAAATATAAATGGCATAAAAATATCCTCTATTTGGTAGACACAATAACTTTTGTGCAAACCAATCAATATATACGCCTATTGGGATTTTTTTTACCAAAACTATGTAGCAGAATACATATTGGCCTCAATTGATGAAGAAATGTGATTATTTTTTTTTTATTATTGGATATGTTTTATAGCAGAAAGTAAAAAATATATATATATATATATATATATATATATATATATATATTTTTTTTTTTCAAAATTGTCACTTTTTTGTGTTTATAGTGCAAAAAATAAAAAAAACGCAGAGTTGATCAAATACCACCAAAAGAAAACTATTTATGGGGGGAAAAAAAAGGACGTCAATTTTATTTGTGTACAGCGTCACACGCGCAATTGTCAGTTAACCACTTCAATACAGGGATTTTTGTACCACTTCCATACCGGGCCTATTCTGGCACTTCTCTCCTACATGTACAAATCATCATTCTTTTGCTAGAAAATTACTCAGAACCCCGAAACATTATATATGTTTTTTTAGCAGACACCCTAGGGAATAAAATGACGGTCATTGCAACTTTTTTTCTTGCACGATGTTTGCGCAATAATTTTTCAAACGCCTTTTTAAAAATAAAAAAAAAATGGTTTCATGAATTAAAAAATAACAAAAAACAGTAAAGTTAGCCCAATTTTTTGGGAAAATATGAAAGATGATGTTACGCCGAGTAAATAGATACCTAACATGTCACGCTTTAAAATTGCGCACACTCATGGAATGGCGCCAAACTTCGGTACTTAAAAATCTCCATAGGCGACACTTTATTTTTTTTTACAGGTTACCAGGTTAGAATTACAGACGAGGTCTAGTGCTAGAATTGTTGCACGTGCTCTAACGCACGCGGCGATACCTCACATGTGTGGTTTGAACGGCGTTTACATATGTGGGCGACTTACGTGTGCATTCGCTTCTGATCGCGAGCTACCGGGGACAGGGGCGTTTTAATTTTTTTTTTTTTATAATTTTTTTTTTTTTTTTTTACAATTATTTTACTTTTTTTTTTTGATCACTTTTATTCCTATTACAAGGAATGTAAACATCCCTTGTAATAGGAATGTGTGTGAGAGGTCCTCTTTATTGAGAGATGCAGGGTCAATAAGACCCCACATCTCTCCTCCAGGCTGGAAAGCATGAGATCAGTGAAATTTTTTTCACTGATCTCATACTTACTAGCCACAATGGCGGCTTTGTTTACATTTGAGGACCCGGGCGTGACGTCATCACATCGCACCCGGGCCTCCGACGATCATAGAGATGACTGGTGACCATCTGGTCACCAGTCATCTCTATGTTCGTCACGTGATCCACCAACGGTGCCGGAAGATTCTCTCCGGGTCCCCGATCGCACGGGAGAGCCCGGAGAAGCACCGGATGGCGGCGGGAGGGGGGGTGTCCTCTCCCGCCGCCTATAAGAAAGATCAATCGGCGAAACCGCCGCTATGATCGTTCTTATGGTGCACAGAATCGCTGGCACTTCAAAAGGATATCTGAATGATGCCTCTAGCTGCAGGCATCATTCAGATATCCCCCTACAAAGCCAGAACGTCATATGACGTCCACCCAGGATGGGAGATCCCATCTTTGGACGTCATTTGACTATGGTTGGGTAGGGAAGTGGTTAAAATAACGCAGTGCCGTATCGCAAAAAATGGCCTGGTCATGAAGGGGGTAAAACCTTCCAGGGCTGAAGTGGTTAAAGGGGTTGTAAACCCTCGTGTTTTTTCACCTTAATGCATCCTATGCATTAAGGTGAAAAAACGAATGTCAGTCAGTGGCCCAGCCATTGGCTCCCGCTGCTGTCAATCAAATCCAATGACGCGACTGCCGGGGGGCGGGGCCGAGTCCTGCAATCGGCGGCTATGGATGCCAAATGCTGGACTCGGGAGGGTGCCCGCAAGGTAACCCCCTTGGGAGAGCGCTTCTCCTAGGGGGTTATCTAATGTGGGGAGGATCAGCGAGAGCCGCCGAGGGACTCCAGAAGAGGACGATCGGGGCCACACTGTGCAAAACGAACTGCGCAGTGGAGGTAAGTATGACATGTTTGTTATTTAAAAAAATAAAAAATTAAACCTTTAGTGACACTTTAAAGTGGAGTTCCACCCAAAAATTGAACTTTTTGGAACCCTTCCCCCCTCTGGTGTCACATTTGGCACCTTTCAGGGGGGAGGGGGGAGCAGATACCTGTCTAATACAGGTATTTGCTCCCACTTCCTGGCATAGATCACCTCAGTGATCTACGCTACTTCTGGCGCCCACTTTGTGCCCCCGCTGGCTTCTGGGAGACACACGGCTCCCAGAACACAGCTGGGACCAGTGAAGACGCGCAGCGCTACTCGCGCATGCGCAGTAGGGAACCGGGAAGTGAAGCCGCAGCGCTTCATTTCCTGATTCCCTCACCGAGGATGGCGGCAGGGGCAGCCGAGAGCCGAGTGATTGCTCGGCCTCGCCTGCCGACAACGCGGGCACCGTGGACAGGAAAGTGTCCATATATTAAAAGTCAGCAGCTGCTGTATTTGTAGCTGCTGACTTTTAATATTTTTTTTAAGTGGGACCTCCGCTTTAAGCTTTAAGGCTATTCAGTCAAGTAGGGCAAGGGGAAAGGAGCAACACAAGACCATCTGGTCTATGGTGGGATAAGTAGAAATCCATCACTGGGTAAGAGCAATGTGATTCTCTATTGTGCAGCCTCCTACAGTGTGTGTGGGTTTAGCTGCAGGCGGCCTGGAGAAATTATATATTGTATTTTATGGATTCTCAGAATTAACTAGCAAGGCAAATTAAGACACGGAATGCTAAAAACGAACATCATTGTTTTTCTGCCGGTAGGATGTACTGTGCTTTTACACACAAAATGCTTGATGTTCGACAAGTGGTGTACTTTAGTAATTACATTATATCAGAGTAATATTACTATTTATAACCCCCGGAGAGCCTTCCTTCCTAATTGCTCAGTTATTGGGAATGTATTACTGGGCAGGAAGTGACAAGTCCACTCTGCAGGTCAGGTTCCTTGCTCAGATTTGGCATATCCAGGTGCTGTCCTCACTTCCTAAGGAAACAACAGCCGAGCGTGCTGCCAATAGAATCATTGTAATGTGGAGAAAAACCTGAATTTTATTACAAGAATAATGCAAATGATTTCCCTACAGACCCAGTTGTATAGAATAGATTTTGCTTACATAACACTTCCACTGCTGGCTCCAGTCATTATACACATTACGCTGTATATCCTGACTTTCCTAATACTGTAAAATGGCAGCAAACTGAACCTGTGGAAGGCTTTCCTATTACTAGTATCTCTTCACCTTGTTAAGGTGTGTAGCTCTTCATGCAGGCCCTCCAACATGACCTCCTCTAATAGGTACAGAGCACTCATCTGTCTGCCCTTCTGATTACGCTCACTCGACATACAAGCATACACTTCATTGACTATCATCAGCTGATCTCTATGCGTTCAGGGACAAGTTCCTGGAACACAGAAGATCTGCCACTTTCCACTTCCATTCTTAGGTGTATTAATGCACATTTCTTTCAAGCATAAATATGTAAACCCAACGTTTCATATTCCTGATATGTGCCTGCTATATCATAAACTTGTATGAAAAAGTATCCTGTTCTCTTTGTATTGTGTCTGAAGCACCCTGGCAGGGTGGGGTGGTGAGTGTGGCGTTCCCTTCACACTTTCTCTTCTCCTCTGCGTCTACGCCGGATCCACAATGCTGCCCTTCCAATGGGCAGCCTGGGATACTTCTGTGAGGTGTAGGCCCTAGCCAGCCGAGCTGGGCCCACCAAGCAGTGATGCAGCCTCGGGCTAAAGGTGCCCGGGACTGAAACACACGCACGCACCCCTGACCATGAGGGCCACAAGAGGTGGGGTACGTGCCGAATGTCCTCCAGGACCAAGGGGTCCCCTGGAATACCTCACGCCTAATGGCGTCTGCCCCTTATGTACCCTCTCCCAGCATGCACAGCGGGGACCACTCCCACTATACGGCTGCCGAGAAAGGACACCCAATGGTGCTGTGATATCCCCTGTGGTTCAATCTGAGCCAGCGGTGACACTGCCACCCGCAGGCAACAGGGAACTATACTGCCAGGCAGCATCACACCCAGAGCAGAAGCAAATAATTGAAATTGTAATTGTTATGAGCCTAACTATTGGCTCAGACTACCCCTAAATTTGTACATAGCGACCCCAAATATTGGGAGGGGCGTTACACGTCCTTTGTGTGAAATCCCTGGTGTTCCTGCCAGTCCTTTGCTTTCCTATTAAAAAACTGACCATGGAGAGCACAGCGTGGTCAGTTCTCCAGCTGTGCTGGGAGATCAGCCTACTCTCTTCCAATTATCAGACTTGTCCTAACACCCCCCCCCTGCACAGCCATTCACTGGGAAGCTCAGTGTACTGCTGCTGCTCCTCCCCCAGCTCTTATGAAGCTGAGAACAGAGGGTATGTGATCACTTATAAAAAAGGGAAAAGCAGAGTTAGTTTCTTACCGGTAACTCTGTTTCCAGTAGTCTTCCAAGGCAGCCCTTGAGAGATGGAGCTCCTCCTCACAATCAGGAAACACATTGCCATTAATTATTTTTTCCTCCCCTTAAGAGGCGGTCCCTCAGGTCCCTGGTCAGTCATCCCCGAGAACCGAAGGCCGGAATCTAAAATGATATAATACACAACACAACCCCACAAGGTTAGATATTTTAGGGTGGGATCATGCTGCCTTGGAAGACTACTGGAAACAGAGTTACCGGTAAGAAACTAACTCTGCTTTTCCCCCAGTCGTCTTCCAAGTCAGCCCTTGAGAGGATAACCAAGAACTCACCAGATCTAGGGTGGGACAACGGCTTGGAGGACTTTTCTACCAAAAGCCTGGTCCTGGCTGGAAATCAGATCCAGTCTGTAATGCTGAACAAAGGTTGAGAATCCCTGCAGATTTGTTCTGGAGTGGCTCCTGCCCTTTCTGCCCATGAGGCTGCTGAAGCCCTTGTTGAATGAGCCTTAAGTTCTTTAGGTGGTGTTATTTCCATGACACTATAGCACTCTAGTATGGCTGTCTTGATCCATCTAGCTATTGTCTTTTTAGATGCTTGTTTACCCTTTAGTTGGCCTGCTTATAAGACAAAAAGAGCATCTGATGTTCTAAATTTATTAGTGACTTCTAAATACTGAAGTAGACACCTTCTGACATCAAGAAGACTTAGTTCCTGCTCTTTGCTGTTATTGGGTGAACTGCAAAATGAAGGCAAGACTATATCCTGGGATTTGTGAAAAGTTGACGTCACTTTTGGAGTAAATCCCGGATCTGTTTGGAGGACGATTCGATCGTCATGAATCTTCAAAAAAGGTTCTCTAACAGATAGAGCTTGTATTTCTCATATCCTACGTGCCGTTGTGATGGCTACTAGGAAAACTGTTTTAAGAGTCAATAATCTTAAAGATGTATCTTGTAGTGGTTCGAAGGGAGGTTTGATGATTCCCCTGAGGACCACTGACAAATCCCAAGTGGGACATTTTTGTGTCTTGGGCTTTTTTGTATTTTGCTAATGCCCTGCAAAAATGAGAGACCAACGGGTCCTCTTGTAGTGTCCGTTCTAGATACACCGATAGCGCTGCGATCTGTACTTTCAGAGTACTGAGCGCTAACCCTTTTTCAGAGCCCTGCTGTAAAAATTCAAGGATGGTCGGTGTATCCATTTTTAGTCTTTTGTTTTCAGTGCACCAACTGTTACATTTTCTCCAGATCTTTCTATAGATGGCTCTGGTGTTTTGCTTCCTAACGCTCAGGAGCGTTGTCACCACCTTATCTGAGAGTCCTTTAGATCTCAAGAGATCCTCCTCAGTAACCAGGCCACCCATTTGAAACTCTCTTGTTTTAGGCCTGTCAGGGGTCCCTGACACATCAGATCTTCCCTATGAGGTAGAAGCCATGGCTCTGCTTCCGAGAGACTGAGGAGTTGAGAGAACCAGGCTCTCTTGGGCCAGTATGGTGCGATCAGTATCAGTTTTGTCTCTTCCTGTAGAAACTTCTTTACCACCCGCGGAATCAGATGAACCGGAGGGAAGGCATAGCATAGCTTGAAGTTCCAAGGATTTTGGAGAGCGTCTATCCCAAGAGGATGATCTTGCTGGTTTAGCGAGAAGAAATACTTCACCTGAGCATTCTTCCAAGAGGCAAACAGGTCTATATCTGGAATTCCCCAGCAGGCTGTAATTTTCCTGAACACCTCCGGGTGTAGTACCCATTCCTCTTGGGAGATCTCCTGGCGGCTGAGGAAGTCCACTACTTGGTTGTCTTCCCTTTTTAGATGGACTGCTCCTAGTGATAGCAGGTTCTCTTCTGCCCACCGGCAAATTTTGTTGGAGATGTGGCTTAAGGATGGGCTTCTTGTGCCCCCTTGCTTGTTCACATAAGCCACTGCTGTGGCGTTGTCCGAAAGTATCAGAATGTGACGACTTCTGAGTTGGTTTTGGAAAAACTCTATGGCCTTGGCTATCGCCATAAGTTCTCTCCAGTTCGAAGATGCCTTGGCTTCTTCTGTGGACCATCTCCCCTGACCAGGTTGCCCTGCTAAGTGAACTTCCCAACCCCAACTGCTTGCGTCTGTGGTCAATTTCTGTGAGATCGGAAATGACCAGGCCAGACCCTGATTTAGGTTTGTGTGGACCCTCCACCACCACAGTGACCTCCTCACTGATGTCGGGAGAAAAACCGAGCTGTCCGGATCTACTTTTTGTTTTTTTAAGAGAAAAACTTGAAGTGACCTTAGATGGTACTTTGCCCACTGGACTGCTGGTATTGATGATGTCATCAGACCCAGGACCGACATCATCTCCCTGACAGTTATCGGGAGGTTGTTCTGTATTGAACTCACCCTCTTGCTGAAGTTTTGGATCTTCTCCTCCGGTAGGGAAGTCTTCTGTTCTATGGAGTTGAGCAGATACCCCAGGAACCAAATGTTCTGAGTGGGACACAGGTTGGACTTTTCCACGTTTAGAATCCAGCCTAGTGACTTTAACCACAGTTGAGCTTCTGCGAGGTCTTTTGTCAGCTGTGCCTTTGATGGTGCTGCAAACAGTAGATCGTCTAAGTATGGTATTACGGTCATCTTTTTTAACCTTAGAGGGGCCAGAGCTTCTGCTAACACTTTGGTGAATATCCTTGGGGACGAGGATAACCCGAAAGGAAGAGCTCTTCTCTGGAAATGGTATTCCTTTCCCTCTATCTCCACCGCTAACCTCAGATATCTCTGGGACTCCTCTCGGATGGGAATGTGGAGATATGCATCCCTGAGATCCATGGTCGCCATGAAGGTTTCTGGTTGCAGAATGTTTTTGACCGAAAATATGGATTCCATGCGAAAAATTTTGTATTGAATCGCTTGGTTTAACGGCTTTAAGTTTAGTATTAATCGAAACTTCCCGGAAGGTTTTTTGATCACGAAAATGTGAGAGTAAAAACCCTTTCTTTTTTCCTTCTCTGGGACTGGAGTAAGGACCTTCTGGTCCACCATCTCCCCTAGTAACAGTGGAAGAGCCTTGGCTTTCTCTGGATCCCTGGGAAGTTTTGTTACTAGAAATCTCTCTGGAGGATGACAATTGAATTCCAGAGAGTAGCCCCTTGCGATAATGTCCAAAATAAATTGATTGGCTGTCGTCTTCTGCCATTGGGGTAGGAAGGTAGCCAGTCTTCCCCCTACTGGCACTCTGTTGTCATTGCTTGGTGGTTTGGTTAGAAGAGCCAAAGAGGACATTACTCTTTGGCTTCCCTTTGTGACCCGTCCAGTTTTTCTTAGGGTACTCTTTCTTTTCTTCTTGGGGACGATCTCTTCGCCCACGAAAAAAACTTTTTTGTGGAGGTTTTCGTTTTTCAGCAGGGAAGGCTTTCTCCCTGTCTGCTGTTCTTTCCAAAGCCTCGTCCAGGCCTGAACCAAAAAGCAAATCCCCAGTAAATGGGAAATTGCGCAGCCTTGTTTTGGATGCAGCATCCCCTGTCCAGGTCTTCATCCAAATTGCACGTCTTGCTGCAACTGCTAGTCCACCTGACCTTGCTGCCAGCTTGACGGACTCTGCGGATGCATTCGCAATGTAACCGACTGTTTTGGAGAGAACTGGAAGTGTATTCAGAATCTCCTCCCTCGTCGTACCATTTTTAATATGGTCTTGCAGCTGTGAGAGCCAAAACAGTTTCTTGCCACGCAAGTGGTGGCTAGGGCTGGCTTCAGATTAGCGACACTTGTCTCCCAAGCTCTTTTTAGGATAATGTCACCTTTTTTTATCCATGCCATCTTTTAGGTGTCCCATGTCTTCAAATGCCAATGAAGAATTTTTAGAAACCTTAGAAAGTGGCGCATCCAATTTGGGATTTTTATTCCATACTTCTTTTGGATCTTCACTAAAAGGAAATCGCTTTTTGTGACTGGCCGCAAAAAAAGGTATCCTTTCTGGGTCTGCCCATTCGTTTTTCACGGTATCTGACATTACCGGATGAACTGGGAATACTTTGGATTTTTTCTTCCTCAGACCTTGTGTCAGGGTCACCTGTGGCCAGGTGACAGATGCACACCGTAGGGGGACAGGAGTGCACCGCGAGGTAGTGAACCCTATGGCTGGCTTCTGCGGATAGGAAACTGGGTGGTTGTGGAAAGCGGGACCAGAGGAGCACAACCGGGATCCCAACGGAAGCGAGAGCCAAGATTCCCCAGGGCGCGGAGTCTAAGACCCAGCTGGTCTTCTCCAGGGCCTCTAGTGGTGAGGATGTTACGCTGCAGGCTGGGACCAGGTCGCGGCCCCTGGAGTTTCCTAGCTCACGCCCCGTAGGATAAGGGGAAGCAGCAGCACACGATAGAGAGAACCGAATAACAAGCCGAAGGTCAGGGGCCACAAGCAGACAAGGATAACGAAGAACGAACCGAAGGTCAAGGGTCACGAGCAGACAAGGATAGTCGGGGACAAGCCAATAACGTAACAGAGAGACAGACGTAGCACACGGCAGGCAGGAACCCAAACACACAATGCCTAACAAACACGTTGATCAGCAAAGCAGGCTTGCAGTGCACAGGTTAATATAGTGTTCAGTGATAGGGCCTGGGGTGGAGTCAGGCTGGGAGGAGATTATAAAGGAAGCCAGGTGAAGGAGGTCTGGTCTCTAGATGAACACATGAGGAGGAAGGTAAGATGGCAGACAGACATTAATGCATATCCATGACAGTACCCTCCCTCTTACGAGGCCTCCCCCTTCCCCGCCTGGGCCCAGGTTTAGAGGGAAACTTCAGATGAAACTCCTTTAACAGACGAGGTGCAAAGACCTCAGATGCAGTGATCCAAGACCTCTCCTCAGGACCAAACCCTTTCCAATGAACGAGGTACTGAAGAACGCCTTTACAGAGTCGGGAGTCCAGAATTTGACTGATCTCGTACTCCTGATTATCCTCAGAGACAGGCGCCACGGTAGGGAGAGGACGAGAGAATTTATTGAGGACTAAAGGCTTTAGAAGAGCAACATGAAAGGAGTTAGTGATTTTAAGGCTCTTAGGAATCTGGAGTTTGAAACAAACCGGATTCAGTTTAGCAGTTACCGTGTATGGACCGATGAATCGTGGAGCAAACTTCAGAGAAGGAACTCGGAGCTTGATGTTCCTGGTAGAGAGCCAGACTTTGTCCCCTGGCTGAAGAGAAGGCGGTTTACGCCTGCGGCGGTCGGCAAAGCCTTTGAATTTTTCAGCAGCTGCCCGGAGGGAATCATGAACGTGACCCCAAACGGAATTGAGAGACTCCTGAACCGAAGCCAAAGCTGGAATGTCTGGAGAACAGATCATGGGAAGAGGAAGTTGAGGGTGTTTTCCATAAACTGTGAAAAAGGGTGTCTTCTGCGAACTGGTATTCACATGATTGTTATGGGAGAATTCTGCCCACGGGAGTAGAGAGGACCAATCGTCATGGTGAGAAGACACAAAGGTGCGAAGAAAGACCTCTAACTCCTGATTAACCCTCTCAGTCTGTCCATTGGATTGGGGATGGTAAGAAGAAGAAAAATCCAAGACAATATTGAGGGATTTGCAAAAGGCTCTCCAAAAACGAGACGTGAATTGGACTCCCCTGTCGGAAACAATATGAGAAGGGACCCCATGTAGGCGGAGAATTTCCCGAATGAAAATGG
Organism: Rana muscosa; assembly: GCA_029206835.1. Lineage (NCBI taxonomy): Eukaryota > Metazoa > Chordata > Amphibia > Anura > Ranidae > Rana > Rana muscosa. The sequence goes on along the minus strand of CM055123.1, from coordinate 267,836,943 downwards.
GAACCAAGGCAGGGGCAGAAAGAAGACCAGGAAGAGGAACAAAATGAGCCATCTTGGAGAATCGATCGATTACCACCCAAATGACTGTATTATTCTCAGACAGTGGGAGATCGGTGATAAAATCCATGGCAATATGGACCCAGGGTTCCTTAGGAATGGGCAAGGGCATGAGGAGACCAGCAGGAGCTTGTGTGGAGGATTTGGACTGAGCACAGACATGACAAGCTTTAACGTAGTCTTTGACGTCTGAGCGGAGATTAGGCCACCAGTAGTGGCGACTGATGAGTAGGAAGGATCGGAGGAATCCAGAATGCCCTGCCACCTTGGAATCATGTCCCCAACGAAGGATCTTAGCTCTTAGCTCAGTGGGGACAAAGGTCTTACCAGGCGGAATTTTAGACTTCAGGGTGGTAGAGTGGGCAACAATGCATGAGGTGGGAATGATCGGCTCAGGTTCAGGGGCGGACTCCTCGTCCAAAGTGTCAAATGACCTAGAGAGCGCATCAGCCCGACCGTTGCAGGAACCAGGTTTGTAGGTAATCGTGAAATTAAAACGGGCAAAGAAGAGACTCCACCTGGCCTGTCTAGGATTCAGACGTTTAGCATTCTGTAGATACTGTAAATTCTTGTGATCGGTAAAGATCGTTATGGAGTGAGGGGAACCCTCCAAAAGATGACGCCACTCCTCTAACGCCAATTTAATTGCGAGAAGTTCCCGATCACCGATGGCATAATTCCTCTCTGCCTGAGAATTTTTTTTGGAGAAGAACGCACATGGTTGGCGTCTCTTCTCAAAGATTTGAAGAAGCACAGCTCCCACCCCCATTGAGGAAGCGTCCACTTCAATAAAAAATGCATTCCCAGGATTTGGTCTCCTCAAGAGGGGGCCAGAAACAAAGGCCTGTTTCAGGTTGTGAAATGCAGAGACAGCTTCGGGAGGCCAGTCTCTGGCATTCACACCCTTCTTGGTCAAAGCGATAATAGGTGCGGCAATGGAAGAGTAATTCCTTATGAACTGCCTATAATAATTAGTGAAGCCAAGAAAGCGCTGTGTGGCCTTGAGGCTAGCAGGAAGAGGCCAGTTGGTGATAGCCAAGACCTTCCCAGGGTCCATACGAAGCCCCGAACATGAGACGAAGCACCCCAAAAACAGGACCTCAGAACATTCAAAGGAACATTTCTCCAGCTTGGCATAGAGATTGTTCTCTCTAAGACGTTGAAGTACAGTGCGGACATGGTTTCTGTGGACGAGCAGATTTTCAGAAAAGATCAGAATGTCATCCAGATAGATGACAACAAACTGGTACAGCAGATCTCTGAAGATTTCATTGACAAAGTTTTGAAACACGGCTGGAGCATTACACAGACCAAAAGGCATCACCAGATATTCGTAATGCCCGTCTCTAGTGTTGAATGCAGTCTTCCATTCGTCACCCTCCCGTATTCGAATGAGATTGTACGCGCCTCTGAGATCCAACTTGGTGAAAATGGAGGCACCCTTCAACCTATCGAATAGCTCAGATATTAAGGGTAAGGGGTATCGATTTTTAATAGTAACAGCATTTAAACCCCGATAATCGATGCAGGGTCTTAAGGTACCATCCTTTTTGGCAACAAAAAAGAACCCTGCCCCTGCAGGCGATGAGGATTTCCGGATGAAACCTCTCTCCAGATTCTCTGCTACATACTCCGACATGGCCTGGGTCTCTGGGATGGACAGAGGGTAGGTACGACCCCTGGGTAGAGTTGCTCCGGGGACAAGATCAATAGCACAGTCAAAAGACCTGTGGGGAGGAAGCACCTCAGCTGATTTTTTGCAGAACACATCCCGGTAATCGCTGTATGCGGCGGGAAGATCAGAAGAAACAGAAGTGGCAGCAACCGGAAGACTCTCCTTGGGGGTCACCTTGAGAAGACACGACGAGAAACATGAGGAACACCAGGCCAGGATCTGCCCAGAGACCCAGTCCACATGTGGAGAGTGGAGCTGTAGCCAAGGGAGGCCCAATACAACTGGGGTAGAGGCCTTGGGTAGAATAAGAAAGGATATCCACTCCTGGTGGAGAATCCCTACCGACATCCTAATGGGTAGCGTCTGGAAGCGAATAGGGCCCCCTGGGAGAACAGTGCCATCAATTGCCGAGACTACCAATGGGGTAGTGAGAGGTGAAAGGGTAAGCTTCATAGAAGAAGCAGTTCTCCAATCCATGAAATTGCCGGCAGCCCCGGAATCCAGGTATGCAAGGGTTGACTGAGGAGAAGTGCCTACATGAAGGAACACCGGCAAGAGCAGGTGAGAAGGTGATGTTTCTGGGTCCAATACTCCACCTTCCAAATGTATTAGACCCGAGCGTTTCCCGGACGAAGCGAGCAGGAGTCACGAAAATGACCCTTGCCCCCACAATAGAGGCACAAGCCCAGAGTTCTGCGCCTAGCACGTTCTTCGGGGGTTAGTCTGGTCCGGCCCAGCTGCATAGGTTCTTCAGCAGGTAGAGGATGCTCCACGGAATGAAGGGAGGGGAGCTCAGACTGGCTAGGACCCAGAGAGTGCTGGCGTCTTTTTTCTAAGGACCTCTCTTGAAAACGAATGTCGATCTGGTTGCATAATGAAATTACATCGTCCAGACCGACGGGAATGGCTCTTCCCGCTAATTCGTCTTTCACTCGGTCAGAGAGGCCATGTAAAAAGGTAGCGACCAGGGCCTCATTATTCCAGCTCAATTCAGCTGTGTGGATACGGAACTGAAGAGCATATTGCCCCACTGAACTAGATTCTTGGCAAAGACGTAAGACAGCACTAGCTGCTGAAGAAGCCCGAGCCGGCTCTTCGAAGATATTACGAAAGAGCTTCAAGAATTCGGACAGACTGGAAACCACCGGATCGTTCCTCTCCCACAGGGGGGCAGCCCAGGCCAAAGCTTCACCGGAGAGGAGGGAAATGATATAGGCTACCTTAGCCCGGTCAGATAGGAAGCTTTGAGGCTGAAGCTCAAAATGAATAGTGCATTGGCTGAGAAACCCCCTGCAGGCCTTGGAGTCCCCAGAGAAACGGAACGGAGCTGGCAATCTTAGTGAGTGTGAGGCTGCGACTGGTGCGATAGGTACAGCCGCTGGTTGTACTTGGGGTTGCGGATTCGGGGTTCCCAAGGAGACCTGAAGCTGCTCGAATCGAGAAGCCAGATCCTGGAGGAATCGCATCACCTGGGTCTGATTTGATTCCTGGGTCTCAAGTCTGCGAACTATGCCCTGCAATGGATCATCCGCGGGAAGCGGGATGTCAGCCGGGTTCATGGCTGATCAAACTGTCAGGGTCACCTGTGGCCAGGTGACAGATGCACACCGTAGGGGGACAGGAGTGCACCGCGAGGTAGTGAACCCTATGGCTGGCTTCTGCGGATAGGAAACTGGGTGGTTGTGGAAAGCGGGACCAGAGGAGCACAACCGGGATCCCAACGGAAGCGAGAGCCAAGATTCCCCAGGGCGCGGAGTCTAAGACCCAGCTGGTCTTCTCCAGGGCCTCTAGTGGTGAGGATGTTACGCTGCAGGCTGGGACCAGGTCGCGGCCCCTGGAGTTTCCTAGCTCACGCCCCGTAGGATAAGGGGAAGCAGCAGCACACGATAGAGAGAACCGAATAACAAGCCGAAGGTCAGGGGCCACAAGCAGACAAGGATAACGAAGAACGAGCCGAAGGTCAAGGGTCACGAGCAGACAAGGATAGTCGGGGACAAGCCAATAACGTAACAGAGAGACAGACGTAGCACACGGCAGGCAGGAACCCAAACACACAATGCCTAACAAACACGTTGATCAGCAAAGCAGGCTTGCAGTGCACAGGTTAATATAGTGTTCAGTGATAGGGCCTGGGGTGGAGTCAGGCTGGGAGGAGATTATAAAGGAAGCCAGGTGAAGGAGGTCTGGTCTCTAGATGAACACATGAGGAGGAAGGTAAGATGGCAGACAGACATTAATGCATATCCATGACACCTTGGTACATCAGGTCATGTTTGGAAGGCAGTTCTTTTTCATGCTCAATTTCCAAAGTTTCGTAAATGGCCCCAAGCAAATCATCCACATCTTCTAGAGATAATTTGTATTTGGGTCCCTTTCTTTCTTCTCTCCCATCTTCCTGCTCTGAGTCTGAGCTATCAGTAGCCATAACACTAGCTGTGCTGCTGCCCGCTCGCTCCCTCACTGACTCATGTGACCCTGGGGCGACTTCTGATCTGGGTGAGGCCATGGGAGAGGAAACTCCAGTAGGAACAGCTGGAGGTTTTACTTCTGTGATAAACTTTTTGAGATCCTTAAAGGTGTTAGCCATATCATCTCTTACGGATCCAAAAATCTTCGCATAAACTGCATCTGACTGTTTTTCAATCAGTTTGTCAATGCATGTTTTACATAGCGGCTCTGTGTTTTCCAAGAGCATCTTGGTATTACACTTTGCACACCGCTTCTTGGGAGTGGGCTTTGGTTCTTTAGGTGGTTTCACCTGCCAAAAGATAAAACACAGGGGGACCCGTGGTGGTGAGAAATAAACACCATAACTTACTAAAGTGCACACCCAGTAACACTAGTAGCCCCCTGGCCCCAGCTTGCTAGTGCACCATCACCACCTAGCTGCTGTCCCAATACCAAGGATACAAAGGTCACCCACTGGTGCCTACCTGCATCCTGCTGGTGCTTTCGCCTCTTGGAGCCTGGGCCGATGGAATCTCATCCTCTTCCAGCATCCTGGCTTGCTTGTGGCGTCCAATACTGCTGTCTGCAGCCGCGTCCACGCTACTAGCACCAGCCGACCGTTCGAATTTCCCGCGCCTTTAAGGGGATTGGACCAGCTTCCCCGGCGCGCACCGATTGCGTCATTCCTACCCAGAAATGACGCCCCGCGTCTTCCGGGTCAATCGGCGTTCAGACGTGGGTACACGCCCCCCCGCTGACGCCGCCAAGGGAACGCTGCAATGGTGCCCTTCTCCTCACCTGGGCACAGAAGAAATTCGAACCCGGGACACCTCCTCCATGCAGCCTAAGGAGGGTTGCCCGTGGTCAGAGAACCGTCCTCCTCCACGCCAGTCACACGGCTCCGGTAAGGTCCACTGACCCCCTGCCGCACGGAGACTCCATTCAGTCAGCCCCGCTGCCACAAACTGCTGCACCCGCAGACACCTGTCCCGGTCAGCCCATGAGAGATGGAGCCCCCCCATCAGGTCCTTTAGGCAACATGTCTCCTCCGGAAGGAGGAAACACTAAGACTGACCAGGGACCTGAGGGACCGCCTCTTAAGGGGAGGAAAAAATAATTAATGGCAATGTGTTTCCTGATTGTGAGGAGGAGCTCCATCTCTCAAGGACTGACTTGGAAGACGACTGGGGGAAAAAGGCATTTATAATGTTTTTTGCTTATATATATATATATATATATATATATATATATATATGTAGCGGCCTCACCCTCTCTCCATCTTTATCGGTTACACACCAACTCATGTCTAGGGGTTCCTGGGTTGTGAGAGTGAGATGCGCCACGGCCCATGTCCTCCCCATTGTAGTAGGGAGGTGAAGGCCACTTCCTGATGTTTCCTCGGGCCGGTGTGTTCTGTGAATGCACTGAGTCTGTAATTGCAAGCTCACCAGCCTCCCCTCTGCTTCCAGTAACTGGAGTTCACACACCGGAGAAAGGTCCAACACTTGTTTATTTGGCACTCCAATAGCAAAGCACGATAAACAGTTCTTTTAACAGCAGACTGGTTGGGACCTATAACCTTGCCAACGGTGGGATGAGCAGATCAAGGCACTTCCTAACGTTTCAGTTCTATGCCACTATACTATGACCAGCGGCGCCTAAGCCAATCCGGCTGTTACAGAACAGGAAGGATGGGGTCTCTTCCAGCAACCCCTATGAACAGCAATGGAGCCCTCTTCGATATGCTGTGGCCCCTATCAGGGGGATGTGTCCTCCCAAGAGAGTTCCCAGAGGCCCACTGTCACCGGGTTGGTGCTGCTCCGGGTCTCCAGTGGGTAACCTCCCCGGCCTCCTCACCTCAGGTACGAGTCCCTCCGCTCAGGGACCCTCGGACAGTCCACCCTAGCGGGACCCAGTCGAAGGTACTGGGCCCCAGGCCTCCTAGATAGTACCTCACCCCAGGCTAAAGGTGCCTGGGATGGACGCCAACATGACTCCGGACCAGGCCATGGGCACCTGGACCAGACTCCTGGATCTCCCGCACCCAGGCCTAAGGGCCCTGGGTGCGGACCGCAACCCTCCTCCTCCGAGGACCTCCTTCTCCGCAAGACCTCGTGGTAAGGGCGTCTCCCCCTTTTATCTCCTCCCATCAACGGCCCGGCGGGTTCCCCGCCCCAGCCATACCATCTCCAGGAAGGGACAAAACAGGGAGCACTGCGAAGATGATTCTACCTGAAGCCTGTGGGTACCTCGCCACCCACAGGCAAAGGAGAATATTACATCCTCCAATCCTCCACGAAACAAAAAGGGGTCTGAATCCTAACACAATTATACACCTGGGTCACACTATTGCCCAGGTGTATCCCATCAATTTGAGGACCCCGCTACACATATATATATATATATATATATATACACAAATGTTTTGCCTTTCAATTCTATTTTAAGCAGTTTCACACTGGTATGACATGGGATCCGACTTTTGAGAGCATACGTTGCATGACATGTCAAATTAAATGTTTCCCTATGATAGGGCGACCAGACGTCCCCGGTTTCCGAGGACAGCCCCCGGACTGAGGACACTGTCCCTGGAGAAAGAATGTCCCCGGTTTTGTCCCCTAATTCAGTGGCATCGCTATGGAGGTGGTGGGGGGGCGCATGCGGGCCACACCCCGGTGAATGGCTCAATCAGTACTGTGTTCCTCCCATCTCCCTGCCTTGTGCTTAGAGTCCACCCCCTCCTGCCAATATTCTCAGACTTGCTGGTATACTGGCCACAGTAGATCCTACCCCTTTCCCCGCCCACCTTGTCCTCTTGGCTGGGCGCACACTGCCCAGGCTGTGCTGTACTGCTGGGCTAGGAGGATGTCCTTGGATAAGAATCGGGGAGGGGGGAGGCTTTATTCCTGCTGGAGAGTCTCCTCTGTCCCACCCAATCTGTTCTGCACCGTCCTCTGCCTGCATGATGACATCGGATCAGTGAGTCTAGGAAACTAAACTCACCACAGTACTGGGGAAGGGGGGTTCTACTACGGTTGGGTCTGCACTGGAAGAAAGGGAGGTTCCACTACTGAGGGGTCTGCACTGGGAGAAAGGGGGGGTTCTACTACTGAGGTGTCTGCACTGGGAGAAGGGGGGGTTCTGCTACTGAGGGGTCTGCACTGGGAAAAAGGGGGGGTACTACTACCAATTAGGGCGTAGTGAATAGCTGGTTGTTAAGGAGCGGGCCCGGAATCCGACCGCTGCATGCTTAACAACCAATGAGTCATTGGCTGTCAATGGGATTCCCCTCTGACAGCTAAATAAAAAAATTGCCGGCAATAAAAAAGTAAAAAAAAAAAACAGCGTCTGGTATGGATTTTAAGGGGAATCACGCCAAAATAAAAAAATGGCGTGGGGTCCCCCCATCCTGAACCATACCAGACCACATGCCCTCAACATGGGGGGACAAGGGCCTCCTCCCCACAGCCCTGGGCTTAGGGGTCAGGTTAAAAAAATTTGACTTTAGAACCACCACCACTTGCATTCAGTGATAAGAATACAAGACTATTTCTGAATGGACGAGGTGCTGAGTGAGCAACCTCATGTGATATGTGTACTTCATCTCGAACTACGCTGAACGTTCAGCACTGACTGCCGAAAACCGCCGGACTAAAAAAATAAAAGTTTTAACAGACGCTGCAGCAGCCAGAGACGGGGCACACTTCACTAGAGGTGACTTATTTTTTCTGTGCAAATGTGCAAAGATAGTTGTTCAGTGCTGAAAACGCAGGGCTGCGTGGACAGACTTTCTAAGGACAAACCTGGAAAAACTTTGACTGTCACTGAAACTCAAGGGCAGCGGGAAAGCATGCAAAAAGTTGTCATACAAAAACCATCTGAAAGCCCTGCATAACTTTTTACTATAATCGTTAAAGGCCAAGTTCATCTTTGTTGACCATTTTTTTCTTCTTCTAAATTTCAGCCCCCCTATGTACTAATATGTCATTAACCACTTCCCTACCCGCCCATAGCCATATGACGTCCACAGATGGGATCTCCCATCCTGGGTGGACGTCATATGATGTCCTGGGCTTCCCGGCCGTCTAGGGGGCGCGCGCGTGCCCGCGGCATTGCTCGGGACCCGGTGCGCGTGCCCAGGGGCCGCGATGTCCCTAGGGCACCCGCGATTGCCAGCAATCACGGCAGGACCGTGGATCTGTGTGTGTAAACACACAGATCCATGTCCTGTCAGCGGTGAGGAGACCGATGTGTGTTCCCAGTACAGAGGAACACAGATCGGTCTCCTCACCTTGTGAGTCCCCTCCCCCTACAGTTAGAATCACTCACTAGGGAACATACTTAACCCCTTCAGCGCCCCCTAGTGTTAACCCCTTCCATGCCAGTCACATTTACACAGTAATCAGTGCAGTTTTATAGCACTAATCGCTGTATAAATGTGAATGGTCCCATAAATGTGTCAAAAGTGTCCGATAAGTCCGTCGCAATGTCACGGTCACAATAAAAATCGTCGCGATTACTAGTAAAAAAAAAATGCAATAAATCTATCCCCTATTTTGTAGACGCTATAACTTTTGCGCAAACCAATCAATATACGCTTATTGCGATTTTTTTTTACCAAAAATATGTAGAAGAATACGTATCGGCCTAAACTGTGGAAAAATTTAGTTTTTTTATACATTTTTTGGGGATATTTATTATAGCAAAAAGTAAAACATATTAATTTTTTTTCAAAATTGTTGCTCTATTTTTGTTTAAAGCAAAAAATAAAAAACGCAGAGGTGATCAAATACCACCAAAAGAAAGCTCTATTTGTGGGGAAAAAAGGACGTCAATTTTGTTTGGGAGCCACGTCGCATGACCGTGCAATTGTCAGTTAAAGTGACGCAGTGCCGAATCACAAAAAGTGCTCTGGTAAGCAAGGGGGTAAATTCTTCCAGGGCTGAAGTGGTTAATATACTTCTTTTGCAAAAATAAAACAAGTTTCCATTTATTCTGCACATGCTTACCTCACTCTCTGTCTCTTCATAGCTGTTTAAAAACACTGCTTGATTACTTCTGCCTTACTTCCTGGACAGACTTTAGGTCATGACACAGGAAGGGGTTGACCAGCTGATCTTATTAGCACACACCCTGCATCATCTACCCTCAGCTGGTCAACCTCTTCCTGTGTCATGACCAAAAGTCTGTCCAGGAAGTAAGGCAGAAGTAATCGAGTAGTGTGTATAAACAGCTATGAAGAGAGTGAGGTAAGCACCTGTAGAATAAATGGAAAGCTGTTTTATTTTTGCAAAATAAGTATATTAACTACTTGCTTACTGGGCACATATACCCCCTTCCTGCCCTGGCGAAATTTCAGCTTTCAGCACTGTCACGCTTTGAATGACAATTGCGCGGTCGTGCGACGTGGCTCCCAAACAAAAGTGACGTATTTTTTTTTCACAAATAGAGCTTTCTTTTGGTGGTATTTTATCATCTCTACGGTTTTTAGTTTTTGCGCTATAAACAAAAAAAGACTGACAATTTTGAAAAAAAACACAATATTTTTTACTTTTGCTATAATAAATATCCCAATTTAAAAAAAAAAAAAAAGGTTTTTTTCCCCTCAGTTTAGGCTTATACGTATTCTTCTACATATTTTTGGTAAAAAAATAAATAAAAAATCGCAATAAGCGTATATTGAGTGGTTTGCACAAAAGTTATAGCGCCTACAAAATAGGGGGTAGAATTATGACATTTTTTTTTTCCTTTTTTTTTTACTAGTAATCGCGGTTATCTGCGATATATATATATATATATATATATATATATATATATATATATATATATATATAATATTATTATTATTATTATTATTATTAATTTTTTTTTTTTTTTTTTTTTCAGGCCTGCGATATTGCAGCGGACACATCGGACACTTTTGACACATTTTTGGGACCATTCACATTTATACAGCGAACAGTGCTATAAAAATGCACTGATTACTGTATAAATGTAACTGGCAGGGAAGGGGTTAACACTAGGGGGCGATCAAGGGGTTAAATGTGTGCCCTGCTAGGTGATTCTTACTGTGGGGGGAGGGACTGACTGGGTGAGGTGACCGATGGGTGACCCTATGTACAAGGGACACACCATCGGTCTCCTCTCCCTGACAGGACGTGGATCTCTGTGTTTACACACAGAGATCCACCTCCCTGGCTCTGTGACTGCTGATCGGGGGACATCGCGGACGCCAGGCATGCGCATTGGCACCTGAGTGATGCGGCGGGCACGCGCGTGCGCCCCCCGGCGGCCGGAGGCCCGAAGACATCAATAGACTGCCTCCCGGACCTGTAGAGCCACATTGCGGCCGTCATTCGACAATGGCCCGGGTCCCAAGTGGTTAATGCTATATTAGTACATAGGGGGGCTGGAATTCAGAAAAAAAAAAAAAAAAAAGCGACCAAAGGTCAACTTAGCCTTTAAGGCTGCATTCACACCTGAGCGTAGAGTCTTTGAGCGTTTTTCCAGTGTTTTTTCGCACACTTTTAGCGAACTTTTATGCAGGACATGCGTGTTTTTATACAGCGTTTTTTAGCTTTTCCGGGTTTTTTTATTCGCCAATAGAGAAAACTATTATCTGTTGCATGATTTGTTGCTAGGCATATGGTTTTTTTTTTTTTTCCCATTAGCTTTTATTTCTCTTTTTTTTTTTTTATTATTATTATTATTATTATTATTATTAGTATTATTATTATTATTATTATTATTTATTTTCCTTAGGGTAAGGGGGTAGAGTTAAGGTTGGGTTTGTGTTAGGGTTAGGGTTAGGATTAGGGGTTAGGGTGTTAATACTAATAATAAAAATAATAATAATAATATTATTAATACATATACAAATAAATAAAAATCAAATAAATAAATACTAAGTAATAATAAATAAATAATTAACCCCTAACCCTTACAAAAGAATAATAATAATAATAACTAAACACCCTAACACAAAATAAATAAATGTATTATTATTATTATTATTTTTGTTCGGGTTTAAGTGTTTATTATTTTATTATTATTATTATTAATATATATTTTTTTAAGGTTTGGGGTTAATTATTATGTATGTATTATTACATATTATTAATTTATGATGATTTTTAGTTATTTGTGCATTTATTTTACATTCATCTATTGATATATTATTAGTATTTTTTTGTTTTACATTTTTTCATTTGAGCAGAAAATTGCGCAAAAAACGTGCAACAAAATGTGTGCACAAAAACACGCACATGTTCACAAAAACACCCTAACCCGAACACAAAATAAATAAATTTATTATTATTATTATTATTATTGTTTTGTTTGGGTTTGAGTGTTTATTATTATTTTATTATTAATAAAAATCATTTATTTAATTTTTTTTAAGGTTGGGGTTAATTTTTATTTATGTATTATTACATATTATTATTTTTGTTATGATGATTTTTAGTTATTTGTGTATTTATTTTACATTCATCTATTCATATATTAGTATTTTTTGTTTTTCCATTTTTTAATTTGAGCAGAAACGCACGCAAAAAAACGGTTGAATGTGCACAAAAACACGCAGATGTGCACAAGAACACCCTAACCTGAACACAAAATAAATAAATACATTATTATATAAAAAAAATTTAAGGTTAGGGGTTAATTATTATTTATGTATTGTTACATATTATTAATTAATTTTAGTTATTTGTGTATTTATTTTACATTCATTTATTCATATATTATTAGTATTTTTTGTTTTTCATTTGAGCAGAAAAGCACAACAAAACGTGCGAATGGGAATTATAATGCACCGAAAAAACGCTCAAATCTGCCCGATTCCAGCTACATAAAAATAAATAAAAAAAAAAAAACAATAAAAAAAGCGCCAGAACTTTTTTGAGCTTCAGGCAGCTTGTAGTGGAGATGAAGAAATGTCTCCATAGAGAAGAATTGATTTTTTTTCTCCTCCAGCATATTGGAGCTTCAAGCTACAAAACGCTGAGGTGTGAAAGGGGCCTCTAGGTGAAGGAAAAAAGAAACATGGAACTGTTGCTCGTAGCAACCAATCTGAATTCTTGTCTGATTTCTACCCAATGTGAGAGGTGATTGTCAACGCCTCCCTCCGTCTTTGTTATTTTTTTTTCCTTTTTTGTGTGTAATGAAGGAATGGAGTGGCCGGTAACACAGGTGATCTTGATACTGGTAACAAATCACCGGGATCACTCAGAGACTTCCTGCCAACCTCTATGGAATCCTAAAATGTTACTCCTCAGCTCTCCTGTCACTAACGAGCAAGATCTGGCAATGTTTGAGGCAGGGAGCGTTTCCACAGAGGTAAGTGGAAAATAAAATAGAAAAGTCTGTTTTTTGGGTTGTAAGCAGACATTAAGGGACCCCCCTGATTATTAATGGGCCTGCTTGATGCGCATCAACACACCAAGGAACATGCCCATAAGTGTGAATTGGCCTTTTCGCCAAGATAAAATATCCCTCTGTGTGTAGCTCACAGATCACATCTAATGCTGGCCATACACTATACGAAAAATCGGGCGAAAATCGGTCGTTCAGACAGTTCTTTCGTTTTTCGAACAGTTAATGGGCACAAAATGGATAATCTTTGGGACGTTTTTGAGCCGAAAAAACGAAGGACAAGTTTGGAAATTTTCTGCCGAACGAACGATAAATCGGAAGGTTAATGTGTTTCCCGTCCAAACTTTCTGCACTAGGTATCTGTAAAAAAAAAAAAAAATGTTTTTTATTTATGTCCACTTTACGATTTATCGGTCATTACATGATGGCACTATCGTTTGCGCTCACGAACGAACTTTCGTTTTTCGAAAGTTCGTTCGGACGATTTTTTTGTATAGTGTATGGCCAGCATTAGAATCACAGCTACATTTCAGATTTCTACTTCCCCAGTTGTTGAATCAATCGGTGATGACACTGAGAGGGCGTAGCGTGTCTCTGCTCTGCTCCAACCCTGCATGGATACAAGTGCACACGTGTGTTACTTCATTTATAAATGTGTAACTCCTGACAACTTTTTATTTTTAAATTGTTAAGAGTGGAAAGGATTAGAAGTCCTGTCAGGTTTTTACTGCTCTTTTCTCATTCTCACATGCAGCAGTCTTTGCTGTCCCTGTGAAAATCAATCTGCAATTGTTTGCTTTTCAGGGGTTGGTTGACAGGAGGCTGGGGGGGGTAGGGTGACCACGTGTCCCGGATTGCCCGGGACAGTCCCGCATTTTGCAGGTCTGTCCCAGGTCCCGGGCACCTTCATTCCGGGACAATACAGTGTCCCGGAATGAAGCTGACACAGCCATCCCTCCCCTTTATCTGTTGCCCCTATGTCCAGAAGTAAATACAGATAACAAAACTTACATGTATTTGATATTTTTTTCATCTGTTTTTAGGCCTTGCCACAACTTGAAGCAATGCCTGTGTAATCTTGAGGTCTAGGGACCTCAAGTCGCATCTAGTGATGAGCCGAACACCCCCGGGTTCGGTTCGCACCAGAACCCGCGAACGGACCGACAGTTCGTACGAACATTAGAACCCTATTAAATACAATGGATGCGAACGTTCGAATTCTAAAGTGCTAATTATAACAACTATTATGCATGTTATTGTCCTAAAAAGGGTTTGGGAACCCGGGTTCTGCACCAGGGGACATGTATCAATGCAAAAAGAAGTTTTAAAAACGGTCGTTTTTCGGGAGCAGTCATTTTAATGATGCATAAAGTGAAAAAAAAAAAGTCAAATATTCCTTTAAATATCGTACCTGGGGGGTGTCTAAAGTATGCCTGTGAAGTGCCACGTGTTTCCCGTGTTTAGAACTGTCCCTGCACAAAATGACACTTCTAAAGGAAAAAAAAGCCATTTAAAACTGCTTGCGGCTTTAATGTAATGTCTGGTCCCGGTAATATGGATGAAAATCTTTAAGAAAAATGGCATAGCTACCCCATGACCCCCCCCCCCTACCCCAGCCCATTACCAGCCCCTTTGGGTCTTGTATGGATATTAAGGGGAACCCCGCACATAAAATAAAAAAGGCCCTATATACTCTGAACAGCCGTATACAGGCGGTGCATACAAGACAGGGACTGTAGGTTTGTTCTTATGAAGAATCTGTTTGTAATTTTGAACAGGTACATTGTTTAAGTGTAGCTCCAGCCCAAAAATCTATTTTTAAACTTTTTGGAAAACATAGGTAAGGGTTATCACCCCTGTAACATTTGTTTTGCTGTCTGTGCCCCTGTTCAGAACATTTCACCTCACTTTCCGTCCCAATGACAACTGTTTTTGAAATGTGGTGTTTTTCTTGAAACAAGGATTGGTGATAAAGCATCAGTACAGAGGAGACACCTTTCTCCCATATTAATTCTTACAGGAGAGAATTTTCCTTCCTAGGGGTAGATTTCCTCTCACTTCCTGTTGTCTTCTTGCGTTTGCAAGTAGGAGTCGTTTGTAAGTTGGATGTTTGAAAGTAGGGAGTCGGGACCTGCCGTATATACTCTGCAGAAATAGGCCCCTTAGTTGTTGGTGTTGGCACAACACTGTAAGCACTCACAGTTACTCTTGGTTGGTGCTGGAACGCCCTGCTGTCAACTATTATATCATGAATTGTAATTACATATAATTGTTGAACAGTGGTAGTAAAAATTGGGCCTTTGATGGTGGTGCTGGTGCCACAACACTGTAAGCCCTGACAGTTACTCTTGGTGGGTGCAGCAATGGGCCCTGCTGTGAATTATTAGATCAAGAATTGTAATTGCATGCCCCTGTTGAACAGGGGCTGAAAAATTGGGCCTTTCGTGGTGGTGGTGGTGTTGCCACAACACTGTAAGCCCTCAGAGTTACTCTTGGTGGGTGCAGGAATGGGCCCTGCTGTGAATTATTAGATCAAGAATTGTAATTACATACCCCTTTTGAACAGGGGCTGAAAAATTGGGCCTTTCGTGGTGGTGGTGGCGTTGCCACAACACTGTAAGCCCTCAGAGTTACTCTTGGTGGGTGCAGCAATGTGCCCTGCTGTGAATTATTAGATCAAGAATTGTAATTACATGCCCCTGTTGAACAAGGGCTGAAAAATTGGGCCTTAGGCACTGGTGGCACAACACTGCAACCCCTCACAGATACTGTACTTGGAGCACAGCAATGAGCCCTGTTGCAAAGTATTGCTTCAAAAACTGTAATTACACGCCCCTGTTAAACAGGGGCTGAAAAATTGGGCGTTAGGCACTGGTGGCAGCACCCATAAACAAAAATGATCTTCCAAGCTATCATCATCAATCGTATCATTGAGGACTCGGAGGAGGAGGATAGCCAGTCAACATAACAGCACAGGCACTCAGCATCAGCATCAGTCTTGAAGGGATGTGACATGTTAAAATCAATTAGTCTGTTATATCAGCATCAGGTGTGTGGTAGCTGGTGGTGATCCAAGACTGGTTCATCTTGATGAAAGTCAGTCGATCAACCGAGTCGGTGGACAGGCGCACCCTGTGATCCGTGACAAATCCTCCAGCAGCACTGAATGTGCGTTCCGAAAGAACGCTGGATGCAGGACAGGCCAGTAGCTCAATTGCATACTGTGCAAGCTCTGGCCAGTGATCCATCCTCAAGACCCAGTAAGCCAGAGGATTTTCGGTGGGGAAGGTGTCCAAGTCTGACCTTGCCCCTAGATATTCCTGCACCATGTTTATCAGACGCTGGCGATGGTTGCTGGAACCGATCATACTTTGGGGCTGCGGACTAAAGAATTGTCTGAACGCATCGGTCAGACGGCCACCTTCCCCACCGCTCCTTCTTTGACTGGCCGAAGCCTCAGCAACTCGTTGTCCAGGACCAGGAGTTTGTAACCTCCCAGTCTCTGGGAACGCGTTGCACAGACCTTTCTGCAAGGCCTCCCGGAGTTGTCTCATCCTCTGCTCCCTCTGCGACGGTAACATAAGGTCCGCAACCTTACCCTTGTACCGTGGATCAAGGAGAGTGGCCAGCCAGTAATGGTCCCTCTCCTTGATCCGAAGAATACGAGGATCCTTCCGCAGACTTTGCAGGATCAGGGAGGCCATGCAGCGTAGGTTAGCTGAGGCATTCGGTCCGGAGTCCTCTGGGTCACTAAGGACGACATGATCCGCAGCCACCTCCTCCCAGCCATGTACAAGTCCACGGGTTTCTTGGGACTGTAAATCATCCCTAAAAGACTGCTGCTGTTGATGCTGCTGAGTGCCAGGCTCCACCTCCATGCTGACACAATCCTCCTCCTCCTCCTCGTCCTCTTCCTGTGCGATGGGTGGGACAGAAGGAACACTGTCTGGGTAAAGGGGGCCTTGAGAGGCAAGGAAGTCCTCCTCTTCCTGCCTCTGTTCTGCCTCAAGTGCCCTGTCCATTATTCCACGCAGCGTGTGCTCCAACAGGTGGACAAGAGGTACAGTGTCACTGATGCATGCACTGTCACTGCTCACCATCCTCGTGGCCTCCTCAAATGGTGCCAGGACAGTGCATGCATCCCTGATCATGACCCACTTGCGTGGAGAAAAAAAAACAAGCTCCCCTGACCCTGTCCTGGTGCCGTAGTCGCACAGGTACTCATTGATGGCCCTCTGCTGCGTGTGCAGCCGCTGCAGCATGGCCAACGTTGAGTTCCACCTGGTGGGCATGTCACATAAGGCGGTTCTTGGGCAGGTTCAACTCCTTTTGCAGCTCAGCCAGGCGAGCACTGGCATTATAAGATCTGCGGAAATGCACACAGACTTTCCTGGCCTGCCTCAGGACATCCTGTAAGCCCGGGTACCTGCCCAAGAACCGCTGCACCACCAGGTTAAGGACGTGAGCCACACAGGGCACATGGGTCAGTTGTCCCTGTCGGAGGGCGGAGAGGAGGTTGGTGCCATTGTCGCAAACCACCATTCCTGGCTTAAGCTGGCGTGGCGTCAACCACCTCTCGGCCTGGCCCTGCAGAGCAGACAGGACCTCTGCCCCAGTGTGGCTTCTGTCCCCCAAACACACCAGCGCAAGCACTGCATGGCATCTTTTTGCCTGCGTACTTGCGTAGCCCCTTGAACGACTACGGAGCACCGCTGGTTCAGAGGACAAAGCACAGGAAGAGGCCATGGAGGAAGAAGAAGAGGAGGGGGTGGAGGAGAGAGGTGTGTCACAACCAGTAGTAGCATTTTGGAGGCGTGGCGGTGGAACAACCTCCAACACTACTGCACCTTGTCCTGCATCCTTCCCAGCTGCCAAAAGAGTGACCCAATGGGCCGTGAAAGAAAGGTAACGTCCCTGTCCATGCCTGCTGGACCATGAGTCAGCGGTAATATGCACCTTACCGCTGACCGCCCTGTCCAGTGAGGCCAAGACATTGCCTTCCACATGCCGGTAGAGAGCCGGAATAGCCTTCCGTGAGAAAAAGTGGCGTTTGGGAACCTGCCACTGAGGAACCGCACATTGCACAAACTCACGGAAGGGGGCCGAGTCTACCAACTGGAAAGGCAGCAGTTGAAGCGCTAGCAATTTAGCCAAGCTAGCATTCAACCGCTGGGCATGTGGATGGCTGGGAGTGAACTTCTTTCGACGGTCCAGCAGCAGGGGCAGGGAAATTTGCCTGCTAGAATCGGACGTCGGTGTACTGCTAGCAGAGTGGCCGCAAGTACTTGGCTGTGACACACCTAATTCTACACCTTCATTCCTCTCAGTGCATGTTTCAGAGAGGACTGAAGTTATAGTGGGGTTGGAGATCCCAGCTGATGCGGTGCAAGGAGAGGTCCGCTTTGTTCTTTGGTGTGGGTCTTTGAGGTAGGCTTGCCAACGAGCTGCATGGCAGGTCAACATATGTCTGGTCAGGCATGTGGTACCCAAGCGGCTGATGTTTTGGCCACGCGATATACGCTTGAGACATATGTTGCAAACAGCAGCTGTGCGATCTGATGCACTAGCCTCAAAAAAGGCCCACACCAAAGAACTTTTTGAATGACGGGCAGAGGCAGCGCCCTGCACAGGCGGAGCTCTGCGGTGTGATTCCGTCGGTGTACTGCCCTTACGCTGGCCACCAAAGGGCATCCTGCCTCGTTGGAGATGTGCCTCCTCCTCATCCTCCTCCTCCTCCTCTCTCCTATTAGGCACCCACGTGGAGTCAGTGACCTCATCATCCCCTCCCTCCTCATCACTGGAGCCAATCTGGCAGTATGCTGCAGCTGCTGGAACATGACTGCCAGATTGGTGTCCTTCTTGAGCATCCCCTCTGTCTGCTCTCACGCTACTGCCTTCCTCTAGCTGGGTTTCATCATCAGACCCTTCGAAACGCTGGGCATCCTCCTGGAGCATGTACCCAACACTGTGCTCAAACAGTTCGGGGGACTCCTCAGGAGGAGGACATGGTGGGTCTAGGGAAGGAGTGACTGATGATGAGTCTGACATTGATACCAGGGAAGAGGACGCTTTGGCAGCTGCTTTGCCAGTACCCTGAGCCTGGGTGAGAGAGGAGGAGGAGGAGGGCTTGGTCATCCACTCTACCAAGTCTTCGGCATGATGTGGCTCAACATGTCCAGCTGCCGAAAAGAAGGACAAGCGTGTCCCATGGCCATGTGCTGATGACAATGCACCGCGTCCACGACCAGCACTGTTGCCCCCAGACACAGAGCCTGCTTGCCCTCTTTTATTGTCTCCTGACTGTCTGCCTCTCCTTGTTTGCCTTCCAGACATTCTAATGGATGGCCTGCAGGGAGATGGGGAAAAAAAGCAATAAGGGCTACCTTCAGGTGTCCTTCTCTGTCCCTTTTACTTAAGGATTTCTAAATATGGTTGAGGATGATTGCTTTCGCACAGAATAGCACAATGACAATTTCCCTGACTGTCCAAAAAACAAGGATTTCAAAGATGGTTGATGAGGAATGCTTTAGCACAGTATAGCACAATGAGAATTTCCCTCACTGTCCTTCCCTGTCCCTACAAACAAGGTTTAGCACAGTAAAACACACTGACACTCTCCCTACCTATAGTTTTCTGTCCCTATAAAAAATGTTTTTTTAAAGATGGTTGATGAGGAATGCTTTAGCACAGTATAGCACAATGAGAATTTCCCTCACTGTCCTTCCCTGTCCCTACAAACAAGGTTTAGCACAGTAAAACAGACTGACACTCTCCCTACCTATCCTTCTCTTTCCCTAAACTAAAGGAATCCAGGTTAAGCAAGAAAAAAAAAAATGTCACTGTCCCTGCCTATGCTTCTCTTTCCCTGCTCCGGAACACACTACACTAGGCCGCCGTGCTGGCGGCCTTTTATAGTGTGGGGCGTGTACTAAACACCCTCAGCAATAATTGGCCACAGGCATCCTGCCTGTGGCCAATCATTGCTCTCCTCGCTGCCGGCGCTGTGATTGGCCAAGCATGCGGGGTCACAGTGCATGCTTGGCCAATCACAGCGCCTGGATGACACTGCGATGGCGTAGTGCATTGTGGGCCGCGAATTAGGCGCGAACGGCCCAAATCGTTCGTTGTTTGGCGAACGATCGAACAGCCGATGTTCGAGTCGAACGTATGTTCGACTCGAACACCGAGCTCATCCCTAGTCGCATCAAAGTAGTGCAGGGACTACTTTGAAGTCGCACAGATATGAATGGTACTTCATTGGAAGTCACGGGGTAAGATTTGTCATGCGACTTTGCAGTCCCATGTCGCAGGACAAGTCACACAATTGTGAAAGGGGCCTTATGGGGGGAAAAAATACTTTTTGTCACTTTAACCACTTAACGACCGCTCACTGTATATATACGTCGGCAGAATGGCACCGACAGGCACAATCACGTAGAGTGTACGTGATCGCCTTTGTACAGTTGGGGGGTCCAATCGGACCCCCCTTCTATACAGTGAGCGGCCGTTTATCTTGGGGAGCGTTCAGAGATGAGGGGGTGACCATTCGATTTCGGCCACCCCCTCGCGATCGCTCCCGGCCAATGAAAATGCTTCCTCTGCCATGTGATGTAAACACAGGCAGTAGGAAGTGATGTCATCTCCCTCGCGGCGGTCTTTTCGATTCCGGCGCCGAGGAGAGAGGAAGCAGGTTAGTGCACCAACAGTCCACTGACACGTAGGTACACATAGGCACACATTTCACCCCCCAGTCACCCCCAGATCACCCCCCAGGTCACCCCCCAGCCCCCAATCACAGTGTCACTGATTGCAGTGATCATTTATTTTACTGATCACTGCTTTTAGTGTCATCTGTGATAGTAAAAAGTTGCAGGGCAGTTAGGATTAGGCCCCTTTAGGTCCAGGGTAGCCCCCTAACCCCCCCCCTAATAAAGGTTTAACCCCTTGATCGCCCCCCAGGTAACCCTTTCACCCCCTAACGCCAGCGTCACTAAGCGATCGTATTTTCGATCGCTGTATTTAGTGCCGGTGGTGCCCTAGATAGCCAGTTATTTATTTTTAGTTTCACCGCAGGTTTTTAGAGCGTCAGGTACCCCCATATATTATTTTAACCCCCTGATTGCCCCTAGAGTTAACCCTTTCACCAGTGATCACCGTATAAGCGTCACTGGTGACACTGGTTACCCAGTTAATTATTTAGTTATTTAGGTAACCCGTCAGGTTTTCATATAGCGTCGGGTACCCCCATATTTAACCTAATAAAGGTTTTAACCCCCTGATTGCCCCTAGTTAACCCTTTCACCAGTGATCACCATATAAAGGTTACGGGTGACACTGGTTGGTTAGTTTGCTTTTTATAGCATCAGGGCACCCGCCATATATCACCCAATAAAGGTTTAACCCCCTGATCGCCCGGCGGGTGAGATCAATTAGGTTTTAGCGCCAGAGAGGGTCTGCATCGCCCCAGGCAGCGTTAGGTTAGTGCCAGTAACGCTAACACCCACGCGCAAAGCATACACCTCCCTTAGTGGTATAGTATCTGATCAGATCTATACTAGCGTCCCCAGCGGTTTAGGGTTCCCAAAAACGCAGTGTTAGCGGGATCAGCCCAGATACCTGCTAGCACCTGCGTTTAGCCCCTCCGCCCAGCCCAGCCCAGCCCACCCAAGTGCAGTATCGATTGATCACTGTCACTTACCAAACACAACACACATAACTGCAGCGTTCGCAGAGACAGTCCTGATCCCTGCGACCGCTAACAGTTTTTTTTTGTAGCGTTTGATATATTTGCTGACGACAGTCGGGTGCTTTTTTTCCTGTGAATCTTACTAGTGTACCCCTAAATTTAGAGCCCAAAATGGCAAGACGAAGGTACACTAGTAAAGAGGCCTACGAGATTCTGAGCATGACAGATAGTGAAGAGGAGGTCACGTATCTGTCAGATTCAGGCTCAGAATATCTTCCCGTAGAAGACAGTGACGTCAGGGGCCCCACGTCAGATAGCTCCGACGACGAAGTTGAGGTCCCTGCTAAGGTCAGGCGTACCCGATCCCGATCTTCTGAGGTTGTTGAGGAGCAAGAACCGCAGGGCTCTCGTATCATGGAGCAGAGGAGTACTAGCGCCGCTATTCCTTCTGGTGAATTGGCAAGCACCAGCAGCCTAGTACAGCCTGGGCGTACATCCAGCACTGCAGTATCAGGTGGGGACGTGGCGAGTCCCATAAGTGCAGTTCAAGCTGGCGAGGTGGCAAGCACAAGTAGTGTCCCGCTGCCACCAAGAAGACAAAGGCAGGCCCGTCGTACCCATAGTGCTCTTCCTGCAGAATTCGCCTATCCTGATTGGGTCCCCACCACTTCTGCAGAACCTGTACTTCCCCCATTCACTGCCCAACCCGGTATTCAGGTCGAAACAGCTGATTTTATGCCAATCGATTATTATTCGCTGTTTTTCACGGAAGATCTCTATAGATCTATTGTGGACCAGAGTAATTTATATGCTGGTCAATTCATCGCCGCTAATCCCCAGTTGCCTTCCATTGCCAAAGATTGGAAACCAATTACGGTTTCCGAATTTAAGACCTTTCTGGGCCTTTCCCTCAACATGGGCACACATAAATTCCCGTCATTGCGTGCTTATTGGTCCACGCACCCAATTGACCACATGCCCGTGTTCTCTGCCTCCATGCCCAGGAAACGATACGAGCAGATTTTGCGGTTCATGCACTTCAACGACAATGAACTTTGTCGTCCACGTGGGGACCCTTAATACGACCGGCTCTATAAAATTCGGCCCCTCATAAACCACTTCAACGAACGTTTTGCAGCCTTGTTTATTCCCGATCAAGCTGTCTGCGTTGATGAGTCCCTGATTAAATTTTCTGGCCGCTTGGCTTTCAAGCAGTACCTTCCCAGCAAGCGTGCCAGATACGGGGTCAAGCTCTATAAGTGCTGTGACAGGGCAACAGGCTATGTATGGAGCTTTATGGTTTATGAGGGAAAAGATAGTCAGGTTGAGCCGGTCAACTGCCCGGATTACATAGGGAGCGCTGGCAAGATAGTGTGGAACTTGGTGTCGCCCTTATTCGGAAAGGGGTACCACTTGTATGTGGACAATTATTACACGAGCGTGCCACTGTTTAGTCACTTGTTTGATCATCAGATTGGAGCATGTGGCACCGTGCGACCTAATCGCCGGGGCTTTCCCCAGTGGCTTGTAGATGCCCGTCTTAGGCTGGGGGAGAGAGCCTGCGTAAAGTGTAATAACTTGCTCGCTATGAAGTGGAGGGACAATAAGAATGTTTTCCTTCTTACCTCCCTTCATGCAGACACGACAGTCCAAATTCCTACGGCGACTGGTGTTGTGGAGAAACCCCTCTGTGTCCACGAATATAACAAAAATATGGGAAGGGTGGACCTCAACGACCAGTTGATGGCGCCGTATCTAATTGACCGTAAGGCGAGACGCTGGTACAAAAAAGTGTCTCTATCCTTCTTCCAATTGGCTTTGCTGAACGCTCATGTGCTATACAGAGCTTCAGGCGGGACGTTATCTCTTCTAAAATTCCAGAATGAGATTGTCACAGAACTCCTGTATTCAGGCGGTTCTGCACCTCACCATCCCCTACCAAATGCAGTAAGCCGGCTGCATGAGAGGCATTATACGTATCTCCTCCCGAGTACCCCTACCCAACGAGCCCCCCCAAAAAAGATGTCGTGTCTGTAGCAAGCGCGGATTTAGGCGTGACACCCGTTATTATTGTCCACTCTGTCCTGACAAACCTGGTCTTTGCCTTGGTGAATGTTTTGAACGCTACCACTCAAAAGTGAAGTTTTAGCGTAGGGTACAGCATTTCACAGACTAGGACACACTTACACAGGGTCTCCCAAGATGCCATTACATTTTGAGAGACCCGAACCATTACAGTTGTTAAAGTTTAAAAAAAAAAGTGTAAAAAAGAAAAAAAAAAAAACGTAAAAAACAAAACACAAAAAAAAATATAAAAGAAAAAAACCAAAAATAGTTGTCGTTTTTATTGTTCTCTCTCTCTCTCTCTCTCTCTCTCTCTCTCTCTCTCTCTCTCTCTCTCTCTCTCTCTCTCTCTCTCTCTCTCTCTCTCTCTCTCTCTCTCTCTCTCTCTCTCTCTCTCTCTCTCTCTCTTCTCTCTCTCTCTCTCTCTCTCTCTCTCTCTCTCTCTCTCTCTCTCTCTCTCTCTCTCTCTCTCTCTCTCTCTTTCTCTCTTTTCTCTCTATTGTTATGCTCTTTTTTACTGTATTTCATTCTGCAATGTTTTATCATGCTTGCTTTTCAGGTATGTAATTTTTTGTTTTCAGGTGCGCCATTCAACTGCAGCGCGGAATTATTTATCTTGACAGCAACAGCGTTTGCTCCCACGATACATAAAGCCGTGACTCCAGTGCTGTAGGAGGTGATTTCACCACCACAGTTAAAAAAAAAGAGCATATATGCCGAAGCATGGGGGCAGCAGGGGCGGAGGAGCGATTTTGCTCCTAATGCCGCGTATATACGGTCGAAATTCCGACGGA
Source organism: Rana muscosa (assembly GCA_029206835.1). Classification (NCBI taxonomy): domain Eukaryota; kingdom Metazoa; phylum Chordata; class Amphibia; order Anura; family Ranidae; genus Rana; species Rana muscosa. The sequence continues at coordinate 267,812,843 of CM055123.1, read as the reverse complement.
GGCTTGCCCGTGGAAAAGTTTGACCGTGTGTACGCGGCATAACCTTTTATGCCGCGTACATACGGTCGAAATTCCGACGAAGGCTTGCCCGTGGAAAAGTCCGACCGTGTGTACGCGGCATAACTTTTTTGCGGGAGGATGCCCCCATGCTTCGGCATATATGCCCATCATTAGAAGTGGGTGGATGAAGGGAGGTATTCTAATGGTGGGCATACCCACCGATCAATCTCTTTTTTTCGTTCAGCCAACAGGCTGCATTAAAAAAAAGATTACAATACATGTCCAACAAGGACCAGCAACGTACTGGTATGTTGCTGGACTTTGAATGTTTATACCAGAATGATGCCTTCAGGTTTAGGTATCATCTTGGTATCATTCTTTTCAGCCAGTGGCCGGCTTTCATGTAAAAGCAATTCTAGCAGATAATTAGCCTCTAGACTGCTTTTACAAGCAGTGGGAGGGAATGCCCCCCCCCCCGGATATAAACAGCGCCATTGGGAAATTGGGAAAGCATTTTATCACACCGATCTTGGTGTGGTCAGATGCTTTGAGGGCAGAGGAAAGATCTAGGGTCTAACCCCCATTTTTTTTTTCAAAAAAAGAGTACCTGTCACTACTTATTGCTATCATAGGGGATATTTACATTCCCTGAGATAACAATAAAAATGATAAAAAAAAAAAAAAAAAAATGGAAGGAACAGTTTAAAAATACAATAAAAAAGCAAAATAAATAATAAAAAAAAAAGCACCGCTGTCCCCCCTGCTCTTGCGCAAAGGCAAACGCAAGCGTCGGTCTAGCGTCATATGTAAACAGCAATTGCATCATGCATGTGAGGTATCACCGCGAAGGTCAGATCGAGGGCAGTAATTTTAGCAGTAGACGTCCTCTGTAAATCTAACATGGTAACCTGTAAAGGCTTTTAAATGCTTTTAAAAATTAATGTAGTTTCTCGCCGCTGCGCGTTTGTGCGCAATTTTAAAGCATGTCGTGTTTGGTATCCATGTACTCGGCCTAAGATCATCTTTTTTATTTCATCAAACATTTGGGCAATATAGTGTTTTTTAGTGCATTAAAAATAAAAAAAGTGTGTTTTTCCCCCAAAAAATGCGTTTGAAAAATCGCTGCGCAAATACTGTGTGGAAAAAAAAAATGCAACACCCACTATTTTAATCTGTAGGGCCTTTGCTTTAAAAAAATATATAATGTTTGGGGGTTCAACATAATTTTCTTGCAAAAAAAAAATGTTTTCATGTAAACAAAAAGTGTCAGAAAGGGCTTTGTCTTCAAGTGGTTAGAAGAGTGGATGATGTGTGACATAAGCTTCCTAATGTTGTGCATAAAATGCCAGGACAGTTCAAAACCCCCCCAAATGAACCCATTTTGGAAAGTAGACCCCTCAAGCTATTTGCTGAGAGGCATGTTGAGCCCATTGAATATTTTTTTTTTTTGTCCCAAGTGATTGAATAATGACAAAAAGAAAAAAAAAAAAAATGTACAAAAAGTTGTCACTAAATTATATATTGCTCAAACATGCCATGGTTATATGTGGAATTGCACCCCAAAATACATTCTGTTGCTTCTCCTGAGTACGGGGATACCACATGTGTGAGACATTTTGGGAGCCTAGCCGCGTACAGGACCCCGAAAACCAAGCACCGCCTTCAGGATTTCTATGGGTGTAAATTTTTGATTTCACTCCTCACTGCCTATCACAGTTTCGGAGGCCATGGAATGCCCAGATGGCACAAAACCCCCCCACATGAACCCATTTTGGAAAGTAGACACCCCAAGCTATTTGCTGAGAGGTATGTTGAGTATTTTGCAGATCTCACTTTTTGTCACAATGTTTTAAAAATTGAAAAAATAAAAAAATAAAAAAAATATGTCTTTCTTCATTTTCAAAAACAAATGAGAGCTGTAAAATACTCACCATGCCTCTCGGCAAATAGCTTGGGGTGTCTACTTTCCAAAATGGGGTCATTTGTGGGGGTTTTGGGCTATCTTGGCATTTTATGGCCTTCAAAACTGTGATAGGTAGTGAGGAGTGAAATCAAAAATTTGTGCCCTTAGAAATCCTGAAGGCGGTGCTTGGTTTTCGGGGGCCCGTACGCGGCTAGGCTCTCAAAAAGTCCCACACATGTGGTATCCCCGTACTCAGGAGAAGCAGCCAAATGTATTTTGGGGTGCAACTCCGCATATAACCATGGCATGTTTGAGCAGTTATATCATTTAGTGACAACTTTTTGTACATTTTTTTTTATTATTTATTTATTTATTTATTTTTCTTGTCATTATTCAATCTACTTTCCAAAATGGGGTCATTTTGGGGGGTTTTGTGCTATCTTGGCATTTTATGGCCTTCAAAACTGTGATAGGTAGTGAGGAGTGAAATCAAAAATTTATGCCCTTAGAAACCTTGAAGGCGGTGCTTGAGTTTTGGGGTCCCGTACGCGGCTAGGCTCCCAAAAAGTCCCACACGTGGTATCCCCGTACTCAGGAGAAGCAGCAGAATGTATTTTGGGGTGTAATTTCACATATGCCCATGGCATGTGTGAGCAATATATCATTTAGTGACATCTTTGTGCAAAAAAAACAAAGTTTGTCATATTCCCGCAACTTGTGGCAAAATATAAAATATTCCATGGACTGAACATGCCTCTCAGTAAATAGCTTGGGGTGTCTACTTTCCAAAATGGGGTAATTTGGGGGGGTTTTGTGCTATTTTGGCATTTTATGGCCTTCGAAACTGTGATAGGTAGTGAGGAGTGAAATCAAAAATTTACGCCCTTAGAAATCCTGAAGGCGGTGCTTGGTTTTTGGGGCCCCGTACCCGGCTAGGCTCCCAAAAATTCCCACACATGTGGTATCTCCGTACTCAGGAGAAGCAGCAGAATGTATTTTGGGGTGCAATTCCACATATAACCATGGCATGTGTGAGCAATATATCATTTAGTGACAATTTTTTGTACCATTTTTCTTTTTTTTTTCTTTTTATCATTATTCAATCATTTGGGACAAAAAAAAAAAAAATATTCAATGGGCTCAACATGCCTCTCAGCAAATAGCTTGGGGTGTCTACTTTCCAAAATGGGGTCATTTGGGGGGGTTTTGTGCCATCTTGGCATTTTATGGCCTTCAAAACTGTGATAGGTAGTGAGGAGTGAAATCAAAAATTTATGCCCTTAGAAATCCTGAAGGCGGTGCTTGGTTTTTGGGGTCCTGTATGCGACTAGGCTCCCAAAAAGTCCCACACATGTGGTATCCCCGTACTCAGGAGAAGCAGCAGAATGTATTTTGGGGTGTAATTTCACATATGCCCATGGCATGTGTGAGCAATATATCATTTAGTGACAACTTTGTGCAAAAAAAACTAAGTTTGTCATATTCCCACAACTTGTGGCAAAATATAAAATATTCCATGGACTAATAATGCCTCTCAGTAAATAGCTTGGGGTGTCTACTTTCCAAAATGGGGTCATTTGGGGGGGTTTTGTGCTATTTTGGCATTTTATGGCCTTCGAAACTGTGATAGGTAGTGAGGAGTGAAATCAAAAATTTGCGCCCTTAGAAATCCTGAAGGCGGTGCTTGGTTTCCGGGGTCCCGTGCGTGGCTAGGCTCCTAAAAAGTCCCACACATGTGGTATCCCCGTACTCAGGAGAAGCAGCAGAATGTATTTTGGGGTGCAATTCCACATATAACCATGGCATGTGTGAGCAATATATCATTTAGTGACAACTTTTTGTAATTTTTTTTTTTTTTTTTTTTGTCATTATTCAATCACTTGGGACAAAAAATAAAAATATTCAATGGGCTCAACATGCCTCTCAGCAATTTCCTTGGGGTGTCTACTTTCCAAAATGGGGTCATTTTGGGGGGTTTTGTACTGCCCTGCCATTTTAGCACCTCAAGAAATGAGATAGGCAGTCATAAATTAAAAGCTGTGTAAATTCCAGAAAATGTACCCTAGTTTGTAGACTCTATAACTTTTGCGCAAACCAATAAATATACGCTTATTGTCATTTTTTTTTACTAAAGACATGTGGCTGAATACATTTTGGCCTAAATGTATGACTACAATTGAGTTTATTCGATTTTTCTTATAACAAAAAGTAGAAAATATCATTTTTTTTCAAAATTTTCGGTCTTTTTCCGTTTATATCGCAAAAAATAAAAATCGCAGAGGCAATCAAATACCATTAAAAGAAAGCTCTATTTGTGGGATGAAAAGGACGCAAATTTCGTTTGGGTACACCATTGCATGTCCGCACAATTTACAGTTAAAGCAGCGCAGTGCAAAATTCTGAATTCACCTCTGGTCCTCTAGCTACCAAATGGTCCGGGGCTTAAGTGGTTAAGACCCCTTTCACACTGAGGCGCTATTCAGGCATTTTAGCGCTAAAAATAGCACCTGAAAAGCGCCTCTTATGCCTCCCCCAGTGTGTTGGCCTGAGTGCTTTCACACTGGGGCGGTGCGCTTGCGGGATGGGAAAAAAAAGTCCTGCAAGCAGCATCTTTGGGGCGGTTTGGGAGTGCTGTATACACCGCTTCCAAAACGCCCTGCCCATTGAAATGAATGGGCAGCGCTGCCGTAGCACCTGCAAAGCGTTTTGGCAGCGCCGCAACACGGGCGCTTTGAACCCCTTCGGCCGCTAGTGGGGGTTAAAAGCATCCCGCTAGCGGCCGAAAAGCGCCACTTAAACAGCGCTAAAGTGCCATTAAAACAAGCAGTGCTTTAGTGCTAACGTACTGATGGCCCAATGTGAAAGTAGGTTAATTAAAAAATAAGTCACCAGGAGAAACAGAGTGCTTTCTACCTCAGGTCTCGAAGATTATGTATGTATGTGTATTAAAAGTAAAAATATGTATACAGCTTACAGAGGAAAACTGGTGCAGCTGGACCCCTGAGACCCTCCCAATAGCTGATCCAGCATTAGAAATGTTCCTTCATTTCTCAGAATGTTCTGGAAGTCGACAAGGCTTCTTACCTAAACCGGCCGCCTTCCTACATGCAGCACCACCCCTTAGTTTGCCGCCCTTACAGGAATGTTGCTATGGAGATTGGTGTGAGGTAACTTGCTGTGTGAGGTGAGAGGGAAGATGGCGGCTCTGAGCAATGCTGCACAGTGAGTGTTGATGTGGAAAGCTCCTCTATGTTGTTGCTCAGGTAAATGATGTGTGTGTGTGGTGTTGTGTGGAGCTGGGCACCTCCTGTGAATGTACAGTATAGGTTCTGTCAGGGTGTTGGACTGTAATGACCGCTCTGTGTTATGGAAAATATCAGCTTGCATGGAGGGACTTCAGAGTCAGTAGGCCACGGTGTGCTTAAAGTGGAACTGAAAGGAATTGTACTCCCTTTTCCTCTATTGTTTCTCCCTCCACCAGCATCTTCTGTGTGCTGTTTTTTTTTTGTTGCCCATTTTCATTGGCCGGTGCGGGATGGCGTCACTTTTGCGCACACAGGGATCGGGCCAGCATGCGAAGCTCCGTTCACATGCTGGAGAACACTCAGGGCAGGTAGATAGGTGAATTTTATTGCACAAGAGACCTTGCATGCTCACCAGAGCACAGTGCAGGAAGGGCAAGTTTCCTTCCTTGTTCACAGTATGAGAACGTGCTGTCCTTCCTAGATGCACACAGGTGCCATTAATTGTTAATGGCATTCCAAATGCATTTAGCAAGTGCAGTGCGTTTGCAGTCACCATGTGTGGCGCAATCTGTCCCTCATTTTGGTCTGGTGTATATACCTGTATAAAAAAATGCACTATTTTTATCTATCAAAAAGTGTTTTACAGTGCTAAACCTTTCATCCAATTTCTATATCTCGGCATTTGTACATTTAAAAAGCCAATATAAAGCAATAGAAGTGGTAAATAAAGCATTTGTGGGTTTAACTAATAATTTTTTTTGTATAATTCTCCTTTTTAAGAGGGTGTGGCAGGGGGGGGGGTGTCCTATGCCTACATACTTTTGCTAATAGGTGTCCCTCGTTCCCATCTCAGAAAGTTGGGAGGTGTGAGTACTGTACATGGAAATGCAATAATAATAGTAAATATAAACTGCTAAATACCTTTTTCTCATCAGCAGTATACAGCAGTCTTGTGACTTCTATCAATGTCTGGTTAAAGCTTGTAGGAGGAGTTTTCATTCTCCTCTGACTGTCCTATGAGGCTGCATGACCCCCGACTCTCTGTCTGGACAGTGCTGATTGGCCCTGTGCTGATCACACGCGCACCCCCCCCCCCCCAAAAAAACAACTCTTGCAATATACATCAAACTGACCATGTTCAGAGTGCCTCTTAGGGCCCTGTACTATCAGAAGATGGATTGGGGACTGTGGAAAAAGGGGAGGATCAGAGAAGACGGGATCAAACAGCCTTTTTACACAATGCATAGGATTAAACCCTTAGGTTCCACAATGAGTATAACAAGCATGCTTTACTGCATATACAGACTGATTGTACTGTTGTGGGTTTAGTAACACTTTAAAGCCAGCTTTCATTTAGAAATTAAAGTACCCCCTCACCCTTATACTCCAAACCCCCAATTACAACTACACCCCTCACTGCCGCTAACAGCTAAATTTGCTGTTTTATTTTTCAGGGAGGGGGTACCTTTTTGTGAAATCCCCTAACCCCCCCCCCGTCTATCACTAAACTCTTATTGGGGCATTCTCTCAATCCAGCGATGTGTGTAGAAGCTTTTCTCCTGCCCTCCTGCATTCACAGCAGGCTCTGACAGCAGCCATTGGCTCCTTCAGCTGTCAATCAAATACTGTGAGGAGGGAGCAGGGGGGCCAGGCCAAGCTGCGGTGTGTGTGTCTATGGATGTACACAGCCTGACTTGAGAGTGCGCCTGCATGAGTGGCCCCACAGCAAGTGACTCGGAGAAGAGGAGGAACAGACAGAGCCAGCGGGAGACCCCAGAAGAGGTGGTAAGGGACCGCTCTGTGCAATACCATTGGTAAGTATAACATGTTTACTGTTTTAAAAAAAGCTTTACAACCACTTTAACCAGTTCATCTCTGGAAGGTTTTACCCCATTCATGACCAGGCCATTCTTTGCTATTTGGCACTGTGCTAATTTAACTGGTAATTGCCTAGTCATGCGATGCTGTACCCAAATATAATTTCTATCTTTTTTTTTCACACATATAGAGTTTTCTTATGGTGATATTTGATCACCACTGTTTTTTTTTTCTTTTGGCAATATAGATGTAGCGGGCATGTGGTTTTGAATTTGTTTGTTTGTTCGGGTCAGAATATCAGTGATGCTCAGTTCCCTGCGGCCCAGAGGGTGGCGTGTCCTTGTGTGGCCTCTCGCGGCACCTGTACAGCGGGGCGGGGAACCTGCTGTGCATGCCGGGGGAGGACATAAAAGGGGCGGCCATCTTGGCCACGAGGTCTTCGAGTCCCAGGCACCTTTAGCCTGAGGGCTGCTGTCCGTGGGCAGTGTCCAGGTGGCCTAGGCCTGGACACCGGGAGTTCGGGAGCCATCCCAGACACCTTCGGTCTGGGGTGAGGTACTTGTCCTAGCCTGGGGCCCAGCTTCTTCCACTGGGTCCCGCCTGGGAGGGATCATCCTAGGGTATCCGGGGGATGGATACCCGAATCTAAGACGCAATGGACTGGAGGGTGGCCTCTCCGAAGACCTGGTGCAGCAGACTGCCGGTGATGGGCGAGGGCCTCCGGTGACCGTCTGGAGGGATGCCCTCTCAAACAGGGGCTGATACACACAGAAGGTGGTTCTATTGAGGAAAAGTCTGGCAGAGACATTCTTCCTAAAGGTCGCAAGCAAGGACCGTTATATACAGGCCTGTGGCAGGGGCTGCAACAGTTCACCCGGTAGGTGGCAGCTACCACTTCACGGTCGGTGGCAGAGACCGTGCGCCATGCCTATTCGACTCGTTACAGGAATAGGAGAGTTCACTGTGCCTGGGCTTATTTGTATCCACACCCCCCTGTTCGTTTAAAGGAAGTCCAACTGATTGTGTGACATTCTATGCTGTGGAAATAAAGGAGTGTTGGACTTTAGTGGTGTGGGGCTCTTTTAATACAGACACTGTTCCAGAGAAGGAGCTCTTACTGCAGGACACCGGCCCGAAAGGTAACAGAACTTTGCATACACCTACTACATTTGTGGTGAAAGCTTGGCGTAGTGCCCCGCCCCTCTCTCTCCTCCGAGGTACCCCTAGACCAGAGGTGGAGCAGCCGTTAAAGACAGACGGAGAGAGAGTGGGGGTCCGCTACACGTGGGGGCTCGGGTCCGGGATGGTGTTCGTTTCAACTTGGAGCAAGAAGTATGGAACCGGAGAGTGTTTGCCCGGTAAGAATTACAAGTAGGCCCACAGTGCATCCCTGTGCTCGAAGTCGTGGAAATGACCCCAAGACGGGAAAGGCCCATGCAGAAAGAGCGGGGAGAGGGAGGAGTCCAGCCGTGTGAGGTACTACACGTGGGGACTTTAATTGCACTGCGCCATGAGGCACACCCTCCCTGCTCAGTTCGTGGGCGTGACCTAGGCCGGGAGAAAGCCCGCGAACTGGAGCGCAAAGGGGGAGGAGTCCAGCCGTGTGAAGGACTACACGTGGGGACTTTGGCGCAAAACTTGCAGTGCGCAATGGACCAGCAGCAAGTCACCATGTTCGGACAAACATCGTGGATTCCTGTTCATCCTTCATCCACGACTTTGACTACTGCTGCTCCGGTGACAGATATGGGGATCCGGCTGAAGCCCCGGGGATGATTCGCCCTGTACTCATGTATGGACGTTGAGGCCCTGGGTTTGATTTGTCCCGGATGTTCGGGACTGGTGTGTCAGCTGAAGCCATTCGGGCGATGTGAGGCCTGTGGGGAGTTTCTCTTTGAAGTGGATCCAGTCATTGAAAGGCCACGAACCATTTACCCCGGTCTAAATACAGGCGGCACCACTCTAGGAGGAGGAATCATTGCTGAGAGAGCCATCCCTATGCACACTGCAGCGACCGTGGAGGAGGTCGCACAGACTCAACAGGAGAAATCAGAGGATGCTGACTCGGTCACCACAGTTTCACAGCGTCCACCGCCGAAGAGGAAGACAGGTTGGGTAGCCCCGTCCAGCGGTTGCGGTGGACCATCCTGCTTGCCTACGCCCGGCCCAGATGAATCCGGTGGGAAGAGTCCCGGACATCCCGTTCACAGCAAAGGCCGAGGTAAGCCGGGCGAAGGGACTGTGTGTGTGTGTGTGTGTGTGTGTGTGTGTGTGTGTGTGTGTGTGTGTGTGTGTGTGTGTGTGTGTGTGTGTGTGTGTGTGTGTGTGTGTGTGGGCGGAGGTGTCGGGAAGTCATGGCCCAGTAAGTCCGCGGGAGGTGGTAGCTCTGTTTCCACAACAGGCTACATACCCGCGGAGGAGTGTGACACCTCCGACCTGGAGTCGCTCTCCGACGCTGGAGACAACGCCATCATTGATGAATTGTTCAGTACAAAGGGCTGGGACAAAATTCCCCGTGCCTCGTCCCGCAGAATTGGGGACCCACCCATGTCTACAGGGGATAGTACACCCCGGGTGGAGGCACCAGCGCCTGAGTAGGGATCCCGTCCCCAGCCTGCCCTCGCTTCCCCGGTGCCATTTACAGCTAATACCGGGGAAAAGAGACTTGTGCTTCGGGCACCTATGCCCAGATCTGATGGGACCAAGGTCCCTCGCCATCCGGACTCAATCGTTTTACCTGGCGAAGGGGACAAAGCGACCATGCCTCCACTGGCGAGGCTCCAGTGTTTGTTTTGCCAGAAGGTTGCTACTGATTATGGATGGGAATATCTGTACCTCTCAAAAGAACTACTTTACGAAGTGGAGGTGTGCCGAGAGCGCTGGTATAATGACTTTGTGTGGACCCAACTTCAGGTTCCACACGCGCGCAGGTACTTGGCATGCTCTCCAAAAGCATCACAGCAGTTTCAAGGACTGCAAGGCAGAGTGGATGCTGGGGCGGCATATTCATGCGGACAAGCTGCTGATCCGGCGTAAGGAGGGAGAAGATGTTGAATACCATCTAGAGACTATGGACCAGCATTTGAAGCCCCTTGTCCTGCCGCATCCCCGTTTCTATCTGTGAGGAGAAAGAGACTCTGTTCTTGTTTTCCACTGAATTGCACTTCCCAGACGTGCTGTTTGATTTTTTTTTTTTTAATATCATCAGTGATGGTGCCAAAAAAAAGAGAAAAAAAGGGGCGTCTGTGCTCTCTGTAGGAGTTGAGGAACTGTTCCGGTTGTTTGTTCTTCTTTCTCCAGCAAGTGGTCATGGACTCTGGGGTACATAGGGCCACAGATGAAGTCCCTACAAGTGCAGTTACCGCGGCGCTGTCACCAGGTGGCAGTGCTGTGCAACGACATACACTTTCCAAAACATGCACTCAAAGGAGAAAAAGATTTCTTCACGGAGAGGTTTTTTTCTCGTACACGAACATCTGTGTCAGGGTTTATGTGTGCTAACGTTTTTTCTGCAGGAGAGCATCTCATCAAGACCGCTGGGATTGGGCGGGTCTTAGTTAGGATGGGGTGGAAAAAAAAATTTGGGTGTTAAATGCTGATGTGATCTGGTGGAAAGTGTTACAGTTATGTGTTGTTGTTTTCCTTCCCTTCCCTTTGTGTGTGAAGCTCAGGCACAGCGGTATTAGAGGGAGTTTAGGTTTTTTTTTTCAAATCTTTTTGGGGTTTTTGAATTTTTAGCCGGTCTCTGGACTGGGCCATGTCGCTGTGGAGAGCATGGTTCACCCCAGACACTGGGGACCAGTGTCAAAGTACCTGGGGGAGGATGTAGCAGGCATGTGGTTTTGAATTTGTTTGTTCGGGTCAGAATATCAGTGATGCTCAGTTCCCTGCGGCCCAGAGGGTGGCGCTGTCGGAAGGTGGTTCTATTGAGGAAAAGTCTGGCAGAGACATTCTTCCTAAATGTTGCAAGCAAGGACCGTTATCTACAGGCCTGTGGCAGGGGCTGAAACAGTTCACCCGGTAGGTGGCAGAGATCGTGCGCCATGCCTATTCGACTCGTTACAGGAATAGGAGAGTTCACTGTGCCTGGGCTTATTTGTATCCACACCCCCCCCCCTGTTCGTTTAAAGGAAGTCCAACTGATTGTGTGACATTCTATGCTGTGGAAATAAAGGAGTGTTGGACTTTAGTGGTGTGGGGCTCTTTTAATACAGACACTGTTCACTGTTCCAGAGAAGGAGCTCTTACTGCAGGACACCGGCCCGAAAGGTAACAGAACTTTGCATACACCTACTACATTTGTGGTGAAAGCTTGGCGTAGTGCCCCGCCCCTCTCTCTCCTCTGAGGTACCCCTAGACCAGAGGCGGAGCAGCCGTTAAAGACAGACGGAGAGAGAGTGGGAGTCCGCTACATAAACAAAAAAAAATACAGAAATATATATATATATTAGTACAGGACGCCAAGGTTGGGTCCTGGACGGGTGCAATATAGCACCAGTATTTGGGTTGTGGTCCCTTTAAGGGAGTTGTGATAGTGTTCAGGGGGTCACCCAGAATGGGTGAGGAGTTCTCGGCAATAAAATTAATCCAGAGAAGACTGGCTCGCAGCCCTCTCTGTCTTGATAGAGAGTTGTTTGGGGCCTGGAATTTCGGAGGCTCTAAAGTGATATTTGGGTGGGAAAAAGCCTCCACTCCTGACCACTGGGAGTCAGCACACAGGGGGTTAAAGGCCTCCAGGGAACAGCTCATAAGACAGGAAGTGGTGCTAGAGGTGTGGTGAGGAGGAGTATGGGATTGCACCTGTCGTGATGTGCTGTGTGTCTGCTGGAAGATGCTAAAGATTCAGTAAGGATTCTTGAAGTTCTGGGGCGAAGACCCATCTCCAAAAACTGTATGTGCCTTTTCTTTCATTTGTTTTGTGCTGAAGACAAGCAGACTTTATTTTATATTTTCCCTGTGTGCTGAATGGAGCTTTATTTTTGGTTTATTTACAAATAAAGGCCTTTTTGTTTCAAGTTTAAACGGTTTATGCACTTGGTCCCGTGGAGCTATAATCCCCAAAAGTTTACTATATGTGCGTGTCACTACCCCCGTAGGAGCTGCTGGTTTAAAGTGTGTGTGTTTTTTATATATATATATATATATATATATATATATATATATATTATAATATGAAGCGCCCACTGCCTCCCTCCTTCTCCACTCTTTGGCCCGTTCACTGGAGAGGAAGGAGCGTGTGGTCTCTTCCATGCCCGTACCCCCTGGGTTGCAGAGGTTAGGCACACTTGGTGTCATTATGGGTCTTTGCAGCGATCCCCTCAGTGTTGGTTTCTGTCCCTAGTGTGTAAGGACAAAAGTTTCTATGCCCCAAGTAACTCCAAGGTCCACACCAGTATATCACTCCAACGTAGAGCTTTATTTTCTTATGCATGAAAGGAGAAAGGTGTTAGGAAGACACATGGAATTCAGGCACTCCTGGCTTTGTCGCCACTTGATCCCAAGTGGGTCCAGCTCACCCGGATAGTCACCCAATGGCACTAGCAGCCGGCATGTAGCTCGAACAGTCAATTTAGTTCCCTAATGGATGCGTTCAGGAGATCCTCTGCCACAGGATCTATGGTACCCCAAACCTCCTGATGGTCCAGATGTTAGGCCTCTGGTTTCTGGATGACATCCCTCCGGAGAGTTACTGGGCCCCTTCCTTCACTGGGATTTTCTCACCAGACCTTCGAAACGGTCCTCCCCCAGCCTCCTCTTCCAGAAACGGGTCTCCTCGCAAGGCAGCACCCTGGGATTCTTCCTCCCGAAGTGGGCTCCAGCTAAAGGTGCTGGGCCCAGGACTAAAGGTGCCTGGGACTGAGGCACACGTGGCCCCATGGCCTGGAGGGCCATGCACTCAACTGGACTCCACACAATACCTTCCCCCGGGTACAGGTCCCGGGGTGGCAACTCGACTCCCAACTCTAACAAACCTCCTCTCCTCCGGTGTCTGCCCCTTTTGTACCCCCTCCCGGCATGCACAGAAGGTCCTCCACACCCACTGTATGGCTGCCGAGAGGAGACACCAAATCACTGCCCCATCACCTGTAGTTCAACCCCGAGTATAGATGACAGCGCCACCCATACTTGGGGGAACTGCACACCTGGTGAAAAAGCAACAAGACAGAGTCCAGCAATTGAAAAGATTTGAGTCAACTACCACTCAAATCACCCCCTAAATTTGAGAGAGATCTAATTTGTAGCGGGTACTCCAAATTTAGGGGGTCTCTATGTCTATATTTAGGGGGATGACCCGAGCACTAGTATGGTTCGGGCCTTCTAATTGTGCTGGACTCTGCTTTGTTGCTGTGTGCCTATGTAGAGTTCCCTGTGGCCTGCAGGTGGCGCTGCCATGTTGGGTCAGGGTTGAACCATAGGTTACAATGGCGCTATTGGATGTCCTCTCTCGGCTACCATGCAGTGGGCTGGTTCTGCCTGCTGTGCATGCTGGGAGAGGATATAAGAGGCAGACGCCATTTTATTCAAGGAGAGACCCGGGGACAAGTACCCGGAGGAGTGTGCCCCCTAAGGAGGGGGGTGCGTGCCCCGACTGAGGAGTCTCGGGCACCTTCGGCCCGAGACCGCAACATTCCGGGTAGGCCCAGTACCTTCAACTGGGTCTACAGGCAGAACTTTGGAGTCCTAAGATGCCCGGGTGAGGGTATCCGCTCCGACCAGGAGGGAGCCAGGGGAGGATCGGTCCCATAACAGGAGACGAGTGATAGTTCGATTGCTGTCTCGGGAAAGGCCTGGTGATCTGTTGGAGGGAAGGATCCTATGCTTCGCAGAACTGACCCTGCGGAGCGCTGCTGATCTTTTGAGGACATACTGAACTTGTCATTGGAGGATTTAAATTGCTTGTTCGCGCTCCACACCGGCTGCTAGGACCATTGAGGGACTATCCGGGTGAGCTGTACCCACTCGGGACCGAGTGGTGATAAATCTGAGAGTTCTGTGCCTGAATCTGCTCTAGTTCAACTATTATCTCTTTCATCTACTCTCTCTTACCCATCAAGCAAAGATATAAAACGTTGGAGTTTAAGTGGTTTGGATATTGACTTTATTAAAGAAGGGAAAAGTACAGACTCGTCTCTACATTCTGGAGTCGGGAACCAGTGGAAGGAGGTAACTCGCTGCGGGACCCAGGTACATATACACCACCTGACCTCTAAACTAGAGGACACGGGCTTATGGCATGGGTGCCTCTCCTTTACCCTAAGAGGAGAGGATGGTGCTACATATATTATTTAGGTACTTGTATAGCGCCGTACTTGTATAGCGCCGTCAATTTACGCAGAGCTTTACATATATTTTGTACATTCACATCGGTCCCTACCCTCAAGGAGCCTACAATCTAAGGTCCCTAACTCACATTCATATACTAGGGCCAATTTAGGCAGAAGCTAATTAACCTACCAGTATGTCTTTTGGAGGGTAGGAGGAAACCAGAGTACCCGGAGGAAACCCACGCAGGCACAGGGAGAACATCCAAACTCCAGGCAGGCAGTGTCGTGGTCGGGATTTGAATCCGCGACCCTTTTTACTGCTAGGCGAGAGTGCCACACACACACACACACACACACACGTTGGCGCTATATAAATCGTGTATAATTATATATAATATTTTTTTTTACTTTCTGCTATATAACATGCCCAATAAAAAATAAATATTAAAAACAGATTTCTTCATAAATTTTGGCCAGAATGTATTCTGCTAAAAAAAAAAAAAAAATCCAATCACTGTATATTATGTGGTTTGCATGAAAGTTATAGTGCCTGCAAACTAGTGTGTGTGTTTGTGTGTGTTTTTTTTTTTTTTTTTTTTTATATACCAATGGTGGCAATCGGGCACTGGCACTGCTATAGTGTGGTGGACAATATGACACTAACTGATGCTGGGGAGGAACTAACTAACATTGACATCACCAGTAACACTAATACAGTGATCAGTGCTAATAGTATACACTGTCACTATACTAATGACACTGGCTGGAAAGGGGTTAACATCTAGGGCAATCAAGGGGTTAAATGTGTGCCTAACAATATGTAATGTGTTCTGACTTTACTAACAGATCTCTTTGTTTGTTATCCCTGCTTTGCAGGGATAAGAAACGCTGAGATCGTTCCCTCTGTACAGAGCCCTGTGTTTGAATATTAATACAGGGCTCTGGGCTGTGATTGCACACAGCTGATCAGCAGGTCCCAGCCATGAATCATTGGCTGGGAATTGCTGACAGACTCCCAACATGTACAATCACAGTACATTGCGGAGGTCCACAAGTGGTAAAGTGTTGCTGAACCCATAACGGTAAAATCGGTATGTATATGCAGTAACGCATGCTTGTTATACTCACTGCGGAACCTAAAGGGGTTAATCCTCAGCATTGTGTAAAACGGCTGTTTTGATCCTGTCATCTCTGATCCTCGCCCTCTTTTACTGTCCCCAATCCATCTGCTGATAAAACAGAGCCCTCGGAGGCACTCTGCAAGGGCCCTGTTTTGGTGTGTATTGCTGTGTGTGTGTTTTTTTTGTTTTTGTTTTTGTTTTTTTTGCGAGTGTGTGTGTGTGTGTGTGTGTGTGTGTGTGTGTGTGTGTGTGTGTGTGTGTGTGTGTGTGTGTGTGTGTGTGTGTGATCAGCACAGTTAAGACAGAGGGTCGGGGGTCATGCAGCCTCAAAGGACAGTCGGAGGAGAATGAAAACTCCTCCTACAAGCTTTAACCGGTGCTTGGCCGGTATTCTGTCGAAGTGCTCTGGATGTACTGCGCATGAATCCTTATGGGACTGCACAACAGCTGATTTGCCGATCAGCTGCTCTGACGTAACCATGGCGCATGCGCCCATCGTAGGAGGTATCTCTCGATGGGAGATACCATTTCACAGGCACAATTTAAACCTATACAAACAGCGGGGGGAGGCCGTAGTTCTCAGATTGTGCATCGCTGCTGGAGGGCGGCTAGTGGCTGTGTTGAAGGCCTGGTTTTGTCTGTGTTGCAACCCGCCCTTTCACACAGGTGTAGCGGTGTGTTGCCATGAGTTACTACAGCCACGCATATTCACCCTGCTGCCAGACATCCATACGTCACACTTCGTAGACAATTGTAGCGGGTATTTGAATTTAAGGGAAGCATCTGGGTGTTAGTGTAACCCAGATGCACTGATTGCTAGGGAATCCGAGACCCTTTTTATGGTTCTTGGAGGACTCTGGGGGTGTGAGGTTCCCTGTGGCCTGCAGGTGGCATTGTCACCCTGGCCGGAGTTGAACCCACACCGCAAGACTGTGTGTGCCTTTTTTGTCCTCCCCTGGCGCTGGTACAGCGGGGCGGGGAACCCGCTGTGACGCAAAGGCAGAGGGGATAAAAGGGGCGGACGCCCTTACCACGGGGTTCAGAGTTCGGAGTCGGAGGACGCGGCCACACTCAGGCACCCTCAGCCTGGGTGCTGGTGTTCCGGGCCCAGGTGCCCTTGACCTGGCCGGAGCGGGAGATGGAGTCCATCTCGGGCACCTTTTAGCCTGGGGTTGAGGTACTATAGCGGATGCCTGGGGCTCAGTACCTTCGACTAATTTCCGCGAGGGTGGAGGAATCCGAGGGGACCCTAACTCCTTGGGTGCCCGTGTCTGAGGTCGAGGAGACTGGTGAGCGGAACTTCTCTGGAGAGTCCGGCGCAGCATTGCTGGTGACAGAGGCCTCCGGTGACTCCCTTGGACGGATATCCTTCCCCTGACAGGGGCTGTGCTAGCGAAGGTAATTCATGTTCTACCTCATATAGTCAGTGGCAGTGACTATTCGCCACTGGTGACACCACAGTGGTTAGCGATACTTTAAAGGCTTGTGCCTCGACCTACTCCCATTAATACTGAACTGTTGCAAAGGTCCCAACTTGACTGTGCTGTATGTTTATTCGCTGAGAAGAATAAAACTGTGTTGGACCTATTCAGTGTGTGGAACTCTGGTTACTAGGAGCAAAGGGACGGAGGAAAGGACTTGACTCTAGGACACCCACACAAAGTCCGATCTTTCTGGCCTTCAACTCTTCACTATAAAGGACATGGGCCGTGGTGTATCTCATCCCTCCCCCCGGTACTAACACCCCTAGACAAAGGCAGACAAGCCGAGAATGAGAAGGGGTGAGGTCGCTACACAATAAAAAGTATTTTGCTTTGCTTTGTTATTTTATTTGGGGGGGGTTGAACTTGGTTGGGGAAGGGATATGGGATGCCCATAGGATGAATTAGTATTTACAATGTTATAGTGATTCACTCATTACTTTACTTTATATTTCTTCAGTTCGGACAAAAACAGCAGACTCTCTAATCTTGGCGGCTTCACTTCAGAACATTTCCCACCTCTGCACTCTCCCTGCAGATTTTTACCTCTGAGGCCTCGTACACACGGCCGAGATTCTCGTTGAAAAAAACATGTCGTTTTTTTGGACGAGATTCTTGGACAAGAAACTTGTCCCGGCCGAGTGTACACATGCTCGTTTCAAAGAACCCGCGGTTCTTTGAATGGAGCGTACGCGGTGACGTCATCGACTACGACGAACATGCGCTCGTCACATTCGATGCCGTCGCCGCCATCTTGGTATACCCTACGTATGCCTAGGAAGCTACCGCGCATGCGTCAAATTCATTTCGAACATGCGCGGGCTTCCGGGAGGACAGGTAAGTGTACACACTCACTTTTCTCGTCGAGAAACATGCCGAGGAGAATCTTGACGAGAAAATAGAGAGCAGGTTCTCTATTTTCTCGTCGAGGTTTCTTGTCGGTTTTCTCGACGAGAAACCCGATAGCCGCGTACACACGACCGATTTACTCGGCAAGACCTCTCTGCCAGCAAGTTTCTTGCTGGTTCTTGCCGAGAAAATCGGTCGTGTGTACGAGGCCTGTCACTTCTCCTCCTGCACATCACTTTCCTGTCACAGCATTCGAAATCCTGTCCCACCATCTTGAGCTGACCAAGCCTCACTCTGAATAAGTCCTAGTAGTAGTTTCAATTGATGATCCTTAGTAGGCCAGGGCCCTGCAGTACCCCTTCTTGTGGCCGTGGACCTTGCTTTAAAAAGGATATTTGATGATGGACTACTGATCCCAGCAAGCCCGACTTGCAAATCCTGCCTGCCCTCATGGCTCTGCAATGACTTGGCACAACTCTCCACAGTCTTTCCCTCTGGCTCTGCACCCAGCTCCCCTGGCATGCCTCTTCCAGATCTTCACTGTGCCTCACTCACCGACTCCTGCCCTGAGTCCTTCCTGAAGGATTTACCCGGACGTGCGGACCGACTGCTTCTCGAACTCCTGTTCCAGGACACCTCTCCATGACCGCTCCCAAGCTCCTCCGCCTGAGTTGCACCCCCCCAGATGGGGGTGTTCCTCCTGCACGCAGTCTAGCACTCCATCCTTCAGTTCACCCAGCCGACAACTACTCCCCAGCAGGCTGACTGTGAGTATATGCAGGAGGCCTGCCCCCTGCCAATCCTAGTTGGGGATTGATCAGGGCTCCTCACATGTACTCAATGTCACTCCAACTCTTAGCCCTGCGGGAAGCAGGGGAGGGGCCCAAAAGCGAAGTACATGTCAGTCACCCACTGCTACACTAACCACTCCCTGCCCCCAGATCGAAAACAAACAGGCCTGCTTAAATTTACCTGCGCTGGCAGCTGCATTCAAAAACCTTACATCTAGCACCTACCTATGGTAGAGGGTGCTACACAGGCAAAAAGGCTGTTCAACACGGCAAACCCGCCCTGCAACACAAACAAAACCGGACCATCAGCACACTGTAAAGCCACCCTGCAACAGCGAGGCACAATCGGAGAACTACGGTCTCTTTCCCCCCCCCCCCCGCGCTGTTTGTATAGGTTTAAATTGTGTCTGTGACATGGTATCACCCATCGAGAGATACCTCCTACGATGTGCGCATGTGCCATGGTTACGTCAGGGCAGCTAATCGGCAAATCGGCTGTTGTGTAGTCCCATACGGCACATGCGCAGTACATCCTGGGCACTTCTCGACAGAACACCCTGGACACTGATAGAAGTCACAAGACTCCTATATACTGCAGATGAGAAAAGGTGTTTAGCAGGTTATATTTACGTAAAAAATTGCATTTCCATGTTCTGTGTACTGTGGGAGATCAGATATAGTGAATGCAGGGTCCTGGGTTTAGTAAAAATGGAGAACAGATGCTTTTGGACTACATCTTGGAGCTGTAGTTGAGAAAGCTGTGTAATATTATATCTGGGTTCTGTTCGTTATTGCAGTTGAAAGAGGGAGAGTGCTGGCTCCATAGTGCCCTACTCTTCATTAGAAGATTATCTATGTTGGACTATGAAGATGCTTATTGAAAAGTTGCTACTCTGGCAGTTTGGGATATGCTGGCTTTTCCTTTTCTTTTTCTTTTTTTGCTTTTGTTTTTATTGTAAGTAGCACTTGGGATAGTGCAGTTGCTAACTGTACCCCTACTATTGTACTATTTGTTTTACTATTTAATACTTTAAAATAAAAATAACAATAATATAACCTTACGGGTCCAGCACTGTTTTTTTATTTTTTTTAACTTTCTCCAAATCTCATCTCACTTTTGCCGTGTCCGATTCAAATTACAGTTGTCACATGTGCCAGAATAAATAATTCAAAATACATAGACTAAGCGGGAACAAATATGCATCCAAATCACATCCGAATCTGCAGTTTTTACAAATGATTGAACTGCCCAGAGCACTGGCACATCTGGTTTAATGTAGTTAGTGGGAGCTGGGCGTTTTGTCTATGTATTTTTATGATTAGTTTTATGATTTGTAATTGGCTTTAAAATAGATCAGTAAATAGTTTCTTTTTGGACAGCTGATCTGGAATTCTTTTTTTTTTTTTTCTCTAACTTTTAGTTTAAAGCGGCATAAAACCCAAAAGCAAACATTTTATTATATTGCAGCTTACCAATTAGATGTGATGGCTGCATTTTTTTTTCTTGTTAAAGTGGTTGTAAACCCTGCAAGACAAAGGTATAATAAGCTAGTATGCATAGCATACTAGCTCATTATGAATTACTTACCTTAGATCGAAGCTTACCCCCCGCCGAAATATTGTGTACTGACAGGGTGACTCGATCGGCGGACCTTTTTTAGGTAATTTCTCTTCCACAGAAGCCAGACGTTCAGCCGGCTTCTGTAGAACCGGCTGCCATACACACAGGCCGTATGTCGCCGGGCATTCGGCCCCTTTGTACTAGCCTTTAAATTTATTTTCTCATACCGAAAAGAGAGAGAAGCAAAGGTGGGAATAACAGAGGTAAATATTTTATTGGGCTGAGATTTTTGAAATTCCTGTTTCGGTTGCTGAACTTGAGCTAGAAGAGGCATTACTCCAAAGACATGCTGGTAGGTTAATTGGATCTTGTCCAAAATTGGCCGTGTGTATGTATGTATGTATGTATGTATGTATGTGTAGCAGGGGTCTAAATCTAGGGGGTACACCTGGGGGGTAGTATGACCCAGGTGTGTATAAATCATAAGAGGATTTGGACCATTTTCAGTCGTGGCGGACTTTGGTGTACTATTCTCCTTGGCCTGGGGTGGCGGTGTTCCCACAGGTCGAGGTAGAATCACTGCCGCAGTGCTGTCCTTTTTTTGTCCCGTTCCGGCGGTGGTACAGCGGGGGCGGAGAACCTGCTGTGGCGTCACAGGAGGAGATGAAGGGGAGAGACACCCTCGCCACGAGGTCTTCTGCATCCGGCGCCCACGCACCTTAGGCCTGGGTGCGGTCAGTCCGGAGTTCCAGCCCAGGCGCCCATGGCCTGTTTGGAGCAGTGTTGGCGTCCATCTCAGGCATCTTAAGCCTGGGGTGAGGTACTACACCGGAGGCCTGGGGCCCAATGACTTTGACTGGGCTCCGCAAGGGTGGATGAGTCAGAGGGACCCTGAGGTGGATGGGGCCCATGTCTGAGGTGAGGAGGCCGGAGAGATTACCCGTCTGAAGAGCCCGGAGCAGCATCAACCCGGTGACGGAGGGGCCTCTTGTAACTCCCTTGGAGGGACATCTTCCCCCTGACAGGGGCCACAACGCAGCGAAGGTACTCCAGTTCATGTTCTCCAGAGTCGCTGGTAGAGACTCAAAGGTTTCAAGTTTCTCTCTTTAGCCGATTGGCTATAGCAACCGCTGGTGAAACCACAGTGGTTTAGTTTATTATAAGGACAGTGCCTCGACCTGCTCACCCCACCGTGTTGAACTGTTTATGGGTCCCAATCAGATGGCTGACAAAGAACTGTTTAATTGTGTGCTACAATAAAACAAGTGTTTGGATCCTTATCGCTGTGTGGTACTCTGTTTAATGGGAGCGAAGGGAAGTGTCAGCACAGAAGGACTTGGTATTCCTGCAGAAACACACAGGCCCGAGGAAAACAATAGGTACTGGCCTTCACCTCACCCGCTGCAATGGGGAGGACATGGGCCGTAGCGCATCTCACTCTCACATACAAGATACCCCTAGAAAAGAGCTATCGGAAACCCGATTCACATGAGGAGAGAGTGGGGCCGCTACAGATGTACGAATGTGTGGACCAAGCGTGTCAAGATCCTACGGGGTAAATGACCGCACTGGCTGCAAAAAAGCACTTTGAGGCGATTTAGTTGGCAGTTGTAGCGCTATACAAGTTCCTCATTCATTCATTCATTCATTCCAAAAGTTCATCCTAACGTTTTATAAATCGCAGCGTCCCATGGTACACCAGCTCTGATGAAAATGTGCCCCTTCTTTAAGAATCAATACAATCTTGATAGGTGTTCTCTACTCAGTCTGCATGTCCATACACTTTAAATGCATGATTCAGATTTGTCTCATCTTTCGGTTTCTTTTGAGGATAGCAGATCAAGATCTCAATATGGCGGAACACGGGGGGAAAATATTACAGAAGTATTCTATAGTTGCAAATGTATAGATATAGTCATAAACCTAACAAGATGCTGTAGTCGGTCCTTCTACATCCCCCATTATATGGAGGCTTCATAAAAAGTTATTTACAAACTACTCAAAGAAGGTGACACAGTCTGTAGCTATACATATAACTTACACATTTCTGTTTGCTTATTAGGTGCTAATACTGTTATAATTCCAGGTACATTGGCCACTAATCTGAGCGCTTTTCTTGCTCTTTATTTGCTGTGTGACACAGCAATTCACTGCCTGCATCTCCTGCAAATAAAACACCTCTATTGATCCATAAAAATGCTGCTGGACACTGCTATAGAATGTTAAGTAGGCATGGGCTGGCATTGGCTTGGTTGTGAGATGATGTATGTCCTTTGCTGTAAAAGAGACACTAAATATTATTTTTACTGTAGGAACAAGATTGTTTAAAGGGGTACACCAGCCAAGACACAATATTTGGTCACACATTATAAAATTAATAGCTTTTTTGGCTGGTGTCTTTTTTTGTTTTTGGAAGGAAAAATTAATGTTCCATTAATATTTTTCAGCTTGTAGGCATAATTAAAGCCAGCCATTGGACAACAAATTGGCCCCTGTATGCAGTTCTGTTCAGCGCTGAACCTTCGTGATCATGATTATATCAGACCTACCCTACTGTGCAGACTTTGTCAGCTATCAGTGGCATTGTCCTAATTAGAAGTTACGCTATCTATTTTGGAATTCCACCACAAGTTGGTGAAGATCGGTGGACCCAAAATTTACAAAACGGCATTCCTTGTCCACTGATCTGCACCGATGTGTGGTGTGTCCTAAAGTGACCTTTTATCCATAAAGATGAAGACAGTCGCTGACAGCTGTCAAAGTCTGCGCAGGCTGGTTTCGCGCGGGTGTCCCTTTTTTTTTTTTTTTTTTTTTTTTTTTTTTTTTTTCTCAGTTGTCACTTGTGACATCCGTTTTTTACCAAAAAAGCAAAGTGACTCAACTCAACTTCAAACACTGTATGAAACTGGTTGCTAAGGAGGGGGTCGGGAAGCTGGCTGCCGCGTCCTTAACAACCGATGAGTCATCATCTGTCAGCAGCTGAATGTAAAATAAACCCAGCGTGGAGTCCCCCCCCCCCCCCCAGGTCCATACCAAGCCGTTCGGGTCTAGTATGGATTTGGAGGACCCCCACGCTAAAATGTTATTAAAACTTTGGGTCCCCCCAAAATCCATCCCAGACCCTTTATCCGAGCAAGCAGATCGGGAAAGGGAGGGGACGAGTGAGCGCCCATCCTGAACCATACCAGGCTGCATACCCTCAACATGGGGGGGGGGGGGGGGGGGGTGGGTGCTTTGGGGCAGAGGGGGCTCTGCGCCCCCCCCTGCCCCAAAGCACCTTGCCTCCATGTTGATGGGGACAAGGGTCTCTTCCCCACAACCCTGGCCGGTGGTTGTTGCGGTCTGTGGGTGGGGGGCTTATTGGAATCTGGGGGAGCCCCATGTGAATGGGTATCGGGTACAAACTACCCCTACTCATTCGCCAAAAAGGCAGTAAAATGTTAAAAAAAAAAAATTGTTTTTTGACAATTTTTTTTTTTTTTTTTTTTTTTTAAATTAAAAGCTCTATCGGGCTGTTCTCTCTGCCCCGTCTCTTGCCGCCACTGCCTTCTCTCCCGCTGCCGTTTTTTCTTCCTAGCCGCTGTTCTGTTGCAATCTTTCTCTGTTGTGTGGTCCTCCTCTGTCTGGCCTCTGTTTTATATAGCCATGGGGCGTGGCCATCAGATAACATCACCCGTAGATCCCGCCCCCTGTGATGTCACAAGCAGAAGTGGAAACGGCATGTTTAATCTTTGTATATAGTGAAATTTATTCGCCTAGGTGTTTATGGGTGGTAATTAACGCACATCTCACCATCCTGATAACTGCTCACTGCGCAAATTTTATATATATGTAGCGGGGTATTCCCCTTTAATAGAGAGAGACAGGACTTTTCGGGTGAGAGGTGAGTCGGGAGGGAGTAGAGAAGAGACTTTACTGGAAGTAAAAGCAGAGGAGAGAGACTACGTTACCCAGAACCCCTTTTGGCAATGTTTCCACCCCAGAGACTCATGGGAGGGGTTATAAAAGGAGGAGGCGAGGCTGGGCTCGGTCTCTTTGGGACACGAGACTTCAGTGAGAGATCCTCCTGTGCGGACCTGCTGCTGTGCAAGGCCTGAAGCCTGGGGCCTTGCGCAGTTACCAAAGAGCCTTCCACCCCATCTCGAGCCTGGGTGACATCTGACTCGGTTTTCTTCAACTGCTGCTGAGCTGGAGACCCGACCGCTGCAGAGGCTGTGTGTGGAGACACAGCAGGTGGAAGTTCCCGGACTGGGATCGCGTCCGGAGGGGTGAGCGAGCACATGCTCAATCCATAAATACTGTATACCATTGTTAGGCCTACAGACTGCCGTGGCCCACTAGTTCCTATTTCAGTTCTTCCCCCCCCCCCCCCTTAAGATCCACAGCAGAACTGAGTCAAACGGATCTCTAGTGGAGTGTACTGTGTTGGAAATTTTACCCCCCTTGGATTACAAATGTGTTCCTGAAATGTGCACCACCGTTTAAAGACTTGCATGCGAAGAATTTTACCCCCCAATAGACTGAGTTATATGGTCAGGCCTGGCCATCTAGGTAGTTTATTTAGTTGCTGCGCCATAGGGCGCATAGTGAAGTACTGTTACACGTGGCGCGTGTGCACCATATCTTAATAGTTATAGTGTGACTATAGCTGCAGGGCTCTGCAGATAGATTCCTGTGATTGTGATAACTGTTGATTTTTATTACCATAGAAAGTAAATTCGTTATTCTTCTATCACTGCCTTGGTGTTTGAATTTGATCATAGAGCATAAGATATACACATTACCCTAGACTAACTGTGCCAGTAGGGGGTCGAGTTAATTGCCGGGGGTTGGCGGAGCTGTCTTCAGGGCCCAAACTAAATCTGCGGCCCTCTTAACTGAGGGTATCGCTATATATATATATATATATATATATATATATATATATATATATATTAGGGCTGATTAAAATTTTCTTGTTCGATTAATCGTTTGTTTTTTTTTATCGATTAATCGATTAATTATAACGCACATACAGTTTTTACAAGAATTTTTTTTTATTAAGCTTTAAGAAAAACGTAGAAAGTTAGTTTAGTTGTCCACATCTCCCCCGTAATGTCCACATCTCCCCCCCATACTGCAATGCCCACATGTGTCCCCATACTGTAATGTCCACATGTGCCCCCATAATGTCCACATCTCCCCCGTAATGTCCACATCTCCCCCCCCATACTGTAATGTCCACATCTCCCCCCCTTACTGTAATGTCCACATCCCCCCCATAATGTCCACTTTTCCCCCCCATAATGTCCACTTTTCCCCCCATACTGTAATGTCCACATCTCCCCCGTAATGTCCACTTCCCCCCCCCCATACTGTAATGTCCGCTTTTCCCCCCCCATACTGTAATGTCCACTTTTCCCCCCCCATACTGTAATGCCCGCATCTCCCCCGTAATGCCCACATCTCCCCCGTAATGCCCGCATCTCCCCCGTAATGCCCGCATCTGCCCCCATACTGTAATGTCCGCATCTCCCCCATAATGTCCACATGTGCCCCCATAATGTAATGCCCACATGTGCTCCCACTGTAATGTCATTGTCCACATCTCCCCCGTAATGTCCACAACTCCCCCATACCTTAAGATCCAGGTAGAACGGTCCGCAGAGTAGACGGCACAAGCAGGCGGCTGATGATGACGTCAGCGCGCCGCTACTAGGCTGCCGCAGGGTGGACCAAGATGGCCGCCGTGCTCCGGAGCTAGGCCGAAGCCGCGGCCTTTCCTATGGACGAGACCGCGGAGCTCACTCCGCGGATCGTCATCGATCAAAATTGTTTTGATCGATCAAAGAAATTAACGATTAATCAAACAATTAATCGTTAATTTCCGCACCCCTAATATATATATATATATATATATATATATATATATATATATATACTGGAAAAATACTGTGTTTTATGGTTGGCATGCAGCTCATTTTCTAGATGTTATCCTAAAACGACTTTTGGGTCTCCGTCCTAGAATCCCCCATTCAGTGTATTCCACTGAGGGTGCACCGTGCAGGTCAGGCTAGTAGTCCACCCTGACTCCATGCAATCCACAGAATAAACAGGAAAAGCTCAGCCACCGCACACCATACAAGGCCAGTGTGTAATGAGTGATCTCAGCCTAACTCCATCCAGGCCATGCCCCCAACATGTTTCACCCCACCCACAGGCTTAGCCATAGATGGGGCAAAACATGTCAGGGGGCGTGGCCTGAATGGAATTATACTGAGGCTGTTTTTAGGCCTGACATTTTTTATTTTTTAATCCCCTAAATTTATATATATATATTTTTTGAAAGCACCCTGGAACAATGGTGGTAGTTCCATTTTTTTTTTTTTTTTTTTTTTTTTTTTATATGTTAAAATGTTACCTTTTCAAGATGATGCATCTGTTTCAGGAGCAGTAGTTTGAGTCATTGGGTACAGGAGCCGATATTTGTTGCAACACAGAGGTGGGCCTTTGGGACAGGAGAGGGAAATGTGCACACATGGAATAAGGTTTATAATAAAGTGGAATTTCATTCTCTCGGTCAACATTGACTATTTGTAATCCTTATGCTGATAGTTTTAGCAAATTGAAAAGGAAATAATATTTACTTGTTTTAAATACTGTATTTATTGGCGTATAACACTCACTTTTTTTACCCTGAAAATAGAGGGTAAACTGTGCCTGCGTGTTACGATGGGGGGCTGTGGAAAGTTTTTTTTTTTTTTTTTTTTTTTTTCCTGGAACTTCCCTCTTAAAGTTAGGGTGCGTGTTATACGCCGATAAATACAGTATCTTATTTTACATTTCTTCAGTTGCTTCCTAGGCAATAGATGTCATAGATCCCAGAAGTCTTCAGGAGGGGTTGAGGGGTTTCCTCGGCTAAGTACACCCCCATGACTGAGGTAAGGGCAGATGGATTCTGGGAAGTAAATGCAACCTGAATCCTCTGCCTTTACTCACGATGGTCACGGCAAAAAAGCTAGGAGGTGTTTTGTCAACGTGGTTTCTCAACAGAATAAAGCATGGAGACATGGATAGGTGGGGGAATTTGGTTTGAATATTAAAAAAATTAAATAGCGTTTTTGGTTTGTGGTGCTCATATACAGTGTAGTTCCACTTTAAGGACAACTAGGTATCTAATTATAATAACACTTGTTGGATAAATGACAAGCTTTCACTCAGTCCTGACAACAATTTCCTATAATTGCCAGCTTCATCTCATTTTTGCTCATGTAAAGTAGCTGTGGGGTCGTTATTATCATTTCTCTATCCAAAAACTATTCTGGGGTAGGGATGAGCTTCGTGTTCGAGTCGAACATACGTTCGACTTGAACATCGGCTGTTCGATCGTTCGACGAAGATCGAACGATTTGGGCCGTTCGCGCCAAATTCGAGTGACGCGAACGGCCCACAATGCACTACGCCATCGCAGTGTCATCCAGGCGCTGTGATTGGCCAAGCATGCACTGTGACCCCGCATGCTTGGCCAATCACAGCGCCGGCAGCGAGGAGAGCAATGATTGGCCACAGGCAGGATGCCTGTGGCCAATTATTGCTGAGGGGGTTTAGTACACGCCCCACACTATAAAAGGCCGCCAGCGCGGCGGCCTTGTGTAGTGTGTTCCGGAGCAGGGAAAGAGAAGCATAGGCAGTGACAGTGTCATTTTTTTTCCTTTACTAATCCTGGATTCCTTGTGTTTAGGGACAAATAAGGATAGGTAGGGAGAGTGTCAGTGTGTTATTCTGTGCTAAACCTTGTTTGTAGGGACAGAGAGGTACAGTGAGGGAAAGTGTCAGTGTGCTATTCTGTTCTAAACCAATCTTGCTGAACCATATTTGAAATCCTTGAGTTTAGGGACAGAGAGGTACAGTGAGTGAAACTGACAGTGTGCTATTCTGTTCTAAACCAATTTTGCTGTTCCATATTTGAAATCCTTGAGTTTAGGGACAGAGAAGGACACTCGTGGAAACTATCAGTGTGCTATTCTGTGCTAAATCTTGTTTGTAGGGACAGAGTAGGACAGTGAGGGAAACTGTCAGTGTGCTGTTCTGTGCTAAACCAATCTTGCTGAAGCATATTGCAAATCCTTGTGTTTAGGGACAGAGAAGGATAGGCAGGGGACAGTGTCAGTGTCATTGTTGCTAAGCCTCCTGCACCTGAAGGTAGCCCTTATTGCTCTTTTTCCCATCTCCCTGCAGGCCATCCATTAAAATGTCTGGAAGGCAAACAAGGAGAGGCAGACAGTCAGGAGGCAAAAAAAGAGGGCAAGCAGGCTCTGTGTCTGGGGGCAACAGTGCTGGTCGTGTACGCGGTGCATTGTCATCAGCACATGGCCATGGGACACGCTTGTCCTTCTTTTCGGCAGCTGGACATGTTGAGCCACATCATGCCGAAGACTTGGTAGAGTGGATGACCAAGCCCACCTCATCCTCCCTCACCCAGGCTCAGGGTACTGGCAAAGCAGCTGCCAAAGCGTCCTCTTCTCTGGTATCATTATCTTCATTAGTCAATCCTTCCCTAGACCCACCATGTCCTCCTCCTGAGGAGTCCCCCGAACTGTTTGAGCACAGTGTTGGGTACATGCTCCAGGAGGATGCCCAGCGTTTCGAAGGATCTGATGATGATACCCAGCTAGAGGAAGGCAGTAGCGTGAGAGCAGAGAGAGGGGATGCTCAAGAAGGACTCCAATCTGGCAGTCATGCTCCAGCAGCTGCAGCATACTGCCAGATTGGCTCCAGTGATGAGGAGGGAGGGGATGATGAGGTCACTGACTCCACGTGGGTGCCTAATAGGAGAGAGGAGGAGGAGGATGAGGAGGAGGCACATCTCCAACGAGGCAGGATGCCCTTGAGTGGCCAGCGTATGGGCAGCACACTGACGGAATCGCACCGCAGAGCTCTGCCTGTGCAGGGCGCTGCCTCTGCCCGTCATTCAAAAAGTTCTTTGGTGTGGGCCTTTTTTGAGGCGAGTGCATCAGATCGCACAGCTGCTGTTTGCAACATATGTCTTAAGCGTATATCGCGTGGCCAAAACATCAGCCGCTTGGGCACCACATGCTTGATCAGACATATGTTGACCTGCCATGCAGCTCGTTGGCAAGCCTACCTTAAAGACCCACACCAAAGAACAAAGCTGACCTCTTCTTGCACCGCATCAGCTGGGATCTCCAACCCCAGTATACCTTCAGTCCTCTGAAACCTGCTCTGAGAGGAATGAAGGTGTAGAATTAGGTGTGTCACAGGCAAGTACTTGCGGGCACTCTGCTAGCAGTACACCAACGTCCGATTCTAGCAGGCAAATTTCCCTGCCCCAGCTGCTGGACCGTCGAAAGAAGTTCACTCCCAGCCATCCACATGCCCAGCGGTTGAATGCTAGCTTGGCTAAATTGCTAGCGCTTCAACTGCTGCCTTTTCAGTTGGTAGACTCGGCCCCCTTCCGTGAGTTTGTGCAATGTGCGGTTCCTCAGTGGCAGGTTCCCAAACGCCACTTTTTCGCACGGAAGGCGATTCCGGCTCTCTACAGGCATGTGGAAGGCAATGTCTTGGCCTTGCTGGACAGGGCGGTCAGCGGTAAGGTGCATATTACCGCTGACTCATGGTCCAGCAGGCATGGACAGGGACGTTACCTTTCTTTCACGGCCCATTGGGTCACTCTTTTGGCAGCTGGGAAGGATGCAGGACAAGGTGCAGTAGTGTTGGAGGTTGTTCCACCGCCACGCCTCCAAAATGCTACTACTGGTTGTGACACACCTCTCTCCTCCACCCCCTCCTCTTCTTCTTCCTCCATGGCCTCTTCCTGTGGTTTGTCCTCGGAACCAGCGGTGCTCCGTAGGCGTTCAAGGGGCTACGCAAGTACGCAGGCAAAAAGATGCCATGCCGTGCTTGCGCTGGTGTGTTTGGGGGACAGGAGCCACACTGGGGCAGAGGTCCTGTCTGCTCTGCAGGGGCAGGCCGAGAGGTGGTTGACGCCACGCCAGCTTAAGCCAGGAATGGTGGTTTGCGACAATGGCACCAACCTCCTCTCCGCCCTCCGACAGGGACAACTGACCCATGTGCCCTGTATGGCTCACGTCCTTAACCTGGTGGTGCAGCGGTTCTTGGGCAGGTACCCGGGCTTACAGGATGTCCTGAGGCAGGCCAGGAAAGTCTGTGTGCATTTCCGCAGATCTTATAATGCCAGTGCTCGCCTGGCTGAGCTGCAAAAAGAGTTGAACCTGCCCAAGAACCGCCTTATATGTGACATGCCCACCAGGTGGAACTCAACGTTGGCCATGCTGCAGCGGCTGCACACGCAGCAGAGGGCCATCAATGAGTACCTGTGCGACTACGGCACCAGGACAGGGTCAGGGGAGCTCGGTTTTTTTTCACCACGCCAGTGGGGCATGATCAGGGATGCATGCACTGTCCTGGCACCATTTGAGGAGGCCACGAGGATGGTGAGCAGTGACAGTGCATGCATCAGTGACACTGTACCTCTTGTCCACCTGTTGGAGCACACGCTGCGTGGAATAATGGACAGGGCACTTGAGGCAGAACAGAGGCAGGAAGAGGAGGACTTCCTTGCCTCTCAAGGCCCCCTTTACCCAGACAGTGTTCCTTCTGTCCCACCCATCGCACAGGAAGAGGAGGAGGAGGAGGAGGATTGTGTCAGCATGGAGGTGGAGGCTGGCACTCAGCATCATCAGCAGCAGTCTTTTAGGGATGATTTACAGTCCCAAGAAACCAGTGGACTTGTACGTGGCTGGGAGG
Source organism: Rana muscosa (assembly GCA_029206835.1). Classification (NCBI taxonomy): domain Eukaryota; kingdom Metazoa; phylum Chordata; class Amphibia; order Anura; family Ranidae; genus Rana; species Rana muscosa. The sequence continues at coordinate 267,782,042 of CM055123.1, read as the reverse complement.
AGGTGGCTGCGGATCATGTCGTCCTTAGTGACCCAGAGGACCCCGGACTGAATGCCTCAGCTAACCTACGCTGCATGGCCTCCCTGATCCTGCAAAGTCTGCGGAAGGATCCTCGTATTCTTCGGATCAAGGAGAGGGACCATTACTGGCTGGCCACTCTCCTTGATCCACGGTACAAGGGTAAGGTTGCGGACCTTATCTTACCGTCGCAGGGGGAGCAGAGGATGAGACAACTCCGGTGGAGGCCTTGCAGAAAGGTCTGTGCAACGCGTTCCCAGAGACTGGGAGGTTACAAACTCCTGGTCCTGGACAAGGAGTTGCTGAGGCTTCGGGCAGTCAAAGAAGGAGCGGTGGGGAAGGTGGCCGTCTGACCGATGCGTTCAGACAATTCTTTAGTCTGCAGCCCCAAAGTATGATCGGTTCCAGCAACCATCGCCAGCCTCTGATATACATGGTCCAGGAATACCTAGGGGCAAGGTCAGACTTGGACACCTTCCCCACCGAAAATCCTCTGGCTTACTGGGTCTTGAGGATGGATCACTGGCCAGAGCTTGCACAGTATGCAATTGAGCTACTGGCCTGTCCTGCATCCAGCGTTCTTTCAGAACGCACATTCAGTGCTGCTGGAGGATTTGTCACGGATCACAGGGTGCGCCTGTCCACCGACTCGGTTGATCGACTGACTTTCATCAAGATGAACCAGTCTTGGATCACCACCAGCTACCACACACCTGATGCTGATATAACAGACTAATTGATTTTAAAATGTCACATCCCTTCAAGACTGATGCTGATGCTGAGTGCCTGTGCTGTTATGTTGACTGGCTATCCTCCTCCTCCTCCTCAATGATCCGATTAATGATGATAGCTTGGAAGATCATTTTGGTTTAAGGGTGACGCCACCAGTGGCTAAGGCCCAATTTTTCAGCCCCTGTTTAACAGGGTCATGTAATTAAAATTTTGGATGCAATACTTTGCAACAGGCCTCATTGCTGTGCTCCAAGTACAGTATCTGTGAGGGGTTGCAGTGTTGTGCCACCAGTGCCTAAGGCCCAATTTTTCAGCCCCTGTTCAACAGGGGCATGCAATTATAATTATTGATCTAATAATTAACAGCAGGGCCCATTGCTGCGCCCACCAAGAGTAACTGTCAGGCCTTACAGTGTTGTGGCACCAGCACCACCATCAAAGGCCCAATTTTTACTACCACTGATCAACAATTATATATTATTACAATTCCTGATATAATAGTTGACAGCAGGGCGTTCCAGCACCCACCAAGAGTAACTGTGAGTGCTTACAGTGTTGTGCCAACACCAACACCTAAGGGGACAATTTCTGCAGAGTATATACGGCAGGTCCCTACTTTCAAACATCAAACTTACAAATGACTACTACTTGCAAACGGAAGAAGACAACAGGAAGTGAGAGGAAATCTACCCCTTGGAAGGAAAATTCTCTCCTGTAAGAATTAATATGGGAGAAAGGTGTCTCCTCTGTACTGATGCTTTATCACCAATCCTTGTTTCAATAAAAACACCACATTTCAAAAACAGTTGTCATTGGGACGCAAAGTGAGGTGAAATGTTCTGAACAGGTGCACAGACAGCAAAAAAAATGTGACAGGGGTGATAACCGTTCCCTATGTTTTCCAAAAAGCTAAAAAAAAGGAATTTGGCATGGAGCTACACTTAAACAATGCAGCTGTTCAAAATTATAAACAGATTCTACATAAGAACAAACCTACAGTCCCTGTCTTGTATGCACCGCCTGTATACGGCTGTTCAGAGTATATAGGGCCTTTTTTATTTTGTGTGCGGGGTTCCCCTTAATATCCATACAAGACCCAAAGGGGCTGGTAATGGGCTGGGGTAGGGGGGGGGGGTTGATGGGGTAGCTATGCCATTTTTCCTAAAGATTTTCATCCATATTACCGGGACCAGACATTGCATTAAAGCCGCAAGCAGTTTTAAATGGCTTTTTTTCCTTTAGAAATGTTATTTTGTGCAGGGACAGTTCTAAACACGGGAAACACGTGGCACTTCACAGGCATACTTTAGACTCCCCCCAGGTACAATATTTAAAGGAATATTTGACTTTTTTTTTTCACTTTATGCATCATTAAAATGACTGCTCCCGGAAAACGTCCGTTTTTTAAAACTTATTTTTGCATTGATACATGTCCCCTGGTGCAGAACCCGGGTTCCCAAACTCTGTTTCGGACAATAACATGGATAATAGTCGTTATAATTAGCACTTTAGAATCCGAACGTTCGCATCCATTGTATTTAATAGGGTTCTAATGTTCGTGCGAACTTTCGGTCCGTTCGCGGGTTCTGGTGCGAACCGAAACCCGGGGGTGTTCGGCTCATCACTATTCTGGGGATGTATAATGCCTTAGGTGTAGGTAGAGGAGGCTTTTTAAAGAGACCCTATTGCTAAACGATTCCAACCACAATTTTCACATAAATATTTTATTAATGTTCTTTACCTGTCGAAACCTCCCCTTCTGTAGGCAACCAAAAGGACTGAGACTGCTGATGGGTTCCGGCATCTTGGAGGATATGTCAGCAGATTCATAGCCATCACTCAGCTTGACACTGTAGTATTTCCCTTCCCTCCCGGCAGCTAAATAAAATGTTATTTAGGGAGATGTGGTGAGGGACGGAGGAGCTGGGCCAGCACAAGCTGTAATTAGGCACTCCCTAGAGAGAGAGAGGGGAATGAGGAAATGGCAGCTGTGCTAGAGAATTAACTCTTCTTGGAGGAGTTGATTTTGCAAGTTCATAGGCACATTACAAGTAAAAAAAAAAAAAAAAAAAAAAAGGTACTTTCCTTTGCTGGTAAATGGTAATGGATATCTCCTGATGATGATGATGATGATGATGATGATGATGATTATTTTTATTTTTTTTACTATTATCAAGAAACCTTCCACCAAAGAACAATGCAAATTAAGTTCTCCTGCTCTTGATGATCGCAGCGATACCACATACGTGTATGTACCCAAAGTACAGTTCAAAAGCAATAGAGCGCATTTTTTTTTTTAACCACTTCAGTCCCGGAAGAATTTACCCCCCTTCCTGACCAGAGCATTTTTTGCGATTCGGCACTGCGTCGCATTAGCTGACAATTGCGCGGTCGTGCGACGTTGTACCCAAACAAAATTGATGTCCTTTTTTTTCCCACAAATGGAGCTAACATTTGGTGGTATTTGATCACCTCCTGCTTTTTTTTTTTTTTTTTTTTTTTTTTTTTGCGCTGTGAGCGACAAATTTTTAAAAAAAAAGCAATTTTTTACTTTTTTGCTAGAATATCCCCAAAAAATATATTAAAAAAACTTTTTTTATTTTTTTTTCCTCCAGTTTAGGCCAATTTTGTATTCTTCTACATATTTTTGGTAAAAAAAATCGCAATAAGCGTATATTGATTGGTTTGCGCAAAAGTTATAGCGTCTACGATATAGGGGGTAGTATTATGGCATTTTTATTATTATTTTATTTTACTAGTAATGGCGGTGATCTGCGATTTATTTATTTTTTATTTATTTTTTTCATCGGAACTGCGACATTATGGCAGACACATCGGACACTTTTGACACTATTTTGGGACCATTGTCATTTATACAGCGATCAGTGCTATAAAAATGCACTAATTACTGTGTAAGTGACACTGGCAGGCAAGGGGTTAAATGCTAGGGGGGTGAAGGGGTTAGGTTTGTCCTAGGGAGTGATTCTAACTGTGGGGTGGATGGGCTACCACGGACATGACCGCGATCACTGCTCCCGATGACAGGGAGCAGTAGATCCCTGTCATGTCACTAGGCAGAACAGGGAAATGCCTTGTTTACATAGGCATCTCCCCGTTCTGCCTCTCCGTGCCACGATCTACCGTATATACTCGAGTATAAGCCGACCCGAATATAAGCCGAGGCACCCAATTTTACCACAAAAAACTGGGAAAACTTATTGACTGGAGTATAAGCCTAGGGTGTCCATCTGCATGCTTCACTGTGCCCATGACTAGACTGACATTTAACATGGGAGTCTATGGAAGGGGTGCCCGGACAACAAACAAACCTGCGGACAGCTGGTACCGGTTCCCCAAAGTCTGATCAGAAGCAAAAAGGTGACTTGAGTATAAGCCAAGGGGGGCATTTTCAGCACAAAAAAAGTGCTGAAAACTCGGCTTATACTCGAGTATATACAGTAGTTGTTTGTTTTTTTTATTTATGTAGTGACCTCAACCCCCTTTACCTGCCTTTTTGGCTCCTCGCAGGTAGAGAGGGCACACCGTGCCACAAGCCTGTACCCTCCTGTGTAAAGAGGTTGAGCGGTGTTGTTGGCGGGTCTCCACGGCCAGAAAAACCAGAATCCTCCAGAGAATGATTCTCACCTCTACAATAGATAGCGATTAAGTCCCTTGTTCTCCCCAGTAACTTGAATGTCCACACCAGCTGCAACTCCAACGCAGAGTTTATTTTCTCTTTGCAAAACAACAGTCTTTGATAGGAAAAGGTTGGAGTAAAAGACATGACAGCATAAGGTGTGGGAGAGGTCCAGGCACAATCACTTCACTGCTCGGCTTCTCAAGCAGACTCAGCCCAGATGGATAGTCTCCCTAATGAAGGGACCAGCAGCCAAATGGTACTCTAACGTAACCGCACAGTCTCTGCCACAGACTTGGTGAACTTGGTCTCTGCCACAGACCTGGTGAACTTGGTCTCTGCCACAGACCTAGTGATCTTGGTCTTCAAAACTTGACCTCTTTGTAAGGAGAAGACATCCCTCTAGAGAGTTACCGGGCCCCTTCCTTCACCGTGACTTCTCACCGGTCCCTCGGAACAGTTCCTCCCCCCGCCTCCTCATCCTAGATGCAGGTCCCCTCGCAAGGCGGCACCCTGGGATTCCTCGATTCTTGCTGGGCCCCAGCCGAAGGTGCTGGGCCCAAGACCTTTGCTGCAGTCCCAGGACTAAAGGTGCCTGGGACTGATTCACCGACCTCCGCCCCTGGGCCAAAGGTGCCCAGGGCGGGCAGGAACACACTCCTGGGAGTGGGACTCCCGACGACCAAAGAACCTCCAACAGGCAGCATCCACCCCTTTTATATCCTCTCCCAGCATGCACAGCAGGCCTGCCATACCCACGGTACAGCTGCTGAGAGGGGACACACAAGGCACAGCACTGTATCAGCGGTTCAACCCCGGCCTACTATGACAGCGCCACCTGCAGGGAACTACACACCGATACTCTCCCTGCGGACAAAAATGGTTGGTAGAATCCTGACAATTGGGGCGTTTGAGCACAACTACCACTCAAACACTTCCCCTAAATTTAGGACCCCGCTACATTTATTATTATTATTATTATTATTATTATTACTATTATTATTTATAGTTTTATTTATTTTCCTCTGCAAGGAGAGGGAGAGATACAATGTATCTCTCTCCTCCATTCACAGAGAAAGGCCACCCCCGTGTTTTCTATCACAGCGATTAGGTGACCCGGTAATCTTGAGTTCTGTGTCCCAACTGTTAGTACGGGCCCCGGGGCTTACGGTGAGACCCTGGCCTCTGTTCTGAGAGTGCGGTGCGTTCCCAACACAAAGGAAGATGCGCAAATATGCGGCCCCATGGTAAGGAGCCCAGTCCAGTGAGGCCGCATATTTGTGTAACATTGGCATCAAGGGGTTAATGGAAAGGAAAAAGCTGCAAGTAGGCATTTAAAATGCTTGCTTTTTCCAAGTTGGTGACAGGGTCTCTTTTGGGTTGTAATGAAATGGGGAAGAACAGACCAAAAATGAGTCCACTGAAAACACGTACGATCTGTGAATTTCTCTGGTCATACAGTTTGTAAGAGTTAAGTCAGACACATGCTGCAGGCCTGGAGCGAATTACAAAGCAGCCGTGGATTGCGTGTTTCATTTGTCTTCCGGTTTGAACAACTGACATAGCGACACTGCCCGAGTCTATCCCAGCGCTGTGTGCAATAGATTAATTTTAGTAAAGCAACATCACAGGCGCCGTGCACGATGCAAACCTCTTTATACAGCAAAGATATTTTTCCAACTCATTGTTGGTAGCCGGCTCATTATGAGGTGTTTTGACAGTTGAATTTAAGTACACATTCAACACTTATCTGATGCTGCTGAAGTGTTCATTATCCGGGCGCGCGGCGCGAGACACCTGTTGTGATGAAATTAGAGAGTATTTTCAGGGAAACCAAACAGATTGTTCTCCATTGATTTCTGTCCATTTCTGACATTTAATCTTCTGGGTGACCTTTGAAGAAAACTTCTAGTGATGTCTTATAGAAAGCTATATATTTTTATGCTTTATGCTGTTCTGGGTTGAAAATTGCTTTTAAAAGCCACATGTGTGGTGTCTTTGATTTCTGCTCTTTCGTTAAATTAAATCCATATGTTTTTCTAAGCACGTATGATTTTTTTTTGCTGCAACGTACATTCCGTTGACTTCACTGATTTGGGGGCATTGCTACTAACATTTTAATACAATCTGCTGGAAGTCTTGATGCTGAGGTCATGTACTTGCTTTCAATATTTTCTCAAAAGACTGCAAGGCATTGAGATTCCAGGACACGTTATAGGTGGAGTCTCTTGATGTGAGTCACTCATTGGCTTCTTCAAGATCTTGACAACATCAGCAGTGAGATCCCTCTGCTGTAGTTCCAAGGTCTACCCACCTTGGACAGAGGTTTTTCCACCCCTGTTGTTTTTTCTCTATACTCTAAAATAAATTCATTTTAGAGCAAAGAAAGTGCTCATGTCTCCTTGTTACTGTCTCAGTGTGCGAACATGCCAGTGAAGTCACGAAGACCTCATTATGAGCCAGTGAGAGACAAAAAAATTGTAAAGGTTACCGTATTTATCTCCAGCATCTTTTTTTTTAACAGAATGTTTTGGGGAAAGAAGAAGCAACCAAAAATAAGCCTTGAAGTATTGATGCACATATAATATCTACAGTAGGGATGAGCTTAGAGTTTGAGTCAAACTCATGCAGAACAGCGAACAATTTGGGGTGTTTGCGGCAAATTCGAAAAGCCGCGGAACACCCTGTAAAAGTCTATGGGAGAAATCTAAAGTGCTAATTTTAAAGACTTGTATGCAAGTTATTGTCATTAAAAGTGTTTGGGGACCCGGGTCCTGCCCCAGGGGACATGTATCAATGCAAAAAAAAGTTTTGAAAAAAGCATTTTTTTTGGGGAGCAGTGATTTTAATAATGCTTAAAGTGAAATATTACTTTAAATTTCGTACCTAGGGAGTGTGTATAGTATGCGTGTAAAGTAGCGCTTGTTTCCCGTGCTTGGAACTGTCCCTGCACAAAGTGTCATTTCTGAAGGGGGGGAAAAAAAGTAATTTTAAAAGCACTCGCGGCTATAATGAATTGTCGGCTCCCGGCAATACAGACAAAAGTCATTGATAAAAAATGTTTTAAAAAATGCGTGGGTGTCCCCCCAAATATCCATACCAGACCCTTCAGGTCTGGTATAGATTTTAAGGGGAACTTCACGCCAAATAAAAAAAAATGGCATGGAGTTCCCCCCTAAAAATCCATACTAGACCCTTTAACCGAGCACGCAACCTGGCAGGCCTCAGGAAAAGAGGGGGGACGAGAGAGCGCCCCCCCCTCCTGAACCGTACCAGGCCACATGCCCTCAACATGGGGAGGATGCTTTGGGGGTCTGTGACCCCTCAATGCACCATGTCCCATGTTGATGGGGACAAGGGCCTCATCCCCACAACCCTTGCCCGGTGGTTGTGGGGGTCTGCGGGCGGGGGGCTTATCGGAATCTGGAAGACCCCTTTAACAAAGGGGACCCCCAGATCCCTTCCCCCCCCATGTGAATTGGTAAGGGGTACATTGTACCCCTACCATTTCACAAAGAAAGTGTAAAAAAAACAGACACTGTTGGGAAAAGTCCTTTTTTTTATAAAAAATTTAAAAAAATTATTCCAGCAGTGGTAATCCACTCTCGGTATCCTGCGATGGATGCTCTCCTCTCCGGGGTCCAGCGGTGGATGATCTCTTCTCCATCCAGGTCCAGGCTCCAGCGATGAGATGTCCAGCGCAGCGCATCCTGTCTCCACTGGAGACACCCCAGGAATGACGCGGCTTCAGCCAGTGACATCTCTTTTATGTAGCTGAGGGCGGGGCCACCCATCACGTGACCCCGTCCCCCCTTTAGCCGCGAGTGCTTTTAAATGACTTTGTGCAGGGACCATTCTAAGCACGGGAAACAAGCGCTACTTTACAGGCATACTATAGACACCCCCCAGGTACAAAATTTAAAGGAATATTTCACTTTTATTGTTTCAATATAAGCATTATTAAAATCACTGCTCCCGAAAAAACTGACGTTTTTAAAACTTTTTTTGCACTGATGCTTATCCCCTGGGGCAGGACCCGGGTCCCCAAACACTTTTTTTATGACAATAACTGGCATATAAGCCTGTAAAATTAGCACTTTAGATTTTTCATGTTCGAGTCCCATAGACTTTTTAACGGTGCTCGGATGTTCGAACAAATTTATTGCCTGTTCGCAAGTTCTGGTGCGAACCGAACTGGGGGGTGTTCGGCTCATCCCTAATCTACAGTCACTTCCCCTGCATCACCATGCAGACTATTCCTCCTCCACTGCATATCTCCTGCACACCGTTGCTCCCAGGACTTCTATTCTCCTGCACAAACTTTACTGTAGATCATTATCCTTTCCTGTCACATCATCCTCTATGAACGAAAGAGGCCGCTCTGAACAGTCTCAATTGCTGGCTGTAATAGATGCTGTTACTATAGGGTGACCAGACATCCCCGGTTTCAGGGGACAGTCCCCGGATTGAGGACACTGTCCCCGGACCAAGTCTGTCCCCGGATTTGTCCCCTGATTGGATTTGAACAGGGGCTGGGGCAATTTTAAAGACATTCAGTGCAGAATGAAAAAAATAAATTCTGAATTACACACCCCCGCTCTACTGCACCTACTAGCTTAGGGGGTGTATTTTCCATGATCTGTGCCCCTTTCTGATGATCATGTGATGGTCAGAGCGGAGGGAATATTTCTTCAGTTTTGGATGCATACCCATTTAGCTCCGCTCGCATGTTCTTCTGCCTTGGCTCGAGTCCCGGCCAGCCACCTGCCTATCTCCTTGCCTTTCCTGGCGGATTGATCTTCCTCCGCTCCCCACCCAGTAGTAGCCGGGGCCCGGAGAGCGAGTCTTGACAGGCTGTGAGGCGGGCGGCGACGGGCAGAGAGTCGCTGATTGCTGCCATTACTATTAAAAAAAAAATATGTCCCCGGATTTCATTTAAAAATCTGGTCACCTTATGTTACTAAACAAAAACTAAAACTCGCGCTTATGGAGACATACAAAAATAAATGACAAGTGAAAAGAAATTATTATATGCGCAGCTGCTACAGCATAAGGCACTAACACCTTGAGAGATAAAAAATTATAAAATGCAGCGCTAGCGAATATAAATGTGCTCAATACAAACGTATGTGTGAATGTCAACCATCTAAACCTTTCGGGATGATGGTACACACTATTAGTGGTAACATTTAGTATTACACCCACTGCATTTCTGGTGACACCAATCATTGGTGCATAATCTTTTCACTAATAGTGTGTACCATCATCCCGAAAGGTTTAGATGGTTGACATTCACACATACGTTTGTATTGAGCACATTTATATTCGCTAGCGCTGCATTTTATAATTTTTTACCTTATGTTACTAGGCCAGAGGTCTGCAGTACCTCTCCCCGGCAGCCTAGTAATTTAGCAGCACATGTAGCTTGGTGGACTACTGCTCCCAGCTAGTCCAGCTTGCAAATCCTGCGCCCTCGGGCCGCATCGATTTGACACTTTCCCCACAGTCTCTCCTCTGGCCTCGCACCCAGCTCCCCTGGCATGCCTCATCCAGTAATCCACTGTGGTCCACTCACCGACCATCTCCAGCCCCTCTGTTCCAGGATACTCTATCCATGACTGTGTAAGGATGTAGCTCCCTCCCAGCTCTCCCAGGCTCCTCTGCTAGGCCTTGCACCCCCCCAGATGGGGGTGCGGCCCCTGCTGCTGCCTAGTGCTCCATTCTCCAAGTCTCCCAGCCGACAACTCCTCCCCAGTGGGCTGGGACTTGAGCGTATATGGGAGGCCTGCCAACTCCAATTGGGGATTGGTCAGGGCTCCTCACATGAGCTTCCTGCCACTCCAATCCTGTGCCCTGCCCCTCTTCCAGATCATTCTCCCTGGAAGCAGGGGAGGCGCCCTAGAACTAGAGCACAGGTGGTCACACCCACTGCTACACTAACCACTCCCTGCCCCCAGTTCAAAACAAGCAGGCCTACCCTGAAGCATAGGCCTGCCTAAATTTGCCTGCACTGACAGTTTTCCTTACCAAAAATCCTACTCTAACACCTACCTACGGTAGAGGGTGCTACACCTGCATGGGACAAGTACAGATCTGTGGCATAGCATTGAATGTTTAAGACAAGCTTATAGTGAAAATTAGGAAGGAACTGCTATATTTAAATGCTTAGGCAGTAAAAGGTTTACTTTAAACGGGGGATGGCAAAATTATTTTAAGTTAAATTTAGTTATTGAGATTAGAGATTGCCAAACTATATGGCCAGTGGCGGAATTATCATGGTCGCAGCAGTCGCAATTGCGACTGGGCCCCACAGTTGCGCTACTTTAGGGGGGCCTGCGGACCCCCCCCTCCACCCGTCCATCTGCCAGTCTGAGGGGCCTGCCATTTGGCTCCGCCGCGGGAGGAGGGGGGTTTTGTCCGCTGATGGTGTTGAGGATGAGGGGAGAGAAGGCAGAGCTGAGACAGTGGACCGCCCGTCCCTATCTAGAGAGAATGTAGGGACGCAAGGGCGGTCACTAAAAAAAAGTCAGCTGACACCAATCGGGTGAAGGGGGAGGAGCTCTCTCCTGAGATTGCCAGGAGTGCCCTTGAGGAAAAGGCATCCCTAGACTCACCGTGTGACAGAGTTCTGAGGAGGAATCGATTGCCTGAACTAAGTAAGTGACAAATTGCCAGTGCAATCGATTCCAACCTCCACCACCTCTGCCTCTTACTGATCATCCCATCCCCCCCCCCCCAACACCCCTCAAAAAAAGTATTTAAATTATGCTTTTTCGAGGGGGGGGGGGGGGGCGCCTTCATGATTTCTTGCATCAGAGCCCTGAAGTTTCTAGTTACGCCTCCTGTATATGGCAGATCTGTGCTTGTGTTCTGTGGGTCAAGTAATGTAGGTATTAAATGAAGAGTGATAAAAGCATTTCCAAGTATCAGAAGGACTGTATTACACGGCAAGGTTTTCTGACATACTGGACATCGGAGTTGTTGGTCATTACCCGTTGTTTGAAAAAAGAACAAGAATAATACAGCTCATGTGTACCACATTGTATCACCAGCTGAGTCTGGGAGAGGATCACGGGAGCCCCTGTCACCAAAGAATAGATCCTTTACCACCTGCTGTTGTTTGTGAGTTATCTATGTCTGTCTAAGGCCACTCTTAGAATTGAATGAAAACCTCAAGCAAGGTTTTCTATTGCACTGCGGAAACGTGTTTAGAATTGAGGAAACTTGCAAGAAGATATAAAAAAATTAAGTGATTCTGAAAGAGTGGCAAAAAAAGTGTGTGTGTGTCTAAACGTTCTACTTATTAACAAGGACACTGCTCCTGGTTTGTGTTGGATAGCAGAATCCGAACTTGAGATGAGAGGTGTTAACTGCTAAAAATGGTGTATATTTTATTTTTATTTTTTTTCTAAACTACTTGTCTTGGGGGGGGGGGGGGGGGAAGAAAAAAAATTCCATTATGCAAAAAAACACTACAACACATTTTTTGGGATAAAATCGGATCCCTCCTCTGCCCTTTAAGTGTTAATAAATCCAGGACCCTGCATTCACTATATCTGGTCTCCCACAGTACACAGAACATGGAAATGTAAATATAAACTGCTAAATACCTTTTTCTTATCAGCAGTTAGAGCAGTCTTGCGACTTCTATCAGTGGCTGGCTAAAGCTTGTAGAAGTTTTCATTCTCCCACGATTGTCCATTAAGAATGCAGGACCCCTGACCCTCTGTCTGGGCAGTGCTGATTGGCCCTGTGCTGATCACATGCACCCTCCCAAAAAAAACAACTCTCTAGCAATAGACACCAAACTGAGCATGTGCAGCTTGCCCCTAAGACTCTGAATATCAGGAAATATATTGGAGTCAGTGGAAGAAAGATGATCAGAGAAGACAGGATCAAACAGCCTTTTTACACAATTCAGTGGATTAACACCTTAGGTTCCACAGTGAGTATAAGAAGCATGCCTTACTACAAACTGATTTTACTGATTGTGGGTTTGGTCACACCAAGTTCGGTGTGATCAAATGCTTTTCATTTTTCAAAATGGTGCCAGGGAAACCAGAAGTGATGTATGTTCATTGCTTCCTATATCATAAAGGGGGACAGAGCAGATATGGTCTTTGTCTGTCTCTATGATCAGCTGACGAAAGGGTCAGTTGGTCGATTGGGTGTCATGGTGGGACAGAACAGCCCACAGAAGGCGGTGGGTGAAGCCCTGATGCTTTTAAAAGTGATCCAGCCAGTGGAGGCCCGTAATTTAGGGCGCAGAGATGCCGCCCCCCCCCCCTATCCATGCGTCCGGCCCCTAATCTACATGGAGGGCGCCAGACACATGGATTCCATTGAGGGTTTTTTTTTTGTTTTTTGTTTTGTTTAAGCACATGATTAGGGCCTGAGGCTCTAAATGGCTTAAAAAAAAGGGGGGGCTCGGGACCCACGCACTTGTGTGACAATAGCAAATTGTCTTCCTTATTATGCTCCCGGTCAATCAGGAAGCCCCCATTGGCCAGGGAGTCCTAAGACACTCAGGACACACTTCCTGTTCTGTCTCTGTAGTCTTGCTGGTCGAATCCCTCAGTGCAGCCCCAAATATTCCTTCCCCCTGGCTTCATAAGCTAATGGATCTCTGATTGGCACATTCTTATTTCCGCAGGGTTAGCCCGGGGAATTGTCGCTGTCCATTCACGCGAGGGCGGAAATAGCCACCGTCCATCTCCCGCTGGCAATTGGCACCATCTGTTTCACGTGGGGGCCGTCAATCACTGCCGTCTGTCTCCCGCGGGGGTGGGCCGGGAATCGCTGCTGTCCGCCTCCCGTGGGGGTGGGGTTAAGGGTGGTGTTCGTTTGCCACCCCCTCCTAAATATTGAGCACCAGCCACTACTGGATCCAGCAGCTAGTTAACAGCTCAAATTACTTTTACAAGAGAGGCAACCGTTGGCTTTAACCACTTAACGACCGCTCACTGTATATATACGTCGGCAGAATGGCACCGACAGGCACAATCGCGTACAGTGTACGTGATTGCCTTTGTATAGTTGGGGGGTCCAATCGGACCCCCCTTCTATACAGTGAGCGGTCGTTATCCATTGGGGAGCGATCCGGGATGAGAGGACGGCCGTTCGATTCCGGCCACCCCCCCGCGATCGCCCCCGGCGAATGAGAGAGCTTCCTCTGCTGTGTAATTTTTACTCAGGCAGAGGAAGTGATGTCATCTCTCATGCGCCGCTCACATATACCGAGCGCCGTACAAGAGAAGACACACAGGTTAATGCATAAACAGTACACTGACACCAGGACACATAGGAACATAAATCGCCCCTCCCAAATCAGCCCCCAGTCACAGTGTCACTGATTGCAGTGACCATTTATTTACTGATCACTGCAATCAGTGACATTTGTGAAAGTGTCACTACAGTTAGTTTAGGTCCAGTGTAGCCCCCTAACCCCCCCCTAATAAAGGTTTAACCCCCTGATCACCCCCCAGATAACCCTTTCACCCCCTATCACTACTGTCGCTAAGTGATCGTTTTTCTGATCGCTGTCTTATTGTCGGTGATGCCGATAGGTAGCCAGTTTTTTTTTAGGTTCGACGCAGGTTTTTATAGCGTCAGGTACCCCCATATATTACCTAATAATGGTTTAACCCCTTGATCGCCCCCCCAGGTAACCCTTTCACCCCCCTTTGCCAGTGTCACTAAGCGATCGTTTTTCTGATCGCTGTATTACTTATGCTGGTGCCGATAGATAGCCAGTTATTTTTTTTAGGTTCGCCGCTGGTTTTTATAGCGTCAGGTACCCCCATATATTATCTAATAAAGGTTTTAACCCCCTAGTTAACCCTGCGTCACACCCCAGGCAGCGTCAGGTTAGTGCCAGTAACGCTAACACCCACGCGTGAAGCATACACCTCCCTTATTGGTATAGTATCTGAACACATCAATATCTGATCTGATCAGATCTATACTAGCGTCCCCAGCAGTTTAGGGTTCCCAAAAACGCAGTGTTAGCGGGATCAGCCCAGATACCTGCTAGCACCTGCGTTTTGCCACCCAAGTGCAGTATCGATCGATCACTGTCACTTACAAAACACAACACACAACTGCAGCGTTCGCAGAGACAGGCCTGATCCCTGCGACTCCAGTGCTGTAGGAGGTGATTTCACCACCACCGTTAAAAAAAAAAAAAAAAAAAAGCATATATGCCGAAGCATTGGGGCAGCAGGGGCGGAGGAGCGATTTTGCTCCTAATGCCGCGTACATACGGTCGAAATTCCGACGGAGGCTTGCCTGTGGAAAAGTCCGACCATGTGTGTGCGGCATAATTTTTGCGGGAGGATGCCCCAATGCTTCGGCATATATAAATGGTGCATGTATGCCCATCATTAGAAGTGGGTGAATGAAGGGCGGTATTCTAATGGTGGGCATACCCACCGATCAATCTCCTTTTTTTTTTTTTTTTTTTCAGCCAACAGGCTAGGCTGCATGAAAAAAAAGATTACAATACATGTCCAACAAGGACCAGCAACGTACTGGTATGTTGCTGGACTTTGAATGGTTATACCAGATTGATGCCTGCGGGTTTAGGTATCATCTTGGTATCATTCTTTTCAGCCAGCGGCCGGCTTTCATGTAAAAGCAATCCTAGCGGCTAATTAGTCCCCCCCCCGGATATAAAAAGCGCCATTGGGAAAGCATTTTATCACACCGATCTTGGTGTGGTCAGATGCTTTGAGGGCAGAGGAAAGATCTAGGGTCTAATAGACCCCAGTTTTTTCAAAAAAAGAGTACCTGTTGCGATCATAGGGGATATTTACATTCCCTGAGATAACAATAAAAATGATAAAAAAAAAAAATGGAAGGAACAGTTTAAAAATAAAAGAAAAAAGCAAAATTAATAATAATAAAAAAAAAAAAACACCCCTGTCCTGCCCTGCTCTTGCGCAATGGCGAACGCAAGCGTCAGTCAGCAATTGCACCATGCATGTGAGGTATCACCGTGAAGGTCAGATCGAGGGCAGTCATTTTAGCAGTAGACCTCCTCTGTAAATCTAACGTGGTAACCTCTAAAGGCTTTTAAAAATGTATGTAGTTTGTCGCAAATGCGCGTTTGTGCGAAATTTTAAAGCATGTCGTGTTTGGTATCTATGTACTCGGCCTAAGATCATCTTTTTTATTTCATCAAACATTTGGGCAATATAGTGTGTTTTAGTGCATTAAAATTAAAAAAAAATATTTTTTCCCCAAAAAATGCATTTGAAAAATCGTTGCGCAAATACTGTGTGGAAAAAAAAAATGCAACACCCACCATTTTAATCTGTAGGGCCTTTGCTTTAAAAAAATATATAATGTTTGGGGGTTCAACATAATTTTCTTGCCAAAAAAAAAATGTTTTCATGTAAACAAAGTGTCAGAAAGGGCTTTGTCTTCAAGTGGTTAGAAGAGTGGATGTAAGCTTCCTAATGTTGTGTATAAAATGCCAGAACAGTTCAAAACCCCCCCAAATGACCCCATTTTGGAAAGTAGACACCCCAAGCTATATACTGAGAGGCATGTCGAGTCCATGGAATATTTTATATGTTGACACAAGTTGCGGAAAAAAGACATTTTTTTTTTTTTTTTTTTGCACAAAGTTGTCAAATGATATATTGCTCAAACATGCCATGGGCATATGTGGAATTACACCCCAAAATACATTCTGTTGCTTCTCCTGAGTACGGGGATACCACATGTGTGAGACTTTTTGGGAGCCTAGCCGCGTACGGGACCCCAAAAACCAAGCACCGCCTTCAGGCTTTCTAAGGGTGTACATTTTTGATTTTACTCCTCACTGCCTATCACAGTTTCGGAGGCCATGGAATGCCCAGATGGCACAAAACCCCCCCAAATGACCCCTTTTTGGAAAGTAGACACCCCAAGCTATTTGCTGAGAGGTATGGTGAGTATGTTGCAGATCTCGCTTTTTGTCACAAAGTTTTGAAAATTGGAAAAAAAAAAATATTTTCTTTCTTCATTTTCAAAAACAAATGAGAGCTGTAAAATACTCAACATGCCTCTCAGCAAATAGCTTTGGGTGTCTACTTTCCAAAATGGGGTCATTTGGGTGGGGGTTTTGTGCTATTTTGGCATTTTATGGCCTTCGAAACTGTGATGGGTAGTGAGGAGTGAAATCAAAAATGTGCGCCCTTAGAAATCCTGAAGGCGGTGCTTGGTTTTCGGGGTCCCGTACGCGGCTAGGCTCCTAAAAAGTCCCACACATGTGGTATCCCCGTACTCAGGAGAAGCAGCAAAATGTATTTTGGGGTGCAATTCCAAATATAACCATGGCATGTGTGAGCAATATATCATTTAGTGACAACTTTTTGTAATTTTTTATTTTTTTTGTCATTCAATCACTTGAGATAAAAAAAAAAAAAAATATTCAATGGGCTCAACATTCCTCTCAGCAATTTTCCTTGGGATGTCTACTTTCCAAAATGGGGTCATTTGGGGGGGGGGGTTTGTACTGCCCTGCCATTTTAGCGCCTCAAGAAATGAGATAGGCAGTCATAAATTAAAAGCTGTGTAAATTCCAGAAAATGTACCCTAGATGTAGACGCTATAACTTTTGCGCAAACCAATAAATATACGCTTATTGACTTTTTTTACTAAAGACATGTGGCTGAATACATTTTGGCCTAAATGTATGACTAAAATTGAGTTTATTCGATTTTTCTTATAACAAAAAGTAGAAAATATCTTTTTTTTTTTTCAAAATTTTCAGTCTTTTTCCGTTTTATATTGCAAAAAATAAAAATCACAGAGGCAATCAAATACCATTAAAAGAAAGCTCTATTTGTGGGAAGAAAAGGACGCAAATTTTGTTTGGGTACAACATTGCATGTCCGCACAATTTCCAGTTAAAGCAGCGCAGTGCAAAATTCTGAAATCACCTCTGGTCCTTTTAGCTACAAAATGGTCCGGGGCTTAAGTGGTTAAACCCTGCTGCTTGCCTGCAGCATGGCTAAATGTAAAAAAAATACTTCTTGCATGGAGCCCAGAACGGCATGTCCCAGGCATCAGGCAAAGGGAATTTAAACATCCCTGAAGCCAAAAGTAAACTGCAATATAAAAGACATACTTATGTTAGCCATAGATTCAGCGGGCTGAATGGAAAAAAAAAAAAACCAAAAAAACAAACCTATTCCTCCATCCACACAAGAGACCCTTTTTTATGATATGCCCCTTTTGACCTACTCCAGTACACACGGGCCCATGCCACTTGACAAATGGCCCGTGTGTACTAGGCTTAAAGAGGAACTGCAGTCTGCTCACATAATTTGTAATAAAAACATCTTTGCTATTCTGAAGCTTCCCTCCAATCACTTTTCATATTTTATATATACTGTGATTCTGTACTTGCCAAATATGCTGCAGAAATCTCCCTCCAATAAGTCTGGCTGCAACCATTTTAACTGTGGGCAGCTGAAGCTGCTGCCTGTTCACTTCCTGGATTTACACAGAGGCACACCTCCAGCTCTGCAGCTCTCACTGGCCCTCTTATCGCTCATCTCCCTCCCTTCCTGACACGTTCTCACAAGAGTGAGAGAGAGAGAGCTGTGCATGATGTCATAAGCCTAGGCTTTTTACCAGACAAACAGGAAGTGGGCTGTAAAAGGTATTTACTGGCAGAAAAAAAATGTTTTACTATCCAAAGCTAAAACAACAAAGACAGAAGATTTAATAGATGGAAATATGAAAAAATGACTGAAGTTCCGCTTTAAGACTGCACTTCCACAGGTTGAGCAGTTGGTGTTTGCAGACCATTGATTACAGGCAATAAAGTCTTCTAGGTAGCTGTGTAACGCATTTCAAGGCTAGTTTTCAATTTTGGCTGCTGCAGTGATTTTAACAACTCCTTATTTAAAAGCAATACCTATTTTATTTTTCCTATTATTGGACATTTTATAATGCTTTCTCACTGCTTTAAAACGCTAGTATGCGGTTGCAAATTGCAGTGATACATAATAAGCCAACGCGCCTGTGGACCAGGCAGAGTTGACGAATAAGTATAATGTATTAGGAACTTATGGCTTGAAACAGGAAAGTAAGTTCAGTGCTTGAGGGAACAGAAGCCTGTATGTGAGCCTGGGAATGATAATCTGAGAAAAACGAGCGTCTGATCTTGTGTGGTAAGAACGCTGATTGATGCCTCTCAGTATGGGATGGGTTTTGCTGACTCTTCCTTTATCTGCCGGATAGACAGACATTTGAAGAAACATTTAACTGCTGGAACTTTGATGGCCCAATAGTAGCCGATGTGGTGAAGCTTCACACATCATTCCGGTTGTCAGAAAGGCAGACTGCTTAGCATGTCTAGTTCACAGCTTTACAAGGTGTGCAAAGCTAAACAAAGAGAATATTATGACAAGATTGTTACTGGTCTTGGAAGAAAAAAGCATAATGGCAAGAGAACAGATTCTCAGGAAGAGGACAGAATGCAACGTGACTATGAAGGAATTTAGCATGCATGTACTTAAAGCCATTCTTCTTTGGTTTAATCTGCAAAAATTTAAAGTCAGCAGCTTCAAAAAAAAATGTACCTGCAGAATCGTTGCAAAGAGCAGGTACGTATATAAAGCTTTGTTATTTTAAAGTGGTTGTAAACCCTTACAGACCACTTTAACCTAAGACTCCATTCACACAGGGGCAACACGAGTTCCAGCGCGACTTTGGGAGGCAACTTGGACACGACTTGAGTATGAATCACAGCGCGACATGAAGCAACTTCAAGTTGCCTGCAGGACAGGACGCTTTCCAGTGGCCAATCAAACAAGAATCGGCTCTGTGGGAGGGAGAGGTTTTCCTGAGAAATGCATGTTCTCTTCCTGGAAAGTTGCTTCTGTTAAGACAGGGGATCCTACTTCTGAGGCGACTTCCATTGAAATCAATGGGTACAGGTCGCCTAGAAGTCGGATTGAAGTAGTACAGGAACCTTTTTTTTTTAAGTCTGAGCGACTGCAGTAGTGTGCATTAAGACGGCTTTATTCACTTACATTGATTTTCTCATGCAGCGCGACTTGAGGCGACTTGAAGTTGGATCCAAAGTTGCCCCTGTGTGAATGGGCTCTACAGGTAAGCCTAGATTAAGGCTTACCTGTAGGTGCAACAAATATCTCCTAAACCTACACGGGTTAGGAGATATTTGCAAAAGAAAGGCACCAATGTCTATGGCGCATGCGCTGTAGACAACGGCGTCCAGGCGCACTGAGCGTGTCGCCTCTAACGACGATCATGCGCAGGAGTGACGTCATTGCGGCTCTGGCCAGTCACAGCGCCTGAGCCGCGATATGCGGAAGTCACTCGTGGAGAGATGCCGCAGACGGAGGAGGGCAACAAGCACCTCTGCGGGGGCTTCGATCTCAGGTAAGCACTTCATAATGAGCTAGTATGCATACTAGCTCATTATGCCTTTTGTCTTGCAGAGTTTTTTTTTTTTTTTTTTTTAAGAGGGTTTACTCTTTTTTTAAGAAAAATAAACCAAGGCTTGACTATTACTTTAACTGTGGGCAGCCAGCTGGGACTCCTTGCGGCTCCACAGCCAACTGCCCAATGTGCATGTGAGAGCCGCACTGTGCGAAAAAATCTGTATATAGTTTATATTCAAAATAGTTGATTTGTAATTCACTCTGATGGTTCAAAAATATTGTGGCGCTCATAAAAGAGAACCTGTACTAATAGAAATAGGACGCAAGCCATTGGGGACCTGTTTATGAGAGTGATTGATTGTTACTTTCCAGCTTCTGTGTCTATGAAGAGTTTCATTCATCCAGGTCATGGTATACTGTAGCTAGTAGTCATTTGGTCACATTCAACTGGATGTATTCTGTAATTTCTAAACTCCAGATAGCAAGCAATTGTGCTGCAAGTTTGAAAATGACTTGCTAAGCTATTACTAGACTTTCCAGGCTTCACACGCATGACTCCAGATCAACTTTCTTTGCAAACATTCTGCAAGTCTGCTGCAAGTTCTGGTTCAGTTATGTTGTGCAATAGTCATCCCACCACAGGGGGCACTGTGACTTGCAGAACTCTTGCTGTAGACTCGCCACTGCAATTCTGCTCTTGCTAGAGACTTGCGACGCAGATTTGCTACAAATTGAAAAAGTGTTAACTAGAACTTGTGCTTCAAGTGCTCTACAAGTGTACAACATGCCAGTGAAAACGTGCAGCAAGGTAACAGACTTACAATTCAACACTGCCACAAATTTGTGCCAAGTTATCCTTGCTATCTGGTATGTATCCATGCCATTTTCTTCCAATCACTGTTTTCAGTACTCTCTGGTTGGAGTTACCGCATCAGCAGTTTTTTAAAGTATTTGTTTTATTGGTAGGCATTGGCAGTCTAAATATGCCAAAGTGTTGGATTTCTTTAAAGCCATGATCTCAAAACTGCAGCCCACGGGCGAAAGTTGGCCCTTTGCTTGTCTTTTCCCTTGAGGAACTATTCCGGTAACTGACACCAATGATGAGGCACGGTTCCTCCCACTGATATCAACAATGTAGCACTATTCCTCCCACTAAAACCAATAATGGGACATTGTTTTCTCCCACTGATGCTGGGATACGTTCCACTCCCACTGGCCACAGTCTGGCCCCCTAAAGCCTGAAGGAAAGTAAAATGTACCCTTTGTTTAGAAAGTTTGGAGACCCCTGCTTTAAAGCATGTAGCACATCTATATATTCTCCCCCGATTTACATATATGTCCTCCCACCATCAAATAATATACTGGTAGGTTACCTGGCTTTAATTCAAACTTGCCCTATGGTGTATATGTATGTCTAACATACAAGTACCGTATATACTCGAGTATAAGCCGAGATTTTCAGCCCTTTTTTTGGGCTGAAAGTCCCCCCCTCGGCTTATACTCGAGTCAGAATTTTTTTTACATTGGAAATAGTACCTGGAAAAAAGTTGCGGCTGCGACGTCCATCGTTCAAATCCCGCGGTCGCTTCCTGATCCCTTCCGTGATAGGCGGAGAGTGTCTGATGAGAATCGCCTATCACGAACATTCTCTCATCCTCAGTTTCCCAGCAGACGTCTGTGATTGGCGGAACACCCAACACAGTGTCTGCTGGGAAACTGAGGATGAGAGAACGTTCGTGATAGGCGGAGAGTGTCTGAGAATCGCCTATCATGGAGGGACCAGGAAGAGACCGCGGGATTTGAACGATTGACGCCGCAACTTTTTTTCAGGTACTATTTACAATGTTAAATTTAAAGAGTGAGGATGGGAAACAGTGAGGATGGGAAACAGTGAGGATGGGAAACAGTGAGGATGGGAAACAGTGAGGATGGGAAACAGTGAGGATGGGAAACAGTGAGGCATTGTTGACCCTCGGCTTATACTCGAGTCAGTAAGTTTTCCCAGTTTTTTTGTGGCAACATTAGGTACCTCGGCTTATACTCGGGTCGGCTTATACTCGAGTATATACGGTATATTTAAATAGAACTTGCACTTTTGCCACAATACTTTGCAAAGGGCATTGAAGCATATATGCATATAGGCACTGTAAACTGGACATGTGCATTTTTCCTCCATATTTCTGGGATTTTCGTGTTTTTTGTTTTAACAAAACGATAACAAACGCGCAGATTCCGAAATAATAAATACTTTTATTTTCGTATTGTTGCGACAACAGAAGATTCGACATGACTGTGACTATAGCGATCTGTGTGTATCGAACCTGTGGTCGAATGTGACTAACCTAACTCGATAGTCCAAGATTATTCGACATAGAGAGAAAAGATTAGACATTATAGAGACAATAGTAAAAGAGCTGTTAGTGGTTGCGGCTTTTAACTT
Organism: Rana muscosa; assembly: GCA_029206835.1. Lineage (NCBI taxonomy): Eukaryota > Metazoa > Chordata > Amphibia > Anura > Ranidae > Rana > Rana muscosa. The sequence goes on along the minus strand of CM055123.1, from coordinate 267,759,811 downwards.
TGAAGATTCGACGAAGCAGCTAAAAACCTCCGATGCCGCAAGCGGACATTTACAGTCAAATGCTCCGCCCATAGGCAATAGAAGAGTTCTAATGTTGTTTGACTAGTAGTAATAATTAATTAATAATTATTACTAGTCAAACTACTCTACTATAGCTTGTGGGTGGAGCATTAGACTGGAAATCTACGATTGCAGCTTCGTACAGTTTAGCTGCTTCGTCAAATCTTAGAACATCCGACAGACACCATAAGCCTTCAATTGACAGATTCAACCTCAATTCGGATTTTCATATGAATGCATTTTTTAACTAAACAAAATAAATAAAAAATGGATTTCGGGAGTAACTAAATGTATTTATTTTTTTTTTTTTTTGGTCGAAACTGAAATTCCGAAACAAAATATTTGTGTGCACGTGTCTACTGTTAAACTTCTGCTTGTAAGAGATCTCTCACCAGGGTTGCTCTAAACGAGATATAATCCGGCCACGTTGGGGAGAAGATTGTGGCCTCCGGGGAGTATGGCAACTTGAACATGAGTCCGCACCTATTCCAAGCCAGCTGAAACATGCCACAATTAGCCCCAAAGGGCCAACGTATTCTCTCGGATGAAACATATTCATTTTTACATTTTTGAGCTCTAGCACCAAGCCAGAAAGCGGGAAGGTGGACTCCACGGCCATAACACCATGCCAACCATGCATCTGCCTGGAGTGTCTTTTTTTGTCTTGAAGCGCCTGTTTTGCTGTGGGATTTGTCATGCATATGGTGCCCCTTTTGGTGGTGGGGTACAAAGCTAATTTGTTTTATCTATGGACACATATACCTTTTTGGTAAAAAAAAAAAAAAATGTTTTAGCCCTGAAATGAGCACCTGCTTGTGAACTGGTGAGCAAACTGTCCTCCTTTGTACTCTGTCAGATGCTAAACCTTCACGCCGTCCAAGGTTGCCCTTAGCATGAGATCATTGAATGTTCAATGTTGCAATTGTCCAAAAAAAATAACTCCGAATTGTTTCCAATTTAGCTAATAGCAGAGCTAGATATTTGCACAGTATTATGTTTACATTGTGTTGTCATTTAATGTTGCTGTGTATAACAAAGGAAAGTTTTGCTCTTATATTGATTGGAAACCTACTAAAATGTACAACTGTGGCATACTTTGAACATCTTATAGCATAGTAATGCAGGACTATTTGTACTGTATATTATTCTGTTTGCTGCAGACTGGTACTTAATGCACACAGGCTATCTTCCAAGGCTGACAAATGGTTCCTTATGGTGTTCTAGACCCCCTTTTTGATTAGATGCCGCCTCGTCCTCTCCTCTACCGTAGCGCATGGAAGAAACATTTTTGCGGTTTCCTCTCTCAACAACATTGCTTTGCACAGATGTTCAGGGGCACTGTGTTAATGCTGCATAATCAATATTAAAAAGATTTAAACACCCCAGATGTTTTATCTCCTAATAATAGAGAAGCCATTAATTATTCTGAAACGTAATGAAATAACGTGTCACCAGTATACTTGGGGAAACTGGCCTACAGCTGGTAATGAAGCGTATTGGACTGAAGTAATTGTTGATTGTACAAATGCAGAACTTAAAGCAATATTAAACCTACATTTTTATTATATTTTTGCTTACCATTTTACCATTCTTAGATGTGATGGCTGCATTAATGTTAAATTTTAGGCTTTCTTTATTTTCACCTGTTGATCAATATTTTTATTTTTTTCTCAATACAACAAGTTGTCCTTCAGCTGTAGCAAATAGACAGTTGAGACAAACCATTTAACATTGAGCAGCTTTTATTTATTTATGTAAAACCTTTATTCCAAAAGGTAAGGCTCCTGTTGCTGCAGCTGTGTAACTGCTTATAATGGATTAGCTGGAGCTTGGTGTTAATATGTTAGTGTATTTAAATCTGCTAATGCATCTAACACTTCCTCCCCCCTCATATTAACAAATGCTCCTTCATCCAGTGTAGGGAACTTTCGATGAAATTGCCTAAGCAAATCGACCTGAAGTGGAAGCGGGTACCTGATTCCCCCCCCCCCCAAAAAAAAAATTGCCAAAAGAAGACGAGGGGAGGGGGGCATTAGGTGGAAGTTCCCCTTTTTAAGGGGCCTTAAAACATTTCTTAAAATATACCAATGCAAAATTTTGTAAAAATAAGAAATTAACTCTTATCAATTAGAGAATAGTTGGAGCCTCAAGCAATTTACATTTTTAAATCACTGAGTGCTACAATGCTGGAGCAAAGGTGGTCACAGGTGACCCCAAAACCATCAACTTGCCATGCCTGCTATTATATGTACAGTGGTTGATCACATTTGTGTGTGCAGTACATGATGTATCACAAGTAGGATGAGCCGAACACCCCCCTGTTCGGTTCGCACCAGAATGTTAGAGTGAACTTTAGAACCCTATTAAATACAATGGACTCAAACATTCGAAATCTAAAGTGTTAATTATAAAGGCTTATATGCAAGTTATTGTCCTAAAAAGTGTTTGGGGACCCGGGTCCTGCCCCAGGGGACATGTATCAATGCAAAAAAAAGTTTTTAAAATGGCCGTTTTTTCGGGAGCAGTGATTTTAATAATGCTTAAAGTGAAAAAATAAAAGTGAAATTTTCCTTTAGATTTCGTACCTGGGGGGTGTGTATAATATGCATGTAAAGTGGCGCATGTTTCCCGTGCTTAGAACTGTCCCTGCACAAAATGTCATTTCTGAAGGGAAAAAAAGTCCATTTAAAACTCACTCGCGGCTATTAATGAATTGTCGGCTCCCGGCAATACATAGAAAAGTCATTGATAAAAAAAAAAAAAAGCGTGGGGGTTCCCTCAAATTCAATTACCAGGCCCTTCATGTCTGGTATAGATATTAAGGGGAACCCCGCCGCAAATTTTAAAAAAAAAATGCGTGCGGTTCCCCCCAAATATCCATTCCAGGCCCTTCAGGTCTGGCATGGATTTTAAGGGAAACTCCACCCCAAATTAAAAAAAAAATGGCGTGGAGTCCCTCCCAAAAATCCATACCAGACCCTTATCTGAGCACGCAACCTGGCAGGCTGCAGGAAAAGAGGGGGGGGGGAACGAGAGAACGCCCCCCCCGAACCGTACCAGGCCACATGCCCTCAACATGGGGGAGGATGTCCCCATGTTGATAGGGACAAGGGCCTCCATCCCCACAACCCTTGCCCGGTGGTTGTGGGGGTCTGCGGGCAGGGGGCTTATCGGAATCTGGATCCGGGATCTGGGGGTCCCCTGCCCGCAGACCCCCACAACCACCGGGCAAGGGTTGTGGGGATGAGGCCCTTGTCCCCATCAACATGGGGACATCCTCCCCATGTTGAGGGCATGTGGCCTGGTACGGTTCAGGAGGGGGGGCGCTCTCTCGTCCCCCCCCCTCTTTTCCTGCGGCCTGCCAGGTTGCGTACTCGGATAAGGGTCTGGTATGGATTTTTGGGGGAACTCCACACCATTTTTGTTTTTTAAATTTGGGGTGGAGTTCCCCTTAAAATCCATGCCAGACCTGAAGGGCCTGGTATGGATATTTGGGGGGAACCGCACGCATTTTTTTTTTTGTTTTAATTTGCGGCGGGTTTCCCCTTAATATCCCAGACCTGAAGGGCCTGGTAATTGAATTTGGGGGGACCCCACACTTTTTTTTATTTTTTATTTTTTTTTTATCAATGACTTTTCTATGTATTGCCGGGAGCCGACAATTCATTAATAGCCGCGAGTGAGTTTTAAATGACTTTTTCCTTCAGAAATGACACTTTGTGCAGGGACAGGTCTAAGCACGGGAAACAAGCGCAACTGTACAGGCATACTACACACACACCCTAGGTACGAAATTTAAAGGAATATTTCACTTTTATTGTTTCACTTTAAGCATTATTAAAATCACTGCTCCCAAAAAAACGGCCGTTTTTAAAACTTTTTTATTTTTTTGCATTGATACATGTCCCCTGGGGCAGGACCCGGGTCCCCAAACCCTTTTTAGGACAATAACTTGCATATAAGCCTTTATAATTAGCACTTTAGATTTCTCCAATAGACTTTTCGAATTTGCCGCGAACACCCCAAATTGTTTGCTGTTCGGCGAACAGGCAACTCGAAGCTCATCCCTAATCACAAGCAATGCAATCTGTAAATGTATTTAATGATATAATAGCTTGTAGTGTCTTAAAACTAAATGTAGCATCAAACTGCAACTGTAAAATGCCTAATGCTGATTCATATTGTTTGCAATCTTTTTTCCAATATAGAGTAGTAGTATGCGGTCATCATGCCTGCAATACATACAGGATTTTGCGTACTGCTAAATCTTGCTTAATTACATTGTATATGCCGACACCTTTTACCTAATCCACATCCCTTGAAAGCAGTGCTCATTTAGCCACGCGTGCTTTATATTGCAGCACACCTACCATGTTACTAATGTGTCAGGGTTGAGGATTTAGAGAAAACCTATGTATAGACCTACTAATTATTTTTTTATTTTATTTTTTATTTTTTTAATCACATTTGTTTTTATTAATTTTTTTAAATGTGGCACATACAAAATATTGCAATCAGCGTCTGCATATATATCGGATGCAGTAGAGGTCACTGAAACAAAGCAAATCTAAAAATATCAAACCACAATAGACCAGTGGCGGCTGGTGCTCAAAATTTAGGGGGGCGCAAACAAACTGAAAAAAAAACATCAATTGCAGCCCCATCAATTGCAGCCCCTGTGCCCCATCAATTGCCGCCACTGTGCATCCCCTGCCCGGCACTTGCCTGTCTCGGGTCACGGCGCTGTCCTCCACGCTCCGAGTCCTTGATGTCTTCTCCCATCCTTTGCTATGATTGGACGCCTGATAGGCGTCCAATCACAGCGCCTGTCGCTTCAGCCAATCGGATGAGAGGTAACCAGACCCGAGCACCTGATTGGCTGGCTGAGAGGCGGGTCAGTGTTAGGAAAGCGATTTATTCACTTCCCTAACACAACACCTAAGTAAACAGCGAACGCACAGCATTGAGCCCGCTGTTTACCATTTTGGAAGCCTATTAGAGCCTATGGCTCTAATCAGGACCCCTATTAGAGCCCACAACTCTAATCAGGCACTTCCAAAAACACCCCTGCCGCTGTAATACAGATGCCCGGCGCCCAACAAGTGGCCGGACACCTGAATAGGGGGCGGCAGCGGCGACCATAGATAGATTCATGCATTGCATGAATCTATCTATGGTGATAGAGGGGTGACAGGAGAGAGGGGGCGGCGGCGCTCCTGCGCCCTTTATGGACGCCCTGCCACTGCAATAGACAGAAGCGGTAAAGGCAAATACTGGTGGCGGACTCAAGGATCCACTCGGAGGATCTCTCAGGGGAAGTCCAGAGGGATGAAAGAGTAGACCTAATGCCCAAGTAGTATTAGAGGTACTGGGAGTTCATACCCGACAGGGAGAACCCTGTTAAAACCCTTAAATTGGGCATTGTACTGTATACTGCAACTTTTCCTAGGATAAAGACAAAGACCTCTAGAAAAGCTGCTTGCTGTGGGGGCACCCAGCAGGAGAGAGGGTCCAGCAAGACTTCTATGAGGCATTAGGGCATATGTCCCTGAATATATATGGTGCTAAACGTGAGTACAGCTTTCAGCCCCATTCAGGATGCAGGCAGCATGGTTGGACGCTGCATCTGTGCCTCACGGTTGTACTAAAACACTAGGATTGTATGCACACGGGCCCAATGTCTAGAGTGCATGTGGCCTTACTGGGGTAACAAAAACATTTAACCCAGGGTGCATGTAAAAATGCATGAATAAAAACATTTAAAACCTGCCCCAAACAACCCCATCCACCAATCAGGAAATTAGCTCAACATAACTACTGGGAAACTCAGTGATTCCCATGCTTGAATTACCCAGGTCATTGTATATATCAGTGTTCATTTCATAGATGAAAATATTTTTGTCTACTAAATTAACACTATTTTAGTTGACTAAAACTGCATTTTAGTCAAGACTATGACCAAATCGAAATTTGACGTCAAAATTAACACTGCGCTACCACATAAGAATAAGTAGCGGGCACCTACTAGGCTGCTGAATCTTTTTCTTCTAATATTGAATATTGGTAATATGTACAATGGCATTACAGGCAATAGTGTTTACATTTTTTTTTTTTTTTTTTTTTTTTTTTTTTTATAATTTAAAGTTGCACTTTTTTTTGTCAAAAAGCAATTTTTTTTTTTTTTGTTTATGAAACTTCTTCAGAAAGTTTTTTTTTTTTTTTTTAATAAAAATGTATATCCAATGGCTAAATCTGTGTCTGTAGTGGATGTTCCAACCTTTAAATCCCTGGTGTTCCTGCTGGTCCCCTTGCTTTCCTATTAAAAACTGACCACACTAAGCAGGAGATCACACAGTCGTTTCTCTAGGTATACTGGGTACCCTCCTCCAATGATCAGACTTGTCCTGGCATGCCCCTGCTGCACAGCCATTCACTAGGAAGCTCAGTGTGCAGCTGTTTCTCCTCCTCCCCCCCAGTTCTTATGCAGCTGAGAACAGAGGGAATGTGATCTCTTGGGAAAAAAGGTGTGTGTGTGTGTGTGTGTGTGTATGTGTGTTTTTCTATACAAACATGTCTTGCCTTTTCATTTTTATTTTAAACTGAATGGTTGTTTTACAAGGTGATCGTTTCCAATCACTTTAAATAATGCATTACAATTTAATGTGTAGCAGCCTCCCCAGCCCCCCTAATACTCACCTGAGCCCCCTCTCTGTCCAGCGATCGTCCACAAATCCCTTGGCCGTCCAGGACTCTCCCTCCTGATTGGCTGAGACACAGCAGTGGCGCTATTGGTTCCCGCGGCTGTCAATCAAAGTCAGACAATCGGCGGAGAGTGGGGGTGGGGCCAAATGGAAGCTCTATGTCTGAATGGACACATGGAGCTTCAACTCAGCTTGGGTGCCCCCATAGCAAGCTGCATGCTGTGGGGGAACTCGACAGGAGGGAGGGGCCAGGCGCAGCAAAGAGGCACCTGAGAAGAGGAGGATCCAGGCTGCTCTGTACAAAACCAACTGTTATTTAAAAAATAAATAAATTACAATCACTTTAACTAAACCCATTACATGTTCATCGACTAAAATTATTTTAGTTGACTAAAACCTCCAGTACATTTTGCTTAACTACAATACAATCAACCCCCTCGCGATCTGAATCTGGCATTTCCACGATTCTATGTAAACAATGCAGAGCCATTCTCTGCTGACTCGCAGCTGTCGGGAAAAAAAAAAAGCCTCCGGCAAATGTTTATCAACATTGGTCAGCACCGAGAGATGACTATAAACAATGAAAAGTTTTTTTATTTTAGATCAAAGGGATGAACTTCGGTCTGCAAACGGGGTTCGTTTAACCACTTAAAAACTAAGCCTTTTTCTGACACTTGTTGCTTACAAGTTAAAAATAAGCTAGAAAATAAAGAACCCATATATATTATATTGTTTTATATAATATAATTTTTTTTTTGACGTCAAAATTAACACTGCGCTACCACATAAGAATAAGTAGCGGGCACCTACTAGGCTGCTGAATCTTTTTCTCCTAATATTGAATGTTGGTAATATGTACAATGGCATTACAGGCAATAGTGTTTACATTTTATTTATTTTTTATTTTTTTATAATTTAAAGTTGCACTTTTTTTTGTCAAAAAGCAATATTTTTTTTGTTTATGAAACTTCTTCAGAAAGTTTCATAAACAAAAAAACATGTTTTTTTTTTTTGCCAAGATCCTAGGGAAAATTGCAGTCCTTTTTTATTTTTTTTTATTTATTTTTTTTGGAGAAAGAAATACACTTCAGTGAATAAAAACTAAACGGTAAAGTTATCCCAATTTTTAATGTGAAAAATGATGAGAATTGTGATCTTTAATCCAAGCAAAAAAAAATCGTGATTCTAATTTTTTGCAGAATCGTACAGCTCTAAATACACCTAAAACTAAAAAAATTCAGATGATAAAAATAGGACTAAAACGGCATTTTAGTCAAAGACTATGGCTAAAACTAAACTGAAATTTGAAGTCAACATTAACACAGGTATGTGGAAAGTTCACAATGTGATTCCATATGATGGACCAGTGTTTCTCAACTCCAGTCCTCAAGGTGCCCCAACAGGTCATGTTTTCAGGCTTTCCAGAATTTTGCACAGGTGATTTGATCAGTTTCACTGCCTTAGTAATTACCACAGTCGTTTCATCTGAGGGAAATCTTGAAAACATGACCTGTTGGGGCGCCTTGAAGACTGGAGTTGAGAAACACTGCAATGGACCACAGAGCAATATTCTGTGTATATGAATAATGAAATACTACATGATATACTTTTAATAAAAGATCTGAATGCGAAAAACGGTTCCAATATGGTGCCTTCCTGGGTAGCTGTCCAGGTGACGTCCAATGCAGTGTGACTGATGGAAGAGACTACACACACATTGTGGCCTCAGCCCCTTCATCTGGAGAGGTGTTACATGAGCCAGAATCACTTTAATTATCTCCATTCTGCAAATCTGCAGAAACACGTTATCTGTTGTTATGTTTTACAACCTGCTGTCACAAACCTTGGATTTATATGAATAAAAGAATGGAGCCAATAATCCCTTAACAATCCTAATGTAATGTATGTATATAATAATGTGCAGTATTTCTTATACAGCCCTTGATAAGAGGCAGGTTGGAATATACAGAGTGTTGAGACAGAATGGAAGCATTGCATGGACATAAATCCGTTCAATCACTAAAACTGTCTGTGATAAAATACAAAATATCTCTCTACTCAGGAATCCAAGGTACAAGATGAAGAGGAATACAGAGAAATATTTCATACAGGAGTTTGGAGACATTTTATCAACGGAGCAGTGAAATGTCACAATCCTGAGATCTGAGTGTTCTCTTTCTCCTTATGTATTTAAAATGATGCTTTTTCCAGGCTAACATTTTATGTACAATTCAGTGGCCATTCTGACCTTTTTCCAAACTCCAAACTAGAACAAGTGTCACAAAGTTGTCTTGAAATGTTATCGCACGCCAGAGTACACTAATACAACCTGACAGGAAGAGCTAGCGAAAGAGGGCAAAACCTCAAGGATTACAGTATGATTAAAGGGATTAGTGACAAAGAGGGGATCAGTGATCCACAGTATCGTAAAAAATTCTCTCCGTTCTGAACTCTAAAATGCATGCTTTGTGGCAGTGCATGTGCACAGGAGGTGTTTGTGTGTATCTCCTATCACAATCACTAAAGAGACCGTGTCATCAACTTAAAAAATGCAGATAAAAGAAGACTTGGGGCTCTTTCACACGGACGTTCCGTATGTCCGTTTTCATCCATCCGTTTTCGGATGAAAAACGGACATACATGTATCCCTATGGGATAGCGGACGAACATCCGATGACATCAGTCTACACTATGGTCCGTTTAGCATGACGGAGGAAAATCCTACTTTTCCATCCGTCTGCGGATCGGATTGGATGACAACGGACAGACGGTCCGTTTTCATCCGATTCCCCCCCCCCCCCCATAGAGGAAAGCGGCGATCTGACGTTCCGTTTCTGCATAGTGTGCAGAGACGGACAAGTCATCCGCCGGCTCAGCGGGGATCAACGGAGCGGTCCCCGCTGAACAAGCGGATGTTCACAGAGCGGATCATCACAGGATCCGCCCATGTGAAAGGGCCCTTAAAGTATTTTAAAGTGGTTGTAAACTCTGGGAAAACAAAAAACAAACAAAAAAAAAACATGCAAGACAGAGGCATAATGAGCTAGTATGCATACTAACTCATTATGAAATATTTACCTTAGATCAAAGCTGTTGCAGTGGTCCTCGCACAGCGCTGTGACCGGCGACATGTCTCCCGGAGTTCGCGGGCTACGGAGCTGTGATTGGTCCGGAGACGCGATGATGTGAGTCCGGTCATGGCACGGCTACTGAAGAAACGGCACGGGCAGACCGTTTCTTCAGTGCGCATGTGACGACGTTGGCACATGCGTATACTGTGAATATCTCCGAAACTGCACGTTTAGGAGATATTCATGGTACCTACAGGTAAGCCTTATAGGCTTACCTGTAGGGAAAAGTGGTGCAACAACCACTTTAAATGCTTACTTGTTGTGGTTTTTTTTGTTTTGTTTTTTCCTCTTCTTCATAAATACATTTTTATTGACTTGCAATGTTTTAACCCCTTGGCGCCGGCCGTACGCAAATATGATGCCTCGTATCGCCTGATCCTTGGCGCCGAGGGGCCACATAATTGCTGCAAATACACATGCATCGAGAGCATGCGGGCTGCGTGCTCCTGGCACAGTTACCGTCGCCTAACAGCTCCCAATCGCATGTTTTCGGATCACGTGACAGACGTGACAGCCAATCACAGCGGCCATGTGATCTTAAGCCCCACCGCGTCTCCCGGCATCATTAAACCTCTTAAAGGGCCAGGAGGTGCTGGCGCTAAGAGGTTGAAGTACATGTGAAACCTTACCTTGTAAAACAACTCAGTTTAAAATAGAAATGCAAGGCGAACTACAGGTGATACTCGAAAAATTCGAATATCGTGCAAAAGTTCATTTATTTCACTAATGCAACTTAAAAGGTGAAACTAATATATGAGATAGACTCATTACATGCAAAGCAAGATAGTTCAAGTTGTGATTTGTCATAATTGTGGTGATTATGGCTTACAGCTCATGAAAACCCCAAATCCACAATCTCCGAAAATTAGAATATTGTGAAAAGGTGCAAAGTGTCCCACTCTAATCGGCTAATTAACTACTTAAGGACCGCCGCACGACAATGTACGTCGACAGAATGGCACGGACAGGCACAAGGGCGTACAGGTACGTCCCCTTTTAAGAACCCATCCCCCGGCGGCGCGCTCGCAACCCGGTCCGAAGCTCCATGACCGCGCCCGCGGGACCCGCGGACCAGATCGCTGCCGGTGTCCCGCGATCGGGTCACAGAGCTGAAGAACGGGGAGAGTTAAGTGTAAACAAACCTTTCCCCGTTCTTCCTAGTGGCATGTCGGTGATCGTCTGTTCCCTGTCATAGGGAACGACGATCAGTGATGTCACACGCCAAGCCACTCCCCCTACAGTAAGAATCACTCATTAGATCACACTTAACTGCTACAGCGCCACCTAGAGGTTAAACCTTTCACTGCCAGTGTCAATTTCACAGTAATCGGTGCATTTTTATAGCACTGATCGCTGTAAAAATTACAATGGTCCCAAAAATGTGTCAAGTGTCCGATGTGTCTGCCATAATGTCGCAGTCACGATATCGCCGCCATTTAATAGTAACAAAAAAATATTAATAAAAATGCCATAAACCTATCCCCTATTTTGTAGACACTATAACTTTTGTGCAAACCAATCAAACGCTTCTTGCGATTATTTTTTATTTTTTTCCAGAAATATGTAGAGGAATACGTATCGGCCTAACCTGAGGAGATAATTTTTTTTTTTTTTATATATTTTTTGGGGATATTTATTATAGCAAAAAGTTATTTTTTTCAAAATTGTCACTTTATTTTTGTTTATCGCGCAAAAAATAAAAACCGCAGAGGTGATCAAATACCACCAAAAGAAAGCTCTATTTGTGGGGGGAAAAAAATGTCAATTTGGTTTGGGAGCCACGTCGCACGACCACGCAATTGTCAGTTAAAGCGACGCAGTGCAGAATCGCAAAAAGTGGCCTGGTCTTTGGCCAGCCAAATGGTCCGGGGCTGAAGTGGTTAAATAATATAGGTTGCACTGCACAGCGTGTCTGAGGCCCGTTCACATCTGGCGTTTTGTGATCTCATGCAGAATGGCATCTTGGAATCTCAGGGAGAATCGCAGCGATTCTGCCCGCGATCCCAGATCATACTGCAATAATGGCAAACTGCACCTCACATGTTTAGGTGCCATCAATTTTCGCGCATTGCGGTTTGCCGTGTGACAAACGACACAAAACACCTGGTGCGTTTTGCAATTTATTGCAGTGCGATTTGGAATCGTAGGCAGAATCAAAGTGTTTCTGCTCAAGATCCCAAAACGCCAGATGTGAATGGGCCTCATTGTTCTTTTTCAGTGCTAGCTTGTCAGTTTGCTCAAGCAAGGAAAAAAATTAATCTCCATGTGGTTATCATTCCTTTGAGAAGTTATTGAGCGAGGTTGCTAATTATAGTTGTTTGAATAAACAGTGCCCCTAGAGGGAGAATCACTATAGGAAGAAAGGAAAAATCACAATCCAGGGCATCAAGCAAGTAAAAATTGAATCACTTTAAAATGACTTTTTAGCAATCTATATAATGACTCAGAATGTGTGTTCAATCTACGCACACAAATCTTCCCTTTTAAAGGACCAGAAAACATAAAACTTAGATTTCCATGTGCTCACGGATGCATAGGACCAGGCCTTTTTTTGTGCCAGAACACAGTATTGTGTAACAGCCCTGGTTATAGTGCCACTCTGACAGCCCACTGACTTGCTGCTGCCATTTGTAAACACAGAAGCTGGCAGAGGAAGTCTCCACCTACTGGTTTCCTTGGTTTTGCTTTGCATTGGATGATGTCATGGGTCACAGCTGGTGGAAGATTTTCTCTGCCAGTTTCTATGTTTGCCAGCGGGCCTTTCTGGGTGACACAGATGTAAAACCCACTGATCTAACGCAGTGTTTCTCAACCTTTTTCCAGTCAAGGGATACTTTAAAATTCTAGACAATCTCAAGGCACCCTTTAAAATTATGGAGAGTCTCGAGACACCCCATTCTAAAATGTAAAAAACTATTCTAATATTTTTGCATAATGCAGCAACATCCACACATGTAGAGTAGGACATCCAATGTTAGAGGTGATTTTTATTTTTTTTTTTCTTACAAAGCAATTAAACTCTTGCACACTGGTACTGCTTAGTATTCCAATGTTTCTCTTCTCCCTCAATTTCTCTCCATCAGTCATCTAATGTGACCCCAGTGCTGATGGAGAGAGGCAGAGGAGGGCCAAACAAGGATGCTGTGGAGGCAACAGACATCCTCCTTATCAACTGATGACATCATTGGTGGTTATGCCAGTTTTTAGAAAGTCGTAATGGTACACAAACCTGTGAAAACCTGTGGCTTTGTGTAACTAAAAGGTAGGCTTCATCCACACGCCGGCTTGTATACAATTTTAATCACATTCTTAGGCATTTTGCCAAGGCACCTCTGAAGAAGCCTCAAGGCACCCCTGAAGAAGCCTCAAGGCAACCCAGTTGAAAAAGGCTGATCTAACATCAGAGGAGGGGGTAGGCAATTCACACAGCTGCCCCAGTCTGGTGGCAGCAGCTCCTACTGCAGCCTTCATTCCCCAAGCTGGCAGCTGATGCTGAGGACTTCTTCTTCACACCTATGACACTATTAGCAGCATACCCAGGACAGAAAGCTGAGGTTTATTTTGTACTACCTCCCTTCTCTCCTCTACCATCCCTGCAATACTCACAATGTCAAAGAGCACCTGTACCTCTTGTAGTAAGTACAGGCAGGGTGTTGTTTGTGTGTCGCATACTCCTGAACCCCATGCCAAGGGCGATACAAACTCCTGTGCCCTTTGCCATACTTACCGAGTTCTGTGTGGTAAGCCTTGCACCCTTTGCGTTACTCACTTCTATACCAGGATCATGGCTACAGCTGCAATAATAAAATAAAAAAAGTAAAGTTCTTCTGTTCCTCCGTGCTCATGCGCAAATGTAAATGGTGATTGCACCACACATGTGAGGTATTGCTGTGAACAGCAGAGTGAGAGCTCACATTAACTCTAAACTGGTAACCTGTAAAGGCTTTTAAAGTGTCACCTTTTAACTACCAGAGTTTGCTTTTCATTTCACAGGTGTGCAAAATTTTTAAGTCTTGACATGTTCGGTATCTTTTTTACTTGGCGCAACATCCTCAACCGCTTGCTGAACAGCCGCCGTCATTATACTGCGGCCAGGGCAGGACTTAGGGTGGTGGGGGCCCCTGGGCTTGAGTCACTTTCGGGCCCTACCTTCTATACATTACAAAAAATGGGAGTGGCTCAAATGGGCATGGCTCGGAAGGGGGTGTGGTTAGAGTCTGAGATGAATGAGGGATGGAGGGAGAAAGAAAGCAGAGTCATGGGGGACGCCAGTCAAATGCACCTTGCACTGAGAGGGTCATTGGACACTCATACATTATATAGCGATGCATGGCACTTAGTGAGGCATGGTGGCACTGACCATAAAGATGCACCCTGCACTGACAGACAATGAACACCGACCATTATGTTGCACATTGCAGTGAGTGAGGTATGAGGCACATACCAAAAGGTTGCACTGAGGGGGGCACTAACCACAAAATAGCACCTTGCACCGAGCGAGGCATTGGGCACTCATGCAGTATATAGTTATGCATGGCTCTTAGCGAGGCACTGACTAGGACATGAGAGCATTGGTCATAGAGTTGCACCTTGCACTGACAGAGAGGCATCGGACATGGACTTCTATAAAGTTGCACCTTGCACTGAGTGAGGCATGAGGCACTGAGTGAGGCATGAGGCACTAACCATAAAGTAGCACCTTGCACTAACAGAAGCCTGAAGCACTTACCATAAAAAAGTACCACCTAGCACTGAATGAGGCATAAGGCACAGACCATAAAGTCACACTGACGGAGGCACTGAGGATAAAATTGCAATGAGTAAGGTATGAGGCACTGACCTGGAGCAGTATATAACGTTATGCATGACACAGAGAGAGGTATCATCTGCAGTATAGAAAGTTATGCATTGCACTGATATAGGCAGCACTGACAGAGGTATGAGGCACTGTCGCTGACCTGGTGCTGGTGATATAGGTAGGTATTTAGGGTGACTTTCCTGGTTGATCACTCTTCCGAGTCTTCCGTCCCCTACTACAAGCAGGACTCAGGAGAAGCAGACTGTCCACTTTGAGCGCCCGCCCTGCAGTGCATTCTGGGAGGGGTAGTCTCTGCAGCGTGTAGGCACAGCCCGGCCGAGTCTAGTGTATGCTGTTGAGAACTACATCTCCCATCATGCAATGTGGTGCCAACTAGGACAGCGGTGGAGCCTGCTATTGGCTGCTGCCGCTGATGAGGGTGTAACGGGGGGGAACTTTTAATGTGTGTCGGCGGTGATGTGCCTTCTGTCACGCTAATCTGACAGAACGCCGGCCCGCTCGCAGCTCACCCCGCCAGCCTTTGTCTAATTAGAGAGCCGCCTCTGCAGGCAGGGGCCCCCTAGTGGACGGGGCCCATGGGCTTGAGCCCAGTCAAGCCCAATGGTAAGTCCAGCCCTGACTGCGGCAGGTCAGCACGATCCCGCATAGCTGCACGTGCCTGCTGCACTGCGGGGGTGCCGATGCTCGTGCCCGGCGGTCGCCATGACCGCCGGCTACGAGTGATCGCGTTCACGGGAGGCAGAACAGGGTAAATACAAATCCCTGTTCTGTTCTGAGAGGAGAGGCAGGTCGTGAGTTCCTAATAGTTAGGAACCACGATCTGTCATCTACTATAATCAGTCCCCTCCCCCTACTGTTAGAACACACAGTTAACCCCTTGATCGCCCCCTAGTGTTAACCCCTTCCCTGACAATTACATTTACACAGTAATCCGTGCATTTTTATAGCACTGATCGCTGTATAAATGCCAATGGTCCAAAAAATGTGTCAAAAGTATCCGATGTGTCCGTCGCAATATCGCAGAACCAATAAAAATTACAGATCGCCGCCATTACTAGTAAAAACAAAAAATAATAATAAAAATGCCATAAATCTATCCCCTATTTTGTAGACGCTATAACTTTTGCGCAAACTAATCAATATACGCTTATTAAGATTTTTATTACCAAAAATATGTAGAATACATATCGACCTAAACTGAGGGGGGAAAAAAAAGCTTTTTTTAAAAAAAAAAAATGGGGATATTTATTATAGCAAAAAGTACTAAATATTGTTTTTTTTTTTTTTTCAAAATTGTCGCTCTTTTTTTTTTTTGTTTATAGCGCAAAAAATAAAAACTACAGAGGTGATCAAATACCACCAAAAGAAAGCTCTATTTGTGGGGGAAAAAAAGGACAATTTTGTTTTGGGTATAGCGGCGCACGACCGTGCAATTGTCAGTTAAAGCGACGCAATGCCGGATCGCAAAAAAATGGCCTGGTCATTGAGCAGCCAAATCTTCCGGGGCTAAAGTGGTTAATATAAAACCCAATGTTTTGGTAAAATATAGTGTGTGTGCACTATTATGTATTTTAAGTGTATTTTTTTTCCTGAAAATTTGCATATGATAAAACTGCTGCACAAATATCGCGTAACATAAAGAAAATTGCAACAACCACCATTTTATTCTCCATTATATATAATTTTTTTTCAAAAAAGATGTTTGGGGGTTCTAAGTAATTTTCTATTAAATTTTTTACAACTCCAATTCAAAAAAGTTGGGTCACTGAGTCTTTTTCACAATAGAAAACATATTTAAATGTTTAAACTGAGAAAATGTACTATTTTCGAAAAAACTAAGGTCATTTTGAAATTGATGGCAGCAACATGTCTCAAAAAAGTTGGTACAGGGCCGTGTTTACCACGGTGTAGCACCACCTCTCCTATTCACAACACTCTGTAAACGTCTGGGAACTGAGGAGACCAGTTGCTGGAATTTTGGGAGAGGAATGTTGTCCCATTCATGCCTGACATATTCTATCTGCTTAACAGTCCTGGGTCGTCTTTGTTGTATTTTTCATTTCAAGATGTGCCAAATAATTTCAATGGTTAAAACACACTTTTTTTGTTTTTGTTTTTAGTGTAGTGTATAGACGAAAGTACATTGCAATAGGAAGGGAATGCTATATTTGGGATGTGCTAGTTCCAGTCCTTTTTTTGTTTTCTTTATGATACTGTATTTCACATTTTATTCCTTTCTAACTTGTTCATTCATCTGATATATTCCACATGGATACAGTCATTTTGACATATTGATTTGATATTTATATTATCTTTGAACAACTCTCGCTAAAATTAGATAGATAAAAAAAAGCGTGGATTGCTGGCAGGTAGTGATGAGCCGAACACCCCCGGGTTCGGTTCGCACCAGAACCCGAGAACGGACCGAAAGTTTGCACGAACATTAGAACCCTATTAAATACAATGGATGCGAACGTTCGGATTCTAAAGTGCTAATTATAACGACTATTATCCATGTTATTGTCCGAAACAGAGTTTGGGAACCCGGGTTCTGCACCAGGGGACATGTATCAATGCAAAAAAGTTTTAAAAACGGACGTTTTCCGGGAGCAGTCATTTTTAATGATGCATAAAGTGAAAAAAAAAAAGTCAAATATTCCTTTAAATATTGTACCTGGGGGGTGTCTAAAGTATGCCTGTGAAGTGCCACGTGTTTCCCGTGTTTAGAACTGTCCCTGCACAAAATAACATTTCTAAAGGAAAAAAAGCCATTTAAAACTGCTTGCGGCTTTAATGGAAAACCTGGTCCCGGTAATATGGATGAAAAGCTTTAGGAAAAATGGCATAGCTACCCCATCAACCCCCCCCCCCCCCCTACCCCAGCCCATTACCAGCCCCTTTGGGTCTTGTATGGATATTAAGGGGAACCCCGCACACAAAATAAAAAAGGCCCTATATACTCTGAACAGCCGTATACAGGCGGTGCATACAAGACAGGGACTGTAGGTTTGTTCTTATGTAGAATCTGTTTGTAATTTTGAACAGCTGCATTGTTTAAGTGGAGCTCCATGCCAAATTCCTTTTTTTTAGCTTTTTGTAAAACATAGGGAACGGTTATCACCCCTGTCACATTTTTTTTGCTGTCTGTGCCCCTGTTCAGAACATTTCACCTCACTTTGCGTCCCAATGACAACTGTTTTTGAAATGTGGTGTTTTTATTGAAACAAGGATTGGTGATAAAGCATCAGTAGAGAGGAGACACCTTTCTCCCATATTAATTCTTACAGGAGAGAATTTTCCTTCCAAGGGGTAGATTTCCTCTCACTTCCTGTTGTCGTCTTCCGTTTGCAAGTAGTAGTAGTTTGTAAGTTGGATGTTTGAAAGTAGGGACCTGCCGTATATACTCTGCAGAAATTGGCCCCTTAGGTGTTGGTGTTGGCACAACACTGAAAGCACTCAGTTATTCTTGGTGGGTGCTGGAACGCCCTGCTGTCAACTATTATATCAGGAATTGTAATAACATATAATTGTTGATCAGTGGTAGTAAAAATTGGGCCTTTGATGGTGGTGCTGGTGCCACAACACTGTAAGGCCTGACAGTTACTCTTGGTGGGCGCAGCAATGGGCCCTGCTGTGAATTATTAGAGATCAATAATTATAATTGCATGCCCCTGTTGAATAGGGGCTGAAAAATTGGGCCTTTGGTGGTGATGGTGGTGCTGGTGCCACAACACTGTAAGGCCTGACAGTTACTCTTGGTGGGCGCAGCAATGGGCCCTGCTGTGAATTATTCGAACAATAATTATAACTGCATGCCCCTGTTGAACAGGGGCTGAAAAATTGGGCCTTTGGTGGTGGTGGTGGTGATGGTGGTGCTGGTGCCACAACACTGTAAGGCCTGACAGTTACTCTTGGTGGGCGCAGCAATGGGCCCTGCTGTGAATTATTAGATCAATAATTATAATTGCATGCCCCTGTTGAACAGGGGCTGAAAAATTGGGCCTTAGGCACTGGTGGCACAACACTGCAACCCCTCACAGATACTGTACTTGGAGCACAGCAATGAGGCCTGTTGCAAAGTATTGCATCAAAAATTTTAATTACACGCCCCTGTTAAACAGGGGCTGAAAAATTGGGCCTTAGCCACTGGTGGCGTCACCCATAAACCAAAATGATCTTCCAAGCTATCATCATTAATCGTATCATTGAGGAGGAGGAGGAGGATAGCCAGTCAACATAACAGCACAGGCAATCAGCATCAGTCTTGAAGGGATGTGACATTTTAAAATCAATTAGTCTGTTATATCAGCATCTGGTGTGTGGTAGCTGGTGGTGATCCAAGACTGGTTCATCTTGATGAAAGTCAGTCGATCAACCGAGTCGGACAGGCGCACCCTGTGATCCGTGACAAATCCTCCAGCAGCACTGAATGTGCGTTCTGAAAGAACGCTGGATGCAGGACAGGCCAGTAGCTCAATTGCATACTGTGCAAACTCTGGCCAGTGATCCATCCTCAAGACCCAGTAAGCCAGAGGATTTTCGGTGGGAAAGGTGTCCAAGTCTGACCTTGCCCCTAGGTATTCCTGGACCATGTATATCAGACGCTGGCGATGGTTGCTGGAACCGATCATACTTTGGGGCTGCGGACTAAAGAATTGTCTGAACGCATCGGTCAGACGGCCACCTTCCCCACCGCTCCTTCTTTGACTGCCCGAAGCCTCAGCAAATCGTTGTCCAGGACCAGGAGTTTGTAACCTCCCAGTCTCTGGGAACACGTTGCACAGACCTTTCTGCAAGGCCTCCCGGAGTTGTCTCATCCTCTGCTCCCTCTGCGACGGTACGATAAGGTCCGCAACCTTACCCTTGTACCGTGGATCAAGGAGAGTGGCCAGCCAGTAATGGTCCCTCTCCTTGATCCGAAGAATACGAGGATCCTTCCGCAGACTTTGCAGGATCAGGGAGGCCATGCAGCGTAGGTTAGCTAGCTGAGGCATTCAGTCCGGAGTCCTCTGGGTCACTAAGGACGACATGATCCGCAGCCACCTCCTCCCAGCCACGTACAAGTCCACTGGTTTCTTGGGACTGTAAATCATCCCTAAAAGACTGCTGCTGATGATGCTGAGTGCCAGCCTCCACCTCCATGCTGACACAATCCTCCTCCTCCTCCTCCTCCTCCTCCTCCTCCTCCTCCTCCTCCTCCTCTTCCTGTGCGATGGGTGGGACAGAAGGAACACTGTCTGGGTAAAGGGGGCCTTGAGAGGCAAGGAAGTCCTCCTCTTCCTGCCTCTGTTCTGCCTCAAGTGCCCTGTCCATTATTCCACGCAGCGTGTGCTCCAACAGGTGGACAAGAGGTACAGTGTCACTGATGCATGCACTGTCACTGCTCACCATCCTCGTGGCCTCCTCAAATGGTGCCAGGACAGTGCATGCATCCCTGATCATGCCCCACTGGCGTGGTGAAAAAAACCCAAGCTCCCCTGACCCTGTCCTGGTGCCGTAGTCGCACAGGTACTCATTGATGGCCCTCTGCTGCGTGTGCAGCCGCTGCAGCATGGCCAACGTTGAGTTCCACCTGGTGGGCATGTCACATATAAGGCGGTTCTTGGGCAGGTTCAACTCCTTTTGCAGCTCAGCCAGGCGAGCACTGGCATTATAAGATCTGCGGAAATGCACACAGACTTTCCTGGCCTGCCTCAGGACATCCTGTAAGCCCGGGTACCTGCCCAAGAACCGCTGCACCACCAGGTTAAGGACGTGAGCCATACAGGGCACATGGGTCAGTTGTCCCTGTCGGAGGGTGGAGAGGAGGTTGGTGCCATTGTCGCAAACCACCATTCCTGGCTTAAGCTGGCGTGGCGTCAACCACCTCTCGGCCTGCCCCTGCAGAGCAGACAGGACCTCTGCCCCAGTGTGGCTCCTGTCCCCCAAACACACCAGCGCAAGCACGGCATGGCATCTTTTTGCCTGCATACTTGCGTAGCCCCTTGAACGCCTACGGAGCACCGCTGGTTCCGAGGACAAACCACAGGAAGAGGCCATGGAGGAAGAAGAAGAGGAGGGGGTGGAGGAGAGAGGTGTGTCACAACCAGTAGTAGCATTTTGGAGGCGTGGCGGTGGAACAACCTCCAACACTACTGCACCTTGTCCTGCATCCTTCCCAGCTGCCAAAAGAGTGACCCAATGGGCCGTGAAAGAAAGGTAACGTCCCTGTCCATGCCTGCTGGACCATGAGTCAGCGGTAATATGCACCTTACCGCTGACCGCCCTGTCCAGCGAGGCCAAGACATTGCCTTCCACATGCCTGTAGAGAGCCGGAATCGCCTTCCGTGCGAAAAAGTGGCGTTTGGGAACCTGCCACTGAGGAACCGCACATTGCACAAACTCACGGAAGGGGGCCGAGTCTACCAACTGAAAAGGCAGCAGTTGAAGCGCTAGCAATTTAGCCAAGCTAGCATTCAACCGCTGGGCATGTGGATGGCTGGGAGTGAACTTCTTTCGACGGTCCAGCAGCTGGGGCAGGGAAATTTGCCTGCTAGAATCGGATGTTGGTGTACTGCTAGCAGAGTGCCCGCAAGTACTTGCCTGTGACACACCTAATTCTACACCTTCATTCCTCTCAGAGCAGGTTTCAGAGAGGAGTGAAGGTATAGTGGGGTTGGAGATCCCAGCTGATGCGGTGCAAGAAGAGGTCAGCTTTGTTCTTTGGTGTGGGTCTTTAAGGTAGGCTTGCCAACGAGCTGCATGGCAGGTCAACATATGTCTGATCAAGCATGTGGTGCCCAAGCGGCTGATGTTTTGGCCACGCGATATACGCTTGAGACATATGTTGCAAACAGCAGCTGTGCGATCTGATGCACTCGCCTCAAAAAAGGCCCACACCAAAAAACTTTTTTTGAATGACGGGCATAGGCAGCGCCCTGCACAGGCGGAGCTCTGCGGTGTGATTCCGTCGGTGTGCTGCCCATACGCTGGCCACTCAAGGGCATCCTGCCTCGTTGGAGATGTGCCTCCTCCTCATCCTCCTCCTCCTCCTCCTCCTCCTCCTCCTCTCTCCTATTAGGCACCCACGTGGAGTCAGTGACCTCATCATCCCCTCCCTCCTCATCACTGGAGCCAATCTGGCAGTATGCTGCAGCTGCTGGAGCATGACTGCCAGATTGGTGTCCTTCTTGAGCATCCCCTCTCTCTGCTCTCACGCTGCTGCCTTCCTCTAGCTGGGTATCATCATCAGATCCTTCCAAACGCTGGGCATCCTCCTGGAGCATGTACCCAACACTGTGCTCAAACAGTTCGGGGGACTCCTCAGGAGGAGGACATGGTGGGTCTAGGGAAGGATTGACTAATGAAGATAATGATACCAGAGAAGAGGACGCTTTGGCAGCTGCTTTGCCAGTACCCTGAGCCTGGGTGAGAGAGGATGAGGTGGGCTTGGTCATCCACTCTACCAAGTCTTCGGCATGATGTGGCTCAACATGTCCAGCTGCCGAAAAGGACAAGCGTGTCCCATGGCCATGTGCTGATGACAATGCACCGCGTCCACGACCAGCACTGTTGCCCCCAGACACAGAGCCTGCTTGCCCTCTTTTTTTGCCTCCTGACTGTCTGCCTCTCCTTGTTTGCCTTCCAGACATTTTAATGGATGGCCTGCAGGGAGATGGGAAAAAGAGCAATAAGGGCTACCTTCAGGTGTATACTGTGCAGGAGGCTTAGCAACAATGACACTGACACTGTCCCCTGCCTATCCTTCTCTGTCCCTAAACACAAGGATTGAAAATATGGTTCAGCAAAATTGGTTTAGAACAGAATAGCACACTGACACTTACCCTCACTGTCCTACTCTGTCCCTCCCTACAAACAAGATTTAGCACAGAATAGCACACTGACACTTTCCCTCACTGTACCTCTCTGTCCCTACAAACAAGGTTTAGCACAGAATAACACACTGTCACTGACACTCTCCCTACCTGTCCTTATTTGTCCCTAAACACAAGGAATCCAGGATTAGTAAAGGAAAAAAAATGACACTGTCCCTGCCTATGCTTCTCTTTCCCTGCTCCGGAACACACTACACAAGGCCGCCGCGCTGGCGGCCTTTTATAGTGTGGGGCGTGTACTAAACCCCCTCAGCAATAATTGGCCACAGGCATCCTGCCTGTGGCCAATCATTGCTCTCCTCGCTGCCGGCGCTGTGATTGGCCAAGCATGCGGGGTCACAGTGCATGCTTGGCCAATCACAGCGCCTGGATGACACTGCGATGGCGTAGTGCATTGTGGGCCGTTCGCGTCACTCGAATTTGGCGCGAACGGCCCAAATCGTTCGATCTTCATCGAACGATCGAACAGCCGATGTTCGAGTCGAACGTATGTTCGACTCGAACACAAAGCTCATCCCTACTGGCAGGCCAGTTACTGTAAGCACCCAAACTCTTCTACTACGAAACCTTGCTGTTATCGATGCAGTATGCAGGTTTAGCATTGTCCTGCTGAAATATGCAAGGCCTTCCCTGAAAAAGACGTCATCTGGATGGGAGCATACGCTGATCTAAAACCTGGATATATCTTTCAGCATTGGTGCCTTTCCAGATGTGCAAGTTGCCCATTCTATATGCACGAATGCCCCCTCCCCAATCTGAAAAAAAAAAGGAAATCCATAAAATTTTACATTTTTTTTTTTTTTTTTAAATTAATGTTAGTGGTTGCGCGCTTGTCCTTTTACACATAAAATTTTAAATGACTGACTAATAACTGTTAAATGATAGATATTGGAATTTCCTTTCAAATTTGGCTGTTAGTAAATGTAACGAATACAAATTTATTTGAAGTTACGAATTATCCGAAATATCGAATGCCGCATCTAAACTAAATAAATAAAAAATAATAATAATAATACGTTTTTATTATTATTAGATCGTTCCGTTCCATCCGTTTAGATACGGCATTCTTTATTTTGGATAATTCGTAACTTTGGATAAATTCGTATTCATTACGTTCACTAACAGATAAATTTGAAAGGAAATTCCAATACCTATAATCAGGGTTTGACAAATATTGTTTGAATCTAGGAGCCAGCTAAAAAAGTTAGGAGCCAGTTTTAATTTTTGGGGAAATTGGGGTACTTTCACACTGGGGCGTCGCGGGCGTTGGCGGTAAAGTGGCGCTATTTTTAGCGGCGCTTTACAGTAGTTTTTTGCAGCAATTTTTCGGCCGCTAGCAGGGCGCTTTTAACCCCAGCTAGTGGCCGAAAAAGGGTTAAAACCACCTGCAAAGCGCCACAGCCGCGCTGCCCCATTGATTTCAATGGGCAGGGGCGCTTTAGGAGCGGTGTATTCACCGCTCCTACAGCGCATCAATGATGCGGCTGGCTGGACTTTTTTTTACTGTCCTGCCAGCGCACCGCTCCAGTGTGAAAGCCCTCGGGCTTTCACATTGGAGAGACGGCAGCGGCTGTTTCAGGGCGCTTTGCAGGCTCTATTTTTAGCGCAATAGCGCCTGCAAAGTGCCCCAGTGTGAAAGCAGCCTTAGGGTCCTTTCACACGGGGCGGATCCGTGAAGATCCGCCCCGTGAAGCTCCGCTTGCTCAGCGGGGATCGCTCTGTTGATCCCCGCTGAGCCGACGGATGACTGGGCGGTCCCCGCACACTGTGCAGGGACCGCCCTCCCCTATGGGGAATCGGGTGACGACGGACCGTAGAGTCCGATGTCATCCGATCCGCTCCGCCGACGGAAGGAAAAATAGGGTTTTCCTCCGTCACACTTTGGCGGAGCGGATGTCAGCGGACATGTCTCCGCTGACATCCGTGCTTCCATAGGGCTACATGGAGGATCCGTTTCAGGTCCGCCTAAAAAACTGACAGGCGGACCTGAACGGACCTCCGTGTGAAAGAGCCCTTACTCTGCAATGAGCCTGTTCGGTGGAACTGTCAGATTCAACGTCTGAAGCCCCATACACACTATCAGTTTTCTTGCAGGTTTTTCTCTTCAGGTTTACCAAAACCATGTAGTGCAAGGGCCTGCCTGATTGCATACGAATTGAAACTCTTAAGGTTTGACCTCATATTAGATGGTTTTGGTAAACCTGAAGAGAAAAACCTGCAAGAAAACTGATAGTGTGTATGGGGCTTTAAATATATATTGTCCTTGCATTTCACCTTTTTTCTCAAGTATTGGACAATAGGGCTCATATTACATTGACAGTATCCACTTCAATGCTACACAAGGAAAATGAAATAGAAAGTTTTAAGGACTACTAGGCTCAGCAAGCCTACTATGGGAAAATATAGAATATGATAAAGCAATTAATAAAAAAACAAAAAAAGGTGTGTGTGTGTGTGTGTGTGTGTGTGTGTGTGTATATATATATATATATATATATATATATATATATATATATATATATATATATAATGATTTTATAAATTCTGCATCTAATTGATAAAAAAAGAAAAAACTTTTGCTGTGTGCAGTGTGTGCCCAACATGCCGGTAGGCAGGGGATTACCTCCTCGCACTCCTCCCAGCCACTGGCCCAGCATTTCAATAAACTGCTCCTGGCTCAGCACCTCTTCTTCTCCCTGGCTCAGCTTCTCTTCCACCCAGAGGAGCAGGGCGCTCTTGTGCCGGGAAACCACCGACTCCGGAGCCCCCATGTCCCCGAGCCCGGTCGCCGCCTCCCTCAGCTGGGCCTGCTCCAGTAATACCCTGGGTGAGAGCGACAGCAGCGGGGATGATGAACCGCCAGGGATCCCCAGCTGGACTGCACTCCGATGGCCACTTGCTCCTCCAGCCATGTCAGTGGCTGCCGCGCTGCTCTCTTACTGCTCCAGCCTCGCTGCCGCCGCTGATCGCCTTCCTTAATGATGACCGTGCTAGGCAGTACTCTGTGCCGACCCATCTCCACCTTCCCAGCCATGACCCCACGCACCAGGACACAATTTCTAGTCGCCATGGCAACCTGGCGCCCGGGATTTGTCGAGCCCTGCCTATAATTTAATAGTAATAGTCAAGTTATTAGTTGGTTTATTATTTTGGGTTTTCGGATTTTCATTTTTTGGAATTTTCAGATTTTTCATTTTTATTTACGGATTTTCAAATTTTCGAATTTCTGAAATTTTTGAGTTTCCTAATTTTGAATTTCCAAATGTATTTGTCAAAATATATTAAACGAACTCGGAACTAAACAAATTGCACATGTCTAGTGAGCAGTGATAACAAGCTGGAAGGTCCCTATCCTCTTTGGTCCTAAAGAATGCGGTAGCCTTGGTTGCCCAAAAAAGGTCACAATTATTTTGTCTGACCACAGACCGGGTTTCCACGATTTAACAGACCAATTTAAATGAACTTTGGCCCAGAGAAGACCGTGACGTTTCTGGAACATGTTCAGATATGGCTTCTTCTTTTCATGAAAAAGCTTTAACTTGCATTTTTGGATGGCACAGTGAACTGTGTTCACAGAGTGATTTTTGGAAGTATTCCTAATCCAATGCAGTGATGTCCCCATGAGCACCCCATCCCCCCTTCATTACCTCTCATTAGTGTCTGCCAGTGTTAGAGGAGGAGTCCTTTTTAGTTCTCCCATAAAGAGGAGTTTGTCTCCCATGCTTGAGACGCAGGATCTTTCATTCTATGAATAGTGTAGGACCCACTGATCTTGGGGAACTTTGACGCAGTAAGTGGGCTTGGCACTAAATGACCATATAGTGTGACCAAACCCCATATTTTTTTATTTGTTCAGGTGTTTTTAACCACTTCCCGCCCGGCCTATAGCAGAATGATGGCCGGGCGGTGGTTGCGCTATCCTGTCTTTACGTCATATGACGTCCAGCAGGATAACAGCCGCGCGCCTGTGGGGGCTTGCATCGCGGCGATCGGTGGTGCGGTGTGTCAGTCTGACACACAGCTACACCGATCTTGGTAAAGAGCCTCTCAAGGAGGCTCTTTACTACATGATCAGCTGTGTCCAATCACGGCTGATCACAATGTAAACAGGAAGAGCCATTGATTGGCTTTTCCTCACTCGCGTCTGACAGACGTGAGTAGAGGAGAGCCGATCGTCTGCTCTCCTGACAGGGGGGGTCTGTGCTGATTGTTTATCAGCGCAGCCCACCCCTCGGATGCCCGTCCAGGACAACCAGAATGCCGGAATGGACCACCGGCGATGGCCACCCCACTGGACCACCAGGTATGCCACCTAGACCACCAGGGAAATGCCAGTCAGCTTCCATTCAGTGCCAATCCACAAAGCCTGACAGTGCCAGTGCCACAAAGGATGCCTATCAGTGCCATCTATCAGTCCCATGTATCAGTATCCAGCAGTGCCGCCTATTAGTGCCACTCATAAGTACCCATCAGTGCAACCTTTTAGTGCCCATTAGTGCCGCCTATCAATGCCCATCAGTGCTGCATATCAATGCTGCCTACCAGTGCTTATCAGTGCTGCCTGTCAGTGCCACCTCATTGGTGCCGCCTTATCAGTGCCCGTCAGTGCCGGCTTATCAGTGCCCATCAGTGAAGGAGAAAACTTCCTTATTTACAAAATTTTATAACAGAAACAAAATATATATTTTTTTTTTTTTTTAAATTTTCGGTCATTTTTTTTATTTGTTTAGCAAAAAATAAAAACCACAGAGGTGATCAAAATACCACCAAAAGAAAGCTCTATTTGTGGGAACAAAATGATAAAAATTCTGTTTGGGTACAGTGTAGCATGACCGCGAAATTGTCATTTAAACAGCGACAGCGCAGAAAGCTGAAAATTGGCTTGGGCAGGAAGGGGGGTAAGTGCCTGGTATTGAAGTAGTTAAATAGCCTTGCAGGATTTAAATATAGTTTTTGTATGTGTGCGCTATAATCTGTTTTTGTTTTGTCACAGAATCATGCCTGTTTTTGATGCAGTGCCGCCTGAGGCCCGACAATCACAGGCATCCAATACTGCTTTTTTCGACCTTTTGTCCCTTGCGCACAGATTTTTCCAGATTTTCCGAATCTTTTCATATGTACTATAGATTATATATTTTGAATTTTTTTGCAATTTTTTGTTGAACAGTATTCTGAAATTGTTTGACAATTTTTAGACGGAACTTTTCACAGATTGGTGAACCTCTGCCTATCTTTACTTCTGAGGACATTGGGGGTTATTTACTAAAACTGGAAAGTGCAAAATCTGGTTCAACTCTGCATAGAAACCAATCGGCTTTCAGGTTTTATTGCCAAAGCTTCATTGAACAAGCTGAGATAGCTGATTGGCTGCACCAGATTCTGTGTGCCCCAGTTTTAGTAAGGCCGGGTTTTAGTAAGGCCGGGTTCACACTTGTGCGTCACGACAGCCGTCCTTCTTTGGATCCGACTTTGCCCTGCGACATGAAGCCGACATATGTCCGACTTTCAATGAACGGGGATCCGACTTGGATCCCCGCCAATAGCAGGCACTGTGTTTGGTATGAATCTTGAGGGGGAACTCCACACCAAATTTTTTAATAAAAAACCAGCATGGGTTCCCCCTCCAAGGGCATACCAGGCCCTTGGGTCTGGTATGGATTTTAAGGGGAACCGCCACGCCAAAATAATGGCGTGGGGGTCCCCCCAAAATCCAAACCAGACCCTTATCCAAACATGCAACCTGGCAGGCCGCAGGGGAAGAGGGGGGGGGGGACGAGAGAGCGGCCCCCTCCCTCCTGAACCGTACCAGGCCGCATGCCCTCAACATGGGGGGGTTTGGTGCTTTGGGGCAGGGGGGCAACCTGCGCCCCCCCACCCCAAAGCACCCTGCCCCCATGTTGATGAGGACAGGGCCCCTTCCCGACAACCCTGGCCGTTGGTTGTCGGGGTCTGCGGGCGGGGGGCTTATCAGAATCCGGGAGCCCCCCTTTAATAAGGGGGCCCCCAGATCCTGGCCCCCCACCCTATGTGAATGAGTATGGGGTACATCGTACCCCTACCCATTCGCCTGGTGGAAAAAAAATGGCAATAAAAAACACACACAGCTTTTTAAAGCAATTTATTGCACAGCTCCAGGGCTCTTCTTCCGACTCCGGGGGTCTCTTCCGTCTTCGGGGGTCTCCGGTCTCGTCTCCGCGCTCTCCGGTTCTTCCTTCCTTCTGCCGGGCCTCCACTATCTTCTTCCAGCTCTTTTGCTAGCGGGGCCCGGTCTTCTCTGTCGCCTTCTTCCCTCGCTCTCCGGTTCTTTCTTTCTTCCTTCTGCCGGCCCCTCCACTATCTTCTTCCTGCTCTTTTTTGCTAGTGGAGGGGCCGGTCTTTGCCGTCGGCGTCTTCTTCCCTCTTCTCCTTCTCGCTGTTGACACGTCGCTTCCTCCCGCTGTAATGCTTGGCTGTTCGCTCCGCAGCGATTTAATTTAGGCTTCTCCTGACGTCACAGTCACATGCTCCGGGTGACCCCGGAGCATGTGACTGTGATGTCACGGGAGCTTGTGACTGTGACGTCATGAGAAGCCTATAATAAATCACTGCGGAGCGAACAGCCAAGCATTACAGCGGGAGGAAGCGACGTGTCAACATCGAGAAGGAGAAGAGGGAAGAAGACGCCGATGGAGAAGACCGGCCCCTCCACTAGCAAAAGAGCTGGAAGAAGATAGCAGAGGCCCGGCAGAAGGAAGAAAGAACCGGAGAGCGCGAAGACGGAAGAGACCCCCGGAGTCGGAAGAAGAGCCCTGGAGCTGTGCAATAAATTGCTTTTAAAAGCTGTTTTTTTTTATTTTTTTTTTATTGCCATTTTTTTTTCCACCAGGTGAATGAGTAGGGGTACGATGTACCCCATACTCATTCACAGGGTGGGGGGCTGGGATCTGGGGGCCCCCTTATTAAAGGGGGGCTCCCGGATTCCGATAAGCCCCCTGCCCGCAGACCCCGACAACCAACGGCCAGGGTTGTCGGGAAGAGGCCCTGTCCTCATCAACATGGGGGAAGGGTGCTTTGGGGTGGGGGGGCCGTAGGTCGCCCCCCTGCCCCAAAGCACCAAACCCCCCATATTGAGGGCATGCGGCCTGGTACGGTTCAGGAGGGAGGGGGGGCCGCTCTCTCGTCCCCCCCTCTTCCCCTGCAGCCTGCCAGGTTGCATGCTCGGATAAGGGTCTGGTTTGGATTTTGGGGGTAGGGGTTCCCCTTAAAATCCATACCAGGGCCTGGTATGCTCTTGGAGGGGGAACCCATGCCGGTTTTTTATTTAAAATTTGGCCTGGAGTTCCCCCTCAAGAGCAGCAGAGCACAAGTCGCATGCCAATTTCGGATCATGCAAGACTGCGGTCCGACTTTGATCCAACTTCAATGATAGTCAATGGGCTGAAGTTGGACCAAAGTAGTACAGGGAGCATTTTCAAAGTCGGACCGACATGTGTCGGACCAGTTAAGACGGCTCCCATAGGGAAACATTGAGTTTCACACGTCATGCGACATGAGCTCCCAATGTCGGAGCGTTTGTCGCCCCAGTGTGAACCCGGCTTTAATCTACCTGTAACGGGAGGGCCCGGGGAGCCCAGATTATCTTAGAAAGTATGAGATACCCTTGCTTCAGATTCCCCAATGCCTCTTATGTGTAAACCACCCCGTGTCCCTAGTTGGGGCACAGGGTGAAGGAAAACCCCACTATGATCGGTGATGATCAGATTCAATGCAATATATATATATATATATATATATATATATATATATATATATATATATATTGTATATAGATTGGATGTATACTGTGTGTGGGGGTTGTGTAATCATTGCTGTGATGAGGTGGGGGGTGATTTACATTCTACTGTCTAGTGTGGCTTGTGGTAATTAAGTCTGTAATTATAGGTATGGTACCCTGGCAGACAGGCTACAGATCCTTTCATTGTGAGATGTGTATTGAAAGTTTGTTATGTTCTATTGTGTAAAGTCTTTTGATAATGGGAGACAAAAGCTAACCTGTTGTCTTCTAAGAGGTGTCAAAATAATGTGTATTGGACCTTATGTTGTGGGTGGAGTTGGACCATTGTTCATGTAGATTAATGCAGGATTCGTTGAGTGTATAAAAAGACCTGTGTTTTCTCATAATAAAGGAGTTCATTTTTGGAAAGATACAGAGTGCGTCTCGTTCTTTTGGAAGGATTAATTCCTATGGGAAGTGGTCGTCTGACTGTGGAGGATCGACAGTGAATTTGTGTCCAGGAGAGGGAAGTGATCTAAACGGCGTTACCGCCTTTCATATTTGGGGTGTCGTTACATTATCCCTACGACTTTCTAATATGCTCTTTTTATACCCAATCATGCTAATCTGATGTGTTGTCAATTAACCTAATTGGTTGCAAATGTTCTCCCAGCTCCTCCTTGTTGTACCACTTACTTTGCCAACTTTTTGTTTCCCTGTCCCATTGTTTTTGAAAAGTGTTGTTGCCATCAATTTCAAAATTACCTTATTTTTATATGATACATTTTCTCAGTTAAAAAATCTGATATGTTTTCTATTGTGAGTAGAATATGGGTTTATGAGATTTGCAAATTATTGCATTCTAAATTTATCTAGATTTTTCCACACACTTTTTTTGGAATTGGGGTTGTACATATTCTGTATTTATTTTTTTTTTAAATTGCCCTGGGCAGCAAGTGGTTAAAGCAAGTAGACCATGGCCCTTTAAGATCATACCAGTACTATTTGACCACCTCCACATTCGATGCAGTGCACCTTTTTCCAGCACATCAGAAAATGTCCAACAGCAGATCAGCCTTTCTTTCATGTGTGTAGGAGGTTCGGGAAAATCTGTAATTATGATCTCAATAGACATAGCTAATAATAGTTGGCCACATTCACCTTTCTTTTTTTTTTTTTTTTTAATGCTGAAGACGTTTGCTGCTCAAACAAGTAGCTTCTTTAGTATTTGTATGAGTAGCAAAATGTCCTCGACTTTATGGAACAACTTGATGCCATGACCTGGATCAAACTTGCACTATTTGTTATTTTGTTTGGTTCCCATTTGTTTTGTGCTCAAATCCAGACTGCACACCACCTCTAATGCAATTAAAGAAAACTAAACAAAACTAAATGCCCCCATTTACTTGCCTGTATCTGGAGTCACCAGACCTCATTTCTTCTGGACTAAGAGTAGGGAGCATCCTTTGGATGCCCACATCACTGCCTGGTGAAATGGACACTTTCCATTGGTTGTCCATCAATGGGGATTTCAGATGATGGTGCCATGACAAAAGGCAGCAACAGGACCAGTCACTGCCATGCATGGTTTGTAGTGGTGGATCTCTTCACTCCCAAAAGAGACCCCATGGATGGTCAAGTCATAGTGGAGTCAGCTGAGCAAAAAAGCGCTTTTGAAAGGCTTTTTTTTTTTTAATTGTAAACATGTTTGCCCCCCCCCAAACGCCGCCAGTTTGCCCCCCCAAATGCAGCCAATTTGCCCCCCCCCAAACGCAGCCAGTTTGCCCCCCCCAAACGCAGCCAGTTTGCCCCCCCCAAACGCAGCCAGTTTGCCCCCCCCAAACGCAGCCAGTTTGCCCCCCCCCCAAACGCAGCCAGTTTGCCCCCCCCCCAAACGCAGCCAGTTTGCCCCCCCCCCAAACGCAGCCAGTTTGCCCCCCCCCAAACGCAGCCAGTTTGCCCCCCCCCAAACGCAGCCAGTTTGCCCCCCCCCAAACGCAGCCAGTTTGCCCCCCCCCAAACGCAGCCAGTTTGCCCCCCCCCAAACGCAGCCAGTTTTCCCCCCCCCCCCCAAACGCAGCCAGTTTGCCCCCGCCCCAAACGCAGCCAGTTTGCCCCCGCCCCAAACGCAGCCAGTTTGCCCCCGCCCCAAACGCAGCCAGTTTGCCCCCGCCCCAAACGCAGCCAGTTTGCCCCCGCCCCAAACGCAGCCAGTTTGCCCCCCCCCCAAACGCAGCCAGTTTGCCCCCGCCCCAAACGCAGCCAGTTTGCCCCCGCCCCAAACGCAGCCAGTTTGCCCCCGCCCCAAACGCAGCCAGTTTGCCCCCGCCCCAACCGCAGCCAGTTTGCCCCCCCCCAACCGCAGCCAGTTTGCCCCCCCCCCCCAACCGCAGCCAGTTTGCCCCCCCCCCAACCGCAGCCAGTTTGCCCCCCCCCAACCGCAGCCAGTTTGCCCCCCCCCCAACCGCAGCCAGTTTGCCCCAAGCCCTGCACTTACCTTCCTCGGGTCAGCACCGTCCTTCTTCCGTCCTCGATGTCGCTTCAGCCAATCAGGTTACTGGTAACCAGACCTGGTGAACCTGATTTGGCTGAGACGCCTGTCAGTGTTAACCAAGGAACGCACAGCCCGTACGTCTCCTGGTTAACTATTTGGAAGCCGATTACAGCCCACAGGTAATCGGGAAGCCTATCAGAGCCGCTGGCTCTGATAGGCACTTCCAAAAATCAAACAGCCGCTGTTATTCAGATGGCCGGCGCTCGCCAGGGGGCCGGCCATCTGAATAGTGGGCGGCAGCGGCGACAATACATAGGTTCATGCAATGCATGAACCTATGTATTGTTGTTTTGAGTGACGGGCGCAGGAGAGAGGGGGGGGCGGCGCTCCAGCGCCCACTATGGACGTACCGCCACTGTCCTATAGTGTGTACTTGTCTCTCTCCAAAGCTCTGAGTGTCATTTTTCTCTGCTGCCTGGTTCCCCTGTTCTCAGCATGACTCCGCTCTGCCACCTTTTCCCGATACCAGGAGTTAAATGGTGACGGGAGGGAGCTGCAGCACAGCCTGTAACTGTTGTCCACAGCAGTGATTGTTCTCCATACTGTGTGAAGGAAGGGTGTCCCTTCTCTCCAGTCAGAGCTCAAAGCTGTGGGCTATGTGAAGACTTCAGATCCTCGCCCCCTGCTCCTAGAACTAAAGAGAAATCCTTTCTTCTGTGTGTTTTCAGAATGCGCTACAGAAGAAATGGCTGCAGACGCAC
Source organism: Rana muscosa (assembly GCA_029206835.1). NCBI lineage: Eukaryota > Metazoa > Chordata > Amphibia > Anura > Ranidae > Rana > Rana muscosa. The sequence continues at coordinate 267,726,218 of CM055123.1, read as the reverse complement.
ATCTACAACTTATGTAAGAGGATTTGTTTAATCTCTGTGTATCACTTAATGGTATTTACTTCCCTGGGTACATGTGAGGGTTTACAGGCATTTTAAACTTCAGTTGCTTCCTAGTTTCCATACATCCCAGGAGTCTTGCGCAGGGGAGGAGGGGTTCTGTCAGCTAAGCACACCGTCCTGTCTGCATGCCTGAGCTAAGCACAGATGGATTCCAGGAAGTAAATGCTACATGAGTCGTCTGCCTCACTCAAGGAGGCCACAGCCACAAATGCTAGGGAGTTGTTTTTCTAAGTGACTTCTCAGCAAAAAAAAGCATGGAGACATAGAAAGATGGGTGAGTTTGCTTTGAATATTAAAAATGTAATCAATAACGTTTAATTAGCATTTTTGGTTTGTGGTGCTCAAATGCAGTGTAGTTCTGTTTTAATCACCATGGAGTTGAAAACGGAAGTTGAAAATCTGAAGTAGAGTGTTAGTGGGCATAGGATAATATATGTGCATGTTTGGTGAATGGAGGATCATTTGGGATGTATAATTTTAACATAACAATCAGATTATATTCTTCAAAGTCGGTCTCCATTATGGATAAGCCAATCGGATCATCCGTTAACGGTACTGTACAGAAAGGAATACTGGGACTGTCAATGTTTGATTTCTGCCAGGCCAATACCTCTAAAAACCATTGAGGTTGATTACCTAAAATTGGAGTGAAAAATCTTGTACAGCTGTGTATGTTAGCCAATCGGCTTCTAACTTCAGCTTGATCAACTAACCCCTTAGCGCCCGAGCTATAGCCAAAAGACGGCTAAAGCGTGGGCCTAAATTGCCAGGAGGGCGTCCATGTACGTCCTCCCGTGCATGAGCTGTCTGCGCGCCCGGCGCGCTATTTGATCAGCTGGTCAATGAGACTCAGCTGATCATAGATCATAGTAAGGGGCGGATCCTGAGCCCGTATCACATGATCAGCTGTCAGCCAATGACAGCTGATCACGTCATGTAAACAGAGCCAGTAATCTGCTATTCCTCTTCCTGAGGAGAGAAAAAAAAATCACCGGCTTCTGTGAGAGGGACATCGGTCCCAAACATGGACACGCCACCTATCAGTGCCGCTTAATTAGAGCCCATCAGTGCCACTTATTCGTGCTGCCTTATCAGTGCCCACCAGTACTGTCCCATCAGGGCAGCCTCATCAGATCCCATCAGTGCAGCCTCATCAGCACACATCAATGAAGGTAGATTACCTGTTTGCAAAATTTTATAACCAACTATTAACCACGTAAGCCCCGGACCATTTGGTAGCTAAAGGACCAGAGGTGATTTCAGAATTTTGCACTGCGCTGCTTTAACTGTAAATTGTGCGGACATGCAATGTTGTACCCAAACGAAATTTGCGCCCTTTTCTTCCCACAAATAGAGCTTTCTTTTAACGGTATTTGATTGCCTCTGCAATTTTAATTTTTTGCGATATAAACGGAAAAAGACCGAAAATTTTGAAAAAAAAATATTTTCTACTTTTTGTTATAAGAAAAATCGAATAAATTCAATTTTAGTCAAACATTTAGGCCAAAATGTATTCAGCCACATGTCTTTAGTAAAAAAAATGTCAATAAGCGTATATTTATTGGTTTGCGCAAAAGTTATGGCGTCTACAAACTAGGGTACATTTTCTGGAATTTACACAGCTTTTAATTTATGACTGCCTATCTCATTTCTTGAGGTGCTAAAATGGCAGGGCAGTACAAAACCCCCCCAAATGACCCCATTTTGGAAAGTAGACATCCCAAGGAAACTGCTGAGAGGCATGTTAAGCCCTTTGAATATTTTTTTTTTTGTCTCAAGTGATTGAATAATGACAAAAAAAAATAAAAAATTACAAAAAGTTGTCACTAAATGATATATTGCTCACACATGCCATGATTATATGTGGAATTGCACCCAAAAATTAATTTTGCTGCTTCTCCTGAGTACGGGGATACCACATGTGTGGGACTTTTTGGGAGCCTAGCCGCGTACGGGCCCCCGAAAACCAAGCACCGCCTTCAGGATTTCTAAGGGCGCAAATTTTTGATTTCACTCCTCACTACCTATCGCAGTTTTGAAGGCCATAAAATGCCAAAATAGCACAAAACCCCCCCAAATGACCCCATTTTAGAAAGTAGACTCCCCAAGGAAATTGCTGAGAGGCCTGTTGAGCCCATTGAATATTTTTTTTTTTTTGTCCCAAGTGATTGAATAATGACAAAAAAAAATAAAAAATTACAAAAAGTTGTCAATAAATGATATATTGATCACACATGCCATGGTTATATGTGGAATTGCACCCCAAAATACATTTTGCTGCTTCTCCTGAGTATGGGGATACCACATGTGTGGGGCTTTTTAGGAGCCTAGCCGCGTACGGGAACCCGAAAACCAAGCACCGCCTTCAGGATTTCTAGGCACAAATTTTTGATTTCACTCCTCACTACCTATCACAGTTTCGAAGGCCATAAAATGCCAAAATAGCACAAACCCCCCCAAATGACCCCATTTTGGAAAGTAGACACCCCAAGCTATTTGCTGAGAGGCATGGTGAGTAGAGTTGAGCGGACACCTGGATGTTCGGGTTCGACGGGTTCGGCCGAACTTCGGAAAAAAGTTCGGGTTCGGGACCGAACTTGAACCCGAACCCCATTGAAGTCAATGGGGACCCGGACTTCCAAGGACTAAAAAGGCTCTAAAAAGGTAATGGAAAGGGCTAGAGGGCTGCAAATGGCAGCAAAATTTTGTTAAGAGCATGGCAAGTGCTCTGCAAACAAATGTGGATAGGGAAATAACTTAAAATAACATAAAAAAAATTAAAATAATAATCTTGACCTAGGAGGACGAGGTCCATATGGAGTAGGAGGTTGAGGTGGCGGTGGATGTGGCTGTGTAGGTGGAAGCGGCGGTGGAGGAGGACGAGGTAGCCAACACTGATTCAAAAATACAACAATGGCTGGGTAAGGCCGGTGATGTGTCGAATTCTGTCCCCCGTCAAATAGTGTCCACCCTGTACTGCGCTTGCTCAGTATGTAGGACAAGGGGATTTCGAAAATCTCCCAAGATGAACGGCGCCTGCGTGGTGAGTTCAGGTGAAGGCCACACCATCCGTGGTTGAAGCCGAGCCAAGTGAGGCCGTGCCCGAAGCGTGGCGATCGAACCGAGCCCGTGAGGGGCCCTGTTACTATGTGCTACCGTATGTCCACTTGGATGGTGGGGCTTGAACCTGCACTCACAGCGCAGGCGCCGTTCATCTTCGGAGATTTTGTGAATCTCCTTGTCCTCTGTACTGCGCAAGCGCTGCGCCTTCGCAGTATGGGCCGGACACAATCCGATGGCCGGACAGTTTTTGTCACAACACCGGTATACATGTCTATTCTGCACAAGGTACGGACAAGTCCTGTGGGATCCATGCCTGGTTCATTTTAATGAACGTGAGCTTGTCCACATTGGCTCTGGACAGGCGGCTGCGCTTGTTTGTGATAACGCCCCCTGCCGTGCTAAATACACGTTCAGATAATACACTGGCTGCAGGGCAGGCCAGCACCTCCAAGGCATAAAGGGCAAGCTCAGGCCATGTGCCCAATTTGGAGACCCAGAAATTAAAGGGGGCAGACCCGTCATCCAGTACGTGTAGGCCTGTGGACACATACTGCTCAACCATGTTGGTGAAATGCTGCCTCCTGCTAAGACGTTCCATCTCAGCTGGTGGTGCTGGTTGTTGTGGCGTGCTGACAAAGCTTTTCCACATTTCAGCCATGCTAACCCTGCCTTCTGAGGTGCTGCCGGTGCCCCGGCTGCGTTGGCGACCTCTTCCTCCTCCTCTGCCTTCGCCTTGTGCTTCCACCGTACGCCCGCTGTCAGGTGGGAATGCCACCAGCAGCGCGTCTACCAGCGTGCGCTTGTACTCGCGCATCTTACGATCCCGCTCCAGTGAGGGAATGAAGGACGGTACGTTGTCCTTGTAGCGGGGATCCAGCAGGGTGGCCACCCAGTAATCAGCACCAGTTAAAATGTGGGCAACTCGGCGGTCATTGCGGAAACACTGCAGCATGTAATCGCTCATGTGTGCCAGGCTGCCCAGAGGCAAAGAAAAGCTGTCCTCTGTGGGAGGTGTATCGTCTGTGTCCTCTGTATCCCCCCAGCCACGCACCAGTGATGGCCACGAGCTGGTCTGGGTGCCACCCTGCTGTGAAAATGGCTCCTCCTCCTCCTCCTCCTCCTCCTCCTCCTCCTCCTCCTCCTCCTCCTCCTCCTCCTCCATCTCCTCCTCCATCTCCTCCTCCTCCTCCTCCTCCTCCTCCTCCTCCTCCTCCTCCATCTCCTCCTCCACCTCGTCATCCTCCAGAACTGTGCCCTTTCTGCCGGACAATTGTGTACCTGGCGTTTGTTGGTGCAGGAACCCACCCTCGTAGCCACTTGTGAAAGACTGCCCTGAAAGCCTTTGAAATGATCCCGCTTCCTCCTCCTCCTCCTCATCCTCCTGTGCCACATCCCCTTCCATCATCGCCCGAAGCGTTTTTTCAAGGAGGCATAGAACTGGGATAGTAACGCTAAGAACGGCGTCATTGGCACTGGACATGTTGGTGGAGTACTCGAAACAGCGCAACAAGGCACACAGGTCTCGCATGGAGGCCCAGTTATTGGTGGTGAAGTGGTGCTGTTCCGCAGAGCGACTCACGCGTGATTGCTGCAGCTGAAACTCCACTATCGCCTGCTGCTGCTCGCACAGTCTGGCCAGCATGTGCAAGGTGGAGTTCCACCTTGTGGGCACGTCACATATGAGGCGGTGAGCGGGAAGGCCGAAGTTACGCTGCAGCGCTGACAGGCGAGCAGCAGCAGGGTGAGAACGCCGAAAGTGCGCACACACAGCCCGCACTTTCTGCAGCAGCTCTGGCATATTGGGGTAATTTTTAAGGAACCTCTGGACCACCAAGTTCAGCACATGCGCCAGGCAAGGGATGTGCGTCAAACCGGCTAGGCCCAGAGCTGCTACGAGATTTCGCCCATTATCGCACACCACCAGGCCGGGCTTGAGGCTCACTGACAGCAACCACTCATTGGTCTGTTGTTCCATGTCCCTCCACAACTCCTGCGCGGTGTGGGGTTTTTCCCCCAAACAGGAAAGTTTTAAAACTGCCTGCTGTCGTTTACCCCTGGCTGTGCTGAAGTTGGTGGTGAAGGTGTTACGCTGACCGGATGAGGAGGCGGTAGAGGATGAGGGAGAGGAGTAGGAGGAGTTGGCAACAGGAGGCAAACTGAAGCGCCCTGCAATCCTCGGTGGTGGAAGGACATGCGCCAAACTGCTATCTGCCTCAGGCCCAGCCGCCACTGCATTTACCCAGTGTGCTGTTAGGGAGATGTAACATCCCTGACCGTGCTTACTGGTCCACGCATCCGTAGTTAGGTGGACCTTGCCACAGATGGCGTTGCGCAGTGCACACCTGATTTTGTCCCCCACTTGGTTGTGCAGGGAAGGGATGGCTCGCCTGGAAAAATAGTGGCGGCTGGGCACGACTTACTGTGGGACAGCCAATGCCATCATGCTTTTAAAACTCTGCGTCTCCACCAGACGGAATGACAGCATTTCAAAGGCCAGGAGTTTTGAAATGCTGGCATTCAGGGCCAGGGATCGCGGGTGGCTAGGGGGGTACTTCCTCTTCCGCTCCAATGTTTGGGAGATAGAGAGCTGAACGCTTCCATGGGACATTGTGGAGATGGTTGGTGACCCAGGTGGTAGTGTTGCTGGCAGATCCTCTGTTTGCGGGGTGGCAGGTGCCACTGTCACTACAGAGGTGGATGAAGAGGCCGAGACTGCAGCAGAAGAGGAAGCAGGAGGAGCCAGAGACCTTTCTTGGTTTTTGAGGTGTCTACTCCACTGCAGCTCGTGCTTTGCACTTAGATGCCTGGTCATGCAGGTTGTGCTCAGGTTGAGAACGTTTATGCCTCGCTTCAGGCTCTGATTGCACAGCGTGCAAACCACTCGTGTCTTGTCATCAGCACATTGTGTGAAGAACTGCCACGCTGGGGAACTCCTTGGACCTGGCTTTGGTGTGCTCGGTCCCTTGCTGCGTTGGGCAGTAGCAGACATACTGTCTAGCTGACAGACGCTCCGCTTTTGCACCCTGCTCCCTCTTCTGCTGTGCTGGTGTCTCTGTGCGACCACCGCCTCTTCCTCCAAACTACACTGGTCACCTGCATAACGTTGATTCCATGTGGGGTTGAGGACCTCATCGTCCTCCACATCATCTTCCACCCAGTCTTCACCCCTGCCCTCCTTGTCTGTCTGCACAATTGCGAAAGCAGCAGCAGTTGGCACCTGTGTTTCGTCATCATCCGAGACGTACTGCGATGGTCCTCCCATGTACTCATCATGAAACATAAGTGGTTGGGCATCGGTGCACTCAATCTCTTCCACTTCTGGGGCAGGGCTAGGTGGATGGCCCTGGGAAACCCTGCTAACAGAGTCATCGAAAAGCAGAAGAGACTGCTGCATAATTTGGGGCTCAGACTGCTTGGCTGATTTGCAAGGGGGTGAGGTGAAAGACTGATGGACATGGGTTTCAGGTGCCAACTCTGTTCTTTCATCAGAAGAGTGGGTGGGAGACAATGTGAAGGAACCCGAGGCACTGTCAGCAACCCAATCTACTATCGCCTGTACTTGTCCTGGCCTAAACATTCATACAGCCTCATTAGGCGCGACAAAATACCGCCGCAGGCTCGGTCGCCTACTCGCACCTGAGGAAGGTGTTTCACTTGTGCGTGTATCTGGCACAGATCCACCACGTCCTCTCCCTGCAACAGGAGCTCTACCAGCAGCACCACGACCGGGGCCACCACGTCCCTTTGACCTTCTCCTCATATTTTCAAAATTTAGGATCTTGCCCTAAATGGGTGTTTTTGGAAGCGCAAAACACAACCAAAGTACGTAACCGCTGAATCGCACAGCTACAGAACTGCAGAAAATGCTATTCAAAAAAAAATTTTGTTTTTTTAGTATAGCACAGTAGGAGAAAACTATATAGAAATTGTTTATTTCACACACCTCAAAATATGTATAACACACTGCAAACTTTTTTTTTTGTGCCCCTAAACGGCGTTTTTTGCAAGCGTACATTAAAGTGCAAATTTATTTTTATTTTTTCTTCCCTAAACGGGTCTTTTTTTGCACGAGCAAAATAAAATGCTTTTTTTTTTTTTTTTGCCCTATGGGTCTTTTGGAAAAGAGCACAATAAAGTGCATTTTTTTTCCCCTAAAAGTTAGATTTTCTCTGACACTGGGCTCATGGCAGTGTAAAAAGACTGCACTGCAACACAAACAGGTAAACCTATGCAGATCGCTGATTTTAATCTCTGAATCTGGACTCCTATATAATATTCTCTCTCCCTGAAAGCACCAACACAGGAACCTGGCCCTACACTACACTATCTCTCTATCTTTTCCCTCAGATTGTAGAATCAGGACTACCTCATCTATCTTTCTATCTCTCCCTAAAAGCAGCAGTAGCAGACTAGATCCTCTCCCTATCTATTCTGAAGCAGAGTGACATGTGTGCTGTGTGCCTCTAGCTTATATAGAAGCTGGGTCACATGTTGCACTGACCAATCACAGCCATGCCATTAGAGGCCATCATAGCCATGCCTACTAAGGGCACACCAGCTAATCAAAAGGTGATTGGCTGGCCCCTGAAGCATTTCTAAATGCGTTTTTAGATTGACCAAAAGTCCGGGTTCGGGTTCGGCAAAGTCCGGGTTCGGGAAAAAGCTAAAGTTCGGTACGGACCCGAACTTTACAGTTCGGGTTCGCTCAACACTAATGGTGAGTATTTTACTGCTCTCATTTGTTTTTGAAAATGAAGACAGAAATTATTATTTTTTTTTAATTTTCAAAACTTTGTGACCAAAAGCGATCTGCAAAATACTCACAATACCTCTCAGCAAATAGCTTGGGGTGTCTGCTTTCCAAAATGGGGTCATTTGGGGGGTTTTTGTGCCATCTGGGCATTCCATGGCCTCAAACTGTGATAGGCAGTGAGAAGTGAAATCAAAAATTTACATCCTTAGAAAGCCTGAAGGCGGTGCTTGGTTTTTGGGGTCCCGTACGTGGCTAGGCTCCCAAAAAGTCTCACATGTGGTATCCCCGTACTCAGGAGAAGCAACAGAATGTATTTTGGGGTGTAATTCCACATATGCCCATGGCATGTTTGAGCAATATATCATTTAGTGATAACTTTGTGCAAAAAAATAAATAAAAAATAAATAAATTGTCTTCTTTGCGCAACTTGTGTCAACATATAAAATATTCCATGGACTCGACATGCCTCTCAGTATATAGCTTGGGTTGTCTACTTTCCAAAATGGGGTCATTTGGGGGGGGTTTTGAACTGTCCTGGCATTTTATACACAACATTAGGAAGCTTACATCCACTCTTCTAACCACTTGAAGACAAAGCCCTTTCTGACACTTTTTGTTTACATGAAAAAAAAATTTTTTTTTGCAAGAAAATTATGTTGAACCCCCAAACATTATATATATTTTTAAAGCAAAGGCCCTACAGATTAAAATGGTGGGTGTTGCATTTTTTTTTTCTACACAGTATTTGCGCAGCGATTTTTCAAACGCATTTTTTTGGGAAAAAATACACTTTTTTTTAATTTTAATGCACTAAAACACACTATATTACCCAAATGTTTGATGAAATAAAAAAGATGATCTTAGGCCGAGTACATAGATACCAAACACGACCTGCTTTAAAATTTAAAAGCCTTTACAGGTTACCCCGTTAGATTTACAGAGGAGGTCTACTGCTAAAATGACTGCCCTCGATCTGACCTTCGCGGTGATACCTCACATGCATGGTGCAATTGCTGTTTACATATGACGCCAGACCGACGCTTGCGTTCGCCATTGGGCAAGAGCAGGGCAGGACAGGGGTGCTTTTTCTTTTTTTTTTTTTTTTTTTATAATTTTGTTATTTTATTTTAAAATTGTTCCTTCCATATTTTATTTTTTTTTAATCATTTTTATTGTTATCTCAGGGAATGTAAATATCTCCTATGATAGCAATAGGTAGTGACAGGTACTCCTTTTTTTTTTTGAAAAAACTGGGGTCTTCTAGACCCTAGATCTTTCCTCTGCCCTCAAAGCATCTGACCACACCAAGATCGGTGTGATAAAATGCTTTCCCAATGGCGCTTTTTTATATCCGGGGGGGGGGGGGGGGCATTCTAATTAGCCACTAGGATTGCTTTTACATGAAAGCCGGCCGCTGGCTGAAAAGAATGATACCAAGATGATACCTAAACCCGCAGGCATCATTCTGGTATAAACATTCAAAGTCCAGCAACATACCAGTACGTTGCTGGTCCTTGTTGGACATGTATTGTAATCTTTTTTTTTTTCATGCAGCCAGTTGGCTGAACGAAAAAAGAGATTGATCGGTGGGTATGCCCACCATTAGAATACCTCCCTTCATCCACCCACTTCTAATGATGGGCATACATGCACCATTTATATATGCCGAAGCATGGGGACATCCTCCCGCAAAAAAGTTATGCCGCACACACATGGTCAGACTTTTCCACGGGCAACCCTCCGTCGGAATTTCGACCGTATGTACGCGGCATTAGGAGCAAAATCGCTCCTCCGCCCCTGCTGCCCCAATGCTTCGGCATATATGCTTTTTTTTTTTTTTTTTAACTGTGGTGGTGAAATCGCCTCCTACAGCACTGGAGTCGCAGGGATCAGGCCTGTCTCTGCGAACGCTGCAGTTTTATGTGTGTTGTGTTTTGTAAGTGACAGTGATCGATCGATACTGCACTTGGGTGGCCTGGGCTGGACCGAGGGGCAAAACGCAGGTGCTAGCAGGTATCTGGGCTGATCCCGCTAACACTGCATTTTTGGGAACCCTAAACTGCTGGGGACGCTAGTATAGATCTGATCAGATCAGATATTGATCTGTTCAGATACTATACCACTAAGGGGGGTGTATGCTTCACGCGTGGGTGTTAGCGTTACTGGCACTAACCTGACGCTGCCTGGGGTGTGACGCAGACCCTCTCTAACGCTAAAACCTAATTGATATCACCCGCCGGGCGATCAGGGGGTTAAACCTTTATTGGGTTATATATACGGCGGGTGCCCTGACACTATAAAAAGCAAACTAACTAACCAGCGTCACCCGTAACACTTATATGGTGATCACTGGTGAAAGGGTTAACTAGGGGCAATTAGGGGGTTAAAACCTTTATTAGATAATATATGGGGGTACCTGATGCTATAAAAACCTGCGGCGAACCTAAAAAAAATTACTGGCTACCGATCGGCATCACCGACACTAAGCCAGCGATCAGAAAAACGATCGCTTAGCGACAGTGGTGATAGAGGGTGAAAGGGTTACCTGGGGGGCGATCAAGGGGGTTAAACCTTTATTAGATAATTTATGGGGGTACCCGACGCTATAAAAACCTGCGGCGAACCTAAAAAAAATTACTGGCTATTGATCTGCATCACCGACGCTAAGACAGCGTTCAGAAAAATGATTGCTTAGCGACGGCGGTGCTAGGGGGTGAAAGGGTTATCTGGGGGGTGATCAGGGGGTTAAACCTTTATTAGGGGGGGTTAGGGGGCTACACTGGACCTAAAACGAACTTTAGTGACACTTTTACAGTCACAAATGTCTCTGATTGCAGTGATCAGTAAATAAATGGTGACACTGTGACTGGGGGCTGGGGGGCCGATTTGTGTGCCTATGTGTCCTGGTGTCAGTGTAGTGTTTTGTGCACTGACCTGTGTGTCTTCTCTTGTACGGCGCTCGGTATATGTGAGCGCTGCATGAAAGATGACATCACTTCCTCCTGCTTCCTCTGCCTGTGTTTACATTACAGGACAGAGGAAGCATTTTCATTCGCTGGGAGCGATCGCGGGGAGGTGGCCGGAATCGAATGGCCGTCCCCTCATCTCGGATCGCTCCCCAACGAATACCGACCGCTCACTGTATAGGAGGGGGGTCCGATTGGACCCCCCAACTGTACAAAGGCAATCACGTACACTGTACGTGATTGTGCCTGTCGGTGCCATTCTGCCGACGTACATATACAGTGAGCGGTCGTTAAGTGGTTAAATCATCATTTTTTTTTTTTATTTTTTTTTAATTGTTTTGTATTTTTTGTTTGTTTTAGCAAAAAATAAAAACCCCAGTAGTGAATAAATACTACCAAAAGAAAGCTCCATTTGTGTGAAAAAAAATTATAAAAATGTCATGAGTACAGTGTAGCATGACCGTGCAATTGTCATTCAAAATGTGACAGTGCTGAAAACTGGCCCGGGCAGGAAGGGGGTTTAAGTGCCCAAAAGGCAAGTGATTAAAGTGGTTGTAAACCTCAGACACTAAATATGAACAAACTATATCTCTCTATAGTGTGCAATCAATCCAGAGTACAACGTGTCATTTCTGTCTGCTTTGTTGTTCCTTTGCTATCAGCATGAATCACATTTTGACAATTTTTTTCCCCTGACACCAAGAGAAAAAATGGTGGCAGGGGAGTGTCACTTCAGCTCTCTGCCCCCTTTTGTCTGAACTATCAGATAAGCTTTATAAATTCAGCACTTTGAATGGATATAGAGAAGTGAAGACTGCAGATAAACAGGTACAACGTATGTAGGAGAATTTGTTTCTTCTCTGTGTATCACCCGAGGATAGTCCCTTCACCGGGTATATGTAGGGGTTTACAACCACTTTAAACGTTGAATAAAAAAACCTGGAAGCTGGATGATTTTAATGCAGAGCTGCACCAGATTTTGTACTGACTTTTTATTTTAGTAAATCAACCCCATTGGGTCTACATTGACAGGCAAGCAAATAGTACTTTTGGAAGGACATGTCGGCCTGTCAGTTGCCTCCATACTGTTCATCTTCAGGTTACTGTACATAAAGAGACCTGAATGATAGTTGCACAGAACAGGACAGAAGGAAGATGACTGCTGCATAGCTGAGGACGTAATTTTTCACAAATACCCCCTTCTGTTGGAATGGATGGATGTCCTGGTTTGGAAGTAGAACTTCAAAATCATTCATGAAAGGAAAACTTTTAATGGAGAATGAGGATTATGAACATAATTAGTTCGTAAATAACTTTGTGAAACTGAGGCCAAGGCTGTGTTTTTTTTTTGTTTTTTGTTTTTTTTTTCTAGAATTTAGTTACTGTCCTGTTTTGAGTCTGTCTATCCCTGTGGGTGATCTGTAAGTTTGGTGGAGTGAAGCATATGGCTGACATATGGTTGAGAGTCTAGTTCTATTTTTATTCATGATATCATGAGGGTAAAAACAAATAGCCAACGCATTTCGCAGGCTTCACCGATCTCCCTTCATGCATGTTTGTGCAGGTGAGAGTAGGATGAAAAATGGACTGAGAGTGTGTTTCCTGTAGTTGTTTTCTCTAGCATGAATTAAAATTTGTTCTAAAGGCGGATGTTTATTTATTTATTTTTTTTAAAAAGCATTCTATGCTTTAAAATAATTCTATGGGCTGGTGGGTGGACAGGGGAGCGACCGGGGGGGGGGGGGTGATGGGTGGATTGGCGGGGGAGGGGGGGTCTGACTGACGGATCGACAGTGCACCAGCCGCCACTGGTCGACAGAGGCCCTAATATGACTCCATTATGTGATTTAATTAAATATTAAACTCCAAAACCCAAAAATGTGTCTCAATGCTCTTTTGAAAAACATCAGTCATTCTGGCTGGATCACCAGATGGGGGGGGGGGGGAGAGCCTAAAAAAGAAAACAAATGCAGCCATCACATCTAAGGATTTGTAAGCTGCAATACAATGTTTGCTTTAGGGTTTAATACTGCTTTAAGCTGTTGCTTAGTTCATTTCCATTTCAGTATGGCATGTCTGTTATTTTGTCCACCTCCTTTATCTAGGCAGATTCCAGATAAAGATATTCTGCTTTTTATTTTGCTTTAGAGATTCAACACAGAAAGACATTTACCGTTTTTTTGTTTCAATTATTCACAAAATAAATCTTGGAGTACAAGGATTGTGGTACATTCTTCTAAAAATGTATACCATATGTTCTGTATCGGAGTTAATAAATGCTCCTTACACCAGTAAATCTGGCTAAGTGCACAACATTCACCAGATAAATCAGCTAGAAGATGTGTATGACTGCTTCCGATGATGGGAAGTGAAGTACAGTTCGGAGTACGGTTTCCAGATGCTATGTAGCAGAGGTAATCGGACTGTGAGACACTTTAGTTCCTTGGATATATTTGCCAGTAGTTCTGAATGAAAGACAAGACAGTGGCATGGTCCACCCTAAATCCCACCTAATCCTAAATATAATGCATTAAATTGAACCTTGAAAAAGTATTCATACCCCATGAAATGTTCCACATTTTGTCATGTTTCAACCAAAAACGTAAATGTATTTTGTTGGAATTTTATGTGATCGACCAACACAAAGTGGCACATAATTGTGAAGTGAAAGGAAAATAATAAATTATTTGCAATTTTTTTTACAAATATGTGAAAAGTGTGGCGTGCATTTGTATTCAGCCCCCCCCCCCTGGAGTAAATACTTTGTAGAACCCCCTTTCACTGCAATTACAGCTGGAAGTCTTTTTGGGGATGTCTCTACCAGCTTTACACATCTAGAGATTGAAATTTCTGCCCATTCTTCTTTGTGTAGCGGCCTTCACCCTCACCCCCTTCTTTATCGGTTACTCTGGCTCTGGTCTAGGGGTACCTTGGAGGGGAGAGCGAGGTGCTCCACGGCCCATGTCCTCTCCATTACAGCATGTAGAGGTGAAGGCCAGTATCTAGTTGTGTTCAGGCTGTGTATACGCTGAAGCCCCATACACACTATCAGTTTTCTTGCAGGTTTTTCTCTTCAGGTTTACCAAAACCATCTAATATGAGGTCAAACCTTAAGAGTTTCAATTCGTATGCAATCAGGCAGGCCCTTGCACTACATGGTTTTGGTAAACCTGAAGAGAAAAACCTGCAAGAAAACTGATAGTGTGTATGGGGCTTTAGAGCCAAGTCTGTTCTGCTGATAACCCCCTTTTGCTCCCAGTAATTGGAGTACCACACACTGAAAAGGTCCAACACTTATTTATTCCATAACGGCAAACAAATAGTCCTTTGCGAGCAGACAGTTTGAGACCCATAGAACGGTTCAGTATTGGTGGGGAGTAGGTCAAGGCACAATCCTCAAAGAAAACTAAACCGTTGAGGTTTCTCCAACGGTTGCTAAGCACGGTGGCTGTTAAATGGAATTTTTGGCTTCAGAGTCTCTTCCAGCGACTCTAGTGAACAGGAACTGGAGTTACCTTCGCTACGTTGCAGCCCCTGTCAGGGGGAAGACATCCCTCCAAGGGAGTTACCAGAGGCCCTGCCGTCACCGGGTTAATGCTGTACCGGACTATCCGGAAGGGTTACACTCCCCGGCCTCCTCGCCTCAGATACGGGTCCCAACACCTTAGGGCCCCTCGGACTCCTCCACCCACGTGGAACCCAGTTGAAGTTACTGGGCCCCAGGCTCCGGCAGTAGTACCTCACCCCAGGCTTAAGGTGCCTGGGATGGACTCCATCCCTCGCTCTGGCCAGGTCAAGGGCACCTGGGCCCGGAACTCCGGAACGCCAGCACCAAGGCTGAAGGTGCCTGGGTGCGGCCGCGTCCTCCAACTCTGAACCCAAGGTCAGGGCGTCCGCCCCCTTTATCTCCTCTCCCCCTGCGTCACAGCGGGTTCCCCGCCCCGCCGTACCAGCGCCAGGAAAGGACAAAAAGGGAGCAGTCCTGCGGTGCAGGTTCAACTCCAGCCCAGGGCGACAACGCCACCAGCAGGCCACAGAGAACCCTGCACCACCAGAGTCCTCCAAGAACCACAAAAAGGGATTCTCAGATTCCCTAACAATTAGTACATCTGGGTTAAATAACCCAGATGCTCCCCCCCAATTTAAATACCCGCTACATTTGCAAAATAGTTCAAGCTCTGTCAGATTGGATGGAGAGCATCTGTGAACAGCAATTTTCAAGTCTTGCCACAGATTCTCAATTGGATTTAGGTCTGGACTTTGACTGGGCCATTCTAACGCATGAATATGCTTTGATCTAAACTATTCCATTGTAGCTCTGGCTGTATGTTTAGGGTCGTTGTCCTGCTGGAATGTAAACCTCCGCCCCAGTCGCAAGTCTTTTGCAGACTCTAACAGGTTTACTTCTAAGATTCCCCTGTATTTGGCGCCATCCATCTTCCCATCCACTCTGACCAGCTTCCCTGTCCCTGCTGAAGAAAAGCATCCCCACAGCATGATGCTGCCAGCACCATGTTTCACGGTGGGGATGGTGTGTTCAGGGTGATGTACAGTGTTCGTTTTCTGTCACACATAGCGTTTTGCTTTATTGCCAAAAAGTTCAATTTTGGTCTCATCTGACCAGAGCACCTTCTTCCACATGTTTGCTGTGTCCCCCACATGGCTTCTCGCAAACTGCTTCTTCTTGCCACTCTTCCATAAAGGCCAGATTTGTGGTGTGCACAAATAATAGTTGTCCTGTGGACCAGTGGCGGTGCGTCTATAGTGGGCGCAGGAGCGCCGCCCCCTCTCTCCCCTGCACCGTCACTCAAGTCAACAATACATACATTCATGCATTGCATGAATGTATGTATTGTCGCCGCTGCCGCCCACTATTCAGATGGCCGGCCCCCTGGCGAGCGCTGGCCATCTGAATAACAGCAGTTGGTTGGTTTTTGGAAGTGTCTATCAGAGCCAGCGGCTCTGATAGGCTTCCCGATTACAGCCTGTGGGCTGTAATCGGCTTCCAAATAGTTGACCAGGGGACGCATGGGCTGTACGAATTCACACTATGTGGAGTATTTTCTTTTTTGGTCATGCCATTTTGAATACTTTGAGAGGATTTGGTCTGACAAGTTGCCTGCTTCTGAGGACCGCTTCTCGTGACATCTCTTGACCAATTGGATTGTCTTATAACTTTGTCTGGAGCCCAGACGTGGAGGTCACATATTTTTGTGGTTGAACCATAAGCCTTGTTGACTCACTGAGCATATGCCCATTTGAGTCCTCTCATTCCGGTAAGCCTCCTCACTAACCAGTGGTGGGTCTATTGTCTGTGTCTTCACTTCAACATTTATTTTACATGGAATCCCATTTCTATTTACACCATTTGTTTTCACCGTCCTTTCCAAGACTGTTATGTTTATGTTGTAAAACAACCTTTATATGATGGCACATGGACTTTAGTTTGGGTGTGAATTTCACATCTTTTTTTTTGTTATTCGTTTTTATGGTCATTGCACATTAGTTTTATATAAATGCCTTTTATTTACACTTGTCTTGGTGTTGTGCTGGCTGCTATTAGATATATGTCAGTGCGATATACACCAATTTTTCCATTGAAATTAATCAGACTACCTATGAAGGTAATGTTCAATGCATGTTACCAATATGCATACATAAATGTAGCGTCAGCCTAAATTGTGTTACTCTAACCCAACCTTTTTCAACCAGGGTGCCTTGGGGTTTCTTCAGGGGTGCCTTGGCAAAATGCCTAAAACATGTCCAAAATTGTATACAAGCCGGCGTATGGATGAAGGCTGCCTTTTTAGCTACACAAAGCCACAGGTTTTCATTGTGCATCATTACAACCTTCTTGCTGCCGGCATCCTAACCATCAATGGCATTGTTAGTTGATAAGGAGGATGTCCGTTGCCTGCATAGCATCCTTGTTAGGCCCTCCCTTGCCCCTCTCCATCAGCGTTGAGGTCACATTAACTGAGTGAGGTTGAAAAACTGAGTGAGAAGAGAAACACTGTAATACTAGTCAGTGACAGTTTTTTCAAAATTTGGATTTGTTTTGGAAGAATAAATCGCCTCTAACATTGGGTGTCCTACTCGGACTCATGGATTTTGCTGAATTATGTAAAACTATTAGAATAGACCAGGGGTGCCCAACCAGTGGCCCGCAGAGCCCTCTGATGTGGCCCACGACCTCCTGCTCTGGGATGGAATAGAAGACTGTTATTAAAGGTAAGTTTATTACTAAAATCACAATGTGTATATGCGCACATCTGTTCTGCAGTGGTTACTGGGCTGCTTTCAAACTGATCCACAGCTGCAGAGCAGTTTACCTGCAGGTTACCTGCACTGAGCCATAGACTTCTGTTTATTGCCTGCGAGTTTGGTGACCTTTCTGAAAGTGCACCAAACCTGCAGATATAAAATAGAAGTCTATTGCAAAGTGCAGGAAAGCCAAAGGTACACTGTGTTGCACCCATGGTGTGGGTAAACCGCAGCGCACCAGTGTGAAAGCAGCCTTGGGGCCCCATTCAAACGGTCAGTCCGACCAATTGGGCCCTTCATTCGCCCTTAAGTAGTGGCAGACATAAACTGACTTGTGTCCTACCTCCAATCCGATCCACTAAAAAGTATAGTGGGCTGTGCCCTTGTCCGCTCTGCATATGCAGAGCAGACAAGGACATGCCATCCACCCGCTCATTGTGGCCCGCGACCGGTTACCAAGTCGCTTATGTGGCCCTCGCTCTTCAAAAGGTTGGGCACCCCTGGAATAGACCAAGAGAATGTACCGTATATACTCGAGTATAAGCCGAGATTTTCAGCCCTTTTTTTGGGTCTGAAAGTCCCCCCCCCCCCCCCCCTCGGCTTATACTCGAGTCATATAAATTTTACATTGTAAATATTACCTGTAAAGAAGTTGCGGCTGCGGCGTCCATCGTTCGAATTCCGCGGCGTCCATCGTTCAAAATTCCGCGGTCTCTTCCTGTTCCTTCCTTGATAGGCGAGTCTCAGCAGACACTCTCCGCCTATCACGAACGTTCTCTCATCCTCAGTTTTCCAGCAGACGTCTGTGATTGGCGAAATACCCAACACAGTGTCTGCTGGGAAAACTAAGGATGAGAGAAGGATCGTGATAGGCGGAGAGTGTCTGCTGGGACTCGCCTATCAAGTAAGGAACAGGAAGAGACCGTGGAATTTGAACGATGGACGCCGTGGAATTTGAACGATGGACGCCGCGGAATTTGAACGATGGACGCCGCAGCCGCAACTTCTTACAGGTAATAATTACAATGTAAAAATTTCATTTTACAGGGAACAGTGGGGCATCGGCTTATACTCGGGTCAGTGAGGTTTCCCAGTTTTTTGGACAACATTAGGTACCTCGGCTTATACTCGAGTCGGCTTATACTCGAGTATATACGGTACATATTTTTTAAAGGGTGCCTTGACTAAAAAAATTGTGAGAAACCCTGCTCTAACCGTCTTAAAGAGTTGAGAAGTATATTACTGGCGAATGAAGCATATGGGTCCTTGGAGGTACTGAAATGATTGGTTTCCACTCCATAGGGCACAAGTTTTCTTCTATTGGATCTTATTCGCATTGTGGGGACAGTAAAATCCACTTATTTCTTAAGTTTGCATTGCTGATATATAACTTTTTACCATTTATCTTACATTAAATGTTTCATGTGCTGCTATTTTTTCACCTTGTCGTAGAACGATGATTTTGCCACTACTTCACAAAGCAAACTTGCTGAAAACATTTAATTGATTTGATTTATTAAGAGATTCCCTAGAACTTATTAATCTTTCAGTGACTTTGCAAAGTCATCTAAACGGTAATGTCTGTGTTTTGCAGGTCGCTCCATACTAAAGCAAGTTTTTTTTTTTTTCTCTAGGAGAGAATGTGGACTGTAAATTGGGATCGTCTAGGAAACGTACAGAAAGGGAACACTGTGGACATTATGAGATAATAGTCCCTTATCTTTTGAGTGGAGAACAGTGGAAGGCAATAGGCACCATCTTTCCAAAGGTTAGTTCACTTTTTTTTATGCTCCTTTTGAGATGCTTTTAGCCGAACAATATGGAACGAAAAGAAAACATTGCAGACGCAAGAAAATACCCTATATTTCTGCTAACAATGTAACGGATGGAAACCATTCAGACTGTTTTCTAAACCTGATGCCTAACATATAATTCAATCTGAGATGCTTTTTAAACTGCTGTAAATGATGTCTGCAGATCTCTATTGTTAAAATGTTTCCCATCGGTCTAATTTAGTCTCATTACCCCACAATGATCCATGCATGCAACAAGATGACTTTTTGTACAACCATATATTTTCTACAGATTTTTTTTTTTTTTTTATATACTTCTATATTCTATGTTTTTTTTTTGTTTTTGTTTTTTTTTAAATTGTTGTATCTTTTCAACACAGCTTTAATGTTGTGATCTCTCTACGTGGATACTCTATATTAAATTTAATGGCATCCCAGTCTTACTCCGTAGGGTTCAATATTGAGTTGGCCCACCTTTTGCAGCTATAACAGTTTCAACTCTTATGGGAAGTCTATCCTACAAGGTTTAGGAGCGTGTCTATGGGAATGTTTGACTATTTTTCCAGAAGCGCATTTGTAAGGTCAGGCACTGATGTGGATGAGAGAGCCTTGCTCCTAGTCTCCACTCTAATTCATCCCCTAGGTGTTCTGTTGGGTTGAGGTCTCTGTGCAGGCTAGTTAAGTTCCTCCACTTGAAAACTCGCTCATCCATGGCATTATAGATCTTGTTTGTGCATCGGTGCACAGTCATGTTGGAACAGGAAGAGGCCATACCCAAACCGTTCCCACAAAGCTGAAATTGTCCAAAATGTCTTGGTATGCTGACACCTTTTAATATGCCAATCTGTACCTATATTACAGCGGCTTCCAGTGATCATGTGACTCCTCTGCTTTCTCCTCTGCCTGGCTTCAGTGGGCGGGGCTGAGCATTCCCAATGACGCCACCCAGGGAAGAGAAGAGAGGAGAGAGAGAGCGGTGGAGTCATGTGAGCGCCGGGAGCCGCTCTGATATAGGTACAGATTGGCATATTTTTTATATAACACAGGCACAGGGACACATATTGTTATGTTACAGAGGGGATGGTAGGATGTTATAGTAGTTATGAGAGCAGCAAGCGGGGAGGGGAGGTGGGCACTGACATGAGCAGACAGGCAGAGAGGGGGCAGGAGGAGGACAGAGAAGGATCGGGGATAGCTGTAGATGACGTAGGCAAGTAAAGTGACCATAGTGTCAGGGCACAGCAGCCATGATAAATCGTGGTCAGTTTACAGGGGGGAGGGTATAGCCAGGCAGGATCAGCCAGGTTTTTTAGGTGATAGAAGGGGCCAAATTACATTGCACAAGCACTGTACTGTATAACACGCTTTAAGGGGACAGGATATTTTTTTTATTTTGGTTAACAAACGCTTTAAAGTTCGTGTGTGTGTGTGTGTAAAGGCAGGCACCCCTATAATTTTGACAATATAGCGTATGTCTACTGTTTCTGCTTTAGAGACAGAACAGTAGAGTTAAGCTTTTAAGCACATAGCGCAGGGTTTTCACAAAGTTAAAGTGCCTGTAAACCTCTGATTGCCTAGAATAAGGCTTACCTATAGGTAGTGGAAATATCTCCTAAACATGAGCCGTTTAGGAGATATTTACCTTGTAGTGCGCCGATGATGTCATCGGCGCATGCGCTGTGAAGAAACTGACCTCTGTGACTTTTTTTTCACTCCCAAGTGCCGTCACGTGGTTCCGGCCAGTCACAGAGCCGGAGTCCGTGGCCACGGAAGGTCGAGGGACGAAGATGGATACGACCACCAGCGGGGACATTGCGGGCTTCGTTTGCAGGTAAGTGCCACATAATGGGCTAGTATGTGATGCATACTAGCCCATTATGCTTTTACTTTCCAGGGGAATAAAGAGGAAGTAAAACCCACCAGGGTTTACTTCCTCTTTAAAGTGGGCCTAGCATCAGATAGATTTTATTTATTTTTTTAAGGTTAAGCACAACCTTATGTAATGTGAACGTGTTACTCCTGCAGGAAATTGTTACCTGTTATTACAGAGGTCTCATTACTCCCCTGACAATGCCTTCTATTTGCTTTTCACTTTAGAGGCATTATTTAGGGGCAGCATCTACTCCCTGATTCCAGCTCAGAGATGACACAATCATGTGAATCCTGGGGTTGATGCATTTATTTTTATTTTTTTAGTTGTGTTCATAATTGTTTAAACATAGAAGAACCACCTCTCACCCTGTGATTTGTTTCATACTTCAAGTAGCAGAATGATATCAGCTTGGCTTAGGCAAAGTCCCTTTTTTAAATGCAGTTTCTTGGTAATGTGAAAAGGTAAAGCTTTTCTATTATACTATGGCATCAGAAATGTATTCAAGCAAACTTGTAAAGTTACTAAAAGGTCCACTTTAGGAAAGACAATGCCAATACAGGGCACTTTTTTGTAACGTTTTTCCTCATGCTTATAATTTTTTTTATTTTTTAAGCAGCAAGTTGGGAGAAAAGCTAAAAATGGCGGACATTTCGTTTTAGGGCAAAGTGACAGAGTATCTTGCTAGCCCACCTCTCAGCAGTTGGACGCTCCGTCCAATCACTGCATCATTGGAAGAAGTCATGTGTTCCTCCATGCCCAGAAAAACTGAGTATATCACAGGGGTTCTAACAGAGTAACAGAGTGGCAGTAGAGCGTAGAGAGGACGAGGTATAATTGCATCTAGAGTTAGGTAATGAGAGACCTGAATGGAAAGTGACAGTTTCTTTTTAATCCTGTTCAGCCAACTAGTATGGTCAGCTTATGTAAAAATCCTCCCTAGTGCAAACCTTTGCTGAGACACATTAAGGTGGCCATTGCCCCCCCCCCCCCTTCTTAGGGTGCTAGTTGTCTGAATAGTATACAGTCCAAGTGGGTTCAATAAGGGTTGAACACAGACCTGCCTGGAACCTGTATCTATAAAATTAGACCTATTTTACGTATATCTTTGTTCTAGGTTAGGGACACAAACCAATAAAGATACAAAAATGTGTTGTGCTATTTTGTGAAAAAATATAAAAAATATAGATAAATACTATATTTGCATCTGAATAAACAGTGGAAATATAAATTGGTATTAGAAGTCCTTAGTAAATCCATGCTTTTGAAAGAAGTCCAATGTAAAGAACCACTCTCAGGAAAACCTTCATCAATCAGCTATAGTGCTTCAACCACCACCCAGCAAATCTGCCTGCCAGAGGATCAGACCTCAACACGTAAGAGGTTTCACGGTGCTTTACACTGATCACAGTAGGGTGGATGGCTCTCTCCTTAATATAAAATAATGGTAACCACTAGGGATGAGAGGAACACCTCCCGGTTCGGTTCGCACCAGAACCTGCGAATGGACCGAAAGTTCGTGCAAACTTTAGAACCTTATTAAAGTCTATGGGACTCGAACGTTCGAAATCAAAAGTGCTAATTATGAAGGCTAATATGTAAGTTATTGTCCTAAAAACTGTTTGGGGACCTGGGTCCTGCCCCAGGGGACATGTATCAATGCAAAAAAAAGTTTTAAAAAGTGACTTTTTTTCGGGAGCATTGATTTTAATGATGCATAAAGTGAAAAAAAAAAGTGAAATATTCCTTTTAAATATCGTACCTGGGGGGGTGTCTATAGTATGCCTGTGAAGTGGCACGTGTTTCCCGTGTTTAGAACTGTCCCTGCACAAAATGACATTTCTAAAGGGGAAAAAAAGCCATTTAAAACTGCTTGCGGCTTTAATGTAATGTCTGGTCCCGGCAATATGGATGAAAATCATTGAGAAAAATGGCATGGGTACCCCCCCCCCCCCAGCCCATTACCAGCCCCTTTGGGTCTTGTATGGATATTAAGGGGAATCCTGCACCCAAATTAAAAAAAGGAAAGGTGTGGGGCCCCCAGGCCCTATATACTCTGAACAGCAGTATACAGGCGGTGCAAACAAGACAGGGACTGTAGGTTTGTTGTTACGTAGAATCTGTTTGTAATTTTGAACTCCCTGCTTGTGGTATTAGTATGAGAACACCAGCAATTGTATTCAGGTAAGCTTTAGGTGCACACTGTGCAAAGGACACTAAAGCAAAATATTGCAGATCCCTGCCTGTATTTGTATCAGAACACCACAGCAATTGTATTCAGGTAAGCTTTTGGTGCACACTGTGCAAAGGACACTAAAGCAAAATACTGCAGCTCCCTGCCTGTATTTGTATCAGAACACCAGCAATTGTATTGAGGTAAGCTTTTGGTGCACACTGTGCAAAGGAAACAGTACACTAAGTGAAACACTGCAGTTAGCACAATCACCTGCCTGCCTGTCAGTATAGAGAATAACAGGAACGGATCTAGGTAAACTCAATACAGTGTGTAAATATATGTACAACACCTAGGATGCATATATATCCTCTACACACTGTAACTGCAGCTAACCGACTCGCCTGCCTGCTCTATCTAACTTAATCAAATTACACTATCTCTCCCTCTGTCTCTTTCCTTTAACCAACGCCAACACACTACACAAGGCCACCAAGCCGGCGTCCTTATATAGTGTGGGGCGTGTACCCACTCCTCTGAGCCATGATTGGCCAAAGCCACCCTGGCTTTGGCCAATTGCGGCTCTCTGTACCTACGGCGCTGTGATTGGCCAAGCATGCGGGTCATAGTGCATGCTTGGCCAATCATCAGCCAGTAATGCACTGTGATGCCTCAGAGAATTATGGGCCGTGACGCGCCACTCGAATTTGGCGCGAACGGCCCATAATGTTTGAAATTCGAACGGTCGAACAGCCAATGTTCGAGTCGAACATGGGTTTGACTCAAACTCGAAGCTCATCCCTAGTAACCACATACAATGTAGCAATATGCAAAGAACGAACAGAAGAGACTACATAGTGTAGCAATTCCCAGCCAATGTATTAAGAAAAACAAGGGCATATAATCACAAATGGGAAAAGTAAACAATCCGATCATTGACAAAAACCACCCATCTGAGCTGGCGTGATGACATCACCACTTAGCTCCAGCCTTATGAATTTCGTCCAACAGAATTGGGCTACACTGGATTGCATCAACCCTTTATTTACCAAGCCCCCCCACCCCCCCCCCCTCCCAGGTTACTGGAAAAAAAAAGTTTTACACTTTTTCACTCCTTTCAGAACTAAAATACACAAGGTTTTGTGCAGAACTACTTTATATGACCGGCTCAGTAGTTGCCTTGACCACCATATTTCATCTAGGTAATCTTGAAAACTTGACATGTACAAGGGGACTAATATTCAGAAATGTCAACAGTTTGGATTTAGGACTTGGTCAGGAAAAAAAAATGAATAAAACATGCTACTAGGCCTTGGTCAGGCAGCACTCTTTAAGACTGTGCAGTATACTGTTGGCTCCCATATGTCTTGTTTTGTGTATTCTTTGACTGCTCAGTAAGTTATTATGCAAATAGTGTTTGAGGAAGGATCTGTTGGATGACAGCTGTGAAGACAGCAGACAGTCCAGGGATGCGAATGTATTAAACATTGCAAAGTTCCTGAAAATTACATCAAGTATATGCAGGATAATTAACGCCGCTCATTGCATCGCAAGACATTTGAAGGTCATTTACAATGTGTAAAACACGGTTCAGATGCTACCTTTTTCGTGACGTGATTCTGTCTACTGTGCACCTCCCTCTGTGGTTATGACATGACAGCTTTGTGAATCCTTGAATGAGCAGTAGGGATAACAAGGGGAATGTGGAGGGACATGAGCTTTATTGTATATGTGAGCCTAGTGCATTTTCACCTTTAACCTTTAGGTGCAACACAAAATTCAATGACCTCCATTTCTTTTTTTCTAAATTGTTCTAAAAAAGATGCACTGCGTGGTTTTGGAAAATCTAAAGACAAAAATCTGCAGAAAATCTAATAGTGTGTAGACCCCATACGGATCGGAAGGAATTCTAGATTATGCTGTCACCTTGGCAGTAAAAAAATTGTTGAACAGGTGGCATAATCCTTCCCATTCCCAGTTTTATGCTAATATTCTAGGACAGGAGTCTCCAAACGATGGCCCTCCAGTTGTTCAGGAACTACAATTCCTATCATGTCTAGTCATGTCTGTGAATCTCAGTTTTGCAATGCCTCATGCGAAGTGTAGTTCCGCAACAGCTGCAGGGGCCGTAGTTTGGATATCCCTGTTCTAGGAGAATAGACCTTTTTATTTATTTTTTCTCATCCTGAAAACAATTTCAGAATTTTCCTCAATGTAAAATTGCAAAACTTTGAAATAAATCATCTACAGTATATAAAACCATCAAAAGATTCAGAGAATCTGGAAAAATCTCTAAGTGCAAGTTACAAAGCCGAAACACAATATTGGATAATCTTCGGGCCCCCAGACAGCACTGCAATAAAAACAGGCGTGATTCTGTGATTGACATGACTGCATGGTTTTTTGGAATACTTCCAGAACACCGTAAAATCCCATGGTAAAGCTCTATTATGCAACGATGAAGC
Organism: Rana muscosa; assembly: GCA_029206835.1. NCBI lineage: Eukaryota > Metazoa > Chordata > Amphibia > Anura > Ranidae > Rana > Rana muscosa. Next base: position 267,700,811 of record CM055123.1, on the reverse strand, counting down.
CATATCTAACCATGATCCAGAAATGCCTCCAAAGCTAGTTTTAACCTCTTCCCATCCAGGCCATTGTACATTGACGGCCACAAGGTGGCTCTACAATGCCGGGAGGCCGCCTATTGACGGCCTCGGGCCCGCCGCGTCACTCAGGTACCGATGCACGTGCCTGGCGGCCGCAATGTAAACACACAGATCCACGTCCTGTCAGGGATAGGGGACGGATAGTGTGTCCCTTCTACATAGGGACAACAATCGGTCCCCTCCCCCAGTCAGTCCCTCCCCCCACCGTAAGAATCACCTAGCAGGGCACACATTTAACCACTTGATCGCCCCCTAATGTTAACCCCTTCCCTGCCAGTCACATTTATGCAGTAATCGGTGCATATTTATAGCACTAATCGCTGTATAAATGTGAATGGTCCCAAAAATTTGTCAAAAGTGTCCGATGTGTCCGCCGTAATATCGTAGTCCTGGCAAAAATCTCAGATAACTGCCATTACTAGTAAGAAAAAAATTTTTTTTAAAAAATGTCATAATTCTATCCCCTATTTTGTAGACGCCATAACTTTTGCGCAAACCATTCACTATACCCTTTTTTTTTTTTTTTTTACCAAAAATATGTAGAAGAATACGTATCGGCCTAAACTGAGAAAAAAAATATTATTTAAAAAAAAAATTGGGATATTTATTATAGCAAAAAGTAAAAAATATTGTTTATTTCAAAATTGTTGCTTTTTTTGTTTTATAGCGCAGAAAATAAAAACTGCAGAGGTGATCAAATGGCACCAAAAGAAAGCTCTTTTTGTGGGGGAAAAATAGGACGTAAATTTTGTTTGGGAGCCATGTCGCACGACCGCGCAATTGTCAGTTAAAGCGTGACAGTGCCGAAAGCTGAAATTTCGCCTGGGCAGGAAGGGGGCTATATGTGCCCAGTAAGCAAGTGGTTAAAACGGTCTATTGCAAAGTGAAAAACTGTTCTGTGGTCAGATGAATGAAAATTTGACATTCTTTTTGGCAACCATAGGCTGTACTCCTGACTAAACAGGAGAGGGACCTTCAGGCTTGTTTTTCAGCACTCAGTTCAAAAGCCTGCATCTGATGGTGTTGGGGGGGGGGGGGGGGGAGGATTAAGCAGCTTGCACATCTGGAAAGAAACCATCAATACTGAGAGATATACATTCAAGTTTTAGAGCAGCATATACCATCCAGACAACATTTTATTCAGGGAAGCTCTTGCAGATTTCAGCAGGACAATGCTAAACCACATAATGAATTTGACAACAGCATGGCTTTGCAGTAGAAGAGTCTGGGTGCTTAACTGCTGTCCAGACCTCTTCATCAACTGAAAATATTTGGTGCATCTTGAAAAGAAGAATATGGAAAAAGTAGACTGCTGAGCAACTGGAATCTTCTATCAGGCAAGAATGGGACAACATTCCTCTTCCAAAATGCCAGTAACTGGTCTCCTGGTTCCCAGACATTTACAGAGTGTTGTTAACCTGTTGATCTCTGGAAGATTCACCCCTCCTTCATCACCAGGCCATTTTTTGCAATACTGCACTGCGATGTTTTAACCGACAATTGCGCTGTCATGCAAGGTTGTACCCAAATAAAATGTGTCCTTTTTTTTCCCACAAATAGAGCTTTCTTTTGGTGATGTTTGATCACCACTGTGTGTTTTTTTTTTTTTTTTTTGTCCGATAAACAAAAATTTGGAAAAAACAAAAAATATATTTTTTACTCTCTGCTACAAAACATATCTAATAAAAAAAAAAAAATCGAATTACTTCATAAATTTAGGCCAATATGTATTTTGCTACATATTTTTAGTTAAAAAAAAAAATCTGTCTGGAAAATAACAAAACAATGACAAAAACATTCCACATTTCATTTAAAGGGACTTTTTGCCATCCTGTAGGAGAATGCAGACTTGTTTTTATTAACAGTATTGGAGGGCCATACTGTACATACAAAACGTTTATTGTAAGCAGTTTGTTCTGTAGTTGTACTGTGAATTCCCAGCACTAAAAAAAAAAACAACAGGGATTATTTACTTTGTAATCTGCAACAGTATTTTGTATAACACCTCTACATCTAGTTATTTGTTAAACCCAAAAGCAAAAGGATATACTTTACTTAACACCTGAATTAGAGGTGTAGAAAAATACAAACACAGTGAAGGTGCTGTCCAGCAATTTCAGCATCTGGTTTATTTTTACACTATAAATTATTAATTGCCCCCTTTTCATGTTGACATTAGTAGTGCTATGCTACATGTATAGCTAATGTATTTTTCATATAGATCGACACAGACCTAAAGTGAACCTGACCAGTTATAAAGAGTTTGTATGGTTACGACAATGCTGGTACCTTGTGTCTGCAAAAACCTCTGTTGATCTTTACATGAGCAAATAAGTGCTAAGCAATATCTGTCTAAGGGGGAGGGGGTTGTTGAGGGTACAGAAAGCAGAAAAAAAAGGAGACTAGAGACTATGGCCAATGAAACCCTCCTGGCAGGGGTTATGTTGGTGAATATATTGGGAAATAAAATATATGGTGGCTGGGGGAGAAGAGATGTGGGTGAAAGTCAAAAGAAGGATAAAAAGGAAGGTGGACTGTCACGAGATCTCTCTGATCTACTAGAGGGGTGTTGTACATCAGTCATTCAGAAGGTCTCTTACAGGGCCCCCATAGCAAGTGTAACGTTGGGCAAGGAGGTTATTGGCCTAATCTAAAGTTAAACAGGAGAGACTACAAGGCGTTTATACTGGTCATTGGTTCCGAAAGTGACGCCAACAGGCCCAAGTTGCTGTGACTGTATAGGGGGAATCATTTGCCAGACTGAGTTCTTCCATATCAGCAGTTTTTTTGCAGGCATATAAACCATTCTGAAAAGAAGGAGTGGGAGTCATGGCCCAATGTATCGCAATACACAATTTGTCTGCATTCTCCATATGCATGGTGAGCGATTTTTGTAAAAAACACTGTGGGAGAGGGACGTGTGATGAACAAGGAATTGCGCAGGTGAGTAATCTAAGGTGTAGATCATCACTTGAGGAATCAGAGTGTATCTTAGGCCAAAAGAGTTGTAGCTGAGGGAGGCCTACCAGATGTGTAACAGCGTACCATCGTCCTGGTGGCACTGCCAACAATGTTTAGGAAGGCTTGGGTTAATTTTATGTAGCAGAGCAGGAGTCCGGTACCATCTCAATATTAGCAATTTTCTTGCGTCGTTATGTAAGCAGATCCTTTATGTGCGTTTAGTAAAAATGTGATTCCATTCATCAGCAGAAGGGGCTGTGTCAAAGTCTAATTTCCAGGCTGCACAGGCTTTTCCTGCATTGGAGGGCCTATTCAGGAAGAGGCGGGTATTAATCAAGGAGATAACATGTTGTTGGGGTGTGTTGGAGCATATATTCTCCATAGGGAGTGAGGGGGGCAAGAAGCTGCATTAGAATGTGCCAAGGAGCAAAAAAATGGCTCAGCGGAAGACAGGTACACATTGGTAAAGGAGTGTCCGGCCATTGTGAGATCAGTTCTGCTCTGTTCAATTGTTTACCATTTTGGAAGAAATGATGGGCGCTAAGAAAGGGGTTGGGAGTTGCACCCGAAAAGGAACTTTTCAGACATTCTGGGCGGGAAGTCTCGGTTGAAGCGAACAGGTGTCATGGGTCCACTAACCTAGGAGAGGCCATACTTTGCGATGACCTCTCGGAAAAATGCCAGCTTAGGACCAATGAGTAGGTGAAGAGCAGAAGGGAGGTGGCGTGCTAACAACCGAAGGGTAGTCTCTAGGGAGAGAGTTGAGAAGGACCCCTCAAATGTTACTCAGTCTTTGATTCGCCTATGAACATTCCAGGCCATGATCCGCGCTAGGTGACAAACCCAGTAATAATTGCGCAGGTCTGAGACCTATCCCTTCTTTTTGTTTGGGAAACACTAGTTGGTCATAGCCAATTCGAGGTCATGTATGGTGCCATAAAAAGGTTACACAAAGTCTCTTGTAGGACCTGAAGAATGTAGGAGGTAGCCGTATCAAAATCGCCTGTAAGATGAAGCAGGCGGGTAAAACATTTATCTTTAGAATGGCTGCCCGGCCAATAGGCTTGTCCCACCTATGGAGGTCTTCTGCCACTGTGCGTAAGACGGGCAAGACATTTTTAGAATAAATATCAGACAGGCAGGCAGGCAGGCAGGCAGGCAGGCAGGAAATTGAATGTCTAAGTAGGTGATGGCATCTGGCCGTCATGTGAAAGGGAAATTATTTTGGCAAAGTGATTTTAGGGTGTGGGATTTAGTTAATTTTAAAGTTGGAGATATAATGAATAAATGCAAAGTCTCTCAGTAAGTTGGGGAGCGTGGTATGGGGTTCCGTAAGGCAGTGTTTCTCAACTCCAGTCCTCAAGGCGCCCCAAAAGGTCATGTTTTCAGGATTTCCCTCAGATGAAACGGCTGTGGTAATTACTAAGGCAGTGAAACTGATCAAATCACCTGTGCAAAATAATGGAAAACCTGAAAACATGACCTGATGGTGCGCCTTGAGGACTGGAGTTGAGAAACACTGCCGTTAGGAATAGTAAAATTTAATTGTGCCAATTTATACGAGCGGACTGCTACTGTTGGGCCCTTAAGCCGCTTTCACACTGAGGTGTTGGTGGTAAAGCACCGTTATTTTTAGCGGTTCTTTACCGTCGCTTTCACACTGGAGTGAGAGGAGAGGCTCTTTCAGGGCGCTTTGCAGGCGCTATTATTAGCACTATAGCAACTGCAAAGCACCTCAGTGTGAAAGCAGCCTTAGGCTGGGTTCACACTGGTACGACACGACAGTCATACAACTTTCATCCTACTTTGCTCTGCGACATCAGTCCTACATTGATCCTACATTGGTCCGACATCCATCCGACTTTCATGAACAGGATACTACTTTGATCCGACTTTGTGATCGTCTGACTTGTCCTTTGACCAATCAAAACAATTCCAGGGTGAGATAAATTCCTTTTACTGCTGCTGTAGACACTGACGGATGTCAAAAGTCGGATGGTTAGGACAAGGATCCTACTTTGATCCGACTTCAATGATATTCAATGGGCTGAAGTAGGATCAAAGTCGGACCAAAGTAGTACAGGGAGCATTTTCAAAGTCGGACCGACTTGTGTCGGACCAGTTAAGACGGCACTCATAGGGAAACATTGATTTTCACACGTCATGAGCTCCCAATGTCGGAGCGTTTGTCGGACCAGTGTGACCCCAGCCTAAATGTCATTATTTGCTCAGAGGCAGAAATAAAGAGTTCCAATATATACTTTTTTATTATCTCCTAAAACTTAAGCTCTCTGCTCCTGTAACTCCATACAGTGTTTCCTGTAATGGGTGCTGGCTGGGCAGGACTCTGTCTAACTACTCCTATACTGTGGATATGCATAGAGAAAGGTTCCAAACACTGCACACCCAGTAAAGACATTCGTAAACCTGTGAAAGCAGCCTCACCCAGCTTTATCCCAAGCCATGTCACGCCATCAACGCATTTCACATCGCCCACGGGGCTTAATCATGGAGGTCATATTTGGTAGCCTAACCAAATAATGTATTATGAAGGTAACTGCTTGCTTTATAGAACCCTGTCTATAGAAAGATGGTTGGATTTGTTAATGGAAGACATTGCGCTTCTGGTCTTTCTGCATGCAGAATAGTGCTTATTACATTGTAAGATCATGGCAGCCACGTTACCCACCCTTCAAATATGGTTGCTTTAGTGATGAACTCAAACATTTTAGGCACAGCATAAGGGGCAAAGGCCAAAACCGTTTGAATGTCCATTTACACTTGTGCATTGTGGCAACGCCCGCCAAATGCAACCAAAAAGGCTACCCATACATTCTATCTTTTAGATCAGTGTTTCTTAACTCCAGTCCTCAAGGCGCCCCAACAGGTCATGTTTTCAGGATTTCCCTCAGATGAAACAGCTGTGGTAATTACTAAGGCAGTGAAACTGATTAAATCACCTGTGCAAAGTAATGGAAAGCCTGAAAACATGACCTGTTGGGGTGCCTTGAGGACTGGAGTTGAGAAACACTGTTTTAGATTTATCAAAACTATATAATATGAGGTCAAACCTAAACACTTTCAATTTGTATGCAATCAGCAGGCCTTTGCACTACATAGTTGAAGGTAAAGCTAAAGAAAATTGAATAAGAAAATTGCATAATGTATGGCCAGCTTAACGCACATTGCTACAATACAGAGCAATACATCCGCTCTATGTGCGGTATGTTGCAGTGTGAGGTTTTGTGATTGGTACTCCAACGCATTGTACAGGACAGTGCAATTCACTTCATCAACCGTGTGATGAAGCACTGCAATTTAAAAGGTAATGTTTTTTTTTTTTACCATTTGGTGCATTGGCAGCCCTTTCATAATAAATACGCTGCTCTGAAGCCATGTTAAAGTGGTTGTAAACCCATATAAAAAAAAAAACCTGCAAGACAAAGGCATAATGAGCAATGATGCATTGCATACTAGCTCATTATGAAATACTTACCTTGGATCATAGCTGTTGCAGCAGTCCTCGCACACCACTGTGACCGGGACATGTCTCCCGGAGTTATTTCAGGGTTTGCGGGCTCTGGCGCTGTGATTGGCCAGAGCCACGATGATGTCACTCCTGGTAGCCGCCCGGTCACAGCACAGGCCCTTTTAGAAACGGCATGATCTAGCCGTTTCTTCAGTGCGCATGCGCCGATGATGTCGGCGCAAGCTTATATAGTAAATATCTCCTAAACCGTGCAGGTTTACAAGATATTTACAGTACTTGCAGGTAAGCCTTATTATAGGCACGCCTGTAGGCAGGGCTTTTTTTTCTCAGGGAATAGGTGCAGGAACTCCACCCTTATGAGTCACACTTCGTCTCTGCCCCCTACCCGTTTCTGAACACTATCCCTTGGCTCCACCCCCTACCCACCTCCCAGTACAGCACCTTTCAGATAATACAGAACCAAGTATTTTGTGCTACTCAGTAATTTCTATGAAATTTGTTAATGAAAACAAGAAAGATAGTAAAACAGATCCCTTGAAATGAGCAACAATAGACTCCACCCCAGAAACAATAGGTCCCCCAGAAACAATAGATCCCCACACAACAAAATACTTTCCCCCCAGCAACAATGGATCTCCCGCACAACAAAAAAGACATCCCCCAGCAACAATGGACCCCCCACAACAAAATACCACCCTAGCAGAAATAACAGATTTCTCAGCAGCCAGAATCAATAGACTCTCCACCAGACAGCAACAATAGACTTTACCCTCAACAGTAGATCCCACCCAGCAACAATTGACCCCCCAGCAAGATTAGACCCCCCCAACAGCAACAGTAGACTTGCCCAGCAACAATAGACCCCCATCCCAAAACAGATTCCCACCAGTGACAATAGATACCCCATCAGCTGGCATCTATAGACCCTCCAGCAGCCCTTTCCAGTACATACATTCAGTGCTGGAGGTGCCGAACTGCATTCCCCCGCGTTCCCGCTGAAAAAAAGCCCTGCCTGTAGGTACAAGTGGTGCAACAGGGTTTACAACCACTTTAAAACATGCCATAATGCATGTTAATGTATTTGTCTATGGATTGCGTTGTGTGTGTGGGTCAGAAGATAACTCTGAGAAAAGTTCTCATTGATCTAGCTCTGTTGATATAAATATATTTGGGTTGATAGTCTGAATCCCTCATCATTGCATGAAATGTCTGGTTATTTTAGGAATATCTATTCAGGTGCCACTGCTGACTGAAAAAACTAGATTTGCATCCCTACAGCTGGAGAGGCATTGAATGGAAGCCAGAAGGCACAGGAACTCTCGGAAGTCGTGGAGACGGATGACGAGGGGCCTTCTAACACCTGACAGATTTAGCTGTGCAGCGGGTATGGGAGGAGGAGAGATAAAACAACACAGGAACTGACAGGGAGTTCATTAGTCTGAATCCAGCAGCCATTATTCTATTTTATAGAGCAGGCTGTTCTGTAATTAAAACTTCCAAGTGTTTCTGAGAAGAAGGAAAAACACAATTATCTTCTTATATAAGACATTTCATTACAAAGCAAAACGCCTCATACATGCCTATCCTTTGATAGCGCAGTCAGAATTATGTCTTAAGTCAAAAGCGGCTATATACTCGGGTGTAGCCTTTGATGTTCTTTTGGGCTCTACCAAGAATGAGGTTTCATTGGGGGTAGGTATTAGAATTTTATAGATAGATAGATAGATAGATAGAAAAAAATATATATATATTTTTTTTTAGTTGGATGGCATAAAAATATAACACATACCACAAAATTAATAAAGGGGACTTTGATTATGTGCATCACTTATAGTGAAAATCAAGATCGGTCAACAAAACTGATTAAAACTTACACAGTATTTTATTCCAAAATTACCTCCTCTGATAGTAATCATTTGACTTGGTTTTGTGTGTATGTATATGTGTGTAAATATATATATATATATATATATATATATATATATATATATATTAGGGCTGTTACTGATTAAAATTTTCGTGTTCGATTAATCGTTTTTTTAAAATCGATTAATCGACTAATTTTGATTATTTATAACGCACATACAGATCCAACTACTTTTAGCTGATCTCCTTGCAGGCTGATTCCCAGTGCAGCTACCAACCACTGGAAAAATGGATAGTAGGATACAAAAAACACACAAAGGCAGCGCTCGATGGGAATAGCATTAAAACTTTTATAGTCTTCAAGTAGGTAACAAACTAAATATTGCACTGGAGATTAAATCGATGTAGCTACATAAACTGTAAAAATGGTGCGAGTAATACCAAATGGTAGCAAAAGCAGTCATAAAAACATGTAACCAAGTATGATACTGGTATAAAAATGTGTACAACGATACCACTGCTGAATCCAGATGAGGAGGGGTTAACATCAGTCTGTCGGCATGTAGATGTCCCGTGAAGGGAACTATCACAACTCCCAGTGGATGGCTGTAGAATCCCAGGTTGATAGAGGGAAGTGATAGAGGGAAGTGTAACAGCCCTTGCGTGTGGCAGATAGTAAGGTCCTGCCGGCATGCAGATATGAAAGCACAGCAAAGGAGCCCTTCAGATGGACACGGCCGGTGTCCGTGACGTCACCGGATCTCTGACGGAACTCCCTGAAGACCCGGATGCCGGCGGAGAGGTGAGAACCGATCAAAAGAATTGTGATCGATCAAAAAAATTTATCGATTTAATAGAGGAATTAATAGTTAATTTCCACAGCCCTAATAAATATATATATATATTGACCGTTTTTTGTAGTTTAGTCTTTGTAGGCAATTTCTTAATAAGCAACCTTCTAAAAAAAAAGCTGTGAAGTTTTAATAAATTTTTGTTAATTGATCTTGATTTTCAAGATAAAGTCCCCTTTATCTAGGTTGTGGTATATAATGTACTTACATTTTTAGGATGATGCTTCCCATAGCGTGATTATGATCTTTAGAATTTCAATTATACCCTTGGGTGCATTGGTATCATTAAATCTAACATGTTACATCCCTAGTACTATGCTAACCCTAATCCCTAGTACAGGCGGTCCCCTACTTACAAACATCTGATTTACAAACGACTCCTACTTACAAACGGAAGGAGACAACAGGAAGTGAGAGGAAAAAAAACCCTAGAAAGGGAAATTCTCTCCTGTAAGAGTTAATATGGGAAAAAGGTGTCTCCACTGATGCTTTATCACCAATCCTTGTTTCCCTAATAACCTCAAATTTTCAAAATCCAATTGTCATTGGGACAGAAAGTGAGGTGAAATCTTCTAAACAGGGGCACAGACAGCAAAACAAATATTACAGGGGTGATAACCCTTCCCTATGTTATCCAAAAAGCTTAAAAATAGTTTTTTTTGGCTGGAGCTACACTTAAAAAATTTACCTGTTCAAATTACAAACAGATTCAACTTAAGAAAAAACCTACAGTCCCTGTCTTGTTTGTAACCTGGGAACCCTAATCCCAAGTCCTGTGCGAACCCTAACCCCCAGTCCTGTGCGAACCCTAACCCCCAGTCCTGTGCGAACCCTAACCCCCAGTCCTGTGCGAACCCTAACCCCCAGTCCTGTGCGAACCCTAACCCCTAGTCCTGTGCGAACCCTAACCCCCAGTCCTGTGCGAACCCTAACCCCTAGTCCTGTGCGAACCCTAACCCCTAGTCCTGTGCGAACCCTAACCCCTAGTCCTGTGCGAACCCTAACCCCTAGTCCTGTGCGAACCCTAACCCCTAGTCCTGTGCGAACCCTAACCCCTAGTCCTGTGCGAACCCTAACCCCTAGTCCTGTGCGAACCCTAACCCCTAGTCCTGTGCGAACCCTAATCCCTATCCCTAATGCTAACATAACTATGCTAATCCTTTTTACCAAAACCAGTAACAGACCAAACAACACAAAACAAGAATAGCCACTTACCCAGGAATGGAAAAGATAAGTGATAGGGGGCGCTATGTGATTATGATATGTGCCTAAACTCGATGACCATAATTGCATGGAATAAAGTGACGTGCAATAAAAAATGCTGCGTGAGGTATCCGGTACCTGCCAGAAAAAATACTACACAGTATAAAATGTTTAGAAATATAAAGTGCAACAAAATATAGACCAATATAACAAACTTTTCTAAATAAGTATAAAAAAGAATAAAGCCATGAAAAAGTCCATAATATGAATTGATGGTGACTCAAAACTTGATGGCAGAAAAAAAGGGAAGATATCCTTCACCACAAACGTGCTCAAAGTGCACCTCAAAAGTGCTCAGATATAAAAACTGCTCACCAGATGAATATAACCTCTTTAACAAGCTGGTCTAATGCGCTGTAGGGAAATCCTTGTAGGAACCCTTAGTTAATGGATAACTTCCCTGTGTGGTGTCCTCCTTTCCTCCAAATGATCTCCTAAGGAAAACAAAGGGATAATCCATAGCGCAATAAAGTTTTTATTAACCACTTAACGACCGCCCACCGCCGATTTACGTCGGCAGAATGGCACGGACAGGCAGAATCGCGTAGATCTACGTGATCGCCTTTGTGCAGTTGGGGGTCCATCCGGACCCCCCTTCACTGCAGTGAGCGGCCGTTAAGTGTTCGGGAGCGATCAGGCATGAGGGGGCGGCCGCTCGATTCCGCCCCCCCCCTCGCGATCGCTCCCGGCCAATGAAAATGCTTCCTCCGCCATGTGATGTAAACAAGGCTGGAGGAAGTGATGTCATCTCCCTCGCCGCGGTCTTTTCGTTCCCGGCGCCGAGGAGAGAAGACAGAGGTTAGTGCTCCAACAGTCCACTGACACGTAGGTACACATAGGCACACAAATCACCCCCCAGTCACCCCCAGATCACCCCCCAGGTCACCCCAAAGCCCCCAATCACAGTGTCACTGATTGCAGTGATCATTTATTTTACTGATCACTGCATTTAGTGTCATCTGTGATTGTAAAAAGTTGCAGGGCAGTTAGGATTAGGCCCCTTTAGGTCCAGGGTAGCCCCCTAACCCCCCCCTAATAAAGGTTTAACCCCTTGATCACCCCCCAGGTAACCCTTTCACCCCCTAACTTCAGCGTCACTAAGCGATTGTTTTTCCGATCGCTGTATTCGTGTCGCTGGTGTTTTAGATAGGCAGTTATTTTTTTTTTAGGTTCGCCGCAGGTTTTTATTAGTGTCAGGTACCCCCATATATTATTTTAACCCCCTGATTGCCCCTAGAGTTAACCCTTTCACCAGTGATTGCCGTATAAGCGTCACTGGTGTCACTGGTTAGCCAGTAAGTTATCTAGTTATTTAGGTAACCCGTCAGGTTTTTATATAGCGTCGGGTACCCCCATATTTAACCTAATAAAGGTTTTAACCCCCTGATTGCCCCTAGTTAACCCTTTCACCAGTGATCACCATATAAAGGTTACGGGTGACGCTGGTTGATTAGTTTGCTTTTTATAGCATCAGGGCACCCGCCGTATATAACCCAATAAAGGTTTAACCCCCCTGATCGCCCGGCGGGTGAGATCAATTAGGTTTTAGCGCCAGAGAGGGTCTGCGTCGCCCCAGGCAGTGTTAGGTTAGTGCCAGTAACGCTAACACCCACGCGCAAAGCATACACCCCCCTTAGTGGTATAGTATCTGATCAGATCTATACTAGCATCCCCAGCGGTTTAGGGTTCCCAAAAATGCAGTGTTAGCGGGATCAGCCCAGATACCTGCTAGCGCCTGCGTTTAGCCCCTCCGCCCAGCCCAGCCCACCCAAGTGCAGTATCGATCGATCACTGTCACTTACCAAACACAACACACATAACTGCAGCGTTCGCAGAGACAGGCCTGATCCCTGCGATCGCTAACAGTTTTTTTGTAGCGTTTCATATATTTGCTGACGACAGTCAGGTGCTTTTTTTCCTGTGAATCTTACTAGTGTACCCCTAAATTTAGAGCCCAAAATGGCAAGACGAAGGTACACTTATAAAGAGGCCTACGAGATTCTGAGCATGACAGATAGTGAAGAGGAGGTCACGTATCTGTCAGATTCAGGCTCAGAATATCTTCCCGTAGAAGACAGTGACGTCAGCGGCCCCACGTCAGATAGCTCTGACGACGAAGTTGAGGTCCCTGCTATGGTCAGGTGTACCCGATCCCGATCTTCTGAGGTTGTTGAGGAGCAAGAACCGCAGGTCTCTCGTATCATGGAGCAGAGTAGTACTAGCGCCGCTATTCCTTCTGGTGAACTGGCAAGCACCAGCGGCCTAGTACAGCCTGGACGTACATCCAGCACTGCAGTAACACTTGGTGACGTGGCGAGTCCCATAAGTGCAGTTCAAGCTGGCGAGGTGGCAAGCACAAGTAGTGTCCCGCCACCAAGAAGACAAAGGCAGGCCCGTCGTGCCCATACTGCCCTTCCTGCAGAATTCGCCTATCCTGATTGGGTCCCCACCACTTCTGCAGAACCCGTACTTCCCCCATTCACTGCCCAACCCGGTATTCAGGTGGAAACAGCTGATTTTATTCCAATTGATTTTTATTCGCTGTTTTTCACGGAAGATCTCTATAGATCTATTGTGGACCAGAGTAATTTATATGCTGGTCAATTTATCGCCGCTAACCCCCAGTTGCCTAAAATTGCCAGAAATTGGAAACCAATTACGGTTTCCGAATTTAAGACCTTTCTGGGCCTTTCCCTCAACATGGGCACACATAAATTTCCGTCATTGCGTGCTTATTGGTCCACGCACCCAATTGACCACATGCCCGTGTTCTCTGCCTCCATGTCCAGGGCACGATACGAGCAGATTTTGCGGTTCATGCACTTCAACGACAATGAACTTTGTCGTCCACGTGGGGACCCTGAATACGACCGGCTCTATAAAATTCGGCCCCGCATAAACCACTTCAACGAACGTTTTGCAGCCTTGTTTACTCCCGATCAAGTTGTCTGCGTTGATGAGTCCCTGATTACATTTTCTGGCCGCTTGTCTTTCAAGCAGTACCTTCCCAGCAAGCGTGCCAGATACGGGGTCAAGCTCTACAAGTTCTGTGACAGGGCAACAGGCTATGTAGTGAACTTTACGGTTTATGAGGGAAAAGACAGTCAGATTGAGTCGGTCAACTGCCCGGATTACATAGGGAGCGCTGGCAAGATAGTGTGGAACTTGGTGTCACCCTTATTCGGAAAGGGGTACCACTTGTATGTGGACAATTATTACACGAGCGTGCCACTGTTTAGTCACTTGTTTGATCATCAGATTGGAGCATGTGGCACCGTGCGACCTAATCGCCGGGGCTTTCCCCAGCGGCTTGTAGATGCCCGTCTTAGGCTGGGGGAGAGAGCCTGCTTGAAGTGTAATAACTTGCTCGCTATGAAGTGGAGGGACAATAAGAATGTTTTCCTTCTTACCTCCCTTCATGCAGACACGACAGTCCAAATTCGTACGGCGACTGGTGTTGTGGAGAAACCCCTCTGTGTCCACGAATATAACCAAAATATGGGAGGGGTGGACCTCAACGACCAGTTGATGGCGCCGTATCTAATTGACCGTAAGGCGAGACGCTGGTACAAAAAAGTGTCTCTATCATTATTCCAATTGGCTTTGCTGAACGCTCATGTGCTATACAGAGCTTCAGGCGGGACGTTATCTCTTCTAAAATTCCAGAATGAGATAGTCACAGAACTCCTGTATCCAGGCGGTTCTGCACCTCACCATCCCCAACCAAATGCAGTAAGCTGGCTGCATGAGAGGCATTATTCGTATGTCCTCCCGAGTACCCCTACCCAAAGCCACCCCCAAAAAAGATGTCGTGTCTGTAGCAAGCGCGGATTTAGGCGTGACACCCGTAGTTTTTGTCCACTCTGTCCTGACAAGCCTGGTCTTTGCCAAGGTGAATGTTTTGAACGCTACCACTCAAAAGTGAAGTTTTAGCGTAGGGTACAGCATTTCACAGACAAGGACACACTTACACAGGGTCTCCCAAGATGCCATTACATTTTGAGAGACCCGAACCATTACAGTTGTAAAGTTACAAAAAAAAGTGTAAAAAAGAAAAAAAAAAACGTAAAAAACAAAACACAAAAAAAATATAAAATAAAAAAACCAAAAATAGTTGTCGTTTTTATTGTTCTCTCTCTCTCTCTATTTTCTCTCTATTGTTCTGCTCTTTTTTACTGTATTCTATTCTGCAATGTTTTATCATGCTTGCTTTTCAGGTATGTAATTTTTTGTTTTCAGGTGCGCCATTCAACTGCAGCGCGGAATTATTTATCTTGACAGCAACAGCGTTTGCTCCCACGATACATAAAGCCGTGACTCCAGTGCTGTAGGAGGTGATTTCACCACCACAGTTAAAAAAAGAGCATATATGCCGAAGCATGGGGGCAGCAGGGGCGGAGGAGCGATTTTTGCTCCTAATGCCGCGTACATACGGTCGAAATTCCGACGGAGGCCTGCCCGTGGAAAATTCCGACCGTGTGTACGCGGCATAACTTTTTTGCGGGAGGATGCCCCCATGCTTCGGCATATATATATTTTAGGCACAGGTTGCGTTAAAACATTTTTTTATTTTTTACTAGGTTTTGTTTTGGTATTTGCTTTGCAGGTATGGCATGGTAAGGTCTTACTGTTGTACTGTAATGTTACTTTGTTTTAATGTTAACCACCATTTGCTTAGCAGGTACGCCATTCAGTTGCAGCGCGGATCTATTTATCTTGACAGCAACAGCGTTTGCTCCCACGATACATAAAGCCGTGACTCCAACGCTGTAGGAGGTGATTTCACCACCACAGTTAAAAAAAAGAGCATATATGCCGAAGCATGGGGGCAGCAGGGGCGGAGGAGCGATTTTGCTCCTAATGCCGCGTATATACGGTCGAAATTCCAACGGAGGCTTGCCCGTGGAAAAGTCCGACCGTGTGTACGCGGCATAACCTTTTATGCCGCGTACATACGGTCGAAATTCCGACGAAGGCTTGACCGTGTGTACGCGGCATAACTTTTTTGCGGGAGGATGCCCCCATGCTTCGGCATATATGCCCATCATTAGAAGTGGGTGGATGAAGGGAGGTATTCTAATGGTGGGCATACCCACCAATCAATCTCTTTTTTTCGTTCAGCCAATAGGCTGTATGAAAAAAAAGATTACAATACATGTCCAACAAGGACCAGCAACGTACTGGTATGTTGCTGGACTTTGAATGTTTATACCAGAATGATGCCTGCGGGTTTAGGTATCATCTTGGTATCATTCTTTTCAGCCAGCAGCCGGCTTTCATGTAAAAGCAATTCTAGCAGATAATTAGCCTCTAGACTGCTTTTACAAGCAGTGGGAGGGAATGTCCCCCCCCGGATATAAAAAGCGCCATTGGGAAATTGGGAAAGCATTTTATCACACCGATCTTGGTGTGGTCAGATGCTTTGAGGGCAGAGGAAAGATCTAGGGTCTAACCCCCCAATTTTTTTCAAAAAAAGAGTACCTGTCACTGCCTATTGCTATCATAGGGGATATTTACATTCCCTGAGAT
The DNA here is from genome assembly GCA_029206835.1 of Rana muscosa. Lineage (NCBI taxonomy): Eukaryota > Metazoa > Chordata > Amphibia > Anura > Ranidae > Rana > Rana muscosa. The sequence goes on along the minus strand of CM055123.1, from coordinate 267,684,776 downwards.
AACGATAAAAATGGTAAAAAAATAAAATATGGAAGGCACAGTTTAAAAATAAAATAAAAAAGCCAAATAAATAATAAAAAAAAAAAAAAAAAAGCACCGCTGTCCCCCCCTGCTCTTGCGCACAGGCGAACGCAAGCGTCGGTCTAGCGTCATATGTAAACAGCAATTGCATCATGCATGTGAGGTATCACCGCGAAGGTCAGATCGAGGGCAGTCATTTTAGCAGTAGACCTCCTCTGTAAATCTAACGTGGTAACCTGTAAAGGCTTTTAAATGCTTTTAAAAATGAATGTAGTTTGTCGCCGCTGCGCGTTTGTGCGCAATTTTAAAGCATGTCGTGTTTGGTATCCATGTACTCGGCCTATGATCATCTTTTTTATTTCATCAAACATTTGGGCAATATAGTGTTTTTTAGTGCATTAAAAATAAAAAAAGTGTGTTTTTCCCCCAAAAAATGCGTTTGAAAAATCGCTGCGCAAATACTGTGTGGAAAAAAAAAATGCAACACCCACTATTTTAATCTGTAGGGCCTTTGCTTTAAAAAAATATATAATGTTTGGGGGTTCAACATAATTTTCTTGCAAAAATTTTTTTTTTTTCATGTAAACAAAAAGTGTCAGAAAGGGCTTTGTCTTCAAGTGGTTAGAAGAGTGGATGATGTGTGACATAAGCTTCCTAATGTTGTGCATAAAATGCCAGGACAGTTCAAAACCCCCCCAAATGACCCCATTTTGTAAAGTAGACACCTCAAGCTATTTGCTGAGAGGCATGTTGAGCCCATTGAATATTTTTTTTTTTTGTCCCAAGTGATTGAATAATGACCAAAAAAAAAAAAAAATGTACAAAAAGTTGTCACTAAATTATATATTGCTCAAACATGCCATGGGCATATGTGGAATTACACCCCAAAATACATTCTGTTGCTTCTCCTGAGTACGGGGATACCACATGTGTGGGACTTTTTGGGAGCCTAGTCGCGTACGGGACCCCAAAAACCAAGCACCGCCTTCAGGATTTCTATGGGTGTAAATTTTTGATTTCACTCTTCACTGCCTATCACAGTTTCGGAGGCCATGGAATGCCCAGATGGCACAAAACCCCCCCAAATGACCCCATTTTGGAAAGTAGACACCCCAAGCTATTTGCTGAGAGGTATGTTGAGTATTTTGCAGATCTCGCTTTTTGTCACAAAGTTTTGAAAATGTAAAAAAAGAAAAAAAAAAAGAAAAAAAAAATGTCTTTCTTAATTTTCAAAAACAAATGAGAGCTGTAAAATACTCACCATGCCTCTCAGCAAATAGCTTGGGGTGTATACTTTCCAAAATGGGGTCATTTGTGGGGGTTTTGGGCTATTTTGACATTTTATGGCCTTCAAAACTGTGATAGGTAGTGAGGAGTGAAATCAAAAATTTATGCCCTTAGAAACCTTGAAGGCGGTGCTTGGTTTTTGGGGTCCCGTATGCGGCTAGGCTCCCAAAAAGTCCCACACATGTGGTATCCCCGTACTCAGGAGAAGCAGCAGAATGTATTTTGGGGTGTAATTTCACATATAACCATGGCATGTGTGAGCAATATATCATTTAGTGACAACTTGTTGTACATTTTTTTTTTCTTTTTGTCATTATTCAATCATTTGGGACAAAAAAAAAATATTCAATGGGCTCAACATGCCTCTCAGCAAATAGCTTGGGGTGTCTACTTTCCAAAATGGGGTCATTTGGGGGGGTTTTGTGCCATCTTGGCATTTTATGGCCTTCAAAACTGTGATAGGTAGTGAGGAGCGAAATCAAAAATTTATGCCCTTAGAAACCTTGAAGGCGGTGCTTGGTTTTTGGGGTCCCGTACGCGGCTAGGCTCCCAAAAAGTCCCACACATGTGGTATCCCCATACTCAGGAGAAGCAGCAGAATGTATTTTGGGGTGTAATTTCACATATGCCCATGGCATGTGTGAGCAATATATCATTTAGTGACAACTTTGTGCAAAAAAAAAAAAGTTTGTCATATTCCCGCAACCTGTGGCAAAATATAAAATATTCCATGGACTCAACATGCCTCTCAGCAAATAGCTTGGGGTGTCTACTTTCCAAAATGGGGTAATTTGGGGGGGTTTTGTGCTATTTTGGCATTTTATGGCCTTCGAAACCGTGATAGGTAGTGAGGAGTGAAATCAAAAATTTACGCCCTTAGAAATCCTGAAGGCGGTGCTTGGTTTTTGGGGCCCTGTACGCGGCTAGGCTCCCAAAAAGTCCCACACATGTGGTATCCCCGTACTCAGGAAAAGCAGCAGAATGTATTTTGGGGTGCAATTCCACATATAACCATGGCATGTGTGAGCAATATATCATTTAGTGACCACTTTTGTACATTTTTTTTTCTTTTTGTCATTATTCAATCATTTGGGACAAAAAAAAAAAAATATTCAATGGGGTCAACATGCCTCTCAGCAAATAGCTTGGGGTGTCTACTTTCCAAAATGGGGTCATTTGGGGGGGTTTTGTGCCATCTTGGCATTTTATGGCCTTCAAAACTGTGATAGGTAGTGAGGAGTGAAATCAAAAATTTATGCCCTTAGAAACCTTGAAGGCGGTGCTTGGTTTTTGGGGTCCCTTACTCGGCTAAGCTCCCAAAAAGTCCCACACATGTGGTATCCCCGTACTCAGGAGAAGCAGCAGAATGTATTTTGGGGTGCAATTCCACATATAACCATGGCATGTGTGAGCAATATATCATTTAGTGACAACTTTTTGTAATTTTTTTTTTTTTTTTTTGTCATTATTCAATCACTTGGGACAAAAAAAAAAATATTCAATGGGCTCAACATGCCTCTCAGCAATTTCCTTGGGGTGTCTACTTTCCAAAATGGGGTCATTTGGGGGGGTTTTGTACTGCCCTGCCATTTTAGCACCTCAAGAAATAGGCAGTCATAAATTTAAAGCTGTGTAAATTTCAGAAAATGTACCCTAGTTTGTAAACGCTATAACTTTTGCGCAAACCAATAAATATACGCTTATTGACATTTTTTTTACTAAAGACATGTGGCTGAATACATTTTGGCCTAAATGTATGACTAAAATTGAGTTTATTCGATTTTTCTTATAACAAAAAGTAGAAAATATAATTTTTTTTCAAAATTTTCGGTCTTTTTCTGTTTATATCGCAAAAAATAAAAATCGCAGAGGCAATCAAATACCATTAAAAGAAAGCTCTATTTGTGGGCAGAAAAGGACGCAAATTTCATTTGGGTACAACATTGCATGTCCGCACAATTTACAGTTAAAGCAGCACAGTGCCGAATCCCAAAAACAGGCCTGGTCCTAATGGCCCGAAATGGTCCGGGGCTTAAGTGGTTAAATAAAATTTTAACACATAAACGACAGCGTGCCTGCTTACGTTTGTAGGTGCATTAGCCTGGCACTGAGGAAATCTTGCATGAATTGCAGTAGAAAGGGCTGTTCGCCGCTGGGCTCGCGTCCAAACTAGCGTGCATTCCACCCGTACTATGAGAGGAACCAAAAGCTGGGATCCGGAACTAGCATGACCGTAAGCGCCTCGATGTACGTTTCGTAGGGAATTGCGTCATCAGGAAGCGCTTCCTGATGACGGAATTCTCCTGAAGCCTGTAATGGGCAATCCTAACTAGGGGAGATATATTTACCACAATAAGGCTACTTTAACACTGAGTGCCTGTGTCGTTAGCGCAAAAGTACAGCTCTTCTTTGCGTCGCTTTAGCAGCAATTTTCAGCCGCTAGCGGGGCACTTTTTACCAAGAAAAAAATTGTAAAAAGTCCTGTTTTGCGGTGCTTTCAAAGTGCTTTTCATGTACTTTGGAAGCGCTGCCCATTCATTGCAATGGGTAGGGTGTTTTGGGAGTGCTGTTTACACCACTCCCAAACTACCCCAAAGATGCTGCTTGCAGGACTTTTCGTAATGTCCTGCAAGCACACTGCCCCGCCCAGTGTAAAAAGAAACACTGCAATGAATGGAAGGCGCTTTTCAGAGACTATTTCTAGCGCTAAAACCCCTGAAAACCACCTCAGTGTGAAAGTAGCCTTACCATTCAGCAGTCAGTATGCTACCCTATTTCTTATGCTGGCCAGCTCATTGGGGCCCAACCTTTATGGTGCAGCGGTCAAGGTAATGGCCCTTTAAGAACTTATGCAAACAAAACTCTGTTCAACTTTTACAACGTTGTAATGCAAGTTTGGCCAGAGGCATCTCACTGCTCTGTTTCAGCAGGGGATTTCCTTCTATTCACTGGAAAATTGTACCCCGGTCAGTGTCCTTAGCTTCCGGCTCCTCAGTCAGGCAGCAGGCTCAATCAGAATCCAGGATGTCCTCCAGTGTTCCGTAATGGCTACCAATGTGTCTTTTTCACTCGGGTGAAGAGGTCCCCTTGCAGCCTGTTTCTCTCCAAGTCATCCATCCTTCCTCTCCTCAGCCTGGGAAAGTTACAATACTTCCCCCTCCTCTCCACCATCGCATTGCCACTGGGAGCTGAAGTCTTTTTTCCTCTTAGAATCTAAGGCCAGTTCAGTCTAAGGAAACTACAAAAATATGATCATTGCTGGATGTTGGGCGGTCAAGTGGCACCACATCCCTATGTTGTAAGTATTTTTTGTAGGGAAGGAATATTGGGACTTTTAAGGTGTCATAAACCAAAACCCATATATAGAAAAATATCAAATTTATTTATACATGGATAAAATCAACAGGATATCAACATACAATAACCATATGTATAATAGGGACCACAGTATTTTTTATTTTTTGCTCTACATGTTTCGCCATACGATGGCTTCCTCAGGAACTAAGTACTGCATATATGGTCACTACAGATTGAAAACAGAATATTAGAATCCTGTAAACCATTGTAATTTATGGCATCATCATAAAACATATACAAAAACACACAAAAAAAACTCTCAAAGAAGCATAGGATGAAGAAGCTAATTATGTATTCTATAGGCATCAAATTTGCAGCTCAGATGTCAGGAGGATATTGACATTAGGAGATATCTGGTGCATCACAGAGGGGAATAAAAGAACTCCAATAACAATGGGCCTGAATGGTAGGAGGTCGTTTTAAAGGCTAACGAGCAGTGTATATGAAAGACCTATAAATATGTATTAACCAATGGGTTAAACCTACCAGTAAATCCCAAGTCTGAAAATTTATTTTCAGATGGCCAAAGCAAAACTACACTTATAACAATCCTCCACACTTTTCTCTGGATTCTCTATTAGAACACATCCTGTGTGCATCCTTATTCAGCAGAGGACAGGCTTGATACTGGCTGCACCTTTCCATAATCACAGTAACAATAACCTCCCTAAACTGTGCCTGTGTAATTTTGCTCTGCAGCACAGACATAGATTTGTTTTCCAGCCAGAGCTGCAGACCGGGCTACATCTGTATACACGACAACCAGCAAGCTAGCATTTTCAGGAGTAAAGATCAGCAATGACATCTTCGAAATGTATATTTTGACCAATTTCCTTTAAGTTGCTGAATGCCAAACTTGCACTAGTAAGCATATTCACAAGCAGCGAGTTTTAGATTATAAGGTAAACTACTCATTTAAACCTGTCATCCTCTATTATCCCTGTGAGATGTAGATAGGCAGCGACATGGCGGATGTGCTGTGATGCTAAGGAGTGATTGACATGGATCTAATTCCCCTCTGTGCTCTGTTTACAGAGAAACTGTTGAGAAGCATTATATGGTGTGATGGGAATGCAACAGAGATTGACCCACAGGACTTATTTTTACAGGCCGGATGCTTAGAACCTTTAGACAGACACATCAAATAGCCAGGCAAAGCTGCTTCGCCTCTTCAGTCAGATATAATGACCCGGAGATGCTTATCTAATTGGAAATCCCCAGAAGGGGACAGGAGGACATAGCTGCTTCCCTGACATAATTGTGTCCTGTAAAGTATGAAAGCATGAGCTCTTGCCCATGGTTTATAAAAGTGGACGAGCTATTAAGCTTTACCGGAATTACAAAAAAAGAGCTTTGAAGCAAAAAAGAGTTGGCACGCCACGCTAGTCTGCTGATAATCAAAAAAATAAAAAATTGGCTTCCACTGTATACAGCATGAGGAGATCAGCTTCAGAGATTTAAGACTTGTAGTTTTATCAAAAAAGGCTAAAGGTCGCATTTAATGCCTTGTGCAGTGTGACTATGAGGAAGCTGGCTGTATACATGCTCGTGCAGCGCTACCCCTGAAGGAGCTGCTGTAATTTAAAGAGGTCTTCCCCAGAGTTACTGCAGGGGCAGCCAGGCACACAGCAACATTTCACTCGTTCTGGCTCAATCAGTCTAGGGCAGGGATCGCCAAACTACGGCCCTCCAGCTGTTGTGGAGCTACACGTCCCATGAGGCATTGAAAAACTCTGACATTCAGACATGACTAGGCATGATGGGAATTGTAGTTCCTGAACTGGAGGGCCAAAGTTTTTGGAGACCCCTGGTCTAGGGGGTGTCTTTTAGGATTTTTTATTGCTGAAGAACTTGGGATATGATGTAGGGTGATGAGGAATCTGGAATATTCCATGATTATTTGCAGAAGGGCACTCCACTCCGTCTCTCTGAGCATTCTCTTTGCGGGAATAAGTACAAATGACAGAGATTGAGTACCTTTCTTAGAAGCTATCCCTGTCAGGAATACTACTGGCTTGTCCACCCAAGGGATACAGCACACAGTCACTAGAATCCTGAGCCCAGGTCAGTGTTCACAATGTTATAGGATCACCGGCTGCCTCCTTCCAGTATCCACCAGACACTCTTCTATGAGGCAGGGGCTAATGCTCACAATGCCACAGAACAGCCAGACTCCTAATTTCCACCAGGCACTCTTCAGTGAGCTCTTCAGATCAGGTCCTTGAATGCGTGCTCCCTTGACTAGCTTCAAAAGTGGGTCCTTAGGAATAAGCCCCCCAGCTATGCCACAGCTGGGACCTTGATGAATATTAGCTGGAACCAGGAAAACTGCTGCAGGTAGGGGTAGACGCCCCCACCCAGATAGGTGGATTCCCACCAAAGAGAACAGCGACCCCATGCTCTAAACCTCAGACTTTGTGTCTCTCCAGCCACCTTCTGGGCATACCATCCCAGATATTGTCTGGAGCACACTAAATATTCAGGCTGCCCATTTACTTAGCTTAACCCTCTATGTTCCAGTGAGCAGTCAAACATGCAGCCTGTGGGCAATCAATAACTGCTCTACTGACTGCATAGGAGCCAAAAAAAATAATACATTTTCCTAGCTTCCTATGACCTAACTAGGTGGGTGCTACACTTGTACTTATGCAGGTAGAAGCTAGTTATACAATACATTTTAATATGTTTCAAAGACATCTGTTAAATGTTAACCACGTGACCCCTGAAAGGTTTTACCCCCTTCATGACCAGACCATTTTGTGCTATTCAGCACTGTGCTAATTTAACTGGCAAATGTGCGGTCCTGCAACACTGTATGCAAATCAAATTTGTATTATTTTCTTCACATAAACAGAGCTTTCTTTTGGGGTGGTATTTGATCACCACTGGGGTTTTTATTACCGGTATATACATTTAAAAAACAAACAAACAATTTTTTACTTTGTTAGAACACGTATCCAAAGAAAAAAAAATCTAAAATTTAGGCAAAAATGTATACTCCTACCTATCTTTGGTAAAAAAAAAATCCAATAAGTGTATAATAATTGGTTCGTGTAAAAGTTTTATAGAGTCTGCAAACTATGGTATATATACTGGAATGTACGTAGCTTTAGATGCTATACTGGTAATGATCAGCGTCTGTGTTAGTGTGGATGGCAATCTGGCACTAACAGACACTGGCTGGGAGGGTCACTAACTGACACTGACGTCACTAGTAACACTAATACAGTGATTAATGATACTGTACACTATACCAATGACACTGGCTAGGAAAGGATTAACATCAAGGGTCAATCAAGGGGTTACCTGTGTGCCTAACAACTGTAATGTATGGTGCTTTTATTTTCTGATCTGGCTATCTTTCTCAGTGCTTTTCAGGGAGAACAAACAGCCTGATCACTGTTCTCTCTACACAGTTCTGTGTGTTTGTTTGTAAGCACAGAACACTGTGCCGTGATTGAACACAGCCGATCAGCAGGTTTCAGCGGAAATCATTGAACGAAAGAAGGAAAGAAGGGGAGAGGGAGGGAAGGGGGTGAGAAAAAGCGAAGGAGGGAGGGGAGAGAGGAGGGGGCAGGGAAGAGATGAGGAGAGAGAGGGGGAGGGGATCCATCTACTGCTTTATCAACTCTGCAACAACTAGGGAAAGCCTATGTGTGGTTTCACCCACTTTTCCATTTCTCTTCTCCCATGGTTTTGGGATGTTTTTAAGGTAAGGTTCTGTTTCCTCCCATTTTACCCTCTTTTCCTCCTCCTCCTCCTCCTCCTCCTCCTCCTCCTCCTCCTCCTCCTCCTCCTCCTCCTCTCTTTCCCTTCCTCTCTCCCCCCCCCCACTTTCCCTCTCCCCTCGACCTCTCCTCCTTTTCCCCATTCTCTCCTCCTGTCCCCACATTTGGAGATTCTTAATTCATCCCAGCCTTCTCTCTGACATCACTACCATATTTATGTTGATTACCATCATTACATAGGAATCCCTCTTTACATTGGGAGGATAAGGAGCTAATCCCCACGGGCATCCCAGCCACAACCTCCATTAGGTAGGTCGTTAATATTATATACAGTAGGTGGATTTTCAAATATCTTCTCATGGTTTCTCTTATGTTCTAAACGCGAGTATCGTTTATATTATGTTGCTTTCGAAATTTGGTCCTTTTTCTTTCTCCCCTTCTCTCCCCCCATATTTTGCTTTGGTGCATGCAACAAGCTTTAATAGGTTGTTGATGATATGATATAATTTATTTTTACAGTATATGTAAAATTTGTGCTTTGATCCAAGGACCCGATGAAGCGTGTTTCCCACGAAACGTGTAGGCCACTCTTTTTGGATACTCCAGCCAGGACCAGCATATCCTGGACAATTTAATTGTAACTGTGATTTTAACTAGTTGAATTTTCAACTTCTTTTAATCCAATTTTCTGTAGAAGAAAAGACGTGTTCACTTTTTAATTCACATGGTTTATGTATTCATTAGACCCTACAGGGTACATGTAAAGTCCCACTCAATCTTGTTCTAGTATGATATTTGTTCTATATATGATGGTACCTTCGTAGGGTCATAGTTATCTCACACCCATCCCCCCGCGTCTCCTTAAAGCGGAGTTCCACCCAACAGTGTAACTTCCGATTTAAGCACTCCTCGCCCCCTGACATGCCATATTTGGCATGTAATTATTTTTTTTTGGGGGGAGGAGGAGTGTGTGTCGTCTTTTTAGTGGGACTTCCTGTCCCACTTCCTCCTTCCTGTCCTCGGCCACCTAGGCGACTCCTCCTCTCGCTCCAAGGTGGCCCCTCCCTGCCAGTGATCTTCTGGGACACAACACAGGTCCCAGAAGATTAGCTGGCCAATGGCAGAGCGGCTCGCGCATGCGCAGTGCGAGCCCGGCCGTGAAGCCATAAGCGGTCACAACCGGGTGCCCACAGTAGATATGACGGCACAGAGGAGAGGAGGGGGGAGAGGAGTGGGACTCTGTGCGGCCGCATCGCTGGACCGTTTGGCAGGTAAGTGTCTGTTTATTAAAAATCAGCAGCTATGCTTTTTGTAATAAAAGTTATAAAAGGGTACCTATGCGCCTGCCAATAGGTACAACTAAACTAATATATAAAGTGCTAGTAAACCGTGCTAATATAAAATGCTGATATAAATATATATGACATACAGCAGCTAACTTCTATCGTGTAACCAACACAACTGACAAAAATAGAAAAATATTGAAGCAGTGCTGAATGTCCATGTGTAAACAAATACAGTGAACATGTGCTATAATCCAATAAAAATAACTAATGATATGTGCAAAATGTGCAAAAATTGCCAAAAATATATAAAATATTAATATGCTTTTTGTAGCTGCTGACTTTTAATAAACTAAAAAACGGGTGGAACTCCACTTTAGTCGTGTCTAATTTTATAGTATGGGTTAGCAGGAGGTGCGCTCATGCACACCCAAACCCCGAAAAAAGCCGGCAATGTACATATACGTCGCCATACCTGCACCTTCCGCCTGCTCGCAGTGTATTTACTGTGAGTGGTCGGCAGGTGGTTAATCAAAATTATAGTGTTGTAAAGTCAACCTAAAGCTCAGCCAGACCTTTCTTTTATCTATCCAATTCAAAAAAAAAATTCAAAATAGTTAGAACCTCTGTCAAGTTTGCGTTTTTTGTTGTGTTTTTTTTTAATTCCTAGCAATAGCATGATCAATACAGATACTGATAGGAACTCATAGGTGGCATTGGTGGGCACTCATAGGTGGCACTGGTGGGCACTGATTGGCGGCACTGATTGGCGGCACTGGTGATCACTAAGGGAACCGATGTCCCTCTAATAGATTTTGGTTAATGGCCTTTTTTTTTCTTTACACTGACAGCATGAAGGAAAAAAATAAACGGAAACCGGCTGCTGTTTACTTCCATGATCAGCTGTCATTGACTGACAGCTGATCACTTGCTAAAGGGCCAGCTGTGATCACAGAGTGCGCCACAATGGGAGGACAACTATGTATGCCCTTCTGGCATTTTAAGCCTGCGCTGTAGCCATCTTTCGGCTATAGCATGGGCGCAAAGTGGCACCCGCATGCATCTAAACCCACAGGGAAATCAACTGGTGCCGAATGCTGCAGTAACATTTCTTTTTGCCGCATTGCTGTGCCCATGCAAAAGGAGTCTGCAAACTTGCAACTGTGTGAACCTAGCCTAATTCCTACTTTGTTGCGCTTCCATGATAGAAAGAACTGAATTCAAATGACTAAAGGGGGGGGGGGTGGCTCACAGTGTGCAGTGAATTCAGAGTGACTGAGCAAATTCAGTACAGGAGAGGAGCCTGAACAACTAAAGGTAAGGCTCGGTTCACACAGGGGCGACTCCGGACGCGACTTCGGGTCACCCCGAGTTGCCCCAAGTCGCGCTATTTTTAAAACGAATTGAAGTCAATAGAGATGTTTTAATGTACACGACTGCGGTCGCTCCGACTTCAAAAAAGGTCCCTGTACTACTTCAATCCGACTCCTAGGCGACTGCTAGGCGACCTGTACCCATTGATTTCAATGGAAGTCGCTCAGAAGTCTTATTCCCTGTCTTAACAGGAGCAACTCTCCAGGAAGAGAACACATATTTTTCAGGCAAACCCCTCAATCCCCCCGCCCCCTCCCCCCCACAGAGCTGATTCTTGTTTTATTGGCCACTGGAATGTCTCCTGTCCTGGAAGCGACTTCAAGTCGTGTTGTAAATCGCCACAAGTCGCGCTGAGGTCGCCCTGTGATTCATGCTCAAGTTGTGTCTGAGTTGCCTCTCAAAGTCGCGCTGGAAGTCGTGTTGCCCCTGTGTGAACCGAGCCTAAGTCTGAAGTGCAGCTTTAAGTGAGATTCTATATCATGTATTTGTTTTCTTTGACCCTCACTCACATGTAGCCTAAGTTAATGACCCACAGTGTTGGTCCAAGGTGCTTGTCATCATTTATAACTTTCTCCAGACAGTAAAACTGGGTCACCGGATTTCAGCCAGATTTATTGACAAAAGGAAAACCCTTGGTGCCAATTAGTTTTGTTGATTGATATATCTAGCACAGGATTTTTCCACTACTTTTTACTCTGATGACTGGGTAGACCATGATAAATGATTTGAAATATTCCTAATAGTTTTTCCTTCATGAAAATGATTCATCACACTGCTTACCAACTCATTCTTTATCTTCAGTTCACTCATCTACAAAGGGTGTTGATTGAAACTTGTGTTGGATGGTTATAAAATTTAAAAGATATATTAAATCAGAATTGGAATCTGTTGTTGCTGCTAATGACATTTGAAGGATTTTTAGTTTGCTAAATCCTGGGCCGGGACAAGGGATGGGCAGGAGGGGTGGCTGCCCTGGGCACTGCAGTATTGAGTGGGGGGGGGGGGCTGTGCAAGGAGATTGGGGGGTGAAGGGATTTGTGTTGGGGGGAATTTAGGGGGTCGGTAGGGCTTAAGAATTATTCTAGGAGGGGAAATTTTGATTTTGGAGGGATGTGTGTTGGGATGGGGAAAAGGATTTTTACTAGGAGGGGGATTTGAGGGGTATGTGCTTGAAGATATGATCTAGTGGAGGAGAGGAGCCAAGTTGTGCTAGGAGGGGGATTTTATTTTGGGGAGTAGGAGAATTGTGCTAGTTGGGATGATTGGGGGACAATTGTGCAAGGAGGGGACATTTGGGTGGGGGGGGAAGGATTTGTACTAGGAGGGAGGATGGGGGTGTGTGATTTGTTCTGATGGGGGTGATTTGGAACGAGGGGGGGAGAGGATGTGTACTCAGAGGGGAAGTTTGAGGGTTGTGCTGGGGGGAGTTGGGGAGAGAGGGGATATGAGCTTGGGGGGGGGGGGGTAAATTTTATGCTTGAGGGGTAAGCATGCAGTTTAGTGCACATTTTTTGGGGGGGGATTTTTGCTGACACATAATGCTCATACATCTTGGGGGGGGGGGGCGCAGTTTGGCATGTTCGCCCTGGGCTCTAAATGACCTTGTCCCGGCACTGGCTAAAGCACTGTCACAACACAGCTGAGTACTGGCTAAAACCCTTATTTTATTTTTTGTAAGGGCGCATTCACACTCGTGGCTGGGGTAAGGGTGGGGGGGGGGTGTGCTGGGTAGAAAATATAGTATCTTAAACCATGTTTTTACCTCCCCCTCCCTCACAACTGTTCCTTTAACCCAAGGCTGAGGGGGTTTGTACACTTGAAACGCAGTAAAAATGATGTCCCATTGGTTCTGCTTGCTAAATACGATCCGTTAGTGGAGGTTGTGCCGAAACCATCCTGCAACTGCATACATGCTTTTGGTACCGTGATGCAGACAGTGACAGGAGATCTTGCCTCTTAACTGCCTATTGACTACTCTAGAAAGGCAAAGGGCAGCAAGGGTTGCCACTAGTGTAAATGAGCCTTAACAGTTCATTTTGTAGAACAAGCTTTTTGGGGGTCCATCCCCTTATTCTACGTCCAAGAAGGCCATAGACACCTAAATTAGGATTATGGTTAAAGTAGAACTATAAGCAAAATCTTCTTTCTTTCTTTTTTTTGGGGGGATAGAGCAGGGGAGGGGGATGCTCCACACAAAAGGGGAAGTTCTGCTTTAAAGGAAAACTCCACTTTCATGGGGATAAATTTTTTTTATATAACTTATACAATTGCGACAAAAATATTGTAATTAAATGTTATTAAAAATTACCTTTCCTTTTCAATCTGCAGCTGCTGTAATTCTCTGAATATGCAATGCAATATGGCTACCTGTAAGGCTGGCCATACACAATTATTCCTCCATCCATGCACTTAAACATTCCCCCCCCCCCCCCAATCCCAATTGACTGCAGCTCAGCTGCTGATTGTCTAAACTGTTTCTGATATGTCCCTTTGACAGAAGTCCGTTCAATGAATTATTTATCATTCAGCAATAGATCACTATAGCAGTGATCTACTGCAGCAGAGAGAAGCTGGATAGAGCAGCAACCGCTCTTCACATGGCTCCACGCTGACAGGAAGTGCTGTTATGTCACTCATGACATCACTTTACTCCCAATGAAAACGCAATGAAGAATCTTTTCTACAGTACTCTCCTATGATAAAGCTTCCAGAGTTTCAAAATTCAATCTGGGGACGTCTTACTGAAAACCCATTTGTAGCCGCACCCCATTTTTTACATACCCAATTGGTCACAAGGGTAATGACGAGGTGCACATATCATACACAGGCAAATTGTGGGCATTTGTCAAATTTGCTGTACCAGTGAGCAGGAAATGCAGACCCTGCCACTTTCCTCATTAGAATTCTATATGTGAAGCTGCCGATTTAAAATGATAAAATCACTCCCATTCAAATTATTTTTGCACATGGACACAGACAAACAGCTATTTCTTCAGAATAACAAAAGGTAGGAATCTGCAATAAAGTTTGTTTAAATGCAATGAATACAGATCACTCTGATAGGAATGTGTTTTTTTTTTTTTTTCAACAAAAGTGGAGTTACTCTTTAATTAAAACCGATACACATGCTGTTATGGGTCAAGAGTGTAGGATTAAGTAATCACATTTCAGGGGCCAAGAGTAGGTAGCGCAGAGAGATCAGGGGTCAGGATTAGGTAATGCAGGGAGTTTTGCTGTCAGGATTAAAGACGAAGTCTAACTAGTATGTTTGGACCAAACTTGCCCGAGCAAATTATTTTTCACTAACACATGCAGCAGCTTTCAGTGGTGAATGAATTGTAATTAGCCTCAGCTACATACAATATACAGTGCTTTTTTTTGGTCCATTCCTGAACAAAACCTGAGCCAGACTGAGCACTGTCCAGTCATTCACAGGAAGCTTTGTATTATATGAATGAATACAAGGCTGCCTCTGATTGGCTGAGGTTAGGAGGCAAGCGGATGATATCACAACCTCCTCCGCCAATCAGAGAATAGGTACAGGTATTTCCCCCCCCCCTTCTGAGTCACCCCTGTTCTCTGCCCCCTACCCACCTCCCAGCACTGTTCCACTCCCTACTCATCTCTTAGTGACCCCCCCCCCCCCACAACAATAGATTCCCCCACAATGACAATGACAATGGATCACCCACAATGGAAATAGATCCCCCAGCAGCCAGCATCAATAGACCCTCCTGCACTCCTGGCCATTGCATACATTCAGCGGTGAAGGTGCCAGAATTGTGTTCTCCTGCATTCCCACTGATTAAGTAAAACAGAGCATTCAGGTGTCAGAATTAATTCAAGGGTCAGGACTAAGTAATGCTCATGGGTCAGGATTAAGTACAGAGTTAAAGGGTAAGGATTACTGTAAGTGTTAAGGGATCAGGTCAGCAGCAAATTCCTTGCCAATTGCGACTTTTCTGTCATTCCTTGGGTCCAGGCTTGTCCCTGGAAGCCGGCTAGTGTACTGTAAAGTTATCAGTGCACAGGTGTCAATCCAAAACAGCATGGCTAGAGCGATCTGCAAGTGAGTGGCACTATGAACAACTGTGCTTTTAGTGGTGCCATTTTTGACTAGCTGCTTGCGCAGTGTGACATGTAGGAACCTGGGCATTGCAAACTTGGCAGTGCCCTGCTCTCAGGGACACTTGTTTCCCAGTGACAGACCTCTCACAACAGTGGGGTTCCCTGGCTTCAGTTTAAGCAAGGTTTGGTGAAAGTCAAAGAAATTCAGAGGCCAAACTCGAACCCCATAAAAATCAATGGGAGTCAAGTCTGTCAGCTGCCCCATACATTTGTGGGTGTGGGGCAGGCTGATTTTTTTTTTGGGGGGGGTGGGCTCTCTAAGTGCCTGGGTGTAACTTTATTTGTTGCCACTTTTCTTTACTATAAAAAAACTTTATATAACATAGAGCAGTGGGTCTCAACCCTGTCCTCAAGTACCCCCAACAGGCCATGTTTACAGGTTTTCCTTTTATCTTGCACAGGTGCTTTAAATCAATGGTTTAGTATTTTGGACAGGTTTTTTTATCTAAGAGAAATTCCCAAAACATGGCCTGTTGGGGGGTGTAACGAGCCCCTTGCTCGCTCGGTTCCACTCTCCCGACACTCCTCTGCTACTATTGGATCATATTGCAGATCGCAACGTCTGATGGTTTGGCCATCCGATGCTCCAGGATCCAAACTACAGCTATGTGACATTCTAATCCATTTGTGATAGTTCAGAACAAACACCAGGCAGGCTGTATGTAAGTTCAAACAGGAATCTCTCTTTATTGGATGCACACACACACACTTTTATACAGCAGTTTGAACACCCTGCCCCCAACAACCACTTTCCTATTGGTCAATTGTAAAGTACATTGTAGTTCGCAATTAGCTTCCTTTGGCCATGCAAATAAGGACTTGAAACAGGGTCAGCAGGGATTGGTCTGATAGCTTGAATAGGAGAACTGAGATGTGTATTGACACAGAAGCCCCAGGGGGTAATTAAAGTACATAAACAAACAGTCAAACACAGAACAATGCTTTTCTTCTAGACCATGAAGCCGTCTGGAGGGGGGGGGGTTAGCTTTAAGACAGGACAGAAGACCCCCCACTGTGTAATAGATTCAAAGGAGAAATACTTCAGTATTCCAAGGTCCATGACAATACTCCCTCCTGGTAAACAGTCCAACAGCCACAGTGGGACCCCAAACGGGTCAACTCGAGGATGTTGGAAAAGTAGTCTTAAGGTTCCAGGTCTGTCTGCCGGGATAACCCATCCGCATTCCTGTCTTGAGGCCCTGGCCCATAATCGGAAGGCAAGAGGCTGGCATTCAGTCCTCTCCAAAAGCCTCTGTCCCGGCTAGGTCTGTCACACATCTCCCCTTTCGGCAGGAAACTAACATAGGCGGAGACCCCAGACGGGTTGACTCCGAAGTTAGTCCATAGTTCTATTCCCCCAATGCCGGTATCCACACATTACCCCAAATAAATTGCTCCAACCAGAGCATTACTTACCCAGCCAACCTCTGCCTCTCTCAGAGAACATACCCGCCGCTGGGGAGAGGCCTGGACTGGCCCTTCTCCCTGGAGTCCTTTCAGCCGCTGGAGAGAAGACAGGGTGACTGGGCTCAGTCCATCATGCTGTTGGGGATCTGGGTCGACTGCCCGGTATCCCTGGGGTATACAAGTGGAGACTGAAGTCCCATCCACTTGTGGTAGGTGAAAATCCCCCAGTGCTTGCAAAGCAAGGCTCACATCCTCCTGTCTCAGTGTCACACCATTTTCTGGGGTTGTGTCGGTGAGGACTGAAGTCCCATCCAATACCACAGGACCTCCCTCTTCTGTTAGTTGAGAGCAGAGGCCCGTGGCACTCTGCTCTGTTGCCAGCTCTTCCGCTGGGTTGCTGTGAGTGGGGACCACAGTCCCATCCACCGATATCCGCTCATGTGGCAGTTGTGTGCCGATGCCAGTAGCATTCTGCCCTGCTGCCAGTGATTCAGCTGGGAGTAAAAGCTTTACTGCCTCAGCTTGTTGCTGGGGAGAAGGGCCAACTGACCCGGCTCCCTGAAACTCCACAGTTGTTTCCGGTGCTGGGCAGAGGTTGGTAGCACTCTGCCCTGTTGCCAGCACTTCTGCTGGGAACTCCACACCATCTGCTCTGGCTAACTGTTGGGGAGGGAAAAGGGCTGTTTCTCCCCCCTGCATCTCTGAAATCCACTTGGAAAGAGGAACCATCATCTTCTCACCTCGGGCCTCCAAAACTGCCACGGGTGTAGAGCAGGGGTCTGCAGTACTCTGTCCTGCTGCCAGTACTTGGGCAGGCGATGCATAATCCCTAACATCCTCTGAACAGCCCATTAAGTCCATACCTTCTGTAATCTGTGGCTGGGGAGATGAGCCAACTGCCCTAGCTCCCTGGAACTCCATATCATCCACTTCGGCTTTAGGGATGGCAATCTTCAGATTTTCCACTGCCGATTTCTTCAGCCAGGCTAGCTCCCTGGAACTCCATATCATCCACTTCGGCTTTAAGGGTGGTAATCTTCAGATTTTCCACTGCTGATTCTTCAGCCAGGATTTCAGAGTTGTCAACTGGTATTTCCTGATAGTCCCAGGCAAAGGGAGCTCCACCCTGCTGCTGAGCAGAGTCTAGCAGCTGTTTGTAGGCAATCTCCAGCTCCCATTCCTGAACAGCCAGAAACTCCAAATCTTCCTGTGCCCAGTGCCCTTCCAAGACATTCAGTCTTTGTTCTCTGTGCTCCATTATTTCCTCCAAACGCCACTCCCGATCACTCCCAAAGTCAGGGTCCTCGGACAGTCTCCAATACAACAACCCCAGGCCATTATAGTCAAAGCCTTCCGTGGGGCTGTCATCCGCTGACCATGGGCACTCTTGGGCTACATACCACCGGAGGGCTCTGTAGCTCTCATCCAACTGCATCTCTGCCCGGATCAGCCTGCTTAACTCCGCTGTCCACTCCTGCTTCGGTTGTTCCCCCAATAACGGCATTCGTACTTCATACTGCGACCAGTACCTTACATAGATGGAGGGGAGAATCTTTCCCTGGTGTTGCTGCTCGAGAGCTAGCACTTTCTTCCAGAGTTCGCAGCGGATCGAATCCGACCATCCCAGCAGGACCTCCTCTGATACTGGTCCTCTATGCTGTATCTGCATCTCTCGCTACCTACTTCCGAATTCCTCTTCCATGGCGGCTGGTTCTTTAGGCGTTGTCTCCGATTGTCGTATTTCCGCCATTCTCCGCTCATGTTGCTGCTCTAGTTCTCTCTTTTGTCGGGCATCCTGCAGCTGGATGCCTTTAATGGCTTCCTGTATGGCGGTCTCTGATGGGTTAGCCCCATATAATGCCAACCGCTGTCGCACTCGTCGCTGAAACAAATCTTCAACTGACCGGGGTCCTGCATCACCGTCCCTCTGGTCCCTCTGGTCCATCTCGGCTCTCAAGTGGGTCTTTCAGCGTGACTTTCCTGCAGGCTGCATAGCTGGTCATTCACTGTGGTGGTTTGGAGTGTCCCAGGAACTGGAGAGCAAATCCCACCGCTGCCAACCAATGTAACGAGCCCCTTGCTCGCTCGGTTCCACTCTCCCGACACTCCTCTGATACTATTGGATCATATTGCAGATCGCAACGTCTGATGGTTTGGCCATCCGATGCTCCAGGATCCAAACTACAGCTATGTGACATTCTAATCCATTTGTGATAGTTCAGAACAAACACCAGGCAGGCTGTATGTAAGTTTCAAACAGGAATCTCTTTTTATTGGATGCACACACACACACTTTTATACAGCACTTTGAACACCCTGCCCCCAACAACCACTTTCCTATTGGTTAATTGTAAAGTACATTGTAGTTTGCAATTAGCTTCTCTTGGCCATGCAAATAAGGACTTGAAACAGGGTCAGTAGGGATTGGTCCGATAGCTTGAATAGGAGAACTGAGATGTGTATTGACACAGAAGCCCCAGGGGGTAATTAAAGTACATAAACAAACAGTCAAACACAGAACAATGCTTTTCTTCTAGACCATGGAGCCGTCTGGAGGGGGGGGGGTTAGCCTTAAGACAGGGCAGAAGACCCCCCACTGTGTAATAGATTCAAAGGAGAAATACTTCAGTATTCCAAGGTCCATGACAGGGGGTACTTGAGGACAGGGTTGAGAAGCACTGACATAGAGGACAAAATGTAATAAAAAAGACAAAAAAACTCTTTGTGACAGGGTCTCTTTAATAAGACATCAGGCATCTTTTAGACCTGCAGGCAGAACAGCAGAGTCCAGGCAGCATGTTGGGTGTGTGTGTGGGGGGGGGGGGGTGGTGAGGTGATAAAAACGCATGTGTTGTGAATGGGCCCATAATCCCATAACATGGAAGTTTTCAGGCACTGGTTTCACAGTTGCTAGACAGACACCTGAGCAGGTCTTCATTTTTTAATTTCTCGATGTTACTCTGTTGCTACAGAATGGCTATTGCCAATAAACAGCATTTATGTACCCACAGACGGTTGCAATTTAGATAATTGGGTACAGCTGCATTATTGTGGTATTATTTTGTAGGATGGTTAAATTAACTAGCTGTAGTTAACATGAAATTGTGTTGTTTACATGGTAATTGCAGTATGAAAATGGGTATCATTAGCTAGATTTTTTTTGCTCCGATAGGTTAATGTGTTAATGATTCCTTTTTTCGATATAAATTAATTTCTGTCTTTGTGGTTATCATCAGACACACCACATGCTGCATGTTATGAGATGACTCTTCACATTTGGCCTCTGTCCCATTTTTTTCAGTGCTAAGTAGCACACACTGAAAGGGCCATCTGTAAATAAAATCTTATACAATATTTTATAAAAGTCAACAACAAATGAACAAAACCCATATCATCCTCGTGCATACAATAGCTTTTTTTAGGCTTGTTAAACTCAAGTGACACAGTGAGTTGTAGATTTCTTTAAAGCCCAATTTTGGATAACAATCTCTCCCCCCACCCCCTCGCTAACCCATCCATTTTTTCCTACCTGGGGAAGCATATTATACTCAGCTGAGTCGCCTCATCCAACTCCCTCGCTGTTGCCCACCACCTAAGTGCCACAGATGAGCCTGAAACCAACAGTCCCCTTTGCTCCCCCCCCCCTGTTTGACTTTGGTCCTTTTCTGAACGCTGAGTGAACCCTACCGCTGGACATCCAATAAGAATTGTCCATGTCACACACGAACAACCAAAAGAAGGACTCCAATAGGAGCTACACAAAGAGGAGGAGGAGGACACGTGGTGCTGATGAGGAGGAGGAGGATACGGTGGTGCTGATGAGGAGGAGGAGGACACGGTGGTGCTGATGAGGAGGAGGAGGAGGACACGGTGGTGCTGATGAGGAGGAGGAGGAGGACACGGTGGTGCTGATGAGGAGGAGGAGGAGGACACGGTGGTGCTGATGAGGAGGAGGAGGACACGGTGGTGCTGATGAGGAGGAGGAGGAGGACACGGTGGTGCTGATGAGGAGGAGGAGGAGGACACGGTGGTGCTGATGAGGAGGAGGAGGAGGACACGGTGGTGCTGATGAGGAGGAGGAGGAGGACACGGTGGTGCTGATGAGGAGGAGGAGGAGGACACGGTGGTGCTGATGAGGAGGAGGAGGAGGACACGGTGGTGCTGATGAGGAGGAGGAGGAGGACACGGTGGTGCTGATGAGGAGGAGGAGGAGGACACGGTGGTGCTGATGAGGAGGAGGACACGGTGGTGCTGATGAGGAGGAGGAGGAGGAGGACACGGTGGTGCTGATGAGGAGGAGGAGGAGGAGGACACGGTGGTGCTGATGAGGAGGAGGAGGAGGAGGACACGGTGGTGCTGATGAGGAGGAGGAGGAGGACACGGTGGTGCTGATGAGGAGGAGGAGGAGGACACGGTGGTGCTGATGAGGAGGAGGAGGAGGACACGGTGGTGCTGATGAGGAGGAGGAGGAGGACACGGTGGTGCTGATGAGGAGGAGGAGGAGGACACGGTGGTGCTGATGAGGAGGAGGACACGGTGGTGCTGATGAGGAGGAGGAGGAGGAGGACACGGTGGTGCTGATGAGGAGGAGGAGGAGGAGGACACGGTGGTGCTGATGAGGAGGAGGAGGAGGACACGGTGGTGCTGATGAGGAGGAGGAGGAGGACACGGTGGTGCTGATGAGGAGGAGGAGGAGGAGGAGGAGGAGGACACGGTGGTGCTGATGAGGAGGAGGAGGAGGAGGAGGACACGGTGGTGCTGATGAGGAGGAGGAGGAGGAGGAGGAGGAGGAGGACACGGTGGTGCTGATGAGGAGGAGGAGGAGGAGGAGGACACGGTGGTGCTGATGAGGAGGAGGAGGACACGGTGGTGCTGATGAGGAGGAGGAGGACACGGTGCTGATGGGGAGGAGGAGGACACGGTGGTGCTGATGAGGAGGAGGAGGACACGGTGGTGCTGACTGTGGCTTTTGGTAACGTGATCATGGAGTTAAGTTTATCTTCCAGTTTGACTTTAAGGAAATGGATTCATACTATTATGCCTACTGAGGACCATACTAATTTTAGAAAATATTATAGCATTTTGGCAATTAATATTATAGTAACAATTGTAACTTGCAGCATTTTACCGCAGCAAAATGGGTTATAGAACATTTTGAAGTATTTACCTGCAAAATTATGTAAGAAGATAAAGATTTTATCAACTAGAGCAGGGGTCTCCAAATTTTCTAAGCAAGGGGCTAGTTCACTGTACTTCAGACTTTAGGGGGGCCGGACTGTGGTCATTGGGAGTAGAAAAGGTCCTGATGTTAGTGGGAAAAAAACATGCCCCATCGTTGGTGTAATTGGGAGCAATTGTGCCCATCGTTGATGTGATTGGGAGGAATTGTGCCCCTTTATTGGGGTAAGTGGGGGGGGGGGGATTACATCCCATTGCGGGTATCAGTAGATGAAATGGTGCCCTAAGGGCCGGATAAAAGCAGGCAAAGGGCCCCCGGACTGCAGTTTGTAGACCAACGAACTAGAGAACAGCTGAGCTGAACCCTTTCACTGACTGAGCTGTCTATGCATTTTTTGCACCCATGTTTAAAAAATCATTTTGGGCCTGAAGATTGCACGAAACCCCCAAAACCTATATTTTCTGAAAGCAGACACCCTAGAGAATAAAATAGTGGTAGTTCCAATTTATTATGTTACACAATATTAGCGCAAAGGTCTAGAAAGCGTAAACAATACACTAAAGATAATATTTGGCCACAAAAATGCAATATTTTTATTTTTGGTTAAATATAAAAGATGAGGTTGCACCGAATAAATAGCCAACATGTCAAACCATAAATTTGCATGCTCCTGTAAAATGGTGGCAATCTTCAGTATCCTATATTTTCCATCGGCAATGCTTTAATAGCCCCTTACAGGTCATTAGTTTAGCATTATGGAAGAGGTCTGGTTCTAGAATGATTGCTCTCACTCTGGTATGGACCGCAATATGTAACGTGTATCGCAATTAACGTTTTTGTGCGTAGGCGCCCCCACATGTGTGTTTTTATGATCATGCATGTGTGTGGGGCGGGGGCAAAATGAAATAAATAAAAGTCCCCTATGCGATAATTCCGCCCTTATACTTACCTGAGCTCAATCTCGATACAGCGCTGTGCACGAGAGCAGCGGCTCTCTCTGCTCTTTCAGTCCTCATAGGCAGGAGGCAGCCAAAGACAAGTAACCATTGGGGTGCTCCCGGGCACCGCAGTACTGGGTAAAAGTTGAGCACAGTTCTGCTTTAAATTTGAACAAGGCACTTCCTGTGGAAAAGGTTGCCCAAACTGTTAGAAATTTTATTAGTACTGAACGTGAAACATTAAAAAGACAACATTTCTTTAAATACCATACTTAGGGGAATGCCTGACCCTGCTCGTGAAGTGGTACATCTGTGCTACTACAGCAAAACTGATATTTTACAAAGAAAAAAATGTATTCATGTTGTCGGCAAAATGACAGCACCCCGCCACTTTGTTCTGTTTGTAAACAGAATAGCTAGGGATTCCCTTCCTCTATACCAGATCCTTATCATAGATGAGGGTCTCGTGTAGATGTTACTGAGGGACCCCAACACAAAAAAGAATTTCAATTCCTATTCTTTTTTTTTTTTTAATAAGTTTTTATTGGAAAATAGAAGACAAGTGTACAAGAAAATCGTCAATCGGTTACAAACAATGGTACGCTTAGACAAAGAATCAGCGAGTTGTTTAGATCAACGAGAACGAAGACAAAAGATAAAAACTTGACACTTGAAGATTGACATTGAGGGGTAGCAGAGAGTTTTGCATATACTCTAATCCCACCTAGTGAGAATATATGAAGTCATCCTAGATAAATACCAATATATCTACCAATACTGATACATGTCCAGAGGGTAAATACTGGATGGATCTGTCTACACACCTCTATGGTTAAAGTCGGAAATAGGGGGGGGGAAGCAAAAACAGAAACAATAAGTGAAATGGGGGGTGGGGGGAGGGTGAGAGTCCAGAAATGCTTGCAGGCTGTTCATTCCAAAACATGGGGGAACTTGAAAGCGGAAACAGCCATGGTAGGACCCAGAGGGAGGCAGAGTCTAAGTTTTTTGCCAAGAAAGTTTTTATGGTCCTTTTGAGATTGGGTCATTATAGGAGAAGGAAAGTTGTTCCAGAGCCGCCTGATCAGCTGATGAGAGGGTTGAAGTGATGAAGGATCGCCATCTGCCGAGAAAGCGGTCTCTAGACCTGGAGTCTTCGAAGTCCGTGAGAAAATGTTCTTTATAGAAGAGGGTAAGGCATTCCTTTTCGAGTTGGGGGAGCGAAGGGCTTTGAGGAGAGATCCAGTGCCTAAGAATGAGTCTCCTAGCGATGAGAAGGCAAAGCAAAATCCAATCCTTGGAGGTAAAGCATTTGGTGGACCCAGAGGAGGTTGGTGCAGCAAGGGACAGAGACCAGGGCAGCAGTATAGGATCCCAATACCCGAATATTAGGAGTAAAGGGTCTTTAGGCAGTTTCAATAAAGTGATCTTGAAAACGTAAGTTAGGACTTGGTCCCAAAATGAGGAAATGTAGGAACAGGACCAAAACCGGTGAGAGAGAGGGGGTTTTGGTGTCTTGCATAAAGGGCATGAGGCTCCATCCTTACTGGATTTTGGGGAGAGGAATGGGATGTAGGCCCGGTGGGCGATCTTGAGTTGGGTTTCTCTCCAGATTTCGTTGGGTGTCAGTTGAAGAGTTTTTTGCAGCCCAGCCATGATTTTGTTCATTATTCAGGGATCTGGGAAGTCCGCAGCCCAATTGGCAACCGATGAGGAGGACAAGGACGGGGATGAGTCTCGCAACAGAGGTTTGTAGATATCCGAAATCTTGTATCGACCATTTAGTAATAGATGTTCCGAGAAGCTGGTTTGAAATCTCCGATGTGCATCTTTGCAGGCGTTGGACAGGAAGCTGATGCATTGGTTAAAGTGAAAAACGTGGGAGGGAGGCAGAGAAAATGATGAGGATATAGCGGAAAAGGGGAGAGGTTTTCCTGTGGTGCTGTCACATAGGGAGGCAAAATTTGATAGCCCTTGATCTTGCCAAACCGTGAACCGTGATCCCCTGGATCGGTAAATGGGGAGAGATGAAGGGGGATAACTTGAAGGTTTTCCTGATCTCTCTCCAAGCTAGAGCTGTGTCCCGCAGAAGGAGATTGTGTTGATATGGGGGGGGGAACCGTTTTCCATCTGCAGTGTAGAAGGGCTACTAAAGAGTAGGGGCGAGCCATTTCGGTTTCAAGGACATGGTTAGATTATTGGGATGATTGTGCTATCCAGTCCAAACTGGTCCTGAACAAACAAGCTAAATTATACAATCTGATATGAGGTAGACTGATACCCCGTCACGCCTGGGAAGGTGTAGTTTTTTAAAGGCTATCCGAGGTCTTTTGCTGTGCCAGATGGAATGTGATATTTTGGAATTGAGAGATTTGACATCTTTGTGTTTTAAAAGCAAAGGTATGGTTTGCAAAGGATAAAGCAGTCTGGCAAAGCTAATCATTTTGACAAGGTGACACCTTCCCAAGAGTGAGAGGGGGAGATCCATCCAGTTTGACAGTTCCTGAAGAAGTTTAGTGAAAAGGGGGGGATAGTTGAGGTTGTAAATAGAGGAGGGTAGTTTTCCTATCTTTATTCCCAGATAAGTAATGTGAGATGAGGCGACTTTGAACAGGGAGTGTTTGGCCCATTAGGGTGGGGAGTTTGTGCCGATAGGTAGGATCTCGCTCTTGGAGTAATTAATACGGAGGCCAGAACACAGTCGAAAGTCGTCGAAAGTGTTTTTAATGGTCAGGATATCATCTCGGGGATTGCCCGTAAATATGAGGACGTCGTCGGCGAATAATGAGGTGCGAAGTTCCGTGTCGCCTATTTTGATGCCTCGCAGGGGGGCTATCTGGGATGGGTATCTGGAAAGGGGTTCCAAGGCTATGTTGAACAGGAGGGGGGAAAGAGGGCAGCCCTGCCTGGTTCCTTTATGAAGGCAGAAGTCTTCTGAGAGGAGTCCTGCCGCAACAAGTCTAGCTGAGGGTGCTGTATACATGGAATTAATAAGGTGGCAGAAAGGGCCTGAGAATACCATTTTAGAGAGTGTAAGGGATAACCAGTCAAAACTAACATTGTCAAAAGCTTTTTCTGCATCTAGGGTGATAATGGCATAATTCCCCGAGGGGTCCTGTTTGGTTGTTCGAGGGCTAAGAGTACCTTACGAATGTTAAGAGTAGCTGTCCGCCCCCTCACAAAGCCGGATTGGGCCGGGTGTATGAGGTCCGGGAGGATGGTAGCTAGCCTGGAAGCCACTATCTTGGATAAAATTTTGACATCCAGGTTGAGTAGTGACATGGGCCTATATGAGCCTGGATCTAGAGGGTCTTTGCCCTTTTTAGAGAGTAGCTTGATGATAGCCTGGTTACCCATCGGTAAATAGGGGCCTCCCGCCCATATGTTGGAATAAACCGAGTGGAGTATGGGTGCCGTGATATTTGGGAGGGTTTTATAGAATTCACTTGTAAAACCGTCTGGGCCGGGTGCTTTTGAAGGGTGGAGATTACGAATGGTGCGGTCTATTTCGTCGAGGGAGATGGGGGCGTTTTAAGGTGTCCAGCTGAGTGGGAGAGACAGTCGGTAGATTCATTTTTGCAAGAAAGGCATGGGCTAGGTTATGGTCAATAGGATCGGGGGCATAGAGGGCCATGTAATAGTCTAGCATGGTTTTATTTATGTGCAGTGGGGTAGAATGTACCTTTCCAGCGCAATCTCGCAGTGAGGTGATGTTTGTCGGACGGAACGTGCCCTTGCAGAGCCTGGAGAGGAGTTTACCCGCTTTATTACCATATTTATGTAGAGTGGCATCTAGGTGTGATCTTTTTGTGAGTTCCAGAGTATCAGTCCAGGTGTCAAAAGCAGTTTTAGCCGCCAACCACTCAGCCCTATCAGCCGGTGAGGTCGAAGTAGCGAGGTTGCGTTGGGCAAAGTGAAGTCTATCACTGGCCAATCTGTATTTTGATAAAGCATTTCTTTTGAAGGAGGTGGCATATGATATAATCCGACCCCTCAGGTATGCTTTACCAGCATCCCATAGAAGGTTCGGATCTCCTGCATGAGGGGCATTGGCAGAGGAAAACTCCGCCCATGACCGTTCCATGTATGTTCTGAAATCAGCATTGTTGGTGAGGAAGGATGGGAAGCGCCAAATATTGGGATGGGGGGGGGAGGTCTAACTTATCCAGAGTAAGGGTTATTGGAGCATGGTCTGATATGGCTATGTCTCCAACCTCTGAATCCGAGACTAAGGGAATAAGGTTGTCGGATCCAAAAAAAATAGTCGATCCTAGTGAGGACCTTGTGGGGGCTAGAGTAGAAGGTATACTCTCTGTCTACCGGGTGCGATAAACGCCAAATGTCAGTGAGATGTAGGGAGTCCATAGTAGAGGCAAATAGGGGGGGGCAGGTGTAGTGAGTGCTGGGGTGGATTGCTTCGGGGCGGACCTATCGTCTGAAGGATACATGAGGTCATTGAAGTCTCCCCCAACCAAGTGGGGTAAATGGGGGGAGGTGAGAAGCCAAGAGGAGAGTTGGGAGTAAAAGGTCTTTGTGGGGCTGTAGGGCGCATAGATATTAGATATGACCAGTTCTTTGGTGCCTATTTTAACCTTGGAGGAAATGAAACGCCCTTGGTCGTCTGTTTGCGTGGATAGAACTGTGCATGGGAGGTTTTTGTGAATCAGAAGGACACCCGCCTTCCGTCCAACTGATTCCGCCCCTAATACCGTACCAACCCAGAGTTTCTGCATACGACCGAAGTCGGATGCCGTAAGATGAGTTTCCTGTAGTAGTGCTATGTCGGCCTTCAGCCTTTTGAGATGTCGAAGAATCTTCATTCTCTTGTTAGGGTAGTTTCATGGAATGTGAAGGGCCTCCGTTCTCCTAAGACATCATGAATAAGGAGGGGTATGAACGTAGGGTCAGCATCTGCAGTAGAATTTGTAGGGGATAGGAGGTATACTGTAGGCACGGGAGGATCAGGTTCATCTAAAAGTGGAGCCCTTGAGTAGTGAGCGTGTATAGGAATGTGGACTGGGGTGTTGGGGGGGGGGGGGAGAGGGGGGAAGAAGAGAGAGAACAAGGAGAAACAAAACAAATAACTAAAATATACATCAGAATGAACTTCGCTTTTTTCCGCGTGAGTACGCTGTGCGAGATAGTTCCCCATGCAGGACCCAGCATGGAAAAAGAAGAGTCAAACAAGCCCGAGCGCCCCTGGGATATCAGCGATGTGCGAGAGACCCCCGGATTACAACTGTGACAAGGAGTCAGGTATGTCACACAGCGAAGTCATGGCAGATATCTAAACGTAGGTGAAATGCATGCAGATTGGCATGGATACAGTGATGCCCTAGCATGCAGAACAAAAAAAAAGAAATAACAGGCTCAAATATATCAAACAATATAATAGAATGCATATGGCAAAAACAGTAAACGCGACCAAAATAAACGAGAGAGGATTATCCCTGGGTGGCCATTCAGAGGTCATTGCCCAGAGGTGGACTCTGGGTGACCGCCGAAGGGATCACACAAGTGAGGCAAACATCATAATCAACAGGTGCAAAAGAGAGAGACCATACGACCTGGATTGGTGAAGACGAAAGTCCAAGGCAGTGCGGGAAACTTCACCGCGGAGAGTTACGGTTGCGTTGGTCCGGAGCAGAAGGCCTAAAGCGTTTTGGAGAGTCCTTGCGAGGGCTTCTCTGTTCCAGGGATCGAAGAGTAGAAGATGACTTGAAAGGCGTGTGAGGTAGTGTATGGCCCCGTAGGGAGCGGATAAAGGATTCTGCCTCCAAGGGGTCCTGGAATGACAATTGTTCCCCTTTTAGGTGATTTGAGGCGTAGAGTTGCAGGAAAAGCCAGGGTAAACTTTATTTGTTGCTTGAAGAGTTCAGAGCAGATCGGTTGGAAGGCTTTTCTCTTCTTGGAAACCTCGATCGAGTAGTCAGCAAAAATGAGAATTTTTACCCCGTCAATTTGGAGGGATGGGGATTGTCGGAATGACTGTAGGATGAGAGATTTGTCAGCATAATTAAGATACTTGGCAATGATGGGACGGGGTGTTTTGCGTTCGGTATTGAAGGAGCCCATACGGTGTGCGCGTTCCACTGTGAACAGGCCTAATAGACCCATAGCTTCTGGGATGCGTTTCGAGCAGAATTCCGCCAGAGCTGCAGAGGGGAGCGATTCGGGGACACCTATAAAACGCAAGTTGCTCCCCCTGGACCTATTTTCCAAATCTTCTAATTTTTGAAAGATAAATTGATTAGTCTTATCCTGCGACTGCTCCGTGGCCTGCGCTTGGTAGAGTTCGTCCTCTACTTCTGACAGGCGGTGTTCCACCTCATTTAATCTGTTGGAATGTTCAGTGAGTTGGGCCTTAATTTGTTTCATGCCCGCGTTCACTGCCTTCTCCACCGAGGCAGAGATCATGGGGGAGAGAAGGGCAGCCACTGCATTTGCTATGCGGTGAGTGTGGTCTGCATCTCCTGAGGGTGAGGGTGAGGATATTGCCTGTCCCCCTGGTGTGGCAGGTATAGTGGGTGATGGAGTTTTCCCCTGGGATGATGTAGCAGGAGTGCCAGATTGCTGGGAGGGATGCTGGGAGGGATGCACACTCACCTCCATGTCGGCCGCCTGTGTCACCTCCGCGGCGTCAGAGTAGGCCGGAGCCAGGGCCTCGATTTGCGGTTTGGCCGACTGTGCCGCCGCTGCCGCGTACGCGCGGATGCCGGTTTTTTCAACAAAGCGGTCCATCCTGGGCTAAACAGTGAGGGGGGCTCCCGGAGATGGTGCAGGTACTCAGGGGGGCGCTTAGGCTGAGTTTTTATGCTGATTCAGCGGGTCCTGGTGCGGGAGCTGAAGGAGGCGCAGCTACCTCATGCGGCGCCGGAACCGGAAGTTGTCTCAATTCCTATTCTAATCACAGCGCGGTATCATCATAGGAAGTCACCAAAAAAGTTTTATAAGCATCTGGCAGAGTTGGTTGAATTCCCCAGAGGTGGCACCTCCACAGATGGCCCTGGACAGGCTGCTGATGGGATAGCTAGATACCTGTATTTGACTTTAGATGCTCATATGGGAACTCGGGTGACCTGTCAGGAGTAATTTGTCTTTACCTCAGTATGTAAAACCTTGAATGTATATTTCCAGGTGGATTTACTTTTTTTTCTTTTTTATTTAACTCCTCTTTATAATTTTTTCTTTTTTTTTTTTTATTCATTTTTCTTTTCTCTCCTTTCTGATTGTTGTACTGTTCGACTGTTTACACTCTCCTTCTCAAGAGAGCTGGGAACTCAGGGTAGTATGCAATACTTCTCAGACATATGCTAGATGAGTTGGCTATACGGTCACTACCATTTATGTAATGATGTGAGGACTGAAACTCCTGTTCTATATGGATTGTATACCTATGCAATTGCAACTTGTACTGCCTTGTGTTCTATTCAATAAAAATCTATTTTGTTGATTTAAAAAAAAATCACAGCGTGGTCCTGCAATTCTACGTAATCATATTTAAAACATTGTGCACAAAAAATATTAAATGTGACCTATAGTGCATGGTATAAGACAACAAAACCACTCATGCTTTAGTAGTCCAAAAAAAAAAAATGTATACAATAATCCTTATACGTCAACCAAGTCCATACAAAACTGTATGATAAATTGCTTTGACAAATTGTCCTTCTTATAGTGCTCCTCATTCAAAGTGCTCCAGTGCAGATTATGTGCATATACAGGAAAAGTGTTTCAGTGCTGTAAACTCTGTTTACACCACTTATAATAGGAATTGCAAAACAAGGACCAAAGGTTCAGGTTCTGGTCGAACAGCAGCAGTCCAAACAGGCACATATAAAAGGGACAGTGCTGTGGGAATAACGCGCAAAAAAAGGCATAGGATTCCTCAATAATTCATACCATGTGCTTCACTTCTAATTTTAAGGGGGACCCCCCAAAAAAAAAAAGCTTGCGGTCCCCCTCAAAACTCCATACCAAATTTTTTGTCTGGGCATGCAGTCTGGGACCCCCTGGCACTTTGCCCCATGTTTATTTGAACTGGCCCAGTGGTTGTGGGGAGCTTTGTGCAGGGAGCTAATGGGAATCCTGAAGCCCCTTTAATAATAAGGGGCCCCTACATACGCGCCCTCTCCTGTAAGAATGAGCTTTCTTTTGGTGGTATTTGGTCACCTCTGCGTTTTTTTTTTTTTTTTGGGGGGTTTTTTGCGCTATAAACAAAAATAGAGCAACAATTTGGGAAAAATGTAATATTTTTTACTTTTTGCTATAATAAATATCCCCCAAAAATATATAAAAAAAAATAAAAATTCTCAGTTTAGGCCGATGCATATTCTTCTACATATTTTTGGTAAAAAAAAATCGCAATTGCCATTTATTGATTGGTTTGCGCAAAAGTTATAGCGTTTACAAAATAGGGGGTAGTTTTATGGCATTTTTATAAAACATTTTTTTTTACTAGTAATGGCGGCGATCAGCGATTTTTTTTTTTTTTTTTTTTTTTATTTTTTTTTTATTTTATTTTTTTTCCCGTGACTGTGACATTATGGCGGATACATCGGACACTTTAGACACATTTTTCGGACCATTGTCATTTTTACAGCGATCAGTGCAATAAAAATGCACTGGTTACTGTAAAAATGACACTGGCAGTGAAGGGGTTAACCACTAAGGGCGCTGAAGGGGTTAAGTGTGCCTAGGGGTGTGATTACTACTGTGTGGGGGCGTGGCTACGAGTGACATGTGACCGATCTCCGCTCTGATTACACAGAGCGGAGATAGGTGACATTGTCAGTAGGGGAGCGGGGAGATGTTGTTGTGTTTACACTAACATCTCCCCGCTCCATGCCTCCCGTGAGACGATCGCGGGGATCCACGCAGCGATTGAGTCCGTGGGACCCGCGGTCCGACTCCCGGGGAAGGGAGGTGGCATCGCGAGCGCGCCGCCGGCGGCGCACGCGCGACCCCGACGACGGGCAGTTAAAGGGGACGTACAGGTACGTGATTGTGCCTGTACGAGCCATTCTGCCGACGTGTATATATACAGTGGCTGGTCGGCAAGTGGTTAATCATGTTGACCATTTTTCTAAAAACTTCTCTGTGACCTCAGCCTATATCATAAAATCCTCCTCCCTTGAACAGTTGCCCCTAATACTCATACAATGGATATGGGGTACTTTACTTCAGCCTAGACTGATGGTGGCTACTGTCCTAAGGGTATGAAGAAACTGCAATCTGTTGTTTTTAAAAAATTTGAGGTAACAAACTGATTCCCATTGATCGTTATCCTTAAGTCCAAAAAATGTATTTCACTTTGACTAGCTTCATAATTGAAAACAATACTCCTATCATTAGTGTAAGTATTTTCATATAGGCATCAAGAGAATCTAGACTGCCATCCCAAAGGAGAAGGATGTCATCAATGCAACTTACCCACAAGACCGATTCAGGTCTGCAGTGGGCATAGATGATATCCTCCTGCAATTTGGCCATAAACATATTGGCCAAGCTGGAGGCATATATAGCTCCCATCGCAACACCCTTATTCTGGAGAAAGTTTTGACCTCCAGACCAAAAATACTTGTGGGTGGATGCAAATTTTGGAGGGTCCATAATGAAATCCCTCTGATGTACAGGTATGTCAGATACTTGATCAAGGAAATATTCTGCTGCTGAAAGCTCAACTCGTGGGGTGGTATTGTGTATAGGGAGGTGACGTCTGCTGTGGCCATCCAATAACTCTCACTATATTCAGGATTTCTAAGAATATTTAATAGTATGTCGGGTGTCTTTATGGCGAAGTAGGAAGGCATCATTCTCACTAACGGATGCAAATCATTAGCTATATATTTGCCCATTCGAGGTGTAACCAAATCAATCCTGGTTATAATAAAGAACCCTGGTGGGTGCTTGGGATCTTTATGTATTTTGGGCAAATAATGCATCGCCAGAGGAAACAACAAAGCTTTCTCTTTTTTTTTTGTCTAATATTCCTTGTTTTATAACATCTATTGACAAATTTTTCAAACTTTTTTTTTTTTTGTGTATGGGAACACAAATAAGTACTTGTTTTATTACTATTGCACCAGTAGATAGGACCATTTCTTATAACGATATGATATGTTTTAAATTGTTCTTTGTTTATTGGCAGTGCATTTTATATATTCTTTATTTTTTTTATCAAAAACCGGTTCTGTCTTTTTTTACACTTTACATTACATATTTAAGGCCCCTCCACTCAGTCTCCCATAACCACCAGGCCAAGGTTGTGGGAAGGAAACCCCTGTCCTCCTCAACATAGATAGTTGCCCCCCCCCATGCTGGGAGAATTTGGCTATTTTATTCTTCTAAGGCATTCCTATACTAAAATGTATTTTTCATTAGCGCATTTCTTGATGCCTCTTTTTTTTTTTTTTTGTATCATTTAGTATTTTTTTTTTTTTTTTGTCCTGCTTAGTGCCCTTTTCTGTAAATTGAACTCCTAATATGTCCATTTTGGGATTTTTTTTTCTTTTTTGTAGCCTTTGTCCAAGCTTTCTCTGCAATATTTTGTGCAATCAATTCATACACATTTTTAATCTTTCTGTGCAATGTTATCCAAGCTTTCACTTGGTGTTTCCAAATGGCAGGTTTTTAGAGTATTAGCTGATGATAATCACTATGGTAACACTTGTTTCACCATAATCAGAACATATTTTACTTCAGAAGCAAAAGAATGTGTGCCATGAAACTTTTACTTCCATTTTTTTGTTATTCTAACAACTCTATTTTGCACTTCTGAAAATAATTTACGGTAATATATTTTGCCATAGTTTTTTTTCAGTAATGCTTGGAGCACCCCTAAAATTCAGTTCAAGTAGTAGTCTTTTTCTCGTTCAAACTCAGGTAATGACCAGTCTAATGACTATTTATATTTTGTTAGTTTCTTATATACTTTTTGTATTTGCTCAATATAACCTATTACTTGATGTGTGTTCTTTTTATCTTCTGAAAATCATAAATAAAGAATACATACGAAATAGGTAATGTAAGCCTAAACTATACATAGCACATAGTCAAAGGGTGCTGCTTTTGTCTTGTTAACATTTTAGAGTTAAATCTGAATCTTGTTTCTCCGAAAAATTATTGATAACCTACAGTCAGGTCCATAAATATTGGGACATCAACACAATTCTAATCTTTTTGGCTCTTTACACCACCAAAATAGATTTGAAATGTAACAAACGATGTGCTTTAACTGCAGACTTTCAGCTTTACTTTGAGGGTATTTAAATCCAAATCAGGTGAACGGTATAGGAATTACAACAGTTTGTATATGTGCCTCCCACTTTTTAAGGGACCAAAAGTAATGGGACAGATTAACAATCATAAATCAAACTTTCACTTTTTAATACTTGGTTACAAATCCTTTGCAGTCAATTACAGCCTGAAGTCTGGAACGCATAGACATCACCAGATGCTGGGTTTCATCCCTGGTGATGCTCTGCCAGGCCTCTACTGCAACTGTCTTCAGTTCCTGCTTGTTCTTGGGGCATTTTCCCTTCAGTTTTGTCTTCAGCAATTGAAATGCATGCTCAATCGGATTCAGGTCAGGTGATTGACTTGGCCATTGTATAACATTCCACTTCTTTCCTTTAAAAAAACTCTTTGGTTGCTTTTGCAGTATGCTTTGTCCTTCTGCACTGTGAAGCGCCGTCCAATTAGTTCTGAAGCATTTGGCTGAATATGAGCAGATAATATTGCCCGAAACACTTCAGAATTCATCCTGCTGCTTTTGTCAGAAGTCACATCATCAAATACAAGAGAACCAGTTCCATTGGCAGCCATACATGCCCACGCCATGACACTACCACCACCATGCTTCACTGATGAGGTGGTATGCTTTGGATCATGAGCAGTTCCTTTCCTTCTCCATACTCTTCTCTTCCCATCACTCTGGTACAAGTTGAGCTTGGTCTCATCTGTCCATAGGATATTGTTCCAGAACTGTGAAGGCTTTTTTGGATCTAATCTGGCCTTCCTGTTTTTGAGGCTCACCAATGGTTTCCATCTTGTGGTGAACCCTCTGTATTCACTCTTGTGAAGTCTTCTCTTGATTGTTGACTTTGACACACATACACCTACCTCCTGGAGAGTGTTCTTGATCTGGCCAACTGTTGTGAAGGGTGTTTTCTTCACCAGGGAAATAATTATTCGGTCATTCACCACAGTTGTTTTCCGCGGTCTTCCAGGTCTTTTGGTGTTGCTGAGCTCACCGGTGCGTTCTTTCTTTTTAAGGATGTTCCAAACAGTTGATTTGGCCACACCTAATGTTTTTGCTATCTCTCTGATGGGTTTGTTTTGTTTTTTCAGCCTAATGATGGCTTGCTTCACTGATAGTGACAGCTCTTTGGATCTCATATTGAGAGTTGACCGCAACAGATTACAAATGCAAAGATTACAAATGGCACACTTGAAATTAACTCTGGACCTTTTATCTGCTCCTTGTAAATGGGATAATGAATAAACACACACCTGGCCATGGAACAGCTGAGCAGCCAATTGTCCCATTACTTTTGGTCCCTTAAAAAGTGGGAGGCACATATTCAAACTGTTGTAATTCCTACACCATTCACCTGATTTGGATGTAAATACCCTCAAATTAAAGCTGAAAGTCTGCAGTTAAAGCACATCTTGTTCGTTTCATTTCAAATCCATTGTGGTGCTGTATAGAGCCAAAAATATTAGAATTGTGTCGATGTTAGGGCTGGGCGATTTTCCCCCCCAAAAAAATCTGTGATTTTTTTTTTTTTTTTTACTTTTTTTTTTTTTTTTTTTTTTGATAAAAAACTCGATTTAGGCCCCTTTCACACGAGGCGGATCCGTGCAGATCCGCCCCGTGAAGCTCCGCTTGCTCAGCGGGGATCGCTCCGTTGATCCCCGCTGAGCCGACGGATGACTGGGCGGTCCCCGCACACTGTGCAGGGACCGCCCTGTCAGAGCGCCGCTCTCCCCTATGGGGAATCGGATGACGACGGACCGTAGAGTCCGTTGTCATCCGATCCGCTCCGCCGTCGGAAGTAAAAATAGGGTTTTCCTCCGTCACACTTTGGCGGAGCGGATGTCAGCGGACATGTCTCCGCTGACATCCGTGCTTCCATAGGGGTACATGGAGGATCCGTTTCAGGTCCGCCTAAAAAACTGACAGGCGGACCTGAACGGACCTCCGTGTGAAAGGGGCCTTACGATTCGATTTTTTTTTTATTATTATTATATTAATTAAAATGCATCAACAAACAAAATTGCAAAGGCAAACCCTTTCTCTAACTGCAAAGTCAGTGTGCAACAAAGATTGTTAAACATCCAAATTATTAATACTGTATTTGGATTTAGCTAATAAAACAACAAAAAATCTTGAGGTTACTCTTAGAGTCCATTCACACAGGGGCAACACGACTTCCAGCGCGATTTTATGAGGCAACTCAGACACGATTTGAGAATGAATCACAGCGCGACCTGGAGCTACTTACAAGGCAACTCCAAGTTGCCTGCAGGACAGGAGACATTCCAGTGGCCAATCAAACAAGAATCAGCTCTGTGGGAGGGAGGGGGGAGGGGGGAGGGAGAGGTTTGCAGGAGAAATGTATGTTTTCTTCCTGGAGAGTTGCTCCTATTAAGACAGTGAGAGGCGACTCCCATTGAAATGAATGGTTACAGGTCGCCTAGGAGTCGGATTGAAGTAGTACAGGGACCTTTTTTGAAGTCGGAGCGACTGCAGTAGTGTGCATAAGGACGGCTCCATTAACTTACATTGATTTCTTCAGCCAGCGAGACCTGAGGCAACTAGGGGCGACCTGGGGCGATTTGGAGTCGGATCCAAAGACGCCCCTGTGTGAATGGGCTCTTAGGCTCCATGTACACAGAAGCTCAAAAACGGTTGTTTTTAAAGCAGCAGAAAAAGCTAGCTTTTATCAGCGTTTTTTTACTAGCTTTTATTAGCGTTTTTCAGTGTAGCTTCTTTTAGCGTTAAAAAAAAAAAAATTTCAATGGACCAAAAAACGCTAAACGCTCGCGGCCAGCGTTTTTGAGCGTTTATGAGCGTTTTTTGGCGTTTTTTTCTGCTGAAAAACTGCACTTTGAACGCAAATTTCTTGCGTTCAGAAAGCCCATTAACTCCACTGCTCATTAAAGCTAAAAAAATTTATGTGTACATGAACACATAGGCTAACATAGAGTGCAGTTAATGGGCTTTTTAAAAAAAACGCCAATAAACTGCAGTTTATCAGCTTCTGTGTACATGGAGCCTTAGTTGAATTGAACTGTGTCCATGCCTCACTGTGCCCGTGTCTCACTGTGCCCATGCTTCAATCACTGTGCCCGTACCCGATGCAGATTTTCATGGTATACGTATTTTACTGCTACACCGGTGGCCATTCCAGTATTCAAAAGCCGCGCCTCCTCCTCGTCTGTGATAGGCGGAACACTCAATTTCCCAGCATTCAGTGTTCCGCCTATCATGGTCATCCTCATAACACAGACGAGGATGAGAGGATGTCCGTGATAGGCTGAATACTGCCTGCTGTGAAATTGAGTGTTCCGCCTATCACAGACTACGAGGACTCGGGAGGCGCGGCTTTTGAACACTGCAATGGCGGCCGTCTGTCTGCATGACACGCTGATCGGGTAGGCAGACGGCGGCTGCAGCGAGTAGATGTAATTGGGGTAACGCTGCCCAGTGCCATTCCGGATACGCCCCCTGCAGTCCTGCTACGGAAACTTTGAAGGAAATTTTTTTTTTTTTAAATCAATAAAAAAAAATCGATTTTCTTTAAATCTGAATCGATTTGAGCTCAAAACTCGATTCAAGATTAAAATCGATTTTTTTTCCCAGCCCTAGTCGATGTCCCAATATTTATGGACCTGACTGTATGTGTGTCACACGGAATTCATTTATAGCTCAGTCAAAACATAAAGTAACCCCTTTACTGAAACTTGAAGTCCTCCCATATTATATGAAGTTCAAAAATAACATATTGGGTGCTTTGGTAACAGTAGGCTCTCAATTGAGGGGGGAAAGAAGCATTTCTAAAGAAATAATTGTATATGTAAGTCTGAGTGTAAAAAGCTTACTAAAATCACAACCCCTTTAACCACTTCCCGCCCGCCGGCCATCCTATGACGTCCTGGGCTTTGTGGGGCTATATCTGAATGATGGGTGCAGCTACAGGCATCATTCAGATATCAGCTTTTTCAGCCAGTGATTCCCTACACCATAAGAACGATCATAGCGGCTGTTCCACCACTTGATCATTCTTTCAGGAGGAGAGAGGGGCATCCCCCCTCCCGCCGCCCTCCGGTGCTTCTACCGTCTCACAGCTACGATCGGTGAGTCGGTGAAAGGATCCGCCAGCCCCGGATGTTTACCATAGAGATTTCCGGTGGACCAGATGGTCGCCGGAGTCTCTAGGATCGTTGGAGGCCGGGCGCGATGTTATGACGTCACGCCCTGCCTCTGCATTCAAACAATCGGCGCCGCCTTGGCTGGAAAGCCAGGATTGTTTTTTTATTTTTATTTCAGGCTTCCCAGCCTAGAGGTGAGATGTGGGGTCTTATTGACCTCATATGTCACTGTAAAGAGGACCGATCATGCCATATTTCTTTTTTTTAAAGTGTCAAACTAAAAAAAATAAAGTAAAAATATATATTTTTTAAAGCGCCCCTGTACGCAGAAGCGAACACATACGCAAGTCCCACCCACATATGAAAACCGTGTTCAAACCATACATGGTTCCAAAAAAAGTACTGTGCGAGATAAAAAGTTGTAACGACCGCCATTGTATTCTCTAGGGTCTTTGCTAAAAAAAATATATAATGTTTGGGGGTTCTATGTAATTTTCTAGCAAAAAAATTAAGATTTTTACATGTAGGAGAGAAATGTCAGAATTGGCCTGGGAGGCAAGGGGTTAATTTAAGAAGTACCCACTTTGTCTAAAATAAGGCATCATTTTTTTTATTTTAATTTCTTATAGACCTTTGAAGGACATAGAAATTCAGGCTTTCTTATAGTGTTTAGTCATACTGCTGCCTACAGGTGGTTGGGACGCAGGCAAACAAATTTTAAAAAATGCTGTAAGCCAGACCCCATATAATCCTTTTTGTACCCAGCATGCCTCAGTTGCGATACCTAAGGACACTAACTTTATTTTCAATAGCTTTCTTCCTTTTTTTTTTTTTTTAGATATTTTTTTCACTAAAGCCTAACTCCACGCTTTAATGTCCCTTTAAATAATTTATCTAGGCCCAGCTGGCCCATAAAAACTATTTATTGTGCTAAATGGTGCAATTGCGGGGCACGCCCTATTAAAGTAATACTAAACATACAGTGTTTAATTTATATTATGTCTTCTATTCCTGTATGTGGATGATGGCATTGTCGTTATTTTAATAATAAAAAAATAAAAATAAATCCACATGCCCTTATCCATATACAGCTGTTAGATGACGCAGATCTTTCCCAGCCTGTCTGCAGGCAAACATAAGCAGGAGGAGCTTCTAGTTCTCTGCTGCTGGTCACATGTTCAAAATAAAATAAAAAAACAGCCTTTTATATGCCGTATATGAAATCAAATCTGTATTATTTTGTAGAAATAACTTGGTGTGGGTGGATTTCTGCCAATCACAGGCTGTGTCACGCCCCTCACGCCTGTCTTAGAATAAGAGGGAGGTGAAGCCACCATTAATCTACATGTAATATCTCACCCCCATTGTGTTTAGCAGGAAAGAGTGTAGGCTGTCATTTACCATTGTGTATATGCCCACATGTGTGACTCTCTATAGTCACATGAGCTGCTCAGATGTACTAGGAAGGAAATGCTCAGCATAGAAACTCACTGAAAACTTAGCATGTGTAGATTTGCCACCACAGCTGCAAAATCCCTAGCTGAATTGGGGACATGAACAGAAGGTGGAGACAGAACAGCGGGATCAACCAGGTTTTTTTTTTTTTTGCAGAATACAGAAAACTTATCCCATAGTGACTGAGTGAGTATAAACAGCATGTAGTACACCATTTATAGATAGATGTTTTTTTCTTTTTTTTTATGATGCGTGTTTAGCGACAGTAACTGTATTTGGCCTTAGCTACATACAGTATACATTGCTATGTTCTAGTAGTGGGATGAGCTTGCCCAAACAAACGAAAGGGATGTAAATGTGAAGTTAGCCTTTAACCACTTCAGCCCTGGAAGGATTTGCCCCCTTAATGACAGGCCATTTTTTTGTGATACTACACTGCATTGCTTTAAATGACAGGTATGTCGTTTCGCACAATAGAGACGCCCTGCCACAGTATATATGCGGCACAATGTTCCTGACCGGCTCACGCACATATACTGCAGCGCAATGGCACTTCAGCGCGAAACCTGGTACGGGGTTCCCTTTAAGAGCCGCCAGAGGGCGCGCACGCAGCATGGTTGGGGACCTGCGTGCACGAGAGCCAGCACGGGGATTTGTGTGTGTGTGTGTGTGTTTAAACGTACAAATCCGTGTTCTGTCAAGGGAGAGGAGACATGTCGTTTGTTCCTACTCAGTAGGAAGAACAATATGTCTCTCCTCCTAGTCAGTCCTATCACCATACAGTTAGAACACAGAGAGGGAACACAAATTTAACCCCTTGATCGCCCCCTAGTGTTAACCTCTTCCCTGCCATTGACATTTATACAGTAATCAGTGCATATTTATAGCATTGATCGCTGTATATATGTCACTGGTCCCAAAAATGTGTTAAGTGTCCGATCTGTCCAGCGCAATGTCGCATTACCGCTAAAAACGCAGATCACCGCCATTAGTAGTAAAAAAATGCCATAAATCTTTCCCATAGTTTGTAGACGCTATAACTTTTGTGCAAACCAATCAATATACGCTTATTGCATTATTTTTTCTTTACCAAAAATATGTAGAAGAATACATATTGGCCTAAACTGATGAAGAAATTGTTTTAAAAAATAAAAATAAAAAAATTGGGGGTATATTTATTATAGCAAAAAGTTAAAAAATAGGATTTTTATAACAGCTTACCTGTAAAATCCTTTTCTTGGAGTACATCACGGGACACAGAGCGACATAGTCATTACTAATGGGTTATATAGATACCGTCAGGTGCTGGCACTGGCAACTTCCAAAACCGGAAGTACCCTCCCCTATATAAGCCCCTCCCATCCGGGAGCACCTCAGTTTTGTAGCAAAGCAATAAGTGTCCCCAAAGAGGGGTGGGAGCTCTGTGTCCCGTGATGTACTCCAAGAAAAGGATTTTACAGGTAAGCTGTTATAAAAATCCTATTTTCTTTTCCGTACATCACGGGACACAGAGCGACATAGTCATTACTAATGGGATGTCCTAAAGCAATGCCAAATGAGGGGGGGGATACACCATATATAAGCTGAGCGCTATCAGACATGAGGATCTTTTGCGGCCTGCAACACACTGCGCCCAAAGGCGACATCCTCCTGACTTCCAACGTCCACCTGGTAGAACCTAGTAAACGTGTGTACTGAAGACCATGTTGTGGCCTTACAGATTTGAGCCAGGGAGGCCTGGTGATGCACTGCCCATGAAGTTCCAACTGCTCTCGTGGAGTGCGCCCTAACTTTGAACGGAGGCGGTCTATTTCTCAAGCCATAGGCTTGTATTATGACCTGTCGAATCCACTTGGCTAAAGTAGATTTTGACGCTGCCTGACCCCTTCTGGGGCCTTCCGGCAGAATAAACAAAGTATCCGTTCTGCGAATCTGAGCAGTGGCTTTTAGATAAGCTTTAACTGCTCTTACTACATCCAAAGAATGCAATAACTTTTCCTCTACCGAAGTAGGTTTGGGGAAAAAAGAAGGAAGAACCACATCCTGGTTCAAATGAAACCTCGATACCACCTTAGGAAGAAAGGCTGGATGAGAACGTAACACTACTCCTGTCCTTATGGATAACCAGATATGGCTCCCTACAGGACATAGCTGCTAATTCCGACACTCTTTTAGCCGAACAAATGGCTACTAGAAAAATCAATTTCCTGGTGAGAAGCACCAAGGAAATGTGCTGTAATGGTTCAAATGGTTGTTTCTGTAGAACCGACAGAACCAAGTTTAGATCCCATGGACATATGGGAATATTAACCGGAGGACTAATACGCATCACTCCTTGTATAAAGGCTTTGACTAGTGAATGCGAAGCCAAGGGCCTTTGAAAAAATATTGACAAGGCCGAAATCTGACCCTTGATAGTACTCAAGGCAAGCTTCCTATCTACAGCCCATTGTAGGGAGTCCAGACTCCTACCTATTACGTACTTACGTGGATGCCATTTCTTGGCTTCACACCAGGCGATGTACGCCTTCCAGATTCTATAGTAGATCTGCCTGGATACCGGCTTCCTGGCATTGATCATGGTAGATACCACAGAATTAGAGAGCCCTCTCTTTTTTAGAATGTGGGCTTCAATAGCCAGGCCGTCAAACCTAGGGCTGGTAAGGAAGGGTGGTATATCGGTCCTTGCGAAAGCAGGTCCGGACGATGTGGGAGAGTCCAAGGACTCCCCACTGACATTTTACAATCTCCACGTACCACGCTCTTCGGGGCCACGCTGGAGCCACCAGAATCACTGGTTTCTTTTCTACCCTGATTCTGCGGAGTAATCGAGGTAACCATTGTGGCGGTGTGAATGCATATATCAGCTTGAACTGATCCCAAGGGAACACTAGGGCATCCGAGCCGCAAGCTAGGGGATCCCTTGTCCAAGAGACAAACCTGTCCCCCTTTGCGTTGAATCTGGATGCTAGAAGATCTACATCCGATGTTCCCCACCGCTGACATATTGTCCAGAAAACCTCGGGGTGAAGGGACCCTTCCTCTGGGCCTAATTTCTGGCGACTTAGAAAGTCCGCCTTCCAATTCTCCACTCCTGGAATGAATACCGCAGATATGGCTGGGACATATTTTTTCTGCCCATTTCAGGATGTAATTTACTTCCCTCTGGGCTGCACGACTCCTGGTGCCCCCCTGATGATTGATATATGCCACTGCTGTGGCATTGTCTGATTGAATTCTGACAGGGGACCCTTGGAGTTTGGATGTCCATGCTACTAGGGCATACCGGGCTGCTCGTATCTCTAAGAGATTGATGGGCAGGGCCTTTTCTGCATCCGACCATCTGCCCTGGAGAGACTATTGCTCCAGTACTGCTCCCCAGCCTATAAGGCTGGCATCTGTAGTGACCACCTTCCAAGAAATCGGACTGAAGGATTTCCTTTTTTCCAGATTCTGGGAAACCAACCACCAACGGAGGCTCTTGCGAACGGAAGGGGACAAGGACATTGTAAGTCTAGGCCTGAATCTTTTTGTTCCAGGCTGACAGTATGGCCCCTTGCAAATTCCTTGAATGGAATTGACCGTAGGGTACTGCTTCGAATGATGCCACCATTTTTCCCAGCAGCCTCATATACAGGCGTATGGACGGCTGTCTTTTTTGTACCCACTAAGTGGATCAAATCTTTCAAAGACAACACCTTTCCTCGAGGCAAGAATATTTCTCTCTGGCCTGAATCCAACCTTAGCCCCAAGTATTCCAGACTTTAGACTGGTTTTTAGGGCTGACTTGTCTCGGTTGATAATCCAACCGTGAGATTCCAGATACTTGATCGTCTTGTGAACGACCACGTCTAGTTTTTTCACTGAGTGGTCTATCAGCAACAAGTCATCCAGATATGCCATTATCATTACACCTTGTGTTCTTAGATTGGCCAATAAAGGGCCAGAATTTTTGTAAACACTCGTGGTGCTGTGGCCAAACCGAAGGGTAAGGCTCTGAACTGAAAATGGCGCCCTTCTACTGCAAAGCGTATAAATTTTTGGTGGACTGGAAAGATGGGAATGTGCAAATAAGCATCTTTGATGTCGATCGTGGCTAACCAATCCTCCCCTTGTAGGGCAGTGGCCACCGATCGGATCGACTCCATCGGAAAGACCTGATATACAGGAATTTGTATAGCCCTTTTAGAATTAATATGGGCCTCCCGTCCGCGTTTGCTTCGGGACTGTAAAGAGGTTTGAGTAAAACCCGAACCCTCATTCTTCCAGGGGAACCTCCATAATTACTCCTTGGAGCAATAGTTGTTCTAGTGCCAACAGGAGGGACTCTCTCTTCCGGGGATCCCTTGGCACGTTTGACCTCAAAAATGGGAAGGAGGAGAGTCTTTTAACTCCAAACTGTATCCCAAACCTACTGCGGAGAGCACCTATCTGTCTTGATCGTGTCCCGCCAGGTCTCTTGCGAACAACTGGAGTCCTCCCCCCACCCGACTGAGTGGGGGCTTCAATGAATTTAACTTTGGGGGAGGTTTTGTACCTCCCCTGACCCAGGGTTTCTCATTACCCTGCTACTGTCCCTGTTTTTTACCCCCGGGATTTTACCGAGGAGGCCGTCGGAACTGTTACACAGCCGATGCCCCAGGGACTGGAGAAGCAGGCCTCTTAAAGAGGGACCTCTAATTCTGCTTTTAACCGGCAAGAGCGTATTTTTACCGCTGGAAATTTTCTGGATATATTTGTCCAGGTTTTCCCTGAATAAGCGTTCACCATGAAATGGGACGCTAACCAGCCATTCTTTACAGGGAGCTTCAGCAGACCAGTTTTTGAGCCATAGGAGCCTACGCGTATGTCTATAGACAGCGTAAGGCTGGAGGCCTGATGGACTGAATCCTTTATGGCGTCAACCGCAAGGCCTAAGGCTCTAGGTAGATCAGCTAGGGCCAAGCCTGCTGATCTGTCAAGTCCCTCAAGACCTGTTTCAACTGATCCTTCACTGCTTAGCAGACCCCAATAGCTGCTACTGCTGGTTGTATCACCAAGCAGATTTTCATAAGGACTCCAATCTTTTATTTATTGGGTTCTTGAACATTTGGACATTATCCACTGGACATGTCAGTGATTTATACATACAAGAGATGGCTGCGTCCACTGTAGGGACCTTCCATTTTTTTATTTTTTTTTATTTATTTTTTGATTAACTTATCCTCCATGGGATAGACCACCGGAAATCTCTTGGGGGAATAAATATTTTCTCAGGACGTTCCCAATCCTGGTAAATGAGCCCTTTCAGTAAAGGGTGAAGTGGAAAAGAACAAACAGTCTGGGGGCTTCTAGCGACCCCAACGAGGATACAGTAG
Organism: Rana muscosa; assembly: GCA_029206835.1. Classification (NCBI taxonomy): domain Eukaryota; kingdom Metazoa; phylum Chordata; class Amphibia; order Anura; family Ranidae; genus Rana; species Rana muscosa. The sequence continues at coordinate 267,639,887 of CM055123.1, read as the reverse complement.
TGGTTGATGGTTCCGCAAGGTGCATTTTTAAATGCTGATCGGACCATGTTAGTCAGAGACTGAACCCATAATCTTTCAGCTTGAGATGCTGAGAAAAGGTTCCCCCACTGTTGATTCCTCTATAACAGAATCAACCTTATCCTGATCCCCTTCAGGCAGGTCGATCCCTGTATGGGACTGTTGCTCTGCTAACAGGCACTCTGAAGGAGGAGACGGAGATCGGGCGTGCTTTCCCTGACAGGGAGGCAGCGATAAATGTTGACAATCTCTCTCTAATCCTCCCAGAGCTGAGGAAAAAACCTCCTCTGTTACATACACAGGAGCAGGTGACTGAGGACAGCCACAGTACCAAGTACCCCTGCGGGGTCTCTACGGTCACTTACCTCTGAACTTCAGGGGAGACTGGTGCAGCAGAAGTATGCCCAAGATCCTCAGAGCCCGATGAGACCCCCTTCGCTTCCTGGAAGATTCAGTTCCGGAGCTTCTGGACGGCATATTCCTAAGCCTAAAGCTGAGGTATTCCAGCCGTAATACACCACTTTTACTGAGAATAGTCTAGCACAATTGCTGCTATATCACAGTTGGTGTCTACTAATGTGCCTTTCTAGGGGATGCCTGTATCAACCGCTTGCTGTATGCCTTTAAATGTTGCCAGCTCTGTCTCTGTACTTCATAGCCAGCTCACTACAATATTGTGTTTTTTTTTAAATTGCTGGGACGCCCGCACATGCGCAGAAGCGCTGCGGCGCGCACAGAGCGTCATCCCCCAGGCTCCGCCCCCTTTCCCGGCTCACCTCTATATATAGAGGCGCGTGCACGCGCACGCGCGCGGGCACGTGCGCCTTCGGCGCTAATTTCAAATATGGTAACAAGGGACAGGAGCCAGGGCCCCTCTTTGCCGCAGGCCGGGGGATGGACAAACACTGCAACATGGCAGAGGAAGCAGTTTCCTATAAGAGAACTCACCATCTGCCTGGACTTTGCTCTGCTGAGAAGAAGCTAGTCCACATGACAAGAAAACATTCCACAGCGGCCTCTAGTGGACAAACACAGGTACCGCAGTCTAATATATTAAATATATATATATAAAAAAATTTTTTTTTTTTTTTTTTTCTTGACCACCATTAAAAATTATTACATTTTTTTAGTAGTTACAGGCATGCACAGAATTTTGCGGGAATACCATTAGGTAACAGACAGAAAGACAAATTAGGCTTGGGGGTCCCCCAATAGAACCAAGTTCCTGGGGGCCCCCACTTACCTGTTCCCCGCCGCAGGACTTTGTTTGGTCCACAAAAGCCCAAACTTCACCTATCACGGCAGGCATTGTAATCAAACCTTCAGGGACCGGGTTCCCAAGGATTCCACTCCCCTGGACCTGTATAGCACCCTGCACAGAAAACATCTTGGTCGTGGGTATGACCAGAGCTCTGGATCCCAGGGTCCAGCTCTCCTAAGAGAAGCATTACAGGCAAAACCTTGCTCTTCTCTGCAAGGCCCGGGTACCGACCGTTTAGCTATGAAGCTTTTTTGGTCGGATCCGGAATAGCTTACTGAGGCCCAAAAGAACCTGTACGCAAGCTCAGTGAAAAACACATGTTTCTTCTTGGCCAACACCTTAGACACTGGCAAAAAACTGAGGTGCTCCCGGATGGGAGGGGCTTATATAGGGGAGGGTACTTCCGGTTTTGGAAGTTGCCAGTGCCAGCACCTGACGGTATCTATATAACCCATTAGTAATGACTATGTCGCTCTGTGTCCCGTGATGTACGGAAAAGAAATATATATTTTTTTTGTCTTTTAAAATTGTCGCTCTTTTTATGTTTTTTTTATCGCAAAAAATAAAAACCGCAGAGGTGATCAAATTCAACCAAAAGAAAGCTCTATTTGTGGGGAAAAAAAGGACGCAAGTTTCGTTTGTGTACAACGTCGCACGTCCGCGCAATTGTCAGTCAAAACAACGCAGTGCCAAATTGTAAAGTGCTCTGGTCAGGAAGGGGGTAAGATCTTCCGAGGCTGAAGTGGTTAAAGACTTCAATCAAGAGCCTTGAGTATCATCTTCCTTCTTTTTTTTTTTTAATCCAGCTAACTATATTCAAGGTTTCTATGCCACTGCTTGGGCTGATCTCTACATAGCAGTTATCTGAATTGGTGTATCCACAGCAACAGCATTTACTGGACTAGAAAATTATGGGGCTAGCATGGAATGTGACGTTTGGGCATTGAACTCTGCATTGTGGTGCTTTCCAGACCCTTTTGTACTGTATTATTTAGTCAGAGTGATTCCTTGATCCAGAACTCTGGCACAGCCTCTGGTGGGACCCTGAAGACAGGGCACTACCACAGAGTTGGCACTGTTTCCTTTCACCATGGTAAGGGTTAAGGGAATTGAGTGTTGACATTATCCGCAAGATGGAATATTGCATGCACGCACTTTGTGTTCTATACCGCAATGTTCAGCCTAAAGCAGTGATGGCGAATCTTGGCACCCCAAATGTTTTGGAACTAAATTTCCCATGGGATGCCAAGGTTTGCCATCACTGGCCTAGAGGAACTATCTTCCTGTTGCTGCTACTGCTCCAAATATCTAATTTCCAGTCTTTTTTCACTGCCCACCTACAGTGACTTGGTCCCCACTGGCCATCTGCAACCCTCATTAGCACCAGTTTTTCCACTATATGGTACAACATGTCTTCTTGAAGATGTTGCAACAGTTGACCCTAGACCACAATCTTCTACTGGTTCTGGGGACGTTTACCCTGTGATGGCCCAAATAAAGCCTGTAACGGGGCCTTCAATTTTAAACATGCCTGGCCCCTGTTGTTATGTCTGATTCAGATTTACCAATTCAGTTCTCACATTCTCCTGGAGAGGCTGTTTTTGACCCACCCGCAGATGTCTCTGATTTATGAGGGTTTGTTTCTAACCTAGTTAATGCAGTATGTGCTACTATGCATGTAGAGAATCTGCCTGCTTTTTTTAGGCCTGGGGTCTTTTAGATCTCACACAGCTGCAAATACCTTTCCATTTCCATTTTAGTCATTCCTCTATGAGTATTGGAAACACCCTGTAAGTTCTGAGCCCCACTGGAAATTCTGTTGAAGCTTTTCCCCTTTGTGAGCAAATACATTGCTTCACCATAAATTCTCCAGTAATGCACGTTAACAGGCATGCTACCAAATAGGTTGATAGTGTTCTCGCCTTTCGGCATGTGCAATTTGTTTCAGTCCGAATACAAATTCGGACAAATTTTTGGTTATTCAGAGATTCGGATGTATGCTAATCTCCGAATGAAATAGTAAGGCATAGTAAAGAATTTAGTTAAAATTTGACAAATTTGGTTTTGTTTAATTGATTTCTAACGAATTCCAAATTTTCAGAACTTTCGAATCGGTCGAAAAATTATCGAACAATTCTAATTCTGTGTGAAGAATAGCTGGTTGTTAAGAAGGGGGCGGGGAAGCCAGCCGTCGCGTCCTTAACAACCTATGAGTCATCAGCTGTCAGCTGCCTTCCCCACTGACAGCTGAAATGTAAACAAAACAATCCCGGCAATAGAAAAATTCCCAAAAAACAGCATGCAAACACAGTCCATACCAGGCCCTTTGGGTCTGGAATGTATTTTAAGGGGAACCACGGAAAAATTAAAAAAGACGGCGTGAGGTCCCTCCCCAAATCCATACCAGACACTTATACGAGTATGCAGCCCGGCTCCTGAGCAATACCAGGCCACATGTCCTCAACATGGGGGGTGTAGGTGTTTTTGGGGAAGGAGGGGGCCTCTGCCCCTCCACCCTAAAGCACTTTGTCCCCATGTTGATTGGGACAAGGGCCACATCCCCACAACCCTGGCTGGTGGTTGTGGGGGTCTGCAGGCAGGGGGCTTATAAAAATCTGGGAGCCCCTTTTTAACAAGGGGGACCCCCAGCTTCCACCCCCATGGTAATGAGTATGGGGTACATAGTACCCCTACCCATTCACCAAAAATGTGTAAAAAGGGAATAAAGACAAAGTCCCCCAATTTGTAACCACTTGCCGACCAGCCAGCGTCATACTGTGGCAGGTTGGCTCTATTACGCGAATCGCCGTACCTGTACATCGGTTTGTGTAATAGATACAGTGGGTGCGCACGTGATCGGTGGCTGCGATGTCCGCCGGCTACCCGCGATCGTTTTACAGAGAGCCAGAACAGGGATCTGTCAATGTAAGCAAACAAATCCCCGTTCGGACAGGGGAGTAGAGAGAGAGCGTCTCTTCCTAGTGATCAGGAACGTCGATCTCTCGCTTTCTCTCTCTTCTCCTCCAGTGGGTACACTCCCCCCACAGTTAGAAACACCTCCCAGGGAACACATTTAACCCCTTGATCACCACTAGTGTCAACCCCTTCCCTGCCAGTGTCAGTTATACAGTAATCATTGCTTTTTTTTCAACATTGTTGTTGTTTTTTTGTTAATAGCGCAAAAAATAAAAAGCGCAGAGGTGATGAAATCCCACCAAAAGAAAGCTCTATTTGTGGGGAAAAAAGGACATACATTTTGTTTGGGTATAACGTAGCTCGACCGCACAATTGTCCGTTAAATTGACGCAGTGCCGTATCGCAAAAAATGGCTTGTTCATTAACCAGTTGTCAACCGGCCGCCGTCAAATGACGGTGGCAGGAAGACACTGTTATTCTGGGCGGACGTCATATGACGTTGCGCTTTTAAAATCCACTAGGGGGCTTGCCCGCCGCATCACTGGGGACCCGATGCGTGTGCCCGGCGGCCGCGATGGCCGCCGGGCACCCGCAATTGCCCAGTAACCGAGCAGGACCGTGGATCTGTGTGTGTAAACACACCACAGATCCATGTCCTGTCAGGGAGAGGAGACCGATGGTGTGTCCCTTGTACATAGGGACACAGATCGGTCCCCTCCCCCCACAGTAAGATTTACTAATATGGAACACGTTTAACCCATTCCTTGCCCCTAGTGTTAACCCATTCCCTGCCAGTCATGTTTATACAGTAATCAATGCATTTTTATAGCACAGATCGCCGTATAAATGTGAATGGTCCCAAAAATGTGTCCGATGTGTCGCCGCAATATCGCAGTCACGATAAAAATCGCTGATCACCGCCATTACTAGTAAAAAATAAATAAAAATGCTATAAATCTATCCCCTATTTTGTGGACGCTATAACTTTTGCGCAAACCAATCCATATATGCTTCTTGCGATTTTTTTTTTTTTTTTTTTTTCACCAAAAATATGTAGAAGAATACGTATCGGCCTAAATTGAGGAAAATTATATAAAAAAAAAATTGCATATTTATTATAGCAAAAAGTAAAAAATATTGTGGTTTTTTTTTTTCAAACTTGTCGCTCTTTTGTTTATAGCGCAAAAAATAAAAACCGCAGAGGTGATCAAGTACCACCAAAAGAAAGCTCTATTTGTGGGGGAAAAAAAGGACACAAATTTTGTTTAGGTACAGCGTCGCACGACCGCGCATTTGTCATTCAAAGTGTGACAGCGCTGAAGGGGGTTTAAGTGCCCAGTAGGGAAGTGGTTAAGGGGGTAAATCCTTCTGGTCCTTAAGTGTTTTTATTTCCTTCCTTTTTTTTTATTTTTTTTTAAATAACTGGGTGTCGGCAATTGCAACCATGAGTCAATTAAACCACATGCCCCCCTTGCCCCAAAATGAAATAAAATGAAATCCGGGGACATATTTTTTTTTTTACTAGTAATAGCGGGAATCAGCGACTCTTTGGCCGTCGCCGCGCGCCTCGCAGCCTGTCAAGTCTTAAGCCCTGTACGCACGATTGGATTTCCGATGGATTTTTCCATCGGAAATCCGATGAAGCTGACTTCCATCAGTCTTGCCTACACACCATCAGTCAAAAATCCGACCGTCCCAAACGCCGTGACGTAAAACACTCCGACAAGCTGAGAAAAATGAAGTTCAATGCTTCTGAGCATGCATCGACTTGATTCTGAGCATGCGTGGGTTTTTTGTCCGATGGAGTTCCACACAGACGATCGGAATTTGCTATTGTTTTTTTTCCCATCCAAATTTAAAACATGTTCTATTTTTTCTCACCAATGGGGAAAAAGACCGATGGGGCCCATACACGATCGGTTTGTCCGATGAGAAAAGTCCATCGGACTGTTTTCATCAGTAAAACCGATTGCGTGTACGCGGCATGACTTTTCGGGTCTCGGCTACTACTGGGAAGATCACTCTGCCAGGGAAGGCAAGGAGATAAGCAGGCAGGCGGATGGCTAGGACTTGAGCCAAGGCAGAAGAACATGTAAGCGGGAGCGGAATGGGCGCCCGAAACTGAAGAAATATTCCCTCCGCTCCGACCAGCACATGATCATCAGAAAGGGGCACAGATAATGGGAAAAAAAAATACACCTCCCTAAGCTAGTAGGAGTGGCGGAGCAGGTGTGTAATTCTGATTTTTTTTTTTTTTCATTCTGCACTGACTGTCTTTGAAATTGCCCCAGCCCCTGTTCAAATCCAATCCGGGGACAAAACCGGGGACAGACTTGGTCCGGGGACAGTGTCCTCAATCCGGGGACTGTCCCCTGAAACCGGGGATGTCTGGTCACCCTAATGTTGAGGGCATGTGGCCTGATATGATTCAGGAGGGGGGGCGCTCCCCTCTTGTCCCCCCCCCTTTCCTGACCTGCCGGGCTGCATGCTCAGATAAGGGTATGGTATTCACTGGGGGGGGGGGGGCATTTTGTTGATCCTCTGTGCCCTCCCCTTGGTTGTTTACCTTGTTTCACATGGCTTTTTTTTTCATCTAGTCTTGATGAAGCATTCTTTCTTCAGATACTCTAATGTAGGATAGTCCTGCATCCATTGGACCTCTCGGTGACTATTGCCTACCTCTTCTTTTAGACTGCTTTTGATGCCTGGTCAGTCAAAGAGTTTCTCTGTTCCTTAAAGCATAATAAAAACAATAAGATTTTTGTACTTACTGTAAAGTGTTTTTCTTGGCTTCCCTTGAAGGACACGAGCCCTGCCTTTCTGTGTTCATTTGACTCCATTTTATTCTTCATACAGTTTCATAACTTTATTTTATATTTCATTCTGTTATATATTTTGTCCTGATTTGTCGACTGCAGTGGGTGAAGTTGCAGTTATTTATTTTTCGTACATCACGGGACACAGAGCGACTTAGTCATTACTAATGGGTTATATAGTTTACCTTCAGGTGCTGGCACTGCCAACTTCCAAATCGGAAGTACCCTCCCCTATATAAGCCCCTCCCATCCAGGAGCACCTCAGTTTTTTGCCAGTGTCTAAGGTGTTGGCCAAAGAGTAACATGTGTTTTCCTGGGCTTGCGTACAGGTTCTTTTATGGGCCTTAGTAAGCTGTTCCGGATCCCACCAAAAAAGCTTCATAGCGAAACGGTCGGTACCCGGGCCTTGCAACAGAAGAGCAAGGTTTTGCCTGTAATGCCTCTCTTAGGAGGGCTGGACCCTGGGATCCAGAGCTCTGGTCATACCCACGACCAAGATGTTTTTCTGTGCACGGTGCTATACAGGTCCAGGGGAGTGGAATCCTTGGGAACCCGGTCCCTGAAGGTTTAATTACAATGCCTGCCGTGATAGGTGAAGTTTGGGCTTCTGTGGACCAAACAGAGTCCTGCGGCGGGGAACAGGTAAGTGGGGGCCCCCAGGAACTTGGTTCTATTGGGGGACCCCCAAGCCTAATTTGTCTTTCTGTCTGTTACCTAACGGTATTCCCGCTAATATCTGTGTATGCCTATAACTACTGGAAAATGTAAAATTTTAATAGTAGTCAAGAAAAAAAAAAAGAGGACCGCGGTACCTGTGTTAAACCACTAGAGGCCGCTGTGGTCCATTTTTCTTGTCATGTGGATCTTTGGTTTTCTCAAGTCAAAAGATCCAGGCAGTTGGTAAGTTTCTCTGTGGGAATCCAGTTCCTCTGCCCTGTTGCTGCGCTCATCCACCGCACAGGCCCTCCGGCAAAAAGGGCCCTGGCTCCTAGTCCCTGCTTGGTTTCAAAAAAGGGCGCCAATGGCGCACGGGCGGACGCGTGCACGCGCCTCCTATGAAAAAAAAGGGGCGGGGCGGGTGGATGACGCTCGATGCGCGGCGCTTCTGCGCATGTGCAGGCGTCCCAGCATGTATAAAAGACACAGTACAAGTGTCAGCTGGATGCAAACAGAGCTAGCAACAAAACGCTGGCACACAGAGGCGGTTGATGCAGGCATCCCCATAGAAAGGCACTTTAGTGGACACCAGCTGGTATATAGCAGCAACTGTGTTAGACTATTACCAGCAAAATTGGTGTATGACGACGGGAATACCTCAGTTTTGTGCTTAAAGGATATGTCGTCCAGACGCTCCGGAAATAAGTCTTCCAGGAAGCCAAAGGGGTCTCCATCGGGCTCTGAGGATATTGGGCATGCTTGTACTGCACCAATCTCCCCTGAAAATTCAGAGGTCAGTAGCCGTAGGAACCCCACAGGAGTGCCTGGTGCTGCGGCTGTCCCCAGTCCACCTGCTCCTGTATATATAACAGAGGAGGTTTTATCCTCAACTCTGGGAGGATTGGAAGAGAGATTAACAGCATTGATCGCTGCTTCCCTGTCACAGGGAAAGCGCGTCCGATCTCCGTCTCCTCCTTCAGAGTGCCTGTTAGTGGAGGAACAGCCCCACACAGAGATCGACCTACCTGAAGGGGATCAGGATGAGGTTGATTCAGTTATAGAGGAATCAACAGTGGAAGAACCTTTCTCAGCATCTCAGGCTGAAAGATTATGGGTTCAGTCTCTGACTAACATGGTCCGATCAGCATTTAAAATGCCTCTGGCGGAACCATCAACCACTACGGTTTCCTCGCTGGGGTCGCTGAAAGCTCCCCAGGCTGTCTGTTCCTTCCCAATCCACCCTTTATTGGAAGGGCTTATTTACCAGGATTGGGAGCATCCTGATAAAATATTTACTCCCCCCAAGAGATTTCCAGTGATCTATCCCTTGGAGGATAAGTTCATAAAAAAATGGAGGGTCCCTACAGTGGACACAGCCATCTCTTGTGTAAATAAATCACTGACATGTCCAGTAGATAATGTTCCAATGTTCAAAGACCCAATAGATAAAAAATTGGAGTCTTTACTAAAATCTGCTTTCTCTACAGCAAGCATGGTGACACAACCTGCAGTAGCAGCGATTGAAGTCTGCCAAGCAATGAAAGATCAGTTGAAACAAGTCTTAAGGGACTTACCAGATCAGCAGGCTCTTGCCCTAGCTGACCTACCTAGAGCCTTGTGTTGCGGTGGACGCCATAAAGGATACAATCCAATAGGCATCCCGCTTTACGCTGTCTGTAGACATATGCGTAGGCTTCTATGGCTCAAAAACTGGTCTGCTGAAGCTCCCTGTAAGAAATTGCTGATTAGCTTCCCATTTCATGGAGAACGCTTATCTGGAGATGATCTGGACAAATATATCCAGAAAACTTCTGCCGGTAAAAGTACACTCTTGCCGGTTAAGAACAAGGGTAGAAGTCCTTCTTTTAAGAGGCCTACTTCCCCAGTCCCTGGCACATCGGCTGTGAAACAGTTCCGACGGCCTCCGCGGTCAAATCCAGGGGGCAGAAATCAGGGACAATCACAGGGTAACAAGAAACCCTGGGTCAAGAGAGGTACAAAACCTCCCCCCAAGTCATGAAGGGTTGCCCCCACTCAATCGGGTGAGGGGAAGACTTCAGTTGTTCACAGAGACCTGGCGGGACACCATCAGAGACAGATGGGTGATCTCCGCAGTAAGTCTGGGATACAGGCTGGAGTTAAAAGACATTCCTCCTGCCCATTTTATAAGGTCAAACGTGCCAACCGATCCCCAGAAGAGTGGATCCCTCCTTCTGGCACTAGAACAACTATTGCTCCAAGGGTAATCATGAAGGTTCCCTTGGAAGAAAGCGGGTTCGGGTTTTACTCGAACCTTGTCACAGTCCCCAAGCCAAATGGGGACGTGAGGCCCATATTAAATATAAAAGGGCTAAACAAGTTCCTACATATCAGGACTTTTTCGGATGGAGTCGATCCGATCGGTGGCCACCGCCCTACAAGGGCAGGAATGGTTAGCCTCGATCGACATAAGGGATGCTTATTTGCATATTCCCATCTGTCCGGCCCACCAGAAATTTCTACGCTTTGCAGTAGAAGGGCGCCATTTTCAGTTCAGAGCCTTACCTTTCGGTCTGGCCACAGCACCACGAGTGTTCACAAAAATTCTGGCCCTACGATTGGCTAAACTAGGAACACAAGGTGTAACGATAATGGCATATCTAGACGACTTGTTGCTGATAGACCACTCAGTGAAAAAAAAACTAGAAGTGGTCGTTCACAAGATAATCAAGTATCTGGAATCTCACGGTTGCATTATCAACCGAGACAAGTCAGCCCTAAAACCAGTCAAAAGTCTGGAATACTTGGGGGCTAAGACTGGATTCAAATCAGAGAAAGATTTTCTTACCTCCAGAGAAGGTGTCGTCTTTGAAAGATTTGACCCACTTAGTGGGTACAAAAAAGAAAACCATCCATACGCCTGTGTATGAGGCTGCTGGGAAAAATGGTGGCTTCATTCGAAGCAGTACCCTACGGTCAATTCCATTCAAGGAACTTGCAAAGGGCCATACTGTCAGCCTGGAACAAAAAAGTTCAGGCTTTAGACTTACCAATGTCCCTGTCCCCTTCCGTTCGCAAGAGCCTCCATTGGTGGTTGGTGCCCCAGAATCTGGAAAAAGGGAAACCCTTCAGTCCGGTTTCTTGGAAGGTGGTCACTACAGATGCCAGCCTCATAGGCTGGGGGGCAGTACTGGAGCAATGGTCTCTCCAGGGCAAGTGGTCAGAAGCAGAGAAGGCCCTGCCCACCAATCTCTTAGAGATACGAGCAGCCCGGTATGCCCTAGTGGCATGGACATCCAAACTCCAAGGGTCACCTGTCAGAATTCAATCAGACAATGCCACAGCAGTGGCATATATCAATCACCAGGGTGGCACCAGGAGTCGTGCAGCCCAGAGGGAAGCGAATTGCATCCTGGAATGGGCAGAAAGATATGTCACAGCCATATCCGCGGTTTTCATCCCAGGAGTGGAAAATTGGAGAGCGGACTTTTTAAGTCGCCAGCAATTATGCCCGGGGGAATGGTCTCTTCACCCCGAGGTTTTCCAGGCAATATGCCAGCGGTGGGGAACACCGGATGTAGATCTGCTAGCATCCAGATTCAACGCAAAGGTGGACAGATTTGTGTCTCGCACAAAGGATCCCCTAGCTTGCGGTTCGGATGCCCTAGTGTTCCCTTGGGATCAGTTCAAGCTGATATATGCATTCCCACCGCGATTAATCCACAGAATCAGGGTAGAAAAGAAACCAGTGATTCTGGTGGCTCCAGCGTGGCCCCGAAGGGCATGGTACGCGGAGATTGTAAAAATGTCAGTGGGAAGTCCTTGGACCCTCCCACATCGTCCGGACCTGCTTTCGCAAGGACCGATATACTACCCTTCCTTACCAGCCCTAGGTTTGACGGCCTGGCTATTGAAGCCCACATTCTAAAAAAGAGAGGGCTCTCTAATCCTGTGGTATCTACCATGATCAATGCCAGGAAGCCGGTATCCAGGCAGATCTATTATAGGATCTAGAAGGCGTACATCACGTGGTGTGAGGCCAAGAAATGGCATCCACGTAAGTACGTAATAGGTAGGATTCTGGACTTCCTACAGTGGGCTGTACATAGGAAGCTTGCCTTGAGTACTATCAAGGGTCAGACGGCCTTGTCAATATTTTTTCAAAGGCCCTTGGCTTTGCATTCATTAGTCAAAGCTTTCATACAAGGAGTGATGCGTATTAGCCCTCCGGTTAGTATTCCCATATGTCCATGGGACTTAAACCTGGTTCTGTCGGTTCTACAGAAACAACCATTTGAACCATTGCGGCACATTTCCTTGGTTCTTTTCACCAGGAAATTGATTTTCTTAGTAGCCATTTGTTCGGCTAAAAGAGTATCGGAATTAGCCACCTTGTCCTGTAAGGAGCCATATCTGGTTGTCCATAAGGACAGAGTAGTATTACGTCCTCATCCAGCCTTCTTCCTAAGGTGGTATCGAGGTTCCATTTGAACCAAGATGTGGTTCTTCCTTCCTTTTTCCCCAAACCTAGTTCGGTAGAGGAAAAGTTATTGCATTCTTTGGATGTAGTAAGAGCAGTTAAAGCTTATCTTAAAGCCACTGCTCAGATTCGTAGAACGGATACTTTGTTTGTTCTGCCGGAAGGCCCCAGAAAGGGTCAGGCAGCATCAAAAATCTACTTTAGCCAAGTGGATTCGACAGGTCATAATACAAGCCTATGGCTTGAAAAGGAGACCGCCTCCGTTCAAAGTTAGGGCGCACTCCACAAGAGCAGTTGGAACTTCATGGGCAGTGCATCACCAGGCCTCCCTGGCTCAAGTCTGTAAGGCCACAACATGGTCCTTAGTACACACGTTTACTAGATTCTACCAGGTAGATGTCAGAAGTCAGGAGGATGTCGCCTTTGGGCGCAGTGTGTTGCAGGCCGCAAAAGAGCCTCATGCCTGATGGCGCCCAGCTTATGTATAGTGTATCCCTCCCCTCATTGGGCATTGCTTTGGGACGTCCCATTAGTAATGACTAAGTCGCTCTGTGTCCCGTGATGTACGAAAAAGAAAAAGGGATTTTTATAACAGCTTACCTGTAAAATCCTTTTCTTGGAGTACATCACAGGACACAGAGCTCCCACCCCTCTTTTTGGGACACTTATTGCTTTGCTACAAAACTGAGGTGCTCCCGGATGGGAGGGGCTTATATAGGGGAGGGTACTTCCGGTTTGGAAGTTGCCAGTGCCAGCACCTGAAGGTAAACTATATAACCCATTAGTAATGACTAAGTCGCTCTGTGTCCCGTGATGTACTCCAAGAAAAGGATTTTACAGGTAAATAATTTGACTAGTCACTACAGTGGGTAATTGTAATGGTCTACACCCACTTAAATATTTTTTCCCCAAAAAATGTTTTCGCTTTAAATTGATCTCCCCATTATTACATTCCCAAAGTGCAATCTGCTTATTTTACCAATGATGTAACAATCTGAAGCTTTCTGCTTACAAAATAAAAATCTGTCTATTTTCAGACTGCCTTTCTGTCCTGCAAATTTGAGCAACAAATTTACATTTTCTTCTTTTACGAGGTCTGTTCCCAAAGTTCAAGTTGCACACAAGTGTCAAAAATAAGCAAATTGTGTTTTTTCTCTGTGTTGTCTCGCAGGAAAGCTGATGCAGCATTTATTAGCTGCAATACAATTCGACAAAACCGTGAAATTCCAAGTATTTTAGATCTTCTTTTTCATAAGAGATGTACAGTCTTGCTACTGAACACACAACAAAAATAATTAACTTAAGATTTAAGTTGTATTCTCCTCACACTTTGCTGTATTGGCTGCAAGTTCTACTTCTCTCATTAATTATTGAAGACATGGTCTGCTCATTGTTTCTTGAGGCCCCATGTGAAGGAAGTAATCACTAGAAATTTGTAAAATCCTGGATGGTCAGGGTTCAGATAACTTTGTCCCTATGTAGGGAGCACTGAGCTTTGCTAATTGGCAGGCAATAGCTGTTACTGTGCAGAGGGCATACCGGAGATCTGCTCTCATACAAATTACATCAGCCTGCTGATGGGATTTATAATTTGCGCCTGGCAATTGAGCTTGTTTTAATAAAAAAAAAAAGAAAGAAGAAGAGTAAGAGTAATAAATGTTAGTAAGCACCCACTGTTAAACTTTTTTGTTTTCACACAAGTGCAGTTGAGAAACTTTTTTTGTTTGCTGCTGTCAATAGAATAACCCATTAAAAAGAAAAATGTATGGAAACGTATTTTAGAATTATGGTGGTTACAGAATGATGGTGGTTACAGCAGAACATAAGGATTTTCACAAAAAAATAATTATTACAGAGGTAGCAATTTTTGCATCAGTCCACTGGGCAAGGTTCAGTGGCTGATAATATCCAATATTTATTCAGCCATGTGTCTAATGGAAATACTACCATCCTTTTTTTTTATCATTCTTCAAGCAACGAGCCATACAACTAACACCCATGATAGTATCTAGTATTCCAGAAGCTGGAAAATACATTGGTTGGCTGAATTTATATTATTTTCAGCTAAGAGATCAGATTAGTAAAAAAAAAAAAAAAATCTTTGATTCATACCTTATTACTACTTCTGCACAACTACAACATTTAAAATCCAAGGTGCTGGATTTCTTGCACTTGGTGTCAGTTAATTGATTTTCACTAGGTGCACCAGTGGGCTTTTTTTGAGGCTGGGTTCACACTATTGCGAATTGGATGTGGGTTTCACCGCATCTAATTCGCATGACGGGAGAGTGTGACCGGCTCTCCATAAAGCTGGTTCACACATCTCCGGGGCGGTCGCGAAACGCACAGCAGAAGGATCCTTTGCATCTTTGGCTCCGATTCAGGTCCAAATTCAGCCAAAAATGTGGACCTAATTTGGACCTGAAATGGTGAACAGCACCGGACCCCCTTCTGTGCCCCGCAACACACATAGTGTATACCTGTGGCCGCCCGTCTATTAAGGTAAATGAGTGCTGCCCCCCCCCCCTGTCTATAGACGCCTCCCCTATCCATGTGTTCGGCCCCTTTCATAGATTCTAATGCAGAGGGGCTGTTTTTTTTTTTTTCTTAACCACCGATTAGTGCCAGTCTAATAGGCTTCAATATAGTGGACTCGGGTCGCAGAGAGTGCGCTCTGAGCCCACCCAGGTGTGTTACAACAGTTAATCAATATTTGCTGTTGTAACACTGATCCTTCTCCCGGAGAATCAGGAAGTGGGGTTTCACCGGTCACCTGATTGGCTGAAAGGACAGGCGACTCTATTGGATGCCTAGGAGGAGGAAGGGAGGAGCTGGAAGCCGACATGGTGAGAGGACTATCGGAGCCGAGCCGCTGCACCACGCTGCTTGCCACCCACCAGGATGGGTGTAAGTGGTGGGGGTGGGTGCCACTTGGGGGGATGGGTGGTTGTTTGCCCGCCCTCCCCAAAAAAAAAAAAACACCAGCCGCCACTGGTGTATACTCAGCCTAAAGCAGTATTTTAGAAAGAGCGCATGCGTGGGCGGCCGGAGCGGATGCAAGCTTAGATCGCTCCGCACACTCCTGGCACTTAGAGCCTTCATCAGCAGCCCTCATATCCCGCTCGTCCAAGCACAGCACTGGGACGGCGGACACGTATCGCGGGGACACACTACATGTATACCCGATCGTCGGGGAGGACCTACGGCGGCAGTTCCTACCCGCCTCGTGGTTCAGCCAAAGGATTCAAGATGGCGTCCAGCGCGAGTTCTATCCAGGCAGGAAAGGGACAGCAGCAGCCTCAGTTACAGGAGAAGAAGGGACAGCCATCTCCCAACGGATCGCTCTGCATGGGCTCATCCGCAGCCATCCGATCCTCAGGTGAGCAGACAGACCATCCCTGTCCATCATCTAGCCCTGCCAGATCTCTGACACAGGCTTCCCTGCCATCTCCAAGCCCTGCTTCCCATGCCTCTTCTGCCCTGGAAAGAGATATGGCAGATGTTTTCCTCAGCCAGGATAGTGGCCAAGATATAGATCCTGACAGTCCTTAGAGATCTCCAGATCCCCTGCCTGCACCATTACCATATTCTCCAGATACTATTCTCCTTGCTCGCTTTGCGGACATGTTGAAAAAAGAGTTGGAGAAAGCCACTTCTAAATTGGCTTCTGACATTAAGCAAGATTTTCAGAATCTGGGATGTCGTTTAGACCGTATTGAATCCAAAGTTGATGACACTGTCCATAGAGTGGCGCAGAATTCTACCATGATTACTGAACTCCACGATCGTTTGGAGGATGCTTACACTAGAATTGACGACCTTGAAAATCGTGCCAGGCGATATAATTTCCGTATCCGTGGGTTACCAGAAACGGTTAAAGATTTCAGTTCTATAGCTTCTTCCCTGATGCAATCGGCTGTTCCAGATATTGACGAAGCACACATGGAGATCGATCGAATTCACAGAGCCCTGGTTTCTCTAAAACCGGACGGCCCTCCCCGAGATGTGATTGTGAAGCCTCACTTTTTCAGGATCAAGGAAGCGGTCATGAGATATGCTAGAGACCACCCAGATCTGGAAGTTGAAGGATATCAAATCCAAATATTTGCGGATATTTCCCAAGCTACCATTCAAAAACGAAGAGCATTTAAACCGCTGTTATCCCCTCTGATTCAACGTGATATTCGCTATCGCTGGAACTATCCTTTCCGTTTGCAATTCACATATAACAATAGATCATATGCCTTTTCTACGTTCGCCGATGGTGAAAAGATCCTACTGAAGTTGGGATTTATCTCTCATAATCCCTCATCCCAAGACCCATTAAGATCCAACGGCCCTCCTCCTCCGCTTTCACCTCTTTGGTCTTCTCCGTCTTCAAGGAAAACTGCAACTTCACGCCGAGACACCTGAAGATTCCTGACTGTTACATATTGTCTTTTTCCCCCTCTTTTTTTTTTTTTATAGCAATAGCCTCTCAGTGGTCCCCTCACGGGACATTAGCTATTGCCTAAGTTTGGTTAACATTTTTTAGATACCATACATCTGGCATCTTTTACCTTCTAAGTCGTTCTAGTTTTGTTGACCTTGGGACCTATTATTTGTCTTGCAAAATATTTGCTATGCTTCTACTTATTACTGGTCCATTATACATATACTTTTTTTGCTTTCTTTTGTTTTGTTTTCCTGTTTTATATTGTCTGCTCAGGAAAATTTTAAACGGGCACTTTATTTGATATACCATATTTGTGCCGGGAGGCGGCTATGCACTCTCCCTACTTGTCGGACTCTCCCCATTCATTACTATTGGTGGAGACTCCCACACTTCCAGAACCGGGATTCTGGACTACGTGGTTACAATATATTTTGTTTCAGTTGTTTCAGTTGTTTAATTTGTTTTGTTCATGCTATACTCCTTGATACTGGGCGTTTCTATGCCCAAGTATCGACTATTCTCTTTTCTTTTTTCTATTTTTTCTACTTTTAACCTTTTTTCCTTTTCTTCCCTGAGGGTCAGCCGGAGGTTCCCTTGGTTGCCTGAGATGCCTATACATTGGTGTTGGTTGGTGAGTTTGTCTATTACAGCCGTTTTTGTCTTTTACCATGTCCATGTTGACTGATCCCACTGGAACCATACGACTGCTTTCTCATAATGTCCAGGGATTGGGCTCTCCATCTAAGCGTATTAAGGTGTTTAATTACTACAAGTCACTGGGTGCTGATGTTGTAGCTCTTCAGGAAACACATTTTGCTTCTTCCTTCACTCCCCGTTATATACATAAAAACTATCCCGTTTGTTATTTTGCTAATGCCAGGGAGAAAAAACGAGGGGTGGCGTTATGCTTATCGCGACGTCTATCGTTTACTGAAACTGAAGTACTGAGGGACCAGGAGGGGAGGTACTTATTGGTGAAGGGACACTTTGGGGGTAATTTAGTGACATTTTTGGTCTATTGTGCCCCCAACACGAACCAGGTAGCGTTCTTTGATTCCTTACTCCGATCTTTGGCACCGAAGTTTGAAGGAGATGTAATCTTAGCTGGTGACTCTAATTTAGCGTTAGACCATATACTAGACAAATCTCATCTATCACAACTTCAGTCCCCTCCTAAACAAAGCCGAAAACTTGCTCAGCTGTTGCATCATCATGGCCTGGTTGATGCTTGGAGAGAGGCTAACCCTACCACTAGAGACTATTCCCATTTCTCTAGAGCTCATAATCGTTATTCACGTATTGATCATGTATTTCTCCATTCGGGACTATTGCCTAAATTGACAGCAGCCAAAATTGTGTCGGCACCCTGGTCTGATCATGACCCTGTGGTGGTTATGTTTTCAAACTTGACGATCAAGTTGGCTAAATCTCACTGGAGGCTTAATGAATCTATACTCAGTAATGAATCTTATTGCCTAGATATTATTACTCACCTTAAAACTTACTTTGCTATTAATAAAGCAGAAGATACTACTCCTGCTATTAACTGGGCAGCACACAAAGCTTCAGTGCGGGGTTTCTTGATTCAGTTGGCATCCAGACTTAAAAAAGCCCACGAAGAAGTGATTTTGGTCAAAACTAAGGAATACGAAACTTTAGTTACCCAACATAAACGTTCCCCACATCCGGACTTGTTGCTTAAACTTGAACAGGCCCGTACAGAACTTAATATTTGCCTCACTACTAAAGCGGAAAAAAGCCTACGCTGGACTAATCATAAATTTTTTACCTGGCGTGACCGGCCGGGTTCCTTACTGGCACATAAACTTACCCCAAACATGCACAGGCTGCTCTCCCGAAAATTAGACTCTCAAGGGGCAATCTTTCCCAAAATCCTCAAAAGATTCTTAGTGAATTTCAAGATTTCTATACTAACCTATATACCCCGGCCCAGGGTCATGTGTCTTCTTCTATTAGTGACTTCCTACATACCTTATCTCTGCCGTCTCTCACAGAATCTCATAGAGAACGTATGGACCAACCCATTACATGTGAAGAAATATGTAACACTATCAAATTGTTGTCTTTACATAAATCGCCTGGCCCTGACGGTCTTCCTAATAATTATTATAAAACGTTTTCTGAACAATTGGCTCCTCATATGGTTCTCTATTTCAATTCCTTGCGAGGCGGTGGAGAAGTTCTTTTAGACGAAAATAGGGCTTACATTAGTGTCATACCGAAACCAAATAGAGACTCTACTGATATTCTTAATTACCGCCCTATATCGCTGATCAATTGTGATCTCAAAATTCTGACGAAATTATTAGCTTTGCGGCTTGGTGCTTTTCTGCCACAGTATATCCATAAAGACCAATCTGGCTTTATAAATCAACGCCAAACGCTAGACCAGATTCGCCGATCTATAACATTGATTTCTGC
Source organism: Rana muscosa (assembly GCA_029206835.1). Lineage (NCBI taxonomy): Eukaryota > Metazoa > Chordata > Amphibia > Anura > Ranidae > Rana > Rana muscosa. Next base: position 267,620,883 of record CM055123.1, on the reverse strand, counting down.
AGTTCGATCTAAATGGGATGCCCCATGGTCTAGGGAATTACTGCTGCTTTCATTGGATCTTCATAAGGCCTTTGATAGCTTGAATTGGGACTACTTATTTGCCACCTTAAAGGCCTTTGGATTTGGTTCTACCTTTATCACCCTATTACAAACAATATATAGCAATCTGTCGGCCCAGGTCTCCATTCGAGGTTATAGATCAATTTAATTTCCTATCCGACGAGGGACAAGAGAGGGTTGTCCACTTTCCCCATTGCTCTTTGCGTTAGCAATTGAACCCTTAGCTGTTGCAATTCGATCCCACCCCAAAATACATGGAGTATGCTGTGGGCAACAAGAGCATAAATGCTCCCTTTTTGCTGACGACGTCCTCATGTATGTCACTAACCCTCAAGTTACTCTACCTAATCTACTAGCTCTATTTCGTCAATTTTCCCAGTTCTCAGGGCTTTCTTTAAATACTCAGAAGACTATGGCTCTTAATATCTCTTTAACCCCCTCGATGGAACGGAATCTACGAACTACATATAACTTTCAATGGGCGACACACTCCCTTCCGTACCTAGGTGTTCAGCTGACGCCTTCAATTAACACTCTATATCGGGCTAACTATCCTCCACTGTTTCGCCGTCTCCGAGAAGATCTTCAACGATGGGCAGACTATCCCTTATCCTGGTTTGGTAGAATCAATTCCATTAAGATGACATTTCTACCCAGGATACTTTATTATTTTAGAACTCTTCCAATTGCAGTCCCGAGGGGAGATTTACAACAACTACAATCGGATGTTCTCCATTTTATTTGGGGTAATAAAAAACCTCGCATAAACAAACTGACGTTATTTGTCTCGAAACCATGTGGTGGGCTTGGCCTCCCTGATTTACAAGCTTACTATCAAGCAGCTCAAATAACACAGCTTTCCTACACAACAGCTAAGGGGTCTCCACCCCTGTGGGTTTCTATTGAGGCTCTTTCGTGCCATCCTTTTAGTATCGGATCACTAATGTGGCTCCCAAGCCGCCGCCGCCCCCCCATTTTGTGCCCCACCCTGTCTCACTCCCTAGCGGTTTGGGACAGAGTGCGACGTCGTAGATGCCTATCGTCTCCACATACCCCACTAGCCCCCTTGTTCTGTAATCCTGAGTTTTCTCCCGGCCTGACTCCATTGTTATTTCAATGGTGGCTTAATAAGGGACTTCTTAGGATAGGAGACTTTCTTGATGGAGATCGGCCACTCTCTTTGCAATATTTTAAAGACACGCTGCAGATGCCCTCTAGTGAATTGTTTAGGTACAATCAGCTTATTTCCTTTATACGTTCTAAACTTAAAATGTTAGACAGACCTTTTACACTTACAAATTTTGAATTATCTTGCCAAACGAGGGGCCTCCTACGGGGACGGATTTCTGCGGTATATGCTACCCTTACTAACCCGAATACTAAACTCCCTTACATGATTCAATGGGAACGGGATTTAGATACCACTTTTGATTTGGCTGAATGGCAGGATATTGCTTATGCGTTATCTAAAGTATCAATTAATACGACATTAATTGAAGCTAACTATAAAACTCTCCTTCGCTGGTATTTGGTTCCAACCAGGGTCGCTAGGATGCATCCATCTGCATCCCCCACCTGCTTTAGAAAATGTGGCCAGATGGGTACAATGTATCACGTTTGGTGGAAGTGCCCCAACATCACTAGATTCTGGATTCGGATATTCAACCTGGTATACTCTGTGACAGGAATTAATATCCGTAGATCCCCGGAGGTGGCGCTTTTCCAAAGGCTTCCTGAAGGGGTCCCTAAAAAATCGAGGAAGCTAATTATATACATACTTTTAGCTGCCAGAATAACCATTGCTAAATATTGGAAGCAGTCGATGGTTCCTCTTGATTCTGTGAAGAATAAGCTCAACTGGATCATGGTTAATGATAGACTCACCTGCATCCTCCGCAACACTACTAAGAAATTTGATCTGATATGGGATCCGTGGATACGATACATCTCTCCATCCTAATACACCTCTGGCTGACCCTCTCTTCTTCTCTCTCCCCCCCCCCTTTTTTTTATTTTTTTTATTTTTACTTTTCCTCCCTTTTCTTCTCTTCTCCTTCTCTCTTTTCTTTTTTTCTTTTTTTTTTCTTCTCCTTTCCTTTTCTCCTCTTTTTCATATTTACTGCTTATCAGATATATTTTTATAGATACAGGATGTCCTAATAATACATATACTTCCAGGTTGCTGATACTCGAGAGAAGGTACACAAGAGAACCCCCCCCCTTTTTTTTTTCTCTTTTTCCTTTATCCCTCCCCCTCCCCATTCCCTTCCCACTCCACATTCCCTTCCCACTCCACATTTTCTTCCTTTGCTTCCTATACTGTACCTTTTCCCTGTGCTATATCCCTTCCTAATATTGCAGGCCTAAATGACTCATTGGGACTTTATGTAGTTAGTCCCCAACAAATCTGAAGCATACTTCATGATCTGATCATTAATAACTCTTAAATTTCTATGTTATTTCACTCTGTCAATCTCACCACTATTTCCATCAATAGTGTTCTATATTGCATTTCTCAATTTATCATGTTGAAGTGGTGTATTTCTGTTTATCCTGATGGAAGGACATTTGGCGGCTTACGCTTACTTTCTCATTTGCAAACATTGTTGATTATTGAATGTATTCTTTAAGACATCGTCTTGTCATTTGATTAATAAAAAATATTGAAAGTAAAGCAGTATTTTACCCAAAACCAAAACTGGAATATATTGCAGCTGATCAATAATTAGACTTTTTTCCTTTTTTTTTCCCTTTCTTTTCACCTGGTGATCTGGCCAGTAACACACCTCCTGTATTAGAGTCCCCCCCCCCCCTCTGGATGAAGGAGAACAGGTGGCACCTTGGACAGCAGCATTGCAGGTCTGGGAGGAGGGGAGTGTCCGGTGTACTAGCAGATTTAAATACACAAACGTGTTAAAGTCAAATTCTAGCTTATATTTTAGAAGCAGCAGTTACAGTAACAGTTTTTTTCTTTGGAAATAAAGGTGTTGCATAAATAAAAACTGATCATTGTTAACACTACTGCTAGTGTTAAATGATTTCTCATTTCTGTAACATTCTACTGGAATGCTTGTTATTTTGAAAAACAGACTTGCTGGCTGCATCACCAGATGAAAACGGAAGAAAGAAAGACAAAAAATATGAATGAAGCCATCACATCTAAGAAATGTTAAGCTGCAATGTAATAATTGTTTGCTTTTGGGTTTAATACCACTTAAAATCTCTGTATCCCACGTTACATGTTGCTATCTATTCTTTCTCTTTAGGCTCTGACTGGTGAACTGCACCGACCAATATTGGCTGTATATGTAAACCAGACTGCTTGCTGGCTGCCCTACGTTATTTTGATTTTAATTATCCTAAGAGTTATAGTTCAACTCAGAATAATTGTACCAAATTATGGGTTTCTGTTCCAGTTCAGCTGAGTTGCACATTTTCCACCTTCCTCTGGGTGTCGTTGTCACCGCAGGTCAAGGTTGGAACTGCAGCTGGCTGGTTGTATTGGGTACCTCTTGCCCAGAATCAGCTCAGTGGGATTGGTCAACCCTGCTGTGCATTCTGGGAGAGGTTACTTAAGGGGCAGACACCGTTTTGGCGGGGTCTTCCGATCCTGACCTGATGGCCCTCCTGGCCTCAGTAATTTGTTAGCAGTCTTCTGCCTTGGGGCCTGCAGACCCCCCTGAGGCTCCGTTGCTGAGAGTAGGCCCAGGAGTTGCTGGGGCCTACTGATCCAGAGATGGTCCTGTGTCGCCTTGCCTGCGGGAAGGGACCGAGCAATTGAAGACTCAATTGGAGGACGCATCCGGATAAAATCTACCTCACAGTGCTGCCGGCCTGGCTGAAAGATCCTGGCAGTGTGTGCTATGTTCCAGAACTTTACTAAGCGTGTGAAGAAACAAGTCTGTGGCAGAGACTTTTGAACAAGCTCACACCGGCTGCTAGGTCAGTGAGAGAGGCCTATCCGGTGGATGCTACATCCAGTGTGGAAGTTATTGGTCCTCTGGATTAAGGAAAGTGCCCGTGATCCACAAAACCTAAGGTACCTGAATCTCCCCCTAACCCTCCATCCCTCTGTCTGAAGTTCTTGAAATAAACCCTTGAGAAAAAGAGACTGAAGCCGCGTACACACGATCGGTTTTACCGATGAAAACAGTCCGATGGATTTTTTTCATCGGACAAACCGATTGTGTATGGGCCCCATCGGTCTTTTTTCCATGGGTGTCAAAAAATAGAACATGTTTTAAATTTTTCCGATGGATAAAAAACTGATCGCAAATTCCGATCGTCTAAGGGCAAGTCCATCGGTTAAAAAACCCATGCATGCTCAGAATCAAGCCGACGCATGCTCAGAAGCATTGAACTTCATTTTTCTCGGCTCATCGGAGTGTTTTACGTCACCGCCTTTGGAACGGTCGTTTTTTTGACTGGTGGTGTGTAGGCAAGACTGATGGAAGTCAGCTTCATCGGTTTTCCGATGGACATATCTATCGGTTTAAAAACCATAGGAAATCCGATCGTGTGTACAGGGCTTAAGTGTTTGGTGCAGACATTTATTAACAACTCTTCAAGGAAGACCCCTAGATGGACGTGGTGAGCAGTAAGGTAACGGCAGGCCCAAATCTTAAACCAGCGGCCCCTACGGGGGTATTGCTACAAATATAAATGAGAACAAAAGGAATGGAGCCTATAAAAAGAGGATTCATCTTTTTATACTTTTCCTAGAAATGCATTATCATCCCTAAATAGTCCAGAATCTGGCCTGACAATGTGGATTTTCTCTGTGAAAACGTCTGTTTTACAGACATTGGCATAAATAGGCATGCAAGCGAAGATAATGAAACCTATAATGTACTTGTATAACCGGTTAAGGACCGGCTCCTGTACATTTACGTCGGCAGAATGGCACAGCTGGGCAAAGTAACGTATATTTACGTCACTTTGAAATTCCCGCCCCTGCCGCAAGCTCTGTTGCCGTTCCCGCGGGACCCCCGGACTCTAAGTCCTCCAATCGGGTCACAGAGCTGCAGAACGGGGAGAGGCCATCTCCCTGTTCTGCCTAGTGACACTGTCACTGATCGTGTGCTCCCTCTCATCGGGAGCAGCTAAATGTGAAGTGTCACTCGTAACCACGCCCCTTAACAGTTGGAATCACTCCCTGGGACACACTTAACCCCTTCAGCGCCACCTAGTGGTTAACCCCTTCACTGCCAGTGTCATTTTCACAGTAATCGGTGCATATTTATAGCACTGATTACTGTGAAAATGACAATGGTCCCAAAAATGTGTCAAAAGTGTCCGCCATAAAGTCGCAATCACAATAAAAATTGCAGATCGCTGCCATTACTAGTAAAAAATAAATAATAAAAATGCCATAAAACCATCCCCTATTTTGTAGACCAGTGTTTCTCAACTCCAGTCCTCAAGGCTCCCCAACAGGTCATGTTTTCAGGATTTCCATTATTTTGCACAGGTGATTTGATAAGTTTCACTGCCTTAGTAATTACCACAGCTGTTTTATCTGAGGGAAATCCTGAAAACATAACCTGTTGGTGCGCCTTGAGGACTGGAGTTGAGAAACACTGTTGTAGACGCTTTAACCACTTAACGACCGCCCACTGTAATTATACGTCAGCAGAATGGCACCGACAGGCAGAATCACGTATATGTACGTGATCGCCTTTGTATAGTTGGGGGGTCCGATCGGACCCCCCTTCTGTACAGTGAGCGGTGGTTAAGTGTTCGGGAGCGATCCGGCATGAGGGGACGGCCGTTCGATTCCGGCCACCCCCTCTCGATCGCTCCCGGCGAATGAGAGAGCTTCCCCTGCCTGTAATGTAAACACAGGCAGGAGGAAGTGATGTCATCTCTCCTCGTGTCGGTCTTTTCGATCCGGCGCGAGGAGAGAAGACATCACATAGTAAGTGCACCAACAGCCCACTGACACCAGTACACGTAGGCACACAAATCACCCCCCAGATCACCCCCCAGATCACCCCCAGTCACAGTGCACCGTTTGCAGTGATCATTTTTTTTACTGATCACTGCAATCAGTGTCATTTGTGACTGTAAAAAGTTGCAGGGCAGTTAGGATTAGGCCCCTTTAGGTCCAAGGTAGCCCCCTAACCCCCCCTAATAAAGGTTTAACCCCTTGATCGCCCCCCAGGTAACCCTTTCACCCCCTAACGCCAGCGTCACTAAGCGATCGTTTTTCCGATCGCTTTTTTCTTGTTGCTGGTGTCCTAGATAGCCAGTTAATTATTTTTAGGTTCGCCACAGGTTTTTATTAGCGTCAGGTACCCCCATATATTATTTTAACCCCCTGATTGCCCCTAGAGTTAACCCTTTCACCAGTGATCACTGTATAAGCATCACTGGTGACACTGGTTACCCAGTGAGTTATTTCGTTATTTAGGTAACCCGTCAGGTTTTTATATAGCGTCGGGTACCCCCATATTTAACCTAATAAAGGTTTTAACCCCCTGCTTGCCCCTAGTTAACCCTTTCACCAGTGATCACCATATAAAGGTTACGGGTGACACTGGTTGGTTAGTTTGCTTTTTTATAGCATCAGGGCACCCGCCGTATATAACCCAATAAAGGTTTAACCCCCTGATCGCCCGGCGGGTGATATCAATTAGGTTTTAGCGCCAGAGAGGGTTTGCGTCGCCCCAGGCAGCTTTAGGTTAGTGCCAGTAACGCTAACACCCACGCGCAAAGCATACACCTCCCTTAGTGGTATAATATCTGATCAGATCTATACTAGCGTCCCCAGCGGTTTAGGGTTCGCAAAAACGCAGTGTTAGCGGGATCAGCCCAGATACCTGCTAGTACCTCCGTTTAGCCCCTCCGCCCAGCCCAGCCCACCCAAGTGCAGTATCGATCGATCACTGTCACTTACCAAACACAACACACATAACTGCAGCGTTCGCAGAGACAATCCTGATCCCTGAGATCGCTAACAGTTTTTTTGGTAGCGTTTGATACATTTGGTGACAGTCAGGTGCTTTTTTTACCTGTGAATCTTACTAGTGTACCCCTAAATTTAGAGCCCAAAATGGCAAGTCGAAGGTACACTAGTAAAGAGGCCTACGAGATTCTGAGCATGACAGATAGTGAAGAGGAGGTCACGTATCTGTCAGATTCAGGCTCAGAATATCTTCCCGTAGAAGACAGTGACGTCAGCGGCCCCACGTCAGATAGCTCTGACGACGAAGTTGAGGTCCCTGCTAAGGTCAGGTGTACCCGATCCCGATTTTCTGAGGTTGTTGAGGAGCAAGAACCGCAGGGCTCTCGTATCATGGAGCAGAGTAGTACAAGCGCCGCTATTCCTTCTGGTGAATTGGCAAGCACCAGCGGCCTAGTACAGCCTGGGCGTACATCCAGCACTGCAGTATCACGTGGTGACGTGGCGAGTCCCATAAGTGCAGTTCAAGCTGGCGAGGTGGCAAGCACAAGTAGTGTCCCGCTGCCACCAAGAAGACAAAGGCAGGCCCGTCATGCCCATAGTGCCCTTCCTGCAGAATTCGCCTATCCTGATTGGGTCCCCACCACTTCTGCAGAACCCGTACTTCCCCCATTCACTGCCCAACCTGGTATTCAGGTGGAAACAGCTGATTTTATGCCAATCGATTATTATTCGCTGTTTTTCACGGAAGATCTCTATAGATCTATTGTGGACCAGAGTAATTTGTATGCTGGTCAATTCATCGCCGCTAACCCCCAGTTGCCTAAAATTGCCAAAGATTGGAAACCAATTACGGTTTCCGAATTTAAGACCTTTTTGGGCCTTTCCCTCAACATGGGCACACAAAAATTCCCGTCATTGCGTGCTTATTGGTCCACGCACCCAATTGACCACATGCCCGTGTTCTCTGCCTCCATGCCCAGGACACGATACGAGCAGATTTTGCGGTTCATGCACTTCAACGACAATGAACTTTGTCGTCCACGTGGGGACCCTGAGTACGACCGGCTCTATAAAATTCGGCCCCTCATAAACCACTTCAACGAACGTTTTGCAGCCTTGTTTACTCCCGATCAAGTTGTCTGCGTTGATGAGTCCCTGATTAAATTTTCTGGCTGATTGGCTTTCAAGCAGTACCTTCCCAGCAAGCGTGCCAGATACGGGGTCAAGCTCTATAAGTGCTGTGACAGGGCAACAGGCTATGTATGGAGCTTTATGGTTTATGAGGGAAAAGATAGTCAGGTTGAGCCGGTCAACTGCCCGGATTACATAGGGAGCGCTGGCAAGATAGTGTGGAAATTGGTGTCACCCTTATTCGGAAAGGGGTACCACTTGTATGTGGACAATTACACGAGCGTGCCACTGTTTAGTCACTTGTTTGATCATCAGATTGGAGCATGTGGCACCGTGCGACCTAATCGCCGGGGCTTTCCCCAGCGGCTTGTAGATGCCCGTCTTAGGCTGGGGGAGAGAGCCTGCGTAAAGTGTAATAACTTGCTCGCTATGAAGTGGAGGGACAATAAGAATGTTTTCCTTCTTACCTCCCTTCATGCAGACACGACAGTCCAAATTCGTACGGCGACTGGTGTTGTGGAGAAACCCCTCTGTGTCCACGAATATAACAAAAATATGGGAGGGGTGGACCTCAACGACCAGTTGTTGGCGCCGTATCTAATTGACCGTAAGGCGAGACGCTGGTACAAAAAAGTGTCTCTATCCTTATTCCAATTGGCTTTGCTGAATGCTCATGTGCTATACAGAGCTTCAGGCGGGACGTTATCTCTTCTAAAATTGCAGAATGAGATAGTCACAGAACTCCTGTATCCAGGCGGTTCTGCACCTCACCATCCCCTACCAAATGCAGTAAGCCGGCTGCATGAGAGGCATTATCCGTATGCCCTCCCGAGTACCCCTACCCAATGAACCCCCCAAAAAAGATGTCGTGTCTGTAGCAAGCGCGGATTTAGGCGTGACACCCGTGTTTTTTGTCCACTCTGTCCTGACAAACCTGGTCTTTGCCTTGGTGAATGTTTTGATCGCTACCACTCAAAAGTGAAGTTTAGCGTAGGGTACAGCATTTCACAGACTAGGACACACTTACACAGGGTCTCCCAAGATGCCATTACATTTTGAGAGACCCGAACCATTACAGTTGTTAAAGTTACAAAAAAAAGTGTAAAAAAGAAAAAAAAAACGTAAAAAACAAAACACAAAAAAATATAAAATAAAAAAACCAAAAATAGTTGTCGTTTTATTTTTCTCTCTCTCTCTCTCTATTTTCTCTCTCTTGTTCTGCTCTTTTTTACTGTATTGTATTCTGCAATGTTTTATCATGCTTGCTTTTCAGGTATGTAATTTTTTGTTTTCAGGTACGCCATTCAGTTGCAGCGCGGATCTATTTATCTTGACAGCAACAGCGTTTGCTCCCACGATACATAAAGCCGTGACTCCAACGCTGTAGGAGGTGATTTCACCACCACAGTTTAAAAAAAGAGCATATATGCCGAAGCATGGGGGCAGCAGGGGCGGAGGAGCGATTTTGCTCCTAATGCCGCGTATATACGGTCGAAATTCCGACGGAGGCTTGCCCGTGGAAAAGTCCGACCGTGTGTACGCGGCATAACTTTTTTGCGGGAGGATGCCCCCATGCTTTGGCATATATGCCCATCATTAGAAGTGGGTGGATGAAGGGAGGTATTCTAATGGTGGGCATACCCACCGATCAATCTCTTTTTTTCGTTCAGCCAACAGGCTGCATGAAAAAAAAGATTACAATACATGTCCAACAAGGACCAGCAACGTACTGGTATGTTGCTGGACTTTGAATGGTTATACCAGATTGATGCCTGCGGGTATCATTCTTTTCAGCCAGCGGCCGGCTTTCATGTAAAAGCAATCCTAATTAGCCTCTGGACTGCTTTTACAAGCAGTGGGAGGGAATGCCCCCCTCGGGATATAAACAGCGCCATTGGGAAATTGGGAAAGCATTTTATCACACCGATCTTGGTGTGGTCAGATGCTTTGAGGGCAGAGGAAAGATCTAGGGTCTAACCCCCCATTTTTTTTCAAAAAAAGAGTACCTGTCACTACTTATTGCTATCATAGGGGATATTTACATTCCCTGAGATAACAATAAAAATGATAAAAAAAAAAAAATATGGAAGGAACAATTTAAAAATAAAAAAAAAGCAAAATAAATCATTAAAAAAAAAAAAAAAAGCACCGATGTCCCCCCCTGCTCTTGCGCAAAGGCGAACGCAAGCGTCGGTCTAGCGTCATATGTAAATCGCAATTGCATCATGCATGTGAGGTATCACCGCGAAGGTCAGATCGAGGGCAGTCATTTTAGCAGTAGACCTCCTCTGTAAATCTAACGTGGTAACCTGTAAAGGCTTTTAAATGCTTTTAAAAATTAATGTAGTTTCTCGCCGCTGCGCGTTTGTGCGCAATTTTAAAGCATGTCGTGTTTGGTATCCATGTACTCGGCCTAAGATCATCTTTTTTATGTCATCAAACATTTGGGCAATATACTGTTTTTTAGTGCATTAAAAATAAAAAGTGTGTTTTTCCCCCCCAAAAATGCGTTTGGAAAATCGCTGCGCAAATACTGTGTGGAAAAAAAAATGCAACACCCACTATTTTAATCTGTAGGGCCTTTGCTTTAAAAATATATATAATGTTTGGGGGTTCAACATAATTTTCTTGCAAAAAAAAATGTTTTCATGTAAGCAAAAAGTTTCAGAAAGGGCTTTGTCTTCAAGTGGTTAGAAGAGTGGATGATGTGTGACATAAGCTTCCTAATGTTGTGCATAAAATGCCAGGACAGTTCTAAACCCCCCCAAATGACCCCATTTTGGAAAGTAGACACCTCAAGCTATTTGCTGAGAAGCATGTTGAGCCCATTGAATATTTTTTTTTTTTTGTCCCAAGTGATTGAATAATGACAAAAAGAAAAAAAAAAAAAAATTACAAAAAGTTGTCACTAAATTATATATTGCTCAAACATGCCATGGTTATATGTGGAATTGCACCCCAAAATACATTCTGTTGCTTCTCCTGAGTATGGGGATACCACATATGTGAGACATTTTGGGAGCCTAGCCGCGTACAGGACCCCGAAAACCAAGCACCGCCTTCAGGATTTCTATGGGTGTAAATTTTTGATTTCACTCCTCACTGCCTATCACAGTTTCGGAGGCCATGGAATGCCCAGATGGCACAAAACCCCCCCAAATGACCCCATTTTGGAAAGTAGACACCCCAAGCTATTTGCTGAGAGGTATGTTGAGTATTTTGCAGATCTCGCTTTTTGTCACAAAGTTTTAAAAATTGAAAAAAGAAAAAAAAAAATGTCTTTCTTCATTTTCAAAAACAAATGAGAGCTGTAAAATACTCACCATGCCTCTCGGCAAATAGCTTGGGGTGTCTACTTTCCAAAATGGGGTCATTTGTGGGGGTTTTGTGCTATTTTGGCATTTTATGGCCTTCAAAACTGTGATAGGTAGTGAGGAGTGGAATCAAAAATTTGTGCCCTTAGAAATCCTGAAGGCGGTGCTTAGTTTTCGGGGGCCCGTACGCGGCTAGGCTCTCAAAAAGTCCCACACATGTGGTATCCCCGTACTCAGGAGAAGCAACCAAATGTATTTTGGGGTGCAATTCCGCATATAACCATGGCATGTTTGAGCAATATATCATATTTAGTGACAACTTTTTGTACATTTTTTTTATTTTATTTTTTTGTCATTATTCAATCACTTGGGACAAAAAAAAAAAAATATTCAATGGGCTCAACATGCCTCTCAGCAATTTCCTTGGGGTGTCTACTTTCCAAAATGGGGTCATTTTGGGGGGTTTTGTGCTATCTTGGCATTTTATGGCCTTCAAAACTGTGATAGGTAGTGAGGAGTGAAATCAAAAATTTATGCCCTTAGAAACCTTGAAGGCTGTGCTTGGTTTTTGGGGTCCCGTACGCGGCTAGGCTCCCAAAAAGTCCCACACGTGGTATCCCCGTACTCAGGAGAAGCAGCAGAATGTATTTTGGGGTGTAATTTCACATATAATCATGGCATGTGTGAGCAATATATCATTTAGTGACAACTTTGTGCAAAAAAAACAAAGTTTGTCATATTCCCGCAACTTGTGGCAAAATATAAAATATTCCATGGACTGAACATGCCTCTCAGTAAATAGCTTGGGGTGTCTACTTTCCAAAATGGGGTCATTTGGGGGGATTTTGTGCTATTTTGGCATTTTATAGCCTTCAAAACTGTGATAGGTAGTGAGGAGTGAAATCAAAAATTTACGCCCTTAGAAAGCCTGAAGGCGGTGCTTGGTTTCCGGGGTCCCGTACCCGGCTAGGCTCCCAAAAAGTCCCACACATGTGGTATCCCCGTACTCAGGAGAAGCAGCAGAATGTATTTTGGGGTGCAATTCCACATATAACCATGGCATGTGTGAGCAATATATCATTTAGTGACAACTTTTTGTACGTTTTTTCTTTTTTTTTTCTTTTTGTCATTATTCAATCATTTGGGACAAAAAAAAAAATATTCAATGGGCTCAACATGCCTCTCAGCAATTTCCCTGGGGTGTCTACTTTCCAAAATGGGGTCATTTGGGGGGGTTTTGTACTGCCCTGCCATTTTAGCACCTCAAGAAATGAGATAGGCAGGGATGAGCCGAACACCCCCCTGTTCGGTTCGCACCAGAACCTGCGAACAGACAAAATGTTCGTGTAAACTTTAGAACCCTATTAAATACAATGGACTCGAACGTTCGAAATCTAAAGTGTTAATTATAAAGGCTAATATGCAAGTTATTGTCCTAAAAAGTGTTTGGGGACCTGGGTCCTGCCCCAGGGAACATGTATCAATGCAAAAAGAAGTTTTAAAAACGGCCGTTTTTTCGGGAGCAGTGATTTTAATAATGCTTAAAATGAAAAAATAAAAGTGAAATATTTCTTTAAATTTCGTACCTGGGGGGTGTGTATGATATGCATGTAAAGTGGCGCATGTTTCCCGTGCTTAGAACTGTCCCTGCAAAAAATGTCATTTTTGAAAGAAAAAAATGCATTTAAAACTGATTTGCGGCTATTAATGAATTGTCGGCTCCCGGCAATACATACAAAAGTCATTGATAAAAAAAAAAAAAAAAGCATGGGGGTTCCCCAGAATTCAATTACCAGGCCCTTCAGGTCTGGAATGGATATTAAGGGGAACCCCGCCGCAAATTTAAAAAAAAATTGACGTGGGGTTCCCCCAAATATCCATTCCAGGCCCTTCAGATCTGGCATGGATTTTAAGGGGAACTCCACCCCAAATTTAAAAAAAAAATGGCGTGGAGTCCCCCTAAAAATCCATACCAGACCCCTTATCCGAGCACGCAACCTGGCCGGCCGCAGGGGAAAAGGGGGGGACGAGAGAGCGGCCCCCCCTCCCTCCTGAACCGTACCAAGCCACATGCCCTCAACATGGGGAGAATGTCCCCATGTTGATGGGGACAAGGGCCTCATCCCCACAACCCTTGCCCGGTGGTTGTGGGGGTCTGCGGGCGGGGGGCTTATCGGAATCTGGAAGACCCCTTTAACAAAGGGGACCCCCAGATCCTGGCCCCCCTCCTATGTGAATTGGTAAGGGGTACATTGTACCCCTACCATTTCACAAAGAAAGTGTAAAAAAATGTTTTAAAAAACACACAAACACCTTGAAAAAGTCCTTTATTAAAAAAAAAAAAAAAAAACATTCCAGCGGTGAAATCCAGTGTCCCGCGGCGATCCCGATGTCCAGCGCTGTCCTTCATTGGTTGTGCCTGAGCGGACCTGATGGGGAACTCCCTCTCAGTATTTTAAATGTATAGACCCGCCCCTTCTAAAGTTCCCCATCAGGTCCGCTCAGCGGACGAGATGCAGAACATGAGAAGGGGCGGGTCTATACATGTATTACCAAAGTGAGAGCAGTCCCCCATCAGGTCCGCCCCCTCGGTATGTCGGACCCGCCTACGTCATTGGCTTGAGCGGGGAACTTCCTTCACTATGTAAATTTAAATTACACAGTGAAGGAAGTTCCCCGCTCAAGCCAATGACGTAGGCGGGTCCGACATACCGAGGGGGCGGACCTGATGGGGAACTGCTCTCACTTTGGTAATACATGTATAGACCCGCCCCTTCTCATGTTCCGCATCTGGTCCGCTGAGCGGACCTGATGGGGAACTTTAGAAGGGGCGGGTCTATACATTTAAAATACTGAGAGGGAGTTCCCCATCAGGTCCGCTCAGGCACAACCAATGAAGGACAGCGCTGGACATCGGGATCGCCGCGGGACACTGGATTTCACCGCTGGAATGTTTTTTTTTTTTAAATAAAGGACTTTTTCAAGGTGTTTGTGTGTTTTTTTTAAACATTTTTTTACGCTTTCTTCGTGAAATGGTAGGGGTACAATGTACCCCTTACCAATTCACATAGGGGGGGGCCGGGATCTGGGGGTCCTCTTTGTTAAAGGGGTCTTCCAGATTCCGATAAGCCCCCCGCCCGCAGACCCCCACAACCACCGGGCAAGGGTTGTGGGGATGAGGCCCTTGTCCCCATCAACATGGGGACATCCTCCCCATGTTGAGGGCATGTGGCTTGGTACGGTTCAGGAGGGAGGGGGGGCCGCTCTCTCATCCCCCCCCTTTTCCCCTGCGGCCGGCCAGGTTGCGTGCTCGGATAAGGGGTCTGGTATGGATTTTTAGGGGGACTCCACGCCTTTTTTTTTTAAATTTGGGGTGGAGTTCCCCTTAAAATCCATGCCAGATCTGAAGGGCCTGGAATGGATATTTGGGGGAACCCCACGTCAATTTTTTTTAAAATTTGCGGCGGGGTTCCCCTTAATATCCATTCCAGACCTGAAGGGCCTGGTAATTGAATTCTGGGGAACCCCCACACTTTTTTTTTTTTTTTATCAATGACTTTTGTATGTATTGCCGGGAGCCGACAATTCATTAATAGCCGCGAGTCAGTTTTAAATGCATTTTTTTCTTTCAAAAATGACATTTTTTGCAGGGACAGTTCTAAGCACGGGAAACATGCGCCACTTCACATGCATATCATACACACCCCCCAGGTACGAAATTTAAAGGAATATTTCACTTTTATTTTTTCATTTTAAGCATTATTAAAATCACTGCTCCCGAAAAAACGGCCGTTTTTAAAACTTCTTTTTGCATTGATACATGTCCCCTGGGGCAGGACCCCGGTCCCCAAACACTTTTTAGGACAATAACTTGCATGTAAGCCTTTATAATTAACACTTTAGATTTCTCCCATAGATTTTTCAAATTTGCCACGAACACCCCAATTTGTTCGCTGTTCGGCGAACGGGCGAACAGGCAATGTTCGAGTCGAACATGAGTTCGACTCGAACTCGAAGCTCATCCCTAGAGATAGGCAGTCATAAATTAAAAGCTGTGTAAATTCCAGAAAATGTACCCTAGTTTGTAGACGCTATAACTTTTGCGCAAACCAATAAATATACGCTTATTGACATTTTTTTACTAAAGACATGTGGCTGAATACATTTTGGCCTGAATGTATGACTACAATTGAGTTTATTCGATTTTTCTTATAACAAAAAGTAGAAAATATCATTTTTTTTCAAAATTTTCGGTCTTTTTCCGTTTATATCGCAAAAAAATAAAAATCGCAGAGGCAATCAAATACCATTAAAAGAAAGCTCTATTTGTGGGAAGAAAAGGACGCAAATTTCGTTTCAGTACAACATTGCATGTCCGCACAATTTACAGTTAAAGCAGCGCAGTGCAAAATTCTGAATTCACCTCTGGTCCTTTAGCTACCAAATGGTCCGGGGCTTAAGTGGTTAACTTTTGTGCAAACCAATCAATATACGCTTATTGCAATTTAGTTTTTTTATAGATTTTATGGGGATATTTATTATAGCAAAAAGTAAAAAATATTGCATTTTTTTCAAAATGTTTGCTCTATTTTTGTTTATAGCGCAAAAAATAAAAACCGCAGAGGTAATCAAATACCACCAAAAGAAAGCTCTATTTGTGGGGAAAAAACGGACGTCAATTTTTTTGTTTGGGAGCCACGTGGCATGGCCACGCAATTGTCAGTTAAAGCGACGCAGTGCCGAATCGCAAAAAGTGGCCTGTTCTTTGGCCAGCGAAATGGTCCGAGGCTTAAGTGGTTAAGCTTCAGAAAGGTCTTGTATGTGCATAAACAAGGTCATGCTTTAAAGTGGAAGTAAACCCTCCTATCATTTTCAGACAAGGAAGCTGCCATCTTGGCCTCTGTTTAATCTTCAACTGTCATGATACGGCACATGTGATCAGTTATGACACCAGCCATTGGATGGTTTGACAGTTTGGTTGAGAGCACAACCAATGGGACAGATAGCATTCATGGCATGCCGGGAATGTAACTGCTTTTTGAAACTGTTAAATCAATGGGTTTACTTCCGCTTTAATATTTTAATTAAGTTCTTCTTATTGTTTAATTATTGCTCATATCATGTTCATCAATTTATGGCATGTTCTTGTAAATTGTAGCCCTGTTATCTTTCTCAGACTGGAAAACTAGCATTGGGATTTCCCTTAGAAAATACGTTTTTGTTTTTTTTCTGTGGTAAATGGGATATGATTTAAAATGAAGTAGCCCCGGCTGGGTCACCCTGTCAGCTCGGTAAGCAGTGGAAGAGAAAAACAGAGTGAATATTTCCAGATAGTGAACTTGCGCGAGGAACTAACTCCTTGGTTAGAAATGTTCCCTCTGGTGATGCAGACTCGCCCATTGAAAGAAACTTCAATGAAGATGTGTTCTAATGTCCAATCAGCCCAGAGCCAAGAGAATTTATCATTCTATAAATCCATTTAAGGAACACTTCAATTTAGGAACAGATTAAGAGATGTTTAAAAGGGGTCTCCAATTTTGTATTTATTTTTTGTGTGTAAAATATTTACTGGACAGCTTTCCTTTTCTCTAGCATATTTCATATGTTGCCTGTTCTTGACGCATCACTTTGTATTCTACGTGGCCTTGCAACAGTTTCAGATTTTTATTTTGTTTTGGTTGGCATGGGTGATCTTTTTATAAAGAAATTGCCTGCTCTAACAAAGTGATAGTTGGAATCATACAATACTGATTGTAACTGCTAGTCATGCAGAGTGCAGCTCACAACATCCTCACAGAAGCAGTGAATGCAGGAATATGCTGCCCTCTGTCTACTTCCAACATCCCAAAACATGTGTCTCTGTAAGTTTACAAACCTTGAGATACAAAAGTTATGCAGGGATACCCTTGTGCTGTCAGTTTTTTTTTGTCAAATTAACATAATTATAACTTTAGTGTTGTAGCAGGCTCATTTAAGTGCTAGTTTGTGAGCATTAAAGTGGACTTGTGCTATGAAAGTTTTGCTCAAAAATGGCAAACGGAGTACAAAGGTTTTACATTTTTTTTTTTGTCTATAGGCTCTGAGTTTTTTTTTTTTCCGTTTTTTTTTTTAATTACTGATTTACCATGCCTTGTTTCTCAGTGTGGAGGCAGCTATCTTGGTAATTAGGAAGGCTTTGGTTATGCATGCCAGAATTTCCCCCTGATGACTGGTTATCTGATGACTAGCAGATAAATAATCAAACAGCAGCTGAAGAGGTTCATAAAGCACAGATTCACAGATTGGATTAGGCACTGCACGTCCTCGGGTACAGCTTTCTCTCCAGCAAGAAAAACGGTGGGCAGAACTGTAGTGACATCTCCAAAATTTGTTATCCTAGCAGTTCAAGGCAACAATGCCTTTGATAATCTCACACACTGCAGATATACAAGGTGTGTCTAAAAAGTTTGGTGAATGGTCTGATATCTCAACAGGAACATGGATCAGGTGCGCGTGCATGCACATGGCTATCCAGAGACACTTTGAGAAGCGACTGTCAGGGTAAACACGCTGTGGGCAGTCAAAAGGAGTCATTGTGAGAGGTAGGGTCACAGTGCAATGGAGCAATGAGTGAACATTAAGTTCTGCTATAAATTGGGGAAAACAGACACCTGCAACGTTGGTGCAAGTGTACAGGATGGAAGCTGTAGAAAATTTGTTTACAACGTTTTTGTGACCGGAAGGAAATGACTGAGGATGAGCCACGTTCAGGTTGGCCATCGACAAGCCGAACCCCTTACCTGATCGAATAAATGCGACAGATGCTGGAACGAGATCGGCGACTGACTCTACGATTGATGACGGAAGAATTGGGCATTATCAAGAACACAGTGCGCACCATAATCCGCGAAGATTTGGGTAATTGCATAATCTGTTCCCCTCTTGTGCCGCATAAGCTGACAGACGAACAGAAGGAAAAATGGATGGCAACCTGTGGAGATTTCATTACCATGTGTGACCAGGATCCATTCTTTCTGCAAACCATTGTCACAGGGGATGACCTGGTGCTACCAGTTCGATCCAGAATCCAAGTGGCAATTGATAGAATGGCGTTCACAGTCTTCACCATGACCCCAAAGAGTCGCCTGCAAAAGTCCAAGGTCAGGACAATGTTTTCTGGACATGGCGGCAATCCAAGAATGTGTGACGCGGTTCTGCGATCAACTCCTTAAGAGGCCTTCTGCTGACATTTACCAGAAGTTTTATGAACATTGCCAAAAGTGTGTTGTGAAGGATGGAGATCATTTTAAAGGCCAAAAAAGGTAATTTATTTGTATCTTCTGTTTTGTTTGCTGATACCATTCACCAAACTTTTTAGACACATCTTGTGCACTGCTATTTCTCAAGAGGAATTGGAGAAAAAATGTAAACTTTTCAAGGTACTGGTTAAGCACAATAACAGTTTGTAGATAATTCTTAAAAGTGTAGTAAATCTTAAAGGGGTTGTAAAGCTTTATGCATTTTCACCTTAATGCATCCTATGCATTAAGGTGAAAAAACACCTTGCACTCTCCGCCCCCCCCCCCAAACGCCCGTTTTACTTACCTGAGCCCCGAATCTCCGTGGGCGCGATCCCACTTTGCTTCCCCCCCAGATCCTGTGAGCTCTTCATTGGATGATTGATAACAGGGCAGCCATTGGCTCCTGCTGCTGTCAATCAAATCAATGATGCAGCAAGCTGGGCCGAGTGATACATGGGAGCGCGCCCACAAGCTAACCCCCTTGGGAGAGCGCTTCCCAGAGGGGGGTTAGCTCTTGCGGGGATGAGCCGAGACAGCCGCCGAGGGACCCCAGAAGACGAGGATCGGGGCCACTCTGTGCAAAGCAAACTGCACAGTGGAGGCAAGTATGGTATGTTTGTTGTGTTTTTTTTTTTTTTTTTAAACCTTTACAATCCCTTTTTAACTTTTACAATTCAGGTCCAGCTTATAAATTTGCTTTTTTGTTGGGTCCATCTTTTGTCTAGTTAGAAAATTACTCTCTCAAAAGGTTTGTAACATTTTATTGTGCATATAGTGGCTCTGTTAGGCTGGATTCACACCTATGCCGTTTTAGTGCAGATTTGCACTACAGTCCATTTAACATGGTTTCCTATGGAACACATTCTTTAGTGCAAATCTGCAAAATGCAAAAAGCACTAAAACTGCATAGGTGTGAATCCAGCCTTATGGAGTAAAAATGCCTCTTTATGTACGGTATGTTAATTCTGGCTGGCACCATTCTGAAGGCCAATTTATGGATGTTCTTGTGGAAAGAGGTAGAGCCATCATTGAGCCTCTCTCTAAGACTACTACTCTTCTTCTGTTCCCTGGCAGCCCTGATTGTTAATTCATTCATAATACAGAAAACACTCGGCGCCGCATGGCTGTGTGATCTATCTGCAGATACCCTGGATGTTCTTAGACGGCTGCAGATGGATCGCAGAGCTCCGCAGTGCTGAGCAGTCTTTCACTTTTTTTGAATGAACAGTCACCATAGATCGTTCATTCACAAAGGTGATAAGATCATTCAGCGCTGTGGGGCTGTGTGATCTGTCAGCTGAGCAGCCATAGATCACACAGCATGGCATGCTATTTGATATTTTGTAAATGTCAGCCTTGGTTTCCAGAGTAGCCCCTGCTGACAGAGACCAGTGCTGTCATTCACTTATCTGTCTCCTTTCTAGCAGTGTTTTCAGCTGAGAAAGGGGGGGCAGGGTGGAAGCAAGCTGTCCAATCATGCTGCTTAGCAACTGAAAAAGGCAGAACAGATTTGAATAGGACAAAGTACGTTGGTAATTTTGAGGGGTGAAAAAAGTGTATAGGACTTTTTTTTTTTTTTTTTAAGTGCTATTATTTCTAAAAAAAAAACACTAACTTTGCCTTTTTAGGGTAACCAAAATTACCCTTTATTGGAGCATCACAATGTTCTGTTTCGGGGAGAGATGCGACATACATATTCTAGGAGACATTGTCTTCCACACAGTGGTTGGAGGAGGAAGGACCTGGCAGTGCATCATCAGGGGGCCATTTTGAAGAACCAAGAGTAGACAACTGGCTCCCGATGACCTCCAGAGAGAAAGATGGGTTCAAAGAACCCAGCGAATTACAGTCTTCGACCTACTAAAACAATCCTCTATAGCATGGTTTTCTCCTGCAGGATCCAAAGCACAGGCCATATGTCATGATTGTTGAGTTAGGGCAAATGTGTGGTTTACTTTTGGACCACGTATGTGCTGGCCTATCTGAGCCACGCAGAGTAGCAAAGAATACAGTGTGTTAGCAAAAATGCTTCATGGCACATTTACATTGTGAAAGTCTGACATGTCTTCCTATTAGCATAAACACAAGAGCAATTAATTTAATTGATCTAAAATAAAAGGGGGAAGAAGTCAAGCATAGCAATTTTGTGTCTAATTAAACAGCAGATAATTTCTTTTTGTGGGAACAGGTGCTATATTTCTTCTTAAGAGGCATGCAAGGGCTCCTAAACGAGAAGTGACCACTTCACTAGCTTTGTGTCTGTTTGTGTGTAATAAAAGTGATTTATGGGTTTTCTGCTGTGCACTAGACATCTACTGTCTGGGAAGTGGCCCAAGGCAGTATAGGTTTGATCTTAGCTGCATTCCAGGAACCATGCCGAAACAGTTAACGGGAGACTCGGACAAAGCATACAGTATAACAATAACTAAAGAAAATTAACAGCCATGTACTGGTGTCTAATATTTTTGGTTTTTAATGCACCGTTTAAAAGAAAAAAGAAAGTCAGGAAACCAAAGAAATTTTTACAATGTGCGGTTTTTGGGTGTTCTTACTTCCTTTATATTTTTTCCAAGCAAATTTCACCTAAGCAGCTTAGTGAGAAAAACTGAGAGATTTCATAGTTACATAGTTAGTCAGGTTGAAAAAAGACACAAGTCCATCCAGTTCAACCATAAAAAAAATAATAAATATATATATATATATATATATATATATATATATATATATATATTATCGTACAATCCCATATACCCAATTCTATACCCACAGTTGATCCAGAGGAAGGCAAAAAACCCCAGCAGAGCATGATCCAATTTGCTACAGCAGGGGAAAAAATTCCTTCCTGATCCCTTGAGAGGCAATCGGATATTCCCCGGATCAACTTTACCTATAAATGTCAGTACCCAGTTATATTATGTACATTTAAGAAAGAATCCAGGCCCTTCTTAAAGCAATCTACTGAGCTGGCCAGAACCACCTCTGCAGGGAGTCTATTCCACATTTTCACAGCTCTTACTGTGTAGAAACCTTTCTGTATTTGGAGGTGAAATCTCTTTTCCTCTAGACGCAAAGAGTGCCCCGTTGTCCTTTGTGTTGACCGTAAAGTGAATAATTCAACACCAAGTTCACTATATGGACCCCTTATATATTTGTACATGTTGATCATATCCCCCCTTAATCTCCTCTTCTCAAGAGTGAATAAATTCAGTTCCTCTAATCTTTCCTCATAGCTGAGCTCCTCCATGCCTCTTATCAGTTTGGTTGCCCTTCTCTGCACTTTCTCCAGTTCCCCAATATCCTTTTTGAGAACTGGGGCCCAAAACTGAACTGCATATTCCAGATGAGGTCTTACTAATGATTTGAACAGGGGCAAAATTATATCTCTCTCTCTGGAGACCATACCTCTCTTAATACAAGAAAGGACTTTGCTCGCTTTGGAAACCGCAGCTTGGCATTGCATGCCATTATTGAGCGTATGATCTACCAAAACCCCCAGATCCTTCACTACGGATCCCCCCAGTTTTACTCCCCCTAGTATGTATGATGCATTCATATTCTTAGCCCCCAAGTGCATAACTTTACATTTATCAACATTAAACCTCATCTGCCACATAGTCGCCCAATTAGCATTGAGGTCGGCTTGTAAATTGGTGACATCCTGTAAGGACATTATTCCACTGCATAGCTTGGTGTCATCTGCAAAGACAGAAATGTTACTTTTGATCTCACACCCAATATCATTTATAAACATATTAAAAAGTAAGGGTCCCAGCACTGAACCTTGGGGTACACCACTAATAACCTTGGACCATTCAGAGTAAGAATCATTAACCACTACTCTCTGAATTCTGTCTTTTAGCCAGTTTTCTATCCATTTACAAACTGATCTTTCCAATCCTGTAGACTTTACCTTGCACATGAGCCATGTGTGGGGAACTGTATCGAACGCTTTTTCAAAATCCAAGTATACCACGTCCACAGCCACCCCTCTGTCCAAGGTCTTACTTACCTCTTCATAAAAAGAAATCAGGTTTGTCTGACAACTTCTATCTTTCATGAATCCATGCTGTCTGCTGCTTAAATAGTTTTTCTCTTATCGTCCATGGACTGACACAGCTGGATACTGTAAACGTGTGGGTATATGTCCCTGCTCGCAGGAGAAGATCTAGGCAGAATGTTAGATGTTAAAACATTCTAGAACAAACCAGAGCTGAACAGCCCCGCCCGGGGGGGCGGTCCCTCCGGACATTACCCTCCCACCTGCAGCTAGCAGACCTCAGTTTTTTTTTTTTCATTTTTTTTTTCTTCTGCCTAGCAGAAGGAGAAGACGTGGCTCTCTCAGGAGCCAGTCTCCTGGAAGGTTTTACTTTTAAATTTTATTCCTTTGGGAATTTTATTATTTTATTTTTGAGACCTTCAATCAACTGTCGGCTGGGCAACAGGTTGGGTACACTAGTATCCTCGTAGTCTTCCCTGTCCGACCATCGAGCGTGCTGATCCTCGCCTTGTGTGTGTGAGACTCAGTTCACGACATACCCCATGACTCCAGGGGTGGCCGGGTTGCTTTCATGCTCCCGCGGTCCTCTCAAGATTGAACAGTACTTGACTGACTGTATCTCTCACGGTGGACCGGGCCGACAGCTACGCAGTACGACTCTGTGATAGGTCTGTCTGAAACAAGCCAGTGGGTCCCTGAAAGGGACGGGTAAGTAGTCTCTCCTACTGCAGGTGAGTACATGCTGGCTGTGTTTCTGTGTGTGGGGGTTTCTCCCTGTCTCCCCCTGTTATGCTGCTCTCTGCACCTTCTACTGGTGCTGTGCTGTGGGGTGCTTGGGGGGTCACTCTGGCCTGGCTGGGCGCTCATGTCTGCAGTTTTTTCTGGTGTGTGAGGTGGTTATTGCGTGCTCCATTGGCGCGCATTAGAGCTTTGAATTTTGCGCTCGGCGGCCATCTTGGCATTCAGTGGTGCAGTTATAGCTGCGGCCGGCGGCCATTTTCTTGTGGCCACCGCGCATTTATTTCTGGCGGCGGTACGAATCCCCTCACAATCTCCTCACAGACTGAGCGGTCCTTAAGGTTTGGTGGGTCCTCCCTGGGTATCCCCTCCTCAGCCTCAGCGTAGCCAGTGGGTGGACTGTATATTCACTGTATAGTGTATAAGGTCTCAGAGGGTGGCGTTTATGGAGTCTGATACACCTGCTCTCCACACTTGCCTGGGGCAACTGGCAGTGCTGCACAGTTAAACATGTTCATATGTTTCCTGCACCTGCGGTCCTTATGGACCAGTTGTCAGCAGTCCTGGAATCATTCCTGTCAGAATGGAAGCGGTGTGTGAGCAAAAGGAGCTATAAGCCCCCTCCCCCCACAAAAATCTTTACTGAAGGGGTGCTCTGAGTCGGATATGGGCCTAGCTACTATGCTCAGGACCCTACCTCTGAATATTTAATGTTTATGAACAGGACATTCCCTTGTGAGGAAGACTCCAGTTCTGTGTCAGTGAATGACAGGGCGCTTGTAAGTGATCTCATTGATGATGTGAGAAACACTCAAGCTGGGTGCTGTGACAAGCCTTTCTTTTACACAGTTTCCTCACTGTTGTCCTCACACTGCCTCAAGAGCAGCATGGATGAGGGAGGACTTTATTCATTTATGTATCTAGTCCCTGTGAGCCTTGTGTGTGTGATATCCTGAGGTAACATTTCCCGCCATTTCCTGGGGAATGATTTGAGCTCTGACTGACACACTGTCTGAGGATCAGAGGTTACCTGTTACCTGCATGCTGCTTCAGCAGCACAGTCAAGCAGGTTGGAATGATACAGAGAAGATTATGCGCCTCTGCGCCATAATTTAAACTCATCCTATACCTCTACACTGCATACATTCACAGTGTATGTATGTGTTATTGGTCTCTGTGTCTGCGTGGCTGTCCCCACGTTCCAATGCTGTGTTTCAGTGCCATACATGATCTAAACGTACAAAATATGTTTATGCACGACTCCAGATACATTCACAGTATATGTATGTATGTATTATACTCTCTGGGTTGGCGGGGGCTCCGGTGTCCTCCCGCACTCTCATGGTATGTGCGCTTCGGCTCTCTGCACAGTATAGACATGTTCAATATGTTTATTGCACATATTATACATGTTTACAGTATGGGTATACTGTTTGCGTGGGGTTCCTCCGGGTACTCCGGTTTCCCCCCACGCTCCAATGGAAATGCACAGCATAAACATGTGCAATATGTTGATTCACATGCTATCATTCCTACACGGTACAGTATCTGTGTGCTGTCTGCGTGGAGTTCTTCCGAGTGTTCCGGTTTCCTCCCACGCGCTGACGGTATGTGCACCTTTGGCCTTCTGCACAGTTAAACATGTTCAATGTTTATCACGCATGCTATAATACCTACACGGTATGTGTAGGCAGTCTGTGTGGTTTTCCCCCGGGTACTCCGGTTCCCTCCCACACTCCATTGGTATGGGCGCTTCGGTGCTATGCACAGTCTAAATTTGTGCGATTGGATATCCACATACTAACATACCTACCCGGTATGTCTTTGCAGTCTGCGTGGGTTTCCGCCCACGCTACATGACATGCATGCCTTTGGTGCAATACACGATGTAAACATACACATTATGTTTATACACTACACTAAATACATTTACAGTAGCTGTAGGTATTGCATTCTCTGAGTATGCGTGGGGTACTTCGGTTCCTCCCACGTGCCAACAGTGTGCGCGCCTTCAATGCTATGCACACATGGGCTTGTGCAAAATGTTTAGCACACATACGCATACCGTGTATGGTATTATAGTATGCAGTCTGCATGGGTTTCATCCGGGTGCTCAGGTTTCTCCCCTGCGTTCCAATGGTGTGCGCATTCTCAGCGCTATGCACAGTATAAACATGTACAATTTGTTTATTCGCAGGCTAACATACCTACACGGTTGTGTACGCAATCTGAGTGGCTGGTTTACGTCCAGGCCCCGATGATGTGCGCGCCTTCGTCGCTGGCACAGTATATACGTGTTTAATAGGTTCATCCACAAATACTAAACTACATACGCCGTATGTGGTGGTATTATGCTCCTTGTGGCTGGGTGGGTTTCCTCCCACACGCTCCATTTGTGCGTTTGACGCAATTCATAGTATAAACTATGTGTTTGCACAATCAGCACCTATCCATGGGTAGCTGCTGGATGGAGCATTGTCACAAGGATCCCTGGTTTCAGGGGTATCACTTTCCACCTGCTTTCAGTGGTGATCAGAAGCGCTGGCTTGGACTGTGTTCGCCAGGTTGGGGTTAGCGTTACGCCCGTTAGTGGCTGCGTCTCTGGCATTTTTTGTAGCTCAATGACTGGGCAAAAGCCTCTGCTTCATCCATCAGTCATCTAGCAGGTGCACTACAACTGCTTTAGCCTTTAGGGTCTCTGTGCCCGGGGTGGGTTTGCGCCACCTGTGGAGGCTGAGGTACTAGTCCTCTGACCGAGTTTCTAGGGAAGTTCCGTCAAGTTGCCTTTATTGGCCAACATTTGAGACACCCTGTACACTGGGGCCTCCCTTCTCCGATACATTGCGGAGTCTCTTTGGGATTTTCATACATCTCGCGGCAAGACAGTCCTGTCGGCCGTGTGCATTGCAGGCGAAGGGTCCTTGCATCCGGAGGTGTTTCCACCTTCTTTACCGGAGGTGGGGCACCGGAAGTGGACCTTGTGGCCTCTCGACTCACTCGAAAGGTGGCAAGATCGTGGTCAGGTCCAGGGACCCCTGGGCGGACGCGTCATATGCTTACCCTCCGCTCCTGTTGTTGCCTCGCCGGCTTCGCAGAGTAGGGGCTGAGGCCATTCCAGTGCTCCGGAATGGCGACATTGGTACGCCGATCTACTTCGGCTAGTCGCAGACATAACTGGTGATGGCCTATTGGGGTCGACCTTCTGTCTCATGATCCCATACTTCATCCTGCTTTACAGTCCTTGGCTTTAATGGCATGGCTGTTTAAAGCCAGGTGCTGAAGGACCGAGTTCTCTCGTATTCGGTCATCTCTTCTATGTTGTTGACACGGGAATCTTCCTCCAGGAAGATATCTCACCATACCTGGAAGGCTTACATCGCTATGTGCGAGGAACTTGAGTGGCATCCTCGGATGTATTCCGTTCCCAGGATTTTGCTGTTCTTACAGCGTGGTGTGACCCAAAAGCTGGCCTTGCATACCTTTTTTGAGGGTCGGATTTCGGCCCGGGCTGTCTTTTTCAACGACCGCTACCAGGCCATTCCTTGATTAGCACCTTTTGTGCAGGGGGTTCGCCATGTGATCCCCCCTGTCAAGCCTCCTCTCCCTACTTGGGATCTGATTTTGATGCATCTCCGGTTTTCCAAGAACATCCCTTTTGAGTATATCAGCGAAATTCCTCTCTTGACCTTGTCCCGGAAGTTGGCCTTAGTGGCCATTGCTTCGGTTAGTCGGGTGTCTGAGTTGGCGGCCTTGTCCGGCAAGTCGCCTTACTTGGTCCTCCATAAGGATATGTTGGTGTTGCGCCCACGACCATCCTTCTTTCCTAAAGGATGGTCTCGGCCTTTCACCTTAAGAAGGACATTGTTCTTCCGTCCTTGTGTCCTCACCCATCGCATCCCTGAGAGTTTGCGCTTCATACATTTAAGATGGGTACAAGCCTTGCGAGTGTACCTGTCTGCTACTGTTTCCATTCGGAAATCTGTGTCTGGTCCAAAACAGGGCCGAGCGGTGTCGTCTGCCACCGTCTTTAGGTGGATCAGGTAGACCGTCATACAGGCCTATGCCCTTAAGGGGCAGGCGCCTCCCTTTCCGGTTGTGGCGCATTCCACCAAGGCAATTGGTGTTTCCCGGGCCTTCCGACCTCAAGCGTCGGTTGCACAAGTGTGCAAGGCAACGACCTGGTCGTCCGTTCATACCTTTTCAAGATTTTATAAGGTTGATGTGGCTGCATCTTCGGATGCTCCCTTCGGCTGCAAAGCACTGCAGGCCGCTGTTTAATGTTGCAACTCCTCCGTTGAGGAGCTCTGCTTGTTTGGAGTGAAGTTTTGGTTGTTCCTTTGCTACTGCTCCCACCCTTCTGATACTGCTTTGGGATGTCCCACACGTTTACAGTATCCAGTAGGCTTGTGCAATTCGTTTCGTAACGAATTGAAATTCGTCCGAATTTAGCAACTTTCGGACATTCGGAAGCATTCGAATTTCCGAACAAAGCAATTACGAATAAGACCGAATCCGAAATAAATTATACCGCAAATAGCGAATGCCCGAATGTCTTCGGCATAATTCGTTATGAAAAAGTTATGAATGTACGAATCCATACGAAGCACAATAACACTCACTCTGCTCTGCTCTCTGCTTCTCCCACACCGTGCTGAACTCCCTCTCAAAATGGTGTACAGGGGCGGAGGTTATAGCCGCATGTAAAAAACGAAAGTAAAATACGAGATTTCGAATCCATTTGAAGCACAATAACACTCTGCTCTGCTCTCTGCTTCTCCCTCACCGTGCTGAACCCTCTCAAAATGGTGTACAGGGGCAGAGGCTATAGCCGCATGTAAAAAACGAAAGTAAAATACGAGATTTCGAATCGTTACAAATAACCGCAATGTATTTAGAAAAGTACAAATCCATTCGAAGCACATTAGGCATAATAGGCAGCGTCGTTGTGAGAGAGACACGGAAAATTACGAATCAACGAACCCAAAAAAAGTTACGAAAGTAGGAGTTGTGTCCAGAATCAACGAAAAACAACGTACTCTACCGAAAGTACGAACCCAAAAAAAGTTACGAAAGTAGGAGTTGTGTCCAGAATCAACGAAAAACAACGTACTCTACCGAAAGTACGAATTATAAAGCAACAAAAAATTCAACGAAAAATGTCGCTTGCAAAAATACGAATGAGTCCGAACACGAAAAATCCCGTCTAGCAAAATTACGAATGATTACGAATCAACAGGACCGGAAAGAAACGAACCGAAACGGAACGAATTTTTCCGTTGTGCACAAGTCTAGTATCCAGCTGTGTCAGTCCATGGACGATAAGACAAAATAGGATTTTTGTACTCACCGTAAAATCCATTTCTCTGACGTCCATGGACTGACACAGCACCCACCCTTCCTTTTAAGGTTTGTACTGCTTTGTTACGAACTGAGGTCTGCTAGCTGCAGGTGGGAGGGTAATGTCCGGAGGGACCGCCCCCCTGGGCGGGGCTGTTCAGCTCTGGTTTGTTCTAGAATGTTTTAACATCTAACATTCTGCCTAGATCTTCTCCTGCGAGCAGGGACATATACCCACACGTTTACAGTATCCAGCTGTGTCAGTCCATGGACGTCAGAGAAATGGATTTTACGGTGAGTACAAAAATCAAATTTTTTCCAGCAAGAACTCATCTATGTGGTCTTTTATTAATCTCTCTAGTATCTTCCCAACTATGGAAGTTAAACTAACAGATCTATAGTTACTTGGTAAAGACTTAATTCCCTTTTTAAATATAGGCACCACATTGGCCCTGCGCCAATCCAGTGGTACTATTCCTGTCATTAATGAGTCCCTAAAAATTAAATACAATGTCTTTGAAATTACAGAGCTCAATTCTTTTAGGATCCGTGGGTGTATGCCATCTGGTCCAGGTGCTTTATCCACCTTTATTCCATCGAAATATTTCTGGACCATATCACTTTTGAGCCATTGTGGATTTGGGGCTGTGTCACTACCACCCCCATTTTGGACATGAGCTCCCCCATGCTCCTTTGTATACACAGAACTGAAGAAAGTATTTAATAAATTAGCCTTCTCTTTGTCCCCAGTCACCCACTCTAGATTATTTTGTAAAGGGCCTACATGCTCAGACTTGACCTTTTTACTATTAATATATTTGAAGAATTTTTTGGGGTTTGTCCTACAATCTTTTGCAATCTGTCGTTCATTTTGAATTTTTGCATCCTTGATTTCCTTTTTACATATCCTGTTATATTTTTTTAATATTTAAATGACACTAGTGTTCCCTCATTTTCATATTCTTTAAAAGCTCTTTTCTTATAGTTTATAGCTTTTTTAACTTTGGCAGTGAGCCACATAGGTTTTATTTTTAGCCTTTTAAACTTATTGCCCATGGGAATATACTTTGCAGTGAGTTCACAAACAGTCTTTATGAAGAATTCCCATTTCTGTTCTGTGCCCATTGATGCCAATATTCCCTCCCAGTCTAAGTCATGGAGAGCAGCGCTCATCCTTGGAAAATTTGCTCTCTTGAAATTAAGTGTTTTTATCTTTCCCGTATGTGATTTCTGCTTACAACTAACATCAAATGAAATCATGTTATGGTCACTGTTACCCAGGTGTTCCTTTATCTGAACATTAGTAATATGCTCTGCATGGTTTGAGATTACCAGGTCCAACAGAGCATCATTCCTAGTTGGGGCCTCAATAAACTGGACCATAAAATTGTCCTGCAATAGGTTTATACATTTTTGCCCTTTAACTGTCCCAGCAGTTCCATTACTCCAGTCAATTTCTGAGTAGTTAAAATCCCCCATTATTATCACCATCCCAGCCCTTGCAGCCCTTTCCATCTGTGCAAGGAGCTGAGTCTCCACCTCCTCATAAACATTGGGTGGTCTATAACAAACTCCAATGATTAACTTCGAACTACGCACATCTGTATGCAGTTCCACCCATAATGCTTCAGACTCATCCCACTCTCCATCCATTTCATTTTAGCATTGGCAATATCACTTCATTCATCCATAGCTCATGAGCTGAGCCTTTAACTGAACCTTAACCACTTAACGACCGCTCACTGTATATATACGTCGGCAGAATGGCACCGACAGGCACAATCACGTAGAGCATACGTGATTGCCTTTGTACAGTTGGGGGGTCCAATCGGACCCCCCTTCTATACAGTGAGCGGTGGCTAAGTGTCCGGGAGCGTTCCGGGATGAGGGGGCAGCCATTTGTTTCTGGCCACCCCCTCGCAATCGCTCCCGGCGAATAGAAATGCCCCCTCTGTCTGTGTCAGACAGAGGGAGCAGGAGGAAGTGATGTCATCTCTGGTGCGGCGCTCACATATACCGAGCGCCGTACAAGAGAAGATATCAGGTCAGTGCACACAACACTACACTGACACCAGGACACATAGGGACATAAATCGCCCCCCCAGACACCCCAGATCACCCCCCAGATCACCCCCCCAGCCCCAGTGTCACTGATTGCAGTGACCATTTATTTAGTGATCACTGCAATCAGTGACATTTGTGACTGTAAAAGTGTCACCAAAGTTTAGTCTTAGGTCCAGTGTAGCCCCCTAACCCCCCCTAATAAAGGTTTAACCCCCTGATCACCCCCAGATGACCCTTTCACCCCCTATCACCACTGTCGCTTAGCGATCATTTTTCTGATCGCTGTCTTAGCGTCAGTGATGCCGATCGGCAGCCAGTAATTTTTTTTAGGTTCGCCGCAGGTTTTTATAGCGTCAGGTACCCCAATATATTATCTAATAAAGGTTTAACCCCCTTGATCGCCCCCCAGGTAACCCTTTCACCCCCTATCACCACTATCACTAAACGATCGTTTTTCTAAACGCTGTCTTAGTGTCTGTGATGCAGATCGGTAGCCGGTAATTTTTTTTAGGTTCGCCGCAGGTTTTTATAGCGTCAGGTACCCCAATATATTATCTAATAAAGGTTTAACCCCCTTGATCGCCCCCCAGGTAACCCTTTCACCCCCTATCACCACTGTCGCTAAGCAATTGTTTTTCTAAACGCTGTCTTAGTGTCGGTGATGCAGATCGTAGCCAGTAATTTTTTTTAGGTTCGCCGCATGTTTTTATAGCGTCAGGTACCCCAATATATTATCTAATAAAGGTTTAACCCCCTTGATCGCCCCCCAGGTAACCCTTTCACCCCCTATCACCACTGTCACTAAGCGATCGTTTTTCTAAACGCTGTCTTAGTGTCTGTGATGCAGATCGGTAGCCGGTAATTTTTTTTAGGTTCGCCGCAGGTTTTTATAGCGTCAGGTACCCCAATATATTATCTAATAAAGGTTTAACCCCCTTGATCGCCCCCCAGGTAACCCTTTCACCCCCTATCACCACTGTCGCTAAGCAATTGTTTTTCTAAACGCTGTCTTAGTGTCGGTGATGCAGATCGTAGCCAGTATTTTTTTTTAGGTTCGCCGCAGGTTTTTATAGCGTCAGGTACCCCCATATATTATCTAATAAAGGTTTTAACCCCCTGATTGCCCCTAGTTAACCCTTTCACCAGTGATCACCATATAAGTGTTACGGGTGACGCTGGTTAGTTAGTTTGCTTTTTATAGTGTCAGGGCACCCGCCGTGTATATAACCCAATAAAGGTTTAACCCCCTGATCGCCCGGCGGGTGATATCAATTAGGTTTTAGCGTCAGAGAGGGTCTGAGTCACACCCCAGGCAGCGTCAGGTTAGTGCCAGTAACGCTAACACCCACGCGTGAAGCATACACCCCCCTTAGTGGTATAGTATCTGAACAGATCAATATCTGATCTGATCAGATCTATGCTAGCGTCCCCAGCAGTTTAGGGTTCCCAAAAACGCAGTGTTAGCGGGATCAGCCCAGATACCTGCTGGCACCTGCGTTTTGCCCCTCCGTCCAGCCCAGGCCACCCAAGTGCAGTATCGATCGATCACTGTCACTTACAAAACAAAAACACGCATAACTGCAGCGTTCGCAGAGACAGGCCTGATCCCTGCGACTCCAGTGCTGTAGGAGGTGATTTCACCACCACAGTTAAAAAAAAAAGCATATATGCCGAAGCATTGGGGCAGCAGGAGCGGAGGAGCGATTTTGCTCCTAATGCCGCATACATACGGTCGAAATTCCGACGGAGGCTTGCCCGTGGAAAAGTCCGACCATGTGTGTGCGGCATAACTTTTTTGCGGGAGGATGCCCCCATGCTTCGGCATATATAAATGGTGCGTGTATGCCCATCATTGGAAGTGGGTGGATGAAGGGCGGTATTCTAATGGTGGGCATACCCACCGATCAATCTCTTTTTTCGTTCAGCCAACTGGCTGCATGAAATAAAAAGATTACAATACATGTCCACAAGGACCAGCAACGTACTGGTATGTTGCTGGACTTTGAATGTTTATACCAGAATGATGCCTGCGGGTTTAGGTATCATCTTGGTATCATTCTTTTCAGCCTGCGGCCGGCTTTCATGTAAATGCAATCCTAGCGGCTAATTAGCCTCTGGACTGCTTTTACAAGCAGTGGGAGGGAATGCCCCCCCCCCCGGATATAAAAAGCGCCATTGGGAAATTGGGAAAGCATTTTATCACACCGATCTTGGTGTGGTCAGATGCTTTGAGGGCAGAGGAAAAATCTAGGGTCTAGAAGACCCCAGTTTTTTCAAAAAAAGAGTACCTGTCACTACCTATTGCTATCATAGGGGATATTTACATTCCCTAAGATAACAATAAAAATGATTAAAAAAAAAATACTTGGAAGGAACAATTTAAAAATAAAATAAAAAAGCAAAATTAATAATAAAAAAAAAAAAAAAAAAAAAAAAGCACTCCTGTCCTGCCCTGCTCTTGCCCAATGGCGAACGCAAGCGTCGGTCTGGCGTCATATGTAAACAGCAATTGCACCATGCATGTGAGGTATCACCACAAAGGTCAGATCGAGGGCAATCATTTTAGCAGTAGACCTCCTCTGTAAATCTACTGGGGTAACCTGTAAAGGCTTTTAAAGGCTTTTAAAAATGTATGTAGTTTGTCGCCAATGCGCGTTTGTGCAAAATTTTAAAGCATGTCGTGTTTGGTATCTATGTACTCGGCCTACGATCATCTTTTTTATTTCATCAAACATTTGGGCAATATAGTGTGTTTTAGTGCATTAAAATAAAAAAAAGTGTATTTTTTAACCCAAAAAATGCGTTTGAAAAATCGCTGCGCAAATACTGTGTAGAAAAAAAAAATGCAACACCCACCATTTTAATCTGTAGGGCCTTTGCTTTAAAAATATATATATAATGTTTGGGGGTTCAACATAATTTTCTTGCAAAAAAAAAAAATGTTTTCATGTAAACAAAAAGTGTCAAAAAGGGCTTTGTCTTCAAGTGGTTAGAAGAGTGGATGTAAGCTTCCTAATGTTGTGTATAAAATGCCAGAACAGTTCAAAACCCCCCCAAATGACCCCATTTTGGAAAGTAGACACCCCAAGCTATATACTGAGAGGCATGTCGAGTCCATGGAATATTTTATATGTTGACACAAGTTGCGGAAAAACGACAATTTTTTTTTTTTTTTTTTGCACAAAGTTGTCACTAAATGATATATTGCTCAAACATGCCATGGGCATATGTGGAATTACACCCCAAAATACATTCTGTTGCTTCTCCTGAGTACGGGGATACCACATGTGTGAGACTTTTTGGGAGCCTAGCCATGTACGGGACCCCAAAAACCAAGCACCGCCTTCAGGCTTTCTAAGGGTGTACATTTTTGATTTCACTTCTCACTGCCTATCACAGTTTCGGAGGCCATGGAATGCCCAGATAGCACAAAACCCCCCCAAATGACCCCATTTTGGAAAGTAGACACCCCAAGCTATTTGCTGAGAGGTATTGTGAGTATTTTGCAGATCTTGCTTTTTGTCACAAAGTTTTGAAAATTGAAAAAAAAAAAAAATATATATATATATATATTTTCTTTCTTCATTTTCAAAAACAAATGAGAGCTGTAAAATACTCGCCATTCCTCTCAGCAAATAGCTTGGGGTGTCTATATTCCAAAATGGGGTCATTTGGGGGGGTTTTGTGCTATTTTGGCATTTTATGGCCTTCGAAACTGTGATAGGTAGTGAGGAGTGAAATCAAAAATTTGCGCCCTTAGAAATCCTGAAGGCGGTGCTTGGTTTACGGGGTCCCGTACGCGGCTAGGCTCCCAAAAAGTCCCACACATGTGGTATCCCCGTACTCAGGAGAAGCAGCAAAATGTATTTTGGGGTGAAATTCCACATATAACCATGGCATGTGTGAGCAATATATCATTTAGTGACAACTTTTTGTAATTTTTTTTTTTTTTTTTTAGTCATTATTCAATCACTTGGGACAAAAAAATAAAAAATTCAATGGGCTCAACATGCCTCTCAGCAATTTCTTTGGGGTGTCTACTTTCCAAAATGGGGTCATTTGGGGGGGGGGGGGGGGTTGTACTGCCCTGTCATTTTAGCACCTCAAGAAATGAGATAGGCAGTCATAAATTTAAAGCTGTGTAAATTTCAGAAAATGTACCCTAGTTTGTAAACTCTATAACTTTTGCGCAAACCAATAAATATACGCTTATTGACATTTTTTTTACTAAAAACATGTGGCTGAATACATTTTGGCCTAAATGTATGACTACAATTGAGTTTATTCGATTTTTCTTATAACAAAAAGTAGAAAATATCATTTTTTTTCAAAATTTTCGGTATTTTTCCGTTTATATCGCAAAAAATAAAAATCACAGAGGCAATCAAATACCATTAAAAGAAAGCTCTATTTGTGGGAAGAAAAGGACGCAAATTTCGTTTGGGTACAACATTGCATGTCCGCACAATTTACAGTTAAAGCAGCGCAGTGCAAAATTCTGAATTCACCTCTGGTCCTCTAGCTACCAAATGGTCCGGGGCTTAAGTGGTTAAAGGGACCAGTATTGTGAAAAAACGTGGAGTAAATAAAAGTGTCCCCCAGTTGGGGTGATGGATAATATACACAAATCAGTGAACACAGAAAAAGCTAGAACAGTGAGGCGTGCAAGTAGCTGTAGCCAGTAATGCCTCAAAAAGTGATATGATATGATACCAGCAATAAGCAAAATATATATATTGATGTATATATAACTGCTAAACAAACTAAATGGATTAAATCGTCCAATGTGCAGTGCTTCCAGGCAAGAAACTCCAGGCAAGGGCATCAATGTAGATGCCAATAGTCTCTGTGACTGACCCACTAGCTTATATATGAAAGAAATATAAAAGTCTATAGTGGCAGGCAAATGGTTGAAACTTGGTGCCGGGATAACAGATCTCTCTTCATATACAAATGGAAGGGTTAAATCCAGTTCTTCAATTATAGCAGACAATTCATCCCCCACATGTGTCCCCACTCACCAGCTCCCTTCACCCCCAAGGGGGTAAACAGCGTAGAGCGATATTCCGGGTCGGCAACCAGGGGCTTCCACTAATGCAGAGCAGGATGTGTCAGCGGTGTCCTCCAGTGGCCCTTTCTTCAGCTCCTCCAGAGGGTTCAGATACCGTCAGTGGGCTCTCCAATTACCGGGAATTCTTCTCCTCCATCACAGAAAACACGGCGCAGACTCTGCTCACACACAAAACGTCCGTCCCCACGGAGGGGAGAGCCGAAAGAGGACGTCTCAAATTCGATGACAGCACAAAAATTAGATGAGGTTAGATAAGGTTTTTGAAAAGAAAATAAGAATGCAAAACCCATCTTGAAGCATGCAAACAAACCTTTGAACACAGCTTGCAGATTACCTTGGAAGCATATGTAGCGGGGTCTCCTTTAAGGCCCTGGGACTACGTTACCCAGAACCCCGTTCGGCACCCAGAGTGCAGTTAGCCACCGCAGAGACTCATTGGAGGGGTTATTTGAGGAGGCGAGGCGGAGCTCGGCCTCTTTGGACACTGCGCTGCAAGCAAGAGTTTCTTCCTGTGCGAATCTGCTGCAGTGCAAGGCCTGAAGCCTGGGCCTTGCGCAACTTCCAAAGAGCCTTCCACCCCACTGCGGAGCCTGGGTGGCATTTGACTTGTCGAGTGAGGACATCGGTTGGATCGGGGACCCGATCGTTGCAGACGCTGTGTGCGGAGACATAGCAGGTGGAAGTCCCGGGCTGGGATCGCGCCCGGAGTGGTGAGCGAGCACTTGCTCAATCAAATAGACTTTACAGATTCTAGGCCTACAGACTACCGTGGCTCACCGATCGTTTGCTTGTTGTTCCACTGGGGGACCGGTAGCAGGACAGAGTTGAAGTGTCCCCCCAACATAGTGTTCTTAGTGATTGCCAGTTTGTGGATTACAAATACCATTCATCAAGTGCACCACCGAAAGTTTGCATGCGAAGAAATCCCTATAGGAAGGACTGAGATTTATTCTGCGTCAGGCCTGGCTAGGGTGGGGACATAGGATATTGTTTAGTGCGCCACAGGGTGTGTATACCATAATAGCTACGCGTGGTGGATTACAGCGCAGCGCCATTATTGTGTGCTATATTGATTGCTGCAGGGCTCTGCAAGCCAGTTGTGTGTATTATATTCTGTTTAAGCTTTTTTCTTTTACAACCAAAGTAAACTGTTATACTTAATCTTTAACATTGGTGTGTTGTCTTACTGTAAGGAGGGTGCCTTTACCATACCCATTGATTATGATAAAAATATAACCCCTAGACTAGCTGTGCCAGAGTGGGTCGAGCAGATTGCCGGGGGTTGGTGGTGCTGTACACAGGGCCCGAAAACAAATCAGCGGCTCTCTTAACTGGGGGTAGCGCTACACATACAATGCACATTTTACTCATAAAGGTTGTCAAAGGTAGCATTTGATACCAATTCCTTCTAAGTGCCGATTTTCTCCCAAGTGTCTGCTGTAATTATGTGTTTAAATGTTTGTCAACTGCCCTGTCAAAGTGTGTGCGCAAACAGGTCTCACATGGTTAAATATGTTGGTGACATTTGTCATGCTTAAAACAGCAGATAAATTAGCACATTCCCTTACGCAAGATTACATTTCCCTACCGCCTGAGAGAGGTGTTGACTTGTAGTCTGATTCTATGAAAGCGCACCATGCAGTGTGTCACTTATACTTTCAATGATCCAGTTATTTGACTTCTTTATGACACAGTGGTGTCATTTTGTAAGTTCTGAATAAATGTGTTTACTTCTATGAAAAAATGCTAATTATTACTGATATTTATGCAGATAGATTTCATTTTTAAATATGTATTTTATGGTCTTTGTTGATTCTATGCCAAGTTCTGCTTTATTTATTGCAAGAACATTAACTTCAATGAAGCCATGTAATTACCCTGATAAATAAACCATTTTGATCTGTTTTGAATACCGATCCGCACCATATCTATATCTCAGAATGAACACCGAATTATTTTTAATTTGGATGAATTAAAGTATATGATAATTTTTACGAATACACAAGGTCTTTCTGACTGTCATTATATACAAATATCATAGACTCCTTATTGGACTCTAAACTCTATAATGTTATCATTAGAGGAAAAAATCTGAGAAAATCTCCCATCTTGCTTTTAGCAATAAGTTTATTTTTTGCTACCGTGTTCGAACTTATCGTGCAGCCCTAAAAGGGAAATGTTGATTGGTTGCCAAAAGTAGCACAATTCTTATTTTTTACATATAGGGCACTGTGGGATATATATTTTTTAAAGGCTCAAGTTTTTAAGTACCCTTTTAGTCAAGTGTTATGTTTTTGGATGCAGGAACCGGATTACAGCTGTCATTTTATTTTCGTTTTTGGAGTTATTTATTACAGGTACTTAAGTAGCCTTGTCAATTTACGCAGCACTTTATTATATATATATATATATATGTGTGTGTGTGTGTGTGTGTGTGTGTATATATATATATATATATATATATATATATATATATATATATATATATATATATATATATATGTGTGTGTGTGTGTGGCGGGCCTCTCTCTCCCTCTACGCTTCTATCGCCTGGTTGGCTGGTGTGGTCTAGGGGTACCTGGAAGAGAAGAGTGCAGGAACACTACGCCAAGCTCTCACCTCGTATGTGTATGAGGGTTGAGCAAAGTCACTTAAATTTACCTCCGAGTCTGTTCACTGCATACGAAGCTTCCACTTGTTCCGTGGAGATGTGTCTGCAAGTAACAGAGCCCCACACCAATTAAAAGTCCAACACTCCCCCAGACA
Source organism: Rana muscosa (assembly GCA_029206835.1). Lineage (NCBI taxonomy): Eukaryota > Metazoa > Chordata > Amphibia > Anura > Ranidae > Rana > Rana muscosa. The sequence continues at coordinate 267,582,218 of CM055123.1, read as the reverse complement.
AACCTCTGAGGCGGATTTGACGATTATCAGGAAACAGATCACTGACATCCTACAATACAGAGCCAAGGCAGCCATACAGTCGTGCCGGAAAATGTCATACGAATCAGGGGATAAATGTGGGAAGCTGCTAGCGAAAATGGTCAGGGAACATAAACTCTCTACATACATTCCCCACATTATCAAAGCGGGAGGTCAGAGAGCAACTTTGCCCAAACAGATTACACAAGAATTTAAAGATTTCTACTCCAAACTATATAATCTCCCGGCAGCTTCGCCATCCCAAGCAGACATGATAAACTACATCGCTTCGTCCAAAATACCCTCACTCACACCAGAAACCCAGGAGGAACTAGAATCCCCGATAACTTTATTAGAACTTCAACAAGCTATCAAGACAATGAAACCAGGAAAAGCTCCGGGCCCCGACGGGTACACTCTACAATACTATAAGAAACTCTTAGCGATATTAGGGCCGCGCATGCTTGGGTTGTTCAACGCTATAGGATCCTGCAAAGTATTTGCCAGAGATAGCCTAAGCGCCCATATCTCGGTAATACACAAGGAAGGGAAAGACCCGGCTTCGTGCGGTAGCTATAGACCGATATCTCTTCTGAATGTTGATTTAAAAATGTATACTAAGATCATTGCCACCAGACTTGCAAGACACCTCCACCATCTAATTCACCTAGACCAGGTAGGCTTTATACCATCCAGGGAGGCGAGGGACAGCACCACTAAGGTGCTGAACCTATTACATATTGTGAGAACCACAAAAACCCTGTGTGTACTGCTGAACACTGACGCTGAAAAGGCCTTCGATCGGGTGTACTGGTCGTTTATGTTTACAGTTCTTCGACACGTGGGCCTGGGAGACGTGATGCTAAATAGGATATCCGGAATATACGCCAGCCCGACAGTTCAGGCGAAGGCAAATGGGGTACTATCGGACCCCTTCCCAATATTGAATGGGACAAGACAGGGATGTCCTTTATCCCCCCTCTTGTTTGCCCTCTCATTAGAACCCTTCCTGGCCACAATCAGACGGAACCCCGACATACAAGGAGTGACTATAGGGCAGACGCAACACAAGATATCGGCATATGCAGATGACTTACTCTTCTCGCTTACCAATCCGGGCGTTTCCCTACCAAATCTGCTTAGGGAATTCGATACATATGGAAAATTATCGAACTTAAAGATAAACTTCTCTAAGTCAGAAGCAATGGCAATATCCATACCACTGCATATGATCCCCACAGTACGAGCAAATTTTCAAGTTAAGTGGACATCCTCCTCCTTGACCTATCTAGGGACTAACATCCCGCCCGAACTCTCCGACATATATGAGCGGAATTTCCCTCCTCTAATAACAAAAGTAAAACTTATTTTAGACTCGTGGCACAAGGGAACTCACTCTTGGTTTGGAAGATGTAACTTGCTGAAAATGTGCATACTGCCAAAGTTTCTTTACCTCTTCCAGGCCTTACCCATTAGCGTACCACCCTCATACTTTAAACAGGTGCAGGCCTTGTTCACCCGCTTTGTCTGGGCACACAAAAAACCACTGACCCCACGCACTCAACTATCCTTGCCAAAACACTGTGGAGGTTTGGCGTTGCCGGACATAAGGCGGTACTACCAGGCAATACACTTAGGCAGAGTTATAGATTGGAGCCGCCACCAAGAATTTAAGTTGTGGGCACAAATAGAACAGCACCAGGCAGTAGGGATGAGCTTCGTGTTCGAGTCGAACATACGTTCGACTCGAACATCGGCTGTTCGATCGTTCGACGAAGATCGAACGATTTGGGCCGTTCGCGCCTAATTCGAGTGACGCGAACGACCCACAATGCACTACGCCATCGCAGTGTCATCCAGGCGCTGTGATTGGCCAAGCATGCACTGTGACCCCGCATGCTTGGCCAATCACAGCGCCGGCAGCGAGGAGAGCAATGATTGGCCACAGGCAGGATGCCTGTGGCCAATTATTGCTGAGGGGGTTTAGTACACGCCCCACACTATAAAAGGCCGCCAGCGCGGCGGCCTTGTGTAGTGTGTTCCGGAGCAGGGAAAGAGAAGCATAGGCAGGGACAGTGTCATTTTTTTTCCTTTACTAATCCTGGATTCCTTGTGTTTAGGGACAAATAAGGATAGGTAGGGAGAGTGTCAGTGTGTTATTCTGTGCTAAACCTTGTTTGTAGGGACAGAGAAGGACACTCGTGGAAACTATCAGTGTGCTATTCTGTGCTAAATCTTGTTTGTAGGGACAGAGAAGGACAGTGAGGGAAACTGTCAGTGTGCTATTCTGTGCTAAACCAATCTTGCTGAAGCATATTGCAAATCCTTGTGTTTAGGGGCAGAGAAGGATAGGCAGGGGACAGTGTCAGTGTCATTGTTGCTAAGCCTCCTGCACAGTATACACCTGAAGGTAGCCCTTATTGCTGTTTTTCCCATCTCCCTGCAGGCCATCCATTAAAATGTCTGGAAGGCAAACAAGGAGAGGCAGACAGTCAGGAGGCAAAAAAAGAGGGCAAGCAGGCTCTGTGTCTGGGGGCAACAGTGCTGGTCGTGGACGCGGTGCATTGTCATCAGCACATGGCCATGGGACATGCTTGTCCTTCTTTTCGGCAGCTGGACATGTTGAGCCACATCATGCCGAAGACTTGGTAGAGTGGATGACCAAGCCCACCTCATCCTCCTCATCCTCTCTCACCCAGGCTCAGGGTACTGGCAAAGCAGCTGCCAAAGCGTCCTCTTCTCTGGTATCATTATCTTCATTAGTCAATCCTTCCCTAGACCCACCATGTCCTCCTCCTGAGGAGTCCCCCGAACTGTTTGAGCACAGTGTTGGGTACATGCTCCAGGAGGATGCCCAGCGTTTCGAAGGATCTGATGATGATACCCAGATAGAGGAAGGCAGTAGCGTGAGAGCAGAGAGAGGGGATGCTCAAGAAGGACACCAATCTGGCAGTCATGCTCCAGCAGCTGCAGCATACTGCCAGATTGGCTCCAGTGATGAGGAGGGAGGGGATGATGAGGTCACTGACTCCACGTGGGTGCCTAATAGGAGAGAGGAGGAGGAGGCACATCTCCAACGAGGCAGGATGCCCTTGGGTGGCCAGCGTATGGGCAGCACACCGACGGAATCACACCGCAGAGCTCCGCCTGTGCAGGGCGCTGCCTCTGCCCGTCATTCAAAAAGTTCTTTGGTGTGGGCCTTTTTTGAGGCGAGTGCATCAGATCGCACAGCTGCTGTTTGCAACATATGTCTCAAGCGTATATCGCGTGGCCAAAACATCAGCCACTTGGGCACCACATGCTTGATCAGACATATGTTGACCTGCCATGCAGCTCGTTGGCAAGCCTACCTTAAAGACCCACACCAAAGAACAAAGCTGACCTCTTCTTGCACCGCATCAGCTGGGATCTCCAACCCCACTATACCTTCAGTCCTCTCTGAAACCTGCTCTGAGAGGAATGAAGGTGTAGAATTAGGTGTGTCACAGCCAAGTACTTGCGGGCACTCTGCTAGCAGTACACCGACGTCCGATTCTAGCAGGCAAATTTCCCTGCCCCAGCTGCTGGACCGTCGAAAGAAGTTCACTCCCAGCCATCCACATGCCCAGCGGTTGAATGCTAGCTTGGCTAAATTGCTAGCGCTTCAACTGCTGCCTTTTCAGTTGGTAGACTCGGCCCCCTTCCGTGAGTTTGTGCAATGTGCGGTTCCTCAGTGGCAGGTTCCCAAACGCCACTTTTTCTCACGGAAGGCGATTCCGGCTCTCTACAGGCATGTGGAAGGCAATGTCTTGGCCTCGCTGGACAGGGCGGTCAGCGGTAAGGTGCATATTACCGCTGACTCATGGTCCAGCAGGCATGGACAGGGACGTTACCTTTCTTTCACGGCCCATTGGGTCACTCTTTTGGCAGCTGGGAAGGATGCAGGACAAGGTGCAGTAGTGTTGGAGGTTGTTCCACCGCCACGCCTCCAAAATGCTACTACTGGTTGTGACGCACCTCTCTCCTCCACCCCCTCCTCTTCTTCCTCCATGGCCTCTTCCTGTGGTTTGTCCTCGGAACCAGCGGTGCTCCGTAGGCGTTCAAGGGGCTACGCAAGTACGCAGGCAAAAAGATGCCATGCCGTGCTTGCGCTGGTGTGTTTGGGGGACAGGAGCCACACTGGGGCAGAGGTCCTGTCTGCTCTGCAGGGGCAGGCCGAGAGGTGGTTGACGCCACGCCAGCTTAAGCCAGGAATGGTGGTTTGCGACAATGGCACCAACCTCCTCTCCGCCCTCCGACAGGGACAACTGACCCATGTGCCCTGTATGGCTCACGTCCTTAACCTGGTGGTGCAGCGGTTCTTGGGCAGGTACCCGGGCTTACAGGATGTCCTGAGGCAGGCCAGGAAAGTCTGTGTGCATTTCCGCAGATCTTATAATGCCAGTGCTCGCCTGGCTGAGCTGCAAAAGGAGTTGAACTTTATTATTTTGACACTTCAAAATCTGTTTCACAAACTTTTTTCTTTCCATGGACTTTATGTGACTAGAAATTTTATTTTATGTTGTGTTAATCATCATGAGTTATATTGTTTAATCACTTTAACACAAGAATCACTTAGCACGTTATTTTTGGGTGTTGCACGTGTTTACCATATTAGTACTATATTCATATTGTGTATGTATTCATTTCTATACACCATTCTACCTAGGTAGTAGGGATGAGCTTCGTGTTCGAGTCGAACATACGTTCGACTCGAACATCGGCTGTTCGATCGTTCGACGAAGATCGAACGATTTGGGCCGTTCGCGCCAAATTCGAGTGACGCGAACGGCCCACAATGCACTACGCCATCGCAGTGTCATCCAGGCGCTGTGATTGGCCAAGCATGCACTGTGACCCCGCATGCTTGGCCAATCACAGCGCCGGCAGCGAGGAGAGCAATGATTGGCCACAGGCAGGATGCCTGTGGCCAATTATTGCTGAGGGTGTTTAGTACACGCCCCACACTATAAAAGGCCGCCAGCACGGCGGCCTAGTGTAGTGTGTTCCGGAGCAGGGAAAGAGCAGCATAGGCAGGGACAGTGACTTTTATTTCTTTCTTGCTTAACCTGGATTCCTTTAGTTTAGGGAAAGAGAAGGATAGGTAGGGAGAGTGTCAGTGTGTTTTGTGCTTGTGCTATAGTGTGCTTAAAAAAAACATTTTTTCTAGGGACAGAAAACTGTAGGTAGGGAGAGTGTCAGTTTCTTTCACTGTGCAAGTCCTTGTTTCTAGGGACTGGGAAGGACAGTGAGTGAATTCTCCTTGTGCTATAGTGTGCTTAAAAAAAACATTTTTTCTAGGGACAGAAAACTGTAGGTAGGGAGAGTGTCAGTTTCTTTCACTGTGCAAGTCCTTGTTTCTAGGGACTGGGAAGGACAGTGAGTGAATTCTCCTTGTGCTATAGTGTGCTTAAAAAAAACATTTTTTCTAGGGACAGAAAACTGTAGGTAGGGAGAGTGTCAGTTTCTTTCACTGTGCAAGTCCTTGTTTCTAGGGACTGGGAAGGACAGTGAGTGAATTCTCCTTGTGCTATAGTGTGCTAAAGCATTCCTCATCAACCATCTTTGAAATCCTTGTTTTTTGGACAGTCAGGGAAATTGTCGTTGTGCTATTCTGTGCAAAAGCAATCATCCTGAACCATATTTAGAAATCCTTAAGTAAAGGGACAGAGAAGGACACCTGAAGGTAGCCCTTATTGCTTTTTTCCCATCTCCCTGCAGGCCATCTATTAGAATGTCTGGAAGGCAAACAAGAAGAGGCAGACAGTCAGGAGGCAATAAAAGAGGGCAAGCAGGCTCTGTGTCTGGGGGCAACAGTGCTGGTCGTGGACGCGGTGCATTGTCATCAGCACATGGCCATGGGACACGCTTGTCCTTCTTTTCGGCAGCTGGACATGTTGAGCCACATCATGCCGAAGACTTGGTAGAGTGGATGACCAAGCCCTCCTCCTCCTCCTCATCCTCTCTCACCCAGGCTCAGGGTACTGGCAAAGCAGCTGCCAAAGCGTCCTCTTCCCTGGTATCAATGTCAGACTCATCATCAGTCACTCCTTCCCTAGACCCACCATGTCCTCCTCCTGAGGAGTCCCCCGAACTGTTTGAGCACAGTGTTGGGTACATGCTCCAGGAGGATGCCCAGCGTTTCGAAGGGTCTGATGATGAAACCCAGCTACAGGAAGGCAGTAGGGTGAGAGCAGACAGAGGGGATGCTCAAGAAGGACACCAATCTGGCAGTCATGTTCCAGCAGCTGCAGCATACTGCCAGATTGGCTCCAGTGATGAGGAGAGAGGGGATGATGAGGTCACTGACTCCACGTGGGTGCCTAATAGGAGAGAGGAGGAGGAGGAGGAGGAGGATGAGGAGGAGGCACATCTCCAACGAGGCAGGATGCCCTTTGGTGGCCAGCGTAAGGGCAGTACACCGACGGAATCACACCGCAGAGCTCCGCCTGTGCAGGGCGCTGCCTCTGCCCGTCATTCAAAAAGTTCCTTGGTGTGGGCCTTTTTTGAGGCTAGTGCATCAGATCGCACAGCTGCTGTTTGCAACATATGTCTCAAGCGTATATCGCGTGGCCAAAACATCAGCCGCTTGGGTACCACATGCCTGACCAGACATATGTTGACCTGCCATGCAGCTCGTTGGCAAGCCTACCTCAAAGACCCACACCAAAGAACAAAGCGGACCTCTCCTTGCACCGCATCAGCTGGGATCTCCAACCCCACTATAACTTCAGTCCTCTCTGAAACATGCACTGAGAGGAATGAAGGTGTAGAATTAGGTGTGTCACAGCCAAGTACTTGCGGCCACTCTGCTAGCAGTACACCGACGTCCGATTCTAGCAGGCAAATTTCCCTGCCCCAGCTGCTGGACCGTCGAAAGAAGTTCACTCCCAGCCATCCACATGCCCAGCGGTTGAATGCTAGCTTGGCTAAATTGCTAGCGCTTCAACTGCTGCCTTTTCAGTTGGTAGACTCGGCCCCCTTCCGTGAGTTTGTGCAATGTGCGGTTCCTCAGTGGCAGGTTCCCAAACGCCACTTTTTCTCACGGAAGGCTATTCCGGCTCTCTACCGGCATGTGGAAGGCAATGTCTTGGCCTCGCTGGACAGGGCGGTCAGCGGTAAGGTGCATATTACCGCTGACTCATGGTCCAACAGGCATGAACAAGGACGTTACCTTTCTTTCACGGCCCATTGGGTCACTCTTTTGGCAGCTGGGAAGGATGCAGGACAAGGTGCAGTAGTGTTGGAGATTGTCCCACCGCCACGCCTCCAAAATGCTACTACTGGTTGTGACACACCTCTCTCCTCCACCCCCTCCTCTTCTTCTTCCTCCATGGCCTCTTCCTGTGGTTTGTCCTATGAACCAGCGGTGCTCCGTAGCCGTTCACGGGGCTACGCAAGTACGCAGGCAAAAAGATGCCATGCCGTGCTTGCGCTGGTGTGTTTGGGGGACAGAAGCCACACTGGGGCAGAGGTCCTGTCTGCTCTGCAGGGCCAGGCCGAGAGGTGGTTGACGCCACGCCAGCTTAAGCCAGGAATGGTGGTTTGCGACAATGGCACCAACCTCCTCTCCGCCCTTCGACAGGGACAACTGACCCATGTGCCCTGTGTGGCTCACGTCCTTAACCTGGTGGTGCAGCGTTTTTTGGGCAGGTACCCGGGCTTACAGGATGTCCTGAGGCAGGCCAGGAAAGTCTGTGTGCATTTCCGCAGATCTTATAATGCCAGTGCTCGCCTGGCTGAGCTGCAAAAGGAGTTGAACCTGCCCAAGAACCGCCTTATATGTGACATGCCCACCAGGTGGAACTCAACGTTGGCCATGCTGCAGAGGCTGCACACGCAGCAGAGGGCCATCAATGAGTACCTGTGCGACTACGGCACCAGGACAGGGTCAGGGGAGCTTGGTTTTTTTTCTCCACGCCAGTGGGGCATGATCAGGGATGCATGCACTGTCCTGGCACCATTTGAGGAGGCCACGAGGATGGTGAGCAGTGACAGTGCATGCATCAGTGACACTGTACCTCTTGTCCACCTGTTGGAGCACACGCTGCGTGGAATAATGGACAGGGCACTTGAGGCAGAACAGAGGCAGGAAGAGGACTTCCTTGCCTCTCAAGGCTCCCTTTACCCAGACAGTGTTCCTTCTGTCCCACCCATCGCACAGGAAGAGGAGGAGGAGGAGGAGGAGGAGGAGGAGGATTGTGTCAGCATGGAGGTGGAGGCTGGCACTCAGCATCATCAGCAGCAGTCTTTTAGGGATGATTTACAGTTCCAAGAAACCAGTGGACTTGTACGTGGCTGGGAGGAGGTGACTGCGGATCATGTCGTCCTTAGTGACCCAGAGGACTCCGGAGCGAATGCCTCAGCAAACCTACGCTGCATGGCCTCCCTGATCCTGCAAAGTCTGCGGAAGGATCCTCGTATTCTTCGGATCAAGGAGAGGGACCATTACTGGCTGGCCACTCTCCTTGATCCACGGTACAAGGGTAAGGTTGCGGACCTTATGTTACCGTCGCAGAGGGAGCAGAGGATGAGACAACTCCGGGAGGCCTTGCAGAAAGGTCTGTGCAACGCGTTCCCAGAGACTGGGAGGTTACAAACTCCTGGTCCTGGACAACGAGTTGCTGAGGCTTCGGCCAGTCAAAGAAGGAGCGGTGGGGAAGGTGGCCGTCTGACCGATGCGTTCAGACAATTCTTTAGTCCGCAGCCCCAAAGTATGATCGGTTCCAGCAACCATCGCCAGCGTCTGATAAACATGGTGCAGGAATATCTAGGGGCAAGGTCAGACTTGGACACCTTCCCCACCGAAAATCCTCTGGCTTACTGGGTCTTGAGGATGGATCACTGGCCAGAGCTTGCACAGTATGCAATTGAGCTACTGGCCTGTCCTGCATCCAGCGTTCTTTCGGAACGCACATTCAGTGCTGCTGGAGGATTTGTCACGGATCACAGGGTGCGCCTGTCCACCGACTCGGTTGATCGACTGACTTTCATCAAGATGAACCAGTCTTGGATCACCACCAGCTACCACACACCTGATGCTGATATAACAGACTAATTGATTTTAACATGTCACATCCCTTCAAGACTGATGCTGATGCTGAGTGCCTGTGCTGTTATGTTGACTGGCTATCCTCCTCCTCCGAGTCCTCAATGATACGATTGATGATGATAGCTTGGAAGATCATTTTTGTTTATGGGTGCCGCCACCAGTGGCTAAGGCCCAATTTTTCAGCCCCTGTTTAACAGGGGCGTGTAATTACAATTTTTGAAGCAATACTTTGCAACAGGGCTCATTGCTGTGCTCCAAGTACAGTATCTGTGAGGGGTTGCAGTGTTGTGCCACCAGTGCCTAAGGCCCAATTTTTCAGCCCCTGTTCAACAGGGGCATGTAATTACAATTATTGATCTAATAATTCACAGCAGGGCCCATTCCTGCACCCACCAAGCAAGAGTAACTCTGAGGGCTTACAGTGTTGTGGCAACACCACCACCACCACCACCACCACGAAAGGCCCAATTTTTCAGCCCCTGTTCAACAGGGGCATGCAATTACAATTCTTGATCTAATAATTCACAGCAGGGCCCATTGCTGCACCCACCAAGAGTAACTGTCAGGGCTTACAGTGTTGTGGCACCAGCACCACCATCAAAGGCCCAATTTTTACTACCACTGTTCAACAATTATATGTAATTACAATTCCTGATATAATAGTTGACAGCAGGGCGTTCCAGCACCAACCAAGAGTAACTGTGAGTGCTTACAGTGTTGTGCCAACACCAACTAAGGGGCCTATTTCTGCAGATTATATACGGCAGGTCCCTACTTTCAAACATCCAACTTACAAACGACTCCTACTTGCAAACGCAAGAAGACAACAGGAAGTGAGAGGAAATCTACCCCTAGGAAGGAAAATTCTCTCCTGTAAGAATTAATATGGGAGAAAGGTGTCTCCTCTGTACTGATGCTTTATCAGCAATCCTTGTTTCAAGAAAAACACCACATTTCAAAAACAGTTGTCATTGGGACGGAAAGTGAGGGGAAATGTTCTGAACAGGGGCACAGACAGCAAAACAAATGTTACAGGGGTGATAACCCTTACCTATGTTTTCCAAAAAGTTTAAAAATAGATTTTTGGGCTGGAGCTACACTTAAACAATGTACCTGTTCAAAATTACAAACACATTCTACATAAGAACAAACATACAGTCCCTGTCTTGTATGCACCGCCTGTATACGGCTGTTCAGAGTATATAGGGCCTTTTTTATTTTATGTGCGGGGTTCCCCTTAATATCCATACAAGACCCAAAGGGGCTGGTAATGGGCTGGGGTAGGGGGGGGGGTCATGGGGTAGCTATGCCATTTTTCTTAAAGATTTTCATCCATATTACCGGGACCAGACATTACATTAAAGCCGCAAGCAGTTTTAAATGGCTTTTTTTTCCTTTAGAAGTGTCATTTTGTGCAGGGACAGTTCTAAACACGGGAAACACGTGGCACTTCACAGGCATACTTTAGACACCCCCCAGGTACGATATTTAAAGGAATATTTGACTTTTTTTTTTCACTTTATGCATCATTAACCACTTAACGACCGCCCACCGCCGATTTACGTCGGCAGAATGGCACGGACAGGCAGAATCACGTAGATCTACGTGATCGCCTTTGTGCAGTTGGGGGGTCCATCCGGACCCCCCTTCACTGCAGTGAGCGGCCGTTAAGTGTTCGGGAGCGATCAGGCATGAGGGGGGCGGCCGCTCGATTCCCCCCCCCCCCTCGCGATCGCTCCCGGCCAATGAAATTGCTTCCTCCGCCATGTGATGTAAACACAGGCTGGAGGAAGTGATGTCATCTCCCTCGCCGCGGTCTTTTCGTTCCCGGCGCCGAGGAGTGAAGACAGAGGTTAGTGCTCCAACAGTCCACTGACACGTAGGTACACATAGGCACACAAATCACCCCCCAGTCACCCCCAGATCACCCCCCAGGTCACCCCAAAGCCCCCAATCACAGTGTCACTGATTGCAGTGATCATTTATTTTACTGATCACTGCATTTAGTGTCATCTGTGATTGTAAAAAGTTGCAAGGCAGTTAGGATTAGGCCCCTTTAGGTCCAGGGTAGCCCCCTAACCCCCCCTAATAAAGGTTTAACCCCTTGATCACCCCCCAGGTAACCCTTTCACCCCCTAACTTCAGCGTCACTAAGCGATTGTTTTTCCGATCGCTGTATTCGTGTCGCTGGTGTTTTAGATAGGCAGTTATTATTTTTTTAGGTTCGCCGCAGGTTTTTATTGGTGTCAGGTACCCCCATATTTAACCTAATAAAGGTTTTAACCCCCTGATTGCCCCTAGTTAACCCTTTCACCAGTGATCACCATATAAAGGTTACGGGTGACGCTGGTTGATTAGTTTGCTTTTTATAGCATCAGGGCACCCGCCGTATATAACCCAATAAAGGTTTAACCCCCCTGATCGCCCGGCGGGTGAGATCAATTAGGTTTTAGCGCCAGAGAGGGTCTGCGTCGCCCCAGGCAGTGTTAGGTTAGTGCCAGTAACGCTAACACCCACGCGCAAAGCATACACCCCCCTTAGTGGTATAGTATCTGATCAGATCTATACTAGCATCCCCAGCGGTTTAGGGTTCCCAAAAACGCAGTGTTAGCGGGATCAGCCCAGATACCTGCTAGTACCTGCGTTTAGCCCCTCCGCCCAGCCCAGCCCAGCCCACCCAAGTGCAGTATCGATCGATCACTGTCACTTACCAAACACAACACACATAACTGCAGCGTTCGCAGAGACAGGCCTGATCCCTGCGATCGCTAACAGTTTTTTTGTAGCGTTTGATATATTTGCTGACGACAGTCAGGTGCTTTTTTTTCCTGTGAATCTTACTAGTGTACCCCTAAATTTAGAGCCCAAAATGGCAAGTCGAAGGTACACTAGTAAAGAGGCCTACGAGATTCTGAGCATGACAGATAGTGAAGAGGAGGTCACGTATCTGTCAGATTCAGGCTCAGAATATCTTCCCGTAGAAGACAGTGACGTCAGCGGCCCCACGTCAGATAGCTCTGACGACGAAGTTGAGGTCCCTGCTAAGGTCAGGCGTACCCGATCCCGATCTTCTGAGGTTGTTGAGGAGCAAGAACCGCAGGTCTCTCGTATCATGGAGCAGAGTAGTACTAGCGCCGCTATTCCTTCTGGTGAACTGGCAAGCACCAGCGGCCTAGTACAGCCTGGACGTACATCCAGCACTGCAGTAACACTTGGTGACGTGGCGAGTCCCATAAGTGCAGTTCAAGCTGGCGAGGTGGCAAGCACAAGTAGTGTCCCGCTGCCACCAAGAAGACAAAGGCAGGCCCGTCGTGCCCATACTGCCCTTCCTGCAGAATTCGCCTATCCTGATTGGGTCCCCACCACTTCTGCAGAACCCGTACTTCCCCCATTCACTGCCCAACCCGGTATTCAGGTGGAAACAGCTGATTTTATGCCAATCGATTTTTATTCGCTGTTTTTCACGGAAGATCTCTATAGATCTATTGTGGACCAGAGTAATTTATATGCTGGTCAATTTATCGCCGCTAACCCCCAGTTGCCTAAAATTGCCAGAAATTGGAAACCAATTACGGTTTCCGAATTTAAGACCTTTCTGGGCCTTTCCCTCAACATGGGCACTCATAAATTTCCGTCATTGCGTGCTTATTGGTCCACGCACCCAATTGACCACATGCCCGTGTTCTCTGCCTCCATGTCCAGGGCACGATACGAGCAGATTTTGCGGTTCATGCACTTCAACGACAATGAACTTTGTCGTCCACGTGGGGACCCTGAATACGACCGGCTCTATAAAATTCGGCCCCTCATAAACCACTTCAACGAACGTTTTGCAGCCTTGTTTACTCCCGATCAAGTTGTCTGCGTTGATGAGTCCCTGATTAAATTTTCTGGCCGCTTGTCTTTCAAGCAGTACCTTCCCAGCAAGCGTGCCAGATACGGGGTCAAGCTCTACAAGTTCTGTGACAGGGCAACAGGCTATGTAGTGAACTTTACGGTTTATGAGGGAAAAGACAGTCAGATTGAGTCGGTCAACTGCCCGGATTACATAGGGAGCGCTGGCAAGATAGTGTGGAACTTGGTGTCACCCTTATTTGGAAAGGGGTACCACTTGTATGTGGACAATTATTACACGAGCGTGCCACTGTTTAGTCACTTGTTTGATCATAAGATTGGAGCATGTGGCACCGTGCGACCTAATCGCCGGGGCTTTCCCCAGCGGCTTGTAGATGCCCGTCTTAGGCTGGGGGAGAGAGCCTGCTTGAAGTGTAATAACTTGCTCGCTATGAAGTGGAGGGACAATAAGAATGTTTTCCTTCTTACCTCCCTTCATGCAGACACGACAGTCCAAATTCGTACGGCGACTGGTGTTGTGGAGAAACCCCTCTGTGTCCACGAATATAACCAAAATATGGGAGGGGTGGACCTCAACGACCAGTTGATGGCGCCGTATCTAATTGACCGTAAGGCGAGACGCTGGTACAAAAAAGTGTCTCTATCATTATTCCAATTGGCTTTGAACGCTCATGTGCTATACAGAGCTTCAGGCGGGACGTTATCTCTTCTAAAATTCCAGAATGAGATAGTCACAGAACTCCTGTATCCAGGCGGTTCTGCACCTCACCATCCCCAACCAAATGCAGTAAGCCGGCTGCATGAGAGGCATTATTCGTATGTCCTCCCGAGTACCCCTACCCAAAGCCACCCCCAAAAAAGATGTCGTGTCTGTAGCAAGCGCGGATTTAGGCGTGACACCCGTAGTTTTCTTTATCGTACACCACGGGACACAGAGCTAGTCATTACATAATGGGTTAAGGGTCACCAGCGGTGATTGGACACTGGCACAACCAATGGAAGACAGTTCCCCTCCATATAACCCCTCCCATCAGGGAAGTACCTCAGTTTTTTCGCCAGTGTCGAAAGGTGTTGGACGCGTTAGGAGGTGCTAAAGGAAAGCTCTACCAAAGAGACCCTCTGGGGGTAAAAGAGCTATGCTTTCGGATCCATCCAAGACGCCTACAAATGAGCTGAATCTGGATGGGATCCGGGCCGCATCCATGAGGCGTCGCCTGTAATGTCTCTCTTCGGAGGACTGGGCTCTAAGATCCAGCACTTTTGCTATTTCGCTATAAAGTCCTGGTAAGAGTCTTGTACAAGGCCCAGGGGAGAGGTATCCTTTAAATAGGAACCCATATCCCTGAAGGTTGGCACACATAGCCCACCGTGAAGGGTGAAGTTTGGTATCTGTCTGAAAACTTTCAGCAGAAAAACCTGCGGCGTGGATAAGGTGAGATTAGAAGGTCCATAACTAGGTTGGGACCTTTTTCAAAAAGTGGATGTCTTCTTTTTTTCCACCACTGGGGGGAGTAAAGAGCTGAATATACTCACCTCACTCTGTTCAGTGTCGGCTTCGGCGAAGTACACTGCTCGTCACCTCCGCTGCTGAGCTTGCTTGAGCACCCCGCTCCTCCTTCCGGTGGCCGATACAGACACCTGCAGATGCAGGTAAGTGGGGACAGGGGCTGATGAGAGTCCTCTCTCACTATGGCCACCACCATAGCGCTAAAGGCCACGCGCGCGCGGGAGCGTGCTTTATCGGAGGGGGGGGGGCCGAGGCGTGCGCGGGCACGTGGCGCGCGCAGGCACAGAAACGGCGCCAAATTTAAAAGACTGTCAGTGTAAAAAGCACTGCAGCAGCAAGCAAGCTCGTTAGTTCTCTTGTTCTTGGCAGAGAAACACAGCAGCTATACAGGGACGTAAGACTCCATGTGGTTGGATTGGGTACTTCCTAGAAGACATCCATGTTATGCATAGTGTGAGGGGGTTAGCTCGGCAGCGGGTGTGTGTGACCCCCGGGATGGGCTCCCCACACAAAAACAGGCCCAGCAAACGGAGGTTGTGGTTTTCAAAATCAAAAAAAAGGTGCGGTTTATTTTCTATTTACAGTGACAAAACACAGCAAAGCCAAAAGAAACATAAACAAAATAAATCCTGGTCAACTTGACCTCTGACTAAACATACAGGTTTCCTAACTAACAACTGGGATCAGCCTAGTGCTGTCCTAGTCCCTAAGTCCCTGGTTTTAAAAGTCCAAACAAATAGCCACACAGGCTTTGCCTCACCGCACAGGGGTTCACTCTCCCTAGACAGTCCACACAGGTCTGGTTCCAGGCATGAGCTAACACCTAATGAATCTGGGAGTTCTTATAGAGGCCTAAATGAGCTGACAAGGTTCAGCTGGTCTCCTCATCTCTGTCTGCACGACGCCCCACACTCTCCCTAGAGGTATGAGTCATCCATGAGCCCACTAGCCTTATACAACTCTCCACCTAGTTGTATAAGTCGGCGTAAAGCCTGAATCTGGGCGAAATATATCTACCCCCCTGGATGCAACCAGGTGACTTTACCTTCCTGCTGTCACAATAGTTATGTGTTACAAGTTGCATACTTAATGTATTTGCTAAACTGAACACGGTAGTATATGCATTTAGGTACCTTGTATTTTGTCTAAACAGTAAGCCTTCCAGGGGAATGCGGACAAAAAGAGATAAAAGAGCACCGCCGCCTGAGACAGGGGGCTCTAGCTGTGCTGACTCGGTACCTTCCTCTCCTGTGTTGCCAAAAGCACCTGTACAGGATGAGCCATTACCTCTGTCAGGTATGGCGGCTTCCCCAGTGAAGCCTGGGCCTGCATATGTCACTGAGGACACTTTATCAGCTGCCCTAAATAATCTGGAGGAGAAAATTGCTACTTTAATCGCTAAATCCTCTAAAAAGGACAATAAGCGAAGCAGATCTCCTCCAGTATTGGACCTCCCTTCAGAAGTACCTGAGGAGGAGGAGGATGAGGAGGAGGCTACATCAGCAGAGGATGAGGAGTCAGACGGATCAGGGATATCGGATGAGCCTTTTTCGGTATCCCAGATTTTAAAGTCACAGGTGCAATGCTATGCAGGAGCCGTGCGAGCTGCATTTAGGTTACCCTCTTTGGAGGTAACAGAATCACCTGTCTCCTCCCTAGGATCATTAAGATCCCTGCAAGGTGCATGCTCCTTCCCGGTTCATCCGTTACTAGAGGATCTATTGTACGCAGACTGGCAACATCCAGATAAGCGTTTTGCACCTCCAAAAAAGTTTAACATTCTTTATCCTATGGAGGAAAATTTTTTAAAGAAATGGAGCCTGCCTACGGTAGATGCGGCTATTTCTTGTGTAAATAAAAACCTGACATGTCCAGTGGATAATGTACAAGTGTTTAAAGATCCTTCTGAGAAGAAGTTGGAATCCTTACTGAAATCCTCCTTCCTTTTGGCCGGCTCAATTATCCAACCTGCAGTAGCAGCAGTCGGTATGTGTCAGGTCGTCAGCCAACAGGTAAAGCAGGGGCTGAAGGAGCTGCCTTCAGAGCAGGCTAAAAATTGGGAGAATTTGCCTAAAGCCTTATGCTTCACAGTGGATGCCATGAGAGATTCTATCATACAGGCATCACGCCTTACACTCCAGCTGGTACAGATGCGCAGAGTACTTTGGCTTAAGCATTGGTCAGCGGAAGCCCCATGCAAAAAGTTGTTGGCAAGTTTCCCGTTCCATGGCGAACGCCTTTTTGGGGGAAGATTTAGAAAGATATATCCAAAAGATATCAAGTGGTAAAACGACACTTTTACCTGAGAGAAAGAAAAACAAGAGACCTTGTTTTAAACACACTCTCTCCCCAGCTCCCGGGAAATCTGACTCCAGCCAGTGGCGACGGCCTTTTCAGCCGCCCAAAAAAGCCAAAGAACAGGCTCAGAAGAACAAGAAGCCGTGGGGTTCAAGAGCTAATAAGCAAGCCCCCAAAACCTCTCATTGAAGGGGCGCCCCCGCTCGGCCGAGTGGGGGGAAGGCTTTGTCAGTTCTCAGCGACTTGGCGGACAGAAACCCAGGACAAATGGGTGGTATCCACAATATCCTCAGGGTACAGACTGGAATTTCGAGAGATCCCATCTTCTCAATTCCGAAGTTCAAGACTCTCCAAGGATCCACAAAAAAGAGGATCCTTCTTCAAAGGTTTGAATCACTTAATAGCTCAAGGTGTGGTTACAGAGGTACCCCAAAAGGAGCAAGGTTCAGGTTTTTACTCAAACCTCTTTGTGATTCCAAAACCGAACGGAGAAGTCAGACCCATCCTGGATCTAAAAAATCTAAACCAGTTTCTGAACGTTCGCCATTTTCGAATGGAAACGATTCGATCCGTGGTCGCTACTTTAAAAGGCGGAGAATTCATTGCGTCCATAGATATCAAAGACGCATATCTACACATACCAATCCTCCCCGCTCACCAAAGATTCCTAAGGTTTGCGGTAGAAGATCGCCACTTTCAATTTGTGGCCCTGCCATTTGGTGTAGCCACCGCGCCCAGAGTATTCACAAAGGTGCTAGCTCCTCTGTTAGCAAACCTAAGAACACGGGGCATTGCGGTAACAGCCTATCTAGACGATCTACTATTAATAGATCAGTCAAAGGAGGGATTGGATCACGCTGTAGACACTACAGTAGGATACCTGGAGCATTTAGGATGGATTATAAACTTACAAAAATCCTCTCTCCAGGCCCAAAGAAGGATAGTGTACCTGGGCATGATCATAGATACAGCCCAAAACAGGGTATACCTGCCAGAGCCAAAGATACAGTCTCTGAAAGACCTGATCCACAAGGTCAAAGCAAACAAGAGGCCGTCTATTCGCCTTTGCATGAGACTATTGGGAAAGATGGTAGCCTCCTTCGAGGCGGTCCCTTACGCCCAGTTTCATTCGAGACTACTTCAAGGCAATATTTTAGCCTCCTGGAACAGGAAGAGCCAAGCTCTGGATATACCCATGCGCCTGTCCTCACAAGTACGCCACAGCTTCAATTGGTGGCTAGAAGCCAGGAATTTACGGAAGGGAAAGTCCTTCCTCCCAGTGGCCTGGAAGGTGGTATCTACGGATGCCAGCCTATCGGGCTGGGGTGCAGTATTCGAGGAGGCTTCTACCCAGGGAACCTGGGCCAAGACTCAGGGGATCCTGCCCATCAATGTGCTAGAGATCCGGGCGGTGTATCTAGCCCTCAAAACCTGGACATACAGGTTACAGGGCTACCCAGTTCGGGTTCAATCCGACAATGCTACGGCAGTAGCTTACATCAATCACCAAGGAGGCACCCACAGTCGGGCAGCCCAAAGAGAGGTGAACCGGATCTTGGCATGGGCAGAAGAGCATGTACCTTGCATCTCTGCAATCTTCATTCCAGGGATAGAAAACTGGCAAGCAGACTACCTGAGTCGTCAGCAGCTGCTACCAGGAGAGTGGTCTCTTCACCCAGAGATCTTTCAGGCCATATGTCTGAGATGGGGAAACCCAGATGTAGACCTGCTAGCTTCCAGGTTCAACAAGAAATTGGACAACTTTGTGTCCAGAACGAGAGATCCTCTAGCCTACGGGACAGACGCTCTAATAACTCCATGGAATCAGTTCTCACTGATCTATGCATTCCCTCCGATCCCTCTTCTACAAAGACTGCTTCGCAGGATCAAGGAGGAGGGAATACCAGTAATCCTAGTGGCCCCAAACTGGCCCAGGAGGCCTTGGTATGCCGAGATCGTAAAAATGGCGATAGGAAGGCCCTGGAAGCTTCCACTTCGACATGACCTGTTGTCACAGGGTCCAGTATTCCACCCTTCCTTACAAAGGCTAAATTTGACGGCCTGGCTGCTGAGACCCACATTTTGAAAAAGAGAGGGGTCTCTGGCCTGGTTCTTTCTACGCTCATTAATGCTAGAAAGCCAGCCTCCAGACTCATCTATCATAGAGTCTGGAAAGCATACGTTTCCTGGTGTGAATCCAGAAGTTGGAATCCTCTGAAATATGAAATAAGTAGGATTCTTGCTTTTTGCCAGTTAGGAGTGGATATGAAATTAGCCCTTAGCACCATCAAAGGGCAAATATCGGCTCTATCAGTCTTCTTTCAGAGACCATTGGCATCTCACTCCCTAGTTCGGACATTCATTCAGGGGGTACTGAGGATAAATCCTCCAGTCAGGTCTCCCTTGTGTCCATGGGATTTGAATTTGGTATTGTCAGTGTTGCAAAAGCAACCTTTTGAACCTATTTGCCATATTCCTTTAATTATATTAAGTAGGAAATTGGCCTTTCTGATTGCTATAGCTTCTGCTAGGAGAGTATCAGAGCTAGCAGCTCTTTCTTGTAAAGAGCCTTATCTAATTTGTCACAAGGACAAGATCGTACTACGACCACATCCGGCTTTTCTGCCTAAGGTGGTGTCGGCTTTTCACTTGAATCAAGACATTGTTCTGCCTTCCTTTTTTCCAAACCCGCGGACGGCGGGGGAAAAATTATTACACTCTCTAGATCTAGTGAGAGCGGTAAGGGTGTATCTGCAAGCAACCGCTCAGATACGTAAAACAGATGTTTTGTTTATTTTACCAGATGGTCCCAAGAAGGGCCAAGCGGTATCAAAATCCACCATTTCCAGGTGGATTAGACAAGTAATTGTTCAAGCTTATGGTTTAAAGAACAGGACTCCTCCTTTTCCTGTTAAGGCGCACTCTACCAGGGCGATAAGTGCTTCATGGGCAGTGCACCACCAGGCTTCGATGGCTCAGATCTGTAAGGCTGCAACTTGGTCCTCAGTCCATACATTTTCCAAATTCTATCAAATAGATGTGAAAGGACATGAGGATTCCGCCTTCGGGCGAAGTGTGCTGCAGGCAGCAGTATAGGGCTTCTGGTCCGCAAGCGGTCGGTTTGATCTGTGTCTCCCCCCCTTCATATGAGCATTGCTCTGGGACGTCCCATTATGTAATGACTAGCTCTGTGTCCCGTGGTGTACGATAAAGAAAATAGGATTTTTATAACAGCTTACCTGTAAAATCCTTTTCTTGGAGTACACCACGGGACACAGAGGTCCCACCCTTCTTATGGGAACCTTACTGCTTTGCTACAAAACTGAGGTACTTCCCTGATGGGAGGGGTTATATGGAGGGGAACTGTCTTCCATTGGTTGTGCCAGTGTCCAATCACCGCTGGTGACCCTTAACCCATTATGTAATGACTAGCTCTGTGTCCCGTGGTGTACTCCAAGAAAAGGATTTTACAGGTAAGCTGTTATAAAAATCCTATTTTTGTCCACTCTGTCCTGACAAGCCTGGTCTTTGCCAAGGTGAATGTTTTGAACGCTACCACTCAAAAGTGAAGTTTTAGCGTAGGGTACAGCATTTCACAGACTAGGACACACTTACACAGGGTCTCCCAAGATGCCATTACATTTTGAGAGACCCGAACCATTACAGTTGTAAAGTTACAAAAAAAAGTGTAAAAAAGAAAAAAAAAACGTAAAAAACAAAACACAAAAAAAATATAAAATAAAAAAACCAAAAATAGTTGTCGTTTTATTGTTCTCTCTCTCTCTCTATTTTCTCTCTATTGTTCTGCTCTTTTTTTACTGTATTCTATTCTGCAATGTTTTATCATGCTTGCTTTTCAGGTATGTAATTTTTTGTTTTCAGGTGCGCCATTCAACTGCAGCGCGGAATTATTTATCTTGACAGCAACAGCGTTTGCTCCCATGATACATAAAGCCGTGACTCCAGTGCTGTAGGAGGTGATTTCACCACCACAGTTAAAAAAAAGAGCATATATGCCGGAGCATGAGGGCAGCAGGGGCGGAGGAGCGATTTTGCTCCTAATGCCGCGTACATACGGTCGAAATTCCGACCGTGTGTACGCGGCATAACTTTTTTGCGGGAGGATGCCCCCATGCTTCGGCATATATATATTTTAGGCACAGGTTGCGTTAAAACATTTTTTTATTTTTTACTAGGTTTTGTTTTGGTATTTGCTTTGCAGGTATGGCATGGTAAGGTCTTATTGTTGTACTGTAATGTTACTTTGTTTTAATGTTAACCACCATTTGCTTAGCAGGTACGTCATTCAGTTGCAGCGCGGATCTATTTATCTTGACAGCAACAGCGTTTGCTCCCACGATACATAAAGCCGTGACTCCAACGCTGTAGGAGGTGATTTCACCACCACAGTTAAAAAAAAGAGCATATATGCCGAAGCATGGGGGCAGCAGGGGCGGAGGAGCGATTTTGCTCCTAATGCCGCGTACATACGGTCGAAATTCCGACCGTGTGTACGCGGCATAACTTTTTTGCGGGAGGATGCCCCCATGCTTCGGCATATATATATTTTAGGCACAGGTTGCGTTAAAACATTTTTTTATTTTTTACTAGGTTTTGTTTTGGTATTTGCTTTGCAGGTATGGCATGGTAAGGTCTTACTGTTGTACTGTAATGTTACTTTGTTTTAATGTTAACCACCATTTGCTTAGCAGGTACGCCATTCAGTTGCAGCGCGGATCTATTTATCTTGACAGCAACAGCGTTTGCTCCCACGATACATAAAGCCGTGACTCCAACGCTGTAGGAGGTGATTTCACCACCACAGTTAAAAAAAAGAGCATATATGCCGAAGCATGGGGGCAGCAGGGGCGGTGGAGCGATTTTGCTCCTAATGCCGCGTATATACGGTCGAAATTCCAACGGAGGCTTATCCGTGGAAAAGTCCGACCGTGTGTACGCGGCATAACCTTTTATGCCGCGTACATACGGTCGAAATTCCGACGAAGGCTTGACCGTGTGTACGCGGCATAACTTTTTTGCGGGAGGATGCCCCCATGCTTCGGCATATATGCCCATCATTAGAAGTGGGTGGATGAAGGGAGGTATTCTAATGGTGGGCATACCCACCAATCAATCTCTTTTTTTCGTTCAGCCAATAGGCTGTATGAAAAAAAAGATTACAATACATGTCCAACAAGGACCAGCAACGTACTGGTATGTTGCTGGACTTTGAATGTTTATACCAGAATGATGCCTGCGGGTTTAGGTATCATCTTGGTATCATTCTTTTCAGCCAGCAGCCGGCTTTCATGTAAAAGCAATTCTAGCAGATAATTAGCCTCTAGACTGCTTTTACAAGCAGTGGGAGGGAATGTCCCCCCCCCGGATATAAAAAGCGCCATTGGGAAATTGGGAAAGCATTTTATCACACCGATCTTGGTGTGGTCAGATGCTTTGAGGGCAGAGGAAAGATCTAGGGTCTAACCCCCCAATTTTTTTCAAAAAAAGAGTACCTGTCACTACCTATTGCTATCATAGGGGATATTTACATTCCCTGAGATAACGATAAAAATGGTAAAAAAATAAAATATGGAAGGCACAGTTTAAAAATAAAATAAAAAAGCCAAATAAATAATAAAAAAAAAAAAAAAAAAAGCACCGCTGTCCCCCCCTGCTATTGCGCAAAGGCGAACGCACGCGTCGGTCTAGCGTCATATGTAAACAGCAATTGCATCATGCATGTGAGGTATCACCGCGAAGGTCAGATCGAGGGCAGTCATTTTAGCAGTAGACCTCCTCTGTAAATCTAACGTGGTAACCTGTAAAGGCTTTTAAATGCTTTTAAAAATGAATGTAGTTTTGTCGCCGCTGCGCGTTTGTGCGCAATTTTAAAGCATGTCGTGTTTGGTATCCATGTACTCGGCCTATGATCATCTTTTTTATTTCATCAAACATTTGGGCAATATAGTGTTTTTTAGTGCATTAAAAATAAAAAAAGTGTGTTTTTCCCCCAAAAAATGCGTTTGAAAAATCGCTGCGCAAATACTGTGTGGAAAAAAAAAATGCAACACCCACTATTTTAATCTGTAGGGCCTTTGCTTTAAAAAAATATATAATGTTTGGGGGTTCAACATAATTTTCTTGCAAAAAAAATTTTCTTTCATGTAAACAAAAAGTGTCAGAAAGGGCTTTGTCTTCAAGTGGTTAGAAGAGTGGATGATGTGTGACATAAGCTTCCTAATGTTGTGCATAAAATGCCAGGACAGTTCAAAACCCCCCCCCAAATGACCCCATTTTGTAAAGTAGACACCTCAAGCTATTTGCTGAGAGGCATGTTGAGCCCATTGAATATTTTTTTTTTTGTCCCAAGTGATTGAATAATGACCAAAAAAAAAAAATGTACAAAAAGTTGTCACTAAATTATATATTGCTCAAACATGCCATGGGCATATGTGGAATTACACCCCAAAATACATTCTGTTGCTTCTCCTGAGTACGGGGATACCACATGTGTGGGACTTTTTGGGAGCCTAGTCGTGTACGGGACCCCAAAAACCAAGCACCGCCTTCAGGATTTCTATGGGTGTAAATTTTTGATTTCACTCCTCACTGCCTATCACAGTTTCGGAGGCCATGGAATGCCCAGATGGCACAAAACCCCCCCAAATGACCCCATTTTGGAAAGTAGACACCCCAAGCTATTTGCTGAGAGGTATGTTGAGTATTTTGCAGATCTCGCTTTTTGTCACAAAGTTTTGAAAATGTAAAAAAAAAAAAAAAAAAAAAATGTCTTTCTTAATTTTCAAAAACAAATGAGAGCTGTAAAATACTCACCATGCCTCTCAGCAAATAGCTTGGGGTGTCTACTTTCCAAAATGGGGTCATTTGTGGGGGTTTTGGGCTATTTTGACATTTTAGGCTAGGCTCCCAAAAAGTCCCACACATGTGGTATCCCCGTACTCAGGAGAAGCAGCAGAATGTATTTTGGGGTGTAATTTCACATATGCCCATGGCATGTGTGAGCAATATATCATTTAGTGACAACTTTGTGCAAAAAAAAAACAGTTTGTCATATTCCCGCAACCTGTGGCAAAATATAAAATATTCCATGGACTCAACATGCCTCTCAGCAAATAGCTTGGGGTGTCTACTTTCCAAAATGGGGTAATTTGGGGGGGTTTTGTGCTATTTTGGCATTTTATGGCCTTCAAAACTGTGATAGGTAGTGAGGAGTGAAATCAAAAATTTACGCCCTTAGAAATCCTGAAGGCGGTGCTTGGTTTTTGGGGCCCTGTACGCGGCTAGGCTCCCAAAAAGTCCCACACATGTGGTATCCCCGTACTCAGGAAAAGCAGCAGAATGTATTTTGGGGTGCAATTCCACATATAACCATGGCATGTGTGAGCAATATATCATTTAGTGACAACTTTTTGTACATTTTTTTTTTTCTTTTTGTCATTATTCAATCATTTGGGACAAAAAAAAAAAATATTCAATGGGGTCAACATGCCTCTCAGCAAATAGCTTGGGGTGTCTACTTTCCAAAATGGGGTCATTTGGGGGGGTTTTGTGCCATCTTGGCATTTTATGGCCTTCAAAACTGTGATAGGTAGTGAGGAGTGAAATCAAAAATTTATGCCCTTAGAAACCTTGAAGGCTGTGCTTGGTTTTTGGGGTCCCGTACGCGGCTAGGCTCCCAAAAAGTCCCACACATGTGGTATCCCCGTACTCAGGAGAAGCAGCAGAATGTATTTTGGGGTGTAATTTCACATATGCCCATGGCATGTGTGAGCAATATATCATTTAGTGACAACTTTGTGAAAAAAAAAAAAAGTTTGTCATATTCCCGCAACTTGTGGCAAAATATAAAATATTCCATGGACAGAACATGCCTCTCAGTAAATAGCTTGGGGTGTCTACTTTCCAAAATGGGGTCATTTGGGGGGGGTTTGTGCTATTTTGGCATTTTATGGCCTTCGAAACTGTGATAGGTAGTGAGGAGTGAAATCAAAAATTTGCGCCCTTAGAAATCCTGAAGGCGGTGCTTGGTTTCCGGGGTCCCGTACGTGGCTAGGCTCCTAAAAAGTCCCACACATGTGGTATCCCCGTACTCAGGAGAAGCAGCAGAATGTATTTTGGGGTGCAATTCCACATATAACCATGGCATGTGTGAGCAATATATCATTTAGTGACAACTTTTTGTAATTTTTTTTTTTTTTTGTCATTATTCAATCACTTGGGACGAAAAAAAAAAATATTCAATGGGCTCAACATGCCTCTCAGCAATTTCCTTGGGGTGTCTACTTTCCAAAATGGGGTCATTTGGGGGGGTTTTGTACTGCCCTGCCATTTTAGCACCTCAAGAAATGAGATAGGCAGTCATAAATTTAAAGCTGTGTAAATTTCAGAAAATGTACCCTAGTTTGTAAACGCTATAACTTTTGCGCAAACCAATAAATATACGCTTATTGACATTTTTTTTACTAAAGACATGTGGCTGAATACATTTTGGCCTAAATGTATGACTAAAATTGAGTTTATTCGATTTTTCTTATAACAAAAAGTAGAAAATATCATTTTTTTTCAAAATTTTCGGTCTTTTTCTGTTTATATCGCAAAAAATAAAAATCGCAGAGGCAATCAAATACCATTAAAAGAAAGCTCTATTTGTGGGAAGAAAAGGACGCAAATTTCATTTGGGTACAACATTTCATGTCCGCACAATTTACAGTTAAAGCAGCGCAGTGCCGAATCCCAAAAACAGGCTTGGTCCTAATGGCCCGAAATGGTCCGGGGCTTAAGTAGTTAAAATGACTGCTCCCGAAAAACGACCGTTTTTAAAACTTCTTTTTGCCGTGATACATGTCCCCTGGTGCAGAACCCGGGTTCCCAAACCCTTTTTAGGACAATAACATGCATAATAGTTGTTATAATTAGCACTTTAGAATTCGAACGTTCGCATCCATTGTATTTAATAGGGTTCTAATGTTCGTACGAACTTTCGGTCCGTTCGCGGGTTCTGGTGCGAACCGAACCCGGGGGTGTTCGGCTCATCACTACTAGGTAGCGCTACACTTTTATTTACACATGCCTGATTATATATATATATATATATATATATATATATATATATATATATATATATAAATAGTACATTCACATAAGTCACTGCCCTCAAGAATAGTGATGAGCCGAACACCCCCGGGTTCGGTTCGCACCAGAACCCGCGAACGGACCGAAAGTTCGAACGAACATTAGAACCCTATTAAATACAATGGATGCGAACGTTCGAATTCTAAAGTGCTAATTATAACAACTATTATGCATGTTATTGTCCTAAAAAGGGTTTGGGAACCCGGGTTCTGCACCAGGGGACATGTATCAATGCAAAAAGAAGTTTTAAAAACGGTCGTTTTTCGGGAGCAGTCATTTTAATGATGCATAAAGTGAAAAAAAAAAAGTCAAATATTCCTTTAAATATCGTACCTGGGGGGTGTCTAAAGTATGCCTGTGAAGTGCCACGTGTTTCCCGTGTTTAGAACTGTCCCTGCACAAAATGACACTTCTAAAGGAAAAAAAAGCCATTTAAAACTGCTTGCGGCTTTAATGTAATGTCTGGTCCCGGTAATATGGATGAAATTCTTTAAGAAAAATGGCATAGCTACCCCATGACCCCCCCCCCCCCCTACCCCAGCCCATTACCAGCCCCTTTGGGTCTTGTATGGATATTAAGGGGAACCCCGCACATAAAATAAAAAAGGCCCTATATACTCTGAACAGCCCTATACAGGCGGTGCATACAAGACAGGGACTGTAGGTTTGTTCTTATGTAGAGTCTGTTTGTAATTTTGAACAGGTACATTGTTGAAGTGTAGCTCCAGACCAAAAATCTATTTTTAAACTTTTTGGAAAACATAGGTAAGGGTTATCACCCCTGTAACATTTGTTTTGCTGTCTGTGCCCCTGTTCAGAACATTTCACCTCACTTTCCGTCCCAATGACAACTGTTTTTGAAATGTGGTGTTTTTCTTGAAACAAGGATTGCTGATAAAGCATCAGTACAGAGGAGACACCTTTCTCCCATATTTATTCTTACAGGAGAGAATTTTCCTTCCTAGTGGTAGATTTCCTCTCACTTCCTGTTGTCTTCTTGCGTTTGCAAGTAGGAGTCGTTTGTAATTTGGATGTTTGAAAGTAGGGACCTGCCGTATATACTCTGCAGAAATAGGCCCCTTAGTTGTTGGTGTTGGCACAACACTGTAAGCACTCACAGTTACTCTTGGTTGGTGCTGGAACGCCCTGCTGTCAACTATTATATCAGGAATTTTAATTACATATAATTGTTGAACAGTGGTAGTAAAAATTGGGCCTTTGATGGTGGTGCTGGTGCCACAACACTGTAAGCCCTGACAGTTACTCTTGGTGGGTGCAGCAATGGGCCCTGCTGTGAATTATTAGATCAAGAATTGTAATTACATGCCCCTGTTGAACAGGGGCTGAAAAATTGGGCCTTAGGCACTGGTGGCACAACACTGCAACCCCTCACAGCAACTGTACTTGGAGCACAGCAATGAGCCCTGTTGCAAAGTATTGCTTCAAAAATTGTAATGACACGCCCCTGTTAAACAGGGGCTGAAAAATTGGGCCTTAGGCACTGGTGGCACAACACTGCAACTCCTCACAGATACTGTACTTGGAGCACACCAATGAGCCCTGTTGCAAAGTATTGCTTCAAAAATTGTAATGACACGCCCCTGTTAAACAGGGGCTGAAAAATTGGGCCTTAGGCACTGGTGGCACAACACTGCAACTCCTCACAGATACTGTACTTGGAGCACAGCAATGAGCCCTGTTGCAAAGTATTGCTTCAAAAATTGTAATTACACGCCCCTGTTAAACAGGGGCTGAAAAATTGGGCGTTAGGCACTGGTGGCACAACACTGCAACTCCTCACAGATACTGTACTTGGAGCACAGCAATGAGCCCTGTTGCAAAGTATTGCTTCAAAAATTGTAATTACACGCCCCTGTTAAACAGGGGCTGAAAAATTGGGCGTTAGGCACTGGTGGCGGCACCCATAAACAAAAATGATCTTACAAGCTATCATCATCAATCGTATCATTGAGGACTCGGAGGAGGAGGATAGCCAGTCAACATAACAGCACAGGCACTCAGCATCAGCATCAGTCTTGAAGGGATGTGACATGTTAAAATCAATTAGTCTGTTATATCAGCATCAGGTGTGTGGTAGCTGGTGGTGATCCAAGACTGGTTCATCTTGATGAAAGTCAGTCGATCAACCGAGTCGGTGGACAGGCGCACCCTGTGATCCGTGACAAATCCTCCAGCAGCACTGAATGTGCGTTCCGAAAGAACGCTGGATGCAGGACAGGCCAGTAGCTCAATTGCATACTGTGCAAGCTCTGGCCAGTGATCCATCCTCAAGACCCAGTAAGCCAGAGGATTTTCGGTGGGGAAGGTGTCCAAGTCTGACCTTGCCCCTAGATATTCCTGCACCATGTTTATCAGACGCTGGCGATGGTTGCTGGAACCGATCATACTTTGGGGCTGCGGACTAAAGAATTGTCTGAACGCATCGGTCAGACGGCCACCTTCCCCACCGCTCCTTCTTTGACTGGCCGAAGCCTCAGCAACTCGTTGTCCAGGACCAGGAGTTTGCAACCTCCCAGTCTCTGGGAACGCGTTGCACAGACCTTTCTGCAAGGCCTCCCGGAGTTGTCTCATCCTCTGCTCCCTCTGCGACGGTAAGATAAGGTCCGCAACCTTACCCTTGTACCGTGGATCAAGGAGAGTGGCCAGCCAGTAATGGTCCCTCTCCTTGATCCGAAGAATACGAGGATCCTTCCGCAGACTTTGCAGGATCAGGGAGGCCATGCAGCGTAGGTTTGCTGAGGCATTCGCTCCGGAGTCCTCTGGGTCACTAAGGACGACATGATCCGCAGCCACCTCCTCCCAGCCACGTACAAGTCCACTGGTTTCTTGGGACTGTAAATCATCCCTAAAAGACTGCTGCTGATGATGCTGAGTGCCAGCCTCCACCTCCATGCTGACACAATCCTCCTCCTCCTCCTCCTCCTCCTCCTCCTCCTCCTCCTCTTCCTGTGCGATGGGTGGGACAGAAGGAACACTGTCTGGGTAAAGGGGGCCTTGAGAGGCAAGGAAGTCCTCCTCTTCCTGCCTCTGTTCTGCCTCAAGTGCCCTGTCCATTATTCCACGCAGCGTGTGCTCCAACAGGTGGACAAGAGGTACAGTGTCACTGATGCATGCACTGTCACTGCTCACCATCCTCGTGGCCTCCTCAAATGGTGCCAGGACAGTGCATGCATCCCTGATCATGCCCCACTGGCGTGGAGAAAAAAAACCAAGCTCCCCTGACCCTGTCCTGGTGCCGTAGTCGCACAGGTACTCATTGATGGCCCTCTGCTGCGTGTGCAGCCGCTGCAGCATGGCCAACGTTGAGTTCCACCTGGTGGGCATGTCACATATAAGGCGGTTCTTGGGCAGGTTCAACTCCTTTTGCAGCTCAGCCAGGCGAGCACTGGCATTATAAGATCTGCGGAAATGCACACAGACTTTCCTGGCCTGCCTCAGGACATCCTGTAAGCCCGGGTACCTGCCCAAGAAGCGCTGCACCACCAGGTTAAGGACGTGAGCCACACAGGGCACATGGGTCAGTTGTCCCTGTCGGAGGGCGGAGAGGAGGTTGGTGCCATTGTCGCAAACCACCATTCCTGGCTTAAGCTGGCGTGGCGTCAACCACCTCTCGGCCTGGCCCTGCAGAGCAGACAGGACCTCTGCCCCAGTGTGGCTTCTGTCCCCCAAACACACCAGCGCAAGCACGGCATGGCATCTTTTTGCCTGCGTACTTGCGTAGCCCCGTGAACGGCTACGGAGCACCGCTGGTTCATAGGACAAACCACAGGAAGAGGCCATGGAGGAAGAAGAAGAGGAGGGGGTGGAGGAGAGAGGTGTGTCACAACCAGTAGTAGCATTTTGGAGGCGTGGCGGTGGGACAACCTCCAACACTACTGCACCTTGTCCTGAATCCTTCCCAGCTGCCAAAAGAGTGACCCAATGGGCCGTGAAAGAAAGGTAACGTCCCTGTCCATGCCTGCTGGACCATGAGTCAGCGGTAATATGCACCTTACCGCTGACCGCCCTGTCCAGCGAGGCCAAGACATTGCCTTCCACATGCCGGTAGAGAGCCGGAATAGCCTTCCGTGAGAAAAAGTGGCGTTTGGGAACCTGCCACTGAGGAACTGCACATTGCACAAACTCACGGAAGGGGGCCGAGTCTACCAACTGAAAAGGCAGCAGTTGAAGCGCTAGCAATTTAGCCAAGCTAGCATTCAACCGCTGGGCATGTGGATGGCTGGGAGTGAACTTCTTTCGACGGTCCAGCAGCTGGGGCAGGGAAATTTGCCTGCTAGAATCGGACGTCGGTGTACTGCTAGCAGAGTGGGCGCAAGTACTTGGCTGTGACACACCTAATTCTACACCTTCATTCCTCTCAGTGCATGTTTCAGAGAGGACTGAAGTTATAGTGGGGTTGGAGATCCCAGCTGATGCGGTGCAAGGAGAGGTCCGCTTTGTTCTTTGGTGTGGGTCTTTGAGGTAGGCTTGCCAACGAGCTGCATGGCAGGTCAACATATGTCTGGTCAGGCATGTGGTACCCAAGCGGCTGATGTTTTGGCCACGCGATATACGCTTGAGACATATGTTGCAAACAGCAGCTGTGCGATCTGATGCACTAGCCTCAAAAAAGGCCCACACCAAAGAACTTTTTGAATGACGGGCAGAGGCAGCGCCCTGCACAGGCGGAGCTCTGCGGTGTGATTCCGTCGGTGTACTGCCCTTACGCTGGCCACCAAAGGGCATCCTGCCTCGTTGGAGATGTGCCTCCTCCTCATCCTCCTCCTCCTCCTCTCTCCTATTAGGCACCCACGTGGAGTCAGTGACCTCATCATCCCCTCCCTCCTCATCACTGGAGCCAATCTGGCAGTATGCTGCAGCTGCTGGAACATGACTGCCAGATTGGTGTCCTTCTTGAGCATCCCCTCTGTCTGCTCTCACGCTACTGCCTTCCTCTAGCTGGGTTTCATCATCAGACCCTTCGAAACGCTGGGCATCCTCCTGGAGCATGTACCCAACACTGTGCTGAAACAGTTCGGGGGACTCCTCAGGAGGAGGACATGGTGGGTCTAGGGAAGGAGTGACTGATGATTTGTCTGACATTGATACCAGGGAAGACGACGCTTTGGCAGCTGCTTTTCCAGTACCCTGAGCCTGGGTGAGAGAGGATGAGGAGGAGGAGGAGGGCTTGGTCATCCACTCTACCAAGTCTTCGGCATGATGTGGCTCAACATGTCCAGCTGCCGAAAAGAAGGACAAGCGTGTCCCATGGCCATGTGCTGATGACAATGCACCGCGTCCACGACCAGCACTGTTGCCCCCAGACACAGAGCCTGCTTGCCCTCTTTTATTGCCTCCTGACTGTCTGCCTCTCCTTGTTTGCCTTCCAGACATTCTAATAGATGGCCTGCAGGGAGATGGGAAAAAAGCAATAAGGGCTACCTTCAGGTGTCCTTCTCTGTCCCTTGAAACAAGGACTTGCAGAGTGAAATAAACTGACACTCTCCCTACCTACAGTTTTCTGTCCCTAGAATAAATGTTTTTTTTAATCACAATATAGCACAAGGACAATTCAGTCACTGTCCTTCCAGGTCCCTGGAAACAAGGACTTGCAGAGTGAAATAAACTGACTCTCCCTACCTACAGTTTTCTGTCCCTAGAATAAATGTTTTTTTTAAGCACAATATAGCACAAGGACAATTCACTCACTGTCCTTACAGGTCCCTGGAAACAAGGACTTGCAGAGTGAAAGAAAAAAAACACTCTCCCTACCTACAGTTTTCTGTCCCTAGAAAAAATGTTTTTTTTAATCACAATATAACACAAGGACAATTCACTCACTGTCCTTCCAGGTCCCTGGAAACAAGGACTTGCAGAGTGAAATAAACTGACACTCTCCCTACCTACAGTTTTCTGTCCCTAGAATAAATGTTTTTTTTAAGCACAATATAGCACAAGGACAATTCACTCACTGTCCTTACAGGTCCCTGGAAACAAGGACTTGCAGAGTGAAAGAAAAAAAACACTCTCCCTACCTACAGTTTTCTGTCCCTAGAAAAAATGTTTTTTTTAATCACAATATAACACAAGGACAATTCACTCACTGTCCTTCCAGGTCCCTGGAAACAAGGACTTGCAGAGTGAAATAAACTGACACTCTCCCTACCTACAGTTTTCTGTCCCTAGAATAAATGTTTTTTTTAAGCACAATATAGCACAAGGACAATTCACTCACTGTCCTTACAGGTCCCTGGAAACAAGGACTTGCAGAGTGAAAGAAAAAAAACACTCTCCCTACTGTGAAGGGGGTTAACTCGGTAGCGGGTGTGTGTGACCCCCTGGTTGGGCTCCCCACACAAAAACAGGGCCAGCAGACGGAGGTTGTGGTTTTCAAAATCAAAAGGTGCGGTTTATTTCTCTATGTACAGTGACAAAAACACAGCAAAGCCAAAAAGAAACAAACAAAATAAATCCTGGTCAGTTTGACCTCTGACTAAACATGCAGGTTTCCTAAACTAACAACTGGGATCAGCCTGGTGCTGTCCTAGTCCCTAAGTCCCTGGTTTAGTAAAAGTCCAAACAAATAGCCACACAGGCTTTGCCTCACCGCACAGGGGTTCACTCTCCCTAGACAGTCCACACAGGTCTGGTTCCAGGCATGAGCTAACCCCTAATGAATCTGGGAGTTTTTTATAGAGGCCTAAATGAGCTGACAAGCTTCAGCTGGCCTCATCAACTCTGTCTGCACGACGCCCCACACTCTCCCTAGAGGTAAGAGTCATCCATGAGCCTACTAGCCTCAGCTGGGCTTATACAACTCTCCACCCTAGTTGTATAAGTCAGCATAAAGCCTGAATCTGGGAGAAATATATCTACCCCCCTGGATGCAACCAGGTGACTTTACCTTCCTGCTGTCACATACCCCCCCCTCTTGTTTTAACCTTGGGGTTGGAACACCAGCAATCAGGCATTCATGTACTCGAGACAAAGCATCCACATTCCCCATTTGAACGCCAGGGCGATGCTTTACTGTGAAGTTGAATTCCTGTAGGGCCAGGAACCACCTATTCACTCTTCTATTTGTCTCCTTGTTTTGAGCCATCCACTTTAACGGAGCGTGATCCGTAACCATGTCAAAGTGCCTACCTAGCAGATAGTACCGAAGGGAATCTAGAGCCCACTTCACCGCTAAACACTCCTTTTCAACCGTGGCGTAATTTACCTCATGGGACTTCAACTTCCTGCTGAGGTAAATGACTGGGTGCTCTTCCCCGTTCCAGACCTGGGACAATACTGCTCCTAACCCCACATCTGACGCATCACTTTGTACGACAAAGTCTTTAGAGAAGTCGGGTGAGTACAACACTTGCTGGCTACATAAGGCTTGTTTCAAGAATTGGAATGCTGCCTCAGCCTCGGGGGTCCATTTAATCATGACCGACCCTTTCCCTTTCGTCAGGTTGGTTAGGGGCACAGCCTTAGAAGCAAAGTGGGGAATGAAGCGCCGATAATAACCCGCGATTCCCAGAAAGGCCCGTACCTGCTTCTTGCTGTTGGGACGTGGCCAACTCTGGATGGCCTCGACTTTGTTGAGTTGGGGTTTTATCACTCCCCTGCCAATGGTGTACCCAAGATATTTGGCCTCCTCCTGCCCAATGGTACACTTCTTGGGGTTAGCCGTAAACCCCGCTTCCCGGATAGAGTCTAGGACTGCTTGCACTTTTGGCAGATGTGAGGCCCAGTCTGTGCTATGGACAATTACGTCATCCAGGTAAGCCGCAGCATACTTCCGATGGGGCCTCAGTATCTGGTCCATTTTCCGCTGGAATGTGGCCGGCGCATTCTGTAACCCGAACGGCATTCTCTTATATTGGAACGCCCCGTCTGGGGTTACAAATGCGGTTTTCTCTTTGGCCGACTTGGCCAGGGGAATTTGCCAATACCCTTTTGTGAGGTCAAGAGTCGTCATGTATCGGGCTGTTCCCAGCCGGTCGATCAACTCATCTATACGTGGCATGGGGTAGGTGTCAAATTTTGTAACTTTGTTCAACTGACGAAAATCGTTACAAAATCGCCAGCTCCCATCCGGTTTAGGCACCAACACAATGGGACTAGACCAATCACTTTGGGACTCCTCTATCACCCCTAAGTTCAGCATTTTCTGTACTTCCTCCCGTATTGCCTCCCGTCGGGCCTCTGGGATCCGATAGGGTTTTAACTTCACCCTTTCACCGGGCGGGGTAATAATATCATGCTCTACCCCAGATGTTTGTCCCGGCAGCTCAGAGAACACCTCCTTGTTGCGAAGCACAAACTCCTTAACCTCCTGTTGTTGGGGTTGTGACAAGGTGGCTGCTATTCCAACCTCCGGAATCACGCAACCAGTTTGAGCTGGTGACCAAGTTTCTGCGACTAGGGACTCTCTATCCCTCCAGGCTTTCAACAGATTAACGTGATATATCTGTTCGGGCTTTCGCCTTCCTGGTTGTCTGACCTTGTAATTCACTTCGCTCACTTTTTCCATTATCTCGTAGGGGCCTTGCCATTTGGCAAGGAATTTACTTTCAACCGTAGGGACAAGTACCAATATCCTATCCCCCGGGGAAAAGGTACGGGTCTTTGCTCCACGGTTGTACACTCTCTGCTGTGCCAACTGCGCTTGGGCCAAATGTTCCTTCACGATGGGCATTACCTGTGCAATTCGATCTTGCATCAGGGCGACATGCTCAATCACACTCCTGTGGGGAGAACTCTCACTTTCCCAAGTTTCCTTGGCAATATCCAACAGCCCTCTTGGGTGTCTCCCATACAGTAACTCAAAGGGGGAGAATCCCGTAGAGGATTGGGGCACCTCCCTAATAGCAAACATCAAATAAGGAAGTAGACAGTCCCAATCCTTTCCATCTCTATCCACCACTTTCTTCAACATTTGTTTTAGGGTTTTGTTGAATCTTTCAACCAGCCCATCGGTTTGGGGGTGATACACAGATGTACGCAATTGCGTCACTTTGAACAATTTACACAGCTCTTTCATAACCCGGGACATAAAGGGTGTACCTTGGTCCGTAAGCAGTTCTTTACAAATACCCACCCGGCTAAAAACAAGAGATAGCTCTTTGGCTATGGTTTTGGCCGAGGTATTTCTGAGAGGGATCGCTTCTGGATAACGGGTGGCATAGTCCATTATAACCAATATGTACTGGTGCCCCCTAGCGGACTTGATTATAGGACCTACCAAATCCATTGCGATTCTCTCAAACGGGACCTCAATGATGGGTAGAGGGACCAGCGGGCTACGGAAATGTGGCATCGGGGCCGACCTCTGACACACAGGGCAGGAGGAACAATAATTTTCTATGTCCTTCATCACCCCAGGCCAATAGAATCTCTGTAATACCCTCTCTCGGGTTTTCTCTGTCCCCAGATGACCTCCAAGAATGTGCCCATGGGCCAACTCCAACACCAACTTCCTGTAAGGTTTGGGCACCACCAGCTGCTCAACGGTTTCTTCTGCCCTTTTTGCCACCCGATACAGTAGGTCCTTCTCTACGCTGAAGTATGGGTAAGTGCAGGTAATATCTGGGTTCACTAACTCGCCATCTATTTCCACTACGTTTTCCCGTGCCTTTATTAGGGCGGGGTCTTTTAACTGTTCTGTGGCAAAATTTTCCCTGTGAACCTCCAGATCAGAAAACTCCACAGACGGTAGGTTTTCGTCTGAGGAGGTGGGCTCCTCTCCAGTTTCTTGAGTCTCCCCTGCCAATACTGACAAGGGAAATTCTGGAGAGTCCTCCCCACTCTCAGAGGAGTTCTGGCTATCACATTCCTGGTACATAGGGGCACCAGTGGGGGGCTCAGGATCATCCCACAGTTCCCAGAACTTCGGAAAATCCCTTCCCACAATGGCATCATGCGGTAATTGAGATACTAACCCCACTGGATGAGAGAGGGTACCTTTGGGGGTCTCGAAACACACTGTAGTCACTGGATACTCTCGGGTGTCCCCATGCACACAAATAACAGCTACCTTGCTATTCCCAGAGACCTCTGTTTTAACTAATTCAGCCTTTATCAGGGTCACAAGGCTACCTGAATCCAGCAATACCACAACATTTCTACCATTAATACACATTTTGCATAAATGTTTCTCAGTTCCCCGAATGGCAGTGCATGCGACTGTCGCACACAGCGACTGACGTCTGTCCATCAGAAAGTCACATTGCATGGGTTCCTCCACAACCGGGCAATTTGCTGCAATATGTCCCGCTTGCCGGCAGCGGTAGCAAACGATCCTTCTTGCGGCCTCTTGAGCCGCTGATTTCCCAGGCTGTTCTCGCCAAACTTGGGGTAGAGCTCCCACCCTCTCACTCTCTCCACCCTCACCCCTTGGAATCCTCTTATCCGCCCCTGGGGATGGTCTGGTCTTAGGGTGGAAAGTCCGAGAGTCTCTGGAAGAGGCTGTCAGGTTCTCTGTAGCCAAGTATCTCTCTACACGATCCACAAGTTTACCGGCCGTTTCTGGGTCTCCATGGCTTACCCACTTTTGAATGGCGGTAGGAAGAGCTCTCAAGAAACGATCCATCACAACACGTTCCACAATCTCCGGTGCGGACAAAGTCTCTGGCTGTAGCCACTTCCTGCTCAGGTGAATGAGATCATACATTTGAGACCTGGGGGGTTTTCCAAGCTGGAAAGTCCAGTTATGCACACGCTGAGCCCGGACAGCCAGGGTGACACCCAGCCTTGCCAATATTTCAGCTTTTAGCATCACATAGTCTTTTGCTTGGTCAGGCTCTAGGTCATAGTAAGCCTTCTGCGATTCACCAGTTAACAGAGGAGCCACCAGTCCAGCCCACTGCTCCTCAGGCCACTTTTCTCTTTCAGCAGTCCTTTCAAATGTGGTCAAAAATACCTCTGGATCATCCTCTCCAGTCATTTTTGTCAATAAATGACTCACCCCAAAGGACGCGGTATTAGTGGGACGGCTTTCCTCACTGGTCTGCGGACGTTGCTGCATTACTGCTTCCATTTGTTGTAGTCTCTGCTCTTGCTTCTGTAACAGGTCTATGAAGCGGGCCTCAGATTGCTGCTGGGCTTGTTGATGAGCTTGCTGCTGGGCTGCAAGGCTCCTTTGCAAACCTGCATTTGTCTGCTGTTGATTGGCATTTGCTAGAGCCAGCTGTTTCAGTATCTCCTCCATGCTGGCTTAAAAAAAACTGCCACTGGTTCTCCACCAACTGTGAAGGGGGTTAACTCGGTAGCGGGTGTGTGTGACCCCCTGGTTGGGCTCCCCACACAAAAACAGGGCCAGCAGACGGAGGTTGTGGTTTTCAAAATCAAAAGGTGCGGTTTATTTCTCTATGTACAGTGACAAAAACACAGCAAAGCCAAAAAGAAACAAACAAAATAAATCCTGGTCAGTTTGACCTCTGACTAAACATGCAGGTTTCCTAAACTAACAACTGGGATCAGCCTGGTGCTGTCCTAGTCCCTAAGTCCCTGGTTTAGTAAAAGTCCAAACAAATAGCCACACAGGCTTTGCCTCACCGCACAGGGGTTCACTCTCCCTAGACAGTCCACACAGGTCTGGTTCCAGGCATGAGCTAACCCCTAATGAATCTGGGAGTTTTTTATAGAGGCCTAAATGAGCTGACAAGCTTCAGCTGGCCTCATCAACTCTGTCTGCACGACGCCCCACACTCTCCCTAGAGGTAAGAGTCATCCATGAGCCTACTAGCCTCAGCTGGGCTTATACAACTCTCCACCCTAGTTGTATAAGTCAGCATAAAGCCTGA
The DNA here is from genome assembly GCA_029206835.1 of Rana muscosa. Lineage (NCBI taxonomy): Eukaryota > Metazoa > Chordata > Amphibia > Anura > Ranidae > Rana > Rana muscosa. Next base: position 267,544,522 of record CM055123.1, on the reverse strand, counting down.
ATCTGGGAGAAATATATCTACCCCCCTGGATGCAACCAGGTGACTTTACCTTCCTGCTGTCACACTACCTACAGTTTTCTGTCCCTAGAAAAAATGTTTTTTTTAATCACAATATAACACAAGGACAATTCACTCACTGTCCTTCCAGGTCCCTGGAAACAAGGACTTGCAGAGTGAAATAAACTGACACTCTCCCTACCTACAGTTTTCTGTCCCTAGAATAAATGTTTTTTTTAATCACAATATAGCACAAGGACAATTCAGTCACTGTCCTTCCAGGTCCCTGGAAACAAGGACTTGCAGAGTGAAATAAACTGACACTCTCCCTACCTACAGTTTTCTGTCCCTAGAATAAATGTTTTTTTTAATCACAATATAGCACAAGGACAATTCAGTCACTGTCCTTCCAGGTCCCTGGAAACAAGGACTTGCAGAGTGAAATAAACTGACACTCTCCCTACCTACAGTTTTCTGTCCCTAGAATAAATGTTTTTTTTAATCACAATATAGCACAAGGACAATTCAGTCACTGTCCTTCCAGGTCCCTGGAAACAAGGACTTGCAGAGTGAAATAAACTGACACTCTCCCTACCTACAGTTTTCTGTCCCTAGAATAAATGTTTTTTTTAATCACAATATAGCACAAGGACAATTCACTCACTGTCCTTACAGGTCCCTGGAAACAAGGACTTGCAGAGTGAAATAAACTGACACTCTCCCTACCTACAGTTTTCTGTCCCTAGAATAAATGTTTTTTTTAATCACAATATAGCACAAGGACAATTCAGTCACTGTCCTTCCAGGTCCCTGGAAACAAGGACTTGCAGAGTGAAATAAACTGACACTCTCCCTACCTACAGTTTTCTGTCCCTAGAATAAATGTTTTTTTTAATCACAATATAGCACAAGGACAATTCAGTCACTGTCCTTCCAGGTCCCTGGAAACAAGGACTTGCAGAGTGAAATAAACTGACACTCTCCCTACCTACAGTTTTCTGTCCCTAGAATAAATGTTTTTTTTAAGCACAATATAGCACAAGGACAATTCACTCACTGTCCTTACAGGTCCCTGGAAACAAGGACTTGCAGAGTGAAAGAAAAAAAACACTCTCCCTACCTACAGTTTTCTGTCCCTAGAAAAAATGTTTTTTTTAATCACAATATAACACAAGGACAATTCACTCACTGTCCTTCCAGGTCCCTGGAAACAAGGACTTGCAGAGTGAAATAAACTGACACTCTCCCTACCTACAGTTTTCTGTCCCTAGAATAAATGTTTTTTTTAAGCACAATATAGCACAAGGACAATTCACTCACTGTCCTTACAGGTCCCTGGAAACGAGGACTTGCAGAGTGAAAGAAAAAAAACACTCTCCCTACCTACAGTTTTCTGTCCCTAGAAAAAATGTTTTTTTTAATCACAATATAACACAAGGACAATTCACTCACTGTCCTTCCAGGTCCCTGGAAACAAGGACTTGCAGAGTGAAATAAACTGACACTCTCCCTACCTACAGTTTTCTGTCCCTAGAATAAATGTTTTTTTTAATCACAATATAGCACAAGGACAATTCAGTCACTGTCCTTCCAGGTCCCTGGAAACAAGGACTTGCAGAGTGAAATAAACTGACACTCTCCCTACCTACAGTTTTCTGTCCCTAGAATAAATGTTTTTTTTAAGCACAATATAGCACAAGGACAATTCACTCACTGTCCTTACAGGTCCCTGGAAACAAGGACTTGCAGAGTGAAAGAAAAAAAACACTCTCCCTACCTACAGTTTTCTGTCCCTAGAAAAAATGTTTTTTTTAATCACAATATAACACAAGGACAATTCACTCACTGTCCTTCCAGGTCCCTGGAAACAAGGACTTGCAGAGTGAAATAAACTGACACTCTCCCTACCTACAGTTTTCTGTCCCTAGAATAAATGTTTTTTTTAAGCACAATATAGCACAAGGACAATTCACTCACTGTCCTTACAGGTCCCTGGAAACAAGGACTTGCAGAGTGAAAGAAAAAAAACACTCTCCCTACCTACAGTTTTCTGTCCCTAGAAAAAATGTTTTTTTTAATCACAATATAACACAAGGACAATTCACTCACTGTCCTTCCAGGTCCCTGGAAACAAGGACTTGCAGAGTGAAATAAACTGACACTCTCCCTACCTACAGTTTTCTGTCCCTAGAAAAAATGTTTTTTTTAATCACAATATAGCACAAGGACAATTCAGTCACTGTCCTTCCAGGTCCCTGGAAACAAGGACTTGCAGAGTGAAATAAACTGACACTCTCCCTACCTACAGTTTTCTGTCCCTAGAATAAATGTTTTTTTTAATCACAATATAGCACAAGGACAATTCAGTCACTGTCCTTCCAGGTCCCTGGAAACAAGGACTTGCAGAGTGAAAGAAAAAAAACACTCTCCCTACCTACAGTTTTCTGTCCCTAGAATAAATGTTTTTTTTAATCACAATATAGCACAAGGACAATTCAGTCACTGTCCTTCCAGGTCCCTGGAAACAAGGACTTGCAGAGTGAAATAAACTGACACTCTCCCTACCTACAGTTTTCTGTCCCTAGAATAAATGTTTTTTTTAATCACAATATAGCACAAGGACAATTCAGTCACTGTCCTTCCAGGTCCCTGGAAACAAGGACTTGCAGAGTGAAATAAACTGACACTCTCCCTACCTACAGTTTTCTGTCCCTAGAATAAATGTTTTTTTTAATCACAATATAGCACAAGGACAATTCAGTCACTGTCCTTCCAGGTCCCTGGAAACAAGGACTTGCAGAGTGAAATAAACTGACACTCTCCCTACCTACAGTTTTCTGTCCCTAGAATAAATGTTTTTTTTAATCACAATATAGCACAAGGACAATTCAGTCACTGTCCTTACAGGTCCCTGGAAACAAGGACTTGCAGAGTGAAAGAAAAAAAACACTCTCCCTACCTACAGTTTTCTGTCCCTAGAAAAAATGTTTTTTTTAATCACAATATAACACAAGGACAATTCACTCACTGTCCTTCCAGGTCCCTGGAAACAAGGACTTGCAGAGTGAAATAAACTGACACTCTCCCTACCTACAGTTTTCTGTCCCTAGAATAAATGTTTTTTTTAATCACAATATAGCACAAGGACAATTCAGTCACTGTCCTTCCAGGTCCCTGGAAACAAGGACTTGCAGAGTGAAATAAACTGACACTCTCCCTACCTACAGTTTTCTGTCCCTAGAATAAATGTTTTTTTTAATCACAATATAGCACAAGGACAATTCAGTCACTGTCCTTCCAGGTCCCTGGAAACAAGGACTTGCAGAGTGAAATAAACTGACACTCTCCCTACCTACAGTTTTCTGTCCCTAGAATAAATGTTTTTTTTAAGCACAATATAGCACAAGGACAATTCACTCACTGTCCTTCCAGGTCCCTGGAAACAAGGACTTGCAGAGTGAAAGAAACTGACACTCTCCCTACCTACAGTTTTCTGTCCCTAGAATAAATGTTTTTTTAAGCACAATATAGCACAAGGACAATTCACTCACTGTCCTTCCAGGTCCCTGGAAACAAGGACTTGCAGAGTGAAAGAAACTGACACTGTCCCTACCTACAGTTTTCTGTCCCTAGAATAAATGTTTTTTTTAAGCACACTATAGCACAAGCACAAAACACACTGACACTCTCCCTACCTATCCTTCTCTTTCCCTAAACTAAAGGAATCCAGGTTAAGCAAGAAAGAAATAACAGTCACTGTCCCTGCCTATGCTGCTCTATCCCTGCTCCGGAACACACTACACTAGGCCGCCGTGCTGGCGGCCTTTTATAGTGTGGGGCGTGTACTAAACACCCTCAGCAATAATTGGCCACAGGCATCCTGCCTGTGGCCAATCATTGCTCTCCTCGCTGCCGGCGCTGTGATTGGCCAAGCATGCGGGGTCACAGTGCATGCTTGGCCAATCACAGCGCCTGGATGACACTGCGATGGCGTAGTGCATTGTGGGCCGTTCGCGTCACTCGAATTTGGCGCGAACGGCCCAAATCGTTCGATCTTCGTCGAACGATCGAACAGCCGATGTTCGAGTCGAACGTATGTTCGACTCGAACACGAAGCTCATCCCTACTCAAGAAGCTTACAACCTAAGGGTCCCCAACTCGCATTCATAAAGTGTTTTGTAATGTTTGTGGGGTTGTGTTCGATATGTGCAAAGAGAGATCACACAAATATTTATAAGTATAACATTTATTAAAGATAATAACAGATAAAGAAAATATGACCTGAATACTTAAAGTAGATGTGAACCTGATTCATGAAATTTGAGCTGGGCACATATATCTGCAGTGTTTTCTTATCTCTCTTCAAAGCCCTAAGTCCCGTAGTTTTCTCCTCCTCTGTTAGTCTGTTATCCGTCTGATAACTTCTGACAAGGTCTCCAGACAGGAGCCTGAAGTTTGTGTAAGGGAGGGAGCTATAAATTAGCACAAAGCTGAACTAGTCACAGGCAAGCTCCGCATGTGTGGGGAAGAGGGAATATGTGCCTTTTCCTCCAATCAGCTGTCTTTACAGTGTATGGCAAGAATCCACACCCACAAGTGAATCAGGAAGAGAAAATTTTAACAGGACGTGCACTTTCTAAACAGTATTGAAAGATGAAGACAGCAGATATACATGTAAAACTTAGGTAGGGAGATTTGTTTCATCTGTGTATCATCTGAGGTTGTTCCCTTGGTATATGTGAGGGTTTACGTCTACAGTAACTAAAGATGCTGTTTCGCCATGGAGTCGCCCTGCTTTTACGCAGTATGGCCGACCCAGATTCAGACGCATGCATGTTTTGCAAGCTCTGGTGTGAGACTAACTTATTCCAGTTTGACTTGTGTATAAGGAATAGATGACCCCCAAGTCAACTCCCTTTTGCAATATGACCCCTCAAGAACTTGGTCAGTTAAAATCACACATTCCTTTGGTACGAGTCATCCAAAGTAATCAGGAAAACCAGGATATTAGAGGCTTTCTTGGATATTTGCGAGGCAAACTATAATAATGAATATGAAATTTACAGTTTCCCCATCACTCATACACCCACTAGGGCCAATTTAGACAGGAGCCAATTTGCCCACCAGCATGTCTTTTGGAGTGTGGGAGGAAACCCACGTAGGTACATGCAAACTCTGTGCAGGTAGTGCCGGGGTTGGGATTCAAGCCGCTGATCCTACTGCTGCTTTGAGGAACTGCTAACCACTTAGCCACTGTGCTGCCCCACCTTACATCTGATTGGTTACAATAAACCAGGGGTTCCTAAACTTTTGAATTTGAGTACCCAAAAAAGAAAATTGTCACTGACCTAGGACTTGCAAAGTAAATTATTACCAAAACACAGAAAAAATAATAAATAATTATTATATTATAAATAATTGGTTTTTACATTTTATCAGCTATTGCCAGGGTCTCTTCACCTCACAATATTTGCATGGGTAATTTTCTCTGCTCCCAGCCTTGCAGGTATGTGTCTGTGCTGTCCATTATATTCATATAATCATTGCACACGTTTTTAAAGGAGTGGTGGGGTCATAGGTAGGAATATTTGTCATCCCAGTTATTGCATTCTGTGAATAAGAATTGATGTCCTGTCATTCAACTGCTTGACCACCCATTCACTGATTGCAATGCATTGTGGAAGTGTAGTAATAGAAGTTCTCTGAATGGTGGGGAAAGCAGAAGGGGGCGGGCTAGCCAACTTTTTTTTCTGTAGCAGCGGCTGCAGTTGGCTTTCACAGTGCCAAAAGACAGTTGCCCGGGACAGTATTTGGCGGGAAAACACTGCAGGGAGAATTTTCAGCATCACCCAGCAGATAATGGGATATACAGCATGACACATTACTAATAACACATTTTTAAAAATCCTAAAGTCGAGCCTAAAGAAGCACTCCTATGAACAATACTGTTTTGTATATTGTGTTTTTTAGAAATCCTTCATCACTATTCTTGAGGAAAATATATTGTTGATATATACTGTATGTTGCCTATCGATGCTAATTTCCCCGATATCAGACAAACCTTTTAAGAAGTCTTTGCTGGGGTAGCTCCCCAAAGATGTATCTTTGACTGCAGTGTACCACAACCAATGATGTAATCGCACGTTCTATGCTTTTATCTCATTACCTGTTTCTTAATTATATAATTTCTGCTTTTTAAGGGTCATCCATCAAGACTAAGACTGTTACTAAGATCTAAAGAGGAGGAACTGCTGTTAAATCTGGAGAGAAACGAGTAAGTACAGTTAATTGCTGTCATTAGACTCTCTTCTGAATTTGTGGTAGTGTTCCGGTACAAAATGTTCTGCCATCCTCCTCATACCCTGCAGGGTGCTTTTGGATGTACAACCTAATCCTCTGTAAACAAATGTGAAGTATTCATCATTAATAGATGATTACTAGCCTATTCCTTGCTACTTTCATTTACTGTGTGTGTGTGTGCGTGTGGCGGTACTTATCAAGCAAATTTACATGACTTGCATTATGTGAATAATTTTTTTCAGCACTAATCCCTGCCATATAGAGAAAGGGACCAAATTAAAACCTACTCCTAACATTTTAATAAGATTAGAGCTATTGCATTTGCATCTATATATGGAAACCACGCCTCCACATCAAGGCACCTCTGCAAACTGCAGGCCTACTGTATAAAAATACCAATACTGGCACATACAGTATATAACACTGAATAGACTGAGAACAAACTTGCACGGGCCTATCCTACCTTTTCAGGTAAAAAATATGGAAGCTGTTTTTTTTTGTTTTTTTTTGTTAAATTTAAAAATGAATGCACCACACCTGCCATTTTCTTTTAAGGGCACAAAAGGTCAAACTTGACAAGACTAGCTGGAGTGTGTGTCTGCTAAACATAGCAGTCTTTGACAAAAATATGTTGATGGGGCCTTGGACCTGAATTTAGAGAAGATGGGGCTTAAAATTCCACTTTTTAGGGGCAGCTCTTGGTCACCCAGGATATCCCTGGGGCCCCTGAAGTAATATGAGGAATGTAAAAGGGATGAGCGAGATTTATTATGTGTCCAGAAAGTCTTTATTGCACATGACTGGGCAAAATAATGCAAAAAACACATCTTGTATCCAGTCTGTTGTCCAGTACCCCTTTTCCAGTGTTGGCAGGTTTATAAGCCCTGGTATAGGGGGAGCCCCTGAAACGCATTAGATGCCTTTCTTGACCTTTTGTAATGTGCAATATAGATTTAATTGACGCATATTAAATGTGTGGTGCTTCAATCCCTTCTACACTCCTCAGACATGGCAATGAGGGGACCTGGCAAGTGGCTCTTTAGTTTTTAGTTCCTTTTTTACTAACAAGAAAAGCCCTTTGGCAAGGAGGGCTATTGTTCTATCCTAAGATACTATGTAGCGGGGGTCTAAATTTAGGGGGATACACCTGGGTGGTAGTATGACCCAGGTGTTTATAAATCATAAGAGGATTTAGACCATTTTAATCGTGGAGGACTTGGTGGTGTAATATTCTCCTTGGCCTGTGGGTGGTGGTGTTCCCACGGGTCAAGGTAGAATCACTATCCTTTTTGTCCCGTTCCGGCGGTGGTACAGCGGGGGCAGAGAACCTGCTGTGGCGTCACGGGAGGGGATAAAGGGGAGAGACACCCTCGCCACAAGGTCTTCTTCTTGAGCGCGCGCCCAGGCACCTTAGGCCTGGGTGCGGGCGGTCCGGAGTTCCAGCCCAGGCGCCCTAGGCCTGGTCGGAGCGGAGTTGGCGTCCATCCCAGGCACCTTAAGCCTGGTGTGAGGTACACCGGAGGCCTGGGGCCCAGTAACTTCGACTGGGCTCCGCAAGGGCGGATGATTCCGAGGGACCCTGAGGTGGATGGGGCCCATGTCTGAGGTGAGGAGGCCGGAGAGGTTACCCGTCTGAAGAGTCCGGAGCAGCATCAACCCGGTGACGGAGGGGCCTCTGGTAACTCCCTTGGAGGGACATCTACCACCTGACGGGCCACAACGCAGCGAAGGTACTCCAATTCATATTCTTCAGAGTCGCTGGTAGAGACTCACAAGTTTTAAGTTCCTCTCTCTAGCCAATGGCTATAGCAACCGCTGGTGAAACCACAGTGGTTTCGTTTATCATTAGGACAGTGCCTCGACCTGCTCACCCCACCGTATTGAACTGTTTATGGGTCCCAACCTATCGGCTGACAAAGAACTGTTTTAATTGTGTGCTACAATAAAACAAGTGTTGGATCCTTATCGATGTGTGGAACTCTGGTTAATGGGAGTGAAGGGGAGTGTCAGCACAGCAAGACTTGGTTTTTAATAGAAACACACAGGTCCGAGGAGAATAACCGGTACTGGCCTTCACCTCACCTGCTGCAATGGGGAGGACATGGGCCGTAGCGCATCTCACCATCACGTACAACATACCCCTAGACCAGAAAGAGGGGGTGAGGCCGCTACAACTATATACTGTAGATGTTTCCCAAATTGGTCTTCGAAATGCCTCAGTGACTATTGGCTTTAGGATTAGTTTGCTTTAATACTGTATACTTTGCATCAAAAGACATTTTTTGAATGTTTACACCAATTTAGGTGAGTTTTGTATTTGAAAACTTTTTCCAATAAAGAGAAAAAAAAAAAAAATTTGTTTTGTGTAGAGTGTGCGAAACGCCCTTTTTATTTTGATTTTTATTTTTTTATTGCTTTCGTGGCAATGGTGGAAATGTTTTCCTGTCCTTTCTGTCTCAGAGACGATGATGGAAGATGACAGAATATGAAAAAAAGGTGGTCACCGAAACCATTGGAAGATTTCCCTCTCACCTCCCTCTTTTAACAACTTTATATTTTTTGTATTTTTGTGTCCTGGTGGTAATGGTCAGTATTGCCCTCCTTTTTCCAATCTGAAGACCGCTGTGCAGGAGCTAACAGGAGGCTGATATCCAAACACATTTAGGTTGTTTTACTAGTTATAATTATGTTCTTTTTAAGAACGCATACCTTGATTGACTGCTGGTTTTCACTTCTTCCTGGTGTTTAGCTTAAAGTGGTTCTAAAGGTAGAAGATGCTTTTAATGTTAATGCATTCTCTGCGTTCTCTGTGTACAGCTACCCCCCCCCCTTACGTCGTGCCCCCTAATCCAGCGTTGAGCAGCGGTTCTCTCGTTTCTCTCTCTCTCCACCCTGAGATCAACAGCCAGTAAGGAGAGAGCTGGCAGCGGATCAAAGGACACATAGAAGCGTGGCTTGGGAGCGATCCCTTATGAGTGCCCCCATAGCAATCTGCTTGCTATGTGGGTTCTTGGAGGGTGGGGACCCAAGAGGTGGATCGGGGCTATTCCCTCCAAAAACCATTGCACAGAGCAGCGAAGTATGGGATGTTTATTTATTTTATATATATATATATATATATATATATATATATATATAAAAAGTCCTTTAGAATCACTTTAAAACCAAATTTGCTTTAAATTTAATGGACCTTCTGACACTCCTTGGCATTCCCAGCTAGAGCAGATCATTGTGTGCTCCCGTGTTGCAGTGGCTCTTCAGTTAACCTAAAATGAAAGCTGGCTTATATTATAGACTAAGTGGGCCACAAGCTGTACCCTTTTCATATATTTTCTTATCTTGTAGCTTCCTTCTTGTTTCTTCATTTCTTGTTAAAAAAAAAAAAATCTTTCATAACATATAAATTTGGGAAAAAGTGAAAAGTAGAACATGAAACAGAAATCAGTGGTTATTCCGTTTTTGTCCAAAGCTGAAGAAAAATTCCTTTTGCATGGAAAATCTTTACGTGTCTGTAAATAATACATTTGCAATATGTTTAATAGAGCGACTTTTCTAAATGTTTTATCAGTTCAGTTCCGATAGATGGAACAGTTCTAATTAATCTGTTTTATATTTGCTCAGCCCAGAATTAGGTGTCACAATTTTATGATTAGTCATTACTCTCCTGTCATCTCTAAAACATTCCAGAAATGGAAAGATAAATGGTTTTATGGGCCTTTTATAAAGTCCTTAATGAATTACAACACACAGTTGCGGCTCTTTACATTCTTCCAGCGTGAAGCTGGGGCAGATTACTGCTCGAGTGACGTTGTATATTGCCCAGTGGAGTCATGAATAAAATAATTACCTGTTGATAGGCACTCTATTGTGTCTGATCTGGTTAGAAACCACAGTAAAATTAAAGAGACTTTATGTGCCCTGGAACTATTTCTCCTGCTGGTATAGATAATTATACTGTCCCTTGTTACCCATGCAAGGTTAATTTAAAGGGATACCCAATCTGACCATTCTATTTAGCCAGTATGAATGAAGCTCTTACAGTGACTTGTGTATGTATTGTAAAATGTGAAGTAATTTATAAACTGTATTTGTGGTCAATTTATTAAAAAGAAAACAGACCTGTATGAATATAGTGGTGCCTGAAAATACATTTTAAAAGGCCCCAAGGTCCCAGATGGCCTTAAAATCTCAGGACTGTTTTTAATGCAAATACTATACTGGTTTGGGGTTTGTTTTTATTTTTACTGCTAAAGTTTTTTTTTGGGCAGAGATACAGCACCAAACACATTAGTTATGCGTAATGGTGCATGTCGCATTATCTGCAGGCAGCTGCTTATAGTAAACCTCATCCATTCAGTTCCTACTTCACAGCTTCCAGGTACTGCCCTGAGCATCAGTTTTCTGGAGCTATGAGTTAATAGCAGTGTCTGCTATGTAGAAAAGTTGCAATGCTACCCTGCCCTAATTCACATAAACTTGTATTATTATTGACCCACAGTGCCTATTGTTCTGTGAATGGGCAGGGGGGATCTGTCATTCAACAGCTCCTCCTCTATTTATAGAACGTGATGCACTATGGGACAATAATATGAGTTTTATTGAAAGTGAGGGCGGAAGGGGGTGGGCGAGCAGCACAACTTTTCCCAGTATCAGCGGCTACTGCTGCTGCTAACTTTCACATGCTGGAAGACATGCGTTCAGGAAAGTATCCAGTCTGATCAATATTCCTATCGCACACATTCCTGGTAGATATGGCTCATAAAATGGTTGGTGCTGCAGCGATTACCAGTTGGGTCCTGGAAACATCAAACAAGCGTACATATTCGCCAACACACCATGGATCGGCAATTTTCGTCCAAAGGTTTAAATGAAAACTGATCAGATCACAAGAGAAAGTGCAACGTTTCGGAGTCGTGCAGCACCCCTTTCTCAGGAAAGTATCCAGTCGCTATGAAAAGGATACTGAACAGAAGATTTTTAGCAGAAGCACCTACCTTCACAGTAAGGGAGTACGCACCATTACAGATAAGTATGTGTTTGCTGTACCAACCCCCCCAAAAAATGCTAAATACAGCTTTAATTTTTTTTTTTTTATGTTTTTTATATTTTTTTACTATTTTTAGAAAATCTTTGCTCTACAAATATATATTTAATGCAGGATGTACTTATGACACTGGCGTCACAGAACATTGACATTTTGTAGAGAATTCCATAGAAGATGTTTGCCTCTTGCTAATTCAATCTCCAGTCCCATCTGAACAGAACATGCAGGGGAGAGGGGGATTATAAACAAATTTTACTTATTGAGTTGTTTGTGTAAAGCAGCCCATAAAAAGTTTGATTCCTTCCACAATGGGTTGTGCAGGCGGTGGGGTAACCTTTCTTGGCCGGAAGAACACAATGATTAATGCTAGCAGCTATAGCTACTGGCAATAATCGCATGTAAAAGATGCGCCAGGCTGCTTGTACCCAAGTTGATCGACGGATCGGCTTGGGTATAATCAGCTTGTCCATAGATGGATCGAATATCAGCCAGTCCTTGCTGAACCACCTGGATTACGATCCATGTATTGCCCGCTTAAGACTAAGCTATTAAGCTCTGTTAACAGGCTTTTTTTCAATAAAGCAGCTAAAAACGGCAAACAGTAAGGCCTCTTGCACACTGTAACTCATGTATGAGCATCAAACATTCCTGGCAGAAAAAAACGTGAGGATGGACTGTGTACCACTTGTGACTATTTTACAAGTATGCAAATAAAAGTGTGAAGTGTGGCATTTGTGCAAATTTGCGAATATACACAAAAAATCGTGACCAGCAACACAGATTTCTGTATTTTTTTTAATTATTTTTTTTACTTAAAAAATATGCAGAGCATGTTTATCGGCCTTTGTTTACAGGCACATTGAGAACAGTTGGCTGCATTTATATTAGTAAAAAAAAACCACAAGGTACAGAAATCGAAAAACTGAGCATTTTCGGACAGCAGTGTGCAAGAGACCTTTAAAGTATAGTTAAAGGAAGAACTTTTCTTAAAATTGCATATAGAATGGAGAGGGATTAGAACACCTGTCAGTTATTATTGCTGTCTTTGCCCCTGTTAGGGAGATTCACCCTCTCTATTTGTCCTGTTTATCATTCTCATCAAAAGTAAAAAGAAAGTCCCAAATTTTGGGTTGACATCAGAACACTAATAGAGGGCAAATCTTCAAATAGGAACACCAGTTCTGGTGACGCCCCCAGACTCCCTCACTTTGGAGGGATTTCTCTCACATGGGACACAGATGGCAAAAAAAAAACTCCCTTACTCTATCCAAAATGAAAAAAAAAAATGTTGCCTTTACTATCAGCTGGCTAAAAATATTTATATGCTATACTTAGTGGGGGGAAAAAATGAATGTTTTTCAATCTTGAACACAAAAGTGAGGATATATCTTAAAATCTAAAACTCTATCAAAATAGCTGAATTTAAGCTCAGTCTTATCCAAGATACAGGGCCCAGGAGTGAATAACGCATGGGCCACTGTGTGGAGCCCCCTCCCAAGTATGCCACTGGCTCCTGGTGAACTAGCCCAAATTTTAGGCCTCGGCAGACCTGTCCAGGTATTTTGCCTGCTGCAATAGCCGGCAGGAGAAATGTATTCATCCATGTTGTTTTGAAGGGGAAACAAAGTGATTTTTCTAATTCTGCCCACTGTGGTGAATGACAGACGTCTTACAGTGTGTGGTCAGCTTTACACTGAGTGTGAGGTTCAATAATGCATAATCACTGTACTAAATTAATAAACAGGAAGTAAAGCATGCATATGTATATGGCAAACATAGATGTGTATATATACATATATAATGTGAAGCTGGTGTGGAGAAGATGAGTTGGAACAGGTGGGGAGAATGAAGATGTTCCAGATCTACCTCCCAGGGAACGTGAGAGGAGGTGATGAGAGCTCTCATAGCTCCAACAGGCCTTGCTCCATGTCTCCCCCCAGACACCGGTCCTCTTTCTACTCCCTTGTTAGGCTAAAGGAGAATCATGATGATGAAAAGTAAGAAGCTAAATAGTCTAAAGTCGTTAAGGAAAGGCAGATAGCAGCTGAGGAACTGGAGGGAAAAATCGGAAAGGAGATAGAAATTATATAGTTCATAGGTTTTGGCTCTTTGATACTATTAAGGGGAAGAAAGTAGATGGGTTTGTTAATGCATATGACATAAATATATCACAGAAACAAAAATACAAGCAATATATGAAAAGAATAGGAGGATTCAACAGACCTCTAGACTTCATTGTCTGAACCTTGACACCTGCAAGTGGGATGGCGTACGTTTTGTGTTCTCAGGAGTCTTTTTACATTGCACATGAAAGGAAACCTGTTTTGAGGGAAAGATGGCGAGTCTGCCATTGTTGACTCCCTATGAAAAAGCTAGTTTTACCTGGAACAAACATACAGATCAGCAACATAAGAGCGGATTCTAGTCTGCATATTACTTCAGGTCAGGTTACTAAAAGCATTGGATCAACTTAAAAGCCAAAAGGAAGGTCTACAGTGGCAGCTTTTATTTTTATTTTTTTTCAATGCAAGATACCTTTAATACAACATAATACACATCTGATCACTACTTCTGTGAAGTGTGACATCATTGTGCTTGTTCCCTCCAATCCTTTTGATGATCATGTTAGGACGCAAAATAGATGATCACCATAGCATGTTTCATTCATGTGCCCATTTCTATTTGTGAGCTGGTTCTGCTACTCATCATTGTTTTTCATAGCAAAAAAAATTGAAGCTTTGCTGTAAATTAGAACTCTATAGTAGCATTAGATTGAGTGGAGCAGTGAAGGGTTCAAACCTGCACCAGATGCCTTTCTTGACCCTTTCAAGAAAATCTGCTTCTGTCCTAGCGATGTCAGGTGTTGCTTGCCCGAGAGACTGGTTTTCTGTGGTTTTGCACCTTATGTTGGATGCTCCATAGGAATATATAGACAATCTATGACGGTAGAACATAGGCCTTAGCAGAGAAACAGCTGTCACTGCTCGACAGTATAGGGGTGGAATCTCCATCTGGGAACACACAGGACAGCAGCAGATTAAAACCTGTCTGCTCTACTGAAAAGTAGAAAAATTGAGGTGCGTTTTGGTAACTGAGGGCCCTCCGCTGATCATGAGTAAGTGGCATTGTGCCATACCAGGCATGCTTAGATTTGCAGTTCTTTGTTAGTGTGACAAGGGGGTCACTTTGGACACAGGGTGAATGGAAAAACCCCAATATGGTCAATGATAGCCATATTCAATGCTGTACATACATTTTATCTAGATTGGGTCTGTAATATTGATCCACCATATTCCTCAGGATATCTGCAAAGAACTATTTACTGTTTGATTATGACCTCAACAGGGTAATTGAAAAGTGACGCCTTCATGATGTTGGGACACATACTGTTAGATGCTAATGTCATCACCCCCAGCCCCTTGTCTTTGTGTAATCATTGCTGGGAGGAATTAAGGTGATTTGCATTCTATTGTTCATTATGACTTGGGAAGGTCTGGTGTAAATAGAGATAATTAACACCATGCCTGTCTGTATGGTATCCGGCAGACAGACTGGCTGCCAACACTTTGTGATAAGATGTGTATTGGGGATCGTTATATTCTATTGTGTGGGATCTTTTGAAGCCTAGCAGACGTCAGGATGATGTGTTTGAGTCTTGTGATGTGTGGGTGGAGCTGGGCCATTGTTCATGTTACACTAATGCAGTATTGGATATATATAAAAGTTACAATGTTTCTCAATAAAGGCATTCGATCCTAGGAAGATACAGAGCGTGTTGTCTCGTTCTTCCAGAAGGATTAATTCCTATGGGAGGGGGTCGTTTGGCTGTGGAAGATTGGTAGCGAGTGGATGTGTGTCCATGAGAGGGGACAGAGGAAACGGCGTTAACCCCCTACGTATTTGGGGTGCCGTTACAGTTAGCATACGTTAAGGTGAATAATTTAACTTTTTTATTTTTTTGCATTGTCGGTTGTTTTTCTTCTCATCTTGTGAATTGTTGTATAACAAAATTCTTACAATGGAGAGGAAAAAAAGAGGGAAAGAAAAGAAAGTAAGGAAAAAGACGAATGTGCAAGCTGATGTTTGTAATATCTTCCAGCTTTTTATTTAATAACCAAGCATAGTTTAACATAATTTAACTTTATGCTGATCACATTAACATTTATTAAAATTCCCCTAAAAGGACCACTTCAAGGACTATTAAAAGCAACAAGTGCAAGTAATTTGTTAGCTACTAATACTAACAAGCACCAAAACTGCTTAAGTTGGAAAGTTCATTCAATTTACCTTAATCTATGCTCCCTGCAGTTCATACCATATCACTTCTTAATATTCGCATGATTCATCGATCTCATGCAGGTTTTTTTTTTCAGAAGATGCGATAAATAAGTCAAACTTTCTATTCTTATAGAATGAATAGGAACTTAAAGATTGTTAGCATGATGTACAGTATCTGCACTATCCATCATGCTGATGGACCTAATTACAAACATTTATTTTTTATTAAAAATAAATTATTCAGACAACCCTGTTTTATTTCTTTTTTTATCCCATTCAAGAGATTCCCCACCTTTCCTGTCCTAGTTACACTCTGTCAGATCCTGATAGAAAAAAATAATTGTCTGGAGCTGGACCTTAAACGTATATAAAGCTACCAAACTCTTGCCACGACACACTAACAAGGAGCTAATGCTCTCCTCTACCTCATTACCCAACCACTCATTGGGAAGTAATGGAGAGCCTGAGTGAGAAATCGTTTTTAAGCTCAACTCCTGTCATACTTTTTTTTTTTTTTTTCAATTTCACATTCATTAGTTTCACTTTTTTTTTTTTTAAATCATCCACTTTCACATGCAATACTAGTCCTCCCCCAACTCTGTCTTCTGCAGACTCACCGCTTTGTGGTCAAGCCCTGGGTCCCTTCTGGGTTAAATAACCCCTGGTGTCATTAAGTCAACTTGTATAAACCCAGAGGGGACGAGATTTACCCCCTGGGAGTGCATCTTTACTGAATTGCGCACACAGTACAATGCTTCAGAAAAATGTCTGCATCATTGAAGACTGCCTGTTTCTGGAGAAGAAGAGAGGAGGAAGAGTGTGCCGTGCCTCATATAAGTGGCAAAAAAACCCTCAAAACATGGAGTCCTTTATGGGGAGGTGCTACCCACTGTTCACCCAAGCTAGATTTGAGGCTTTAAATTTTAAACTATGAACTTTGGAGAAAAATGTACCTAGGTTCCCTGCTTATATCCCTGACTATAATACTACAATACCAACTTGGGTATAATACCTGATATGGTGAAAGTTGTAAGTATTAAGGTGTTGTACTCAATATGCATATCTAGGAATTCCATGTAACTGGCTCATAGACTAGTCTAGCTAATCAATAAGACATACTTGGTCTCTAGGCCACTGGGAGCTCCCTCCAGCTACTAACTGGAATAGTTAGTTGCACTGTGGTGTGAACTGATTCTGTAGAAGAGAAAGTCCTAATACAGGTTGTTTTGTCTCCTCCTCTTCCTCTCACCACAGGCAGGATAGTCAGAGGGAGAAAGTGATCACTGCTTGTGGTTTGGAAAACTTGATTCAAAGTAAGGGGAAGTAGCAAACAGATTAGGCTTTGGTCATTGTACCTGCAATTAATTACCTATTTATAAATGTGTTTGCAGCATTTGGGAATTACCAACAAAGATTTTTATTTGCTCACTTAATGTGTGAGAGAACACCTCTTGGGCCATTGATCAGACTGCCACACCAGAAGGAGCATGTCATCTTCCCACCAGAAACACCTATCCTATCATTGACCACAGAGGCATTTTGAGGCTGACTGCATAGAACACTAATTATCCACCACCAGTTCCTACACATACAATACACTTTTACTTGTTTCAGTCCAATGGCATGGGATGGAAGCCACCAAATACTTTGCGAGTCCCGCACATTCATGGTTCAGGCTCAGTCTCTGGAAGGCTCAGTTCCGCAGTGAGACCCAAGATAGGGTCCCAACTGCTGGGAAGGGCAGATCAACTGGAAATAAATCCACCCCTCCAACACAACCTCCGTCACCGGCTACCACTGGTTCTTCTCCCGAACTGACTGCTCCTTCTTTATGCAGATGTTACACTTTCTCTTAATTCATTGTCACCATAGCTTTACACTTCATGCCCTGTCAGCATTCACAGTAAAAGCACACACTTGATTTCTACATATAATGACCAGACCAGATTGTGCTAAATAACAGAGCTTGTTAATTGTATTTAGTGCTTGCCACTTAGGTGACAGGTTCCATATAGTTCAGTAATGCAGCATTTGAGAAATATTTGATGATTGTTAGCAAAGCATACCTGTAGCTTTGGCACTTCCCATATGGATGTGTTGCCGAATAACATCTATATTTAAGATTTAATATCTCAAAGATATGATATGGGTTGAATAAGGGTTCTTTTGACCAGAAGTGAAAGCTTCAATATAATAAACATTTATTAGAGAATTGTTAAAGTCTAATCTAATACACCAAAACCATCTATATAGTCTTAGACAAGCAGGAAATAGTAGGTTAAAGTATACAAAGTATTTACATGGAGGAACATAGAGTATATTCCTCTAAAACATTAAAGTACAAGCATGTGTAATTACAGGTCAAACAGACTTTTACCATAGTTACCCCTTTAGACCCATCCTTCAGGCTATCCTTCCATAAAGAGAGCTCCCTTCTCCTCCCTTCTGAGTATATCTCTCTATCCTGATACCCCATAGGTTGGCCTAGCTTGGGTCATGATTGTAGGGCTTACTCCATAAGTCAGCCCCCTTTCATGCAAATCCTGGTGACTCTATCTGGCCAGGAGACTTGCAAATTGAATTTTCCCAGGACTATAGGTGAGGCTCTCTTCATTGTAAATCCCAGCATGGGACTCATTGACGAGAGTGGGTTTAACACAATGGAATTGTCTCCCCACGCTTGGGGCTCCGCAATGTCTAACTGTTAACAAAAGGGCTTTCATAGGTGCTAAATGAAATATATTCAGTTACCTAAATGAAATATATATACAGCAAGCTAATTGAAATATATTCATAATTACAATATTTTACAGCTATTAAATGGAAATTATACATATCCCATAAGGCAACAGATGCTAGTCAGTCTCTCTCTTTTCCCATGCTTACTTGCTTAGGTCCTATAAGTTCAGGTACTTGCTCTCTGCATATTAGTGATTACATCAAATGTGTGGCCTTCAGTCTGCCTCCTATGGAAAAAGCTCCAGGGAACAACTTCCTTTCCCCTATATACCCTCCAAAGGGAATGGACACAATCTCCGGCTGATGCACCACCATCCATAGTTCATCCCAGAGTAACCAAAAATTAACCCACTCATAAACTACATAGACAGCATTGTATACTATGCCTGCATATTGCTACCATGCCCATTAGTTGCCTACCCATTGTCACAGCTACCTGCATTATGCCCACACTTAATAACAGTTGCCTGTTTATGGCCTATTTGTTGTCATGACTGTCTATTACTGCTACAACACCAATTTCAATGTTTGCATATTTGTTTATCACTCCCTTTTTAGTAAAAGTTTTTATATGTATAAAATAGGTGATGCATTAGTTCTATTTCATTTTGTATAATGAAATTCATCTCTATCGGCGTGGTTATTGCATATGACATTTTCAACAAATGGATTGGACAGATGGTGTTTTGTTTTATTTTACTGATCTCTGATATAGTTTCCTCACCAATCCGCATAATGTGTAATGGATTATTCTAAAATATAGCCCTTTCCTATTCTGTGTTAACATAAACATCTGCAGCCTTGACCTTAAATCCCATGTGCAGAGGCACTTCCCATCATGCTAGGGAATGCTGTGGATTATTTCAGCACTTTCAGTACAGATATTCTATGCAATTTGGAATGTATAGAGATAATTCTCAGCAACTAAAGTTCAAAGGGTGATAGTTTGTCCTTATTTACCATTCTGCCAGAAACATTTGTTGCTTATTATAAATGCATTTCCTGTGTTTTTTTTTTTTTTGTTTTTTTTTATTGTATTCTTTATTTTGTGTAAACGTCTGAGCATACACATTTAGGGATACAAAGTTAATAGTGTAACATCATTTGGAGGGGATACAAAAAAAGTACATGGACAGGCGAGGCAACTTATTCAAGAAATCGCTTTGTCTGTGTAATCAACATTTTAGCGGGAACAACCCAAAGGCACAATTTGTAGTTGTGATGACTAAGCGCTAACATTTGTGCGAAACGAGTCTACCTCTTTGTCCCCTGCTCCATCTGTCAACCACTTGTCATATGAAGCTTCAATAAAAGGATATTTGGAAGTGCAGCTGCCCGGAATCATTTCCTTAAATTGTTTTAACACTCGGCGTAAGCCAGGGTATAAAAAGACTTGGCAGGGTTTCATATTTTAACCGCTTCCCGCCCGGCTCATAGTCAAATGATGGCCGCAGGAACCTTTCGTCCCTCCGGGCGGCCGTCATATGACGCCCTGGGATTCCCGCAGTGTGGAGCGCGCACACGCTCGCTGCATCACTGGGGACCCGATGCGCGTGCCCATCGGCCGCGATGTTCGCTGGTCACCTGCGTTTGCTCGTCACAGAGCCAGGGACGTGGATCTCTGTGTAAACACAGAGATCCACGTCCTGTCAGGGAGAGGAGACCGATGGTGTGTCCCTTGTACATAGGGTCACCTCCCCCAGTCAGTCCCCTCCCCCCCACCGTAAGGATAACTCCCTAGGGAACACATTAACCCCTTGATCGCCCCCTAGTGTTAACCCCTTCCCTGCCAGTCACATTTATACAGTAATCAGTGCATATTTACAGCACTGTTCGCTGTATAAATGTGAATGGTCCCAAAATAGTGTCAAAAGTGTCCGATCTGTCCGCCACAATATCGCAGTCCTGACAAAAATCGCAGATCGCCGCCATTACTAGTAAAAAAAAAAATTAATAAACATAAATGTCATAAATCTATCCCCTATTTTGTAGGCCCTAAAACTTTTGCGCAAACTAATCAATAAACTCTTATTGCGATTTTTTTTATCAAAAATATGTAGAAGAATGCGTATCGGCCTACACTGAGAAAAAAAATGTATTTAAAAAAAAAAATTGTGATATTTATTATAGCAAAAAGTAAAATATATATATATATATATATATATATATATATATATATATATATATATATATATATATATATATATATATATATATATTTTTCAAAATTGTCAGTCTTTTTTTGTTTATAGCGCAAAAAATTAAAACCGCAGAGATGATCAAATACCACCAAAAGAAATCTCTATTTGTGGGAAAAAAAAGGACGTAAATTTTGTTTGGGAGCCACGTCGCACCACCGCGCAATTGTCATTCAAGTGCTGAAAGCTGAAAATTGGCCTGTGCAGGAAGGGGGTGAAAATGCCCGGTATGGAAGTGGTTAAGACAAGCGGAGTAGTTGAGTGGAAGAAAACGGGAAAGGGGAAAACCATATGAAATAAAATTTCTTGCATTTTAACACTCTTGGGTATTTATCAGCACCTTAAGAGACGGTTCACACCAGGGCGACTCAGGATCCGACTTCAGGTCGCCCCGAGACGCCCCAAGTCGCGCTGTAATGTTAGTCTATGGAGCCATCTTTATGCACACTACAGAAGTCGTTTCGACTTCAAAAAAGGTTCCTGTACTACTTGAAAACTACTTCAATGGAAGTCGCCTCCAAAGTCGGATCAGTGTCTTAACTGAAGCAACTTTACAGGAAGAGAAAATAGTTTTCTCAGGCAAACCCCTCCCTTCCACAGAGCTGATTATTGTTTGATTGGCCACTGGCAAAGTTGCCTGTCCTGGAGGAAACTCGAAGTTACCTCGAAGTTGCCTTGTAAAGTCGCGCTGGAAGTCGTGTTGCCCCAGTGTGAACCAGCTCAAAGTCAATTTTTTTTTTTTATATATCTACTGTATTTTTATACAGTCATAAACACATTTTTGGCTTCAAAGCAACTGTAATGTTTAATGGTTGATTGCTAGCGAATTACTAAAACAGGATTTTAAAAAAGACTCTCCCGTATTAAAAGAAAAAATTTGTTCTTGTGGCAATGATGGCTTGTTTTATTAAACTGAGCTATCTTTTTCTTTCTCTGTTATGCTGTATAAAACCGCTAGATTACATCTTTGTATAATTACAGTATAATTATACTATAATTTTTCATACATTTTAAAACTTGGCTTTGCAAATGTACATAAGGGAACAAAATGTGAAATTGTTCTACCAGATTCCGGCTAATATCTGTTTTAATTAGTCCCAGAAGAGATATATGTATATTCTGTGGATATTTTATTAGATACACCTGCTCATTAACACAAGTATCCAAACAGCGAATGTTGTGATTGCAGCTTGATACATAAAGTATGCAGAGATGGTCAAGAGGTTTTGCTGTTTGACCAGGCTTTTAGATTCTTATTAGAACCAATGGACCCCATACACTAGACGAAAAATCATTTGAAAATCTATCATTTGGACCATTTGTGCGTTTGTTTTGGCTAGTTAATGGGCACAAATAGAAAATCGGTTTTGACTTTTCACAGCCAAAAAAATCAAAGGAACAGGTTGGGGAACTTTGGACTAAAGAACAATAAATTGAAAGATTAATGTGTTTCTTGCTCATTAACCACTTCAGCTCCAGAATGTTTACCCCCCTTTATGACCAGGCCACTTTTAGCGATACGGCATTGCGTTACTTGAACTGACAATTGTGTGGTCGTGCGACGATGCACCCAAATAAAACTTGTCTTTTTTTTTTCCCCCATAAATAGAGATTTATTTTGGTGGTATTTGATCACCTCTGCGCGTTTTTATTTTTTGCGCTATAAATAAAAAAGTCTGTTAATTTTGGAAAAAAACTATATTTTTTACTTTCTGCTATAAAACATATCCAGTAAAAAAATGTAAAAAATCTAATTACTTCGTCAATTTAGGCCAATGTGTATTCTGCTACATTTTGAAGAGAAGGAAAAGTATGGAACTCTAGCGGTGCTTAATCATATAGTATCATAACAATGGAAACTTAAAAACATATACCGTATTTATCGGCGTATAACACGCATCGGCGTATAACACGCACCCCAAGTTTAGGAGGAAATTTTAGGGAAAAAAACTTTTAGCAGGGAAGTTTAAGGAAAAATAAATTACATTTAAATGCAGCCTTGTCAGTGTCCATTGCAGCCTTGTCACAGTGCAGCCTTGTCAGTGTCCATTGCAGCCTTGTCACAGTGCAGCCTTGTCAGTGTCCATTGCAGCCTTGCCCCAGAGTCGCCGTGCAGCCTTGCCCCAGAGTCACCGTGCAGCCTTGCCCCAGAGTCACCGTGCAGCCTTGCCCCAGAGTCGCCGTGCAGCCTTGCCCCAGAGTCGCCGTGCAGCCTTGCCCCAGAGCCGCCGTGCAGCCTTGCCCCAGAGTCGCCGTGCAGCCTTGCCCCAGTGTCGCCGTGCATCATTTTAAAATTGGCGCCGAGACTGTGCGGACGCCGCCGAGAACGCCAGGGACGCAGGGGAAGCAGGGACTGGGCGGAGCCGCCGCCGAGATGAGTGTACTCGGCTATACTCGGCTTTTCTCGGCTCCGCTCACAGTCACGCCGAGTCCCACCCTATGATGGACATAACACAGGTCCAATGGCGGGACTGGGCGTGACTGTGAGCGGAGCCGAGAAAAGCCGAGTATAGCCGAGTACATTCGGCTATGTGTATCTCGCTCCGCTCCGCTCACAGTCAGCGGAGACAGCTCAGGGATGTCAGTATCGGCGTATAACACGCACCCACGATTTTCCCCTGATTTTCAGGGGAAAAAAGTGCGTTTATACGCCGATAAATACGGTAGTTTCTTTTTAATTAAACAAAAATTGTTATTAAAATGAGTGATCAATCATTGAAGGTCATTCAATGTGGAGTAAATCCCAGATAGTGGTTACTATCACTAGCCACGCCAAGGCACCCTGGTATCTGTAGTTCCCATCACCAGCTAATGAGTGACTCCACAATAGAAGCACATGAATTCTGATGGTTAGGACTGAAGGGAGCCCACCCCTTCTTAAAGGTACAGGGGCACACTGGACACCCAGCAGGTAGCACAATGGCTGCAAACGTGTCAGTGCGTTGCCTGACCAATATAACAGAAATACAAAAAGGTGTCCATTGCCCCCACCTATGACTGGCCGATGCAGCAAGCAGCATTGGAAGGCAACATAAGATATAAACAAGGCCAAGGATAAATCCAAGGAAAAATCCAAGCTTACTTACCGAGCAGCCCACGGACAACCGAATCAACCTAACAGGATGCGTTAAAAGCAGGGGTTTAGTCTGCACACACTGGCAAATTCATGAGTAAGCTACAGAGCCACACCAAGGCACCCTGCTATCCGTAGTTCCTATCACTAGCTAATGAAGGACTTCACAATGAAAGCACATACAGTGGGTATACAGCAGGGATATGCAATTAGCGGCCCTCCAGCTGTTGCAGAACTACAAGTCCCATGAGGCAAAGCAAGACTCTGACAGCCACAAGCATGACACCCAGAGGCAGAGGCATGATGGGACTTGTAGTTTTGCAACAGCTGGAGGTCCGCTAATTGCATATCCCTGGTATACAGTATGTAAAGAAGAGAATCGCCCCTCTTTTTAAAACTATCACATTTTGTTGCTTTGCAGTCTGAAATGAAGACAGACAGTTTTTGTTTTATCCAGCTGTATTTACTCAGTGCAACTTATAACATCCAAGTGAAAGCTATAACCGCAACATGTCAGAAAAAACTAACAAAAAAAGTGAGTAAAAAGGAGTTGGAAAAAGGATCATCACCACCTTTTGCTTTAATTACAGCCTTTAGTCTGTTGGAATTTGTTGCTACCAACTTTGCACATCTAGACTTTGCAATATTTGCCCCCTCTTCTTTACAGAACTGCTCAAGTTCAGTTAAATGTGATGGTGACCGTTTGTGGACTGCAGTCTTCCAGTCATTCCACTTTTTCAATGGGGTTTAAGTCTGGGCTCTGACTAAACCATACAAAGACATTCACCTTTTTCTCCTTCAACCACTGTGTGCTAATTTTTGCTCTGTGCAGGTCAATAAAACCGTATCAGGGTTTATTTGCATAAAATTGTCATACAAAAAGTTGATAGCATTAAAAAAGTGATCACGAACATAAAAGCAATGTGGGGTACAGCAAGGAAACCCTTTTCCTTGCTGTACCCCACATTGCTTTTATGTTCGTGATCACTTTTTTAATGCTTTGTCAACTTTTTATATGACAATTTTATGCAAATAAACCCTGATACGGTTTTATTGACCTGCGCCATTGGGAGCCTTCCCTTTTGTCTCTCTTTTTTCATCTTTGTTTCCTTGGAGCTCGTATTCTGGAGAAGTTTGTACTTGCCATTCAGTACACCGGCTTACCCTCTCCAGAACGGTTCGAGACATCCACGGCATCCTGTTCCATCATCCATGGTCATTAAACCCTCAAGCTCATCTGACTCACTGTCATATGACAGGTGAGTCCACCGATTGTGGTAAGAACACCCCACCTATCCATTGTCTCAAGTGTTTTGATTTGATTTCATCAGTCAACATTTTGATATCCACCATGTGGTCATTCCGTGGGAAGATATTCACGGAATGGATCTAAGGCGTTTGGACTCTTTGCACATACGATAGTTTATTTATCAGCACAGTTGTGTTCACCTTCAGATTGGTTCACCTGTAACACACACAGGGACCCAATCCTCTTTTTATTATATGGACTTCTCCTATTTACGAGATATTCACCTCATTCTTTGGACTGTTCATATTTATTTGTGTTCATTCACGGTAGCACTTGGAGTGTGTGGACTCCTTCCTTATAGAAGTACCCACACTACACCTACTTTATTTGTGATTTATTGAATTCATTTTCAGATTTTTCATACCATTGTGAATTTATGCACTATCACTTTAACACTTAGTGATATTGTCAATTAGTATAGCGCCGCACTACCTATCCTTTACCATTATTTTACTTTGTTTGAGTGCTGGCAGCTTGATCTTTGTTATTTGTGGGTTTTAGTGCAGTTTTCACCCTTCACCATATACACACAGATCCACGTCCCTGCTCTGTTACCGGCAATCGCGGCTGCCCGGCGGACATCGCGGCCACCGGGCACACGCATTGGCTCCCGTGTGACGCGGCGGGCATGAGCACGCCCCCTAGAGGGCCTGGGAAGCCGAGGACGTTATATGATGCCCGCCCAGGATGGGAGATCCCTCCTGCGGACGTTATTTGACAATGGGCGGGAAGGAAGTGGTTAATAGACTTCACTGTGCTTCTAGGCAATGATAAAGCCTTTGACATTGTTTGGAATCCATCTCCTGACTTGTGCCTGTCCACAACTTTATCTTGGAGATCCCGGTGACATTGGCTTGCCACCCATAGTTGATTGTTTGCTTCAGTTGCACTACCAGGGACTAAAATGCTTCAGAAAAGCTATTTTCTTTCTGAGCTAGTCAAAATGACCACAGCTGATCACAGTTGAAGGTCAAATGGCCTTATGTGCCATTAAGAAGGTGAATGGTGATCCTTTTTCCAACTCATTGATTCTGTTTTTTTTTTTTTTCCTGACATGTTGGTGTGTTAACTTTCACTTGGATGTTATTGGTTGCACTGGGTAAATACAGCTGGATAAAACAAAAACTGTGTGTCTTCATTTTGAGGCTGAAAAGCAATAATGTGATTATTTAAAAGGGGGGTGATTATTTTTCTATACCCACTGCATTTAAGGATTTACAACCACTTTAAGAGGTGGGACATATCAATAGGGATGGTGGGCAGCATTTATTTCGGGGAGGAATGTTCAGGCTTAGGGTGTACTGAATTAAATTCCCGTCTTTTGCCTGTGCGTCTCGACAAGCTCACAAACTCTTTAGCTGTAATTCTGGAAACATGCCTTTTTAATCATCAGGGGATTCCTTTTTCTCCAAATAAGTGAACTGCGAAAAGAGGGTCAAGAGGTAGAAGTTTTGAAATATAGAATTTTGTGGTAGCCTTGGTGGAATTCCAGCTGCATTATAGAATTTTAATGTTCCTCTTCCTCTAATCACATCAGTTATTTATTAAACAGGCCTGAATAACTGAGTCTGCCGTGACAAAGGAAGAATAGGTAATGGACATTCCTACGGCGAACTGTACATGCATATAAAGGACAGCTCATTCCCCAGGAGGATACGAGACTGATGAGCCAGTGAAAGCAGTAAATTGAATGAAGGTGCATTATGCCTCGTTAGAAAAGATGACTTGGCAGAGGCATGAGAAATCTTTAGATGAAAACCAGTTGTAAAAGCAGAACCCAATGTTTAATAAATGAATTACAGTGACTCATAAATTCAGCTCCAACTATTTCTGTGCTGCAAATGCCATTTTACATTATAGGCTCTATCCATGCTTAAGGCCAGCTTTGTGCACGCAAGTAAAATCTGACATAGGGCAGCTTTAAAATAGTTTACACACGCTGAAAATGGATTGCAGCAGAATGGTAAGAAATTGAATAGCTGAATAATCATGGGCAATTCCAAAAGGAAAAAAGATGGTTCCCTTTCTTTTTTTTTACGTTTAGGTTAGAGTAGGAGACCTCCAAGTTTTTATGTCCATCTAAGTTCCTGCTGTGTATACTTTCCCTCCTATTAGACCGATGTCAGATACAACTGACAAGTGTTTTTTTTTGTAAACTTGTCAGTTGTATCTGACATCTTGTCCTATGTCACGGGGATAAAAAGTAACAGAAAATCTTTCACAGACCGTTATAAAATCCTAGTGTTTGGTGGGGAATGTGTTTTGTCAAGGCCAGAAATTGATTTTATTGAAAGATACATTCAGAATAAAGCCCCCCTTTTAACCACTTGCTTTCAGCGCTGTCACACTTTGAATGACAATTGCGCGGTCATGCAACACTGTACCCAAACAACATTTTTAGCATTTTTTTTTCTCACACAAATGGAGCTTTCCTTTAGTATTTAATCAACACTGGATTTTTTATTTGGTTTGCTAAACAAATGAAAAAAGGCCGTAAATTTTGAAAAAAAAATAAAAAAAAGTCAGTCCGTTTGTTATTAAATTTTGCAAACCGGTAATTTTCTCCTTCACTGATGTGCTCTGATAAGGTGCACTTATAGGTGGCAATGATGGGCTCTGATAGGTGGAACTGATGGGCACTAGTAGGCGGCACTGATGAGCAGTGATGGGCAGCACTGATGGACACTGTCAGGGCTGGGCTCAGCCCTTCCTTCTCTGAGCTGGCCGCTCAGCTGTCGGCTAATTGCCAGCTCCTTTCTCTCCACAGTGACTCACCTGTTGATAATCTGCTCGTCAGTGCTGCGTACTTAAAGCCGTCCAGCTCACTTCTTCTCTGCCTTCGCCTTGGTCAACATCACAGAGACTTTCTCCTGCGTTCCTGTTGAAGACTTGCTTGGCTGACGTTCCTTCTGGCTCCTGATCCTGCTTGCTGTACTACTACGTTTATCTTTGGCTCTCTGACATTGGCTAGGCTGACTACCTGTTCCGGTTACTGAACTCTGGCTATGTTTTGACTACGCTTACTCTGTTTACCTTGTTTTTTTATTACTAAACAAGTGTGATTTAACTGTACTTCTGTCTCGGTCTGATTCATGGTTCCTGACAGACACTGATGGGCAGCACTGATGGGCAGCACTGATGGGTGAAACTGATGGGTGAAACTGATGGGTGAAACTGATGGGCAGCACTGATGGGTGAAACTGATGGGTGAAACTGATGGGTGAAACTGATGGGCAGCACTGATGGGTGAAACTGATGGGCAGCACTGATGGGTGAAACTGATGGGCAGCACTGATGGGTGAAACTGATGGGCAGCACTGATGGGCGAAACTGATGGGCAGCACTGATGGGCGAAACTGATGGGCGAAACTGATGGGCGAAACTGGTGGGCACTGTTGGGACTGCACTGATGATCAGTTCCCCTGATTATCAGTGCCGATGTCCCTTCAACACAAGCCAGTTATCGGCTTTCTTCTTTTCTCACGCCGACAGCGTTAGGAGAAAAAAGCAGATAACCGGTTTGTGTTCACATCCATGATGAGCTGTCATTGGACACAGCTGAACACGTGGTAAAGGGTTGCTGTGATTGGCCCTTTACCTCGATCTATGATCAGCTGAGTCCTTTAGTACTCGGCGATCACAGAGCACGCCGCCCAGGTGCCGCAGGGGGCGCGCGGGAAGCACGATCACAGGAGGACGTCAATAAACTCCCTCCCAGCAAAGTAAGCCTGAGCTGTAGCCATCATTCGGCTATAGTGCGGAAGTCAACAGGTTGAAGTGATACTAAACAGAAAAGTGTTAATTGTCACAATTCATTCACATAAATCATATATATCAGGGGTCTCCAGATTTTATAAACAAGGGGCCAGTTTACTGTCCTTCAGACTTAAGGGGGCCAGACTGTGGCCATTGGTCAAATGGCTGTTTGACAGCTCCCATTATCCCAATAAATCTTTATTGCGCATTTGTGTATGGAGTCAAAGATGATTGACACTAGCTTTCATTTTGTTCAGGTGACATCTGCATCCAAGGCTTTTTTTTATTTTTTATTTTACAGGTATTATTTATTTACAGGTATTAGCAATTACATTTAATTCATTAAATACTGATTTATATTAAAACAAAGCATTTTTGTGTTTTTTTTTGTGAATGTAATCAATCGGCATACTAAATCTCGCTCCCATAGTGTTTAGCAATAGGATGACATGGACAGGAGGGCAGTGTCATTTACCACATATGTCAACATTTGTGACACTATAGTAGTGATGAGCCGAACACCCCCGGGTTCGGTTCGCACCAGAACCCGCGAACGGACCGAAAGTTCGCACGAACATTAGAACCCTGTTAAATACAATGGATGCGAACGTTCGGATTCTAAAGTGCTAATTATAACGACTATTGTCCATGTTATTGTCCGAAACAGAGTTTGGGAACCCGGCTTCTGCACCAGGGGACATGTATCAATGCAAAAAGAAGTTTTAAAAACTGACGTTTTCCGGGAGCAGTCATTTTAATGATGCATAAAGTGAAAAAAAAAAAGTCAAATATTCCTTTAAATATTGTACCTGGGGGGTGTCTAAAGTATGCCTGTGAAGTGCCACGTGTTTCCCGTGTTTAGAACTGTCCCTGCACAAAATAACATTTCTAAATGGAAAAACTCATTTAAAACTGCTTGCGGCTTTAATGCAATGTGTGGTCCCGGTAATATGGATGAAAATCTTTAGGAAAAATGGCATAGCTACCCCATCAACCCCCCCCCCCCCTACCCCAGCCCATTACCAGCCCCTTTGGGTCTTGTATGGATATTAAGGGGAACCCCGCACACAAAATAAAAAAGGACCTATATACTCTGAACAGCCGTATACAGGCGGTGCATACAAGACAGGGACTGTAGGTTTGTTCTTATGTAGAATCTGTTTATAATTTTGAACAGCTGCATTGTTTAAGTGGAGCTCCATGGCAAATTCCTTTTTTTTAGTTTTTTGTAAAACATAGGGAACGGTTATCACCCCTGTCACATTTTTTTTGCTGTCTGTGCCCCTGTTCAGAACATTTCACCTCACTTTGCGTCCCAATGACAACTGTTTTTGAAATGTGGTGTTTTTATTGAAACAAGGATTGGTGATAAACCATCAGTAGAGAGGAGACACCTTTCTCCCATATTAATTCTTACAGGAGAGAATTTTCCTTCCAAGGGGTAGATTTCCTCTCACTTCCTGTTGTCTTCTTCCGTTTGCAAGTAGTAGTCGTTTGTAAGTTGGATGTTTGAAAGTAGGGACCTGCCGTATATACTCTGCAGAAATTGGCCCCTTAGGTGTTGGTGTTGGCACAACACTGTAAGCACTCACAGTTACTCTTGGTGGGTGCTGGAACGCCCTGCTGTCAACTATTATATCAGGAATTGTAATAACATATAATTGTTGAACAGTGGTAGTAAAAATTGGGCCTTTGATGGTGGTGCTGGTGCCACAACACTGTAAGGCCTGACAGTTACTCTTGGTGGGCGCAGCAATGGGCCCTGCTGTGAATTATTAGATCAATAATTATAATTGCATGCCCCTGTTGAACAGGGGCTGAAAAATTGGGCCTTAGGCACTGGTGGCACAACACTGCAACCCCTCACAGATACTGTACTTGGAGCACAGCAATGAGCCCTGTTGCAAAGTATTGCATCAAAAATTGTAATTACACGCCCCTGTTGAACAGGGGCTGAAAAATTGGGCCTTAGCCACTGGTGGCGGCACCCATAAACCAAAATGATCTTCCAAGCTATCATCATTAATCGGATCATTGAGGAGGAGGAGGAGGATAG
Organism: Rana muscosa; assembly: GCA_029206835.1. NCBI lineage: Eukaryota > Metazoa > Chordata > Amphibia > Anura > Ranidae > Rana > Rana muscosa. The sequence continues at coordinate 267,513,772 of CM055123.1, read as the reverse complement.
CCAGTCAACATAACAGCACAGGCACTCAGCATCAGTCTTGAAGGGATGTGACATTTTAAAATCAATTAGTCTGTTATATCAGCATCAGGTGTGTGGTAGCTGGTGGTGATCCAAGACTGGTTCATCTTGATGAAAGTCAGTCGATCAACCGAGTCGGTGGACAGGCGCACCCTGTGATCCGTGACAAATCCTCCAGCAGCACTGAATGTGCGTTCTGAAAGAACGCTGGATGCAGGACAGGCCAGTAGCTCAATTGCATACTGTGCAAGCTCTGGCCAGTGATCCATCCTCAAGACCCAGTAAGCCAGAGGATTTTCGGTGGGGAAGGTGTCCAAGTCTGACCTTGCCCCTAGGTATTCCTGCACCATGTATATCAGACGCTGGCGATGGTTGCTGGAACCGATCATACTTTGGGGCTGCGGACTAAAGAATTGTCTGAACGCATCGGTCAGACGGCCACCTTCCCCACCGCTCCTTCTTTGACTGCCCGAAGCCTCAGCAACTCGTTGTCCAGGACCAGGAGTTTGTAACCTCCCAGTCTCTGGGAACGCGTTGCACAGACCTTTCTGCAAGGCCTCCCGGAGTTGTCTCATCCTCTGCTCCCTCTGCGACGGTAACATAAGGTCCGCAACCTTACCCTTGTACCGTGGATCAAGGAGAGTGGCCAGCCAGTAATGGTCCCTCTCCTTGATCCGAAGAATACGAGGATCCTTCCGCAGACTTTGCAGGATCAGGGAGGCCATGCAGCGTAGGTTAGCTGAGGCATTCAGTCCGGAGTCCTCTGGGTCACTAAGGACGACATGATCCGCAGCCACCTCCTCCCAGCCACGTACAAGTCCACTGGTTTCTTGGGACTGTAAATCATCCCTAAAAGACTGCTGCTGATGATGCTGAGTGCCAGCCTCCACCTCCATGCTGACACAATCCTCCTCCTCCTCCTCCTCCTCCTCTTCCTGTGCGATGGGTGGGACAGAAGGAACACTGTCTGGGTAAAGGGGGCCTTGAGAGGCAAGGAAGTCCTCCTCTTCCTGCCTCTGTTCTGCCTCTAGTGCCCTGTCCATTAGGCTTGTGCACAACGGAAAAATTTGTTCCGTTTCGGTTCGTTTCTTTCCGGTCCTGTTGATTCGTAATCATTCGTAATTTTGCTAGACGGGATTTTTCGTGTTCGGACTCATTCGTATTTTTGCAAGCGACATTTTTCGTTGAATTTTTTGTTGCTTTATAATTCGTACTTTCGGTAGAGTACGTTGTTTTTCGTTGATTCTGGACACAACTCCTACTTTCGTAACTTTTTTTGGGTTCGTTGATTCGTAATTTTCCGTGTCTCTCTCACAATGACGCTGCCTATTATGCCTAATGTGCTTCGAATGGATTTGTACTTTTCTAAATACATAGCGGTTATTTGTAACGATTCGAAATCTCGTATTTTACTTTCGTTTTTTACATGCGGCTATAGGCTCCGCCCCTGTACACCATTTTGAGAGGGTTCAGCACGGTGAGGGAGAAGCGCAGAGCAGAGTGAGTGTTATTGTGCTTCGAATGGATTCGAAATCTCGTATTTTACTTTTGTTTTTTCATGCGGCTATAACCTCCGCCCCCTGTACACCATTTTGAGAGGGAGTTCAGCATGGTGAGGGAGAAGCAGAGAGCAGAGTGAGTGTTATTGTGCTTCGAATGGATTCGTACATTCGTAACTTTTTTCATAACGAATTATGCCGAAGACCTTCGGGCATTCGCTATTTTGCGGTATAATTTATTTCGGATTCGGTCTTATTCGTAATTGCTCTGTTCGGAAATTCGAATGCTTCCGAATGTCCGAAAGTTGCTAAATTCGGACGAATTTCGATTCGTTACGAAACGAATTGCACAAGCCTACTGTCCATTATTCCACGCAGCGTGTGCTCCAACAGGTGGACAAGAGGTACAGTGTCACTGATGCATGCACTGTCACTGCTCACCATCCTCGTGGCCTCCTCAAATGGTGCCAGGACAGTGCATGCATCCCTGATCATGCCCCACTGGCGTGGTGAAAAAAACCCGAGCTCCCCTGACCCTGTCTTGGTGCCGTAGTCGCACAGGTACTCATTGATGGCCCTCTGCTGCGTGTGCAGCCGCTGCAGCATGGCCAACGTTGAGTTCCACCTGGTGGGCATGTCACATATAAGGCGGTTCTTGGGCAGGTTCAACTCCTTTTGAAGCTCAGCCAGGCGAGCACTGGCATTATAAGATCTGCGGAAACGCACACAGACTTTCCTGGCCTGCCTCAGGACATCCTGTAAGCCCGGGTACCTGCCCAAGAACCGCTGCACCACCAGGTTAAGGACGTGAGCCATACAGGGCACATGGGTCAGTTGTCCCTGTCGGAGGGCGGAGAGGAGGTTGGTGCCATTGTCACAAACCACCATTCCTGGCTTAAGCTGGCGTGGCGTCAACCACCTCTCGGCCTGCCCCTGCATAGCAGACAGGACCTCTGCCCCAGTGTGGCTCCTGTCCCCCAAACACACCAGCGCAAGCACGGCATGGCATCTTTTTGCCTGCGTACTTGCGTAGCCCCTTGAACGCCTACGGAGCACCGCTGGTTCCGAGGACAAACCACAGGAAGAGGCCATGGAGGAAGAAGAAGAGGAGGGGTGGAGGAGAGAGGTGTGTCACAACCAGTAGTAGCATTTTGGAGGCGTGGCGGTGGAACAACCTCCAACACTACTGCACCTTGTCCTGCATCCTTCCCAGCTGCCAAAAGAGTGACCCAATGGGCCGTGAAAGAAAGGTAACGTCCCTGTCCATGCCTGCTGGACCATGAGTCAGCGGTAATATGCACCTTACCGCTGACCGCCCTGTCCAGCGAGGCCAAGACATTGCCTTCCACATGCCTGTAGAGAGCCGGAATAGCCTTCCGTGCGAAAAAGTGTCGTTTGGGAACCTGCCACTGAGGAACCGCACATTGCACAAACTCACGGAAGGGGGCCGAGTCTACCAACTGAAAAGGCAGCAGTTGAAGCGCTAGCAATTTAGCCAAGCTAGCATTCAACCGCTGGGCATGTGGATGGCTGGGAGTGAACTTCTTTCGACGGTCCAGCAGCTGGGGCAGGGAAATTTGCCTGCTAGAATCGGACGTTGGTGTACTGCTAGCAGAGTGCCCGCAAGTACTTGCCTGTGACACACCTAATTCTACACCTTCATTCCTCTCAGAGCAGGTTTCAGAGAGGAGTGAAGGTATAGTGGGGTTGGAGATCCCAGCTGATGCGGTGCAAGAAGAGGTCAGCTTTGTTCTTTGGTGTGGGTCTTTAAGGTAGGCTTGCCAACGAGCTGCATGGCAGGTCAACATATGTCTGATCAAGCATGTGGTGCCCAAGCGGCTGATGTTTTGGCCACGCGATATACGCTTGAGACATATGTTGCAAACAGCAGCTGTGCGATCTGATGCACTCGCCTCAAAAAAGGCCCACACCAAAGAACTTTTTGCATGACGGGCAGAGGCAGCGCCCTGCACAGGCGGAGCTCTGCGGTGTGATTCCGTCGGTGTGCTGCCCATACGCTGGCCACTCAAGGGCATCCTGCCTCGTTGGAGATGTGCCTCCTCCTCCTCATCCTCCTCCTCCTCCTCTCTCCTATTAGGCACCCACGTGGAGTCAGTGACCTCATCATCCCCTCCCTCCTCATCACTGGAGCCAATCTGGCAATATGCTGCAGCTGCTGGAGCATGACTGCCAGATTGGTGTCCTTCTTGAGCATCCCCTCTCTCTGCTCTCACGCTGCTGCCTTCCTCTAGCTGGGTATCATCATCAGATCCTTCCAAACGCTGGGCATCCTCCTGGAGCATGTACCCAACACTGTGCTCAAACAGTTCGGGGGACTCCTCAGGAGGAGGGCATGGTGGGTCTAGGGAAGGATTGACTAATGAAGATAATGATACCAGAGAAGAGGACGCTTTGGCAGCTGCTTTGCCAGTACCCTGAGCCTGGGTGAGAGAGGATGAGGAGGATGAGGTGGGCTTGGTCATCCACTCTACCAAGTCTTCGGCATGATGTGGCTCAACATGTCCAGCTGCCGAAAACAAGGACAAGCGTGTCCCATGGCCATGTGCTGATGACAATGCACCGCGTACATGACCAGCACTGTTTCCCCCAGACACAGAGCCTGCTTGCCCTCTTTTTTTGCCTCCTGACTGTCTGCCTCTCCTTGGTTGCCTTCCAGACATTTTAATGGATGGCCTGCAGGGAGATGGGAAAAACAGCAATAAGGGCTACCTTCAGGTGTATACTGTGCAGGAGGCTTAGCAACAATGACACTGACACTGTCCCCTGCCTATCCTTCTCTGTCCCTAAACACAAGGATTGAAAATATGGTTCAGCAAAATGGTTTTAGAACAGAATAGCACACTGACACTTTCCCTCACTGTCCTACTCTGTCCCTCCCTACAAACAAGATTTAGCACAGAATAGCACACTGATAATTTCTACGAGTGTCCTTCTCTGTCCCTAAACTCAAGGATTGAAAATATGGAACAGCAAAATTGGTTTAGAACAGAATAGCACACTGACACTTTCCCTCACTGTACCTCTCTGTCCCTACAAACAAGATTTAGCACAAAATAGCACACTGACACTTTCCCTCACTGTACCTCTCTGTCCCTAAACTCAAGGATTGAAAATATGGTTCAGCAAGATTGGTTTAGAACAGAATAGCACACTGACACTTTCCCTCACTGTACCTCTCTGTCCCTACAAACAAGGATTAGCACAGAATAGCACACTGTCACTGACACTCTCCCTACCTATCCTTATCTGTCCCTAAACACAAGGAATCCAGGATTATGTCAAGGAAAAATAATGACACTGTCCCTGCCTATGCTTCTCTTTCCCTACTCCGGAACACACTACACAAGGCCGCCGCGCTGGCGGCCTTTTATAGTGTGGGGCGTGTACTAAACCCCCTCAGCAATAATTGGCCACAGGCATCCTGCCTGTGGCCAATCATTGCTCTCCTCGCTGCCGGCGCTGTGATTGGCCAAGCATGCGGGGTCACAGTGCATGCTTGGCCAATCACAGCGCCTGGATGACACTGCGATGGCATAGTGCATTGTGGGCCGTTCGCGTCACTCGAATTTGGCGCGAACGGCCCAAATCGTTCGATCTTCGTCGAACGATCGAACAGCCGATGTTCGAGTCGAACGTATGTTCGACTCGAACACAAAGCTCATCCCTACACTATAGTGACATGGGCTGCACAGATAAGAAAAATAAGCAAATAAAGAGCTTAGAAGGGAACTAAAATCGAGCATGCTCCGTAGGGGACGCCAGATGATCTACACAATCTCTGCCTGCAATGGGTGCACAGAGAAGGTGGGATAGACAGCTGGAGGCAGGATCAACCAGGTATATTTCACTCTATAACCGGACCTGCATTGATTGCCATGTGTTCACACTATGGCTACAGATGACTTCATTGGAATGCTTTAATTAGTTTATACATGCATCAACGGCTTTCTCTGCACTGAACCAAGGGAAGCTCATTAACCCTTTTCTGACTATATGACCACATGCATACTTATTCGTTTCCATTTTTGGATACACATTTTTTGATTAATTTAGAGTGCTGTCACACAGGAAGAGAGCTGTAGAATGTAGGACATTCCATTATAGCACCATTGTCCATAATCCCTCCCGGGTTGGGATATCTATCTTGGACTAGCGGAGTGATGTCTAGCATTTTTTAATTATTGACAGTGATTTGTATTTCACCAATAAAGCTTTATCTTCTACTTAAATTACACCGTGGTTGATCCTCCCTTTGATTGCTTTCCGGTGGCATCTCTTTGCCCCTTACTTTTTTTATTTTCTACATATTTCACTCTATACAAAATGAATGCTTTAGTGGCTTTATATATGCCATTATATGCCATGTAATGAGAGCTTTTCAAAGTCTGGATTTAACTACACTTTTAAAGGAGTTGTAGAGTCAGAAGGTTTTTTATCTTAATGCATTCTATGCATTAAGATAAAATTCCTTCTGTGTTTAGCAGCCGCCCCAGCACTCCCTTATACTTGCGTGAACCCCATCTCTATCCAGTGATGTCCACAAGTCCCTTGGCTATCTGGGGACTCTCCCTCCTGATTGGCTGAGACACAGTAGTGGCTCCACTGGCTCCCGCTGCTGTCAATCAAAGTCAGTTAGCCACTCAGGAGAGAGAGAGAGGGGGCAGGGCCGAACGGCAGCTCTGTGTCTGAATGGACACACGGAGCTGCAGCTCTGATCGGGTGCCCCCATAGAAAGCTGCTTGCGGTGGTGACAGTCAACAGGAGGGAGGGGCCAAGAGCAGCAAAGAGGGACTCGAGAAGAGGAGGATTCAGGCTGCTCTTTGCATAACCAACTGCACAGAGCAGGTAAGTATGACATGTTTTTTTTTTTGTTTTTTTTTTAAAGAGTCTTTACAATCACTTTAAGGCCCCTTTCACACTGAGGCGTTGAAAAAACGCTCAAAAATTATAGGATTTTGTACCTCTATTTTACCGCGTTTTTACCGCGTTCGCGGTAAAAATAGCGCTAACGCGTATGCGTTTTTACCGCGTTTGCGCTAAAATTAGCGCGAACGCGGTAAATACGCATAGGCGTTAGCGCTATTTTTTAACATAACGCTTATGCCTATGCGTTTTTACCGCGAATCCCATTCATTTCAATGGGGATAGGCGTTTTTACAGCGCTATTTTATGCGCCCTAAAGTTGCTCTAAAAAAGCTGTTTGCAGGATTTTTTCCAACGCCCAGCCAGCAAAACGCCTCAATGTGAAAGCCCTCAGAGATTTCACATTGAGAATGCTGGGGCAGGATTATTTCAGGCGTTATTACAGCGCTATTTTTACCGCGAAAACACAGTAAAAACGCCTCAGTGTGAAAGGGGCCTAAGACTTGAAGAATTCATGGGGGGAAATGGAAGCTAGACATTGTAGGAGCTGTAGGAATGAGTGAGGAGGCAATACAACACCTCCTCACTGCCTGTCAAATGCTCTGAAGAGTGATCCTAATGCAGATGGCTTTTTAGAGTGCAACAGTAGTGTAAACTAGCCCTAAAAGTAAAAAAAATCCAAAGGGAACTTTTAGAATACATAACCAGAAGAATCAGCTTCAGATGCTTTAAACCTTGATTCAGCACCCCCACACCCTTTTCCAGTAGGAATAAAATCCCGACAGAACTTATACAGTGCATTTGAAACCATAGAATTAAAAAGCATCGTCCGGAGTTGTGCTTTAAATTAGATGTACACGTGCATACATTTCCTTCTCCGTTATTACTTTTCATCAGATTTGCTCTTGTTTAATGGATTTATGTGTGAGCACAGGCAAAAGCCAAGGAGAGCGATGGTTGTTCGTGTATATAAAGGGAATGTCTGAAGTTTAACATTTTCTCAAGAGCCATTTATCATTGTCTAAGCTATAACTTGGTCATAAATATGTATTCATATCTGCATACGATGTGTGATACTCTCACAGGGAATTGCAGGAAAGCCAGCAAGTTATTTTTTAGTCAAACCAAAGAAGAAAAAAAAAAAATCTTAAAGCTTTCAAAATGGCCATATGCTCACGGAGCGTGCAGAACACCGTGTCATAAAATGTCAAGTGACTTTTTACTCTATTGCAGGTTTTATACAAACACCAATTGCTATGAAAGGATAAAATGGAGAGGGAAAATGTAGGACTTTAGATGAGGCTCCTGGGAAGGGGAAGTGCCTCCATCCCTAATAGTAGTGATATAGAAAATAATTGGGGCTTGAAATGGGGCACATGAAAGGGTGCGGATGTGTAAAAAAATGTATATTATTAAATAAACACATACAGCATAACAAATTAAATTGAATAAATGCTTGAAAGAAGAGTCGACTCATAGTGAACGTGGGCCAGTCAATTGTAACTCGGTAGAGGAACAACAACTTAACATTGCACAAAATGTAAGGATTTGCGCCAATGTAGCTCCATAAAGAAAATCATGAAAAGGGCAAAATTACATAGCATAAAATACATCATGTGTTTAAAACATATCTGATCTGCATCTTTTAACCACTTCAGCCCTGGAAGATTTTACCCTCGTCCTGACCAGAGCACTTTTTACAATTTGGCACTGCGTCGCTTTAACTGACAATTGCGCGGTCATGCAATGCTGTACCCAAATAAAATTGATGTCCTTTTTTTTTCCCACAAATAGATTTATTTTGGTGGTATTTGTTCACCTCCTGCAGTCTTTATTTTTCGCGCTATAAACAAAAAGAGTGACAATTTTCAATAAAACAATGTTTTACTTTTTGCTATAATAAATATCCCCAAAAAATGTTTTTTAAAAACAAATTTCTTCATCAGTTTAGGCCAATATATATTATTTTACATGTTTTTGGTAAAAAAATCGCAATAAGCGTATATTGTTTGGTTTGCGCAAATGTTATACCATCTACAAACTATAGGAAAGATTTATGGCATTATTATGGCATTTTTATTTATTTAACTAGTAATGGCGGTGATCTGCGATTTTTAGCAGTACTGCGACATTGAGGCGGACAGATCGTACACTTTTGACACATTTTTGGGACCATTGACATTTATACAGTGATCAGTCCTATAAAAATGCACTGATTACTGTGTAAATGTCACTGGTATGGAAGGGGTTAACACTAGGGGGCGATAAAGAGGTTAAATGTGTTCCCTAGTGTGTGTTCTAACTGTATGAGGATAGGACTGACTGGGGAGGAGACATATCGCTGTTCCTACTTACTAGGAACAAATGATATGTCTCCTCTCACCTGACAGAATAGGGGCTTGTGTGTTTACACACACAAATCCCCATGCTGGCTGTCATGCCTCGGTTCCCCCACTGTGCAGCGGGCACACGCACCCCTCCGGCGGCTCTTAAAGGGAACAACGTACCCATATGTTTTGCGCAGCTGTGCCATTCTGCCGACGTGTATCGGCATGAGCCTTGTCGGCAAGTGGTTAAAGAAACTCTACACGTTTTGGGATTGTACCACCTTATCAGGAGCAAATGCATACGAAGTTACTGTAGAAAATAAATATATGTATATGTAAGACCAATATGATATGCTTGTCCCCAATGATGGGGAGGGTATAAAACTAAAAAATGGAGCAGGAAAAGCCAGGAGGGGAGGAAAACCTCACCCCCCTACTTACATATGGGTTCATAATGTCCACACACAGTGCTGAGTGGATGAGAACCATTACAGATGTTGGTCGCGGGAGCTGTGGTGGAAGAACCACAGGGCGAGCAAGCCCAAAACTCCCCAGAGGGATGAAGCTGTCCCCACTGACGACGTTGATGGTGCACAAAAGTGACTCCAAAATGTCTATGAAACAATTGTGTAGCTATATTGTAATGGGTGAATCCATCATGAAAGTGACTAGAATAAAGGAGCATGTGTAAGTGGAAAGTTATTGGCGCACCACAAGCCGCAGGGTGAAGAGCAACGTGTAGAAACGGTGGAAAAGAAAGTGTGGAAGTACCATTTTCACTATGTTGCAGGACAAAGCCCCCAATTTATTGGTTACTGTGCACATGTGCAAAGCTTTTAAAGCGGAACTTCACTCTCTCAATCAACATTGACTATTTTTAATCCTTACGCTGCTAATATTAGTAAATAGATAGGTAAGTAGGTATTATATTTAATGATTTTAAACGTTTTTTTACATTTCTTCAGTTACTTCAGTTTCTTCAGTTACTTCCTTGTTCCCAAGCCTAGGCAAATGATGTCATACGTCCCAGAAGTCTTTAGGTGAGGAGGAGGGGTTTTCTCAGCTAAGCACGCCCCTCTGTATGCATAGCTGAGCTAAGGGCAGATGAATGCCAGGAAGTAAATGCAAATTGAATCATCTGCCCTTACTCAAAGTGGCCACAGACAGAATTGCGAGAGGGGGAGGGGGGGGGTTGATGCGTTTTTATTTTTTGTATTCTTTATTTAAGACAAAATAACATGTCATATCAAACATTCCAATAGAGCAAATACATTAGCTGAAAGCAGAGTTTTTTTTTTTTTTTTTAAGTTTGCAGCTACAAATACTGCAGCTGCTGACTTTTAAAATAAGGACACCTACCTGTCCAGCGCGCCCGCGATGTCGGCACCCAAAGCCGGTCCGGCTCTCGGGTGCTGCCGCCGCCATCTTCGGTAAGGGAATCAGGAAGTGAAGCTTTGCGGCTTCACTTCCTGGTTCCCTAATGCGCCTGCGCGACTCGCGCTGCGCGATCCCACTGGTCCCTGCTGTCTTCTGCGACCTGTGTGTCTCCCAGAAGACAGCGTGGGGGACGGAGGAGGCGCCGCCGTGCCGGATGTGGCGTACACATCATGAGTGGCTCGGATATCTATGCCGGAAGTGGAAGCGAAATACCTTTATTAGACAAGTATCTGATTCCGAAAAGCGAAAGTTTAATTTTTGGGTGGAACTCTGCTTTAAAAAGGACATGTACAGAATATGTAAATACCAGCACAAAACAAGGGAATAAAAGAAGGAACAACAGTTAATACATATCAGTGTAACTAGGGCTCTCTCCTATTGGTAATTGAGGGTAGCTCCTATGGTATTGTGCTGGGGGGGGGTGGGCGGGTTCAAAGTGATATTTTCAGCAAAATAAAGCATGGAGACATGAATGGAAGAATGTGTTTGCTTTGAATATTAAAAAATAAATGCAATAGCGTTTTTGGTTTGTGGTGCTCGGATGCAGTGTAGTTCCGCTTTAATGAAAGGATCTTTCTAGTTCTTGATGGCATGATCATGTATCATTATTTTTAGCTTAAGTGTTGCTGTTCAACAATAACAATACAATAGTGGTCCAATGGGGACTACAGTTTTAGTAGCTATAGATGGAACCACATAAGTAACCTGTATACTTAAAGTTTTACTAAACCTACAACCGTAAAATCACTCTGTATATCCACTTCCTGCCCAAGGACGTCATATGACGTCCTGGACTTTCAGTTGGGATATCTGAATGATGCCTGCAGCTAGAGGCATCATTCAGATATCCATCTTTTCAGCCGGCGATTCTGTGCACCATAAGAATGATCATAGCGGTGGTTTCGCCGGCGCCGGATGGAAGGCATAGAGATGACTGGTGACCAAATGGTCACCAGTCATCTCTATGACCGTTGGAGGCCCGGGTGCGATGTGATGACGTCACGCCCGGGTCCTCAAATGTAAACAAAGCCGCCATTGCGGCTGTAAGTATGAGATCAGTGAAATTTTTTTCACCGATCTCATGCTTTCTAGCCTGGAGGAGAGATGTGGGGTCTTATTGACCCCGCATCTCTCCATAAAGAGGACCTGTCACACACATTCCTATTACAAGGGATGTTTACATTCCTTGTAATAGGAATAAAAGTGATCAAAAAAAAATTATTAAAAAAAAAAGTGTAAAAATAAAAAAAATTAAGTAAAATAAAAAATAAAATAATAAATATTTAATTCTAAAACGCCCCTGTCCCCAGTAGCTCACGCTCAGAAGCGAACACACACGCAAGTCCCGCCCACATATGTAAACGCCTTTCAAACCACACATGTGAGGTATCGCCGCGTGCGTTAAAGCGCCAGCAACAATTCTAGCACTAGACCTCCTCTGTAACTCTAAACTGGTAGCCTGTAAAAAAAAAAAAAAAAAGCGACGCCTATGGAGATTTTTAAGTACTGAAGTTTGGCGCCATTCCATGAGTGTGCGCAATTTTAAAGCGTGACATGTTAGGTATCTATTTTCTCGGCGTAACATAATCTTTCACATTATACAAAAAAATTTGGCTAACTTTACTGTTTTGTTATTTTTTAATTCATTAAACCATTTTTTCCCCAAAAAAAGGCGTTTTAAAAATTATTGCGCAAATACAAAAAGTTGCAATGACCGCCATTTTATTCCCTAGGGTGTCTGCTAAAAAACATATATAGTGTTTGGGGGTTCTGAGTAATTTTCTAGCAAAAAAATTATGATTTTTGCATGTAGGAGAGGAGTGCCAGAATAGGCCCGGTAAGGAAGTGGATATGCAGTAAAGCATGTTTGTTATACTCACTGTGGAACCTAAGGGGTTAATCCTCCGCATTGTGTGTAAAGGCTGTTTGATCCTGTCTTCTCTGATCCTCCCCTTCCACTGTCCTCAATCCATCTGTTGATAGTACAGAGCCATAGGAGGCACTGTGCACATGTTTAGTTTGGTGTGTATTGCTATAGAGTTTATTTTTGGGGATGGGTGCATGTGATCAGCACAGGGCCAATCAGCACTGTCCAGAAAGAGGGTCAGGGGTTATGCAGGACAGTCAGTGGTGAATGAAAACTCCTACAAGCTTTATCCAGTGCTTGGCCAGACACTGATGGACGTCACAAGACTGCTATATACTGCTGATGAGAAAAGGTATTTAGCAGTTTATATTTACCAAAATAATAGCATTTCCATGTTCTGTGTACTGTGGGAGACCAGATATAGTGAATGCATGCTCCTGGGTTTAGTAACATTTTAAGGGTCTGTGTTGACAAGTTTCTGTTCCAGTCAGAACGTTTATTTTATTTTTTTGTGTTTTTTTTTTTTTTTTTAAACAAGTCTATGGGAATACAAATGTAGCTAACATCAGGTCGATGCAAGGTGGTGGGTGAGGCTATTAGCAGAAAGCTGCACGCCACAACAAATGGTAGGTGTGGCAAAAAAATTCTGCTAACAGTGGGAGGGGCTTAAAACATGAGGCTGCAAAGAGAGTGCAGAAGTATGTAACAAATGTACTGCAGTGGTCTGGGGTGGGTAACGTACATAGTGCAGGGTTCAGGTGTATTACATGCAGGGTGTGATCGTCAGGAGTGTACCATGCCCAGAGTCAGGAGTATGTAACATGCATGCACTACATGCACATTTGCTGCATAGGCATACTTTCAGCATAAAAACACAATGCATATGTAGCGGACAGGGTCGCCCGACCCCCACCACACTCCCAATCCCCTCTATTAAAGTTCTTGCTCGCAATGTCTCTGGTCTAGGGGTATGACAGGAAAGGGAGTGCGGCCGCCATGCCAGGCCTCCACCACAGATGTATAAGTGGTATTAGCAGAAGATTTTTTACCTTCGGGCCTGCACTGTGTATCGGGTCCTCCCTCCAGGAGTCGTCTGCCAGGAAACAAGCCTCACACCGTTGCAAGTCCAACACTCCTTTATTTGAACATAGCATGGACTTACTTGCTTTACAAAACAGAACAGGAGGTGTGAATGTGTATATAGGCCCAGACACAAGTTCTTCCCTCCACCCTCCTCCAAAGAGTGGGCAATGGTCTCCGCACAAGGGAATTCACCTTCCGGACGGTCTCTGACAAGAGGCTCACCCGTCACCGGCAGTAAGCTGCACCGGGTCTTCAGATGAGGAGCTCTTCCCGGTCCATTACGTCCACCTCGGATTCAGGCGTCCATCTCCGGAGCACCCTAGGATCCTTCCCTCGCGGAACTCAGTGTTGGGCACTGAGCTCCGGGCCCCCCGACCGAGTACCTCACCCCAGGCTTAAAGGTGCCTGAGGTGGAACATGACCTCCGGTGGTCCTCTAGGCCCAGTCCGCCTAGAGGACAAACACGAACTCCGTCCGCAGGCTGAAGGTGCCAGGGACAACGAACCCCGTGACAAAATGGCCGGCCCCCTTTATACCTTCCCCCGGAATGCGCAGTGGGTTCCCTGCCCCACCACACGGCTACCGAGAAAAGACAAAAAGGGATTCGACCCAGTAATGACTCGTCCGTCGGCCCAAAGTGACAGCGCCACCCGGTGGACCGCCGGAGATACACCACTGGTGTCACTGCAAAAATTCTAAATTACTGGCGGGAAGTAAACACCCGCTACACATACAACATACATGCATACACACTGCATACACAAACACTTGCCTCTCTGCCGGTATTTCCCAAAGCCCCTTCTCCTGCCTGTGGAAACCCAATAGGGTCAGCTCACTACTTCCTCCTCCACTATGCCCCTGCACAACCCTCCTCCTTTTGGCAGGCACAGCTCCTCTTCCTCCTCCTCCTCCTCCATGAAGCAGGCATAGCTCCTTCTCCGCTCCCTTCCTTCCTTCCTTCTCCTGTAGCAGACACAGCTCCTCCTCCGAGTCTTCTCTCTCCTTCCTCCTAATCCTTCACTGACAGCCAGAAGAAGAATTTCCGGAGATGTAAGCAATCAAGTAACGACCCGGCCGCCAGAGGTAAATTTTAGTATTGCTGGGTCATTTCCAGCTATGTGAATGATCTTGGAATCCTCTGAAATGCAACTGGAATGTATCTAAAATCAAACCACACTTTCCCATAAGCACAAGTCCAAAACCCTTAGATACAGGCCCCAACTGTTTTATATGGAACCATCATAATTCTTCTTTGTGACGTAAATCTCTCGGTTATGAGGCCAGCTAAAAACCCAAGACAGATTGCCCTGTATAATAATGGCTGATCACTGGGGATTTTGTTTTAATGTTGTGTGTTTTTTTTTTTCTCTAAAAGGTAGGAGGACAGTTGTGTGTTTGTAGCTGAATCATTGTAGATGCTTTATTTGTAGAACAGTTGTGTTCCTTACTTCTTCTGTAAGAGTTAATGGGACACAGAGCTCATGAAAATGGATATCCTGTCTGCTAATGTACTTACTACATATTCATATAGCCATGAAAGTGTCACGCTGGTAATAAAACACTGAAGAATTATTATTTATGCCTCAATGTGATTGAGTGTCCTTCCAAAACACTAGGAGATATCTCTGTGTCTTCTTGACAAGCATCATTTTTATCATTGTTTCTTACTGCTGGAAGTGGATTTTGCAGGTAGGATAAAACGCTTTTCAATACCCACAGTTTACTTTGGTGTACATGCACTGTTAACAGATAATACGCTTCTAGGAGTCTTTGCTTTTGGTGGTTGGATGTTTCCTTGAGTAAGCATTGGAAAGCATAGTCATTTATTGACATTTCACTCTGGTTACTGTTTGATATCAAGGCAGCAATCAATCCATGTGCAAGGGGCCTTCTACTTAAAAAACAAGAGCATATGCTGAGAATTATGACTTGCATACAGGGCAAAAGAAATGACACAGTGCAGCATCCATTCAAACAAGATACAGATGTAGGATACCTAGAATTGTACTAAGCATACAAAACAAATAAAAGAAGTACTGTGCAGTAGACGTGCATTCGTTTTCGTCCGAATGCATTTTCGTCCGAATTTCAGCTATTTTCAATATCTTTTTAACAAACGAAAACGAAAGCACAGAATCCGAAAACCGAAAGATCCGACATAAACAAATGCTTTATTTTCGTTTTCGTTGCTACAACAGTTCAATATAGATAGGAGATTCGACGTGACGCTGACAATAACAATCTGTGTCTATCGAACCTGTGGTCGAATGTGCCTAACCTTAACTCTATTAGTCCAAGATTATTCTACATAGGAGAGAAAAGATTCGACATTATAGAGAGAAAATATTCAACATAGGAGAGAAAGATTCGACATAGGAGAGAAAAGATTCGACATAGGAGAGAAAAGATTCGACATAGGAGAGAAAAGATTTGTTATTATAGAGAGAAAAGATTCGACATAGAGAGAAAAGATCACTGCTGGAATTGGGTGGGGGAAGTAAAATAAAAATAAAGTTGATGATGAATGTTATTGGCTGATTGTAACCAAAGAGGAGGAGCAGTAAAATAGCTAGAATGACGAAGATTCGACAAAGCATCGAAAGTTAGAAGATTCGATGGTGCAGCAAAACTGTACGACGCTGCAATCGTACATTTCCGGTCAAATGCATCCGCCCATAGGCTATAGAAGAATTCTAATGTTGGTTGACTAGTAATAGTAATGAATAAATATAATTATTACTAGTCTTACAACATTAGAATTCTTCTATAGCTTGTGGGTGGAACATTCGACCGGAAATGTATGATTGCAGCGTCGTACAGTTTCACTGCTCCGTCGAATCTTCTTTGAACATTCGACAGACACCATGCGCCTTCAATGACAGATTCGACCTTAATTAATTCAGATTTTCGGACGAATGCAATTTCTAACGAAAAACGAAATAAATAAAAACGAATTTCGGGAGTAACTAAATAAATTTATTTTTCGGACAAAAACAAAATTCCGAAACGAAATATTTCAGTGTGCACATGTCTACTGTGCAGCAGCCATATACCGTATATACTCGAGTATAAGCCGACCTGAATATAAGCTGAGGCACCTAATTTTACCACAAAAAAAATGGGAAAACTTATTGACTCGAGTATAAGCCTAGGGTGTCCATCTGCATGCCTCACTGTGCCTCACTGTGCCCATGACTAGACTGACGTTTAACATGGGAGTCAATGGAAGGGGTTCCCAGCTTTGAAATATCAGTGCTCCCCTACTGTAGGTCCCCCAGACAACAAACTTTGCACACTTGTGGAGGGGAAATGGAGCTACAGGTGTGCCAAATACCGGGTCCAGGGGACCTACGACCGGCCGGTACCGGGTCCCCAAATGCACCGGAGAAATTACCATTTAACATGGGAGTCTATGGAAGGGGTACACAGGTTTGAAAAATCGGTGCTCCCCGGCCGTAGGTCCCCCGGACAACAAACTTTGCAAACTTTGCACACTTGTAGAGGAAGAGTGGGGCTACATGTGTGCCAAGTTTACCGGCACACCGGGTCCCCAAACTCTGGGAGATCAGGTGCAAAAAGGTGACTCGAGTATAAGCCGAGGGGGGCATTTTCAGCACAAATAAATGTGATGAAAAACTCGGCTTATACTCGAGTATATACGGTATACTGAATAAGAAGAGATATGGAAATTTACAAACATACAGTACATAGCAAGAAAAGGTGAGATACTTGGCATGCAGGAGCAAGCTAGTGTGTTCGACTTCAAATGAAGCTTTATGCATTGACATACCTCCGCAGATCTAGCCTGTCTGGACATTATGGTCACCTGCTGACTTGGCATGATCCACAGGCAGCATAATTCTCCAATAAAACACAGAAGATGCATCCAACCCAATATTACTTCAGCTATTTCCAATACAGAAGATGGATTTCCAGTCTTTAGAAGTGTTAAGACAATGGGATTGATTTACTAATCATTAAGAGTGCAAAATCTGGTGCAGCTTTGCACGGTAGCAAACCAGCTTCTAACTTCAGCTTGTTCAATTTAGGCTTTATAAAAATTAAAATAAATAAGCTGATTGGTTTCTATGCAGAGCTGCTCCAAATTTTGCACTCTCCAGTTTTAGCAAATCAACCCCAATGACTTTCCTAGGCCCTTTCTCTGTGAAGTACTAATACTGACTGAGGGAACATGGAAAAAATGGGTATGGTCTAGCTAGGAGTAAAATAACTTGCACTAAACACAAGGAGGACAGAGGGATAAACGAAAATTACATAGTAAACAAACTGTAGTCCAACACCTCCAATAAATGTCGGCATATTACTGAACAACCACCACCTGATGCAGTCAGTACAATATACAATACATGCATGTAGTGCAGAACATAGTCAATGGTCACAGACTGATTTTGCATGGCTGTTCTACCCCAGCTAAATAGAGAGGGTAGAAGGTATATCTCACAGGGAAAGGACTGTTTGCAAATATTGTGGCTGACAATGCCACACCTTGCTATTCCAAAAATCCAACTGCAGCCAAAACCTTTTATTTTGTTTTGGATAGAGCAGGGAAGGATTAGAACCTCTGGCAAGATTTATGGCCATCTGTTCTCTGCTGTTCACTGTGTCTTCCTATTCTGGTTAAAACGGACCTCCTCATTCTTTGTACAGGCATCACTGGAAGTGGAAGAAACAATCTGCTCAATGAGGTACTACCAGATAGAAATGAAAACGTGAAAGGAATTTTACCCCTTGCCCACTTCAAAAGAAAAAAAAAAAAGCGGGAGTTTGGTTTTACCGTAATGCAGAATAGGCTCATATGTCACCTGATATGTAAACTACAGTATGCCCTATCGGAAACTACAATTTGGTGATTTCTAATAACACGTATGTGAACCTTCATTCAGTATAATATGACTCCTATGGAAAAATGCAGAAAAAAAACATGTTCTTCCCTTTTTTTCCTAAAAGTGTTAATCCCTGGAAATGTACTTTATTTTCACAATTTGCCTTTTATATGTAGGCTCAAAGTGAACAAAAAAAAAATCTGAGTACATAGTTTTTTAATGTTCGTCTCTTGGGTAACCATAGTTTTACTTTACAGAGCTATCCAGAGATATTGTTATAACCATATCCCTTAATCCACAATAGTTGCGCAGGCAGAACCTCAATGCTTGCTCTGTAATTACAGAGGCCTTGGCTAAACAGTTATCTGCTCTGATGTGAGCAAAGCTATAGGCCTCCCCTGCTCGTGACCTAGACATGCCCATCACAAGAAATTGTCTATCTGGTTTTGTTCAGCTATTCAGAGCCTTTAACTTTTCCTGCAGTGCACGTGTCTTCTATCTGACACACTACACAACACACTTTCCCAATTAAACCATCATAACACCCACTCACAATTTATATAGCCTCTGGTTTTCAATTATTTTACACACAGTGGTCCTCTCCTCTGTTCTCGGCAGATCAGAGATGTGAAATGTTGATTTAACAAACGGCAAATGCGCAGCGGATCAAATGTAGCGTTCTCGATCTGAACAATGTTAGACAGGAAGGGGGCATTATGACGTCATTGTGAACCAGGATTATAAGCTCAATTAAAGAAAGCCTGGGGTTGGTTCACATGGCACAGTGACTCAAGTGGAGGCTGGATTTGAATAGGCGTTCTTGTTGGTAATAAAAAAATGTCCTTTTGATGAAAGTTGTTCTTTTTATCATCTAGTTTATAGTTGGTAATGACACATTAAAAGTTATTTTCCTGTTAGAGGAGTATGGCATTTTGCAGTGGCTTGGTTGTTTATATTCTGCAATGCAGGGCAGATGCTGTGTGAATCCAACCTTAAAGGGGGAACTACATTTAGTTTATCTTAAATTTTTGGATGCTCAATAAACTTTGGGCTGCATCAGGAAGCTGAACCGGTCTTGGACAGTGTCCTACTAGACACTACGAGGACAGGGCACTCATGGCACTTGCCCCTGGTTTCCTATTTGGTGCCCCAGGTGTTGGGGCTATAACCAGCTTATTAATTTAGTTTTACCATCTTCCCCTTTCGAAAATGCATGCCTCCATGTTCCTCCCCTCGCCCTGATATGTATCTAAGTAGTGTCTTCTCTTTTTATCTTTCTTAAGAAAAAATAGCTGTATGTGTGATATGGTTTAGAGCATCACCTGGTTTCTCCCCATTGGGGTGTATGTAATGTTTTTATAGAGCTTTATTTCTGAAATATTGTTTGTAGTTATTTATGCCTATCGCTTGAAAGTAATGTGTCTGCGTCTGAAAAACCTTTAGTGCCTTCACTCAAGTGGGCTTCATGAATACAAGGGGGACTCTCTTCTAGGAATATTTTGTGAAGATGAAATTTCCAAAAACTCAGTGGTCGGGCTCTGTCCACTTCTCAGGCTAGAAATAACTGGGTGCATCTCACCATCCAAAAGCCTCTTGCATAATTTCTTCTGATGCACAGTGTCCCCAGAAAACTGGAGGTTCTAGTGTTTCTCCATTCAAATGATGACTCTAGCATGGATGGATCAGATTGGGCCAGCATGGCTTTCAGGCACACAGCCTGCATGGAGGGGCACACCCTCTAGCCCCTTGACTCCAGCCCTTAGAAGAGTCCCCACCTAATTTAGAGTTTCCATCAGAGCCCCCTTATATCAAAGTCCCCGTTACATCAAGTTTGGCAGTTACATTAGGTTCTCCATCAGAGTCCCCTCTTACATCAAAGAGCCAAATACAATCTTGCAGAAGGCCAGTTTTGGCCCGCAAGTTGTAGTTTGGAGACCCCTGTACAAGATTAAACATGTTGTTTTACTCTTAATTGCTTATTTATTTATTTTTTACCACTACTATACCCTTATATTGGCTTCTGAAATGCAGCAATTTAAAAATTAGATGAAGGTTTTGGCACTGCAAAACTTTTTGAAATATAAATAGTGCATTTTAAATACAACTACAGGTCCTTCTCAAAAAATTAGCATATTGTGATAAAGTTCATTATTTTCTGTAATGTACTGATAAACATTAGACTTTCATATATTTTAGATTCATTACACACAACTGAAGTAGTTCAAGCCTTTTCTTGTTTTAATATTGATGATTTTGGCATACAGCTCATGAAAACCCAAAAATCCTATCTCAAAAAATTAGCATATCATGAAAAGGTTCTCTAAACGAGCTATTAACCTAATCATCTGAATCAACTAATTAACTCTAAACACCTGCAAAAGATTCCTGAGGCTTTTAAAAACTCCCAGCCTGGTTCATTACTCAAAACCGCAGTCATGGGTAAGACTGCCGACCTGACTGCTGTCCAGAAGGCCATCATTGACACCCTCAAGCAAGAGGGTAAGACACAGAAAGAAATTTCTGAACAAATAGGCTGTTCTCAGACTGCTGTATCAAGGCACCTCAGTGGGAAGTCTGTGGGAAGGAAAAAGTGTGGCAGAAAACGCTGCACAACGAGAAGAGGTGACCGGACCCTGAAGAAGATTGTGGAGAAGGACCGATTCCAGACCTTGGAGGACCTGCGAAAGCAGTGGACTGAGTCTGGAGTAGAAACATCCAGAGCCACCGTGAACAGGCGTGTGCAGGAAATGGGCTACAGGTGCCGCATTCCCCAGGTCAAGCCACTTTTGAACCAGAAACAGCGGCAGAAGCGCCTGACCTGGGCTACAGAGAAGCAGCACTGGACTGTTGCTCAGTGGTCCAAAGTACTTTTTCGGATGAAAGCAAATTTTGCATGTCATTCGGAAATCAAGGTGCCAGAGTCTGGAGGAAGACTGGGGAGAGGGAAATGCCAAAATGCCTGAAGTCCAGTGTCAAGTACCCACAGTCAGTGATGGTCTGGGGTGCCATGTCAGCTGCTGGTGTTGGTCCACTGTGTTTTATCAAGGGCAGGGTCAATGCAGCTAGCTATCAGGAGATTTTGGAGCACTTCATGCTTCCATCTGCTGAAAAGCTTTATGGAGATGAAGATTTCATTTTTCAGCACGACCTGGCACCTGCTCACAGTGCCAAAACCACTGGTAAATGGTTTACTGACCATGGTATTACTGTGCTCAATTGGCCTGCCAACTCTCCTGACCTGAACCCCATAGAGAATCTGTGGGATATTGGGAAGAGAAAGTTGAGAGACGCAAGACCCAACACTCTGGATGAGCTTAAGGCCGCTATCGAAGCATCCTGGGCCTCCATAACACCTCAGCAGTGCCACAGGCTGGTTGCCTCCATGCCACGCCGCATTGAAGCAGTCATTTCTGCAAAAGGATTCCCGACCAAGTATTGAGTGCATAACTGAACATAATTATTTGAAGGTTGACTTTTTTTGTATTAAAAACACTTTTCTTTTATTGGTCGGATGAAATATGCTAATTTTTTGAGATAGGATTTTTGGGTTTTCATGAGCTGTATGCCAAAATCATCAATATTAAAACAAGAAAAGGCTTGAACTACTTCAGTTGTGTGTAATGAATCTAAAATATATGAAAGTCTAATGTTTATCAGTACATTACAGAAAATAATGAACTTTATCACAATATGCTAATTTTTTGAGAATGACATGTATATAGGTCAGACAAAACTGAGGGACAAAAGAGGAGGAAATAGGGACAGGAACTTTGTTCCGAATCGGGGACAGTTCCTCAAAATCTGGGACAGTTGGGAGCTATGCATTTCCATAAACTCGGTACAATGCCTCGGCCCATGCGGTTTTTGGTGCAGTGCAAAAGAGTCAAAAGGAGCTCCTGTTTTATCGAGCTGTTCAGCTCCTTGAATGGTTCTTGTAAGTTGTTTTTTGTGTGCTGGTCAAGTGTACTCTCTTGATGCTTGTGTGTACTCAGCCTTACAAAATGTAACACATAAGTATGGATAATGCCGTATGCAGTAACCACTTTTGTTATTTATCTGGCTCCTTAGGTTCCGGAGGTAATATGAAACATCAGCATGCTTAGAAATATGGCAATGACTGTTTTCGATAATTAAAGGCCTGAAGATACCTATATTCTTTTTCATTTGGCAGCAATCATCTGGTTTGGCATCCCTCATGACATTTTGGAGGTCTAAACTTTGTGATATGTAACAAGTTCTATTGTTGCAGAGTTTTGTTTTAACTGCGGTTTAGAGCTATACTTATAATAATTTCATTGCTGGAGGGTGCACAAAGCTAAATGCATTGAATTAGAAGGTGGAGATCCAAGTGGAGCAGTGCGTTTCCTTTTCTGGTGGTTAAAATAGGAAAAGGGATAGAATGCTTAATACCTAATGCCTTTGTTGGATTACTTCAAATGGATATCGTGTGTCTAAAGTACAGCTGGATTAAAACGAAACCGTGTGTTAACAGCATTGATCGCTTACATTTAAACTGACGCAGCAATATTTCCACCTGCCTGTTGAATACGAGGGTGCTTTATCAGATGTATGCTCATTCAGTTTTATCCTCTACTTGTTTTACTACTTAGGGGACATTTTTAACCCAGCATACATATCTCTCTCTATGTATTTCACATTGCATCAGGCATCTCTCAGGTCATTCGTAAGTGCAGGCCACGTCATGGTGCATGCTGTGTTCTGGTTAACAAAGCAGAAAGAACTTTGTGGTTGGAGGAGAAGTTCATTGCTTGACCATGACAGGTTACATGATGGCACTCCTTTTTTTGGGAGTTTTTTTTCTCTTCCATTCAGAAAAATAAGGCTCCACTGGCTTCCAAGTCCCAAAGTCACAAAGCCAGCTTAAAGCGGAGTTCCACCCAAAAATGGAACTTCCGCTTTAAGTAAAGGTGACCCCCTGACATGCCACATTTGGCATGTCATTTTTATTTGGGGGGGGGGGCGGATACCCTCTGTAGCGGGTATATGCTTTTCTCCCATGTTTGAATTTGGTGGGGATATCTGATGTGTGGTTCCCTGGGGCCCAGCAGGTGGCGCTGTCACTTTGGGCCCGGGGTTGAGCCATCGTTGCAGTGGCATACCCTTTTTGGCCTCTCGCAGCATGAGTACAGCGGAGTGAGGGCTCCCCTGGGCTTGCTGGGGGAGGGTATAAAGGGGTCGGCCATTTTGGTCACGGGGTTGTCGAGTCCCAGGCACCTTCAGCCTGAGGGCTGTGGTTCGTGGTCGGTGTCCAGGCGGCCTAGGCCTGGACACCCGGAGCTCGTGTTCCACCCCGGGCACCTTCAGCCTGGGGTGAGGTACTCGGTTGGAGGCCTGGGGCCCAGTGTCCTCCGCTGGGCTCCGCGAGGGAAGGATATCCTAGGGGACCTCGGGAGTGGGGTACCCGAATCCAGAGGCGTAAGTAACCGGAGGAGCTACTCACCCGAAGACCTGGTGCAGCAGATTGCCGGTGCCGGGTGAGCCTCAGGAGACCGCCCGGAGGGGTATCTTCCCAAACAGGGGCCGAGTGCAGTCAGGAGGAAGGTTCATCCGGTCGGTGGCAGAGACCAAGATTCTCAACAGGTGGCATAGACCATGTGCCAAACCTATTCGCTGATAGAGTAATAGGAGAGTTCATTGTGCCTGGGCCTACTCGTATCCACACCCCCTGTCTGTTCGTTGAGGGAGTCCAACTGATTGTGTTTCATCCTACCATTGAAGAATAAAGGAGTGTTGGACTTTTATTGGTGTGGGGCTCATTTACTGGCAGGCACGGTTCCACAGAAGAGGCACAGGCTCCAAACTCAGAACACCGACCCGAAGGTAAAGGAACTTTGCTTACACCACACAAACATCTGTGGTGGAGGCTTGGCATGGTGACCCCGCACTCTCTCCTCCAAGGTGCCCCTAGACAAGCAGAAACCAGCCAGCAGTGGAGAGAGAGAGAGGAGGCCGCTACACCTCTTTTTAGGGGCATTTTTTGGGGGCTCCGCAGCTCCGGAAGGAAGTTCTCCTCTCCCCCGTGCAATCTTCTGGGACATGTCACAGGTCCCAGAAGATTGCCCAACCAATCGCAGCGCAGCTCGCGCATTCGCAGTGCTTGCCCGGCTGTGAAGTCACCGAGGATAGGAGCAGGGCTTTGTTCGCCCGCATCGCTGGACCATGGGACAGGTGGGTGTCCGATTATGAAAAGTCAGCTACACTTTTTGTAGCTGCTGACTTTTAAATGGGTGGAACTCCGCTTTAACACTAAGGACATTTGTATAACACATTGCTATGTTTTATAAATGTGCGATATTTATTTAAAGCAATGATACTGCTGTGGTATGGCCATATTGCTGCTTATAAATGGACCCTTTAGTATCCTTTATAGTGCAGAATAATAAAGACATCTATTATAAGAACCATTGTTCAGGGTGAGTGACCCACTAAGCGGTGAAGGCAGCTCAAAGAGGATCTTGTACTACCAAGCAATTCCCACTTTTTTCACCCCCACCCCATGCTAAAACTCTTTAAAGCGGAGTTCCACCCTTATTAAAGTCAGCAGCTACAAAAAGTGTAGCTGCTGACTTTTAATAATCAGACACTCACCAGTCCCACAGTCCAGCGATGCGGGCGAACAAAGCCCCGCTCCTCTCCCCCTCCTCTATTTGGCGCCGGCATCGTAACTGTAGGTGCCCGGCTGTGGCTTCACAGCCTGGCACGCACTGCGCATGCGCGAGCCAAGCTGTGATTGGCCGAGCAATCTTCTGGGACCTGTGACGTGTGGGGGAGAGGTGAACTTCCTTCCAGAGCCCCTGGAAGGAAGTGGGAGCTGGATCCCCCTAAAAAGAGGGTATCCCCCCCCAAAAAAAAAAATTACATGTGGCATGTCAGGGGGTTATCTTCACTTAAAGCGGAAGTTCCATTTTTGGGTGGAACTCCGCTTTAATGACATGTAAAAAAAAAAACCTGCATCCAAAAAGGTTAGTCAATATACATACCTTGCATAAAAAGAGGAAATATACCGCGCTAAATTACGTGACCGTGAAAAACTTAAATGGGAGAGACTGCAGTGGTTAACTAGGAGATATAATCCGAGTAGCAACAAACATAATATATAAAATCGTGCTAGTCAAAAGTATATTGTGAGGTAAATTTAATAAGCTTGCAGTGTTGTGACACACCAAACAATAAATAAATCATATGTGTTTAAAACAACAAAAGTGACACTTAACACATAATCAGTTTGAATAAAAAGGAAAAAAACAGTGACTGAGTTCTTTAAAAATTATAAATTCCAAAAAAAAGCAGATATGAATTCTCCACCACCAAGTGATCTGCTGAAACTTTTCTGTGCTACACTACTCACAGTAGTCTGGGACTCTTGCCGAATCGTCAGGACCACCTATCTCTAGGATGGACAATCAGGCAGGCAGAATACCTCTCCGGGTTTTAATGATAACAACCAAGCCTCCAGATTATTGGGGTAGTACCCTCCCCTCATCGCAGGACGTCTGAGATATCCAGGGGTAGGAGGTAATCCGTATAAAACAAAAACTCCAATAGGGTAATACCGCAAGGATAAATTTATTGGCTACTTACAGGAGATAAAAGCAAGATGTGCATTGGATAAAAGCAATTGCCGGAAAACTAACAAAGCATACACCGGAACTTCTTGGATCACGTGGGGCACGATGGCGTCAGCGCGTAGCATTGCTCGACATGTTTCGTCACACGTGAGGTCTTCCTGGTACATACCTTACACGTGCTTTTTTACTACGGCGGGTGATTTGCCCTCCTTTCCAGCGAGATCTCAGGAAATTCAAAGTACCTGAAATATCATAGGATGGCTCTGCATTCCCTGGGATCTTGCTGGAAGCATGAGGATATCATACTTGCCTTGGCACTACAGATGGAGCTAGGAGGTCAAGTTAAGCCCTGTACACACGATCAGATTTCCTATGGATTCTAATCCGATGGATTTTTACATCGGAAATCCAATGAAGCTGACTTCCATCAGTCTTGCCTACACACCATCAGTCAAAAATCAGAGCGTCCAAAACGCTGTGACGTAAAACACTCCGACAAGCCGAGAAAAATGAAGTTCAATGCTTCTGAGCATGCGTCGACTTGATTCTGAGCATGCGTGGGTTTTTTGCCGATGGAGTTCCACACAGACGATCGGAATTTGCTATCGGTTTTTTGCCCATCGGATAAATTTAAAACATGTTCTATTTTTCCCTCTTCATCTTTCAGGACAGCCACCTTAGAGAGATCCCGGCTCCTCCCCTCTCAGGAAGCACCGCCTTCATTCAAAGATTTAAGCCTCATCCTCCCACCGGGCCCTCAGTTATGGTGTTTCCTCCGGTGGGGAGACACCGCTAGGGAACCTAGCTGAGCTGAGAAGCCTGGCCAGGCTGGCGAGGCTGAAATTACCTGGGAGGGAGGGAGACAGTTCTCTGGCTAGCTGTCCCACTCTCTCTCCTACCTTCTTAGGACCCGGTCGGCTGGAGCGCCAGCAGCGCCGGTTTCAAATCCACGCGCCCCAGGCTTCCCTTAGTGAAGGAAGAAGCCTGGGGAGGTCCGCTCCTCATCTCGCCTAGGGTGGCGCTGTGGGAGTGGCAACAAGTCCCCCCTGACTTGCGGCAGTCAGCATGGAGCTTATGGGCTGTTCTGGATGGTGGGTGACGTCAGTTCCGGAAGGGGGTGTGCACTTCCGCAATATCCGTGTCTTCCGGTTCCGGACGCGGCATATGAGAGCGGACCTAGTGCTGGCTGGTGCAGCCCTTTATTCCTGCGCTGTAGAGACAGCTATTGGAGGCTTGTTGTGACCACGTTCCTCGGCGGAGATGTCGGAAGCAGAGGCTCCACGAACAGCTCCGGGAGACAACAGCACCAGCCACTCTAAGGTAAGTGGAACCCTGGGGTGGTGTTCCCTTACCGGTCCCCGTTAGCTCCACGGGTATTTAGCCCTCCCTGGTGGTCGGGGGGGTAAAGGGGTGTGTCTGGGACCCTGGTGGTGGTTGGTCCTGGGGGGTGCACCCCTGGTGGTCCTCTGTTTAGGCTGGTGGATTTTAGTTTTACACTGCTCTCTCTCTCTCTTACAGAAAGCCACGAGTAAATCACCCCATGGGTCTAGGAAGAAGTGTCCTTCATGTAGAACCACCATGGGGGATTCCTGGGCCAAGGCACTCTGTAGGAAGTGCATTGATGGACTAGTTAGGGAGCAGGCAGCAGAGCAGGGGGTGGACCTGGCAGCATCAGTAAAGGAGCTTTCCATCACCTTCCAGTCCTTTCAGGCACTTTTTTCCTCTTTCCAGTTGCCTCAGCCCCAGAGTAATCCTCCACCAGCGCAGCAGAGTGTTGCCCCCACCCTTGCGGTAATGCTCCCTAGTAGTGGTGAGCAACCGCAAGATTCCAGAGAGGAAATTGAAGATGAAGCAGACAATGCAGCTTCAGATTCTGAAAGTGAATCAGTACTAGAGGAGTTGGACGGGGAGTCCACAAGCTCCTCACGGTATAAACTTTCTCTTGAAGAGGTGGAGGAGCTCTTAGGAGCTATCCATACCACCTTAGGTATTCAGGAAGAAAGGAGGACACTATCCTTACACGACCAGATGTACAGGGGCTTAGGGGAACAGAAAAAGAGTGTTCCCGGTCCATGAGGTCCTGGTCGATGCCATTAAAAGAGAATGGCAGGATCCAGAAAGGAAACCTTTCTTCTCAAAGACTTTGAAGAGAAGATTTCCCTTTGCTGAAGACGAGTGTCTAGTCTGGAATAAATCTCCTAGATTAGACGCTGCCTTTTCCCAGGTCTCAAGGCACACGGACCTGGCCTTTGAGGACATGGGAGTCCTTTCTGACCCCATGGATAGAAGGATGGACTCCCTTCTAAAAAAGTCATGGGATTCATCCCAAGGAAATCTCAAACCTGCCATGGCGGCCACAGTGGTGGCCCGCAACATGGAATATTGGCTTACACAGATCAAAGCTCACATTGAAGCAGGTACGGCGAAGGAGACAATTCTTGCCTCTTTCCCCATGCTACTCAAAGGAGTTGCATACCTTGCAGACGCGTCTGCGGAGTCAATACGCATGTCAGCAAGGTCTACTGCCCTGACCAATTCTGCAAGGAGGGCCTTGTGGCTTAAGACTTGGCAGGGAGATAGCGCGTCCAAAGTAAAACTCTGTGGGATTCCCCTCACAGGGGACCTGCTATTTGGACCAGGCTTGGAGGCCGTTTTGGATCGAACGGCTGATAAGAAAAAGGCCTTTCCCCTTAAAAAGAGGTTTGGGGAACAGACCAAAAGGAAGTTTCCTCCTCAGGGGAAACAGGAAGCCCCAAAAACCAAACAGAAGAGGGTATGGGGACCAAAAGGAAAAGGGCGTGGGGGGGCTATTTTTCGCCCTCCTGAACAGCCCAAAAAGACCCAGTGACGGGTTCAAGGTGGGAGGAAGGTTGAGGGTCTTCCTCCCACAGTGGGAGATGATCACATCCAACCAATTTGTGTTGGGGATCATCAGGAGAGGATACAAACTGGAATTTTCCAATCCTCCCCCACTCAGACTGTTAATCACAGACCTCCCAAGATGTGCAGAAAAATCATCTGCCCTTCTGACCTCCCTTCAGGAGTTAGAGGAACAGGAGGTGGTAGTCCAGGTCCCAACGCAAGAGTCGGGCAGAGGCTTCTACTCCCACATTTTTGTGGTCCGCAAGCCGACAGGAAAGTTCAGACTTATTCTGAACTTGAAACCCCTGAATCTTTCAGTCATCTACAAAAGATTCAGGATGGATTCAATTTATTCGGTGAAAGCCCTGCTTCCTCCAAACTGTTATATGGCATCCATAGATCTGAAGGATGCGTACCTGCACATTCCCATCGCAGAGGATCATCAGAAGTTCCTCAGACTGGCAGTAAATATGGGAAAAAGGGTAGTCCATCTCCAATTCAAGGCTCTCCCCTTTGGCCTATCATCTTCCCCCCGTATTTTCACCAAAGTGATGGCGGAAGTCTTAGCGTTCATACGACTCAAGGGAGTCTCAGTGATCGCATATTTGGACGACCTGCTTCTGTTTGCCCCTTCTCTAGAACAGCTGTCTCGGGACCTTCAGGTAGCAAGAGACATTCTCGAAAATCTGGGCTGGCTCCTGAACCTGGAAAAATCCAACCTGGTTCCGTCCCAGAAAGTCACCTTTCTGGGATACTGGTTAGACTCAGTAAGTCAGAGAGTCTTCCTTCCACAGGAGAAGGTTATGAAGGTAAACAGTGCAATGTCAGTTCTACAAGGCAGCGGCCTAGTCTCGGTAAGAAGGGCTATGTCAGCCTTAGGGTTACTGACATCAATACTCCCATCAGTTCAGTGGGCGGGATTACACTTTCGCCCCCTACAACTGTTTATCCTAAAGGTCTGGGACCACAGCCAGCAGTCTATAGACTCCATGATCACAGTACCAGGTCAGATCAAGCGGTCTCTCTGGTGGTGGCGAAAGGGGGAAAATCTGACACAGGGTCTAGATTGGGTCCTTCCAATATCCAGGACAGTTACAACCGATGCGAGTGGCACAGGTTGGGGAGCACACCTGGATTCCCAGTTAGTACAAGGGACCTGGAAAAAGGAGGACGCAAGGAGGTCCTCCAACTGGAGGGAGCTGAGGGCGGTCTCACTGGCCCTCAGGTCTTTTCAGGGGGAACTTCAGGGCCAACACGTGAGAATCCGATCAGACAATTCCTCAACGGTGGCCTACATCAACAGGCAGGGAGGTACCAGGAGTGGGTCCCTGTGGAGTCTTACAGAAGACATCCTCAGGTGGGCCGAGTCCAATGTTCTGTCCCTCTCAGCATTACATCTGAAGGGGGGACAGAATTAGTTGGCGGATTTTCTCAGCAGGAAAACCCTAAGGGAAGGCAACTGGGTCTTGAGCCAGGAGGCCTTCAACATGGTCACTCAAAAGTGGGGGGTGCCATGTGTGGACCTCTTCGCCTCAGGGCACAATGCCAAAGCAGACCTCTTCTTTTCTCTGAACAGACGAGATGGGGCACTAGGGGTGGATGCCCTGGCTCAGACCTGGGCATTCTCCAAGTGCTATGCTTTCCCCCCCTCCTGTCCTGATTCCTGCAGTGCTGAGGAAATTCCGGGAGGAGAATACAACCCTAATTCTAATTGTGCCACATTGGCCAAGGAGGCCGTGGTTCTCCATCCTGAAGAGTCTGGCGGTAGAACCACCTTGGTTTCTACCAGCCCAGAAGAACCCTCTCACTCAGGGCCCAGTCTGTTGTCTGCACATAGAGAGGTGGAACCTTGCAGCCTGGCTTCTGAGGAGGAATTGCTGAGGGGCAAGGGATTCTCAGATCGCCTAGTGGCAACCCTCCTAAACTGCAGGAAAAAAGAGACGCAGGTTATCTATTTGAAAGTTTGGAAGCGTTTCAATAGTTGGTGCTTGGAAAGCTCCTTTGACACCCAAAGTTTAGTAGCAGTATTGGAGTTCCTGCAGTCCGGGGCTGATAAGGGCTTGGCCCTTAGCACCCTTAAGGGGCAAGTGTCCGCCTTAAGTGTGTTCTTAGAGAAACTAGCCATGGACCCTTGGATAGCAAGGTTCTTTAAAGCACTAGCTAGACAGAGGCCAGTCAGAAGTCCTTCTTTTCCTGTATGGGACCTTTCCTTGGTTCTACAGGCTCTTACAGAAGAACCCTTTGAGCCACTAGATTCGTGCACAATTGAGCTTATCACCCTCAAGACGGTGTTTCTAGTGGCAATCACTACGGCAAGGCGAGTGAGCGAACTCGAAGCCCTCTCAATTAGGGCTCCCTTTTTTCAAGTTTTTACGGATCGTGTAGTTTTTAAGACAGATCCGGCCTTTTTGCCTAAAGTATCTTCTAGTTTTCATAGAGGTCAAGAAATTGTTTTGCCTACCTTTTGTTCAAACCCTGTGAGGGAACAGGAACAAAAATTTCATAACTTAGACGTCAGGAGGTGCGTCCTTCAGTATTTAGAAGCTACAAAACAGTTTAGAAAGTCTGATTCTTTATTCGTTTTATTTTCGGGGTCTAGACAGGGCTCTAAGGCCTCTAGACGCACGATAGCCAGATGGCTAAGGACAGCTATTAGTAAGTCTTACATATTAGGGGGGTTAGAAGCCCCGGAGGGTGTTAGGGCACACTCTACCAGGGCAATGTCAACCTCTCAAGCAGAGTGGGCTGGTGCTTCTCCGGAGCAGATCTGTAGAGCAGCAATGTGGTCCAGCTTTACCACATTTGTGAAACACTACAGATTGGATTTGCTGACAGCCAAAGACCAGGCCTTTGGCCGTAAAGTACTGCAAGCAGTAGTCCCACCCTAAGGTAAGGTACTCGCTTATCCTCTCTAAGGTGGCTGTCCTGAAAGATGAAGAGGGAAAAACGGAGTTACTTACCGGTAACATCCTTTTCCACGAATCTTTCAGGACAGCACCGGTACCCACCCAACTATTGGATATTTTATAAGCTCATCGTATGAGGCCGTCAGGTAAGATGTTTATATGTGAATGACGTGTTCTTGTGTCTCCCCAGTTGACCGGAGGTACTCGTGAAGAACTGAGGGCCCGGTGGGAGGATGAGGCTTAAATCTTTGAATGAAGGCGGTGTTTCCTGAGAGGGGAGGAGCCGGGATCTCTCTAAGGTGGCTGTCCTGAAAGATTTGTGGAAAAGGATGTTACCGGTAAGTAACTCCGGTTTTTCTCACCGATGGAAAAAAGACCGATGGGGCCCATACACGATCGATTTGTCCGATGAAAAAAGTCCATCGGACTGTTTTCATCAGTAAAACCAATCGTGTGTACATGGCTTTAGTGTATTAACTGTCTTCTCCCCTCATAGGTATTGTTTTAATATTTTTCATCCTTTGACGGACACTGGAAGTGGGGTAAGGCCCCATGCACACTGGACGCTGTTAAACTCGCATTCAGAGGCAGTTGGACACTTTTTTTCAACTGCCCCTGAACTCATTCAATGTTATCCTATATGACCATATACACTGTCTCGTTTATTGCCGTTTAAATGCAGTTGTGTTTAACCTCGTTTTTCTGAAAGCAAAAATATTGGCTCAGACGTAAAAAAATTCACGTTTCAGATGCAAAACGCGGCTAAACGCAGTACCGGCGTTTTGCCGCAATTTCGTTTATAAGCGTTTTTAAAGGTGACTAGAGTTGAGCGGACACCTGGATGTTCGGGTTCGATGGGTTCGGCCGAACTTTTGAAAAAAGTTTGAGTTCGGGACCGAACTTGACCCCGAATCCGAACCCTATTGAAGTCAATGGGGACCCGAACTTCTGAGGACTATTCGTGCTTGTTTCCTGTGCTTAGAACTGTCCCTGCACAGTGTCATTTCTGAAGAAAAAAAAGTCATTTAAAACTCACTTGCGGCTATAATTACGTAGGTGTAAGGCTGAGGACTAGTGTTGAGCGAACCCGAACTGTAAAGTTCGGGTCCGTACCGAACTTTAGCTTTTTTCCCGAACCCGAACCCGGACTTTGCCCAAAAGTCCGGGTTCGGGTTCGGCAATCTAATAACGCATTTAGAAATGCTTCAGGGGCCAGCCAATCACCTTTTGATTAGCTGGTGTGCCCTTAGAAGCCATCATAGCCATGCCTACTAATGGCATGGCTGTGATTGGTCAGTGCAACATGTGACCCAGCTTCTATATAAGCTAGAGGCACACAGCACACATGACACTCTGCTTCAGAATAGATAGGGAGAGGATCTAGTCTGCTGCTGCTGCTTTTAGGGAGAGATAGAAAGATAGATGAGGTAGTCCTGATTCTACAATCTGAGGGAAAAGATAGAGAGATAGTGTAGTGTAGGGCCAGGTTCCTGTGTTGGTGCTTTCAGGGAGAGAGATTTATTATATAGGAGTCCAGATTCAGAGATTAAAATCAGCGATCTGCATAGGTTTACCTATTTGTGTTGCAGTGCAGTCTTTTTACACTGCCATGAGCCCAGTGTCAGAGAAAATCTAACTTTTAGGGGAAAAAAAAGGCACTTTATTGTTCTCTTTTCCAAAAGACCCATAGGGCAAAAAAAAAAAAAAAAAAGCATTTTATTTTGCTCATGCAAAAAAAGACCCGTTTAGGGCAAAAAAAATAAAAAATTGCACTTTAATGTACGCTTGCAAAAAACGCCGTTTAGGGGCACAAAAAAAAGTTTGCAGTGTGTTATACATATTTTGAGGTGTGTGAAATAAACAATTTCTATATAGTTTTCTCCTACGTTGCTATACTAAAAAAACAACATTTTTTTTGAATAGCATTTTCTGCAGTTCTGTAGCTGTGCGATTCAGCGGTTACGTACTGTGGGTGTGTTCTGCTCTTCCAAAAAACGCAGTTTAGTGGCACCAAAAAAAGTTTGCAGTGTGTTATACATATTTTGAGGTGTGTGAAATAAACAATTTCTATATAGTTTTCTCCTACTGTGCTATACTAAAAAAAAAACATTTTTTTTGAATAGCATTTTCTGCAGTTCTGTGTTTTATTTTTTTTATGTTATTTTAAGTTATTTCCCTATCCACATTTGTTTGCAGAGCACTTGCCATGCTCTTAACAATATTTTGCTGCCATTTGCAGCCCTCTAGCCCTTTCCATTACCTTTTTAGAGCCTTTTTAGTCCTTAGAAGTCCGGGTCCCCATTGACTTCAATGGGGTTCGGGTTCGGGTCCGGGTTAGGGTTAAAGTTCGGTCCCGAACCCGAACTTTTTTCCGAAGTTCGGCCGAACCCGTCGAACCCGAACATCCAGGTGTCCGCTCAACTCTACTGAGGACCTAATGCGGAACGTGAGAAGGGGCGGGTCTATTCATTTATTATACTGGAGGAAGTTCCCCATCAGGTCCGCTCATCCAATGACGTAGGCGGGGTCTGACATACAAGGGGGTGGACCTGATGGGGAACTTCCTCCACAGTGTAATACATGAATAGACCCGCCCCTTCTCACGTTCCGCATCAGGCCCTTAGCCTTACACCTACATCATTGGCTGAGCGGACCTGATGGGGAACTTTAGGAGGGGCGGGTGTATTCATCTAATAGTAATAAATGTCATTGGATGAGCGGACCTGATGGGGAACTTCCTCCGCAGTATAATAAATGAATAGACCCGCCCCTTCTCACGTTCCGCATCAGGTCCTCAGCCTTACACCTACGTCATTGGCTGAGCGGACCTGATGGGGAACTTCCTCCACAGTGTAATACATGAATAGACCCGCCCCTTCTCACGTTCCGCATCGGGTCCTCAGCCTTACACCTACGTCATTTGCTGAGCGGACCTGATGGGGAACTTTAGAATGGGCGGGTCTATTCATTACACTGCGGAGGAAGTTCCCCATCAGGTCCCCTCAGGCTCAGCCAATGACATTTCGTTTGGACAGCGCTGGACATCGGGATCGCCGCGGGACACTGGATTTCATCGCTGGAATGTTTTTTTTTATTTTAATTTTTTTTTAATAAAGGACTTTCCCAACGGTGTCTGTTTTTTTTTTTTACAATTTTTTACACTTTCTTTGTGAAATGGTAGGGGTACAATGTACCCCATTACCAATTCACATAGGGGGGGTGGGATCTGGGGGTCCCCTTTGTTAAAGGGGTCTTCCAGATTTCGATAAGCCCCCCGCCCGCAGACCCCCACAACCACCGGGCAAGGGTTGTGGGGATGAGGCCCTTGTTGAGGGCATGTGGCCTGGTATGGTTCAGAAGGGGGGGGCGCTCTCTCGCCCCCCCCCTCTTTTCCTGCGGCCTGCCAGGTTGCGTGCTCGGATAAAGGGTCTGGATTTTTGGGGGTACTCCACGCCATTTTTTTTTATTTGGGGTGGAGTTCCCCTTAAAATCCATACCAGACCTGAAGGCCTGGTATGGATATTTGGGGGAACCGCACGCATTTTTTTTTTTTTTTTTGCGGCAGGGTTCCCCTTAATATCCATACCAGACCTGAATGGCCTGGTAATTGAATTTGGGGGAACCCCACGCTTTTTTTTTTTTTAATCAATGACTTTTCTATGTATTGCCGGGAGCCGACAATTCATTATAGCCGTGAGTGAGTTTTAAATGACTTTTTTTCCTTCAGAAATTACGCTTTGTGCAGGGACAGTTCTAAGCACGGGAAACAAGCACGACTTTACATGCATATTGCCGAACACCGGACCCGAACATACAGTCAATTGTTCGGGTCCGGGACTTAAAAGTTTGGTACAGACCCGAACTTTACAGTTCGGGTCCGCTCAACCCTAAAGGTGACCTATTTTTTTCCATTAGAAATCTCAAAAATGATGGCAAATTATGAAAAACCATAAAAAAATAAAAAAAATAAAAATTTAATTGCTTGCATTGCATTGTGGACAATCCACAACTTGTGGCAAGTGGACAATCCACAACTTGTGGCAAGTGGACAATGCACAACTTGTGGCAGGTGACATGGCAGTGGACAATGCACAACTTGTGGCAGGTGACATGGCAATGGACAATCCACAACTTGTGGCCAGGTGACGTGGCCAGTGGACAATTCACAACTTGTGGCAGGTGACGTGGCCAGGTGACATGGCAGCTGACGTGGCAAGTGGACAATCCACAACTTGTGGCAGGTGACATGGCCAGTGGACAATCCACAACTTATGGCAGGTGACTTGGCAGGTGACGTGGCAAGTGGACAATTCACAACTTGCGGCAGGTGACGTGGCCAGGTGATGTGGCAGGTGACGTGGCCAGAGGACAATCCACAACTTGTGGCAGGTGACGTGGCAAATGGACAATCCACAACTTGTGGCAGGTGACGTGGCCAGGTGACTTGTAGTGCTTGTTTCCATTTTTACAATAAAGCTACGTTGGATTGGAGTGTGGCTGTCCTATACATCTTCTGTTCTAAGGTGACGTGGCCAGGTGGACAATCCACAACTTGTGGCAGGTGATGTGGCAAGTGACACGCTAAATACAAGTACACTGCTGCTCTCTCAGCTGCTGCTACTCACTCTGGTCTCACAAAATGGCTGAAATGGTTAAATAATATTTTTATTTTGAGCTTAGGGAGGGTCTTATGATGTTTCTTAACGAAGCGCTTATAGACGCAAACGCGGTAAAACGGGCGTTTCTAAACAACGGTTTCAGCCTTTAAAAACATGAGTTCAGCAGAGTTTGCACCGGCGTCTCCTGTGCATGGGGCCTTATTCTGCTGTTTATGGGTGGAAGGGAAACTGGCAAACAACAAAAGTTAATCAAGTTTCATATATACCTGCTTCCTTTTAAGCTTCTTTAGCTCTGTTGGCATGCCTGAACCCTTCCCTTTGTTTTGAAGGACTTCCACCTCCACTTTGGGCTTTTTGTTACTAGAGCAGTTTGCTCCCAGGAATCTAAGCGTGCTTCTCTTCCATCCCTGCAGAGTAGTGATGAGCCGAACACCCCCGGGTTCGGTTCGCACCAGAACCCGCGAACGGACCGGAAGTTCGAACGAACATTAGAACCCTATTAAATACAATGGATGCGAACGTTCGAATTCTAAAGTGCTAATTATAACAACTATTATGCATGTTATTGTCCTAAAAAGGGTTTGGGAACCCGGGTTCTGCACCAGGGGACATGTATCAATGCAAAAAGAAGTTTTAAAAACGGTCGTTTTTCGGGAGCAGTCATTTTAATGATGCATAAAGTGAAAAAAAAAAGTCAAATATTCCTTTAAATATCGTACCTGGGGGGTGTCTAAAGTATGCCTGTGAAGTGCCACGTGTTTCCCGTGTTTAGAACTGTCCCTGCACAAAATGACACTTCTAAAGGAAAAAAAAGCCATTTAAAACTGCTTGCGGCTTTAATGTAATGTCTGGTCCCGGTAATATGGATGAAATTCTTTAAGAAAAATGGCATAGCTACCCCATGACCCCCCCCCCCCCTACCCCAGCCCATTACCAGCCCCTTTGGGTCTTGTATGGATATTAAGGGGAACCCCGCACATAAAATAAAAAAGGCCCTATATACTCTGAACAGCCGTATACAGGCGGTGCATACAAGACAGGGACTGTAGGTTTGTTCTTATGTAGAATCTGTTTGTAATTTTGAACAGGTACATTGTTGAAGTGTAGCTCCAGCCCAAAAATCTATTTTTAAACTTTTTGGAAAACATAGGTAAGGGTTATCACCCCTGTAACATTTGTTTTGCTGTCTGTGCCCCTGTTCAGAACATTTCACCTCACTTTCCGTCCCAATGACAACTGTTTTTGAAATGTGGTGTTTTTCTTGAAACAAGGATTGCTGATAAAGCATCAGTACAGAGGAGACACCTTTCTCCCATATTTATTCTTACAGGAGAGAATTTTCCTTCCTAGTGGTAGATTTCCTCTCACTTCCTGTTGTCTTCTTGCGTTTGCAAGTAGGAGTCGTTTGTAAGTTGGATGTTTGAAAGTAGGGACCTGCCGTATATACTCTGCAGAAATAGGCCCCTTAGTTGTTGGTGTTGGCACAACACTGTAAGCACTCACAGTTACTCTTGGTTGGTGCTGGAACGCCCTGCTGTCAACTATTATATCAGGAATTTTAATTACATATAATTGTTGAACAGTGGTAGTAAAAATTGGGCCTTTGATGGTGGTGCTGGTGCCACAACACTGTAAGCCCTGACAGTTACTCTTGGTGGGTGCAGCAATGGGCCCTGCTGTGAATTATTAGATCAAGAATTGTAATTACATGCCCCTGTTGAACAGGGGCTGAAAAATTGGGCCTTAGGCACTGGTGGCACAACACTGCAACCCCTCACAGATACTGTACTTGGAGCACAGCAATGAGCCCTGTTGCAAAGTATTGCTTCAAAAATTGTAATGACACGCCCCTGTTAAACAGGGGCTGAAAAATTGGGCCTTAGGCACTGGTGGCACAACACTGCAACTCCTCACAGATACTGTACTTGGAGCACAGCAATGAGCCCTGTTGCAAAGTATTGCTTCAAAAATTGTAATTACACGCCCCTGTTAAACAGGGGCTGAAAAATTGGGCGTTAGGCACTGGTGGCGGCACCCATAAACAAAAATGATCTTCCAAGCTATCATCATCAATCGTATCATTGAGGACTCGGAGGAGGAGGATAGCCAGTCAACATAACAGCACAGGCACTCAGCATCAGCATCAGTCTTGAAGGGATGTGACATTTTAAAATCAATTAGTCTGTTATATCAGCATCAGGTGTGTGGTAGCTGGTGGTGATCCAAGACTGGTTCATCTTGATGAAAGTCAGTCGATCAACCGAGTCGGTGGACAGGCGCACCCTGTGATCCGTGACAAATCCTCCAGCAGCACTGAATGTGCGTTCCGAAAGAACGCTGGATGCAGGACAGGCCAGTAGCTCAATTGCATACTGTGCAAGCTCTGGCCAGTGATCCATCCTCAAGACCCAGTAAGCCAGAGGATTTTCGGTGGGGAAGGTGTCCAAGTCTGACCTTGCCCCTAGATATTCCTGCACCATGTTTATCAGACGCTGGCGATGGTTGCTGGAACCAATCATACTTTGGGGCTGCGGACTAAAGAATTGTCTGAACGCATCGGTCAGACGGCCACCTTCCCCACCGCTCCTTCTTTGACTGGCCGAAGCCTCAGCAACTCGTTGTCCAGGACCAGGAGTTTGCAACCTCCCAGTCTCTGGGAACGCGTTGCACAGACCTTTCTGCAAGGCCTCCCGGAGTTGTCTCATCCTCTGCTCCCTCTGCGACGGTAACATAAGGTCCGCAACCTTACCCTTGTACCGTGGATCAAGGAGAGTGGCCAGCCAGTAATGGTCCCTCTCCTTGATCCGAAGAATACGAGGATCCTTCCGCAGACTTTGCAGGATCAGGGAGGCCATGCAGCGTAGGTTTGCTGAGGCATTCGCTCCGGAGTCCTCTGGGTCACTAAGGACGACATGATCCGCAGCCACCTCCTCCCAGCCACGTACAAGTCCACTGGTTTCTTGGGACTGTAAATCATCCCTAAAAGACTGCTGCTGATGATGCTGAGTGCCAGCCTCCACCTCCATGCTGACACAATCCTCCTCCTCCTCCTCCTCCTCCTCCTCCTCTTCCTGTGCGATGGGTGGGACAGAAGGAACACTGTCTGGGTAAAGGGGGCCTTGAGAGGCAAGGAAGTCCTCCTCTTCCTGCCTCTGTTCTGCCTCAAGTGCCCTGTCCATTATTCCACGCAGCGTGTGCTCCAACAGGTGGACAAGAGGTACAGTGTCACTGATGCATGCACTGTCACTGCTCACCATCCTCGTGGCCTCCTCAAATGGTGCCAGGACAGTGCATGCATCCCTGATCATGCCCCACTGGCGTGGAGAAAAAAAACCAAGCTCCCCTGACCCTGTCCTGGTGCCGTAGTCGCACAGGTACTCATTGATGGCCCTCTGCTGCGTGTGCAGCCGCTGCAGCATGGCCAACGTTGAGTTCCACCTGGTGGGCATGTCACATATAAGGCGGTTCTTGGGCAGGTTCAACTCCTTTTGCAGCTCAGCCAGGCGAGCACTGGCATTATAAGATCTGCGGAAATGCACACAGACTTTCCTGGCCTGCCTCAGGACATCCTGTAAGCCCGGGTACCTGCCCAAGAACCGCTGCACCACCAGGTTAAGGACGTGAGCCACACAGGGCACATGGGTCAGTTGTCCCTGTCGGAGGGCGGAGAGGAGGTTGGTGCCATTGTCGCAAACCACCATTCCTGGCTTAAGCTGGCGTGGCGTCAACCACCTCTCGGCCTGGCCCTGCAGAGCAGACAGGACCTCTGCCCCAGTGTGGCTTCTGTCCCCCAAACACACCAGCGCAAGCACGGCATGGCATCTTTTTGCCTGCGTACTTGCGTAGCCCCGTGAACGGCTACGGAGCACCGCTGGTTCATAGGACAAACCACAGGAAGAGGCCATGGAGGAAGAAGAAGAGGAGGGGGTGGAGGAGAGAGGTGTGTCACAACCAGTAGTAGCATTTTGGAGGCGTGGCGGTGGGACAACCTCCAACACTACTGCACCTTGTCCTGAATCCTTCCCAGCTGCCAAAAGAGTGACCCAATGGGCCGTGAAAGAAAGGTAACGTCCCTGTCCATGCCTGCTGGACCATGAGTCAGCGGTAATATGCACCTTACCGCTGACCGCCCTGTCCAGCGAGGCCAAGACATTGCCTTCCACATGCCGGTAGAGAGCCGGAATAGCCTTCCGTGAGAAAAAGTGGCGTTTGGGAACCTGCCACTGAGGAACCGCACATTGCACAAACTCACGGAAGGGGGCCGAGTCTACCAACTGAAAAGGCAGCAGTTGAAGCGCTAGCAATTTAGCCAAGCTAGCATTCAACCGCTGGGCATGTGGATGGCTGGGAGTGAACTTCTTTCGACGGTCCAGCAGCTGGGGCAGGGAAATTTGCCTGCTAGAATCGGACGTCGGTGTACTGCTAGCAGAGTGGGCGCAAGTACTTGGCTGTGACACACCTAATTCTACACCTTCATTCCTCTCAGTGCATGTTTCAGAGAGGACTGAAGTTATAGTGGGGTTGGAGATCCCAGCTGATGCGGTGCAAGGAGAGGTCCGCTTTGTTCTTTGGTGTGGGTCTTTGAGGTAGGCTTGCCAACGAGCTGCATGGCAGGTCAACATATGTCTGGTCAGGCATGTGGTACCCAAGCGGCTGATGTTTTGGCCACGCGATATACGCTTGAGACATATGTTGCAAACAGCAGCTGTGCGATCTGATGCACTAGCCTCAAAAAAGGCCCACACCAAAGAACTTTTTGAATGACGGGCAGAGGCAGCGCCCTGCACAGGCGGAGCTCTGCGGTGTGATTCCGTCGGTGTACTGCCCTTACGCTGGCCACCAAAGGGCATCCTGCCTCGTTGGAGATGTGCCTCCTCCTCATCCTCCTCCTCCTCCTCTCTCCTATTAGGCACCCACGTGGAGTCATTGACCTCATCATCCCCTCCCTCCTCATCACTGGAGCCAATCTGGCAGTATGCTGCAGCTGCTGGAACATGACTGCCAGATTGGTGTCCTTCTTGAGCATCCCCTCTGTCTGCTCTCACGCTACTGCCTTCCTCTAGCTGGGTTTCATCATCAGACCCTTCGAAACGCTGGGCATCCTCCTGGAGCATGTACCCAACACTGTGCTGAAACAGTTCGGGGGACTCCTCAGGAGGAGGACATGGTGGGTCTAGGGAAGGAGTGACTGATGATTTGTCTGACATTGATACCAGGGAAGACGACGCTTTGGCAGCTGCTTTTCCAGTACCCTGAGCCTGGGTGAGAGAGGATGAGGAGGAGGAGGAGGGCTTGGTCATCCACTCTACCAAGTCTTCGGCATGATGTGGCTCAACATGTCCAGCTGCCGAAAAGAAGGACAAGCGTGTCCCATGGCCATGTGCTGATGACAATGCACCGCGTCCACGACCAGCACTGTTGCCCCCAGACACAGAGCCTGCTTGCCCTCTTTTATTGCCTCCTGACTGTCTGCCTCTCCTTGTTTGCCTTCCAGACATTCTAATAGATGGCCTGCAGGGAGATGGGAAAAAAGCAATAAGGGCTACCTTCAGGTGTCCTTCTCTGTCCCTGGAAACAAGGACTTGCAGAGTGAAAGAAAAAAAACACTCTCCCTACCTACAGTTTTCTGTCCCTAGAAAAAATGTTTTTTTTAATCACAATATAGCACAAGGAAAATTAACTCACTGTCCTTACAGGTCCCTGGAAACAAGGACTTGCAGAGTGAAAGAAAAAAAACACTCTCCCTACCTACAGTTTTCTGTCCCTAGAAAAAAATGTTTTTTTTAATCACAATATAGCAAAAGGACAATTCACTCACTGTCCTTCCAGGTCCCTGGAAACAAGGACTTGCAGAGTGAAAGAAACTGACACTGTCCCTACCTAGAGTTTTCTGTCCCTGGAATAAATGTTTTTTTCAGCACAATATAGCACAAGGACAATTAACTCACTGTCCTTACAGGTCCCTGGAAACAAGGACTTGCAGAGTGAAAGAAAAAAAATACTCTCCCTACCTACAGTTTTCTGTCCCTAGAAAAAAATGTTTTTTTTAATCACAATATAGCAAAAGGACAATTCACTCACTGTCCTTCCAGGTCCCTGGAAACAAGGACTTGCAGAGTGAAAGAAACTGACACTGTCCCTACCTAGAGTTTTCTGTCCCTAGAATAAATGTTTTTTTTAATCACAATATAGCAAAAGGACAATTCACTCACTGTCCTTCCAGGTCCCTGGAAACAAGGACTTGCAGAGTGAAAGAAACTGACACTGTCCCTACCTAGAGTTTTCTGTCCCTAGAATAAATGTTTTTTTTAATCACAATATAGCAAAAGGACAATTCACTCACTGTCCTTCCAGGTCCCTGGAAACAAGGACTTGCAGAGTGAAAGAAACTGACACTGTCCCTACCTAGAGTTTTCTGTCCCTGGAATAAATGTTTTTTTCAGCACAATATAGCACAAGGACAATTAACTCACTGTCCTTACAGGTCCCTGGAAACAAGGACTTGCAGAGTGAAAGAAAAAAAATACTCTCCCTACCTACAGTTTTCTGTCCCTAGAAAAAAATGTTTTTTTTAATCACAATATAGCAAAAGGACAATTCACTCACTGTCCTTCCAGGTCCCTGGAAACAAGGACTTGCAGAGTGAAAGAAACTGACACTGTCCCTACCTAGAGTTTTCTGTCCCTGGAATAAATGTTTTTTTCAGCACAATATAGCA
The DNA here is from genome assembly GCA_029206835.1 of Rana muscosa. Lineage (NCBI taxonomy): Eukaryota > Metazoa > Chordata > Amphibia > Anura > Ranidae > Rana > Rana muscosa. The sequence goes on along the minus strand of CM055123.1, from coordinate 267,471,119 downwards.
CAAGGACAATTAACTCACTGTCCTTACAGGTCCCTGGAAACAAGGACTTGCAGAGTGAAAGAAAAAAAATACTCTCCCTACCTACAGTTTTCTGTCCCTAGAAAAAAATGTTTTTTTTAATCACAATATAGCAAAAGGACAATTCACTCACTGTCCTTCCAGGTCCCTGGAAACAAGGACTTGCAGAGTGAAAGAAACTGACACTGTCCCTACCTAGAGTTTTCTGTCCCTAGAATAAATGTTTTTTTTAATCACAATATAGCAAAAGGACAATTCACTCACTGTCCTTCCAGGTCCCTGGAAACAAGGACTTGCAGAGTGAAAGAAACTGACACTGTCCCTACCTAGAGTTTTCTGTCCCTAGAATAAATGTTTTTTTTAATCACAATATAGCAAAAGGACAATTCACTCACTGTCCTTCCAGGTCCCTGGAAACAAGGACTTGCAGAGTGAAAGAAACTGACACTGTCCCTACCTAGAGTTTTCTGTCCCTAGAATAAATGTTTTTTTTAATCACAATATAGCAAAAGGACAATTCACTCACTGTCCTTCCAGGTCCCTGGAAACAAGGACTTGCAGAGTGAAAGAAACTGACACTGTCCCTACCTAGAGTTTTCTGTCCCTGGAATAAATGTTTTTTTCAGCACAATATAGCACAAGGACAATTAACTCACTGTCCTTACAGGTCCCTGGAAACAAGGACTTGCAGAGTGAAAGAAAAAAAATACTCTCCCTACCTACAGTTTTCTGTCCCTAGAAAAAAATGTTTTTTTTAATCACAATATAGCAAAAGGACAATTCACTCACTGTCCTTCCAGGTCCCTGGAAACAAGGACTTGCAGAGTGAAAGAAACTGACACTGTCCCTACCTAGAGTTTTCTGTCCCTAGAATAAATGTTTTTTTTAATCACAATATAGCAAAAGGACAATTCACTCACTGTCCTTCCAGGTCCCTGGAAACAAGGACTTGCAGAGTGAAAGAAACTGACACTGTCCCTACCTAGAGTTTTCTGTCCCTAGAATAAATGTTTTTTTTAATCACAATATAGCAAAAGGACAATTCACTCACTGTCCTTCCAGGTCCCTGGAAACAAGGACTTGCAGAGTGAAAGAAACTGACACTGTCCCTACCTAGAGTTTTCTGTCCCTAGAATAAATGTTTTTTTTAATCACAATATAGCAAAAGGACAATTCACTCACTGTCCTTCCAGGTCCCTGGAAACAAGGACTTGCAGAGTGAAAGAAACTGACACTGTCCCTACCTAGAGTTTTCTGTCCCTAGAATAAATGTTTTTTTAATCACAATATAGCAAAAGGACAATTCACTCACTGTCCTTCCAGGTCCCTGGAAACAAGGACTTGCAGAGTGAAAGAAACTGACACTGTCCCTACCTAGAGTTTTCTGTCCCTAGAATAAATGTTTTTTTTAATCACAATATAGCAAAAGGACAATTCACTCACTGTCCTTCCAGGTCCCTGGAAACAAGGACTTGCAGAGTGAAAGAAACTGACACTGTCCCTACCTAGAGTTTTCTGTCCCTAGAATAAATGTTTTTTTTAATCACAATATAGCAAAAGGACAATTCACTCACTGTCCTTCCAGGTCCCTGGAAACAAGGACTTGCAGAGTGAAAGAAACTGACACTGTCCCTACCTAGAGTTTTCTGTCCCTAGAATAAATGTTTTTTTTTAAGCACACTATAGCAGAAGCACAAAACACACTGACACTCTCCCTACCTATCCTTCTCTTTCCCTAAACTAAAGGAATCCAGGTTAAGCAAGAAAGAAATAACAGTCACTGTCCCTGCCTATGCTACTCTATCCCTGCTCCGGAACACACTACACTAGGCCGCCGTGCTGGCGGCCTTTTATAGTGTGGGGCGTGTACTAAACACCCTCAGCAATAATTGGCCACAGGCATCCTGCCTGTGGCCAATCATTGCTCTCCTCGCTGCCGGCGCTGTGATTGGCCAAGCATGCGGGGTCACAGTGCATGCTTGGCCAATCACAGCGCCTGGATGACACTGCGATGGCGTAGTGCATTGTGGGCCGTTCGCGTCACTCGAATTTGGCGCGAACGGCCCAAATCGTTCGATCTTCGTCGAACGATCGAACAGCCAATGTTCGAGTCGAACGTATGTTCGACTCGAACACGAAGCTCATCCCTACTGCAGAGTCTACCTCATCCCCCCGGCCTACAACTCTACAGAATGTGCCCACGGCCCCTGTTATCATCATCTCTGTTTTTACAGACCAAACAGTCTACTTCTAGAGAAGCTGTTTTGAGCTGCCTACAGATGACTGAGAATTAAAGGGGTCGTTTCTAACCTGGCTTATATTAGTCTTTCGGAGCTTCCACGCCTATAAGACCTTTCTGTTACACCCGCTGTTAAGTCATTCATCTTTGACAAGTAGTAAACTCTTATAGGATCTTGGGCCTCTCCAGACAATGTGGCAGAGCTTTTCCCTTTTGAGGGTAATTATGGCCTACTGTTCTCACTAGTGATCTATGTTAATATTGAAATCCCTAAATGTGAGGACACTTTCAATCTGTTTGGTAGTTTATCTGACAAAGAGATTCCCTACTTAGATCCTAGTATGAAGTAACTGGACTGACTCTTTGCTCTGTTCCGGTTGTGACTGGTATTTTGGTTTGTTAAACTAGTGGTCAGAGTGTACTCCTGCCTCAGTGCAGGAGATCACTGAAAGGGACAGGCATCTGCTGCGTTCATCATAGGTGAAAGGTCAGAGTACACACTGCGATGGCCCGAAGTGTAAAAAAGCCCCTGTAGTATTGTAGCTAACAGTGGCAATTTGGGGATTTCTAGTTGCGTGTCAAAATTTTGGTCATCTGACCAGTAATGGGTGACAACACATTTGAAATTTTGTAGATGAAGGTTTAGGCTAACAGGTCCTGGAGATGATCCTGAATAGAAGCTTTCAAACTGGTAGATTGGTAAAAAAAAAGGGGGGGGGGACACTAGGATACATTTAAAGGAATAGTACAGCCAACGGTCGTTTGGCTGTACTTATCCTGCAGCTTCTGCACTCCTGTGACCTGTTTTCAGCAGACAGCGGGCTGAAGTCAGAGCCGATTCAGGCTGGGGAAAGATTGCAATGGTCGGGATCCACCCACAACCCTGGATCGGCAGCTAGCTCAACCTCTCAGCGAGCTGCTGCGATCAAAGACAGCTGATTGGTTCTTAATGCTCCATGAGCAGGGAGCTGCTGATTGTCAGTCACTGGCTCTCTGCTCAGCCTGCCCCCTCCACAGCCCAGCACTGCAGTGAGCATGGGCAGGCTGAGCAGAGAGCCAGTGACTCAGTCAGCAGCTCTCTGCTCACTGAGCACTGAGAACCGAACGATCAGCTGTGTTTGATCACTCGGTTCTCAATCTTAGAGCCAGCAGGGGACAGATGCAGCATCAGACCAATGCTACATCCACAAACTGAAGTGTGATTCTTAAAAGAAAATAAATGCCGAACTTCTCTTAATGTATTCACTACACTTTCCTATAGGAAACCACCTTTAAATTTACCAAGCAAACCATCTACAACTCCTGCCCCCCTCTCCAGTTGCTAATCAGTCGGGACCACCAATATATTATAGTGCCAAGATCTGCATGTTTCTTAGCTGATTCTGCATAACAGAGTCCATATGAGTAAAAATGTCAGGCAAGGGCAAGCTGCAAAACTTTGATCTATGGGATAATAGTAAGTGGATGTGAAGGAAAACATTGTTAACATTAATTTATGAGAAGGATAGTTCTGTTTGCTTTGTTTGGAAGGAGCTGTTTATTATTTTTTCATTGGCTCAGCTGGAATAGTTCATTAAATCCATGTATCTGTTATCCTTCCCTTAATTGATATGACATAGCTTTGTGGATGGTTAAGTAATGCTGTTCTAAAGACTTTTGTCTAAATCATAAGCTTTATGGTTTCCTGGTTATTTGCATTTTATAGCCCATGGGATTAAATACACTCTACAGGCTGAAACAAGATCTCGGTTTGGCCTGACCTTTCATTTTTCTTTACATAAGAAAGAAAAAAAAATCACCCAGCTTATTAGCCAGCTGATTAAGTGAAAGTCCCTGTCATTAGTATCTTAGCTCTGCAAACTATATTCTATCCAATGTGTTTTCTATCTAGTACATTTTCTTTGTGGCTTTTAAACAACAGAGCCTTAAACCTGAACAGCATAGCATAATGGTAGAGATGCTGGTGGCCTATAGGCGAGCAGACGTAATTTAAAGTACCTTTCTGAATTAAAAATGTGTTACTTTTTTCACACGTGATTGCTCTGTTGAATTTAAAGTCCAAGTCCATGGATCCTCCAGCAGCAGTTAGAAAGAAAAACCACCAACAAAAGCATCCCCTTTGGCATTGTGCACCGCAGACTCTTATCTGTTCAGCAATCCAGTGTTTCTCCTCTTCCAGGTTAAACTAGGGTTGCCACCTGTCCGGTTTTGACCCGGACAGTACGGGTTTAGGAGGCTGTGCCCGGGTTTCCCTCTGCCTCTCACCCGGACACAATTTCCAGCTGACATCGGGTACCATGGAGCCTCCTTTTACGAGCCCTTTTACATATGGAAAAACCTTTTACATATGGAAAAACCTTTTTAGCTTTCTTTGACCAGCTCATTGATGAGGTCTGGGAAAAAGCCGCAGAAGACTTTTATGGTCCCGCTGCGTTTGTCTATCAGATACACCTTGAAGATGCCCTACTTAAAACGTGGGCTTCTCCCCCAGTGGTCGACCCTCCAGTCGCCCGGTTGAACAAGGCCACCACTCTCCCGATGGAGGGGACTCCTGCATTTAAGGACCCCGCTGACAGGAGGTCGGAAGTGGTGAGCAGAGCCATGTTTGCCTTGTTGGGGTCCACCCTACGGCCTGTGGTAGCGGCGACCCTTGTGTCTCAGACACTTACGGGATGGGCAAAAAATTTTGCACCAGACTGTACAGGAGCATATTCTTCCTCCAGACGCTATTGCTCTGGCCCACCAAATGGTGCAGGGCCTGGTTTAGGTTGCGACGCCACGTTAGACGCGGCCCCTAATTTTCAGGGCCTCTGTCTCGGCGGTGGTATTGCGTCATCTTATCTGGTTGAAATGCTGGTCTGCTGACCTAGCCTCTAAGGATGCTTCTGACGGATCTACCATTTAAAGGTTGTAGCCTTTTTAGGTGCTGCGCTGGATGACATCATCAAGGATGTCACGGGAGGTGAAAGCACTCTTCTTCCTCAGTCTAGCTAGGGTAAGGAGGCCTGCCGTAAGCAGGGTCCTTCCTTTCCAGCAAAAAAGTTTTTTTTTTTCGTCAGTCTGAGTCCAAGTGTAGGCCCTCCCAGACTGACAGCGGTGCGGCTGGTGGACACCAGCGCCCCTGGGTGCGTAAGCCAAACAAGCCGGCTCCCAAGCCTGCCTTCGCGCGAAGTCTTGCCCCCACCCGACTCTGGGGTAGGGGGGACGACTTTGCAGGTTCACGGATCGGTGGACCTCCCGAATCTCCTACCGGTGGGTGTGCGAGGTGATCACCTCAGGTTACAGGATAGGTTTACGTTCCTGGCCCCAGACAGATTCTTCCCTCAAATCTTGAATCTTCCTCTCCTTCCTGCCCGTCGGGCAGCCCTATGGGGGCTATCCAGGATTGATCAGGTCCGGAGTGATTGTGCCGGTCCCGTCACAGGAGAGGTTTCAGCGATTCTACTCGAATCCGTCTGTCGCCCCAAAAAAGGGACGGGGTTCGGCCTATCCTGGACCTCAAGGTCCTGAATGCCTTCGTGAAGGTGCAAAAGTTCCGCATTGGAATCCGTTCGCACGGTGATCGATACACGCTGTCAATGGGATTTTCTGACGATCTTAGACGTCAAGGACGCCTACTTGCATGTTCCGATCTGCGCAAGTCACCAGAAGTTTCTGCGCTTGCGATCGGTGAAGTCCACTATCAATTGTGGCTCTTCCTTCGGCCTAGCCTTGGCACCGAGGGTGTTCTCCAAGGTGCTTGCGCCGGTTCTAGCTTTGCTGAGACGGCGAGGCATCGCTGTCGTGGGCTATCTGGACGATCTTCTCGGAGCAGAAAGTGGCTCAGAATTAGAAGACAGTGTGACTATCGTCAGTCGGACCCTCAGGGACTTCGGGTGGCTCCTGAACATTCAGCAGTCAGTCCTGGTACCAACTCAGCATCTGGAGTATCTAGGTCTGATTCTGGAATCCTTGGAGGCAAAGGTATTCCTACCTCCGGGGAAGTTACTGACACTTCAGAAGGAGATCTTGTTCACTTGGGACAAATCCCTGTTGTCTTTGGATCTTCGGATCCAGGTGAGTCACCTGGTCAGGGCGTCCCTGACATGGTGGTTGGGGTTCCCGGCTCTTCGGTCCGGGAAGTCGTTCCTCCCCCCATCCAATGGACGGTGTTCACTACGGACGCCAGCCTGAAGGGCTGGGGTATAGTCTGGAGAGTCCTGTCGGCCCAAGGGCTTTTACTCTGGACGAAGCCCGTTTACCGATCAATGTTCTGGAAATACGGGCAATCAGACTGTGCCTCTCCTCGTGATCTGAGAGATTGCAGGATCGCTCCATTAGGATCCAGTCGGACGACGTCACGGCGGTGGCGTATGTCAACCATCAAGGGGGGACTCGGAGCTCAGCTGGGGCTTCCTAGGTTGCCCGTACCCTGAAGTGGGCTAAAAGAAGCGTGCCGGCTCTGTCGGCCATTTACATTCCGGGCATAGACAATTGGCAGGCGGACTATTTGAGTCGCCAAACGCTGGACCACGGAGAGTGGTCCTTGCACCCGGAGGTATTTCAACTCCTTTGCCGACGGTGGGGCACACCGGATGTGGACCTGATGGCCTCTCGACTCAATCGCAAGATGTCGAGGTTTGTGGCCAGATCCAGGGATCCTTGGGCGGATGCCTCAGAGGCGTTAGTGGCCCCATGAGGTCATTATCACCTGATATACGTTTATCCTCTGATGCAGTTGCTCCCACGCCTGCTGCGCATGGTGGCGACCGAGGGAATTCCGGTGATCCTCCTTGCTCCGGATTGGCCTCTGCGTCACTGGTACGCTGATCTGGTACGTCTCGTCGCGGACATTCCCTGGCGGTTGCCAATAAGGGAGGACCTTCTGTCTCAAGGTCCTATATTTCATCCTGCTTTACAGTCTCTGGCTTTAACGGCATGGCTGTTGAAAGCCAGGTGTTGAGAGACCGAGGTCTCTCGGACTCGGTCATTTCGTCCGTATTAAGGGCACGGAAGTCTTCTTCCAGAATGATCTATCACTGTACCTGGAAAGCTTACATCGCCATGTGCGAAGAGCTGGACTGACGTCCTTGGACGTATTCCGTCCCTAGATTCCTGCGTTTCCTCCAGCATGGAGTGGCCCAAAAGCTCGCTTTGAGTATCATTAAGGGTCAGATTTCGGCCTTGGCCATCTTCTTTCAGCGACTACTAGCGGGTCATGCCTTGGTTTGCACCTTTTGTGCAGGGGGTTTGCCATGTGCTCCCTCCTGTCAAGTCTCCTCTCCCCCCGTGGGATCTGATTTGGTACTCTTGGTTCTCCAGGAACCTCCTTTTGAGAATATCAGAGATATTCCCCTCTTGAATTTGTCTCAGAAGGTGGCCTTTTTAGTGGCAATCACTTCTGTTAGACGAGTGTCTGAGTTGGCGGCCTTGTTCTGCAAGTCGCCATATTGGGTCATCCATAAGGATAAGGCGGTGTTGCATCCGCGACTTTCTCTTTTGCCAAAGGTGGTCTCGACCTTTCACCTAAATGAGGACATTGTCCTCCCGTCCTTGTGTCCTCACCCATCGCATCCCAGAGAGTTTGCGCTGCACACATTGGATGTGGTACGAGCCTTGCGGGTGTACCTGTCTGCTACTGCTTCTATTCGGAAGTCTGACTCACTGTTTGTGACTGTCTCTGGTCAAAAACAGGGCTAAGCGGCTTCGTCTGCCACCATTTCTAGGTAGATCAGACAAACCGCCATTCAAGCCTATGCTCTCAAGGGGCGGGCGCCTCCCTTTCCGGTTACGGCGCATTCCACCAGGGCAATTAGTGCTTCCTGGGCTTTCCGACCTCAAGCGTCGGTTGCACAAGTGTGCAAGGCGGCGACCTGGTCGTCTGTTCATACCTTTTCTAAGTTTTATAAGGTTGATGTGGCTGCATCTTCGGATGCTTCCTTCGGCCGCAAGGTGTTGCAGGCCGCTGTTTAAAGTTGCAACTCCTCCGTTGAGGAGCTCTGCCTTGTTTGGAGTGAAGTTTTTGGTTTTTCCATTTATACTGCTCCCATCCCTCTTGACACTGCTTTGGGACATCCCACACGTTCAGTGAATAAGAGCCGCTGTGTCGGTCCATGGATAAGAGAAAATAGGATTTTTGTACTCACCGTAAAATCCTTTTCTCTGACATCCATGGACCGAAAGAAGCGGAGAAGATTTTTAATCAGACTTGTCAAAAACAGTTTACTGTATTTATTAACACTACACTACTTTTTTTTAAGTGAATGGGTAGGTGTACAATGTACCCCATACTCATTCACAAAGGGGGGCGGGATCTGGAGGCCCCCTTGTTAAAGGGGGCTTCCAGATTCCGATAAGCCCCCCGCCCACAGACCCAGAAAACCACCGGGCAAGGGTTGTCGGGAAGAGGCCCTTGTCCCTATCAACATGGGGGCAAGGTGCTTTGGGGTGGGGGGGGGCAGCCATGTTGAGGGCATGCGGCCTGGTATGGTTCAGGAGGGGGGGCGCTCGCTCGTCCCCTCCCTTTCCTGACCTGCCGGGCTGCATGCTCCGGTAAGGGTCTGGTATGGATTTTGGGGGTACCCCATGCCATTTTTTTTTTTTGGTGTGGGGGGTCCCCTCCGAATCCATACTAGACCCAAGGTCCTGGTATGGACCTGGGGGTGGGGCCCATGTTGTTGTTTTTTTTTTTTTGAGCCGACAATTCTTTTTTTTTTTTTTTTTTTTTTTTTTACATTCAGCAGGAAGCCCGCTGACAACTGATGACTCATCGGTTGTTAAGGAAGCGGCGTCCGGCTTCCTGGTCCCCTTCTTAGCAACCAGCTATATATAGTGTTAAAAATATATATTTTTTTTTAAACACAAAATTGCGGTAAAAAAGCGTGTCGAAAAACGCGGCAAGCACTGCAGAAACGCTCAAAAGCAACATGCATAGGTGTGAATCGAGCCTTGGTGAACGCTGCTAGGACAGGAAGTGTGTTATTGGCAGGATCACCAAGTGAAAATAAACAAAAAAAAGGAAAAAAACAAACATTCTTGCATTGAGATTTAGATACTTTCATGAACACCTCCCTAAAAAATCATTGCTAAAGCTAGTCAGAAGTTCAGGCAATGTTCTTATCGGAGTAAAATCTCATGCAATAATATATATGAATTGACTTTAACACTCAGACCTCCAAAATCAATAAAATGTGTGCATGGTAAATTCATCTGATACATGCAGTAATGACTTTAGTGAAAATATAAAAAAATATATTGTATGCTTTATGCTTTTGGTAATTAAGCCTGTTGTTTTTTATTCTCCTCAATCTAATGCTTATTCTGGCATGAGGGCGCAAAGATTGATTCTGCCTTCAACAGATTTGATATTGCAAAACCATACTAGTTAAATCCATCATTTTTTCTAACTCGGCTTACCTGGGGTTGAGGGCCCAGTGACCTCACCTAGACAAGTGTGTTTCTCCCAGTATTTTCTCTTTGTATTTTATTTATTTTTAGCCTTTTCTTGCAATGTTTCAGTATTGTCACATTCAATGGGTAAGGGTGAAGCAAATGGCATATAACACACACACACACACATACATACTGCACCTATTCTCAGCATCAAAAGAGTGATTAAAGTCACATTAAACAATATCCTTATTCTCCAAAAATAATCCACAAACATCCACTGCTTAATGTAAGGTGACCAGATTTTTAAAATGAAATCCGGGGACATATTTTTTTTTTACTAGTAATGGCGGCAATCAGTGACTCTCTGCCCGTCGCCGCCGCCTCCCGCCTCACAGCCTGTCAAGTTTTACTCTCCGGGCCCCGGCTACTACTGGGTGGGGAGTGGAGGAAAATCACTCCGCCAGGGAAGGCAAGGGGATAAGCAGGCTGCTGGCCGGGACTTGAGCCAAGGCAGAAGAACATGTGAGCGGGAGCTGGATGGGCCCCCGAAACTGAAGAATATTCCCTCCGCTCCGACCAGCACATGATCATCAGAAAGGGGCACAGATAATGGAGAAAAATACACCCCCTAGGCTAGTAGGAGCGGCGGAGTGGGGGGGGTGTAATTCAGATTTTTTTTCTTTAATTCTGCACTGACTGTCTTTGAAATTGCCCCCCCAGCCCCTGTTCAAATCCAATCCGGGGACAAAACTGGGGACAGATTTGTTCCGGGGACAGTGTCCTCAATCCGGGGACTGTCCCCTGAAACTGGGGATGTCTGGTCACCCTAGCTTAATGGTCATGTGATCTATTTATCTTTCTGTGTTTTTCTACCCCTTAAAATGTCTTATGTGAGCTCCAAAAATCTCTCCTTTTCCCCTCACTTCCATTTCTTTAGAACAAGCAGTGCATGTTAGTTGTGGTCACGTGCATATTACAAATCCCATAGTCCTCAGTCCATGTAGGGAACAAGCAAGAGAGAATGTCTGTTTCTGCATGCAGTGGGACCGTGGAAAATGGAAGTAGCCATGCTCGAACAGGAAGTCGGCACACAGCAGCAAAAAAAAGGAATTCAGAGATTTTGGGAACTTTGTTGAGTTAAGAATTAGTTTGTTTTAGGAATACATACTTGAATATATAACTTTTCAAAGTAGACTAAAGCCGCACCCAGTCTTCAATTAGTGCAATGTGATCTGGTCACCCCACTGACCAAATATAAGAAAGTCCAGAGGATCGCTGCACTAAAAATGTCTTTATTGAACCAAAGTTCAAACAAACCTTACATGATGTGTAAGTTCAAGTACTTGAATATATCTATATATATATATATATTGTGAGGGGGTTAACTCGGTAGCGGGTGTGTGTGACCCCCTGGTTGGGCTCCCCACACAAAAACAGGGCCAGCAGACGGAGGTTGTGGTTTTCAAAATCAAAAGGTGCGGTTTATTTCTCTATGTACAGTGACAAAACACAGCAAAGCCAAAAAGAAACAAACAAAATAAATCCTGGTCAGTTTGACCTCTGACTAAACATGCAGGTTTCCTAAACTAACAACTGGGATCAGCCTGGTGCTGTCCTAGTCCCTAAGTCCCTGGTTTAGTAAAAGTCCAAACAAATAGCCACACAGGCTTTGCCTCACCGCACAGGGGTTCACTCTCCCTAGACAGTCCACACAGGTCTGGTTCCAGGCATGAGCTAACATCTAATGAATCTGGGAGTTTTTATAGAGGCCTTAAACGAACTGACAGGCTTCAGCTGGTCTCATCAACTCCCTGCCTCACGACGCCCAGCACTCTCCCTAGAGGTATGAGTCATTCATGAGCCCACTAGCCTCAGCTGGGCTTCATCAACTCCCTAGTTGTATAAGTCGGCATAAAGCCTGAATCTGGGAGAAATATATCTACCCCCCTGGATGCAACCAGGTGACTTTACCTTCCTGCTGTCACATACCCCCCCCTCTTGTTTTAACCTTGGGGTTGGAACACCAGCAATCAGGCATTCATGTACTCGAGACAAAGCATCCACATTCCCCATTTGAACGCCAGGGCGATGCTTTACTGTGAAGTTGAATTCCTGTAGGGCCAGGAACCACCTATTCACTCTTCTATTTGTCTCCTTGTTTTGAGCCATCCACTTTAACGGAGCGTGATCCGTAACCATGTCAAAGTGCCTACCTAGCAGATAGTACCGAAGGGAATCTAGAGCCCACTTCACCGCTAAACACTCCTTTTCAACCGTGGCGTAATTTACCTCATGGGACTTCAACTTCCTGCTGAGGTAAATGACTGGGTGCTCTTCCCCGTTCCAGACCTGGGACAATACTGCTCCTAACCCCACATCTGACGCATCACTTTGTACGACAAAGTCTTTAGAGAAGTCGGGTGAGTACAACACTGGCTGGCTACATAAGGCTTGTTTCAAGAATTGGAATGCTGCCTCAGCCTCGGGGGTCCATTTAATCATGACCGACCCTTTCCCTTTCGTCAGGTTGGTTAGGGGCACAGCCTTAGAAGCAAAGTGGGGAATGAAGCGCCGATAATAACCCGCGATTCCCAGAAAGGCTCGTACCTGCTTCTTGCTGTTGGGACGTGGCCAACTCTGGATGGCCTCGACTTTGTTGAGTTGGGGTTTTATTACTCCCCTGCCAATGGTGTACCCAAGATATTTGGCCTCCTCCTGCCCAATGGTACACTTCTTGGGGTTAGCCGTAAACCCCGCTTCCCGAACAGAGTCCAGGACTGCTTGCACTTTTGGCAGATGTGAGGCCCAATCTGTGCTATGGACAATTACGTCATCCAGGTAAGCCGCAGCATACTTCCGATGGGGCCTCAGCATCTGGTCCATTTTCCGCTGGAATGTGGCCGGCGCATTCTGTAACCCGAACGGCATTCTCTTATATTGGAACGCCCCGTCTGGGGTTACAAATGCGGTTTTCTCTTTGGCCGACTTGGCCAGGGGAATTTGCCAATACCCTTTTGTGAGGTCAAGAGTCGTCATGTATCGGGCTGTTCCCAGCCGGTCGATCAACTCATCTATACGTGGCATGGGGTAGGTGTCAAATTTTGTAACTTTGTTCAACTGACGAAAATCGTTACAAAATCGCCAGCTCCCATCCGGTTTAGGCACCAACACAATGGGACTAGACCAATCACTTTGGGACTCCTCTATCACCCCTAAGTTCAGCATTTTCTGTACTTCCTCCCGTATTGCCTCCCGTCGGGCCTCTGGGATCCGATAGGGTTTTAACTTCACCCTTTCACCGGGCGGGGTAATAATATCATGCTCTACCCCAGATGTTTGTCCCGGCAGCTCAGAGAACACCTCCTTGTTGCGAAGCACAAACTCCTTAACCTCCTGTTGTTGGGGTTGTGACAAGGTGGCTGCTATTCCAACCTCCGGAATCACGCAACCAGTTTGAGCTGGTGACCAAGTTTCTGCGACTAGGGACTCTCTATCCCTCCAGGCTTTCAACAGATTAACGTGATATATCTGTTCGGGCTTTCGCCTTCCTGGTTGTCTGACCTTGTAATTCACTTCGCTCACTTTTTCCATTATCTCGTAGGGGCCTTGCCATTTGGCAAGGAATTTACTTTCAACCGTAGGGACAAGTACCAATATCCTATCCCCCGGGGAAAAGGTACGGGTCTTTGCTCCACGGTTGTACACTCTCTGCTGTGCCAACTGCGCTTGGGCCAAATGTTCCTTCACGATGGGCATTACCTGTGCAATTCGATCTTGCATCAGGGCGACATGCTCAATCACACTCCTGTGGGGAGAACTCTCACTTTCCCAAGTTTCCTTGGCAATATCCAACAGCCCTCTTGGGTGTCTCCCATACAGTAACTCAAAGGGGGAGAATCCCGTAGAGGATTGGGGCACCTCCCTAATAGCAAACATCAAATAAGGAAGTAGACAGTCCCAATCCTTTCCATCTCTATCCACCACTTTCTTCAACATTTGTTTTAGGGTTTTGTTGAATCTTTCAACCAGCCCATCGGTTTGGGGGTGATACACAGATGTACGCAATTGCGTCACTTTGAACAATTTACACAGCTCTTTCATAACCCGGGACATAAAGGGTGTACCTTGGTCCGTAAGCAGTTCTTTACAAATACCCACCCGGCTAAAAACAAGAGATAGCTCTTTGGCTATGGTTTTGGCCGAGGTATTTCTGAGAGGGATCGCTTCTGGATAACGGGTGGCATAGTCCATTATAACCAATATGTACTGGTGCCCCCTAGCGGACTTGATTATAGGACCTACCAAATCCATTGCGATTCTCTCAAACGGGACCTCAATGATGGGTAGAGGGACCAGCGGGCTACGGAAATGTGGCATCGGGGCCGACCTCTGACACACAGGGCAGGAGGAACAATAATTTTCTATGTCCTTCATCACCCCAGGCCAATAGAATCTCTGTAATACCCTCTCTCGGGTTTTCTCTGTCCCCAGATGACCTCCAAGAATGTGCCCATGGGCCAACTCCAACACCAACTTCCTGTAAGGTTTGGGCACCACCAGCTGCTCAACGGTTTCTTCTGCCCTTTTTGCCACCCGATACAGTAGGTCCTTCTCTACGCTGAAGTATGGGTAAGTGCAGGTATTATCTGGGTTCACTAACTCGCCATCTATTTCCACTACGTTTTCCCGTGCCTTTATTAGGGCGGGGTCTTTTAACTGTTCTGTGGCAAAATTTTCCCTGTGAACCTCCAGATCAGAAAACTCCACAGACGGTAGGTTTTCGTCTGAGGAGGTGGGCTCCTCTCCAGTTTCTTGAGTCTCCCCTGCCAATACTGACAAGGGAAATTCTGGAGAGTCCTCACCACTCTCAGAGGAGTTCTGGCTATCACATTCCTGGTACATAGGGGCACCAGTGGGGGGCTCAGGATCATCCCACAGTTCCCAGAACTTCGGAAAATCCCTTCCCACAATGGCATCATGCGGTAATTGAGATACTAACCCCACTGGATGAGAGAGGGTACCTTTGGGGGTCTCGAAACACACTGTAGTCACTGGATACTCTCGGGTGTCCCCATGCACACAAATAACAGCTACCTTGCTATTCCCAGAGACCTCTGTTTTAACTAATTCAGCCTTTATCAGGGTCACAAGGCTACCTGAATCCAGTAATACCACAACATTTCTACCATTAATACACATTTTGCATAAATGTTTCTCAGTTCCCCGAATGGCAGTGCATGCGACTGTCGCACACAGCGACTGACGTCTGTCCATCAGAAAGTCACATTGCATGGGTTCCTCCACAACCGGGCAATTTGCTGCAATATGTCCCGCTTGCCGGCAGCGGTAGCAAACGATCCTTCTTGCGGCCTCTTGAGCCGCTGATTTCCCAGGCTGTTCTCGCCAAACTTGGGGTAGAGCTCCCACCCTCTCACTCTCTCCACCCTCACCCCTTGGAATCCTCTTATCCGCCCCTGGGGATGGTCTGGTCTTAGGGTGGAAAGTCCGAGAGTCTCTGGAAGAGGCCGTCAGGTTCTCTGCAGCCAAGTATCTCTCTACACAATCCACAAGTTTACCGGCCGTTTCTGGGTCTCCATGGCTTACCCACTTTTGAATGGCGGTAGGAAGAGCTCTCAAGAAACGATCCATCACAACACGTTCCACAATCTCCGGTGCGGACAAAGTCTCTGGCTGTAGCCACTTCCTGCTCAGGTGAATGAGATCATACATTTGAGACCTGGGGGGTTTTCCAAGCTGGAAAGTCCAGTTTTGCACACGCTGAGCCCGGACAGCCAGGGTGACACCCAGCCTTGCCAATATTTCAGCTTTTAGCATCACATAGTCTTTTGCTTGGTCAGGCTCTAGGTCATAGTAAGCCTTCTGCGATTCACCAGTTAACAGAGGAGCCACCAGTCCAGCCCACTGCTCCTCAGGCCACTTTTCTCTTTCAGCAGTCCTTTCAAATGTGGTCAAAAATACCTCTGGATCATCCTCTCCAGTCATTTTTGTCAATAAACGACTCACCCCAAAGGACGCGGTATTAGTGGGACGGCTTTCCTCACTGGTCTGCGGACGTTGCTGCATTACTGCTTCCATTTGTTGTAGTCTCTGCTCTTGCTTCTGTAACAGGTCTATGAAGCGGGCCTCAGATTGCTGCTGGGCTTGTTGATGAGCTTGCTGCTGGGCTGCAAGGCTCCTTTGCAAACCTGCATTTGTCTGCTGTTGATTGGCATTTGCTAGAGCCAGCTGTTTCAGTATCTCCTCCATGCTGGCTTAAAAAAAACTGCCCGCATTCTCCACCAACTGTGAGGGGGTTAACTCGGTAGCGGGTGTGTGTGACCCCCTGGTTGGGCTCCCCACACAAAAACAGGGCCAGCAGACGGAGGTTGTGGTTTTCAAAATCAAAAGGTGCGGTTTATTTCTCTATGTACAGTGACAAAACACAGCAAAGCCAAAAAGAAACAAACAAAATAAATCCTGGTCAGTTTGACCTCTGACTAAACATGCAGGTTTCCTAAACTAACAACTGGGATCAGCCTGGTGCTGTCCTAGTCCCTAAGTCCCTGGTTTAGTAAAAGTCCAAACAAATAGCCACACAGGCTTTGCCTCACCGCACAGGGGTTCACTCTCCCTAGACAGTCCACACAGGTCTGGTTCCAGGCATGAGCTAACATCTAATGAATCTGGGAGTTTTTATAGAGGCCTTAAACGAACTGACAGGCTTCAGCTGGTCTCATCAACTCCCTGCCTCACGACGCCCAGCACTCTCCCTAGAGGTATGAGTCATTCATGAGCCCACTAGCCTCAGCTGGGCTTCATCAACTCCCTAGTTGTATAAGTCGGCATAAAGCCTGAATCTGGGAGAAATATATCTACCCCCCTGGATGCAACCAGGTGACTTTACCTTCCTGCTGTCACAATATATATATATATATATATATATATATATATATATACACACATTGCTCAAAAAAATAAAGAAACACTTTAAAAACACATCAGATCTCAACAGGGCCAAATCTCATGCTGGATATATATACTGATATGGACTGGGTAATGTGTTAGGAATGAAAGGATGGCACATCATTTGATGGAAATGAAAATTATCCAACTACAGAGGGCTGAATTCAAAGACACCCCGAAAATGAAAGTGAAAAAATGATGCAGCAAGCTAGTCCATTTTGCTGAAATTTCATTGCAACAACTCAAAATGGTCCTCAGTAGTTTGGCCCCCAAGTGCTTGTATGCATGCCTGACAACATCAGGGCATGCTCCTAATGAGATGACAGATGGTGTCCTAGGGTATTTCCTCCCAGATCTGGACCAGAGCATCACTGAGCTCCTGAACAGACTGAGGTGCAACCTGGCGGCACCGGATGGACCAAAACATAATGTCCCAGAGGTGTTCTTTTGGATTTAGGTCAGGTGAGCGTGGGGGCCATTCAATGGTATCAATTTCTTCATCCTCCAGGAACTGGCTGCATGTTCTCGCCACATGAAGCCGGGCATTGTCATGCGCTAGGAGGAACTCAGGACCCACTGCACCAGCGTAGGGTCTGACGATGGGTCCAAGGATTTAATCCCGATACCTAATGGCAGTCAGGGTGCCATTGTGTAGCCTGTAGAGATCTGTGTGTCCCTCCATGGATATGCCTCCTCAGACCATCACTGACCCACCACCAAACTGGTCATGCTGAACGATGTTACAGGCAGCATAAAGTTCTCCGCGGCTTCTCCAGACCCTTTCACGTCTGTCACATATGCTCAGGGTGAACCTGCTCTCATCTGTGAAAAGCATGGGGCATCAATGGAAAATGCCAATCGAGGTCCACAGTGTCCGGCAGTGAGCACAGAGCACACTAGAGGACGTCGGGCCCTCAGGCCCCCCCCCATGAAGTCTGTTTCTGATTGTTTGGTCAGAGACATTCACACCAGTGGCCTGCATGAGGTCATTTTGTAGGGCTCTGGCAGTGCTCATCCTGTTGCTCCTTGCACAAAGGAGAAGATACCGGTCCTGCTGATTGGTTAAGGACCTTCTACGGCTCTGACCAGCTCTCCTAGAGTAACTGCCTGTCTCCTGGAATCTCCTCCATGCTCTTGAGACTGTGCTGGGAGACACGGCAAACCTGGCAATGAAATGTATTGATGTGCCATCCTGGAGGAGTTGGACTGCCTGTGCAACCTTTATAGGGTCCAAGTATCGCCTCGTGCTACCAGTAGTGACACTGACCCTAGCCAAATGCAAAACTAGTGAAAAACAGTCAGAAAAGATAAGTAGGGGAAAACAAATGTCAGACATCTCCACCTGAAAAACCATTCCTGTTTTGGAGGTCGTCTCATTGTTGCCCATCTAGTGCACCTGTTGTTAATCAGTTTCAGCTGCTTTGCTGTTAATTGAAATTAACAACCCCCTCTGTATACACCCCTCCCCCTCTGCTACTTAACTGACCAGATCAATATCCCAGGAGTTCTGATTCAAAAGTGTTCCTTTCATTTTTTTGAGCAGTGTATTTTGTAAACCTGTGTCATTCAGAGGTGTGTTAAATGAGTTAGGGGTGGCTGGCTTATCCGCTCTTCTGTTCTGGGTTTAACAGCCTATATGCTTGGTATCTCTAGGGAGGAAGTGTGGTTACCTTTTTATTTCAAATGGGCAATGCTGATATTTGCATGTGTGTACAGAAATGATTCTGCTACATTCTGACCAAACCTGCACCAACTTGGGATCTTGCTAATGTTATGGCCTATGGTTGCTTTTTAATGTGGAATTGAATGCTCTTTTTAAATGCAATTTGCATGGCTGAAGCTCTACCTCATCGATTTCTTTCTCCTAGCCTTTTGGTACTTTACCTGATTCTTATTTCTGATCAGCTGAAATCCTTCAGCACTTTAATGCTGGAAAAACCATATGCTCTAACTTCTGGTTTCCTTATTTACCTAGTTCTTTCCACAGATCTTTGTGGGTGGCTGCCCTGTGTTCGTACTCCTAATCAATGGCTTGCTTCAATGAGCATGAAGAAAATATGCTTGGGTATGCTAAAACAAAATCTAATATACGGGTATACAACCTGTCTGATCTTGTTGTCTGAATCAGAGAAAGTTAGACAAGAAAACAATTAAACCTTGGGGATATTTAGCTTACAGTTTGTTTTTATGTTAAGTTCGTGCAATATGCCAGTTTTTTTTTTTTTTTATGTCAAACAAGTCGTGCATTCTCTGACTTCATTTTAAGTCTTTTAAGTGCGTGCCGATGTATTACTTTACTGTAGACCCTTCACATCAAATAGCTTATACATCCCAGAAATCCTCTCCTACTTACCTTCTTATAAAATGGAACAGACATGAGCAGCAATTACTTTTTGTGCTCCTTTCTTTATGTAGAGAAATTGTCTTTAAGATTAAAGTCTCTGGTTGTGTGTCTCTAAAACATGAGCCCATGCAAAGTCGTATGCTTAAGATGTTCATGTTTTTTCTGTTGTGCATTACAGAAAGCACTTGTCTTATCAAGCGATTTTGAATAACACAATAGTATGAGAAATACTAGAAATAGTATTTATATATTGCTTGTAGATCGCCCCTGCCTCTTCTGTGTGTAATGCCAGGTTGCAGAGATTAGAATAAAAAAATTGCTGAGGTGCCTGCCCATTCCTGCAGAAGCGTCTAATGTCCTCCATCTATGGTCTAACTCTGGCCTGTCTATTTATACCTCCTGCATGGCCAGTGAGCCAGCTCATCATAGTATTGGATCGATAGGAATGTGACTGGGGGGGGTGTTTTTGTTTAAATCCATACCAAACCTGAAGGTTTTTTTTTAATTGCCAGCAATTCCTCTATTTTTTTTTTACATTCAGCTGTCAGCAGGGAACCCCGCCGATGTCTGTTACCTCTTCAGTTTTTAAGGACCCAGCAGCCACCCACGCCTTAACAACCATATTGTTTACCGGTTCCTTAAATATCACATGTTGGGACGACCACTTATTTGCCGCATGCATTTTTTTAAAAAAAAATTGTGAATTGACTTTAACTCCTGTTTTATGCAGTATTTACTGAGCGGTTTTGGTTTATGCTGTAAATACTGTATAATAGTGAATTGACATTTTTAGGATCACATTTGGTATTTGGAAAAACACCTAAATACTGCATGTGATCTGCTTTTGTGAATTGAGTTATTCACAGGATTGTTTTCTTTTTCCTTGCCAAAAAGTTGTAGGGAGTCCCATAATGCTTGCAACTTTTGACCATGCTATGAAAAGCTTGTAATTCCCACTTACCAGTTTATTAAAAAGCAGGGTCACCTTTCCTACAATCTAGTGTTTCAGGCATTGGTGGGGCTATTATAGTCCCACCTCAGCCAAGAATGTGTAGAGACAGGTTAGGCATATTTTTAGATACAGAACTGTGTCAATTAACTTGCTATAAATGTTTGTAGCAATACCCCCAGTTAAAAGGGCTGCTGGTATTATTTTTGGGCCTGTAACACTCTGCTGTCAATCCCCAGTAACTGGCTCTACCCTCCCTTGGCACAGCTAGTGAGACTAAAGTATTGTGAGACCCGTAGGCTATGGGTATCACAATACTGCAGATAACATACACAGTAATCACACCACACAAAGTGTCTGCTTAATCACTAATGCGTTTACTGAGTAAAATAAAAGATCAGAATAAGCAGTAGTACATCTATTAATGCAGAGCCCTGCAATAAGATCTAGTCAGCATATAAACAGGTATACAATCCCCTCAATCCTATGTGCATCAATTAATAAATACCGCTTGCAAGCTTCCCCCTCGTGGGCAAGATGGCGCGCAGCAATGTCTCTACTCTATACAGTCAGGCCTAACTACTTAGTTCACAATGTTTCTGTAGAGAAGGATCTTCGCTAGCAATGGTGGTGCACTTTGTTGGTTATTTGTAATCCACAGGATGTAAAACAAGTAGCTGCTGAATGTGCGACAAGGGATTCAACTAAGGCTGCACGGCACACTGTCCCTCTGGTGAGCAGCTCAACTTGATAACGATGGGCCCTAAGCAAAAGACACTGGGCCTAAAGAGTAACTTAAGAAATCTTCGAGCAAGTGCTCTCTCATCCAACCGAACCAGTCCGTGCGGCCGACTTCCACCACTATGTGTCCCACACACAGTCTCACGATACCCGGGGTCTCCGATCCTCCCGACAAGCCTTGGAAGGTAGATACACGAGACGTCTCAGGGATTCTTCCGTGAAGAGTAGAAGGCTCTTTGGATCCACAGGGCCCAGCTCTCGGGCCTAGTCCGGAACAGCAGACCCAGCACAGAGTTCCACTTGCTAGGCAGGCGATGTCCAAAGAGACCCCCGTGCTGCTCCACCCCTCCTTATATAGTCCAACCCCAGCAGACCTTGCGCCGGACCCGAAAGAACTGTGGGTATCCCGTTGCACACTGGGTAAGGTAGTCTTTAGGGCTACTTAAAGCAACACCCCGCTACATGTTGGTAGTCATTTTAGTTTCCCCTACTATATTAACCTCAAAGTCAAAATTATTGCATTGTGCTAGATTTAAAATCTCTCAGACTTAGATTCTTGGACTACAACATTTATAGTCTTCAGTGGTCAGAGTCCATCTTCTAGCAACAAAGAAAAACTAATTTTAAAGAGTCACACAGAGGAAGTTTTTTGGGGTAAAACCTTTAAAGGGGTTGTAAACCCTGCAAGGCTTCACTGCCTTGTTCCCTCACCGAGGATGGCAATGGGGGCAGCAGAGTGACGAGCAATTGCTCGTCTTCTGCTGCCAACGTCGCTGGACTCCAGGACAGGTAAGTGTCCAAATATTAAAAGTCAGCAGCTGCAGGATTTGTAGCTGCTGGCTTTTAATATTTATTTTTTCAGGGGAGCTCCGCTTTAAGGTGAAAAAACACCTTGCAGTGTCCGACCCCCCCAGCCCCCCCGTTTTACTTACCTGAGCCCCGAATTTCCATGCGCGTCTCGCGTCGCTCTCTTCACGGCTTCTCGGCTCTTCATTGGATAGATTGATAGCAGCGCAGCCATTGGCTCCCGCTGCTGTCAATCAAATCCAATGACGTGGCCGCCGGGGGGGCGGGGCCGAGTCATACTCTCGGCGTCAATGTATGACACAGGAGCACGCCCGCAAGGTAACCCCCTTGGGATAGCGCTTCTCCTACGGGGTTATCTAATGTGGGGAGGAGCCACAAGAGCCGCCATGGGACCCCAGAAGAGGACGATCAGGGCCACTCTGTGCAAAACGAACTGCACAGTGGAGGTAAGTATGACATGTTTGTTATTTAAAAAAAAAAAAAAATTGAACCTTTATCACTTTAACAGCAGGCATCTTGTAATGTCTGTTTAGAAAGAAATTTAACTTTTAAATGTTTAAAATGGCTGACAAGTTCACGAGTTAAACTTGCCATGTGGATTTTGCCTCAAAGTAACAAATTATTTTCAAACTTTTACTTAACTGCCAGTTGATAGGGCAGGAACCTGATTCTCAATTTTGCAGCAATACAGACATTTCCGTTTTAAAATAGCACAGAAAGATACAATTGTAATCCAAAAACTTAAACCAGAATGGTTGACTTGATCCAAACCATGCTGAACTCAGTATCCAGAAGGCCTCAATATTCTGCACGTCTGGACCTTAAACAGCCCCTGCCATTCCACTCCAAAAGGGGGTTCTTAGTCAGTTATGTCAACGGTGGGCCATTCTGGGCCTTAATAAACAAATCAATGGTGTGTGTAATGGTTTCTTGCTGCCATGTATATATATTGTAGATAGGCTTCATTCCTGGTGCACATTAGATGATTTTGTTTTGCAAACCACTTAATATGTGAACAATAAGTCTGGATCCTGAAGCATCGCATACATTTTCCATTTGTGATGCAAACTTCCTGCTATAGCAGGTAAAAAAATAAAGTTAAAGTTAAATTGGAATGTCAGGAATTAGCACAGGGATGACTAGATCTGCGTAGCTACACCAAGAAACTGGGACCAGACCATATATACAGTGCCTTGAAAAAGTATTTGTACCCCTGGAAATTTTCCACATTTTGTCATGTTACAGCCAAAAACTTTAATTGTATTTTTTGGGGATTTTATGGGATAGATCAACACAAAGTGGCACATAATTGTGAAGTGGAAGGAAAATGATAAATGGTTTTCATTTTTAATTTTTTTTGCAAATATATGTGGAAAGTGTGGCGTGCATTTGTATTCAGCCCTGTTTTTACTCTGGTACCTCCAACTAAAATCTAGTGGAACCAATTACCTTCAGACGCCACCTAATTAGTAAATAGAGTCCACCTGTGTGTAATTCTCAGTATAAATACAGCTGTTCTGTGAAGCCCTCAGAGGTTGGTGAACAAACAGCATCATGAAGGCCAAGGATAAAGTTGTGGAGAAGTTTAAAGCAGGGTTAGGTTATAGAAAAATATCACAAGCTTTGAACATCTCATGAAGCACTGTTCAATCCATCATCTGAAAATGGAAAGAGTATGGCACAATTGCAAACCTACCAAGACATGGCCGTCCACCTAAACAGGCCGGGCAAGGAGAGCACTAATCAGAGAAGCAGCCAAGGGGCCCATGGTAACTATGGAGGAGCTGCAGAGATCCACAGCTCAGGTAGGAGAATCTGTCCACAGGACAACAATTAGTCGTGCACTCCACAAATCTGGCCTTTATGGAAGAGTGGCAAGAAGAAAGCCATTGTTGAAAGAAAGACATAAGAAGTCCCATTTGCAGTTGCGAGATGCCATGTGAGGGACACAGCAAACACCTGGAAGAAGGTGCTCTTTTTAGATGAGACCAAAATTTAACTTTTTGGCCAAAAAGCAAAACACCATCTGAGGCGGAAAACAAACACTGCACATCACCCTAAACACACCATCCCCACTATGAAACATGGTGGTGGCAGCATCATGTTGTGCGGATGATTTTCTTCAGCAAAAACAAGGAAGCTGGTCAGAGTTGATGGGAAGATGGATGGAGCCAAATACAGGGCAGTCTCAGAAAAAAACCTGTTGGAGTCTGCAAAAGACTTGAGACTGGGGCGGAGGTTAACCTTCCAGCAGGACAATGACCATAAACATACAGCCAGAGCTACATTGGCATGGTTTAGATCAATGCATATTCATGTGTTAGAATGGCCCAGTCAAAGTCCAGAAATAAATCCAATTGAGAATCTGTGGCAAGACTTGAAAATTGCTGTTCGCAGACACTCTCCCTCCAATCTGACAGAGCTTGAGCTATTTTGCAAAGAATGGGCAAAAATGTCACTAGTAGAGACATACCCAAAAAGACAGCTATGAGTAAGCGTCAATTCGTGACGTGAAACGCGTTAGGCACCCTTCCCTGCATGTACACTATCTGCATTTGTTGTTTTGGATTTATGGATTTATTTTGAATTTGGATTTTTTACTTGAAATTTTGAAATAAATAACTGTCTATACAGAGTGCGGCAGTCCAGGGTTTCTTTTTCTCCCATGCATCAGTGCAGAGCCAGCACCTGTGTGAGTGACCGGGCGGAAGCAGCTATTTGGTGAATTCTTAAGCTTTTGAGCGGTACGTTTTTCCTTTCCTCCAAAAAGACTTGCAGCTGTAATTCCAGTGAAAGGCGGTTCTACAAAGTATTCATGGGGGCTGAATACAAATGCACGCCACACTTTTCACATTTTTATTTGTAAAGCATCTTGAAAACCATTTATCATTTTCCTTCCCCTTCACAATTATGTGCCACTTTGTGTTGGTCTATCACACAAAAAATTCCAATAAAATACATTTACATTTGTGGAATGTGGAAAATTTTAAGGGGTAGAAATACTGTTTCCCTTATCTTTCAGGACAGCACATAAGAGAGTGGCTCCACCCACTAGGAAACACAATCTCCACCATATTTTAAAAGGAGGCGACTCCCCACATCTCGTCAGTTTTGTGTTTCCTCCGGCAAGGGAACACCTAGTAGGAGTCAGGTCTCTTAAGGTGCTGTCCTGAGAGGCCAGGCTGCCTACCCCACCATACCTTCTTTTTGTCCTCCAGAGAGTCCGATCCTCCCACACCGCGCCACAGGGTAGTAGGTAAGTGGGCTCCTTCTCCCTCTTCAGCTCAGAGGAGCAGGGACTGTTCCTGGAGCCGCTCCTTAGGCGGCGGCAGCCGTTCGCTGTTTTTTTTTTAACCGCATGTCGGCGTTACAGGCCGCCGCCATCTTTTTGGTGGCTGAGTAGAGACTCGGCTAGCAGGAAGTGAGGTATCCTGCAAGGGGCGGCACTGGGATCAGGCGCAGCGTCATTTCCGGTGGAACTCGCGCAGGGGGAGAGGGAAGGAGAGGTCCTGGTGCCTATAATTGCGGTTCCGGTCCGGCGTAGCGGCGTCTATGGACTCCGGAACCATCGTTTGGAAGCCACAGAACGAGCGCTGCTCCACGATGGAGACTGTGACAGCAGCGAGTGGGACAGGCACAGTTACCAGCAAGGCCCAGGTTAGGGGGTATGTGGGATCTACCCTGTATACTGTAGGTGCCTCTCTCTATGTTTTTTTCCCCCTGGTGGCTGGGGCCTGTCTGGGCACAGGGTGTTGGCTGTTATACTAACTGTGCACCTGGGTGAGCTCGTTAGGAGGCAAGTTTGACTCACTAAAAAGGATGCTGGTGTTTTTTTTCTCTTTTTGTCTTTTTTGTGTGGCAGGCTAAGAGCTCTGACCCTCCTATCGAAAAGAGATGTCCCTCATGTAAAGCAAAGTTACCAGAGGGCTGGAAGAAAGCTTTATGCCAAATTTGTGTTGCTTCCTTAGTGAAGGAAGAAGCTTCTTCTGCATGCAGCGATTTAATTGCATCGGTCAAGAAAGAGCTAGATGCTCCCATACAATCTTTTCGCTCTTCTCTTGCAACACCATCCCTGAGTCAGCCAACTACCTCAGGATCCTCTTAGAGCTCACAATTAATCCCAGGGGTAGAGGCTGAAGCTGGCCCTCCTACCCAAGGGGAGCATTCCCCCTCTCACTCCAGGGAAGATGAGGAGGAGGAGGAGGAAGAGGAAGAAGAAGAGGCAGGAGATGCACCTTCAAGATACAAACTGTCCTTAGAGCAAGTAGACAGTTTGTTGAAAGCAATATATGCAACATTGGGAATAGATTAAGAAAATAAAGAATTATCGCTGCATGACCGAATGTATGCAGGGCTTAGTGAAACAAAAAGTCGCACTTTCCCTGTGCATTCAGTAATCTCGGAAGCCATTAAAAAGGAATGGGCTGATCCAGAGAAAAAATCATTTTCCCCAAGAGCGCATAGACGCTTTCCGTTCAGTGAAGACCCAGATGCGCTTTGGAATAAAATTCCAAAATTAGACGCAGCGTTTTCACAAGTTTCCAGGTCAACCGACTTGGCATTTGAAGACATGGGTATACTCAAAGATCCCATGGACAAAAGGATGGATCAGCAGCTTAAAAAAGCTTGGCAATCCATCATGGGTAACCTTAAACCAGCTATGGCTACTACCTGTGTCTCCAGGAACATTTAGTTCTGGCTGAATCAGCTCAAAGCCCATATTATAGCAGACTCGCCTAAGCAAGGAGATCCTTGATTCTTTTTCTACTCTAGCAGCAGCCGTAGCTTATATTTCTGACGCTTCTGCAGAATCAATAAGAATGTCAGCCAGATCTGGGGCCTTAAAGCGGAGTGTCACCCAAAATAACATCTATATACGAGCACACTCCTTACACTACTAACGTCCAGTAGCCACATCTTTTTTTTTTTTTTCTGTTGTACATACCGTATTATGGCTATGTCAATTTCGGCTTCTGGGTACTCACTCCCGCGGGAGTAGGCGTTTCTATTCTCCTGCAATGTAATCTGGGAGTTCGCATGTCCTGCAGAAAAAGTTCCCCGGCGGATAAGGTTCCCCCCCCCTGTACTGCGCATGCGCGGCACGAACCTCAACGGAGTTTCCGAAAGTAGCCGAACATGTAGAGCTGTGAGTCGGCTCTACACGGCGCCTGCGCAGTCAGCTCTACACGGCTCTTAGTCATTGCGCAGGCGCCGTGTAGAGCTAACTCGCAGCTCTACATGTTTGGCTACTTTCGGAAACTCCTTTGAGGTTCGTGCCGCGCCTGCGCAGTACAGGGGGGTCCTTTTCCGCCGGGGGGACCTTCTTCGGCAGAACACCGTCCACCGCTTCCAGGAAGTCAGTGCTTGTGGGCTTCACAATGCCCACAAGCAAAATGGAAAATTTCTATAGCGGATTTTAAAAGTTCATCTTTTGCCCGAAAACAGACAGGAGAGGTTTGAAGTCACCAAACACGTGAGTACTAGTTGGTGATCTAAAAATACATTGAATGCAACCAAAAACAAAAAAATTATTTGCCACGGAACCTCCGCTTTAACCAACTCAGCCAGGAGAGCTCTATGGCTTAAGACCTGGCCAGGGGACGCAGCTTCCAAAAATAAATTATGTGGAATTCCTTTTTCTGGAGATCTTTTGTTCGGTCCTGATCTAGAGTCTGTTTTAGATAGGACAGCAGACAAAAATAAGTCCTTTCCTGTTAAAAAGAAAGAAAAACCAGTTAAGCGTTTTTTTCGACCTCAAAAAAATCAGGATCAGGGAAGCAGGCCCCAAGAAAAAAGAAGGAATTGGTTGGCGCAAAAAGGTAAAGGCAGAGGGAATGTCCTCTTCAATCCTCCTGCGCCAACCAATAAAACGCAATGACTTGTCATTGCCTGTGGGGGGAAGGCTTCAAAAATTCCTTCCTCTTTGGGCAAGCGTGACGGAAAACACATTTATTTTGGACACGCTGGCCCAGGGATACAAAATAGAACTTTCGGATCTTCCTCCAGAAAGATACTGTGTAACAGACCTGCCAAGGGACACAACAAAGGCCCTAGCCATGAGATACCTGTTGGGGGATCTGATGAGACAGGGTGTTGTGGTTCAGGTATCTCCAGAGGAACGTTACTGGGGTTTCTATTCCCATATCTTCCTGATAAGGAAACCATCAGGAAGCTTCCGTCTCATTCTCAATCTGAAACCGTTAAACAGGTCAGTCCAATACAGACGGTTCTGCATGGACTCCATCTTTTCGGTGAGAAATCTCTTAGTCAAGGGATGCTTCATGGCATCAATCGACTTAAGAGATGCATACCTGCATGTGCCCATAGCCCCTCAGTCTCAAAAATACCTCATGTTGGCAATAAATATGGGGAAGGAGGTGCTTCATTTACAATTCAAGGCCCTCCCGTTTGGTCTGTCATCCGCTCCGCGGATATTTACCAAGATAATGGCGGAAGCTCTTGCTCCTCTCTGCCTACAGGGAATCTCGGTCATCCCTTATCTGGACGACCTCCTAATTTTTGCCCCTTCCAGAGAGAGGTTGCAGGTAGATCTAACCAAGGCCCGCAGTCATCTGGAAGCCTTGGGCTGGATTGTAAATACTCAAAAATCTAATTTCGATCCTGCTCAAAGAGTTCAGTTTCTAGGTTATCTGATAGATTCTGTAGAGCAAAGGATTTTTCTCCCAAAAGAAAAGAAAGACAAGGTCTTGAGGGTAGTAGCCAGTCTTCAGGCAAACCAGGAAGTGTCAATCAGGATGATTATGTCAGTCCTGGGAACCTTAACCTCAACAATGCCGGTCATTCAATGGGCGAGGCTCCATTTCAGGCCCCTCCAGAGTTTTCTTTTACAGGTGTGGGATCACAGCCCAGAAACGGACACAAAAGTAAAGCTTCCCACCAATGTTAAGAGGACTCTGTGGTGGTGGAGGAATCAGGCAGTTCTGTCAAGGGGCCTGCTTTGGTCCTTCCCGACAGAAGTAAGGGTCACGACAGACGCCAGCAGTTGGGGATGGGGAGCCCACTGGGATCAAAACATAGCACAGGGAGTTTGGTCCCAATCCGAAGCAGGAAGGTCCTCAAACTGGAGGGAATTAAAAGCAGTTGCTCTAGCCTTAGCTGCCTTCTCTCCAAACCTCCAAGGTCCCATGTGCAGATTCTTTCAGACAATGTCACCACAGTGGCATACCTGAACAAACAAGGGGGCACAAGGAGCAAAGCTCTACTGTTGCTGTCATCAGAAATTCTAGAGTGGGCAGAGAAGCATTTACTCTCCCTGTCGGCAGTGCATCTCAGGGGCACACTAAACGAAGTAGCAGACTTCTTGAGCAGACAAAGAATTCAAGAGGCAGAGTGGAGCCTGAATCCAGAGATATTCTCACTGATCACCAAGATGTGGGGATGTCCTCAGGTGGATCTGTTTGCATCAAAAGACAACGCCCAGCTCCCTCAATTCTTCTCTCTGCACCGAGACAGCGGATCAATAGGGATAGATGCCTTGGCACATCCCTGGAACTTCCATCTGGGTTATGCCTTCCCTCCTTTTCAGCTAATCCCTCTTGTATTGAGAAAAATACAGAAGGAAAAGGGATCAGTAATCCTGATCACTCCGTTCTGGCCGAAAAGAGCCTGGTTTTCCTCCATCCTACAAATGATGATCAAACCTTTCTGGCAGCTTCCTCTCAGACAGGACTTGCTACTTCAGGGCCCAGTATACCACCTGGATGTAGCCAGACTAAGCCTCACCGCTTGGTATCTGAGGAGCAGTTATTAAGGAACGAAGGACTGTCAGAGCCTCTAGTATCCACTCTACTCGCCAGTAGAAAGAGAGTAACTAGAGATATCTACGCAAAAGTTTGGAAGGTTTACAACTGTTGGTGTCACTCCTCATCAAACGGAACCCTAGAAGACATTGTGTCGATTCTGGAGTTTCTATAAAATGGTGTGGACAAAGGTCTTGCAATTAGCACTCTCAAAGTGCAAGTGGCTGCCCTGGGAGTATACCTAGAAAAAACAATTTCCTCAGTTCCTTTGATCACAAGATTCTTTAGGTCACTTACTAGAGCCAGACCAGTGCCTACTAAACATTTTCCTAAATGGGACCTGTCAGTAGTTTTGCAAGCCTTCACGAAAGAACCTTTCGAAACGTTACAGACAATCTCGTTGAAAGATTTGACTCTTAAGACGGTATTCTTAGTTGCAGTTACGACTGCGAGACGAATTAGTGAACTACACACTCTTTCAATAAAAGAACCTTTTATGTTGATTTACCCAGACAGGATTGTGCTTAAAACAGATCCGGTGTTTTTGCCAAAAGTGGCATCAGTTTATAACA
Source organism: Rana muscosa (assembly GCA_029206835.1). Taxonomy (NCBI): domain Eukaryota; kingdom Metazoa; phylum Chordata; class Amphibia; order Anura; family Ranidae; genus Rana; species Rana muscosa. The sequence goes on along the minus strand of CM055123.1, from coordinate 267,441,355 downwards.
GATCGCAGGAAATTATCCTGCCAACTTTTTGTTCAAATCCTTCAGGAAGAAGGGAGACTTCATTCCATAACTTAGATGTAAGAAGAATTTTATTACACTACTTGGAAATAACAAAGGACTTTAGGTCTTCTGACTCTTTTATTTGTTCTTTTTTCTGGCAACAGAAAGGAACGCCAAGCATTGAAGGGGTCAATTGCTAGATGGCTAAGACTGGCTATTTCTGAGGCTTATTCCCAGATGGGTTTGTCTCCTCCACAGGGAATACGAGCACACTCTACTAGAGCTCTAGCCACTACATGGGCAGAAAAAGCTGGTGCCACCCTACATCAGATCTGTAAGGCGGCTACGTGGTCAAGCTATTTGACATTTGTGCATCATTACAGACTGGACCTGCTGTCAGCCGATGATCAGGCATTTGGTAGAAAGGTCCTGCAGGCTGTTGTCCCTCCCTAGTTGGTAAGTCTCGATTATCCTCTCATGTGCTGTCCTGAAAGACGATAAGGGAAAATTCAAGTTAGACTTACCGGTAACTTGTTTTCCAAGAGTCTTTCAGGACAGCAAACTATCCGCCCTTCTTGGTTTGTATATATTGATATATATATGTACATACATGCTGTGATTAACCATAGTCTGATTATGTGTTCCAGCTTGGGCCGGAGGTACTCTACTACAACTGACGAGATGTGGGGAGTCGCCTCCTTTTAAAAATATGGTGGAGATTGTGATTCCTGTTTCCTAGTGGGTGGAGCCACTCTCTCATGTGCTGTCCTGAAAGACTCTTGGAAAACAAGTTACCGGTAAGTCTTACTTGAATTTTCAAGGCCCTGCATTTACAGTGGATGTACGAAACCGACACACCAGCAAAACATGAAATTCATAAAAATCAAACTGAAGGCCAAAATGCAGCAACCTACACAGCTAACTAAATATATCCAATATATACAAGTAAAAAATCCAAGGTAGGGGGAAAACTGGAGGAGAGGATGGTAAAAGGGAAACAAGACAAGAGAAAGGAACAACAGGGAACAGGGTACTGCATGCAGGGTAAGATCAATGGTTAATGGCAACCGAGTCTAGCAGCAACGTGGCAAACAGAGTACAAGGCAGGAGCAGCCAAAACACTGACACAAGGAGCAATAGCAGAGGTGGAATGTACCCTCCCAGCTGGGTGGAGCTGAACGCTGGAACCTGCTGGCTGCTGGAAGACACCTGCTGGTGGACACTAAAACTGCAGCTTTCCACCCAGGGAAGTACAGTGCCTCCAGCAGGTAAACCAGGTCCTAAATTATTGCACTGTTGACATCAGTAGCGGCTTTTGCACCAAAAAAAAAATCTTTTGATGCTGGACTGTTTCATCAACTAAGAGTTTATTTTTCTTGAGGATTTTGATGGTGAGATCACTGCTCTTGATTTGTGTATCTAGCAGTCGCAATTCACAAGGGTCCAATGTCCCTTGTGTCTAATGCATGTAAATTATGATTGCAAGAGGAGTGTTGGTGACACAGGTCTTATACAAAGAGTACATGTGGGTACCCCTAATATGCGGAGTCTAGAGAGGGCCTAATCCTCACTAAGAGCCCCTGCAAGGATAAAGCAAGTTTTTTGCATGATTCACTAGGGTATGGTTTTGATGCTAGGTCTGCCTGTGTGTTTTTCTTTTTCTTGTATATATGAATTATGCACATCCGGCTTTGCTCGCCGGCCCACCCAGGAAAATAGTCAGGGACATCTATTTGCTGGGGACTGTCTGCAGTGAATTGGAATGCATGGCAACCTTACTCTGGGTCTTTGGGATATTGATATATACTGTATTTATTGGCGTATAACACACTTGTTTACCCTGAAAATAGAGGGTAAACTGTGCCTGCGTGTTATACGCAGGGGGCTGTGGAAAGTTTTTTTCCTGAAACTTCCCTCTTAAAGTTGGGGTGCGTGTTATACGCCAATAAATACGGTATTTTAAAGCTGAATGCCAGGCAACCAGCTAAATAGACGAAATATATGGGATCTTGTGTGTGGGCACCATCTGACTTTTTTCCATTGGTGAAAAAAATAGAACATGTCTTACATTTTTCCGATGGTAAAAAAAAACGATTGCAAATTTTGATCGTCTGTGTGGAACACCATCGGAGAAAAAACCCACGCATGCTCAGACTGAATTAGGAGACGGGAGCGCTCGTTCTGGTAAAACTAGCGTTCGTAATGGAGATAGCACATTCGTCATGAAAAGCACGGAGACTGAAAAGTGCGAATCGGCTAACACCAAATTTTTACTAACACGCGGTAACACGAAATCAGCAAAAGCAGCCCAAAGGGTGGCGCCATTGGATTTGAACTTCCCATTTATAGTGCCGTCGTACGTGTTGTACGTCACGGCATTTGGGAAGGTCGGAATTTTGTCTGATGGTGTGTAGGCAAGACTGATGGAAGTCAGCTTCATCGGAATTCCGATGGAAAAATCAATCGGATTTGATTCCATCGGAAATCCGATCGTGTGTACAGGGCTTTAGTCATTCGTATTTCTGACCACCCACACCTGCACCAAAAACAATACTTCCATCCTGGTGACTGTTGTTTTTTTTTTTTTTTCTCTGCTACAACTAAGCAATCAAGCTATTTAATTTTCCTGCCCATAGCTGTTGGTTAGACAATGCGAAAAGCAGCAACAGTTCTCCTGTGCTTACACTGCTCTCTTGCTATCAGCAAACATTAACTTCTATTGCTAATGGCTATGGCTGATGCTGGGTCAAATTTAAGTACTTATGCTAGCTGCAGTTAGGCTTTTGTATGAATTTATGTTCAATATATGCTGCCAGAACTTGGCAAAAAATGCCTCTAGTGTTGTCTATGTACATGCATTTATTTTCAGGAACACAGCTGCCAGCTAGGGGAGGGAGCGTGCTGTGAGACCGAGGCAAATCCGTGGCTCAATCTCACATGCAAGCAATGAAACCGGAAGTGATGTCACTTCAGGGTTCAGATGCACCATTTCCTGGCCAGTACAGCCAGGGGACACATCTAACCAAGCCGATCTGTGCTTGGTTGTATGATTTGAAGGGCAGGGTAGACATTGGGTCTACCTGCTCAATGCTATCACATAGGGGTTGATTAAACCCTGGTGATAGCAATCAACTAAAAAAAAAAAAAAAAAAAAGTTTGTAAAAGTAAAATAATAATATACTGACCTATGTTGATTTTTGGGCACCAAAGTTTTTGGCGATTTTATTGCGGGCGATCAGCCTTAAGACATGGAATGTTTGGTCTCTATTTACTTGATACAACCTCATCTTTTATATTTTAACCAAAATGGGTATTATATTGTTGTTGTTTTTTGTCTAAAATTAATTTTTTTATATTTTTTCTTTTCCTAAAAATTTGCATTTTAATAAACAGTTGTGCAAATATCACGTGACTTAAAAATTTGCAACTATCACCTTTTTTATTTTACAGGGCCTCTGCTTTCAGAAAATATATAATAATATGGGGGTTTATTACCAAAAATTTTAATTTTTACATGTATGCAAAAAAAAATTGCTCTGGAGCCAAACTGGTTAATTTCATTTGCCCGTTGCAATATAGTTACACGCAACTGTGTGCGTTATGTACGTTTATATGCATTTTTGCATGCAAGTTATGCTCAAGCTCCTCTCCAAACGTACCATTGGTATGTTTTTATTCTGCTTGTAAATTATCCTATTCAAATACACCTTTAAACGCCTATGTGTGTATGGCCACATAGGCTAACATAGAGGTGTGTTTATCACAGGCATTAAAAAAGGAAAAGAAGGGGAAAAAAAAACCAGAGGATGCCTTTTTAGGAAGAAACGTCGGGACAGGCTCTGCTGATGTCACTGCGTCATTTGATTTTATCTACATGCTTTTAATATCTTCTCAAATGTGAGTGTCCATTTTTTACTTCTACAATAAATGTTTCTTGTTGAAATGGTATCGCACTATGTGGCCTATTTTCTCTCCTCCTACCGATTTATTATTTGGATGAATTGCCTTTTGAGTTTGTGTCACAGCATCCTTGGTTGAACCCTACTGGCAACAATATTGTGACGGTCTTCCGCCTCATATGTCTACATTGGAAGCTGTGTATGCTGATATACTTTCCTCCCCTGGGTGTGCTACACCACAAGCTCTGTTGACTCATTGGGCGTATACCTAGTTGGGTTCAACATATCTGGTAAGCCTCTCTTTTTTATCGGTGGTGGAATACCTACAGACAACTGTTTTATTATTTACTCACCTTGGAGAGTCACTTCATCCACTGGAAACACTTTATGGACTATATATAAACTATGCACTAGCACTTTTCATCATATGTGTCACTGTTCACTATATATTTTATTGAATGACAATATTTGATTAATATTGTATATTTGTTGTATGCACCACAGTGACTCTCTGCTATCAATACATGTTTGAGTAGCAGGTGTTCACGTTTATCATATTTAGCGCTGCACTTTACCACTTCGATTAAAAAAAGAAAAGCTCAACCCCCCTAAAAGTGTTTTTTTTTTGTGTACATGAGTCCTAAAATATACCGTTCTTTTTTTGTTTTTAAAGGCACGGCTGCATTTTTTTTTTAAATCTGAAGTTCAGCTTGTCTCTGTTGTCTGGACTGGTCCTTTAACTGGTAAAACAATCTAATTTCCCCAATCTTTGAACATTTGTCTTCTATTTTTGCAATTGGCCATTTGCCACATCTAAGATGCATATATTTCCAAGAGCAACATCTGTTTTACTTTTTATGTCCATATTTAAGGCCCTTGTCTGCTGCAAAGCAGTGGCCTTCAGCCAGCCTGTGTTACAATGAAAAAGACTAGTCGTGAGTTATCTTTGCACAGGCCTCTAAATGCATCTCTAATGGGGAAACCACGCTGGACACTGAGCATTTGATCAAAATACATTACGTTCCCAAAATAGGGAAAAACCAGTACGTAAAAATCAGTCTAGTGACATTGAGTTTTATCGGCAGGTACTTGCAGGAAGCGACCACGTTTTTAGCCTAGAATTTATGAATTATATATAATTTTTTTACCCTGCCATTTGCTGTATAATTGCTAGGTTATGTGAGATGGTAAAGAAACCAAAATGTTTTTTTTTTTTTTTTTTTTATGAAGGCATCCCCATAGAGTTAGCTTCATAACTGCACTATAATTGAGTTTTATGTTTGCCAAACAAGAGCAGGGTTTATTATGACTTTCTGAAAATAAATCCTGGCGTTCAGCTGTTTCGGCTACTTAAAGGGAACTTCAGATTTTTTTTTTTCTTGGGTTAGATTTGGATCTCTGAGGATTTCTCCTAACCTGCTAAGCTTTGTTGCAGGCTAGAACTTCAGGCCTGGAAAGTCTGCATTTGCTGTTACTATAAACTATTGATCAGTGGCAGTTCTAGGATGTGCAGTAGCAAAGATTGGTGTAGGTTACTCTCATCAGGGCTGCTAATGACTGCATACCGGTATATGGCACGACATCAATCAATCCCTTTTTCTGACAATCTGATAATTTTCTTGTACCATGTGCAAGTCCTTTTTGGATACTTCGCTATCAAGTTTTTCTTTTTCTATTTAGTTTGAATCAAAAATAAATGGACCGGATTGCTTGGAAAGCTATGGAGTTACAGTACATTTTCCGTTGACTATTTTTGCTTAATTCTGTCTCTTGGAGTAGTGGTCTCCAAACTGCGGCCCAGGGGCCAGATGTGGCACTTTGCTAGGTTTTATCCAGCCCTTGGGGCACTATTTCATTCACTGATGCCAGCAGTGGAGCATAATTCCCCCCACTTACACAAATTAAGGGACAAAATCCCTCCCAATGACACAAACAATGGGGTCCAATGATGGGGGCTCAATTCATCCCAATGACACCAGTGATGGGGGCTCAATTCCTCCCAATGACACCAGTGATGGGGGCTCAATTCCTCCCACTGACACCAATGATGGGACACAATTCTTCTCAATGACACCAAAGATGGGGCACTATTCCTTCCACTGACACCAAAGATGGGGCATTGTATTTTCCCACCAACATCGGGACCTTTTCTACCCCCAATGGCCACAGTCCAGCCCCCCTAATGTTTGAAGCACTGTAAACTGGCCCTTTGTTTCGAAAGTTTGGAGACCCTGTCTTGGAGTATGAAAAAAGTATTTATCTTATCGTCCATGGACCGACACGGCTCTCATACTGATTACATGTGGGTATATGTCCCTGCTTGCAGGAGAAGACCTAGGCAAAATGTTAGATGTTAAAACATTCTAGAACAAGCCAGAGCCGAACAGCCCCACCCAGGGGGGCGGTCCCTCCGGACATTACCCTCCCACCTGCAGCTAGTAGCCTCAGTTTTTTTTCTGCCTAGCAGGAGAAGATTTTTGCTTTTAAATTTTATTCCTTTGGGAATTTTATTATTTTATTTTGAGACCTTCAATCATCTGTCGGCTGGGCAACAGGTTGGGTACACTAGTATCCTCATAGTCTTCCCTGTCCGACCATCGAGCGTGCTGATCCTCGCCTTGTGTGCGTGAGACTAAGTTCACGACATACCCCATGGCTCCAGGGGGTAGCCGGGTTGCTTTCATGCTCCCGCGGTCCTCTCAAGATTGAACAGTACCTACTGTATCTTTTGCGGTGGACCGGGCCGACAGCTACGCAGTACGACTCTGTGATAGGTCTGTCTGAAACAAGCCAGTGGGTCCCTCTTGGGATGGGTAAGTAGTCTCTCCTGCTGCAAGGTGAGTACATACTGGCTGTGTTTCTGTTTGTGGGGGGTTCTCCATGTCTCCCCCTGTTATGCTGCTCTCTGCACCCTGCTCTGGTGCTGTGCTGTGTGGGGATACTTGGGGGGTCGCTCTGCCCTGGGGGGGGTGCACCATGGCTGTTAGTGAACTTGGGAAGTGTTCTGGGGGAGTGTGTGAGGTTTATTGCGTGCTCCATTGGCGCAGTGTTTTAAATTTAAAAAGTGCGCAATCGGCGGCCATTTTGCCGCGGCTCAAAGCACAGTTATACAGGCGCCCGGCGGCCATTTTCTTGCAGCCGCGGCGCTTTCAGTTTAGTTTTCGGCCTCTAGCGGCGCTGCTGAACGGCGCGAAAAACCTCATCTCCTCACAGATTCTTCATTCTCCTCAGGCTTCATTCGCGCTACAGCGCGGCTCGTACAGCGTAACCGAGCGGTCCCTAAGGGTGGTGAGTCCTCCAGGTATCCCCTCCTCAGCCTCAGCACAGCCAGTGTTATTCACTTGGCGACACATGCACGCATTGCGCACGGTCGTTTGATTGACAGAATACGGAGCTTTTATTCCTTGCAAGGAGTTTTTTAACCAGTTTTTTAACCAGCATTTTAATATCTCAGGACTTGTTTCTTTGAGGTTCTGTATTGCATACTTTGTGAAAATAAACCCCCTTTTTTATGGATGAACGCTACACTATGGAAAGTTTTTCTTTCTCTTTTGGATTTTATCCTACTTACTGAGGAACATCCACTCTGATCTGCCAAGAGTGTGTCTACTCCAAGTTCTGGCCAGGTGTTCAATCAACGTCTCTGGAGACTCTCCCACTGTGGATGAAGCGTTCCTGCAGAATCATTCTGCCTTCCATGGAGTAAAACATCACTCTACTGAGCCTGTTTTGACCCCCCTGAGAAGGGTGGTCGCAGGCTGTCTGGTAAGCCTTCATTCTTCACCTTGGTGGCGGGATCTTTACTAAGTGTTGGAGCATTTTGCCTATGATTTTCATCGGATACCTGCACTCTGTAGAACTCTTATCTTTAAATAGAGGAGAAGATTTCATATATTTTTCACTGACACATATGAACTTTAAATTGTTTATTTGTAGTATTCACTCATGTTTTTGATACTTTTTCCCATTTTTTTCACTGTATAGCCATACACAGTTTTGCTCATCCAGCGCTACACCTTTTTGTATATTTATTATTCACTGTAATAGTGAATAAGGTCTCAGAGGGTGGCAATATGGAGTCTGGTTCACCTGCTTCTCCACACTTGTCAGAGGCAACTGGCAGTGCTCCTGCATCTGCGGTCCCTATGGACCAGTTGTCGGCAGTCCTGGAATCATTCCTGGTCAAGCTGGAAGCGGTGTGCGAATGCACGGGGGCTGTAAAGCGCCCCCTCCCCACACAATCTCCACATGGGGAGTAGTGATGAGCCGAACACCCCCGGGTTCGGTTCGCACCAGAACCCGCGAACGGACCGAAAGTTCGAACGAACATTAGAACCCTATTAAATACAATGGATGCGAACGTTCGAATTCTAAAGTGCTAATTATAACAACTATTATGCATGTTATTGTCATAAATAGGGTTTGGGAACCCGGGTTCTGCACCAGGGGACATGTATCAATGCAAAAAGAAGTTTTAAAAACGGTCGTTTTTCGGGAGCAGTCATTTTAATGATGCATAAAGTGAAAAAAAAAAAGTCAAATATTCCTTTAAATATCGTACCTGGGGGGTGTCTAAAGTATGCCTGTGAAGTGCCACGTGTTTCCCGTGTTTAGAACTGTCCCTGCACAAAATGACACTTCTAAAGGAAAAAAAAGCCATTTAAAACTGCTTGCGGCTTTAATGTAATGTCTGGTCCCGGTAATATGGATGAAATTCTTTAAGAAAAATGGCATAGCTACCCCATGACCCCCCCCCCCCCCCTACCCCAGCCCATTACCAGCCCCTTTGGGTCTTGTATGGATATTAAGGGGAACCCCGCACATAAAATAAAAAAGGCCCTATATACTCTGAACAGCCGTATACAGGCGGTGCATACAAGACAGGGACTGTAGGTTTGTTCTTATGTAGAATCTGTTTGTAATTTTGAACAGGTACATTGTTGAAGTGTAGCTCCAGCCCAAAAATCTATTTTTAAACTTTTTGGGAAACATAGGTAAGGGTTATCACCCCTGTAACATTTGTTTTGCTGTCTGTGCCCCTGTTCAGAACATTTCACCTCACTTTCCGTCCCAATGACAACTGTTTTTGAAATGTGGTGTTTTTCTTGAAACAAGGATTGCTGATAAAGCATCAGTACAGATGAGACCCCTTTCTCCCATATTTATTCTTACAGGAGAGAATTTTCCTTTCTAGGGGTAGATTTCCTCTCACTTCCTGTTGTCTTCTTTCGTTTGCAAGTAGGAGTCGTTTGTAAGTTGGATGTTTGAAAGTAGGGACCTGCCGTATATACTCTGCAGAAATAGGCCCCTTAGTTGTTGGTGTTGGCACAACACTGTAAGCACTCAGTTACTCTTGGTTGGTGCTGGAACGCCCTGCTGTCAACTATTATATCAGGAATTTTAATTACATATAATTGTTGAACAGTGGTAGTAAAAATTGGGGCTTTGATGGTGGTGCTGGTGCCACAACACTGTAAGCCCTGACAGTTACTCTTGGTGGGTGCAGCAATGGGCCCTGCTGTGAATTATTAGATCAAGAATTGTAATTACATGCCCCTTTTGAACAGGGGCTGAAAAATTGGGCCTTTCGTGGTGGTGGTGGTGGTGGCGTTGCCACAAGACTGTAAGCCCTCAGAGTTACTCTTGGTGGGTGCAGCAATGGACCCTGCTGTGAATTATTAGATGAAGAATTGTAATTGCATGCCCCTGTTGAACAGGGGCTGAAAAATTGGGCCTTAGGCACTGGTGGCACAACACTACAACCCCTCACAGATACTGTACTTGGAGCACAGCAATGAGCCCTGTTGCAAAGTATTGCTTCAAAAATTGTAATGACACGCCCCTGTTAAACAGGGGCTGAAAAATTGGGCCTTAGGCACTGGTGCCACAACACTCCAACCCCTCACAGATACTGTACTTGGAGCACAGCAATGAGCCCTATGGCAAATTATTGCTAAAAAAATTGTAATTACACGCCCCTGTAAAACAGGGGCTGAAAAATTGGGCCTTAGCCACTGGTGGCGGCACCCATAAACAAAAATGATCTTCCAAGCTATCATCATCAATCGTATCATTGAGGACTCGGAGGAGGAGGATAGCCAGTCAACATAACAGCACAGGCACTCAGCATCAGCATCAGTCTTGAAGGGATGTGACATGTTAAAATCAATTAGTCTGTTATATCAGCATCAGGTGTGTGGTAGCTGGTGGTGATCCAAGACTGGTTCATCTTGATGAAAGTCAGTCGATCAACTGAGTCGGTGGACAGGCGCACCCTGTGATCCGTGACAAATCCTCCAGCAGCACTGAATGTGCGTTCCGAAAGAACGCTGGATGCAGGACAGGCCAGTAGCTCAATTGCATACTGTGCAAGCTCTGGCCAGTGATCCATCCTCAAGACCCAGTAAGCCAGAGGATTTTCGGTGGGGAAGGTGTCCAAGTCTGACCTTGCCCCTAGATATTCCTGCACCATGTTTATCAGACGCTGGCGATGGTTGCTGGAACCGATCATACTTTGGGGCTGCGGACTAAAGAATTGTCTGAACGCATCGGTCAGACGGCCACCTTCCCCACCGCTCCTTCTTTGACTGGCCGAAGCCTCAGCAACTCGTTGTCCAGGACCAGGAGTTTGTAACCTCCCAGTCTCTGGGAACGCGTTGCACAGACCTTTCTGCAAGGCCTCCCGGAGTTGTCTCATCCTCTGCTCCCTCTGCGACGGTAACATAAGGTCCGCAACCTTACCCTTGTACCGTGGATCAAGGAGAGTGGCCAGCCAGTAATGGTCCCTCTCCTTGATCCGAAGAATACGAGGATCCTTCCGCAGACTTTGCAGGATCAGGGAGGCCATGCAGCGTAGGTTTGCTGAGGCATTCGCTCCGGAGTCCTCTGGGTCACTAAGGACGACATGATCCGCAGCCACCTCCTCCCAGCCACGTACAAGTCCACTGGTTTCTTGGGACTGTAAATCATCCCTAAAAGACTGCTGCTGATGATGCTGAGTGCCAGCCTCCACCTCCATGCTGACACAATCCTCCTCCTCCTCCTCCTCTTCCTGTGCGATGGGTGGGACAGAAGGAACACTGTCTGGGTAAAGGGGGCCTTGAGAGGCAAGGAAGTCCTCCTCTTCCTGCCTCTGTTCTGCCTCAAGTGCCCTGTCCATTATTCCACGCAGCGTGTGCTCCAACAGGTGGACAAGAGGTACAGTGTCACTGATGCATGCACTGTCACTGCTCACCATCCTCGTGGCCTCCTCAAATGGTGCCAGGACAGTGCATGCATCCCTGATCATGCCCCACTGGCGTGGAGAAAAAAAACCAAGCTCCCCTGACCCTGTCCTGGTGCCGTAGTCGCACAGGTACTCATTGATGGCCCTCTGCTGCGTGTGCAGCCGCTGCAGCATGGCCAACGTTGAGTTCCACCTGGTGGGCATGTCACATATAAGGCGGTTCTTGGGCAGGTTCAACTCCTTTTGCAGCTCAGCCAGGCGAGCACTGGCATTATAAGATCTGCGGAAATGCACACAGACTTTCCTGGCCTGCCTCAGGACATCCTGTAAGCCCGGGTACCTGCCCAAGAACCGCTGCACCACCAGGTTAAGGACGTGAGCCACACAGGGCACATGGGTCAGTTGTCCCTGTCGGAGGGCGGAGAGGAGGTTGGTGCCATTGTCGCAAACCACCATTCCTGGCTTAAGCTGGCGTGGCGTCAACCACCTCTCGGCCTGGCCCTGCAGAGCAGACAGGACCTCTGCCCCAGTGTGGCTTCTGTCCCCCAAACACACCAGCGCAAGCACGGCATGGCATCTTTTTGCCTGCGTACTTGCGTAGCCCCGTGAACGGCTACGGAGCACCGCTGGTTCATAGGACAAACCACAGGAAGAGGCCATGGAGGAAGAAGAAGAGGAGGGGGTGGAGGAGAGAGGTGTGTCACAACCAGTAGTAGCATTTTGGAGGCGTGGCGGTGGGACAACCTCCAACACTACTGCACCTTGTCCTGCATCCTTCCCAGCTGCCAAAAGAGTGACCCAATGGGCCGTGAAAGAAAGGTAACGTCCCTGTCCATGCCTGCTGGACCATGAGTCAGCGGTAATATGCACCTTACCGCTGACCGCCCTGTCCAGCGAGGCCAAGACATTGCCTTCCACATGCCGGTAGAGAGCCGGAATAGCCTTCCGTGAGAAAAAGTGGCGTTTGGGAACCTGCCACTGAAGAACCGCACATTGCACAAACTCACGGAAGGGGGCCGAGTCTACCAACTGAAAAGGCAGCAGTTGAAGCGCTAGCAATTTAGCCAAGCTAGCATTCAACCGCTGGGCATGTGGATGGCTGGGAGTGAACTTCTTTCGACGGTCCAGCAGCTGGGGCAGGGAAATTTGCCTGCTAGAATCGGACGTCGGTGTACTGCTAGCAGAGTGGCCGCAAGTACTTGGCTGTGACACACCTAATTCTACACCTTCATTCCTCTCAGTGCATGTTTCAGAGAGGACTGAAGTTATAGTGGGGTTGGAGATCCCAGCTGATGCGGTGCAAGGAGAGGTCCGCTTTGTTCTTTGGTGTGGGTCTTTCAGGTAGGCTTGCCAACGAGCTGCATGGCAGGTCAACATATGTCTGGTCAGGCATGTGGTACCCAAGCGGCTGATGTTTTGGCCACGCGATATACGCTTGAGACATATGTTGCAAACAGCAGCTGTGCGATCTGATGCACTAGCCTCAAAAAAGGCCCACACCAAAGAACTTTTTGAATGACGGGCAGAGGCAGCGCCCTGCACAGGCGGAGCTCTGCGGTGTGATTCCGTCGGTGTACTGCCCTTACGCTGGCCACCAAAGGGCATCCTGCCTCGTTGGAGATGTGCCTCCTCCTCATCCTCCTCCTCCTCCTCTCTCCTATTAGGCACCCACGTGGAGTCAGTGACCTCATCATCACCTCCCTCCTCATCACTGGAGCCAATCTGGCAGTATGCTGCAGCTGCTGGAACATGACTGCCAGATTGGTGTCCTTCTTGAGCATCCCCTCTGTCTGCTCTCACGCTACTGCCTTCCTCTAGCTGGGTTTCATCATCAGACCCTTCGAAACGCTGGGCATCCTCCTGGAGCATGTACCCAACACTGTGCTGAAACAGTTCGGGGGACTCCTCAGGAGGAGGACATGGTGGGTCTAGGGAAGGAGTGACTGATGATGAGTCTGACATTGATACCAGGGAAGAGGACGCTTTGGCAGCTGCTTTTCCAGTACCCTGAGCCTGGGTGAGAGAGGATGAGGAGGAGGAGGAGGGCTTGGTCATCCACTCTACCAAGTCTTCGGCATGATGTGGCTCAACATGTCCAGCTGCCGAAAAGAAGGACAAGCGTGTCCCATGGCCATGTGCTGATGACAATGCACCGCGTCCACGACCAGCACTGTTGCCCCCAGACACAGAGCCTGCTTGCCCTCTTTTATTGCCTCCTGACTGTCTGCCTCTCCTTGTTTGCCTTCCAGACATTCTAATAGATGGCCTGCAGGGAGATGGGAAAAAAGCAATAAGGGCTACCTTCAGGTGTCCTTCTCTGTCCCTTGAAACAAGGACTTTGACAGTGAAAGAAACTGACACACTCTCCCTACCTACAGTTTTCTGTCCCTAGAAAAAATGTTTTTTTTAAGCACAATTTAGCACAAGGAGAATTCACTCACTGTCCTTCCAGGTCCCTGGAAACAAGGACTTTGACAGTGAAAGAAACTGACACACTCTCCCTACCTACAGTTTTCTGTCCCTAGAAAAAATGTTTTTTTTAAGCACAATTTAGCACAAGGAGAATTCACTCACTGTCCTTCCAGGTCCCTGGAAACAAGGACTTTGACAGTGAAAGAAACTGACACACTCTCCCTACCTACAGTTTTCTGTCCCTAGAAAAAATGTTTTTTTTAAGCACAATTTAGCACAAGGAGAATTCACTCACTGTCCTTCCAGGTCCCTGGAAACAAGGACTTTGACAGTGAAAGAAACTGACACACTCTCCCTACCTACAGTTTTCTGTCCCTAGAAAAAATGTTTTTTTTAAGCACAATATAGCACAAGCACAAAACACACTGACACTCTCCCTACCTATCCTTCTCTTTCCCTAAACTAAAGGAATCCAGGTTAAGCAAGAAAGAAATAAAAGTCACTGTCCCTGCCTATGCTGCTCTATCCCTGCTCCGGAACACACTACACTAGGCCGCCGTGCTGGCGGCCTTTTATAGTGTGGGGCGTGTACTAAACACCCTCAGCAATAATTGGCCACAGGCATCCTGCCTGTGGCCAATCATTGCTCTCCTCGCTGCCGGCGCTGTGATTGGCCAAGCATGCGGGGTCACAGTGCATGCTTGGCCAATCACAGCGCCTGGATGACACTGCGATGGCGTAGTGCATTGTGGGCCGTTCGCGTCACTCGAATTTGGCGCGAACGGCCCAAATCGTTCGATCTTCGTCGAACGATCGAACAGCCGATGTTCGAGTCGAACGTATGTTCGACTCGAACACGAAGCTCATCCCTAATGGGGAGTGCTCTGACTTAGATATGGGCCTAGCTACTGCTGCTGAGGACCCAAGTTCTGAGGATTTTGATGTGTTTGGACAGGACATTCCTTGTGAGGAAGACCCCTGACAGGGTGCTTGTGAGTGAACTCTTTGATGCTGTGAGGGACACTCTCAAGCTGAATGTTGAGGCTGAGGAACCTCAGGTGGAAGCTATGTCCTTTGGTTCCTTTAAGCCGTTTCTTCAAAAAAGGTTTTTCCATATGTGCCTTTTTTTAATACATTCATTGACCAAGTCTGGGATAAGCCGCAGAAGACTTTGACGGTCCCACGGCGCATAGCCTTAAGGTACCCCTTTGAAGAGGACCTGGTTAAGAAGTGGGCTCACCCCCCAGTGGTCGACCCCCCGGTCGCCCGTTTGAATAAGGCTACCACGCTCCCAATGGAAGGGACTCCTGCGTTTAAGGATCCCTCTGACAGGAGGTCAGAAGTGGCATGTAGAATTATATTCACCTTATTGGGGGCCGCCTTATGCCCTATAGTGGCGGCGACACTTGTGTCTCAGACACTCACAGGCTGGGCAAAAATTTTGCACCAGACAGTGCAGGAGCATAATCTCCCTCCTGAAACCATTGTCCTGGCTCACCAACTTGTGCAGGGTTTAGTCTTCGTGTGCGATGCCACTGTGGATGCGACCCCTTTAATAACAGGGGCCTCCATTTCTGCTGTGGTGATGCGTCGCCTTATCTGGCTGAAATGCTGGTCGGCCGATCTAGCTTCCAAAAAGCTCCTGGCTGACTTGCCCTTTAAGGGCGGTAGACTGTTTGGGGCCGCTCTGGATGACATTATTAAAAATGTCAGCAGGCAAGAGCACCTTCCTTCCCCAGTCTATTAAGGGTAAGGAGCCCCACCGCAGGCCGGGCCTTTCCTTTCCGGCGAAGAAGAAGTTTTTTTCGTCAGTCAGATTCCACAGGTAAGCCCGCCCAGACTGAAAAGAATGCGGATGGGGGACAAAGACGTCCCTGGGTGCGTAAGACTACCAAGCAAGCTCCCAAGTCCACCACCGCATGAAGTCTTGCCTCTGGCCGACTCTGGGGTGGGGGGACGTCTTTGCAGGTTCTCGGTGCGGTGGACCTCCCACATCTCCGACCGGTGGGTGTGCGAGGTGGTCACCTCGGGATACAGGATAGAGTTCCACTCATGGCCCCCAGACAGGTTTTTTCCCTCGAACCTCCCTCTCCTTCCGTGCCGCCGGGCGGCCCTCTTGGGGGCCGTACAGGATTTGCTCGGGTGCGGAGTAATTGTGCCAGTTCCGTCACAAGAGAGGCTTCAGGGGTTTTACTCAAACCTGTTTGTTGTCCAGAAGAAGGACGGGGTCCGGCCAATCCTGGACCTCAAGGCCCTGAATGCCTATGTGAAGGTATTAAAATTCCGGATGGAATCCATTCGCACGGTGATTGCGACGCTCCACCAAGGGGATTTTTTGGCGTCCTGGGATATCAAGGACGCTTACTTGCACATTCCAATCTGCGCAAGCCACCAGAGGTTTCTGTGCTTTGCCATAGGCGAAGTCCACTATCAGTT
Organism: Rana muscosa; assembly: GCA_029206835.1. Classification (NCBI taxonomy): domain Eukaryota; kingdom Metazoa; phylum Chordata; class Amphibia; order Anura; family Ranidae; genus Rana; species Rana muscosa. Next base: position 267,425,383 of record CM055123.1, on the reverse strand, counting down.
CGTGGCTCTTCCCTTCGGCCTAGCATCAGCACCACGGGTTTTCACCAAAGTGCTTGCCGCGATTCTGGCTTTGCTGAGACAGCGAGGAATTGTTATCGTGGACTATCTAGACCAGGGGTGTCCAAACTTTTTTCAAAGAGGGCCAGATTTGATGAAGTGAACATGCGTGAGGGCCGACCATTTGGCCTGACATTCTTTGAACCATAAAAATTCGGTCTAAGTGTGTTCGTTCGAGCACCAATACACTGCCCAGCAAGAATTCTCTTGCCTTTGTGGCTGTGTGTGAGTAAAGAGGTGAGCTCTGTGTGTTATTTGGATATACTGTATTTTTTGGCATATAACACGCACCTTCACTTTAAGAGGGAAGTTTCAGGATTTTTTTTTTTTTTTAAATAAAGGTCTGTGAAGCAGATCCCCACTCCATCACAGATCCCCCCCCCCCCATTACAGACCCCACTCCATCACAGATCCCCCCCATTACAGACCCCACTCCATCACAGATCCCCCCCCCATTACAGACCCCACTCCATCACAGATCCCCCCCAGTACAGACCCCACTTCATCACCGATTCCCCCATCAGACCCCCACTTCATCACCGATCCCCCCCATCAGACCCCACTTCATCACCGATCCCCCCATCAGATCCCACTTCATCACAGATCCCCCCCATCAGACCCCACTTCATCACAGAACCCCCCCCCATCAGACCCCACTTCATCACAGATCCCCCCCCCATCAGACCCCACTTCATCACAAAACCCCCCCATCAGACCCCACTTCATCACAGATCCCCCCATCAGACCCCACTTCATCACAGATCCCCCACTTCATCACAGATCCCCCCCATCAGACCCCACTTCATCACAGATCCCCCCCATCAGACCCCCACTTCATTACAGATCCCCCCCATCAGACCCCCACTTCATTACAGATCCCCCCCATCAGACCCCCACTTCATTACAGATCCCCCCATCAGACCCCCACTTCATTACAGATCCCCCCATCAGACCCCCACTTCATTACAGATCCCCCCCCATCAGACCCCCACTTCATTACAGATCCCCCCCATCAGACCCCACTTCATCACAGATCCCCCCCATCAGACCCCCACTTCATCACAGATCCCCCCCATCAGACCCCACTTCATTACAGATCCCCCCCATCAGACCCTCACTTCATTACAGATCCCCCCCATCAGACCCCCACTTAATTACAGATCTCCCCATCAGACCCCACTTCATCACAGATCCCCCCCATCAGACCCCACTTCATTACAGATCCCCCCCCATCAGACCCTCACTTCATTACAGATCCCCCCCATCAGACCCCCACTTAATTACAGATCTCCCCATCAGACCCCCACTTCATCACAGATCCCCCCATCAGACCCCCACTTCATTACAGATACCCCACTTCATTACAGATCCCCCATCAGACCCCACTTCACAGTCCTCCCTCAATATTACAGAGACAGACAGCATGATTCAACGCAGCATGATTCCCCCTCCCCACACTGACTGCCTTACCTTAATCACACAAGCCGGGAAGCACGCATGGCATGGCAGGTCCAGACAAAGGGCAGGACTTTTCAAGTTAAAGGCAGGTGATTGGTTGCTGGGACCGCCCCACTGTCTAGCAACCAATCACATGCTTTGTAACTTGAAAGGTCCTGCCCTTTGTCCGTGCCTGCAACGCTTCCAGGCTTGTGTGAATAAGGTGTGTGGGGAGGGGGAGGAAGGGGGAGGAGAGATCTGCCTGCCGCGCTTCCCATGTAATGAATGATGTTAGCGGCAGGCAGGATTCGGCCCACGATACACCATTAAGATATTCCTGATATATATCTTTTGTGGCCCCGATGCTGGGAGATCATTGGGGGCCACAAAAGATATATATGTCCAGATAACAAGGCGGGCCGTTCAAAATCGGAACGCGGGCCGCAAGTGGCCCGCGGGCCGGACTTTGGACATGTCTGATCTAGACGATCTCCTTCTCAGAGCAGAAAATGGCTCAGAATTGGAGGAAAATGTGACAATAGTCAGTCAGACCCTCCGGGACTTCGGATGGGTTCTGAACACGCAGAAGTCGGCTCTAGTCCCGACTCAGCGCTTGGAGTATCTGGGTCTGATCCTGGACACTTCGGCAGCAAAGGTGTTTCTACCCTCAGAGAAGTTACTGACACTTCAGTCGGCAGTACAGGTTCTGATGTCCTGAAAATGGTCATCAATTTGCTTCTGCATGAGAGTCCTGGGACTAATGGTGGCCTCCTTTTGAGGCGGTTCCGTATGCTCAATCATACACTCGGGCATTACAGAAGGGAAATTTGTCTGTTTGGGACAAGTCCCCATTGTCTTTGGATCTTCAGATCCAGGTGAGTCACTCTGTCAAGGCGTTCCTGACGTGGTGACTGAGATCCCCGGCTCTTCGGGCCGGGAAGTCGTTCCTCCTTATCCACTGGACGGTGATCACAACGGACGCCAGCTTGACGGGCTGGAGAGGAGTGTGGGGAGTCCTGTTAGCTCAAGGGCTCTGGACTAAAGCCGAATCTCGTCTCCCAATCAACGTCCTGGAATTGCAGGCGATCAGACTGTGTCTCTCCGCATGGTCGAAGAGGCTACAGGGCCGCTCGGTCAGAATCCAATCGGACAACGCCATGGCCATGGTGTATGTCAACCATCAGGGGGGCACTCGGAGCTCGGCTGCAGCATCCGAGGTCACTCACATCCTAAGGTGGGTGGAAAGAAGCGTGCCGGTGCTGTCGGCCGTCTACATTCCGAGCGTAGAAAACTGGCAGGCGGACTATCTGAGCCGTCAGTCCCTGGACCAGGGGGAGTGGTCCTTGCATTCAGAGGTGTTTCAACTCCTTTGTCGGCGGTGGGGCACTCCGGATGTGGACCTGGTGGCGTCTCAACTCAATCGCAAGGTGTCGAGGTTTGTGGCCCGGTCCAGGGATCCCTGGGCGGATGCCTCGGACGCGTTAGTGGCCCCGTGGGGTCAGTATCGCTTGATGTATGTCTACCCTCCGCTGAAGTTGCTTCCTCGACTGCTGCGCAGGGTAGCGGCCGAGGGCATTCCGGTGATCCTCATTGCTCCGGACTGGCCTCGGCGTCATTGGTACGCTGACCTGGTTCGTCTCGTCGCGGACGTCCCTTGGTGCCTGCCCTTGAGGTAGGACCTTCTATCTCAAGGTCCTATCTTTCATCCTGCTTTTACAGTCTCTGGCTTTAACGGCATGGCTATTGAGAGTCAGATGCTGAAAGACCGAGGCCTGTCGGATTCGGTAATTTCAACCATACTTAGAGAATGGAAGTCTTCTTCTAGGAAGATCTATCACTGTACCTGGAGAGCTTGCATCGCTATGTGCGAAGAACTAGACTGGCATCAACGGACGTACTCTGTTCCCAGAATCCTGAGGTTCTTACAGCGTGGTGTTGCTCAAAGGCTGGCTTTGAGCACTATTAAGGGTCAGATTTCAGCCTTAGCCGTTTTCTTTCAAGACCCCTAGCTGGTCATTCCTTGGTTACCACTTTTGTGCAGGGGGTACGCCAAGTGGTTCCACCTGCCAAGCCCCCACTCCCTCCTTGGGATCTGAACTTGGTGCTTTCAGTTCTTCAGGAATCTCCTTTTGAGAATATAAGAGATATTCCTCTTTTAACTTTGTCCCAGAAGGTGGCTTTTTTAGTGGCCATCACTTCTGTTAGACGGGTGTCTGAATTGGCGGTTCTGTCATGCAAGTCGCCTTACCTGGTCCTCCATAAGGATAAGGCGGTATTGCGACCGCGACCGTCTTTCCTTCCTAAGGTGGTTTCGGCTTTTCACCTTAATTCCGTCCTTGTGCCCTCACCCATCGCATCCTCGAGAGTTTGCGCTTCACAATTTGGATGTGGGGCGTGCCTTAGGGGTATACCTGGCGGCTACTGCTTCTATTCGGAAGTCTGATTCGCTGTTTGTATCTGTCTCTGGTCCGAAACAGGGCCAAGCGGTGTCGTCTGCCACCATTTCTAGGTGGATCAGACAGACTGTTATACAGGCCTATGCCATTAGGGGATGGGCGCCCCCTTTCCTGGTCACGGCGCATTCCACCAGCGCAATCGGTGCTTCCTGGGCTTTCCGACATCAAGCGTCGGTTGCACAAGTGTGCAAGGCGGCGACCTGGTCGTCCATTCATACCTTTTCTAAATTCTACAAGGTTGATGTGGCTGCATCTTCGGATGCTTCCTTCGGCCGCAAAGTGTTGCAGGCCGCTGTTTAATGTTGCAACTCCTCTGTTGAGGAGCTCTGCTGGTTTGGAGTGAAGTTTTGGTAGTTCCTTACTTTTTTGCTCCCACCCTTTTTTCTTATACTGCTTTGGGACGTCCCACATGTAATCAGTATGAGAGCTGTGTCGGTCCATGGACGATAAGTGAAAATAGGATTTTTGTACTCACCGTAAAATCTGTTTCTCTGACGTCCATGGACCGACACAGCACCCACCCTTCCTTTTAAGGTTTGTACTGCTTTGTTACGAACTGAGGCTGCTAGCTGCAGGTGGGAGGGTAATGTCCGGAGGGACCGCCCCCCTGGGCGGGGCTGTTTGGCTCTGGCTTGTTCTAGAATGTTTAACATCTAACATTCTGCCTAGGTCTTCTCCTGCAAGCAGGGACATATACCCACATGTAATCAGTATGAGAGCTGTGTCGGTCCATGGACGTCGGAGAAACTGATTTTACGGTGAGTACAAAAATCCTATTATTAAATCACAATGTTTAGACTGCGCCACAGACTTCAATGAATCTGAACCTTTAAACCAAAAATAAATAAATCAAAAAACAGCTGCTGTTCTAATTTTGATAAAACCTCAAATCTCAATAATGTTAGAAAATGAGCTGCTCTAATCCATATATACCTCTTAGGGTATCACACCTGAGCGATTTTCTGCTTGAAGCTTGTAGCTCTAAAATGCTCAACAAGCCAAATCCTTTTCAGTTCAATAGCCAAAGTTCACAAATGAGTGTTCTGTCATTTGAAGCAAAACGCCTGTTGCTCAAAAAAGTACATGAGCTTCTTTTTGCCAGATCACAAGCGTTTTTGGCCCTATAGACTTCAATAGAAACGCCTGACTTGAGCGTTTTATTGCAAATTTTCTGCTCCACCCCTAGTTTCCTCTCCCTTTCCTCCCCCTAGTGCTTTCTATTGGCTAAACAAATACACCTGAAGCTATAAATCGCTTGTAAAAAGCTGTAAAAGTGCTTTAAAAAATGCCTGAAAAACTCCAGTAAATCGCTATTCTCAGGTGTGTATGAAGCCTAATGCTGTGCTCACACCTAACACAAGTATACAAATGTCTAATTGAATACAATGTGCAAAAATGATTGCAGGAAATATGCAAAAAATAATACTGATAAATTCATATACAATAAAGTTCTAGTGCAATAAACTTGTGCTGTCGAATATGTTCACATAAATGTGCAAAAGTGCTCATGCAAAGATACAAAAAGAGTCCATATATTTCATTTACCGTTATCACTAGGTCAACTCACCAGGACTAAATGCTGGTCTATGGACTTGTTTCATCGGAAATTACAATCGTGTGTGGGCCCCATCAGACTTTTTTCCATCGGTGTCAAAAAATAGAACATGTTTTAAATTTTTCCGATGGGGAAAAAAAACTGATAGGAAATTCCGATCGTCTGTGTGGAACTCCATCGGAGAAAAATCCACGCATGCTCAGACTAAATTAGGAGACGGGAGCGCTCGTCCTGGTAAAACTAGCGTTCGTAATGGAGATGGCACATTTGGCATGCTGTAACGGATTGAAAAGCGCGAATCGGCTAACGCCAAACTTTTTCTAACACGCAGTAACACGAAATCAGCAAAAGCAGCCCAAAGGGTGGCGCCGTTGGATTTGAACTTCCCCTTTTTATAGTGACGTCGTACGTGTTGTACATCACCGCGTTTTGGACGGTTGGAATTTTGTCTGATTGGGTGTATGCAAGAGAACTTTGAACGGAATTCCGACAAAAAATTTCATCTGATTTTAGCCCATCGGAATTCCGATCGTGTGTACAGGGCATAATTATAAACCAGCTACTGCACATTCCACTATCAAAAGGTCCACTCTGTGGCTGCTGTTTCCACTCCAAAAAAGACTCTTAACAGTAGTCACTCTCATGTAGTCCACCATCACATACAGGAGGAGGACCAAAAAAGAAGCTTCCGTAATGTCTAATCATTTAAAACAGTACTTTTATTTAACAAAAGGATTACCTAAAAAAACTTGGATTTTAAGGACAATATAATGAATTCAAAAAAGTTATATAAAAATATATTTATTACAAAGATTGTCATAGAAAAAGGTCACATATAAATCACACAAATTGATGAGAGATTAAAAAAATAGAAATGCATGAGCATATACACTACAATATGGTAACTGCAAAACAACCCCCAAGAAGAAATCATGTGAGTTCCTGGAGATGTCAAGCTGCTAATTCCGGCGCATTTCGAAAGTGTGAATTTATAATATATCTTCTTCAGGGACTGCAGCATCTCTGAAATTGCAGAATACAATTGTCAGTGGAGTACATTCATAGTATATTGCAACATTAAAGACCGTGACGTATCTCCCATCAAGGCCTGAAAAACATTGCCGTTTTGTTGTACATTAATTGTGAGGCAACTTGCATGTCCATGGATTTTCTCAGGAGAAACCAATCCATTGATTCTGGACATTCACCAAGGTCCACCAATTCTTCCACAGCATGAGGAGTCCAAGAATGAAAAATTCAATTTTGGATCGCAAGAAATCTCCTCCCACAACTATGTGGGGGAGAGAGGAAAAAAAGACCTATGAAAGAGAAATTGGATGATAAATGACCAGAAATTAAAAGAAGGGGGTCATGACCATTCAAAACGTGTAATAGGACCCTCCCTGGTACCCACAGGGACCCCTTTTGAGAAAGCTCCATCAAACCCAACCCAAGTGGGAAAAATGTTAGCTCTCCATAATAGCCTCTGCACAAAACCAGACAGCTACGGGGAAGGGACCCAAACCCTGGAGCTAAAATATATATATATATATATATATATATATATATATATATATAACAAAACAAAAATTGCTCTGTAAACGTAATCCTTGCGGTCTTGAAGAAAAAACCTCCCACCAACCAACAAGTGGTTGGAAAGAGGAACAGCAATCAGAGAATCAATACTGAAGTAACAGGGAAAAGGTAAATTTTCTGAAAACTTCCAAGGTATGTCCAGAGGGAGCTGGCATTCATGGAGTCCCGGCGTTGTCCATTAAATAGCCCCAAAAGCGCGCCAAAAGTGCCGCGATTGGGCATCACCCATGCGTCATCACAGAGGCCGCCCAATGTTATTAGAACTGCCCCAAAAAATAAATCAAGATAGATGTGACCGCGCCGACGCGGCCGCGTGTGTATGCAAGCCTTGCCCGGAAGTGACGCGAGGTAAAGAACCGGAAGCGGAAGGACACCAGGTGACGCGTCATGCGGGAGCACGCAGCCCAGTCTGCTGCACCATTCAACAACCGAAAGAGACCTAAAAGGCTCAGTCGGCATTGAAATGTACATAGATGGTACCAAATCTGCGGAGGTACATGGTGTTCCAGCTGCCAACGTAAATAACGTGGAAACAGAACATCCATGAGAGATGGAAAAAGAATCCAAAAATTACCACTCTCAAAAGGGGGAAAAAGATGCAATGATTCCCAAAGGGAAACATCGAAGTGGGCTATGTCAGAAAACCAAAAAGCACACAAATAAATAAACGCTGCCAAAATTGCAGAAGGTTAATATGACATAGAAAAACCTCACTCCAAATGGACAAAACAAAAAGCCCCCGACACAAAAAATTATACATGTCCCACGCGACTGCCCGAGACGGGTAGGCACAATGGGACAGAATGTATATATGGAACCTGTCAAAAGAAGAAAGAAGGGCTCTTTGTGCCAGGCATGCTGTGGTGAAATCGAACCATGGCAAAGACCCATACGAGGGGGATCCAGGTTACCCTAATAGAGGAAAAAACACAGACATGATTGCTCAACCACAATTTCAAAAATTCAAAAAATTCAAAAACAAGACCCATACAGAGAAGGTCCTGAACATATAAAATAAACTAAACCATTTATACCAGCCTTTCTCAACCTTTTTACCCCAGGGGAACCCTTAAAATAATTTTCAGATCTCGGGGAACCCCTGATAAAACCCATTTATTGGGGGTCAGTGGGAACAATGCCCCTTACTTTGGTGGTCAGTGAGAAGAATGCCCTTTTTCTTTTTCGTACATCACGGGACACAGAGCGACTTAGTCATTACTAATGGGTTATATAGTTTACCTTCAGGTGTTGGCACTGGCCAATTCCAAACCGGAAGTACCCTCCCCTATATAAGCCCCTCCCACCCGGGAGCACCTCAGTTTTTTGCCAGTGTCTAAGGTGTTGGCCAAAGAGTAACATGTGTTTTCACTGGGCTTGCGTACAGGTTCTTTTGGGCCTTAGTAAGCTGTTCCGGATCCCACCAAAAAAGCTTCATAGCTAAACGGTCGGTACCCGGGCCTTGCAGCAGAAGAGCAAGGTTTTGCCTGTAATGCTTCTCTTAGGAGGGCTGGACCCTGGGATCCAGAGCTCTGGTCATACCCACGACCAAGACGCTGTCTGTGCAGGGTGCTATACAGGTCCAGGGGAGTGGAATCCTTGGGAACCCGGTCCCTGAAGGTTTAATTACAATGCCTGCCGTGATAGGTGAAGTTTGGACTTTTGTGGACCAAACAAAGTCCTGCGGCGGGGATCAGGTAAGTGGGGGCCCTCAGGAACTTGGTTCTATTGGGGGACCCCCAAGCCTAATTTGTCTTTCTGTCTGTTACCTAACGGTATTCCCGCTAAATATCTGTGTTTGCCTATAACTACTGAAAATGTAAAATTTTAATAGTAGTCAAGAAAAAAAAAAAAAAAAACAGGGACCGCGGTACCTGTGTTAAACCACTAGAGGCCGCTGTAGTCCATTTTTCTTGTAAATGTGGATCTTTGGTTTTCTCAACTCAAAAGATCCAGGCAGCTGGTAAGTTTCTCTGAGGGAATCCACTTCCTCTGCCCTGTTGCTGCGTTCATCCACCGCACAGGCCCTCCGGCAAAAAGGGCCCTGGCTCCTAGTCCTCTGTTGGTTTTCGAAAAGGGCGCCATTGGCGCACGGGCGCGCGCGCGGGCGCGTGCACGCGCCTCCTATGAAAAAAAAGGGGCGGGGCGGGTGGATGACGCTCGATGCGCGCCGCGGCGCTTCTGCGCATGTGCGGGCGTCCCAGCATGGTTAAAAGACACAGTACAAGTGTCAGCTGCATGCAAACAGAGCTAGCAACAAACAGTGGCACACAGAGGCGGTCGATGCAGGCATCCCCATAGAAAGGCACTTTAGTGGACACCAGCTGGTATATAGCAGCACCTGTGTTAGACTATTACCAGCAAAAATTGGTGTATGACGACGGGAATACCTCAGCTTTGTGCTTAAGGGATATGTCGTCCAGACGCTCCGGAAATAGATCTTCCAGGAAGCCAAAGGGGTCTCCATCGGGCTCTGAGGATATTGGGCATGCTTGCACTGCACCAATCTCCCCTGAGAATGCAGAGGTCAGTAGCCGTAGAAACCCCGCAGGAATGCCTGGTGCTGCGGCTGTCCCCAGTCCACCAGCTCCTGTATATATAACAGAGGAGGTTTTATCCTCAACTCTGGGAGGATTGGAAGAGAGATTAACAGCATTGATCGCTGCTTCCCTGTCACAGGAAAAGCGCGTCCGATCTCCGTCTCCTCCTTCAGAGTGCCTGTTAGTGGAGGAACAGCCCCACACAGAGATCGACCTACCTGAAGGGGATCAGGATGAGGTTGATTCACTTATAGAGGAATCAACAGTGGAAGAACCTTTCTCAGCTTCTCAGGCTGAAAGATTATGGGTTCAGTCTCTGACTAACATGGTCCGATCAGCATTTAAAATGCCTCTGGCGGAACCACCATCCACTACGGTTTCCTCGCTGGGGTCGCTAAAAGCTCCCCAGGCGGTCTGTTCCTTCCCAATCCACCCTTTATTAGAAGGGCTTATTTACCAGGATTGGGAGCATCCTGATAAAATATTTGCTCCCCCCAAGAGATTTCCGGTGATCTATCCCATGGAGGATAAGTTCATAAGAAAATGGAGGGTCCCTATAGTGGACGCAGCCATCTCTTCTGTTAACAAATCACTGACATGTCCAGTAGATAATGTTCCAATGTTCAAAGACCCAATAGATAAAAAATTGGAGTCTTTACTAAAATCTGCTTTCTCTACAGCAAGTATGGTGACACAACCTGCGGTAGCAGCGATTGGAGTCTGCCAAGCAGTGAAAGATCAGTTGAAACAAGTCTTAAGGGACTTACCAGATCAGCAGGCTCATGCCCTAGCTGACCTGCCTAGAGCCTTGTGTTTTGCGGTGGACGCCATAAAGGATACAATCCAACAGGCCTCCCGCTTTACGCTGTCTATAGTACATATGCGTAGGCTTCTGTGGCTCAAAAACTGGTCTGCTGAAGCTCCCTGTAAAAAACTGCTGGTTAGCTTCCCATTTCATGGAGAACGCTTATTTGGAGAAGATCTGGACAAATATATCCAGAAAATTTCTGCCGGTAAAAGTTCACTCTTACCGGTTAAGAACAAGGGTAGAAGTCCTTCTTTTAAGAGGCCTACCTCTCCAGTCCCGGGCACATATGGGGACGTGAGGCCCATATTAAATCTAAAAAGGGCTAAACAAGTTCCTAAATATCAGGACCTTTCGGAGGGAGTCGATCCGATCAGTGGCCACCGCCCTACAAGGGCAGGAATGGCTAGCCTCGATCGACATAAGGGATGCTTATCTGCATATTCCCATCTTTCCGGCCCATCAGAAATTTCTACGCTTTGCAGTAGAAGGGCGCCATTTTCAGTTCAGAGCCTTACCTTTCGGTCTGGCCACAGCACCACGAGTGTTCACAAAAATTCTGGCCCCATTATTGGCCAATCTAAGAACACAGGGTGTAACGATAATGGCATATCTAGACGACCTGCTACTAATAGACCACTCAGTGGAAAAGCTGGAAGTAGCTATTCACAAGACAATCGAGTATCTGGAATATCACGGTTGGATTATCAACCGGGACAAGTCAGCTCTAAGACCAGTCAAAAGTCTGGAATACTTAGGGCTAAGGCTGGATTCAAATCAGAGAAAGATTTTCTTACCTCCAGAGAAGGTGTCGTCTTTAAGAAATTTGACCCACTTAGTGGGTACAAAAAGAAAACCATCCATACGTCTCTGCATGAGGCTGCTGGGAAAGATGGTGGCTTCATTCGAAGCGGTACCCTACGGTCAATTCCATTCAAGGAATTTGCAAAGGGCCATACTGTCAGCCTGGAACAAAAAAGTTCAGGCTTTAGACTTACCAATGTCCCTGTCCCCTTCCGTTCGCAAGAGCCTCCATTGGTGGTTGGTGCCCCAGAATCTGGAAAGAGGGAAACCCTTCAGTCCGGTTTCTTGGAAGGTGGTCACTACAGATGCCAGCCTCATCGGCTGGGGGGCAGTGCTGGAGCAATGGTCTCTCCAGGGCAGGTGGTCAGAAGCAGAAAAGGCCCTGCCCATCAATCTCTTAGAGATACGAGCAGCCCGGTATGCCCTAGTAGCATGGACATCCAAACTCCAGGGGTCCCCTGTCAGAATTCAATCAGACAATGCCACGGCAGTGGCATATATCAATCATCAGGGTGGCACCAAAAGTCGTGCAGCCCAGAAGGAAGCAAATTGCATCCTGGAGTGGGCAGAAAGATATGTCCCAGCCATATCCGCGGTTTTCATCCCAGGAGTGGAAAATTGGAGAGCGGACTTTCTAAGTCGCCAACAATTATGCCCGGGGGAATGGTCTCTTCACCCCGAGGTTTTCCAGGCAATATGCCAGCGGTGGGGAACACCGGATGTAGATCTGCTAGCATCCAGATTCAACGCAAAGGTGGACAGGTTTGTGTCTCGCACAAGGGATCCCCTAGCTTGCGGCTCGGATGCCCTAGTGTTCCCTTGGGATCGGTTCAAGCTGATATATGCATTCCCACCGCCACAATTGTTACCACGATTACTCCGCAGAATCAGGGTAGAAAAGAAACCAGTGATTCTGGTGGCTCCAGCGTGGCCCCGAAGGGCATGGTACGCGGAGATTGTAAAAATGTCAGTGAGGAGTCCTTGGACCCTCCCACTTCGTCCGGACCTGCTGTCGCAAGGACCGATATACCACCCTTCCTTACCAGCCCTAGGTTTGACGGCCTGGCTATTGAAGCCCACATTCTGAAGAAGAGAGGGCTCTCTAATTCTGTGGTATCTACCATGATCAATGCCAGGAAACCGGTATCCAGGCAGATCTATTATAGGATCTGGAAAGCGTACATTACGTGGTGTGAGACCAAGAAATGGCATCCACGTAAGTACATGATAGGGAGGATTCTGGACTTCCTACAGTGGGCTGTAGATAGGAAGCTGGCCTTGAGTACTATCAAGGGTCAGATTTCGGCCTTGTCAATATTTTTTCAAAGGCCCTTGGCTTCGCATTCACTAGTCAAAGCCTTTATACAAGGAGTGATGCGTATTAGCCCTCCGGTTAGTATTCCCATATGTCCTTGGGACTTAAACCTGGTTCTGTCGGTTCTACAGAAACAACCGTTTGAACCATTACAACACATTTCCTTGGTTCTTCTCACCAGGAAATTGGTTTTCTTAGTAGCCATTTGTTCGGCTAAAAGAGTGTCGGAATTAGCAGCTATGTCCTGTAAGGAGCCATATCTGGTTGTCCATAAGGACAGAGTAGTATTACGTCCTCATCCAGCCTTTCTTCCTAAGGTGGTATCGAGGTTTCATTTGAACCAAGATGTGGTTCTTCCTTCTTTTTTCCCCAAACCTAGCTCAGTAGAGGAAAAGTTATTACATTCTTTGGATGTGGTAAGAGCAGTTAAAGCTTATCTAAAAGCCACTGCTCAGATTCGCAGAACGGATTCTTTGTTTGTTCTGCCGGAAGGCCCCAGAAGGGGTCAGGCAGCATCAAAATCTACTTTAGCCAAGTGGATTCGACAGGTCATAATACAAGCCTATGGCTTGAGAAAGAGACCGCCTCCGTTCAAAGTTAGGGCGCACTCCACAAGAGCGGTTGGAACTTCATGGGCAGTGCATCACCAGGCCTCCCTGGCTCAAGTATGTAAGGCCGCAACATGGTCTTCGGTACACACGTTTACTAGATTCTATCAGGTAGACGTTAGAAGTCAGGAGGATGTCGCCTTTGGGCGCAGTGTGTTGCAGGCCGCAAAAGATCCTCATGCCTGATGGCGCCCAGCTTATGTACCCCCCCCTCATTTGGCATTGCTTTGGGACGTCCCATTAGTAATGACTAAGTCGCTCTGTGTCCCGTGATGTACGAAAAAGAAAAAGGGATTTTTATAACAGCTTACCTGTAAAATCCTTTTCTTGGAGTACATCACGGGACACAGAGCTCCCACCCCTCTTTTTGGGACACTTATTGCTTGGCTACAAAACTGAGGTGCTCCCGGGTGGGAGGGGCTTATATAGGGGAGGGTACTTCCGGTTTGGAATTGGCCAGTGCCAACACCTGAAGGTAAACTATATAACCCATTAGTAATGACTAAGTCGCTCTGTGTCCCGTGATGTACTCCAAGAAAAGGATTTTACAGGTAAGCTGTTATAAAAATCCCTTTTTTACAGTGGTGGTAAGAATGGCCCCCTTTACAGAGAGCTATAAAGATCATTGGTGTCATATCACTGGCTCCTCCAAATGGAATTGGCTCAGAACTATGTAGGCACCATCAAACAGGAGGTAAATCAGCCACAGCTCAAGGAACCCCTAGCCACCTCTGGAGGAACCCTAGGGTTCCACGGAACCCTGGTTGAGAATGGCTGGCTGATTTATACAGTTCATACAAATAACCCCTCATACTATTTCTAAAAATATGTCACGATACATAAGCGTAACACAGAAGGACGAGATGTCAAGAGATAAATCTCAGAGGAAAATAAAAATACAAATATCCCTAGCAAGATGGAATGGCCATGAGACAAACATACATATAGGATTTTTTCAGTCTGTTTTGCCAGAGCTAAAACCGTCTAAAAATGGCCTGAAACTTTCTGCCTCATTTAATCCTGGAGGTGTGGTGGCATCAAGGTGCTTGATCCACCTCATTTCACGTTGTAATAACGTCTTGTTCCAGTCACCACCCCGTTTAGGGATGTGTACCCTGTCTAAGACAGTAAAATTAACTGATGGCATTCTGTAACCATGTCTTTTGGCCACGTGTCTTCTCAATGGGAGATAAAGGTTGCAGATCTTCATGCTTGCCAAGTGTTTGCCAACGCGTTGGCCCAACTCTTGGTGCGTCTTCCCAACATAGAACCCTCCACACTGGCATTGCAATAAATAAACCACTCGCTGCGTTTTACAATTCGTAAAGTGTTTACGGTGGAAACGTTCTCCGTTGGGCAATCTCAAAGACGTTCTCTGGCCAATCACTGCACAAAAAGAACATGCTCCACAGGGGTAGGTGCCCCAGATTGTACAGGGGTCTTCTCTCTGATCCCCCCTGTACTCACTTTGCGTAAGCATCTCACCCAAAGATCCTGCCCTTCTAAATGTTATTTGAGGATTGAGTCACCAAACCCGTAAGGGATGGCTCTTCAGTGAGTATGGCCCAGTGCCTGGACAAGATTTTACGTATTCTATCATGTTTGTTGGAAAAACGCAAAATAATTCTTGTAGCATCATCATTTTTTCGGACTTTCTATTTGAAGATTAAGTCGTGTCTGTCTAGATTTTTGACCCGGTTGAAAGCTTTTATTAAAGAAGATTTTGTATAACCCCTAATGAGTAGTCTGCTAGTTAGTTCATCGGCCTCTAGCTGAAAGTCCTCTGCAGTCGTACAGTTGCGTTTCAGTTGCAAAAATTTACAGTATGGTATAGATCTTTCTTTTACAAAAAAGTTTTATTGTCATATAAACCAACAGTACAGGTTTACAATAGAGTGTTATAGCATGTAATATACATGGCAAATCCGGGCTTGAAGTCCTCACCTGCAGAGAGGAGGCATGAGTCGTGGTCTTATGCTATACACAAATATAAAGGAGAAATGTGAACAATCATTAGGACCAGATGGTCCAGGACCCGGATCATGCCCGGCTGTCTGTAAACCTGTAGAGTGAGTGAACAACACACAACAATAGAACCTGATAGTTAGCATCCTCAAGAAAGGATATGAAGGGTTAACAGCAAAATAAGAGCCTAAAAAAGAATAGAAAGAGAGGGGAAAAAAGGAAAAAAAAGATGGAGCAGAACAAGAAGAGCGATAGGATGTGAAGAAGGAGAGAAAGAAGAGGGAAGTAGGAGGTCCACGGGGTGTGCGCAAGGGGAGTCTTAAAGTGATGGTAATGTAGCGTCAAACCTAGAAGGGTGGTAGTATGTGACCCAAGGTTGCCAGACTTTAAGAAACTTGTCATGCGTATCCAAAAGGATTGCCGTTAGTTTCTCATTAACCATGACATCGTTCAGGCGGTTTTTGACTGCCTCAAAGCTGAGTGCGGGGGTTTTCCATGCTCTCGCAATTGTCAACCTAGTTGCAGTAAAAAGATGCTGGGCTAGTTGCCTTTCTGGACGCAGTAGTTCCACGATGGGCTTACCAAGGAGAGCTACATAAGGGTCCCTCTTGATATTAATCTGAAATAGATTGCGGATGAGAGTAAATACCCTAATCCACAGTCTGCACGCCCGCGGGCATGACCACCAAATATGTGCCATGGAGCCCTCCTGAGAACACCCTCTAAAACAAAGCGGAGAATAATTTGGAATAAAGCGAGCCAGTCTCGCCGGTGTGTAGTACCACCTATACCATACCTTATAGGCATTTTCCAAGATTAACACATTACGTGAGCATTTGGACAGAGTTAGTGTCATCGCCTGCCAGTCCGCAGGGTCCAACTGCTTCCCCAACTCTTTCTCCCATTGTAGGTGGTAAGGCCTCAATGGGGGCCTCCTAGTAGATATCACAGCCGAATATATCAGTGATATTAGGCCCGGTGAGTGGGGCCTGGCTCTACAAAGGCTCTCAAAGGGGGTCAAAGTATAAGGGGTAGATTGAGACTTAATAAGACTCTGAAGAAAATGGCGAAGTTGTAAATAGCGATAGTGCTCTCGCAAGGGAATACCGTGAGAGGAGCGTAAGGCGTCAAATGCCAAAATCCTAGTCAGCCGTAACAGTGAGTGCACATCTGTGAACCCATTCGTGGTCCACCATGAGAATTGGGAGGCATTGTCACAACCTGGAGGGAATAGTGGGCAGTATAAGAGTTGCAAGAGTGGGAGGTGAGAAGAGATCAACCCCGCAGAGTATTTTACCGAGTCCCATATTCGCAGGGAGTGGGCCAAGCAAGGTCCCAAAACCGCCGGACGGTGCACAGGAGGAAGCCAGGGCAATGAGGAGATTGGAATAGGGTCGATGTCGACCAGGTCAAGCATAGCCCAAAGCGGGAGCTGATAGGTCTTATGAAGACACGAAAGTGGGGCTATGTTAGCGGCTATGTAATAGGCCCGTAAATTGGGTACCGAAAGACCACCATTAATTCGCTTAGCAAATAAAACCTGTTTGCTGATTCAGGGGTGGGTCGAACCCCATATAAATTGCATAATTCTACGCTGATGTATGCAGAGGATATGTGGGGGAACCCGAACAGGCAAGACACGAAAAAGTACAGTAGTTTAGGGAGATAGGACATACGAACAGCTGTTATTCTGCCGAACCAGGACAAAGGCAAATGAGACCAAGACAACAGCATATCCGTTAGTCTTTTGAACAAGGGCGGAAAGTTGGCCTGGTACAATCCGGAGTACATAGGGGTGAGGTGGATTCCCAAATAGGGTAACGAGGAGACCCACTGGAAGGAGAACGCTGACTGTAGATCCCCCAACAAACCAGGAGAGAGGTTAACCGACAATGCTTTTGATTTGGAGGGATTAACCCGGAGCCCCGAAAGGGCAGCAAAGGTGTCCAAAAGGGATTGTAAATTTGGTAAAGAAATTCTGGGGGAGGTCAAAGTAAGAAGGATATCATCGGCAAATAGGGAAACTTTATGGGGGCAACCCGCTATTTCGATGCCTCGTATGTCGGGATGCGAACGAATCGCCTCCGCCAGGGGTTCCAGAGCCAATACAAAAAGAAGAGGCGATAGGGGGCATCCCTGGCGGGTGCCCCTCTTGATATTAAAAAGAGGAGACTCGAACCCATAATACTTAATTTTTGCCCGGGGGGAGTCATATAAGGCAGACATCCAGTGCATAAACGAAGACCCGAAGCCATAATGCCGAAGAACTGACATGAGGTAAGGCCACGACAGAGTGTCAAAGGCCTTGTGGACGTCCAGGGACAAAAACATAGTTTCCAGCGAGCGGGTATGGGCTATATGTTGGAGTTGCAATATACGTCGAATAGCATCACCAGCCTGCCTCTGAGGTATGAAACCGACCTGGTCTTTCCCGATTAACCGAGGGAGAAAAGAGTTTAGGCGATTAGCCAGAATTTTGGTCAAAATTTTCATATCGATATTGATTAGAGAGATAGGCCTAAAGTTGGCCCAAGAGGAGTGGTCTCGATCTGGCTTATGAATCATCACTATGTTAGCCATTAAGAGGTCCGGGGTAAAGGAGCGACCATTTTTAACAGAGTTATACATGGCCGTTAAATGCGGAGCTACCACAGCGGCCAACTTCCTGTAGTAAAGTGCCGTAAAGCCATCCGGCCCCGGTCGCTTTCCTACTTTTAGATCTTTTATACCTTGGAGGACCTCCGAGACTTGTATGTCCCGGTCCATAAGGGTAACATGCGCGTCCGTCAAGGTCGGGAGAGGGAGACGGCTGAGGAAATCAGCAGTGTCGTGAGCATTAAACTGCTCTGGGTCTGAGTATAATTTAGTAAGGCGGAAACTAAACTCCTCCAATACGCGCAATGGGTTTACCCGTAAGGACATTGTGCCGGTTGCGCAATGTGATGGGGGCGGGTTTAGGAGCGAAATCCGGAGTCTGTTGGCCAGCTTTCGATTTGGCTTGTTCGCCCTGGTATACCATCTCTGGCGGGACCACCGTAAGATACGTTCAGCCCCCTCGGTGAGACTAAGATCTAGCTCCGAACCGGCCTGCTCCAAGAGTTTGCGGTTGCTAGAGGTGGGGGATTGTTTGAAAACCGCTGATAACGCCTCCAGGCGTGTCTCCAGGGCCCTTTGTTTCAGACCCCGTTCTCGCTTACGGGTCGACGCCACCCTGATAATGTGGCCACGGAGTACCGCCTTATAAGCCTCCCAAAGCGTTACAGGCGACTCTACCGAGCCTTGATTTTCGCGGAAGTAGTTCTCTGAGGCCTTGAAAATATCTTCCTGGACCTCTTTAAGCGATAAGAGCGAATCGTTCATCACCCAGGGCGAGAATTGGGGTCTGTCCAAAACAGAGTGGCAGACCACCAAAACAGAGTCGTGATCAGACCACGGAACAGCCAGGATAGAGGCCCTAACCACCATGGGAAGGTGGCGGCGTAGCATGAACATATGATCGATTCTGGAGTGAGAGTGGTGAGGGTGGGAGTAAAACGTATAGTCCTTACCCTGAGGATGGCATTCCCTCCAAAGGTCGACCAGATCATGTGATTGTAGAGAGCGAGCAAATTTTTTTGCGTCAGGGGAGGGAGCAATGTGCTCCGAGGGGTATTTATCCAACGAGGGATTCAAAACTAAATTCGAATCACCCGCAAGAAAGAGAGTACCCTTGTGGTGGGATGCTAGCAGGGTGCAGACGTGAGACAAGAAGGGTCCTGGATTAGAATTTGGTGCATAGTAGGTCATAATGGTGACCTCCTTTCCTTGGATAGTGCCTTGTAGCAATAAATATCTGCCCTCGGGGTCTGCAATCTGTCTGGTGCAACTAAATGAGACCGACTTGCGGAAAGCTATGAGCACCCCCTTTTGCTTGGTTGGAGCAGTAGCCAAAAACACCTGAGGAAACTGAGCGTCAAAGTATTTAGGGCAGGAAGTTGCCGAAAAATGGGTTTCCTGTAAGCAGGCAATGTCAATCTGTTGCTTTCTAAGATACTTAAAGACCTTCACCCTTTTCTGAGGAGAATTCATACCCTGAACATTCAGGGATAGCCAATTAAACGTCATAGTAGAACTAACAATAGATAGAAGACCATTCCCCAAAGCACACACCCTGCAAACCTAGTGGAGGGAAAAAAAAGGATAAAAGACCTGAGAGTCAAGAAGGGAGAAAGTTAAAGAAATCAGATCAAGAAAAACAAAAAGTCCGAGTAGAACTCGGAGTAAAAACATTCCAGTCATCAAGGTTGCAATTGGTAGTGGGACTGGAATCCCACTGGAGGGACGGAAGTTAGCCAAAACTCTTGTTCTGGTCAATTTCCGAGCCAAGGGGGAGCAGTGGTCCGTCGGAAACCACTCGGCTGGATTTTAAAGTAGTCTGAATATTGAGATCAACTACGGCACAGGGTAAGCAGAAAAAACAAAGAACAAACAAAAAAAAACATGTCCGATAAACCCCACCGAAATAAAGATTAAAGCAATCTTAACCAAATTTATATAACGTATCAACTTAAACTTTAAACGGTAAACTGTAGGCCATGGCCAACCTCGCGCTCCGGAGCCCCCAGTGAAAGTACGGGGAGTCCAGGACACGAAGCCGACCCACAGCAAATGCAATGCCCATGACCCGCACGCCAGGGCCATAACTGCAGTCTGTGATGAGCAGCACACACCCACGACACTAGTGGGAATATGCAGAGCAGCGCAAGGATAGTTCTCTAGAGCATCAAATCAAAAAAGTCTTCACCTGGGTTAAAAAAACAAAACAAAAAATAAATAAATAAATAAATAAATAAAAACAAAACAAAACCAAAAAAAAAAAAGGGGGGGAGGGGGGGACAATCCAGGAATAGGGGAGGGGGGGACAGGAAAGGGCTGACGAGCCCAAAGAGAATAGGGGAAGAGAAGAAAAAAAAAGGGAGGGGAGAGGGTCCAGATGTCTTATTGGTCTAGAGACAGGAATGCCCATGCGTTGCAACTGGGTCCATGCAATGAATAATCAAGAGTGAATTTTAGATTCATACTTGGTATTCAAGATAAGACTTATCCATCAGTTCAGAATAACGGGCAGGTTACCCCTTTGGAGCGTCGAAAGAGAATTAATGCTGTCCTCCCTTAGGGACATCCTGGAATCGCTGTGCTTGCAGTAATCGAAGAGCCTGGGAGCCCTGCTGAGACCTCTGCGAGGATCCGTGGGGTGACCGGGATGGTCTTGGCTGGGCCGAGGAAGACTCTGGTTGGGAGGGAGGGAGATCAAACTGCAGATCCTGAAAATGTCGCCGTAAGTCAGGCAAAGAGGAGGCATGAAACTGGCGGCCAAGGTGGTAGAAGGAGAGCTTGAAGGGGAACCCCCATCTATAACGGATGCCCCGAGCTTATAGAATCTGCAGATAAGGCTTCAGACTCCGCCTCTTGGCTATGGTGACCGGAGAGAGGTCTGCAAATAATTGGAGGGGATTACCCTGGTGGGAGAGGTCAGGGAGATCTCGTGCAGCTTGCAGGAGCCGCTCCTTTGTCCTGTAAAAGTGAAATTTAATGATAACGTCTCTGGGGGGACCCTCGGTGGGTTTGGGAGCAAGGGACCTGTGTATGCGGTCAAATTCCAAGCGCTCCGGAGGGACATCAGGCGCCAGCTCCTGAAAGAAAGCTGTGGCTGTCCCCTGCAAGTCAGTGATGTCCTTTGGGAGCCCACGGATGCGGAGGTTATCCCTGCAAGCTCTATTCTCAGAGTCCTCTAATTTATCCTGTAGGCTCAACAGTTCAGCATTCAGCCTCTCGACCTTGTCCTCGTGACCCTCCAGGACTGTTGTTGTCAAATCCATCTGCTGCTCCAATTGATTGGTGCGGTGGCCTATTTCCTTAAGCCCCCTCACCAGTTCCGCTGAGAGCTTACGGGAGGCAGAATTTATTTCATCTCGGATTATACCGCAGACCTTCTGGAGCAGGGCATCAGAGCCAGCGTCAGTGGAGCTTACCAAGTTGGAGGGGAACTGGTGCAAGCTGTCCTCAGAATGCTGAGTGGAGTCATCTGGCTCCGGAGGCTCGGGCGCCATTTTGCCCTTCCCCTTCCCTTTCCCCCCGGCAGGAGAGGCCTTCTGCTGTGAGCGGTAGCGCTGCCGGCTCCGGGGTGTATTGTACATAGGTAATATCAGGTAATGTTCGTCGTTCAGAGAGCTGGAGTGGTGGCGTCAGGGAGCAAGATGTGCCTTATTCGCCGAGTTTGTGTGGTCCGACGGCGCAAAGCAGGGAGATCAAGCTGTCATCATCCCCGACTCTGCGTGACTGCCCCTCTGGGCTGTGGGTTTAGTACATAGAAAGAGTCAGCATATGCAGCAATCTAGTTCAGGGGCCATTGCCCGGCCAGCCAAAGCACCTAGGCTTCCAGAGGCAATTTGTTGGAGGAGAGTCTATAGGATGGACTTTAGGGTGCAGCAAGATGGCCACCTTGCACATGGCTGTATCTGATCCACAGTCTGCAGGACTCAAACAGGGGGTACCGCTAAGTGTTGTGGACAGCGGGTAGCATGTGAGTAAGCACCAGTGGCTGTAATTTGAGGAATTAGGTGCGTGGCGAGACCCGAGGGATAGAAACGGGCCGTGGAGCCTCAGTAGGGTGGAGCAAGATGGCCGCCGTACAGTAGGCCAGGAACCACCAGATACCCTGCAGGCCGTCGGGGGTGAGTATCAGTCTGCGGTTAGGCTCCGGTGCACACACTGAGGGAGGGCTAAGGCCGGGATAGAGGATGTGGTGGATGATCCTTGCCCAGGAAGGACGGTAAGGCTACTAAGGCTATTGAGGGGCTTTGGGTGGATCAAGATGGCTGCCGCTCACCTCTTCACACAGAGCGCCGTCTTCAGTAGGGTGTCTCCGCCGGCTATCGACTCCTCACTGTTCTCCTCCGGGCTTGGAAGGCTGCCTCGGATGGGTTCCTGGAACGGTCGCCGTTCGTCCCGTGGCCGTGGTACTCTTGCACGGTGGATTCAGAGGCCTCGCAAGATGGCGGCGGATCACCAGGGGATGGAGCCGGCCCGGCTCGGAATGCAGGGTGTTCGGCTCACCCAGAGACCCAAGTCAGGTAGGGATCTGCTGAGGGGAAGCCCAGGAGTCAGGATGGAGGATTTGGTGGACTGGTTGTAGGGCGCTGACTTAGGATGGCTATGGATTCCGTCGGGCATAGCGGAGCTCCTCCAAAGCACGTCTATCTCCGCTCGCATCCGGACACGCCCCCCCAGTATGGTATAGATCTTTTGAGGGGTTCTGGGTGGAAACTGTCGGCATGTAGAATGGTATTGCCAGCAGTTTCCTTTCTGTATAATTTACTACCGAGTTTGCCAAGGTGATCTTTAGTGATACAAATATCCCGAAATGTATTGTTATAATCATATGACATTGTAAAAAATAAGTTAAATTCGTTACAATTCATGATTTTCAGGCATTTATTCAGGCTCTCCTCTGGGCCATTCCACACCACCAGCACATTGTCGATGTAGCGTTGCCACAGAACGATGTGCTGTGTGTATTCTGTTTTTTCCCACTCCCCCCAGGTACAGGTTGGCATATGAGGGTGCACAGCACGTCCCCATAGCCACTCCCTGTACCTGGAGGTAGTGGGAATCCTTAAACATAAACACATTGTGTTTCAAAATAAATTCAAGCATACACAATATGAAGTTATTGAATTTCCACTCAGTGGTGGATTTCTGTTTTAGGACATGATGATTGATAACGGCAATGCCACGATCATGAGGGATACTGTTGTAAAGAGATTCAACGTCGATCGTATCCAAAATTGCCGAATCAGGAATTTCCATATTATCTAGGATCTGGAGCAAATGGATGGTATCTTTGATATAGGAAGCAAGTTCCAAAACATGTGGCCTCAGGTGCTGGTCAATGACCTGGCTGATCCCCTCGGATATACTCCCATTCCCAGAGATGATGGGCCTCCCCGGGGGATTGGTCATGTCTTTGTGCACTTTTGGAAGTGCATACATGGTGGGGATACAGGGGTGATGAGTGCGTATAAAGTTCAACATATCAATGTTGATGGCACCCGACATATGACCTTCATCAGCCAAATCATAAAACTCTTGATTAAATTTATCCACCAGGGAGGTAGAAATGCGGCGATAACACTTATGATTGTTCAGTATTTTTAAGCACATCGCTTCATACATAGGGTTATCCATCAAAACGATGTTCCCACCCTTGTCAGAACCCTTATTGGTTATGTCCACATTTTCTTTTAATGACTTCAGAACCTTCTGTTGCTCAAAACTAAGATTTTTCACAGTTTTTTCTTTGCTAATCGCTCTAATCTCCTTTGTTGCTTGTTTTACAAACAAAGCCAACGCTGGATTTTGTTGGAGAGGTGGAAATTTATTAGATTTCCATTGGGAAGTTTTATTGGGACAAAAGGATAAGACTAAAAAGAGTACTTCAACTGGTGTAAGTGAATGGGATGATAAATTTAATGATGTTCAGTTGACTATCACTGGTGGGGTGGTGGTTTCCTGTGTTTTTAACCACTTCAATACAGGGCTTTTTGTACCAATTCAATACCGGGCCTATTCTAGCACTTCTCTCCTACATGTACAAATCATCATTCTTTTGCTAGAAAATTACTCAGAACCCCCAAACATTATATATGTTTTTTTAGCAGACACCCTAGGGAATAAAATGACGGTCATTGCAACTTTTTTTCTTGCACGATATTTGCGCAATAATTTTCAAACGCCTTTTTTAAAAAAAAAAAATGGTTTTGTGAATAAAAAAATAACAAAACAGTAAAGTTAGCCCAATTTTTGGGGAAAATATGAAAGATGATGTTATGCCGAGTAAATAGATACCTAACATGTCACGCTTTAAAATTGCGCACACTCATGGAATGGCGCCAAACTTCGGTACTTAAAAATCTCCATAGGCGACGCTTTATTTTTTTTTTACAGGTTACCAGGTTAGAATTACAGAGGAGGTCTAGTGCTAGAATTGTTGCACGCGCTCTAACGCACGCGGCGATATCTCACATATGTGGTTTGAACGGCGTTTACATATGTGGGCGACTTAGGTGTGCATTCGCTTCTGATCGCGAGCTACCGGGGACAGGGGCGTTTTTTTTTTTTTTTTTTTATTATTTTTTTTTTTTTTTTTTACAATTATTTAACTTTTTTTTTTTCTTTGATCACTTTTATTCCTATTACAAGGAATGCAAACATCCCTTGTAATAGGAATGTGTGTGACAGGTCCTCTTTATTGAGAGATGCAGGGTCAATAAGACCCCACATCTCTCCTCCAGGCTGGAAAGCATGAGATCAGTGAAAATTTTTTCACTGATCTCATTCTTACTAGCCACAAATTTGTTTACATTTGAGGACCCGGGCGTGACGTCATCACATCGCGCCCGGGCCTCCGACGATCATAGAGATGACTGGAGACCATCTGGTCACCAGTCATCTCTATGCTCGTCACGTGACCCCCCCAACGGCACCGGAAGATTCGCTCCGGGTCCCCGATCGCACGGGAGAGCCCGGAGAAGCATCGGATGACGGCGGGAGGGGGGGATGTCCCCTCTCGCCGCCTATAAGAACGATCAAGCGGCGGAACCGCCACTATGATCATTCTTATGGTGCACAGAATCGCCGGCACTTCAAAAGGATATCTGAATGATGCCTCTAGCTGCAGGCATCATTCAGATATCCCCCTACAAAGCCAGGACGTCATATGACGTCCACCCAGGATGGGAGATCCCATCTGTGGATGTCATTTGACTATTGCTGGGTAGGGAAGTGGTTAAAGGTGTCTGAGGTTGTGTCAAAATTATTTTGTCTAAAAAATCGTCTAATTGGGTCTGTGTTTTGGGAACAGCGCATCTTTGAGCATCTTGATATTATTGGCTTTGCCTTTGACTGTGCCTGTAGTTTTACTAGAATCCTTATTACTTCTGGATATTCTAGGTGTGCTACCATTCTTACCACCCCGAGTGATGTGCAATTGCTGTAAATCTGTGGTCATTTTCTTAGTAGTCTGATGAACTTCACCATCAGTACCTTGTTTCGAAAAGGGTCTCTTTCTTTTCCTAAATTGACGATCTGTATGCGAGGAAGCTGAGGAGGAAGCTTTGGAAAATGTATAAGAGTTAGTCATTTTTGTCATTTGATAGGCCCGATTTTTCTGTGAAGGCATTTTTGTCCCTCCAATATTTATTTTCTTTTTTTTTTTGAGAATATTTTTACCAAATTCTTTAAGATGATCTTTCAACTTGGTCTCAAGAGTATTATACCCTTCTTGGCTTTTTAAGGGTGTCAATCGGGTATATAGAGAATCAATCTCTGTCTCCAAAGTATTAAGCTGTAATTTGTACTCATTTTGTAAGAGCATCATAAGGTTCTTTGAACATTCATTCAGATGTAACTCCCAGTTTTTTTAAGATCATTAGAAATATGATCACGATTGATATTTTTCCGGATGTAACGTTCTAGAGACTGTTTATGCCAATGTAATGCCGATTTTTTTTCTCAAAGACTTGAGTGAGGCTAGAGAAAAGAGTTTAAATCCGATGTAACCTGCTCTGTGGCCTGATAGCTAGTCTGGATACTGGACATAAAATCCTCCCAATTACCCCCCAATAACTCCCCCATAGTGCTAAACTATATGTTACACAGGACAAAGGTAAGAGAAAGAAAAGAGAGAAAAATACTTTATTCCCAAATAACAGAAATCCTGTACTTGAGAACCAAAGACACTGAGATCCTCAGTAAAAATAACTGGGGATATAGGCGTCTCTATGATTCAATGAGCTAAATTGGTAGTAAAAAAAGGGGTCCATGACAGACAATGAGACTCAAAAAGAGGATTTGGGTGTCTTGTCCACCCGATTGAATATAGAAATAGACTAGACGCTCATGGACTGGCATGTATATTGCCACTATCCCTGATGCATCAACAAAAGGATTACCTAAAAAAAGTGGGCTTTTAAGGGCAATATAATGAATTCAAAAAAGTTATAAAAATATATTTATTACATATATATTTATTACAAAGATTGTCATAGAAAAAGGTCACAGAGTTTAAATCTGATGTAACCTGCTCTGTGGCCTGATAGCTAGTCTGAATACTGGACATCAAATCCTCCCAATTACCCCCCAATAAGTACCCATAGTGCTAAACTATGTTACACAGGACAAAGGTAAGAGAAAGAAAAGAGAGAAAAATACTTGAATGAATTCAAAAAAGTTATATAAAAATATATTTATTACAAAGATTGTCATAGAAAAAGGTCACATGTAAATCCCACAAATTGATGAGAAGGGGTTGGTTTTTCCTGAGGAAAATGCATGGACATGTAAATTGCCTCACAATTAATGTATAACAAGACGCCAATGTTGGTGCCAAAATGTTTAAGCCACTTTTCAGGCCTTGATGGGAGATACGTCACGGTCTTTAATGTTGTAATATACTATGAATGTACTCCACTGACAATTGTATTCTGCAAATTTCAGAGATGCTGCAGGCCCTGAAGAAGATTATATTATAATTCACACTTTCGAAACGCGTCAGCTTGGCAGCTTGACATCTCCAAGAACTCACATGATTTCTTCTTGGGGGTTGTTTTGCAGTTACCATATTGTAGTGTATATGCATTTCTATGTTTTTAATTTCTCATCAATTTGTTTGATTTACATGTGACCTTTTTCTATGACCATCTTTGTAATATATTTTTATGTAACTTTTTTGAATTCATTATATTGCCCTTAAAATCCCACTTTTTTTAAGTAATCCTTTTGTTGATGCATCAGGAATGGTGGCAATATACATGCCAGTCCATGAGAGTCTAGTCTATTTGTACTTTTATTTAAAACACATGTAATCCACCATTTCTAGGTGTCTACCCAACACTAGTACAAACTGCTCAATCGTATGGCTCTATCGCCCCAGGCTGGAGCCCCAAGCTGTGAGTGCGATTTCGGCATGAGTAGTGATGTCCGCATCCTGGGCTGGGCCAGGATGTGACCTCACCACGCACACTGACATTGCACTTGCGGTTTAGGAATCTTAGGCAAACACAGCTTGTGCAGGCTCAAAACAGATGGGAATTACACTTGCTCCATATTTAGGGAAGTACTCTTCCACCTTGCACTTGGTAATTCCAGGATGACCATATGGAAGACAAAAAGAAGCTCACATAGTGTGATACTAATCAAATAACTTTATTAGCCAACATTAAAAATATACTCACAAAAGGTCCAGAACACCAAGCACAAAAATCAAAGGGACAACTTTGTAGCTGTATTGCTGGATTGGTAGTTTAGCAGAGACCGGGAAATCTGCCAGCCACCAGCCACTCGGCTCCTCACCGCTCCCAGCTTCAGCACAAGCAGAGATCCACTACAAGGCAATCCAACTAACAGCTCCAGGCTCCACCCCTATATGTTTCGTTAACGGAGACTTCGTCAAGAGAATGTCTGCCGCTGTGGGGGCCATTTCATATACCCAGACCGATCCAGGCAGGGCTAACTGACCAAAAGCTGGCAATGTAGATTTAAATGAGGCATGATTTGAGCAGAGAGAAAAACAAATAACTATGTTCACGCTTCTGAAAGATTGGTCAGCTAACCCTTAATGGGCCTGGAAATCTCCTTTTAAAAAATAACCATCAATCCGATGCTGCATCTGTTCCCTGCAGCTTCTAATACTGGGAATAATAGAGCCATCAAAGTTCTCAGTCTTCATTCAGCAGAGAGCTGGTGACTATTGGTGTCCCTCTGTTCTGCCCTTCCAACGCTCACTGGAGCACTGAGCTGTGCAGGGGGTGGGGACAGCTAGCTCAGTCTCTCAGCAGCTCGCTGAGAGGCTGAGCCAGCTGCCAGTCCAGGCATCTGGGTGGATCCCAGCTGTAAAGGCTTAGCCCACTGGTGGCTGAAAATGGATCACAGAAGTGCAGAACGAACTGCACTCCTGTGATCCCCAGGAGAAGTATAGCCAAAGTAGCTTTGGCCATACTTCTCCTTTAATAACCACTTTACTCCCCATAGAAACTACCAGACCATGAACTGAAATATGATTACTAATAATGTATACTTAATCCTAGAGTGAGCATGTAAATATAGGAAAGTCTAATACAAGATAAATCCACATAAAACCAGCTGATTTATTACATATATACACATATGATCAAAAGTGGAATCAATAAATAAAGGCTAACATTAAAATTTATATTGATGAACACCATAAATTCAATAAAACTTTGATTGAGAAAAAAAAATTAAAAATTCAATAAAATTACCGTAGACTAAGGATCCAGATCCTCATATTAAAAGGGAAGTAAAGTTTTTTTTTTTGTTGTTTTTTTTAGGAGTGATACTTACCTTGGTGAATGCAGCATCGGTCCAATGCTGTATCTGTCCTCTGGCGCCTCTGCACTGAGAACCGAGTGATCGAATACAGACGATCACTCCATTTTTAGATCTTCCCCAGCAGAGAACTGCAGACTGTCAGTCACAGCTCTCCGCTCTGCTCCCTTCTCTCTCATTGGAGAGTTGGGCTGTGGAGGGGGTGGCCGGCGCAAGCTCTCAGTGGCTCGCTGAGAGGGTGAGTCCAGGCACCTGGCGGATCCAGACTTTATTGTGGCGATGACGCGGTGCCTGGACTGGCTCTGTGACATCAGCTGACAGTGGGCTTTAGCACGCTCTCTCCTGAAAGTGGATCGCAGGAGTTCAAAACGAACTGCACTTCTGTGATCCACGGGAGAAGGGCAGCCAAACGAGCTTTGGCTGGACTTCTCCTTTAAGCATCAATAATAAAATAATTAATGTCTAGTTCAACATTAAGGGCATTCAGTTTTAGGGTCTGCATGTTATTGATCCATCTAGACTCTTTTTTGTGATATACATCCTGCTGTATTATTCCCCCTTCAATGAAGTTTCACGATTTCAATGCCCCAAAACTGTAAGGAGCCTGGGTCTCTATTGTGTACTTCCCTGTAAGGCAATGATATATTGTGATTTTTATACCCAATTTTTATATTTTTTATATATATATATATATATATATTCAGAGATTCTTCTATGTAATGGCTTTTTTGTGCAGCCAATATACTGTACATAGTACATTCTAAGGCGTACATTCCGTGACAAATCACATGACACAAAATCATAAATATCATAAAATTTGCACATCTGTGTGGAGCAACATGTTTTTTCTCCTCTGGTTCAGCTTGTGATTTTTACAGCCTCTACACCTGCTGCAAGCATAAAAAAACCTTTATAATATAAAAAGGTGTGTTTTTTCTTAGGTGGATCTATCACATTATGGA
The DNA here is from genome assembly GCA_029206835.1 of Rana muscosa. Taxonomy (NCBI): domain Eukaryota; kingdom Metazoa; phylum Chordata; class Amphibia; order Anura; family Ranidae; genus Rana; species Rana muscosa. Next base: position 267,395,900 of record CM055123.1, on the reverse strand, counting down.
TAACCTGATCTCAGAAATTAGGTACTTTTCTACAAATAAACCCAGGATTCCTAGGATGGAGGGGTCCTAAATTATGATAATTTATTAAACTATGCCAATGTCTTAAAGTCTTCCACTTGTCTATATTAGGCATTAAAGCCTGTAATAAAACTCCTTTGAATATTTTCTGTGGATGGGAACCTCCTTTTTTTATTATAATTTTTTTGTCTTGGCATTTTGTAAACCTCAGAAATCATTTTGACCAATTTGGTACCTGAGCAGCCTTTTTCCATAAAGCTGTCCTTCAATGTGCCTGAACTAAAAAACACCTGACCCCTAGGGATATTTAACCAGCTGGGATTGTGCCCACTATTGATGGAAAGATAACTATTGTAATGTTCGGGGAACCGGCTAGATCACAGGACACAGGCTTTTCAATCCAAAAGAAGGTTTATTAAACTTAAATGGCTTTACAGCAGCAAAAACAAAAGAAATACCAGTCTAACCGACTTGTAGAGTTCAGAACTGCTACCGCAGTTTAACAGTCCTTTCTTTAGGTTGTAGGTAGCTTCCCCAGCTAGCAGGCTTCCAGGCAGGCCACTGCCATGTACATTCACAGCTTTTCACAGCCTCCACAGCTTTGCAATGTCCACCATTCACCATACACAGTCTTCACTATACTCCTTCACTCTCACAACTTCTTGTCTGTCTTAAACCACTTCCTTGGACAGGTGTGTTAACCCTTTCTGTTCCCTTTAAAGCAGGGGTCTCAAACTGGCGGCCCTCCAGCTGTTGTGAAACTACAAGTCCCATCATGCCTCTGACTGTGGAAGTCATGCTTGTAACTGTAAGCCTTGCAATGCATCATGGGACTTGTAGTTTCGCAACAGCTGGAGGGCCGCCAGTTTGAGACCCCTGCCTTAAAGGAACCACAGCCCAAAGAGAGAGGAAATATAGCATCCTTCCAGGACCCAGCCACGGCGTCCTGTACATATCCCCCCCCCTGTGCCCCAACGCCAAGGAGGTGGAGGCAACAGTGGAGCTAAAACAATGGACTCGGGAGAGGGCATCTGCGTTTTGATGCAGTCTCCCGGGCCTATGCTCCACTACAAATTTAAATTCCTGGAGCGCCAGGAACCAACGTGTAATCCTGGCATTAGTCCCTTTACCTTATCCATGTTAAAGGGGCATGGTCAGAAATCAACCTAAACTTCCTTCCCAAGAGGTAATATCTGAGGGATTCCAGAGCCCACTTAATAGCCAGTGTGACAGCAGGAAGGTAAAGTCACCTGGTTGCATCCAGGGGGGTAGATATATTTCTCCCAGATTCAGGCTTTATGCCGACTTATACAACTAGGGAGAGGGCTGGGCGTCGTGCAGGCAGGGAGTTGATGAGATCAGCTGAAGCTTGTCAGCTCGTTTAAGGCCTCTATAAAAACTCCCAGCTTCATTAGGTGTTGGCTGATGCCTGGAACCAGACCTGTGTGGACTGTCTAGGGAGAGTGAACCCCTGTGCGGTGAGACAAAGCCTGTGTGGCTATTTGTTTGGACATTGACTAAACCAGGGACTTAGGGACTAGGACAGCACCAGGCTGATCCCAGTTGTTAGTTAGGAAACCTGCATGTTTAGTCAGAGGTCAAGCTGACCAGGATTTATTTTGTTTATGTTTCTTTTTGGCTTTGTTGTGTTTTTGTCACTGTACATAGAGAAATAAACCGCACCTTTTGATTTTGAAAACCACAACCTCCGTCTGCTGGCCCTGTTTTTGTGTGGGGAGCCCAACCAGGGGGTCACACACACCCGCTACCGAGTTAACCCCCTCACACCAGACATTTTCGTTCAACTATAGCATAGTTTTTCTCCACTGGTGTCAACTTCCTACTGAGGAAGACTACTGGGTGCTCCTCACCATGAACAACCTGTGACAACACAGCTCCCAATCCTACATCGGAATCATCAGTCTGGACAACGAACTTGTTTGAAAGATTGGGTGCTATCAGGACAGGGTGTTGGCACAGTGCTGACTTGAGCTCCAAAAAGGCCTTTTCAGCATCTGCATTCCATTCCACCATGACCGATTTCCGACCCTTAGTCAGATCGGTCAATGGAGCCGCCAATGTGGCAAAGTTGGGTACGAATCTCCTGTAGTATCCCACCATGCCCAGGAATGCACGTACCTGCTTTTTTGTGAGAGGGCGGGGTCAATTCTGTATAGCCTCTAAATTGCTTAACTGAGGTTTCACCACCCCTCTACCCACAATATAGCCCAGGTATTTCACCTCCTCCATTCCCAAAGCACATTTTTCAGGGTTTATTGTAAACCCCTCCTTCCAAAGAGAGTCCAGTACTGCCTGGACTTTGGGCAAGTGTGATTCCCAGTCTCTGCTAAAAATGACGTCCAAGTACACTGAGGCATACTCCCGGTGAGGTCGTAAAATCCTATCCATTGCTCGCTGGAAAGTGGCTGGAGCAGTTTGCAGCCCAAAAGGCATTCGTTTGTACTGAAAACTCCCCTCTGGGGTAGAAAAAGCAGTTTTCTCTCTAGCAGCCTTAGTCAACGGGATTTGCCAATACCCCTTGGTAAGGTCTAATGTTGTGATCTACCTGGCTGGGCCTAGTCTCTCAATAAGCTCATCTACCCGGGGCATGGGGTAGGCATCAAACCGTGAAACCTCATTAAGTTTTTGGAAATCATTGCAGAATCGCAGAGTCCCGTTGGGCTTTGGTACCAACACAATCGGGCTTGACCACTCACTCTGCAATTCTTCAATGATCTCGAGGTCTAGCATCTTCTTCACTTCCTTTGAAACGGCCTTCCTTTGAGCCTCTGGGATGCGGTAGGGCCGGACAAAAACGTTGAATCCAGGTTCCTTGATAATATCATGTTCTATGACACTAGTTAGCCCTGGCAAGTCTGAAAACCTTTCTCTATTTCTCTGCAAGAACTTCTTTGCCTGCTGACTTTGGATTTTAGACAGGGTACTTGCTACTTGGACACTCTCCTCCCCAACCTGAGGCTCAAGTCTTGCACTAGCCAGGGAGGTCACCGGTTCCCTGTCTGTCCAGGGCTTTAACAAGTTGACATGATATATCTGATACGGTTTCCTCTTGCCTGGCTGGTGGCCTCTATAATTTACCTCTCCCACTTTTTCCACAACTTCAAAGGGACCTTGCCATCTGGCCAAGAATTTACTTTCCACAGTGGGAATTAGCACCGCTACTCGATCCCCTACTTGGAAGTGCCTTATTTTAGTAGCCCTGTTATAGACCCGTCGTTGAGCCTCCTGGGCTTTTTGCAAATGCTCTTTGACTAGTGGCATCACAGTTTGGCTCCTTTCCTGCATTTGGGAGACATATTCAAGAACACTCTTATGCTGAACAGGTTCACTTTCCCATTCCTCTTTAATAAAGTCAAGTAGTCTGCGAGGTCTCCTCCCATATACCAACTCAAAGGGCGAAAACCCCGTGGAGGCCTGGGGCACTTCCCTGATAGCAAACAGGAGAGCTGGTAACAGGCAGTCCCAGTCTTTCCCATCCTTTTCTACCACTCTCTTGAGCATAGACTTAAGGGTCTTATTAAAGCGTTCCACTAACCCGTCCGTTTGGGGATGGTAGACCGATGTGAGCAGCTGTTTAATCCGGAACAGCTTGCACACATCGGCCATAACTCTCGACATAAACGGGGGGCCCTGGTCTGTGAGTATTTCCTTGGGAAAACCAGTCCGTGTAAACAACTGGAATAATTCCCGGGCAATAGCCTTAGAGGAAGTATTCCGCAGGGGAAGCGCCTCAGGATATCGGGTGGCATAGTCAAGAATCACCAATATGTAGGAGTAACCTCGAGCCGACTTTACCAAGGGACCCACTATATCCATGGCTATCCTCTCGAACGGGACCTCAATTATGGGCAGAGGGACCAAAGGGCTCCGGAAGTGGGTCACCGGAGCGGTCAACTGACAGCTGGGACAAGAGGTACAGTATTTCTTTACCTCTGCTTTCAGACCTGGCCAGTAAAACCGGTCGGTGATCCGTGCCTCCATCTTCTCAACTCCCAGGTGTCCCCCTAACACATCGTCATGGGCCAGGTCCAGAACCTTTTGTCTATATTGTTGGGGTACCCGATACAATAACTCATTATATATTGCGAAGTGTGGCCACCGCTCATTCGCACCTGGCTCTTGGGGAACCCCATTTACTACTACAACTTGTTCCCGTGCACGGGCCAAAGTGGGGTCCTGCATCTGAGCAGTACCAAACGCCCCCTGGGGAACACCCAAATCTGGCAGGGCAGGGGTAGAGGCCACTTCCTCGTCCTCTTCCCCCAGCATTACCTGAAGTGGGGAAGGTTCTCCTCCCTCAGTGTTTTGGTAGGTCTGTGGACCACATATCTTGACATTCTCAACAGTATCAGCTCTACTTTCATCGCCATTAACCCAATCATTAGAATTTTCATCATTTGGATCCACATTAAGAACATTTGACAGTTCGGGGTTATTCCTCTCAGCAGCAGGAACAGGAAGGCTAGTTTCTCTCCAATCTCTGAACTGTTCTCCTTGTTCCCACAGTTTTTTGTAAACAGACAGTCTCGTCCTATTATAACATCATGTACCAAGTTCTTTACCACCCCCACCTCTTGAGTACCAGTGCCACATGCTGAGGAGATGGACACCGAGATGAGAGGGTACTCTCTAGTGTCCCCGTGAATGCACACCACCCATAAGGTTTTGCTTACCGGACCGATCTTCCCAATTACTCTAGGATGAACCAGGGTTACCATGCTTCCGGAGTCCAACAAAGCCCGGGCAGGGAGGTGGTTCACTTGGACTTCACACTCAAATTTTTCCTCACCCAGGTCGAGATGTGTGGTGCATACTTTATGGGCATAAAAAGACCCCCTCAGAAGAACCCTGCATTCCATGGGCTCCTCCTGCAGTGAGCAGTGTGCCCGGGTATGACCCCAGGAATGACATCGCCAACATTGTACATCCCCTCCTCTCCGAACAGGAACAGAACGCTGAGGAGGTACCGGGAGTGACTCTTGACCTTCCGGGGTGTTTGCTCCAGTACTCCTTGGAACATCCTTTTGAAGGGCAGCAGTTTGTCGAACAGGCCGTGGCAGACTGGGCCCTATGCGCTTGGTAGGTCCGAGCAGGTCCTCCACCACTGTATATCGTTCCACCATCTCGACAAGGAGGTTTGCTGTTTTGGGGTCTCCATGGCTGACCCACCGTTGAAGGTCGTCTGGCAGGGATCTCAGGTATCGGTCCAGCACGACCCGTTCCACGATTTGGGGGCCAGACAACACCTCAGGCTGCAGCCATTTTTTTACCAGTTGCACCAGGTCATGCATTTAACAACGGGGAGGCCGATCTGGACGATACTTCCATTGGTGTATTCGTTGGGCCCGAACGGCCGTAGTCACCCCCAGATGAGCCAGAATTTCTGCCTTTAACTTTTGATAGTCTTTAGCATCATCGGGTGGCAGGTCAAAGTAGGCTTTTTGAGGATCTCCGGTGAGAAAAGGAGCAATGAGGCCAGCCCACTGGTCCTGAGGCCACCGTTCTCTCTCTGCCGTCCTCTCAAATGTAGCAAGAAATGCCTCTACATCATCGCTCAGGGACAACTTCTGCAGAAAATGGCTTGCCCTCAGTCACCTGGTTGCCAGGGGCAACAGCTGCTTGTTCCTGACCCTGAAACAGCTGCTGCACTGCTTCCTTTAAGGCAGTCACCTGAGCCTGCATAACCCCTTGCTGGGTCACTTGCTGGGCTGCCAACTGGGCCACCAACACTCGAGTATTTTCTTGCTGCAGAGCCAACGCCTCTTTGTGGTGAGTTTGTTGTACCTCCAGCTGGGTTGCTAAGCGCTGATTAGCTTCCTCATGGCGAGTCTGCACTTGCATATTAGCCAGGGACAGCTGTTTAATTAGCTCCTCCATTGTTTCAGATTTCAATGTTTGTGCAGCTTTAAACCAGGACATAAATCCAATGTACTGTCCCTTTAACTGTTCAATGCCAAGTTCAATGCCAAGATAAAAAAAAAAAATGTTTTTTTCTTCTTATGCCTGTTATTCTGTCCTGCCCGCATTCTTCACCAGTGTAATGTTCGGGGAACCAGCTAGATCGCAGGACACAGGCTTTTCAATCCAAAAGAAGGTTTATTAAACTTAAATGGCTTTACAGCAGCAAAAACAAAAGAAATACCAGTCTCACCAACTTGTAGAGTTTATAACTAATACCGCAGTTTATTAGTCCTTTCTTTAGGTTGTAGGTAGCTTCCCCAGATAGCAGGCTTCCAGGCAGGCCACTGCCATGTACATTCACAGTTTTTCACAGCTTTTCACAGCTTTTCACAGCCTCCACAGCTTTGCAATGTCCACCATTCACCATACACAGTCTTCACTATACTCCTTCACTCTCTCACCTACAACTTCCTGTCTGTCTTAAACCACTTCATTGGACAGGTGTGTTAACCCTTTCTGTTCCCTTAAAGGAACCACAGCCCAAACAGAGGGGAAATATAGCGTCCTTCCAGGACCCAGCCACGGCGTCCTGTACATAATCCACTTGCTGGCCAGGCCTTTTCTGTAACTTTTCGTTTACAAGTTTAAATTAGTATTTTTTGCTAATTTATACAGTATCTCACAAAAGTGAGTACACCCCTCACATTTTTGTAAATATTTTATTACTTTTCATGTGACAATACTGAAGAAATGACACTTTGCTATAATGTAAAGTAGTAGTGTTAAGCTTGTATAACAGTGTATATTTGCTGCCCCCTCAAAATAACTCAACACACAGCCATTAATGTCTAAACTGCTGGCAACAAAAGTGAGTACACCCCTAAGTAAAAATGTCCAAATTGAGCCCAAAGTGTCAATATTTTGTATGGCCACCATTATTTTCCAGCACTGCCTTAACCCTCTTGGGCATGAAGTTCACCAGAGCTTCACAGGTTGCCACTGGAGTCCTCTTCCACTCTCCCGTGACGACATCACAAAGCTGGTGGATGTTGGAGACCTTTCGCTCCTCCACCTTCCGTTTTGAGGATGCCCCACAGATACTCAATAGGGTTTAGGTCTGAAGTAGGGATTGGCCCTAACCCCCTGCTATAGCACTTTAGTAACTGGTCATTATTTTAAACCCTCTATATTGCAATAATCAAAAATTGTAAGGATGGTACCTCTCCATCATTGTCCACCTCTGGCCATATTTTTTCATATTGATTTTTTTCTCTGGTCTCTAGACAGGCACCTTAGCCATTTGGGCTCTTGTGCAGTTGCCAAGGCACCATGTCTGCCCAGGGTTACAATGCTATATAACCAAAATGCTAGAAAGCCCAGTGATAACCCTTAAAGTAGTATTAAACCCTCAGAAAAATCCCCAATAATCCTGTCTTTAAAATTCCTATCCCAGTAATTGCAGTTTCTTTATGTGGTGCTGGCTCCTGCTCTCAGTGCTGCTACCCTGAACTTCTGGTTCAAAAAAGCGTTAACGGTGGGCAGTGCAGTCTGGAGTCTGTTAGCTTGGAGAAGGGAGCGAGAGGAGCAGGGGAGTTTGCAGAACTGCTTAAGTTCCGTAAAAAGTTGATGGTGACTGTTTGTGAACTGCAGTCTTCAAGTCTTTCCACAGATATTCAATGGGGTTTTGGTCTGGGCTCTGACTAGGCCATGCAAGGACATTCACCTTTTTCACCTTCAACCACTGCGTGGTAATTTTTGCTGTGTGCTTTGGGTCATTGTCGTGTTGGAAGGTAAACCTTCTTTCCATTGACAACTTTCTGGCAGAGGGCAGCAGAAGAATTTATCGTTTTGGTGTTGAGGCCAAATAATTAAATTTTTAGTCTCCTCTAACCATAACATATTTTTCCATGTGGCCTCAGAATATTCAAGGTGCATTTTGGCAAAGCTCAGCATGTAGCCTTTCCTGAGGAGTGGATTTTTTCTTGCAACCCTCCTATACAAGCCACATTTGTGGATAATTTGTGATATTGTCACCTGCACACAATGACCACTCTTTGTCATAACTTCCTGCAACTGCTTCAGAGTTGCTGGAGGCCTCTTGGTAGCCACTCTGACCAGTCTCCTCCTGGCTGTTCCATCCAGTTTGGAGCGACGTCCTGATCCAGGGAGGGTCTGTGTTGTACCAAATAGCGTCCACTTCTTAATAATAAACCTCACTGTGCTTCTAGGTATTGGTAAAGCCTTTAAAAATTGTATCCATCTCCTGACTTGTGCCTGTCCACAACTTTATCCCTGAGATCTTTTGACAGTCCCTTGCCTCCCATAGATTGTTTGCTTCAGTTGCACTAACAGGGACTGAAATGCCCCTGGAAAGCTCCAGGCTGAGCTAAACAAAATGACCACAGTTGATCACAGTTGAAAGTCAAATGGCTTTGTGGTGTACAATTGAGAAGGTGATTAGCTACACCTGATTGAGTTTACAAGTCATTCTTTAGGAGGGGGGGGGGTTGATTCTTTTTCCAATTTAGTGATTCTGTTTCTGGATTTATTTTTATTTTTTTCTATAATGTTGATATTATATCTTTCACTTGGATGTTATAAGTTGTACTGAGTAAACACTGCTGGATAAAACAAAAACTGTGTCTTCATTTTAGCAAAGCAACCAAATGTGATTATTTTAAAGCAGATTATTCTTTTCTATACCCACTGTAAGTACCTATAATAAATAAATACATAAATAAAAGAAAGCAGTGTGTAAAATATAATAACCCAAACATTTGAAATCATCATGATTCTGACAGCACCAAACTGGTAAGAGTGGATTTGTTGCAATTGTTAGCTGTTTGTAATTACTCTTTGTGCATTGTTATTGAATAAAGACTTTTGGTTCTTAACCTGCTGCTTATCAATATCAGCCATTGAAATGCATTCTTAAAAGAGCAAAACTTTGTTTCTGAACATTTTTATTGAGCGACTATCCAAGAGCCTACTTCAAAGGGCTTTTGTTTGCAACATACCAGTTTTGCATTATCATACAAGTCTATTGCGATTCAAAATCCTACTGGAGCAGGGTAAATGCAGATCATATTGAGGTCATATTCACCTGAATGATGCAAATGGATTCTGAATGATGTCAGAGGCTTGCCAAAGTGATGCCATCAGCATGTCAGCACAGGCCCTAAAACCAATGATTTTTGTTGTAGCAGAATCTTTCACTCATCCAATTCTTTCCTTGAGGTGTGCCAAAAAAAAAAACTTGTAAAACTATATACATACAGGGCCCTTCTTTACTTCCTGAACAGAGATGCCTAACATAGATTGGCTTTGGCCAGAGATGATTATTGCGTACTCTGACACCAATGTTTGGGTTTATGGTACTCCAACTTCTTCTGTATGCATTGCAATACACTGCAAAAAATGCAGCAGGACCAAACATGTGGGGTCATTGAGATGCAAAAATTATCTGCTACCTCTGGATTTGTTGGGGCTGCACCTGAGGCCCTCTAACATTTTCCAGTTGACCACCACTGATCTAAGCAAATCACTAGACTGGAGCTCAAGGTCTGAACGAAAAAAAGGATGGCTGCACTCCCAATATGATGCAAAATGTAAGATTTATTGAGTTAAAAGCATGTACAAAAGAGCAATGACATAGGCAAATGGTGGGGCAAAAGGTTACGCGTTTCAGGCGACTAGCGCGCAAAGTAAAAACCCATTTTGGAGCTCAAGGTCTGTTTTAGGGCTCGTTCATACCTTGTGCACCAACCTTAATTTTTCCACACCAGATAAATGCATGTCACGGCTGGGGCACATAGGAAACCATTGTTTGTGTGCTTGTGTGTTGTACTTCATTATGTTAAAGTGGAATTAAACTGGGTGGGGTTTTTATGACAAAATAGACTTTATTGGTCTCTTCTGTCATAACTGCCTTTTTTTTGCCTGTCAGTGTTAAAGGTGTTGTAAAGGCAGACGGTTTTAAAAAAACTCCTGTGTGTTGCAGCCCCCCCCCCCAGCACCCCCTAATTACCTACCTGAGCCCCTTCTCTCTCCAACAATGTCCATGATCCCCTCAGCCATCCAGTACACTCCTCCTGATTGGCTCGCACGGCTGTCAAAGTCAGTCAGCCAATCAGGGGAGCGAGGAGGTGGGGTCAGGTCGGGGCTCCATGTCTGAATGGATACACGGAGCTGTGACTCTCCTTGGGTGACCCCTATAGCAAGCTGCTGGCTGAGGGGCACTCAAAGGAGGGAGGGGCCAGGAGCAGCAAAGAGAGACCTGAGAAGAGGAGAATCCGAGCTGCTCTGTGCAAAACCAACTGCACAGCGGGGGTAAGTATAACATGTTTGTTATTTGAAAAGAATGTACACTGCAGTCCAGCATGCATTTATGGCAACGCCCTGTGCCATAATGATGTGTCTCCCATACAGACGTGATGTAATGGGATGCGCAGTGTAGTATTGTTACAGTGAGGCATTGTGAAAAAATGATGCATGCATGCATAATTTTAGTGCAATGCATAGATGTAGAAAACATCAATTGAAGACCATGTTATTTCCCTTGCTATTGCATTGTGGTTGGGATTAGCAATGCTGCCCAATGCACCACAGCAGCTCTGTTGTGAACTGGCTCTGAAGGTTCAGTTTTTCTGAAAAAAATATGCTGCTGCTTTATATATGATAATGTCTGGCAGGAATAAAAGCAGAACTATGCTCACTTTCACTCCAGAGCTGTGTGGTCCTGGAGCTCCCCATCGGCTGCTGTCATCTTTGGCTGGGTGGCTTCCAGCTATCGATCTCTGGCCATTTTAATTGGAAGGGCCAAGGTGACGTCACTCCCTTGCATGCACGGGAGCTCACTCAGCTTGGCATTGCAAAAATTGTGCACTAAGCTACACATGAACAGCTCAATGTACAGCGGCGGACAGGCAGGTAAGAAACTTTCATGCAGTAGTATAGTATGTCTCTTCTGCATTAAAAATTATGCCTGTTCACTAACGTTTTTGTTTTACTTAAAGCACACCTCTCAACTTTTTGATATGGGAAGGAAGACACACCCTCTGCCACGCCCCCTTAACCGGTTACGGACCGGCTCCTGTACATTTATGTCGGCAGAATGGCATGACTGGGCAAAGTAACGTATATTTACATCACTTTGAAATTCCCGCCGGACTCGCGGACTCGATGTTTTCCGGTGTCCCACGATCGGGTCACAGAGCTGCAGAATGGGGAGAGGCAAGTGTAAACAAGCATCTCCCCGTTCTGCCTAGTGACACTGTGACTGATCGCTGCTCCCTCATCGGGAGCAGCGATCAGTGACGTGTCACTCGTAGCCACGCCCCCTAACAGCTAGAATCACTCCCTAGGACACACTTAACCCCTTCAGCGCCACCTAGTGGTTAACCCCTTAGTTGCCAGTGTCATTTTCACAGTAATCCGTGCATATTTATAGCACTGATCGCTGTAAAAATGACAATGGTCCCAAAAATGTGTCAGATGTGTCCGCCATAAAGTCGCAGTCACGATAAAAATCGCAGATTGCCACTATTACTAGTAAAAAAAATAAATAAAAATGCCATAAAACTATCCCCTATTTTGTAGACGCTATAAAGTTTGCACAAACTAATGAATATACGCTTTTTGCGTTTTTTTTTTTTTTTTTTTACCAAAAATATGTAGAAGAATACGTATCGGCCTACACTGTGGAAATTTTTTGGTTTTTTATAGATTTTTCGGGGATATTTATTATAGCAAAAAGTAAAAAATATTGCTTTTTTTTCAAAATTGTCGCTCTGTTTTTGTTTATAGCGCAAACAATAAAAACCGCAGAGGTGATCAAATACCACCAAAAGAAAGCTCTATTTGTGGGAAAAAAAGGACGTCAATTTTGTTTGGGAGCCACGTCGCACGACCGTGCAATTGTCAGGTAAAGCGACGCAGTGCCGAATCGCAAAAACTGCTCTGGTCTTTGGCCAGCGAAATGGTCCGGGGCTTAAGTGGTTAAAGAAGAATTATACGAAAAAAATAATTGTTAAAGGTTAACTCTACTTTCGTGGGGAAAAAAATGGCAAATGAGGAAAAAATAATATAGCGTATACAATTGCATTACAAGTCATATTGTAATTTAATGTTATTAAAAGCTACCTTTCCTTTTCAATCTGCAGCCACTGTCATTTTCTATAAATGCAAAGCAATATGGCAACATGGAATTGTTCTATAGAATGTGTACTGACCACTCCCCAGAAACATCATTTCCTGCTCACTGAAGTCAGATTTAAGGCATTCCCTGCAACAAAAATGACCTTTCTGGTGAGATATTTCCAATAGGAACATGTCTAAAGGGATGCAGGCCCAGCAGTTTTCCCCATTTAGTGCCCTGCAGCTGCCATTGCTGACTGATAATTATGAATCCACTCCCATTAGAGACTCACTCAAGAGGCACAGACAAACACACATGGATTACTTCAGAATAACTAAAGGTAGGAATCTGGAGTAAAGGTTGTTATAAGGCTTGCAATGTACATAGATCACCCAGAGGGGAATGTTTTTTACTCAACAAAAGTGGAGTTGCACTTTAAACCCATAAGTGCTGTATTAACCACTACTTTTCCTTTTATATTGGCTTTTTAAATTTACAAATGCAGCAATTTAAAAATTGGATGAAAGTTTTAGCACTGGGGATTGGGGAACACGTTTGAAAGATAAATAGTGCATTTTATATACAACTATATAGATCAGACCTAAATGAGGAGGAAGGAGGGACGAGGGGCTTTGTTCCAAATCGCGGATAGTCCCTCGAAATCCGGGACAGTTGGGAGCTGTGCTTAAAGTTCCACTTTAATTCAGTTTTGTAAAATCACTGAAAGGTCCACTTTTTCAACTAAGAATATGGGCAACATTTAATTTAATTCATTTATTTTCCATATGTGTGTTTGCATCTTTTCTTCAAAACATTTGTTACATACCTTTTGCTTTTCTCAGTCTTCTCTCTTATTTCTTGTTCACAGCTCACAGTTTACATCCTCAATTTAGCACAATAATTGCTAACATAATTAGTGGGGATGTGGACAGAAAGTGGACTGAACAGCCCAGCAGTCTTTGCCTTACCTGAGCAGAAATCATTGTGCAGAACAAGAGTATTGCAGGCCGCTGTTGCCCACAAGCTGGACAAATAGACCAGTGCCTGATTAGTATTCCATGGCCAAAGACACAGCAGCTGTGCAGGAGCGATACATTGTCACTGAATCCCATTTTCACCATAAATATATTTGCTGCTTTATATTTCCAGCTTAGCTGCGAGCTTCAGCGAAATGGCAACAGGTGTCTAAATAGGTTTATTTGAAAATAATTTGGTAGCTGTGGCTTAATCATAATTACCTTTGTGTCTGGCTCTATTAGAGAACATGTTTCTTAAAGAATTTACCAGTTTGTTGGTTGTGCACGCCTTTTGTATTGTCCTAAAAGTTTCACTGTATAGGTATCAGGACCCTTACATATACCCAGTAAAGGGTGATACACAGAGATTAAACAAATCCTCTTATATAAGCTGTACTTCAAAACTGAATGTGCAACTCCACCTCTAATCCTGTGTATAGAAAAGCCAGCCAGCACTTAAAGCAGAGCTCCACCTAAAAGGGAAAGCTCTGCTTGTTTGCCTACCCCCCCCCCCCCCCGCTGCTGCCACATTTGGCACCTCTCGGGGGGGGGGAGCGGGTACCTGCAAGCACAGCAAACTTAGTCAGAAGTTCGGCCCCCCACCTCCATCCCGTATGCGCAATAGAGAACTGACTGTGAAGCCTCAAGGCTTCACTGCTGGTTTCCTTTAGCCGAGATGGAGGCGGCAGCACCCAAGAGCCGACTTAAATATCGGCTTGAGTGAGGACCATGCTGGATTCGTGGACAGGTAAGTGTCCTAATATTAAAAGGCAGTAGCTACATTATTTGTAGCAGCTGACTTTTTTCTGAAGGAGCCAGGAGCTTCACTTTAACAAGTGTTTCTGAACAAGGTGCGGCCCCTATATCAAGAAGTTCAGAACTGTGTATATGTGTAATACTTTACATAAATAATAAAAATAAAATATCAATCCATCCTATGTAAAATTTATGTGCAAGGTGCATTTAAGACCTACATTAAAAGCAAAAATACAACATCAATATAAGTGACATAAAATAATAGAACAAAAATTTTATAACAGTGGTCCCAATATGTGGCCCCTTGCTTTCCTTTATCCGGCCCTTGAGGCACTTTTCCTCCCACTGATACAAGACACTGACATCAACAATAGGGCACTATTTATCCCATTGACGCCAATGATAGGGCACTATTCCTCCCCTTAGTACCAAAGATACATTGTTTACTCTCACTGATGCCAGGACAATTTCTACTACCAATGGCCACAGTCTGGTCCCCCTAAAGTCTGAAGGACAGTAAACCGGCCCTTGGTTTAGAAAGTTTTGTAACCCCTTTCTTTTAAGATCAAATGAATATCCAAAATGTGCAAAATAAACTATGTGCACCAGCAGTAAAAAATTCCCAAATGTAAAAATTATTACACTGAAAAAGTCCACGAAGTGATCATCTTTTACACACAAAAATGAAGTGTCACCACAAGCTGTCTCTGCCTTTACTTTGTGCAAGACAAACTGCACACCTCAGAATTAGACTATAAAAGGTCTAAAAGCGATTGATATATGAAAGGGTTAACAATCTTCTGCAGCAGTAGTCAGAAGTATATAAAGCATGATGGCAGCAAGGGGTTTAAAGTAGAAGTCCACCCTAACACTAAAATCCCTGCATCAACAGACATCCACGATCTAACCATAACCTATCTAGCCCTGTAAAGAAGAAACCGGTATACATACCTTTTTTTTTAAGCCAATCCAGTCTCCAGTGGCGGAAGCTCTGCAGAGGACACGGCCAACGATGGCTGTGAAATGAATGGGGAGTGACGTCTCCCATAGACTTACTATGGGGCTTCCGTTGTCTAACTTGTCCCCTGCACCCACCTCCACAGCAAAGCCGCAGCTGACAGCTCAGCGTGGGATTGGGTCGGATCAGCTTCAGAAAAGGTATGTATACTGATTTCTTCTTTACAGGGTTAGATAGGTTAGTGTTCGATCGCGGATGTCTGTAGATACAGGGATTTTAGTGTTATGGTGGACTCCTACATTAATATGTCTCACTCTGAAGGAACAAGCGAACATGTAAAAAAAAACACAATCATAGTGCTCACTACTATAATATTTAATTTATTGCACCCACATAATGATAATAACAACCGATCGTTTACAATCCAGTGACCACAATCACCAAAGTAAAAATTCAATACAATACTCAGTCAGCCCGTAATGTGAAAAAGCCACTCCACTCTGCAGAGATCGCCAGGGAAACTAGCAGCAACCGTGAAGGTGCCAGCAGACGCTGCCTTTTTACGCGTTACGCCCATTGGGGCTTCTTTAGATATTGCATTGGATTTTTATTTCAGTGGATGCTGACACTGGATAATAAGCTGCCGGTTAGTGAGGAGAAGGGGTTTTCTCAACTAAGCACACCCCTCTGCATGACTGAATTATGGGCAGATGGATTCCAGGAAGTAAATGCAACATAAATCCTGTGCCCTTATTCAAGATGGCCACAGCCAGAAATGCTAGGGAAGTGTTTTTCAAAGTGATTTGTCAGCAAAATAAATAATGGAGATGTGAATGGATGGGGAAGTTTGCTTGGAATATTAAAAATGAATTAAATAGCAATTTTGATTTGTGCTACTCAAATGCAGTGTATCTCTGCTTTAACATTCAGAATAAATCCATAAAATCAATTGGGAAGGGACACCGTTGTATACATAAAGTTTACAGTATAGTTATGACATCTGTAGTGATATTTTATTTAACTGTGCTGCCACAGCAGCTTTCTTTAATATTGTTATTCTTCTGTGTGCTAGTAAGTTCCCTTGTTCTGCAATAGTACAGCCCTAGCTGCTCTTAGCCTCTCTGTGCTTCTGAGGTTAGTTTAAATTTCCATCCTAGCAGAGTTAAATTTGGGAAAGTAATGTCTTTTTTTCAGCATAAAAAAAAAAGAACCAGAAAGGCATCCTTTGTAATAAGCTGGAATAAACTACATTGGATTCTACTTTTACGGGTTCTTGATTTATCGCTGACTGGATTTTGAGTCAACAAGCGGCTATACTGTCCATACAGACTGGGTCTCTGTAGGTTGTTTTTTTGCAAAAAAAAACATGTTTTACAACCCCAGTTCCAAAAAAGTTGAGACTGTGTGTGAAATATACGTAAACACAGAATGCAATGATTTGCAAATCGCATAGGATAAGACTAGACCCTCTGTCCAGTTTTTATTACGGTCTGTGTACATATTGGGGAGGTTTGTCATGCTATTTGGCCTAATAATGGTTGTCACTGAGAGAGAAGTTGAGGGGAAAGTCAAAAATGTTAAAGTTGTCCCCAGAATAAAAGGTGGGAATCTTTCAAAGGTGACAACTGTTCTGGAGACGGACAGAAATTTACTCTAACTTCCTGTTGCATTTTCGAGATGGGGAGTGAAGAGACATATTTTCCCAACACATACAGGAAAAACCCTTCCCTACTCTATCCAAAACAAAAAAAGTTTGGGCTATACATACACTTTAAAGTGAACCTGTGCCCAGATCAAGCACGCTAAAGTATTAACAGACTCCGGCCGAGCGGTTACTATTGTATTCACTGACACCAATTTTACCAGTTATTATTGCAGTCACTAACAACAATGCTGGGGCATATTATTGTGGTCACGGACACCAATGCCGGGGGTTATTAATGTGGTCACTGAAACCAATACTTAAGGCTTTTAATTGCGTCTCCTGAAGCCAATGATGACTCAATGTTGTCTTCAGTGTGCATGGAGGTACGTTGCAAAAAGATTTTCTGCAAGTATGGAAAATATTTGTTGATCTTGCCAGAAATGTAGTAGTGTTGCAACTTCCTGTGAATTGAATGGATATATGAAACATCTTTATCATTCTTACCAGCCATCTTCTGTAAACTACTAATGTAATATATATGAAGACAGAAAGGGATGCTTTAATAGTTCTGTCCAAGGGTAACTTCCATGGCTCCCTTCATAATACAATAGAGATGCGGTCCCCAAACTTCTTGGCACCAGGGACTGGTTTCACGGCAGCTAATTTTCCCAGGGACCGAGGGGGAGGGGCTATTCAGAGTCTGTCCTCATCCCCCCTTTTATATCAGTGTCCTCCACATCACAGCCCCCTTTACATTACAGTGCCCCTTTACAGTGCAGACCCCTTTAAATTACAGTGCCCCTTGACACGAATGTAACAGGGACAGCACTGTAATGTAAAGGAGTCACTGTGATATAAAGGGGACTGCACTGTAAAGGGGCACTGTAACGATTACAGTGCAGTTCCCTTTATATAACAGTGCTACGAGGAATCACAGCCTCCTCCATCACAGTGGCCCTGCAGTCTGCCCCCGCCCCCCCTTTTCCACATGACCCTTTCCCATTCTAATGCCCTCCCCTGCACAGGGATCAGATTCTACTTCTTGCTCAGAAATCCTCAATCTGCACACAAATCCAAGAAGCTATCTGTGCTGAAGGTGTATATAGCGCCTCCACCCTCTCTCTTTACCTGCCTTTGGCTCCTCGCAGGAAGAGAGGGCACACCCAGCTATATGCCGTACCCTCCTGTGTAAAGAGGTTGAGCGGTGTTATGAAACAGGTCTCCACAGCCAGGTTCTCCCGAGAATGGCTCTTATCTCTATGCTCAATAAAGACAAGTCTCTATTTCCCCCAATAACTCCAAGGTCCACACCAGCCGTAACTCCAACATAGAGTTTATTTCTCTTAAAGCACAGTCTCTGATAGGAAAGGTTGGAGAGAGAACAGGACAGTGTAAGGTGTGTGAGAGGTCCAGGCACAAACGTAATACACTTCACTGCTTGGCTTCTCAAGCAGACTTAGCCCATTTGGATAGTCTCCCTAGATAGGGACTAGCAGCCAGAATGGTACTCTAAACGCACAGTCACTACACACACTGGTGATCTTGGTCTCTGCCAAAGACCTGGTGAACTTGGTTTTCAAAGCTTGGCCTCTTTGTAAGGAGAAGACATCCCTCCAGAGAGTTACCAGGCCCCTTCCTTCACTGTGACTTCTCACCAGTCGCTCGGAACGGACTTTCCCCGGCCTCCTCGTCTAAGATGCGGGTCCCCTCGCAAGGCGGCACCCTGAGATTCCTCGATCCTTGGTGGGCCCCAGCCAAAGGCGCTGGGCCCAAGGCCTTTAGTTGCAGCCCCAGGGCTAAAGGTGCCTGGGACTGATTCACCAACCACCTCCTCTGGGCCAAAGGTACCCAGGGCGGACAGGAACACACACTCCCCGGGAGTAGGACCCCCGACAATGAACCACCAAACAGGCAGCGTCCGCCCCTTTTATATCCTCTCCCAGCATACACAGCAGGCCGACCACGCCCACTGCATGGTTGCCGAGAGGGGACACACAAGGCACAGCACTGTATCAGCGGTTCAACCCTGACCCACCATGGCAGCACCACCCGCAGGCCACAGGGAACGGTACACTGATACTCTTCCTGCAGACAAAATGGTTGATAATGTCCTAACAATTTGGGTGTTTGAGCATAACTACCACTCAAACACTACCCCCAAATTTAGGACCCCGCTACATGTAAAAAAAAGCAGCTGGTTACAACCTTGCACATTTTTTGTTCCTGCCCACTACTACAGCCATTTTGGAAGGAGGTCAGATGGATCACTCAGAAATTTACAGACATTGGTATTCCCGATTGCCCAGCATTCTTCCTTCTGCACCATTCCTCAATACTTCTCAAGATATTTAAGAAATCCATTCTTTGCCACCTCTTAAATGCTACAAAGGCCTGCAACCCCCTGAAATAGTCTTATCCTGGCTCCCCCGCCCACCTGACGATGTCATTGTATCAGCAGGGCAGGGGGTGGGAGGAGCTATCCATTCTGATCTGCAGCTCCTCCCGCCCCTTGCCCTGCTGATTGGATGACATTGTCAGCCAGGCAGGCGGAGGAGCCTGGAGAGGACAAAAAGGCATGGGCGCACAGCAGAAGGTGAGCGGCGACTGCATCCTCCTATAGTCCTGTGAGGACCGTGGTTGCTGCTCATCTCCTGCTGTGCAGCCCGGTCATCAACAGGCTGCGGACCGGCATCAGTCTGTCCCCCGGGGGGTTGGGGACTCCTGCAATAGGAGGATTGAGTGTAGCTAGCCCATGAAAATAAAGGAAAAAAAGTCTGGAAAAAAAACAAAAAACAAATGAAGTCACTACATCTAAGGATTGGTAGGCTGCAAAATATTAAATGTTTTGCCTTTGGGTTTGGATACACTTTTACAGTGTTTGGAGTGGGCTGCTCATTACACATGCAAATTCTAAAGCCTAAGCCAGCTTGTACAGAAGGCCTGATGTGACTGACCTCTCCCTTCTAGGCTGCTGGAATCCATCACAGATTTTTCAAATGCGGAACCTATAGGCACAATCAGCAGAATTCCGCCACTGTCTTGTAGACCCGATGGCCTCTTTATGTCATATTCTAGTTAGACTGAAAGAAAACAGGCGTCGTCTTCTCTTGAGCTGGACAGAACAAGTTTTGTCCTTCCTCAAGGTTTGAATAATTACTGTACATTGAGACAGTTCTAGCAAGATCTGTTATCTGAAACTTTAAACCATTGAGAAAATTCCTTGGAGTGTCATGAACTGCTTTTAGAATGTACAAAATCTTTTGTACCTTCACTTTAAAAAAAAAAAGAAGTGTTTTGTGGCATAAATTTGTGTGAGCTTTTCAGTGTGATGAATATGATTCACAGTCACAGGTATATGACCCCGGTGTCTCTGTTGACTTGAGCTATTCATGCTGAGATTCTATTATATATACATTTTCCAGATGCTGGGTACATTTTTTTTTGTGCAACTCCTTTTTTTTTTTTATTGATCTGTGCAGCAGTTCAGATTAATCTCCTCTCCACAGCAGTAACCACTTTTCTTCAAGGGAAATATATTGTGGAGTTGTAAAGTATCTCATTTGAGTAGTAGGAGGACACAAGTCCAAGTACTTACAGGGACAATAAAACTCGGTCATGTTTAGAGGTGAATGGACTGTGTGCTAGGTGTATTATGCTTTATTTCTAAGTTAAGCAAGCGCAGTTGCAAACATTTTTTTCCCTAAATAAGAAAGTGATAAAGAGTATTATTTTCTATTGTATAATTTATAAAAGCTTCCCACACACAAAACCCAATTTCTGCCTACTGAAACAAACTAAGCTGCAATTGTACAATAGGCTGACGGTGGTTAGGGTGAAACAAAGTGCAACAGTGACTTCTAGATGATGAAACATACATGCGGGGTGAACATAGGTGTGGGACTTCAGGCTGTTCCATATTGTTCTCCAACACCAGGATAATAATACTCCAGAAAAGCAGTTTTTAGGCTTTCCTGAGCTCTCCTGCTATGCAATGAACAATAAATGTACCATATGTATTTGGTGGCAGGAGGTCTGTTCTAAGATTCTGACCAAAGGCATCAAGGTGCCTATAGATATGAGATGACTGTCGCTTGAACTAAACATTTCATGCCAAATGGCAGATCCTAATAGTCTTGGTCTATGTTTTTCTTGGCAAAAGAAAAAGTACAGGTTCCGAAATTCTAACTTGATTACAATTTTTTTTTCCCTGAGATAAGCCATGACTGCTAAGAAGCATAGGCTCATTTATGACCAACTAATAAACCAATACCTTGCCCCCCCCCCAAAAAAAAAAAGACACAGAAGCTGATTAAGTTGGAAATAGGGCAAGACGACAGCTTTATTGAACAGCATAGCCTTTTCCTAGAGTCCAGGCTCCACCCAGTCACCTCAGGTCTTGTAGCCAATCCTAAGGGAGCTGCCTAACTTCCCTTTTTAGGTTCCCACCCACAGTGATGCCATGCTTCCAGCAGTCAAGGCTCCCTTTCCCTAAAGGCGGTTCAAGGGGCCTTCACCATCAGGGCTGCATGTAGCCCGTAGACCCTAAATTCAACCTGAGCATCCCTGTTTGCATCGGAAGCTAGGCCAAATAGTTCAGATGGGCAAATTTTGCTCAGATGTGTATCTACAGTATTTATACAATACTGTGCAAATGTTTTAGGAAGGTGTGGAAAAAAATCCTATAAATTTAGAATGCTTTCAGAATTAGAAGAGCTAATAGTTTATTTTTTATCAATTAACAAAGTGGAAAGTAAATGAACAGAAGAGAAATCCAAATCAAATCAAGATTTGGTGTGATTACCATTTGCCCTCAAAATGGCATCAATTATTTAATTCTTCTAGGTACAATTGCACACAGTTTTTGAAGGAGCTCGGCAGGTAGGTTGTTCCAAACATATTGGAGAGCTAAACACAGGTGTTCTGTAGATGTAGGCTGCCTCAGATCCTTCTGTCTCTTCATGTAATCCCAGACAGACTCGATGATGTTGAAAATAAGGGCTCCGTGGGGGCAAAACCATCACTTCCAGGACTCCTTGTTCTTCTTTACATTAAAGATAGCTCTTAATGACATTGGCTGTAAGTTTAGGGTGGTTGTCGTGCTGCATAATACATTTGGGGCCAATCACACTCCTCCCTGATGGTATGACCTGGTGGATAAGTATCTGCCTGCATTTCTCAGCATTGAGGACGCCATTGCTCCTGACCAAATCTCCAGCCTCATTTGCAGAAATACAGCCCTAAACTTGCAAGGAACCTCCACCATGCTTCACTGTTACCTGCAGACACTCATTATTGTACCGCTCTCCAGCCCTTCGGAGAAAACTGCTCCTGCTACAGCCAAATATTTCACATTTTGACTCATCAGTCCAGAGCACCTGCTGCCATTTTTCTGCACTCCAGTTCCTATGTTTTTGTGTATAGGACATGGGAAAAAAGGCTAAGCGACTCAACTATATTCAACTTGCTTTAAACATTTCCTTTAAGCTACACTTTTCAACCCACAATTTCGTGGCACAGATGCAGATGTAGTGGGCTTGCTTTGCTATTTTAAAATTCACAAATTCAGACATTTTACCTGTTTAGGATATTCCTGCCAATTGCTGTTGGAGCCTAATTAAAATGCATTATTGATGTACTGCCAGTCAGGATTAATTAAGTCAGCACTGTACTGTAAATCAGATTGCTAAAATCCAGATGATTGCAAGCAAAACAACCTTTTTTTGCAAGTGCCAATCTTGTTTTGTGCATTGGAATGTGATTGCATTTGATGAATTCTAAGATGTTTAAATGCACAATTAGCTCCAAGTTAGCGGTTCTAGAACACTGACATCATGGTGGTGGTGTCACGTTTTGTTTATGAAGACCCCTGTTTTACCTAGCATTAATTGAAATACTATAACAATTTACAGACCCAGTTGCAGAGTAATAGAACATGTTATTGCCAATAAATTAAGTATCTTGAGTTTGAGGAATCCATGCTAATTTTCCTGGAAGCTGAACACAGCTGGATCAGTATATTGTACGCATTGATTTTATCTCCTAGCAAAAATACTTGTTTGAGACCATATAACTTTGTAATATCAGCTAACAGGCTCTGCTTCACTGGGTAATATCCAGCCCCCCTGCTATCAGTAATGCACAGTGCTCAACTTCCCTGTCAACTACAGAAAGCCTTGGCAACATAGTGGTTTAAAGCTTAACTCCAGACAAAATATTTCTCTTTAAAAAGGTTGGGGATTAGTTAAAAATGTTGTCCAAGTTTGTATTTATCTGTGACCCCATTGGGGAGATTTTCCCCTCCCTTCTGGTTCCTATGAGAGTATTAAAAAAAAAAAAAAAAATCTGTGTTCCCAAATGCATAGGGGCCTAAATGCAGGTACCATTCGGTACAGTGCAGTATTGCTCTCACTCTGTTTTGCGGTGATACCTCACATGTGTGGTGCGATCATAGTTTAGATATGGGTGCAGGACATTTTCACGTGAGCATGGGGGAAAGGCGGAACTTTACATTCTTTTTATTAGTTTATTCCATTTAAAAAAATATGTTTTGTGTATTTCTTTTTCTTTTTTAACTGTATTGCTATCACAAGGGATGAACAACATTGTTTTGACAGCATGGGCAGTGACAGGTACTCTTTATTAGACCCCAGATCTCTGCCCTCATAGCCTACCAAATCGAGATCAATTTGATGGCTTGTAAACAACAAATTGAAACTGAAATCGCTTCCGGTTTCTGACGTCACAGAGGAGGAGGAACATGCAACGGGTCACATCGATAAAGGGCTGGATGAGAGAGCCCAGTAGGGTGGCAGCTTTTCAAAATTCTCTTTACTGCCCGTTATTGAACATCTGTTCAGAGAGCTCAATAGCTCAAACTGGAATTTTACAATCTGAAGTGAATGAATCAGAGTTCCTGGCCCTCCCTCCACATCTCTCTTTCTGTGGTTTTAATGAGCAAGTTTTTACCGCTGTGTCCTCTCATTAGAAGTGAGGGTGTACCCTGTATTAAATGTTCTTAAAATAAATAAACCCATATAAAAACACCAGTCTATAAATGCATATACTGTACGTAATAAAAAAATAATACAGAATTGGATACTTTTAAGACCATTTTTTAACTTTTTATTTTTTTAATCTTTGCTTTTTTTTTTTTTTTTTTTTTTTTTTTACTTCCAGATATGTTTCTCTGCCAACTGCTTAACATATACCTGCTAAAATGTCAACATACAATTGATTCATTCTGATTTAGTAACTATTTTTTAACCATAACAGTGATGACAGTAGGCATACAGTAGCTACAGTCTGTATGGTATTTAATACGATTAACATTAGTCTAAATAATGGAATAGTGAAGCGTTAACATTGCTTCGAAGGCAAAGCTAAGATAATGTGACTATTGACATTAATATCTGAAGACTGCGTGTAGCTTTTAAATATTCTTTGCAGGATGTCTAGCTCCTAACCTAAGTTTACTAATTTGTAGTGACAAATATTTTTGGCTTTTGGGTTTGAGCTGGTTAGTTTCACTTAAATATGTAACCTTCAGTGACTTTTGTCCACAGACTAATGAACTGTTGAGCGTTTTCTTGTCAAAAGTTCACACTACAGTAACTGGACAGATCCCTCTGGGCTTTGGTATTGCATCAAAGGCTTACCCAGCCTCACGCTAGAGGAAGTCATTTAGAAAATAAGAAACATTAGCTGCAACAGCTGAATAATGTGGCTATGAAGAATGCAGTCTGGGTTGCGCTTTGTGCTGCTGGAAGTTGTGCTTGCTTCATTTTCCTGCAGTCTCATTTGGTTTTCTAGCTGTCTGCTTCTGTATAGAGTGACATTGGCTTCAAACTTTTTGTTTTTTTAAAGGGGACAAAAAAATGATGCGCTTAACAGTATAATCAGCGTTGAATACACATCGTCATGAAGCAATTTAAAAGTGTAAATTCAAAAAAATAAAAGTGGAGGTGTTTTTGGTACAAAATGTCTGGCCTATGCTGTTTCATAAGTTCACTTTATAAAAAAATAAAAAAAATGCAATTTTTATTTTATTTTTTTGCAGGTCACAGTAACAATTATGCTTGTTACAAAGCAGGGGTCTTCTATTTGAATACAGTTGTAAAAAAAATTAAAGGTTAAAGTGAATCTATTGTCAAAATGTAAAATCATATATTGATTTCTACATTGGATTTCAATTATTTCTAGCCTATTCTTTGTAAACATACTGTCAGGGTCTGGACTAGAACATGGGACCCCTGTTGTGTCTGACAATGAGACTGCTTGCTGAGCCACCTAGAATGCTGGGCAGTGCCCTGGATAATGCCTTGAATGATCCTGCCTTGAATCTTGTTTTTCTTGAACCTTGAACGCTTTGCTCCTCCCATGAACTTCCTGATTTAAGCCATGTCTCTGCACTTTCTGTTTGCCAGATAATTGTGCTCTCTCCAGCCAATAGCTCACATTTTGTCTCTCCTGCTGCCAAGCGTATCTTTGCTACCATTTGTTACCGACCTTTGGCTTGTTTCTCTACTACGCTCCTGCTTAATCCCAACCTGCTATATCTGTGTCGTGTACCTGGGTGTATTTGAACGGGGATCTTCCTGGTCCCACAGCTGCAGCCTTTCCTGTTGTGCTATGGAGCGGATCGTATTAAGCATTACCTTGGACTCACTAGCCACACCTGCTGCCAGCTGTGGACAATTTTCAATTTTCAATCAAAGCAGCCCATAAAAAGGAAGTGATGCTATCTCTCAGCGCCCGTTTGTGTGGAATAGCTCCCTGGGTGTTGTGACTGCTTTTTGATCCTGATTTTCGCGTTGAACTTCTGCCTGAATTCCTGACTACTCTCTAGCCTGCTGATTTTGTACTAAACTGCCAGCTTGTGTATGACCTTTGCCTGCCTGACCACTCTCTGGATTTCGATCGTGTACCGTTTTGCCTGATCTGTTGCCAACCTAATCTGCCGGACTACGTTTTCGCCTGAATCCTCAGCACACACGTTCCACTTCGGACACTACCTATCACAGGTACCTTTACAATCTGCTACTGGACCATGGCTTGCTCACTTCGTGGGGGGGCAATCCTGAGGACCACGACCTGGTACTAACACGCAGTAAAGCCCATCTCTACCATCAGGAACTCTGGTAAATACCGGTTAGTATTTAGACCCCACACTTAAGGTGAACCCGTGTCACCAGCCAGGGCACTTTTCGGTGGGTGCTGCTCCAATGCTATAGCTTCTGGCCTCTGAGCTTGACTCCAGACCGTGACACTTACTTTGTGTAGATCCCCACACATTTTTCTTCAGTGAATTCTGTGACCTGTCCTTAGATATTGAAAGTAAACCACAGAGAAGAAGCTGCAAAGCATGCAGGGAATACAGGAAGTTGTGGAAAGAGATTATCAGCAGACAGGCAGCACTCACAACATGAACATTTTTCCAAGTATGCTTATACGGGATGCACCACAAACCTTTATGAAAAAACTTGCATGACCCTTTTTTTAAAACCCAATGTGCCACATTGAATGGTATCTGCATCGTGGTGCATCGTGATGCGCTGTGGCTAAACCATGTTAACACCTCCAATTTAGTTCATGTTTCCACACTGCATAAGTTTAAATTGGTGCACGAGCCCTTCAGGTTTTAGGCTGGTCATATAGAGGCTGAAATTTTCCAGTGATTTGAATGTTTTCTGTCACTGTGCAGTCCAGCAATAATCTCCCTGTGCATGAAGACTGTGACCTGCACAGCTGCACCAGATTCTGAGTGCTCGAGTTTTAGTAAATCTCACCCATTGTGTTCATCTTGCCTTACAACCCTGAGATAAATAGAGATGACAGACACTTCTGGTCACAGTCCCCTAGTAATTAATGTGGAAATCTGACACGCATATGAAATCAAGTATGAACTTGCCCACTGTTAAAAATTTAATCAAATTGGGTTTAAGGTGAAGCTGGTAACCTTCTGTTTGAATGCACGTTTTTATCCAAAGATAACCGTGATTGCCCCCATGGCTTGGTTACCAATAAATCTTGCAGTTAGGAGCTGGTGACACCATAATGCGGACTTCACTGGTCCCCTTTTTCATATATATATATATATATATATATATATATATATATATATATATATATATATATATATATATGAAAAGGGGACGAGTGAAGTCTGTATGTATGTATATATATATATATATATATATAATAATGCACCCTCCTAGGTAGGTGCTAGAAGAGTATATTTTTTTTATATTTCTGCTTACCAGGAAGATGGTCAGGTACACTTAAGCCGTGTACACACGATAGGTTTTACCGATGAAAACACTCCGCTGGACTTTTTTCATCGGACAAACCGATCGTGTATGGGCCCCATCGGTCTTTTTTCCATCAGTGTTTAAAAATAGAACATGTTTTAAATTTATCCGATGGTTAAAAAACCGATAGCAAATTACTATCGTCTGTGGGGAACTTCTTCGGATAAAAAACCCACGCATGCTCAGAATCAAGTCGACGCATGCTCAGAAGCATTGAACTTAATTTTTCTCGGCTCATCTGAGTGTTTTACGTCACCGCGTTTGGAACGGTCGGTTTTTTGACTGATTGTGTGTAGGCAAGACTGATGGAAGTCAGCTTCATCAGTTTTCCGATGGAAAAATCCATCGGTTTAAAAACCATAGGAAATCCGATCGTGTGTACAGGGCTTTAGAGTGCTCTCTGCCTGCCAGGGAGCAGGATCTATTATTTAGGTCTGTTCATTGTGCTCAGGTGCAGCTCAGCTTGTTTGACTGTCCCTCACTGGTCCAATAGAGAGGCATATTGGACAGTGGGAGGGGACCTGACAAGTGAGTGCACAGACTTTTACAGTCCTGGCAATTGGCAGAGGAGAAGTGCTGTATTGCATGCTGGGATACTGTAATAAAGCCCCGGGCACATGTGCTCAGAGTTCGTTGCGCCGGGGAACAGAGTTCAGGAGGGAGAGGGTGGCTGCCCTCTCCTCCTTGGAGGTAGTTGTCCAGCCCTGAGAGAGAGAGAGAGAGAGAGACTCTCTGAACCTAGGTCCTGCAGCTTTTACTGGGAGTACAGATCAGTGTCTTTGGGACCTGTCGAGTGAGGGCCATTCCCTTAAGCTAGAAGAGTCAGTGGATGGGTGTCAGTAAAGGGGATGCTATAGAGTATCCTGAAGATAATGTAGTGCATCAAGTCTGCCGCTAATGAGAGCAAGAAGACTTAATTCCTCCATACATGTGGCTGCATGGTTAAAGCAGTGTGACTGCTTTCGCAAAGTAATCCAGTGAGGTCAAGTGAGAGTTGTCCTGATCTATTGTGAATAGTTCCAGTTGGAGTATCCCACTAATCCCTTCTCCCATCCAAGTTCCAAAATAAAATACAAAAAAAACACAAATACCCTGGACCGGTCATTGAGTAACGAGAGCAAGCGGGAGTAAGGGTGGGACAAGTGGAAACCCCTAGCAACCAACTGGGAACCCTTAGTACCCTTAGAGGAGCAAACTTGGCTGTCGCAGCACAATCTCCAGTGGGTGAAATTACCAAAGTCATGGTTGGCAACAAAAACTGGACAGAAATCAAGCCTTGCCTCTCTGCTTCAAAACAAACCATTTTGGTGGAGTTCTGATGCAGGATTTTTCATTCTTTTCTATTTTCTCTTCTACAACATCCCATGAGTGGAAGCAGTGCTCTAAATCAAAACTTGATGAATGATGAAGACAGAATATTCCTTTTCCCGGAATGTGAGTGAAATGCTAAATGTTTATTCCAAACTCATTAGACAGTTGTTATTTGACAGTAACAAACAGCACAATGCAGAAGGTCTGTGGCTCTGGTTAATACATATTAAATGGAAGCATGCTTCATAGATTCTATCATCGCAAAGATTACAACTGGCTCCCATCCAACTCTGCATCTATTACCAGCATGGCTTGCTGCATATTAAGACTTTAAATATATACATTTCTGATGAATTATAAATGTCATTAAAAACAAGCTATACATTCTAAAATGACTGCAATTATTTTCCTGTGAATAATTAACATGGCAGTCCTGTTTTACAGCTGATGTGTATATGTTATGTTGTATACTGTCTGCAGTGCTCATTAGTCTTCTGTAACATCTGTAGTAGAAAGGCGAAATGTTATTCGGGTATTACGGAACTGAAGCTCGCAGAAGGCGCTTCTGCCCTTTAGCTGGTAACTCTTGTCACATACTGTAAATAGATCCTGTGTTTGATTATAAAAAGAGCTCATATACACTCCTGATTACTCTATAGCAGGCATGTCCAAAGTACGGCCCGCGGGCCAATTGCGGCCCTCGTTCCAGTTTAATGTGGCCCCACTGGTAATTTGGATATATATATTGTGAGGGGGTTAGCTCGGCAGCGGGTGTGTGTGACCCCCGAGATGGGCTCCCCACACAAAAACAGGCCCAGCAAACGGAGGTTGTGGTTTTCAAAATCAAAAAGGTGCGGTTTATTTTCTATTTACAGTGACAAAACACAGCAAAGCAAAAGAAACATAAACAAAATAAATCCTGGTCAACTTGACCTCTGACTAAACATACAGGTTTCCTAACTAACAACTGGGATCAGCCTAGTGCTGTCCTAGTCCCTAAGTCCCTGGTTTTTAAATGTCCAAGCAAATAGCCACACAGGCTTTGTCTCACCGCACAGGGGTTCACTCTCCCTAGACAGTCCACACAGGTCTGGGTCCAGGCATGAGCTAACATCTAATGAAGCTGGGAGTTCTTATAGAGGCCTAAATGAGCTGACAAGCTTCAGCTGGTCTCATCAACTCCCTGTCTGCACGACGCCCCACACTCTCCCTAGAGGTATGAGTCATCCATGAGCCCACTAGCCTTATACAACTCTCCACCTAGTTGTATAAGTCGGCGTAAAGCCTGAATCTGGGCGAAATATATCTACCCCCCTGGATGCAACCAGGTGACTTTACCTTCCTGCTGTCACATACCCCCCCCTCTTGTTTTAACCTCGGGGTTGGAACACCAGCAATCAGGCATTCATGTACTCGAGACAAAGCATCCACATTCCCCATTTGAACGCCAGGGCGATGCTTTACTGTGAAGTTGAATTCCTGGAGGGCCAGGAACCACCTATTCACTCTTCTATTTGTTTCCTTGTTTTGAGCCATCCACTTTAACGGAGCGTGATCCGTAACCAAGTCAAAGTGCCTACCTAGCAGGTAGTACCGAAGGGAATCTAGAGCCCACTTCACCGCTAAACACTCCTTTTCAACGGTGGCGTAATTTACCTCATGGGACTTCAACTTCCTGCTGAGGTAAATGACTGGGTGCTCTTCCCCGTTCCAGACCTGGGACAATACTGCTCCTAACCCCACATCTGACGCATCACTTTGTACGACAAAGTCTTTAGAGAAGTCGGGTGAGTACAACACTGGCTGGCTACATAAGGCTTGTTTCAAGAATTGGAATGCCGCCTCAGCCTCGGGGGTCCATTTAATCATGACCGACCCTTTCCCCTTCGTCAGGTTGGTTAGGGGCACAGCCTTAGAAGCAAAGTGAGGAATGAATCGCCGATAATACCCAGCGATTCCCAGAAAGGCTCGTACCTGCTTCTTGCTGTTGGGACGTGGCCAACTCTGGATGGCCTCGACTTTGTTGAGTTGGGGTTTTATTACTCCCCTCCCAATGGTGTACCCAAGATATTTGGCCTCCTCCTGCCCAATGGTACACTTCTTGGGGTTAGCCGTAAACCCCGCTTCCCGAACAGAGTCCAGGACTGCTTGCACTTTTGGCAGATGTGAGGCCCAATCTGTGCTATGGACAATTACGTCATCCAGGTAAGCCGCAGCATACTTCCGATGGGGCCTCAGCATCTGGTCCATTTTCCGCTGGAATGTGGCCGGCGCATTCTGTAACCCGAACGGCATTCTTTTATATTGGAACGCCCCGCATGGGGTTACAAATGCGGTTTTCTCTTTGGCCGACTTGGCCAGGGGGATTTGCCAATACCCTTTTGTGAGGTCAAGAGTCGTCATGTATCGGGCTGTTCCCAGCCGGTCGATCAACTCATCTATACGTGGCATGGGGTAGGTGTCAAATTTTGTAACTTTGTTCAACTGACGAAAATCGTTACAAAATCGCCAGCTCCCATCCGGTTTAGGCACCAACACAATGGGACTAGACCAATCACTTTGGGACTCCTCTATCACCCCTAAGTTCAGCATTTTCTGTACTTCCTCCCGTATTGCCTCCCGTCGGGCCTCTGGGATCCGATAGGGTTTTAACTTCACCCTTTCACCGGGCGGGGTAATGATGTCATGCTCTACCCCAGATGTTTGTCCCGGCAGCTCAGAGAATACCTCCTTGTTGCGAAGCACAAACTCCTTAACCTCCTGTTGTTGGGGTTGTGACAAGGTGGCTGCTATTCCAACCTCAGGAATCACGCAACCAGTTTGAGCTGGTGACCAAGTGTCTGCGACTAGGGACTCTCTATCCCTCCAGGCTTTCAACAGATTAACGTGATAGATCTGTTCGGGCTTTCGCCTTCCTGGTTGTCTGACCTTGTAATTCACTTCGCTCACTTTTTCCATTATCTCGTAGGGGCCTTGCCATTTGGCAAGGAATTTACTTTCAACCGTAGGGACAAGTACCAGTATCCTATCCCCCGGGGAAAAGGTACGGGTCTTGGCTCCACGGTTGTACACTCTCTGCTGTGCTAACTGCGCTTGGGCCAAATGTTCCTTCACGATGGGCATTACCTGTGCAATTCGGTCTTGCATCAGGGCGACATGCTCAATCACACTCCTGTGGGGAGAACTCTCACTTTCCCAAGTTTCCTTGGCAATATCCAACAGCCCTCTTGGGTGTCTCCCATACAGTAACTCAAAGGGGGAGAATCCCGTAGAGGATTGGGGCACCTCCCTAATAGCAAACATCAGATAAGGAAGTAGACAGTCCCAATCCTTTCCATCTCTATCCACCACTTTCTTCAACATTTGTTTTAGGGTTTTGTTGAATCTTTCAACCAGCCCATCGGTTTGGGGGTGATACACAGATGTACGTAATTGTGTCACTTTGAACAATTTACACAGCTCCTTCATAACCCGGGACATAAAGGGTGTACCTTGGTCCGTAAGCAGTTCTTTACAAATACCCACCCGGCTAAACACAAGAGATAGCTCTTTGGCTATGGTTTTGGCCGAGGTATTTCGGAGAGGGATCGCTTCTGGATAACGGGTGGCATAGTCCATTATAACTAATATGTACTGGTGCCCCCTAGCGGACTTGATTATAGGACCTACCAAATCCATGGCGATCCTCTCAAACGGGACCTCAATGATTGGTAGAGGGACCAGCGGGCTACGGAAATGTGGCATCGGGGCCGACCTCTGACACACAGGGCAGGAGGAACAATAATTTTCTATGTCCTTCATCACCCCCGGCCAATAGAATCTCTGTAATACCCTCTCTCGGGTTTTCCCATGCACACAAATAACAGCTACCTTGCTATTCCCAGAGACCTCTGTTTTAACTAACTCAGCCTTTATCAGGGTCACAAGGCTACCTGAATCCAGCAATACCACAACATTTCTACCATTAACACACATTTTGCATAAATGTTTCTCAGTTCCTCGAATGGCAGTGCATGCGACTGTCGCACACAGCGACTGACGTCTGCCCGTCAGAAAGTCACACTGCATGGGTTCCTCCACAACCGGGCAATTGGCTGCAATATGTCCCGCTTGCCGGCAGCGGTAGCAAACGATCCTTCTTGCGGCCTCTTGAGCCGCTGATTTCCCAGGCTGTTCTCGCCAAACTTGGGGTAGAGCTCCCACCCTCTCACTCTCTCCACCCTCACCCCTTGGAATCCTCTTATCCGCCCCTGGGGATGGTCTGGTCTTAGGGTGGAAAGTCCGAGTGTCTCTGGAAGAGGCCGTCAGGTTCTCTGTAGCCAAGTATTTCTCCACACGATCCACAAGACCATCGGCCGTCTCTGGGTCTCCATGGCTTACCCACTTTTGGATGGCAGTAGGAAGAGCTCTCAAAAACCGATCCATTACAACACGTTCCACAATCTTTGGTGCGGACAAAGTCTCTGGCTGTAGCCACTTTCTGCTCAGGTGAATGAGATCATACATTTGAGACCTGGGGGGTTTTCCAAGCTGGAAAGTCCAGTTATGCACACGCTGAGCCCGGACAGCCTGGGTGACACCCAGCCTTGCCAATATTTCAGCTTTTAGCATCACATAGTCTTTTGCTTGGTTAGGCTCTAGGTCATAGTAAGCTTTCTGCGATTCACCAGTTAACAGAGGAGCCACCAGTCCAGCCCACTGCTCCTCAGGCCACTTTTCTCTTTCAGCGGTCCTTTCAAATGTGGTCAAAAATACCTCTGGATCATCCTCTCCAGTCATTTTTGTCAATAAACGACTCACCCCAAAGGACGCGGTATTAGTGGGACGGCTTTCCTCACTGGTCTGCGGACGTTGCTGCATTACTGCTTCCATCTGTTGTTGTAGTCTCTGCTCTTGCTTCTGCAACAGGTCTATGAAGCGGGCCTCAGATTGCTGCTGGGCTTGTTGCTGAGCCTCCAGACTCTGTTGCAAAGTTGCGTTTGTCTGCTGCTGGGCTGCAAGGCTCTGTTGATGAGCTTGCTGCTGGGCTGCAAGGCTCTGTTGATGAGCTTGCTGCTGGGCTGCGAAGTTCTGTTGTTGAGCTGCAAGGCTCTGTTGATGAGCTGCAAGGCTCTTTTGCAAACCTGCATTTGTCTGCTGTTGATTGGCATTTGCTAGAGCCAGCTGCTTCAGTATCTCCTCCATGCTGGCTTAAAAAAAAACTGCCACTGGTTCTCCACCAACTGTGAGGGGGTTAGCTCAGCAGCGGGTGTGTGTGACCCCCGAGATGGGCTCCCCACACAAAAACAGGCCCAGCAAACGGAGGTTGTGGTTTTCAAAATCAAAAAGGTGCGGTTTATTTTCTATTTACAGTGACAAAACACAGCAAAGCAAAAGAAACATAAACAAAATAAATCCTGGTCAACTTGACCTCTGACTAAACATACAGGTTTCCTAACTAACAACTGGGATCAGCCTAGTGCTGTCCTAGTCCCTAAGTCCCTGGTTTTTAAATGTCCAAGCAAATAGCCACACAGGCTTTGTCTCACCGCACAGGGGTTCACTCTCCCTAGACAGTCCACACAGGTCTGGGTCCAGGCATGAGCTAACATCTAATGAAGCTGGGAGTTCTTATAGAGGCCTAAATGAGCTGACAAGCTTCAGCTGGTCTCATCAACTCCCTGTCTGCACGACGCCCCACACTCTCCCTAGAGGTATGAGTCATCCATGAGCCCACTAGCCTTATACAACTCTCCACCTAGTTGTATAAGTCGGCAAAAAGCCTGAATCTGGGCGAAATATATCTACCCCCCTGGATGCAACCAGGTGACTTTACCTTCCTGCTGTCACAATATATACAGTCATAGCCAAAATTGTTGGCACCCCAGAATTTTTTCCAGAAAATCAGGTATTTCTTACAGAAAAGTATTGCAGTAACACATGTTTTGCTATACACATGTTTATTCCCTTTGTGTGTATTGGAACAAAACAAAAAAATGGAGGAAAAAAAGCAAATTGGACATAATGTCACACAAAACTCCAAAAATGGGCTGGTCAAAATTCTTGGCACCCTTTCAAAATTGTGGATAAATAAGATTGTTTCAAGCATGTGATGCTCCTTTAAACTCACCTGGGGCAAGTAACAGGTGTGGGCAATATAAAAATCACACCTGAAAGCAGATAAAAAGGAGAGAAGTTCACTTAGTCTTTGCATTGTGTGTCTGTGTGTGCCACACTAAACATGGACAACAGAAAGAGGAGAAGAGAACTGTCTGAGGACTTGAGAACCAAAATTGTGGAAAAATATCAACCATCTCAAGGTTACAAGTCCATCTCCAGAGATCTAGATTTGCCTTTGTCCACAGTGTGCAACATTATCAAGAAGTTTGCAACCCATGGCACTGTAGCTAATCTCTCTGGGCGTGGATGGAAAATAAAAATTGATGAAAGGACGCAGGATAGTCCGGATTGTGGATAAACAGCCCCAAACAAGTTCCAAAGAAATTCAAGCTGTCCTACAGGCTCAGGGAGCATCAGTGTCAGCGCGAACTATCCGTCGACATTTAAATGAAATGAAACTTTATGGCAGGAGACCCAGGAGGACCCCACTGCTGACAGAGACATAAAAAAGCAAGACTACGGTACTGGAGTAAGCCAAAATCCTTCTGGGAAAGCCTCTTGTGGACAGATGAGACCAAGATAGAGCTTTTTGGTAAAGCACATCATTCTACTGTTTACCAAAAACGGAATGAGGCCTACAAAGAAAAGAACACAGTACCTACAGTGAAATATGGTGGAGGTTTAATGATGTTTTGGGGTTGTTTTGCTGCCTCTGGCACTGGGTGCCTTGGATGTGTGAAAGGCATCATGAAATCTGAGGATTACCAAAGGATTTTGGGTCGCACTGTAGAGCCCAGTGTCAAAAAGCTGGGTTTGCGTCCGAGATCTTGGGTGTTCCAGCAGGACAATGACTCCAAACATACATCAAAAAGCACCCAGAAATGGATGGCAACACAGTGCTGGAGAGTTCTAAAGTGGCCAGCAATGAGTCCAGATCTAAATCCCATTGAACACCTGTGGAGAGATCTTAAAATTGCTGTTGGGAAAAGGCGCCCTTCCAATAAGAGACCTGAAGCAGTTTGCAAAGGAAGAGTGGTCCAAACTTCTGGGTGAGATGTGTAAGAAGCTTATTGATGGTTATAGGAAGCGACTGATTTCAGTTATTTTTCCAAAGGGTGTGCAACCAAATATTAAGTTAAGGGTGCCAAGAATTTTGACCAGCCCATTTTTGGAGTTTTGTGTGACATTATGTGCAATTTGCTTTTTTTCCTCCCTTTTTTTGTTATTTTCCAATACACACAAAGGGAATAAACGTGTATAGCAAAACATGTGTTACTGCAATACTTTTCTGTGAGAAATACTTGATTTTCTGGAAAAATTTCTGGGGTGCCAACAATTTCGGCTATAACTGTATCTTTTGTGGCCCTCAATGAATCTCTGAGCGCCGCCGGGCCACAAAAGCTATATACTGTATTTATCGTTCTGGCAGCCTCGGAGGGGACAGGGAGGGGGCTGGACGAGTCCTGTCAGATTACATACAGGAGAATCTCCTGTTTAGTCTGTGGCATCTGTAATAGGAAGTCCCGTCTCCTGGGCTGGCATTGGACGACTATTCTGTCTATCATAGGAGGCAGGACTTTGTATTAAAGAGGAGATTCTCCTGTATGTAATCTGTTTGCGCTTGTCCCGCCCCCCATCCCTGTCCCCTCTGAGGCTGCATTCATGGCACTTGTGAGGCTGTATTCAGAGGCTGCACTCATGGCAATGGTGAGGCTGCACTCATGGCAATGGTGAGGCTGCACTCATGGTAATGGTGAGGCTGCATTGATGAGCAGTGACCCTTATTTTGCTTCACATTTCTTTATTTAAAATAAAAAAAAAAATCCTGAAACTTCTCCCTTAAGTGAAGGTGCATGTTATACGCCGATAAATACGGTATATCCAAATAACACGCCCGAGCTCATCCTTAGACTCTTCACCACACACAGACACAAAGGCAAGAGAATTCTTGTTGGGTAGTGTATTTGTTAATTTGCATTTAATTTTAATGGTTCAAAGAATGTCAGGCAAAATGGTCGGCCCTTACGCATGTTCATTTCATCAAATCTGGCCCTCTTAAAAAAAGTTTGGACACCCCTGCGCTATAGGATGTCTAGCCTGATACACCGGTCAATGCTGGTCATAAAGCACTTTAAAAGGCAAGGAGTAATCTCAAAACCATGCTCTGTTTTTGTCTTTGAATGTTTTTTATTTAATTTATTACAGTTATTTGTAATAGTGCCATAGTGTTTTACATACTGTACATTTACCTCAGTCCCTGCCCTCAAGGAGCTTACAATCTAAGGTCCCTAACTCACATGCATACATGCATACATGCATGTGCTAGAAGCCAAGTAACCTACCAGTGTGTTTTTAGAGGGTGGGGGGGAAACTGAGGTACCTGGAGGAAACAGAATAGGTTCCAGTAAAACCACTTGGTCTTTTGTTCCTCTGATTTGTATTAATTGTTTATTTTTTGTGCTATAAACGGCGGACAATTGGACACTGACACGTTTGACACTTTGTGGGAACCAGTGACACTGTTACAGAAATCGGTGCTAAACATATTCACTGTCACTGTACTAATGACACTGGCTGGGAAGGGGTTAATCATCTAGGGTTAAATGTGTGCCTAACCAGTGTTTTTGTGTATATAGTGTGCTGATTTCACTAAGGTATGTGCTGGATTTTATACTGTGCTTTAGATTTTGCACAGGATTGAAGCTCTCTTCACCTCTCAATGAATAGTACAGTGGCTGTACATTTCACACCTAGACCTTCAATGGTGTCCTGCCTGAATGAATCCACCTCTTAATATACCATCATTATAATACCATGGCTATAGACAACATTAATATTATACAGAAATGCAGTATAACAGGGCGTTGCAAAACAGACAGGTACAGTGCCTTGAAAAAGTATTCATGCTCAATGAGATGTTCAAATCTTGGGATATTTTGTATAACCTAACCCTGCTTTAAACTTCTCCACAACTTTATCCCTGACCTGTCTGGTGTGTTCCTTGGCCTTCATGATGCTGTTTGTTCACTAAGGTTCTCTAACAAACCTTTGAGGGCTTCCTAGAACAGCTGCATTTATACTGAGATTAAATTACACAGAGGTGGACTCTGTTTACTAATTAGGTGACTTCTGGAGGCAATTGGTTCCACTAGATTTTAGTTAGGGGTATCAGAGTGAAGGGGGCTGAATACAAATCCATGCCACACATTTTGAAAACCATTTATCATTTTCCTTCAACTTCATAACTATGTGCCACTTTGTGTTGGTCCTATCACATAAAATTCCAATAAAATACATTCACGTTTTTAGTTTCGCCGCATCCAATTCGCAATAGCAGGAGATTGTGACCGGCTCTCTAAGTTCACATATCCCTGCAACGAGTCCTGTGCGTCTTTTTGTATGTTTCAGGTCCTAATTCAGCCCAAAATTCGGGCTGAAATCTGACCTGAAACTGTGAACGGGGACACACTGGTCCCCTGCTGTGAAGCAGCATGCGGCTCATATGTGAACCCAAACTAAAGCAACAGTTTCATTGCCATTTGTTTTGAGATACAGGCATCCGCACTGTTGTTTTCAAAGGCCACAAGGCAGATTTCCTTGATCCTGGCAACACATGATGATGGCTGAAATATTGGATAAAAGCCCTAACATAAATATACACTACTGTAAGCCATGCAACCAAGAGAAAAGCTACAAAATGAAGAGAATAAACTATTGGGCATAATTTAATACACATTCATAGAAAAAATCTATTAAAATATGATTCAGCGATTCTGATAGTGTTTAGGCCAGCAGAGAAGGCCTTGCTGGCCCTGACAGCCCACCACTAGAATAGAGTACAAAGCCATCACCTCAACTAACAGGTGGGTGGGCATAGTCTGACTTGAGCTGGCTACCATTTACTATAAGCTAAACAGAAGGAGACCCCCCCCCCCAACTTGCCTGCATCTTGCAGATTTTAGGGTACTAGCTGCAATTGCAACAGCAGAAGCAGCTGTCAATGCTGCTTCCAGGCCATTCTATTGAAGGCACAACAGCTACATTGAGCATTTTGATGATATGGGCCCATTCACACTAGGCATTGTGTTAATGCATGAAGGCAGCCCATTCATTTGAATGAGCTGGCAGACTACCTGAAGATTGACATGACTAATTTGTTTAACCACATCCATACCGGGCACTTTTACCCCCTTCCTGCCCAAGCCATTTTTCAGCTTTCAGCGCTGTCACACTTTGAATGACAATTGCGTGATCGTGCAACACTGTACCCAAATACATTTTTTATGTTTTTTATTTTTTGCGCTATAAACAAAAGGAGAGTGACGAGTTTGAAAAAAAACA
Organism: Rana muscosa; assembly: GCA_029206835.1. Lineage (NCBI taxonomy): Eukaryota > Metazoa > Chordata > Amphibia > Anura > Ranidae > Rana > Rana muscosa. Next base: position 267,357,391 of record CM055123.1, on the reverse strand, counting down.
CAATATTTTTTACTTTTTGCTATAATAAATATCCCAATTTTTTAATTTTTTTAAAACAAATTTTTTCCTTAGTTTAGGCCGATACGTATTCTTCTACATATTTTTGGTAATAAAAAAAAATTGCAATAAGCGTATATTGATTGGTTTGCGCAAAATTTATATTATCTACAATATAGGGGATAGATTCATAGCATTTTTATTATTATTTCTTTACTAGTAATGGCGGTGATCTGTGATTTTTATCGTAACTGCGATATTGCGGCGGACACATCGGACCCTTTTGACACTATTTTGGGACCATTCACATTTATACAGCGATCCGTGCTATAAAAATGCATTGATTACTGTATAAATGTGACTGGCAGGGAAGGGGTTAACACTAGGGGTTGATCAAGGGGTTAAATATGTTCCCTAGGGAGTGATTCTAACTGTAGGGGGAGGGGACTCTCAAGGGGAGAAGACCGATCGGTGTTCCTCTGTACAATAGGGTGACCAGACATCCCCGGTTTCTGGGGACAGTCCCCGGATTGAGGACACTGTCCCCGGACCAAGTCTGTCCCTAGTTTTGTCCCCGGATTGGATTTGAACAGGGGCTGGGGCAATTTCAAAGACAGTCAGTGCAGAATTAAAAAAAAAAAAAAAATTCTGAATTCCATACCCCCGCTCCTACTAGCTTAGGGGGGTGTATTTTTTTTCATTATCTGTGCCCCTTTCTGATGATCATGTGCTGGTCGGAGCGGAAGGAATATTTATTCAGTTTCGGGTGCATGCCCATTCAGCTCCGCTCGCATGTTCTTCTGCCTTGGCTCAAGTCCCGGCCAGCCGCCTGCCTGCTTATCTCCTTGCCTACCCTGGCGAAGTGATCTTCCTCCGCTCCCCACCCAGTAGTAGCCCGGGCCCGGAGAGTAAGACTTGCGACGGCGATGGGCAGAGAGTCGCTGATTGCCGCCATTACTAGTAAAAAATAAATATGTCCCCGGATTTCATTTTAAAAATCTGGTCACCTTACTGTACAAGGAACACACCATCGGTCTCCTCTCCTCTGACACTACGTGGATCTGTGTGTTTACACACACAGATCCCCACGGTCCTGCTGTGTTCACCGGCAATCGCGGGTGCCCGGCGGACATCGCAACAGCCGGGCATACGCATCGGGTCCCCAGTGACGCGGTGGGAGAGCGCGTGCGCGCCCCTAGTGGGCCAGGAAGGCAAGGACGTCATATAACACCCGCACCAGAATGAGAGCTGCACCATCCAGCCGTCATATGACGGCAAGCAGTTAATGTGGTGCGTTAAGGCACATGGTTCACATCTGTGCGCTGAGGTGCGATACAATGCTAAAGCATTGTGCTACAACACAAATGTGTTGTACTACTCTGCCTAGGTACTCTGGAATGCCATGCAAAATAAATACCACATCACTCTGTGTATCCATGGGTTACACTGCTATCGGTCAGCGTTAGATGGATGAGGAAAGACGTAAACAAGTAATTTACAAGGCCCTGGATTTCAGGTTAGTTGACTTCCCATGGCAATAAAACAGAATAAAATCTTCTTAATGTGACATGTTTCATGATTTCAACTCTTCATAAAAAAGATTCTTAGTTAAGCCATAGTTCTTTACTTTCTTTGTTTAGTTTGCTTGGCCTAATGGATATGATTGTCCACAAAAGAAAGTTTATAGTCCATCACTTATTTATGATCAGCCCTAACAGTCAGCTATTCAGGCTTTGTGAATTCTAGTCCAGTGGGCAGTATTGGGTTATTTGTACTCCATTGATATCTTTGGCCTGTTCACACCTTAAAATCATTATGAATTCCCTACACGGCTGTGAAAGACTCAAGAAGCGGTGCCAGAGCTGTCTTCAAGAGCTCATAGCTGACCCTTCTTCCTTCCTCGGCTGTCAGTGCACCTCTCTTCATGGAGAGCAAAGGCTTTCCCTGTGCTGCAGACTAAGTGAATGGTGCAGCACTGATTAAGTGCGCCACTGAGAACTGTAAAAAGAAATGGCACAACTTCAAAAGAAGTTTCCTAAAAAGACTGAATCATTTGGAAAGCAGGCCACCCTGACTGGCAAGGGCGCTCCTCTGGGACGCATCTTGTCAGCGAGAAAGATGGCTTTTTGTAAGTGTTATTTTTTTTTCCATCCAAACACTGAAATCTAGAGAGGAACCCAATCACATCTGACAATGACAGAAGACTGCGAGGATCTCCTGTAAGTACACAAGTCAAGTAAGCTGTATTTGTCACTGTCTGCAAACTACTTGGATTTTTCTGCACGCATTAGGACACAGATGCTGTTGCTATTTAATTTTCTCTAAGTGTCTCTCCTTTTGTCTCTTTTACCCTTTAAACTTTTTAAACTTAAATATTATGAATTATTTTTAGAAAAACCTTGTGTTTTTTTGTTTTTTGTTATTTAGTCTTTTTAAATCAATTTGCTTCAAGATGATCTTAATGCAGATATCCTAAATATGATTAAGTTTTATTACAGGAAGGTGTTTTTTTTTTTTTTTTTATTGCATTTTAGTGTAAATATGAGATCTGAGGTCTTTTTGACCCCAGATCTCATATTTAAGAGGACCTGACATGCTTTTTTTCTATTACAAGGGCTATTTACATTCCTTGTAATAGGAAAAAAAGTGACACAATTTTTTTTTTTTAAATAGAACAGTGTAAAAAAAAAAGTTAAATAAGAAAAAAAAAATGTAACGTGCCCTGTCCTGCCGAGCTCGCGTGCAGAAGCGAACGCATAAGTGAGTAGCGCCTGCATATGAAAACGGTGTTCAAACCACACATGTGAGGTATCACCGCGATCGTTGGAGGGAGAGCAATACTTCCAGCCCTATACCTCCTCTGTAACTCAAAACATGCAACCTGTAGAAATGTAGAACATCGCCTATGGAGATTTTTAATGGTAAAAGTTTGTCACTTTTCCACAAGCGGGCGCAATTTTGAAGCATGACATGTTTGGTATCAATTTACTCAGCGTTACATCATCTTTCACAATATAAAAAAACAAATTGTTCTAACTTTACTGTTACACTTTTTTTAATGAAAAAATAAGACTATTTTTTCCAAAAAAAGTGTGCTTGTAAGACCGCTGCGCAAATACGGTGTGACAAAGTATTGCGATGACCACCATTTTATTCTTTAGGGTGTTAGAACCCCCAAACATTATATATATTTTTTCTATGTAATTATGTAGCAAAAAAACACCTTTAAACTTGTGTAGCGCACCTCCCAAATATTTGGGACGCTATGCATAAATTTAGGGGTAGTCTAAGCTAGTAGTTGGGCTCAGACCAATTGATTGTTCTAAATTCGCTTCTGCTTTGGGTGTGATACTGCCTGGCAGTAATGTTCCCTATTCGCCTGTAGGTGGCACTGCCGCGACCGGCCCAGGTTGAACTACAGGGGGTGTGTCTTCTCTCGGCAGCCGTGCAGTGGGCGTGGTTAACGCGCTGTGCATGCTGGGAGAGGGTACATAAGGGGCAGACGCCATTGACTTTGGTTCGTTCCTGGAGGCCCATCGGGCCTGGAGAGTGTGCGCGCCTTGTGGCCCGCATGACACGGGGTGCATGTGTGTGTTCCAGCCCCTGGGCACCTTCAGCCTGAGGCTGCATCGCTGCCTTTTAGGCCCAGCTCTGCTGGCTGGGGCCTATGCATAAGTAAGGGATCCCAAGCTACCCACCTGCGGGGAGCCTGCTCTTGGGAAGGGAGACCAGGGAAGGATCTGCCCCAGAGGAGACCAGCGACTGTACTGCTGTCTCGGTAGGAGGCCTGGGACTGGCCTAAGGAGGGATCCATTATTGCAAGCCCTGCAATACGCCGATCTGGCATAAAGGTTCTCTCTCTATTGCTTGGCCGGGAGGTTCGGGACTTTGATAATCCTGTGGCAGAGGATTCCTGATCGTATCCCTAGTTCTCAGATAAAGTTGACTCGTGCTTCATCCCAGCTGCTAGGACTAGTGAACGGGACTATCCGGGTGAGCAATACCCACTCAGGCTTGAGTGGCGACGTTGTTGTGATTTTAGTGCCGCATGCCTGAACCTTCCCCTGTTCTTCTCTCGTTTCCTGCTTTCCTCTCACGTTCCCTCAGCAAAGTAAATAAAGCCTGACTGTTTGGGTTTTACATCTGTGTGGACATTGGCCTTTCTAGAGACTTTCTATACCCTGACAACAAAAGCCTTGGAGGTAGTTTGCATGACCCAAAACAAAACCAGCAGCCCGATCTCAGACAGGGGGGTTATCGCTACACGTGGGGGCTCGAGTCCGAGATTTGCAGCTACCTCCCGCAATTGGATTACTTTATTCTATGTGTTTGGAAAAGTCGGACATTGAGGAAGTTGGACTGTGTTACTGTGCTTTGAACGAGAAGAAGGGGTTAAGGGGCACAGAACTGTTCTTTTTTTCTAACTGCGTAGTTCGTGGGCAGATCCAGAGGAAGTAAAGCCCGCGAGTTACGTGCAGGAAGAGAAAAGGGGAAGGAGTTCCCACCACCTGCGTGCTACGCGTGGGCGCATTGGCGCCAAGGAACAGAGAGTTTGGATCAAGTGAGAGGAGCAACATGTCTGCGTTTCCATGGACCTCAGCCCTGTCGGGACCCCGGATGTTCCCAGTGCCTACTACCATGGACATTGCTCCGCTTGCAGCCCCGCTTATGGCTAAGGGGATCCGGCTCAAGCCCCGGGGCCGCTTCGCGTTGTATACATGTCGAGATGCGGAGGCCCTGGGCATGCTCTGCCCTAGATGCGATGGACTGGCTTTGCAGCTGCGCCCATTCGGACGATGCTTGTCCTGCGGGGAGTTCCTTTTCGAAGGGTGGACCAGCCCACCGAGCAGCCCCGAGCTTACCGGGTCAACTGGGTTACAGGTGCCGTTACTTCGGAGGAAGTCGCCTACACCCCTACAGCCGAGCCCACGCGGAGAAGATGCCGCTGCAGAGCCGTCGGCGGACACCACAGCGGACGCTGCCTCCGCCACTACTGAAGTATTTATCCCGCCAGCGAAAAGGAATGTGGGCTGTGTTTTTAAGGCCTCCCGCGGTCGAAGCCTACCCCAGCGCCAGCTGGAACCGGAGTTCAAAAGCGGGAAGATGCTCAAGAAGTCCACGTCAGGAGACTGTAAGGAGACTGGGGGAAAAGTGACGGTCAATGTGAAGAATTACCTGCCCGCTGAAGAGGTGGATTCTTCGGATATTGACTCGTCATCCGATGTTGGGGATGATGTGGAGATTGCCCCATCCCTTTCTGAGGAATATCTCAATGTGAAAAGTTTTATCCTGACCCGCAGCCTTCGAGAGGGATCACCCATGAGCTCTGGGGATACCAGACCCCGGGTGGAAGTCCCCGCTTTGACAGAGAAGGCTATACCTGTGCTGAGTGAAAGACTTTTGCTGGAGCCTGTTACGGTTTTGGTCTGGAGGTCCCCGGATTCGTATGTGATGCCTGGGATGGGAACCCTTGCTTCTCTACCAAAACATGCACGCCTACAGCGGATTCTTATGAAAAGAATGGCTACTGAATACGGTCTGGAGTTCCCTTATGTACCCAAAGAATTGATGTTTGAAATAGAGTCTTGCCGTGAACAGTGGTACAGGGAAGCCATTTGAGACTGTTCAGGTGTCCAAGCCATATAGGAACTTGGATCACTCAGCTGCCATGACTGATCAGTTCAGGAGTTGCTGCCGGGACTGGAACTATGGCCGGCATATCCACGCTGACCGAGTTGTAATTTTCTGTCCAGGACGAGATGTTGTGACATACTTTATAACGACCCTGGACAAGCAGTGGAAATCGGTAACCCTCCCGGATCCAAGCTTTTACCTGTGACACTTTTGAGATAGGAACCTGACTTTGCTTTTTTGTTTCCTGTTCTTTGCACAGAAAGGAACACTCTTGGTTCGAGGTGACTTTGTTCTCTACTGGAAGAGGTTCATTGCTCTTGAAGAGGAAAAGACGGAGACCGGTCTTTGTTTTTTTTTCTCTTTTCTCTGAAAAGGACAGTTTTTCCTCTGAGTGAAATTTGGGGTAGTTAGTAAGGATGTTATGGTGAGAACGCCGTGATCAACAGTGGGATGTTTTTTGTGTTGTGTTGCAGCCCCTGCGTGACCAGTAAAAGGACGTTGTGACTCTGCCGACACTAGGTGGCAGTGGTCTGCAGGAATAGACACTTCACTGCTAATATAGCACTTAGAATTAGGAAACTTTTATGCTAGGCTTAGCATAAAAAAACAAAAAACTTTAATAGAAGAACTGCTTCTTCTCGGAAACAGTTTGCTTCTCTGTATATAGAATATGCTCAGTGGTTAGGATGTTTGCGTTTTCTATGCATGTTGTCTGTGTTTTCTTGCAGGTACCAGAGCTACTATCAAGACCACAGGAGAATGGGGTGGGGTAGATAGTCAGTAATGGGTGGAGTGTAATTTTTTTTTTGCATTTGGAAACGGAAATGTCATATCTGGAGAGCTATGTCAATTATTGTAATATCTTGTGTGCTTTCCTTCCTTTTCTTTTCCCCTCCCCAAAAATTGGTTCAGGTACCAGGTTACTGTTTTTTTTTTTTTTTAGGTAATCAACAGCCTTCAGGATTGAAGGATTTTGATTTCCCCAGCCACTGGGGACTGTCTTTTCAGGGAGGGGGTGTGTGTAGCGCCCCTCCAAAATATGTAAATGTAAATTTAGGGGTAGTCTGAGCTAGTAGTTAGGCTCAGACCAATTGATTGTTCTAAATTTGCTTCTGGACTGGGTGTGATACTGCCTGGCAGTAATGTTCCCTATTCGCCTGTAGGTGGCACTGCCACCACCGGCCCAGGTTGAACTACAGGGGGTATCACAACACCTTGGGTGTCTTTTCTCTCGGCAGCCGTGCAGTAGGCATGGTTAACCCGATGTGCATGCTGGGAGAGGGTACATAAGGGGCAGATGCCATTGATTTTGGTTCGCTCCTGGAGGCCCATCGGGCCTGGAGAGTGTGCGCGCCTCATGGCCCGTATGGCACGGGGTGCGTGTGTGTGTGTTCCAGCCCCGGGCACCTTCAGCCCGAGGCTGCATCGCTGCCTGGTAGGCCCAGCTCTGCTGGCTGGGGCCTTTGCATAAGGAAGGTGTAACGACACCCCAAATACGAAAGGGGTTTAACGCCGTTTAGATATCTTCCCTCTCCTGGACACAAATTCACTGTCGATCCTCCACAGCCAGACGACCACTTCCCATAGGAATTAATCCTTCTGAAAGAACGGGACGCACTCTGTATCTTTCTCTGGATAGACTGACTTTATTGTCAAAAACATTGTAACTTTTTTACACATCCAATACTGCATTAATCTAAAATGAACAATGGTCCAGCTCCACCCACAACATAACAAGACCCAATACACATTTGACAGTAGGCTAGCTTTTGTCTCCCAATACCCATCTCTTAGAAGGCAACAGCTAATCCCTTTATGTTTAAAGAACTATGCATGACCTTTATATTCACCAGACTGTCTGTTACTTTACAATACACACAAGGACAGACTTAATTTCCCCAATCCACATCACCACAAACAATGAACAGGTCTTTTAGAAGCTGCGATTCATTAGCATTACACTAGGCAGACAGGTGATTGAGGCTGAACACATCCGTATCTCTCAATTAACCTGTTGAGTTCAGAATCAGTAAATAGTCCTTTACAGATATCCTTGGGAATATAGTGGATAAATATTACAGACCCATTTTAGGTAGTCCAAAATATATTTCTTAATGTCCATTATTTCCTGGCTCACCCTGTGTCCAAAGTGACCCCCCTGTCACAGAAGGGATCCCAAGCTCCCCTGCGGGGAGCCTGCTATAAGGAAAGGAGACCAGGGGGAGGATCTGCCCCAGAGGAGATCCAGCGATGGTACTGCTGTCTCGAGAGGAGGCCTGGGACTCGCCTAAGGAGGGATCCATTATTACAAGCCCTGCAATACGCCGATCTGGCATAAAGGTTCTCTCTCTATTGCTTGGCTGGGAGGTTTGGGACTTTGATAATCCTGTGGCAGAGGATTCCTGATCATATCCCTAGTTCTCAGATAAAGTTGATTCGTGCTTCATCCCCGCTGCTAGGACCAGTGAACGGTACTATCCGGGTGATCAATACCCACTCAGGCTTGAGTGGCGGCATTGTGATTTTAGTGCTGCGTGCCTGAACCTTTGCCTGTTCTTCTCTCGTTTCCTGCTTTTCTCTCAAGTTCCCTCAGCAAAGTAAATAAAGCAGAAATGTTTGGGTTTTACATCTGTGTGGACATTGGCCTTTCTAGAGACTTTCTCTACCCTGACAACTGAAGCCTTGGCGGTAGTTTGCATGACCCAAAACAAAACCAGCAGCCTGATCTCAGAGAGGGGGGTTTCGCTACACTTGTAAAGTTTGAAAAATAGACCTGGTTCTTAAGTGGTTAAAGTGATTGTAAAGTCTTGTTAAAAAAAAAAATAGCAAATATGTTCTACTTGCCTGCTCTGTGTAGTTGGTTTTATACAGAGCAGCCTGGATCCTCCTCTTCCTGGGTCCCTCTTCACTGCTCCTGGCCCCACCCTCCTGTCAATTGCCCCCTCAGCAAGCAGCTTGCTATGGGGACACCAGAGCTGAGCTGCAGCTCTGTGTGTCCATTGAGACACGGAGCTGCAGTTCCACCTCATCCCCTCTCTCCCCTGATTGGCTAAAGTGTCTCAGCCAATTAGGAGGGAGAGTCCAGGATGGCCGAGGGATTCATGGACATCACTGGACAGAGAGGGGGCTCAGGTAAGTATTAGGGGGTGCTGGGGGGGAGGCTGCTACACACAGAAGGATTTTAGTCTTAATACATAGAATGCATTAAGATAAAAAACCTTCTGCCTTTACAACTTTAACCACTTGCCGACCGCCGCACGCACTTATACGTCGACAGAATGGCACTCCTAGGCAGAAGGATGTATATATACGCCCCCTTTCAGGAAGCGGCATTGTGGACGTGCGCCATCGGTGGCGCTCTCACACACCCGCCGCAAGCTCCGTGAGCCCGACCGCGGGACCGGCGGACTCGATCGCCGTGGGGATACCCGCGATCGTCTCACGGTGAGGAAGAATGGGGAGATGCTGATGTAAACAAGCATCTCCCCAATCTGCCTAGTGACAATGACACTAATCACCGCTTCCTGTAATCGGAAGCGGTGATCACTGTCTTGTCACACACAGCCCATCCCCCCTACAGTAAGAATCACTCCCTAGGGCACACTTAACCCCTTCAGCGCCCCCTACAGTTTAACCCCTTCACTGCCAGTGTAATTTTCACAGTAATCGGTGCATTTTTATAGCACTGATCGCTGCAAAAATGACAATGGTCCCAAAATGGTGTCGAAAGTGGCCGATGTGTCCGCCATAATGTCGCAGTCACAATAAAAATCGCTGATCGCTGCCATTACTAGTAAAAAAAAAAAATGTATAAAAATGCCATAAAACTATCCCCTATTTTGTAGACTCTATAACTTTTGCGCAAACCGATCACTAAACGCTTATTGCGATTTTTTTTTTTTTTTTGTGTACCAAAAATATGTAGAAGAATACGCATCGGCCTAAACTGAGGGGAAAAAATGTTTTTTTTTATATGCTTTTTGGGGATATTTACTATTGCAAAAAGTAAAAAATATTGAATTTTTTTCAAAATTGTCGCTCCTATTTTTGTTTATAGCGCAAAAAAAATAATCCGCAGAGGTGATCAAATACCACCAAAAGAAAGCTCTATTTGTGGGAAAAAAAGGACGTCCATTTTATTTGGGAGCCACGTCGCACGACCGCGCAATTGTGAGTTAAATCGACACAGTGCCGAATCGCAAAAAGTGGCCCGGTCTTTGACCAGCAAAATGGTCCGGGCTGAAGTGGTTAATAGCTGGTCGAACCTGCTTTGACAGTTTACTATGCACTCCAAAGTATAGATGGCGCCGTAGTGATTTACGAGTGTCTGTGTGTCTTTACTAGTTCTGCACAGGACTTCTTTTTTTTTTTTCTTTTTTCGCTCTCTTCCTTGTAATGCAGTTCTCACACATGTATGCTGTTCTGTGTCAGTAAATCAGATTTATACATTCCTCAAGATCTCAGTGCCTCATCTTATCACAGAACCAACAAGCAGCAATGACTTCAAGCAAGCTCTTTCAGTAGCTCTGGATCAGACTTGCATAACGTTCAGGGGAAATTTTGGACTATTCTGCTTCAGCTCAGAGAAATTTGTAGGATTTCTGGTGTGAATGGTTCTGTTGAGAAGAGTCCACAGCATCTCTTTATAGGTTAAGGGCTGGGCTCTGTGTGGGCCGCTCCAAATGGCACATTTTCATTTTCTCAAGCCAGTCTGTGTTGTAAATTTACTTTGATGCTCCTACAGAGAGCCACCCTGACATGATCCTGTAGAATGTTTTGGTAAACCTGGGAATGAATTTTCCCCTCAATGATGGCAAGTGGTCCAGGCCCTGAGACAGCAAAGCCAAGACCAACTTATGATGTTCCCCCCACCATACTTCACAGATGGAATGATGTTGTAAGCTGTGCCCTTTTTGTGCCATACATTGTGCTGAGTATTCTTCCCAAACAATTCAACTTTTGTTTCATCAGTCCGCAAAACATTTTCCCAGTAGCTCTGCAGTTTGCCAAGGTGCTCTTTAGCAAACTTCAGGTGTGCAGCAATGTTTTTACTTGGTGAGCAGCCGCTTCCTTCCTTTAGTCCTGCGCTGGACACCCTGCCTGTTCAAAGACTTGCGTATGGTAGACTAGGGCTGGGAAAAAAATCGATTTGAATCAAGTTGAGAGGTCAAATTGATTCAAATTTTCAGAAAATTGATTTTTTTTTTCACCAGGACCGGCGCTGACCAGTCCTGAGCTGCGGGCAGGAGTTTTTAGGCGAGGCCGCGGCTTCGGCCTAGTCCGCGAAGCTGTACGCCGCGGGCTAGGCCGAAGCCGCGGCCTCGCCTAAAATCTCCTGCCCACAGCTCCTCAGGACCGGCAAAAAAAAAAAAAAATCTTGATGTGAATCGAGTTTTATTTTAAAAAATCGCAGATTTTTTTTTTTTTTTTTTGAGGAGATGGCCCAGCTTTATGGTAGACTCAAGAACAAGGATGTTTGCCACTTCCAATTATATCTTTTCACTGTTGCGCGTGGTTTCTTCTTTACCTCCATTGAGGATTCTACGTTGTGCCTGGGAGTCATCTTTGCTGGGCGCCCACTTCTAGGAAGAGTATCCACAGTACCAAATTGTCTTCATCAATAGACAATTTGTCTAACTATTGACTGATGGATGCCTAAACACTTTGAGATAGATAGCTTTGTATCCCTTTCCAGCCTTAGCAGATCAACTACGCTTGATCATATGTTATCAGAGAGCTTCCTTTTGGAAGACATAGTTCACATCAGTTGATGCGACTTATGGCCCGCAATCTAACAAATGTTTGAGTGTCTTTTTTTAATCAAAGTAGCTCTAACCCACACCTCCAAACTAATTTTATTAATTGGACTCTAGGTGTGCAAACTACTGACTCCAATTTGGCTTTGGTTGAAGTAATTAGTCTGTTTTCACTTACATTTGTCCTCCATCACTGTTTTAATGGGTGTGCTCAATTAAGACACAAGAAATTAGAATTGTTTGTGTGTTATCCACTAAAGCGCATTGTGTTTATATATTGCTGTGACCTAGATGAGGATCAGATCAAATTTTATGGCTAATTACTGCAGAAAAACAGATAATTGTAAGGGGTTCACATACTGTTTCTTGCCACTGTAACTGTTGAGCAATGACAGTTTTAAATCCTATTGGTTTATTTAGAGCAATTTGGAGACCCCATGTAAATAAGGCCCTTTTCTTCTGTTAGAACATTGTGCCTTGTTTTTAATATTTTCTTAATCGCCCCTTCACAATATACCATTCCTTTGTGGCAAAATGGCAACTTATTCATTTAGAATGAGCCATTAACAAATATCAATATCCTTGCTGCAGTATTTAATTGCACCACAATGCATGGTATGTGCTTTGTGGTGTGCTACAGCCTGGGTGCATTGTTCCCTATGTAGCGCTACCCCTGCATGAGCCGTTGATGAATAAGTCAGGCACACATAGTTTTTCACAGCACTCTGGAGTCAGAAAACAGTCCTTGCAGCTTTGTTTTTGTGTTTTTATTAGGGGTATTGTGGGATGCCCACTTGAATTTAGCAGAACTTTCCAGGGACAACTTCCTCTGAACAGATTTACACACTCCCCAGCTTCCTCTAGCACAACACTAGCTTCAAACATTACAACTCCCAGGACCAGCTGGCACACTGTTAGGTGATCTGACAATTGTACTTGGTCAGATTGGTAGCAAATGCCCTTTACAGGCAGGGACCGCAGGTCCATTTTGGCAATGTAGCAAAGTCCTAGTGCTCAGCTGTCCTCATGTGGCTACTGATCCCAGCACAGCCTCTTCAGGTACTGCCAGCCTACCTGACTGCAGCTGCCCCTTTCTCTAGCCCTCTTGGCTAAGCTTCCACAGTCCTCACAGACTGGCTCTGCATCCATCTCTGACTGCTTCTCAGTCCTTCCCGACTGTAACACCTACCAGCCCACCGAGCTGTCTTCTCCTTGGATATCTCCTGGACATGCTCACTGGCTCCTGCTGTCCTGACACCTTTTCCTGGTCCACTGGACAGGATTCCTCATGGGTTGTAGAAGATTCCTCCTGCACCCGAGGTCAACCCCCCCCCCCCAGACTAGGGGGTTACCCTCAAGAGTCCACTGACAGCCTCCTAGCACTCCATCTCCAACTTCCACCCAAACTCTCCTGCCCAGCTGGGCTGACCCAGAGTATTTAAGGGGGCCTGCCAACTCATCTGTTTGGGATTGGTCATGGCCCTCATGAATACTCCAGGCAGCTCCTCCAAACCACCTTCCCATTCTTCTGGAAGACTCCAGCAACTTCCAGAAGCAGTGGGAGGTACCAGAGGTGCTGCCTGATGAGTCATACTGTACCAGCCCTCCCTGGATCACTAACCCAACCCAGATTAAAACACAGACTTGGCTGTCAGCCAAGCCTAAACATTTTGCCTACTCGAACAAAGACCTAACCCTTCCTGTTCTAGCACACTAGAGGGTGCTACACCTACTTTACTTGTGCATTGAGGTGCCATTCTAAAGTGCACAAAACACCATGCATTAATGCGCCTGAACGGAATGCATTAGTACAAAGCCAGCCTTAATGTAAATTGTTTTGCCCTTTACAGTAACAGTTAATAAAACTGGTAAACTGCAAGCACTTTGTATTAATTGCACTCAAGTCCATTTCTAGACCAAAAGAAATGGCGTAGCGCTATTGCAGCACATATACTAAAATTGGAACAATACAGAGAAGATTAGCATGGCCCTTGCTCAAGGATGACAGGCAAATTCGTGAAACGTTCCATATTGATTGGCTGCACAGATTGTTTTTTGTTTAATCATTTCTAGAATAGCTTCATCTCCTGAAGTAACTGAAATATCAGTAAAGCCCTAAACAATCTAGAGATGACAGGAAAGTATTTAAGTCTATGTCTATCCATACATAGGCAGATTGTCGTATTTCTTTTTGCAAATATGCTTTGAAGCAGGACTTTTCAAAGAAACCATAAGCTCTTTATGCTAAAATGAAACTCCTGTTTCTGCAATGCTGGAGAGATGAAGCCCATTGCCTTGATCATTCTCTGTTCCCAGGTGCAGCCCAGGAATGTACTGTTGGAATGGGAGCTCCAGAATTTTAACCACTTGCTTACTGGGCACATAAACCCCCTCCCTGCCCAGACCAATTTTCATCTTTCAGCGCTGTCAATCTTTGAATGACAATTGTGCGGTCTTGCAACACTGTACCCTGATGATTTTTTTCACACAAATAGTGCTTTCTTTTGGTGGTATTTGTTCACCATTTGTTCACCACTGTGTTTTTTTTTATTTTTTGTAAAATTTAAAAACATAACGGGTTTATATTTTGTTATAAAAAAAATTCTGTACGCTGATGAGGCTGCACTGATGGGAACTAATAGGCCGCACTGATGGTCATTAGTAGGTGGCACTTATAGGCACCGATAGACTGCACTTATGGGCACTGATAGGTGGCACTGGTAGGCACTGATAAGGAGGAAATGGTGGGCACTGATAGGTGGTACTGATGGGTGGCACTAATGGGCACCGATGGGTGGCAGTGATGAGCACTGATGGGCACTGGTAGGTGAGACTGAAAAGCAGCACTGCTGACACTGATGAGGTACTGATTGGCACCACTGGTAGGCATTGTTAGGTGGCACTGGTGGGAATTGATAGGTGGCACTAATTGATGGTGCTAAATAATATGCACTGGTGGTCACTGGCAGGTGGCTCTGACAGGCAGCACTGGTGGCCACAGGTGAGGTGGCTGCGCCTTTTCCTCTTCGGGACCGATGTCCCTTTCACAGAACCTGGTGATCGGCTTTTTTTTTTCTCCTCAAGCTATCAGTCTGAGGAGAAAAAAAAATGATTACCGATCTTCTGTTTACATCATGTGATCAGCTATCATTGGCGTGGTAAGGGTCTGGGATCGGCCCCTTACTCCAATCTGTGATCACCCGAGTCTCATTGACAGCCGCCCGGCAATGTAGGTCTGCGCTGTAGCCATCATTTGGCTATTGCATGGATGGGAAAGGGTTCAAGAAAATTACTTTGTGTGTGCAAACTCTGCTTTGCACTATACCAACCTCACACATTATAAGTCAAGTATATTACGGACGGGGACCAGGTGGATACATGTGGCCTTAGGTTTAACTGTTTTTTTAAAAATATTTTCAGCAGTACAATCCCCCATTAGAGACTCTAGTCCTTTTCACATTCTATCCTAAACAAAAGCGGAAAAAAATGCTGGCTTTTCCTTCGCTTTACTTAAAGTGATACTAAACACACACTGTTTAATTTACATTGTCGCTTCTATTTCTGTATGTGGGTGATGGCACTGTAATTATTTTAATAAGAAAAACAAAACATCCAAGTACCTTTTTCCTAATCTACATATGGCTGTCACATCACCCAGCCCTTTCCCAGCCTGTCTGCAGGGAAAATGAGCAGGAGGAGCTTCTAGTCCTCTGCTGCTGGTCACATGTTCAATTTTTTTTTTTTCTTAAACGCCCTTTGGAATGCAGAGTAAAAATGTATTATTCAGATCAATAAACTGTTTTAAATTGGCGTACAAATATATATTTGAAATCAAATTTTTATTATTTTGAGTAAATAACGTGGTGTGGGTGGATTTCTGCCAGTCACAGGCTGTGTCATGCCCCATCCAGTCTGTCTTAAAATTAAGAGGGAAGTGAAGCCATTAATAATTTACATGTAATATCCCACCCCCATTGTGTTTAGCTGGTTAGTGGGCATTGGGGGAGGAGGAAGAGAGTGAGCTTTCATTTATCACTGTGTATACGCCCACATGTGTGAATCTATAGTCACATGGGCTGCTCAGATGTGATGGGGAGGAAATGTTCAGCATAGAAACTCACTGAAAACTGAGCATGTGGAGAGTTGCCACCGCAGCTGCAAAATCCCTAGCTGAATTGGGGACTTGGACAGAGATACAGAACAACAGGATCAACCAGGTTTTTTTTTTTTACAGAAAATAAATCTCATAGTGACGGAGTATGAACACCATGTAATGCACAATTTATTGATAGTTTTTTTATGATGTGGGTTTAGTGACACTTTGAGAATTAACAGGTACTTTTAAAACGTTCTTATAATGAGCAGAGAAGGAGGACAGATATAGGAAGTCTGCTGTGGTTACTACTAGCGTTTCCAAACAGTACCTAGTGGATGGGTGATTTTGCTATGGGTACTGAAAGTATTGTCTAATGCCAATACCTTTTTAATGCATAATTTGAAGTCTCAAATCCTTCTTCTCTTTTAAACAGATTGATGTGCATCTATGGGCGAGACTGCACTGCACTTTTTATCCAACTTGTTGGAAGCAATAATTGCTGATATGCGTTGTAACTTAAAGTGCACTAATGAAGCATGCGACTTCACTTTGTCAGCATTTCTCTTATGTAAGGAAAAAAATAAAGAAACATGGCAAATTGGGCTTGGGGCAGCAATTTGAGCAAAATGTGTTTCCAATTTTGTCTAAATGCAAGTGAAACATTTTAAATCCTCAGGGACACTAGGATTTAGAACAGCGCTGTCATAATAAACTTCAGCTAATGTACACCAGCTGATTACGTTTTTGTACATGGACTTGGGAGACGTGCACATTTCCAGCAGATGCCTAGCTGCTGATTAGGATTGCTGAGACCTGTAGCTCCCCTGGTATATCGGGTGTACCTATATCCATTTCATGTATATGTAGCGGGGTGCCCGTTTGTAGTGTGTTTATAAAGAACTATGGTTATCTTGAGAATGTCCTCAGCTCCCTCCGGAGTCTCTTCAAAATATTGCAGCAACTGTTTGACCTGATCGAACTATCCATTGTGGAACTTATGGTACAGGGAGAAAGGGACTCCATTGCCATGGGTATCTAATAGACTATGGTACCCACAGTGCAGCTGTACTCCCAAAGTGCATTGCATTCTCGCACAGCTTTCTGGGGGAGGTTACTTAAAGGAAGGGAGGGGCTTTGCTCACTCTCTCTGGACTTCGCCCTCAATCAAGCAGGAAGTCTGTGTGAGGCCTGCTGCCGGAGCGTCTAGGCCCAAAAGCCTGGGCCTACAGCTTTTGCAGAGGATCACTCAGCTATAAGAGGGATCTTCTTCCGTGTGACCAGCTTGCGCTTCTCAGACACCGGAGCCATCCATCAACCGACATCCACTGCGGCTGAGAGAGGAACCGGAGACTGCAAGTTGCGGAGAGGCCGCGGATCAAGGTACTGACAGCGGGACGTACCGGAGGGACGAGGCCTACTTTTGGTGAGAGGGCACCTGCCCGGACTTCATTAACTGTTTAGGCCTGTGACTTTAAGGCCCACCATTATTAGTAGTGCGCCACACGCCAGGACATAGCGCATCTCACGGAGGCCGCATGGTTTAAAGTTGGCGTTTGTACCGCCATTCTCAAACATTGTGGAAGTTTAGTTTGCTTTCCTTTAATACTCCTGTGGATTACAAATGTTATGTGCACCAATGTTTGCCGCTGTGTCTGCGAGCTGTCTCCTCGCTCGATCCACAGTGCCGAGCTCCGTTCCCTGCGACGTTGCGACGCACGGGGCGGAGTTCGGCGCCAAATTCAAAAAGTGAAAAACAACAGTATAGTTACAGTATACTGTAATCTTACTGATTACAGTACTGTATCAAATAATTACACATCCCCTTTGTCCCTAGTGGTTTGTCCAGTGCCCTGCATGCAGTTTTATATTATAAAAACTGTTCTTTCTGCCTGGAAACTGGAGATTGTCCATTGCAACCAAAAAGTGTCCCTTTACATCAAAAGTGGTTTTAGACCAGCTAGAAAACAGCGATAATAAATTAGAATCACTTGCAGAATTGTGCGTTATTCCTAAGAATTACAGGCCTACAATCTAAAACGCCAAATTTCAATGCAAAATAATGGTACCGCTTTCAGCACCTAAAATCGGAAATAATCATACCGCCAGGGAGGTTAAGATCTGAGAAAACAAGTTTTGCACATATTCAGGAGCTCCGCATCATTTGTAGGGGAGAAACCTTGCTGACACATATACGCCATCCACAATCCTTACAGCGAGTGAATGCATCATTATATATATTTTTAAACTGTGTGTGTGTGTATATATATATGTGTGTGTGTGTATGTGTGTGTATATATATATATATATATATATATATTATATAGTTGTGCTCATAAGTTTGCATACCCTGGCAGAATTTAATATTTCTTGATCATTTTTCAGAGAATATGAATGATGACACAAAAACTTTCCTTTCACTCATGGTTAGTGTTTGGATGAAGACATGTATTATCAATCAACTGTGTTTACTCTTTTTAAATCGTAATCACAACAGAAACTACCCAAATGACCCCGATCAAAAGTTTACATAGTTGTGGATGAGGCTCTTTATCTTCTCAGATGGTAAAGCTGCCCATTCCTCTTGGCAAAAAGCCTCCAGTTCCTGTAAATTCTTGGGCTGTCTTGCATGAACGGCACATTTGAGATCTCCCCAGAGTGGCTCAATGATATTGAGGACAAGAGACTGAGATGGCCACTCCAGAACCTTCACTTTATTCGGCAGTAGCCAATGACAGGTCGACTTGGCCTTGTGTTTTGGATCGTTGTCATGTTGGAATGCCCAAGTACGTCCCATGCGCAGCTTCCTGGCTGATGAATGCAAATGTTCCTCCATTATTTTTGGATAACATCTTGCATTCATCGTGCCATCAATTTTGACCAAATTTCCTGTGCCTTTGTAGCTCACACATCCCCAAAACATCAGCGATCCACCTCCGTGTTTCACAGTAGGAATGGTGTACCTTTCATCATAGGCCTTGTTGACTCCTCTCCAAATGTAGCATTTATGGTTGTGGCCAAAAAGCAAAATTTTAGTCTCATCACTCCAAATGACTTTGTGCCAGAAGGTTTGAGGCTTGTCTCTGTGCTGTTTGGCGTTTTGTAAGCGGGATACTTTGTGGCATTTGCGTAGTAATGGCTTTCTTCTGGCGACTCGACCATGCAGCCCATCTTTCTTCAAGTGCCTTTTTATTGTGCATCTTGAAACAGCCACACCACATGTTTTCAGAGTCCTGTATCTTACCTGAAGTTATTTGTGGGGTTTTCTTTGCATTCCAAACTATTTTCCTGGCAGTTTTGGCTGAAATCTTAGTTGGTCTACTTGACTGTGGTTTGGTTTCAAGAGAACCCCCTCATTTTCCACTTCTTGATTAGAGTTTGAACACTGCTCATTGGCATTCGATTCCTTGGATATCTTTTTTATATCCCTTTCCTGTTTTATACAGTTCAACTACCTTTTCCTGCAGATCCTCTGACAATTCTTTTGCTTTCCCCATGACTCAGAATCCAGAAACGTCAGTGCAGCACTGGATGAAAGATGCAAGGGTCTGTCAGGAGTCCAGAAACTCATTGACCTTTTATATACACACACTAATTACAAGCAAACAGATCACAGGTGAGGATGGTTACCTTCCCCCAACAGTCAGTCAATTCAAACCCTTTGTGTCAACTTGTGTGCATGTTATTAGGCCAAAATCGCCAGGGTATGTAAACTTTTGATTAGGGTCAATTGGGTAGTTTCTGTTGTGATTATGATTTAAAAAGAGTAAACACAGTTGATTGATAATAAATGGCTTCAGCCAAACACCAACCATGAGTGAAAGAAAAGTGTTTGTGTTATCATTCTTATTCTCTGTAAAATGGACAAGAAATCATAAATTCTATGTAAACTTATGAGCATATGAGCACAACTGTATATATGTGTGTGTGCGCGCGTATGTATATGTGTGTGTGTGTGTATATGTGTGTGTGTGTGTGTGTGTATATATATATATATATATACACACACTGTTGATTATGTGTTTATTTTTTGCTAGCATATTGAAACTGAGAAAGCAGAAACATATTTTTATTCTGCCCTCTGTATTTTATTGATTTGGATCTGCATTACAATTTTAGACCAGTAGATTGGGAAAACACCTAGGGGTATTTGTATGGCTTAAGAACAGCAAAGTAATGCCAGATGCTAGTTTTCTGTTCTAGCCAGAGTGTGTGTGTGTTAGTTTGTTTTATGACATATTGCAACACCTGGGAGCTCTCAAAATTTTACACTGACATTAGGGATTTTTACGTACACCCTGTGATTTATCCTGGAAATTTCAAGGTTACATTTCAGTGCCCTAATTTACACGAGAGATGGTACAAAACCTGGTAAACAAGGTCCTCCTTGCAAAAGTTTCATAACACAAATCGGAATGTAGAATAGAAAACAGTGGGAAAAAAAGTGTGGTGACCTCAAGATTGTGGGAGGATCCCTGACCATTAAGAAATACTGGGCTGCATGAACCTCTATAACAAGTCTGAGGACCATGTACTTTTCAGTGCCAGTGCATGCTTTTAATATGAGACGCAGCGAAAGGGTGATGGAACAATTAGCGGGAAATGGCAGGGAGGTACTTCAGGTTTTGGGAAGGGCAACAGTCAGTCAACACCCCCCGTGCATCCCGTCCATAAGGGGAGAGAGTGCACTGATCTCCCCTTTCTACTTTTGCTATGGCCAGGGAAGCAGCTAATAGATCTTTCTCTGTGCTCCATTCATTTCAGTAGAGGTAAGGTCAGACATCAGGGGCCTGAACCACCCCTGATGTCTCAATTAAGAACCTGTCGCACATAAAATTCACATAGGGGACTTTTTATTCCCTATGTGATGAAAAATAAAGTGGAAAAAGTGTAAATACTTACACTCAAGCACCTAACTCCTCCCGCAAAAAAGGTTTGCGCTCCCACACATACACACATGTGAATATATACACGTGTAGCGCTACCCCCAGTTAAGAGAGCCGCTGGTTTGTTTTCTCAGGCCCCTCATACAGCACCGCCAACCCCCGGCAATCTGACTCAACCCACTCTGGCACAGTTAGTCTAGGGATAACTTCCTCCTATCACTCTCAGGTGTATGATACTTAACAGTTCCTAAATAGGCAGACAACACTCTGAGGCAGGAATATGAATAAGTAATAGCTTTACTATAAAATGGTGGCATAAAACATGGCATGCAACATTTACATGGGTCTGCAGAACTCTGTATCAACCAATGCAACAGAGGCAGCACTATAATATGGTGCCACGCAGTATCCACCACGCGGAGCTATTATGGCGTGCGCGCCCTATGACACAGCAACACAAACTTTATAACTTTCCCCACCTATGTCAGGCCTGACAGTGTATGAAATAGTCCCCTTTCCCTAAGGGAGTAAGATTTTCTTCACCGGCCAGCTTTCGTTGGTGCACTTGAAGAAATTACCAAATTGTAATCCAAAAAGGGTGGTAACTCGTAGCAGCAGTATGCAAACGGGGGGGGGGGGGGGTAGGCACTTCAACTCTGTCCCAACTACCGGACCCCCAAGGGACACTGGTGAGCGAACAGTGGGCCTAGGCAGTCTATAGGCCAGAATATAACTCAGTCTATGGATATGGGCAGGTGCCCGCTCACCTTTCCAGGCGCGATCCCAGCCTGGGTCTTCCACCGCGTGTGTCCGTCGCACACAGCGTCTGCAACCGATCGGGTCCCCGATCCAACTAGAGTCTTACACTGACGGTCCAGGATCCACCCAGGCTCCGCAGGATGGTGGAAGGCTCTTCGGACTTCAGGTAAGGCCTTAAGCTTCAGGCCTTCCCCCGCAGCAGATCCGCGCAGGATGCCTTGTTTTTTGAAGCGCGTTGTCCCAAGAGAGCGAGCTCCGCCCCGCCTCTCTCTTGTAACCTCTCCCATGAGTCTCTGCGGCGGAACCTCCACCCTGAGGCCGAATGGGGCTCTGGATACTGTAGTCCCGGTGCCTTAAAGGAGACCCCGCTACACACACATTAGAGAGCGTACATACACTATATTTTCAAAAGTATTGGGACGCTTGCCTTTACACACACATGATCTTTGATGCCATCCCAGTCTTAGTCCGTAGGGTTCAATATTGAGTTGGCCCACCTTTTACAGCTATAACAGCTTCAACTCTTTTGGGAAGGCTGTCCATAAGCTGTAAGAGTTTGTCTATGGGAATGTTTGACCATTCTTCCAGAAGCGCATTTGTTAGGTCAGGCACTGGAAGAGAAGGCCTGGCTCACGGTCTCCACTATAATTCATCCCAAAGGTGTTCTATCTGTGCAGGTCAGTCAAGTTCCTCCACCCCAAACTCGCTCATCCATGCCTTCATGGACCTTGCTTTGTGCACTGGTCCAAATCCTTTGGTGGAGGGGGGATTATGATGTGGGGTTGTTTTTCAGAGGTTGGGCTTGGCCCCTTAGTTCCAGTGAAGGGAACTCTTAAGGCGTCAACATACCAAGACATTTTGGACAATTGCATGCTCCCAACTTTGTGGGAACAATTTGAGGATGGCCCCTTCCTGTTCCAACATGACTGCGCACCAGTGCACAAAGCAAGGTCCATAAAGACATAGATGAGCGAGTTTGGGGTACAGGAACTTGACTGGCCTGCACTGAGTCCTGATCTAAACCTAATGGAACACCTTTGGGATGAATTTGAGCGCAGACTTCGAGCCAGGCTTTGTCATCCAACAACAGTGCCTGACCTTACAAATGTGCTTCTGGAAGAATGGTCAAACATTCCCATGGACACACATTTATAATCCTTGTGGACAGTAGGGATGGGCTATCTGTTCGAGTCGAATATGAGTTCGACTCGAACATTGGCTGTTCGCTCGTTCGCCGAACAGCGAACAATTTGGGGTGTTCGCGGTAAATTTGAAAAGCCACGGAACACCCTTTAAAAGTCTAGGGGAGAAATCTAAAGTGCTCATTTTAAAGGTTAATGTGCAAGTTATTGTCATAAAAAGTGTTTGGGGACCTGCGTCCTGCCCCAGGGGACCTGTATCAATGCAAAAAAAAGTTTTGAAAACGTCTGTTTTTTCGGGAGCAGTGATTTTAATAATGCTTAAAGTGAAACAATAAAAGTGAAATATTCCTTTAAATTTCGTACCTAGGGGGTGTCTATAGTATGCCTGTAAAGTAGCACATGTTTCCAGTGTTTATAACAGTCTCTGCACAAAATTAAATTTCTAAAGGAAAAAAAGTAATGTCTGGTCCCGGCAATACAGATACAAGTAATTGATAGTCATTGATAAATAAAAATAAATAAATGCGTGGGGTCCCCCCCAAATTCCATTAACAGGCCCTTCAGGTCTGGTATGGATATTAAGGGAAACCCTGCGCCCAATTTTTTTTTTAAATGGCGTGGGGTTCCCCCCAAAAATCCATACCAGACCCTTCAGGTTTTGAGGAGAACTCCGCGCCAAAATGAAAAAAAAATGGCGTGGGGTTCCCCCCAAACATTCGTACCAGACCCTTATCCGAGCAGGCAACCTGGCAGGCCGCAGGAAAAGAGGGGGGACTACAGAGCGCCCCCTCTTCCTGAACCGTGCCAGGCCACATGCCCTCAACATGGGGAGGATGTCCCCATGTTGATGGGGACAAGGGCCTCATCCCCACAACTCTTGCCCAGTGGTTGGGGGCGTCTGCGGCCGGGGGGCTTATCGGAATCTGGAAGCCTCCAGATCCTGGCCCCCCCTCTATGTAAATTGGTAAGGTACCCCTACCATTTCACAAAAAAAAGTGTCAAAATGTTAAAAACCGCAGGAGACGGCTTGGGACAAGTATTTTATTAAAAATAAAAAAAGAAAAGATAAAAAAGAGATTCCAGCGATGTAATCCAATAAATCCATGCTCGATCTCCAGCGATGTAATCCAATTCTCGATCTCCAGCGAGGAACACGCACACTATCCTGCCTCCACCGAAGGGCACCCGGCGAATGACGCAGCACCAGCCTGACAGCTCTTATGTAGCTGAGGGCGGGGCCACCTGTCACGTGATCCCGCCCCCCTCTGACGCAAGGGGAAACGCTGGGGTTTTCCAGTGACATGTACGGGTGACCCCGTCCCCCTCTGATGCAACGCAGGTTTCCTGTTGCATCAGAGGGGGCAGGGTCACCCGTACACGTCACTGGGAAACCCTGGTGTTTCCCCTTGCATCAGAGGAGGCCCGCCTTCGGCTACATAAGAGCTGTCAGTGGCCAGGTACGGTTCAGGGGGGGGGCGCTCTCTCTCGTTCCCCCTCTTTTTCTGCGGCCTGCCAGGTTGCGTGCTCGGATAAGGGTCTGCTATGGATTTTTGGGGGGAACCCCGCTCCATTTTTTTTTTATTTGGCGCAGGGTTCCCCTTAATATCCATACCAGACCTGAAGGGCCTGTTAATGGAATTTTGGGGGACCCCCACGCATTTTTATTTTTTAATGACTTTCAATGACTTTTATTTGTATTGCCGGGACCCAACAATTCATTATAGTCGTGAGTAGTTTTAAATAATTTTTTTTCATTTTATAAATGTCATTTTGTGCAGAGACTGTTATAAACACGGGAAACATGCGCTACTTTACAGGCATACTATAGACCCCCCCCCAGGTACGAAATTTAAAGGAATATTTAACTTTTATTGTTTCACTTTAAGCATTATTAAAATCACTGCTCCCGAAAAAACTATTTTTTGCATTGATGTCCCCTGGGGCAGGACCCGGGTCCCCAAACACTTTTTATGACAATAACTTGCATATTAACCTTTAAAATTAGCACTTTTGATTTTTCATGTTTGTGTCCCATAGACTTTAACGGTGTTCGTGTGTTCGAACAAATTTTTTGCCTTTTCGCATGTTTTGGATGCAAACCGAATCGGGGGGGGGGGGATGATCGGCCCATCCCTAGTGGACAGCCTTCCCAGAAGAGTTGAAACTGTTATAGCTGCAAAGGGTGGGCCAACTCAATATTGAATGCTATGGGCTAAGACGCCATTAAAGTTCATGTACGTGTAAAGGCAGGCGTCCCAATACTCTTGACAATATAGTGTGTTACATATCACCATGCATTCTGGAGTGAGAGCAATTACTTTAGGCCCATTATTCATACGCTAAACTGCTGAATTGGGGGCTTTTAAAGCATTGCCTATGGAAAATTTAGGGTACCAAAGTTTGCTGCTGTTTCATGATAGCATGAATTTCTTTAAGGCTTGTTATGTTGGTTACCTGTTTACCTGGCACCACATCATCTTTTACATTTTACCAAGATTGGTAATATATTGCATTTTTGTGTCCTAAATTTTACTTTATTGTACATTATATTAAAATTTTGTGCTTGATAAACCGTTGGACTAATATCATGTAACATGAAAAATTGGAACTACCACTATTTTATTGTCCAGGGTCTTTGCTTTCAGAAAACATGGTGGTTTTTAATTAAACGTCAGGCCCAAAAAATTTTTTTAAACGTGCACAAAATGCAAAACCAGCTCTGGCAGCAGGAAGAGGTTAAGCCTTAGAGCCCATTCACACAGGGGCAACACGACTTCCAGCGCGACTTTGGGAGGCAACTTGGACACGACTTGAGCATGAATCACAGCGCGACTCCAGGCAACTTACAAGGCAGCTTCAAGTTGCCTCCAGGACAGGCTACTTTCCAGTGGCCAATCAAACAATAATCAGCTCTGTGGGAGGGAGGGGGGGTGGAGGGGTTTGCCTGGGAAACTATTTTCTCTTACTGTCCATGGACTGACACAGCATCTTCAATCTTGACAAAGTGGGTTATCTTCCTGCTCATAGGAAAAGACTAGGCAGAATGTTAGATGTTTTCAACATTCCATTACCAGAGCTGAACAGCCTCGCCCAGGGGGCGGTCCCTCCGGACATAACCCTCCTACCTGTAGCCAGCAGCCTCAGTTTTTTTCTGCCTAGCAGAGGAGAGGACGTGGCTCTCTTCGGAGCCAGTCTCTTGAAGAAATATTTTTTTCTTTTTCGAACTTTTATTATTTTATTTTTGTGATTCTTCTATCAACTGTCGGCTGGGCAACAGGTTGGGTAGTTGCTATCCTTAGTCTTCCCAGTCCAACCATCGAGTGTGCTGCTGATCCTTGCTCTGCGTGAGATCAGTCCACGACATACCCCATGGCTCCAGGGGTGGCCGGTGAGCTTTTTGCTCCAGGGTCCACATACGACTGACCAGTTTTGCTGTATCTTTCATGGTGGACCGGGCCGACAGCTACTCAGTACTGCACTGTGATAGCCCTGTCAGGAACACACCAGTGGGTCCTAGCTGGATGGGTAAGTACTGTTCCCCTGCCTCAGCAGGTGAGTACATGCTGTGTGTTCCTATGGTAGGAGGTTTTCCCTGTCTCCCCCTTGTTTTTTGCTACTCTCTGTCACCTACTGGCGATGCGCTGACTGGGGGTGCCTGGGGGTCACTCTGTCCCGGTGGGGGTCCATGGGGGTCTGCTTTATGATGTGGGGTGCTTTCTGTGTCAGCCTGGGCCTTGCGCGCCTTTTCGGCGCAATGTTTTTACTATATTTCACTTTACATTGTAAACCCGCATTGGCGGCCATCTTGCCGTGGCTCTGTGGTGCACTTGTAATTGCGGCATCCCTTTTCTTGAAGCTGCGCGCTCTTTTGTGCTGGTTTGGCCTCTATCGCTGACTGGAACGGCGCGATTCTCCTCAGTCTCCTCACTGTTCACTCGTGCTGAGGAGCTGACACAGGCAGCGGAACCGAGCGGTCCTAGCCGGGTTGGTGAGTCCCCTGGGTAACCCCCCACAGTCAGTGCAGCCGGAGGATGGGCTTTTTCTCTCATTTATTGACAGTCTCAGAGGGTGGTGGTATCATGGAGTCGGTGTCACCTGCTTCCCCATTCAGGTCAGATGCAACTGGCAGTGCTACTGCTCCTGCGGTCCCTATGGACCAGTTGTCGGCAGTCCTGGAATCATTTGTTGCCAGGATGGAAGCGGCGTGCGAGTGCAAGGGGGCTATAAAGTGCCCTCTCCCCCCACCATCTCCAGGGGAGTGCTCTGATTCAGATATGGACCTTGCTAAGGGAAAGGACCCTGGCTCTGAATTTTTGGGTATTTTTGACCAGGACATTCCTTGTGAGGAAGACTCCTTATCTGGGTCAGTACATGACAGGACACTTGTTAGTGAACTCATTGATGCTATGAGGGACACTCTCAAGCTGGATGCTGTGGCTGAGGATCCCGTGGTGGAGTCAGTTTCCTTTGGTTATTTTCAAGCTAATCCTTCTAAAAAGGTTTTTCCCTATACACCTTTTTTTTTTAAATTCATAGACCAGGTTTGGGAAAAACCGCAGAAGACCTTTGCGGTCTCGCAGTGTCTGGCGGTTAGGTACCCCTTTGAGGACAGCCTGATTAAAAAATGGGCCTCTCCTCCGGTGGTCGACCCCCCTGGTCGCCCGGCTGAATAAAGCCACGACTCTCCCGGTTGAGGGGACCCCTGCTTTTAAGGACCCTACTGATAGGAGGTCGGAAGTGGTGAGCAGAGCCATGTTCACCATGCTGGGATCCGCGCTACGTCCTCTCGTAGTGGCGACCCTGGTGTCTCAGACACTCACAGAATGGGTGAAGATTATGCACCAGACTGTGCAGGGGCATAATCTTCCTCCAAAATGCATTACACTGGCAGACCAAATGGTACAGGGCCTAGTGTATGTGTGCGATGCCAATATGGACATTGTCCCCCTAATTTCTAGGGCCTCAGTGTCTGCAGTGGTTTTGCGTCGTCTAATCTGGTTAAAATGCTGACCTGGCCTCTAAGAAGCTCCTGACGGATGTGCCTTTCAAGGGCGGAAGGCTATTTGGTGCTTCTCTGGAAGACATTATTAAAAATGTCACGGGGTAAGAGCACCCTTCTTTCTTGGCCTACTAAGGCAAAGGATCCGTGCCGTAAGCCGGGCCCTTCCTTTCCCACTCGGAAGAGGTTTTTTCGTCAGTCCGATCCCGCGGGAAAATTCTCCCGGACTGACAAGGGTGCGGATGGGGGACAGAAGCATCCCTGGGTGCGTGAGCCGAACAAGCCGGCAAGCAAGCCCGCCACTGCATGAAGTCTTGCCCCCGCCCGACTCTGGGGTGGGGGGACGACTTTGCAGGTTTACGGATCGGTGGACCTCCCGGTGGGTATGCGAGGTGGTCACCTCGGGGTACAGGATCGAGTTCCTTTCCTGGCCACCAGACAGATTCTTTTCCTCAAATCTCTCTCTCCTTCCGGCGCGTCGGGCTGCCCTATTAGGGGCAGTGCAGGACTTGCTGAGGTACGAAGTAATTGTGCCGGTATCGTTAAAGGAGAGGCTTCAGGCATTTTATTTGAATCTGTTTGTGGTCCCAAAGAAGGACGGAGTCCGTCCAATTCTGGACCTCAAGGCCCTAAATGCCTTTGTGAAGGTTTGGAAATTCCGCATGGAATCCATTCACTCTGTGATTGCTGCGCTCCACACGGGGGATTTTCTGGCTTCCTTGGACATCAAGGATGCCTTCTTGCATGTCCCAATCTGTGCGGGTCACCAGAAGTTTCTGCGCTTCGTGATAAGCGAAGACCACTATCAGTTTGTGGCTCTTCCCTTCGGTTTGGCGTCAGCACCGCGGGTTTTCACCAAGGTGCTTGCCCCGATTCTAGCTTTGCTGAGACAGCGAGGCATTGCTATTGTGGGCTATCTGGATGATCTTCTGAGAGAAGACTCTGGCTTAGAATTAGAGGAAAATGTGTTGATAGCCAGTCAGGCACTCCGAGAATTCGGCTGGCTGCTGAACATTCAGAAGTCAGTCCTGGTTCCAACTCAGCATCTGGAGTACCTAGGATTGATCCTGGACTCCTCGGAGGCGAGGGTATTTCTACCCTTAGACAAGTTACAGACTCTTCAATTTGCGGTACGGGTGCTGATGTCCCGCAAGTGGTCGTCACTCCGTTTTTGCATGAGGGTCCTGGGTCTCATGGTGGCTTCCTTCGAGGCCGTGCCGTATGCCCAATTCCACACTCGAGTCTTACAAAAGGAGATCCTGTCTTGCTGGAACAAGTCTCCATTATCACTGGATTGTCAGATCCAGGTGAGTCACCTGGTCAGGGCATCCCTGACGTGGTGGCTGAGATCCCCGGCCCTTCGGTCAGGGAAGTCGTTCCTTCCTGTCCAGTGGACTGTGATCACAACGGACACCAGTCTTTCGGGCTGGGGCGGAGTCTGGGGAGTTCTGTCAGCTCAACGGCTCTGGACTCCAGACGAGTCCCCTCTGCCGATCAAGGTCCTGGAACTCCGGGCAATCAGACTGTGTCTCTCCTCGTGGTCAAGGAAACTGCAGGGACGCTCGGTCAGGATCCAATCGGACAACGCCACGGCGGTGGCTTATGTCAACCATCAGGGGGGAGCTCAGCTGCGGCGTCCGAGGTCGCTCACATCCTAAAGTGGGCGGAAAGAAGCGTGCCGTTTACATTCCAGGAGTAGACAACTGGCAGGTGGACTATCTGAGCCGCCAGATGTTGGACCAGGGGGAATGGTCCTTGCATCCGGAGGTGTTTCACCTCCTTTGCTGGAGGTGGGGCACGCCGGATGTGGACCTCTTGGCCTCTCGACTCAATCACAAGGTGTCGAGATTCGTGGCCAGGTCCAGGGATCCCTGGGCGGACGCGTCAGACGCATTGGTGGCCCAGTGGGGTCGGTATCGGCTGATTTATGCCTATCCTCCGCTGAAGTTGCTTCCTCGACTACTTCGCAGGGTGGAGGCCGAGGGGATTCCGGTAATCCTCATCGCTCCAAATTGGCCTCGGCGTCCTTGGTACGCCGATCTTGTGCGCCTAGTGGCGGACGTTCCATGGCGACTGCCTGTGCGGGAGGACCTTCTGTCTCAAGGTCCCATACTTCATCCTGCTTTACAGTCGCTGGCTTTAACAGCATGGCTATTGAAAGCCAGGTGCTGAGAGACCGGGGTCTCTCGGATTCGGTCATCTCGACCATGCTGAGGGCACGGAAATCTTCTTCCAGGAAGATATACCACCGTACCTGGAGGGCCTACTTCGCTATGTGTTAGGAGCTGGATTGGCGCCCACGGACTTATTTCGTTCCCAGGATCTTGCTGTTTTTACAGCGTCCTGTGACCCAAAAGCTTGCCTTAAGCACCATTAAGGGTCAGATTTCGGCTTTGGCTATTTTTTCATTCATCGGCTGCTAGCGGGCCATTCTTTGATTAGTACCTTCGTACAGGGGGTCCGACATGTGCTCCCCCTATCAAACCACCTCTTCCTCCTTGGGATTTGAATTTGGTGCTCTCGGTTCTTCAAGAACCTCCTTTTGAAAACATTAGAAAGATTCCTCTCTTAACTTTATCTCAGAAGGTGGCTTTTTTAGTAGCCATTAGTCTGTCAGAAGGGTTTCTGAATTGGCGGCCTTGTCTTGCAAACCGCCATACTTGGTTCTCCATAAGGATAAGGCGGTGTTACACCCGCAGCCTTCTTTTCTCTTGAAGGTGGTCTCGGCCTTCCACCTTTAATGAGGACATTGTACTTCCATCTTTATGTCCTCGTCCATCGCATCCCAGAGAGTTTGTGCTTCACACGTTGGACGTGGTACGTGCTTTAAGGGTGTACCTGTCTGTTACGGCTTCGTTTCGGAAGTCTGACTCGCTGTTTGTGTCTGTGTCTGGTCCAAAACAGGGCCAAGCGGTTTCGTCTGCCACCATTTCTCGGTGGATCATTCAGACCGTCATACAGGCCTATGCCCTTAAAGGGCGGGCGCCTCCCTTTCCGGTTACGGCGCATTCTACCAGGGCAATTGGTGCTTCCTGGGCTTTCCGACATCAAGTGTCTGTTGCACAAGTGTGCAAGGCGGCGACCTGGTCGTCCGTTCATACCTTTTCAAAGTTCTATAAGGTTAATGTGGCTGCATCTTCTGATGCTTCCTTCGGCCGCAAGGTTTTGCAGGCGGCTGTTTAATGTTGCACCTCCTCCGTTGAGGAGCTTTGCTTGTTTGGGGTGAAGTTTGTTTGTTTTTTTTCCTTGATACTGTTCCCACCCCTCGTTCTTTGACATTGCTTTGGGATGTCCCACTTTGTCAAGATTGAAGATACTGTGTCAGTCCATGGACGGTAAGAGAAAATAGGATTTTTTGTACTCTCCGTAAAATCCTTTTCTCTGATGTCCATGGACTGACACAGCACCCACCCCTCCTTTGTTGAGTTTGTACTGCTTTAATACAAACTGAGGCTGCAGGTAGGAGGGTTATGTCCGGAGGGACCGCCCACTGGGTGGTGCCGTTCAGCTCTGGTAATGGAATGTATGTTGAAACATCTAACATTCTGCCTAGTCTTCTCCTATGAGCAGGAAAATACAACACTTTGTCAAGATTGAAGATGCTGTGTCATGGACGTCAGAGAAAAGGATTTTACGGTGAGTACAAAAAAATCCTATTTTTACTTCCTGGAAAGTTGCTTCAGTTAAGACAGAGGATCCGACTTGGGGGCAACTTCCATTGAAATCTATGGGTACAAGTTGCCTACAAGTCGCCTAGAAGTCGAATTGAAGTAGTACAGGAACCTTTTTTGAAGTCAGAGCGACTTTAGTAGTGTGCATTAAGACGGCTCTCATTCGCTTACATTGATTTTCTCATGCCGCGCGACTGTAATAGAATGTATAAATAATCAACTCCATTTTAAGTAGAAATGAACTTTGACATACTTAGCTTAACTGAATAGAGTCACACCCTGCTACTGATAGTCATTGTGATTAAGCCTGTTCATGCAGTAGCCTGATTGTCAGCAGTATAATATAAGATAAGAATATACTGAGTTTGTATAATTTTTAGAAACGTATATGTTAAGACATAGCCCCTCCTATCTTTCTTTTACATATAAGCCACTCTAAAAATCAATAAAAGCCAGAGATCTAATGAACACACTATCCGTTTCCAAGTGTCATTTTGATTTCTCACGGATCCGGGGGTCACTGAAAATGATTTTGCATTTACCTGAAGTACACCTGGGTGGCGATATTACCTGCTTCAGCGACTTAAGGGGACGTCAAGTCGGATCCAAAGTCGCCCCTGTGTGAATGGGCTCTTACTCTACTGATAGTGTAACTACTACACAAACTCCCAGTAGCTGCTGGCCTTCTACCCACCCAATGACTTCACAAAATTATTTTAAATGTCTTTTTGAATTTTTACTGAAAATATTGATTGAATAAACCATACGGCAAATATTGTGTGCCATAAAAATTTGCAGCTACCATTATTTTATTCTTCGGTGACAGCTTTCCATAAACCTACACCCTTTGCGGGATTTTAAGTAATCTTCAGGCCTAAAATGCATTTTAACATGTGTGCAAGTGAGGGTGTTAGGGGGTATTATTGTATAGAAACTCAGGGGCAATTATGTGAAAAACCATGAGCAATTTTTTATTTTTTGTTGTTTTTTTAAAGTCTGCAAGGCTTATTTAATTAAAAAATTAGTGATGATAAAAAAGTAAATGGACTAAGGCAACCAAACAGGTTACATTATATACAGTATGCCATATTACAGAATTCCATAGTCTGGCTCATATGAGTTATTACACCTTTCGCAATGTTCCTTCTCTTGTTAAATGAGGCTTTAATTTTTCAGCTGGTCAAACTACTACTTCCTTCCTTTTTGTGATAGTGGGAGTAGTAGCAGGGTAGCAGCTGGACTTGCATGCATTGACTGGCTTCCGATTTGACACGTGTCACGTAATTTAAGCCTTTTGTGGTGTCAGGTCTTTTTTTTCAAGGGCTAATTGTTATCCTTAATGTGACACAAAACATCTGACACTAGTGCTCACTGATGCTGTGCCTGAGAAAACAACTGTTTTTCTTCCTTTTACACAGCCTGAAGAGAAACATATTGGGATGTAATTGGGATTGATGCTGCAGTGACGGCAAAGATGGTTGACACATCTGTTGCCAGAGCTGATGCTTTACGAGAATAGGGAGCACGGAAGAGAGAAGCAGTTGTTAGGTTGACTGCAGGATGAATCCGTTGCTTGTTTGACAGCTGTTGTCAGGTGCCTTGTTATTAGTGGTCTCTTGTAGTTGTCGGAGGCTCTTTTGTGTTTATAAACTTCAATGGTGTCTTCCAAGGATGCAGGCCGCCTCTGTCTGCTGGGGTTCCCTTGATTGTTTTTGCAGATGGATATTTCAATCAAGTGCATTTCAGCGCAAATTGATTTTCCTTTCCCCGGTAGGAGAGCTGTCTTTCTGAACCAGAATATGTATCATATCTGCAGTTAGTTTTTTTAAGTTTCTCACATAGACGCAAAACATTACATTATTACCAATTATAGTACTTACAGCTAAACGTATGACTCTGTATAAGTGCTTACCGTATGCACAAAGATTATACAATATTTGATTTGTTTTTGCATTCGCTTGTTATATGGGCGAATCTGCCTAGGTTCTATTGCTGTATTCCACCGAATTCTGTTTTGAAATTCACGAAACCCAAACTTTGCAGTGAATCCTATTGAAGTCTATGAAGGGTAAATCTCGCTAACATTTTTTGCCCATTTTCAAGGCCAGTGGGCATGCTACTGTATTGTCTATAAAGTGCACAGTAACCTTCATACTGCCAAGTGGGACATTTAAATCTTTATTTTTATTTGTATTTTTTTTAATTACCATAAGTTTGGGAGAGGGTCCTTTTTGTGCAGTGTGGAGGATAACATGGATAAAAAAACAATCATGTAAATTAAAAGCTTGGGAGATGCCTTTAGGCTGTATGTGGTGTTATGGCACAGTACATATTTCACAATCGGTGTCAGAGACACCAATGTATTACATATTTTGGATGTGTAAATTTCGGAAAAAAAAAGGCCTTTTTAGGAAGTTTTGGCTTAACACCTGATTTGTTTTTTCAAAGTTGTCAAAGTCATAGTTTGGAACTTTCTGTATCTGCCCAATAACTCCAGCTGTTGTGTCTGCCTGCCAGATCTCAGGGCTGCTAGGTGTTCATGGCTCCACAAAGGAGAGGAGGCAGCATAACTGAAGTATGATGCTTATCATTCTTATTGTCTTAAGCAGTGGTCTGTAAACTGTGGCCCGAGGCCTTTGCTTGCCTTGTTCTGGCCCTTGGGGCACTATTCCTCCCACGGATACCAGTCCTATTCCTCACACTGACACCAATGATGGGGCACTATTCTTCCCACTAATACCAACAATGTGTCACTATTCCCCCCCACTTATAGCAACAGTGGGACACTATTTTTCCTCCCACTGACCACCAAACAATGTTTACTCCCACTGACACTGGGATGTTTTTCACTCCCACTGGCCACAATCTGGCCCCCCTGAAGGATGAAGTCTGAAGGACAGTAAGCTGACCCTTTGTTTAAAAAGTTTGGAGACCGATGGTCTATAGTATACTGTGTCACTGTTGGGCTGGGTACACACGGGTGTTACGGCTGGCTTCTGTCGAACGAGCATGCTGGAAAACCAACATCCGATCAGTGCTCACAGCCAACTGCTACCAGCATTGATCATTGTGTGTTCTGGTGGGAGGGGGGCAGTCCCCCTGTCAGAACACAACAGCACAGTGTGGAAGATTGTCGTACTAACATCATCCAGAAGAAGAGAAAAAGTAGAAATGTAATGGATTCACCAAAAACATGAACACGTTGGGGTCCAAATGAAAACAGGAATTTAAGTGCATGTGTTTGTTTTAGGGAGTGTGTTGATGAGAAATGTCAGCATAAAGAAATTGGCACAATCTCTACAAGAGAAAAAGGCGGGGCAACAGAATGAAAAATGTGAAAATGTGAAAAGTGCTGTGATAACATCCTCCTGAAATAAATATTTATAATTTTTTTAAATATACCCTGAAAGTAAGGAAATGGGTCTCGTTTTAGAGTACCGTAATTGGGTGATTGGAAGATGTGAAATATATGATGTAAAATGTATAATTTAATATGAGAAGACAGGATGTATAAGATGTAAAATGTATGATGTAATATGAGAAGAAAGGAAAAAATTTAATAAAGAGATTTGTAAAAAAAATATACCCTGAAAGATGTGGAACAATCTTTGTTGTGAAAGAGATTCAATTTTGTTCCCCTGGATACCCCCAATCCATACCACCTGTTTAAAGATTTGAATAGATTTATAAGGAGATAAAGATGCAAAATAATTAGAAAGAGTGAGTGGAAATGTAGAGATTAATGGAGTGTGGGAGCAGAATTAGAAACCCTAGTTTTATTGAAGTGTTGTGGATGGAAAAACTAGGATTAGTAGATTATATAGATGAAGAGTTCATTAAAGGATTAGTGGGGTATAACTAGTGGTGCAACGGATCGGTGTTGATCCGTGATCCGAACGGGTCACCCTGTTCGGATCGGATCACCACGCGATCCGCGGAGCGCTCCGGAGCCTCGGCCTAGCTCTGGAGCGGCGGCCATCTTGGTACACCCGGCGGCCCCGTTGTAATGACGTTTCATCGCCGCCATCTTTCTCCACTCACACGCCTGCACAGTATGATAGTAAGAAGGGGCCAAGCGGACATCTTGTTACACCCAACGTAGTTTTAAATTTTACAGTTATTTTCAACACTACTCGAGTTTATATGCTTAAATACATTATTTGTAAATCCATTTAGTTAAATGTGAAAATCAGAGGTGTTCTGTCACATTAACAACCATGTAAGGTCAGCAGGTTTGCTGCTGCTTTTAAAATGTAACATGTAAACAGTCTGTTGGATTTACAAATAATGTATTTAAGCATATAAACTCCAGTAGTGTTGAAAATAACTGTAAAATTTAAAACTCCGGTGGGGGTAACAAGATTTTTTATTTTTTTTTGCCGATCCGAAAATTATCCGATCCGTGACCCCTGATCTGAGGATTGATCCGATCCGTGAGTTTTTTTTATCCGTTGCACCCCTAGGTATAAACCATGAGAGTTTGAGTTCAAACACACCCCATATAAACCAAAATCATTTTTCAATCCACATTGGATGAAAGAAGTGTATGTAACAACATTTTATCAAACGGTTTATGATTCATCAAGCAGATAAAGGTGGAAGATTGGTTATACAGGATAGGACAGAGTACCTAGAAAGAAGCATATCAATTTCTGGGAGTGATGAAACATCTAGAAAACCATATTGAAAGGTGTTGATGGGTATGTAAAGCACCACATCACTTGTGAACGATATCGGAATCTTCTGGGACCTGTGATGTGTTCCAGAAGACTATGGTACCATTTAAAAGGTAGCTTCACTTCCCGTTTCCCTTACTAGAGATGTCGGCACCTGCACCCAAAGCTGACTGAAGAATCGGTTTATGTGATGACATCACTGGATCCCTGCATTGGTTAGTTTCTTTATTATAAGTAGAGGTCGACCGATATATCGGCCGATATTTGGCCATTTTTGATAAATCAGCATCGGCCGATTATTAAAATTAGGCCGATATTTTACACTGACCGCCGTTCCTCTTCCCTTCTCCACACTCGGCGGCTTTGGCAGCATCAAGCGCCGCGCTGAGTGTGTGAAACTGACAAGTAACAGAGAGGAGAGAGAGGAGCTGTCGGCTCGATGTCGGGGGTGGGCGGGACCCGGCCGGGGTGGGCGGGGGTGGGCGGGACCCAGCAGCTATATTACACCAGCCAATGGGATGGTATCTGGGTGGGCCGCTACGTGTATGTGGCCCTGCCCCCTTTCTAAAGCAGCCCAATCACTGGCTGGTATAATTTAGCTGCTGCCCGCCCACCCCAGCCGGGTCCCGCCCACCCCCACATCAAGCTCAATTCTGACAGCTCTCTCTCTCCTCTCGGTCAGTTTCACACAGTTCGTTACACTCGGCTTAGTGTGAAACTTGCCAGTGCCAATCAGTGCCACCAGCCAGTGCCAATCAGTACCATCTGCCTGTGCCACTGCAAATCAGTGCCACCAGCCAATGCCAATCAGTGCCATCTGTCAGTGCCAGTGCCACCAGCCAGTGCCATCTGTCAGTGCCATCAGCCAGTGCCAACCACTGCCAGCCAGTGCCACACGCCACTGCCAGCCAGTGCCACCCGCCAGTGCCTACCAGTGCCACCGCCAATCAGTGCCACCTGCTAGTGCCATCTGTCAGTTCCAAACCAGTGCCGTCTGGCACTAGAAGGTGGCACTGGTTTGGAACTGACAGATGGCACTGGCAGGTGGCACTGATTGGTGGTGGCACTGGCAGGTGGCACTGGCTGGCAGTGGCGGGTGACACTGGCAGTGGTTGGCACTGGCAGGTGGCACTGGTTTGGAACTAACAGATGGCACTATTGGAACTGGCAGGTGGCACTGATTGGCACTAGCAGGTGGCACTGGTTTGGAACTGACAATCAGTGCCACCTGCTAGTGCCACCTGCCAGTGCCAATAGTGCCATCTGTCAGTTCCAAACCAGTGCCACCTGCCAATGCCAGCCAGTGCCAATCAGTGCCACAAAAATCGGCATCATATATCGGCATTCGGCTGCCCCAATTTCTAAATATCGGCATCGGCCAGAGAAAAACCCTTATCGGTGAACCTCTAATATTAAGTCAGCAGCTACAGTATTTAACTTCTGACTTTTAATTTTTTGCGGGGGAGACTGGAGCTCCTCTTTCTACTTTTTTGGTTTACATCTAGAAAACTAAAATATGGAAAAGAACATCCAGTTGTACCATATAAGAATCAGTTATCAGAAATATTGAAACAGGCAAAGGTAGATGAGATCATTGCTAAATGAGAACTGAATATTCTATACATAGAATGCCTGATATGTACACGACATACCCCATGGCTCCAGGTGTGGCCGGTGAGCTATGCTTCAGGGTTCACATATGACCGGGCGACTTGCTGTCTCAGTCACAGTGGACCGGGCCGACAGCTACTCCGTACTGCTCGGTTGTAGGTCTGTCAGAAACGCACCAGCAGGTCCTCGTAAGGATGAATAAGTATGGTTCCTCCTACTTCGGTGGGATGGAACAGCTGGGCATTCCTAAGGGGGTCGTTAGGAGGTTCTCCTGCCCTCCCCTCTCTCCCTCTGTCACCCTTTTTCCTCCTCCCCTTGCGGGGCTCGCTGCGACCAGGGGAATACCTTTAGGGGGGCTCCAGGTCCCGGCGGGGGGGGCTGTGGGGGTGTCCAGGCCCGCTCTCTGTGTGGGGGGTAGTAAATTCTTGGAAGCCTCCGCTGCTGGCCTTCTCATCCACCTCGCTTGCTGGGTGCCATTTTTTGAAGCGCTGGCACCATTTTTCTTGGGCCTGTGCATTGCATTGCAGATCCCATTGGCGGCCATTTTGCCGTGGCCGCGCTGTGATGGCAATTGCGGGCAGCCATTTTCTTGTGGTCCGCACGCTTTCTCTGAGGCACCCGGCGGCCATTTTGGAGTGGGTTTTGGCCTCTAGTGCTGTCTGAGCTTCCTGAACAGCACGGACGGCGCAATTCACCTCATGCAGTTCCACAGTCACACGCAGTGTGCGGGTGGAGAGCGGGCAGCGGCGCTGAACAGTCTCTGGCTAGGTGGTGAGTCCCCTGGGTATCCCCCCTCAGTCAGTGCAGCAAGGAGGGTGGACAAAATTTTGTGTCAGGTATCTTGACTAAGTCCCTAAGGGCTGTCAGTGGGCAATATGAAGTCAGAAGCTGGTGTTTTTTCCCCAAACATTCCAGGCAGCAACCGGTGCCCCTGCACCTACAGTTCCCATGGACGCTTTTTCGGCAGTCCTGGAGTCGTTTGTTGCCAGGGTGGAAGCGGCGTGCGAGCGTAAGGGGGGTACTAAGCGCCCCCTCCCCCCGCCATCGCCTGGGGAATGTTCTGACTCAGACTCTGGCCTGGCTGCGGCTCAGGACCCCGGTTCTGGTATGTCGGAAGAGGCGGACCAGGACCTTCCCTGTGAGGAGGACCCCTCGTCTGAGTCAGCTCAAGACAGGGCACTTGTAAGTGCACTTATCAATGCTGTGAGGGACACTCTCAAGCTGGAAGATGCAGCTGGGACTTCCACTGCAGGGTCTGTCCCTTTTGGGTCGCACAAACCGACCCACTCTGTTAAGGTTTTTCCTTTGTTGATTTCTTTGACAAGTTCATAGATAAGGAATGGGAACGACCGCAGAGGCCCTTTGCGGTCCCTCAGCGCATGGCGGTCCTTTACCCATTTGAGGAAAGCCTTTTGAAAAAATGGGCTTCTCCTCCGGTCGTTGATCCCCCGGTGTCTCGGTTAAATAAAGTAACCACTATCCCAGTGGAGGGGACCCCTGCTTTTAAGGACCCTACTGATAGGAGATCCAAAGCGGTGAGCCGCTCCATGTTCACCATGCTGGGGTCAGCATTGCGACCTATATTGGCTGCTACCTTTGTGTTCCAGGCACTCACTGAATGGGCAAAAATATTGCACCAGACTGTGGACGAGCATCAGCTCCCTCCAGAATGCGTGTCATTGGCCGATCAGTTGGTACAGGGACTCGTGTATGTCTGTGATGCAACCCTGGATGCAGCCCCCTTGATCTTCAGGGCCTCCGCATCTGCGGTGGTCTTGCGCCGCCTAATATGGCTGAAATGCTGGTCCGCTGACCAAGCCTCTAAGAAAATTCTGTCAGATTTGCCTTTCAAAGGTGGGAGGCTTTTTGGTGCCTCACTGGACGACATCATTAAGGATGTCACTGCAGGTAAGAGCAAACTTCTCCCTCAGTCCACTAAAGGGAAGGAGCCACGCCGTAAGCCAGGGCCCTCCTTTCCTACACGGAAGCTGTATTTTCGTCAGTCAGGGCCTGCCGGCAGACCCTCCCAAGCGGACAAAAGGTCCAGCTGGGGGACAGAAGCGCACCAAGCCAGCATAAAGTTTTGCCCCCGTCTGACTCCAGGGTGGGGGACGGCTTTGCTCTCCGACCAGTGGGTCTGTGAGGTGGTCACCTCGGGGTACAAGATAGAGTTCCTTTCTTGTCCACCAAACAGATTTTTTTCCCTCAAATCTGCCTCTCCTTCCGGCTCGTCGGGCTGCCCTCCAGGGGGGCAGTGCAAGACTTGTTGAGGTGCGGGGTGATCGTACCCTTACCACCACAGGACAGGTTTCAGGGTTTCTACTTGAATCTGTTTGTGGTCCCAAAGAAGGACGGAGTCCGTCCAATCTTGGACCTCAAGGCCCTCAATGCCTTTATAAAGATTCAAAAATCCCTGAGGAAATCGATTCGTTCGGTGGTGGCTGCGCTCCATCCGGGGGACTTCCTGGCGTCCTTGGATTTCAAGGGCGCATACTTGCATGTCCCCGTCTGTGTCAGGAATCAGAGGTTCCTGCACTTTGCGATTGGCGAAGACCACTATCAATTTGTGGCTCTTCCCTTTTGGCCTAGCGTCGGCACCAAGAGTTTTCACCAAGGTGCTCGCCCCGATTCTAGCTTTGCTGAGACACCGCGGCATTGCTATCGTCGGCTACTTGGACGACCTTCTTCTTCTGAGAGCTGCTTTAAGCTCAGAATTGGAGGAGGACATGTCTATAGCCAGTCAGACCCTCCGGGAGTTTGGTTGGATACTGAACCTCCAAAAGTCGGTGTTAGTACCGAATCAGCGCCTAGAGTCTAGGGTCAAGTGACCCCTCATTTTCTGTCTATACGATCTAAAAGTAAGTTCTAATTTATTTGTTTGGTTTTTCAGTCGATTTGACATAACATACCAATGATGCTTTTTTTGCACGCTTATACCTTTTTTACCACAGTTATCTTTTTGCATCCCCATACCTGTCCGCATCATTCACGTGGCTTTGCTGCGTGTGCCTGAGGGTTCGGGGAGTCCAGTCCCACGATCCATCTGGGGCCATTATCCTTCATGTGCCGGTGCCGCGGAGCTAGGGTGGGCTGATTGTCCAAATACGTCTTTAACTTGCACCACTTAAGTGGTGAGTGTTTTCACATTAAACTTTATTGTTCTGAATATGTTTATTATACTGTATTTTTTGATTATCTAATAAATGTGTTCTCTTTAAAACCTAGAAGCTCCTGAGGAAGCGATGATATTGATACCGCGAAACATGTAGAGCTTAATTTTTATCCCATCAGCAACTCGTGGATTCCAATCCAAGGGGCTATCTCTATTCAGCGTGGTATCTGTCTAGTCGACATCACTGCAGGAAGTTTCTATATTGAGATATTCTCCTTGGAATTCTCCACATGATCTGTTATCTCTTTTAATATATGTATTTGTTGTATTCTACCATTAGATACAATTATTGATCAAATGTATTCAGGTGAAACATTACAAAAAATTATTTTTATATCTACGTGCCTATAAAGTCAATTTTTTCCATAAATTTCCTTATTCAATTACTATTAGGACGTGGCACATTTTTCACTAGAGGTGCTGATTACCACCTAAGGGCACTTGTAATCAATTCATTCCAGCGCCTAGAGTACCTGGGGTTGATTCTGGACTCCTCGGAGGCCAGAGTCTTTCTTCCCTTGGAAAAGTTGCAGACACTCCAGACTGCGGTGAGGTTGTTGACATCCCGCAAATGGTCGTCTCTCCGTTTTTGCATGCGAGTCCTGGGCCTCATGGTAGCCTCTTTTGAGGCAGTACCATATGCCCAATAACATACTCGGGTCTTGCAGAAGGAGATTCTCTCCAAATGGAACAGATCTCCGTTGTCTCTGGATCATCAGATTCAGATAAGTCATCTTGTCAGGTCCTCTCTGAGTTGGTGGCTGAGATCCCCGGCTTTTCGGTCCGGGAAGTTGTTCCTCCCCTTTCATTGGACTGTGATCACGACGGACGCCAGTCTGACCGGTTGGGGGGGAGTCTGGGGGGTTCAGGCGGCCAAGGGCCGCTGGACTCCGACTGAATCCCAACTGCCGATCAATGTTCTGGAACTCCGGGCGATCAGGCTGTGCCTCTCCAGGTGGTCTCAGAGACTAAGAGGGCATCCAGTCAGGATCCAGTCAGACAACGCCATGGCTGTGGCATACGTCAACCATCAAGGAGGAACAAGACGCTCGGCTGCAGCGTCGGAGGTCGCTCACATCCTACGGTGGGCAGAAAGGAGTGTGTCGGCCCTATCGGCAGTTTACATTCCGGGCGTGGAAAACTGGCAGGCGGACTATCTGAGTCGCCAGATGCTGGACCACGGGGAATGGTCATTACATCCAGAGGTTTTTCAACTCCTTTGCCAGAGATGGGGCACGACTCAATCGCAAAGTGTTCGTGGCCAGGTCCAGAGATCCCTGGGCAGACGCATTGGTGGCCCCGTGGGGTCAGTATTGGCTAATTTATGCCTTTCCCCCACTGAAGTTGCTTCCTCGTCTACTCCGCAGAGTAGAGACCGAGGGAATTCCGGTGATTCTAATAGTCCCTGGTACGCTGATCTCGTATGGCTGGTGGCGGATGTGCCCTGGTGACTGCCACTGAGGGAGGACCTTCTCTCGCAAGGTCCCATTCTTCATCCTGCTTTACAGTCGCTGGCTTTAACGGCTTGGCTATTGAAAGCCAGGTATTAAAGGACCGAGGTCTGTCAGATTCAGTCATTTAAACCATGTTGAGGGCACGGAAATCTTCTTCTAGGAAGATCTACCATTGCATATGGAGAGCCTACATCTCTGTGTGAGGAGATGGGATGGCGTCCACAGACTTATTCAATTTCCAAGATCCTGCTGTTTTTACAGCGCGGAGTAGATCAGAAACTTGCCTTAAGCACCATTAAGGGGCAGATTTCAGCTTTGGCTGTTGTCTTTCAGCGACCCCTGGTGGCTCATTCACTGGTAAGTGCGTTTGTGCAAGGGGTCCGACATGTGGCCCCTCCGGTGCGA
Organism: Rana muscosa; assembly: GCA_029206835.1. NCBI lineage: Eukaryota > Metazoa > Chordata > Amphibia > Anura > Ranidae > Rana > Rana muscosa. The sequence goes on along the minus strand of CM055123.1, from coordinate 267,315,136 downwards.
CCACCACTACCTCTGTGGGATTTGAATCTGGTGCTCTTGGTGCTTCAGAAACCTCCTTTTGAGAACATCAGGGAGATTTCTCTTTTGACGCTCTCTCAGAAGGTGGCCTTCCTGGTAGCCATCACATCCGTCAGGAGGGTTTCTGAATTGGCAGCCTTGTCTTGAAAGTCCCCATATTTGGTCCTCCATAAGGACAAAGCGGTGCTACGCCCGCAGCCTTCTTTTCTTCCGAAGGTGGTTTCGGCCTTTCACCTGAATGAGGACATTGTGTCCTCGGCCATCGAATTCCAAGGAGGTTGCGCTACATTCTTTAGATGTGGTACGTGCCTTGCGGCTCTGTTCCGGAGGTCTGACTCACTGTTTGTGTCAGTGTCTGGTCCGCATAAGGGCCTGGCGGCTTCGTCGGCCACCATTTCTCGTGGATCAGGCAGACCGTCATCCAGGCCTATACCCTTAAGGGGCGGGCTGCTCCCTTTCCCGTTACGGTGCATTCGACCAGGATTATTGGTGCCTCATGGGCTTTCCGACATCAAGCGTCTGTCTCACAAGTGTATAAGGCGGCGACCTGGTCACACTTTTTCAAAGTTTTAGGTTGCAACTCCTCCGTTGAGCAGCTCTGCTTGTTTGGGGTGAAATTGGTTTTGATTGATGTGCCCACCCCTCGTTTTTTTTTTACACTGCTTTGGGACGTCCCAATGGTCAAGACTTAAGGAGCTGTGTCCGTCCATGGACGAAAAGAGAAAATAGGATTTTTTGTACTCACCGTAAAATCCTTTTCTTTGTCGTCCATGGACGGACACAGCACCCACCCCTCATTTTTTAGTGTACTGCTTTTTACGAACTGAGGCTGCTGACTGCAGGGTGGAGGGTTATGTCCGGAGCGACCGCCCCCTGGTCGGGGCTGTTCAACTCTGTTAGATATTTAATACATGTTACTTTAACATGTTCTGCCTAGTCCTCTCCTATAGAACAGGAACATAACCCAATGGTCAAGACTTAAGGAGCTGTGTCTGTCCATGGACGACAGAGAAAAGGATTTTACGGTGAGTACAAAAAATCCTATTTTGTTACTGTCATTGTTTTGCTTGAGACTCGTACATCCGTTTAACTACAAGTTGTATGACTTATCAGGTCTGTTGTTGTATCTGATGTATTGTATACATTGCTCTACATGTGTTATACTTGAAGTTGATATCTGGTACCAGGGATGAGCCGAACACCCCCCTGTTCGGTTCGTTCAAGAACCTGCGAACAGACAGAATGTTTGCGTGAACTTTAGAACCCTATTAAATACAATGGAGTCGAACGTTCAAAATCTAAAGTGCTAATTATAAAGGCTTATATGCAAGTTATTGTCATAAAAAGTGTTTGGGGACCCGGGTTCTGCCCCAGGGGACATGTATCAATGCAAAAAGAAGTTTTAAAAATGGCCGTTTTTTCGGGAGCAGTGATTTTAATAATGCTTAAAATGAAAAATAAAAGTGAAATGTTCCTTTAAAATTCGTACCTAGGGGGTGTGTATGATATGCATGTAAAGTGGCGCATGTTTCCCGTGCTTAGAACTGTCCCTGCACAAAGTGTCATTTTTGAAGGAAAAAAGTCATTTAAAACTCACTCGCGGCTATTAATGAATTGTCAGCTCCCGACAATACATACAAAAGTCATTGATAAAAATAAAATAAAAAAGCGTGGGGGTCCCCCAGAATTCAATTACCAGGCCCTTCAGGTGTGGTATAGATATTAAGGGGAATCCTGCCGCAAATTTAAAAAAAAATGCGTGCGGTTCCCCCAAATATCCATACCAGGCCCTTCAGATCTGGCATGGATTTTAAGGGTAACTCCACCCCAAATAAAAAAAAAATGGCATGGAGTCCCCCCAAAAATCCATACCAGACCCTTATCCGAGCACGCAACCTGGCAGGCCGCAGGTACGAGAGAGCGCCCCCCCTCCTGAACCGTACCAGGCCACATGCCCTCAACATGGGGAGGATGTCCCCATGTTGATGGGGACAAGGGCCTCATCCCCACAACCCTTGCCTGGTGGTTGTGGGGGTCTGCGGGCGGGCGGCTTATCGGAATCTGGAAGACCCCTTTAACAAAGGGGACCCCCAGATTCCGGCCCCCCCTATGTGAATTGGTAAGGGGTACATTGTACCCCTACCATTTCACGAAGAAAGTGTCAAAAAATTTAAAAAAAACACACAAACTCCTTGGAAAAGTCCTTTATTAAAAAAAAAAAAACATTCCAGCGGTGAAATCCAGTGTCCCGCGGCGATCCGATGTCCAGTGCTGTCCGTCATTGGCTGAGCCTGAGCGGACCTGATGGGGAACTTCCTCCGCAGTCTATTACATGTATAGACCCGCCCCTTCTAAAGTTCCCTATCAGGTCCGCTCAGCCAATGACTAGGTGTAAGGCTGAGGACCTGATGCGGAACATGAGAAGGGGCGGGTCTATTCATGAATTACACAGTGAAGGAAGTTCCCCATCAGGTCCGTCCCCTCAGTATGTCAGACCCCGCCTATGTCATTGGCCTGAGCGGACCTGATGGGGAACTTCCTTCACTGTGTTCCCCATCAGGTCCGCATTTTTTTTATTTTATTTGCGGCAGAGTTCCCCTTAATATCTATACCAGACCTGAAGGGCCTGGTAATTGAATTCTGGGGGACCCCCATGCTTTTTTATTTTATTTTTATCAATGACTTTTCTATTTATTGCCGGAAGCTGACAATTCATTAATAGCCGCGAGTGAGTTTTAAATGACTTTTTTCCCTTCAAAAATTACATTTTATGCAGGGACAGTTCTAAGCACGGGAAACATGTGCCACTTTACATGCATATCATACACACCCCCTAGGTACGAAATTTAAAGGAATATTTCACTTTTATTTTTCATTTTAAGCATTATTAAAATCGCTGCTCACGAAAAAACTGCAGTTTTTAAAACTTTTTTTTGCATTGATACATGTCCCCTGGGGCAGGACCCGGGTCCCCAAACACTTTTTAGGACAATAACTTGCATATAAGCCTTTATAATTAGCACTTTAGATTTCTCCCATAGACTTTTCGAATTTGCCGCGAACACCCCAATTTGTGTTCATCCCTATCTGGTACATTGTATATCACTTTGTGTCTATGCATAAATTCTAATAAAAACCTATTGATATAAAAAAAAAGGGGACAGCAAGGGGAGCCAGGTTTATCCCATATTATGCCATTTATGAATTATTGGAAGCAATTATATGTCTGGGCCAGTAACTTTTTTTAGGTAAAATTTTCACAGACAATATTATACTGATCTGGAATGGGGCAAAAGCTGAGATGAAAAAAAAATGTATAGCACATTGTCAAAATATCCCCTACAATATATGTTTTACCAATGTAATAGATTTCATATCACTAATATTTCTTGCTTTGGACTCCTAAAGCCTCATACACACAGTCGGACTTCCATCGGACTTTCCGTGTTTTTTTGTCCGAACGGAGTTGGTCGGGAACACCCATGGCATACACACGCTCGGACTTTTCTGCAAACTTTCCCAAAACTTTTTGCAACATCACGTGGTTTTTCTGCTCTTTACCGCCACCCTTAGGTCAACTTCTGCTATTGTTGGTTGATTTTAACATTAGTTGTTTTGTCCATCGGACAAAAGTCCGATGGTTTTCTGTACACACAGTCGGACTTTGCTCCATCGGACTTTTGTTTGGCAAAAGTTTGTCCTTTTACAGACCCAACTTTTGTCCGATGAAAACAAGAAAAAAAGCAAAAAAGGTTTGTCCGATGGAGCGTACACACGGTCGGATTGTTGGTCCAACTTGCTCAAAATGAAGTTTGTTTGCCAAAAGTCCGACCATGTGTACGGGGCTTAAGACACATATCAAACCCACCTTGGGTAATAATTCTTTTTATACCTGTACTGGGCATCACCTGAGGTGGATACAAAATGTTCCCTTAGGTTACTTTTAAAGATTAAAAACAATCTGCATAAAAGAGGAGGACTGTTTGACCTAATGTAATATCTTAAAGGACAAATTCTTAGAAAAGTATTATCAGCTGGAGGTAAAAGAAAAGGTTTTCCAAAAGTATAGCGACATAGAGGAAAGTGGAGTAGGGATGAAGAAAAGTATCAAGAGGTAGTAAGAGAGGTGCAGGGGTCCTTATTTTGTACAGTTTAATAATCAGGCTTTTGCCATTATAATTGCAACCAAATATATTCTTTAGAAAACCCAGAGACCTGAGAAGTTGTATTGCACAAAGTAGAATCAAGAAAGTCTCTACCCAGATGGAGACTATCAATTAAAACTTTTTGAGTCAAAAAGGCAACTATAATTGTGAGGTTAAGAACTGACATGACAGGTGATTTTTTATTAATCGGTTTGTGATCTTGCCTGAGCCTGGGCCGGCTTTGTGACATCAGCGGACTTCAGCCCGCTGTCTGCTGAAAACGGGTCACAGGTGTGCAGACCGAACTGCACTCCTGTGATCCACAGGAGAAATACAGCCAAACGAGCTTTGGCTGTACTACTCCTTTAACAACTGACTGTTGATGTTGACAGTGGCGTACTAAGTGGTGGCCGGGGGGGGTGGGCTGCCCCGGGTGCCACACACTGGGTGGGTGCCAGACCTGCGCCCCCCCCTCCGCGATTGGAGACAGTGCCACGGGTTTAGGCAGCGGCACCAAGTGGTGGCAGAGGACACACATGGAGAGCCCGAGGTAGTGGCTTTGCAGGGGAGGGGTATTGCGAGCAACACCCGAGCCAGTCAGCACACCCGGGACCCGGCGCAACGATCCCATTCTCTCCTTCTATCCGTGGTCGCGGCTCTAATCAGATTCTGCAGCGGCTTTCACAGCCGAGCAGAGTGAAGCCGCCTCCCCCTCCTCTATGTCTACACAGTGTTGTGCATGCAAGAGGAGGGGGAGGTGGATTCACTCTGCTCGGCTGTGACAGCGGCTGCCGAGACTGATCATTAGACTGATCATCCGCGACCACGGAGAGAAGGAGAGCATGGGATTCTGGTGCCGGGTCCCGGGTGTGCCGACTGGCTCAGGTGCGGCTCGCAATACTCCTCCCCCTGCAAAGCCACTACCTCGGGCTCTCTCCATGTGTGGTCTGAGGTACATCAGTCCAGGGGTGTGCAGTGTGAGAGGAGATCGCAGCAGGGCCGTCATAATGAGCGGGCGCCCCTGCACTTTCCCAGCTTTGTAAGCATTGAATCGGCAGGGGGCCCAGTGGTGCGGGGGAGGGGGGGCTGCTTGTCTCCCCAGTCATCCAATTAGGCAGGGTTGTCGCTCGACTACCATCAGTCTCCTGAGTCCTGAGGAAGCTGGAGTTGGTGGGCGAAGCCGGGGGTGTAGCTGCCTCCTCCACTCCTCCCAAAGGCTCATTCACTGGCTGATCCTGGAGGAGAAAGAGGAGAACACACGGGAGCCACGAGTGTCTGTATCTGCAGCTACACCGTAAGTGAGCACATTGTCACTCACAGCCCTAACCTGCCCCTATAGTATCCTATCCAGCCCTAACCTGCCCCTATAGTACCCTATCCAGCCCTAACCTGCCCCTATAGTACCCTCTACAGCCCTAACCTGCCCCTATAGTACCCTATCCAGTATCCAGCCCTAACCTGCCCCTATAGTACCCTATCTAGCCCTAACCTGCCCCTATAGTACCCTATACTGTCCTAACCTGCCCCTATAGTACCCTATACTGTCCTAACCTGCCCCTATAATACTCCATACTGTCCTAACCTACCCCTATAATACCCCATACAGCCCTAACCTGCCACCATAATATCCTATACTACCCTGACCTGCCCCTATAATACCCTATACTGCCCTGACCTGCCCCTATACTGCCCTAACCTGCCCCTATAATACCCTATACTGCCCTGACCTGCCCCTATAATACCCTATACTGCCCTGACCTGCCCCTATACTGCCCCTATAATACACTAACCGTCTTAAATTGAGCTACAGTCGCAGCAAATTACACACTGTCACTCAAAAGAAGCTCCTGCCCCTTATTAAGCAACACACTTCGCGCTGCGATTTTGTCGGGGGGGGGTGCCAGAAATAGGATCCGCCCCGGGTGCCAAATGCCCTAGGTGTACGCCCCTGGATGTTGATACTGAAAACACATAGGATATGACACTTGTATGGTTTTATTCATATAAAATAAAAGTATTTTATGATCTTCACCATGCCAATGCTCTCCAGATTTTGTTTTCAGGCCATAGGAGGTAAACAAGGAGTGCCCAATGAGACGCTCATTGTGGTTGTTCTGTGTTTCAGACAAATCTGTTAGTAGATTATCTGTCTTTATACTGTGCCTCAGACTTGCAGTTTGGACCACCTGCACTGTAGAGGGTAGTCTATAAAGGGCATTACTTGGGTACTCAGGGGGTAGTCCATGGTAGGTTTCTCAAATTCAGTAGTTTTACTTGTTGTCAAAAATACATGCAGGAGCCAGACAACATGTTAGTCTTAAAAAAAGAAGTCTTTATCTTTAAAAATGTTTATCTTTCTTATGCCATAGAGCACTGTAGTGCACAAGCACTACTTTTTGGCAGTCAGTCCAGTCCTCTACGTGCTTTTTTATCTGTGTATTTTCTGTGTGTTGGAATCTCCTTTAGGACATAAGGGAATAGGAAAATACAATGTGTAATTGAGATAGATAGATCGATAGATAGCTTTATTTATATATATATATATATATATATATACTGTATATATAGTGTAAACTTTTGGGGATTATAGCTCCACGGGACCAAGTGCATAAACCGTTTGATCTTGAACAAAAAGGCTTTTATTTGTAAACAAACCAAAAATAAAGCTTCATTCAGCACACAGGAAAACTATAAAACAAAGTCTGCTTAGCTTCAGCATAAAATAAAGTCCGTTAAAGAAAAGGCACATACAGTTTTTGTAGATGGGTCTTCGCCCCAGAACTTCAAAAATCCTTGCTAAATCCTTAGCAGCTTCCAGCAGACACACAGCTCATCGCGACAGGTGCAATCCCATACTCCTCCTCACCACACCTCTAGCACCACTTCCTGTCTTATGAGCTGTTCCCTGGAAGCCTTTAACCCCCTGTGTGCTGACTCCCAGTGGTCAGGGGTGGAGGCTTTTTCCCACCCGAATATCACTTTAGAGCCTTCGAAATTCCGGGCCCCAAATGACTATCAAGACAGAGAAGGCTGCGAGCCAGTCTTCTCTGGATTAATTTTATTGCCGGGAATTCCTCACCCATTCTGGGTGACCCCCTGAACACTATCACAATTCCCTTAAAGGGACCACAACCCAAATACTGGTGTGCTATATAGCACCCGTCCAGGACCCAACCTTGGTGTCCTGTACAATAGAATATATATATATATAGATAGATAGATAGATATGTAGCGACCTCACCCCTTCTCATTCACCGCTTGTTTGTCTCGTCTAGGGGTTAGTACTGGGGGGAGGGATGAGATACACCACGGCCCATGTCCTCCAATGTGTAGAGGTGAAGGCCAGAACTATCGGGTTTTGTGTATGTGTCCCAGAGTCAAATCCTCTCCTCGGATTGACTCCCCTTTGCTCCTAGTAACCAGAGTTCCACACACTGAAAGGGTCCAACTCGTATTTATTCTTCTCAATAAATAGTCATACAGCACAGACAGGTTGAGACCCATATAACACTTCAGTCTTTGTTTGGAGTAGGCCAAGGCACAATTCTTTTAGATAGAGCTAACCACTGTGGTGTCACCAGTGGCGAATAGTCACTGCCACTGACTATATAGAACAAGAACATGAATTACCTTCGCTAATGTAGCCCCTATCAGGGGAAGGACATCCGTCCAAGACAGTTACCGGAGGCCTCTCCGTCACCAGCAATGCTGCGCTGGACTCTCCGGAGAAGTTCCGCTCACCGGCCTCCTCGTCTCAGACACGGGCACCCAAGGAGTTAGGGCCCCCTCGGATTCCTCCACCCTCGCGGAACTCAGTCGAAGGTACTGAGCTCCAGGCTTCCGCCATAGTACCTCACGACAGGCTAAAGGTGCCTGAGATGGACTCCATCTCCCGCTCCGGCCAGGTCAAGGGCACCTGGGCCCGGAACGCCAGCACCCAGGCTGAAGGTGCCTGGGCGCGGCTGCGTCCTCCAACTCTGAACCCTGAGGTCAGGGCATCCGCCCCTTTTATCTCCTCTCCCTTTGCGTCATAGCGGGTTCCCCGCCCCGCTGTATCAGCGCTAGGAAAGGACAAAAAGGGAAGCAGTCTTGCGGTGAGTGTTCAACTCCGGCCAGGGAGACAGCGCCACCCGCAGGCCGCAGGGAACCTCACACCACCAGAGTCCTCCAAGAACCACAAAAGGGTCTCAGATTTCCTGGCAATCAATGCATCTGGGTTACACTGCCACCCAGATGCCTCCCCTAAATTCAAACACCCGCTACAGATAGATAGATATATAGATATATAGATATAGATAGATATATAGAGATATATAGATAGATAGAGAGAGAGAGATAGAGAGATAGATAGATATAGTCAATTTTACAAATAGGTTCTTGAAGTGATGGATAATACAAGCCTTAATGATAAGAGAAGGAAATCTTTGTTGCTTTTTTTTTCATCTCTAATTGCATTTGGATTTAAGTGCCCTTACAGTGATTTTAAAAGCATTATCTCATGCTGAAATGCCATCTGATGATCACTTCTCCATTGCTAAAATGAACATTGTCAAGGGCATCTTAATTCTACACTGTCATTCCAATCACAAGTGATGAGGACACAGACTTTTGAAACATTGCATATGGAATGTATTTATGGTGTCTCTATAGTAATTGATTTTATGAATTGTATTTTTTATCATGATCTTGTTTTGCACAGTAGTACATGCAGCATGTTGAATGAGCTGCACTCTGTTTTTTGGCTGTGTATTTCACTTTTTGTTTTTTTGTACTTACTTAGTGGGCAGTTGATAAAATATCTCCTCACCTGTTAAAATGGTTAATATTTACTTTGAATAATTTTTTTCTTCCACTGCCACAGATCAGCAGTTATACTGGCAGTGTTAAGAGGTTAGAGAGGCCTATAAAGTGCTCTATTATAGACAAAACTTAAATGTCAGCTAAGGTTTGGGACACTTTCAGATCATCATTTAATTTAATTATTTTTGTTTACAAACGTTTTTATTAAGGCAAGTCAGACAGTTTACATGGAAAAAATATAGCATGTACATTAATCAGCAATGGGAGTGTTGTACAGAGCTAGGATACGTGAAAATACAAACAGTTATCCGTTTAAAGTGCTGCTGATAATCAAGAGACGTAGAGGTATCACTCGCAATGCTCCATTTTATAAAATGTCATTGATTAACTATTTTTATAAACGCCAAAAAAAGGAAAGAAAGAGAAAAAATAAAAGCAAAAATAAAAACTGCTACTCGTGTTACAAGCTGTATAAGAAACTCACTGTATATCTATCAATTCTTGTCCATCTGCAGAGGTTCACATATAGTCAAGGCTCTACTGGTGTTGTATTACAAAGTAAGAAAGCCCATACCAAGTCCCGCTGAGAGAATCAAAAGCGCTTACTGGTGCCCTTGAGGCAAAAAAACGTCCCCCAAGTAAGCTAAGAAGCGGGCCATGGGCCCCATTTTTGTTCAAAGATTCGCATAGAATCCACAAGGGTGTGGTGGATGCGTTCCCTCAGTTTTATGGACTCCATGCGAAGAAGCACCTGGGACCATGGGACCGAGGGTTTGCGCCAGTTCAGGGCTATAGCCCACTGTATAGCACTAAACAGCGTGTGGACCAATTTCTGCTCAGGGGGTATGACCTCTGGGAGGTCTGCAAACAAAATACACATTTGGTAAGTCAAGGTGATGTTTGAACCCATTATATAAAGTATTTTCGTAGCCGTCTGCTGCCATAGAGAGCCCGGTACCTTACAGCTCCAGAAAGTATGGAGAAGAGTGCCCCTCTCTCCACAGTCTCTGAAACATCTGTCTGTGATGGTTGGGAACATTCTATGAATTCTAACTGGTGTATAATACCATCTAGTGTGCAGCTTCACCACAGTTTCCTTAATGGCAACTGAGGGGGTACATTTATGCATATTAGTGACCATATCCCGCCAGTCTTCTGCTGAAAACTCCTGGCCCAGATTCCCAGCCCAGCATTGCTTGGGACTTAGCCTCTGTGCGATGATCATTAAGGTGCATATATAGTGTGGAGAGCATACCCCTGTCTCTGGACCCTCCGTGGCACAAATTTTCAAATGGTGTTCTAGCAACATCCCTTATTTGGGAGATAGCCTTATTAATTTTATTATTTTAACAAGTCTTATTGGTCAGATTAGTTGTATTCTAGGTGGACGTTTTTAGTGCAGTTTTTTGGCATTGCAAATTTCACACGTACGTCTGTACCAACATTTCTGTCATTCATACATTGCAGTATGAATGGGTTTAGGCACACAAGTATTCATCATGATATTATAAGGAGGATCACTGATCTGACTTATTTACTTGTTTGAGCTATAAAAGTGATTGCAAAGGCTTGTTTAAAAAACAAAAAAACAAACAAACATGTTATACTTGCCTCCTCTGTGCTGTTGGTTTTGCACAGAGCAGCCCAGATCCTCCTCTTCTCTGGTCCCTCTTTGCTGCTCCTAGTCCCTCCCTCTTTTGAGTGCCCCTCAGCCAGCAGATGGTTACAGGTTGTCACCCAAGCCGAATCAGAGATCCGTGTATCCATTCAGACACGGAGCCCCGACATGGCCCCGCCCCCCTCTCCCCTGATCGGCTGACTGACTTTGACAGCCACGGGAGCCAATGGCACCGCTGCTCTGTCTCAGCCAATCAGGAGGAGTGTACTGGATGGCTGAGGGGGATCGTGGACATCGCTAGATTTTAGTTCAAGGTCCTTCTCCTCCAACCCTGCTAAAGTCCATAGACAAAAAGTGGTAGTTTGATTTAGGGCCCCATTATATATTCTTGATTGCTCAAAAAACTGAATGTAGAAGGGGATATGAAGCAAAGAAGGGGGTAAGAAGAAAATCAGATCTGAAGCAAAGAGAATTGCTGCTTTATGCTCTACACCAGTGGTTCTCAACCTCAGTCCTCAAGTACCCCCAACAGGCCATATTTGCAGGTTTTCCGTTATCTTGCACAGGTGCATTAAATCAGTCAATGGCTTGGTTTTTTGGAGAGCTATTTTATCTAAGAGAAATTCCCAAAACATGGACTGTTGGGGATACTTGAGGACTGAGGTTGAGAACCACGGCTCTGCACAATGTTATCAAATGAGGGGAGGTGGAGGTCATGATTTGACTCTCCACCCATCACAGGTCCAGCAGCAATTGCTCCCTCTACTCTGAGTTTGCACTCTTTACTGTGACCTTTTTTAATGAAAATATCTCATCTTCTGTGTTTTTTTTTCAAAACTACAATACTATGTAAACATTATTTTTTATAGGAGGCTGTTCTTCCTACTCAGGACACGATAGTTAAGTGGTGCTGAAAAGAAAAACTCATCGATAGTAACCTTTATCTTGCTCTAATCATGCTGGTACTTAACATTGACATGATGTGAAAGAGTGGGTTATCCTGAAGTCATCAGACATGTGTAAACAGGTGAAGAATTCTCTTGTGTTCTATGCTTCTTGGTTTGAACATCATTGTTGTACTGCAGTTCTAACACAAGGAATAGGCAAATAGCCGTATGTGTTATGGCTTTGCATTAACATGTGCTTTAGAAATATAATAATAATAATGCATATAGCACTGTAATATGTATCAAAAACACATTATGGTGCATTGCAGTGTAAGGTAAAAACTGCATGACAGCACAGCATGGTGGTGTGCAATAAAAATGGAAAATGTAGCAGTCTTGAAAAACACATAGTTTAAACTGGTACTTAACCCAAAACTGTTTAGACTTTTTTCCCTCATTTTTTATCTGGTGATCTGGCCTCCTGTATTAGAGTGCCTCCACTCTGGATGAAGGAGCACAGGGGTTAGCAGCATTGTTGACCTGGGAAGAGGGGAGTGATGTACTAGCAGATTTAGGCTGGGTTCACACTAGTGCGACACGACATCTGTCCTACTTTGGATCCGACTTTGCCCTGCGACATGAAGCCGACATATGTCCGACTTTCAATGAACGGGGATCCGACTTGGATCCCCGCCAATATCAGGCACTGTGTTTGGTATGAATCTTGAGGGGGAACTCCAGGCCAAATTTTAAATAAAAAAAAAACCGGCATGGGTTCCCCTCCAGAGGCATACCAGGCCCTTGGGTCTGGTCTGGATTTGAATGGGCGCCCCTACGCCGAAAAAAACGGCGTGGGGGTCCCCCCAGAATCCAAACCAGACCCTTATCCGAGCACACAACCTGGCCGGCCGCAGGGGAAGAGGGGGGGACGAGAGAGCGGCCCCCCTCCCTCCTGAACCGTACCAGGCCGCATGCCCTCAACATGGGGGGTTTGGTGCTCTGGGGCATGGGGGCGACCTGCGGCCCCCCCACCCCAGAGCACCCTGTCCCCATGTTGATGAGGACAGGGCCTCTTCCCGACAACCCTGGCCGTTGGTTGTCGGGGTCTGCGGGCGGGGGGCTTATCGGAATCTGGGAGCCCCCTTCAATAAGGGGGCCCCGGATCCCGGCCCCCCCACCCTATGTGAATGAGTATGGGGTACATCGGTCCCCTACCCATTCACCTGGTGGAAAAAAATTGCAATAAAAAAACACTACACAGGTTTTTAAAGTAATTTATTACACAGCTCCGGGGGTCTTCTTCCGACTCCGGCGCTCTTCTTCCGACTTCCGGGGGTCTTTTCCGACTTCGGGGGTCTCCGGTGTCGTCTCCGCGCTCTCCGGTTCTTTCTTCCGCCGGGCCTCCGCTAACTTCTTTTTAGCTCTTTTGCTAACGGAGGCCCGGTCTTCCCGTTGTCTCGTCCGGCTCTCCGTTGTCCTTCTGCCGGCCCCTCCACTAACTTCTTGGTAGCTCTTTCGCTAGTGGAGGGGTCGGTCTTCCCGTCGTCGCCGTCGGCGTCTTCTTCCCTCCTCTCCTTCTCGATGTTGATGCGTCGCTTCCTCCCGCTGTAATACTGGCTCTCCGCTCCGCATTAATATAGGCTTTTTATGACGTCACAGTCACATGTTCCCATGACGTCACAGTCACATGCCTCGGGGCCATGTGCCCCGGAACATGTGACTGTGACATCATGAGAAGCCTATATTAATGCGGAGCGGAGCGGAGAGCCAGTATTACAGCGGGAGGAAGCGACGCGTCAACATCGAGGAGGAGAAGAGGGAAGAAGAAGCCGACGGCAACGACGGGAAGACCGACCCCTCCACTAGCAAAAGAGCTACCAAGAAGTTAGTGGAGGGGCCGGCAGAAGGACAACGGAGAGCCGGACGAGACAACGGGAAGACCGGGCCTCCGTTAGCAAAAGAGCTAAAAAGAAGTTAGCGGAGGCCCGGCGGAAGAAAGAACCGGAGAGCGCGGAGACGACACCGGAGACCCCCGAAGTGGGAAAAGACCCCCGGAAGTCGGAAGAAGAGCGCCGGAGTCGGAAGAAGACCCCCCCGGAGCTGTGTAATAAATTACTTTAAAAACCTGTGTAGTGTGTTTTTTTATTGCAATTTTTTTCCACCAGGTGAATGGGTAGGGGTACGATGTACCCCATACTCATTCACATAGGGTGGGGGGGCCGGGATCCGGGGGCCCCCTTATTGAAGGGGGGCTCCCGGATTCCGATAAGCCCCCCGCCCGCAGCCCCTGACAACCAACGGCCAGGGTTGTCGGGAAGAGGCCCTGTCCTCATCAACATGGGGGCAGGGTGCTCTGGGGTGGGGGGGCCGCAGGTCGCCCCCCTGCCCCAGAGCACCAAACCCCCCATGTTGAGGGCATGCGGCCTGGTACGGTTCAGGAGGGAGGGGGGGCGCTCTCTCGTCCCCCCCATCTTCCCCTGCGGCCTGCCAGGTTGTGTGCTCGGATAAGGGTCTGGTTTGGATTTTGGGGGGACCCCCACGCCGTTTTTTTGGCATAGGGGCGCCCCTTCAAATCCAGACCAGACCCAAGGGCCTGGTATGCTCCTGGAGGGGGAACCCATGCTGGTTTTTTATTTAAAATTTGGCCTGGAGTTCCCCCTCAAGAGCAGCAGAGCACAAGTCGCATGCCAAAGTCGGATCATGCAAGACTGCGGTCCGACTTTGATCCGACTTCAATGATAGTCAATGGGCTGAAGTCGGATCAAAGTCGGACCAAAGTAGTACAGGGAGCATTCTCAAAGTCGGACCGACATGTGTCGGACCAGTTAAGACGGCTCCCATAGGGAAACATTGATTTTCACACGTCATGCGACATGAGCTCCCAATGTCGGAGCGTTTGTCGCCCCAGTGTGAACCAGGCCTTAGGGCTCATGCACACAGGATATTTTGCAGCTGCTGTTAGGGGCATCTGAGTTTTTTTTTTTTAACTGCCTCTAAATGACCCTTCATGTTAGCCCATGTGTCCATGCACACATAAACTGTCAGAGACGTTTGAAGGTATAAGCATTTAGGGACAGTAGAAAGAAACGACAGCCTGTGCTTCCAGGCACAGTAAAAACAAAAAACGCCCCTAAACGCTGCTAAAAACTGTAACAAACTGTTAGCCGCATTTAGCGTTTTTAGGCATTTTTTTATTATAGGGAGTGTTTTTACTGAAAAAAAGCCCAAAAAATTCGGAAAAAACGCCCATAAACGTTATTCAAAAACGTGGCTAACAGCACGTTTTTAATGCTGCTTTTTCCTGGCAGCAGTGCTGGCGTTTTTTAAATGTCCTGTGTGCATGAGGCCCTTAGGTACATAACAAATTTAAGCCAAACTCAGTTTGGATCACTCAGTTCTTGGTCTTCACTGAGAAGAAAGCTGTGACTATCAGTCACTGGCTTTTTGCTCTGTCCCTCCAGCACTCACTGGAGCACCGGACTATGAAGAGGGTGGGAGCCACTGGCTTAGGCTCTCAGCAGCATGCCCAGCTGCCAGTCAGGTGTCTGGCAGGATCCGGACCCTAAATTCGGGATCCTTGCAGAGCCCGGACCGTCTCTGCGATGTTAGCAGACTTTAACCCCCTGGAAAGCGAGACAGTCAGCACAGTCACTATTAATACAAAATACCATAAATATCTGTGACATATAAACCTAATGTACATAAAGCACAAGCAAATCAATGTGCTCACAAACCTGTGAATTCTTGGTTTCTGCCCAGCACTGTTAGGCGTTTTCACTCCACCCCTCTAAGATATGATACAAATAATACAAATAATGATGCAGCGCACTAAAACAGTGTCTCTTAAATGAGTACCAAATGATGAAACAAAAGTGCTTAACCACTTCCTGCCCACCATATAGCAGAATGACAGCCGGAAAGGGGATGTATTATCCTGAATGAGCGTCATATGATGTCCAGCAGGATAAGACGCTAGTGAGGGCATGCAGCGTGGCGATTGGTGGTGTGGTGTGTCAGTCTGACACACCGCATCTCCAATACCTGTAAGGAACCTATGACATGGGCTCTTTACCAAGTGATCACCTGTGTCCAATCAACCAGGACGTTCACTTTACCAGCTTTTCCTCTACTTGCGCTAACAAGGCACGAGTAGAGGAGAGCGGATCAGCTGCTCTCCTGACAGGGCGGGGGTCTGCGCTGATAATAGGCACATTAATTATCAGTGCAGACTCATCGAGGGTGCCCATTAGAGCCAACCAGGTATGCCCATCAGTGCCACCTATCATTGCTGCTTATTAGTGCCACCTATCAGTGCCCATCAGTGCTACTTATCAGTGCTCACCAGTGAAGGGGAAAACTTACTTACAAAGTTTTATAAGAAACAAAGAAACCCCTTTTTTTTTTTTTTTTTTTTTTTTTATAAATTTTCAGTCTTTTTGTATTTGTAGCGCAAAAAATTAAAAAACCCAGTGGTGATCAAATACCACTAAAAGAAAGCTCTATTTGTGGGAATAAAGTGATAAAAATGTTGTTTGGGTACAGTGTTGCATGACTGCGCAATTGTCATTCAAAATGCAACAGCGCTGAAACCTAACAATTGGCCTGGGCAGGAAGGGGGTGAAAGTGCCCTTTTATTGAAGTGGCTAAATATGTATGTGTGGCCAACCACCAGTAAATTCCAGGTATCCCAGACTTCTCTTCAATAGATCACCCGCTTGTTACATGCATAATACCCAGTGAACCATATGTGCTCACCTCCTGGGCTGGACCTTAATCCATAGTCAAGGTCAAATGCACTTTTGCCCCTCTAGGGCTATACGCCAACTGGCTCCCAGTCACAATCACAGGCATCGACTCATGGACTTGGAGCTTCTGATCGACCACCTCCTCTCTTGTGATGTGCTCTTGCAAAAGTAATAAAACCAGTAGTGCTCTCCATACATTTGAAACAATTTAATAAAATCTAAAAATGGACACTCACAAACAAACACACTTTCAATGCCATGTTTTGTGCATAGTATAAAAGTAAACCGCCTTCTCACCACAGGGTCTCCACACCGCCCAGTGGTGGCATCAAATGTTTTGACTTGACTCCGTTTCTATACACGTTCTACCCAGGAAGCCTTTAGAGGTGTGATGAGGGCAGGCCAGCACAACCTATTTACATAAAATACTGTCTGGCTCTGAGCTCCCCAGCAATTTCAAGGATTGCTATGGAGCTCAGAGCCAGCCAGTGTGTTATTGTCAAGTCAGCACACTTGATGCCACCACTGGGCGGTTTTATTCCTTTTGCATGAGCACATTTCACAAGTAGAGGAGGTTGTTGAACAGAAACTCCAGTCCATGTGTGGGTGTCTGTGATTGTGACTGGGAGCCAGGTTCAGTATAGCCCTAGAGGGGCAAAAGTGTGTTTGACTATTGATTAAGGTCCAGCCCAGGAGGTGAGCGCATATGGTTCACTGGGTGTTATGCATGTGACATGGGTGATCCGTTGAAGAGAAATCTGGAAATTCACTGGTGTTTGGCCACACATACATAATTAGGGACTTTTTTTGTTTCCTCATTTGGAATGTATATAAGAGACACTGTTTAAGTTGCACTGCATCATTATTTGTATCTCCTTAATGTTTAGAACAAAACCGAGATTGCCGCTCCAAATAGACTCACCCCAACAACAAAGACCTCTCCAGGAACCAAGGGTGCTGGCAATGCACAAGGCAATGAAGAAAAAATTAAGGAATCTGGACAGCCGCACTCCAATCCAACATGGCTTTTATTGGAAAAATTTAATAAAATAAAGCAGGTACTACATGTCACAGCAACGGGGTAACAGGGGCAGCTAACGCGTTTCACACTTAAGAGTGCTTACTCATAGCTAGTTAACTAGCTATGAGTAAGCACTTTTAAGCGTGAAACGAGTTAGCTGTCCCTGTTACCCCGTTGCTGTGACATGTAGTGCCTGCTTTATTTTATTTTATTTTTCCAATAAAAGCCACGTTGGATTGGAGTGCGGCTGTCCAGATTCCTTCATGTTTAGGTGGAGCTAGTCTGGACTAAAAGTTATAATAAATGAATTTTGGTGCAGTGCAAGTTATAAAATGTATGCCAGTGTGTGTTATAGGCATGCTAACGCATACACTATGGTGGTACAGAGAGTAAAGTTGGTTGCCCAACAAAAAATCATGTAACAAAATGGCACAGTCTAGCAAAACTGTATTGGTGGGCACTGTCCAGTATATGGGTGCAGTAGTCTATATAGAACTGAGTGGACTTCACATCAGCTCAGCTGTAGCATTTCCTGGATAGCATCAGCAAATCCTTGACTGATCTTACTTGTTGCTTGAAATTGCTATATACAGATGTTTCCAGATTTAACTGCGTGTCTTTGTTACTACAGGGTTATTTTTTCCCAATTTTACAGCACAGAAAAGTGTAGCTAGATAGACACTGGAGATAATTGTGGTCTTCAGATTCGTTTTAATTAGGCTTAAAATAAAAACCAAAATGTTGTATGTCCTAAATGTACTGTGAAAATGATTCAAAGCCAGATTAGTTTACAAATGATTCTTTTTCAGACACAAACACCCGGAGTCATTTGTGCTGCAGCCTTTGTTGGCAATACCGCCTCATGTTTGAAATCTCGTTATAAATTAATTGTTTTTCTTCCGGACTAAATTTATATTCATCTCTCTCTTTTACACACTACAAATCGCCTTAGTCTGATGCAGAAAAATGAGATTCATTTTAACTCTTGAAATTGATTTCACCACAGTAAACTGCTTCTGTATAAATCACTGCAGCTTCCATGTAGGAACAAGGATGGCTACGCAATATACGATGAGGTCTTTGTTTATTTCTTTGTGTGCTCCACAAATCAGGTCACATTAATTTTAAAGGTACTGTAAGATGAGCAATTGCTTCATCCTCCCGTCTTTCTTTGAAATGATGACAAAAGATGCAGTTTTAATTAGCTTAGCAATTTATGTCAAGTCGATGGTAGCATACTGTTTGTTGTTGGTGTTTTTATCAGTTTCAAATTGTTTGTTTAGCTTCAACTTATTTCCACATTTAGATGGCATTGTACATGTATTACGTCCTATTTGCCGGTCTCGGAAGGCAAGCAATCATGGTTTAATACCACTCAAACTCAGTGGGCAA
Organism: Rana muscosa; assembly: GCA_029206835.1. Lineage (NCBI taxonomy): Eukaryota > Metazoa > Chordata > Amphibia > Anura > Ranidae > Rana > Rana muscosa. The sequence continues at coordinate 267,296,510 of CM055123.1, read as the reverse complement.
TAAAGGTGCAGAGATTTTCTAAATAAAAAAATGGTATAAAGGCGAGACCCTCAAGGAGATCTTTGGTGGACCAGTCTTAAGCTGGGCATAGACAGATCAAAATTTAGCCAGGTTAGCAAGGACAGGTGAATTTTTTATCTGTGTATGGCCCTTCCTGATTGACAGAAGTCAATCAGACACACAGGAAATCTTTTGTCGATTAGGGGCTACAGCCGCTGATCAGTGTATTCTGACACCAGCGGAAGCAACTGTCAGAATACAGTATATTGTCCCAGTTTGGATCCTCTATTCTATTTAAAATTATGTTCCTCGGCTTATACTCGAGTATGTACAGTAGTTTTTATTCTTTCCTTTAATAAACGCATGAAAGGATAATGCACAAGGCTGGTGCGCCCTCTTCTTCTTTATTTTTTATTTTTTTTTATTCTGTTTATGGTTTGTCATCACATGAGGTTCCCTCAGAAGTCCCTTACCTTGAGCCACTACAGCTCTTTCTCAAATTTAGTCTTGCTGTGACTGGTTCTATATGACCCCTTTCAGTGAGTCGTCCTGCTGAGATTCTTCTTCACCACCTTCCCACCTTGCACACAACATCCTTTATGGCTCAGATCTCAAAGAAGCTTTGACTCCGAAAGTCTTAGTTGGAGACAGACATGTGACTTTTTCAGAAGCAGGTCAATCAATTTCTTTCAGTACAGATTCCCTGTCAATAACCTAAAGAGGTTGACCAAGGAAGTCTGCTCTAACCTACCTCCTGAACTAACAATGATACATCAGCCTGAAGAATCGTGTTCTTACTAAACTATACTGGAGCGCTTTCTCTAACAACTGCTGTATTCTCAATATAAGCTAGGGTCCAGTGGCGGCCCTTTTGATATGGGTACAGGGGCACCGCCTCCCTAATCCATGCACCTGGCCCCTAATCTCCATGCTGGGCGCATGGATTCCAACTGGGTTTTTTTTTTTTTTTAAGCACCTAATTAAAGCCTGAGGGTAGTTGTGTGGCAATAGTGAATTGATATTCGCTATTGTCTTCCTGATTCTCCTGGCTAATCAGGAAGCAGCTCCTGAGACACGATTGGCCAGAGAGTCTTAGGACTCCCTGGCCAATCCTGTCTATGGAAACACTTCCTGTTCAGCCGGGAGGAGAGGCAACTGCCCGGCTCTTCCTTCCCCCTGCCTCCCAAGTTAAGGTCGGTCTACCGCGGAAGGTGGCGGTGGATCGCCGCTGCGTTCTCGTACATCTAACACCGGGTGGGGGGTGCTTGCCTTCCTGTCCATCTCCAGTCGGGGGGGAGGGAGGGGTGGTTGCTTGCAGCCTTCCCATCCGATCTCTGCCATTCTCCCACGGGAGCGACGATTGCCGCCTTCCCGTCCCATCCATCCATTCGTGGCGTTAGTTTTTTTTTTTTTCTTCTGGTTCAGATATTTTACCTATATTTAAATGTGGATTATCTATAAAGGGGAAATCTGATTTTATCCACACTTCAATATATCGTCCCATCACAGTTTAAGATACAATTGCAATTGCGAGTGCCATGTCGCTGGTTTATTCACCAAAAGCCATTAATCACAGCCAAACAATTCTGTTTTCATCAGCACATGCAGGGATGAGCGAATGTCAGCAGCTCAATTTGTTAACACTTTGAAGAAGTTGGCAGAGGCGAGCGTTTTTTTTTTTTGGCTGTGCAATACAGAGGAGATTCTTATCTAAAGCGAGTTTGACCTTCAAAGAGACAGCAGAGGTAGACAGAACCATAGCAACGGCAGGCGGGGGGCAGTCCAGAGAGCCGACAGCCACATGTGCCATGCATTCAGTTGCACTCCATTGTAATTATAATCATATTCAGACTCCGTGTGCTGATATTGGTCTGCTTGTGATGTAAATGGAGCATTGCTCAACGACAAGACCCTATAGAAAGTGAAAAATACATTGATACGATAACATTGTCAAGGTCAAAGCTGTAGAAAGTTTCTTTCCACAGGAAGAAAGATCATGTTTGGGAAATAATGTAAACACTCTTCACCCTGCATTTGTCCTTTTATTCCTAGTTTATTCATTCTTCCTGACTTATTTATTTTTTTTTACTGCGTGTTCTTTACTCTTTTTTTTATTTTTTTATTTTAGCGTTTTATAATAAAGCGGATTTAATCATTGTTTGCAGCAACTGCACTGTGTAGGGTTTTGTTAAAGTTCAGTATCACCTTAAAGGGGGAAAAAAATCTATTGATCTGCACAGTGCATGTAGTATGCTTTTAAAATAAAATAAAAAAAGGAAATATTCACCTAATCTCTGGTGCTGCCTCCTGCACAACCACTGCTGCAATCCTCTTCTGGGTGCTAGAAGTTGGGATTTATTTCAGAGGGATCGCACTATTTGAATATGCAATAACCCAGAAGCTGACCCGTAAGACTCCACTTATAACTAAAACTTTAGAGCAGACTGCACTTTCAGACATTAAAGTGATAGTAAAGTCTGCTGTGTGATTTTTACCTATAGGTAGTCCTATAATAAGGCTTACCTGTAGGTAAAATGAATTTCTTTCTCGTACATCACGGGACACAGAGCGACATAGTCATTACTAATGGGTTATATAGTTACCGTCAGGTGCTGGCACTGGCAACTTCCAAAACCGGAAGTACCCTCCCCTATATAAGCCCCTCCCATCCGGGAGCACCTCAGTTTTTTGCCAGTGTCTAAGGTGTTGGCCAAGAAGAAACATGTGTTTTTCACTGAGCTTGCGTACAGGTTCTTTTGGGCCTCAGTAAGCTATTCCGGATCCGACCAAAAAAGCTTCATAGCTAAACGGTCGGTACCCGGGCCTTGCAGAGAAGAGCAAGGTTCTGCCTGTAATGCTTCTCTTAGGAGAGCTGGACCCTGGGATCCAGAGCTCTGGTCATACCCACGACCAAGATGTTTTCTGTGCAGGGTGCTATACAGGTCCAGGGGAGTGGAATCCTTGGGAACCCGGTCCCTGAAGGTTTGATTACAATGCCTGCCGTGATAGGTGAAGTTTGGGCTTTTGTGGACCAAACAAAGTCCTGCGGCGGGGAACAGGTAAGTGGGGGCCCCCAGGAACTTGGTTCTATTGGGGGACCCCCAAGCCTAATTTGTCTTTCTGTCTGTTACCTAACGGTATTCCCGCTAATATCTGTGCATGCCTGTAACTACTAAAAAAATGTAATAATTTTTAATGGTGGTCAAGAAAAAAAAAAAAAAGGAATGTTTTTTATATATGTTTAGTATATTAAACTGCGGTACCTGTGTTTGTCCACTAGAGGCCGCTGTGGAATGTTTTTCTTGTCATATGGACTAGTTTCTTCTCAGAGAGCAAAGTCCAGGCAGCTGGTGAGTTCTCCTACAGGAAACTGTTTCCTCTGCCATGTTGCAGTGTTCGTCTATCCCCCGGCCTGCGGCAAAGGGGGCCCTGGCTCCTGTCCCTGGTTTCCATGTTTGAAAATTAGCGCCGAGGCGCACGTGGCCGCGCGCGTGCGCGTGCACGCGCCTCTATATATAGAGGTGGCCGGAAAAAGGGGCGGGGCCTGGGGGATGACGCTCTGTGCGCGCCGCAGCGCTTCTGCGCATGTGCGGGCGTCCCAGCAGGTTTTTAAAAAAGCCACATTATTGCAGTAAGCTGGCTATGAAATACAGAGACAGAGCTGGCAACATTTAAAGGCATACAGCAAGCGGTTGATACAGGCATCCCCTAGAAAGGCACATTAGTAGACACCAACTGTGATATAGCAGCAATTGTGCTAGACTATTCTCAGTAAAAGTGGTGTATTACGGCTGGAATACCTCAGCTTTAGGCTTAGGAATATGCCGTCCAGTAGCTCCGGAACTGAATCTTCCAGGAAGCGAAGGGGGTCTCATCGGGCTCTGAGGATCTTGGGCATACTCCTGCTGCACCAGTCTCCCCTGAAGTTCAGAGGTAAGTGACCGTAGAGACCCCGCAGGGGTACTTGGTACTGTGGCTGTCCTCAGTCACCTGCTCCTGTGTATGTAACAGAGGAGGTTTTTTTCCTCAGCTCTGGGAGGATTAGAGAGAGATTGTCAACATTTATCGCTGCCTCCCTGTCAGGGAAAGCACGTCCGATCTCCGTCTCCTCCTTCAGAGTGCCTGTTAGCAGAGCAACAGTCCCATACAGGGATCGACCTGCCTGAAGGGGATCAGGATGAGGTTGATTCTGTTATAGAGGAATCAACAGTGGGGGAACCTTTTCTCAGCATCTTAAGCTGAAAGATTATGGGTTCAGTCTCTGACTAACATGGTCCGATCAGCATTTAAAAATGCACCTTGCGGAACCATCAACCACTACTGTATCCTCGTTGGGGTCGCTAGAAGCCCCCAGACTGTTTGTTCTTTTCCACTTCACCCTTTACTGAAAGGGCTCATTTACCAGGATTGGGAACGTCCTGAGAAAATATTTATTCCCCCAAGAGATTTCCGGTGGTCTATCCCATGGAGGATAAGTTCATCAAAAAAAAAAAAATGGAAGGTCCCTACAGTGGACGCAGCCATCTCTTGTATGTATAAATCACTGACATGTCCAGTGGATAATGTCCAAATGTTCAAGAACCCAATAGATAAAAGATTGGAGTCCTTATGAAAATCTGCTTGGTGATACAACCAGCAGTAGCAGCTATTGGGGTCTGCTAAGCAGTGAAGGATCAGTTGAAACAGGTCTTGAGGGACTTGACAGATCAGCAGGCTTTGCCCTAGCTGATCTACCTAGAGCCTTAGGCTTTGCGGTTGACGCCATAGAGGATTCAGTCCATCAGGCCTCCCGCCTTACGCTGTCTATAGTACATATGCGTAGGCTCCTATGGCTCAAAAACTGGTCTGCTGAAGCTCCCTGTAAAGAATGGCTGGTTAGCGTCCCATTTCATGGTGAACGCTTATTCAGGGAAAACCTGGACAAATATATCCAGAAAATTTCCAGCGGTAAAAATACGCTCTTGCCGGTTAAAAGCAGAGTTAGAGGTCCCTCTTTAAGAGGCCTGCTTCTCCAGTCCCTGGGGCATCGGCTGTGTAACAGTTCCGACGGCCTCCTCGGTCAAATCCCGGGGGTAAAAAACAGGGACAGTAGCAGGGTAATGAGAAACCCTGGGTCAGGGGAGGTACAAAACCTCCCCCAAAGTTAAATTCATTGAAGCCCCCACTCAGTCGGGTGGGGGGAGGACTCCAGTTGTTCGCAAGAGACCTGGCGGGACACGATCAAGACAGATAGGTGCTCTCCGCAGTAGGTTTGGGATACAGTTTGGAGTTAAAAGACTCTCCTCCTTCCCATTTTTGAGGTCAAACGTGCCAAGGGATCCCCGGAAGAGAGAGTCCCTCCTGTTGGCACTAGAACAACTATTGCTCCAAGGAGTAATTATGGAGGTTCCCCTGGAAGAATGAGGGTTCGGGTTTTACTCAAACCTCTTTACAGTCCCGAAGCAAACGCGGACGGGAGGCCCATATTAATTCTAAAAGGGCTATACAAATTCCTGTATATCAGGACTTTCCGATGGAGTCGATCCGATCGGTGGCCACTGCCCTACAAGGGGAGGATTGGTTAGCCACGATCGACATCAAAGATGCTTATTTGCACATTCCCATCTTTCCAGTCCACCAAAAATTTCTACGCTTTGCAGTAGAAGGGCGCCATTTTCAGTTCAGAGCCTTACCCTTCGGTTTGGCCACAGCACCACGAGTGTTTACAAAAATTCTGGCCCTTTATTGGCCAATCTAAGAACACAAGGTGTAATGATAATGGCATATCTGGATGACTTGTTGCTGATAGACCACTCAGTGAAAAAACTAGACGTGGTCGTTCACAAGACGATCAAGTATCTGGAATCTCACGGTTGGATTATCAACCGAGACAAGTCAGCCCTAAAAAACAGTCAAAAGTCTGGAATACTTGGGGCTAAGGTTGGATTCAGGCCAGAGAAAAATATTCTTGCCTCGAGGAAAGGTGTTGTCTTTGAAAGATTTGATCCACTTAGTGGGTACAAAAAAGACAGCCGTCCATACGCCTGTATATGAGGCTGCTGGGAAAAATGGTGGCATCATTCGAAGCAGTACCCTACGGTCAATTCCATTCAAGGAATTTGCAAGGGGCCATACTGTCAGCCTGGAACAAAAAAGTTCAGGCCCTAGACTTACAATGTCCTTGTCCCCTTCCGTTCGCAAGAGCCTCCGTTGGTGGTTGGTTCCCCAGAATCTGGAAAAAAGGAAATCCTTCAGTCCGATTTCTTGGAAGGTGGTCACTACAGATGCCAGCCTTATAGGCTGGGGAGCAGTACTGGAGCAATAGTCTCTCCAGGGCAGATGGTCGGCTGCAGAAAAGGCCCTGCCCATCAATCTCTTAGAGATACGAGCAGCCCGGTATGCCCTAGTAGCATGGACATCCAAACTCCAAGGGTCCCCTGTCAGAATTCAATCAGACAATGCCACAGCAGTGGCATATATCAATCGGGGGGGCACCAGGAGTCGTGCAGCCCAAAGGGAAGTAAATTACATCCTGAGATGGGCAGAAAAATATGTCCCAGCCATATCTGCGGTATTCATTCCAGGAGTGGAGAATTGGAAGGCGGACTTTCTAAGTCGCCAGCAATTAGGCCCAGAGGAAGGGTCCCTTCACCCCGAGGTTTTCTGGACAATATGTCAGCGGTGGGGAACATCGGATGTAGATCTTCTAGCATCCAGATTCAACGCAAAGGGGGATAGGTTTGTCTCTCGGACAAGGGATCCCCTAGCTTGCGGCTCGGATGCCCTAGTGTTCCCTGGGGATCAGTTCAAGCTGATATATGCATTCACACCGCCACAATGGTTACCTCGATTACTCCGCAGAATCAGGGTAGAAAAGAAACCAGTGATTCCGGTGGCTCCAGCGTGGCCCCGAAGAGCGTGGTACGCGGAGATTGTAAAATTTCAGTGGGGAGTCCTTGGACTCTCCCACGTCGTCCGGCTTTCGCAAGGACCGATATACCACCCTTCCTTACCAGCCCTAGGTTTGACGGCCTGGCTATTGAAGCCCACATTCTAAAAAAGAGAGGGCTCTCTAATGCTGTGGTATCTACCATGATCAATGCCAGGAAGCCGGTATCCAGGCAGATCTACTATAGAATCTGGAAGGCGTACATCGCGTGGTGTGAGGCCAAGAAATGGCATCCACATAAGTACGTAATAGGTAGGATTCTGGACTTCCTACAGTGGGCTGTAGATAGGAAGCTTGCCTTGAGTACTATCAAGGGTCAGATTTCGGCCTTGTCAATATTTTTTCAAAGGCCCTTGGCTTCGCATTCACTAGTCAAAGCCTTTATACAAGGAGTGATGCGTATTAGGCCTCCGGTTAATATTCCCATATGTCCATGGGATCTAAACTTGGTTCTGTCGGTTCTACAGAAACAACCATTTGAACCATTACAGCATATTTCCTTGGTGCTTCTTACCAGGAAATTGATTTTTCTAGTAGCCATTTGTTCGGCTAAAAAGAGTATCGGAATTAGCAGCTATGTCCTGTAAGGAGCCATATCTGGTTATCCATAAGGACAGAGTAGTGTTACGTCCTCATCCAGCCTTTCTTCCTAAGGTGGTATCGAGGTTTCATTTGAACCAAGATGTGGTTCTTCCTTCTTTTTTCCCCAAACCTACTTCGGTAGAGGAAAAGTTATTGCATTCTTTGGATGTAGTAAGAGCAGTTAAAGCTTATCTAAAAGCCACTGCTCAGATTCGCAGAACGGATACTTTGTTTATTCTGCCGGAAGGCCCCAGAAAGGGTCAGGCAGCGTCAAAATCTACTTTAGCCAAGTGGATTCGACAGGTCATAATACAAGCCTATAGCTTGAGAAGTAGACCGCCTCCGTTCAAAGTTAGGGCGCACTCCACGAGAGCAGTTGGAACTTCATGGGCAGTGCATCACCAGGCCTCCCTGGCTCAAATCTGTAAGGCCGCAACATGGTCTTCGGTACACACGTTTACTAGGTCCTACCAGGTGGACGTTAGAAGTCAGGAGGATGTCGCCTTTGGGCGCAGTGTGTTGCAGGCCGCAAAAGATCCTCATGTCTGATAGCGCTCAGCTTATATATGGTGTATCCCCCCCCTCATTTGGCATTGCTTTAGGACATCCCATTAGTAATGACTATGTCGCTCTGTGTCCCGTGATGTACGAGAAAGAAAATAGGATTTTTATAACAGCTTACCTGTAAAATCCTTTTCTTGGAGTACATCACGGGACACAGAGCTCCCGCCCCTCTTTGGGGACACTTATTGCTTTGCTACAAAACTGAGGTGCTCCCGGATGGGAGGGGCTTATATAGGGGAGGGTACTTCCGGTTTTGGAAGTTGCCAGTGCCAGCACCTGACGGTAACTATATAACCCATTAGTAATGACTATGTCGCTCTGTGTCCCGTGATGTACTCCAAGAAAAGGATTTTACAGGTAAGCTGTTATAAAAATCCTATTTTCTCCTAAACGTGCACCGTTTAGGAGATATTCACCCTGGATGCAGCCGGGTACGTCCCCGCCGCATGCGCTCTGAAGGTCCAGCATACCATGCTGGACCTTCAGAGCACAGTGCCGTAACCGAGTGCTGCCATGCGCATTCGCTGAAGTGATGTCGTCGCGGCTTTGGCCACTCACACAGCCGAAGTCCGCCAACCCAAAAGGAAGACTGGGGGAAGATGGAAGCCTGCTTAGCGATGACAGTACGCCGCTGGAGTGCTTCGTTTTAAGGTAAGGATTTCATAATGTGCTAATATGCAATGCATACTAACACATTATGCTATTATTTTGCAGGGGAAAGTTTTATTTATTTATTTATTTTCTGTTTATTGCAGCGATTTACTACCACTTTAAAATCATAGACTGCAAAGATTTTTCAAATGGCATACTGGAAAGTCTCTAAGGAAATGGCCATATTCTTTATGGCTCATGTACACAAGGGCATTATTGTGTGCATTAACCCCTTCACACCAACGTAACGCAAATATGCGGCCTTCGGCTTCAAGGGGTTGTACCGGGGTAATGCATGCAGCTGCACACAATACCCCGATACCGTTTTTTAGCTTTTTTATAATAGCAGCCGCTTTGCTGTTATAACAAGCTGAGGGAGGGGACACCCCCCCCTCCCTTCGCCTTCCCAGGCTCACCTGGGCTCTCCCGTCCCACCGGTATGGTCTGAGCGACCAGCTGGCACGGAATCGCTATGGTCGGATCTAGTAACCCGGTGGCGATGTCATGACATCACTTCCGGTTTACTGAAGATTTAAAGGCACTAAATTTAAAAAAATTACAGCATTCAAAACGCGTTTTGAATGCTTTTAACTGCAAAGGAGGAATTTGGGGTCTTATAGACCCCAGATCCCTACATAAAGAGTACCTGATGCTGCCTATTACTGTCACAAGGGATGTTTACATTCCTTGTGACAGCAATAAAAGTGATCAGAATTTTTTTTTAAAGGGACAGTGTAAAAATCAAAAAAAATTATTAAATTTAAAGAAGCGAACGCATACTTAAGTCGCGCCCGCAAATGTAAACAGTGTTCCAACCACACGTGAGGTATCACCATGATCAATAGAGTGAGAGCAATAATTCTAGCACAGGACCTCATCTTTAATGCCTTGTACACATGGAAAAAGACTGACTGAATTTTTTCATCGGATATTCCGACGGTGTGTATGCCCCATCGGACTTTTTCCATTGGAAATTCTGAGGAATTCCGTCGGAGTTTAGATAGAGAACATGTTCTCTTTTACTCCGATGTGATTTTGGCCGGTCAAAAGTCCCACCGCGTGTACGGGGCATTATTCTAAACTGGTAACTTGTAGAAATTGTTAAATCGTCACCTATGGAGATTTTTAGTGCTTTAGTTTGTTGCCATTCCACGAGTGTGCGCAATGGCATGGCTATTTACTAGACATGTGCGATTAGTTTCGTACGAATCGAAAATTCGTACGAATTTTTCAAAATTTTTTAAAATTCGTACATTTGTACCAATCCGAATTACGAATTTTTATGAATACGAATTCTGTACGAAATACGAAATTTCGGATCCAAATTATCAGAAACAAACAAAAAAAAAAGTTACGAAAGTAGGAGTTGTGTCCAGAATCAACGAAAACAATGTACTCTACCCCGTCCGAAAGTACGAATTATGGTATTGAGCTTCCCTTTAATAGTGCCGTTGTACGTCTTATACGTCACCGTGTTCTTGTCGTTCGGAATTTCCGACAACATTTGTGCGACCGTGTGTATGCAAGACAAGTTTGAGCCAACATCCTTCGGAAAAAAAATACACGGTTTTGTTGTCGGAATTTCCGATCGTCTGTACGCGGCATGAGTCCGTAGAGTTCAATATTAACGATTCGTACGAAATTCGTATTTCGTACGAATCCGAATTAAATTCCGTACACGAATTGAGAATTAAGATTTTTTTTTAATACGAAACGGAACGAAACAAATTTTTTGACGGCTCCCATGTCTATTTACTCGCTGTAACATCTTTTACATTATACAAATAAATTGGGCTTACTTTACGGTTTTGTTTTGTTTTTTAATTCATGAAAGTGTACATCTTCCAAAGAAATTGTCTTTGAAAGACCGCTGCGCAAATACAGTGTGACATAAAATATTGCAAAGATTGCCATTTTATTCTCTAGGCTCTCTGCTAGAAAAAATATATACAGTGGAACCTCGGATTGCGAGTAACACGGTTAACGAGCATTTCGCAATACTAACACTGTATTTTGAAAAATCCTAACTCGGTTTGCGAGTGTTGTGTCGCAAAACGAGCAGGATTCAGGCCAAAACGGTGTGCAGTACCGCGTTTGGCCTGAGGTAAGGGGGGGGGCTCCGGCACCGATCGTAGATGATCGGCGCTGTTCGGAAATGCTCGGAAATACTCCGTTCCCGAGCCTTTCCGAGGTTTGTCCTCTGGCCTTTCCGGCTGTTTCCGAGGCTCTCCGGCGCCCCCCGCCTCTGGCCACCTGCGGTATTGCATGCCATATTCATTTCCATTGGGGAAACTCGCTTTCATATGCGAGTACTTTGGATTACGAGCATTCTCCTGGAACGGATTATGCTCATAATCTGAGGTGCCACTGTTTATACATAGTTATATATATATATATATATATATATATATAACTATTTTGGGGTTCTAAGTAATTTTCTAGCAACTTCTAAGCAACAAGTGTCAGAAAAAGACTTAGGCATGAAGGTGTTAAAATAGTACTCATCTCAGATTTGCTGCCATGTTTGCAGCTTTACATTTGTGCTTTGTTTCAGGGTAACTAAATAGGCAATTTGGCCAGTACTGCAAAGAAGCAAAAGTAGCATAAAGACCTGAAATCATTATATACCTTTTTACAATTTAGCTTGATGAGTAGATGTTTTTGGCCTACAGCCATCTTGTAATGGGGCCTCAATGATGAGCTGTCGGAACTCTGTCCATATCCAAAGTCCATCATCATTCGCCCTGATGTAGTAGGTGACTTTTTTAGTTTCATGTTCCAGTTGGAGTGAGACCCTCAAATGGCCATAATAAAAAGACAGAACCACTGAATTCCCTGAGGGATGTCAAATGATAGTACATGTAGCCGGCCTAGGACAGGAAGCATTATTTGCAGGATTGCCAGGTCAAGAAATAAAGAAAAAAAAGCTTTGAACCCCCCCCCCCCCACCGAAAAAAACAAAAACAAATGTTGCCACCTCATCTAAGGACTAGTAAGATGCAGTATATGGCATTTTTGTATTTGAGTTTAAATACACATTAATGGTTAGCATAAGCAATTCACATTCACTTGTCTGTATTTGCCCTTCAAAATGGACATGTAGATACGGTAAAGCAAAATTTGTACAAAAACATATATCTTGTGTATCCTGATCATTGGATTATATTAGCTCTTTAAACAAGCTTTCAAAGCTAAATTGATAGTGCCGTAAAGGTTACTGTACATCGTTACTTTGCGGTATTACATTAATTTATTCTCAGCGGATGTTATAGGAAACCCTTATATTATAGCACTATTAGGCAAATAATTGCTACACATATACCAAGCATAAGCATTGTTATTGAAGAGGAGTATGCTCACCTTCCCCAATACCTCATTACCTAATTTATTTGCTTTCTGATTTACCCACATATCAGGACTGCATGTTGACTATTGAAAGACAAATGCACAGTACATATCTTTAACCGTAGAAACGGTAAAGGAAATTCAAAACCACTACCATTTTTGCTGAGTTGATTCCGTCCCCAGTCTTGGCGTAAAAATCACACCAGTATATGGTACTCTACAGATCGAACTTTACACTTTTACCCAAACAATTGCAAACCCTTTTGAAGTCGTGGAATCATTTCTTGGTTCGGCCGCATTCATGCTGTCAAAATGACTTTTGTACTCAATCTACTTTATCATTATATCATGTGTCCTCCCAATATCCATACCTAGACATATTCTTCGTATTCCATAAAACTTAATTTACTTGAAATGTATCTGGGCCCACTTAAGCTATGAATAAACAGAAATATCCTTTTATAGGACTAAACTCGCTGGTGCATTGGGTGTCCCTAATGTTGATTATTACTATGGCCACTATTGCTATGGCTGCTCACATTGCCCATTGTTATGTGTCCCAGGAGTTTGCAGGTGGGGGGTGTTGGCATAGGTGTGCACAGCCTATTGCATTGGGGTGTGCATCCCAAAGCAATAGAGCAGTAGGGCATTGGACAGTGTCAGTAGAGCAGTGGACGATGTCAAAAGGGCAGAGACTGGTGTCAGATTATTTTTTTACAATTTTATTATTTTTTACAAAATATATATATATATATATTTGTATTTCTTTTTTACAATATTTTTTATTTATTTTTATTTTTTAGGAGCCCCATGATGTCTCACAGACCCCTGATGTCTCACTTTTGAGACAGAGAAAGGGACGGAGGACAGATTCCCCAGTCCCTTTCTCTGTAGTCAAGTAGCAGGGGGTATCTGCCCAGAACAGGGTCATTAGGGTGTGCCCAGGCACACCTGGCACACCCTGGGCGCATGCCTATGGGTGTTGGAGACTGCAGGACCAATCTGTCACTGCATCACAATTTTACGCATGTGCATTAGGGAGCCAGTTGTGAAACATCAGGAAGTCACAGCCAAGATTGTGTAGACAAGTGAAGAACTGGCTTGGGTGAAGACAGTACTGGATCCCTGGGCTTGTGACTGTCTGTTTATCAAAGTCAGCAGCTAAAGTATTTGTCTTTTTTAAAGACTGTAGTTTCTCTGTAATAATTCTCTGTTCCAACCAGGTTCGGAGAATCTTCTCTTTTTCACTGGTGGCAGAGCAATGGCTTCATGACCACATACTCTTCTCTTTAAAGTGGAGTTCAAGTCTCAAAAATATATATATATTTTTTAGAAGTCGGCAGCAACAAATACTGTAGCTGCTGATATTTAATGTAGCGGGGTGTTTCCCCTTTAATTAGGAGAAAGAACTACGGTTCCCAGAGCTCCACTGGTTCACAGGATGTTTTGGGTTATGCCCCAGAGACTCATGGGGGAAGTGATATAAGGAAGGGGCGAGGCCTAGCTCACTCTCTTTGGACACGGGACGGCTGAGACTGATCCACCTGTGCGGAGCTGTGCTGTGTGAGGGCCTGAAGCCTGGGGACTTCTTACAGCGAACCAAAGAGCCTTCCACCCTTTGCGAGCCTGGGTGGCATCCAACATCTCCTGCCTGCAGCCTAGATTGGATCGAAGACCCGATGGCAGCAACCGCTGTGTGCGAGTGACGACACAGCCGGTGGAAGTCCCGGACGGGTCGCGTCCGGAGGGTGAGCTGAGCGAAAGCTCATCCAATAACCTGTTTATAGTACTGTGCCTATAGACTGCCGAGGCCTACCACCTCACTTTAAGACTCTCACTGGAGATCCGCAGCAGGACTGATCCAGAGGATCTCTAGTGAAGTACGGTCGGTTGTTCAGATTCTCCCTGTTGGATTACAAAGTGTTTATTATTCTTATGTGCACCACCTCTACAGCAAGCCGGTGAAGAATCCATTATTCTTACAGGACTGTTTTAGAGTAAGGGATCAGGCCTGATCCGTTAGGTATACATTTAGCTGTCGTGCCATAGGGTACCTAGTTAACGGCCGCCCCACGTGGCGTTCCTTTACCCCCCTTTATTCTTATGGTGTAATGTGACTGTCATTGCAGGGCTCTGCATACAAGTTAAAAATCATATTGTCATTGCTGTGTGTTTCCTTTGCATAACAAGAAGTAAAATCCGTTATCCCTTTATCACTGTTCTATGTTTGAATCTCTCTCTTAAAGTATAAGGATATATGTGTGTATCCTTTAGACTAGCTGTGCCAGAGTGGGTAGAGCCGATTGCCGGTGGGTTGGAGAGCTGTACTCAGGGCCCAAATCAAACCTTGCGGCCCGCTTAAGCTGAGGGTATCGCTACACATGGGGGCTCGTACATCCAGGATTACTGAGACAGCGGTGAAACCGCCAGAAGCTACCGGCATGGACCCGATAGAGGTGGGACAGTGGTACAAGAGATGGGGCTTAGACCCAGCCAGGACGGCAGTTATAGAACTCCCGGGGATATGGCAGACACAAGCAATGATACAACTCATAATGTCCCTATCACCGATTCACAAACCATGGGTGATAGACGTGAAAACTAGTGGTGGACTTTCACATGTCTTACTGGAATGGCAGGCAGAAATTCCTGAACAGTTTAGAGGCAACAGCATACAAGATGAGGACGATCAGGTCTATCATTTGCTGCATGCGCTGCCGCGCACAAGAGACAGCCCTCAGACAAAAATAACACTGTCACCGCAGCCATCTTCCCCGTCATCCCCACAGAAGGACACAAAGAGTCCCAGGACAAGCCCAGGCACCCTTAGTGCAGAATTATGCACTGTTCTGGGGGAGATTGTAGCTCAGTGCAAGAAAGAGCCCACAGATTACCCGATGTCGGGGTACAGGAAACTCCGGATGTTTTCAGGGAGGAAACCAGTACCCTTGGAAGAAGAGGGATTTGAGGAGTGGCTAGACAGCGCAACTCAGGCACTAGAGGAATGGGAAGTTCCGGACCGCAGAAAGAAACAGAGGGTTGTGGAAAGTTTGAAAGGGCCTGCTCTAGAGGCCGTACGCAACCTGAAGATGAGCAAGGCAGATTGTACTGCACAAGAGTGCCTCGATGTGTTACAGAATGTGTTTGGTGGGACAGAGAAAGTCACGGAGCTTGCTTATCAGCTGGAGCATTGCTACCAGAAGGAAGGTGAGAAACTATCAGACTATATGGGACGCCTGGACAAAATACTGCATAGGATGATCCTAAAGAAGGGGATCAGCCCAGGGAAAGTAGATGAGGTCCGTGCTCAACAGGTAGTGAGGGGAGCTCAACCCATGGATCCAATTGCATGGACACTGCGTGCCCGGCAGGATGGGAAGAATCTGGAGTACCCTGACCTCATCCGAATGATTAGAGAGGAAGAGGCTATATTGGAAGAAAAAAAAAAGAACGCCTGATAGAGCCCGTCAAACAGCCGGTAGCAATAGTTACACCGGCCATGACTCCCGATAGGGGAGCGGAGGTGGACACTTTGAAGTTGCAGATGTCCCAGATGATGGAGATGATGACTGCTATAATGGCGAAAGGTCAAGGTGGAGCAGAGAAACCAAGCCCCAGAAAGGAGTTGTTCCCAGATACGTCAATACCGAGTCCCACTCGGGACCGAGAAGAGATGTTATGCTACAACTGCGGAGGCAGTGGCCACTTTGCCAGTAGATGTTCCAGTCCTTAGAAGAAGAAAATGGATAATCGCCAGCCGGCGGGAAACGCCAGAGGGCCCCGGTGAGGGAGTCAACCGGGTGCCCATCTCTTTCAGTGAGCTCCAAACTGAATAGAAGGAAGAGGAAGAGAGAAAACACGACCCCTGAGAAGGAATTTAGGGTCTCTCAACCAAGATACACACCAGAGAGAGGGGACAAGACCCCTCAGAAGAAATTTAGCACTCCCAAGAAGGAATGCCTACAACCAAGAGACAATAACATCCCTCAGCGGGTTTGTAACCCCATTAGGGTGGCGAGGGTCAGTGCATACCAGGCTCAGGGGAGAACAAAGTCAAAAACCAACTGGATGAAGACAAGTCCTCAGAAGAGAGTGACCCCAACCCGGCCGTACCCAGAAGAATTGGTCGGCCCATCCCCCACGGTATCTATCCAGGTGGAAGGAGTATATACAAAGGCCCTTCTGGATACTGGAGCTCAAGTGACTTTATTGTATAGAGACTTCTATGATAGGCACTTAAGCCATTTGCCTATACGGAAGATAGAAGAGCTGGAGATATGGGGCCTGGGAACGCAGAGTTTCCCTTATGATGGTTATCTACCCATAAAGCTGACATTCGACCCCTCTGTGGCTGGGAAGACAGAAGTATTCGACACCCTGGCGGTTGTGTGTCCTAGACCACCCGGGGCCAACAAGATGTCCCTCATCATAGGCACCAATACGGATCTAGTGAGAAGACTTCTGACCCCCCTGGTGAAGATGAGGAGCCATCAAGATCCAAACATCCATCCCATGCTGAAGACAGCCTACCAACGGTTAGTGTTGGAGCAGAAGACCCCAGGAGAGGGGATAGGGAAGGTGTGGAGACTGGGGAGAGAAGGAGTGGTGCTGCAGCCCGGACAGGTGGCTTGCCTCTAGGCCACTGTGAAGCTCACCTGGGAGCAGCCTGGCCCCTTTGTCATGCTGGAATCCGACCCAAGGGAAGATCACTCAGGCCTGGAAGTGATACCGGAAGTGATTCCAATCAAGGCCTTGAAGAAAGCCAGGGGAAGAGTCCCGGTGAGTGTAAGGAACTCTACAGGAAGGGCCATAGAGATACCTGCCCGGATGTTGCTGGGACAGGTGAGTCCTGCTGTCCCAGTCAGCTGGCCAGAAGTGAAGCAAGCGGGTGAAGAAGGAGATGTTTGGGAAAAACTTTCCATTGAGAACCCGAACTTACCTGGGGCCTGGAAGGAGAGAGCCAAGGCCCAGCTGACTAGATGGGAGAAGATTTTCTCAAAAGATGAATTCGATGTGGGGCGTGCGAGGAGTGCTACCCACCGCATCCGCCTGCAAGAAGACAAACCGTTCAGGGAGAGAGTCAGGCGGGTTCCGCTGGCAGATCTGGAGGATCTGAGAGAACAGCTTGCAGAACTGAAAAAGACTGGGGTGATTCGAGAGTCCAGAAGCCCTTATGCCTCTCCAATAGTGGTGGTCAGGAAGAAGAATGGGTCGCTGAGGCTCTGCATTGACTACAGAACTCTCAACAGGAGGACCACCCCTGATCAGTACACCACGCCAAGGATAGAGGACGCCTTACAGAGTTTGTCTGGAGCTAAGTGGTTCAGCGTGATGGACCTCAAGAGCGGGTACTATCAAATTCCCATGCACCCAGAGGATAGGGAAAAGACCGCTTTCATAACTCCTGTGGGATTCTTTGAGTTTAACAGAATGCCCCAGGGCCTATCTGGAGCCCCAGCTACTTTCCAACGACTCATGGAGAAGACTGTTGGAGACATGAACCTCATAGAAGTCCTAGTGTACCTGGACGATGTCATTGTTTTCGGGAGAACTCTGGAGGAACATGAGGCCCGATTGGAGAAAGTGTTGAGGAGACTTAGTGAAGAGGGGTTGAAGCTTTCCCCCGAGAAGTGTCGGTTCTACCAGTCTTCGGTGAATTATCTGGGACACGTAGTGTCTGAAAAAGGGGTGGCGACTGATCCTGAGAAGTTGGAGGCGGTTACCTCCTGGCCAAGACCCACAACAGTCACCGAACTTAGATCTTTCCTGGGGTTCTGCTCCTATTATAGGAGGTTTGTGGATGGGTTTGCCCGTATTGCCAAGCCCTTAAATGAACTGCTCCGGACTGAAGGGGAAGAGGATGGCTTGGGCCCTAGAAGACCCGGGGAGTCGGTTCAAGATCAGTGGACCCCCAGGTGTGAAGAGGCCTTCAGAACCTTGAAGAGGAGCCTCACCCCAGCCCCAGTATTGGCCTATGCTGATCCCACCAGACCCTACGAGTTACATGTTGATGCTAGTCATGAAGGCCTAGGGGGAGTGCTCTATCAGGAGCATGAAGAGCAAATGCGACCAGTGGCTTATGTGAGTCGAAGTCTGACCCCCTCGGAAAAAAACTACCCCACCCATAAGTTGGAGTTCTTGGCCCTCAAATGGGCAGTTGTGGACAAACTAAGAGACTACCTTTATGGAGCAGAGTTTACAGTGAAAACAGATAACAACCCCCTGACCTACCTGTTCACCACTGCCAAGTTGGATGCCACAGGACA
Source organism: Rana muscosa (assembly GCA_029206835.1). Lineage (NCBI taxonomy): Eukaryota > Metazoa > Chordata > Amphibia > Anura > Ranidae > Rana > Rana muscosa. The sequence goes on along the minus strand of CM055123.1, from coordinate 267,278,174 downwards.
CAGGTGGCTAGCTGCATTATCTGGGTTCAACTTTAGTCTGAAGTACAGACCAGGGGCTGGAAATAGGGATGCAGATGCCCTGTCCCGAAGATCTCATGCCATGGCTGATGACTGGGAGGACTGGACTCAGGTAGCACCGGACGGGGTGCGGGCCCTTTGTCAAGGAGCTGAATTCCAAGCCCGAGGAGGCTCCAGAGCAGAGGAAATAGGAGTTACCATAGTGGGAGTTCCAAAACACTACTGTGGGGTGACTCAACTTGAAGAGGAATGCTTGTCGAAGCTGTCTAAGAAGGAACTGAGCTGAGGTGCGACCAATTGGAAGACCCCATAGGGAGATTGGTCTTTGAAGCATTGGAAAACGAGAGTCCAGAGAAACTTCGACATCACCCCTCCAAGGAGGCTCGTCTGCTATGGAGGGAGCTAGACAAGCTACAGGTCCATCAGGGAGTGGTCTACCGAAGGGGCCCCTCTGATGACTCCAAGGATAAATGGCAGTTGTTTCTCCCAGAGAAGCACCGAGAGACTGTGCTGGTTGCCTTACATGACCAGCATGGTCACCTGGGAGCTGAAAGAACCTTCCAACTTGTCAGAAGCCGGTTCTATTGGCCCTGTAAGAGGGCTGAAGTGGAGGAATATTGCCACTCCTGTGCACGATGCATCCAGAGGAAGACTCTACCCCATCAAGCTGCCCCAATGGGCCACCTACAGAGTCAAGGCCCAATGGATCTGGTATGCATTGACTTTCTCTGCCTCGAACCCGATTTGAGTGGATTGGGAAATGTTCTGGTGGTAACCGATCATTTCACCCGTTATGCACAGGCGTTCCCCACCAGAGACCAGAAGGCTTCCACTGTAGCGAAGGTGCTTCTAGAAAAATACTTCGTCCACTATGGATTACCACAGAGAATCCACTCCGACCAAGGAAGGGACTTTGAGAGTCGCCTGATCCGGAACCTACTGGACTCCCTGGGAGTGGAAAAGACCAGGACTACCCCTTATCATCCACAAGGAGATGCCCAGCCTGAGAGGTTTAATCGGACTTTGTTAAACATGCTGGGGACTCTGGAGACAGAGAAGAAGCAGCATTGGAGTCAACACATAACCACTTTGGTGCATGCCTACAATTGCACCACCAGTGATGTGACGGGTTACTCTCCCTACCGCCTCATGTTTGGAAGAGAAGCAAGATTGCCAGTGGATCTGGCCTTTGGCATTTCCCTAGACTATACCTCTGCTACCTCCCACAAAGGATATGTGGACCGACTTGGGTATAAACTGAAAGCGGCCTATGAACAAGCCCAAGCGGCCTCAGACCGGAGAGGGGTCAGAAATAAAAGGAACTTTGACCTGAAGGTTCGAGTGCAAGACCTGCAGCCTGGAGACCGTGTGCTGCTACGCAACCTAGGGATCCCAGGGAAGCATAAACTTGCTGATAGATGGAGGTCCGAGCCTTATGTCATTTGTAGTAAACTTCCTGGACTACCGGTGTATAAGTTAAAGCCAGAGGGGAGAGTGGGACCCTTGAAAACCTGGCACAGAAATCACTTACTCCCACTTAAAGAGGCAGTCAGGATACCTTCAGTGAAGAACCTGCCGGAATCTGTTTCCATCTTGGATACCCCCAGACCCAACACTCGGTCTCAGACCCTCCGAGCTAGGGATGGACAGGCTTCCCAACCAAGTGAAGATGGGAGGGGAGAACTTGAGTGGCTATGGCCCTCCTCAACTCCAGGGAGTTCCGCCATAGACCTTCCACCCACTGAAGATACACAGGATGGGACCCTGAACCCAGAGGCTACAGAGTTCATTCCATCCAGTGATGTGCCTGAATGCTGGGAAGATATTCCGGGCCTTTACTCAGAAGCAGAGGAGGAAGAGGCCCCAGAGTCAGTGATGATGTCAGAAAGTGTTCCTGACGCAGAGCCTGTGGTACCTGAGCCTGAAGTCCCAAGGGAGCAAAGAACTTGCAGAGTCGTGAGGCCTCCCAGGAAATTAACCTACCCTCAATTGGGAAAAAGCTCAGAGGACTCTGTTGCCACTGCCAGAAGAAGTACTGAGTGCTCAGATCCTTCCACTGTTCATTTGGTGGAAGGCAACCCCAGCTCACTCTCTGGCACAGTTAGACAGGCCACCCATGCTAGTGTGACCTGTGGTACAGGGAACCCCACCTCTGAGTTTTGGTGGAAATTCCCTGTACCAACATCATACTCCGCATTCAGTAAATTGGTTCAGAATTGTTGTTAAATTGTTTATCTTTGGGGACCAAAGAGTTTTAGTGGGGGGAGTGTGTAGCGGGGTGTTTCCCCTTTAATTAGGAGAAAGAACTACGGTTCCCAGAGCTCCACTGGTTCACAGGATGTTTTGGGTTATGCCCCAGAGACTCATGGGGGAAGTGATATAAGGAAGGGGCGAGGCCTAGCTCGCTCTCTTTGGACACGGGACGGCTGAGACTGATCCACCTGTGCGGAGCTGTGCTGTGTGAGGGCCTGAAGCCTGGGGACTTCTTACAGCGAACCAAAGAGCCTTCCACCCTTTGCGAGCCTGGGTGGCATCCAACATCTCCTGCCTGCAGCCTAAATTGGATCGGAGACCCGATGGCAGCAACCGCTGTGTGCGAGTGACGACACAGCCGGTGGAAGTCCCGGACGGGTCGCGTCCGGAGGGTGAGCTGAGCGAAAGCTCATCCAATAACCTGTTTATAGTACTGTGCCTATAGACTGCCGAGGCCTACCACCTCACTTTAAGACTCTCACTGGAGATCCGCAGCAGGACTGATCCAGAGGATCTCTAGTGAAGTACGGTCGGTTGTTCAGATTCTCCCTGTTGGATTACAAAGTGTTTATTATTCTTATGTGCACCACCTCTACAGCAAGCCGGTGAAGAATCCATTATTCTTACAGGACTAAGTTTTAGAGTAAGGGATCAGGCCTGATCCGTTAGGTATACATTTAGCTGTCGTGCCATAGGGTACCTAGTTAACGGTCGCCCCACGTGGCGTTCCTTTACCCCCCTTTATTCTTATGGTGTAATGTGACTGTCATTGCAGGGCTCTGCATACAAGTTAAAAATCATATTGTCATTGCTGTGTGTTTCCTTTGCATAACAAGAAGTAAAATCCGTTATCCCTTTATCACTGTTCTATGTTTGAATCTCTCTCTTAAAGTATAAGGATATATGTGTGTATCCTTTAGACTAGCTGTGCCAGAGTGGGTAGAGCCGATTGCCGGTGGGTTGGAGAGCTGTACTCAGGGCCCAAATCAAACCTTGCGGCCCGCTTAAGCTGAGGGTATCGCTACATTAATATAAGGACACTTACCTGTCCAGGGATCCAGTGATGTCGGCCCCCCAAAGCCAATTTGTCCATAGTTTCGGGTGCAGGCACCGCAATTATAACTAAGGATAACCGTCAGGCTGCGCCTTCTGAATGGCACAGTCGTCTTCTGGGACTCGCACAGGTCCCAGAAGGCAGCAGGGGAGAGGGGCTGAAGCAGATGGGGAAATGATGTACCTTTCTTTTGTTTAGACTGCTGACAGCTAATGAGTCATCTGTTGTTAAGGACGTGGCAGCCGATCTGTCGCCCCGCTCCGTACCAGCTATTCACTGGTAGTTAAGGACTCTGGTGGCTTCCCGCTCCTTAACAAAAATGCTACCTCTTATAAACGCTGATAAGACTGCTAAACGCCAAAGAAAAAAAAAAGCTAATTAGCGTTTTTCCAGCAGTTTTTTAAGCTCCTAGTGTGCATGGATACTTAGTCAGTCTCTTGATTATGCAATATGTATCCATGCTTTTGCCTTTCATTAAAAGAGAAGTATGGGATTTTTTTATTTATTTTAGAATCACACTTGGGTGGATGCAGCATTTTGTCCCCCGCCGACTCCAAGGCTGAGAACTGAACGATCAAACACCGCTGATCGCTCGGTTTTCAGATCTCCCTGAACAAAGAGCTGGTGACTGTCAGTCACTGGCTCTCTACTCTGCCCCTGCAGCACTCACTGGAGCGCTGGGCTGTGGAGGGGGCGGGAGCAGCCGGCTCAGGCTCTTGATGGCTCACCGAGAGGCTGAGCTTGGGTGCCAGTCCAGGAATGTGGGTGGATTCTGACCCTTATGGCTGCGATCTTTCCTGAGTCTGGACCGACTGTGACGTCAGACAGCAGGGTTCAGTCCGCTATCTGCTGAAAACAGGTTACAGGAGCGCAAAACGAACTGCACTCCGATGATCCACAGGAGAAGTACAGCCAAACAAGCTTTGGCTGTTCTTCTCCTTTTATGTGGAATTCTATTCATATTATGACAGTTCAAGTATATTTGTAAAAAAAGAGGGGCACGCTCAGTAAATGTAAAATAAATAAGTCTATTATAGAGTGAACAGTGTGCTGTTTTCAGAAAGAAAGATAAAACTCAGTCTTTAGCTATATTGTTTAGTGCCACCTAATGATTGCATTGTTACGTTCACAGAATGTCCTAATTAAGCTTCATAAGTTTCACTCACATTGTTTTCCTTGTAATGGAAGAAATTGTTTTATGACAACATGTTACAGCATTATTGATATAAGAGGCATCTGAAGCTTCTCCAGACACTTTTAATTACATAGCGAATAGATATCTTTTGTTGGAGGGGGCGTGTACACAGAGATCCTAGTGCTATTAAATACATGAGTTTGGAGAGCTCATTATCTTTTGCTTATTAGTTGTTTTGTAGTGTCTTCAAAAGAGAACAATTAAACGTTTTTTCCGCTGTTTTTCGAGCACAATCATAAACTACTATGATGCAGTTATTTTTACCCCACTTTCTTGGCATATGCAAATAATCTGTGAGGAACATTGCTGAAGAATACAGATTTCATTTTTAAGAACCTGACCTCTTTCTTGTATGACAGATAAAGTTTTGAGAAAATTTCTTAATCTTAGTTGTGTAGACCTGATCATTTTCCTTGAAAAGTTTAGTCCACATTAACCACTTCAGCCTCGGAAGGATTTGCCCCCTTTAATAACTGGGCTATTTTTTGCGATACGACACTGCGTCACTTTAACTGACAAGAGCTATGATGTAATTGGTATTGCTGAAACTTGTCTTCATTCCTCACATGACTGGGCTATTAATATTCCTGGATATGCACTCTTTCGGAAAGACAGGGTAAAAAGGAAAGGTGGAGGGGTCTGTCTCTATGTGAGAAGTGATCTCAAAGCAAGTGTGAAAGAGGACCTGGTAGATGGAGAGTGTGAGGACTCTGAAGCATTATGTGTGGAACTGCATACAGATGTGCGTAGTTCAAAGTTAATCATTGGAGTTTGTTATAGACCACCCAATGTTAATGAGGAGGTGGAGACTCAGCTCCTTGCACAGATGGAAAGGGCTTGGACGGTAATAATAATGGGGGATTTCAACTACCCAGAAATTAACTGGAGAAATGGCACTGCTGGGACAGTTAAAGTGGTTGTAAACCCACTTATGCAACTTGCACCTACAGGTAAGCCTAGATTAAGGCTTACCTGTAGGTGTTTTCAATATCTCCTAAACCTACACGGTTTAGGAGATATTTTCCAAAAAAGAATGCACCGTTGTCTACGGCACATGCGCGCCATAGACAACAGTGCTGCCGCACTGTCAACACCGGTTTTATCAATGGATAATGCCGGATTTGATGGCTCCCGCACGCATGCGCAGTGACGTTATCACCGCTCCGGCCAATCAGAGCGCCGATACCCGGAAGTAACCTTCCGGACCGATGTCTGCAGCCGGAGGGGGAGACGAGGATGACTTCGGGGGCTTCGATCTAAGGTAAGTAATGCATAATGAGCTGGTATGCTAGTCATACTAGCTCATTATGCCCTTCTCTTGCAGGTTATTCTTTTTAAAAATATATATATATTTGGGTTTACAACCACTTTAAAGGGCAAAAATGTATAAACCTATTACAAGACAATTTTATGGTCCAGTTTATTGAGGCCCTAACTAGGAATGATGCTCTGTTGGACCTGGTAATCTCAAACCATGCAGAGCGTTTTACTAATGTTTAGATAAAAGTACAAAATTGGTAGCAGTGACCAAAACATGATTTCATTTGATGTTGGCTGTAAGCAAAAATCACATACAGAAAAGATAAAAACACTTAATTTCAAAAGAGCAAATTTTCCAAGGATGAGGGCTGCTCTCCAGGACTAATGCCGCGTACACACGATCATTATTCACGGCGGTTAAAAAACCGCCGTGAATAATGACATTAAAAACGAGGGAACGGCTTGTTCCCCACACACGGTCGTTTTTTACGTCATTTTTTCTCTTGACGAGAAAAACGACCGTCTGTGGGCTCCGCGACAGTGTTTCCCTATGGGAAAACTGCCGTGGAAAACATGTAGAAAAAAACGACGAGAAAAATTAGAACATGTTCTAATTTTTCTCGTCGTTTTTAATGCCGTTTTTCTCGTCTAAAAAAACGGCAAAAGGCCCACAGACGATCATTTTTCTCATCGAAAGGAAAAAAATTCGTTTTTCTCAACGAGAAAAACGGCCGTGTGTACGCGGCATTAGACTGGGAGAGAATATTGGCATCAATGGGCACGGAACAGAAATGGAAATTCTTCAAAAAGACTGTGAAAATAAAACCTATGTGGCTCACGGCCAAAGTTAAAAAAGCTATAAACTATAAGAAAAGAGCTTTTAAAAAAATATAAAAATGAAGGAACACTAGTGTCATTTAAATGTTACAAAGAATATAACAGAATATGTAAAAAGGAAATCAAGGATGCAAAAATTCAAAACGAACGACAGATTGCAAAAGATAGCAGGACAAACCCCAAAAATTCTTCAACTATATTAATAGTAAAAAGGTCAAGTCTGAGCAGGTAGGCCCTTTACAAAATAATCTAGAGTGGGTGACTGGGGACAAAGAGAAGGCTAATTTATTAAATACTTTCTTCAGCTCTGTGTATACAAAGGAGCATGGGGGAGCTCATGTCCATAATGGGGGTGGTAGCGACACAGCCCCAAATCCACAATGGCTCAAAAGTGATATGGTCCAGAAATATTTAGATAGAATAAAGGTGGATAAAGCGCCTGGACCAGATGGCATACACCCACGGATCCTAAAAGAATTGAGCTCTGTCATTTCAAAGCCATTGTATCTAATTTTTATTGACTCATTAATGACAGGAATAGTACCACTGGATTGGCGCAGGGCCAATATGGTGCCTATATTTAAAAAGGGAACAAAGTCTTTACCAAGTAACTATAGACCTGTTAGTTTAGCTTCTATAGCTGGGAAGACACTGGAGAGATTAATAAAAGACCACATAGACGAGTTCTTGCTGGAAAAAAATATTTTAAGCAACAGACAGCATGGATTCATGAAAGACAGAAGTTGTCAGACAAACCTGATTTATTTTTAGGAAGCGGTAAGTAAAACCTTGGACGGAGGCGTGGCTGTGGACGTGGTATACTTTTGTAAAAGCGTTTGATACAGTTCCGCACACACGGCTAATGTGTAAGGTAAAGTCTACAGAATTGGAAATATCAGTTTGTAAATGGATAGAAAACTGGATAAAAGACAGAATTCAGAGAGTCGTGGTTAATGATTCTTACTCTGAATGGTCTAAGGTTATCAGTGGTGTACCCCAAGGTTCAGTGCTGGGACCCTTACTTTTTAATATCTTTATAAATGATATTGGGTCTGGGATCAAAAGTAACATTTCTGTCTTTGCAGATGACACTAAGCTATGCAGTGGAATAACGTCCTTACAGGATGTCTCCAATTTGCAAGCCGACCTCAATGCTCTGTCTAATTGGGCGACTATGTGGCAGATGAGGTTTAATGTTGATAAATGTAAAGTTATGCACTTGGGGGCTAAAAATATGCATGCATCATACATACTAAGGGGAGTACAACTGGGGAGATCCATAGTGGAGAAGGATCTGGGGGTTTTGGTAGATCATAAGCTCAATAATGGCATGCAATGCCAAGCTGCAGTTTCCAAAGCGAGCAAAGTCTTTTCTTGTATTAAGAGAGGTATGGACTCCAGAGAGAGAGAGATATAATTTTGCCCCTGTTCAAATCATTAGCAATGATATTGGGGAACTGGAGAAAGTGCAGAGAAGGGCAACAAAACTGATAAGAGGCATGGAGGAACTATGAGGAAAGATTAGAGGAACTGAATCTATTCACTCTTGAGAAGAGGAGATTAGGGGGGGATATAATCAACATGTACAAATATATAAGGGGTCCATATAGTGAACTTGGTGTTGAGTTATTCACTTTACGGTCAACACTGAGGAGAAGGGGGCACTCTTTACGTCTAGAGGAAAAGAGATTTCACCTCCAAATATGGAAAGGTTTCTTCACAGTAAGAGCTGTGAAAATGTGGAATAGACTCCCTGCAGAGGTGGTTCTGGCCAGCTCAGTAGATTGCTTTAAGAAAGGCCTGGATTCTTTACTAAATGTACATAATATAACTGGGTACTAACATTTATGCCGCGTACACACGATCGATTTTCTCGACGGTGAAAACACCGTCGAGAAAATCGTCGGGAAAAACGAGGAACGGCTTGTTCCCCTACACACGGCCGTTTTTCCTGTCATTTTTTCTCTTGGTCGAGAAAAACGACCGTGTGTAGGCTCCCCGGCAGTGTTTCCCTATCTGAAAACTGCCGCGGAAAAAAATGCCGTGAATCACGACGGGAAAAATTAGAGCATGTTCTAATTTTTCTCGTCGTGATTAATGCAGTTTTTCTCGTCGGGAAAAATGACCAAAAGCCCACACACGGTCGTTTTTCTCGTCAAAGAGAAAAAATGTAATTTTTCCCGACGAGAAAAATGGTCGTGTGTACGCGGCATTATAGGTAAAGTTGATCCAGGGAAAATCCGATTGCCTCTCGGGGGATCAGGAAGGAATTTTTTTCCCCTGCTGTAGCAAATTGGATCATGCTCTGCTGGGGTTTTTCGCCTTCCTCTGGATCAACTGTGGGTATAGAATTGGGTATATGGGATTGTATGATATTATTTTATTTGTATTTATTTTTTTATGATTGAACTGGATGGACTTGTGTCTTTTTTCAACCTGACTAACTATGTAACAATTCTAATCTTTTTGGCTCTATACATCACCACAATAGATTTAAAATGAAACAAACAAGATTTGCTTCAACTGCAGACTTTCACCTCTAATTTGGGGGTATTTGCTAGGGATGAGCTGTGAGTTCGAGTTGAACCCATGTTCGACTTGAACATCGCCTGTTCGGCGAATTTTGAACATTATGGGCCGTTCACGCCAAATTCGAGTGCGCGTCACGGCCCATAATTCACTGCGGCATCACAGTGCATTGCTGGCTGATGATTGGCCAAGCATACACTATGACCCGCATGCTTTGGCCAGTGACAGCGCGGAAAAAACGGAGAGCTATAATTGGCCAAAGCCAGGGTGGCTTTGGCCAATCATGGCTCAGAGGAATAGGTACACGCCCCACACTATATAAGGCCGCCGGCTTGGCGGCCTTGTGTAGTGTGTTGCGGCGATTGTTAAAAGAAAGAGAGAGAGAGAGACAGTGTAATTTGATTTGAGTTAGATAGAGCAGGCAGGCGAGTCAGTTAGCTGCAGTTAGTGTGTAGAGGATATATATGCATCCTAGGTGTTGTGTGTTCATATATTTACACACTGTATTCAGTTTAGCTAGATCCGTTCCTGTTATTCTCTATACTGACAGGCAGGCAGGTGATTGTTCTAGCTGCTTTATTTTCACTTGGTGTACTGTATCCTTTGCACAGCGTGCACCTAAAGGTACCTGAATACAATTGGTGGTGTTCTAATACCAATACCACAGGCAGGGAGCTGCAAGTATTTTCAGTTAGTGTACTGTGTCCTCTGCACAGTGTGCACCTAAAACTAACTGAAGACAATTGCCACACAGTTGATTCTGCTAACTGCAGTATACTCAGAGTGTGTGTGTGTGTGTGTGTGTGTGTGTGTGTGTATGTGTGTATATATATATATATATATATATCTCCCACCTTTGTGCAGCTACATCTCACTACAGGCCATTAGTATGTCTGGAAGGCAAACAAGGAGAGGCAGACAGTCACGAGCCAATAAAAGAGGGCAAGCATGCTCTGTATCTAGAGGCAACAGTGCTGATTGTGGACACTGTGCATCCTCATCAGCACGTGGCCGTGGGACACGCTTGTCCTTTTTTTCGGCAGCTGGCGATGGTGAGGTGCAACATGCCGAAGACTTGCTAGTGTGGATGACCAAGCCGTCCTCATCCTCTCCTCATCCTCTCACCCAGGCTCAGGGTACTTTGTCTGGCAAAGCAGCTGCCAACGCGGCCTCTTCCCTCGGCTCAATGGCATCAGTCACTCTTTCCCTAGCCCCACCATGTCCTCCTGAGGAGTCCCCCGAACTGTTTGACCACAGTGTTGGGTACATGCTCCAGGAGGATGCCCAGCGTTTTGAAGGCTCCGATGATGGAACCCAGCTAGAGGAAGGCAGTAACGTGAGCCCAGAGAGAGGGGGCAGTCCTGTACCCCCAGCTGCAGCATACTACCAGGTTTGCTCCAGTGATGAGGAGGAAGGGGATGATGAGGACACTGACTCCACGTGGGTGCCTGATAGGAGAGAGGAGGAGGCACATCTCCAACAACGCAGGATGCCCTCCAGGGGCCAGCTTAAGGGCAGTACACTGACTGCACCACACCGCAGAGCTCCGCATGTGCAGGGCGCTGCTGTCTCTGCGCGTTATTCCAAAAGTTCTTTGGTGTGGGCCTTTTTTGAGACGAGTGCATCAGATCGCAGCGCTGCGATTTGCAACATATGTCTCAGGCGTATCTCGCGTGGCCAAAACATCACCCGCCTTGGGCAGCACATGCTTGATCAGACATATGTCGACCTGCCATGCAGTTCGTTGGCAAGCACATCTAAAAGACCCACACCAAAGAACAAAGCAGACCTCTCCTTGCTCCTCATCAGCTGGGATCTCTAACCCCACTATACCTTCAGTCCTCTCTGAAACCTGCACTGAGAGGAATGAAGGTGTAGAATTAGGTGTGTCTCAGCCAAGTATTTGCGGGCAGTCTGCTATCGGTACACCGACGTCAGATTGTACCTGGCAAATTTCTCTGCCCCAGCTGCTGCACCACTGAAAGAAGTTCGCTCCCAGCCATCCACATGCCCAGCGGCTGAATGCTAGCTTGGCTAAATTGCTAGCACTTCAACTGCTGCCTTTTCAGTTGGTAGACTCTGCCCTCAGTGGCAGGTTCCCAAACGCCACTTTTTCTCACGGAAGGCGATTCTGACTCTCTACCGGCATGTGGAAGGCAATGTCTTGGCCTCGCTGGACAGGGCGGTCAGCGGTAAGGTGCATATTACCGCTGACTCATGGTCCAGCAGGCATGGACAGGGACGTTACCTATCTTTCACGGCGCATTGGGTGACTCTGATGGAAGCTGGGAAGGATGCAGGACAAGGTGCAGTAGTGTTGGAGGTTGTTCCGCCACCACGCCTCCAAAATGCTACTATTGGTGATTCTGACACACCTCTCTCCTCCACCCCCTCCTCGTCTTCTTCCTCCATGGCCTCTTCCTGTGCTTTGTCCTCGGAACCAGCGGTGCTCCGTAGGCGTTCAAGCGGCTACGCAAGTACGCAGGCCAAAAGATGCCATGCGGTGCTTGAGCTGGTGTGCTTGGGGGACAGGAGCCACACTGGGGCAGAGATTATGTCAGCTCTGCAGTGGCAGGCTCCAAGGTGGTTGATGCCACGCCAGCTTAAGCCAGGCAAGGTGGTTTGCGAAAATGGCACCAACCTCCTCTCCGCCCTCCGGCAGGGACAACTGACCCATGTGTCTTGTTTGGCTCACGTCCTTAACGTGGTGGTGCAGCGGTTCTTGGGCAGGTACCCGGGCTTACAGGATGTCCTGAAGCAGGCCAGGAAACTCTGTGGGCATTTCCGCTGGTCATATAATGCCAGTGCTCGGCTGGCTGACCTCCAAAAGGATTACAACCTGCCCAAGAACAGCCTAATCTGTGACATGCCCACCAGGTGGAACACTACGTTGGCCATGCTGCAGCGGCTGCACACGCAGCAGAGGGCCATAAATGAGTATCTGTTGCAACAGGGTCAGGGGAGCTTGTTTTTTTTCCCCACGCCAGTGGGCCATGATCAGAGATGCATGCACTGTCCTGTCACCATTTGAGGAGGCCACTAGGATGGTGAGCAGTGACAGTGCATGAATCTGTCTTGGATCACTACCAGCTACCAAGCACCTGATGCTGATGTAACCGAGTAATTGTTTTTGAAATGTCAGATCCCTTTAAGACTGCCTATGCTGATGCTGAGTGACTATCCTGTTATGCTGAGTGACTATCCTCTTCCTCAATGATCATGTTGCTGATAGCTTGTAAGAACATTTTTGGTTCTGGGCACCGTCACCAGTGGCTAAGGCCCAATTTTTCAGCCCCTGTTTAACAAGGGCGTGCAATTGTAATATTTGATGCAATACTTTGCAGCAGGGCTTTATTCCTGCGCTCCAACTAGAGTATCGGTGAGGTGTTGCAGTGCTGTGGCACCAGTGCCACAACAGGGGCATGTAATTACAATTCTTGATCTAATATTTCACAGCAGGGCCCATTCCTGCGCCCACCAAGAGTAACTGTGAGGGCTTACAGTGTTGTGGCAACACCACCACCACCAAAGGCCCAATATTTCTACCACTGTTCAACAATGGCATGTAATTACAATTCTTGATATAATAGTTCACAGCAGGGCCCGTTCCAGCGCCCACCAAGAGTAACTGTGAGGGCTTACAGTGTTGTGGCAACACTAACACCTAAAGGCCAAATTTCTGTAGAGTATATACAGCAGGCCCCTACTTTCAAACATCCAACTTACAAACGACTCCTACTTGCAAACGGAAGGAGACAACAGGAAGTGAGAGGAAATCTACCCCTAGGAAAGGAAATTCTCTCCTGTAAGAGTTAATATGGGAAAAACGTGTCTCCTCTCCACTGATGTTTTATCACCAATCCTTGTTTCACTAAAACCCCCAAATTTTCAAAACATTTTTGTCATTGGGACAGAAAGTGAGGTGAAATGTTCTGAAGAGGTGCACAGACAGCAAAACAAATGTTACAGGGGTTATAACCCTTCCCTATGTTTCCCAAAAAGCTTAAAAATTGATTTTTTGACTGGAGATACACTTTAAAAATGTACCAGTTCAAAATTACAAACAGATTCTACTTGACAACAAACCTACAGTCCCTGTCTTGTTTGCACCGCCTGTATACCGCTGTTCAGTTGGCTTGTGCAATTCGTTTTGTAAATAATCGAAATTCGTCCGAATTTAGCAACTTTCGGACATTCGGAAGCATACGAATTTCCGAACAAAGCAATTACGAATAAAACCGAATCCAAAATAAATTATATCACAAATAGCGAATGCCCGAATGTCTAAAGCATAATTTGTTATGAAAAAAGTTACAAATGTACAAATCCATTCAAAGCACAATAACACTCTGCTCTGCTCTCTGCTTCTCCCTCACCGTGCTGAACTCCCTCTCAAAATGGTGTACAGGGGCGGAGGCTATAGCTGCATGTAAAAAACGAAAGTAAAATACGAGATTTCGAATCGTTACAAATAACCGCTATGTATTTAGAAAAGTACAAATCCATTTGAAACACATTAGGCATAATAGGCAGCGTCGTTGTGAGAGAGACACGGAAAATTATGAATCAATGAACCCAAAAAAAGTTACGAAAGTAGGAGTTGTGTCCAGAATCAACGAAAAACAATGTACTCTACCGAAAGTACGAATTATAAATCAACGAAAAATAAGGCTTACATTAATACGAATCATTCCGATTCAACGAAAAATGACGCTTGCGAAAATACGAATTAGTCCGAACACGAAAAATCCCGTCTAGCAAAATTACGAACGATTACGAATCAACAGGACCGAAAAGAAACAAACCGAAACTAAACAAATGTTTCCATTGTGCACAAGTCTACTGTTCAGAGTATATAGGGCCTGGGGGCCCCACGCCTTTCCTTTTTTTAATTTGGGTCTGGGGTTCCCCTTTATATCCAAAGGGGCTGGTAATGGGCTGGGCTGGGTGGGGAGTGGTACCCATGCCATTTTTCTCAATGATTTTCATCCGTATTGCCGGGACCAGACATTACATTAAAGCCGCAAGCAGTTTTAAATGACTTTTTTTCCTTTAGAAATGTCATTTTGTGCAAGGAAAGTTCTAAACACGGGAAACGCATGCCACTTCGCAGGCATACTATAGACACCCCCCAGGTATGATATTTAAAGGAATATTTCACTTTAAGCATCATTAAAATCACTGCTCCCAAAAAAACTGCTATTTTTAAAACTTTTTTTTGCATTGATACATGTACCCTGGGGCAGGACCCGGGTCCCCAAACCCTTTTTAGGACAAAAACTTGCATATTAGCCTTTATAATTAGCACTTTTGATTTCGAACGTTCGAGTCCCATAGACTTTAACAGGGTTCTAAAGTTCGCGCAAACTTTCGGTCCGTTCGCAGGTTCTGGTGCGAACCGAACCGAGGGGTGTTCGGCTCATCCCTAGTATTTACATCCAAATCAGGTGAACAGTGTAGGAATTACAACAGTTTGTATATGTGCCTCCCACTTTTTAAGGGACCAAAAGTAATGGGACAGATTAACAATCATAAATCTAAACTTTCACTTTTTAATACTTGGTTGCAAATCTTTTGCAGTCAATTGCAGCCTGAAGTGTGGAACGCATAGACATCACCAGACGCGCAGTTTCATCCCTGGCGATGCTCTGCCAGGCCTCTACTGCAACTGTCTTCAGTTCCTGCTTGTTCTTGGGGCATTTTCCCTTCAGTTTTGTCTTCAGCAAGTGAAATGCATGTTCAATCGGATTCAGGTCAGGTGATTGACTTGGACATTGCATAACATTCCACTTCTTTCCCTTAAACTCTTTGGTTGCTTTCGCAGTATGCTTCGGGTCATTGTCCATCTGCACTGTGAAGTGCCGTCCAATGAGTTCTGAAGCATTTGGCGGAATATGAGCAGATAATATTGCCTAAAACACTTTTGTCAGCAGTCACATCATCAATAAATACAAGAGAACCAGTTCCATTGGCAGCCATACATGCCCACGCCATGACACTACCACCACCATGCTTCACTGATGAGGTGGTATGCTTTGGATCATGAGCAGTTCCTTTCCTTCTCCATACTCTTCTCTTCCTATCACTCTGGTACAAGTTGATCTTGGTCTCATCTGTCCATAGGATGTTGTTCCAGAACTGTGAATTATTTTTTAGATGTTGTTTGGCAAACTCTAATCTGGCCTTCCTGTTTTTGAGGCTCAACAGTGGTTTAAATCTTGTGGTGAACCCTCTGTATTCACTCTGGTGAAGTCTTCTCTTGATTGTTGACTTTGAAACACATACACCTACCTCCTGGAGAGTGTTCTTCATCTGGCCTACTATTGTGAAGGGTGTTTTCTTCACCAGGGAAAAAATTCTTCGGTCATCCACCACAGTTGTTTTCCGTGGTCTTCCGGGTCTTTTGGTGTTGTTGAGCTCACCGGTGCCTTCTTTCTTTTTAAGGATGTTCCAAACAGTTGATTTGGCCACACCTAATATTTTTGCTATCTCTCTGATGGATTTGTTTTGTTTTCTCAGCCTAATGATGGCTTGCTTCACTGATAGTGACAGCTCTTTGGATCTCATATTGAGAGTTGACAGCAACAGATTCCAAATGCAAATAGCACACTTGAAATTAACACATGACCTTTTATCTGCTCCTTGTAAATGGGATAATGAGGGAATAACACACACCTGGCCATGGAACAGCTGAGCAGCCAATTGTCCCATTACTTTTGGTCCCTTAAAAAATGGGAGGCACATATACAAACTGTTGTAATTCCTATACCGTTCACTAGGGATGAGCTTCGTGTTCGAGTCGAACATACGTTCGACTCGAACATACGTTCGACTCGAACATCGGCTGTTCGATCGTTCGACGAAGATCGAACGATTTGGGCCGTTCGCGCCAAATTCGAGTGACGCGAACGGCCCACAATGCACTACGCCATCGCAGTGTCATTCAGGCGCTGTGATTGGCCAAGCATGCACTGTGACCCCGCATGCTTGGCCAATCACAGCGCCTGGATGACACGGCAGCGAGGAGAGCAATGATTGGCCACAGGCAGGATGCCTGTGGCCAATTATTCTTGAGGGGGTTTAGTACAGGCCCCACACTATAAAAGGCCGCCAGCGCGGCGGCCTTGTGTAGTGTGTTCCGGAGCAGGGAAAGAGAAGCATAGGCAGGGACAGTGTCATTTTTTTTCCTTTACTAATCCTGGATTCCTTGTGTTTAGGGACAAATAAGGATAGGTAGGGAGAGTGTCAGTGTGTTATTCTGTGCTAAACCTTTTTTGTAGGGACAGAGAGGTACAGTGAGGGAAAGTGTCAGTGTGCTATTCTGTTCTAAACCAATCTTGCTGAACCATATTTGAAATCCTTGAGTTTAGGGACAGAGAGGTACAGTGAGGGAAAGTGTCAGTGTGCTATTCTGTGCTAAATCTTGTTTGTAGGGACAGAGTAGGACAGTGAGTGAAACTGACAGTGTGCTATTCTGTTCTAAACCAATCTTGCTGAACCATATTTGAAATCCTTGAGTTTAGGGACAGAGAGGTACAGTGAGGGAAAGTGTCAGTGTGCTATTCTGTGCTAAATCTTGTTTGTAGGGACAGAGTAGGACAGTGAGTGAAACTGACAGTGTGCTATTCTGTTCTAAACCAATCTTGCTGAACCATATTTGAAATCCTTGAGTTTAGGGACCGAGAAGGACACTCGTGGAAACTATCAGTGTGCTATTCTGTGCTAAATCTTGTTTGTAGGGACAGAGTAGGACAGTGAGTGAAACTGACAGTGTGCTATTCTGCTCTAAACCAATCTTGCTGAAGCATATTGCAAATCCTTGTGTTTAGGGACAGAGAAGGATAGGCAGGGGACAGTGTCAGTGTCATTGTTGCTAAGCCTCCTGCACAGTATACACCTGAAGGTAGCCCTTATTGCTGTTTTTCCCATCTCCCTGCAGGTCATCCATTAAAATGTCTGGAAGGCAAACAAGGAGAGGCAGACAGTCAGGAGGCAAAAAAAGAGGGCAAGCAGGCTCTGTGTCTGGGGGCAACAGTGCTGGTCGTGGACGCGGTGCATTGTCATCAGCACATGGCCATGGGACACGCTTGTCCTTCTTTTCGGCAGCTGGACATGTTGAGCCACATCATGCCGAAGACTTGGTAGAGTGGATGACCAAGCCCACCTCATCCTCCTCATCCTCTCTCACCCAGGCTCAGGGTACTGGCAAAGCAGCTGCCAAAGCGTCCTCTTCTCTGGTATCATTATCTTCATTAGTCAATCCTTCCCTAGACCCACCATGTCCTCCTCCTGAGGAGTCCCCCGAACTGTTTGAGCACAGTGTTGGGTACATGCTCCAGGAGGATGCCCAGCGTTTCGAAGGATCTGATGATGATACCCAGATAGAGGAAGGCAGTAGCGTGAGAGCAGAGAGAGGGGATGCTCAAGAAGGACACCAATCTGGCAGTCATGCTCCAGCAGCTGCAGCATACTGCCAGATTGGCTCCAGTGATGAGGAGGGAGGGGATGATGAGGTCACTGACTCCACGTGGGTGCCTAATAGGAGAGAGGAGGAGGAGGAGGATGAGGAGGAGGCACATCTCCAATGAGGCAGGATGCCCTTGGGTGGCCAGCGTATGGGCAGCACACCGACGGAATCACACCGCAGAGCTCCGCCTGTGCAGGGCGCTGCCTCTGCCCGTCATTCAAAAAGTTCTTTGGTGTGGGCCTTTTTTGAGGCGAGTGCATCAGATCGCACAGCTGCTGTTTGCAACATATGTCTCAAGCGTATATCGCGTGGCCAAAACATCAGCCGCTTGGGCACCACATGCTTGATCAGACATATGTTGACCTGCCATGCAGCTCGTTGGCAAGCCTACCTTAAAGACCCACACCAAAGAACAAAGCTGACCTCTTCTTGCACCGCATCAGCTGGGATCTCCAACCCCACTATACCTTCAGTCCTCTCTGAAACCTGCTCTGAGAGGAATGAAGGTGTAGAATTAGGTGTGTCACAGCCAAGTACTTGCGGGCACTCTGCTAGCAGTACACCGACGTCCGATTCTAGCAGGCAAATTTCCCTGCCCCAGCTGCTGGACCGTCGAAAGAAGTTCACTCCCAGCCATCCACATGCCCAGCGGTTGAATGCTAGCTTGGCTAAATTGCTAGCGCTTCAACTGCTGCCTTTTCAGTTGGTAGACTCGGCCCCCTTCCGTGAGTTTGTGCAATGTGCGGTTCCTCAGTGGCAGGTTCCCAAACGCCACTTTTTCTCACGGAAGGCGATTCCGGCTCTCTACAGGCATGTGGAAGGCAATGTCTTGGCCTCGCTGGACAGGGCGGTCAGCGGTAAGGTGCATATTACCGCTGACTCATGGTCCAGCAGGCATGGACAGGGACGTTACCTTTCTTTCACGGCCCATTGGGTCACTCTTTTGGCAGTTGGGAAGGATGCAGGACAAGGTGCAGTAGTGTTGGAGGTTGTTCCACCGCCACGCCTCCAAAATGCTACTACTGGTTGTGACACACCTCTCTCCTCCACCCCCTCCTCTTCTTCTTCCTCCATGGCCTCTTCCTGTGGTTTGTCCTCGGAACCAGCGGTGCTCCGTAGGCGTTCAAGGGGCTACGCAAGTACGCAGGCAAAAAGATGCCATGCCGTGCTTGCGCTGGTGTGTTTGGGGGACAGGAGCCACACTGGGGCAGAGGTCCTGTCTGCTCTGCAGGGGCAGGCCGAGAGGTGGTTGACGCCACGCCAGCTTAAGCCAGGAATGGTGGTTTGCGACAATGGCACCAACCTCCTCTCCGCCCTCCGACAGGGACAACTGACCCATGTGCCCTGTATGGCTCACGTCCTTAACCTGGTGGTGCAGCGGTTCTTGGGCAGGTACCCGGGCTTACAGGATGTCCTGAGGCAGGCCAGGAAAGTCTGTGTTCATTTCCGCAGATCTTATAATGCCAGTGCTCGCCTGGCTGAGCTGCAAAAGGAGTTGAACCTGCCCAAGAACCGCCTTATATGTGACATGCCCACCAGGTGGAACTCAACGTTGGCTATGCTGCAGCGGCTGCACACGCAGCAGAGGGCCATCAATGAGTACCTGTGCGACTACGGCACCAGGACAGGGTCAGGGGAGCTCGGTTTTTTTTCACCACGCCAGTGGGGCATGATCAGGGATGCATGCACTGTCCTGGCACCATTTGAGGAGGCCACGAGGATGGTGAGCAGTGACAGTGCATGCATCAGTGACACTGTACCTCTTGTCCACCTGTTGGAGCACACGCTGCGTGGAATAATGGACAGGGCACTTGAGGCAGATCAGAGGCAGGAAGAGGAGGACTTCCTTGCCTCTCAAGGCCCCCTTTACCCTGACAGTGTTCCTTCTGTCCCACCCATCGCGCAGGAAGAGGAGGAGGAGGAGGAGGATTGTGTCAGCATGGAGGTGGAGGCTGGCACTCAGCATCATCAGCAGCAGTCTTTTAGGGATGATTTACACTCCCAAGAAACCAGTGGACTTGTACGTGGCTGGGAGGAGGTGGCTGCGGATCATGTCGTCCTTAGTGACCCAGAGGACTCCGGACTGAATGCCTCAGCTAACCTACGCTGCATGGCCTCCCTGATCCTGCAAAGTCTGCGGAAGGATCCTCGTATTCTTCGGTTCAAGGAAAGGGACCATTACTGGCTGGCCACTCTCCTTGATCCACGGTACAAGGGTAAGGTTGCGGACCTTATGTTACCGTCGCAGAGGGTGCAGAGGATGAGACAACTCCGGGAGGCCTTGCAGAAAGGTCTGTGCAACGCGTTCCCAGAGACTGGGAGGTTACAAACTCCTGGTCCTGAACAACGAGTTGCTGAGGCTTCGGGCAGTCAAAGAAGGAGCGGTGGGGAAGGTGGCCGTCTGACCGATGCGTTCAGACAATTCTTTAGTCCGCAGCCCCAAAGTATGATCATTTCCAGCAACCATCGCCAGCGTCTGATATACATGGTGCAGGAATACCTAGGGGCAAGGTCAGACTTGGACACCTTCCCCACCGAAAATCCTCTGGCTTACTGGGTCTTGAGGATGGATCACTGGCCAGAGCTTGCACAGTATGCAATTGAGCTACTGGCCTGTCCTGCATCCAGCGTTCTTTCAGAACGCACATTCAGTGCTGCTGGAGGATTTGTCACGGATCACAGGGTGCGCCTGTCCACCGACTCGGTTGATCGACCGACTTTCATCAAGATGAACCAGTCTTGGATCACCACCAGCTACCACACACCTGATGCTGATATAACAGACTAATTGATTTTAAAATGTCACATCCCTTCAAGACTGATGCTGATGCTGAGTTCCTGTGCTGTTATGTTGACTAGCTACCCTCCTCCTCCTCCTCAATGATCCGATTAATGATGATAGCTTGGAAGATCATTTTGATTTATGGGTGCCGCCACCAGTGGCTAAGGCCCAATTTTTCAGCCCCTGTTTAACAGGGGCGTGTAATTAAAATTTTTGATGCAATACTTTGCAACAGGCCTCATTGCTGTGCTCCAAGTACAGTATCTGTGAGGGGTTGCAGTGTTGTGCCACCAGTGCCTAAGGCCCAATTTTTCAGCCCCTGTTCAACAGGGGCATGCAATTATAATTATTGATCTAATAATTCACAGCAGTGCCCATTGCTGCGCCCACCAAGAGTAACTGTCAGGCCTTACAGTGTTGTGTCAACACCACCACCACCACCACCACCAAAGGCCCAATTTTTCAGCCCCTGTTCAACAGGGGCATGCAATTATAATTATTGATCTAATAATTCACAGCAGGGCCCATTGCTGCGCCCACCAAGAGTAACTGTCAGGCCTTACAGTGTTGTGGCACCAGCACCACCATCAAAGGCCCAATTTTTACTACCACTGTTCAACAATTATATGTTATTACAATTCCTGATATAATAGTTGACAGCAGGGCGTTCCAGCACCCACCAAGAGTAACTGTGAGTGCTTACAGTGTTGTGCCAACACCAACACCTAAGGGGCCAATGTCTGCAGAGTATATACGGCAGGTCCCTACTTTCAAACATCCAACTTACAAACGACTACTACTTGCAAACGGAAGAAGACAACAGGAAGTGAGAGGAAATCTACCCCTTGGAAGGAAAATTCTCTCCTGTAAGAACTAATATGGGAGAAAGGTGTCTCCTCTCTACTGATGCTTTATCACCAATCCTTGTTTCAATAAAAACACCACATTTCAAAATCAGTTGTCATTGGGACGCAAAGTGAGGTGAAATGTTCTGAACAGGGGCACAGACAGCAAAGCAAATGTTACAGGGGTGATAACCCTTCCCTATGTTTTCCAAAAAGCTTAAAAATAGGTATTTGGGCTGGAGCTACACTTAAACAATGTAGCTGTTCAAAATTACAAACAGATTCAACATAAGAACAAACCTACAGTCCCTGTCTTGTATGCACCGCCTGTATACGGCTGTTCAGAGTATATAGGGCCTTTTTTATTTTGTGTGCGGGGTTCCCCTTAATATCCATACAAGACCCAAAGGGGCTGGTAATGGGCTGGGGTAGGGGGGGGGGGTGATGGGGTAGCTATGCCATTTTTCTTAAAGATTTTCATCCATGTTACCGGGACCAGACATTACATTAAAGCCGCAAGCACTTTTAAATGGCTTTTATTTCCTTTAGAAATGTAATTTTGTGCAGGGACAGTTCTAAACACGGGAAACACGTGGCACTTCACAGGCATACTTTAGACACCCCCCAGGTACAATATTTAAAGGAATATTTAATTTTTTTTTTCACTTTATGCATCATTAAAATGACTGCTCCCGGAAAACGTCCGTTTTTAAAACTTCTTTTTGCATTGATACATGTCCCCTGGTGCAGAACCCGGGTTCCCAAACTCTGTTTAGGACAATAACATGGATAATAGTCGTTATAATTAGCACTTTAGAATCCGAACGTTCGCATCCATTGTATTTAATAGGGTTCTAATGTTCGTGCGAACTTTCGGTCCGTTCGCGGGTTCTGGTGCGAACCGAACCCGGGGGTGTTCGGCTCATCACTACCGTTCACCTGATTTGGATGCAAATACCCTCAAATTAAAGCTGAAGTCTGCAGTTAAAGCACATCTTGTCTGTTTCATTTCAAATCCATTGTGGTGATGTATAGAGCCAAAAAGATTAGAATTGTGTAGATGTCCCAATATTTATTGACCTGACTGTATCTCGACCTGACTGTATCTCGATTCATGAAATTTGAGCTGGGCACATATACTGTATCTGCAGTGTTTTCTTATCGCTCTTCAAAGAACTAATGCCGCGTAGACACGATCGTTTTTAATGTCATTTTAAAAAATGAAGTTTTTCTCGACGTGATTTTTTTTGTTTCCTCTCAAGCCTGTCTTGCATACACACATTCATTAACAAAACGCTCGAGTAAAGCGCAGTGACGTAGAACACGTACGACGGCACTATAAAGGGGAAGTTCCGTTCGAATGGCGCCACCCTTCATGTTAGTAAAGTTTGTTGAGCGACGATTCACGCTTTTCAGCCTCGTGCTTTTCAGTCCGTTACAGTGTGACGAATGTGCTATCTCCATTATGAACGCTAGTTTTACCAGAACGAGCGCTCCCGTCTCATACTTGATTCTGAGCATGCGCGTTTTTTTTCCCCTCGTAAAAGCATACACACTACCGTTTTTCACGTCGTTAAAAAAACGACGTGAAAAACAACGTGAAAAATGGAGCAGGTTCTCATTTTTTTAGGCCATTTTTCACGTCGTTAAAAATGCTCTGGAGCCTACATACGATCGTTTTTAATGCCCAATTAAAAAAATAGCATTTTTAACGTTGTGGAAAAACGGTCGTGTGTATGCGGCATAAGTCCCGTGGCTTTCTCTTCCTGGCCTCATTCTTCTGTTATTAGCATGATAACTTGTGACAAATTCTCTTACAACTGTGATAAAACCAGGCTGAAATTTGTGTAAGGGTGTGTGCTATAAATAGATTCGCAGAGAGCTAGTCTATTTAAAGCGCAGCTCTGCAAAAGCTCTGCCTATGTGGAGGGGGGTGTTTGAAGGAAAGGCAATCAGCTGTCTCACAGTGTATTGTAAGAATCCACACCCTACAGGTGAATCAGGAAGAGAAAATTCTAACAGGACGTGCACTTTCTAAACAGTATATAAAGCTGAAGATAGCAGATGTATATGTAAAACTTATGTAGGGAGATTTGTTTCATCCATGTGTATCATCTGAGGCTGCTGTTCACTTCACTGGGTATATGTGAGGGTTTACATCCACTTTAAGGCTTACAGTATGTCTAGGCAAATATTTACCCCCTTCCTATACCTCCCTCCTAGTTCCTTAAACTCATTTTGCTTTTTTTTTCTTGCTTACTACCGTCGTGGCTGAAATTGTTGGCACCCCAATTTTTTTTCCAGAAAATCAAGTATTTCTCACAGAAAAGTATTGCAGTAACACATGTTTTGCTATACAGATGTTTATTCCCTTTGTGTGTATTGGAACATAACAAAAAATGAGGAAAAAAGCAAATTGCACATAATGTCACACAAAACTCCAAAAATGGGCTGGTCAAAATTCTTGGCACCCTTAACTTAATATTTGGTTGCACACCCTTTTGGAAAAAATAACTGAAATCAGTCGCTTCCTATAACCATCAATAAGCTTCTTACACCTCTCACCCGGAATTTTGGACCACTCTTCCTTTGCAAACTGCTCTAGGTCTCTCTTATTGGAAGCGTGCCTTTTCCCAACAGCAATTTTAAGATCTCTCCACAGGTGTTCAATGGGATTTAGATCTGGACTCATTGCTGGCCACTTTAGAACTCTCCAGCGCTTTGTTGCCATCCATTTCTGGGTGCTTTTTGAAGTATGTTTGGAGTCATTGTCCTGCTGGAAGACCCAAGATCTCGGACGCAAACCCAGCTTTTTGACACTGGGCTCTACAGCGCGACCCAAAATCCTTTGGTAATCCTCAGATTTCATGATGCCTTGCACACATTCAAGGCACCCAGTGCCAGAGGTAGCAAAACAACCCCAAAACATCATTGAACCTCCACCATATTTCACTGTAGGTACTGTGTTCTTTTCTTTGTAGGCCTCATTCCGTTTTCGGTAAACAGTAGAATGATGTGCTTTATCAAAAAGCTCTATCTTGGTCTCATCTGTCCACAAGACGTTTTCCCAGAAGGATTTTGGCTTACTCAAGTACATTTTGGCAAACTGTAGTCTTGCTTTTTTATGTCTCTGTGTCAGCAGTGGGGTCCTCCTGGGTCTCCTGCCATAGCGTTTCATTTAAATGTCGACGGATAGTTCACGCTGACACTGATGCTCCCTGAGCCTGTAGGACAGCTTGAATTTCTTTGGAACTTGTTTGGGGCTGCTTATCCACCATCCGGACTATCCTGCGTTGCAACCTTTCATCAATTTTTCTCTTCCGTCTACGCCCAGAGAGATTAGCTACAGTGGACAAAGGCAAATCTAGATCTCTGGAGATGGACTTGTAACCTTGAGATTGTTGATATTTTTCCACAATTTTGGTTCTCAAGTCCTCAGACAGTTCTCTTCTCCTCTTTCTGTTGTCCATGCTTAGTGTGGCACACACAGACACACAATGCAAAGACTAAGTGAACTTCTCTCCTTTTTATCTGCATTCAGGTGTGATTTTTATATTGCCCACACCTTTTACTTGCCCCAGGTGAGTTTAAAGGAGCATCACATGCTTGAAACAATCTTATTTATCCACAATTTTAAAAGGGTGCCAAGAATTTTGACCAGCCCATTTTTGGAGTTGTGTGACATTATGTCCAATTTGCTTTCCCCCCCCCCTTTGTTTGTTTTGTTCCACTACACACAAAGGGAATAAACGTGTATAGTAAAACATGTGTTACTGCAATACTCTTCTGTAATAAATACTTGATTTTCTGGAAAAATTTCTGGGTTGGCAACAATTTCGGCTATGACTGTATGTGAATTAATATATACTCTCCTATAATACTTATCATTCGGGTCCTTCACAGGCTCACCAGCCCTTGAGACGAATGTCAGTTCTGAAATGCAAAATCTCACATTGTTCGGCTGGTCCACCAGCATGGCAAGTCATTGGTTTTCCTCTAGGCAAAGTAGCTAAGAACTATTAGAGTCAATATTTCTGAACCCCCTGCCTACCTTATGGGGAACATTTTCACAGCAAGTTATGATTTGTGAGTTAGTGACTGCACCAATGTTTGTTAGTAATTGCTAAATATGTCATGCAGCACATACCTAATCCAGAAATTCACACCCCTTCCAAAAAAGCTTCATAATGCCCTTCTTCCTAAGCAAGGCTTCATTGTATATCAACAGGACATCACACTTCTACCATCCTCAAAATTCTTGTCTCGCACAGTGCCCAGTACTGTTACAGATGAAGTGTACAATTGGCCAGGCAAGTCTTTATTGCATACCACAACTTTAGTCAAAACTGGACCTCCACTTTCTCTTATATCTGCAAATTTTCTTACTTTAGAACTTGAGAATGAGGCACACTTCAGGGAGATGGTGACCTGCAGCATTGCAGCAAAATGTGGGTGTTGTTAAAATATGATGCCCAGTAGGGGACAATCTTCTTTAGCGCCAGGGACATTGCTTGGATTGTAAATAAAAAACAGAGGCACCTTTGGGCACCCAAGAGAGAGTAGGAGTGTGGTGTGTGCACCGGACGGCAGCAACAGTGGGTGTGGCCAAACTGGTAACAATGGGAGGGCATAAGGGACAGTGTTGAAACCCGGGCTTCCTTGTAACTAGAAAATATGATTTGATTGCTGTGCCATAAGCAACAGTCTTACAAACACATACTGTATGTAAACTGTGTAAAAAGAAGAAAAAAAAAAGACTTCCATTACATATGCTTAGCTAAACAGAAGGCTAACACTTTTTTCTGAGCCTACCTTAAGGCTTTATGCACATTAGGAGCATATAAAAATGACAGAACAAAAATGCTCTTATTTTGCATTTTTGTGCCGCCGTTTAGCAGGGAGTAGCAGGTTGTTAAGGAACAGGTGGTCACAGCTTCCTTAACAACCAATGACTCACCAGCTGTCAGTGGGATTCACCGCTGATAGCTGAATGTAAACAAATGAATGGCGGCAAAAAAAAAAACTGCGCTAAAAAAAAAAAAAAAAAGCGGTGTGGCGTCCCCCAACAATCCATTCCAGAGCATGCAGGCCAGGAAAGAGGGGGGTGAGCGAGTGGCCCCCCTCCTGAACCATACCAGGCCAAATGCCCACAATATAAAGGGGTGCTTTGGGGCAGAGGCCTCCCCCCAAAGCACATTATACCAATGTCAATAGAGACAAGGGCCTCCTCCCCACAACCCTAGGCGGTGGTTGTGGGGGCCTGCGGGCAGGGGGGCTTATTGGAATCGGTAATCCCCCTTTAACAAGTGGACCTCCAAACCCTGCCTCCCCTCTGTGTGAATGAGTTTGAGGAGACTCTGCCCCTTGTGACATCATTGACCTGGGCATGCTGGCTTGATGACATCACAAGAGGGTGGGGTCACCCAGTGACGTCATCAGGCGCTCCCTCCCCTTAGTTTATTTAGCGGCAGGAGGCTGCCTAGCTGTCATTCAGCTGGTGCGGCGGGCGTTCATTGTGATTGATGTTGAATATACACCGGTGGGACAATTTAATTTTTTTTTTTTATTAATAATGAACTTGTCAAAAAACTGTCTACTGTCTTTATTTACACTGCGCTTTTTTGGGGTGAATAAATCATACTTATTCTCATGGGGGGGCAAGATCTTAGAGCCCCCTTGTTAAAGGGGGCTTTCAGATTCCAATAAGCCCCCCTGCTCGCAGACCCCCACAACCACTGGCCAGGGTTGTGGGGAAGAGGCCCTTGTCCCCAGGTTGCATACTTGGATAATGGACTGGTATGGATTTTGGGGGGCACATTTTAAAAAAAACATTTGGTCTGGGGTTTCCCGCAAAATCTATACCAGATCTAAGGGTCTGGTACGGATTTGGGGAGGGGGGGGGGACCCTGCACTTTTTTCTAAAGTTTTTATTACTGCCAATACTTTGGTTTACATTTAGCTGTGTCAGCAGAGAACACTGCTGACAGCTGATGAGCCCCGTTAAGAGAAAACAAAATGCAGGAAAAAAGTGCCTAAACGCTAAAGCTTAAAGAATACCTTTAGTCTAGAATAGTGTGCATGGACATGTAGGATAGCTTTGCTTCTAGAAGCAGAAAAAAAAACCTCAAAAGCTGCTGTTTGGAGTCTTTTTTTTTTTTTTACGCTAGTGTACATGGACCATAATGAATAATTTTTAAATATTCGGGACTGCTTGGCAACCAGCAAATGTTGAGACGATGAACACTTTGGTAAGAAGTATATAATGTACCATATAGTGCAGGAGTATGAAGGCAGCGTGCAGGGGTCAGGAGTATGTAGTGCACAGAGTTCTGCAGTCAGGTTTAGCAGCACATGACACACTCAGAGCAGGGTCCAAGAGTATGTGATGCTCAGAATTATTATTATACAGGATTTATTTAGCACCAACAGTTTGCACAGCGCTTTACAGTACAATTACAGCACAGTTCAATAAAGAAGGAAAAGGAGGTCCCTGTTCATGAAGCTTACAATCTAAAGGGATGAGGAGGTGGTACAAAAGGTTATAGCTGCAGGGGATAATCTAAAGAAGGTAACTCAAGTACAGTTTTTGGGTGGAGGTGAGGTAGGCTTCCTTTAATAAATGGGTTTTGCAGGATCGCCTAAAGGTGGACAGGATAAGTAGCTGATTGGACTTACTCGGGTAGGGAATCTTAGCGGATGGGAAAGGCTTTGAGAAGTCCTGGAGGTGAGCAGGGAGCAAGTAACAAGGGAGCTAGAGGGCAAGATGCCTTGGGAGGCAGAGAGGAGGATTTGAGGGATATCTGCAAATTTAGGTTTGCAGGTTTTTAGTTTTCCATCACACTTCCTCAAGATGATGTAGAATGCAGGGGACAGGAGTAAAGATTAGAGTCAGGGGTGTGTAACACACAGTTTAAGAGTGCAAAATTCTATTCTTCACAATACTCTCCCCCACTTTGCCCAAATTGCCCCCTAGCACATATTAGCCCACAAATCACTTCTTACAACATCCATTGTTACCTGGCACCCTCTTCACAGCATCCTTTGTTACCTCCAGTGTTAAGTTTGGCAACAAAATTTTGATTTAGCTTTAGTCCTAGTCTTTTGACTAAAATTACATTTTAGTTTTAGTCGTATTTTAGTCATCTGAATCGTTTAAGTCATATTTTAGTCGACTAAAATATCATACATTTTAGTCAACTAAAATCGAATGGGTTTAGGTAAATTTGTAATGCATTATTTAAACATTTCTGTAGAATTTCAAAACTCATTATATACTCCTGGCGAGCCTAATAATAATTTAGCCATTGTGATATATAACGTCTTTATAAATAAAACCAAGTTTCATAAACAAATAAAAATCTTGCTTTTTGACAAGCAGAAGTGCAACTTTAAAATACAAAAAAAAACAAAAACTGTAAACTCTATTGGCTGTAATGCAATTGCAAATATTACCTGAATATATTACCAACATTAAATAATAAAGTGGTTGTAAACCCTTACAATCCACTTTTTGTTACAGGTAAGCCTATAATAAGGCTTACCTGTAGCTACCCCGGAAATCTCCTAAACCTGCTAGGTTTAGGAGATATCCCCTGTATCTGTATGTGCCAACGTCATCGGCACATGTGCACTGAAGCAATGGCACGTATGTGCCATTGCTTCAGTGAGTGTGCCAATACCGGTGGCTCCTGCGCGCATGCGGGGGAATGATGTCATTGTGCCTCCAGCCGATTACAGCGCCGGAGCGTGCGATACCCGGAAGTAACTCCGGGAGCGATGTCGCCGGCCGGTGCTGTGCACAGCGGGGGCTTCGATCTCAGGTGAGTATTGCATAATGAGCTAGTATGCTATGCATACTAGCTCATTATGCCTTTGTCTTGCAGGTGTTTTATTTTTATTTTTTTCTATGTGGGTTTACAACCACTTTAGGAAAAATATAACAAAAGCCTTTTTACTTATTTTTTCTCTTTTAGCATACAGATGCCCCTTACTTATCCTTATGCGGTAGTGCAATACATGTTTAAACTTTAATGTGCTATTATTATAGGCTCTGGATGGAAGTGTGTTTCCAATTTAGGGTATAAAGAGCGCAGGAATACACCCAATTTTGTGTTTCCAATTTAGAAATCACCAGCATAGTGTTAATTTTGATGTAAATTTTCGATTTTTAGTCATAGTCTTTTGACAAAAGTGCATTTTAGATTTAGTAGTATTTTAGTCATCTGAATTGTTTTAGTTTTAGTCGTATTTAGTTGACTAAAATAGTGTTCATTTAACACTGGATACCACTTGGCACCTCCCCCCCCACCCCCACAGTATCCTTGAATACCTGGCACCACCATCCCCCACACCAGGGGCGGCCCATCCATTAACCACTTCTCTACTGGGCACTTAAACCCCCTTCCTGCCCAAGCCATTTTTCAGCTTTCAGCGCTGTCACACTTTAAATGACAATTGCGGGGTCGTGAGACGCTGTACCAAAACAAAATTTGCGTCCCTTTTTTTCCCACAAATAGAGCTTTCTTTTGGTGGTACTTGATCACCTCTGCGGTTTTTATTTTTTGAGCTATAAACAAAATAAGAGCGACAAGTTTGAAAAAAAAACACTTTAACTTTTTGCTATAATAAATCATTTTTTTTTTTTCCTCAGTTTATGTATTCTTCTACATATTTTTGGTAAAAAAAATTGCAATAAGCGTATATTGATTGGTTTGCGCAAAAGTTATATCGTCTACAGAATAGGGGATGGATTTATAGCATTTTTATTATTTTTTTTTTTCACTAGTAATGGCAGCGATCAGTGATTTTATTGTGACTGCGATATTGCAGCGGACACATCGGACACTTTTGACACATTTTTGGGACCATTCACATTTATACAGCGATCTGTGCTATAAAATGCATTGATTACTGTATAAACATGACTGGCAGGGAAGGGGTTAACACTAGGGGGCGAGGAAGGGGTTAAATGTGTTCCCTCTTAGTGATTCTTACTGTGGGGGGAGGGGGCTGACTGGGGGAGAAGACCGATCTGTGTCCCTATGTAAAAGGGACACACCATCGGTCTCCTCTCCCTGACAGGACGTGGATCTGTGTGTTTACACACACAGATCCATGGTCCTGCTCGGTTACTGGGCAATCGCGGTGCCCGGCGGCCATCGCGGCCGCCGGGCACGCGCATCGGGTGCCCAGTGACGCGGCGCGCGTGCCCTCTAGTGGATTTTAAAGGCGCAAAAGTCATATGACGTCCGCCCAGAACAACCGTGTCTTCCTGCCGCCGTCAATTGACGGCGGCCGGTTGACAACTGGTTAAGGGTGCACGGGCACTGCCCCCTCTCTCCAGCCACCCCCTATATGTAAAATGGGTAGATTCATGCATTGCATGAACCTAGCCATGGCCGCCGTCACCCCCTATTCAGACACCGGGCACCTGAATTACAGCGGCAGGGGTGTTTTTTTGAAGCACCTGAATAGAGCCATAGGCTTCAAAAAAGGTGGATTCAGAGCGCAGCGCATTGCGCTCAGAGCCCATCCAGGTGTTAGAAAAGCAATTAAATATTTGCTTTTCTAAAACTGAACCGCCTCTCCGCCAACCAGGTAGCGCGTGTCTGATACCCGTCACCTGATTGGCTGAAAGGACAGGCACTGCTATTGGACGCCTAGCAGGAAGCAAAAAGAGACACATGGAGAACCTGCCACCAAGATGGGGTAAGTGCCGGTCAGAGAGCAGCGGGGGTCACAGTGGTGGCATTTGCTGGGGCACAATGGCGGCATTTGAATGGGCACAGTGGTGACATTTGTTGGGCACAGTGGCGACATTTGATGGGCCTTTGGGGCGACATTTGATGGGGATAGTGAGGCTGCATTTTTTTCAGTATTTTTCAGAAATTTTCAGTTGGTTTGCACCCCCAAAAATTGGAAGAAACAGCTGCTACTGCCCCACACACAGCATGCTTTGTTACCTGGCAACCCCCCTCCTCACAGCATTGTGTTACCTGGCACCTCCCCCTCATGGCATCCTTTTTTACCTGGTGCACCTCCTTATAGTGTCCTTTGTTACCTGACATCTCCCTTTCCTCACAACATCCTGGTGTGCTCCCATCCCCTCCATGTTACTTGTGTAAGCTCCGTGACATTCTGAAAACGTATAGACCTTGGATCATTGCAACTTAATGCAAGGGTATGTCCCTCCGCCTGGGCTCCTCCTCTTATTATTGTGCATGATACACGTTGGAGCAGAGTCTAGAGGAAGGTTCCCTCTGCCCTGTCTGTGTATTATTGTGACAGGCAACCTGTCCCTGTTGTTGCCTGTCACAATACATAGAGAGGGCGATTGTGGCAACGGGGACCCAGGGCACCCTTCAGGAAATGCGGAATAGGTCCCCGGAGAGATTGCACTCTTGTGAGAAGGTACATTTGTGGAACCCAGTGACGAAAATACAATGGAAGGTATAGGATGTTGTGATGTAGTTGTCATTATAGTGGACACCATATTGAGCATTGGCATGTCTAAGAAAAGACATAGAAGGTAAATGAAGCAGATAAGGAACACCTTCCTAAATGTTACTTGAGAAACAGCCTCCAGTTATTGCTGGGTCAAGACTTTGAAGGTGTTGGACTCACAGTGAGTCAGCCAGCATGACTGGGTTGAGAAGGCCTATTTCGTTTTGTTTTGGTCAGATGCAAACTGGGTCTCCAATCTCCATAGTCATTATGTTGTTTAGGATCTGTGTCCATTCCACAAGAAAGGGGGGGTTGGGGGGGGTCTGTCTTTTTATTTATTTTTTACTTATGCCTTGCCTACTCTGGATTTACCCAATGTGTGTAATACATGGAAATACTTTCCAGTTTTTCTGTGTTATCTGGTTTTGAGGGTATTGTAGGATATGGATAGACTATGCAAAAGGTGACATGGTTGTCCTAATTTGTTGTATAGTGGGACCCCCTTCCTATTGTGGTTGCTGGGCCGGTAGTCATTATTTTAGAAACTCTTTGTTCAAAAGCATGCTGCTTTTCAATCTAGTTGTACTAACACCTTCATTGGCTTTGTCATAGCCGTAATAGACATTCCGTATAATAATACAGTTTGTGTGTTTTAGGCACTAAAAAGGTCAAAATAACCTTCCCGGTGATTGTCATCCACAATGGCTTATGATGGTATCAGCAGGTAATGAGTACATGGCATTTATTTGCAAGGCATTTACCTGCTTTTTCTTTTTTTCTGAAGCACATGCTCCACAGGCTTTGCCTGCAAATAATGTTGAGCTTCATCCCGCATTGCCAAATCAAATTTTATTCTATGCACACAGAGGTTGAGGAAGAAAAAATTGTGTTTTTCAGTTATTTTGGATTAGCTGAGCGTGTGCAAATGCATAAGACATTTGATAAGCTGTCCTTGATTTTTGTTTCCTTTGTTGCATACAATTATGCTTGAAATGTCCTAAAAGCTTTGGGCTCACACTGGAATCTGACAGAAAAATCTCAAAAATGAATGTCTGATGACAAGTTATCTGATTTCTGGAGACATTTATATAGCATACAATACATAGAGATGATTACATGGACAAAAGTGTTTTTTTTTCTGTAATACAAGTTTTGAGTTGTTGTCATTTTTTTAATTTCATTTTCTTTTTTATTATGTTATGTACAATTATAATATGTTCTCCTGGTGCTACACTGTGTGTGCATGAAATCCACACCCTCCCTTAAATCAGAACTCCATCCAAAAATAACAGGACATTGAATAGCCCATTAAAAAATAAAATGATCTGCCCTAAATACCATCATATTTCCTTGTAAAAATGTATTGTTTAATTTCATGAATAAGTATGTAATGTACCTAAAACTTGTATTTACTTGATGCCAATTTGACCTGTTTTGTTCCAATATATCTCTGAAAAATAAAGAATAAAAAAAAAATTACCGGCTTTTACTGTGATAATCACCTTCATTCCAGAGATGCACACACTACTTTTTTTTTTCTTTTTTTTTTTCTTTTTTTTTTTATATAAGCACTATACATTTTTGTTTAGCCACTTTCAACCTGCAATCTCTGTTAACGTTCCTTAGAATGATGCCCCGTGCTGAGGATAGGTTACTAAATCTCCCCAAGCAGAGTCATTTGCTAGTTCTGTGCCAGTGATGTGTCTGACAACCAGTGGTAATTTTGGCAGCAAATTTCGATTTAGTTTTAGTCTTTTGACTAAAATGCCATTTTAGTTTTAGTCCCATTTTAGTCTCCTGCAATTGTTTTTAGTTTTAGTCGTATTTAGTCTACTAAATCTCCATAACATTTTAGTCATCTAAAATCCAATGGATGTAGTTAAATTGTAAGGCATTATTTAAAGCGGAGTTCAACCCTGAAAAACATTTTAACATTATCACAGGCCTTTGCTAGTATTAAAGCGGAGGTTCCGCGGTCCAACTTTTTTTTTTTTTCTGTGCAATCAATGTTGTTTCAGATAACAACTTAGTACTCACTTTTTTCGCGATTAAAACCATCCCCTGTCCATTTTCGTTTAAAAGGTAAACTTTTAAAAAACGATCATGGCATGTTGCATTTTGCTTGTGGGTATTGTGAAGCCCACAAGCACGGACTTCCGGGAAGCGATGAATGCTTGTCTCCCGGCATTCACCGCTCTATCTCGCGCATGAGCAGTGTTGACGGCGAGCAGCACCATCAACACTTCCTGGTTGCCATCTATTCACCTGTGTGCCCTGATTTAAGATGGCGGAATTGGATTCGCCCTCGTCACGTGACCGCCTTGATGAGTCACGCGACGAGTGAAATCTCGAGAGATTTCGATGGACGCCGTTCATCATTGTCTCCTGGAAAGCATGACACTGTACTCCCAGGAGACATTGCGGAGACATCCCAGCAAACAATGCGGCGACGGAGAAAAGAAGAGATACACCTACTTCTGCTGGAGGAAAACCCGGAAGTCCACCTTTACAAATCTTATTAAAGGTATTTAAATCATCACAAAAAAAAAACATTAGGTATATGTATATGGTGCACTGATCAGGATAAGCTAATGTTAATATTTTGGGTGAACCTCCACTTTAACAAACTATTGGATTAAAAAAAATAAAAAATACTCCCCAGAAATGCCCTGTTGCTATGTGGGGGCTCCTAATCTGCCACTTCCGGGTCCGCGGCGCTCCGTATCACTTCCAGGCTGAGGGAACTGCGAAATGACAGGACTTGCTGAAAAAAGTGGTACAGAGTGAAAGCACCCAGGGACAGCAACACAGGATGAGAACACAGAGGGACAATGGTGTCGGCTGAGAGGTTTGCTGCCTTGGCACACTGGCTACACAGTTTTGGAGGCAACAGGGAAAAAACCCAAACATTATCATGGAGGCAAAGACTGCATCAATGAAAAAGGCAAACACAATATAATTAACCGCAGAGGAAAATGGAGGATTGATTAGTCTTGTTCGGAAGGGAAGCAGTCGATTAGCATGTGTTAATTAGAAAAGATGTTTATGAAAAGCATCCATAATGAATGTTGAGAAAGGCTTATGCCTGAGTGAGAGACACCGTCCAATGATATGTGTATTTATGTTTTTTACCCTCATTTCATTTCCCAATGCTGACAAGAGAAGATAGCTTGTATTTGTTAACTACAAGCTGTATATTTTCTTAGTTTCCACATTTTTGCCACATCTTTATACTGACACCAGCTTTTAGCATGTTGATAATGGACAGGTCTAGATGTGTGCAGCCGGTTACCTGGGACAAAAAGCTGGACTGAGGGTTGGAAATTGTTAAAGGGAACCTTTTAGGACTTGCTACCACTAACCAATTTGTAAAAAATCAAGAACTAGGACTTTGCTTAACCAATTATAAGGTTTGATTTAATAAAGTAAATGTTCACTTGGCTAAGTTCATTGCAATCATCCAGTCAGTTGCAAGGAATCCCTACTTAACGTGTTACTAAACCCAGAACCTGCATTCACTATATCTGGTCTGCCACAGTACACAGAATATGGAAATGCAATTATTTTAGTAAATATAAACTGATAAATACCTTTTCCCATCAGCAGTATATAGCAGTCTTGTGACTTCTATCAGTTCCTAATAAACCTTGTAGGAGGAGTTTTCATTCTCCCCTGATCCTCTGTCTAGACAGTGCTGATTGGCTCTGTGCTGATCACATGCACCCTCCCAAGAAAAAAAAACCTCTCTAGCAATACACGCCAAACTGAGCATGTGCAGCCCGTCCACTGGCTCTGTAAATATCAGGTTATTTTTTTTTTTGAGAAGTGGAAGAAGAGGAGGATCAGAGAAGACAGGATCAAACGCCCTTTATACACAATGCAGATGATTAACCGCTTGGGTTCCACAGTGAGTATAACAAGGATGCTTTACTGCATATACAGACTTTAGGTTATTGGTTTAGTAACACTTTAAGCCTAATATACATTGTTAGTTTTTATTTCTTTTTTTGTTCAACCCAGGGGGCTGAATGAAAAACAAAAACAGACGGCTCAGATAGTAGCCGCTGTACTAACTATCTGATGTTAGGACAGCAATCTCCCCTGCTGTTGTGTTCTGACAGGGGGACACCCCCCCCCCCCACACCAGAGCACTCCAGTCAGTGATCTTGGCGGAGAGAGCTGATCGAGAGTTGGTTGGCAGACCTTTTTTGGCCATGTCCACGTTACAAACAACTGATGTATCAGTGTAGTACTGTGTGTGTGTATGTATGTATGTATATGTATATGTGTGTGTGCGTATATATATATATATTCAGTATGTTTGACCTTTTATAGTATGTTCTATAAACTGTTTTATGCCCAAAACTATTAATGGGAAACAGATATTTATTGGTGTTATTCTGAGCCAGTTGCCATGCTAACACCCCCACCATTTTTCATGCAGCACAAATTTTCTTTTAAACTATGTTATTGAAATGGTGCAAATTTTATTACCAAACTTATCTGAAAATGTTCTGTAATTTTCAACTGGTATTAGCCCATAAATGATTATTTTTCTAATACCGAATGCTGTTTTGTCATTTAACTGAATACATTAATACAGTTTTAAGGAATTAGAATAGCATTTCAAACATCCATCACCGCCAACCACTAATTGGAGTATCGTTTGTCTGAATTGAAATTTACTCCATCACTTTGGTTGTCTTCCCCAGTTTATCAACTTTATTTATTGTTCATTGAAAGTAATATTGGGCAGTAACTGCTCATGTGCATCACTCATTTTTCTTTAACACTTTAAAGGTTGTATGTTGAGATCAGCCATGTTACATCTTTTCCAATTTCTTTATACGAATTCAAGTTTACATGCAACATATTGATTTGGGGGCTGAAATGTTAAACCCTCAATTTTCTAAGCACTTTCAGTAGCTGATTTAACCACTTGTCGGCCTTGGGACATATCTGTACGTCCACGGGTTTCCGTGGTTATACCAGGGCGATGACTGCAGCTGGTGGTGGTTTGATCAGATGCTTTTGAGGGCAGAGAAAATATCTGGGTTTGAATAGTACGTTTAGTGTTTTACCCTTTGTACAGCAGCGCAATGCAGTGCAGTTAGCTGCAGAGTGCTGTACAGGTCTAGGGCAATGACTATCCAAAATTTGGTAGATCCAGTCTCTGAGGACCCTTTAGCCTGTACCATGGTGTGGCTAATCTAGGGCTTTAAGTAGACTTTTTTCTGCACCAGACACCTGACACATTTGGCCATGCAACGGCTTATTTCATATGCTTAGTTCTGCCTTTTTGTAAAAGATGCTCAGCTCTCCCCGAATTGGGGCTCCATCTTGAGCATATTGCTTTGCTACAGACAAGAACACTACAGTTCCAGCAGCTAGCCTGCTCCAGATTGTTGTCTAGGTCTCCGCCTTAGCTTTCACTGAATTATCCTTCATTCTTCAGTCACGGGACAAAGGGTGACTGACTGCACTCCTCTTGCTCCACAGCAACAGTCTCTACACCGATTATGGTTGTGAGTACCCCTCAGGGTATCTCCTCATCCTCATGATAGACATAAGGCAGAAGGAAAATGGGACAATAGGGGCAAGTCAGAACACACTGTGTATAGGGCCTTGTTCAGTTTATTTAGGGTTCCTCTCAAATCTATTCACCAGGGTCTTTGGACTTCAATCTTAACACCCTTAAGTCTCCCCTTATTTGCTTGGTTGCTTCCTATTTCTTTGCTGATTGGTTTCTGTGCAGATCAGCACCAGATTTTGCACGCTCCAGTTTTAGTAAATCAACCCCAGTGATTCTATTTAGGCTTTATACAGTGGTCTGTTAGCCATGCAATGTCTTTTTTTGCTCTAGGTACCTTTTGGTATTGTTTGTTTGTTTTTTGTGTTTTCTGTAGGGGTGGGTTTAGCTGTTTGCTAAACTGATTGCACTATATGAACACTAGAGGGAATTATGATCTGTTTGTGGATCTTTCTGGGTGTGGGATTGTTATACTGATCAGTGGCGGTGTGTCCATAGAGGGTGCAGGAGCGCCACCCCCTCTCTCCTGCACCCGTCAATCACCAATAGATCGATTCATGCAATGCATTTATCTATCTATGGTCGCCGCTGCCGCCCCCTATTCAGGTGTCCGGCCCCTTGTCGGGCGACAGGCATCTGAATTACAGCGGCAGGGGTGTTTTTGGAAGTACCTGATTAGAGCCGTGGGCTCTAATAGGCTTCCAAATTGGTAAACAGTGGGCGCACTGCTGTGCATTCGCTGATTACACAGTGTTGTGCTAGGGAACCGAATATATTGCTTCCCTAACACTGACCCGCCTCTTAGCCAATCAGGTGCACCAGGTCTGGTTACCTGTCACCTGATTGGCTGAAGCGACAGGCGCTGTGATTGGACGCCTATCAGGCGTCCAATCATAGCAGAAGAGGACGGGAGAAGACATCGAGGACTCGGAGGGAGCATGGAGGACAGCGCCGTGACCCGAGGCAGGTAAGTGCCGTGCGGGGGCACACTGGCGGCAATTGATGGGGCACACTGGCGGCAATTGATGGGGCACACTGGCGGCAATTGATGGTTACAGTAGCTGCGTTTGATGGCACAGTGGTGGCAATTTATGGGTACAGTGGCTGCGTTTGATGGGCACAGTGGCTGCAATTGATTTTTTATTTTTTTTTGTTTGTTTGCGCCCCCCCAAAAATTTTGAGCACTGGCCGCCACTGATACTGATGCTCCTTTAAACTCCGTGTTTTCTGCCTGGTTACTCTTATTGCTGCATGAAGAAGATATCCTCCGTAGCCTTGAAACTTTGCTTTCTGAGCGTTACAAAGGACTGAACTCGGACTTAGAAACGACTGAACTCTGCCTTCTAGTTTGTAACGCTCAGTTCTGTATGCTACAAAGGACTGAGCTCTGCCTTACAAACTACTAAATTGTGAAAGCAGAGATAACAATGGAAAAAAAAAAAAAAAACACAAACGCTTATATGGAAAACATTAATAAAATGTATTTAAAAAAATATTTATTTGAATACAGTAAGGGAGGAGATATTCCTGAGATGACACACTCATCACAGCTATGTGTCCAATCGGGTGAGCCTGGATCATTAGCGTTCCAGAAGGTTTTCAAAGGTGGTAATGGACATCCGTGTAAAATTACAAAATTCGTCTGGATTTTGTTGCAGCTCCCCATACAAACTTCAAGAGTATCCGAAAGAAAACCGCTTGGACATCAAAGGATGCGACCAGTATCGACGTCTGGATCTCGTGTGTTTCAATTCTCTCTGCCTTTTCATACCCTTCTCATCAAAATCAGCAGGATTATTTCCTAAATTTTGTAATTCCAGCTTAGAGTCTTGAAGAGTAGAAGGGCATGGCTCTCTGATCTCTCAGTATCTGAAGTGCCTGCTCCTGCAACCCTCTATGTTCTCTTTGTCCAAAATGGCAACTGAGAATATGTTTTGTAATGTATCGTGGTCATTTGGGAGTGAAAATTTAGCAGAGGGGAGCGTTTTGTTGAAAAACTGCCTATAAATACATGTACAAAACATTACACAGGAGGGCTTTTTTTCTGTTTAGAGAACTGGATTTTTTTGCCACAGAGTGTGTTCCCTTAAAGTGCAATATACAGTGCATCTGGAAAGTATTCATGGCGTTTCACTTTTTCCACATTTTGTTATGTTACAGCCTTATTCCAAAATGGATTAAAAAAAAAAAAAATTCAAAAAATTCTACAAACAATAACCAGAAATGACAACGTGAAAGAAGTTTGTTTGGAAGTCCTTGCAAATTTTATTAAAAATAAAAATCGAAAAAAAAACCCATGTACATAAGTTTTCACAGCCTTTGTTCAATACTTTGTTGAAGCACCTTTGGCACCAATAACAGCCTAAAGTATTTTTTGAATATGATGCTACAAGCTTGGCACACCTATTTTTGGGCATTTTTTTCCCATTCTTCTTTGCAGGACCTCTCAAGCTCCATCAGGTTGGATGGGGACCTTCGGTGCACAGCCATTTTCAGATCTCTCCAGAGATGTTCAATCTGGTTCAAGTCTGGGCTTTGGCTGGGCCACTCAAGGACATTCACAGAGTTGTCCCATGGCCACTCCTTTGTTATCTTGGCTGTGTGCTTTTCCTGTTGGAAGATGAACCTTTGGCTCAGTCTGAGGTCCAAAGCGCTCTGGAGCGGGTTTTCATCAAGGATGTCTCTGTACATTGCTGCATTCACCTTTCCCTCAATCCTGACGAGTCTTCCAGTTCCTGCCACTGAAAAACATCCCCACAGCATGATGCTGCCATGCTTCACTGTAGGGATGGTATTGGCCAGGTGATGAGTGGTGCCTGGTTTCCTCCAGACATGATGTGTTTGCCATTCAGGCCAAAGAGTTCAATCTTTGTTTCATCAGACCACAAAAATTTGTTTCTCATGGTCTGAGAGTCGTTCAGGTGCTCTTTGGCAAACTCCAAATGCGCTGTTATGTGCCTTTTTACTGAAGAGTGGCTTCCATCTGGCCACTCTACCATACAGGCCTGATTGGTGGAGTGCTGCAGAGATGGCTGTTCTTCTGGAAGATTCTCCTCTCTCCACAGAGAAACGCTGGAGCTCTATCAGAATGACCACGGGTTCTTGGTCACCTCTCTAACTAATGCCCTTCTCTCCCGATCGCTCAGTTTGGCCAGGCAGCCCGCTCTAGGAGGAGTCCCAGTGGTTCCAAAAGTCTTACATTTACGGATGATGGAGGCCACTGTGCTTATTTGGGACCTTCAATGCTGCAGAAATTTTTCTGTACCCCTCCCTAGATTTGTGCCTCAATACAATCCTGTCTCGGAGGTCTACAGACAATTCCTTAGACTTCATGGCTTGGTTTGTGCTTTGACATGCACTGTTAACTGTGGTACCTTATATAGGTGTGTGCCTTTCCAAATCTTGTCCAATCAACTGAATTTACCATAGGTGGACTCCAATCAAGTTGTAGAAACAGGATGCACCTGAGCTCAGTTTTAAGTGTCATGACAAAGTGATTTTAATTTTTTTTATAAATTTGCAAAGATTTCAAACAAACTTCTTTCACGTTGTCATTATGGGGTATTGTTTGTAGAATTTTTGAGGAATTCTAATGAATTTAATCCATTTTGGAATAAGGCTGTAACATAACAAAATGTGGAAAGTGAAATGCTGTGAATACTTTCCAGATGCAATGTATGGGCTTATTTAGTATAGCAGTGGGCATTTTTGAAAATTCCTGCAGTTTATAGCAATCAGAAATTTTTAGTTCTGATTGTTCTAAACCAATGAATGTTTATTCTGGTTGCAGAGGACTAGTAACTACCATTTTTAAATAAAGAAGACATGATTTTTCCTTTCATATTCATGAAATTGTTATTGGTACATACATACACAGATTGGTAAGATGCCCGCTCCTCTCTCCTACTGCCCTGGCGGCCGGGGGAGGGAGGGAGGAGGAGGAGGAGGAGGGAGCCCCGCTCTGACATCACGGGCCGTGGCCCGGACTCCCGGAAGTGGGAAAGGATACCTGTCAAAGATATCAAAGATATCCCCCCCCCCCGAAAGGTGCCAATCATGGCACCGGAGGGGGGGGGAGAAATCAGATGAGCAGAGGTTCCACTTTTGGGTGGAACTCCACTTTAACCTAAATATATTATCTGAGATGCCTATAATGTATGCTCAAACTGTGTCATCTTCTTGGTGGGTCAGTTACTGGAGCAGGTACATGAGTTAAGGAAACCAGTCAATTCTTTATACTGTAAGTAATGCATCCTATGCTGTGATTATAATATGTGATAAGTGCTATATCTATACTAGAACACAAGACTAAGTGTATTAGTCTAGTGACCTATGATCACGTTTGTTACAATACACTCCTTTATTATTCATAATTTGCTGTTCAGAACAAAGGTTAA
Source organism: Rana muscosa (assembly GCA_029206835.1). Taxonomy (NCBI): domain Eukaryota; kingdom Metazoa; phylum Chordata; class Amphibia; order Anura; family Ranidae; genus Rana; species Rana muscosa. The sequence goes on along the minus strand of CM055123.1, from coordinate 267,236,564 downwards.
CCACTTGACCACTGGGCACTTAAACCCCCTTAATAACCAGACCAATTTTCAGCTTTCGGTGCTCTCACAATTTGAATGACAATTACTCAGTCATACAACACTGTACCCATATGAATTTTTTGTCCTTTTTTTCACACAAATAGAGCTTTCTTTTGGTGGTATTTAATCACTGTTCGGCTTTTTATTTTTTGCGCTATAAGAGAAAAAAGACTGAAAATTTTGTTAAAAAATTTTTTTTTTTCGTTTCTGTTATAAAATTTTGCAAATTACTATTTTTTCTTCATAAATTTTGGCCAAAATTTATACTGCTACATATCTTTGGTAAAAATAAGTACAAATTGGTGCATATTATTTGGTCTTTGTGAAAGTTATGGAGTCCACAAGCTATGGTGCCAATATCTGAAAATTAATCACACCTGAAGTACTGACGGCCGATCTCATTTCTTGAGACCCTAACATGCCAGAAAAGTACAAATACCCCCCAAATGACCCCTTTTTGGAAAGAAGACATTCCAAGGTATTCAGAAAAAGGCATTGAGAGTTTTTTGAAGTTGTCATTTTTTCCCACAATTCTTTGCAAAATCAAGATTTTTTTTTTCTTTTTTTTTTTTCACAAAATTGTCATATTAGCAGGTTATTTCTCACACACAGCATATGCATTCCACAAATTACACCCCAAAACACATTCTGCTATTACTCCCGAGTATGGCGATACCACATGTGTGAGACTTTTACACAGCGTGGCCACATACAGAGGCCCAACATGCAGGGAGCACCTTCAGGCGTTCTGGAGCACCCAGGCCAATTCTGACATTTCTCTCCTACATGTAAAAATCATTTGTTTGCTAGAAAATTACATAGAACCCCAAAACATTATATATGTTTTTTTAGCAAAGACCTTAGAGAATATAATGGTGGTTGTTGCAACTTTTTATCTCGCACGATATTTGCGCAGCAATTTTTTTAACGCGTTTTTTACGTAAAAAAAAAATTTGTGCTTAAAAAAAAAAAAACCGTAAAGTTAGCCCAATGTTTTTGCATAATGTGAAAGATGAAGTTACGCCGAGTAAATAGATACCCAACATGTCACCCTTAAAAATTGCACACACTCGTGGAATGGCGCCAAACTTCGCTACTTAAAAAATCCCCATAGGCGACGCTTTAAATATTTTTACTGGTTACATGTTTTGAGTTACAGAGGAGGTCTAGGGCTAAAATGATTGCTCTCGCTCTAACGTTCGCAGAGATACCTCACATGTGTGGTTTGAAAACTGTTTTCATATGTGGGCGGGACTTACGTATGCGTTCGCTTCTGTATGCGAGCTCACGGGGACAGGGGCGCTTTAAAAAAAAAAATTTTTTTTATTGTTCATTTTACTTTATTTATTTTAGTTTGACATGTTTTTCCGCCCCAAAATTTTTTTTGATCACTTTTATACCTATTACAAGGAACGTAAACATCCCTTGTAATAGGAATATGGCATGACAGGTCCTCTTTACAGTGAGATATGGGGGGGGGGGTGTCAATAAGGCCCCACATCTCACCTCTAGGCTGGGAAGCCTGAAAAAAAACAAAAAAAAAACAACAATCCTGGCTTTGATCGTAGCAGTGAGTCGGTAGAAGCACCGGAGGGCAGCGGGAGGGGGGGCATCCCCTCTCACCTCCCGTAAGAATGATCAAGCGGCGGAACAGCCGCTATGATTGTTCTTATGGTGTAGGGAATCGCCGGCTGAAAAAACTAATATCTGAATGATGCCTGTAGCTGCACCCATTATTCAGATATCACCGCACAAAGTCAAGGACGTCATATGACGGCCGGCGGGCGGGAAGTGGTTATTGCAGAATATTGCCGGGCATAGCGGAGTATTGCCGGGCATAGCGGAGTATTGCCGGGCATAGCGGAGTATTGCCGGGCATAGCGGAGTATTGCCGGGCATAGCGGAGTATTGCCGGGCATAGCGGAGTATTGCCGGGCATTTCAGGGCATTGCGGAGTATTGCCGGGCATAGCGGAGTATTGCGGAGTATGGCAGGGTATTGCACGGGGTATTGCACAGGGGGTATTGCAGAGTATTGTGCAGGGTATTGCACAGAGTATTGCGCCAGGGTATTGCACAGAGTATTGCGCCAGGGTATTGCGCATAGTATTGCGCCAGGGTATTGCGCATAGTATTGCATCAGGGTATTGCGCAGGGTATTTTGCAGAGTATTGGCAGGGTGTATTGCAGAGTATTGGCAGGGTATTGCACCAGGGATGGCTGAGCAGGGATGGATGGATGGCTGGATCTGTGACTGCAATTGTCACAGATCCAGCCCACAGAGCTGCTGCTGCCATCCGCTCTCTCCCCCTCTTCTCTCACACTGTACCGATCGGTACAGAGAGGGGAGGGAGGAACCGGCGTCATCACATGACGCCGGTCTGTTTACAAGTGATTGCTCCGTCATTTGACGGAGCGATCACGTGGTAAACGGCCGCTATCAGCGGCGATTTACCGCGATTCGTGATCCGCCGGGGGCGCGATTCTGGGAGGACGTTATATAACGTCCTCCCAGAGTTAAGCAACCACCTTGTCGACGTTATTTGTCGGCAGGTGGTTGCCAAGTGGTTAATGATCATATTACAACATTATTTTTTTTTTACTTTGCCATGTGGTTAAATAGTAAAACAAAACCAAAATGTGGCCATAGAACAGCAGGTTGCCCCCTTAAGCCTCATACACACGGTCGGACTTCAAACAAACTTTTCCGTGGATTTTTGTTCACAGGGCGTTGGCCGTGAACTTGGTATGCATACACACGGAAGGACTTTGTCAGCCAACTTTCCCCAAATCACGTGTTTTTTCTGCTCTTTTCTGCTCTTTACCGCCATCCTTAGTCAACTTCTGCTATTGTTGGTTGATTTTAACATTGGTTCTGAGCATGCGTGTTTGTACTTTGGACTAAAGTCCAATGGACTTCTGTACACACGATAGGATTTTGCACCGTAGGACTTTTGTTGCCGAAAAGTTTGTCCGTTTGCAGAGCGAACATTTGTCCGATGAAAAGTTTGTCCGATGGAGCGTACACACGGTCGGATTTTTTTAAAAACCTGGGAATTTAGAAGTTTGTTGTCAAAAAGTCTGACCGTATGTATGTGGCTTTAGAATGATATCGGACATCTGCTTGTTCCCACTGAAATTGTTTTTCTGTCTGAAGCCAGAATGCTGAGAATCGGGAAACATGGTTTGTTCCCCTTAATTCATAGAAAAGGGAAGATCAATATGATCTAAAGCTCAGGTGTCCTCATTATTTTTCTCTACTCAGCTCTTCTATGTTGACAAAGCATTGCTGGGGATGCAGGGATCTGTGTCATTGCTCCATTTTTCTGCGTTTCATATGGCCGTCCTGGCTTTTGGTTGCAGAAATCTTTAGTTGTACCATAACAACGTGCTTATATATATTCTGTCGTGTGCATATGATGGTAAAATATTTTTAAAGGATTAGTCCACCCAAAGTAATGAGCTAATGATTTATTATATCTCTTGAGATCTTCACTGGAGAGATCTGTGTGCTTTACTTCCCTGAACTGTGAGGAGCACTACAATATCTTCCTATTGGATTTTAATATTCTGTTTGTTTTAAAACTCTGAAGTCCCCAAATTACATCCACAAGGTCACCTAATACACCAGATTCCAACTGAATTCTCTTTTGGCCTAAAAGTCCCCTAAAAAAACATAAACAAGTTTCCACTTATGGAGGTCCAATTTGTTTCTAACCCGATTGATCCAATTAGTGTAAGTATCTGGCAATCTGAATCCCTCTTTTAATGTACTTGGATCTACGCCAGTGCACAAATCAATTTATACATGATTTTGTTTTCCCTCTTTCCACCTCTGTGTAATCCTTCTGATTAAACGGATAAAGGGATTAATGCAAATCATTGCTTATAACATATGTATATATTTATTCTGCTGTGTAACCGCATGTTACTAGCACTTTCGTTAAGCCTAACGCTGGTTATACATGTATCCATGTTTAATGGAATACCTAGCAAATTCATTAGTAAACTAGTTTTTAGATAAAGTTGGTCTTGTAATTTGAATGTTTGTGTTACGTTCGAAGATGCCAGTATTGCACTGCCACAAAAAATGGCATATAAGTGGAAATGAAAGAAAGAATGCACACTACTGGCAAATGTCTTTGTCAGTGTTGGGGTTAAACATGCCACATGTATTGGTTTATAGCCTTCTTTGCATGAAGAAAGATCTAGCATAAAACACATAGTTGGGTGTATTATCTCCAGTATGATGAATGTCTGTGCTTTCTTTGCAAAAAAATTCTTTAAATCACAACTGCAGCTCAATATTATTTTAGTTTTGGATACAGCAAAGAAGGTATATAGCCTCTGTTAAGTTGTTTTTTTTTGCTAATTTTTATCTTGTCAGGAAGTCATGGGAAATCTCTTTCCCGGAAGATAGGCACAAAGCGAAGAAACAAATGGGAAATAGTGGGTGTATGTTACAGGCCTCCCAACCTGAAGGATGAGGAGTCTGATCTCCCGTCAGATGTTAGGAATGGCAGCAAGGCAGGGAAATGCCCAAATGACACAAATCTGATTGCAGATGTGGAAATGAGGGATAACTTGGGAAACAGCGATCACAGAGTAACTCGATTCAGCATAAATCATAGGAAAAGGAGGCACAAGGGTAGTAAAAGAACACTAAGGCTGGGTTCACATGAGTGCGAATTGCATGTGGGTTTCCCTGCAGCCAATTTGCATGACAGGAGATTGTGATTGGCTCTCAATGGAGCCGGTTCACACATCTCCATGGCAGCTGAGGAGCGGATCGCACAGGGGTCCTTTGCATCTTTTGGCTTTGTTTCAGGTCAGATATCAGGCAAAAATTTGGGTCTGATTCGTCCCTGAAACAGAGAACAGGGATTAACCGGACCCCTGCCGTGAGCCGCATGAGAAGACAGCATGAACCCAGCCTTTATTTCGAAAGAGGCAGCTTTTCTAAACTGCATGCCATACTACAAGATATTAAATGTGTCAGGAACCATGAAACAGACGTAAACAGAAAATGCAGTAAAAATCACACCTTTTAATAAAATGGTAAAAATGGTACAACTGGTAAACATAGTCAAAACATAGCCAGGGTTTGGTAGCCAAATCGGGTAGTCAGAACTAGCCAAAAATTTAGGAAGTCAGAGGCAGCAGACAGGACCAGGAACCAGAAGGGACGTCCGCCAGGCAAGTCTTCAACAGGAACACAGCAGAGAGTCTCTAGATATGTTGACCAAGCGAACGCAATTAATATAATGAGCTTAAATGGCCAGAAGGGGCTGGCTGAGGGCTTGACTGAGGGACAGGAGATGATCAACCGTTGAACCAACAGCTAAGCAACCTGAGCACAGAGAAGGAAGGGCTGAGAACCCAGCCATGACAAAATGGGACCAATTTCTAAAGACAATGAACACTGAAAAAAAAATGGGAGGGCTTTAAGAACATATTAAATAATGGCATTCACCAGTGTATTCCAATGGGCAACAAATTTTAAAGAGCAAAGGTTAAACTTGGGTGGCTCAACTTTAACATAAAAAGGCCTTTTAAAAGAGAACAAATCACTTTTAAAAAATATAAGACAGAGAAGTCACTGTCAGCATTCCAAAGCTACAAGGAATGCAATAACCAATGTAACAACACAATTGGGGCAGCTAAATAAAACCATTAGAGATGGTTAGCAGAGAGTAAAACAAAATAAAAAAATCCCCTATATTTTTTTTAAATATATTAAGAGGAAGAAAGTGAGGTCAGAGCATATTGGATTCATAAAGAATGAACGGGGGAAGTTAGGTACAGATGACAAGGAGATGAGACAACTGTGCTAAATGCATTCTTCTTAGTTTTTTACAAAGGAAAAGAAGGTGTATATTAATCAAGACTGTATTGTTGGCAACACAACACAGAATGTACCCTTGTGGCTAACAGAAGCCAGTGTCCAGAAAAGACTTGGAAAAATGTGATTGTAAATCATCAGAACCAGATCGCTTACACCCAACAGTCCTCAAAAAACTTAGCCAGGTTATAGCCAGATCTCATTCTTAATTTTTAAGGACAGCTTAGTGACTGGAACAGTACCAGCTGAGCTGTCATCTAGAGAAAGGCCTGTGGACATGGTATATCTGGATTTTGCCAAAGCATTCAATATTGTACCCCGTAAACATTTAGGCCACTTTCAAACTGAGGCACTTTACAGGCCTTTTAGCGCTAAAAATAGCGCCTGTAAAGCGCCTCTCCTGTCCCTCCAGTGTTAAAGTCTGAGTGCTTTCACACAGGAGCGGTATGCTTGCAAAAAGTCCTGCAAGCAGCATCGTTGGGGCGGTTTAGGAGCGCTGTATGCAGCGCTCAAAAAACGCCCCTGCCATTGAAATCAATGGCCAGCGCTGCCAAAGCAGCGGCGCTTTACAGGTGCTTTTAACCCTTTATCGGCCCGCTAGCGGCTGAAAAGCACCGCTAAAACTAGCTGCGCTTTACCGCCGATGCCCCCACTGCCTCAGTGTAAAAGTGCCCTTAATTTACATATTGAGGTCTGTTGACATGGATGAACCTAGATAGAAAACTGGTTACAGGGACGTGTCCAAAGAACAGTGATAAATAGCATAAACTCAGAATGGTCTGGATTTGTGTGCGAGGTGCTGCAAGGCTCTGTCCTGGAACCAGTTTTGTTAAATATATTCGTAAATGATATTGAGGTTAGTATAAATAGTTCAATCTCCGTGTTTGCTGATGATGCAAAGCTAAGCAGGGCAATAACTTCACAGCAGGATATAGAAATGTTAAAGAGTCCAATAAAATAAATGGATTGGCAACTACATGACAAGGTTTAATGTTGAAAAATGTAAAGTATTGCACCTGGGGTCTAAATATATGAGTGCAAGGTTCCCGCGAGGAGGAGAACCTTTTGGGGGAAATCCATGATGAAAAAAGATAAGGGGGTCCTAGTAGATAATAGGCTCAGCAATAGCATGCAATGCCAAGTTGCACAAGCCAAGCAAGCAGACTATTGGTAGCATTAAAAAGGGTATCTACTCAAATGCTGCGTACACACGGTCGGAATTTCCGACAACAAATGTTCGATGGGAGCTTTTTGTTGGAAATTCTGACCATGTGTATGGTCCATCGGAATTTCCGACAACAAAAATATGAGAGCTGGTTCTCTCTGCTGCTCCTGGACCCACCTGTTTTTTTTTTTCCTGCCTCAAAAAGCTCCTGCCACTAAACGCTGCTAAAAGCCTGTGTGAGTTTAAAAACAAAAAATTCCAGACGCCCCTAGGAGCAGCTGTAAAAAGGTCCAGTGTACATGAGGCCTAATTCATTCACTTTACAAAACTCTGGTCCAGCCACATCTTGAGTATGCCATCCAGTACTGGTCACCAGTCCTCAGGAAGGATGTGCTGGAACTGGAGAAAATCCAGGAATGACTACAAGCATGAAACTTTTTCCTCTTGGAGACGCTTAAGAAGGGGGAAATGATAGCGATATACAATTATCTAATTGCCATGTGATTCTAGCTAAGGATGAGCTCTGGCGTGTTCGCATAGTACACGTGCAGAGCCCGCCAGGAAGTCGGCACAGCGCTGCGCTAATGACAGGCAGGGAGACATTTCCCGATGCTCGGCTGCAGAGATCGGGAAATGTCTCCCTGGCTGTGATTAGTGCAGCGCGGTGCCGACTTCCTGGCGGGCTCTGCACGTGTACTATGCAAACACGCCGGAGCTCATCCTTAATTCTAGCATAGGGAGAAAACGATTCAGTCTCAGGTCGCCTAAGAGGGCACAAAGCCACTCAATAAAGTTGGACAAGAAGCGGTTTAACCTTAACCAGTTCTGGACCGCCTACCGCACATATACTGCAGCAGGGCGGCCCGGCTGCGCGAAACAACATACTTGTACGTTGTCCCTGCAACGTGGTATGGGGTGTGCATGCTTGTGTACGCCACCGCCGACCTGCTCCCGCTGCGATGGCCGCCGGACTCCCGTGATCGCTCTGAGGAAAGACAGAACGGCGCTCTGCTGATGTAAACAAAGCAGACAGTCCTGTCAGACAGGAACAGAGAGATCTGCGCTTTCTGCACTGTGTTCCTGCAGTGAGTCCATCCCCCACACAGTAGGCACACTGAGGGAACATGGTTAACTCCTTGATCACCCGTGATGTTAACCCCTTCCCTTCCAGTGTCATTTATACAGTGTCAGTACATTTTTTTTTTTTAGCACTGATCACTGTATTGGTGTTACTGGCCCGCCACAATGTCACAGTCCCACTAAAAAAATTGCTGATCGCCGCAATTACTAGCTAAAAAAGTTTCATAGTTTGTAGATGCGATAACTTTTGCGCAAACCAATCAATATACGCTAATTGTTTTTTTGTTTTTTTGTTTTTTCACCAAAAACATGTAGCAGAATACAATTTGGCCTTAATTTATGAAGATATATTTTTTTTTTTCCAAAATTGTCGGGTCTTGTGTTTATAGCACAAAAAATTTAAAAAATAAAAAGCAGAGCTCTTGAACCCAATACAGGGCTGCAATGTCTGGGGAGGTATCTAAGATGACTATCTCATAGCCAACGACCTACCTGGGTCTCATGCTGAATATTTGTACTTCCACATCTATTGCATTGTCAATTATCACAATGTATGACGATGTACAGTACTGTGATGTTTTTCTTATGGTTTAAAAAAAAATCTTTTGAAAGTAAAAATAAAAAGCAGAGGTGATCAAATACCACCAAAAGAAAGCTCCATTTGTGGGGGGGGGGGGGCATACGTTTTATTTGGGTACAGCGTCGCACGCTCGCGCAATTGTCAGGTAAAGTAACACAGTGCAAATTCGCAAACAATTGCCTGGTCATGAAGGGGGGTAAATCTTCCGGAGCTGAAGTGGTTAAATTTGTTCAGAGTAGCTTCCATTATGTTAAAAGGCCTGCTCCAAGAATACAACTAGAAAGGTAAGAAATATATTTTCAAAAATTTTTTTAGGTAGGCTGTGTGAATGAGAACCCATAACAAATTCTCAAATTTTACTGCAAATGTGAAAATACACTTTATCTTAATGCTTGGCAAGACCCTGAAAACATAAACGGGGTTTTCCTAAAATGTCGTCAGTTCCAATCCCTCATCTCCCGTTTGGTATAGCACAAGCCCTTCAGTTGAAGTAGACTTCCAACCTTGGAAGCCTGGTGTGTTCACTAAGCATCAGGCCAAGGCTCAGCAAAGTCGCACACTCCTGTTGTGCAGAGATTATGTTAATATCTCACACAAGTGCCATTTTATCTTTCTGTTTGCAGACTTGCAGCAAGTATAATATAATCAAGGAGAAGCAGGGCCTGCAAGGTCAATGACCTAGCTTGTGCCATTACCAGTAAATTAGATCCTGCCTCAGAATAGATCTGCTGAATGAATTAGATTACAGATAAGAATGAGCTTGACACTGTTTTAAATCCACACCTGCTGCCTGATGCAGCGCAGCGGCAACCATCTGACTGGAATGTAAATGGTCGAGGCAAGCAGAAACTATTATTCCAAATAGGAGTCAAGTTGACTTTTCTAGTTGTTTTTTCAATGTTTTAGTTAACCACTTGCTGACCAGCACACGCACTTTTACGTCGACAGAATGGTACGGACAGGCAAATGGGCGTACAGATACGTCCCTTTAAATTTGCCGCCTTGTGGTCGCGCGCGAGCGAGCTCTGTGACCGTGCCCGTGGGACTTGCGGACTCTATGTCCACCGGTGTCCCACAATCGTGTCACGGAGCTGAAGAACAGGGAGATGTCAGTGTAAACGCAACATCTCCCTGTTCTTCCTAGTGACATGTCACTGATCAAATGTTCCCTCTCATTCGGAGCAGCGATCAGTGACGTGTCACTCATAGCCACGCCCCCTAACAGTTAGAATCACTCCCTAGGACACACTTAACCCCTTCAGCGCCCCCTAGTGGTTAACCCCTTCACTGCCAGTGTCATTTACACAGTAATCAATGCATTTTTATAGCACTGATCGCTGTATAAATGTGAATGGTTCCAAAAGTGTCGGATGTGTCCCCCATAATGTCAGTGCCGATAAAAATCGCTGAACGCCGCTATTACTAGTAAAAAAAAATATTAATAAAAATGCCATAAAACTATCCCCTATTTTGTAGACGCTATAACTTTTGCGCAAACCAATCAACGCTTATTGCGTTTTTTTTTTTTTTAACAAAAATATGTAGAAGAATACGTATCGGCCTAAACTGAGGAAAACATTTTTATATATATATATATTTTTTTTTTTTGGGGATATTTATTATAGCAAAAAGTAAAAATTATTAAAAAAATTCAAAATTGTCACTCTATTTTTGTTTATAGCGCAAAAAATAAACACTGCAGAGGTGATCAAATACCACCAAAATAAAGCTCTATTTGTGGGAAAAAAATGACGTCAATTTTGTTTGGGAGCCACATCGCACGACCGCGCAAATGTCAGTTAAAGCGAAGTAGTGCCGAATCGCAAAAAGTGCTCTGGTCTTTGGCCAGCCAAATGGTCCAGGGCTTAAGTGTTTAAAGATTATAATTAGTTCTGGACTATGTGGTAGAAATGCAGTCCTCTGATTTTTATTGCATTATGTGGTCCCATTGACGAGGCAACCCCTTACTTCATGTTCTAGGTAAATTTTGCACAGGTACAAAAATTAAGGGGAAATCCCCAAGGGGAATACAGACCGCAATAACAATCTGATGCAGAATCTATCCCTCCCCTATTCTAATAAAAAAAAATTATATTATTGCTTTAGAGTCCCTGATTAGAGAGATTTACCCCCATCTTAAGTCTAGTACAAACTAGGAGTTTTTTTTTCCTTCAACCCAGCGGGACAATTAAAAAAAACAAAAAAAAAAACAATATTATTTATTTTCTGCTATAATACATATCCCAAAAAATATATAAAAAAAAACAAATGTATTCATCAGTTTAGACCAATATATATTCTGCTACATATTTTTGGTAAAAAACAAAACAAAAAACACAATAAGCATATATTGATTGGTTTGCGCAAAAGTTATCACGTCTACAAAATTTGGTAAAGGTTTATGGACTTTTCATTTTTATTTTTTTATGTTTTTACTGGTAATGGCGTTAATCTTTTTAGCAGGACTGTGACATTGCGGTGGACAAATCTGACCCTAAAGCCTTGTACACACGGTCGGACTTTTTGCCAACAAACTTCAAAATGAGCAAGTTTGACAAAAAATCCGACCGTGTGTATGCTCCATCAGACAAACTTTTTTGTTTTTCATCGGACAAATGTTCGTTCTGCAAACGGACAAACTTTTCGCCAACAAAAGTCAGATGGAGCAAAGTCCGACCGTGTGTACAGAAATCCATCGGACTTTTGTCCGATGGACAAATAAGCATGCCCAGAACCAATGTTAAAATCAACCAACAATAGCAGAAGTTGACCAAAGGGTGGCAGTAAAGCGCAGAAAAGAGCAGAAAAACCACGTGATGTTGGAAAAGCTTTGGGAAAGTTTGCAGAAAAGTCCGAGCGTGTGTATGCTATGGGTGTGCCCGGCCAACTCCCTTCGGACAAAAATCCACAGAAAAGTTTGTTTGAAGTCCGACCGTGTGTACGAGGCTTTAGGCTACTTTTTGGGGACCAGTGATATTACATTGATCAGTGCTAAAAAAAATACACTGATCAATGCATAAGTGACACTGGCAGGGAAGGGGTTGACACTAGGGGGCGATCAAGGGGTTAACTGTATTCCCTGGGTGTGTTCAAACTGTGTGGGGGCTGGGCTCACTGGAACACCACAGAGATCGCTGTTCCCAATCACTGGGAACAGCAGATCCCCATGATGTCTCCTGTCATAACAGGGATCCGCCTTATTTACATAGACAGATCCCCGTTCTGCCTCTGTGTACCGCGATCGTGTATCTCCAGTGGACATAGTCTGCGGGGCCCGCGGGCACACGCGCGCCCACAGTGTCCCATGCACGTCCCGCTATACAGGTATGGTGGTTTGCGCAATCGAGCCGACCTGCCGCCGTGTATATACAGTGTCTGGTCAGCAAGTGGTTAATGCATAGAATGCAATAAGGTGAAAAACTGTGAGGGTTTACAACTCCTTTAAGCCAGCACAGACAGTTTATAGACCCTCCCAAAAGAGGAGAGGGCTATGACTTACAGGAAAAGAAGGGGCCGAGCTCAAGTTCAAAGGTACATTTTAAGTAAATAAAGGTTATAGAAAGGAAAAACGCTGAAAGTAATTTGGACATTTTCACTTAGGGGTGTACTCACTTTTGTTGCCAGTGGTTTAGACATTAATGGCTGTGTGTTGAGTTATTTTGAGGGGGAAGCAAATTTACACTGTTATGCAAGCTGTACACTCACTACTTTACATTGTAGCAAAGTGTCATTTCTTCAGTGTTGTCACATGAAAAGATAGAATAAAATATTTACGGAAATGTGTGGGGTGTACATTTTGTGTAACTATCACGCAGTGGATTGTAAATTACTATGTCAACAGACCCAGAGATACAGAGATCCCAAGTTATATTAGGATTTGTATGCAGAGTGTTTTTTTTTTCTTAATTTTTTGTTAATCTTTCATAGTTGTGCAAAGTGATTAAATATAATACAACACACATGGTGCTGACTCAAACACGGCAAAGGGGAAAATCTTTCAAACTGTACAAAGTAGTGATTGTTCTGTTTGGTATTTGGACGATGGCTCAACAATCTCATCTTTAGCTTCTACGTCAGGGGTGCCCAACCAGTGGCCTGCGGAGCCCTCTGATTTGGCCCGCGACCTCTTGCTCTGAGATGGCGGGTTGGCAAGCCCAGATTGCAGGTTGCCCACCCGTCATGCCAGAGCATCAGTGTTGTGAATGAAGCTAGCGGTAGAGAAAGCAAGCAGCTGCGGAGCAGAGCCGCATAAGCCAATGCTTCCTGTATAGCACCGTCTCCTGTCATAGGTGGAGTGATACCAAATGCACTCTGCCTGGTACAGCAAGTTTATTACTAAAATCACAGTGTATATATGGACATATCTGTTCTCCAGTGGTTACTGGGCTGCTTTCAAACTGATCCGCAGGTGTAGTGCAGAGCACCTGCGGCTTACCTGCACTGAGCCATAGACTTCTAGTTTTACCTGTGAGTTTGGTGCACTTTCAGAAAGTGCTCCACACCTGCAGGATATAATAGAATTCTATGGCAAAGTACAGCTAACCTGCAGGAAAGCCACAGGTGCATTGCGCTGCATCCACGGTGTGGGTAGACCACAGACCATCAGTGTAAAAGTAGCCTTTAACATGATCTGTCTGACCCAATCGGACCCTCCATTCACCTCTATGGAGCGGCTGATGTAAACAGACTTGTGTCCATTTACACCTGCCTATTTCCAATCCGATCTGCTAAAAAAACAAGTGGATCCGTCCCCTTCCATTTGATCAGATGAGAGGTGTCCCATAGAGTAGAGTGGGTTGTGTCTGTGACCGCTTTGCATACGCAGAGTGGACGCGGACCTGTCATCTGCTCATTGTGGCCCACGACTGGTTACTAGGTTGCTTAAGTGGCCCTCGCTCTTCAAAAGGTTGGGCACCCCTGTTCTACATGATCAGGTCCTTCTGTGTGTGGCCATGGAGTGCCAATATCTCTTATCTGATATATTTATCTCTTGGCCTTCTTAACATTTGTGCTAGGTTGTTTAATTGTTTTATTACAGAAATTTGTATAACACCAACAATTTGTGCAGCCCTGCACATATTGTAGATTCACATCAGTCCCTGCCCACAAGCAGCTTAAACGCTAATGTCCCTCCCTATCTCACACATTGTTCTTCTGTTAGGGTCAAAGATCAAAAAAACACACAGGAAAATAGTTTTTTCTTTATCGTACACCACGGGACACAGAGCTAGTCATTACATAATGGGTTAAGGGTCACCAGCGGTGATTGGACACTGGCACAACCAATGGAAGACAGTTCCCCTCCATATAACCCCTCCCATCAGGGAAGTACCTCAGTTTTTTCGCCAGTGTCGAAAGGTGTTGGACGCGTTAGGAGGTGCTAAAGGAAAGCTCTACCAAAGAGACCCTCTGGGGGTAAAAGAGCTATGCTTTCGGATCCATCCAAGACGCCTACAAATGAGCTGAATCTGGATGGGATCCGGGCCTCATCCATGAGGCGTCGCCTGTAATGTCTCTCTTCGGAGGACTGGGCTCTAAGATCCAGCACTTTCGCTATTTCGCTATAAAGTCCTGGTAAGAGTCTTGTACAAGGCCCAGGGGAGAGGTATCCTTTAAATAGGAACCCATATCCCTGAAGGTTGGCACACATAGCCCACCGTGAAGGGTGAAGTTTGGTATCTGTCTGAAATCTTTCAGCAGAAAAACCTGCGGCGTGGATAAGGTGAGATTAGAAGGTCCATAACTAGGTTGGGACCTTTTTCAAAAAGTGGATGTCTTCTTTTTTTCCACCACTGGGGGGAGTAAAGAGCTGAATATACTCACCTCACTCTGTTCAGTGTCGGCTTCGGCGAAGTACACTGCTCGTCACCTCCGCTGCTGAGCTTGCTGGGGCACCCCGATCCTCCTTTCGGTGGCCGACCAGACACCTGCAGATGCAGGTAAGTGGGAACAAGGGCTGATGAGAGTCCTCTCTCACTATGGCCACCGCCATAGCGCTAAGGGCCGCGCGCTGCGCGCGGGAGCGCGCTTTATCGGAGGGGGGGGCGAAGGCGTGCGCGGGCACGTGGCGCGCGCAGGCACAGAAACGGCGCCAATTTTAAAAGACTGTCAGTGTGAGAAGCACTGCAGCAGCAAGCAAGCTCGTTAGTTCTCTTATTCCTGGCAGAGAAACACAGCAGCTATACAGGGACGTAAGACTCCATGTGGTTGGATTGGGTACTTCCTAGAAGACATCCATGTTATGCATAGTTATGTGTTAAAAGTTGCATACTTAATGTATTTGCTAAACTGAACACGGTAGTATATGCATTTAGGTACCTTGTATTTTGTCTAAACGGTAAGCCTTCCAGGGGAAGTAATACGGACAAAAAGAGATAAGAAAGCACCACCGCCTGAGAGGAGGCTCTAACTGTGCTGACTCGGTACCTTTCTCTCCTGTGTTGCTAAATGCACCTGTTCAGGATGAGCCATTACCTCTGTCAGGTATGGCGGCTTCCCCAGTGGAGCCTGGGCCTGTATATGTCACTGAGGACACTTTATCAGCTGCCCTAAATAATCTGGAGGAAAAAATTGCTACCTTAATCGCTAAGTCCTCTAAAAAGGAACAATAAGCGAAGCAGGTCTCTTCCAGTATTGGACCTCCCTTCAGAAGTACCTGAGGGAGGAGGATGAGGAGGAGGAGGCTACATCAGCAGAGGATGAGGAGCCAGATTTTAAGGTCACAGGTACAATGCTATAGCAGTGCATTTAAGTTAACCTCTGCGGAGGTAACGGAATTACCTGTCTCCTCCCTAGGGTCATTAAGATCCCTGCAAGGTGCATGCTCCTTCCCGGTTCATCCGTTACTAGAGGATCTAATATACGCAAACTGGCAACATCCAGATAAGCGTTTCTCACCTCCAAAAAGGTTTAACATTCTTTATCCTATGGGGGAAAATTTTTTTTTTTAAGAAATGGAGCCTGCCTGCGGTAGTTGCGGCTATTTCTTGTGTAAATAAAAACCTGACATGTCCGGTGGATAATGTACAAGGGTTTAAAAGATCCTTCTGAGAGGAAGTTGAAATCCTCCTTCCTTTTGGCCGGCTCAATTACCCAACCTGCAGTAGCAGCAATCGGTATGGGTCAGGTCATCAGCCAACAGGTAAAGCAGGGGCTGAAGGAACTGCCTTCAGAGCAGGCTAGAAATTGGGAAAAAATTTGCCTAAAGCCTTATGCTTCACAGTGGATGCCATGAGAGATTCTATCATACAGGCATCACGCCTTACACTCCAGCTGGTACAGATGCACAGAGTACTTTGGCTTAAGCATTGGTCAGCGGAGACCCCATGCAAAAAGCTGTTGGCAAGTTCCCGTTCCATGGCGAACGCCTATTTGGGGAAGATTTAGAAAAATATATACAGAAGATCAAGTGGTAAAATGACTTTTACCTGAGAGAAAGAAAAACAAGAGATCTTGTTTTAAACGCTCTCTCCCCAGCTCCCGGGAAATCTGACTCCAACCAGTGGCGGCGGCCTGTTTTAGCCGCCCACAAAAGCCAAGGGGCAAGCTCAGAAGAACAAGAAGCCGTGGGGTGCAAGAGCTAATAAGCAAGCCCCCAAAGCCTCTCAGTGAAGGGGCGCCCCCGCTCGGCCGAGTGGGAGGAAGGCTTTGTCAGTTCTGAGCAACTTGGTGGTCAGAAATCCAGGACAATTGGGTAGTATCCACAATATCCTCAGGGTACAAACTGGAATTTCGAGAGATCCCATCTTCTCAATTCCGAGGTTCAAGACTCTCCAAGGATCCACAAAAAAGAGAATCCTTCTTCAAAGGTTTGAATCACTTAATGGCTCAAAGGGTAGTTACAGACGTACCCCAAAAAGAGCGAGGTTCAGGTTTTTACTCAAACCTCTTTGTGATTCCAAAGCCAAATGGAGATGTCAGACCCATCCTGGATCTAAAATCCCTAAATCGGTTCCTGAACGATCGCCATTTTCGAATGGAAACGATCCGATCCGTGGCCGCCACTTTAAAGGGCGGAAAATTCATGGCGTCCATAGATATCAAGGACGCACATTTACACATACCCATCCTCCCCGCTCACCAAAGACTCCTAAGGTTTGCGGTAGAAGATCGCCACTTTCAATTTGTGGCTCTGCCGTTTGGTGTAGCCACCGCGCCCATAGTATTCACAAAGGTGCTAGCTCCTCTGTTAGTAACCTAAGAACACGGGGCATTGCGGTAACAGCCTATCTGGACGATCTACTAGTAATAGATCAGTCAAAGGACGGATTGGGTCACGCTGTACACACTACAGTAGGATACCTGGAGCATTTAGGATGGATTATAAATTTACAAAAATCCTCTCTCCAGGCCCAAAGAAGGATAGGGTACCTGGGCATGATCATAGATACAGCCCAAAACGGGGTATACCTGCCAGAACCGAAGATACAGTTTCTGAAAGACCTGATCCACAAGGTCAAAGCAAACAAGAGGCCGTCTATTCGCCTTTGCATGAGACTATTGGGAAAGATGGTAGCCTCCTTCGAGGCGGTCCCTTACGCCCAGTTTCATTCGAGACTACTTCAAGGCAATATTTTAGCTTCCTGGAACAGGAAGAGCCAAGCTCTGGATATACCCATGCGCCTGTCCTCACAAGTACGCCACAACTTCGATTGGTGGCTAGAAGCCAGGAATTTACGGAAGGGAAAGTCCTTCCTCCCAGTGGCCTGGAAGGTGGTATCTAGGGATACCAGCCTATCGGACTGGGGTGCAGTATTCGAGGAGGCTTCTACCCAGGGAACCTGGGCCAAGACTCAGGGGATCCTGCCCATCAATGTGCTAGAGATCCGGGCGGTATATCTAGCCCTCAAAACCTGGACATACAGGTTACAGGGCTACCCAGCTCGGGTTCAATCCGACAATGCTACTGCAGTAGCTTACATCAATCACCAAGGAGGCACCCGCAGTCGGGCAGCCCAAAGAGAGGTGAACCGGATCCTGGCATGGGCAGAAGAGCATGTACCTTGCCTTTCTGCAATCTTCATTCCAGGGATGGAAAATTGGCAAGCAGACTACCTGAGTCGTCAGCAGCTGCTACCAGGGAGTGGTCTCTTCACCCCGAGATCTTTCAGGCCATATGTCTGAGATGGGGAAACCCAGATGTAGACCTGCTAGCTGCCAGGTTCAACAAGAAGTTGGACAACTTTGTGTCCAGAACGAGGGATCCTCTAGCCTACGGGACAGACGCTCTAATAATACAGACGCTCTAATAACTCCATGGAATCAGTTCTCACTGATCTAGGC
The DNA here is from genome assembly GCA_029206835.1 of Rana muscosa. Lineage (NCBI taxonomy): Eukaryota > Metazoa > Chordata > Amphibia > Anura > Ranidae > Rana > Rana muscosa. The sequence continues at coordinate 267,218,577 of CM055123.1, read as the reverse complement.
ATTCCCTCCGATCCCTCTTCTACAAAGACTGCTTCGCAGGATCAAGGAGGAGGGAATACCAGTAATCCTAGTGGCCCCAAACTGGCCCAGGAGGCCTTGGTACGCCAAGATTGTAAAAACGGCGATAGGAAGGCCCTGGAAGTTTCCACTCCGACACGACCTGCTGTCACAGGGTCCAGTATTCCACCCTTCCTTACAAAGGCTAAAGTTGACGGCCTGGCTGCTGAGACCCACATTTTTAAAAAGAGAGGGGTCTCTGGTCCGGCTCTTTCTACGCTCATTAATGCTAGAAAGCCAGCCTCCAGACTCATCTATCAGAGAGTCTGGAGAGCATACGTTTCCTGGTGTGAATCCAGATGTTGGAATCCTCAGAAGTATGAAATAAGTAGGATTCTTGCTTTTTGCCAGTTAGGAGTGGATATGAATTTAGCCCTTAGCACCATCAAAGGGCAAATATCGGCTCTATCAGTCTTCTTTCAGAGACCATTGGCATCTCACTCCCTAGTTCGGACATTCATTCAGGGGGTACTGAGGATAAATCCTCCAATTAGGTCTCCCTTGTGTCCATGGGATTTGAATTTGGTATTGTCAGTGTTGCAAAAGCAACCTTTTGAACTATTCGCCATATTCCTTTAATTATATTAAGTAGGAAGTTGGCCTTTCTGATTGCTATAGCTTCTGCTAGGAGAGTATCAGAGCTAGCAGCTCTTTCTTGTAAAGAGCCTTGTTTAATTTGTCACAAGGACAAAATCGTACTACGACCCCATCCGGCTTTTCTACCTAAGGTGGTGTCGGCTTTTCACTTGAATCAAGACATTGTTCTGCCCTCCTTTTTTCCAAACCCGCGGACGGCGGGGGAAAAATTATTACACTCTCTAGATCTAGGGAGAGCGGTAAAGGTGTATCTGCAAGCAACCGCTCAGATACGTAAAACAGATGTTTTGTTTATTTTACCAGATGGGCCCAAGAAGGGCCAAGCGGTATCAAAATCCACCATTTCCAGGTGGATTAGACAAGTAATTATTCAAGCTTATGGTTTAAAGAACAGGACTCCTCCTTTTCCTGTTAAGGCGCACTCTACCAGGGCGATAGGTGCTTCATGGGCAGTGCACCACCAGGCTTCGATGGCTCAGATCTGTAAAGCTGCAACTTGGTCTTCAGTCCATACATTTTCCAAATTCTATCAAATAGATGTGAAAGGACATGAGGATTCCGCCTTTGGGCGAAGTGTGCTGCAGGCAGCAGTATAGGGCTTCTGGTCCGCAAGCGGCCTGTTTTGATCTGTGTCTCCCCCCCTTCATATGAGCATTGCTCTGGGACGTCCCATTATGTAATGACTAGCTCTGTGTCCCGTGGTGTACGATAAAGAAAATAGGATTTTTATAACAGCTTACCTGTAAAATCCTTTTCTTGGAGTACACCACGGGACACAGAGGTCCCCCCCTTCTTATGGGAACCTTACTGCTTTGCTACAAAACTGAGGTACTTCCCTGATGGGAGGGGTTATATGGAGGGGAACTGTCTTCCATTGGTTGTGCCAGTGTCCAATCACCGCTGGTGACCCTTAACCCATTATGTAATGACTAGCTCTGTGTCCCGTGGTGTACTCCAAGAAAAGGATTTTACAGGTAAGCTGTTATAAAAATCCTATTATTTGGCTTTTATAGTATGAAAAAATTCTATATATTCTACTGATGTGAACCATGTAAGTTTATTTTTATTTTTTTCCTGAATTAATAGCTGCATTTTTCACATAATAATTTCATTTCATTTTCTCCCATTTATAGCTCTGGACGGAAATCTATTTGAAAACACAGATGGCGTTTATACATTTTTCTATTTTAATATTTTTAGCAAATGCTTTCATGTCGTCTAATGGAAATAAGATGGCAAAATGTCTGACTATTTTTCCCTGCCTTTGCTAATTTAAATGCTTAATTGTTTTCCAGGGGGCTGTTTGCTGGCAACTTCACAATGACACACTACACCGAGGGTGGCACTGCTGTTATCACTGCACATAATCACTCGGTAAGGCTCTCAATAAATGACAGCACAATATTGCACTAAGTTGTAGTTCCAGCACACAACCTATGGTGGCTGTCAGTTTGTCTACCTGATGGGTAATAAAAATTGATGGGTTGTAAAACATGTCAAAGCGAACACTAAACCATAAGGGCTCTTGCACACCGTCATCAATTTTGGCACATGGGCATGCAAAGTATACGTCTGTTGTTGTAGTGCCCGGGAGCTAGAGCAGCAGCATATTTTTGCCTATACAAATGCATTACAGAAAATGTGCGCTTATATGCTTTTGTAAACCCTGGCACTGCCAGTAATTACTCATGCATGTGTATTTATTGGTAAAGTGGATTCAGGGAATATCCGATTGCCTCTTGGGGGATCAGTTATTAATTTCCCCCCTGCTGGAGCAAATTGGATCATGCTTTATTGTGTTTTTTGCATTCCTCTGGATCAACTGTGGGTATAGGGTTGGTGCCTATGGAGGTTTTCTATTTGTGTGTTTTTTTTTCTGTGGATTGAACTTGATGAACTTCTCTTTTTTCAACCAGACAAAGGGTTCTTTCAGACAGGTGGATCCGCCTGCTCAGCAGGCAAATGGCAGGTCCGTATCTGCTCCATTTGACATCCAGGGCGCCATAGAGGTCAATGGATGGTCCGATCGGGTCCACCTATAAAACTGACAGGTAGACACGATCAGACCACCCGTATGAAAGAGGCCTAAATATGTATGGGTGGATTTTTTTAAATGTAAAATTCTATGGTTTGAAAAACACACCCATACATGTGTGTCATTGAGCACATAATTTTCTATAATGCATTCCTATGGGGAAAAAATTCTCTTGGGCACCACAACAACCATTCTATTTTACTCTGTACGTGTTTGAGGAGCTCAATTATATATATATATTTTTTTAAAAAAAGCTAAATTTTGGGAACCGTTTTTTAATATGTTTATGTGTATTATGATCTAGTTACCCCTACAGTGTACTCTTCTTTTTCTCTCATAATAACATAAAAAATCTGTCTAGTTTTGTGTGTATAACCACCAGTACTGGTCGCTTGTCGATGCCTCCATGTGTGCTTTGCCCATTCACAAAAGTAGCTTGCAGTGATGTGGCCCTGTGTTTAATGAATGGGAAAAAAAAACATGGGGCAGACCTACAATGCCATTGCCAGTGTCAACCATAGCTGCACTGCTGGTGTCAGCCAAAAGCCATATGAGATCAATGGTTTCTGTTGTTGGAGGTAAATGAATTATAGTCACCTATACATACAAATAATGATGCCTGGAGTATACAGTGGCTATAAATGGAATTCTATATATAGAGATATACATACACTTGAGACCTGTCCCCTCCATTTTTCACCCAGTGGGGTTACTGTTAGGCTGGCCATACACTAGTAAAACTTTGTTTAAAATGTTTAACCTTTAAGTGCATGTTACTCCAACATTTCATATTCCTGATATGTGTTTATGTTGTACCATTTTAATATAGTATCCTGTTTTCTTTATATTTCTTCTTTTGTCTGAAATGCCTAGTTCCAGCCCTCTTGCTTTCCTAACACAAACTAACCATGCAAAGCATAGAAGCACATCCATCCCAGCGTGGGGAGTTTTCTGGCTGTGCTGGGAACACAGCATGCCTGTCCTCCAATGGTCGGACTTTTGGTGACTCGCCCTCTGCACAGCTAATCACTGGGATGATCAGTGCATTGCTCTTTCTCTGCCTCTTGCTGGCCTGCCCTTCTGCAGTCTTCACCTCCAGCTCTCTAAGCACTTTATGCAACAGAGAACAGAGGTTGTGTAAAAAAAAAAGTGTATGTGAATTGGTAACTTGGTACATTGTACCCCTACCATTTCACAAAAGAAAGTGTCAAAAATTTTAAAAACCACACAGACACAGTTAGGACAAGTCCTTTAATAAAAAAAAGAAAAGGAAAAAAGAAAAAAAAAACATTCCAGCATTGTAATACATTCTCGATGTCCAGCGATGATCCATTCTGACTCCAGCGATGCTCTCCAGCGATGAACGAAGCACGATCTTGCCAGCACCGGCTCTCCACTCCAGCGAGAAACGACGCACGGTCCTCCCTGCACCGGAGGCCCCCGGCTAATGACGCGCAAGCTGTTTAACAGTTCTTTTATAACCGATGGCGGGGCCACCCGTGATGGGTAACCCCGCCCCCTCTAACGCGTCACGGGAAAACCCTGTGATGCGTTAGAGGGGGCGGGGTTATCCATCCCCTCTAACGCGTCACGGGAAAACCCTGTGATGCGTTAGAGGGGGCGGGGCCCCCACAACCACCGGGCAAGGGTTGTGGGGATGAGGCCCTTGTCCCCGTCAACATGGGGACATCCTCCCCATGTTGAGGGCATGTGGCCTGGTACGGTTCAGGAGGGGGGGCGCTCCCTTCCCCCCCCCTCTTTTCCTGCGGCCTGACAGGTTGCGTGCTCGGATAAGGGTCTGGTATGGATTTTTTTTTTTTTTTTTTTTGGTGCGGGTTTCCCCTTAAAATCCATACCAGACCTGAAGGGTCTGGTATGGATTTTTGGGGGTAAACCCACGCCATTTAAAAAAAAAATGGCACGGGGTTCCCCTTAATATCAATACCAGACCTGAAGGGCCTGATATGGAATTTGGGCGGGACCCCCACGCTTTTTTTATTTTTTTTTAGTTCGGGGTTCCCCTTAATATTCATGAAATTAAGTGTTTTCATCTTTCCCAAATGTGATTTTTTCTTACAGCTAACATCAAATGAAATCCTGTTATGGTCACTGCTACCCAGGTGTTCCTTTATCTGAACATTAGTAATACGCTCTGCATGGTTTGAGATTACCAGGTCCAACAGAGCATCATTCCTAGTTGGGGCCTCAATAAACTGGACCATAAAATTGTCCTGCAATAGGTTTATAAATTTTTGCCCTTTAACTGTCCCAGCAGTGCCATTACTCCAGTCAATTTCTGGGTAGTTAAAATCCCCCATTATTATCACCATCCCAGCCCATTCCATCTGTACAAGGAGCTGAGTCTCCACCTCCTCATTAACATTGGGTGGTCTATAACAAACTCCAATGATTAACTTTGAACTACCCACATCTGTATGCAGTTCAACCCATAATGCTTCAGACTCATCCCACTCTCCATCCACCAGGTCCTCTTTCACACTCGCTTTGAGATCACTTCTCACATAGAGACAGACCCCTCCACCTTTCCTTTTTACCCTGTCTTTCAGAAAGAGTGTATAGCCAGGAATATTAATAGCTCAGTCATGTGAGGAATGAAGCCAAGTTTTAGCAATACCGATTACATCATAGCTCTCCTCATGCACCAGAGCTTCCAACTCGCCTATTTTGATTGGCAGACTTCTGGCATTGGTGAACAAACACTTTAATTCATTAATATATTTTGACCGGTCACATACTATCCTCTTGGGTGTTCCGAGATTGCAACTAGGACTTGCTACTATACTTACCTTGGGTTTATGTGCTTTGGTTACCCTACCACTAATGCCCCTAATACTACCCTCTGGAATATGTTCCACGCTGTCTCTCACTATCTCTGGACCCTCCCCCCGTCGCCTAGTATGTCTACACAGTGACCTCATACGTGGTGAACCACTGAACACACTAGCCTACTTTATTGCAAGCTCTTATGTAGTTGCATCCAAAAGATGTGGATAAAAGAAAGACAGTAGATAACTGGGCAGCCGGGCGCAGTTTGATAATATGAGGATGACACGATTGCACATTCAGCATGTAGGATGTATCCCTCGGGGTCAATCCAAATGCAGCATCTTCACATCTGCTTGTAGTGTACCTTTTAGCACTTATTCCAGTGCTGGCCATGATATCAGCATGCTTTGACAGCAGCCCAGTAACAGGGCCAAACAACAGAACAACTTCTTGGCAGATTAATGGGGTTACATCTCCTGTGTGATTTCCTGGAACAGTAATGTGCTATATGTGGAAAGGATCGCATAAGGGAGTAAGGCACTTTAATATGCCAAATCATAAAGCATAACCCGGTGAAGTTACCATGGGGATGTAGGTCCATGAACATGTCAAGAAGTTGATGTGCTGTCATTCTGGAGCCAAACTGTCTGACGCTGAAATATGTGCTAGACAAGCAGATAAGTCTATTTGTAAAGGGTTCTAAAGTACGCATACATCTGTACAATAGTGTGTGTGTTTAACCATCCCAGTACTTGCATGTTAAACATATACTTTACATGTGAAAAAGCAGCAATGGCAACCATGCAGTTTCCTTTAGAAAACTTTCCAAAAAGGGTTGTTTAACTCCTCTTAGAGGATTGGTTAATTTTAACATTACAGGAAAAGATTTTACTCATAAGTGCCCCATTTTATTGCTGTTTACACAGCTCCTCACATGTGTCAGTTGCAAGTCTCGATGCTTGCTAGCTTTGCTGCCTTTCATTATGTATTAGAAGCCTAGCAGGAGAAGAGAGAGGCTGCAGTAGACATTGCAATCTATGAAAAGAAGTCCGTCACTCAGAAGGCAACAGTAATATTTTTAGGACTACATGGAGCTTGTTCATTTTGAGTTTGTCATACTTTCAATACACCTAGTAATATGCAGTATTCTGATATGTAGAAAAGCCAGTACTATGCGGTTTGAGGATGTACATTAAACCAGAACTTAAAGCAGAGTTCCACCCAAAAGTGGAACCTCTGCTTATCTGCTCCCCCCCCAGTGCCACATTTGGCACCTTACAGGGGGGGGGCTGTTTTTGACTGGTACCCTTCCCCACTTCTGTGAGACAGTGCCATGGCGCCATCCCTCGGAAGTTCGACCCCCCTCCTCCTTCCTCAACTGCTGGGCCAATTAGAATTCGCAGTGCGCCTCACGTAGTAGGGAACCGGCTGTGAAGCCAAAAGAATGGTGGTGGCAGCACCCTACAGCCAATCCTACAAGACTTCCCTTTAAAAGTGGTCTTTTGTTTCATGGGTTGTGTTTTGGGGATTTAATTTCTATTAGGGTTGTACATTTTTATTTTATATAGCTTTTTTTTAAGTTTGAAGTACTCTGATCATTGATTGGTGCTACCTTTTGCTTACAGCATGCCTTTGTATCATTTGAAAGACATAAAAACACTAAGTGCAAGGATAGTGTGCACCTAAACCACCTATCATTCGATAAAAGTTGGCCATACACCAGTAAGGCCTAATATCATTGCTTAAAACTGTCCTGCTGTTGGCCGTTTTACACAGCAGTCTCTGAAGTATTTACATTTTTGTAGTAAAGACCATAGTTGCCAACATTGTCAAAAAATTTATAGGGACACTTTTTTGTCTGTAGGCAGAGTCTTGTTATAAATGGGGGCGGGGCATTCATTTCTAGGCGTGGTGTAGTGGGGAAAGAAAAATGCGGCGCACGATGCTGTGAAAAATGGGCGGCCAATTATTTTGTAGCTTGCTGCGGTCTTTGCCAAAAACAGTCCCGATTACTGGGACAAAAGCAAAATCCCAGGATTTTCATTGGGACAGACTCCATCGGGACGAGGGTCCAAAAATCGGGATTGTCCCGGGAAAATCTAGACTGTTGGCAAGTATGACAGACCAGTCTGTGTTCTTTGTATCTATTGAATTCGGATCCCTCCTTGCTATTTAAAATTGTCCTGCTGTTGACCAATTTTACTCTGCTTTGTCATCTTCAGTCTCTTAATTCACCTAGTAAAACACCTGTTTTTCTCTAGTACATTCAGGACAAATCTCCCTCATTAATCACTTGAGTACCAGCCTGCAACAACTCTTCATTACATGGCCATTTTTTGGTTTTCAGCGCTGTGATAGTTTGACTGGCAATTACTCCACCGCGCAACACTGTACCCAAATGTATTTTATATTGTTTTTTCATTTTGTGGTATTTATTAACTGCTTTTACTATAAAACTGCTTTTACTATAAAAAGAAAGAGACCATAGATTTTTGTTAAATGAGAAGCTCCGCTCTGAGCAGAGGGCCGTGACTGTCAGTTAGCTGACAGCTGAATGAGCCGAGCCTGAAAGTATCTGTTTCAGGTATAGGTGCATTTGCAAGAGTACCGATACTCGTGCAAATGCTTAGTATCAGAACAGGTACCGGTGCAACCCTAAATAAAATACAAGAGGCAGGGCCGGATTCCAGACAAGGCCACAGAGGCCAGGCCTCGGGGCGGCAGTGGGTGCAGGGGCGGCGCTGTGGCTGCAGCATAGCTCAAAGCAGAGTCACGCTGTGTCACGGAGCTCAGTGTGACTGTGAAAGGTTTGGCCGCGCTGTGACAAAACTCCCGCCCTCCTCCTAGACCAGCTCGTCTGAGCTGGTCTAGGAGGAGGGCGGGACTTTTGTCACAGCGCAAACAAACTTTTTCGACTGAGCTCCGTGACACAGCGTGAGATGCGCGCTGTGCATAATCCACTGGCACAGGCACTGACTGGTGAGGCGGCAATGCTGGGAATGGTAAGGCGGCAGTGATGGGCATGGTGAGGTGGCAATGCTGGACACGGTAAGGTGGCAATGATGGGCATGGTGAGGTGGCAATGCTGGGCACACGGTAAGGTGGCAGTGATGGGCATGGTCTGGTGGCAATGCTGGGCACGGTAAGGCGGCAGTGATGGGCATGGTCTGGTGGCAATGCTGGGCACAGTGAGGCGACAGTGATGGGCACAGTGAGGCGGCAATGTTTGGCACAGTAAGGTGGCAGTGATGGACATGGTGAGGCAGCAATGATGGGCACGGTGAGGCGGCAGTGATGGGCACGGTGAGGCAGCAATGCTGGGCACGGTAAGGTGTCAGTGATGGGCACGGTGAGGCTGCAATGATGGGCACAGTGAGGCTGCAATGATGGGCACAGTTAGGCTGCAATGATGGACACAGTGAGGCTGCAATGATGGACACAGTGAGGCTGTAATGATGGGCACAGTGAGGCTGTAATGATGGGCACAGTGAGGCTGTAATGATGGGCACAGTGAGGCTGTAATGATGGGCACAGTGAGGCTGTAATGATGGGCACAGTGAGGCTGTAATGATGGGCACAGTGAGGCTGCATGGATGGGCACAGTGAGGCTGCATGGATGGGCACAGTGAGGCTGCATGGATGGGCACAGTGAGGCTGCATGAATGGGCACAGTGAGGCTGCATGAATGGGCACAGTGAGGCTGCATGGATGGGCACAGTGAGGCTGCATTTGATGGGCACTGGTGAGGCTACTTGATGAGGTGGCAGTGCTGGGCACGGTAAGATGGCAGTGAAGGGCATGGTCTGGTGGCAATGCTGGGCACGGTGAGGCAGCAGTGATGGGCACGGTGAGGTGGCAATGTTTGGCACGGTGAGGCGGCAGTGATGGACATGGTGAGGCGGCAGTGATGGACACGGTGAGGCGGCAGTGATGGACACGGTGAGGCGGCAGTGATGGGCACGGTGAGGCGGCAGTGATGGGCACGGTGAGGCAGCAATGCTGGGCACGGTAAGGCGTCAGTGATGGGCACGATGAGGCTGCAATGATGGGCACAGTGAGGCTGCATGGATGGGCACAGTGAGGCTGCATGGATGGGCGCAGTGAGGCTGCATGGATGGGCGCAGTGAGGCTGCATGGATGGGCGCAGTGAGGCTGCATGGATGGGCGCAGTGAGGCTGCATGGAGGGGCGCAGTGAGGCTGCATTTGATGGGCACTGGTGAGGTTCTGAATAATTAGGACCATGTGATATTTCAGTTTTTCTTTTTTAATAAATCTGCACAAATGTCAACAATTCTGTGTATTTTTGTCAACATGGGGTGCTGTGTGTACATTAATGAGGAAAAAAATTAACTTAAATGATTTTAGCAAATGGCTGCAATATAACAAAGAGTGAAAAATTTAAGGGGGTCTGAATACTTTCCGTACCCACTGTACATAACCCAATAACAACAACCTAACAAAAATCAAACAAGCAACAGCAAGGACAAAAAAATAAGGAAATCCCTTTACAATGGATCAGGGAGTACCCCCTCTCCTCCCCCCGCATCTCCCCCCTCTTCCCTAGACCCCTTAGCACTATATTACTCCCTTATACCGCTCCCAAAAGCGTCCTCCCCTCCTTTGAGTTAATAAAGAGATTCCATTTGGATCATGTTTTCCAATATGTCTCGTGCTGTCCATATCAGTTCTTCCATTTGATTCATCTTCTCTACTTTTTAAGTCAAAGTTTTATTGATGGGGGTTGTCTTTGTTTCCAGGTGCCAGGTATGCTTGCTTTAGCCGCATTTAGAAGATGGCATACTATTATTCCCTTATATCTCTTTAATGGCCCTTTTCTTTCATGTAACAAGAAAAAGGCTGGATCATTGAGTATCTCTTCTTCCCAGAACTGCTGACTAATTCTTCGGACCACCCCCCAGAAATTCTTGATTCTAGGACATGACCAGAAAATATGTAATAACGTCCCAGGTTCTCCACAGCCTCTCCAACAGGTATCCGTAACCTCTGGGAAAAGTCTGTGGAGAAGGGCTGGGGTTCGATACCATTGGGAAACAATTTTATAATTTGTTTCTTGTATTTTCGTACACATTGAGGATTCAAATATGTTGTGTATTATACTGTAACGTTGTTCTTCTGAGAAGGTTCTACCTATTTCCAATTCCCATTTACCTAAAAATGGCAGTTGTAAATCTTCTGTTGGTCTGATCAACAGATTATACATCTTCGAAAGAACATGAGAAAGTAATCCTTTCTCGTTACAATATTCTTCGAATATCGTTAGCTTCCGCTTGAAACTATCAGGTGGAGATAAAGTCTGCAAGAAATGCCTCAATTGTGCCACGCGCCAAAAGTCTAGTTGATATCGGTTTGAACTGGATGTCAGTATTTGCAAGTTAGGCCACGATCCTGTTTCTAGGAAATGGGAGGCCTGATATACCGCCCTCTCTAGTAATACCTCAAAGGGTTCCTTCCTCAGTCCTAATACAAATTGTGGATTCCCCAAAATGGGGTATAATGGGGACTCTAATGTTGACAACTTCCCTTTAGAGTTAAGTCCGTGGCACATTTTTATCGTCAGGCCTATTAATGTCTTAACCATGGATGGGAGTTCTTTATAGCACCAGGGTGCTCTATAAAGTAAAGCCCAACTCTGTGCTTGTTCCAAGTTCGGACACATCTTTAAGTCTGTGTCGGCACCAGTCAATTATTAGACTCAATATGGCTGCTTGGTAGTATTTATATACGTCGGGTATGGCTAGTCCACCATATTGCTTGGAGAGGATTAGCAAGGATTTTCTGATCCTTGGGTGTTTCTGTGCCAAGATAAATCTGGAAAAAAGTGTATCGATCTTTTTAAAATATTACCTAGGGATGGCAATATGTAGTGCTTGAAATAGATATAAAACTTTTGGCAAGATGTTCATTTTGAGTATATTTCCTCTTCCAAGCCAAGAATGGAATCCCTTATGCCACCTATCCAGAAGACTACGAACCCTTTGTAAAAGAGGTGGGAAATTCAAATCGAACGTTTTTGTAAGATCAGCTGGGATCATTGTTCCCAGGTAATTCAGAGCACGATCCGTCCATTTAAATTTGTAATTGGATTTCAATGATCCCAGCATATCCTTAGGCATTGCTATTCCCATGGCCTCTGGCTTAGTTAAATTGATCTTGAGGTATGATAGGGTACCATATCTCTCCATTTCAGTATATAAATTAGGAAGGGATATCATTGGATTAGCCAATGAGAAGAGCATGTCATCAGCGTACGCTGAGATCTTATACTGCGTTCCTTCCACTGTCAGTCCCTGGATATCCTGATTCAACCGAATCAGTGGGCATCCCTGCCTGGTCCCATTGGTGATCCCAAAAGAGGGGGATAGAACTCCATTTACCTTTTACTTCAGCACTTGGTTGAGTATAAATACTCAAAATCCCTCGGAGCATATTTTCTCCCACCCCTATATATCTCAAGACCGAAAAAATAAACTGCCAATTAACCCGATCGAATGCCTTCTCTGCGTCTGTCCCCAGGAACACACACAGTAACTTCGATAAATTTGCTACATGTATTAAATTTAGAACCTTGGTAGTATTGTCGCGTGCTTCATGTGTCGGGACAAACCCTACCTGGTCCAGATGAATCAGAGAAGGCAATCGTCGCTGTAGTCTAGTTGCTAAGATTTTTGCGAAAAAAATAAAATCTACGTTTAAGAGAGATATTGGTCTGTAACTTCCACATAGCGTGGGGTCTTTTCCCTCTTTAGGGATCCCCGTAATAAGGGCCTTAAGAGACTCCGCAGAAAATGGGCATCGATCACTCATTCCGTTATACATCCTCACCAGATATGGTCCTAATATCGGCAGGAGATGTTTATAATAATGGACTGTAAAGCCATCCGGGCCCGGTGCCTTCCCCGCCTTTGCCCCTCTCACTGCTTCCTGTACCTCTTCAAGTGTAATTGGAGTCTCCATTTCTTGTTGTGCTGTAGGCGTTAGACCGGGTAATCTGGACGTCTCCAGATAGCTGTCTATTCCTGCCTGTGTCGGGGGGTCTAGTTGTAAGTTATACAGGGAAGAATAGTATTCCCCAAATCTTTATGCAATTTGTTTAGGCATTGTGATCTTTTCCCCTTCCTCCCCCATAATTACTGGTACATAAATCATCGCCTGTTGTTCCTTCGGGGTTCTGGCCAATAGTTTGCCACACTTGTTACCAGATTCGTAAATATGTTTACGTCCAATTTGTATTGCTCTTTTTGCTTCGTTCATAAGTAATTCAGTAACCTGTCTGCGGGCAATCAAAAGGTCTTGTTCTACAACTAAAGTGGGGGCATGTTTGTGCTGTGACTCTAATTGGTGTATATTTCTCAGCAAAAGTGTTAACTTTGCCTCTCTCTCTCGCTTAATCCTATCCCCGTGCTTTATCAGTACTCCCCGCTACACCGCCTTATGGGCTTCCCAGATCACTCTGGGGGTACATTCTCTTACCATCTTTAGTATCATCTCCTCAGTCTCTAATCATCTCCTGTACCATGCCCACAGTCTATGACCATCATCTGTACTATGCCCATAAGAAAACTGGCGCCAAAACCGTCCCAGCCCTCTCCTCCTGAATGAGGACCTTCACATCCAGTCCAGTGTTCATCTGTCTCCACATCTTCCAGGCAGCTATGATTCTCCCATCACCACTGCTCTGCCTCTGGGCCATCTCCAGGACGAGATTACAGTTTCAACCAGAATATTTGACTCAAAGGTATTTAATTCCTTGCTGGGTATGCTGCATAATGCATATATTTACAGTTATTATTGTATAAAAACTGTTCACAAATACACTAGGTAAGTCTTCAATAACACAATATGCAAATCACAAGTACTTTCAGGGTTTTTTTGGCGGGGGGGGGGGATTTTTAATGTAATCATTTTTTTATTTTTTTTGATGTGATGGTGTGTGTGTTTGTGGGGGGGCATTGAAGGACCCAGCCTTGGGGCGGCAAAGGGAGGAAATCTGGGCCTGACAAGAGGGTTGAAAGGGTCCTGCTCATAAGAGCTTATAATCTAAAAACAGGATAGACTTCAATGTCCAGGCTCACTGCACAACAGATTTAGTCGAACACGGGCACATTCTCTCATCCCTAGTTTGCAGTTCGTGAACACAGTTTTAGTGCATTAATTTTGTTCATTGCGTTCTTAGGTAAGGCTTATTTTGGGATAATTTTTTATCGTAGGCTAAAGAAATATTTGAGTCACCTCTGCAAATTAAACCTTTCCTCTTCCTTTTGAATAATAAAAGTAAAGCCTCAGAGAAAATCTCTGATGGTTTGTGAAGGTTCTGCCTCGTGTTGATGTGTGCAGGGTGCAAATGAATTTAGTCTAAAATTGCCTTTCTCCTGGATTCTTAGATTGTGAGGGGTGCATTACATCACCCAGCTGTCCCCTATGAAGCCTTTTTATGTTTCATGTTACTGATGTCCTGGGACTTAGCAGTCTAGCCTCAACCTTCAGGCAAAGAACAGCTGGAAAAGACCAGAGTCTGGAGCCACAGCTCAAGATAATATATGTTGTTATTAAAATTAACTGCACTTTTAAGGTCAGACAATGTTAGCTGTATATGTTATGAGACTCAATATTTGCTTGGTAATAAAAAATATGCTGTATTGCATTTTTCTGCATTCTTATCTAGTGTCCAGCAGGCAGATGGCAGGACTGCTTGCTGATAGCTCTTGCAGAATTCTGTCATCTGTTTTTAAGACTTTTATTTGTTCAAACAATCTCGGATATTAAAGTGGAGTTCCACCCATTTAAAAGTCAGCAGCTACAAAAATCAGACACTCCCCTGTCCCACGGTCCAGCGATGAGGGCGCACAAAGTTTCGCTCCTCTCCCCCTCCTCTTTGCGGTGTCGGCATTGTTACTCTGGGCACCCGGCTGTGGCTTCTTTGTTTATAGCGCAAAAAATTAAAACCGCAGAGGTGATTAAATACCACCAAAAGAAAGCTCTATTTGTGGGAAAAAGGACATCAATTTTGTTTGGGTACAATGTCGCACGACTGCACAATTGTCGGTTAAAGTAATGCAGTGCCATGTTGCAAAAAATGGCCTGGTCAGGAAGGGGGTAAAACCTTCCGGTCCTTAAGTGGTTAAAGGAGAATTATACAAAGAAATTTTTAGACCCACTACTATCCCTTTTATACAGTAAAACCTTGGTTTGAGAGTAACTTGGTTTGCAAGCGTTTTGCAAGACAAGCAACATTTTTTAATACATTTTGACTTGATATACAAATGGCGTCATGTCACAACCGAGTATAAAAGAGAAGAGAGGCGCCTCTAAGTGTAGCTAAATGGTTACATTTAATGAAGGTACAACATTTAGCAACATATTGATACACTTAGAGGCGCCTCTCTTATCTTTTAGACTCTGTAGCTCCTGCTGGATTTTGCTTTTAATTCCCTTTGTGGATGGACATTTTATGGTTACACAACCTGTCACACTTATTGCTTTAATATACAAGAGTTTTGGATTACAAGCATGTCTCTGAAAGGAATTATGCTTGCAATCCAAGGCTTTTGGATGAAAGGTTTAGCACTGGGAAATACTAGTCGAAAGATAAATAGTGCATTTTGTATTCGACATGCTCACTGCTGAAAAATTTGTTAATTTTCATTTTATTTGTTTTTTTGTTTTTTTGTTTTCCGGGTCATTTGTTATGATCACAATGCGTAAATTTGAAAATTCGAAAAGAACATCGGAAAATTTGAAAGACTAACTAATGATAACTAACTATTAACTACTTCCCACCCGGCCACTGTACATATACGGCCGGGTGGGTGCTCTCTCCTTCTGAGTGGACGTTCCTGAACGTCCCTCAGAAGGAGGGGGATCGCGCGCGCGTGCGCGCCGCCAGCGGCACGTGCGCGCGCCCGCCGCGTTACCAAGGACCCGGTGCACGTGCCCGGCGGCCGCGATTGCTGCCGGGCACCCGCGATTGCCCGGGAACCGAGCAGGAAAGTGGATCTGTGTGTGTAACCCCCACAGTTAGAACACATTGAGGGAACATATTTAACCCCTTCCCGCCCCCTAGTGGTTAACCCCTTCCCTGCCAGTCACATTTATACAGTAATCAATGCATTTTTATAGCAGGGATCGCTGTATAAATGTGAATGGTACCAAAAATGTGTCAAAAGTGTCCGATGTGTCCGCCACAATATCGCAGTTACAATAAAAATCGCAGATCGCCGCCATTACTAATAAAAAAAATAAAAAAAAATTAAAAATGCTATAAAACTATCCCCTATTTTGTAGACGCTATAACTTTTGCGCAAACCAATCAATACGCGCTTATTGCGATTTTTTTTTATACCAAAAATATGTAGAAGAATACGTATCGGCCTAAACTGAGGAAAATTTTAATTGAAAAAAAAATGGGTATTTATTATAGCAAAAAGTAAAAAATATTGTGTTTTTTTTCCAAACTGGACGCTCTTCTTTTGTTTATAGCGCAAAAAATAAAAACCACAGAGGTGATTAAATACCACCAAAAGAAAGCTCTATTTGTGGGAAAAAAAGGACGCAAATTTTGTTTGGGAGCCACGTCGCACGACCGCGCAATTGTCATTCAAAGTGTGAGAGTGCTGAAAGCTGAAAAATGGCTTGGGCAGGAAGGGGGTTTTAGTGCCCAGTAGGGAGGTGGTTAAATTTTAGGTATTGGCATTTCCTTTCAAATTTGGCTGTTAGTGAACGTAACAAATTTATCCAAAGTTACAAACTATCCAAAATAACGAATGCTGCATCTAAACGAATGGAACGGAACGACTTAATAATAAATTATAATAATAAAAAGGTTTTATTATTATTATTTATTATTTTTAATTCGTTACGTTCCATTCGTTTAGATGCGGCATTCATTATTTCGGATAATTCGTAACTTCGGATAAATTCGTATTCGATACGTTCACTAATCACCAAATTTGAAAGGAATTTCCAATACCTATAAGTTAGTAATAGTTAAGTTATTGTTGGTTATTATTTCAGATATTCAAAATTTTTCCCAATTTTTCAATTTACGGATTAACAAATTTTTCCAAATATTCGAAAATTCGTTAAACGGGTTTTCATTAATTTGGATATTTCCAAATTAACGTATTTGTCGAAATTCATTAAACTAATTTGGAAACTAATTAAAAAACTAATTTGGAACGAAACTAATTGCACATGTCTATTTTAAATACAAGTATACAGATGAGGGTCACAGATGAGGAGGAAATAGAGACAGAGGAACTTTGTTCGAAAGTTGGGAGCTATGCCTGAAGGGATCCTTGAGACTGTGTGTGTTGCTGAAATCTCCCTCTGGTCCCAGAAGTCAGCATGTTGGGGGTGTGAGCTAAAGGAGACACTGGCTAGTGTCTTGAAGACTTGTTTCCTCTGACAAAGTCCACTGAGACTTTTCTCCTACAGAGGGACTTATTCTTCCATACAGGCCCTGTATGGTTCAGCAGATCACCTGCTTCCACAGTACTACAGAGATAGAGTTGTCCTCGCTTGTGAATAGTTAATTTGGAGTATCCTACTAATTCTCCTATCCAAGTTCTCCAAATAAAATATAAAAACAATTCCCCTAGACTGGTCATTGGAGACAACGAGCGGAAGAGTGTGTGCTGTGTTAAACACTGTGTAACTGGCTGCAGGACTATCGTCCTGGGAATCGGTGACAAGAAGACATGTGCAATTTGTTTAGTTCCGAATTAGTTTTTTAGTGAATTTTGACAAATTGGTTAATTCCCAAATTCCGAATTTTTCAATTTCTGAATTTTTCAATTTTTGGATTTTCGCATTTCCGAAATTTAGAATTTCCGAGTTTCCGAAAAAAGCAAAAAAAAAAAAAAACGAATGAAACGAAAGCGAAAAAAACTAAATTTTTCGGGAGTGCACATGTCTAGTGGGAAGTCCAGGGGGCGAGCATTTTAGTAGTTCCTGTGGGAGCAGTGCTACAGAGGGTTTGCTCAGTATTCCTTTGTGATATTTAACCACTTCCCTACCCAGCCATAGTCCAATGACGTCCACAGATGGGATCTCCCATCCTGGGTGGACGTCATATGACGTCCTGGCTTTGAAGGGGGATATCTGAATGATGCCTGCAGCTAGAGGCATCATTCAGATATCCTTTTAAAGTGCCGGCGATTCTGTGCACCATAAGAACGATCATAGTGGCGGTTCCGCCGCTTGATCGTTCTTATAGGCGGGAGGGGACATCCCCCCCCTCCCGCCGCCATCCGGTGCTTCTCCGGGCTCTCCCATGCGATCAGGGACCCGGAGCGAATCTTCCGGCGCCGTTGGTGGGTCACGTGACGAGTATAGAGATGACTGGTGACTAGATGGTCACCAGTCATCTCTATGATCGTCGGAGGCCCGGGCGCGATATGATGACGTCATGCCCGGGTCCTCAAATGTAAACAAAGCCGCCATGAATTTTTTTTCACTGATCTCATGCTTTCCAGCCTGGAGGAGAGATGTGGGGTCTTATTGACCCCGCATCTCTCAATAAAGAGGACCTGTCACACACATTCCTATTACAAGGGATGTTTACATTCCTTGTAATAGGAATAAAAGTGATCAAAAAAAAAGTAAAATAATTGTAAAAAATAAATAAGTAAAAAAAAAATAAAAAATAAAAAAAAAAAAATTAAAACGCCCCTGTCCCCGGTAGCTCGCGATCAGAAGCGAATGCACACGTAAGTCGCCCACATATGTAAACGCCGTTCAAACCACACATGTGAGGTATCGCCGTGTGCGTT
Source organism: Rana muscosa (assembly GCA_029206835.1). Lineage (NCBI taxonomy): Eukaryota > Metazoa > Chordata > Amphibia > Anura > Ranidae > Rana > Rana muscosa. The sequence continues at coordinate 267,200,309 of CM055123.1, read as the reverse complement.
AGAGCGCGTGCAACAATTCTAGCACTAGACCTCCTCTGTTATTCTAACCTGGTAACCTGTAAAAAAAAATTAAGCGTCGCCTATGGAGATTTTTAACCACTTAAGCCCCGGACCATTTGGTAGCTAAAGGACCAGAGGTGAATTCAGAATTTTGCACTGCGCTGCTTTAACTGTAAATTGTGCGGACATGCAATGTTGTACTGAAACGAAATTTGCGTCCTTTTCTTCCCACAAATAGAGCTTTCTTTTAATGGTATTTGATTGCCTCTGCGATTTTTCTTTTTTGCGAGATAAACGGAAAAAGACCGAAAATTTTGAAAAAAAATTATATTTTCTACTTTTTGTTATAAGGAAAATCGAATAAACTCAATTGTAGTCATACATTTAGGCCAAAATGTATTCAGCCACATGTCTTTAGTAAAAAAAATGTCAATAAGCGTATATTTATTAGTTTGCGCAAAAGTTATAGCGTCTACAAACTAGGGTACATTTTCTGGAATTTACACAGCTTTTAATTTATGACTGCCTATCTCATTTCTTGAGGTGCTAAAATGGGAGGGCAGTACAAAACCCCCCCAAATGACCCCATTTTGGAAAGTAGACACCCCAGGGAAATTGCTGAGAGGCATGTTGAGCCCATTGAATATTTTTTTTTTGTCCCAAGTGATTGAATAATGACAAAAAAAAAAAAATTACAAAAAGTTGTCACTAAATGATATATTGCTCACACATGCCATGGTTATATGTGGAATTGCACCCCAAAATACATTCTGCTGCTTCTCCTGAGTACGGGGATACCACATGTGTGGGACTTTTTAGGAGCCTAGCCGCATACGGGCCCCCGAAAACCAAGCACCGCCTTCAGGATTTCTAAGGGCGCAAATTTTTGATTTCACTCCTCACTACCTATCACAGTTTCGAAGGCCATAAAATGCCAAAATAGCACAAAACCCCCCTAAATGACCCCATTTTGGAAAGTAGACACCCCAAGCTATTTACTGAGAGGCATGATTAGTCCATGGAATATTTTATATTTTGCCACAAGTTGCAGGAATATGACAAACTTTATTTTTTTTGCACAAAGTTGTCACTAAATGATATATTGCTCACACATGCCAGGGGCATATGTGAAATTACACCCCAAAATACATTCTGCTGCTTCTCCTGAGTATGGGGATACCACATGTGTGGGACTTTTTGGGAGCCTAGTCGCGTGCGGGACCCCAAAAACCAAGCACCGCCTTCAAGGTTTCTAAGGGCATAAATTTTTGATTTCACTCCTCACTACCTATCACAGTTTTGAAGGCCATAAAATGCCAAGATAGCCCAAAACCCCCACAAATGACCCCATTTTGGAAAGTAGACACCCCAAGCTATTTGCTTAGAGGCATGTTGAGCCCATTGAATATTTTTTTTTTGTCCCAAATGATTGAATAATGACAAAAAGAAAAAAAAAAGAAAAAATGTACAAAAAGTTGTCACTAAATGATATATTGCTCACACATGCCATGGTTATATGTGGAATTGCACCCCAAAATACATTCTGCTGCTTCTCCTGAGTACAGGGATACCACATGTGTGGGACTTTTTGGGAGCCTAGCCGGGTACGGGGCCCCAAAAACCAAGCACCGCCTTCAGGCTTTCTAAGGGCGTAAATTTTTGATTTCACTCCTCACTACCTATCACAGTTTTGAAGGCCATAAAATGCCAAGATAGCCCAAAACCCCCACAAATGACCCCATTTTGGAAAGTAGACACCCCAAGCTATTTGCCGAGAGGCATGGTGAGTATTTTACAGCTCTCATTTGTTTTTGAAAATGAAGAAAGACATTTTTTTTTTTTTTCTTTTTTCAATTTTTAAAACTTTGTGACAAAAAGCGAGATCTGCAAAATACTCAACATACCTCTCAGCAAATAGCTTGGGGTGTCTACTTTCCAAAATGGGGTCATTTGGGGGGGTTTTGTGCCATCTGGGCATTCCATGGCCTCCGAAACTGTGATAGGCAGTGAGGAGTAAAATCAAAAATTTACACCCATAGAAATCCTGAAGGCGGTGCTTGGTTTTCGGGGTCCTGTACGCGGCTAGGCTCCCAAAATGTCTCACACATGTGGTATCCCCGTACTCAGGAGAAGCAACAGAATGTATTTTGGGGTGCAATTCCACATATAACCATGGCATGTTTGAGCAATATATAATTTAGTGACAACTTTTTGTAAATTTTTAATTTTTTTTTATTTTTGTCATTATTCAATCACTTGGGACAAAAAAAAAATATTCAATGGGCTCAACATGCCTCTCAGCAAATAGCTTGAGGTGTCTACTTTCCAAAATGGGGTCATTTGGGGGGGGTTTTGAACTGTCCTGGCATTATATGCACAACATTAGGAATCTTATGTCACACATCATCCACTCTTCTAACCACTTGAAGACAAAGCCCTTTCTGACACTTTTTGTTTACATGAAAACATTTTTTTTTTTGCAAGAAAATTATGTTGAACCCCCAAACATTATATATATTTTTAAAGCAAAGGCCCTACAGATTAAAATAGTGGGTGTTGCATTTTTTTTTCCACACAGTATTTGCGCAGCGATTTTTCAAACGCATTTTTTGGGGGAAAAACACACTTTTTTTATTTTTAATGCACTAAAAAACACTATATTGCCCAAATGTTTGATGAAATAAAAAAGATGATCTTAGGCCGAGTACATGGATACCAAACACAACATGCTTTAAAATTGCGCACAAACGCGCAGCGGCGAGAAACTACATTCATTTTTAAAAGCATTTAAAAGCCTTTACAGGTTACCACGTTGGATTTACAGAGGAGGTCTACTACTAAAATTACTGCCCCCGATCTGACCTTCGCGGTGATACCTCACATGCATGATGCAATTGCTATTTACATATGACGCTAGACCGACGCTTTTTTTTTTTTTTTTTTTTTTTTTTTTTATTATTTATTTTGCTTTTTTATTTTATTTTTAAATTGTTCCTTCCATATTTTTTTTTTTTTTTTTATTGTTATCTCAGGGAATGTAAATATCCCCTATGATAGCAATAAGTAGTGACAGGTACTCTTTTTTTGAAAAAAAATGGGGGGTTAGACCCTAGATCTTTCCTCTGCCCTCAAAGCATCTGACCACACCAAGAACGGTGTGATAAAATGCTTTCCCAATTTCCCAATGGCGCTGTTTATATCCGGGGGGTGGCATTCCCTCCCACTGCTTATAAAAGCAGTCCAGAGGCTAATTAGCCACTAGGATTGCTTTTACATGAAAGCCGGCCGCTGGCTGAAAAGAATGATACCCGCAGGCATCAATCTGGTATAACCATTCAAAGTCCAGCAACATACCAGTACGTTGCTGGTCCTTGTTGGACATGTATTGTAATCTTTTTTTTCATGCAGCCTGTTGGCTGAACGAAAAAAAGAGATTGATCGGTGGGTATGCTCACCATTAGAATACCTCCCTTCATCCACCCACTTCTAATGATGGGCATATATGCCGAAGCATGGGGGCATCCTCCCGCAAAAAAGTTATGCCGCGTACACACGGTCGGACTTTTCCACGGGCAAGCCTTTGTCGAAATTTCGGCCGTATGTACGCGGCATAAAAGGTTATGCCGCGTACACACGGTCGAACTTTTCCACGGGCAAGCCTCCGTCGGAATTTCGACCGTATATACGCGGCATTAGGAGCAAAATCGCTCCTCCGCCCCTGCTGCCCCCATGCTTCGGCATATATGCTCTTTTTTTAACTGCGGTGGTGAAATCACCTCCTACAGCGTTGGAGTCACGGCTTTATGTATCGTGGGAGCAAACGCTGTTGCTGTCAAGATAAATAAATCCGCGATGCAACTGAATGGCGTACCTGCTAAGCAAATGATGGTTAACATTAAAACAAAGTAACATTACAGTACAACAGTAAGACCTTACCATACCATACCTGCAAAGCAAATACCAAAACAAAACCTAGTAAAAAATAAAACATTTTTTTAACGCAACCTGTGCCTAAAATATATATATGCCGAAGCATGGGGGCATCCTCCCGCAAAAAAGTTATGCCGCGTACACACGGTCAAACTTTTCCACGGGCAAGCCTCCGTCAGAATTTTGACCGTATATACGCGGCATTAGGAGCAAAATCGCTCCTCCGCCCCTGCTGCCCCCATGCTTCGGCATATATGCTCTTTTTTTTTAACTGTGGTGGTGAAATCACCTCCTACAGCGTTGGAGTCACGGCTTTATGTATCGTGGGAGCAAACGCTGTTGCTGTCAAGATAAATAAATCCGCGATGCAACTGAATGGCGTACCTGCTAAGCAAATGATGGTTAACATTAAAACAAAGTAACATTACAGTACAACAGTAAGACCTTACCATACCATACCTGCAAAGCAAATACCAAAACAAAACCTAGTAAAAAATAAAACATTTTTTTAACGCAACCTGTGCCTAAAATATATATATGCCGAAGCATGGGGGCATCCTCCCGCAAAAAAGTTATGCCGCGTACACACGGTCGAACTTTTCCACGGGCAAGCCTCCGTCAGAATTTTGACCGTATATACGCGGCATTAGGAGCAAAATCGCTCCTCCGCCCCTGCTGCCCCCATGCTTCGGCATATATGCTCTTTTTTTTTAACTGTGGTGGTGAAATCACCTCCTACAGCACTGGAGTCACGGCTTTATGTATCGTGGGAGCAAACGCTGTTGCTGTCAAGATAAATAATTCCGCGCTGCAGTTGAATGGCGCACCTGAAAACAAAAAATTACATACCTGAAAAGCAAGCATGATAAAACATTGCAGAATGGAATATAGTAAAAAAGAGCAGAACAATAGAGAGAAAATAGAGAGAGAGAGAGAACAATAAAACTACAACTATTTTTGTTTTTTTTATTTTATATTTTTTTTGTGTTTTTGTTTTTTACGTTTTTTTTTTCTTTTTTACACTTTTTTTTTAAACTTTACAACTGTAATGGTTCGGGTCTCTCAAAATGTAATGGCATCTTGGGAGACCCTGTGTAAGTGTGTCCTAGTCTGTGAAATGCTGTACCCTACGCTAAAACTTCACTTTTGAGTGGTAGCGTTCAAAACATTCACCAACGCAAAGACCAGGTTTGTCAGGACAGAGTGGACAATAATAACGGGTGTCACGCCTAAATCTGCGCTTGCTACAGACACGACATCTTTTTTGGGGGGTTCGTTGGGTAGGGGTACTCGGGAGGAGATGCGTATAATGCCTCTCATGCAGCCGGCTTACTGCATTTGGTAGGGGATGGTGAGGTGCAGAACCGCCTGGATACAGGAGTTCTGTGACTATCTCATTCTGGAATTTTAGAAGAGATAAAGTCCCGCCTGAAGCTCTGTATAGCACATGAGCGTTCAGCAAAGCCAATTGGAATAAGGATAGAGACACTTTTTTGTACCAGCGTCTCGCCTTACGGTCAATTAGATACGGCGCCATCAACTGGTCGTTGAGGTCCACCCCTCCCATATTTTTGTTATATTCGTGGACACAGAGGGGTTTCTCCACAACACCAGTCGCCGTACGAATTTGGACTGTTGTGTCTGCATGAAGGGAGGTAAGAAGGAAAACATTCTTATTGTCCCTCCACTTCATAGCGAGCAAGTTATTACACTTTACGCAGGCTCTCTCCCCCAGCCTAAGACGGGCATCTACAAGCCGCTGGGGAAAGCCCCGGCGATTAGGTTGCATGGTGCCACATGCTCCAATCTGATGATCAAACAAGTGACTAAACAGTGGCACGCTCGTGTAATAATTGTCCACATACAAGTGGTACCCCTTTCCGAATAAGGGTGACACCAAGTTCCACACTATCTTGCCAGCGCTCCCTATGTAATCCGGGCAGTTGACCGGCTCAACCTGACTGTCTTTTCCCTCATAAACCATAAAGCTCCATACATAGCCTGTTGCCCTGTCACAGCACTTATAGAGCTTGACCCCGTATCTGGCACGCTTGCTGGGAAGGTACTGCTTGAAAGCCAAGCGGCCAGAAAATGTAATCAGGGACTCATCAACGCAGACCACTTGATCGGGAATAAACAAGGCTGCAAAACGTTAGTTGAAGTGGTTTATGAGGGGCCAAATTTTATAGAGCCGGTCAAAGTTCATTGTTGTTGAAGTGCATGAACCGCAAAATCTGCTCGTATCGTTTCCTGGGCATGGAGGCAGAGAACACGGGCATGTGGTCAATTGGGTGCGTGGACCAATAAGCACGCAATGACGGGAATTTATGTGTGCCCATGTTGAGGGAAAGGCCCAGAAAGGTCTTAAATTCGGAAACCGTAATTGGTTTCCAATCTTTGGCAATGGAAGGCAACTGGGGATTAGCGGCGATGAATTGACCAGCATATAAATTACTCTGGTCCACAATAGATCTATAGAGATCTTCCGTGAAAAACAGCGAATAATCGATTGGCATAAAATCAGCTGTTTCCACCTGAATACCGGGTTGGGCAGTGAATGGGGGAAGTACGGGTTCTGCAGAAGTGGTGGGGACCCAATCAGGATAGGCGAATTCTGCAGGAAGCTTACTATGGGCACGACGGGCCTGCCTTTGTCTTCTTATTGGTGGCAGCGGGACACTACTTGTGCTTGCCACCTCGCCAGCTTGAACTGCACTTATGGGACTCGCCACGTCACCACGTGATACTGCAGTGCTGGATGTACGCCCAGGCTGTACTAGGCCGCTGGTGCTTGCCAATTCACCAGAAGGAATAGCGGCGCTAGTACTCCTCTGCTCCATGATACGAGAGCCCTGCGGTTCTTGCTCCTCAACAACCTCAGAAGATCGGGATCGGGTACGCCTGACCTTAGCAGGGACCTCAACTTCGTCATCAGAGCTATCTGATGTGGGGCCGCTGACGTCACTGTCTTCTACGGGAAGATATTCTGAGCCTGAATCTGACAGATACGTGACCTCCTCTTCACTATCTGTCATGCTCAGAATCTCGTAGGCCTCTTTACTAGTGTACCTTCGACTTGCCATTTTGGGCTCTAAATTTAGGGGTACACTAGTAAGATTCACAGGAAAAAAAAGCACCCGACTGTCGTCAGCAAATATATCAAACGCTACAAAAAAAACTGTTAGCGGTCGCAGGGATCAGGACTGTCTCTGCGAACGCTGCAGTTATGTGTTTTGTGTTTGGTAAGTGACAGTGATCGATCGATACTGCACTTGGGTGGGCTGGGCTGGGCGGAGGGGCTAAACGCAGGTGCTAGCAGGTATCTGGGCTGATCCCTCTAACACTGCGTTTTTGGGAACCCTAAACCGCTGGGGACGCTAGTATAGATCTGATCAGATACTATACCACTAAGGGAGGTGTATGCTTTGCGCATGGGTGTTAGCGTTACTGGCACTAACCTAACGCTGCCTGGGGCGACGCAGACCCTCTCTGGCGCTAAAACCTAATTGATCTCACCCGCCGGGCGATCAGGGGGTTAAACCTTTATTGGGTTATATACGGCGGGTGCCCTGATGCTATAAAAAGCAAACTAACCAGCCAGCGTCACCCGTAACCTTTATATGGTGATCACTGGTGAAAGGGTTAACTAGGGGCAATCAGGGGGTTAAAACCTTTATTAGGTTAAATATGGGGGTAACCGACGCTATATAAAAACCTGACGGGTTACCTAAATAACTAACTGGGTAACCAGTGTCACCAGTGACGCTTATACGGTGATCACTGGTGAAAGGGTTAACTCTAGGGGCAATCAGGGGGTTAAAATAATATATGGGGTATCTGACGCTAATAAAAACCTGCGGCGAACGTAAAAATAATTAACTGGCTATCTAGGGCACCACCGGCACTAAATACAGCGATCGAAAATACGACGCTAGCGTTAGGGGGTGAAAGGGTTACCTGGGGGGCGATCAAGGGGTTAAACATTTATTAGGGGGGGTTAGGGGGCTACCCTGGACCTAAAGGGGCCTAATCCTAACTGCCCTGCAACTTTTTACTATCACAGATGACACTAAAAGCAGTGATCAGTAAAATAAATGTTCACTGCAATCAGTGACACTGTGATTGAGGGCTGGGGGGTGATCTGGGGGTGACTGGGGGGTGAAATGAGTGCCTAATGTGTACCTACGTGTCAGTGGACTGTTGGTGCACTAACCTGCTTCCTCTCTCCTCGGTGCCGGAATCGAAAAGACCGCCGCAATGGAGATGACATCACTTCCTCCTGCCTGTGTTTACATCACATGGCAGAGGAAGCATTTTCATTGGCCGGGAGCGATCGCGAGGGGGTGGCCGAAATCGAATGGTCACCCCCTCTTCTCCGAACGCTCACTGTATAGGAGGGGTTCCGATCGGACCCCCCAACTGTACAAAGGCGATCACGTATGCTCTACGTGATTGTGCCTGTCGGTGCCATTCTGCCGACGTATATATACAGTGAGCGGTCGTTAAGTGGTTAAGTACCGAAGTTTGGTGCCATTCCATGAGTGTGCGCAATTTTAAAGCGTGACATGTTAGGTATCTATTTACTCGGCTTAACATCATCTTTCATATTTTCCCAAAAAATTGGGCTAACTTTACTGTTTTGTTATTTTTTAATTCATGAAACCATTTTTTTTTTTTTAAAAAGGCGTTTGAAAAATTATTGCGCAAATATCGTGCAAGAAAAAAAGTTGCAATGACCGTCATTTTATTCCCTAGGGTGTCTGCTAAAAAATACCATATATGATGTTTCGGGGTTCTGAGTAATTTTCGAGCAAAAGAATGATGATTTGTACATGTAGGAGAGAAGTGGTAGCATAGGCCCGGTATTGAAGTGGTACAAAAAGCCCTGTATGGAAGTGGTTAAAGTGGTTGTAAACGATCACCCTGTAAAACAACCCTTTCAGTATAAAATAGAAATGAAAGATATAGATATAAAGATAGATAGATATAAAGAAAGATTTATAAATACCTTTTTTTCCCTTTTGTTATAAGTGATCACTTTCCCTCTGTTCTCAGCTGCAAAAAGGATAGGCTGTGCAGGGAGGTGCGTATCAGGAAAAGATTAATCATTGGAGGAGAGCACATTGAGTTCCCAGCATAGCTAGAGAACTGACCATGCTGTGCTCTCCTGCTTAGTGTGGTCAGTTTTTAATAGGAAAGCAGAGGGACTGGCAGGAACACCAGGGATTTCACACAAAGGAAGCAATACAAAGAGAACAGGATACGTTCTCATACAAGTACATGGTACAGCAGGCACATGTCAGAAATATAAAGTGTTCAGGAAACAAAGGCTTTAATCTTCTGTTCTGGTGTTTTGTTCTAGAGGTCTTTCAAAAGAAAAGAAAATGCAGATCTCTTATGGAAAACATAGCATAGCTTTCATGTTTTAGATATACTGACCGCTCCTCGGAAGGCATGTGGAAGTAAGCCAATATATTTGTGATATTTTGGAAGATGTAGGTGTTACATTTTCTGTGATTACTGGCAGTTTATTTGGAACGTGCTGCTATTTCTGAAGAGTTGTTATTCCCTAAAAAGATCATTTTGGCCCATCTTTGTCAGTTAATTTTCACTCAATTTAAACAGTAATGTATCTTGTGCCTGGACGTAAGAGGACATCATTATGCGTGTAGCAGGATGATATCGCACACAGTGCAGCAACTAAAGAGAACTCATTCCTCATCCAATGCCAGGCGGTGTCGGGGTTTTATTGATGGATAGGCATAAAAGACTACAGTATCTCACAAAAGTGAGTACACCCCTCACATTTTTGTAAATATTTTATTCTATCTTTTCATGTGACAACACTGAAGAAATGACACTTTTCTACAATGTAAAGTAGTGAGTGTACAGCTTGTATAACAGTGTACGTTTGCCCACTGACAAAGAAATGATCAGTCTATAATTTTATTGGTAGGTTTATTTTAATAGCAACAAAATCCAGAAAAAAAATGCATTGATAAATTGATTTGCATTTGATTTGCAATCAGCAGGAGATCAAATATTGTTTCCCCGCACTGTATGTCCTTAAAACACAATGTAAACATTATTTAGATAGACGAGTTAGTCAGTTATTGTGAAATTAACCAACACATACCAAAGCTGCTAAATTTGACTTGGACATCTCAGTTTCAATGAACTCTGGTCATGAAAGGGTGGCTCAAAATTAGGAAATGGCTACACGGTGTAAATGGACCATGTTGCCATATACAGTATCCCACAAACGTGAGTACACCCCTCACATTTTTGTAAATATTTTATTATATCTTTTCAAGTGAAAACACTGAAGAAATTACACTTTGGTACAATGTAAAGTAGTGAGTGTACAGCTTGTATAACAGTGTAAATTTGTTGTCCTCTCAAAAGAACGCAACACACAGCCATTAATGTCTAAACCGCTGGCAGCAAAAGTGAGTACACCCCTAAGTGAAAATGTCCAAATTACTTGCAGCGTTTCTTTTTCGTACATCACGGGACACAGAGCGACATAGTCATTACTAATGGGTTATATAGATACCGTCAGGTGCTGGCACTGGCAACTTCCAAAACCGGAAGTACCCTCCCCTATATAAGCCCCTCCCATCCGGGAGCACCTCAGTTTTTTGCCAGTGTCTAAGGTGTTGGCCAAGAAGAAACATGTGTTTTTCACTGAGCTTGCGTACAGGTTCTTTTGGGCCTCAGTAAGCTATTCCGGATCCGACCAAAAAAGCTTCATAGCTAAACGGTCGGTACCCGGGCCTTGCAAAGAAGAGCAAGGTTTTGCCTGTAATGCTTCTCTTAGGAGAGCTGGACCCTGGGATCCAGAGCTCTGGTCATACCCACGACCAAGATGTTTTCTGTGCAGGGTGCTATACAGGTCCAGGGGAGTGGAATCCTTGGGAACCCGGTCCCTGAAGGTTTGATTACAATGCCTGCCGTGATAGGTGAAGTTTGGGCTTTTGTGGACCAAACAAAGTCCTGCAGCGGGGAACAGGTAAGTGGGGGCCCCCAGGAACTTGGTTCTATTGGGGGACCCCCAAGCCTAATTTGTCTTTCTGTCTGTTACCTAATGGTATTCCCGCAAGATTCTGTGCATGCCTGTAACTGCTAAAAAAATGTAATAATTTTTAATGGTGGTCAAGAAAAAAAAAAAAAAAAAAAAATTTTTTTTTTATATATATATTTAATATATTAGACTGCGGTACCTGTGTTTGTCCACTAGAGGCCGCTGTGGAATGTTTTCTTGTCATGTGGACTAGTTTCTTCTCAGCAGAGCAAAGTCCAGGCAGTTGGTGAGTTCTCTTATAGGAAACTGCTTCCTCTGCCATGTTGCAGTGCTCGTCCATCCCCCGGCCTGCGGCAAAGAGGGGCCCTGGCTCCTGTCCCTTTGTTTCCATTTTTGAAATTAGCGCCGAAGGCGCACGTGGCCGCGCGCGCGCGTGCACGCGCCTCTATATATAGAGGTGAGCCGGAAAAGGGGGCGGAGCCTGGGGGATGACGCTCTGTGCGCGCCGCAGCGCTTCTGCGCATGTGCGGCCGTCCCAGCAGGTTTAAAAACCACAATATTGTAGTAAGCTGGCTATGAAGTACAGAGACAGAGCTGGCAACATTTAAAGGCATACAGCAAGCGGTTGATACAGGCATCCCCTAGAAAGGCACATTAGTAGACACCAACTGTTTCTTATAGCAGCATTTATGCTAGACTATTATCAGTAACTGGTGTATTTCGGCTGGAATACCTCAGCTTTGTGGCTTAGGAATATGCCGTCTAAAAACTCCGGGACTAGAATTCCAGGAGGAATAGGGGGTCTCCATCGGGCTCTGAGGATCTTGGGCATGCTTTGGCTGCACCAGTCTCCCCTGAAGAATCAGAGGTTAGTGACCGTAGGGCACCCCCAGGAGTACCTGGTACTGTGGCTGTCCTCAGTTCACCTGCTCCTGTGTATGTAACAGAGGAGGTTTTTTCCTCAGCTCTGGGAGGACTGGAAGAGAGATTGTCAGCATTGATCGCTGCTTCCCTGTCACAGGAGAAAAGCGCTCGATCTCCGTCTCCTCCCTCAGAGTGCCTGTTAACAGAGCAACAGTCCCATACAGAGGTCGACCTACCTGAGGGGGATCAGGATGAGGTCGATTCGGTTGCAGAGGAATCAACAGTGGAAGAGCCGTTCTCAGCATCACATGCTGAAAGGTTATGGGTTCAGTCCCTGACTAATATGGTCCGATCAGCATTTAAAATGCCACTTGCGGAGCCATCCTCCACTTCTGTCTCCTCGTTGGGGTCGCTAAAAGCTCCCCAGACTGTTTGTTCCTTTCCGATCCATCCTTTACTGGAGGGGCTCATTTACCAGGATTGGGAGCATCCTGACAAAATATTTACTCCTCCCAAGAGATTTCCGGTGGTCTATCCTATGGAGGATAAGTTCATCAGAAAATGGAGGGTCCCTACAGTGGACGCAGCCATCTCTTGTGTGAATAAATCACTGACATGTCTGGTGGAAAATGTCCAAATGTTCAAGGACCCAATAGATAAAAAATTGGAGTCCTTATTGAAATCTGCTTTTTCTACAGCAGGATTGGTGACACAACCAGCAGTGGCAGCTATTGGGGTCTGCCAAGCAGTGAAGGATCAGTTGAAACAGGTCTTAAGGGACTTGCCAGATCAGCAGGCTCTTGCCCTAGCTGATCTACCTAGAGCCTTATGCTTTGCGGTGGACGCTATAAAGGATTCAATCCATCAGGCCTCCCGCCTTACGCTGTCTGTAGTACATATGCGCAGGCTTCTATGGCTCAAAAACTGGTCTGCTGAAGCTCCCTGTAAAAAATTGCTGGTCAGCTTCCCATTTCATGGGGAGCGCTTATTCGGGGAAGACCTGGACAAGTATATCCAGAGAATTTCCAGCGGTAAAAGTACACTTTTGCCGGTTAAAAATAGAGTTAGAGGTCCCTCTTTTAAGAGGCCGGCTTCTCCAGTCCCTAGGGCATCGGCTGTGAAACAGTTCCGACGGCCTCCTCGGTCAAATCCCGGAGGTAGAAATCAGGGACAGTTGCAGGGTAACAAGAAGCCCTGGAGCAGGAGAGGTACAAAACCTCCCCCAAAGTCAAATGCATGAAGGGTTGCCCCCACCCAATCGGGTGGGGGGAAGACTTCAGTTGTTCACAGAGACCTGGCGGGACACGATCCGAGACAGATGGGTGCTCTCCGCAGTAAATCTGGGATACAAATTGGGGTTAAAAAACTCCCCTTCTTCCCGCTTTATAAGGTCAAACGTGCCAAGGGATCCCCAGAAGAGAGGATCCCTCCTGTTGGCACTAGAACAATTATTGCTACAAGCAGTAATTATAGAGGTTCCCCTGGAAGAGTGGGGGTTCGGGTTTTACTCAAACCTCTTTACAGTTCCGAAGCCAAACGGGGACGTGAGGCCCATACTAAATCTAAAAGGGCTAAACAAATTCCTGCATATCAGGACTTTCCGGATGGAGTCGATCCGATCGGTAGCCACTGCCCTACAAGGGGAGGAATGGTTAGCCTCGATCGACATCAAGGATGCTTATTTGCACATTCCCATCTTTCCAGCCCACCAAAAATTTCTACGCTTTGCGGTAGAAGGCCGCCATTTTCAGTTCAGAGCCTTACCCTTCGGTCTGGCCACAGCACCAAGAGTGTTCACAAAAATTTTGGCCCCGTTATTGGCCAATCTAAGAACACGAGGTGTAACGATAATGGCATATCTAGACGACTTGTTGCTGATAGACCACTCAGTGGAAAAACTAGAAGTGGTTGTTCACGAGACAATCAAGTATCTGGAATATCACGGTTGGATTATCAACCGAGACAAGTCAGCCCTAAAACCAGTCAAAAGTCTGGAATACTTGGGGCTAAGGCTAGATTCAGACCAGAGAAAAATTTTCTTGCCTCAAGAAAAGGGGTCGTCTTTGAGAGATTTGATCCACTTAGTGGGCTCAAAAAGACAGCCATCCATACTCCTGTGCATGAGGCTGCTGGGAAAGATGGTGGCATCATTCGAAGCAGTACCCTACGGTCAATTCCATTCAAGGAAGTTGCAAAGGGCCATACTGTCAGCCTGGAACAAAAAAGTTCAGGCTCTGGACTTACCAATGTCCTTGTCCCCTTCCGTTCGCAGGAGCCTCCGCTGGTGGTTGGTTCCCCAGAATCTGGAAAGAGGGAAATCCTTCAGTCCGATTTCCTGGAAGGTGGTCACTACAGATGCCAGCCTTGTAGGCTGGGGAGCAGTACTGGAGCAATGGTCTCTCCAGGGCAAGTGGTCAGAAGCAGAAAAGGCCCTGCCCATCAATCTCTTAGAGATACGAGCAGCCCGGTATGCCCTAGTAGCATGGACATCCAAACTCCAAAGGTCCCCTGTCAGAGTTCAATCAGACAATGCCACAGCAGTGGCATATATCAATCGTCAGGGGGGCACCAGGAGTCGTGCAGCCCAAAGGGAAGTAAATTACATCCTGAGATGGGCAGAAAAATATGTCCCAGCCATATCTGCGGTATTCATTCCAGGAGTGGAGAATTGGAAGGCGGACTTTCTAAGTCGCCAACAATTATGCCCAGGGGAATGGTCCCTTCATCCCGAGGTTTTCCGGACAATATGTCAGCGGTGGGGAACACCGGATGTAGATCTGCTAGCATCCAGATTCAACACAAAAGTGGACAGGTTTGTCTCTTGGACAAGGGATCCCCTAGCTTGCGGCTCGGATGCCCTAGTGTTCCCTTGGGATCAGTTCAAGCTGATATATGCATTCCCACCGCCACAATTGTTACCTCGATTACTCCGCAGAATCAGGGTAGAAAAGAAACCAGTGATTCTGGTGGCTCCAGCGTGGCCCCGAAGAGCATGGTACGCGGAGATTGTAAAAATGTCTGTGGGGAGTCCTTGGACCCTCCCACATCGTCCGGACCTGCTTTCGCAGGGACCGATATACCACCCTTCCTTACCAGCCCTAGGTTTGACGGCCTGGCTATTGAAGCCCACATTCTAAAAAAGAGAGGGCTCTCTAATGCTGTGGTGTCTACCATGATCAATGCCAGGAAACGGGTATCCAGGCAGATCTACTATAGAATCTGGAAGGCGTACATCGCCTGGTGTGAGGCCAGAAAATGGCATCCACGTAAATACGTAATAGGTAGGATTCTGGACTTCCTACAATGGGCTGTAGATAGGAAGCTTGCCTTGAGTACTATCAAGGGTCAGATTTCGGCCTTGTCAATATTTTTTCAAAGGCCCTTGGCTTCGCATTCACTAGTCAAAGCCTTTATACAAGGAGTGATGCGTATTAGTCCTCCGGTTAATATTCCCATATGTCCATGGGATCTAAACTTGGTTCTGTCAGTTCTACAGAAACAACCATTTGAACCATTACAGCATATTTCCTTGGTGCTTCTCACCAGGAAATTGATTTTTCTAGTAGCCATTTGTTCGGCTAAAAGAGTGTCGGAATTAGCAGCTATGTCCTGTAAGGAGCCATATCTGGTTATCCATAAGGACAGAGTAGTGTTACGTCCTCATCCAGCCTTTCTTCCTAAGGTGGTATCGAGGTTTCATTTGAACCAAGATGTGGTTCTTCCTTCTTTTTTCCCCAAGCCTACTTCGGTAGAGGAAAAGTTATTGCATTCTTTGGATGTAGTAAGAGCAGTTAAAGCTTATCTAAAAGCCACTGCTCAGATTCGCAGAACGGATACTTTGTTTATTCTGCCGGAAGGCCCCAGAAGGGGTCAGGCAGCGTCAAAATCTACTTTAGCCAAGTGGATTCGACAGGTCATAATACAAGCCTATGGCTTGAGAAGTAGACCGCCTCCGTTCAAAGTTAGGGCGCACTCCACGAGAGCAGTTGGAACTTCATGGGCAGTGCATCACCAGGCCTCCCTGGCTCAAATCTGTAAGGCCGCAACATGGTCTTCAGTACACACGTTTACTAGGTTCTACCAGGTGGACGTTAGAAGTCAGGAGGATGTCGCCTTTGGGCGCAGTGTGTTGCAGGCCGCAAAAGATCCTCATGTCTGATAGCGCTCAGCTTATATATGGTGTATCCCCCCCCTCATTTGGCATTGCTTTAGGACATCCCATTAGTAATGACTATGTCGCTCTGTGTCCCGTGATGTACGAAAAAGAAAATAGGATTTTTATAACAGCTTACCTGTAAAATCCTTTTCTTGGAGTACATCACGGGACACAGAGCTCCCACCCCTCTTTGGGGACACTTATTGCTTTGCTACAAAACTGAGGTGCTCCCGGATGGGAGGGGCTTATATAGGGGAGGGTACTTCCGGTTTTGGAAGTTGCCAGTGCCAGCACCTGACGGTATCTATATAACCCATTAGTAATGACTATGTCGCTCTGTGTCCCGTGATGTACTCCAAGAAAAGGATTTTACAGGTAAGCTGTTATAAAAATCCTATTATTTCCTTTCTATAACCTTTTTTATTTACTTAAAATGTACCTTTGAACTTGTTAACATATTTAACTTAGTCACTCGCCTAGCTCGGCCCCTTCTTTTCTTGTACGCAAGTCATAGCCCCCTCCTCTTTTGGGAGGGTCTATAAACTGTCTGTGCTGGCTTAAAGGAATTGTAAAACTTAAAGCCCTGTACACACGATCGGTTTTACCGATGAAAACAGTCCGATGGACTGATCGTGAAAATGTCCATATTGGGCCCAATGTGTCAATATTTTGTGTGGTCACCATTATTTTCCAGAACTGCCTTAACCCTCTTGGGCATGGAGTTCACCAGAGCTTCACAGGTTGTCACTGGAGTCCTCTTCCACCCCTCCATGATGTTATCACAGAGCTGGTAGATGTTAGAGATCTTGTGCTCCTCCACCTTCCGTTTTGAGGACGCCCCACAGATGCTCAATAGGGTTTAGGTCTGGAGACATGCTTGACCAGTCCATCACCTTTACCTTCAGCTTCTTTAGCAAGGCAGTGGTCATCTTGGAGGTGTATTTGGGGTTGTTATCATGTTGGAATACTGCCCTTGCGGCCCAGTCTCTGAAGGGAGGGGATCATGCTCTGCTTCAGTATGTCACAGTACATGTTGGCATTCATGGTTCCCTCAATATACTGTAGCTCCCCAGTGCCGGCAGCCCCAGACCATGACACTCCCACCACCATGGTTGACTGTAGGCAAGACACACTTGTCTTTGTACTCCTCGCCTAGTTGCCGCCACACACGCTTGACACGGTCTGAACCAAATAAGTTTATCTTGGTCTCATCAGACCTGAGGACATGGTTCCAGTAATCCATGTCCTTAGTCTGCTTGTCTTCAGCAAACTGTTTGCGGGCTTTCTTGTGCATCATCTTTAGAAGAGGCTTCCTTCTGTGATGACAGCCATGCAGACCAGTTTGATGCAATGTGCAGTGTATGGTCTGAGCACTGACAGGCTGACCCCCCCACCCCTTCAACCTCTTCAGTAATGCTGGCAGCACTCATACGTCTATTTCCCAAAGACAACCTTTGGATATGACGCTGAGCAGGTGCACTCATCTTCTTTGGTCAACCATGGCGAGGTCTGTTTTGATTGCAACCTGTCCTGTTAAACCACTTGGCCACCATGCTGCAGCTCAGTTTCAGGGTCTTGGCAATCTTCTTATAGCCTAGGTCATCTTTATGTAGAGCAGCAATTCTTTTTTTTTCAGATCCTCAGAGAGTTCTTAGCCATGAGGTACCAGGTTGAACTTCCAGTGACCAGTAAGAGAGTGAGAGCGATAACACCAAATGTAAAACACCTGCTCCCCATTCACACCTGAGACCTTGTAACACAAATGAGTCCCATGACACCGGGGAGGGAAAATGGCTAATTGGACCCAATTTGGACATTTTCACTTAGGGGTGTACTCACTTTTGTTGCCAGCAGTTTAGACATTAATGGCTGTGTGTTGAGTTCTTTTGAGGGGACAGCAAATTTACACTGTTATACAAGCTGTACACTCACTACTTTACATTGTAGCAAAGTGTAATTTCTTTAGAGTTGTTACATGAAAAGATATAATAAAATATTTACAAAAATGTGAGGGGTGTACTCACGTTTGTGGGATACTGTATATGGCAACATGGTCCATTTACACTGTGTAGCCATTCCGTAATTCTGAGCCACCCTTTCATGAACAGAGTTCATTGAAATTGAGATGTCCAAGTCAAATTTAGCAGCTTTGGTATGTGTTGGTTAATTTCACAATAACTGACTAACTCGTCTATCTAAATAATGTTTACATTGTGTTTTAAGGACATACAGTGAGGGGAAAAAATATTTGATCTCCTGCTGATTGCAATTCAAATGCAAATCAATTTATCAATGCATTTTTTTTCTGGATTTTGTTGCTATTAAAATAAACCTACCAATAAAATTATAGACTGATCATTTCTTTGTTAGTGAGCAAACGTACAAAATCAGCACAGGACCCTAAAATTCAATTGCACCGTAGTAACTCTCCCAATGTGGCAACAAGTTTGATATTTATCATACAAGTTTTTTAGGGGCAAACTAAAACGGAATTCTTTCCCCACCATGCCCCTATTAAATGTATTATTAATTTGCTTTACAAACGACTATTGGCCTCACTATCCAACTGGGACTTTTTGAACAGTCATTTGATGTTCATTCAAGCTATACTCCAACAATACTTGTAATTATCGAGTATAAAAGGTTATTGACTGGTCCTTTACAGTAAAATTTGGTTCTGTCTCTTCACTGGCTATGCATGGAATAGTTGTATTTATATTGTGGGCTGATGGTACTCCTCACATAATTAATTACAACAGCTAACTGCAAAAACAAAAAGTGTTCTTATTGCATATCCAGTTGCCGACCACCTAACTGGGAAAATACGTCATTACTTTAACGTTAAATACGGGGGTAATGGTTGCAACTAGATGCCATACCCGGTTTTATTTTTTACCCTCAGGCGCCAGTCTTTCTCATAAAAGAGGCCCGAGCAGCGGATTTGCCGCTGGTCACCCACCCCCTCCCCCAGACGATTTCCGGTGGTTTTCGGCCTTACCTGGCAGATTGGAAAACTGATCCAGCGGCTGGGCACATGTGCGAAGGAAAGATGGACTCAACCCATCTCTATGCCCTAGGACAGGGCTAGGCAACCTTGGCCCTCCAGCTGTGGTAAAACTACAAGTCCCATGAGACATTGCAAGACCCCGACAATCACAGGTATGACTCCTAGAGGCAGAACCATGATGGGATTTGTAGTTTCAAAACGGCTGGAGTGCCAAGGTTGCCTACCCCTGCCCTAGGAAGACCGGAGCGATGTCATGACGCCACATGTAAACCAGGCAATTTTTTTTTTTACGTAAAAGATAACATCTTTTAGACCCCATATATCTCCATAAAGAGAACCTGTCATGCTGTATTGTTATTGCAAGGGATGTTTACATTCCTTACGATACCAATAAAAGTGATCAAAATGTATTTTTATTTTTTTAAAGGGACAGTGTAAAAAAAAAAAAAAATATTAAAATAAATAATACCATTTTTTTTTCAAAGCACCCCCACGCTAGCGCTTAGTGGTGAACGCATACGTAGGTCATGCCCACATATGTAAATGGTGTACGCACCACATATTTGAGGTATCACGTGAACATCTGAGCAAGAGAAATAATTCTAGCACTAGACTTGCTCTGTAAGTCTAAACCGGTAAGCTGTAGAAATTCTGAAAGTGTCGCCTATGGATATTTTTAAATTACGTAGTTTGGCGCCATTCGAGCACGGGCAATTTTAAAGCATGACATGTTAGGTATCTATTTACTCAACATAACACCATGTTACATATTATACCAAAAAATGGGGTATATATTATGTCTTATTTATTAATTGATTTTTTTAATTCAAGTGTATTTTTCCCACAAAATTGCATCGACCACCATTTTATTCTCTAGGGTCTCTGCTAAAAAAAATTATAAAGTTTGGGGGTTATAAGTAAGTTTCTAGCAACAAAATACAGATTTTTACTTGTAAGCAAAAAGTGTCAGAAAAAGACTTTGTCAACAAGTGGATACATGCCTACATTATCTGAACATTTGGCTACTATTACTGTCATCTGATGTTCTATTAGGGGTGAGGATGACTGCTTTCCTTTTTACAAAGGAAAGTATTTTACAGCGCCTCACAAAAACAGGGGGTTTTAAAGGGATACTTATCACACATATGATGATAAAGCCTATTTACTTGGCTTTAATTCTTTTATTGTTAATTCAAGGTGTCACCACGTCCGTACATCAATAATTTATTTGCATTGGAAATGGCAGACTCTATTCTATTCACCGGAAGCAGCGGAATGTTTAGCAATATGTAAGCTTTTAATTCTAATTGTCAAAGAAAAGCTGTTAGTTCAGCTATGTTGCCAAATGGAAGATTGGTTTTGCAAATGAAATATGGGCATCAATAATTTTTTACTTAAATATATGAAAACACAGATGAGCACTAACTTCTCTCAAGGCAGAATATGCACTAATTAAACCCAGACCTTGACAACATATCTGAAAAAATAATTACTACAATCACCATGGATATAGAGAATTCTGGCAAGCTATTTATTGAGGTTGCATCCTCATTTTTCATACAGTTGGAATGATTTTTAATCATCCTGCTCTTTTAAAGCACGCCAAAAGAACTGTTAATTTACACAAAACAAAACAGGCATTGTAGTCTTTTAGGTATAGTATTTTAAAACCTTGTTTTATTAACTATGCAGAATGTTGCGTGTAAGGCTGGCTGCAAGCCAGCCTGTATTTGTGGGAGGAGGCTGAGAGGGCTACGTAATCCTCCTCCCCTGTTGGGGTCTGGGTTGCCGTTGTTTCTGGGCTCCGGCATTTCTGTCATTGCGTTTCTGCCCCCGGCATTTCTGTCTTTGCGTTTCTGCACCCGGCATTTCTGTCATTGTGTTTCATCCCCCGGCAGTTCTGTCATTGCGTTTCTGCCCCCGGCATTTCTGTCATTGCGTTTCTGCCCCCGGCATTTCTGTCTTTGTGTTTCTGCACCCGGCATTTCTGTCATTGCGTTTCATCCCCCCCGCATTTCTGTCATTGCGTTTCTGCCCCCGGCATTTCTGTCATTGCGTTTCTGCCCCCGGCATTTCTGTCATTGCGTTTCTGCCCCCGGCATTTCTGTCTTTGCGTTTTTTCACCCGGCATTTCTGTCATTGCGTTTCATCCCCCGGCATTTCTGTCATTGCGTTTCTGCCCCCGGCATTTCTGTCATTGCGTTTCTGCCCCCAGCGTTTGTCATTGCGTTTCTGCCCCCAGCGCTTCTGTCATTGCGTTTCTGCCCCCAGCATTTCTGTCATTACGTTTCTGCCCCAGCATTTCTGTCATTGTATTTCTGTCATTGCGTTTCTGCCCCAGCATTTCTGTCATTGCGTTTCTGCCCCAGCATTTCTGTCATTGCGTTTCTGCCCCAACATTTATGTCATTGCGTTTCTGCCCCAGCATTTCTGTCATTGCGTTTCTGCCCCAACATTTATGTCATTGCGTTTCTGCCCCAGCATTTCTGTCATTGCGTTTCTGCCCCAGCATTTCTGTCATTGCGTTTCTGCCCCAGCATTTCTGTCATTGCGTTTCTGCCCTTGCGTTCCTGTCATTGCGTTTCTGCCCTTGCGTTCCTGTCATTGCGTTCCTGTCATTGCGTTCCTGTCATTGCGTTCCTGTCATTGCGTGCCTGTCATTGCGTGCCTGTCATTGCGTGCCTGTCATTGCGTGCCTGTCATTGCGTGCCTGTCATTGCGTGCCTGTCATTGCGTGCCTGTCATTGCGTGCCTGTCATTGCGTGCCTGTCATTGCGTGCCTGTCATTGCGTGCCTGTCATTGCGTGCCTGTCTTAGCGTGCCTGTCTTAGCGTCCCGATCATAGCGTTCCTACCTCAGCATTTCTGCCCAAGTATTTCTGTCTGCGTTTTCTGCCCCAGGATTTCTGTCTGTGTTTTCTGCCCCAGGAGTTCTGTCTGCGTTTTCTGCCCCAGGATTTCTGTCTGTTTTCTGCCCCAGAATTTCTGTCTGCGGTTTGCTGCCCCAGGATTTCTGTCTGCGGTTTGCTGCCCCAGGATTTCTGTCTGCGGTTTGCTGCCCCAGGATTTCTGTCTGCGGTTTGCTGCCCCAGGATTTCTGTCTGCGGTTTGCTGCCCCAGGATTTCTGTCTGCGGTTTGCTGCCCCAGGATTTCTGTCTGTGGTTTGCTGCCCCAGGATTTCTGTCTGCGGTTTGCTGCCCCAGGATTTCTGTCTGCGGTTTGCTGCCCCAGGATTTCTGTCTGCGGTTTGCTGCCCCAGGATTTCTGTCTGCGGTTTGCTGCCCCAGGATTTCTGTCTGCGGTTTGCTGCCCCAGGATTTCTGTCGTTGCGTTTGCTGCCCCAGGATTTCTGTCATTGCGTTTGCTGCCCCAGGATTTCTGTCGTTGCGTTTGCTGCCCCAGGATTTCTGTCGTTGCGTTTGCTGCCCCAGGATTTCTGTCGCTGCGTTTGCTGCCCCAGGATTTCTGTCGCTGCGTTTGCTGCCCCAGGATTTCTGTCGCTGCGTTTGCTGCCCCAGGATTTCTGTCGCTGCGTTTGCTGCCCCAGGATTTCTGTCTTTGCGTCCAGTCTCAGCATTTCCGTCGTAGCGTATCTGCCCCGGTTTTTCTGTCATGGCGTTTCTGCTCAGCGTTCTCCCCAGGATTCTGGTATTGCGTTTCTGCCTCAGCGTTCAGTTTCAGCACTTCTGTCATAGCGTTCTGCCTCCAGGATTTCTGTCTTGCGTTTCTGCCTCAGCGTTGCAGTCTCAGCATTTTCCGTCTTTAAATTTCTGCCTCGAACATTTCGTTCTCCGCATTTCTATCCTTGCGTTTCTGCCCCAAATTTCTGACGTATCGCTTCCGCCTCAGCGTTCAGTCTCAGCATTTCCATTGCTACGTTTCGGTCTTAACTTTTCAGAGGGGCGTTGTGGTTCAGTCACGGCATTCTCCGGAAGCTGTTCTTATCTTCGTTGGTTACCATGTATCATTGTATCTTCGTCCATGTTTGTACCTGGGTTAGTTAGCTAGGGCTCACATTTTGGGATCTGTCACGTCTACAGATCCATACGGGCTGAGGTTCCGTTTGTTAATGATTGTTGTCCACAATCTTCTCGCCCATATACCATACGTCATACGATGCACGTTCATTCATTACACCTATACGATCACCCACCACGGTCCGTGGGTACACCAGCCCTGAGTGTTCAGTTTAATTGCCTGTCTCTGCGCTACAGGTTACTCGGGCTGTCTCGCCACTCACACAAGGGTGGGGGGGTCATCCGTCATCAGGTTCATGTACGCGCGGTGGTCTTGTAATTTCTGCATGTTCTCTCTCTTAGGTAGGATCGTTGTTGTTCTCATGTCTGGTTGTCTGTCTTTTTCTCTAGTTTATGTTCTCAGGTTGGGCTGCGCTGGCATCTTCGCCATCATCAACCATGCTTGCACTCGCTTCCATAAGTCCTGCCCGTTGCCAGGGCTAGTTGATTGGTGCGGATGTCATTCACTACTGGGCTCACCCTTGGGTAGGAAGCAGTCTTCATTTTCTTTCAGTTGTCGTTCTGTTGCTGAGGCCCTGGTCACCACCCAGGGTTTCACAGTCTCTCTCAGGGTGTGTGCTGAGCCACGGCCCCTTGTCGGCCACAGGGGTGGGTTTGGGCAGCGTCGTCATGTTTCCAGGTTCCGCTAGCGGCTCTGATCTCTTGTCTGGGCATGTCTGCATCATGCCAGGAGACTTTCTTGCCCGGGATGGAGTCTGACCCTCCTTCCTCGGTGCAGGATTCAGACTTGGTTGTCAGGTCACAGGCGGTGGCACGCCCCGATTGAGTCAGGTGGGACCAGTGTTCTGTGTCTGGCATGTTTCTCCATTCTTGACGATGCTCATTGCCGTAGCGCTTTGGGCCTTATCCGCCGACTCCTGCAACCCATCCATCAGATATCCAGCCCTACAACTCCTGCCAGTTGTTCATTTTTGCCCTCTCCCTCTCTCTTCCCCATACCTAGTTTGGGCAGGCCGGGGGCACATCTCTGATGTCTGGTTAAAGTAGTACGATCTTCTCGCCCATCGGTTGCAGAGGCTCCTCGGGCCAGCCTTTGCTTCCTTTCCCCCACGTATCCTCTCATTTACTAGCAGGTCATTCTCATGTCTGGGTTGTGCCGGGTATCAGGCTTATTCCATTCTTGCATGGGACCGGGTTCAGATACTGTTGCCATCCGGGTGCGTGCTACTTCACTGACGATTTGTTACCTTCCCTTCTTCACCTACAGTTGTCTCTTTTTGCCCACTTTTCAGGCATACTGACCAGCTAGGCCAAGGCACACCTCATCCCTTGGTTCATTAGGGTTATCGCTGTCACACTCGAAGACACTCAAAGACAAGTGTAAGGCTGGCTGCAAGCCAGCCTGTATTTGTGGGAGGAGGCTGAGAGGGCTACTTAAGCCTCCTCCCCTGTTGGGGTCTGGGTTGCCGTCGTTTCTGGGCTCCCACCCACCCGTTTCCCCCAGATTCATGCATACTCATTCTATTTTCCTTTTTCTTACATTCAGGGTATGCCCACTTTTCAGGCATACTGACCAGCTAGGCCAAGGCACACCTCAGGCCTTGGTTCATTAGGATTATCGCTGTCACACTCGAAGACACTCGAAGACTGACGACAAATAGCAATTGTTTTTAACCTGTTTAAAATTCTGTCATTTTGCTTATGAGATTAGGGTTTAACACTTTGTTTTTTTTCTGTGTTTAAAGCAGATTCTTCATTTGTGTTAAAACTAAAGGAAACTCAGAACAGTCTATCATTTTATAATTCATTTGTGCAACATGTTTCATTGAATAAGATAGTGAAACATAATGTGCGAGTCAATTTTATAGTCCAAAATGAGTATGGCTATCTGCATCATCCATTTGTTCTCTCATTGAGATCCATTTTTACAGCAGATACGTGAGTTTTTCCTGACATTTACACCCCTACCCTTCTCAAGTGGGCTGCAGCAGCCTAGGTGCAAGAGATGATTCCTTAGTAATTCAAGTAAAAATTAAGTTTTCTGATTTTTCTCGACAGACTGAATTTTAGCATTCCTAAGAGTTTGACCAGAAAGTAATTGTTTCATGTTTTTAATGGACTTGGGGTGTGCAGGGCAATTTTTCATTTTTATTAGGGCTGTTACTGATTACATTTTTCGTGTTCGATTAATCGTTTTTTTTTTTAATCGATTAATTGACTAATTTTGATTAATTATAACGCACATACAGATCCAACTACTTTTAGCTGATCTCCTTGCAGGCCGATTCCCAGTTCAGCTACCAACCACTGGAAAAATGGATAGCAAGATACAAAAAACACACAAAGGCAGCGCTCGATGTGAATAGCATTAAAACTTTTATAGTCTTCAAGTAGGTAACAAAATAAATATTGCACTGGAGATAAAATCGATGTAGCTACATAAACTGTAAAAATGGTGCGAGTAATACCAAACAGTAGCAAAAGCAGTCATGAAAACATGTAGCTAAGTATGATACTGGTATAAAAATGTGTACAACGATAATACTGCTGTATCCAGATGAGGAGGGGTTAACATCAGTCCGTCAGCATGTTGATGTCCCGTGAAGGGAACTGTCACAACTCCCAGTGGATGGCTGTAGAATCCCAGGTTGATAGAGGGAAGTGTAAAAGCCCTTGCGTGTGGCAGATAGTAAGGTCCCGCCGGCATGCAGATATGAAGGCACAGCAAAGGAGACCTTCAGACGGATACGGCAAGCCCCGCCGGTATCCGTGACATCACCGGATCTCCGACAGAACTCCCTGAAGACCCGCAAGCTGACGGAGAGGTAAGTACCGATCAAAACAATTTTGATCGATCAAAAAAATTAATCGATTAATCGAGGATTAATAGTTAATTTCCACAGCCCTAGTTTTTATATATTTTACTATACTTTTTTATCTTTTTCTTATGCTTTTCTTGTCCGCTGCCCCTCACACCATCTAACCAAGCACAGATCGGCTTGGTTGGATGTGTCCCCTGGATGTAGTGACCAGAAAATGGTGCATCTGAACCTTGAAGTGACATCACTTCTGGTTTCATTGTTTGCATGCGAGATCGAGGCATGGATTTGCCTCGGTTTTACAGCACTCTCCCTCCCCTAGCCAGTGAATGTACCCGGGCTCCGGTAAGAGAGTGGGAGAACCCGAGAACCAAGATAGGAGCCGGGGCCATCGTGGGGGGTGGGGACGCACCGTGCTTCCGTCTCTGTAAAAGTCATAAGCAGCTATTGAGCTGCCGCATCACTTTTACTTTGAAGCTGGGAGCTAAACAAAACCTGCACAAGCTGATGGCTGCTGCTTCAGCCATTAGCTTGTGATTAAAGGTTCACTCTTTGGACATACATAGTATATACATACACTCTTTGGACATACATAGTGGTTCTCAACTCCTGAGGACAGGAGTTGAGAACCACTGCTCTAATCCATGTATACTCACCCCAGACTTTACCTGCTTTTCTTAATGTGGCTCCTCCGCAGGAAAGACTGAGGCACACCGCACTACAAGCCCGTACCCTCCTGGATGGGGAGGTTGAGCGGTGTCAGTTTTCTCGGGCCTGCCTGCGGCTGGTGTTTGAATCCTCCAGAGCTGATCTCACCTCCTGGCTTGGCCAGAGACAAGTCCTTAATCCTCCCCAGTAAAGCCACTGTCCACACCAACTGAAAGTCCAACTTCTGTATTTATTTCACATGGATAATAAATAGTCCCTTTAAGAGTAGGGATGAGCTTCGTGTTCGAGTCGAACATACGTTCGACTCGAACATTGGCTGTTCGATCGTTCGACGAAGATCGAACGATTTGGGCCGTTCGCGCCAAATTCGAGTGACGCGAACGGCCCACAATGCACTACGCCATCGCAGTGTCATCCAGGCGCTGTGATTGGCCAAGCATGCACTGTGACCCCGCATGCTTGGCCAATCACAGCGCCGGCAGCGAGGAGAGCAATGATTGGCCACAGGCAGGATGCCTGTGGCCAATTATTGCTGAGGGTGTTTAGTACACGCCCCACACTATAAAAGGCCGCCAGCACGGCGGCCTAGTGTAGTGTGTTCCGGAGCAGGGATAGAGTAGCATAGGCAGGGACAGTGACTGTTATTTCTTTCTTGCTTAACCTGGATTCCTTTAGTTTAGGGAAAGAGAAGGATAGGTAGGGAGAGTGTCAGTGTGTTTTGTGCTTCTGCTATAGTGTGCTTAAAAAAAACATTTATTCTAGGGACAGAAAACTCTAGGTAGGGACAGTGTCAGTTTCTTTCACTCTGCAAGTCCTTGTTTCCAGGGACCTGTAAGGACAGTGAGTTAATTGTCCTTGTGCTATATTGTGCTTAAAAAAAACATTTATTCTAGGGACAGAAAACTCTAGGTAGGGACAGTGTCAGTTTCTTTCACTCTGCAAGTCCTTGTTTCCAGGGACCTGTAAGGACAGTGAGTTAATTGTCCTTGTGCTATATTGTGATTAAAAAAAACATTTATTCTAGGGACAGAAAACTCTAGGTAGGGACAGTGTCAGTTTCTTTCACTCTGCAAGTCCTTGTTTCCAGGGACCTGTAAGGACAGTGAGTTAATTTTCCTTGTGCTATATTGTGATTAAAAAAAACATTTTTTCTAGGGACAGAAAACTGTAGGTAGGGAGAGTGTTTTTTTTCTTTCACTCTGCAAGTCCTTGTTTCCAGGGACCTGTAAGGACAGTGAGTTAATTGTCCTTGTGCTATATTGTGCTTAAAAAAAACATTTATTCTAGGGACAGAAAACTCTAGGTAGGGACAGTGTCAGTTTCTTTCACTCTGCAAGTCCTTGTTTCCAGGGACCTGTAAGGACAGTGAGTTAATTGTCCTTGTGCTATATTGTGATTAAAAAAAACATTTATTCTAGGGACAGAAAACTCTAGGTAGGGACAGTGTCAGTTTCTTTCACTCTGCAAGTCCTTGTTTCCAGGGACCTGTAAGGACAGTGAGTTAATTTTCCTTGTGCTATATTGTGATTAAAAAAAACATTTTTTCTAGGGACAGAAAACTGTAGGTAGGGAGAGTGTTT
This sequence comes from Rana muscosa, assembly GCA_029206835.1. NCBI lineage: Eukaryota > Metazoa > Chordata > Amphibia > Anura > Ranidae > Rana > Rana muscosa. The sequence goes on along the minus strand of CM055123.1, from coordinate 267,172,283 downwards.
TTTTTCTTTCACTCTGCAAGTCCTTGTTTCCAGGGACCTGTAAGGACAGTGAGTTAATTGTCCTTGTGCTATATTGTGCTTAAAAAAAACATTTATTCTAGGGACAGAAAACTCTAGGTAGGGACAGTGTCAGTTTCTTTCACTCTGCAAGTCCTTGTTTCCAGGGACCTGTAAGGACAGTGAGTTAATTGTCCTTGTGCTATATTGTGATTAAAAAAAACATTTATTCTAGGGACAGAAAACTCTAGGTAGGGACAGTGTCAGTTTCTTTCACTCTGCAAGTCCTTGTTTCCAGGGACCTGTAAGGACAGTGAGTTAATTTTCCTTGTGCTATATTGTGATTAAAAAAAACATTTTTTCTAGGGACAGAAAACTGTAGGTAGGGAGAGTGTTTTTTTTCTTTCACTCTGCAAGTCCTTGTTTCCAGGGACCTGTAAGGACAGTGAGTTAATTGTCCTTGTGCTATATTGTGCTTAAAAAAAACATTTATTCTAGGGACAGAAAACTCTAGGTAGGGACAGTGTCAGTTTCTTTCACTCTGCAAGTCCTTGTTTCCAGGGACCTGTAAGGACAGTGAGTTAATTGTCCTTGTGCTATATTGTGATTAAAAAAAACATTTATTCTAGGGACAGAAAACTCTAGGTAGTGTGAGGGGGTTAACTCGGTAGCGGGTGTGTGTGACCCCCTGGTTGGGCTCCCCACACAAAAACAGGGCCAGCAGACGGAGGTTGTGGTTTTCAAAATCAAAAGGTGCGGTTTATTTCTCTATGTACAGTGACAAAAACACAGCAAAGCCAAAAAGAAACAAACAAAATAAATCCTGGTCAGTTTGACCTCTGACTAAACATACAGGTTTCCTAACTAACAACTGGGATCAGCCTAGTGCTGTCCTAGTCCCTAAGTCCCTGGTTGTAAATGTCCAAGCAAATAGCCACACAGGCTTTTTCTCACCGCACAGGGGTTCACTCTCCCTAGACAGTCCACACAGGTCTGGTTCCAGGCATGAGCTAACATCTAATGAAGCTGGGAGTTCTTATAGAGGCCTAAATGAGCTGACAAGCTTCAGCTGGCCTCATCAACTCCCTGTCTGTACGACGCCCCACACTCTCCCTAGAGGTATGAGTCATCCATGAGCCCACTAGCCTTATACAACTCTCCACCTAGTTGTATAAGTCGGCATAAAGCCTGAATCTGGGAGAAATATATCTACCCCCCTGGATGCAACCAGGTGACTTTACCTTCCTGCTGTCACATACCCCCCCCTCTTGTTTTAACCTCGGGGTTGGAACACCAGCAATCAGGCATTCATGTACTCGAGACAAAGCATCCACATTCCCCATTTGAACGCCAGGGCGATGCTTTACTGTGAAGTTGAATTCCTGGAGGGCCAGGAACCACCTATTCACTCTTCTATTTGTTTCCTTGTTTTGAGCCATCCACTTTAACGGAGCGTGATCCGTAACCATGTCAAAGTGCCTACCTAGCAGGTAGTACCGAAGGGAATCTAGAGCCCACTTCACCGCTAAACACTCCTTTTCAACGGTGGCGTAATTTACCTCATGGGACTTCAACTTCCTGCTGAGGTAAATGACTGGGTGCTCTTCCCCGTTCCAGACCTGGGACAATACTGCTCCTAACCCCACATCTGACGCATCACTTTGTACGACAAAGTCTTTAGAGAAGTCGGGTGAGTACAACACTGGCTGGCTACATAAGGCTTGTTTCAAGAATTGGAATGCTGCCTCAGCCTCGGGGGTCCATTTAATCATGACCGACCCTTTCCCCTTCGTCAGGTTGGTTAGGGGCACAGCCTTAGAAGCAAAGTGGGGAATGAATCGCCGATAATACCCAGCGATTCCCAGAAAGGCTCGTACCTGCTTCTTGCTGTTGGGACGTGGCCAACTCTGGATGGCCTCGACTTTGTTGAGTTGGGGTTTTATCACTCCCCTGCCAATGGTGTACCCAAGATATTTGGCCTCCTCCTGCCCAATGGTACACTTCTTGGGGTTAGCCGTAAACCCCGCTTCCCGGATAGAGTCTAGGACTGCTTGCACTTTTGGCAGATGTGAGGCCCAATCTGTGCTATGGACAATTACGTCATCCAGGTAAGCCGCAGCATACTTCCGATGGGGCCTCAGTATCTGGTCCATTTTCCGCTGGAATGTGGCCGGCGCATTCTGTAACCCGAACGGCATTCTCTTATATTGGAACGCCCCGTCTGGGGTTACAAATGCGGTTTTCTCTTTGGCCGACTTGGCCAGGGGAATTTGCCAATACCCTTTTGTGAGGTCAAGAGTCGTCATGTATCGGGCTGTTCCCAGCCGGTCGATCAACTCATCTATACGTGGCATGGGGTAGGTGTCAAATTTTGTAACTTTGTTCAACTGACGAAAATCGTTACAAAATCGCCAGCTCCCATCCGGTTTAGGCACCAACACAATGGGACTAGACCAATCACTTTGGGACTCCTCTATCACCCCTAAGTTCAGCATTTTCTGTACTTCCTCCCGTATTGCCTCCCGTCGGGCCTCTGGGATCCGATAGGGTTTTAACTTCACCCTTTCACCGGGCGGGGTAATAATATCATGCTCTACCCCAGATGTTTGTCCCGGCAGCTCAGAGAACACCTCCTTGTTGCGAAGCACAAACTCCTTAACCTCCTGTTGTTGGGGTTGTGACAAGGTGGCTGCTATTCCAACCTCCGGAATCACGCAACCAGTTTGAGCTGGTGACCAAGTTTCTGCGACTAGGGACTCTCTATCCCTCCAGGCTTTCAACAGATTAACGTGATATATCTGTTCGGGCTTTCGCCTTCCTGGTTGTCTGACCTTGTAATTCACTTCGCTCACTTTTTCCATTATCTCGTAGGGGCCTTGCCATTTGGCAAGGAATTTACTTTCAACCGTAGGGACAAGTACCAATATCCTATCCCCCGGGGAAAAGGTACGGGTCTTTGCTCCACGGTTGTACACTCTCTGCTGTGCCAACTGCGCTTGGGCCAAATGTTCCTTCACGATGGGCATTACCTGTGCAATTCGATCTTGCATCAGGGCGACATGCTCAATCACACTCCTGTGGGGAGAACTCTCACTTTCCCAAGTTTCCTTGGCAATATCCAACAGCCCTCTTGGGTGTCTCCCATACAGTAACTCAAAGGGGGAGAATCCCGTAGAGGATTGGGGCACCTCCCTAATAGCAAACATCAAATAAGGAAGTAGACAGTCCCAATCCTTTCCATCTCTATCCACCACTTTCTTCAACATTTGTTTTAGGGTTTTGTTGAATCTTTCAACCAGCCCATCGGTTTGGGGGTGATACACAGATGTACGCAATTGCGTCACTTTGAGCAATTTACACAGCTCTTTCATAACCCGGGACATAAAGGGTGTACCTTGGTCCGTAAGCAGTTCTTTACAAATACCCACCCGGCTAAAAACAAGAGATAGCTCTTTGGCTATGGTTTTGGCCGAGGTATTTCTGAGAGGGATCGCTTCTGGATAACGGGTGGCATAGTCCATTATAACCAATATGTACTGGTGCCCCCTAGCGGACTTGATTATAGGACCTACCAAATCCATTGCGATTCTCTCAAACGGGACCTCAATGATGGGTAGAGGGACCAGCGGGCTACGGAAATGTGGCATCGGGGCCGACCTCTGACACACAGGGCAGGAGGAACAATAATTTTCTATGTCCTTCATCACCCCCGGCCAATAGAATCTCTGTAATACCCTCTCTCGGGTTTTCTCTGTCCCCAGATGACCTCCAAGAATGTGCCCATGGGCCAACTCCAACACCAACTTCCTGTAAGGTTTGGGCACCACCAGCTGCTCAACGGTTTCTTCTGCCCTTTTTGCCACCCGATACAGTAGGTCCTTCTCTACGCTGAAGTATGGGTAAGTGCAGGTATTATCTGGGTTCACTAACTCGCCATCTATTTCCACTACGTTTTCCCGTGCCTTTATTAGGGCGGGGTCTTTTAACTGTTCTGTGGCAAAATTTTCCCTGTGAACCTCCAGATCAGAAAACTCCACAGACGGTAGGTTTTCGTCTGAGGAGGTGGGCTCCTCTCCAGTTTCTTGAGTCTCCCCTGCCAATACTGACAAGGGAAATTCTGGAGAGTCCTCACCACTCTCAGAGGAGTTCTGGCTATCACATTCCTGGTACATAGGGGCACCAGTGGGGGGCTCAGGATCATCCCACAGTTCCCAGAACTTCGGAAAATCCCTTCCCACAATGGCGTCATGCGGTAACTGAGATACTAAGCCCACTGGATGAGAGAGGGTACCTTTGGGGGTCTCGAAACACACTGTAGTCACTGGATACTCTCGGGTGTCCCCATGCACACAAATAACAGCTACCTTGCTATTCCCAGAGACCTCTGTTTTAACTAATTCAGCCTTTATCAGGGTCACAAGGCTACCTGAATCCAGTAATACCACAACATTTCTACCATTAACACACATTTTGCATAAATGTTTCTCAGTTCCTCGAATGGCAGTGCATGCGACTGTCGCACACAGCGACTGACGTCTGCCCGTCAGAAAGTCACACTGCATGGGTTCCTCCACAACCGGGCAATTGGCTGCAATATGTCCCGCTTGCCGGCAGCGGTAGCAAACGATCCTTCTTGCGGCCTCTTGAGCCGCTGATTTCCCAGGCTGTTCTCGCCAAACTTGGGGTAGAGCTCCCACCCTCTCACTCTCTCCACCCTCACCCCTTGGAATCCTCTTATCCGCCCCTGGGGATGGTCTGGTCTTAGGGTGGAAAGTCCGAGTGTCTCTGGAAGAGGCCGTCAGGTTCTCTGTAGCCAAGTATTTCTCTACACGATCCACAAGACCACCGGCCATCTCTGGGTCTCCATGGCTTACCCACTTTTGGATGGCAGTAGGAAGAGCTCTCAAAAACCGATCCATTACAACACGTTCCACAATCTCTGGTGCGGACAAAGTCTCTGGCTGTAGCCACTTCCTGCTCAGGTGAATGAGATCATACATTTGAGACCTGGGGGGTTTTCCAAGCTGGAAAGTCCAGTTATGCACACGCTGAGCCCGGACAGCCAGGGTGACACCCAGCCTTGCCAATATTTCAGCTTTTAGCATCACATAGTCTTTTGCTTGGTCAGGCTCTAGGTCATAGTAAGCCTTCTGCGATTCACCAGTTAACAGAGGAGCCACCAGTCCAGCCCACTGCTCCTCAGGCCACTTTTCTCTTTCAGCAGTCCTTTCAAATGTGGTCAAAAATACCTCTGGATCATCCTCTCCAGTCATTTTTGTCAATAAACGACTCACCCCAAAGGACGCGGTATTAGTGGGACGGCTTTCCTCACTGGTCTGCGGACGTTGCTGCATTACTGCTTCCATTTGTTGTAGTCTCTGCTCTTGCTTCTGTAACAGGTCTATGAAGCGGGCCTCAGATTGCTGCTGGGCTTGTTGATGAGCTTGCTGCTGGGCTGCAAGGCTCCTTTGCAAACCTGCATTTGTCTGCTGTTGATTGGCATTTGCTAGAGCCAGCTGTTTCAGTATCTCCTCCATGCTGGCTTAAAAAAAACTGCCCGCATTCTCCACCAACTGTGAGGGGGTTAACTCGGTAGCGGGTGTGTGTGACCCCCTGGTTGGGCTCCCCACACAAAAACAGGGCCAGCAGACGGAGGTTGTGGTTTTCAAAATCAAAAGGTGCGGTTTATTTCTCTATGTACAGTGACAAAAACACAGCAAAGCCAAAAAGAAACAAACAAAATAAATCCTGGTCAGTTTGACCTCTGACTAAACATACAGGTTTCCTAACTAACAACTGGGATCAGCCTAGTGCTGTCCTAGTCCCTAAGTCCCTGGTTGTAAATGTCCAAGCAAATAGCCACACAGGCTTTTTCTCACCGCACAGGGGTTCACTCTCCCTAGACAGTCCACACAGGTCTGGTTCCAGGCATGAGCTAACATCTAATGAAGCTGGGAGTTCTTATAGAGGCCTAAATGAGCTGACAAGCTTCAGCTGGCCTCATCAACTCCCTGTCTGTACGACGCCCCACACTCTCCCTAGAGGTATGAGTCATCCATGAGCCCACTAGCCTTATACAACTCTCCACCTAGTTGTATAAGTCGGCATAAAGCCTGAATCTGGGAGAAATATATCTACCCCCCTGGATGCAACCAGGTGACTTTACCTTCCTGCTGTCACAGTAGGGACAGTGTCAGTTTCTTTCACTCTGCAAGTCCTTGTTTCCAGGGACCTGTAAGGACAGTGAGTTAATTTTCCTTGTGCTATATTGTGATTAAAAAAAACATTTTTTCTAGGGACAGAAAACTGTAGGTAGGGAGAGTGTTTTTTTTCTTTCACTCTGCAAGTCCTTGTTTCCAGGGACCTGTAAGGACAGTGAGTTAATTGTCCTTGTGCTATATTGTGCTTAAAAAAAACATTTATTCTAGGGACAGAAAACTCTAGGTAGGGACAGTGTCAGTTTCTTTCACTCTGCAAGTCCTTGTTTCCAGGGACCTGTAAGGACAGTGAGTTAATTGTCCTTGTGCTATATTGTGATTAAAAAAAACATTTATTCTAGGGACAGAAAACTCTAGGTAGGGACAGTGTCAGTTTCTTTCACTCTGCAAGTCCTTGTTTCCAGGGACCTGTAAGGACAGTGAGTTAATTTTCCTTGTGCTATATTGTGATTAAAAAAAACATTTTTTCTAGGGACAGAAAACTGTAGGTAGGGAGAGTGTTTTTTTTCTTTCACTCTGCAAGTCCTTGTTTCCAGGGACCTGTAAGGACAGTGAGTTAATTGTCCTTGTGCTATATTGTGCTTAAAAAAAACATTTATTCTAGGGACAGAAAACTCTAGGTAGGGACAGTGTCAGTTTCTTTCACTCTGCAAGTCCTTGTTTCCAGGGACCTGTAAGGACAGTGAGTTAATTTTCCTTGTGCTATATTGTGATTAAAAAAAACATTTATTCTAGGGACAGAAAACTCTAGGTAGGGACAGTGTCAGTTTCTTTCACTCTGCAAGTCCTTGTTTCCAGGGACCTGTAAGGACAGTGAGTTAATTTTCCTTGTGCTATATTGTGATTAAAAAAAACATTTATTCTAGGGACAGAAAACTCTAGGTAGGGACAGTGTCAGTTTCTTTCACTCTGCAAGTCCTTGTTTCCAGGGACCTGTAAGGACAGTGAGTTAATTTTCCTTGTGCTATATTGTGATTAAAAAAAACATTTATTCTAGGGACAGAAAACTCTAGGTAGGGACAGTGTCAGTTTCTTTCACTCTGCAAGTCCTTGTTTCCAGGGACCTGTAAGGACAGTGAGTTAATTGTCCTTGTGCTATATTGTGCTTAAAAAAAACATTTTTTCTAGGGACAGAAAACTGTAGGTAGGGAGAGTGTTTTTTTTCTTTCACTCTGCAAGTCCTTGTTTCCAGGGACCTGTAAGGACAGTGAGTTAATTTTCCTTGTGCTATATTGTGATTAAAAAAAACATTTTTTCTAGGGACAGAAAACTGTAGGTAGGGAGAGTGTTTTTTTTCTTTCACTCTGCAAGTCCTTGTTTCCAGGGACCTGTAAGGACAGTGAGTTAATTGTCCTTGTGCTATATTGTGCTTAAAAAAAACATTTTTTCTAGGGACAGAAAACTCTAGGTAGGGAGAGTGTTTTTTTTTTTTCACTCTGCAAGTCCTTGTTTCCAGGGACCTGTAAGGACAGTGAGTTAATTGTCCTTGTGCTATATTGTGCTTAAAAAAAACATTTATTCTAGGGACAGAAAACTCTAGGTAGGGACAGTGTCAGTTTCTTTCACTCTGCAAGTCCTTGTTTCCAGGGACCTGTAAGGACAGTGAGTTAATTTTCCTTGTGCTATATTGTGATTAAAAAAAACATTTATTCTAGGGACAGAAAACTCTAGGTAGGGACAGTGTCAGTTTCTTTCACTCTGCAAGTCCTTGTTTCCAGGGACCTGTAAGGACAGTGAGTTAATTTTCCTTGTGCTATATTGTGATTAAAAAAAACATTTTTTCTAGGGACAGAAAACTGTAGGTAGGGAGAGTGTTTTTTTTCTTTCACTCTGCAAGTCCTTGTTTCCAGGGACCTGTAAGGACAGTGAGTTAATTTTACTTGTGCTATATTGTGCTTAAAAAAAACATTTTTTCTAGGGACAGAAAACTGTAGGTAGGGAGAGTGTTTTTTTTCTTTCACTCTGCAAGTCCTTGTTTCCAGGGACCTGTAAGGACAGTGAGTTAATTTTCCTTGTGCTATATTGTGATTAAAAAAAACATTTATTCTAGGGACAGAAAACTCTAGGTAGGGACAGTGTCAGTTTCTTTCACTCTGCAAGTCCTTGTTTCCAGGGACCTGTAAGGACAGTGAGTTAATTTTCCTTGTGCTATATTGTGATTAAAAAAAACATTTATTCTAGGGACAGAAAACTCTAGGTAGGGACAGTGTCAGTTTCTTTCACTCTGCAAGTCCTTGTTTCCAGGGACCTGTAAGGACAGTGAGTTAATTTTCCTTGTGCTATATTGTGATTAAAAAAAACATTTTTTCTAGGGACAGAAAACTGTAGGTAGGGAGAGTGTTTTTTTTCTTTCACTCTGCAAGTCCTTGTTTCCAGGGACCTGTAAGGACAGTGAGTTAATTGTCCTTGTGCTATATTGTGCTTAAAAAAAACATTTATTCTAGGGACAGAAAACTCTAGGTAGGGACAGTGTCAGTTTCTTTCACTCTGCAAGTCCTTGTTTCCAGGGACCTGTAAGGACAGTGAGTTAATTTTCCTTGTGCTATATTGTGATTAAAAAAAACATTTATTCTAGGGACAGAAAACTCTAGGTAGGGACAGTGTCAGTTTCTTTCACTCTGCAAGTCCTTGTTTCCAGGGACCTGTAAGGACAGTGAGTTAATTTTCCTTGTGCTATATTGTGATTAAAAAAAACATTTATTCTAGGGACAGAAAACTCTAGGTAGGGACAGTGTCAGTTTCTTTCACTCTGCAAGTCCTTGTTTCCAGGGACCTGTAAGGACAGTGAGTTAATTTTCCTTGTGCTATATTGTGATTAAAAAAAACATTTTTTCTAGGGACAGAAAACTGTAGGTAGGGAGAGTGTTTTTTTTCTTTCACTCTGCAAGTCCTTGTTTCCAGGGACCTGTAAGGACAGTGAGTTAATTTTACTTGTGCTATATTGTGCTTAAAAAAAACATTTTTTCTAGGGACAGAAAACTGTAGGTAGGGAGAGTGTTTTTTTTCTTTCACTCTGCAAGTCCTTGTTTCCAGGGACCTGTAAGGACAGTGAGTTAATTTTCCTTGTGCTATATTGTGATTAAAAAAAACATTTATTCTAGGGACAGAAAACTCTAGGTAGGGACAGTGTCAGTTTCTTTCACTCTGCAAGTCCTTGTTTCCAGGGACCTGTAAGGACAGTGAGTTAATTTTCCTTGTGCTATATTGTGATTAAAAAAAACATTTATTCTAGGGACAGAAAACTCTAGGTAGGGACAGTGTCAGTTTCTTTCACTCTGCAAGTCCTTGTTTCCAGGGACCTGTAAGGACAGTGAGTTAATTTTCCTTGTGCTATATTGTGATTAAAAAAAACATTTATTCTAGGGACAGAAAACTCTAGGTAGGGACAGTGTCAGTTTCTTTCACTCTGCAAGTCCTTGTTTCCAGGGACCTGTAAGGACAGTGAGTTAATTTTCCTTGTGCTATATTGTGATTAAAAAAAACATTTTTTCTAGGGACAGAAAACTCTAGGTAGGGAGAGTGTTTTTTTTCTTTCACTCTGCAAGTCCTTGTTTCCAGGGACCTGTAAGGACAGTGAGTTAATTGTCCTTGTGCTATATTGTGCTTAAAAAAAACATTTTTTCTAGGGACAGAAAACTGTAGGTAGGGAGAGTGTTTTTTTTTTTTCACTCTGCAAGTCCTTGTTTCCAGGGACCTGTAAGGACAGTGAGTTAATTGTCCTTGTGCTATATTGTGCTTAAAAAAAACATTTATTCTAGGGACAGAAAACTCTAGGTAGGGACAGTGTCAGTTTCTTTCACTGTGAAAGTCCTTGTTTCAAGGGACAGAGAAGGACACCTGAAGGTAGCCCTTATTGCTTTTTTCCCATCTCCCTGCAGGCCATCTATTAGAATGTCTGGAAGGCAAACAAGGAGAGGCAGACAGTCAGGAGGCAATAAAAGAGGGCAAGCAGGCTCTGTGTCTGGGGGCAACAGTGCTGGTCGTGGACGCGGTGCATTGTCATCAGCACATGGCCATGGGACACGCTTGTCCTTCTTTTCGGCAGCTGGACATGTTGAGCCACATCATGCCGAAGACTTGGTAGAGTGGATGACCAAGCCCTCCTCCTCCTCCTCATCCTCTCTCACCCAGGCTCAGGGTACTGGAAAAGCAGCTGCCAAAGCGTCGTCTTCCCTGGTATCAATGTCAGACAAATCATCAGTCACTCCTTCCCTAGACCCACCATGTCCTCCTCCTGAGGAGTCCCCCGAACTGTTTCAGCACAGTGTTGGGTACATGCTCCAGGAGGATGCCCAGCGTTTCGAAGGGTCTGATGATGAAACCCAGCTAGAGGAAGGCAGTAGCGTGAGAGCAGACAGAGGGGATGCTCAAGAAGGACACCAATCTGGCAGTCATGTTCCAGCAGCTGCAGCATACTGCCAGATTGGCTCCAGTGATGAGGAGGGAGGGGATGATGAGGTCAATGACTCCACGTGGGTGCCTAATAGGAGAGAGGAGGAGGAGGAGGATGAGGAGGAGGCACATCTCCAACGAGGCAGGATGCCCTTTGGTGGCCAGCGTAAGGGCAGTACACCGACGGAATCACACCGCAGAGCTCCGCCTGTGCAGGGCGCTGCCTCTGCCCGTCATTCAAAAAGTTCTTTGGTGTGGGCCTTTTTTGAGGCTAGTGCATCAGATCGCACAGCTGCTGTTTGCAACATATGTCTCAAGCGTATATCGCGTGGCCAAAACATCAGCCGCTTGGGTACCACATGCCTGACCAGACATATGTTGACCTGCCATGCAGCTCGTTGGCAAGCCTACCTCAAAGACCCACACCAAAGAACCAAGCGGACCTCTCCTTGCACCGCATCAGCTGGGATCTCCAACCCCACTATAACTTCAGTCCTCTCTGAAACATGCACTGAGAGGAATGAAGGTGTAGAATTAGGTGTGTCACAGCCAAGTACTTGCGCCCACTCTGCTAGCAGTACACCGACGTCCGATTCTAGCAGGCAAATTTCCCTGCCCCAGCTGCTGGACCGTCGAAAGAAGTTCACTCCCAGCCATCCACATGCCCAGCGGTTGAATGCTAGCTTGGCTAAATTGCTAGCGCTTCAACTGCTGCCTTTTCAGTTGGTAGACTCGGCCCCCTTCCGTGAGTTTGTGCAATGTGCGGTTCCTCAGTGGCAGGTTCCCAAACGCCACTTTTTCTCACGGAAGGCTATTCCGGCTCTCTACCGGCATGTGGAAGGCAATGTCTTGGCCTCGCTGGACAGGGCGGTCAGCGGTAAGGTGCATATTACCGCTGACTCATGGTCCAGCAGGCATGGACAGGGACGTTACCTTTCTTTCACGGCCCATTGGGTCACTCTTTTGGCAGCTGGGAAGGATTCAGGACAAGGTGCAGTAGTGTTGGAGGTTGTCCCACCGCCACGCCTCCAAAATGCTACTACTGGTTGTGACACACCTCTCTCCTCCACCCCCTCCTCTTCTTCTTCCTCCATGGCCTCTTCCTGTGGTTTGTCCTATGAACCAGCGGTGCTCCGTAGCCGTTCACGGGGCTACGCAAGTACGCAGGCAAAAAGATGCCATGCCGTGCTTGCGCTGGTGTGTTTGGGGGACAGAAGCCACACTGGGGCAGAGGTCCTGTCTGCTCTGCAGGGCCAGGCCGAGAGGTGGTTGACGCCACGCCAGCTTAAGCCAGGAATGGTGGTTTGCGACAATGGCACCAACCTCCTCTCCGCCCTCCGACAGGGACAACTGACCCATGTGCCCTGTGTGGCTCACGTCCTTAACCTGGTGGTGCAGCGCTTCTTGGGCAGGTACCCGGGCTTACAGGATGTCCTGAGGCAGGCCAGGAAAGTCTGTGTGCATTTCCGCAGATCTTATAATGCCAGTGCTCGCCTGGCTGAGCTGCAAAAGGAGTTGAACCTGCCCAAGAACCGCCTTATATGTGACATGCCCACCAGGTGGAACTCAACGTTGGCCATGCTGCAGCGGCTGCACACGCAGCAGAGGGCCATCAATGAGTACCTGTGCGACTACGGCACCAGGACAGGGTCAGGGGAGCTTGGTTTTTTTTCTCCACGCCAGTGGGGCATGATCAGGGATGCATGCACTGTCCTGGCACCATTTGAGGAGGCCACGAGGATGGTGAGCAGTGACAGTGCATGCATCAGTGACACTGTACCTCTTGTCCACCTGTTGGAGCACACGCTGCGTGGAATAATGGACAGGGCACTTGAGGCAGAACAGAGGCAGGAAGAGGAGGACTTCCTTGCCTCTCAAGGCCCCCTTTACCCAGACAGTGTTCCTTCTGTCCCACCCATCGCACAGGAAGAGGAGGAGGAGGAGGAGGAGGAGGAGGAGGAGGATTGTGTCAGCATGGAGGTGGAGGCTGGCACTCAGCATCATCAGCAGCAGTCTTTTAGGGATGATTTACAGTCCCAAGAAACCAGTGGACTTGTACGTGGCTGGGAGGAGGTGGCTGCGGATCATGTCGTCCTTAGTGACCCAGAGGACTCCGGAGCGAATGCCTCAGCAAACCTACGCTGCATGGCCTCCCTGATCCTGCAAAGTCTGCGGAAGGATCCTCGTATTCTTCGGATCAAGGAGAGGGACCATTACTGGCTGGCCACTCTCCTTGATCCACGGTACAAGGGTAAGGTTGCGGACCTTATGTTACCGTCGCAGAGGGAGCAGAGGATGAGACAACTCCGGGAGGCCTTGCAGAAAGGTCTGTGCAACGCGTTCCCAGAGACTGGGAGGTTGCAAACTCCTGGTCCTGGACAACGAGTTGCTGAGGCTTCGGCCAGTCAAAGAAGGAGCGGTGGGGAAGGTGGCCGTCTGACCGATGCGTTCAGACAATTCTTTAGTCCGCAGCCCCAAAGTATGATCGGTTCCAGCAACCATCGCCAGCGTCTGATAAACATGGTGCAGGAATATCTAGGGGCAAGGTCAGACTTGGACACCTTCCCCACCGAAAATCCTCTGGCTTACTGGGTCTTGAGGATGGATCACTGGCCAGAGCTTGCACAGTATGCAATTGAGCTACTGGCCTGTCCTGCATCCAGCGTTCTTTCGGAACGCACATTCAGTGCTGCTGGAGGATTTGTCACGGATCACAGGGTGCGCCTGTCCACCGACTCGGTTGATCGACTGACTTTCATCAAGATGAACCAGTCTTGGATCACCACCAGCTACCACACACCTGATGCTGATATAACAGACTAATTGATTTTAAAATGTCACATCCCTTCAAGACTGATGCTGATGCTGAGTGCCTGTGCTGTTATGTTGACTGGCTATCCTCCTCCTCCGAGTCCTCAATGATACGATTGATGATGATAGCTTGGAAGATCATTTTTGTTTATGGGTGCCGCCACCAGTGCCTAACGCCCAATTTTTCAGCCCCTGTTTAACAGGGGCGTGTAATTACAATTTTTGAAGCAATACTTTGCAACAGGGCTCATTGCTGTGCTCCAAGTACAGTATCTGTGAGGAGTTGCAGTGTTGTGCCACCAGTGCCTAAGGCCCAATTTTTCAGCCCCTGTTTAACAGGGGCGTGTCATTACAATTTTTGAAGCAATACTTTGCAACAGGGCTCATTGCTGTGCTCCAAGTACAGTATCTGTGAAGGGTTGCAGTGTTGTGCCACCAGTGCCTAAGGCCCAATTTTTCAGCCCCTGTTCAACAGGGGCATGTAATTACAATTCTTGATCTAATAATTCACAGCAGGGCCCATTGCTGCACCCACCAAGAGTAACTGTCAGGGCTTACAGTGTTGTGGCACCAGCACCACCATCAAAGGCCCAATTTTTACTACCACTGTTCAACAATTATATGTAATTAAAATTCCTGATATAATAGTTGACAGCAGGGCGTTCCAGCACCAACCAAGAGTAACTGTGAGTGCTTACAGTGTTGTGCCAACACCAACAACTAAGGGGCCTATTTCTGCAGAGTATATACGGCAGGTCCCTACTTTCAAACATCCAACTTACAAACGACTCCTACTTGCAAACGCAAGAAGACAACAGGAAGTGAGAGGAAATCTACCACTAGGAAGGAAAATTCTCTCCTGTAAGAATAAATATGGGAGAAAGGTGTCTCCTCTGTACTGATGCTTTATCAGCAATCCTTGTTTCAAGAAAAACACCACATTTCAAAAACAGTTGTCATTAGGACGGAAAGTGAGGTGAAATGTTCTGAACAGGGGCACAGACAGCAAAACAAATGTTACAGGGGTGATAACCCTTACCTATGTTTTCCAAAAAGTTTAAAAATAGATTTTTGGTCTGGAGCTACACTTCAACAATGTACCTGTTCAAAATTACAAACAGATTCTACATAAGAACAAACCTACAGTCCCTGTCTTGTATGCACCGCCTGTATACGGCTGTTCAGAGTATATAGGGCCTTTTTTATTTTATGTGCGGGGTTCCCCTTAATATCCATACAAGACCCAAAGGGGCTGGTAATGGGCTGGGGTAGGGGGGGGGGTCATGGGGTAGCTATGCCATTTTTCTTAAAGATTTTCATCCATATTACCGGGACCAGACATTACATTAAAGCCGCAAGCAGTTTTAAATGGCTTTTTTTTCCTTTAGAAGTGTCATTTTGTGCAGGGACAGTTCTAAACACGGGAAACACGTGGCACTTCACAGGCATACTTTAGACACCCCCCAGGTACGATATTTAAAGGAATATTTGACTTTTTTTTTTTCACTTTATGCATCATTAAAATGACTGCTCCCGGAAAACGACCGTTTTTAAAACTTATTTTTGCATTGATACATGTCCCCTGGTGCAGAACCCGGGTTCCCAAACCCTTTTTAGGACAATAACATGCATAATAGTTTTTATAATTAGCACTTTAGAATTCGAACGTTCGCATCCATTGTATTTAATAGGGTTCTAATGTTCGTTCGAACTTTCGGTCCGTTCGCGGGTTCTGGTGCGAACCGAACCCGGGGGTGTTCGGCTCATCACTATTTAAGAGCAGACAGGTTGAGACGAGACACCGGTCAGATAAGGTGGGAGAGAGGTCCAGGCACAAACTCAAATCTGGGTTCTCTTACTGTTCTGATATGCACGAACAGGTTTGGCGTGCGATCTTTATCACAGACCTAATGAACATGAAAGTCACTGCCACTGACTTGTTGAAGATGATGGTCACTGCCACTGACCTGGTGTGCGTAGAGTCACTGCCACTATGACCTACAGAACATGCACTGCCTTCTTGGAGAACTTGGCCCATGTCAAAGAGAAAAACATCCCTCCGCAGAGTTACCAGAGGCCCTCACTGTCACCACGACTCTGCGCTGGGTCTTCCGAAAGGGTCACCTCCCTGGCCGCCTCGATCCAAGATACAGGTCCCCTCGCAAGGCGGTACCCTGGGAGCTCTCAATCCTTAGCGGTCCCCAGCCGAAGGTTGCTGGGCTCCAGGCCTCCTATTTAGTACCTCACCCCGGACTGAAGGTGTCTGGGATTATCAGCAACTCCGCTCGGGGCCTAGGGCACACGAAGGCGACACACACACCCAGGCCTAAGGTGCCTGGGCGCGACCCCAATCTCCGAACCCCATGGAAGATGGCCGCCCCTTTTTATACCCTCTCCTGACAGGCACAGCAGGTTCCCCGCCCTGCCGCACTGCTGTCAAGAGGAGACAAGAAAAGGCACAACCCTGTACCGTGGTTCAAACCGGGCCTATGGCAACAACGCCACCTATAGGCCCCAGGGAACTGCACAATCAGTACTATCTCCCAAGGACAGAAATGGTTCATGGACCCTAACAATTTGTGTATCTGAGCCTTATTACCACTCAGATACTTCCCTTAAATATAGCACCCCGCTACACATGTATCTGTTCTGTACATTTAATTTTGTGTACTCTGTAATGAAGACGTGTTACCCCTTTTTTGATCCATTTGTAACCCTTGTTTTTCTTATAAATACATAGTATGTCCAAAGAGCTGAACTGGGTAACAGGCTGAAATATTGCTTGAGAAAACACTGCAGAGTGCCCAGGAAGCACTGGGTTTCTGGCAGGATCAACAGTTATTTATTTATTTTGTATTTATCAAACTGATATAACTACGTACTGTTGCACATGGATACGTACTTTCTTTGGTATGTTTAACAGATCAAAGGGGAACACATAGTTCCCCTTGTTGAATATATACACTTTAACCCCTTCCATACCAGGCCATTGTAAAATGACGCCGGCAGGAACCCTCTCTCCCTCCGGATGGACGTCATATGACGTCCTGGGTTTGAGGGGGGATATCTGAATGATGCCTGCAGCTAGAGGCATCATTCAGATATCCTTTTTTTTCAGCCGACGATCCTGCGCACCATAAGAACGATAATAGCGGCGGTTCCGCCGCTTGATCGTTCTTATAGGCAGCGGGAGGGGACATCCCCCCTCCCGCCGCCATCTGGTGCTTCTCCGGGCTCTCCCGTGCCATCGGGGACCCGGAGAGATTCGTCGGCGCCGGTGGTGGGTCACGTGATGAGCATAGAGATGACTGGTGACCAGATGGTCACCAGTCATCTCTATGATCGTCGGAGGCCCGGGCGCGATGTGATGACGTCACGCCCGGGTCCTCAAATGTAAACAAAGCCGCCATTGCGGCTGTAAGTATGAGATCAGTGAATTTTTTTTCACGATCTCATGCTTTCCAGCCTGGAGGAGAGATGTGGGGTCTTATTGACCCCGCATCTCTCCATAAAGAGGACCTCTCGCACACATTCCTATTACAAGGGATGTTTACATTCCTTGTAATAGGAATAAAAGTGATCAAAAAAAAAAAACGTAAAAATAAGTAAAATAAAAAAAAAAAATGTTTTTTTTTTAAATGCCCGTCCCCAATAGCTCGCGCTTAGAAGCGAACACACACGTAAGTCCCGCCCGCATATGTAAACGCCGTTAAAACCACATATATGAGGTATCACCGCGTGCGTTAGAGCACGTGCAATAATTCTAGCACTAGACCTCCTCTGTAACTCTAACCTGGTAACCTGTAAAAATTTTCAAAGCGTCGCCTATGGAGACTTTTAAGTACCGAAGTTTGGCGCCATTCCATGAGTGTGCGCAATTTTAAAGCGTGACATGTTAGGTATCTTTTTACTCGGCGTAACATAAGCTTTCATATTTTACAACAAAATTGGGCTAACTTTACTGTTTTGTTGTTTTTTAATTCATGAAACCATTTTTTTCCCCCAAAAAAGGCGTTTGAAAAATGATTGCGCAAATACCGTGCAAGATAAAAAGTTGCAACAGCCGTCATTTTATTCCCTAGGGTGTCTGCTAAAAAAACATATATAATGTTTGGGGGTTCTGAGTAATTTTCTAGCAAACAAATGATGATTTGTACATGTAGGAGAGAAGTGCCAGAATAGGCCCGGTATGGAAGTGGTATAAAAAGCCCGGTATGGAAGTGGTTAAAGGACAAGTTCACTGTTTTAATACATGCTGTTCCTAGCCCCTTTGACTAGGTTAGATTAACTATTCCCCCAGCAGGTACTTCTTTACCTCCACTGAAAGAAAATGGTAAAAATCTAGTACTGGACTTTATCCTCTCCTCCCAAAATAAACACACTTTCAAGAAGACCTGGTTCTAGTGGCTAGACGTCACATTTTCCGAGGAGACTAAGGCACTCTTTGAGGATACTTGATTCTGCCCCCATGTGATGACCCACCACCGAGGTCTTTCCACTTCATTGTCTCTCACCCCCCATTTTTTTCTTTCTTCCTTTCCCACTCCTCGCAATACCTTCAGCCCCCCCCCCCCACACTTCCCTTAAATAGCTTGTTCTTTCCCTGTATGTCCTGTTCTACACCCCTCTCTAATTCTCCCATGTACTGATCATTTTTCACCCACCTCCACTTGGGATATCCATTTGTTATTTTACTCTTAAGACAAAGTTATATTTGATTGTACCTCTAATCCAGTGGTTCTCAACTCCTGTCCTCAGGACCCACTAACAGGCCAGGTTTTCAAGATAACTGAAATACATCACAGGTGATATAATTTGCTATACAAATAGGAGGAAGTTGGTGCTGGTATCAAAGACTGTGTAAAAACTAATGGGAATAAGGGAAAGGCACTAAATAAAAAATATATAGTAAATGAGTCAATCAATACATAATAATAAAACCACAAAAGACTATAAAAGTCCTTTCAGTCCGTCCTAAAAGCACCTAGAAGGCAGCCCAGTGAAGAATAGAAGCAAATCCTGAAGAAGCTGTAGGGAGAAGCACAGAAGCGCCACTCTAAGTGCAGTATGATCGATAAAATGTAATATTAAAAATGGGAGGAAACATATATGTACTCACAAACATGATGTGAAAATGAGCATGTAAACAGAAAGTCTTATCTGTGGAGAAGCGGTGGCGCAGACCAAATGGCGCTGCTTGGAGCTGGTGTGTGGCAGTACCGCACTTCTGCTAGAACAGGAAAGACAGGATGAGGGGGATCCACAACGGGCGATGGACCATACTGTAGACCGTGTCTCTTGATCAACTTCCGGGTGTTGGCAGGCCGTGACTTGCGGTGATGTTCCGGGTGATCAGAGAACCAATAGGATCCAAGTGGCTGAAAACCAATGGGTAAGCGCTTTCGGAGCATGCGCTCCTTCATCAGACCTCGATCATACTGCACTTAGAGTAGCGCTTCTCTGCTTCTCCCTACAGATACAATTTGCTAGTCAGTGATTGCAGTATTCTAGTCTGCATCTCCCCAAGGTAATACCTAAAATCTGGCCTGTTAGTGGGTCCTGAGGACAGGAGTTGAGAACCACTGCTCTAATCCATGTATCTGTTCTGTACATTTAATTTTGTGTACTCTGTAATGAAGACGTGTTACCCCTTTTTTGATCCATTTGTAACCCTTGTTTTTCTTATAAATACTGTAATAAAAAAAAATAATCGAGTACCAGGCTGGTCATACCTGGGCAATAACGTCCCAACGGCTAAAATGGGACGTGGCTCCGGCAGTACAGGTATATCTCATTAAATTCCATAGAAGCCAACCTGGAGTTTTAGCAACCCATATGTAGACACCATAGGAGGCTGCCGCTATTGGTGGTTAGTAACAGCTAGAGTGGAAATAATCAGCTTAGCCCAGTTAAAGGGGCTTATCAAAACAGTGAACGTCTCCTTTAAAGTTAATCTGGATCATGTTTTTTTTGTTTTTTCTTTTTTCTCAAGGTTTGGATCAGGAATATTAGTGAGTAAGCAAATAGTTTGTTGTAGTTCATTTTATGAAATGTTTGCTGTGCATTTCCATGCTGTGTATACTCCATACTTGCGCACAGTAGGAATTTTGATTAGGAAAAACATATAAAGTGTATTTTGAGCATTTACCCCATAACAAATAAATCAACAAAATTCAGCTTTGCCTTAAATGAAAATCGACTTAAATAGCTTCTAACTTGCTACTGGGAGCTACCTACCCAGTAAACTGGAAAATAAGCTGTCTCCTTCATGTACACACTTCATGGACTCCTATAAGCACATGGATAGCCATATCAATTCACTCAGGAATCTTCCATGTCATAGCTTAAATAGATTTTTAAGCTCTCCTTGCCAAGAATTCAATTACATTAGGCTGGAGATATCAACTCCTCATTATCAACATGCAATTTTCTCTCCCAAAGACCATTATGGTTCGTCTGAACATATCTTGGAGTAGAACATCAGCCAGGCACAAAAAAAGAGAGCAGAGTACTAATTAATTAGGGCTTTTCTCTTCCCCGTCCACAATGACAAGTCTTGACTTCCTCCCGACAGATACATCATCATTAAGTGGAACTAACTGATCCAATAACTTGTGGACCTAAGGGAGGCCTGATTCTGTCAGACTGCTGTGAGAGAAAAAATGCATTTAAAACAAATTAGGCCAATTAAATCTGGAGGGACACGTTGGGGGGAAGGGAGTTCAAATGTCAGTGAATTTTGTGTCATTCGTCCTGATAAAATTATACATTGAGGAAAAGAGAAATTGGAGACAGTGAATATTAATGTGTATCATTGAGTTAC
Source organism: Rana muscosa (assembly GCA_029206835.1). Taxonomy (NCBI): domain Eukaryota; kingdom Metazoa; phylum Chordata; class Amphibia; order Anura; family Ranidae; genus Rana; species Rana muscosa. The sequence continues at coordinate 267,152,042 of CM055123.1, read as the reverse complement.
TGTTTTGTTGGGTAGCATTTTTTAAGTTACTTTATGTTACTCTTTTGAAAGGACAACTGTACCAGACACAGTTATATTTTTGTTGACATTCTATCAAGAATAACAGAACCTCTGCAAAGAACATTTATTCACATTTTAAACACTTGCTTACTGGGCATATATACCCCCTTCCTGCAGAGGCCAATTTCAGCTTTCAGCGTTGTCACTCTTTGAATGACATTTACTCAGTCATGCAACACTGTACACGTATGATATTTTTATCATTTTTTTTCACACAAATAGAGCTTTCTTTTGGTGGTATTTAATCACCCCTGGGTTTTTTTATGTTTCGATAAACAAAAAAAGACTGAAAACATTATAAAAAACTTTTTTTTTTTTTAAGTTTGTTATAAAATGTTGCAAACAGGTAATTTTTCTTCATTGATGTGCACTGATGAGGCTGCACTTATGGGAACTGATAGGCTGCAATGTTAGGCACTGCTAGGTGGCACTGATCAGGAGGTACTGATGAGGCTGCACTGATAGGGGGCACTGAGAGGTGGCACTGACAGATGGCACTGATGGGCACTGATACACTGGTAGGTGGCACTGATAGGTGACACTGATGGTGAGGCACTGATAGGTAGCACTGGTGTGCACTGGTTAGCAGTAATGCTGGGCTCTGGTTAGGAGCACTGGTGGGCACTGGTTAGCAGCACTGGCAGTTACTGTGTGGGACCGGTGTCCATTTCTTTATCGTACACCACGGGACACAGAGCTAGTCATTACATAATGGGTTAAGGGTCACCAGCGGTGATTGGACACTGGCACAACCAATGGAAGACAGTTCCCCTCCATATAACCCCTCCCATCAGGGAAGTACCTCAGTTTTTTCGCCAGTGTCGAAAGGTGTTGGACGCGTTAGGAGGTGCTAAAGGAAAGCTCTACCAAAGAGACCCTCTGGGGGTAAAAGAGCTATGCTTTCGGATCCATCCAAGACGCCTACTAATGAGCTGAATCTGGATGGGATCCGGGCCTCATCCATGAGGCGTCGCCTGTAATGTCTCTCTTCGGAGGACTGGGCTCTAAGATCCAGCACTTTCGCTATTTCGCTATAAAGTCCTGGTAAGAGTCTTGTACAAGGCCCAGGGGAGAGGTATCCTTTAAATAGGAACCCATATCCCTGAAGGTTGGCACACATAGCCCACCGTGAAGGGTGAAGTTTTTCCTGTGTTGCCAAAAGCACCTGTACAGGATGAGCCATTACCTCTGTCAGGTATGGCGGCTTCCCCAGTGAAGCCTGGGCCTGCATATGTCACTGAGGACACTTTATCAGCTGCCCTAAATAATCTGGAGGAGAAAATTGCTACTTTAATCGCTAAATCCTCTAAAAAGGACAATAAGCGAAGCAGATCTCCTCCAGTATTGGACCTCCCTTCAGAAGTACCTGAGGAGGAGGAGGATGAGGAGGAGGCTACATCAGCAGAGGATGAGGAGTCAGACGGATCAGGGATATCGGATGAGCCTTTTTCGGTATCCCAGATTTTAAAGTCACAGGTGCAATGCTATGCAGGAGCCGTGCGAGCTGCATTTAGGTTACCCTCTTTGGAGGTAACAGAATCACCTGTCTCCTCCCTAGGATCATTAAGATCCCTGCAAGGTGCATGCTCCTTCCCGGTTCATCCGTTACTAGAGGATCTATTGTACGCAGACTGGCAACATCCAGATAAGCGTTTTTCACCTCCAAAAAAGTTTAACATTCTTTATCCTATGGAGGAAATTTTTTTAAAGAAATGGAGCCTGCCTACGGTAGATGCGGCTATTTCTTGTGTAAATAAAAACCTGACATGTCCAGTGGATAATGTACAAGTGTTTAAAGATCCTTCTGAGAAGAAGTTGGAATCCTTACTGAAATCCTCCTTCCTTTTGGCCGGCTCAATTATCCAACCTGCAGTAGCAGCAGTCGGTATGTGTCAGGTCGTCAGCCAACAGGTAAAGCAGGGGCTGAAGGAGCTGCCTTCAGAGCAGGCTAAAAATTGGGAGAATTTGCCTAAAGCCTTATGCTTCACAGTGGATGCCATGAGAGATTCTATCATACAGGCATCACGCCTTACACTCCAGCTGGTACAGATGCGCAGAGTACTTTGGCTTAAGCATTGGTCAGCGGAAGCCCCATGCAAAAAGTTGTTGGCAAGTTTCCCGTTCCATGGCGAACGCCTTTTTGGGGAAGATTTAGAAAGATATATCCAAAAGATATCAAGTGGTAAAACGACACTTTTACCTGAGAGAAAGAAAAACAAGAGACCTTGTTTTAAACACACTCTCTCCCCAGCTCCCGGGAAATCTGACTCCAGCCAGTGGCGACGGCCTTTTCAGCCGCCCAAAAAAGCCAAAGAACAGGCTCAGAAGAACAAGAAGCCGTGGGGTTCAAGAGCTAATAAGCAAGCCCCCAAAACCTCTCATTGAAGGGGCGCCCCCGCTCGGCCGAGTGGGGGGAAGGCTTCGTCAGTTCTCAGCGACTTGGCGGACAGAAACCCAGGACAAATGGGTGGTATCCACAATATCCTCAGGGTACAGACTGGAATTTCGAGAGATCCCATCTTCTCAATTCCGAAGTTCAAGACTCTCCAAGGATCCACAAAAAAGAGGATCCTTCTTCAAAGGTTTGAATCACTTAATAGCTCAAGGTGTGGTTACAGAGGTACCCCAAAAGGAGCAAGGTTCAGGTTTTTACTCAAACCTCTTTGTGATTCCAAAACCGAACGGAGAAGTCAGACCCATCCTGGATCTAAAAAATCTAAACCAGTTTCTGAACGTTCGCCATTTTCGAATGGAAACGATTCGATCCGTGGTCGCTACTTTAAAAGGCGGAGAATTCATTGCGTCCATAGATATCAAAGACGCATATCTACACATACCAATCCTCCCCGCTCACCAAAGATTCCTAAGGTTTGCGGTAGAAGATCGCCACTTTCAATTTGTGGCCCTGCCATTTGGTGTAGCCACCGCGCCCAGAGTATTCACAAAGGTGCTAGCTCCTCTGTTAGCAAACCTAAGAACACGGGGCATTGCGGTAACAGCCTATCTAGACGATCTACTATTAATAGATCAGTCAAAGGAGGGATTGGATCACGCTGTAGACACTACAGTAGGATACCTGGAGCATTTAGGATGGATTATAAACTTACAAAAATCCTCTCTCCAGGCCCAAAGAAGGATAGTGTACCTGGGCATGATCATAGATACAGCCCAAAACAGGGTATACCTGCCAGAGCCAAAGATACAGTCTCTGAAAGACCTGATCCACAAGGTCAAAGCAAACAAGAGGCCGTCTATTCGCCTTTGCATGAGACTATTGGGAAAGATGGTAGCCTCCTTCGAGGCGGTCCCTTACGCCCAGTTTCATTCGAGACTACTTCAAGGCAATATTTTAGCCTCCTGGAACAGGAAGAGCCAAGCTCTGGATATACCCATGCGCCTGTCCTCACAAGTACGCCACAGCTTCAATTGGTGGCTAGAAGCCAGGAATTTACGGAAGGGAAAGTCCTTCCTCCCAGTGGCCTGGAAGGTGGTATCTACGGATGCCAGTCTATCGGGCTGGGGTGCAGTATTCGAGGAGGTTTCTACCCAGGGAACCTGGGCCAAGACTCAGGGGATCCTGCCCATCAATGTGCTAGAGATCCGGGCGGTATATCTAGCCCTCAAAACCTGGACATACAGGTTACAGGGCTACCCAGTTCGGGTTCAATCCGACAATGCTACGGCAGTAGCTTACATCAATCACCAAGGAGGCACCCACAGTCGGGCAGCCCAAAGAGAGGTGAACCGGATCTTGGCATGGGCAGAAGAGCATGTACCTTGCATCTCTGCAATCTTCATTCCAGGGATAGAAAACTGGCAGGCAGACTACCTGAGTCGTCAGCAGCTGCTACCAGGAGAGTGGTCTCTTCACCCAGAGATCTTTCAGGCCATATGTCTGAGATGGGGAAACCCAGATGTAGACCTGCTAGCTTCCAGGTTCAACAAGAAATTGGACAACTTTGTGTCCAGAACGAGAGATCCTCTAGCCTACGGGACAGACGCTCTAATAACTCCATGGAATCAGTTCTCACTGATCTATGCATTCCCTCCGATCCCTCTTCTACAAAGACTGCTTCGCAGGATCAAGGAGGAGGGAATACCAGTAATCCTAGTGGCCCCAAACTGGCCCAGGAGGCCTTGGTATGCCGAGATCGTAAAAATGGCGATAGGAAGGCCCTGGAAGCTTCCACTTCGACACGACCTGTTGTCACAGGGTCCAGTATTCCACCCTTCCTTACAAAGGCTAAATTTGACGGCCTGGCTGCTGAGACCCACATTTTGAAAAAGAGAGGGGTCTCTGGCCTGGTTCTTTTTACGCTCATTAATGCTAGAAAGCCAGCCTCCAGACTCATCTATCATAGAGTCTGGAAAGCATACGTTTCCTGGTGTGAATCCAGAAGTTGGAATCCTCTGAAATATGAAATAAGTAGGATTCTTGCTTTTTGCCAGTTAGGAGTGGATATGAAATTAGCCCTTAGCACCATCAAAGGGCAAATATCGGCTCTATCAGTCTTCTTTCAGAGACCATTGGCATCTCACTCCCTAGTTCGGACATTCATTCAGGGGGTACTGAGGATAAATCCTCCAGTCAGGTCTCCCTTGTGTCCATGGGATTTGAATTTGGAATTGTCAGTGTTGCAAAAGCAACCTTTTGAACCTATTCGCCATATTCCTTTAATTATATTAAGTAGGAAATTGGCCTTTCTGATTGCTATAGCTTCTGCTAGGAGAGTATCAGAGCTAGCAGCTCTTTCTTGTAAAGAGCCTTATCTAATTTGTCACAAGGACAAGATCGTACTACGACCCCATCCGGCTTTTCTGCCTAAGGTGGTGTCGGCTTTTCACTTGAATCAAGACATTGTTCTGCCTTCCTTTTTTGCAAACCCGCGGACGGCGGGGGAAAAATTATTACACTCTCTAGATCTAGTGAGAGCGGTAAGGGTGTATCTGCAAGCAACCGCTCAGATACGTAAAACAGATGTTTTGTTTATTTTACCAGATGGTCCCAAGAAGGGCCAAGCGGTATCAAAATCCACCATTTCCAGGTGGATTAGACAAGTAATTGTTCAAGCTTATGGTTTAAAGAACAGGACTCCTCCTTTTCCTGTTAAGGCGCACTCTACCAGGGCGATAAGTGCTTCATGGGCAGTGCACCACCAGGCTTCGATGGCTCAGATCTGTAAGGCTGCAACTTGGTCCTCAGTCCATACATTTTCCAAATTCTATCAAATAGATGTGAAAGGACATGAGGATTCCGCCTTCGGGCGAAGTGTGCTGCAGGCAGCAGTATAGGGCTTCTGGTCCGCAAGCGGTCGGTTTGATCTGTGTCTCCCCCCCTTCATATGAGCATTGCTCTGGGACGTCCCATTATGTAATGACTAGCTCTGTGTCCCGTGGTGTACGATAAAGAAAATAGGATTTTTATAACAGCTTACCTGTAAAATCCTTTTCTTGGAGTACACCACGGGACACAGAGGTCCCACCCTTCTTATGGGAACCTTACTGCTTTTGCTACAAAACTGAGGTACTTCCCTGATGGGAGGGGTTATATGGAGGGGAACTGTCTTCCATTGGTTGTGCCAGTGTCCAATCACCGCTGGTGACCCTTAACCCATTATGTAATGACTAGCTCTGTGTCCCGTGGTGTACTCCAAGAAAAGGATTTTACAGGTAAGCTGTTATAAAAATCCTATTTTTACAGAAGCCGGTATATGGCTTATTTTTTCTCCTCATGCTGACACCGATTACGGCTTCAGTTTACATCATATGATCTTGTGTCAAAGGGCTATACCACCAAGTGGTTAATATATGGTTTGCTAAATTTAACTACTGAAGATACAAAAACAGCAATGATGATTTAAAGCGTAACTCTACTTTTGTCAAGGGAAAAACATTCCCCCCTGGGTGATCTATGTACATTGCAAGGATTATAACAAACCTTGTTGCAGATTCCTTCTTTTTTGTTATTCTGAAGAGATCCCTGTGTGTTTCTCTGTACCTCTGTTCTGAGTGGGTCTAATGAGAGTGGTTTCATAATTAACTGTCAGGTGTGCAGCTAAAGAGCACTAATGAGGAAATCTGCTAGGCCTGCATCCCTCTGGACATGTTCCTATTGAAAGTCTCTTCAAAAATGAAATTTTTGTTGCAGGGGATGCCTGAAATCTGACTTGTATCTTAGGCAGACTTCTGGGAAAATTGGTGAGCCAATCACACAAGCAGGAGATGTTTCTGGGGGGTGGTCGGTACACACGCTGTGTACAGAACAACTCCAGAAAGCCATATTGCAATGCATTCTCAGAACATTACAGTGGCTGCAGATTGAAAAGGAAAGGTACCGTATATACTCGAGTATAAGCCGAGTTTTTCAGCACATTTTTTTGTGCTGAAAATGCCCCTCTCGGCTTATACTTGAGTCACCTTTTTGCGCCTAATCTCCCGGACTTTGGGGACCCAGTACCGATCGGACGTAGGTCCCCTGGACCCCAAACTTGGCACACATGCAGCCTCACTCTTCCTCTACAAGTGTGCAAAGTTTTGTTGTCCAGGGGACCTACGGCCGGGGAGCACCGACTTTTCAAAGCCGGGCACCCCTTCCATAGACTCCCATGTTAAACGTCAGTCTAGTCATGGGCACAGTGAGGCATGGACACAGTGAGGCAAAGTGAGGCATGCAGATGGCCACCCTAGGCTTATACTCGAGTCATTACGTTTTCCCAGTTTTTGGTGGTAAAATTAGGTGCCTCGGCGTATATTCGGGTCGGCTTATACTCGAGTATATACAGTAATTTTTAATACCATTCAATTAAAAAATGATTAGTGTCGCAATTATATGCGCTATATTATTTTTCCTTTATTTGCTATTTTTTTTTGAGTTACCCTTTAAGAATATTTCTGAACTAGAGGTTGCAAGTAGATGGGGATTCTAGAAACCTGTGCCCCGTTACCTGTGTATGTCAGAGCCTCACCTCTGCTGAGAAGAACTATAATACTTACAATTTAGAGTTCATGGCTCTGAAATGGGCAGAAAGACTATCCGTATGGGGCAGAGATTGAAGAAAAGACAGACAACAATCCCGCTATCTACTTTTTAAAAGTGACACTAAACAATGTGCTTATACTCTCGAAAAATAATCTATATATATATATATATATATATATATATATATATATATATCCACTACTTCAGGGGTCGGCAACCTGCAGATCGCACACGGCCCGTCATGGCTAAATGTTCGGCCCATCAGTGCACGTGATGAATTCACATGCACCCAGCCCACAGACATTTTAAGTAAGAGCGGAGCAGGAAACTGGAAGCTGAGTGAGAACACGGGAGAGATGCACAGCAGCGCTGATAAGACAGCGGGAGCTTCCGGAATTAACTTTCCAGGTGATTGGTTGCTAGGTGGTCCTAGCAACCAATCACAAGCTTGTTGATATGAAAAATTAACTCCGGAAGTTCCCCTGTCCTATAAGCACTGCTGTGTGTCTCTCCCGTGTTCTCACTCAGCTTCCTCTTCCCTGCTCCGCTCTGCCTCCCTCTCTGCATGGGGCAAGGTAGGAAAGGGCAGAGCTGTGGGGGGGGGGTGGGGCTGTGTAATATTCAGGGTGTGTGTGGGGGGGCTGTATAATATGCAGGGGGGCTGGGTAGGGGGGACTGTGTGATGTGTAGGGGGAGCTGTGAAATATGCAAGGGGGGCTGTGTAATATCCAGAGGTACGGGGCTATGTAATGTAAAGAAGTCCAGCGGTACGGGGCTGTGTAATGTAAAGGGGTCTAGAGGTGTGGGGGATGTGTAATGTAAAGGGGTCTAGAGGTACGGGGGCTGTGTAATGTAAAGACAACTAGAGGTACGGGGCTGTGCAATGTAAAGGGGTCCAGAGGTGCGGGGCTGTGTTATGTAAAGGGAACTAGACTTGTGCACAACGGAAAAATTCGTTCCGTTTCGGTTCGTTTCTTTCCGGTCCTGTTGATTCGTAATCATTCGTAATTTTGCTAGACGGGATTTTTCGTGTTCGGACTCATTCGTATTTTTGCAAGCGACATTTTTCGTTGAATTTTTTGTTGCTTTATAATTCGTACTTTCGGTAGAGTACGTTGTTTTTCGTTGATTCTGGACACAACTCCTACTTTCGTAACTTTTTTTGGGTTCGTACTTTCGGTAGAGTACGTTGTTTTTCGTTGATTCTGGACACAACTCCTACTTTCGTAACTTTTTTTGGGTTCGTTGATTCGTAATTTTCCGTGTCTCTCTCACAACGACGCTGCCTATTATGCCTAATGTGCTTCGAATGGATTTGTACTTTTCTAAATACATTGCGGTTATTTGTAACGATTCGAAATCTCGTATTTTACTTTCGTTTTTAACATGCGGCTATAGGCTCCGCCCCTGTACACCATTTTGAGAGGGTTCAGCACGGTGAGGGAGAAGCAGAGAGCAGAGCAGAGTGAGTGTTATTGTGCTTCGAATGGATTCGAAATCTCGTATTTTACTTTCGTTTTTTACATGCGGCTATAACCTCCGCCCCTGTACACCATTTTGAGAGGGAGTTCAGCACGGTGTGGGAGAAGCAGAGAGCAGAGCAGAGTGAGTGTTATTGTGCTTCGTATGGATTCGTACATTCGTAACTTTTTCATAACGAATTATGCCGAAGACATTCGGGCATTCGCTATTTGCGGTATAATTTATTTCGGATTCGGTCTTATTCGTAATTGCTTTGTTCGGAAATTCGAATGCTTCCGAATGTCCGAAAGTTGCTAAATTCGGACGAATTTCAATTCGTTACGAAACGAATTGCACAAGCCTAAAGGGAACCAGAGGTGCGGGGCTGTGTAATGTAAAGGGGTCCAAAGGCACAGGAGCTTAGTAGTGTTAAGGGAACCAGAGGTGCGGGGCTGTGTAATGTAAAAGTGGGGGGTGCAGGGACAATCGCGATCATGTCATCCTCAGCCACCTGGTACAAGCCAGGATCAGTGAAATCCCAACATGTACGATGCTATTGCTAGAGATTGCTTGGTAAAATTCTAGCTAAGAGTCCAATCATTGTAATAATAGTTATATTATAGTTATATTCTTTTTTTCTTCAGCAAACCGCAATGCCAAAAAAATGCAGAAAGGTGGATGCTGAATACCGAGTGTTCCAAGACACTTGGGCAGAAAAATACTTTTTCACAGAACATCTCGGCAAGCCAACATGCCTAATTTGCCATGCAGGTGTTGCTGTGAATAAGGAATTCAAACTCGGGCAACACTATTGCCCCATACACACGATCGTTTTTCATGCCGTTAAAAATGCCATTTTAAAAAATGGCCATTAAAAATGATCGTGTGTAGGCTCCAGAGCATTTTTAACGACGTGAAAAACGGCCATTAAAAATTCCGGACATGCTCTCTTTTTTCACGTCGTTTTTCATGTCGTTTAGTTTAACGACGTGAAAAACGATAGTGTGTATGCTTTCACGACGTGAAAAAAAACGCGCATGCTCAGAAGCAACTATGAGACGGGAGCGCTCGTTTTGGTAAAGCTAATGTTGGAAATGGAGATGGCACATTCGTCACGGTGGAATTAATAGCATCGTTTTAATGCTGTGCATTCCGTTCTTCTTTTGATAATGCTTTAAAATTACCCTCTTTTGATAATGACATTGAGAGTTATGCCAAACTTGTTTCTAAAGTAATTCCAAATTGCTCTAATGATTATAAAATATTATTTATAAGCCGCACCTCCCTCCTAAATAATACTAATAATAATAAAATAATGTAATTCTCCTTTTTTATTTAAATTTTATTTTACTTTTTATTTTTATTTTTTGTGGCCTTTTTTTTATTATTTTGGCTTAAATTATTCTTGTGTAAAGTTACCACCACAACCTTCCAAATGTGTCTCATTTGGCCTCAGGGAGGTTTGTGTCCCCTGATAATAACAATAATATAATTTGAGATGTCCCTGCCTGCTCCCTAGCAAGCTCTCTTTTGAAATACAAATCACATAGTCAAGTATTTAAAGGGCACTAAAATTATTTTTATTTCAGAACATTAACAAATTAAAGTGGAAGGCAGCACTGGAGAGCCTGCTTGCATTTGTGCATCCCTTTGACCCCACAACAACCATCCAAGATGTCCAAACCAAAATAGAGATTAGATCCCCAAAAAAAATGAGCCCAATCTTGTCTTGAGATCCCAGAGGTCAGGAGCCACAGCAGATAAGTCCTATATGTCCCCAGTCTGTGGTACTACAGCAGGCATTATTTTCTCCTCTTCCTTGTAGCCTTCTCTCCAGCCTTCTCTGCAGCCTTGGTTGGTTTCTTCCTTTGAGGCTGGGGATCAGGAGGAGAGGTTGTGGCAGGAGGAGTAGTAGGAGGAGGAGGAGGAGGTGGAGGAGTAGGGACAACCTCCGTTATGTCCGTGTACCTAGTGAGTTCACCCAGCACGCCCTTATTGATGACTTTCAATAGCAGGGTCTAACTGAATTTTTTTTGCTGCAACTCCATTTGCCCTAGTTTGTGGGCGAGGACTGCGGCAAATCCCTCATCAACAGAGGGTGCCTCTCTGAGGGCCGCTGTTGCCTCTCTGAGGAAGGCCCTGGTTTCCTCCTCCACCTGCCTACCTCTCCTTGGCCCTCGTGGTTTAACTACCAGGGGAGGCATCTGGGCTCTTGTGCTGGGCCAAGCCTCCTCCTGGGTGCCACTGGGCCCTGCCTCCTCCTGATCCCCAACATCACCCTCTTCCTGGCTCAGCTCTGGCTGTAAAAAAAGAAAGGGACATTATTTATTTTGCCACATCATCATTCACAGACATTGTTCACCTCTAGACATTGTTGAAATCAATGCCAAAATTTATGTCATTTTCATTGATTCCGCATCCTGGTTTTGTTGTCTTGTGCACATAAAATTAGGCCACTACTGTATCTTGCTCTTCACAAACTTTATTGGTAGAAGTGTACATACCTTTAACAATACTAACATCTATTAAAATTCTAGAATTTTGTACGATATAAATATAGATATCAATACTTTACCTGGCTCCATATCTCCAAATCTGCCTCCTCAAGGCCCTGATCTTGATCCTCAGAGGAAGCCAGAGCAGGGTTGACAGGAAGGCTGGAGGACTGGCTGCAGGGAAGGCTGGAGGGTTGGGTACAAGGAAGGCTGGATTGACCTCTGGGGGGAAGGGTGGAGAGAGATTCCCGCACTTCCAGCTGGTCATCCAGAAAAGCAAGCTTACTGTAGTACCACAGACTGGGTTTATAAACCTTATCTGCTGGTGCACCTGACCTCTGGGACCTCAGGACCATAGTCCTCTGGGTCCTGTATGTCCCTCTGATGGTCGCAATTTTGTTTTTGACATCTTGGAGAGTTGTTGTGGGTATCTTTGTTTGCACAAATGCAAGCAGGCTCTCCAGTGCTGCTTTCCTGGCGTCTTTATTTTTATTACCGCCACTTTTTGTTTGCCATAATATAGGGAGCTCTTGCCATTTGTCGATGAACTCCCCCATGAAGTCTGGGTTTTTAAAAGTATTCATGATATCTGTAAAAGCGAGAAACCAAAAAAAATATATATTTCAGGCAACATTCCTCAACTGTGCATTGTCTACATATTTTGAGCACACAAATCTCCTCGTCTGATGAACCTCAAAAAGTAAAATTGTTAGGTACCTTGGTCACGACGTTCGTTGCTAACTCCCTCTCCCGACAAATGAACGTATTTCCCAGACATGGATCTTCACTTGATATACACAGCGCATGCGTGAAACTCCGCACGCTTTCCCCGCCCCTGACGTTCGATATTGTACTTTGCCCGCCCCTTCTCGCTCGTAGTGCTGAACAAAACATGGCGGAGACACAGGTGGCTGAGATTACCTCTACAGAGGATGAAATTACAGAGGAGCCCAAATCAAGACCCAGGAGATATAAGGCATCCAACATGTCATTCGAGGAAATGGTGGAGATGGTCGCCATTTTAAAGAAGGAGGATTATGATGCCAAGCATGGTCCGTATAAAAGGCCTAATCTGGTCAAGTCCAGAATTATGGGCAAAGTGGTCAAAAGTCTTCACCAAAAATTCGGGGTGTGCAGAACGAAGGAACAGCTCAGAAAACGATGGTCAGATCTGAAGTTGCGGGAGGCCGACCAATATAAAAGAATCAAGAAAGTTATATTAAAAAGTAAGTTTTTTTTTTGAGTTTCCATGGTACATATTATTTTCTTGTATTCTCTCGTGTATTTTTAACTTTCATATAGTACACTGAAAGATACCATCTTTCAGGTTCGTCCGCACAGTAAACGGACATATTAAACCTCTTTCTCTGTACAGTTCCTCAAACGATGTTTTAGGATCATCCAGTGTGAACACCCATGTATTTTGGTTTATTTGGGGGAGTAAATTTGGGCCTCACTGATTTTTTGTGTGCTAATCCAAAGGACATTTGTTCGTTTGAAAAAATGATATGCATGGTAATGTTAAAGGGAGTGAATGCTCAGCAGCTGATGAAACATCTGAACGCAGTAGTACAAGTGTGGGCCTAAAGCCAAAAAGCTTGAGGGAGTCACACACAGGTGATCCAGTGTAGATACTTTGGGGTGTTACAATGTTTCAAATTTGTGTTCAAAATGTATATGCTCTGGTTTGGGCTATGTATCCAATCATTTGTCCCGGTTGGCACAGGGGGTAAAATTTAAAATGGAGCATGCTTCAAAAGAATGATTTCAAAGTTTATTTTCATGTTTCTTATTTTAGCAAAATTGAGTCGCTACTAATGAAACTATTCCTTTTATTTCAATCTCCCTAGGGATTCGAAAAGCTACCTCAGATGAGACGAGAATTGCAATACCTACAACAATACCCCCAGAACCCCAGGATGGAGAGGAATGTGATGTTGTGGAAGTGGAAAGTGGCACCACCACAGGTCAGAGAGAAACCAGACACATGCATGTTAAATAGATGTAGGCCTACATATTCTATCCTACATATTTCTTTTTACATTTAGGTGCAGTTCTGGCCGAAGACCCCAATAAGTTGACACATCACAGTGCCCAGATCCTGATCCAATACCTGATGGTCTGCTGTCGTGACCTCGAAAAAATTAAGGGACACTTGCTAGAGATCAGGGCAAATACAAAGCGGGTGGAGGAAAGGCTCCAAAATATCATGGCTGTGCTTGGGCGTGTCTAATGTTTTTACACCAAATAACGTTTTACTTGCAGAGTTTTCTATGTTTTTTTTTTTTTTTACCCTTTAATGACTAGCACATGTTTAGCTTTTTCAAAATTTTGACAAATATAGTTTGTTTATGCATGGCTGGTCATGCGTTGTAATACACCCGAAATTAAGGGAACATCCACATTTCTAAGGAAGTTGCCCACCTAAACAAAAAAAATAAAGGTTTTTTTACATAACAAATCATTGTGGCTTCATTATGTAAATGTGGTGCTGAGCGAACTAATCAATGTTTGGTGTTTACACTGACAATGAAGGCTAATTAAAAGATTGTTTAATCCACATGGCAAAACAAGTGCACTAGGTAAACCTACCAGAAACATCAAACATTATACAATAAAAAATCCAAACCAATCTTTACTCAAGATAAAGTTTTATTTTTTTGGTCTAAAATTATTATAGATTGTCTGGCATTTCAATGGCCCCCCTACCCATAAAATAGTCCACATATTGGTTACGGACCTCACGTCCGGTTGGGGGGGCCAAGCCAGGACGGCCAGGTTCCAGGGCCACCAAAGTTTCTGCATTGATTAAAGAGGCCTCAGGCCCACTCAAAGATATATAACTCGTTGAATGCACCCTTAGGAAATTATGCAGCACACAGTACGTCATAACCACATGGTTCCATTTGTATGGGGCAAGGTGGATGGAGGTAAGGAAGAGGCGAAATCGGCTGGCCATGATCCCAAACGCATTTTCCACCACCCTTCTGGCTCTGGCCAGCCGATAATTGAAAACACTCCTCTCAGGGGTGAGTGTGCGTTGCGGGAATGGCCTCATCAAATGGGGTCCCAGGCCAAACGCCTCATCTGCCACAAACACAAAAGGTAGTCCCTCCACATTCTGCTCCGCTGGTGGCAAGGCCAGCAGATCCAAAAGGAGCCGTTCTCCAAACTCCGTCTGGGCAAAAACTCCTCCATCAGACATCCTGCCATTCTTGCCAACGTCCACATAGAGGAACTCGTAGGTGGCCGACACCACTGCCATCATCACGACGCTGTGGAACCCCTTATAATTATAATAAAAGGATCCCGAATGGGGTGGTGGGACGACCCGAACATGTTTGCCGTCGATGGCTCCTCCACAGTTCGGAAAGTTCCATCGCTGGGCAAACTCAGAAGCCACATTCTGCCATTCATGTGGCGAAGAAGGGAACTGTGGAATTAAAGAAATAACAAATTAATACTTGTAGCCAGAAACATTGAAAGCTGATTTCATACACACATTCATGGCCAACATTGGTAGAAACTGTTAAAAACATAAAAAATTGGAAGCAAGAAAATAAAAAAAATAAAAAAACATTATGGGGGGGGGGGGCTTGAAGATGAGTTGGGAATATCACACATGAAGGCTGTAGCACTCTGTATTGACGTTAACAAAAATAAAACATTCCTAGGCAAAATTTAGGGTGTGTTTTGGGTAAAGCACTACGATGGAACATATAATAAAAAACATGGAAATGACTAGGCAAGGTAGGTATGGCCCCAGGATAGCATGCTGGAGAGGTTAGGTAATCCAAATTTACAGGTAGGCCTCAAACCCCAAACTTTAAATAATAAAACATGGGGAGAAAGGGGACATTCCCTGCAGCTAAGAATCATGTGAATTAGGGACTGCAAATAAAGCAAATTAAAAATATCCAAAAATAAAAACCATACAATGTGAATTTTTGAAGAAGAACACTTACCTTAATATAATCCTCCTGCAAAACTTGAAGGACGGCAGAACAAGTCTCTGGTACAATGATCCCCAGAGCCTGGGGGGATATGCCTGTGGAGAACTTAAGGTCCTGCAGGCTTCTCCCAGTAGCCAGGTATCGCAACGTGGCGATGAGCCTCTGCTCAGCACTGATGGCTTCCTGCATAACGGTGTCCTGCCTGGTAATATAGGGGGACACCAAAGCCAACAGCTGCTGAAATACGGGGTCAGACATCCTGAGGAAATTCCTGAAATCATCAGGATTATTCTCCCTGATCTCCCGCAACAAAGGCATGTGACAGAATTGGTGCCGCTGGAGCAACCAATTCTTGGTCCATGAACTCCTCCTGACCCTGCTCATGGCATGGAGTCGGGATACAGCATGAACCCCTGCACCAACTACAGCACGAACTCTACGACGAGTACGTAGCCGCAACATGGCTAGCTAACGGTCGGCTGAACAGAACGAACTAGAAGAACGCACGGAAGAACAGCAAGGCCTATGAAGAACAAGCTGAAAAACACGAACGTGCAGAGCAGGCCGCACTGAATAAACAGATACGAACTGACTACAAGCAGTGCTAAACAGATACGAACCCACAGGCGCAAACTGAACTCCCGAAAACGATCTTCAAAGCACGAAGACTGAAAAGCGCGAATCGTCTCTCACCAAACGTTTACTAACACGCGGTAACACGGAATTAGCAAAAGCGTCCCAAAGGGTGGCGTCATTCGAACGGAACTTCCCCTTTATAGTGCCGTCGTACGTGTTGAACGTCACTGCGCTTTGCTTGATAGTTTTTTTTAATGATGGTGTGTACGCAAGGCAGGCTTGAGAGGAAACATGAAAAAAAACGAGGAGAAAAACGTTGGTTTAAAAAATGACAGTAAAAACGATCATGTGTACGGGGCATTAGAGACTAAACATTCAAGATTTAGTGACTTTAGTGGGCAGAAAACCATCTTAATGTGCAGCAAGGCAGTTTTCACTTTATAACGCCAGCATCAGTCGCCAGGTGTCACAAGGAAAGGGTCCGGAGACATGCTGGAGCTGCATGAATAAGTTAAAGGGTAACTCCACTTTTGTGGGGAAAAAAATAGCAAATAAAGAAAAAAAATATAGCACATATAATTGTGACACTAATATTGTAATTGGCTGTTATTAAAATTTGGCTACATAGAGTTGTTCTGTACACAGAATGTGTACTGACCACTCCCCAGAAACATAATTTGCTGCTTGTGTGATTGGCTCAACAATTTTCCCAGAAGTTTGCCTAAGGTACAAGTCAGATTTCAGGCATCCCCTGCAACAAAATTTTTAATTTTTGGAGAGATACTTTCAATAGGAACACGTTTAAAGGGATGCAGGCCCAGCAGATTAGTGCATTAGTGCTCTGCAGCTGCACACCTGGCAGTTAATTATGAAACCACTCCCATTAGACCGACTCAGAACAGAGGCACAGACAAATACACATGGATTTCTTCAGAATAACAAAAGGTAGGAATTTGCAACAAAGGTTGTTATAATCCTTGCAATGTACATAGATCACCCAGAGGGGAATGTTTTTTTCTCAACAAAAGAGGAGTCACGATTTAAACAAACTAACTGCTGAAGGGGGGTGGGTGGGAGACCCTGCAGCGATGCCAGAGCCTCGAGGGAGTGACCCTGCATGCTTCCTCAGGGTGAACTGGCTTTGTATTAGTGAAGTACCTTAAAGTGAGGTAAACCTGTACAGTTATTATTACTATGTTAGGATTATTATTTACATATATTAGCATTTAATGCGGCCCTCCCTACATTCACATACATTGAATCCGACCCTTAAGTGGAAAAAGGTTGCTGACTCCTGCACTACTTAATGGCCCTGTAATCTATTTTTCATAAAATTGTTTCTTAGGCCTCATGCTCACTGGACGTTTGGACATCACTCCCAGATGCCTTTCCTAATGGCAGCACTGTTTTGGCATAAAAAAAATGCTTAATGTTTGTAAACGTGAACAACGCATTTATGCGTATAAAGGGCTTGAGCCCTGGCCGTTGAAATTAGTTGAAGCTCAGGCGCTAAACGTGCCTAGCATTAATGTGAATTTAGAGAAATTCCCTAGTCCATTTTGGGGGTGAGCAAGAGAATGGTGGTTACATTTCTACATACAATGGGGCCATGAAGAATGACTGTAGCTATCCTCTAACAGGACTCACCTTTTTGTGTCGCTGCATATTTTGGTGGTTGACGCTTTTGTATATATTTTGTGTTTAAACTACACATACTACTGCGTATAGCCGACCTTTACGACAGTAAGGGTATACTATCCAAACGGTCCATGATTAATAAATACCAAATGCCCCCTACAGAATACTATAGATTAGGGATGAGCTCGGTGTTCGAGTCGAACATAAGTTCGACTCGAACATCGGCTGTTCGCGCGTTTCGGCGAACAACGAACGATTTGGGCCGTTCGTGCCAAATTCGAGTGACGCGAACGGCCCACAATACACTGCCTGCGCCATCGCAGTGTAATCCCGGCGCTGTGATTGGCCAAGCATGCACTGTGACCCTGCATGCTTGGCCAATCACAGCGCCGGCAGCGAGGAGAGCAATGATTGGCCACAGGCAGGATGCCTGTGGCCAATTATAGCTGAGGGGGTTTAGTACACGCCCCACACTATAAAAGGCCACCAGCGCGGCAGCCTCGTGTAGTGTGTTCCGGAGCAGGGAAAGTGAAGGATAGGCAGGGACAGTGTCAAATCTATTCTTTGCTAAACCTTGTGTGTAGGGACAGAGGATAGGCAGGGAGAGTGTCAGTGTCATATTCTTTGATAAACCTTGTGTGCAGGGAGAGAGAAGGATAGGCAGGGAGAGTGTCAGTGTCATATTCTTTGATAAACCTTGTGTGCAGGGAGAGAGAAGGATAGGCAGGGAGAGTGTCAGTGTCATATACTTTGATAAACCTTGTGTGCAGGGAGAGAGAAGGATAGGCTGGGGACAGTGTCAGTGTCATTGTTGCTAAGCCTCCTGCACATTATACACCTGAAGTTAGCCCGTATTGCTGCTTTTTCCTGGTGTGTTACACCAACAGGCATTTGCGGCACTTACAGCGGGCGGATTGTGCCTCCTGATCATATTACACCTGAAGTTAGCCTGTATTGCTGCTTTTTCCTGGTGTGTTACACCAACAGGCATTTGCGGCACTTACAGCGGGCGGAGTGTGCCTCCTGATCATATTACACCTGAAGTTAGCCTGTATTGCTGCTTTTTCTTGGTGTGTTACACCAACAGGCATTTGCGGCACTTACAGCGGGCGGAGTGTGCCTCCTGATCATATTACACCTGAAGTTAGCCTGTATTGCTGCATTTTCCTGGTGTGTTACACCAACAGGCATTTGCGGCACTTATAGCGGGTGGAGTGTGCCTCCTGATCATATTACACCTGAAGTTAGCCTGTATTGCTGCTTTTTCCTGGTGTGTTACACCAACAGGCATTTGCGGCACTTACAGCGGGCGGAGTGTGCCTCCTGATCATATTACACCTGAAGTTAGCCTGTATTGCTGCTTTTTCCTGGTGTGTTACACCAACAGGCATTTGCGGCACTTACAGCGGGCGGAGTGTGCCTCCTGATCATATTACACCTGAAGTTAGCCTGTATTGCTGCTTTTTCCTGGTGTGTTACACCAACAGGCATTTGCAGCACCTACAGCAGGCGTAGTGTGATTCCTGAAAAATATACTCCTGAAGCTCGGCCTTATTGCTGGTTTTCCCATTTCCCTGCAGGCCATTAGAATGTCTGGAAGGCAAACAAGGAGAGGCAGACAGTCAGGAGCCAATAAAAGAGGGCAAGCAGGCTCTGTGTCTAGAGACAACAGTGCTGGTCGTGGACGCGGTGCATCGCCATCAGCACGTGGCCATGGGACACGCTTGTCCTTCTTTTCGGCAACTGGACGTGTTGAGCCGCATCATGCCGAAGACTTGGTAGAGTGGATGACCAAGCCCTCCTCATCCTCCTCATCTTCTCTCACCCAGGCTCAGGGTACTGGCAAAGCAGCTGCCAAAGCGTCCTCTTCCCTGGTATCAATGTCATCATCAGTCACTCCTTCCCTAGACCAACCATGTCCTCCTGAGGAGTCCCCCGAACTGTTTGAGCACAGTGTTGGGTACATGCTCCAGGAGGATGCCCAGCGTTTCGAAGGGTCTGATGATGATGCCCAGCTAGAGGAAGGCAGTAGCGTGAAAGCAGAGAGAAGGGATGCTCAAGAAGGACACCAATCTGGCAGTCATGTTCCAGCAGCTGCAGCATACTGCCAGATTGGCTCCAGTGATGAGGAGGGAGGGGATGATGAGGTCACTGACTCCACGTGGGTGCCTAATAGGAGAGAGGAGGAGGAGGAGGATGATGAGGAGGAGGCACATCTCCAAAGAGGCAGGATGCCCTCGGGGGGCCAGCGTAAGGGCAGCACACCGACGTAATCACACCGCAGAGCTCCGCCTGTGCAGGGCGCTGCCTCTGCCCGTTATTCAAAAAGTTCTTTGGTGTGGGCCTTTTTTGAGTCGAGTGCATCAGATCGCACAGCTGCTGTTTGCAACATATGTCTCAAGCGTATATCGCGTGGCCAAAACATCACCCGCTTGGGCACCACATGCTTGACCAGACATATGTTGACCTGCCATGCAGCTCGTTGGCAAGCCTACCTTAAAGACTCACACCAAAGAACAAAGCGGACCTCTTCTTGCACCGCATCAGCTGGGATCTCCAACCCCACTATACCTTCAGTCCTCTCTGAAACCTGCACTGAGAGGAATGAAGGTGTAGAATTAGGTGTGTCACAGCCAAGTACTTGCGGGCACTCTGCTAGCAGTACACCAACGTCCGATTCTAGCAGGCAAATTTCCCTGCCCCAGCTGATGGACCGTCGAAAGAAGTTCACTCCCAGCCATCCACATGCCCAGCGGTTGAATGCTAGCTTGGCTAAATTGCTAGCGCTTCAACTGCTGCCTTTTCAGTTGGTAGACTCGGCCCCCTTCCGTGAGTTTGTGCAATGTGGCAATGTGCAGGTTCCCAAACGCCACTTTTTCTCACGGAAGGCGATTCCGGCTCTCTACCGGCATGTGGAAGGCAAAGTCTTGGCCTCGCTGGACAGGGCGGTCAGCGGTAGGGTGCATATTACCGCTGACTCATGGTCCAGCAGGCATGGACAGGGACGTTACCTTTCTTTCACGGCCCATTGGGTCACTCTTTTGGCAGCTGGGAAGGATGCAGGACAAGGTGCAGTAGTGTTGGAGGTTGTTCCACCGCCACGCCTCCAAAATGCTACTACTGGTTGTGACACACCTCTCTCCTCCACCCCCTCCTCTTCTTCTTCCTCCATGGCCTCTTCCTGTGTTTTGTCCTCGGAACCAGCGGTGCTCCGTAGGCGTTCAAGGGGCTACGCAAGTACGCAGGCAAAAAGATGCCATGCCGTGCTTGCGCTGGTGTGTTTGGGGGACAGGAGCCACACTGGGGCAGAGGTTCTGTCTGCACTGCAGGGGCAGGCCGAGAGGTGGTTGATGCCACGCCAGCTTAAGCCAGGAATGGTAGTTTGCGACAATGGCACCAATCTCCTCTCCGCTCTCCGACAGGGACAACTGACCCATGTGCCCTGTGTGGCTCACGTCCTTAACCTGGTGGTGCAGCGGTTCTTGGGCAGGTACCCGGGCTTACAGGATGTCCTGAGGCAGGCCAGGAAAGTCTGTGTGCATTTCCGCAGATCTTATAATGCCAGTGCTCGCCTGGCTGAGCTGCAAAAAGGAGTTGAACCTGCCCAAGAACCGCCTTATATGTGACATGCCCACCAGGTGGAACTCAACGTTGGCCATGCTGCAGCGGCTGCACACGCAGCAGAGGGCCATCAATGAGTACCTGTGCGACTACGGCACCAGGACAGGGTCAGGGGAGCTTGGGTTTTTTTCACCACGCCAGTGGGGCATGATCAGGGATGCATGCACTGTCCTGGCACCATTTGAGGAGGCCACGAGGATGGTGAGCACTGACAGTGCATGCATCAGTGACACTGTACCTCTTGTCCACCTGTTGGAACATACGCTGCGTGGAATAATGGACAGAGCACTTGAGGCAGAACAGAGGCAGGAAGAGGAGGACTTCCTTGCCTCTCAAGGCCCCCTTTACCCAGACAGTGTTCCTTCTGTCCCACCCATTGCACAGGAAGAAGAGGAGGAGGAGGAGGAGGAGGATTGTGTCAGCATGGAGGTGGAGCCTGGCACTCAGCATCATCAGCAGCAGTCTTTTAGGGATGATTTACAGTCCCAAGAAACCAGTGGACTTGTACGTGGCTGGGAGGAGGTGGCTGCGGATCATGTCGCCCTTAGTGACTCAGAGGACTCCGGACCGAATGCCTCAGCTAACCTACGCTGCATGGCCTCCCTGATCCTGCAAAGTCTGCGGAAGGATCCTCGTATTCTTCGGATCAAGGAGAGGGACCATTACTGGCTGGCCACTCTCCTTGATCCACGGTACAAGGGTAAGGTTGCGGACCTTATCTTACCGTCGCAGAAGGAGCAGAGGATGAGACAACTCTGGGAGGCCTTGCAGAAAGGTCTGTGCAACGCGTTCCCAGAGACTGGGAGGTTACAAACTCCTGGTCCTGGACAACGAGTTGCTGAGGCTTCGGTCAGTCAAAGAAGGAGCGGTGGGGAAGGTGGCCGTCTGACCGATGCGTTCAGACAATTCTTTAGTCCGCAGCCCCAAGGTATGATCGGTTCCAGCAACCATCGCCAGCGTCTGATATACATGGTGCAGGAATACCTAGGGGCAAGGTCAGACTTGGACACCTTCCCCACCGAAAATCCTCTGGCTTACTGGGTCTTGAGGATGGATCACTGGCCAGAGCTTGCACAGTATGCAATTGAGCTACTGGCCTGTCCTGCATCCAGCGTTCTTTCAGAACGCACATTCAGTGCTGCTGGAGGATTTGTCACGAATCACAGGGTGCGCCTGTCCACCGACTCTGTTGATCGACTGACCTTCATAAAGATGAATCAGTCTTGGATCACCACCAGCTACCAAACACCTGAAGCTGATATAACAGACTAATTTATTTTCAAATGTCACATCCCTTCAAGACTGATGCTGATGCTGAGAGACTGTCCTGTTATGTTGACTGACTATCCTCCTCCTCCTCAATGATCCGATTGATGATGATAGCTTGGAAGAACATTTTTGTTTCTGGGTGCTGCCACCAGTGGCTAAAGCCCAATTTTTCAGCCCCTGTTTAACAGGGGCATCTAATTACAATTTTTTATGCAATGCTTTGCAGCAGGGCCCATTTCTGCACTCCAACTAGAGTATCTGGGAGAGGTTGCAGTGTCGTGGCACCAGCACCAGTGGCTAGGGCCCAATTTTTCAGCCCCTGTTTAACAGGGGCGTGTAATTACAATTTTTGATGCAATACTTTGCAACAGGGCTCATTGCTGTGCTCCAAGTACAGTATCTGTGAGGGGTTGCAGTGTTGTGGCATCAGTGCCTAAGGCCCAATTTTTCTGCCCCTGTTTAACAGGGGCATGTAATTACAATTCTTGATCTAATAATTCACAGCAGGGCCCATTCCTGCGCCCACCAAGAATAACTGTGAGGCCTTACAGTGTTGTGTCAACACCACCACCACCACCAAAGGCCCAATTTTTCAGCCCCTGTTCAACAGGGGCATGCAATTACAATTCTATATCTAATAATTCACAGCAGGGCCCATTCATGCGCCCACCAAGAGTAACTGTGAAGGCTCACAGTGTTGTGGCAACACCAACATGTAAGGGGCAAATTTCAGCTGAGTATATACAGTACGGTAGGCCCCTACTTTCAAACATCCAACTTACAAACGACTCCTCCTTGCAAACGGAAGGATACAACAGGAAGTGAGAGGAAATCTACCCCTAGGAAGGCAAATTCTCTCCTGTAAGAGTTAACATGGGAAAAAAAGTGTCTCCTCTCCACTGATGCTTTATCACCAATTCTTGTTTCAATAAAAACCCCAAATTTTCAAAAAACATTTGTCATTAGGACGGAAAGTGAGGTGAACAGTGGCGGTGCGTCCATAGAGGGCGCCGGAGCGCCGCCCCCTCTCGCTCCCGCACCGCCACTGAAAGACAATACACAGATTCATGCATTGCATGAATCTGT
The DNA here is from genome assembly GCA_029206835.1 of Rana muscosa. Taxonomy (NCBI): domain Eukaryota; kingdom Metazoa; phylum Chordata; class Amphibia; order Anura; family Ranidae; genus Rana; species Rana muscosa. The sequence continues at coordinate 267,128,904 of CM055123.1, read as the reverse complement.
GTATTGTCACCGCTGCCGCGCTGCCCACTATTCATATGGCCGGCCTCCTGGTGAGCGCCGGCCATATGAATTAGAGCGGCGGCCGGCGGTGGGTGTGACTTGGAAGTGCCTATCAGAGCCAGCGGCTCTGATAGGCTTTCCGAATACAGCTCTCACGCTGTATTCGGCTTCCAAAAACTCCTCCCAGGTACGCACGGGGGTGCGTTCCTGGAAGACGACTGTGTGGAGGTTTCAGCCAATCAGGTTCACCGGATCTGGTTACCGGTAACCTGATTGGCTGAAGCGACATCGAGGGCGGGAGAACACATCGAGGACGGCGCGGACCGAGGAAGGTAAGTGCAGGGCTGGGGGGGGGGGGGGGGGGGGACAGGCTGCATTTGGGGCACAAACTGGCTGAATATGTGGCACAAACTGGCTGCATGTGGGGGGAACTGGCTGAATATGGGGGACAAACTGGCTGAATATGGGGGACAAACTGGCTGAATATGGGGGACAAACTGGCTGAATATGGGGGACAAACTGGCTGAATATGGGGGGAACTGGCTGTATATGGGGGCACACTGGCTATATATATATGGGGACACACTGGCTGTATATGGGGGCACACTGGCTATATATATATGGGGACAAACTGGCTGTATATGGGGGCACACTGGCTATATATATATATATATGGGGGCACACTGGCTGTATATGGGGGCACACTGGCTATATATATGGGGACAAACTGGCTGTATATGGGGGCACACTGGCTATATATATATATATATATATATATATGGGGGCACACTGGCTGTACATGGGGGCACACTGGCTGTATATATATGGGGGCACACTGGCTGTATATATATGGGGGCACACTGGCTGTATATGGAAACAAACTGGCTGTATTTGAGGGGGCAAACTGGTGGCGTTTGGGCACAGTGGCTGCGTTTAAGGGGCACAGTGGCGGCAATTGATTTTTTTTTTTTTTTCAGTTTGTTTGCCCCCCCCAAAAAATTTTGAGCACCAGCCGCCACTGGAGGTGAAATGTTCTGAACAGGTGCACACTGCACAGACAGCAAAACAAATGTTACAGGGGTGATAACCCTTCCCTATGTTTTCCAAAAAGCTTAAAAATAGATTTTTTGGCTGGAGCTACACTTAAACAATGTACCTGTTCAAAATTACAAACAGATTCTACATAAGAACAAACCTACAGTCCCTGTCTTGTATGCACCGCCTGTATACGGCTGTTCAGAGTATATAGGGCCTTTTTTGCGGGGTTCCCCTTAATATCCATACAAGACCCAAAGGGGGCTGGTAATGGGCTGGGGTAGGGGGGGGGGGGCTGTGATGGGGTAGCTATGCCATTTTTCTTAAAGATTTTCATCCATATTACCGGGACCAGACATTACATTAAAGTCGCAAGCAGTTTTGAATGGCTTTTTTTCCTTTAGAAATGTAATTTTGTGCAGGGACAGTTCTAAACACGGGAAACACGTGGCACTTCACAGGCATACTTTAGACACCCCCCAGGTACGATATTTAAAGGAATATTTGACTTTTTTTTTTTTCACTTTATGCATCATTAAAATGACTGCTCCCGAAAAACGGCCGTTTTTAAAACTTTTATTTGGTTTGATACATGTCCCCTGGTGCAGAACCCGGGTTCCCAAACCCTTTTTAGGACAATAACATTCATAATAGTCGTTATAATTAGCACTTTAGATTTCAAACGTTCGCATCCATTGTATTTAATAGGGTTCTAAAGTTCGTGCGAACTTTCGGTCCGTTCGCGGGTTCTGGTGCGAACCGAACCCGGGGGTGTTCGGCTCATCACTACTATAGATATGTCCAGATTCACCATTTTGTGCAAACTTTGGCCCATAAGGGTGACCTAGCTGGATTGACCCCCATGGAATATTTATGTAGTTACTATGATAAAATTAGAGGCCACATAACAGCCATATACCCAAAATTGATGAGTGTATCGACAAAATTGAACTACATGATTCAATGGGAAAAGGATTTGGAGGAATCCATAGATTTGGGAGAATGGCACAAGATTTCAGAGACTGCATCTCGCTCACTCTTCAATACATCGATTATAGAGACAAACTATAAGGTTCTATTAAGATGGTATATGGTACCGGCCAGGGTGGCTGCCTTTGTACCGGGAGCTACATTCAAATGCTTCCGTGGTTGCGGTAAAACTGGAACTATCTATCATATCTGGTCGTCATGCCCTAAGGTCAGGAGGTTTTGGATCAGGGTCTATAACTTCATATACTCCCTCACCCGACTCAATTTATCAAAATCAGCAAGGCATGCTCTTCTGGGGGACGGGGTAGTGGAAGCCTCCAAATTCTAACGGAGGCTTTTGACCTTCATATTTATCTCCGCAAAAATTACTATAGCCAGGAATTGGAGATCCGCTGCCCTTCCCTTTTGATCAGCTGAAGGGCAAATTATCATGGCTTATGTTAAACGAGAGGTTGACGGCATTGGTGCAGGACAAGATGAAGTTATTCCACAAAGTGTGGGACCCATGGATTAGACACGAACACATGACCCCCAGACTCTTGCTCTCTAGGTCTCTTTTTGCGAGTGAGCTCACTGGGCATGGGACCATGGCTCTTACCCTCTCCTCCCCCCACCTTTCATTCTTTGATCTCTCTCCTCCTTTTTCCTTTCTTCTCTACCTCTCATTCTAAATACCTCTATACTCTGGGGTATTGATCTAGATTTTACAGTTTAGGTTTACTCACTTGTTTATTCATCGCAGACTATTGTGCAATTGGGAAGCATGGAGTCGATGCCCGCGTGGGTAGGTGAGTCGGGCTCCCTCTCTGGATGGAGTGGGAGCCGTCTTCTCCCACTCCGGTCCCTCTGGTCATAACCCCTCACCCTGCACTCCACAGCTCAGTTTTTTTCTGCCTAGTGTAGGAGAAGGACCTGGCTCCCTAGGGGCCCATTGGTCCTGGAGAACTTTTTTATTTTTTTATTTTAAATTTTGGATCCTGAGATCAACTATCAACTGCCGGCTGGGTGACAGGCTGGATAATATAGATCCTTGTAGTCTCCCCAGTCCGGCCATCGAGCCTGAGCAGGCCTTTAGCTACGCGCTGGGTCGGCCACGACATACCCCATTTGCTCCAGGGGTGGCCAGTGAGCTATACGCTCCGGGGCCCACATATGACCGGGCTACTGCTGTCCAGTCACAGTGGGTCGTGGCCGACAGCCACTCTGTACTCCTCGGCGATGGGTCTGTCAGGAATGCATCCAGCAGTCCTCGCAGGGACAGGTAAGTAAGGTTCCTCCTGTCTTGGCAGGATGGAACAGCTGGGCATTCCTGGGGTGGTCGATTAGGGGGTCTCTAGTCCTCCCTTTCCTCTCTCCCCGTCCATCCCTCCTCCCCATGCTTTGCTGGGCCTGCTGTGTACCTCACCGGGGGGTCCCTGATGGGGGCTCCGGGGTCCTGGCTGGGGGCTGCGTGGTGTGTCCGGGTCCGCTCTAGTGTGGGTGGGGGGCCTCCGCTCGGAGGCCCAGTGTTTTCGCGGCCTTTTATTTTTACCTCAGAAAGCCACGCTGTTCCTAATGCTAATACAGCTGGTGGCCATTTTCTTGTAGCCGTGCTGTTTCTATAGCTAATACAGCGGTCGGCCATTTTCTTTTAGCTCTGGCGCTCTTTTATCCTGAGGTAACCGGCGGCCATCTTTGTGGGGATTTTTACATTGGCTGAACCTCTAGCGCTGGTTTGTCATTCTGAACGGCGCGAACGGCAGATCACCTCAGAGACACTTCAGGCACACACTGTGCAGGAGTTTAGAGCGGACGGCAGCGCTGAAGCAGTGCCTGGGTCAGGGCGGTGAGTCCTCTGGGAATACCCCTCGGTCTGGGCAGCTAGGAGGGTGGGCCTTTTATTGTACCTTGACTTATTCCCTGAGTGGCTGTCAAGTGTGTGGGTCAGCATGGCGTCAGAAGCTGGCGTTTCTTCCCCAGACATTCCGGTGGTAGCGACCGGTGCCCCTGTACCTGCGGTGCCTGTGGACGCTTTGTCGGTGGTCCTGGAATCATTTGTTGCCAGGGTGGAAGCGGTCTGCGGGCACAAGGGGGGTAAAAAATGCCCCCTCCCCCCATCATCATCTGGAAAAAGTTCTGACTCAGGCCTGGCTGTGAAACAGGACCTCTGTTCGAATGGTCCTGGTCTGCATACTCTGACCCTTCAGGACAGTGAGGAAGACTCTGTGTCCGGGTCAGCGCAGGACAAGGAGCTTGTTGGAGCACTTATCACCACAGTGCGGGAAACCCTCAAACTGGAGGATGCGGCTGGGACATCTGCTGAGGTGTCGGTCCCTTTTGGGTCCCACAAGCCGACCCACAATACTAAGGTGTTTCCTTATGTAACTTATTTTGATAAGTTTATAGACAAGGAATGGGAACAACCGCAGAGGACCTTTTTGGTCCCAAAACGCATGGCGGTCCGTTACCCTTTTGAGGAGAGCCTTCTGAAAAAATGGGCATCTCCCCTGGTTGTGGACCCCCTGGTATCCCGATTAAACATAGGAACCACTATTCCGGTTGAGGGGACCCCTGCATTTAAGGACCCTGCGTATATGAGGAGGTCCGAGGCGGTGGCCCGGTCCATGTTTACCATGCTGGGATCTGCATTACGGTCAGTTTTGGCTGCGGCTCTGGTGTCAGACATTTACAGAATGGGCTAAAATTTTGCACCAGGAGTTGGAAAGACAACAGGTTTCCGCGGTCTGCGTAGAAATGGCTGACCAGTTGGTGCAAGGCCTCAAATATGTCTGCGATGCAGCCCTGGACACAGCTCCCCTGCTTTCTAGAGCCTCAGTATCTGCTGTGGTACTGTGTCGCCTGATTTGGCTAAAATGCTGGTCTGCGGACCAGACTTCCAAGAAGGCTCTGGTTGATTTGCCTTTCTGGGGTGGAAGGCTATTTGGAGCCTCGCTGGATGACATTATTAAGGATGTCATTGGGGGTAAGAGCACACTGCTCCCACAATTCAGAAAAGGTAAGGAGCCACGCCGCAGGCCTGAACCCTCCTTTTCCGCTCAGAAGCGTTTTTTTTCGTAATTTTTGGGTTCACAAGCCTGCAAACAAATCTGCTACTGCATGAATATTTGCCCCCGCCCAACTCTCGGGTGGGGGGTTTCCTTTGCGAGTTTGCAGCTCGGTGGACCTCCCTGCTTTCCTACCAGTGGGTTTGCAAAGTGGTTTCATCAGGGTACAAGATAGAATTTCTTTCTTGTCCACCAAACAGATTTTTTCCCTCAAACCTTCATCTTCCTCCAGCTCGTCGGAGCGCCCTGTTTGGGGCAGTGCAGGACCTGCTGAAGTGCGGGGTGATAGTACCTGTGCCGCTGCCGGAAATGTTTCAGGGTTTTTACTCCAATCTGTTTGTAGTCCCAAAAAAGGACGGGGTCCGTCCAATCCTGGATCTCAAGGCCCTCAACACCTTTGTAAAGGTGCAAAGGTTCAGGATGGAATCAGTTCGCTCTGTGGTCGCTGCACTCCATCCGGGGTTATTTTCTAGCGTCCTTGGACATCAAGGACGCATACTTGCATGTCCCCATATGCATCAGGCATCAGAGATTTCTGCGTTTTGCAGTCAGGGACGATCACTACCAATTTGTGGCTCTCCCTTTTGGCCTGGCATCGGCACCAAGGTTTTTCACCAAGGTGCTCGCCCCGATTCTGGCCTAGCTGAGACAGCGAGGTATCGCTATCATGGGCTACCTGGACGACCTCCTTCTGGGAGCTGCTTCAGACTCAGAATTAGAGGAGGATGTAGCGATTGCCAGTCAGACCCTTCAAGAATTTGGTTGGGTACTGAACCTCCAGAAGTCGGTGTTGGTGCCGACTCAGCGCCCGAAATACCGGGGCTTTATCCTGGACTCCTCGGAGGCAAAGGTTTTTCTCCCTTTAGAAAGATTGCAGGCTCTTCAGGTGGCGGTGAAGCTGTTGGCATCCTGCAGGTGGTCGTCGCTGCCTTTTGCATGCGATTCCTGGGTCTCATGGTGGCCCACTTCGAGGCGGTACTGTATGCTCAATTCCACACTCGAGTCTTGCAGAAGGAGATCCTGTCCAAGTGGGACAAGTCTCCGTTGTCCCTGGATTGTCAAATCCGGGTGAGCTAACTTGTCAGGACTTCCCTGGTCTGGTGGCTGACATCTCCGGCCCTTCAGTCCGGAAAGTCGTTCATTTCCTTTCACTGGACGGTGATCACGACGAACGCCAGCCTGACCGGTTGGGGGGGTTTTTGGGGGGTCCAGTCGACACAAGGTCGCTGAACACAGGAAGAATCCCACCTGCCGATCAATGTACTGGAACTTCGGGCGATCAGGCAGTGCCTCTCCACATGGTCACAGAGGCTACAGGGGCATCCCGTCAGGATCCAGTCGGACAACGCCACGGCGGTGGCGTATGTCAACCATCAAGGAGGAACAAGGAGCTCGGCTGCAGCATCGGAGGTCGCTCACATCCTGCGGTGGGCAGAAAAGAGTGTGCCGGCTCTATCGGTCGTATACATTCCAGGTGTAGAAAACTGACAGGCAGACTACCTAAGTCACCAGATGCTGGACCAAGGAGAATGGTCGCTACACCTGGACGTGTTTCAACTTCTTTGCCTAAAATGGGGCACGCCAGACGTGGATCTCCTGGCTTCTCGACTCAATCGGAAGGTATTGAAGTTTCTGGCCAGGTCAAAAGATCCCTGGGCGGACGCAACGGACGTGTTGGTGGCCCCGTGGGGACTGTATCGGCTGATCTATGCTTTCCCCCACTGAAACTTCTTCCTCGTCTGCTCCGCAGAGTGGAGACCGAGGGGATTCTGGTAATCCTAATTGCCCCAGATTGGCCTCGGCGTCCCTGGTACGCCGACCTGGTGCGCCTGGTGGTGGATGCCCCTTGGCGACTGCCGATGCGGGAGGACCTTCTGTCGCAAGGTCCCATACTTCATCCTGCTTTAGAGTCACTGGCTTTAACGGCATGGCTATTGAAAGCCAGGTACTAAGGGACCGAGGCCTGTCGGATTCAGTAATTTCCACTATGCTGAGGGCACGGAAGTCATCTTCTCGGAAGATCTACCATAGCACGTGGAAGGCATACATCTCTATGTGTGAGGAGATTCGGTTTCCAGGATCCTACTGTTTCCTGCTCAGTTTCAGAGGTCAGACTCACTGTTTGTGTCGGTGACTGGTCCAAAGAAAGGCCTGGCGGTCGCGTCAGCCACCATTTCTCGGTGGATCAGACAGATTGTGATTCAGGCGTATGCCCTTAAAGGGCGGGCGCCTCACTTTCCTGTCACGGCGCATTCGACCAGGGCGATTGGTGCCTCCTGGGCTTTTCGACATCAAGCGTCTGTCGCACAGGTGTGTAAGGCGGCGACCTGGTCGTCCGTTCACACCTTCACTAAATTTTACAAGGTTGACGTGCATGCATCTGCGGATGCTTGCTTCGGCTGCAAGGTTTTGCAGGCGGCTGTTTAAGGTTGCAACTCCTCCGTTGAGGAGCTCTGTTTGTTTGGGGTGAAGTTTGTTTGCTTGCTGTTCCCACCCCTCGTTTTTTTGACACTGCTTGGGGACGTCCCACTTGTCAAGACTAAAGGAGCTGTGTCCGTCCATGGATAAAAAGAAAATAGGATTTTTGTACTCACCGTAAAATCATTTTCTCTGAAGTCCATGGACGGACACAGCACCCACCCCTCCTGTTTGAGTTTGTACTGCTTTTTGACGAACTGAGCTGCGGAGTGCAGGGTGAGGGGTTATGACCAGAGGGACCGCCCCCTGGGCGGGGCTGTTCAGCTTTGGTATAATTACATGTTTTTGTATATCTAACATGTCTGCCTAGTCCTCTCCTAATAGACGGAACATAACCCACTTGTCAAGACTAAAGGAGCTGTGTCCGTCCATGGACTTCAGAGAAAAGGATTTTACGGTGAGTACAAAAATCCTATTTTTTCTGGTGAGGAATTTATCTTACAAAAGCATTTTTGAGTGTTCCTTTTAGTGGCTAAAAGCTATTCATATCTTGCTGCTTGTGCATATGATAAACAGTGTTATTTCTTCTTCCAAATCTATGTCCTAATCTATTATGTATGAACAGTGTAATACATGAGGTGTAGATGAAGAGGCAAAGCAATTTGAGGAAAGTAGCAAAGCAAAATACATTTCCGGCTTAGGCCGACAAGATGAATCATAAATGATGAGCAAGCCCGCTTAGCAATCCCTACGCCTCATTCATGATCCCCAATGCGCTCTGTAACTAATAACTCCTCTTATGGGCTTCAGTCGTTTAGAAGTAATTTAGTCATCTTTACTCAAGGGTGGCCAGTATCTATTTAGTCATAGTCTAAAAATGAAAATGCAAACAGAAAGCCACATGCCTGACATCTGCGTTTTACTAGACGTGGCTCAATTTATGCATATTTTGTTTCATTTACAGAGTGGATTAAACATATTCATTTGTTTGTGTTTTTTATTCTCTTTTTATTGGATTTTGCCAGTTTTTTTTCCTTGCTCTGTCTTTTTGGATGTGACTGAGATGTTAGGTTTCCTCCAGTTGGCACTTACAAGTACAGATGGAGAAAACATTGACTTATGAATACACTTTTTGCATAGTGTATAATGGCTCATTTACAGTGTTTTGCTATGATATTTTAAAACCATGTTAAAAGCAAACTATTGCAAAAACTGTAATGGAAGTCAAATCGTACAGACTATGGGCCTGAATCAGATCTCTAAAGTGTTTATTTTGTTCTGAAGCATTTGTTTCAATTACAGACTGGGTGGAATTCAGAGCAAATCGACACATCATTTATTCCTTTTTGGTGGAGTTTGGCTGGTTTTGATGTCTGTGTGTTTGGGATCCCAAAAACGAATTGTCTACCATAACTTTCCCATTCTCCCAAGTCTCAGTGCTCGTGTAGTATTTTCCATAGAATAAAATTAGTTAAATGTCCCTTGTTTGTGATTCCCTTTTGCAATGGGTTAAGTAGGTGAGACATGAAAAGTTGGCTGCAGAGGTCTGGTTATACCAACCTTCCAAAGAGATGTAATTAGCTGTAGGTTGATTCAGGCTGCTTTCATCTGCCCAAAACTGAGTTATCAATTATAGATTAATTTACCCTTTAAAACAACAAAACTTTAAATAACATTTTTTATCTCCATACAAGGCAAAGTAAGGAGGTCACTAACCTCCCTAGAAGCAAATACTCTCCTTTCCTCTTCCTCCCAGTCAATTCAGTTGCCAGAACCAGGAATGAGCTCAGGCGGGTTCAGCTGGCATATATAATTCTAAACCTGCCTGAGCTATCCTGCCTGAGGAAGCTGTCAAAGCAGACAACAAATCCTAGGCAGTGGAAGCATTCCCTACCTTGCAGCCATGCGTATACACGTCCATTGTATGCATGCACCTGCAGGATGGGGTATGTCTCCACCACCTATAATTGACAGCCTCCTTGTGAGATAGTTCAAACCCACCTGAGCTCATCAGCTATTTAAGCTTAGGTCTCCTAAAAAGACATGTGGCATTTTTTGGATTATTACCTCTTTTTAATAAAGGCATTGATTTTGAGTGTGGCTGTCCAGAATTTTCTCCTCACCCAATGGCCACTCAATGAAGTTGGACGAGAAACAGTTTAACCTTAAACTTAGAGCGGTAAGGATCTGGAACTCCCCTCCACAGTTGGTAGTGTCTGCAGGGAGTGTGGATTAATTTAAAAAAAGATGAGCAGCTTAGCAAATGCAATATGCAGGAATATGGAAAATGGCAGTGACATAAACATACATACACACACACACACACAGGTTTAACTGGAGGGACTGGTGTGTTTGTTCAACCTTGCCAACTATGTAATTATGTAAAAGCCGCATTGACTAACCCTTTGTATGGTGCGGTCCTAACTCTAGTCTGAGAGTCTCTATGTCAGAGCATGGCAGGTAGGTAGGCCTGGAGGGAGCCCATTCCTCCCTAAAGGCATAGGGACACGCCAGAAACATAGCAGAGCACAATGGCAGCTCTCTATGTATAATATTTCTTTGGTCAGTTGATAACTGTACCATATCTATACTAATGGCTTACAAATTGGGCTGTTCACTCCTCCGTTCAACCCTTCTGTTTCCTTGTGCATCACTAATTTGCTTTCATGTCAGTATGAACCTGAGCTTATAGTATTTCCTCTCCCATGCCCCCTCCCCAAGATTTTTCAATGAAGATTGACAGCACATCTATTCTTACCTGGCCTCATACCATAATATCCTAAACTCAGACCCTTTCTTTCTGTCACCACATCCAATCACTGTCCAAATCTTGCCCACCTCCACTTTTCTAACATTTCCAAAATATGCCCCTTTTTAACCATTAACACAACTAAGCTACTAATTGACTCGCTTGTTATTTATTGTCCTGACTACTGCAACTCCCTCCTCATTGACCTACCTCCACACAGAGAATTCCCTCTTCAGTTTACCATGAATGTTGTTGTCGGACCCATCCACCTTACCATTCACTAAATGTTTGTCAGTATAGTTTCTGGAATACCCCTCACTCTGATGTTGTGTCTGCGGCCGCGATTGTCCAGGTCTTCTAAATGCCCGTTTTGTATCGATTAAACGATGGGAGTGAGCTACAGTAATGTCATCCAGTCTAGTTAGGGCTCTGTCCCTCCATTTTCCAGCTCTCTCTGTGACCGCCATTTGCTCTGAAAGCCTGAGCAGTTCAGTTTTTATATCAGTTATGACGATCGAGAATGAGTTCTTAATATCTGCAGCAATCTCTGTCATAGAGGCATAAGTTAAGGGGCAGTCATTTTGCACAGTACCTCCAGTAGCATCCTCTGAGGCAGGTAGAGACACCTCGTCGTCCTCCATTTCCTATTCCTCTGTCCGTCCTCGCCACCGGCGCCATCTTGGATTTTCTGCCGCTGCCTGTATAGTGGTATTTGCTTAAGTTTGCCGGCGAGATTTTTCTTTTCGGTGTGCCCATTGATCGCAGGGGTCTGCTGGGGGTTCCCCTCCTGCAGTGTGTGGTCATAATTAGTGGTCGACCGATATGGGTTTTTCTCTGGCCGATGCCGATATTTAGAAATCGGCCAATGGCCGATATATGATGCCGATTTTTGCAGCCAGTATTTTAGGCCGATTTAAAAAAAAAATTGCCAGTTGGCACTGGCTTGTGGCACTTACAGGTGACACTGACAAGTGGCACTGATTGGTAGGTGCCACTAATTGGCACTGGCAGGTTGCACTGGATGGCACTAATTGGCACTGGAAGATGGCACTAGCAGATGGCACTGATTGGCAGGTGGCACTGGCAGGCACTAACAGGTGGCACTGGCAAGTGGTACTGGTTGGCACTGATTGGCAGGTGGCACTAATTGGCACTGGCAGGTTGCACTGGATGGCACTAATTGGCACTGGAAGATGGCACTAGCAGATTTCACTGATTGGCAGGTGGCACTGGCAGGCACTAACAGGTGGCACTGGCAAGTGGTACTGGTTGGCACTGGCAGGTGGCACATATTGGCACTGGCAGGTGGCACTAATTGATGCTGGCAGGTGGCACTGAATGGCACTGGCAGGTGGCACTGGATGGCACTGGCAGGTGGCACTGGATGGCACTAGTTAGCATTGGCTGGTGGCACTGATTGGCAGGTGGCACTGGTTGGCACTGGCAGATCTCACTGATTGGCACGTGGCACTGGCAGGTGGCACTAACAGGTGACACTGGCAAGTGGCACTGGTTGGCACTGATTGGCAGGTGGCACTAATTGGCACTGGCAGGTGGCACAGGATGGCAATGGTTGGCATTGGCAGGTGGCACTGGTTGGCATTGGCAGGTGGCACTGGTTGGCACTGGCAGGTGGCACTGGATGGCACTGGATGGCACTAGTTGGCATTGGCACTGGAAGATGTCACTGATTGGCACGTGGCACTGGCAGGTGGCACTAACAGGTGACACTGGCAAGTGGCACTGGTTGGCACTGATTGGCAGGTGGCACTAATTGGCACTGGCAGGTGGCACTGGTTGGCAATAGTTGGCATTGGCAGGTGGCACTGGTTGGCACTGGCAGGTGGCACTGGATGGCACTAGTTGGCACTGGCAGGTGGCACTGGATGGCACTAGTTGGCACTGGATGGAATTGGAAGTTGGCACTGGCAGGTGGCACTGGATGTCACTGGTTGGCACTAACATGCACTGGTTGGCATTAGCAGATGGCACTGGCAGGCAATGGCAGGTTTCACAGCCGATAATGTAACTGTGTGAAACTGCTCTCTGCAGCGCCATGTGAAACTGTATGGAGAGAGAGAGAGAGAGAGGAGCTCACAGATTCAGCGCAATGTCGGAGGTGGGCGGGACCCGGGGTGGGCGGGACCCGGGGTGGGCGGGCCCCAGCAGCTATCCAGCCAATGATGGGGCCGTTAAAGAAAGGGGCAGGGCCACATACATGTAGCAGTCCGCCCAGATCCCATCCCATTGGCTGGTGTTGGATCAATGGGTCCCGCCCAACCGGGGTCCCGCCCACCCCGGGTCCCACCCGCCCCGACTTCCAACCTCACTAATGACAGCTCCCTTCCCTCTCTCTCTCTCTCTCCAGAACGTTTCACACACTGTGGCGCTGCTCTGCAGACAGAGTGTGGAGGAGGGAGGAGGAACCCCACGTTCCTCCTCCCTTCTCCACACTCTGCTGGCACAGGTGCGGGCAGTGTTAAATATCGCTTAAAAAAAACAAAATAGGAAAACACTGCGCTAGATGGAAATACTAGATAGTCCATACTGAGACACGGAGCACAACAAGCAGGAGAAGCCTCGAGGAGACGCCGCGCTCCTATTCCATTATCCAATTGCACAATCTTTGAACAGCAACACTGTAAGTGCAATACTTTGTGGCAAATAAATACTTTTAGTTTACAGTATTACACTATGGTTCCCTTTCTGTTTATATCTCCATGAGACACTAGACATCATCCCCGGCTATTCCAATCATCCACAGTGGGTCTAGAGGGAGACCTTAAATCCCTGTGTGTGACGAGACCGCCATAATAGTGGTCACATAGTTGGGGTAAGGAGATTACTATACCATTTTGGGTGCCTTTCTGGTGAATGAAGACTCTTCTATTACAAGTTTTCTCTCCTTGTACCATTATGGACACACTTAAGGACTGATTTTGCTTGATTTACTACATCTCCACTTGTGATTCACTTATCAGCAATATTGTTGTGGGACTTTATTCACATTATCCTCACAGCTCTTTCCTTTTTTTTTTCCACAATCGTAAATGTACTATTTCACATGTCAAGTTGTATTCAATGTACAAACAATATTCGCGCTACTAACAAATGTGAGCAGCTACAATGCCTATGGAAAAAGCAAAAAACAAACAATATACAAAAAATGTAGCGCTATACATAAAAGTTATATACAAAACACCCAAGTGTAGTGCTCAAAACAAATAAATGTAAAAGAGTCCGTAAAAAGTCCAAAATGGACAAAATATGTGTAAATAAAGTCTTTGATGACCATTCAAACGTGGATAGTCTTGAAATTTTCAAAACACAACTGGTGACTTTCAAAAAGCAAATGACTATAACGTGACCACCACCAAATGGAAAGGAGGCTTACAAGATGGAATGGACCCAGTAAACGTATGTCTAAAGGGTCAAACAGGCTTGGTACATGTATACTCGTAGGTCTAGAGTCCTGGCTGGCGTTGCACACATCAATGTCCAAAATCCAGGGTCTAGTGGTGTCACCAAATATCCGAACCCAGTATGATGATGGGATAGCTCACAATGGAACCATATTATAGGGAAGAAGGAGAGGGCACATAGCGTAATAACGTAGATACTATTTATTAAATGCAGGTAGATACACTTACATTCAAGCAGTAAACGTAGCGCTTTGCAAAACACTCAGTGGCAGCAGTGGAATCTCCCGACGCGTTTCGCAATACCTTGCATCGTCTGGGGTATGTACCACTGCCACTGAGTGCTTTGCAAAGCGCTACGTTTACTGCTTGAATGTAAGTGTATCTACCTGCATTTAATAAATAGTATCTACGTTATTACGCTATGTGCCCTCTCCTTCTTCCCTATAATATGGTTCCATTGTGAGCTATCCCATCATCACCTTTTTAATGAAATGTTATTTTGCTCCAACTCGTGTCTTCTTTCAGAGTATAAGGCAATTTAGTGAATTCCCGCTCATCCTTTCCCTTTTTATTTTAATTTTCCCTTTCTTTCTTTGTGGCACATTGCCACTTGTTAGCATAAATACTGTATTTATTGCTGGCATTGCCCTTGTTTGAAAAAGTATTCCATCGTTTGTGTTCACTGAACACGGCATGTGTTCTTACTCGTACATCCTTGTGTCTCATACTTGCCAAATGTGAGTCACTGTGTGTGCTTGATCTTTTCTCGAACACATACTCGCTTTTCCAAATGTAACGGTTTTATGTCAGCCTATATTTAGCATAACCTTTTTTTTCTTTAGTTCTGGTAATCTTTTGAAATCTTTTGAAAGGATTTCATTAAAAAGACATTGAAATAGAAGAAATTTGCTGATTTCAGGTAGTGCTTTAGCACACGATCAGACATGTACTAGCCAAGTTTTAGAAGTTCAATGGTAATTTTTTTTTCTTATTACAATCTTTAAAGTTAAAGTCCAGCCTAAGATTTTTAGGCTGGGCTTCTTCTAAGGGTCACAGGAGTGTAATTAGTTTTGCTCTCCTGTGACCCATTTTCAGCGGAGAGCGGTCTGAAGTCCGCTCTCCGCTGACGTCACCAGGATTAGTTGAGGCAGCGCGTCATCCCGACTTCCAAAGTCTAGATCCATCAGCTGCCTTGACTGATGGCAGTCTCAGCGAGCCGCTGAGACAGTCACTCCCCGCACCTCCACAGCTCAGCGCTCCAATGAGCGTGGAGGAGCAGAGCAGGATAGATGCTGACTGACAGTCAGCAGCTCTCAGGGAGGTGAGAGAACAAAGCCATCGGTGGTGTTCGGTGGCTCGGCTCTCAGTGAAGAGGCGCCGCTGGTGGGGGACAGCTGCCGCATCGGTCTGATGCAAGAAAACCCCATATTTCTCTTTTAAAGTGTAGCTAAAGCAAAAATAAACCAAAGAAGCCACTTCTAAACTGTAAAGAAAGCATTTTCATACTTAAGAAACACTGTATTAAAGAACCAGTAAGCTGTTGCAGGTATTCGATCTAGACACCACCTTCTTGACCCAGTGCATTTGGCTGGGCTCATGGTCATGACTGACTGAGAACTAAAATGACCTCTGGTCTAGACATGCTCTTGCCGGGCAAGATGCTTTTTTGTTTTTTCTTTCAAGTTTTGTTTAATTCAATTTTGTGGTATTTTAACAAAGTTTGTTTTCTAAATCATATTATGAAATGAAGGAAACACAATTGGCAGATCGACACAGAACAACTGTATAGTGAACAAATCTCCTGACAAACTCTTTTAATCAAGCATTGGTTGTCCAAAAATGTTCAGTATTCCAAATACTTTTTTGTTCTAAGCTACAAAATTTGACCAAACCACATTTTATTCAGATGTAAAAGTATCGTACTGTCTCGCAGAACATAAAGAAATGTCTCGGATCTGCATTTAATCAGGGTGACGGTGTCCACAAGAAAGACAAATAAGCTTCAGAACTCTTTTTAGGAAATGTTTTTGTATTGTTGGATGTGTATTACCTACTAATGCAGATTTATAGTATTTTTTTTTCTTTTTTGTATTGGGTAAAGTAGGAAAGTGCTACGTCTGTCAGTTCGTTTTTTTTTGTCTGTGTCTCTGCAAGTGATTTTCACCTTGTGTCCCCACAGGGAGTATTCACCTCATTTTTCCTGGTGATCGCAAGGAAGGAAGTTGACAAAAAGTGTATAGGTTTTAATTCTCACCATAAACAGAAATACTGTGGAACTCTTCTTATGGGGACACTTGAGGGCTGATTTACCAAAGGCAAATAGACTGTGCACTTCTGCAAGTACAGTTGCAAGGGAACTTTCTCCAGAACTTAGTAAATGAGGGGAAGCTCTGCTAACTTCCATCATCCAATCATGTGCAAGCAACAATGCTTTTTTTTTCTATTTTCCTTGCATGTGATTTGAGATTCTTTGCAAAGTGGATCTTCACCTCATTTACTAAGCTCTGGTGTAAATGTCCTTGCAGATTGCAACTGCACTAAATCGCCTCCTTGGTCTGGTAACAACTGTTTGAGGAAATGTAGCAAATTTTGCTGAGATTTCCTCTTTTTCTTTGTCACTGACATATGAGCACACCGGAGTGTGCATTGAGTTCAGGTACGCTGACTGGCCAAAAGCAAGACCGCTCTCCTAAAGTCAAACTAAACTCTTAAAGGATAAGCTCACCTTTCATAACATGTAACATGTTACATCCATATTGAGGGTGTAACATGTTATGAATGCACCGGCCC
Source organism: Rana muscosa (assembly GCA_029206835.1). NCBI lineage: Eukaryota > Metazoa > Chordata > Amphibia > Anura > Ranidae > Rana > Rana muscosa. The sequence continues at coordinate 267,112,456 of CM055123.1, read as the reverse complement.
CCGCACCTCCCACTCCATGGCTAATTCAGCTAGCCGGGGATCTTCTCCCCTCCCGCTAGCTAAAGTTTTTAAAAAAATGCTCTGTGAATAGAAAACTACAAAGTCCAGCAGCCTTTGGGACTGTCGGCTTGTAGTTTTCAATGAACTACCACGGCGCTGTGGTAGTTCATTTATTCTTCCTGTTAGAATGTATCGGCTTCCTCGGATGAGGTACGAGCAAGCCAATACACTGACAGATCTACAGGAGACCATGGCATCAGTGATCTGCTAATCGCTGGTGCAATGCTTTACAGCAGGTGTCACTAAATGACGGACCAGACCGAGTGACAGTCCAGCCCGGACCACAGCCACACAACCCAGCAGCCTGAATGGACTCCTCTCTTCCTGCAGCTGTTAAGGATCATTAGGGGTCCAGGGTGGAAGTAGACCCCTGCTCGCATGCACCCGCCTGCCACCACTGTTGAAGACACAGCAGGACGGGAGGAACAGGATGTCTACAGGGAGAGCAGCAGCTGCCCAATGCACTCACCCGCGGCTGAACTCGCAGCTTCCCCAACCCCCCCCCCCCACAGTGATGTGAGAGGGGGAGCTGTGATATAGGGGGCTGTGACGTGAGAGGGGGGGAGCTACGATATGGGGAGCTACGATATGGGGAGCTGTTATATGAGAGGAGGAGAGCTGTGATGGGATAGAGGGGGTAGCTGTGATGTGAGAGGGGGGCTGTGATATAGGGGGCTGTTTTGTAAAAGGGGGAGCTGTAATATAGGGGGCTGTGATGTGAGAGAGGGCGAGCTGTGATGTGAGAGAGGGCGAGCTGTGATGTGAGAGAGGGCGAGCTGTGATGTGAGAGAGGGCGAGCTGTGATATAGGGGGCAGTGATGTGAGAGGGGGAGCTGTGATATAGGGGGCTGTTTTGTGTTTTGTTTTGTATTATTTTTTGTCAAAAGGTGAGCTTATCCTTTAAAGTAAATTGGCTAAACACATTTCGGGTGCATTGAAGCAAAAGGTGTTTAGAGGCTTACAATTTGTTTTATTTAGAAAGCAGTCAAATCCTGAGTAGAAAGATATATCCTCTGCCAGCATTCTGCAGAGAAAAACCCTTGCTCCAGTTAGCAAGGTGCATGAGCTTTGAGAATTCTACCTGTGATTCAGCAGTGGGGCATTGCTTTCACACAGAGAGCAAGGGGCTTTCTCTACAACATGCTGGCATAGGAAGGCTTTTCTACTCGGGTAGTGTCTTCTTTCTAAGGACAGTGAACTCTGAGATTTTGCACATTATTTTAATTGATCTCAACGATATTTATAGATAAAGTATACAGACATAAATGTGAGCAGACTGTCTTTTACATTTCCCAAGGTTTATATAAAAAAAAAGGTCTAAATTAAATACAAGAAGGGAGATGGTCTAGCAAGTTGTTTTCCAAGGCACATTATATATAGTTAAATAACATTAGGTGAAGTGAATCAGTACAGTTACATTAATTTCAGTACTACGTAAATTGTGGATCGTTTGCTCATTGTACCAGCCTCATTTATTTGCATCTGTCACCAATGCTGAGGTAATACAGGTTTCTCCCAGTTTAGTTTGAGCAATGTAAAGAGCTTCAATTCCATAATAGACAGAAAGAGAGGATAAAACATAACAGAGAAGAATCAATCGCCCTACCCAAATACCCACCCCTGTCAACTCCTGGTTATCAAAGCTGGTATTCAGCGTTACTTTCCCTTTAAATACTTTGTTCGGGCCAAGCTGACCAAAACAAAATATTTCCTACACTAACGTGCACCCACTGGGCACGGTGTATAAACAGTATGTAGTCTCCGCTACAACAATATTCAGCTCTGTGTTCTGGGTGTAATATGAGACCTTCCTGTCTAACATCCGGGAAATAAAGTCAGGCTGAGCGGCGCTCAGCTATTCATAGGCAGCTTTATATTCTATCGATTTAATACAAAGCTTCCTCTAACTGACGAAATCGGAGATCTGACATCATCAGGTCAAAGCACTATTGATAGTGACATCATATCATCATCCCTTTACATCTATAACTATGGTGGACTGATCATTCTTCCAGTCAAAATAGGACACATTTGATTAAACATATTCTGTTAACAAGTAACTCCTCCTGTGGGTCATGTTGACAGTAAAAATGGGAAACAAATTCCATAAACCTATAAAGTCATTACATAAACCTCAAGTTTCCCCAGTGTTAAAAAAACACACACATTTCATTACTTTTTTGTTTAAAGTTTGATAGCTGAAGTTCATTTGGCCAAGCTCCATTGTGAGCTGTGGATAAAGTTGCCAAATATGACAGCTCAACTTCGAGCTGGAGACAGGTTGGCATTAGTCAGCCGTGGAGTGGATTGCTCTAGAAATTTGATCTGTCACACTTTATTTAAAATTAAACCTAATTTTGGTAATTGTGAGGAATATGCTCTTCTCTTCATAGTTAGAGGAAATGTTTGATCTTTTCCAAAGGGCTAAATACATTTGGAAGTGTCCAGGTAAAAGGAATTCATTTTAAAGCATAATGAAACATAATTATCTCTGTAAAGTGAAGCTCAGCCCTCATGGAAAAGTATACCCAGACAGTCTATGGTGAGGTGGGAGACAAAATCCCTCCTCAGCTTTACTTCAATGATTTTCATATATTGCATTGTTAAATGCCTAACTAGCCTGAAACTGTTGCATGCAGGTTACGATAAATTGCTCTATGATATTTGGCAGTATCTCTGTATAATCTGGTGGTTCTGGATGAACAGTTGGACAGTGAGGCAAAAGGAATGATACGCAGGGTCCTGCCCTATATCCATAAAGTAGACCTATATGTGCCCTCTGGCTGCAACACGTGACCAAACCTCCGGTTAATGGCCTACAGCAATACAAATCACCCTTGGATCAGGTTGTTTAGCCACTTTCTGGTCTGTGTGCTCTACAAGGACTTTAGAGGAAACAAGAAGAGCTGGATAGCCACACTCCGATGCATACACCTTTTATTGGAATGAATTTAAATCCATACAGTCACAGAGGTACAGGGACAATGACAGTTCACGCTTTTCACACCCTTATTGGTGCTTAATCATAGCTGTGATTAAGCACCAATAAGGGTGTGAAACGCGTCAGTGGTCATTGTCCCTGTACCTCTGTGACTGTATGGATTTAAATTCATTCCAATAAAGGTGTATGCATCGGAGTGCGGCTATCTAGCTGTTCTTGTTTCCTCTATTACTTGTCTGCAGAGCCAGCACCCTTCATCATGCATGCAGGGAAGGTGTAAAACACAGGATTGCTGCCTGGAGCAGTAAAAGACTTGTTTTGCTCTACACGGACCTCCATGCCTACCACACGTGCATGGATTGTGGGTTTAAAACCCAACAACAATGTCCCCCTGATTCTTACTGACCCCTCTTAATGCCAGGGGCACACTTTCTTTGCAGGTCCTCCTCATTCTTCACATAGTTTCAGGTTAAGGCTTAACAGGTCCAACCAATCACCAGGGGCCAGTGGGGCTTCAGGTCACCTTCTCTTCTCTCACTGCCAGAGGACAACCTCTTCCCTTAACCACCACAAGCTGCTAAATGCACTAATTATTGCGGAGGTACTCATCCATCTCATCTTCACATCTGATTACTACGCTTGTGCAATTCGTTTCGTAACTAATCGAAATTCGTCCGAATTTAGCAACTTTCGGACATTCGGAAGCATTCGAATTTCCGAACAAAGCAATTACGAATAAAACCGAATCCGAAATAAATTATACCGCAAATAGCGAATGCCCGAATGTCTTCGGCATAATTCGTTATGAAAAAAGTTATGAATGTACGAATCCATACGAAGCACAATAACACTCGCTCTGCTCTCTGCTTCTCCCTCACCGTGCTGAACTCCCTCTCAAAATGGTGTACAGGGGCGGAGGCTATAGCCGCATGTAAAAAACGAAAGTAAAATACGAGATTTCTAATCCATTCGAAGCACAATAACACTCTGCTCTCTGCTTCTCCCTCACCATGCTGAACCCTCTCAAAATTGTGTACAGGGGCGGAGGCTATAGCCGCATGTAAAAAACAAAAGTAAAATATGAGATCTCGAATCGTTACAAATAACCGCTATGTATTTAGAAAAGTACAAATCCATTCAAAGCACATTAGGCATAATAGGCAGCGTCGTCGTGAGAGAGACACAGAAAATTTCGAATCAATGAATCCAAACAAAGTTACGAAAGTAGGAGTTGTGTCCAGAATCAACGAAAAACAATGTACCCTACCGAAAGTACGAATTATAAATCAACTAAAAATTCAACTAAAAATGTCGCTTGCGAAAATACGAAAATAGTCCGAACACGAAAAATCCCGTCTAGCAAAATTACGAATGATTACGAATCAACAGGACCGAAAAGAAACGAACCGAAACTAAACAAATTTTTCCGTTGTGCACAAGAAACAAACCGAAACTAAACAAATTTTTCCGTTGTGCACAAGTCTACTGATTACCATGGCATGTTTTCCATTTACTTTTCTGTTACCTGATATCCTGCAGCCATCGCACCCACTTACGGCGATAAGACTTTCATGCACACACTTGGAGTCTCTTCTCATTTTCATTATGCTTTATTTGTAAATTAACGTTAGTTGCAAACACATGGCACATCACTTCGCAGGTACAGTTGTGAAAATGGTAAAGTTATGCTATGAAAATGGTAGGAATTTTCCCAAGCATGCGATAAAGTGCTGGCTACATACCTGTAAAACGCTTAACAATGCTGTTCCCATTGTAGGTGTAACAAGAGGGGTGCTGCAGTACTGAAGTTACTGGCCCATTGTAACTTTTTAAATAAGAGCCCCGTTCCCACTTTTCCCAGTACATACCTGTAGCCTCCACGCTCTCCTCACAGGGGAAAGCATATAGGTACGTACGTCTTCTCAACACTACATCCTGTTTCTCCCCCTTTCTCTCAATTCCCACGCATACAATCCTTCCTGAATAGTAGGGGTGCAGCCCAACTCCCTGGAAAAGGTGACAACCAGCATTCCTCCATGCTGCTACTTGATGATGTTGCTCCTCTGCTTTCTTCCCATGTGAGGACTCCCTATAAATTAGTGGGCATATGACATAAATATCAAGACCGCACCAAAATCTCATGGGATTTCAGTGTCGGTCACAAGCACTGGCGAACCCAAGATGACCACCCATAACAGGGGACAACTCAGTAGCCAATGAGATCCTCTCAGTCTGAAAAAGTGACGCAGCGCCCTTGTCAGGTTGGCCGACACAATATTTGCCTATAAACCTGTCACAAGAGAAATACAAGGGTTCTCATTGCTCACCTCTTCCTGAAAATGCAGGCAATGTTTACTGGACAGACAGAGCCGTTTACTGACTGATTTCATTTGCTCCCTGGAGTTGCTCTTTTATTTTAATGATTGGCAGTTGTAGAGAATGTGCTATACATGGCCTCAGCCGGCCGCTGTCATAATCTATGATGAATGTATAATGTTACAATATTTGTTTAAACAGCTTTATTCTAAGTCTTTACAGATGATTCTTCCACATGCAGTGTCAAAGATCCTGTCATTATATAAATATGTGTTTGATTGGGAGGAGATGGAGCTGCAATCCCCAGGACTACTTCATATATTCTTAGCTTACTTCCCTTATTGACAGCTGTCATCAGATAACTAGCTGGGGTCACCTTCGCTGAAAGTTTATATAGCTTTCTACTCTAGGCAGGATACAGGGTGGAGGAGGAGGTATATCCCAGTTGTGAAAGTTGATGAGTTCAGCAGGGATTTCTGTGTGGCTACAGCATTACATTTGTGTCAAACATAAATAGTTACCTGCAGCTGAGAAATGGCCTCTGATGGTTTTAATACAAACAGTCAATATTGGTCTAATTAATCACAGCATGAAGACAACAACAAGCAGGATAGGCAAAATCAGATTTGCTTATGATGCAGGCTGTCCTTACTTACCATTTTTGCTACGTGCTGAACCCTTTCTGATAGTGATTGGGGCTCCATTTGTCTGCTCAGTGGTTGGAAGTAGACGTGCACTGCTGAAAAATTTGTTCGTTGTTGTTTCATTTGTCTTTTTTTTTTTTCGTTTTTCGGGTCATTCGTTATGATTGAAATTCGTAACTTCGTAAATTCGAAAGTCCAAAAATAAGAAAATCCAAAAATAAGAAAGAATAACTAACTATTATAATATAGGTATTGGAATTTCCTTTCAAATTTGGCTGTTAGTGAACTTACGAATTATCCGAAATAACGAATGCCGTATCTAAACAAATGGAATGTAAAAAATTTATAATAATAATAATAAAAACTTATTTTTATTATTATTTATTAGTAATTCGCTCCGTTCCATTTGTTTAGATGCAGCATTTGTTATTTTGGATAATTCGTAACTTCAGATAAATTTGTATTCGTTACGTTCCCTATCTGAAGAATTATACGAAATAACGAATGCCGCATCTAAACAAATGGAACAGAGCAAATTAATAATAAATATTAAAAAAGTTTTTATTATACATTTGTTACATTCCATTAATTTGATACGGCATTCGTTATTTCGGATAATTCGTAACTTTGGATAAATTCGTATTCGTTACGTTCACTAACAGCCAACTTTGAATGGAAATTCCAATACCTATAATTTAATAGTTAGTAATAGTTAAGTTATTATTAGTTCAGATTTTTGGGTTTTCGAATCTACGAATTTACGAATCTATGAATTTTCACCATTTTATTCTGAAAAACTTGTTAAACCAGTTTTCGTTAATTCAGATATTTACGAATTAATGAATTTGTCGAAATTCGGAACTAAACAAATTGCACATGTTTAGTTAGAAGGCTCAGAGAGCTCCTGGTGATATGCCCGACCACCCACCTCTATGGGTATGGGACCCCACTGAGTTTCACTGGAATTTGGTCATGGTTTTTCACTGCTTTTCTTGAACTCGCTTCTGAGCAGGCCCTTTGGCTAGTCCAGAGCAATTTGTATAGGGGCTGAAGCAGTGTTGCCAACCTACCAGATTGAAATTTACTGACCCAACACCCTTACTGGTGCAGCCAAGTTTTTACTGGCATTTCCAAAAGTTACACAATTACAGTTTCAAGTTCAAATTTCAGTATTTGGGCTACAAACAAGTACAATATGCAATTAGCAATTTGATATAAGGTAGATATTAAGGCAATAAACATATTTCTTATTTTATTTTCGATATAGTATGTAATTAGCTCAGGGAAAAGACTCGGGAGGGCAAGAAATTAGAATGGGCGACACACACATGAAATTGTCTCTCAGTGATACTGACAACAGTGCGCAGCAGCACAGATCCCCTCCTAAGTCACAGTGACAGTCTCTTTTCACGCCAGGTGGTCTCTTCAGTCCACTTCAGTCCAAACTGCACTAACAGTCCCACTCCTGGCTTGCCTTCCTCCTGTCCCACAGACCTGCACATGAGGCTCCATTCGGCTCCCTTGCACTATGACATCACATTACATGCTTAGGCACCGTCTCCACCAGACCCATCAGCGCCACGTGAACACACTGTGGCAGGCACTCAGATGATCATGGCCAGCTGCCGACAAGAACTGCACATACGCAATTCCGAGACGGGTGTCACAGCTTAATTTTTGCTGGCAACATTTTCCTGTCACTAATTCTTCCAATAATATAGACCGATAAAATTCTGCACAAGTATCCAATGTGTTTCGGGGCCTTGAGATGCACTCTTCATCAGGGCTAATAAAAATGTAAACAACATAAAAAAAAATATTTTATCCAGTAGTTGCAGAGACCCAATAAAACTTTTTTCAAATAAAGGCTGTGCGGTGTTGAGGCGGGGCTGCACAGCGAAGATATGTTGCCTATAACAGTTGTATCTCTGTGGGTTACAATGAGGGCAGGTCTGTAAAGGATAACTTAAATATAAATTAAATTACATATTCTTAGCGGCACTTTACCGTCGTTTTTGCAGAGGTATTCGGTCGCTAGCGGAGTGCTTTTAACCCCCGCAAGCGGCCCGGAAAAGTGTTAAAACCAGGGTGGTTCGGCCGCGCTGCCCATTCATTTGAATGGGCAGGAGCGGTGTACACCGCTCCAAAGATGCCGCTTGCAGGAGTTTTTTTAACGTCCTGCCAGCGCATCGCCCGAGGGCTTTCACACTGAGACTGCAGGGGAGCCGTTTTTCAGGCGTTATTTTTTAGACCAAAAGCGCCTGAAAAACACCCCAGTGTGAAAGGGGTCTAACTGAACATATTTCTATATTTGAGTATGTAATTTACTATATATACAATATATATGGAATAGCGTGTTCATTGTTTTTAGGTGTATGTATATATGAGAAGGATTATTAATTGAAGGTTAAGTTCAACTTCTTTTTGGGGAGGGGGGGGGAATGCCCATTTTATTGCAGGTAAAAAATGTGCAAATATTTATTTTTATTTTTATAAGGAATCTGTGAATAAATGACACACTGTCATTGAGGGGGGGGGGGTATTGAGTGGAAAGGGGGTGGATGCTGAACATGTTACATGTTATGCCCTAAATACGGGTATAACATGTAACTTATTTAGAAGGGTGAACTTGGCCATTAATTTTAGTGGCCAAGGGGTAGTAAAACCCATGCTAGGGGAAGAGGGCTGTGCTGGGAGATGGAATTTGGTGGGGGAAGGATTTGTGCTAGGAGGAGGAGTTTGGGCTTAGAGAAAGGATTGGATGGAGAGGATTTGTGCTGGGGAGGTGGCATTTGTAGGGGAAGGGCTTGTGCTAGGAGGGGGATTTTGGGGGGAAGGATTTGTCCTAAGGTTGATTTTGGGTGGGTGGGAAAGCTGCTGATTAGCATTTTCTGACAGGATCTAGTGCTGCTGTCAGAATCCAATAGGGAGAGTACTTCATTTGCTTGGATCAAGTAAAAAAAAAATTTGTTGAGCCCACTGGCTGAATGAACAGTAACTGTGTATGGCCAGCTTAACAGACTGTTTGCAAAGTATTCATTGAATTTTTTTAGAAGCCTTGTCCATCTCACTACCCCCCTGTCCAGTCCCACTCCAAGGTCTTTAACAATCCTATTGTCTATAGTGTATACTAAAAAAAAAATGCCGTGCGCCAGTAAAGTGTTCGGGTTTGGCTTGAAGAAAAGGTGGCAACCCTAGGATAGTTGCATGTGCAGACACAGTATGAAGGCGTCTTTGGGTCTAGCTTCATTTATACACTTGAATGTTTGGGCTGCCGAAGTATTTTCTCCATGTGAAAATACTGGGCCAATCACTGTGCACCAATGCTGTGGGAGAGAGGGTTGCAAGTCTCATGTTACCTGGTAACAGGTATTTCTTTTCACTGCTGGTGGGCCTCAGCATTGTGTAAGAAATCAAAATTCATGTATTTTTTTTTTTACTTAAAATGCCTTCTTTATTTACATTAGGATCGCTGCTACTATCATGGAGAGGTGGAGGGACATCCAAGCTCAGCTGTCAGTTTAAGTTTGTGCTTTGGCCTCAGGTAGGTTCTATCATGTATTACGGACGAATGTCTAAAGTGTTTCTGAATTTAAATTTACATGCAGTTTATGTATAATAAACCTCATTTACCTTTATTATTTTAAGTAAACCTGTTACAAACCTGGTCAGTATAATGTAAAAATAATGAGAAATGCATAGTCAGAGGTTACAGTAAATTTAAAACTGCATGTTAAAGTGGTCACTATCTCCTATAAAGGTTGTGCTTCTCTACAAAGCCTAGTTCCTTTCTATTGATCCTTTTTAATGTGGTCAGCTGCCTCACTGACTGAATTTGGGAGATGTAAAGGTGTGGCTACCAAACTCTGCTTTTATGGTAACGTGTGATGTTGAACTACCTAGGTCTTGGGAAAAATGATCGTGATGACATGCTCTCTTTACTTCAAGTAATCGATGATTGTCACAAAGATGGCATGTCAAGCGGAGTACATGATAAAGAAATGCATGTTTAACTTAAAGCTGTACTCCGGCATTCCCTTTAGTCTTGTGCAGTTGTACAAGTTTCTCTCCTGTATTGAAATTAGACGTGCAACTCGTTTTGGTCCGAAAGTAAATTCGGACAAATTTTTGGTTAAAACGGAGTTCCGCCCAGAATTTTTTTTTTTTTAAAGTCAGCAGCTACAAATACTGCAGCTGCTGACTTTTAATATATGGACACTAACCTGTCCTGGGCACCCACGATGTCGGCACCCGAAGCCAATCTGTCCCTTGGCTCTCGGGTGGAAGTGCCGCCATCTTCAGTAAGAAAATCAGGAAGTAAAGCCTTGCTGTCTTCTGGGACCTGTGTGTCTCCCAGAAGACAGCAGGGGGGACGGAGGAGGCACCGGATGTGGCGTAGGTCGACACGGTGACCTATGCCCGGAATTGGGAGCAAATATCTGGATTATACAGGCACTGTATCTGCTCCCTCTGCCCCCCTGAAAGATGCCAAATGGGACACCGGAGGGGGGGGGGGATTCCGAAAAGCGGAAGTTCAATTTTTGGGTGGAAATCCGCTTTAATCAGAGATTCAAATGTATCTGAATCTCTAAATTAAATAGTAATGAAATTCGTTAAAATGTATTTTATTTATTCGTTTTCTAACGAATTTCAAATTTTTGGAACAATTGGAATTCGAGTGATTCAAATTCTGTATGAAGAATAGCTGGTTGTTAAAGAGCAGGCCGAGAAGCCAGCCGCCGTGACCTTAACTCATGAGCTATCGGCTGGCTTCCCCACTGACAGCTAAAATGTAAACAAAAGAAAAGTCCGGAAAAAAAACAGCTGCCCCCCGCCCCAATACATACCAGGTCATTGGGGTCTGGTATGGATTCTAAGGGGAACCCCACACCAAAATAGAAAGAAAACACAAAGTGGGATCTCCCCCAAAATCCATACCAGACACTTATCCGAGCATGCACCTCGGCAGGTCAGAAAAGGGACGAGTGAGCGGCCCCCGAAACATACCGGGCCACATGCCCTTAACATGAGGGGGTGCTTTGGCACAGGGTGGGCTAGGTGACGTCACGGGGGGGTGCTTTGGCGCAGGGGGGCTTGGCGACATCACAAGGGGTTAGGGTCGTCCGCTGACATCATCAGGTGACTCCGCCCGTTACCTACAGAAAGTGTCCGATGGAGGAGCAGTCAGTTGACAGGAGCCTTCAACGAGGCCAGATGTTTTTTTCCTTTTTTTTTCGGGTCTGGCAGTGCACGGGCCGTGTGATGATGGATCTACATTAGGGGACCTTTTTTTGTCTTTTTAAATAAAGGTGGAGGGGGGGCCCCCTGTCCCAAAGCACCCCTTCCATGTTGAGGGAATGTGGCCTAATATGGTTCAGGAGGGTGGGCACGCGCTTGTTGCCTTTTTCTGACCTGCCAGGCTGCATGCTCAGGAAGAAGCCTCCCCCATTCACAGCTCTGCATGTTATTTTTGGCTCCCACTCTGCAGACATACATAGTTTGGAGCTCCACTCTTCTCAGCCCTGTATAGGAGCTTTATTTCAACCAGGATGTTGCAGCACCCCTAATGAACTCAGACAGCACCCTGGTTGAAAAAGGCTGATCTATCCCTTATCTCACCAGTCCCTGGCCCACCCGTAACATTCATTCGATTTTAGTTTTATCAACTATTAAAAGCTTTCCATCAATTTTGGCCATTACATGGGACAGTCGTCATGCAAATGCAATCTAACCAGAAATGCCCACTCTTCCAGATTGATTTCACCCACCAAGGCATTGTATCACTTGCATAACTCCTCCCAAGAGCCAACTCACTGCTTGCATCTGGGTTCAGGGCTCTTGAGAAGAGCACTGAGGCAAGGTGCTGTAATGTTTACAGAAAGCTTTGTACACCGCATAGCGCTGGCCTCTCTAACCAGATATGATCTGCTCACGTCGTATAGTGAATAGGGATGAGCTTCGAGTTCGAGTCGAACTCATGTTCGACTCGAACATTGCCTGTTCTTCCGTTCGCCGAACAGCGAACAAACTGGGGTGTTCGCGGCAAATTCGAAAAGTCTATGGGAGAAATCTAAAGTGCTAATTATAAAGGCTTATATGCAAGTTATTGTCATAAAAAGTGTTTGGGGACCCGGGTCCTGCCCTAGGGGACATGTATCGATGCAAAAAATAGGATTTTTATAACAGCTTACCTGTAAAATCCTTTTCTTGGGAGTACATCACGGGACACAGAGCGACATAGTCATTACTAATGGGTTATATAGATACCGTCAGGTGCTGGCACTGGCAACTTCCAAAACCGGAAGTACCCTCCCCTATATAAGCCCCTCCCATCCGGGAGCACCTCAGTTTTGTAGCAAAGCAATAAGTGTCCCCAAAGAGGGGCGGGAGCTCTGTGTCCCGTGATGTACTCCCAAGAAAAGGATTTTACAGGTAAGCTGTTATAAAAATCCTATTTTCTTTCTCGTACATCACGGGACACAGAGCGACATAGTCATTACTAATGGGATGTCCTAAAGCAATGCCCAATGAGGGGGGGGATACACCATATATAAGCTGAGCGCTATCAGACATGAGGATCTTTTGCGGCCTGCAACACACTGCGCCCAAAGGCGACATCCTCCTGACTTCTAACGTCCAACTGGTAGAACCTAGTAAACGTGTGAACTGAAGACCACGTTGCGGCCTTACAGATTTGAGCCAGGGAGGCCTGGTGATGCACTGCCCATGAAGTTCCAACTGCTCTCGTGGAGTGCGCTCTAACTTTGAACGGAGGCGGTCTCCTTCTCAAGCCATAAGCTTGCATAATGACCTGTCGAATCCGCTTGGCTAAAGTAGATTTTGACGCTGCCTGACCCTTTCTGGGGCCTTCCGGCAGAATAAACAAAGTATCCGTTCTGCGAATCTGAGCAGTGGCTTTTAGATAAGCTTTAACTGCTCTTACTACATCCAAAGAATGCAATAACTTTTCCTCTACCGAAGTAGGTTTGGGGAAAAAAGAAGGAAGAACCACATCTTGGTTCAAATGAAACCTCGATACCACCTTAGGAAGAAAGGCTGGATGAGGACGTAACACTACTCTGTCCTTATGGATAACCAGATATGGCTCCTTACAGGACATAGCTGCTAATTCCGATACTCTTTTAGCCGAACAAATGGCTACTAGAAAAATCAATTTCCTGGTGAGAAGCACCAAGGAAATATGCTGTAATGGTTCAAATGGTTGTTTCTGTAGAACCGACAGAACCAAGTTTAGATCCCATGGACATATGGGAATATTAACCGGAGGACTAATACGCATCACTCCTTGTATAAAGGCTTTGACTAGTGAATGCGAAGCCAAGGGCCTTTGAAAAAATATTGACAAGGCCGAAATCTGACCCTTGATAGTACTCAAGGCAAGCTTCCTATCTACAGCCCACTGTAGGAAGTCCAGAATCCTACCTATTACGTACTTATGTGGATGCCATTTCTTGGCCTCACACCACGCGATGTACGCCTTCCAGATTCTATAGTAGATCTGCCTGGATACCGGCTTCCTGGCATTGATCATGGTAGATACCACAGCATTAGAGAGCCCTCTCTTTTTTAGAATGTGGGCTTCAATAGCCAGGCCGTCAAACCTAGGGCTGGTAAGGAAGGGTGGTATATCGGTCCTTGCGAAAGCCGGACGACGTGGGAGAGTCCAAGGACTCCCCACTGAAATTTTACAATCTCCGCGTACCACGCTCTTCGGGGCCACGCTGGAGCCACCGGAATCACCGGTTTCTTTTCTACCCTGATTCTGCGGAGTAATCGAGGTAACCATTGTGGCGGTGTGAATGCATATATCAGCTTGAACTGATCCCAAGGGAACACTAGGGCATCCGAGCCGCAAGCTAGGGGATCCCTTGTCCGAGAGACAAACCTGTCCCCCTTTGCGTTGAATCTGGATGCTAGAAGATCTACATCCGATGTTCCCCACCGCTGACATATTGTCCAGAAAACCTCGGGGTGAAGGGACCCTTCCTCTGGGCCTAATTGCTGGCGACTTAGAAAGTCCGCCTTCCAATTCTCCACTCCTGGAATGAATACCGCAGATATGGCTGGGACATATTTTTCTGCCCATTTCAGGATGTAATTTACTTCCCTCTGGGCTGCACGACTCCTGGTGCCCCCCTGATGATTGATATATGCCACTGCTGTGGCATTGTCTGATTGCATTCTGACAGGGGACCCTTGGAGTTTGGATGTCCATGCTACTAGGGCATACCGGGCTGCTCGTATCTCTAAGAGATTGATGGGCAGGGCCTTTTCTGCATCCGACCATCTGCCCTGGAGAGACTATTGCTCCAGTACTGCTCCCCAGCCTATAAGGCTGGCATCTGTAGTGACCACCTTCCAAGAAATCGGACTGAAGGATTTCCTTTTTTCCAGATTCTGGGGAACCAACCACCAACGGAGGCTCTTGCGAACGGAAGGGGACAAGGACATTGTAAGTCTAGGGCCTGAACTTTTTTGTTCCAGGCTGACAGTATGGCCCCTTGCAAATTCCTTGAATGGAATTGACCGTAGGGTACTGCTTCGAATGATGCCACCATTTTTCCCAGCAGCCTCATATACAGGCGTATGGACGGCTGTCTTTTTTGTACCCACTAAGTGGATCAAATCTTTCAAAGACAACACCTTTCCTCGAGGCAAGAATATTTTTCTCTGGCCTGAATCCAACCTTAGCCCCAAGTATTCCAGACTTTTGACTGGTTTTTAGGGCTGACTTGTCTCGGTTGATAATCCAACCGTGAGATTCCAGATACTTGATCGTCTTGTGAACGACCACGTCTAGTTTTTTCACTGAGTGGTCTATCAGCAACAAGTCATCCAGATATGCCATTATCATTACACCTTGTGTTCTTAGATTGGCCAATAAAGGGCCAGAATTTTTGTAAACACTCGTGGTGCTGTGGCCAAACCGAAGGGTAAGGCTCTGAACTGAAAATGGCGCCCTTCTACTGCAAAGCGTAGAAATTTTTGGTGGACTGGAAAGATGGGAATGTGCAAATAAGCATCTTTGATGTCGATCGTGGCTAACCAATCCTCCCCTTGTAGGGCAGTGGCCACCGATCGGATCGACTCCATCGGAAAGTCCTGATATACAGGAATTTGTATAGCCCTTTTAGAATTAATATGGGCCTCCCGTCCGCGTTTGCTTCGGGACTGTAAAGAGGTTTGAGTAAAACCCGAACCCTCATTCTTCCAGGGGAACCTCCATAATTACTCCTTGGAGCAATAGTTGTTCTAGTGCCAACAGGAGGGACTCTCTCTTCCGGGGATCCCTTGGCACGTTTGACCTCAAAAATGGGAAGGAGGAGAGTCTTTTAACTCCAAACTGTATCCCAAACCTACTGCGGAGAGCACCTATCTGTCTTGATCGTGTCCCGCCAGGTCTCTTGCGAACAACTGGAGTCCTCCCCCCACCCGACTGAGTGGGGGCTTCATGAATTTAACTTTGGGGGAGGTTTTGTACCTCCCCTGACCCAGGGTTTCTCATTACCCTGCTACTGTCCCTGTTTTTTACCCCCGGGATTTGACCGAGGAGGCCGTCGGAACTGGAGAAGCAGGCCTCTTAAAGAGGGACCTCTAACTCTGCTTTTAACCGGCAAGAGCGTATTTTTACCGCTGGAAATTTTCTGGATATATTTGTCCAGGTTTTCCCTGAATAAGCGTTCACCATGAAATGGGACGCTAACCAGCCATTCTTTACAGGGAGCTTCAGCAGACCAGTTTTTGAGCCATAGGAGCCTACGCATATGTACTATAGACAGCGTAAGGCGGGAGGCCTGATGGACTGAATCCTCTATGGCGTCAACCGCAAAGCCTAAGGGTCTAGGTAGATCAGCTAGGGCAAAGCCTGCTGATCTGTCAAGTCCCTCAAGACCTGTTTCAACTGATCCTTCACTGCTTAGCAGACCCCAATAGCTGCTACTGCTGGTTGTATCACCAAGCAGATTTTCATAAGGACTCCAATCTTTTATCTATTGGGTTCTTGAACATTTGGACATTATCCACTGGACATGTCAGTGATTTATACATACAAGAGATGGCTGCGTCCATTGTAGGGACCTTCCATTTTTTTTTTTTTTTGATGAACTTATCCTCCATGGGATAGACCACCGGAAATCTCTTGGGGGAATAAATATTTTCTCAGGACGTTCCCAATCCTGGTAAATGAGCCCTTTCAGTAAAGGGTGAAGTGGAAAAGAACAAACAGTCTGGGGGCTTCTAGCGACCCCAACGAGGATACAGTAGTGGTTGATGGTTCCGCAAGGTGCATTTTTAAATGCTGATCGGACCATGTTAGTCAGAGACTGAACCCATAATCTTTCAGCTTGAGATGCTGAGAAAAGGTTCCCCCACTGTTGATTCCTCTATAACAGAATCAACCTTACCCTGATCCCCTTCAGGCAGGTCGATCCCTGTATGGGACTGTTGCTCTGCTAACAGGCACTCTGAAGGAGGAGACGGAGATCGGGCGTGCTTTCCCTGACAGGGAGGCAGCGATAAATGTTGACAATCTCTCTCTAATCCTCCCAGAGCTGAGGAAAAAACCTCCTCTGTTACATACACAGGAGCAGGTGACTGAGGACAGCCACAGTACCAAGTACCCCTGCGGGGTCTCTACGGTCACTTACCTCTGAACTTCAGGGGAGACTGGTGCAGCAGGAGTATGCCCAAGATCCTCCGAGCCCGATGAGACCCCCTTCGCTTCCTGGAAGATTCAGTTCCGGAGCTTCTGGACGGCATATTCCTAAGCCTAAAACTGAGGTATTCCAGCCGTAATACACCACTTTTACTGAGAATAGTCTAGCACAATTGCTGCTATATCACAGTTGGTGTCTACTAATGTGCCTTTCTAGGGGATGCCTGTATCAACCGCTTGCTGTATGCCTTTAAATGTTGCCAGCTCTGTCTCTGTACTTCATAGCCAGCTCACTACAATATTGTGGTTTTTTTTTTTAAACTGCTGGGACGCCTGCACATGCGCAGAAGCGCTGCGGCGCGCACAGAGCGTCATCCCCCAGGCTCCGCCCCCTTTCCCAGCTCACCTCTATATATAGAGGCGCGTGCACGCGCGCGGGCACGTGCGCCTTCGGCGCTAATTTCAAATATGGTAACAAGGGACAGGAGCCAGGGCCCCTCTTTGCCGCAGGCCGGGGGATGGACGAGCACTGCAACATGGCAGAGGAAGCAGTTTCCTATAAGAGAACTCACCATCTGCCTGGACTTTGCTCTGCTGAGAAGAAGCTAGTCCACATGACAAGAAAACATTCCACAGCGGCCTCTAGTGGACAAACACAGGTACCGCAGTCTAATATATTAACCACTTGACAACTGGGCACTTAAACCCCCTTCCTAACCAGACGAATTTTCAGCTTTCGGTGCTCTCACATTTTGAATGACAATTACTCAGTCATACAACACTGTACCCATATGAAATTTTTGTCCTTTTTTTCACACAAATAGAGCTTTCTTTTGGTGGTATTTAATCACTGTTGGGTTTTTTATTTTTTGCGCTATAAGAGAAAAAAGACTGAAAATGTTGTAAAAAAATGAATTTTTCTTTGTTTCCGTTATAAAATTTTGCAAATTAGTATTTTTTCTTCATACATTTTGGCCAAAATTTATACTGCTACATATCTTTGGTAAAAATAAGTACAAATTGGTGGATATTTTTTGGTCTTTGTGAAAGTTATAGAGTCCACAAGCTATGGTGCCAATATCTGAAAATTGATCACACCTGAAGTACTGACGGCCGATCTCATTTCTTGAGACCCTAACATGCCAGAAAAGTACAAATACCCCCCAAATGACCCCTTTTTGGAAAGAAGACATTCCAAGGTATTTAGAAAGAGTCATTGTGAGTTTTTTGAAGTTGTCATTTTTTCCCACAATTCTTTGCAAAAATCAAGATTTTTTTTTCTTTTTTTTTTTTTCCACAAAATTGTCATATTAGCAGGTTATTTCTCACACACAGCATATGCATACCACAAATTACACCCCAAAACACATTCTGCTATTCCTCCCGAGTATGGCGATACCACATGTGTGAGACTTTTACACAGCGTGGCCACATACAGAGGCCCAACATGCAGGGAGCACCTTCAGGCGTTCTGGAGCACCCAGGCCAATTCTGACATTTCTCTCCTACATGTAAAAATCATCATTTATTTGCTATAAAATTACATAGAACCCCAAAACATTATATATGTTTTTTTAGCAAAGACCTTAAAGAATATAATGGTGGTCATTGCAACTTTTTATCTTGCACGGTATTTGCGCAGAAATTTTTCTAACGCGTTTTTTACGGAAAAAAAAACAGTTTTGTGCCTAAAAGAAAAAAAAAACAGTAAAGTTAGCCCAGTGTTTTTGCATAATGTGAAAGATGAAGTTACGCCGAGTAAATAGATACCTAACATGTCACCCTTCAAAATTGCACACGCTCGTGGAATGGCGCCAAACTTCGCTACTTAAAAATCCCCATAGGCAATGCTTTAAATATTTTTACTGGTTATATGTTTCGAGTTACAGAGGAGGTCTAGGGCCAAAATTATTGCTCTCGCTCTAACGTTCGCAACGATACCTCACATGTGTGGCTTGAACACCGTTTTCATGTGTGGGCGGGGCTTATGTATGCGTTCACTTCTGCATGCGAGCTCGCGGGGGCAGGGGCGCTTTAAAAAAAAAATATATATTTTATTGTTCATTTTACTTTATTTATTTTAGTTTGACATGTTTTTCCGCCCCAAATTTTTTTTTTTAGCACTTTTATTCCTATTACAAGGAATGTAAACATCCCTTGTAATAGGAATATGGCATGACAGGTCCTCTTTACAGTGAGATATGGGGGGGGGGGTGTCAATAAGACCCCACATCTCACCTCTAGGCTGGGAAGCCTAAAAAAAAAACAAAAAAAAAAACAATCTTGGCTTTGATCGTAGCGGTGAGTCGGTAGAAGCACCGGAGGGCAGCGGGAGGGGGGGGGGGGCATCCCCTCTCACCTTCCGTAAGAGCGATCAAGCGGTGGAACAGCCGCTATGATTGTTCTTATGGTGTAGGGAATCGCCAGCTGAAAAAGCGAATATCTGAATGATGCCTGTAGCTGCTCCCATCATTCAGATATCTCCGCACAAAGTCAAGGACGTCATATGACGGCCGGCGGGCGGGCGGGAAGTGGTTATTGCAGAGTATTGCCGGGTATTGAGGAGTATTGCCGGGTATTGAGGAGTATTGACGAGTATTGACGAGTATTGCCGGGTATTGACGAGTATTGCAGGGTATTGTGGAGTATTGCAGGGTATTGTGGAGTATTGCAGGGTATTGTGGAGTATTGCCGGGTATTGTGGAGTATTGCAGGGTATTGTGGAGTATTGCCGGGTATTGTGGAGTATTGCCGGGTATTGTGGAGTATTGCTGGGTATTGTGGAGTATTGCCGGGTATTGTGGAGTATTGCCGGGTATTGTGGAGTATTGCCGGGTATTGTGGAGTATTGCTGGGTATTGTGGAGTATTGCCGGGTATTGTGGAGTATTGCCGGGTATTGTGGAGTATTGCCGGGTATTGTGGAGTATTGCCGGGTATTGTGGAGTATTGCCGGGTATTGTGGAGTATTGCCGGGTATTGTGGAGTATTGCCGGGTATTGTGGAGTATTGCCGGGTATTGTGGAGTATTGCTGGGTATTGTGGAGTATTGCCGGGTATTGTGGAGTATTGCTGGGTATTGTGGAGTATTGCTGGGTATTGTGGAGTATTGCCGGGTATTGTGGAGTATTGCTGGGTATTGTGGAGTATTGCGGAGTATGGCAGGGTATTGCACAGTATGGGCAGGGTATTGCACAGGGTATTGCAGAGTATGGGCAGGGTATTGCACAGGGTGTATTGCAGAGTATTGCACAGGGTGTATTGCAGAGTATTGGCAGGGTGTATTGCAGAGTATTGGCAGGGTGTATTGCAGAGTATTGCACAGGGTATTGCAGAGTATTGGCAGGGTGTATTGCAGAGTATTGCACAGGGTATTGCAGAGTATTGACAGGGTGTATTGCAGAGTATTGCACAGGGTGTATTGCAGAGTATTGCACAGGGTATTGCAGAGTATTGCACAGGGTATTGCAGAGTATTGCACAGGGTGTATTGCAGAGTATTGCACAGGGTGTATTGCAGAGTATTGCACAGGGTGTATTGCAGAGTATTGCACAGGGTGTATTGCAGAGTATTGGCAGAGTATTGCACAGGGATGGCTGAGCAGGGATGGATGGATTGCTGGATCTGTGACTGCAATTGTCACAGATCCAGCCCACAGCTGACATGGGGGAGGGAGCGGACATGATCCGCTCCCTCCCCTCTCCTCTCACACTGTACCGATCGGTACAGAGAGGGGAGGGAGGAACCGGCGTCATCAAATGACGCCGGTCTGTTTACAAGTGATCGCTCCGTCATTTGACGGAGCGATCACGTGGTAAACGGCCGCGATTAGCGGCCATCTACCGTGATCCGTGATGCGCCGGGTCTTCCGGACCCGGCGGTCACGGACATATCCTGGAGCGCGCGGGAGCAAGATTCTGTGAGGACGTCCCTGGGACGTCCACTCAGGATAACTCGACCGCGCTGTGGACGTCTTTTGTACATGGCGCGGTCGGGAAGTGGTTAAATATATATATATAAAAAAAATTTTTTTTTTTTTTTTCTTGACCACCATTAAAAATTATTACATTTTTTTTGTAGTTACAGGCATGCACAGAATTTTGCGGGAATACCATTAGGTAACAGACAGAAAGACAAATTAGGCTTGGGGGTCCCCCAATAGAACCAAGTTCCTGGGGGCCCCCACTTACCTGTTCCCCGCCGCAGGACTTTGTTTGGTCCACAAAAGCCCAAACTTCACCTATTACGGCAGGCATTGTAATCAAACCTTCAGGGACCGGGTTCCCAAGGATTCCACTCCCCTGGACCTGTATAGCACCCTGCACAGAAAACATCTTGGTCGTGGGTATGACCAGAGCTCTGGATCCCAGGGTCCAGCTCTCCTAAGAGAAGCATTACAGGCAAAACCTTGCTCTTCTCTGCAAGGCCCGGGTACCGACCGTTTAGCTATGAAGCTTTTTTGGTCGGATCCGGAATAGCTTACTGAGGCCCAAAAGAACCTGTACGCAAGCTCAGTGAAAAACACATGTTTCTTCTTGGCCAACACCTTAGACACTGGCAAAAAACTGAGGTGCTCCCGGATGGGAGGGGCTTATATAGGGGAGGGTACTTCCGGTTTTGGAAGTTGCCAGTGCCAGCACCTGACGGTATCTATATAACCCATTAGTAATGACTATGTCGCTCTGTGTCCCGTGATGTACGAGAAAGAAAAAAGTTTTAAAAACTGCAGTTTTTTTGGGAGCAGTGATTTTAATAATGCTTAAAGTGAAACAATAAAAGTGAAATATTCCATAACATTTCATACCTGGGGGGTGTGTATGATATGCATGTAAAGTGGCGCATGTTTCCCGTGCTTAGAACTGTCCCTGCATAAAATGTAATTTTTGAAGGATAAAAAGTCATTTAAAACTCATTCGCGGCTATTAATGAATTGTCGGTTCCCGGCAATACATAGAAAAGTCATTAATAAAAAATAAAAAAAAAGCGTGGGGGTCCCCCAGAATTCAATTACCAGGCCCTTCAGGTCTGGTATAGATATTAAGGGGAACCCCACCGCAAATTTAAAAAAAATGCGTGCGGTTCCCCCAAATATCCATACCAGGCCCTTCAGATCTGGCATGGATTTTAACGGGAACTCCACCCCAAATTTAAAAAAAAATAGCGTGGAGTCCCCCCAAAAATCCATACCAGATCCTTATCCGAGCACGCAACCCGGCAGGCCGCAGGAAAAGAGGGGGGGGACAAGAGAGCGCCCCCCCTCCTGAACCGTACCAGGCCACATGCCCTCAACATGGGGAGGATGTCCCCATGTTGATGGGGACAAGGGCCTCATCCCCACAACCCTTGCCCGGTGGTTGTGAGGGTCTGCGGGCGGGGGGCTTATCGGAATCTGGAAGACCCCTTTAACAAAGGGGACCCCCAGATCCCGCCCCCCCCTATGTGAATTGGTAAGGGGTACATTGTACCCCTACCATTTCACGAAGAAAGTGTCAAAAAATGTAAAAAAAACACACCAACACCTTGGAAAAGTCCTTTATAAAAAAAAAAAAAAAAACATTCCAGCGGTGAAATCCAGTTTACCGCGGCGATCCGATGTCCAGCGCTGTCTGTCATTGACTGAGCCTGAGCGGACCTGATGGGGAACTTCCTCCGCAGTCTATTACATGTATAGACCCGCCCCTTCTAAAGTTCCCCATCAGGTCCGCTCAGCCAATGACTAGGTGTAAGGCTGTGGACCTGATGCGGAACATGAGAAGGGGTGGGTCTATTCATGAATTACACAGTGAAGGAAGTTCCCCATCAGGTCCGCCCCCTCGGTATGTCAGACCCCGCCTACGTCATTGGCCTAAGCACGGGAAACAAGCGCGACTTTACATGCATATCATACACACCCCCCAGGTACGAAATTTAAAGGAAAATTTCACTTTTATTTTTTCATTTTAAGCATTATTAAAATCACTGCTCCCGAAAAAACGGCAGTTTTTAAAACTTATTTTTGCATTGATACATGTCCCCTGGGGCAGGACCCGGGTCCCCAATCCCTTTTTAGGACAATAACTTGCATATAAGCCTTTATAATTAGCACTTTAGATTTCGAACGTTCGAGTCCATTGTATTTAATAGGGTTCTAAAGTACACGCAAACATTCTGTCTGTTCGCAGGTTCTGGTGCGAACCGAACAGGGGTTTGTTCGGCTCATCCCTGATAGTGAAGCACAGAAACCAAGTGATGATGTACAGTAACTGTGTCTTAAGTGTAGCGGTACCCCCGTAGGAGCTTCTGGTTTAGTTGTGGGTCTTTGCACGTTACCTTACTGTTCCAAATCTTCGGCTCAGGGGTTCTACTTGAAGAGTCTATCCATAAGAAATGACTTCACTGACTCAAAGTCTCTTTCAAGAGTTTTATTTGAATAAAACTTTTCAACAGAGGGGGTATAGGAATGGGGAGGACTCAGGTACCTTACTTGTCAATCACGGAAACTTCCTAGGTCCAGAGGAGCAACTGTCTCCACGCTGGACTCCGCCACCACCGGATAGGTCCAATCTCACTGGCCTAGCAGCCGGTGCGAAGCTCGATCAATAGAATAGTCTCTGCCACAGACTTGGTATTGGAATTTGTTCAATAGAATAATCTCTGCCACAGACCTTTATAACCCCTCTCTGGGTTAGCTCCCTTAGCAAGAACACAGCTTTCAGTGCCAGGATCTTTCAGCCGCTCCGGCAGCACTGTGAGGTAGATTTTGGGATCCAGGTGCATCCTCCAATTGAGTCCTCAATTGCTCAGTCCCTTACATCAGGCATGGCGACACAGGATCATACCTGGATCAGTAGGTCCCAGCAACTCCTGGGCCTACATCTCAGTTGCGAGGCCTCGGACCAACGTGGCCCCGAGGCGGGAACTGCCAACACATCCCTGAGGCCAGGAGGGCCCTCAGGTGAGGTTCGAAGAAGACGACCCCCAACTCTCCGCCACCCTAATGGCGTCTGTCACTTAAGTACCCTCCCCCAGCATGCACAGCGGGGTTCGCCACGCCCCCTGGGCTGCTGCTGGGAAAGGGGTACCCAATATGTCCAGCCTGTTGCCTTTCCAACCCTGACCAGCGGTCATAGCGACGCCCACCAGTGGGGAAAATCCTCCAACCAACCGAACTGAAACAGTGCCACAATTTGAATAAACAATCTCTCTCTGGGCTAAACTAATGCCCAGACTAAATTTCAACATGTAGCGCCCACTCATTGGGAGCAGGGCGCTACATGAGTAAGGTATGCAATGAAAAGAAAAGGTTTTACTTGCTGATTTAATAAGCATGATGATGGGGGGGGGGGGGGTGGGGTGGGTGAACCTGAAAAAGTCATTCACAACTGGTGGCAATGATATATATATATATATATATATATATATATATATATATATATATATATATATACACATCTGAAGGATGCTGAACTGCAACAACTAGCATGATTTAAAGAGAAATGGTTAAGAAAATAATTCTACCACTTAGTGAACCAGAAAAGGCAAGACATAAACAGACAGATTAAACTTCAGCTTTAAGTATCTAAAACAACTTTGCCAGCCTTTTATTCCAATGAGTTTAAAGGTCAGTGTGATAAGTGGTTGTTGCAGAGCTGGGAGAATGGTGTTGCAGTCACAGAATATCATGGAGTAGAAAAATGTGTATAATGTTCACAGAACAGAGGTCAGTGTGGGGAATGGATTTCTGCCCTGGACTCGTAGGAAGCACCAGAGATCAGGTGACTATAGCAGCCAAACATAGGCGTCCGCTCCATAGGGCAAAGGGGGGCGATTGCCCCCCCCTGGAATCACCAGGGAGAGCCAGGAGCAGGGCCGAACTGGCCCTGGGGCCGCTTTAAGCGGTGACTGCAGCACTAGACTATTTTCTGATGTGTTTTTAGCAAGTCTGGAAATGCAGAGCAAACACAACACAGAGTTGTAGCCTACGACATAGTTTCTAGTTGTCCCTTATTTAGAGTGCCTGTCCTTCTTCTGAAATCAAATCCATTTGTCCCTCATTCCAAAAGGTTCCTCTTTTAGACCTGAAATAAATATACTGTCAATATAGTGTAGTGTTTCAGTCAAGGGAAAGGTAAATCCTTACCTGCAGGTGCCCCTAAACGCCAATCCAATTTTGAGAAACCTTCATGTAAAGTCTGCAAGGGAAGAAACCCTTCCAGTGGTCTCAATCTCCTGGGTCCTCAATGCCACTTGGCAGGCATGAGAGCAATGATTTTTTTGGCTGCCTGTAAGGGTGGCATTCTGACCACCATCACAAGAACAATTCTTTCCACTGTCCTCCAATGTAAGGAGCATTTTTCCCACTGACTGCCATCGTAAGGTACATTCTTCCCACTCAACAAGACAGTAGTATTGGACTAGTTAAGCTTCTCATTACATTTCTCATCTAGGGGAACTGTAGGGTTCCTCCAGAGGTTGCTAGGAGTTTTTTTTAACAGTGAACTGTGGTGGGTTCATCTCACAAAGGTACCTGCATAATTCTGGCACTGATTTCACTTGACAAGCCAGTGTTATTGGACTAATGAAGCTTCTATTGGGCACACAGGGGCTGCAATTGGTGGGCACAGGGGCTGCAATTGGTGGGCACAGGGGCTGCAATTGGTGGGCACACCGAGGCTGCAATTAGTGGGCACACCGAGGCTGCAATTGGTGGGCACACCGAGGCTGCAATTGGTGGGCACAGCGAGGCTGCAATTGGTGGGCACAGCGAGGCTGCAATTGGTGGGCACAGCGAGGCTGCATTGGTGGGCACAGCGAGGCTGCATTGGTGGGCACAGCGAGGCTGCATTGGTGGGCACAGCGAGGCTGCATTGGTGGGCACAGCGAGGCTGCATTGGTGGGCACAGCGAGGCTGCATTTCATGGGCACAGCGAGGCTGCATTTCATGGGCACTGATGAGGCTGCATTGATCTCTTGTATTAGGTCTTCAGTCTCTGACCATCTTTAGTATGATGTCTAGGCTTGTGCAATTCGTTTCGTAACTAATCGAAATTCGTCCGAATTTAGCAACTTTCGGACATTCGGAAGCATTCGAATTTCCGAACAAAGCAATTACGAATCAAACCGAATCCGAAATAAATTATATCGCAAATAGCGAATGCCGGAATGTCTTCGGCATAATTAGTTATGAAAAAAGTTACGAATGTACGAATCCATTCGAAGCACAATAACACTCTGCTCTGCTCTCTGCTTCTCCCTCACCGTGCTGAACTCCCTCTCAAAATGGTGTACAGGGGCGGGGGCTATAGCCACATGTAAAAAACTAAGGTAAAATACAAGATTTCGAATCGTTACAAATAACCGCTATGTATTTAGAAAAGTACAAATCCATTCGAAGCACATTAGGCATAATAGGCAGCATCGTTGTGAGAGAGACACGGAAAATTACGAATCAACAAACCCAAAAAGAGTTACGAAAGTAGGAGTTGTGTCCAGAATCAACGAAAAACAATGTACTCTACCTAAAGTACGAATTATAAATCAACTAAAAAAAAGGCTTACATTAATACGAATCATTCCGATTCAACGAAAAATGTCACTTGCGAAAATACGAATTAGTCCGAACACGAAAAATCCCGTCTAGCAAAATTACGAACAATTACGAATCAACAGGACCGAAAAGAAACAAACCGAAACTAAACAAATTTTTCCGTTGTTCACAAGTCTAATGATGTCCTCAGTCTCTAACCATCTCCTGTACCATGCCTGCAGCCTCTGACACCTCCTGTATCATGCCTGCAGCCTCTAACCATCTCTTGTATCATGTCTGCAGCCTCTGACCATCTCTTGTATCATGTTCTCAGTTTCTAGCCATCTCTTGTATCATGTCCTCAGTCTCTAGGTAATATGAAAAATAACTCCAGCAGTTCCCGCGCTGCTGTGTCTCTCCCTCTGGCTGCATGATTAAGGTAGTAAGGGGGAGGGGGCTGTCACAGTCTATGTAACATGCAGGGGATGCTGTGCGAAGGAGTCCAGAGGTGCAGGGTGCTGTGCGAAGGAGTCCAGAGGTGTAGGGTGCTGTGCGAAGGGATCCAGAGGGGCAGGGTGCTGTGTGAAGGGGTCCAGAGGGGCAGGGTGCTGTGTGAAGGGGTCCAGAGGGGCAGGGTGCTGTGTGAAGGGGTCCAGAGGGGCAGGGTGCTGTGTGAAGGGGTCCAGAGGTGCAGGGTGCTGTGTGAAGGGGTCCAGAGGTGCAGGGTGCTGTGTGAAGGGGTGCAGGGTGCTGTGTGAAGGGGTCCAGAGGTGCAGGGTGCTGTGTGAAGGGGTCCAGAGGTGCAGGGTGCTGTGTGAAGGGGTCCAGAGGTGCAGGGTGCTGTGAAGGGGTCCAGAGGTGCAGGGTGCTGTGTGAAGGGGTTCAGAGGTGCAGGGTGCTGTGTGAAGGGGTCCAGAGGTGCAGGGTGCTGTGTGAAGGGGTCCAGGGGTGCAGGGTGCTGTGTGAAGGGGTGCAGGGTGCTGTGTGAAGGGATCCAGAGGTGCAGGGTGCTGTGTGAAGGGATCCAGAGGTGCAGGGTGCTGTGTAATGTAAAGGGGTCCAGTGATGCAGGGTGCTGTGTAATGTAAAGGGGTTCAGTGATGCAGGGTGCTGTGTAATGTAAAGGGGGCCAGTGGTGCAGGGTGCTCTGTAATGTAAAGGGGTCCAAAGCTGTGGGGTGCTGTGTAATGTAAAGGGGTCCAGAGCTGTGGGGTGCTGTGTAATGTAAAGGGGTCCAGAGGTGCAGTTGTGGAGAGGGGGTACACAGTAGTGACTAAGAGATATTGAAAGATGCAGGGGGCACAGTGGGGTGTTTTTACATTTTATCGTGGGGGGGGGGGTCGCTTTTAACCCCTGCTAGCGGTCGAAGAAAGGGTAAAATGTGACTGTATCGCCGCTGCCGAAGCACCACCCCCTGAAAATTTTCAGCGGACACCCATGCAGCCAAAGATGCTTTTATAATTTTTTTACCACTGCTGGTGGCTGATAATTTAGATTTTTTACCCAGGCTGGAAATGGGCTTTAAAGCTGTGATTCTCAGTCTCAAAGAGAATTTGAATCGGTTTTGCTGACAGTCAGGTTCCATTAAGGTGAAAAAACAAGCTGAGCAATCCAATTAACCAATTTATGATTCAAGGTTAGTAAACGTGTTGATTTTCTTTCTAAACTTCATTATGCAATTATTTAGCAAACAATGACCTCAATATGCAATAATTAACTCAGCATTTGCTCACGGTGATGGTTTAATAACTGTAATTATCAAAAATTGGCATTAAAGCTCTACCTTTGAAAATGGCTCCAAGCAAATGTTACGATCTTTTTTTTTTCATTTACACTTTGCATCTTTGGAACATCTGGCACAACATGGAACCATAATATTGCCCCCCAGTGCTAATATATTATTATTATCTCAGCCTACTTCAGCTTTATAAAGAAAAATCATCCAAATCTAGATGGATGTACTTATTAGTTTATTATCAGAGTGCCGCTCCCTGACATTTGACTCCCATCAGTCTTGCTGTTTCCTCTATGGTTTATGAAACCTAATAATGGATCATTAGCTTGGAATCTGCAGAGTAGTAAAGGATATTTTTCAAAGTTGCCACATGTGCACAAATGAACTAAATTTACGGGAACCACTATAGAGGAATAGTAACTTTTTAGATACTTGAAGACATGGGGGGAGGATGAGTCATTCTCACTGGTGGCAATGATATATATTCTGTAACGAGCCCCTTTGCTCGCTCGGTTCCACTCTCCCGACACTCCTCTGCTACTATTGGATCATATTGCAGATCGCAGCGTCTGATGGTTCGGTCATCCGATGCTCCAGGATTCAAGCTACAGCTACATATGTGACATTCTAATCCATTTGTGATAGTTCAGAACAAACATCAGGCAGGCTGTATGTAAGTTCAAACAGGAATCTCATTTTATTGGATGCAGACACACACTCTTATACAGCAGTTTGAACACCCTGCCCCCAACAACCACTTTCCTATTGGTCAATTGTAAAGTCCATTGTATTTCTCAATTAGATTCTCTTGGCCATGCAAATGAGGACTTGAAACAGGGTCAGCAGGAATTGGTCCAATAGCTTGAATAGGAGAACTGAGATGTGTATTGACACAGAAGCCCCAGGGGGTAATTAAAGTACATAAACAAACAGTATACCACAGAACAATGCTTTTCTTCCACACCATGAAGCCGTCTGGAGGGGGGGGGGGGTTAGCTTTAAGACAGGGCAGAAGACCCCCCCACTGTGTAATAGATTCAAAGGAGAAATACTTCAGTATTCCAAGGCTCATGACATATACATCTGAAGGATACTGAACTGCAACAACTAGCATGTTTTAAAGAGAAATTGTTAAGAAAATAAATCTACCACTTAGTTCATTTTCAGACTTCAGTGCATTGTCAGACTATACAGTGCCTTAAAAAAGTATTGATACCCCTTGAAATTTTCCAAATTTTGTCATATTACAGCCCAAAACTTAAACGTATTTTATGTGATAGACCAACGCAAAGTGGCACATAATTGTGAAGTGGAAGGAAAATGATAAATAGTTTTCCAAATTTTTTACAAATAAATATGTGAAAAGTTTGGCGTGCATTTGTATTCAGCCCCCCTGAGTCACTACTTTTTAGAACCACCTTTCGCTACAATTACAGCTGCAAGTCTTTTTGGGGATGTCTCTACCAGCTTTGTACATCTAGAGATGGAAATTTTTGCCCATTCTTCTTTGCAAAATAGTCAAGTTTTGCCACAGATTCTCAATTGGATTTAGGTCTGGACTTTGACTGGGCCATTCTACCACATGAATATGCTTTAATCTAAACCATTCCTTTGTAGCTCTGCCCCAGTCTCAAGTCTTTTGCAGACTCTAACAGGTTTTCTTTTAAGATTGCCCTGTATTTTGCTCCATCCATCTTCCCTTCAACTCTGACCAGCTTTCCTGTCCCTGCTGAAGAAAGGTATCCCCACAACATGATACTGCCACCACCATGTTTCAAGGGATGGTGTGTTCAGGGTGATGTGCAGTGTAATGCCCCATACACACGATTGTTTTTCTTGCCATTTTTTTTCTTGCCGTTTTTCACGTCGTTTTTTTTCATGTTTCCTCTCAAGCCTGTCTTGCGTACACACGATCATTTAAAAAAACGATCAAGCAAAGCGCAGTGACGTACAACACGTACGACGGCACTATAAAGGGGAAGATCCGTTCGAATGGCGCCACCCTTCATGTTAGTAAAGTTTGTTGAGCGACGATTCGCTCTTTTCAGTCTCGTGCTTTTCAGTCCGTGACTGCGTGACGAATGTGCTATCTCCATTACGAACGCTAGTTTTACCAGAACGAGCGCTCCTGTCTCATACTTGATTCTGAGCATGCGCGTTTTTTTTCACGTCGTTAAAGCATACACACTATCGTTTTTCACGTCGTTAAAAAAAAAACGACATGAAAAACGACGTGAAAAAAGAGAGCATGTTCGAAATTTTTAATGCCCGTTTTTCACGTCGTTAAAAATGCTCTGGAGCCTACACACGATCATTTTTAATGGCCATTTTTTTTAATGGCATTTTTAACGGCATGAAAAACGATCGTGTGTATGGGGCATTAGTTTTCCGCCACACATAGCAGTTTGCTTTTAGGCCAAAAAGTTATGTAGCGGGGTCTCCTTTAAGGCCCCGGGACTACGTTACCCAGAACCCCGTTCGGCACCCAGAGTGCAATTAGCCACCGCAGAGACTCATGGGAGGGGCTATTTAAGGAGGAGGCGGGGCTCGGCCTCTTTGGACACCGCGCTGCAAGCAACAGTTTTTCTTCCTGTGCGGATCTGCTGCAGTGCAAGGCCTGAAGCCTGGGGCCTTGCGCAACTTCCAAAGAGCCTTCCACCCCCCCTGCGGAGCCTGGGTGGCACCGGACTTGTCGAGTGAGGACATCAGTTAGATCGGGGACCCGATCGTTGCAGACGCTGTGTGCGGAGACACAGCAGGTGGAAGTCCCGGACTGGGATCGCGTCCGGAGTGGTGAGCGAGCACTTGCTCAAACCAATAGACTGTACCGTGTTTAGGCCTATAGACTGCCTTGGCCCACCTATCGTTGTTTCATTAGGAGACCAGTAGGAGGACAGAGTTAAATGGTCTTCAGTATAGTGTTCTTTGAGACTGCCTACTTGTGGATTACAAATTCTATTTCATCAAGTGCACCACCGAAAGTTTGCATGCAAAGAAATAACCAGTGAAAAGACTGAGATTTCTTCTATGTCAGGCCTGACCAGGGAGGAGAGTGATATTGTTTAGTGCGCCACAGGGCGCGCACACCATAATAGCTGTGCGCGGTGGGTTACCGCGCTGGGCCATTGTTGTGTGCTACACTTATTGCTGCAGGGCTCTGCAAGCAAGTTGCATGTTATGTTCTGCCTATACTTTTGAGATAAAAGTAAAACTGAAATAAGAGAACACACTGAGGCGAGAGATCAAATATAACAAAGAGGTTACTCCTTGAAATACTAAATTGCATGCGATAAGTTTAACCCTAGACTAACTGTGCCAGAGTGGGTCGAATAAGATTGCCGGGGGTTGGCGGTGTTGTACACAGGGCCCGAAATCAAACCAGCGGCTCTCTTAACTGGGGGTAGCGCTACAGTTACATTTTGATCTCATCCGACCAGAGCACCTTCTTCCACGTGTTTGCTGTGTCCCCCACATGGCTTCTTGCAAACTGTAAATGAGACTTCTTATGGCTTTCTTTCAACAATGGCTTTCTTCTTGACACTTTTCCATAAATGCCAGATTTGTGGAGTGTATAACTAATAGTTGTCCTGTGGACAGATTCTCCCACCTGAGCTGTGGATCTCTGCACCTCCTCCAGAGTTACCATGGGCCTCTTGGCTGCTTCTCTGATTAATGCTCTCCTTGTCTGGCCTGTCAGTTTTAGGTGGACGGCCATGTCTTGGTAGGTTTGCAGTTGAGCCATACTCTTTCCTTTTTCAGATGATGGATTAAACAGTGCTATGTGAGATGTTCAAAGCTTGGGATATTTTTTTGTAACCTAACCCTGCTTTAAACTTTTCAACTATATTACTGACCTTTCTGTTGTGTTCCTTGGCCTTCATGATGCTGTTTGTTCACTATGGTTCTCTAACAAACCTCTGAGGGCTTCACAGAACAGCTGTATTTATATTGAGATTAAATTACACACATGTGGACTCTATTTACTAATCAGGTGATTTCTGAAGGCAATTGGTTCCACTAGATTTTAGTTGGGGGTATCAGAGTAAAGGGGGCTGAATACAAATGCACGCCACTCTTTTCAGATATTTATTTGTAAAAAAAAAATGTTTTTTTTCTTCAACTTCTCAAGTATGTGCCACTTTGTGTTGGTCTATCACATAAAATCCCAATAAAATACATTTACGTTTTTGGTTATAACATGACAAAATGTTGAAAATCTCAAGGGGTACGAATACTTTTTCAAGGCACTGTATATGTATACACCACAGTAACAGTTCAGTGGTCAGTACTGGTGCCATTTCCTCCCTGCTGCCCAGTCCGTTGAGACCCAACCATTATGGTGGAACGCTCCCTTTTAAGAACTGAAGCAGGTAGTGCCACTGTATTTTTTGCAGACAACTCTGTCCCTCTTTTATCAAGGTGTAATGCAGGGTTGGCCGGGGATCTCCTACTTACTGGCAAAGTGTACCCCAGTCAGTGTCCGGCTCCTCAATTAGGCAGCAGGCTCAACCAGCATCCAGGGTGTCCTTTGATGTTCTGAAACGACTGCCACTGTGTTTCTCACTCAACTGCAATGGTCCCCTTACAGCCTCAGTT
The DNA here is from genome assembly GCA_029206835.1 of Rana muscosa. Lineage (NCBI taxonomy): Eukaryota > Metazoa > Chordata > Amphibia > Anura > Ranidae > Rana > Rana muscosa. Next base: position 267,079,985 of record CM055123.1, on the reverse strand, counting down.
TTTTTGCAAGTCATCCTTTCTTCCTCTGCTTGACCCAGGAAAGTTACAACACTCCTCCTCTCCACCACAGTGCTGCCAGGAGCTGAAGTGTTTTCCTTTTAGAACATAAAACCAGATCAGTCTGTAGAAACTACAACTTCCACAATCCTCCACACTTCTATAGAAAGTCTCTAGATGTCCACATTCTCAGTGAACCTCCTAGTGGATGGAGGGCGGCTTAACACTGGTAGCTCTATGTTCTGCAATAGGAGTCTCTCCTGCAGCCATGCCTGTCTTAAAGTCTCCTCTGCAGCACAGACACAGAGTCCTTTTCCTGCCATGGATGCAGACTATGCTACATAATTGGCCTACTGAATATTAACTTTTAGAAGTGTTTGAGATTGTGTAGCCCACAAACCTTAGCAAAAAGAATACATGTGTAGCGGCCTCCTCACTCCCTACTTTGCATCAGCTCGTCTTTCTCTTGTCTAGGGGTACCTTAGAGGGGAGAGAGCGGGGTCACCATGCCAAGCCTTCACCACGTGTCCGTGCGGTGTAAGCAAAGTTCCTTCTCTACCTTCGGGTCAGTGTTGTGCACCTGGAGTTACCTTGAACGATGTCCACCAGAAAAGAGCCCCACACCATTAAAGTCCAACACTCCTTTATTCTTCTCGAGTGAACAGCACAATCAGTTTAGACTCCCTTAAAGAACAGAACAAACAAGGAGGTGTGGATGCGAGTAGGCCCAGACACAATGAACTCTCCACTTTCCTCCCTGAACGTGGGCTGAGGTCTAGCGAGGGGGGATTTTCCTTCCAGGCGGTCTCCGATGGGAGGCTCACCTGTCACTGGCAATCTGCTGCACCCGGTCTTCAAGTGAGTAGCTCCCCCCAGTCCATTACGCCTTCCGGATTCAGGTACCCAATCCCTGGGTTCCCTAGGACCTCCTTCCCTCACGGAACTCAGTGTTGGGCACTGAGCTCCAGACCTCCATCCGAGTACCTCACCCCAGGCTAAAGGTGCCTGGGATGGAACACGACCTCCGGACGTCCTCTAGGCCGCCTAGAGGACCGACACGAACCACCGCCCTCAGGCTGAAGGTGCCTGGGACTCCCCCCCCCGTGACAAAGATGGCCGGCCCCTTTGTACCCTCTCCCAGCAAGCACGGCGGGTTCCCCGCCCCACCATACCGCTGCCGAGGGAGGACAAAAAGGAGGCACAGCACACAGCAATGGTTCAACCCCAGCCCAAGGCGACAGCGCCACCTGCTGGACCGCAAGGAACTGCACATCGCTGGTGTCTCTGCCAGTTTGAATTACACCCGGGAAAGTACATACCCGCTACACTCTCCCCCTGGTAATTTGACACTGGTCCCCAGTGTCTGGAACAAATCATACCCTCAAGGGCTGGCATAATCCAATCCAGAGACTGACTAACAATTGTACAAAAATATAAAACTTTTGAAAAAAACTTGATCAACTAAAGCAATTGTGTCTGAGCCCTATAAAAAAAAGGAAGGGAAACAACAACATTTAACCATAACTTTTTTTTGAATCACATATTCACATTATACTTTTCCCACCCATCCTGACTAAGACCCACCCCATACTCAGTGGTCTTGATGGGATGCTCTCCTGCAGAGGGAAAAGAAAGAAAATTAACACACATAAACCCTGACACACATATTCGTGTGAGAGAAAATAGGATTTTTATAACAGCTTACCTGTAAAATCCTTTTCTTGGAGTACATCACGGGACACAGAGCGGCATAGTCATTACTATGTGGGTTATATAGTTTACCTTCAGGTGCTGGCACTGGCAACTTCCAAACCGGAAGTACCCTCCCCTATATAATCCCCTCCCATCCGGGAGCACCTCAGTTTTGTAGCAAAGCAATAAGTGTCCCCAAAAGAGGGGTGGGAGCTCTGTGTCCCGTGATGTACTCCAAGAAAAGGATTTTACAGGTAAGCTGTTATAAAAATCCTATTTTCTTTCTCGTACATCACGGGACACAGAGCGGCATAGTCATTACTATGTGGGACGTCCCAAAGCAATGCCCAATGAGGGGGGGGGGATACACCATACATAAGCTGGGCGCTATCAGGATCTTTTGTGGCCTGCAACACACTGCGCCCAAAGGCGTCATCCTCCTGACTTCTAACGTCCACCTGGTAGAACCTAGTAAACGTGTGTACTGAAGACCATGTTGCAGCCTTACAGATTTGAGCCAGGGAGGCCTGGTGATGCACTGCCCATGAATTTCCAACTGCTCTCGTGGAGTGCGCCCTAACTTTGAACGGAGGCGGTCTCCTTCTCAAGCCATAGGCTTGCATAATGACCTGTCGAATCCACTTGGCTAAAGTAGATTTTGATGCTGCCTGACCCTTTCTGGGGCCTTCCGGCAGAATAAACAAAGTATCCGTTCTGCGAATCTGAGCAGTGGCTTTTAGATAAGCTTTAACTGCTCTTACTACATCCAAAGAATGTAATAACTTTTCCTCTACCGAACTAGGTTTGGGGAAAAAAGGAAGGAAGAACCACATCTTGGTTCAAATGAAACCTCGATACCACCTTAGGAAGAAAGGCTGGATGAGGACGTAACACTACTCTGTCCTTATGGATAACCAGATATGGCTCCCTACAGGACATAGCGGCTAATTCCGACACTCTTTTAGCCGAACAAATGGCTACTAGAAAAATCTATTTCCTGGTGAGAAGAACCAAGGAAATGTGCTGTAATGGTTCAAATGGTTGTTTCTGTAGAACCGACAGAACCAGGTTTAAGTCCCATGGACATATGGGAATATTAACCGGAGGGCTAATACGCATCACTCCTTGTATAAAAGCTTTGACTAGTGAATGCAAAGCCAAGGGCCTTTGAAAAAATATTGACAAGGCCGAAATCTGACCCTTGATAGTACTCAAGGCAAGCTTCCTATCTACAGCCCACTGTAGGAAGTCCAGAATCCTACCTATTACGTACTTACGTGGATGCCATTTCCTGGCCTCACACCAAGCGATGTACGCCTTCCAGATTCTATAGTAGGTCTGCCTGGATACCGGCTTCCTGGCATTGATCATGGTAGATACCACAGGATTAGAGAGACCTCTCTTTTTTAGAATGTGGGCTTCAATAGCCAGGCCGTCAAACCTAGGGCTGGTAAGGAAGGGTGGTATATCTGTCCTTGCGAAAGCAGGTCCGGAAGATGTGGGAGGGTCCAAGGACTCCCCACAGACATTTTTACAATCTCCACGTACCATGCTCTTCGGGGCCACGCTGGAGCCACCAGAATCACTGGTTTCTTTTCTACCCTGATTCTGCGGAGTAATCGAGGTAACAATTGTGGCGGTGGGAATGCATATATCAGCTTGAACTGATCCCAAGGGAACACTAGGGCATCCGAGCCGCAAGCTAGGGGATCCCTTGTCCGAGAGATAAACCTGTCCACCTTTGCGTTGAATCTAGATGCTAGAAGATCTACATCCGGTGTTCCCCACCGCTGACATATTGTCCGGAAAACCTCGGGGTGAAGGGACCATTCCCCTGGGCATAATTGTTGGCGACTTAGAAAGTCCACCTTTCAATTCTCCACTCCTGGAATGAATACCGCGGATATGGCTGGGACATATCTTTCTGCCCATTTCAGGATGCAATTTACTTCCCTCTGGGCTGCACGACTCCTGGTGCCACCCTGATGATTGATATATGCCACTGCCGTGGCATTGTCCGATTGAATTCTGACAGGGGACCCTTGGAGTTTGGATGTCCATGCTACTAGGGCATACCGGGCTGCTCGTATCTCTAAGAGATTGATGGGCAGGGCCTTTTCTGCATCCGACCATCTGCCCTGGAGAGACCATTGCTCCAGTACTGCTCCCCAGCCTATAAGGCTGGCATCTGTAGTGACCACCTTCCAAGAAATCGGACTGAAGGATTTCCCTTTTTCCAGATTCTGGGGAACCAACCACCAACGGAGGCTCTTGCGAACGAAAGGGGACAAGGACATTGGTAAGTCTAGGGCCTGAACTTTTTTGTTCCAGGCTGACAGTATAGCCCTTTGCAAATTCCTTGAATGGAATTGACCGTAGGGTACTGCTTCGAATGATGCCCCCATTCTTCCCAGCAGCCTCATGCACAGGCGTATGGACGGCTGTCTTTTTGTACCCACTAGGTGGATCAAATCTCTCAAAGACGACACCTTTTCTTGCGGCAAGAAATTTTTTCTCTGGTCTGAATCCAGCCTTAGCCCCAAGTATTCCAGACTTTTGACTGGTTTTAGGGCTGACTTGTCTCGGTTGATAATCCAACCGTGAGATTCCAGATACTTGATTGTCTTGTGAACGACCACTTCTAGTTTTTCCACTGAGTGGTCTATCAGCAACAAGTCGTCTAGATATGCCATTATCGTTACACCTCGTGTTCTTAGATTGGCCAATAATGGGGCCAGAATTTTTGTGAACACTCTTGGTGCTGTGGCCAAACCGAAGGGTAAGGCTCTGAACTGAAAATGGCGCCCTTCTACTGCAAAGCGTAGAAATTTTTGGTGAACTGGAAAGATGGGAATGTGCAAATAAGCATCTTTGATGTCGATCGAGGCTAGCCATTCCTCCCCTTGTAGGGCAGTGGTCACCAATCGGATCGACTCCATCCTGAAAGTTCTGATATGTAGGAATTTGTTTAGCCCTTTTAGATTTAATATGGGCCTCACGTCCCCGTTTGGTTTCGGGACTGTAAAGAGGTTTGAGTAAAACCCGAACCCGCATTCTTCCAGGGGAACTTCCATAATTACTCCTTGGAGCAATAGTTGTTCTAGTGTCAACAGGAGGGATCCTCTCTTCCGGGGATCCCTTGGCACGTTCAACCTTATAAAATGGGAAGGAGGGGAGTCTTTTAACTCCAATTTGTATCCCAGACTTACTGCGGAGAGCACCCATCTGTCTCTGATCGTGTCCCGCCAGGTCTCTGCGAACAACTGAAGTCTTCCCCCCACCCGATTGAGTGGGGGCAACCCTTCATGCATTTGACTTTGGGGGAGGTTTTGTACCTCTCCTGACCCAGGGTTTCTTGTTACCCTGCGATTGTCCCTGATTTTTACCCCCCGGGATTTGACTGAGGAGGCCGTCGGAACTGTTTCACAGCCGATGTCCCAGGGACTGGAGAAGCAGGCCTCTTAAAAGAGGGACCTCTAACTCTGTTTTTAACCGGCAAGAGTGTACTTTTACCGCTGGAAATTTTCTGGATATATTTGTCCAGGTCTTCCCCGAATAAGCGTTCACCATGAAATGGGAAGCTAACCAGCAATTTTTTACAGGGAGCTTCAGCAGACCAGTTCTTGAGCCATAGAAGCCTGCGCATATGTACTACAGATAGCGTAAGGTGGGAGGCCTGATGGATTGAATCCTTTATGGCGTCAACCGCAAAGCATAAGGCTCTAGGTAGATCAGCTAGGGCAAGGGCCTGCTGATCTGGCAAGTCCCTTAAGACCTGTTTCAACTGATCCTTCACTGCTTGGCAGACCCCAATAGCTGCCACTGCTGGTTGTGTCACCAAGCCTGCTGTAGAGAAAGCAGATTTTAATAAGGACTCCAATTTTTTATCTATTGGGTCCTTGAACATTTGGACATTATCTACTGGACATGTCAGTGATTTATTCACACAAGAGATGGCTGCGTCCACTGTAGGGACCCTCCATTTTTTGATGAACTTATCCTCCATGGGATAGACCACCGGAAATCTCTTGGGGGGAGTAAATATTTTATCAGGATGTTCCCAATCCTGGTAAATGAGCCCTTCCAGTAAAGGATGGATTGGAAAGGAACAAACAGTCTGGGGAGCTTTTAGCGACCCCAACGAGGAGACAGAAGTGGATGATGGCTCCGCAAGGGGCATTTTAAATGCTGATCGGACCATGTTAGTCAGGGACTGAACCCATAATCTTTCAGCATGTGATGCTGAGAATGGCTCTTCCACTGTTGATTCCTCTACAACAGAATCAACCTCATCCTGATCCCCTTCAGGTAGGTCGATCCCTGTATGGGACTGTTGCTCTGCTAACAGGTAGTCTGAGGGAGGAGACGGAGATCGGGCGCGCTTTCCCTCTGACAGGGAAGCAGCGATCAATGTTGTCAATATCTCTTCCAGTCCTCCCAGAGCTGAGGAAAAAACCTCCTCTGTTATATACACAGGAGCAGGTGAACTGAGGACAGCCACAGTACCAGGTACTCCTGAGGGTGCTCTACGGTCACTAACCTCTGATTTTTCAGGAAAGATTGGTGCAGCCGAAGCATGCCCAAGATCCTCAGAGCCCGATGGAGACCCCCTATGCTTCCTGGGATTCTTAGTCCCGGAGACTTTAGACGGCATATTCCTAAGCCCAAAGCTGAGGTATTCCAGCCGAAATACACCACTTACTGACAATAGTCTAGCACAATTGCTGCTATATAAACAGTTGGTGTCTACTAATGTGCCTTTCTATGGGGATGCCTGCATCAACCGCCTGCTGTATGCCTTTCTAAATGTTGCCAGCTCTGTTTCTGCCTTCCATAACCAGCTGACAACACCTAATTGTGCTTTTTTTCATGCTGGGACGCCCGCACATGCGCAGAATAGCTGCGGCACGCACAGAGCGTCATCCACCAAGCTCCGCCCCTTTTTCCAGCTCACCTCTATAAATAGAGGCGCGTGCACGCGCACGGGCACGTGCGCCTTCGGCACTCTTTTTTGAAAGGAACTAGGGACAGAAGCCAGGGCCCTGTTTGCCACAGGGCCGGGGGATGGACGAGCATTGCAACATGGCAGAGGAAACAGTTTCCCATCCAGAGAACTCACCATCTGCCTGGATTTTGACTTGGAAAGAAAAAATCCACATGACAAGAAAACAACGTTCCACAGCGGCCTCTAGTGGTTTAACACAGGTACCGCGGTTTAACCATTTTTTTTTTTTTTTTCTTGACCACTCTTAAAATTATTACATTTTTTAGTAGTTACAGGCATGCACAGATATTTAGCGGGAATACCGTTAGGTAACAGGCAGAAAGACATATTAGGCTTGGGGGTCCCCTCAATAGAACCAAGTTCCTGAGGGGCCCCCACTTACCTTTTCCCCGCCGCAGGACTCCGTTTGGTCCACAGAAGCCCAAACTTCACCTCTCACGGCAGGCATTGTAATTAAACCTTCAGGGACCGGGTTCCCAAGGATTCCACTCCCCTGGACCTGTATAGCACCCTGCACAGAAAACATCTTGGTCGTGGGTATGACCAGAGCTCTGGATCCCAGGGTCCAGCCCTCCTAAGAGAAGCATTACAGGCAAAACCTTGCTCTTCTCTGCAAGGCCCGGGTACCGACCGTTTAGCTATGAAGCTTTTTTGGTCGGATCCGGAATAGCTTACTGAGGCCCAAAAGAACCTGTACGCAAGCTCAGTGAAAAACACATGTTACTTCTTGGCCAACACCTTAGACACTGGCAAAAAACTGAGGTGCTCCCGGATGGGAGGGGCTTATATAGGGGAGGGTACTTCCAGTTTGGAAGTTGCCAGTGCCAGCACCTGAAGGTAAACTATATAACCCACATAGTAATGACTATGCCGCTCTGTGTCCCGTGATGTACGAGAAAGAAAAGAAACTTCTTCGTAAAGAAATCCCTTTTCTCCAAGGAGTGAGTGTGTGAAAAGTGTTTAACGTTGCGCTACACTGCCACCTGGTGACAGCATTGCGGTAACTGCACTCGTGGAACTTTTCCTCTTCTCTTGAGCCCTATCTACCCAAGAGTCTGTAATCTCTTGCTGGAAAGTGAAGAACAAAACAGGAACAGTCCTTCATGCCTCTGGGTACAAGGTCAACGGGCCCCAGAAAGTTCAGCAGCATACAACAAGAACGGAGTCTTTCTCTCCTACAAGTAGAAGCGGGGATGTGGCAGAACAAGTGGCTTCAAGTGCTGGTCCATGGTCTCCAGATGATATTCTACATTTTCTCCTTCCTTGCGCCGGATCAGCACTTTGTCTGCATGGATGTGCCGTCCCAACATCCACTCTGCCTTGCAGTCCTTAAAACGCTGAGAGGCCTTGGGAGAGCATGCCAGGTACCTGCGGGCGTGTGGAATCTGAAGGGGAGTCCACACAAAGTCATTGTACCAACGCTCCCGGCACACTTCCACCTCATAGAGCAGCTCCTTGGACAAGTATGGATACTCCCATCCGTACTCTGCAGCAACCTTCTGGCCAAATAGGCGTTGTAGTCTGGCCAAAGGAGGCATAGTAGCTCTGTCCCCTTCGCCAGGCAAAACTATCGAGTCCGGGTGGCGAGGGACCTTGATTACATCTGATCTGGGCATTGGTGCCCGCAACAGCAGTCTCTTTTCCCCGGTCTTTGGTACAGATGGTACTGGGGATGTATTGGCAGGCCGGGGATGGGACCCCTCTTCAGGCGCTGGTGCCTCCACCTGGAGTGTACTTTCCCCTGTAGACATGGGTGGATCCCTGGTTCTGCGGGATGAAGCGAGAGGTACTTTGTCCCAGCCCCTTTCTGCAAACAGTTCGTCTATAGCAACGTCGTCTCCCATGTCCGAGAGCGACTCCAGGTCAGAGGTGTCGCACTCCTCCCGCGGGTAGGTACCCTGTATTGGAGACTGAGTTTTCACCTCTTCCCACACACCAAATCTCTCCACCTGGCTTACCTTGGCCTTTGCTTGAAACGGGACGTCCGGAACTCTTGCCGACGGATCCATCCGGGCCGGGCGTAAGCGGGCGAGATGGTCCACCACAACCGCTGGTCGGGGCTACCATACCGGTCTTTCTCTTCGGTGGTGGACGCTGCGAGATCGTGGTGACCGAGTCAGCATCCTCGGATTTCTCCCACTGAGTTTTCACGACCTCCTCCGCGGTCGCTGCAGTGTGCGCAGGGATGGCTGTCAAAGCAGTGATTCCTCCTCCTTGAGTGGTGTTGCCTGCAGCACGGCCAGGGTAAATGGTTCTCGGCTTCTCAACCGCTGGATCCACTTCAAAAAGAAACTCCCACAGGCCTCACATCGCCCGAATGGCTTCAGTTGGCACACCAGTCCCGAACAGCCGGGACAAATCACACCCAGGGCCTCAACGTCCATGCATGAGTACAGGGCGAATCGACCCCTTGACTTTAGCCGGATCCCCGTATCTGTTACCGGAGCAGCAGCAGTCAGTGTCGTGGTAGAAGGGTGAACCGGAATCCACGATGTATGTCTGAACATGGTGACCTGTTGCTGATCCATCGTACACTGCAAAGTTTTTGCGCCAACGTCCCACGTGTAGTCCTTCACACGTATTGGACTCCTCCCCTTTGCTCCAGTTCGCAGGCTTTTCTTCTTTTTTCCTTCTGAGTCACGCCCACGAACTAAGCGGTGGGGGTGTGCCTGGTGGCGCAGTGCAAATAGAAGCCCCCACGTGTAGTCCTTCACACGGCTGAGCTTCCCCCTTTTCTCGCTCTCTTCTGCGCGGGCCTTTCCCTTCATTGGGTCATGTCCACGACTTCAAGCAGGGATGCACTTAGGCCAATGCAGGCCTGCCTACTCGTAACTCCTCCGGGCAGACACGTTCAATTCCGTAGTACACGAACACTATCCCGGACGAGCCTCCACGTGTAGCTGCCTCCTCACTCCCCTCTTTGCATCAGCTCGTCTTTCTCTTGTCTAGGGGTACCTTAGAGGGGAGAGAGCGGGGTCACCACGCCAAGCCTTCACCACATGTGTCCGTGCGGTGTAATCAAAGTTCCTTCTCTACCTTCGGGTCAGTGTTGTGCACCTGGAGTTACCTTGAACGATGTCCACCAGAAAAGAGCCCCACACCATTAAAGTCCAACACTCCTTTATTCTTCTCGAGTGAACAGCACAATCAGTTTAGACTCCCTTAAAGAACAGAACAAACAAGGAGGTGTGGATGCGAGTAGGCCCAGACACAATGAACTCTCCACTTTCCTCCCTGAAAGTGGGCTGAGGTCTCCTAGCGAGGGGGGATTTTCCTTCCAGGCGGTCTCCGGTGGGAGGCTCACCTGTCACTGGCAATCTGCTGCACCCGGTCTTCAAGTGAGTAGCTCCCCCCGGTCCATTACGCCTTCCGGATTCGGGTACCCAATCCCTGGGTTCCCTAGGACCTCCTTCCCTCGCGGAACTCAGTGTTGGGCACTGAGCTCCAGACCTCCATCCGAGTACCTCACCCCAGGCTAAAGGTGCCTGGGATGGAACACGACCTCCGGACATCCTGTAGGCCTAGGCCGCCTAGAGCAGTGTTTCTCAACTACAGTCCTCAAGGCGCACCAACAGGTCATGTTTTCAGGATTTCTCTCAGATGAAATAGCTGTGGTAATTACTAAGGCAGTGAAACTGATTACATCACCTGTGCAGAATAATGGAAAGCCTGAAAACATGACCTGTTGGGGCGCCTTGAGGACTGGAGTTGAGAAACACTGGCCTAGAGGACCGACACGAACCACCGCCCTCAGGCTGAAGGTGCCTGGGACCCCCCATGACAAAGATGGCCGGCCCCTTTATACCCTCTCCCAGCAAGCACGGCGGGTTCCCCGCCCCACCATACCGCTGCCGAGGGAGAACAAAAAGGGGGCACAGCACACAGCAATGGTTCAACCCCAGCCCAAGGCGACAGAGCCACCTGCTGGACCGCAAGGAACTGCACATCGCTGGTGTCTCTGCCAGTTTGAATTACACCCGGGAAAGTACATACCCGCTACACATGGTTTTGTAGAGCACTGTGGGCATACAGGTGGGTGTCACAGTTGCGGCACGCTGACATGGCATGCTGTCCATTGGGAGCACAGTGCGCATACATTTGGTGACGTCATTGGTTGCTGCTGAGGTAAATATCTCCTAAACTGAGATATTCGCTGTACATATAGTTGATCTGTTTTATAGGGTTGCCTGTAGGAACAAGATAAAAAGCAGACTTTACTACCGCTTTAACAGTGGGACATATAGAAAAAAAATAAATTAACATTTTGACATCACAGGAAGATGTGCGACAAAATACCTCGTTAGTTGTAGGATACGGAATTCAGACACAACTTGTTTTTTTGTCATCTGCAGGAGGATTTGGACATTGGGAACCACAAAAAACAGTGACCAGCCTGGTATAAATCCTCCCACTCCCAGCATGCCCCAAGTTTGTGTTTTGCTAGTGTCCTAAGAGGGTGGATATCTTTTCACTAAGAAAAGTTAAACATTTTTAGCTGGCTATTTTTCATCAAGCTAGGCCTACACATTGGTTTCTTTGTACAACTATCCAAATCAGCATAAACTCAGCTGTTGCTTTGGAGGCCTTACTTGGACCCTGCTGGACCAGGCAATTGTTGGGCAGGCCTGAAATTGCATGACCTTTGGGCACTGTTCTCTACATCGTGGCTTTACCAGATCCAAGTTTCCAGGCCCAGAGACTCTCTCTCTCTGAATAAACACTTTGTGGGTAGTCCATGTGGACGGAGCACCAGGTGCTACCTCCTTGGCAGAACCATTGCGCACCCTTGTTATTCCTATTTTTCTGTCGGTTTACCTCAGGAAGAGTTACTGAATGGCTGAGCCCCGATCCTTTAGGTGGAGCATTTCCTGTGCATGCTCCACACTTATTCCCATCGTTTAGTGTGAGGTAACACATTTCTGCTACTGCTCCTTATCACAGGGGGCACATGAATCTTCCTCAGTTTAGCTTTGCTGCCCGCTTTCATTGACCTGGACTTCTCTTGGTACCAGCAGCTGGTTCATGAGTATTTGAGGCCTGCCCTAAGGTACGTTTTTCCTGTGTTGCAGTGCAACATGTCGAGACTGGACAATCAGCCTGCAGCTTCTTTCATTGCTGCTACTTGTCCAGGATCCCAGAAGGGACCTCTTCAAGTCAAACATGGCACAGAGCAGTTCAACTGGTGCTGCATGCTCTGAATCCCTCTGCCTGCCCACCATGCCCCAACCCAATTTTCAGGTGAGAACAAGATGGAGGATGAAGGCTGTTAATCCTGCAGATGTTTGGTCAGATTAGGCGACCAGTCAGAATTTGTAACCGAAGTGACGCTCCATCGCCACCATCTTGCTACACCCCGCATTCCTCCACCATACCTCCCAACATTTTGAGATGGGAATGAGGGACACCTACTAGAAAACGTATGTAGGCATAGGACACGCCCCATTTACACCCCCTTAAAGGAGAATTAACAAAAAAAAAAAGTTAATCAAATCTACAAGGGCTTTTTTTACCACTACTATCCCTTTTTTATATTGGCTTTTAAAATTTACAAATGTACCAATTTAGAAATTGAATGAAAGGTTTAGCACTGGGAAACCCTTTTTGAAAGATAAAAAGTGCATTTTATATGCAACTATATGGATCAGACCAAAATGAGGGACAAATGAGGGGGGCAGAGGGACATTTCTCCAAATCAGGGACAGTCCCTCAAAATCAGGGACAATTGGGAGCTTTGCTCCACAGTAAGGATACAGTGAGAAGGCGCCAAGTGGACATCTTGTTACACCCACCGGAGTTTTGAATATCACACTGTAAAATACAGTATTTAGAAATCCGTCGGACTGTTTAGATGTTGAATTTTAAAAGCAACGGCAAGCCTGCTGATCTCGCAGGTTTGCAGGTTTGCAAATCTGACAGAACGCTGCTGCTTTTATAATTCAACAAGTAAACAGTCTGACGGATTTCTAAATACTGTATTTCACCATATAAGCTCAGTTTACTGTTAAAAATAACTGTGAAATGCAAGACTCTGGTGGGTGTAACAAGATGTTCACTTGCCACCTTCTCACTGTATCCTTACTATGGAGGAGTGCGGGGTGTAGAAAGATGGTGGCGATGGAACGTCACTGCCATTACAAATTCTGACGGGTCACCTAATCTGACGAAGCACAGGCTCTGCTCATGCAGAGTCGTCACTGCATAGGCAGAGAGGCATGTGTGCTGGCTGCTGACAGTTCACATCCCGTAGGCCAGGCTCAAACTGGTGGGTATCTGGAGCAGTTTTGTATACATAAAACTTCTGCAATCGCTTTGTCAATTAGGTGTAGATCCTACACCAGTTTTTATTTCACTCTGAAACTCTAAACTGACGCAAGTGGCAGAGATAGACCTGAAATAGGTCTATCTACTTTTTTAACGTGGCAAACACCACTCGCCATAGTAATGGCACTGGAAGCTTCGGTAATTCCCTCAAATGTGGCTAAAAATATTAGAGGCTTGCCTTAGGTCCCATGCACAGGAGACGCCGGTGCAAACTCTGCTGAACACATGTTTTTAAAGGCTGAAACCGGCGTTTAGAAACGCCCGTTTTGCTGCGATTGCAGCTGCGTTTAGTGGCGTTTTACCACGTTTGCGTCTATAAGCGTTTAGTTAAGAAACATCATAAGACCCTCCCTAAGCTCAAAGAACAGTATTATTTAACCATTTTAGCCATTTTGTGAGACCAGAGTGAGTAGCAGCAGCTGAGAGCAGCAGTGTACTTGTATTTAGCGTATCACTTGCCACATCACCTGCCACAAGCTGTGGATTGTCCACTTGCCACGTCACCTGCCACAAGTTGTGGATTGTCCACTGGCCACATCACCCGACCACGTCGCCTGCCACAAGTTGTGGATTGTCCACTTGCCACAGTACCTGCCACAAGTTGTGGATTGTCCACTGGCCACGTCACCTCGCAACGTCACCTGCCACAAATTGTGGATTGTCCACTTGCCATGTCACCTGGCCATGTCACCTGGCCACAAGTTGTGTATTGTCCACTTGCCACGTCACCTGGCCACAAGTTGTGGATTGTCCACTTGCCACGTTGCCTGCCACAAGTTGTGGATTGTCCACTGGCCACATCACCTGCCACGTCACCTGCCACAAGTTGTGGATTGTCCACTTGCCATGTCACCTGGACATGTCACCTGCCACAAGTTGTGGATTGTTTACTTGCCACATCACCTGCCACGTCACCTGGCCACGTCACCTGCCACAAGTTGTGGATTGTCCACTTGCCACGTCACCTGCCACAAGCTGTGGATTGTCCACTTGCCACGTCACCTGCCACAAGTTGTGGATTGTCCACTTGCCACATCACCTGGACATGTCACCTGCCACAAGTTGTGGATTGTCCACTTGCCACGTCACCTGGCCACGTCATCTGCCACAAGTTGTGGATTGTCCACTTGCCACGTTACCTGCCACAAGTTGTGGATTGTCCACTTGCCACATCACCTGGACATGTCACCTGCCACAAGTTGTGGATTGTCCACTTGCCACGTCACCTGCCACGTCACATGGCCACGTCATCTGCCACAAGTTGTGGATTGTCCACTTGCCACTTTACCTGCCACAAGTTGTGGATTGTCCACTGGCCACATCAGCTGCCATGTCACCTGGCCACGTTACTTGCCACAAGTTGTGGATTGTCCACTTGCCACGTTACCTGCCACAAGTTGTGGATTGTCCACTGGCCTCGTCACCTGCCACGTCACCTGCCACAAGTTGTGGATTGTCCACTTGCCACGTCACCTGGACATGTCACCTGGCCACGTCACCTGCCACAAGTTGTGGATTGTCCACTTGCCACGTCACCTGCCACGTCACCTACCACAAGTTGTGGATGGTCCACTTGCCACGTCACCTGACCACGTCACCTGCCACAAGTTGTGGATTGTCCACTTGCCACGTTACCTGCCACAAGTTGTGGATTGTCCACTTGCCACGTCACATGCCACGTTACCTGCCACAAGTTGTGGATTGTCCACAATGCAATGCAAGCAATTACAGTTTTTTTTATATTTTTTAATGGTTTTTCATCCTTTGCCATAATTTTTGAGATTTCTAATGTAAAAAAATAGGTCCCCTTTAAAAACGCTTATAAACAAAAACGCGGCAAAACGCTGGTACCGCGTTTAGCGGAGTTTCGCGTCTGAAACGTGCAAAACTTTTCTGTCTGAACCCATTTTTTTGCTTCTGGAAAAACAAGGTTAAGCGCAACTTCATATAAACGAGACAGTGTGCATGGTCACATAGGATAACATTGAATGAGTTCAGGGGCAGTTGAAAAGTGTCCAACTGCCTCTGAACAGGTGTTTAACAGCGTCCCGTGTGCATGGGGCCTTAAAGCTGAACCCCAGCTACTTTGTTTGTTTTTGGATGTTCAAATCAGGTCTGCCTTTTTTATTTTTCAAACAGATCTGATCAGAAGGTCCATGCAGCCCTATTGACAGATGGGTGTAAACGGACTTGTGTCCGCACCTGCCTACCTATGGGTATATTCTGGTCCCCCAAGAAAAACGGGAGAGGACTGCTTGCTTTTCCATTTTGGCAAACCAGATCGGATCAGACATAGCCTAATGTAAATGGACAGTGGACTGTTTACACCCGGCCGCCCATAGAGCTGGGTCTGCCGGTGTCCGCTCTGCATAAACTGAGCTGGCATGGATGTGATATCAATCCCACTTTGCTCAGTGTGGAAGAGGCCTTGGATTTTTATCAGTTGTCTTTTTATGCAGTGCGGAGTTAAGAATGAAAGATTGTTGCATAATTTTTTTGTTGTTGTCACACTTCGTGTTCATGTTTTTAGAACATTTTTAGTACCAACTGCTGCTTTACTTTCAGTTCACTACAGATCTTTGTAATTTACATTGGGTTATGACTATACATTTCTCTAGAGTGATAATGGCCATTAAATGCGCTCCTCATCTGCCATATGCTTTGCATAATATAACGGTTTTATGTTTACTTGTACTATAGGTATGGGTTTACAAATGGCATGTATGGCATGTATCTGAACATTGTATATGAATATTTAAACATGTACATCAATGAGAGCGTTGTTTATTTATTTTCAGGGGATTAATTACACTTGAAAACCGAGCATATGTCCTGGAGCCACAGGCTAATTCTACAAGCCGCCACCTCTTTTACAAAGCTGAACATATGAATCTGGCTTCTGGAACCTGCAGCCAGAATTCTAACCTCTCAGGCATTTCTCCGAATGACACTTTACAATACTCTGAAGATTATTTACAAAGGGTAAGCAATACACCGTGGGCATGTCACAGGCAAATAAACTGTTTCTCTACAATTACTTGATGCAAATTATGTATACAACAGAAGGTGCCCAGTTCCCTGGATTAAAAGCATTGTCTTTTCTCTTGCTAGTTCTAGAGACTGAAACACTAGAGGAAATTTATGAATTTGATAGACGAATGGAACAATCGGCTAATTAGTTTATCACTCATAAGGGTGGCCCTAGGCAGGCAGACCTCTCCTGTTTGCAGCAGCTGGAGACAAGTAATCTAGTCATGGTCGATTTAATAACCGCACTTCAAGATCCAGCGGAGACTTTTTTTAAAGTGACTCTGGCACAGATATCACAGCACAAGCAATGTAATCGGATTACTTTGTTCCCTGGGGGAAAAAAATTACATTCCCAAGTAAAGACATTTCCAAATACAGTAAAACCTTGGATTGCGAGTATAAACATGCTTGTAATTCAAAGCACTTGTATAGCAAAGCAAATTTCCCCATAAGAAATAATGGAAACTCAAATGATTCGTTCCACAACCATTTATTCATAAATCCTTCAGTTTATAGTTCATATACATTTTTTTTATAGCAATGTGAGTTGTGTAATTATAAAATGTCTGTCACAAGCCTCCACAAGGGGATTAAAAGCAAAATCCAGCAGGAGCTACAGAGTATAAAAGAGAAGAGAGGCGCCTCTAAGTGTAGCAATATGGTTACATTTAATGAAGGTACATTATTTAGCAACTCACATGGTTGATGATTAAGAGACGCATCTCAATATGCAGGCACCCGGGGTAAAGCCGTCCACATAGACCATCCCCCGCACCGCCGGGTCTCAACACTGTCAGACTGCAATCGTGGCCCTGCAGTAGGGCGATCTGAAAGCGTGGCTTAAACCGCTCATGGAGCACATCATGGAAAGGGAAGACGTCGATGGCGATGCAGAGGACGGTCTATGTGGACAGCTTTACCCCGGATGCCTACATTCTTAGATGTGCCTGGTTTAATCATCAACCATGTGAATTGCTAAATGTTGGACCTTCATTAAATGTAACCATATTGCTACACTTAGAGGCGCCTCTTTTCTCTTTTATACTCAGTTGTGACATGACACTACTTGTATATCAAGACATCGCTTGTATATCAAGTCAAAATGTATTAAACATTTTTGCCTGTCTTGCAAAATGCTCTCAAACCAAGTTACTCTCAAACCAAGGTTTTACTGTCTGTGTGTTGAAAGGACATTCCACCCAAATGTGACATTCTCTTGGAGTGGAGTCTATTATAATAAATCACCTTCTGGTTTCTAACCTCTCTAGGAGGTTGACATGGTGAGACTTTGCAACATAGTTTGTTGGTTTTATCCTATTCCTGTTGGAGCCTTTGGTGTTCCTTCATCTTTTATAACCTGCTCTATAATAGTGGTGGTCAGCTTTAAAACTATAGATAGCCCCGTATGGCACCCACCACTCCCAGAGGAACTCACAATAGATGCATGTTTTCATGCACTGAAATGCATGAAAGTAGGCAGTCCATCGAAAATGAATGGGCGGCGCTGCATAGACAGTTTCCATCCTGCTACATTTTTGTAATGAACTGTAATGTACACTGGTGTCAGTAATAGTAACTCCCAGCATTGTTGTCAGTGGCTGCAATGATAACCCTCAGCATTCATGTTAGTGGCTGCAATAATTATCTCTAGCATTGGTGTCGGTGGCAGCAATAATAAAATTCCCACCATTGTGTCAGTGGCAGCAGCATTAATAACACCCTGTATTGGTGTCCGTCACAATAGTAGCCCCCACCATTGGTGTTAGTGCATGCAATAAAAAACCTCCATGTGTCAGCGGGCACAAAAATAACACTCAACTGTGGATAGAATAATAGCATTGTTCTCAGTGTCTGCATAAACGACCCCCATAATGAATGTCAGTGCCAATACTTTTACCCCCACCCCTTCACTGCTGGTCAGGGCCAGGGGATTGCTTCAGAGGTATCTGTGGGCCATGGGGGGTCTTTCCACCACTACAGTCACTTTGCCCCGACTGGGTGTTGTGACAGGGTCTCTTTAAATAAACTGTTCATGGAATTGTCAAAGTACAGTATGCAGGTCCTCAGTATAAACGTTTTTTCTGATGTAGTGTATATCTTTAGTTATAGATAAACTAAAAGTCTCAGCATGACCTGTCGGCCACTGAAGACGCTCGGCTGCAAGCGAGAAGCCACACGATGCCAATTTCTGCAGCTGTTCAACTTTCCGTGGGCTCCTTTCACAGTTTATTTTGCTTAACAACCAGGCTGTGTAAGGGTTTTTGATCTTGGCAGTTTTACTGATCAGATGTGACATTTTATTGTGCAAGAGAACAATACTTAAATGCATCTAACAAATAAAATGAGGAGCACCATAAATCCTTACGCATTCACAGGCTGGGTCTGCAGTTTAGACAACAAGTCTTTTCTAATGGTAAATGAGAAATATTACTGCCAGTTGAGCTGCTGCCTTTACCATCCAAATTAACTCTTATTTCTGGCTCATTTTCACAGTTGCAGGTAACTCTGATGCCCGTATTAGTCAGTTTTTCCATCTCCTTTAATTCATTTCTCCTAACTTATAATAAGCAAAATATCCCTATTGACATTTTTGCTTCCTGTGAAATAATCTTTTGAAGATTTTATGTTACAGAAATTTAGGGCAAAAATAAACTAGTTAATAAAGCTAAACTCTGGGCAGAAAAAGGCACAAAGTACTGCAACTCTAATCATTAATACATCATTGAATGTTTTTTTTTTTTAAATGCGAGCAGTGTAAGGCTCCTTTCACACGGGGCGGATCCGCTTGACAGACTCCACTGGCTCAGTGGGTGATCGATCCTTTGATACCCTCTGGGCCAGCAGATGGCAGGTCCGTCTCTGCTCACTGTGAAGGGACGGACCTGTCAGAGCCCCACTGTTCTTTATAGGGAGATCGGATGAAAACAGACAGGCGGTCCGTTTTTATCCGATCTGCTGGATGGATGGCGAACGTATCAGCAATTGTCTGTTTTGAGCGGTTCTCATCGGATGGCAGGAGGGTGTCAGCGGACACATCTCCGCTGATATCTGCCTGCCCATACAAGTCAATGGGTGGCCCGCGCAGATTCGCCTGAAAAACGGACAGGTGGATCCGAGCGGGTCTATCGTGTGAAAGGTGCCCGAGTACGTAAATTTGACTATGTATCAGCCTCTTGTCCCTGTTTGTTAGAACTCAGAGAGAGGAGGAGGAAGCAGCACAAGAACCAATCTGGTGTGCTGCTGTCCAGGGAGTTGGCCTAAGTTTTTTTAGTTATTTTTTTTTTTTATTTATTTTTTATTCAGCATAAGGAATGGTACTTTATGTGCAATCAATTTTTATTGTTTTTTGATATTATAAAGAGATACAAGCTGAACATACACCCACCGGCCACTTTATTTAGGTACACCTGTTCAATTGCTTGGTAACACAAATTGCTAATCAGGCGATCACATGGCAGCAACGCAATGAATTTAGGCATCTAGATGTGGTGAAGGTGACTTGCTGACGTTTAAACCGAGCATCAGAATGGGGAAGAAAGGGGATTTAAAGTGGAGTTCCACCCAAAAATGGAACTTCCTCTTTTTGGAACCCTCCTCCCCCCCTCCGGTGTCACATTTGGCACCTTTCAGGGGGGAGCAGATACCTGTCTAATAAAGGTATTTGCTCCCACTTCCTGGCATAGATCACCTCAGTGATCTACGCCACTTTTGACGCCTACTCTGTACCCCCGCTGTCAGACACACAGCTCCCAGAACACAGCGGGGACCAGTGAAGACGCCCATAGCGACTCGCGCATGCGCAGTAGGGAACCGGGAAGTGAAGCCGCAATGCTTCACTTCTGATCCCCTTACCGAGTATGGCGGCGGGAGCAGCCAATCCTCGAGTGACAGATCGGTTTCGGCTGCCGACATCACGGGTGCCCTGGACAGGTAAGTAAGTGTCCATATATTAAGTCAGCTGCTGCTGTATTTGCAGCTGCTGGCTTTTAATATTTATTTTTTTAGTGGGACCTCCGCTTTAAGTTACTTTGAACGTGGCATGGTTGTTAGTGCCAACACCAACAAAAAACATCAATAACTAAAGTAAACACAGAACCAAATCTCATAGAAGCTTTAGCCTTCGGTCTGAGCATTTCAAAAACTGCTGATCTACTGGGACTTTCACGCACAAACATCTCTAAGGTTTACAGAGAATGGTCAGAAAAAAAGAAAATAAATACAACAAATTTTTCTCCCAAGGGCTTTAATGCAGTGGATATACTAAGTAATTGTTTCAAAATGTGAAACAATGATTTATTTTATTGGTACAAATATTAAAATCCAATATCAAAACAAGAAAAAAAGGAAATACTGTTTTAAAATACAAGCTCTTTCTGTATTGTAAAAAATAAAAATAAATATGACCTCTGGTATCCTCGTAACCCCAATAGTACAATCCATGTCCTAAAACAAAACAGGTAAGTATAAGGGAATTTTCAAAACAGATTCCTGCTTAGAAGACCCCAATGCATTTCCATTATACTACGAAATCTTCATCAGGGGGGTTCGGACATCTAGATTAAAACATATGTAATTAAAGAAAATGCACAGTAACAGTATGAGCTTATGTGTTATTTCTTTCTTAATTATGCACAAAATATCATACCTTCCAAATAGGGGGATTGAACACCAGAGCAAACAAACTAAAATGCATGCACTCACTGGGAGGACACGAAGCAAGGCACAGCTACAATAAAAAGAATATGGGTTATCCATGTGTACATCTACACAGGGGTTGTTGTGTCTAAAACAGTGCTGGGGAATGGTCTGAGCTTACCAGCTTTAAGATGGTGTGCAAATGGAGATTCTGGCAAAGTAGTGTGTCAATAGAAGGTCTGATAAAACATGCAAGAGTGTGTTGATCTGACGCTCTCTGAAAAATATCCATAAGTATTAAATGATATAAGAGTCTAAATCTAAGCGTGTATTAAATTTCTTTAATAGGAAGGCAACTTTATGGACATAAAGGATAAAAAACTAAGCTCAATGAACAGTTGTATTCCATAAGGAAACACTGTGTAAACATAGGAGACAGGTGGATCAGCAGAGAATTCAATCAAAGGTAACTTTACCTGATGTGAAATAAGGTAACTGTTTTAATCTAGATGCCCTAATCCCCCTGATGAAGATTTTGTAGTATAAGAGAAACAAGTTGTATTCTAAGCAGCAGTCTGTTTTGGAGATAACCTGTGTTGTTTTAGGACATTGAGTGTACAGGGTATCTGATACCAGAGCTCATATTTTAAAAAAGTATTTCCTTTTTTCTTGTTTTGATATTGGATTGTAACATTTGTACCAATATAAGAAATAATTGTTTTACATTTTTGGTGTACGTACTTAATATAGCCCCTGCAAGCCCTTGGGAGAAAATGTAGTTGTATTTAAGTTAAACAGGGTGAGCAGTTGTAATTGTGGGTTACACGATTACCATATATACTCGAGTATAAGCCGACTCGAGTATAAGCCAAGGTACCTAATGTTGCCTCAAAAAACTGGGAAAACTTACTGACTCGCGTATAAGCCGAGGGTCATCCTTACTGTTCCTATCCTCACTGTTCTCCTATCCTCACTGTTCTCCTATCCTCACTGTTCCCTAGCTCGCTATTTTACATTGTAAATAGTACCTGTAAAGAAGTTGCGGCTGCGGCGTCCATCGTTCGAATTCCGCGGTCTCTTCCTGTTCCTTCCGTGATAGGCGATTCTCATCAGACACTCTCCGCCTATCACGATCATTCTCTCATCCTCCGTTTCCCAGCAGACACTGTGTTGGGTGTTCCGCCAATCACAGACGTCTGCTGGGAAACTGAGGCTGAGAGAATGATCGTGATAGGCGGAGAGTGTCTGATGAGAATCGCCTATCACGGAAGGAACAGGAAGAGACCGCGGAATTCGAACGATGGACGCCGCAGCCGCAACGTCTTTACAGGTACTATTTTCAATGTAACAAAATTCGCTGACTCGAGTATAAGCCGAGGGGGGGACTTTCAGCCCAAAAAAAAGGGCTGAAAATCTCGGCTTATACTCGAGTATATACGGTAACCACTTAAGCCCCGGACCATTTTGTAGCTAAAGGATCAGTCCCCTTTTTGCGATTCGGCACTGCGTTGCTTTAACTGACAATTGCGCGGTCGTGCGACGTGGATCCCAAACAAAATTGGCATTTTTTTTCTTCCCACAAATAGAGCTTTCTTTTGGTGGTATTTGATCACCTCTGCGGTTTTTATTTTTTGCGCTATAAACAAAAATAGAGCGACAATATTGAAAAAAATTAAATTTTTTACTTTTTGCTATAATAAATAACCCCCAAAAAATAAATAAAAAAACTTTTTTTGGTAAAAAAAATCGCAATAAGCGTTTATTGATCGGTTTGTGCAAAAGTTATAGCGTCTACAAAAATAGGGGATAATTTTATGGCATTTTTATTAATATTTTTTTTTTACTAGTAATGGCGGCGATCAGCGATTTTTATCATGACTGCGACATTATGGCGGACACATCGGACACTTTTGACACTATTTTGGGACCATTGTCATTTTTACAGCGATCAGTGTTATAAAAATGCACTGATTACTGTGAACATGACACTGGCAGTGAATGGGGTTAACCTGTAGGGGGCGCTAAAGGGGTTAAGTGTAGGGATGAGCCGAACACCCCCCGGTTCGGTTCGCACCAGAACCTGCAAACGGGACTCGAACGTTCGAAATCAAAAGTGCTAATTATCAAGGCTAATATGTAAGTTATTGTCCTAAAAAGGGTTTGGGGACCCGGGTCCTGCCCCGGGGGACATGTATCAATGCAAAAAAAAGTTTTAAAAACGGCAGTTTTGTCGGGAGCAGTGATTTTAATGATGCTTAAAGTGAAAAAAAAAAAAAGTGAAATATTCCTTTAAATATCGTACCTGTGGGGTGTCTATAGTATGCCTGTGAAGTGGCACGCGTTTCCCGTAGAACTGTCCCTGTACAAAATGAAATTTCTAAAGGAAAAAGTCATTTAAAACTGCTTGCGGCTTTAATGTAATGTCTGGTCCCGGCAATATGGATGAAAATCATTGAGAAAAATGGCATGGGTAGCCCCCCCCCCCCCAGCCCATTACCAGCCCCTTTGGGTCTTGTATGGATATTAAGGGGAACCCCGCACCCAAATAAAAAAAAAGGCCCTATATACTCTGAACAGCAGTATACAGGCGTTGCAAACAAGACAGGGACTGTAGATCTGTTTGTAATTTGGAACAGGTACATTTTTTGAGTGTAGCTCCAGCCAACAAATCTATTTTTAAGCTTTTTGGAAAACATAGGGAAGGGTTATCACCCCTATAACATTTGTTTTGCTGTCTGTGCAGTGTGCACCTGTTCAGAACATTTCACCTCACTTTCTGTCCCATTGACAAATGTTTTTTGAAAATTTGGGTTTTTTATTGAAACGAGGATTGGTGATAAAGCATCAGTGGAGAGGAGACACTTTTTTCCCATATTAACTCTTACAGGAGAGAATTTGCCTTCCTAGGGGTAGATTTCCTCTCACTTCCTGTTGTCTCCTTCCGTTTGCAAGTAGGAGTCGTTTGTAAGTTAGATGTTTGAAAGTAGGGGCCTGCCGCATATACTCTGCAGTAATTTGGCCCTTAGGTGTTGGTGTTGCCACAACACTGTAAGCCCTCACAGTTACTCTTGGTGGGCGCTGGAACACCCTGCTGTGAACTATTATATCAAGAATTGTAATTACATGCCACTGTTGAACAGTGGTAGGAAAAATTGGGCCTTTGGTGGTGGTGGTGGTGTTGCCACAACACTATAAGCCCTCACAGTTACTCTTGGTGGGCGCAGGAATGGGCCCTGCTGTGAATTGTTAGCTCAAGAATTGTAATTACATGCCTCTGTTGAACAGGGGCATACAAATTGGGCCTTAGGCACTGGTGCCACAACACTGCAACCCCTCACAGATACTATAGTCGTAGCGCAGGAATGAGCCCTGCTGCAAAGTATTGCATTCAAAATTTTAATTACACGCCCATAATATGACGCCGGCAGGAACCCTCCCTCCCTCTGGGTGGACGTCATATGACGGCCTTTCTTCCCGGCCATCTAGGGGACGCGCGCGCTCACCCCCGGCACCGTTCATGACCCCGTGCGCGTGCCCGGCGGCCGCGATGTCCGCTGGGCACCTGCGATTGCCCGTGATCACGGCAGGAGTGTGGATCTGTGTGTGTAAACACACAGATCCATATCCTGTCAGAGGGGAGGAGACCGATGTGTGTTCCCAGTACAGAGGAACACAGATCGGTCTCCTCCCCTTGAGTCCCCTCCCCCTACAGTTAGAATCACTCAATAGGGAACATATTAACCCCTTCAGCTCCCCCTTGTGTTAACCCCTTTCCTGCCAGCCACATTTACACAGTAATCAGTGCAGTTTTATAGCACTAATCAATGTATGAATGTGAATGGTCCCAAAAACGTGTCAAAAGTGTCCGACATGTCCGCCGCAATGTCACGGTCACAATAAAAATCGCAGATCACCGCCATTACGAGTAAAAAAAATAAAAATGCCATCAATCTATCCCCTATTTTGTAGATGCTATAACTTTTGCGCAAACCAATCAATATACGCTTATTGCAATATTTTTTTTTTTACCAAAAATATGTAGAAGAATACATATCGGTCTAAACTGAGAAAAAAAATAGTTTAAAAAAAAAATTGTAATGTTTATTAAATCAAAATTGTCGCTCTTCTTTTGTTTATAGCGCAAAAAATAAAAACCGCAGAGATGATCAAAACCCACCAAAAGAAAGCACTATTGGTGGGGGAAAAAAAACTAATTTGGGTACAGTGTTGCATGACCGCGCAATTGTCATTTAAAGTGCAACAGCGCTGACAACTAAAAATTGGTCTGGGCGGGAAGGGGGTGAAAATGTATTGCATGAAAAATTGTAATTACACGCCCCTGTTAAACATGGGCTGAAAAATTGGGCCTTAGCCACTGGTGGCGCTGCCCAGAAACAAAAATGTTCTTACATGCTGGTAGGTTAATTGGATCTTGTCCAAATTGGCCCAGTATATATATGTATGTATATATGTGTGTACGACTGTGTGTCCCAAGCGTGTCGAGATCCTACGGGGTAGAATGACCACACCAGCCAAGCAGACACTGGCTGCAAAAAGCACCTAGAGGCGATTCAGTTTGCATTTGTAGCGCTATACAAGTCACTCCATTCATTCATTCATTCATTCATGATCATTGAGGAGGAAGAGGATAGTCACTCAGCATAACCGGATAGTCACTCTGCATCAGCATAGGCAGTCTTGAAGGGATCTGACATTTAAAAAAAAAATATTCGGTTACATCAGCATCAGGTGCTTGGTAGCTGGTGGTGATCCAGGACTGATTCATTTTTATGAACGTCAGTCGATCGACCGACCGAGTCGGTGGACAGGCGCACCCTGTGATCGGTTACAAAGCCTCCAGCAGCTCTGAATGTGTGTTCCGAAAGAACGCTGGATGCAGGACAGGCCAGTACCTCAATTGCATACTGTGCAAGCTCTGGCCAGTGATCCATCCTCAAGACCCAGTAACCCAAAGGATTTTCGGTGGGAAAGGTGTCCAAGTCTGATCTTTGCCCCTAGGTATTTCTGCACCATGTAAACCAGACGCTGGTGATGGTTTCTGGAACCGATCATACCTTGGGGCTGCGGACTAAAAAATTGTCTGAACACATCGGTCAGACGGCCACTTTCTCCACCGCTCCTTCTTTGACTGACCGAAGCCTCAGTGACACGTTGTCCAGGACCAGGAGTTTGTAACCTCCCAGTCTCTGGGAACGCGTTGCACAGACCTTTCTGCAAGGCCTCCCGAAGCTGCTTCATCCTCTGCTCCCTCTGCGATGGCAAGATAAGGTCCGCAACCTTACCCTTGTAACGTGGATCAAGGAGGGTTGCCAGCCAGTAATGATCCCTCTCCTTGATCACACGAATATGAGAGGATCCTTCCGCAGGCTTTGCAGGATCAGGGAGGCCATGCAACATAGGTTTGCTGAGGCATTTGGTCCGGAGTCCTCTAGGTCACTCAGGACGACATGATCCGCAGCCACCTCCTCCCAGCCACGTACAAGTCCATGGGTGTCTTGGGACTGTAATTGATCCCTTGAAGACTTCTGCTGATGCTGAGTGCTAGGCTCCACCTCCATGCTGACACAATCCTCCTCCTCCTCGTCCTTTTCCTGTGGGATAGCCGGACCAGCAGGAACACTGTCTGGATAAAGGGGGCCTTGAGAGGTAAGGAAGTCCTCCTCTTCCTCCCTCTGTTCTTCCTCAAGTGCCCTGTCCATTATTCCACGCAGCGTGTGCTCCAACAGATGGACAAGAGGGACAGTGTCACTGATGCATGCACTGTCACTGCTCACATCCTCGTGGCCTCCTCAAATGGTGCCATGACAGTGTATGCATCCCTGATCATGGTCCACTGGCGTGGGGAAAAAAATCCAAGCTCCCCTGACCCTGTCCTGGTGCCATATTGCAATAGATACTCATTGATGGCCCTCTGCTGCGTGTGCAGCCGCTGCAGCATGGCCAACGTAGAGTTCCACCTGGTGGGCATGTCACAGATTAGGCGGTTCTTGGACAGGTTGTATTCCTTTTGCAGGTCAGCCAGCCGAGCACTGGTATTATATGACCGGCTGAAATGCCCACAGAGTTTCCTGGTCTGCTTCAGGACCTCCTGTAAGCATGGGTACCTGCCCAAGAACCGCTGAACCACCAAGTTAAGTACGTGAGCCAAACAGGGCACATAGGTCAGGTGTCCCTGTCGGAGGCCGGAGAGGAGGTTGGTGCCATTGTCGGAAACCACCATTCCTGGCTTAAGCTGGCATGGCGTCAACCATCTCTGAGCCTGCCCCTGCAGAGCTGACAGAATCTCTTCCCCAGTGTGGCTCCTGTCCCCCAAGCACACCAGCTCAAACACCGAATGGCATCTTTTTGCTTGCGTACTTGCGTAGCCCCTTGACCACCTACGGAGCACCGCTGGTTCCGAGGACAAAGAACAGGAAGAGGCCATAGAGGAAGAAGAGGAGGAGGGGGTGGAGGAGAGAGGTGTGTCAGAATCACCAGTTGTAGCATTTTGGAGGCGTGGTGGCAGAACAACCTCAAACACTACTGCACCTTGTCCTGCATCCTTCCCAGCTGCCAGCAGAGTCACCCAATGCGCCGTGAAAGATAGGTAACGTCCATGTCCATGCCTGCTGGACCATGAGTCAGCGGTAATATGCACCTTACCGCTGACCGCCCTGTCCAGCGAGGCCAAGACATTGCCTTCCACATGCCAGTAGAGAGCCGGAATCGCCTTCCGTGAGAAAAAGTGGCGTTTGGGAACCTGCCACTGAGGAACTGCAGAGTCTACCAACTGAAAAGGCAGCAGTTGAATTTCTAGCAATTTAGCCAAGCTAGCATTCAACCGCTGGGCATGTGGATGGCTGGGAGCGAACTTCTTTTGGCGGTGAAGCAGCTGGGGCAGGGAAATTTGCCTGGTACAATCTGACGTTGGTGTACTGATAGCAGATTGCCCGCAAATACTTGGCTGTGACACACTTAATTCTACACCTTCATTCCTCTCAGTGCAGGTTTCAGAGAGGACTGAAGGTATAGTGGGGTTGGAGATCCCAGCTGATGAGGAGCAAGGAGAGGTCCGCTTTGTTCTTTTGGTGTGGGTCTTTTTTGTATACTTGCCAATGGACTGCATGGGAGGTTGACATATGTCTGGTTAAGCACGTGGTGCCCAAGCGGCTCATGTTTTGGCAACGCGAGATACGCTTCAGACATATGTTGCAAATAGCAATGGTGCGATCTACTGCACACGTCTCACAAAAGGCCCACACCAAAGAACTTTTGGAGTAACGCGCAGAGACAGCAGCGTCCTGAACATGCGGAACACTGCAGTGTGATGCAGTCGGTTGGCTGCCCTTAAGCTGGCCCCTGGAGGGCATCCTACCTCGTTGGAGATGTGCCTCCTCCTCCTCTCCTATCAGGCACCCATGTGGAGTCAGTGACCTCATCATCCCCTCCCTCCTCATCACTGGAGCAAATCTGGCAGTATGCTGCAGCTGGGGGAACATGACTGCCAGATTGCTGTCCTTGTTGGGCACCCCCTCTCTCTGGGCTCACGTTACTGTCTTCACGTTACTGTCTTCCTCTAGCTGGGTACCATCATCGGAGCCTTCAAAACGCTGGACATCCTCCTGGAGTATGTACCCAACACTGTGGTCAAACAGTTCGGGGGACTCCTCAGGAGGACATTGTGGGGCTAGGGAAGGAGTAACTGATGCCATTGAGCCGAGGGAAGGGGCCGCTTTGGCAGCTGCTTTGCCAGACAAAGTACCCTGAGCCTGGGTGAGAGAGGATGAGGAGGATGAGGACGGCTTGGTCATCCACTCTACAAAGTCTTCGGCATGTTGCGGCTCAACATGGCCAGCTGCCAAAAAGGACAAGCGTGTCCCACGGCCACGTGCTGATGAGGATGCACCGTGTTCACGACCAGCACTGTTGCCTCTAGACACAGAAGCCTGCTTGTCCTCTTTTATTGGCTCGTGACATTCTGCCTCTCTTTGTTGGCCTTCCAGACATATTAATGGCCTGCAGTGAGATGTAGCTGCACAAAGCTGGGATGTATATATACTGATTATACTGCAGCTAGCAGAATCAACTGCCTGCCTATGGTATTAATATGATCAGAGCACCAGCAATTGTCTTCAGGTATTTTTAGGTGCACACTGTGCAAAGGACACAGTACACTAACAGTAAATTCTGAAGCTGCCTGCCTGTGGTATTAATATGATCAGAACACCAGCAATTGTTTTCAGGTATTTTTAGGTGCACACTGTGCAAAGGACACAGTACACTAAGTGAAACACTGCAGCTAGCACAATCACCTGCCTGCCTGTCAGTATAGAGAATAACAGGAACGGATCTAGCTAAACTAAATACAGTGTATAAATATATATACAACACCTAGGATGCATATATATCCTCTACACACTGTAACTGCAGCTAACTGGTTCGCCTACCTGCTCTATCTAACTCAATATAAATGACACTGTCTCTCTCTTCTGTAAGCTCTGTCTTTAACTACCGCAACACACTACACAAGGAGACATAATTGGCCAAAGCCACCCTGGTTTTGGCCAATTATGGCTCTCCGTTTTTTGGGGCTGTGATTGGCCAAGCATGCGGGTCATAGTGCATGCTTGGCCAATCATCAGCCAGCAATACACTGCGATGCCGCAGTGAATTATGGGCCGTGACGCGCCACTCGAATTTGGCGCGAACGGCCCATAATATTCGCAATTCGGCGAACAACCGAACAGGCGATGTTCGAGTCGAACATGGATTTGACTCGAACTCAAAGCTCATCCCTAGTTAAGTGTGATCTAATGTGTGATTCTTACTGTAGGGGGGCGTGGCTTAGCATGTGGCGTCACTGATCGTCGTTCCCTATGACAGGGAACAGACGATCAGTAAAAACTCTCACTAGGAAGCTTGGGGAGAGGTTTGTTTACACTTACCTCTCACCGTTCTTCAGCTCTGTGACCCGATCGCGGGACACCAGCGGCGTTCGGGTCCCGCGGTCACGGAGCTCCCAACCGGGTCGCGAGAATGCTTGCGACCCACGGCTCGCATCTTAAAGGGGACATACCTGTACGCCCATATGCTCAGCCGTGCCATTCTGTCGATGTATATCGTCGTGCGGCGGTCGGCAAGTGGTTAATATATGTTCGGCAAAACTCCCCTATTTGAATTATTTAAACATGGTTCAAAAAGATCGGCTCAATTTTTCGGACCTTGAATTGGAAGGGAAACCAGAACAGAATTAAATTATCAGCCTCAAAATTGCCAAAAAATTGAGATCTGGCAGTGCCACGTGCCAAGTTTTATTTTATAGCAGCTCAGCTACAGCATTTTGCCAGATGGGGTACAGTTAATAAGGAGGATTCCGTTAAAGCATTAGATTATAATTCCAGGTACCATTTGATAGCGCAATTAAAAGCAGATAACTTTACCAAGATGTCTCAATATCCAATCATTACCCTTCTACAGAAGATATGGACAGAAAACAAAGAAATGTAGAGGTTATACAATTTATACTCCGTTTTGGAAGACTGGGCTCCATTCACAAAGCGGTATTTTCCTCTTTAAAATTTGTAGTAAAATAGCTCATGTTTTTTTTCAAAAAGTTTTTTTTTTTAATTGACCAAAAAACGCTACTAAAATACTGCATTCGGTATTTCATCTAAATGTGTTTATCTCATGAAACCATGCAGTATTTTATCTGTCGATATCCCGTGGAATGGATACAGTGGAGAAGGATTAGAACCCGTTTTATTGCTAATAAAGAGCTAAAATGGTTTAATCTGTAGAAATATGCCAAATCACTAAGTCAGTGCGGTCCCTGCAGCATACTTATTAATACAAAAAAAAGGTAACTAGAATACCAGTCAAAGGGAAGCTGCTTTCACAGGACACATGTGGTGTATCGAAAACTACTACGTTAAGTTGAGTAAATAAAAAATATTTTTATAAACGTCAAATGTTGAATGAAAATAATAATAAAAAATTATACACTTCTATAAATAACCTTCTTCCATCGATAAAAGAGACAACATTGTCTTGGGGTTGGATTTACTAAATGTAATGGGGTGTATTTACTAAAGGGACATAGACTGAGCACTTTGCAAGTGCAGTTACTTCAAAGCTTAGTAAATGAGGGGAGCTCTGCTGACTTCCATAATCCAATCATGTACAAGCAAAAATGCATTTTTTTTTTTAAATGTTCCTTGCATGTGATTGGGTATCCTTTGTGAAGTAAACTAAGGGAGGGTTATAACTCCTGCCAGTTTTTTTTTTGCTAGCTGTGTTCCATTGGGGAGATTTAACTTTACTTCCTGTCCCATCGCCAAAACAGGAAGTGAGAGGAAATATCTACAACTTAAAGGAATACCTTGCAAGATTTCCTTTCTTATTTTCTGGAGACAGCCCCAAATGTTGGATTTTCTTTTCATTTTACTTGCCATGATAAAGGTAAACAGGACTAATGGAGAAGATGAATCTCCGTAACGGGGACACAGATAGCAATAAATACCCCAGAGGGGTGCTAATCCCTCTCCACTCTGTCCAATACAAAAAAAATAACTTTTACCTTTTAGATTTACTTTAAGTAAATCAACCTCAATGATTCTGTGTTTTTCATATTTACGTTTCTATGTATTACTGTAGAGAGAACTGATCCAAAAAGCTACAGATTACTCAAAACTGGCTACAGTGGAACCTCGAATTACGAGCATAATCCGTTCCAGGAGAATGCTCGTAATCCAAAGTACACGCATATCAAAGCGAGTTTCCCCATTGAAGTCAATGGAAAATAATTAATTCCGCATTGACTTCAATGGCATGCAATAGCGCATGCGGCCAGAGGCAGGGGTGACGGAAATGGCCGGAAAGGCCCGAAGACAGGTCGGCTGACCTCGGCAAACCTCGGAAAGGTTCGGGAACGTAGTATTTCCGTGTCTTTCCGAGCATTCCCAAACGGCGCCGTTCTGCTCCGCTCAGCTCCGGTGCCCCCCACCTCAGGCCAAATGCGGTACTGCACACCGCTTTGGCCTGAATCCTGCTCGTTTTGCGAGACAACACTCGCAAACCGAGTTAGTATTTTTTTAAATAGAGTGCTCGAATTGCGAAACGCTCGTTAACCGCGTTACTCGCAATCCAAGGTTCCACTGTATTATATTTTTATATTTCTTTAAAGGTGCTGATGTTTTATTCAGATTGAAAGTCAAAGTGTAATACAGATGAAACAGGCAGCTGTAGGGGATAAGGCATGGATGGGGTAAATGGCAGAGAAAAGATACAGGAGGGGGGGTACAAACACAGTATCATCCACATAGAGAATCCAAATCAGGGTACACTTGAGGAATTTTTTTTAACAATGTTTGTCTGAACAACTCTTTGTGGGGAATTAACAAAGAGTTTTGCGAGCACAATGCTTGCATAACTCTCCTAAACTTAGAACATGGACCAGATGCTGCTCCTAATTAAATTATATATTTTTTTATATTTCTTAAATACCACATGCCTGGACCACTACTTATTTAACTCATGCATTTAATTATTTATTTCTTTTGTGAACTGAATTTAACACCGTTTTATGCAGTATTTACCTTTGTTCAGTGGTATGGGTCTGTATGTGATTAGAGGTTATACTGGGGCCTACTTTCTGTATTGTACTTTGATATATTTAATTACTGAAAGATAACATATGGTTATGTATTTGTTTGAAAATTAAAAATAAAGATATGGAAAGAGAACCGTTGTAGAAGCACGATTACCGGTAAATACATTTGGCTGATGAGGGGATTGTTCTATTTACAAAGCAACATTTGACCCAAAGGCATCCCTTAAGATTGTCTTGTGATTGGTCAGGACTATACTAAAATCGTGCACAGGTTACTATATAACCAAAGGCTGGTCCTGCTTAGCTTGACCACAAATATGCTCTGTTATGCATAACATGCCTGACCTCTTATAGTCTCAGTTCAGTACTGGTTTGAACCACACAATTTGGCTGCACAGTGATTTAGACCTTGTGCAAAATAAAATAATTGTATGATGACATGTAATAAAATAAATTCCTTAATTATTTCGCAGTGGTAGGCTTAAGAAATGCAATTAGATAATCAAAAGACTGGGGAGAATGCACAAGCGTCAAACTAAGTGTAGTATATATGAATGTTTAATGGGGATAAAAATACTTATACCCCAGAGTTTAAACATCATGGGGATTGAGCACTGAGGTATATCAACATCTACAGAGCAGGGCTTCAGGGTGGACTCTGACGTGGTTGAACTCAGAAGGATGGCGGCGGTGGATTCCAACGCTTCCTGGAGCCGTGGAACGTACAGGGAGCTGGGGATAACGTCACTTCCCGGATGTGATAACATAGGCGATGCGTTTGCGGAGCATGCGCTTCTTCAGGCCTTGTCAGTGCCATTTTGGAAGAGGGCTTATAAGGATGCAGTGGCGGCCCCTGGGTCCTAAACTCCAGCGGTAGCACAAGTAAAGCGATCATTGTGGCAACCGCATTAGATCATAAAATGACAGTGCGTACATAAATACCAGCTCAAACTTGCACTGTAAAAAAAAATATCAACTATAAACATTTCATAAAAATGTACAATTATAAAAATAAGATGGTTTAATTTAAAACTAATAAAGGAAAATAAAATCAATTCGTATGAATTTACAATATACACAATAATTGAGCAAACATACAGGCGGTCTATTATAAAGGTATATGTGTCATATATGGGCAACATAAATGCTTTTTACATACATGTATCCTATAGAATGTGTAGATATATATGCACATGGTGACCAAGTTTATAATATAATATTTCTATTCTTTTATATATTTTATTTAGTAAGGGTACTTAATTTGTTGTGACAGTCAAGACCTTAAAGAGATTGTATACCTTCCTATATTATTTGTACCTATAGGTAAGCCAAAAATAAGGCTTATCTATAGGTACTGTAAATATCTCCTAAACGTGTGTGGTTTTGAAGATATTTACTGTATACTGCACTGATGATGTCATTGGCGCATTTGCGCTCTGAAGGAATGGCCACCCGTGCCGTTTCTTTAGAAGCGTGTGCCGTGATCGGCGGCTCCCGTGCGCATAAGTGGGAGTGACATCATGTGGCTCCGGCCAGTCACACAGCCAGAGTGTGTGGCTCTGGAAGGAAGACTGGTGAAGATAGATGTGGCATCCAGCAGGGATGACGCAGGCTTCGTTTGCAGGTAAGTGTCACATAATGTGCTAGTATGCTAGCATACTACCACATTATGCCTTTACTTTGCAGGGAAGAAGAAAGGAAGAAAAAACCCACAGTTTACTTCCTCTTTAAGGGTCCATTATTATAAATAACAGAGTTTGGGGGGGGGGGGGGGGAAGATGTGGTCTATCAGAGTTAAAACCTAATCTTATATACTGTATATTTTTTTTATTTATTTTTTTAGAAGGAGTAACAGAGTGCGATAGGAAAGCAATGGAGATGCAGAAAACTTAAATCAGGGTGTTAACCTCTATTTCCTCGTTCAGGCCTAGATAGTCAAAAGGGAAGCCTGTCTCCTTTCGGAAATTTCCTTACCTTTAGACTATAATCTATTTGGTTTATTCACAAATCTGGAGCCTGCTTTCAGTAATAAAAGATAAGCCATGATAAAGTAAAATAAACAGCAAAAATAAGAGATGTTCGTGCAAATAATTATGTTTCTAAATATTGGCAAAAGTTGCGAAATAACATTTTCGTTAAGCCTCACCCAGAGTCTGTGCCATTCTGTAAATCTAAAATACTTGCCTTCAGAAAGTGTTATCAATTGTAGACGGTACAAAAAACAACTCATCCAACCATAGAGTGTGTCCTCCAGAACCATTGTAATATAAATATAGGCCTGGAACAATAAAGATAATGATTTGTAGCAAGAGGCTTTTAAAAATAAATAACAAAACTGTTAAAATATCAGTCTAGTATGCTGGCAGATTTTTGAAGACATCTTACAAAAAACAAGATTATTACCATGGATATTTGCAGAACAAAAACATAAAACAACTGCCTTCTAATTCTTTCAATGTTTCTTTGCACAAGTGCTTTTACCCATCAGAAACCAAGCTGAGTGTGTTTAATTAAAGGCTAATTTATGCCCCAGTGATAAAGGCCTTTGTATTCCATGTTGGTTAGGACATGCAGTGTCCCTCATCTTAAAAGAGAAGTATGGCTAAACCCTTAGTTTTGCACTGCTGTGACCCAGAGTCAGCCAAAAGTGGGCCAAAGCTGCTTTTGGCTGATGTCACAATGTCAGGATCCACCTAGATGCCTGATCAGCAGCTGGCTCAGCCTTTCAGCACGCCGCTGAGAGCCTCCCACCCATCCCCAACCCATCTCTCCAGTGAGCACTGGAGGGGCAGAGGAGAGAGCATTGACTGACAGTCACCTCTCTGTGCTCAGAGGGAACCGAGAACTGAGTGATTAGAGTTCAAGTGATCGCTCAGTTCTCTGTCCTAGAGGTGGTAAGGGACAGCTGCAGTATCGCAGCGATGATGCAGCCATAGAGGTGATTATGTATGTTTGCTTTTTATATTCCTAAACTTCTCCTTAATGCCCTTTTCACACAGGTGTGTCTGCTAAGCGGAATCTGCTTGCTCAGCTGGGATCTTTCCGCTGATCCCCGCTGAGCAGGCGGATGACAGGTCTGTGTCCGCTCCACTAACAAACTGCCCATTCGTTTCCACCCGATCCAATCCGCCGGACAGATGGAAAATAGGAATAGGTCTGTTTTTGGTGGACAGGAATGGATGGCGGCGGGTGTCGGCGGACATCCGCCGCTCTATAGAGAACAATGCAGGGTCCGATCAAGTCCACCTGAAAAACTGAAAGTGAAAAAACTTCACTGTGTGAAGGGGGCCTTAAGCTAGTCAGTCTTGGCTCGATTTTGCTCTCATTTAGCATGCTGGAGAAAATCAATTAGTTCTCCCATTCATAGTAAAAATATGTGAATGGTGGAATCTCCACTTCTGGCTGCTGTAATCAGCAGCTGTGGCACCCACAGCTTCCAGAATACATTAGTACTGTCAAACAGGCTGTATCTAATAGGATGCAGGCACTCATCAGCTGATCATTTTTCCACCTGACTCAGTTGATTTTTAAGGGCCGGTTCACACTGGTCCGACATGAACTCCGACTTCGAAAGCACAAGTCGCATTACATATCAAAATCAATGGTCCCCTATAAGAGCCCCCCCCCAAACTGGTCTTACTTGTGTCTGTCCGACTTTAAAAAAGGTTCCTTCACAACTTTGGTCCGACTTGGGCACGTTTTCAGGCCATTGTTATGATTGTAAGTCGCATCCAAGTTGGCTTATCATTCATCTTAATTGCTCTTACTTGTGGCATGTGACTTGTGCTCTGAAGATCTTAAAGGGGAACCCCACGCCCAAAAAAATAATGGTCACCTGTTTTTCTTGCTCTATACTTTTTTTTGGGGGGGTGAATGGGTAGGAGTACCCCATACTCATTCACATAGGGGGGGTTTGGGATCAGGGGGCCCCATTTCTTAAAGGGGATTTCTAGATTCCGATAAGCCCCCTGCCCACAGACCCACACAACTGCAGCCCAGGATTGTGGGGAAATAGGGCCCTTTTCAGAGTCCCCCCCGCTCCAAAGCACCCCCCCCATGTTTAGGGCATGTGGCCTAGTATGGCTCAGGAGGGGGGATCTTGCTCACCCTCACCCCTACTTTCCTTGCCAGGCTGCATGCTCTGATAAGAGTCTAGTATGGATTGGGGGGGGAACCCTACACCATCTTTTATTCCCTCAAAATCCATACCAGACCCAATCGCACTCATCTCAAAGTTGGATCCAGTTCATAAAAGTCGCATGGAAGTCGGATCGATATCGGACCAAGGTCGCAGGGCAAAGTCAGAATGACAGTCACACGACTTTTGTGTTGCACCAGTGTGAACTGGGCTTCAATGGGTGTTAACTGGGAAAGGAGGAAAGCAGGCTGTGAGGTAACTTGTCCGTTGGTCAGGTCAGTGGGGTCTATTTACTAGCCAGGAGGCCTAATAACTGTTGGGCTTTTGTTTTGGACTGTGATGCTTACCCCTGCAAAGGAATCTTCTTGTTTTTCTGTAAATGCTGACCAATAAACACAGGCAGGAAGCCCTTAAACCTATTGGTGCATGGAATACCTCTCTGCGAAACACTCCGCTTGAAGCTGAACCCCACAACATATACTTCAAGCTATTATGGTAACAGTAGGTTGGTGTACAGTTCATAATATGAAAAACGTGTAGCGCCGGCAACATTCCTCATACCTTTATAATACTCCTGGTCCCTACACAGCTAGTTAACTTTATCATTTTTACAAGTGTGTTTCTATTTTCATTGGCTGCCATTGGAAAGAAACATAATTTTACTAAATTATTCCTTATTATAGGCTATTAAAAAGGTATTTTCTTGACTATTCTAACAGTAATAGAAGACTGATTGCATTGTTATTTCACAAGTTCAATTTAAACATGTATCTTAAAGTGAGTCATGGAGAAGTCTAATTATACTATTATTAAAAGACCTTTTAATTGTGTAAATTGAAGCAATAGAACTATTAATGCAAATAAGATTTTACAAAAGGCTTTGTTGTAGCAAATCATATCCTGAACAACAGTAGAAAGACATCAAGCGCCTACTTGTTCTGCCTCTGCACTTTCTTATTACTTCTCAAAAATTGGAGCGAGAAAATACATTTGGAAGGGTAAATTGCGAGATACAAACTTGCCCAGTCAGGGCCTAGACTGGAAATGAACAGCCGTGCTTCATAATACTCACATTGAACTTCTGTATTATCTGTTTTGGCAGAACAAAAGAGATACTTCGAAGATGACCAAATATGTGGAGCTTGTTATTGTGGCCGATAATCGTGAGGTAAGAAACAAATATTTGACAGCTTTTCCTTTTTTCGTCTAGGTTTTATACTGTATGGTCCAGGAAGAACAAAGCTTGTTTTATGGGTCACAAGCTTGTGTTTAATCAAAGGGAAGTTCTAGACAGCAAGTAAAATTATCAGAGAACTCTTAATGATAGCCAAGACACATTGCAGATATACTTTGATCAGAAAGCACACTCTGTTTGCCTTTCCAAGGCATTTATATAATATATTTTAGGCAGATTAAAAAATTCCCAAATTGTTTCTTAGATGGTAGTTTAGTCAATTGTCATTTCCATTGCTACAATGTGTGGGAAAAACTGTAGTGGACTCAGTAAGTGGGTAGTGTTCCAGACTCAGCAGGAGGCTAGATTTCCAATTATGATACTGGCTGCAAAGGCACTCAGGAGCAGGGCCCCCATCAGTGGGGTACAGCCAATACACCAATAAGGGGCCGGGCCCAGGGCCAGCCTGCACCCCCAAGGCAGCCTTTTCATAAAATGAAACTTTTAGCAGCCAGCTGCTGGTGATCCGTGATCTGGCACTCGATCCGCTTCCTACCCTGCTGAGGCCGAGCCTGCTGCTAGGTCAGTAATGTGATTGGGCGTGACTCTGGGATGGTGCGTGACAGGCCTCAGCAGTGTTGGGGCCCAGCGCTCTCAGGTGCATGCAGATTTGAGAGAGCAGCATGGAAGGTAAGGCACTAAGTCAGTGTGTGTGCAGCATACTGCTGTAGCTTGGTGCACGGAGTGGGCTGTATTTAATCTCCCTAGATGGGACACCTGACCCTGACAAGCTGACATGATGGAGTTACATTGTGAAAATGGATGAGGATGTTTTTGGGTGGGGATGAGAGTTACATTGCGGAGAGCCTCTTCACAATTTAACTCTCCTCACCCAGAACCATCCTCATCCATTTTTACAATGTAACTCCATCATCCTCCTCATCCCCACCCAGAATCATCCATCCCTCTCCACAATGTATCCCCACCCAGAATCATCCTCATCCCTTTCCAGGAGAGGGACGAGGATGATAACGTTACATTGTGGAGAGGGATGATGATGAGAATGAGAGTTATACATATATTAAGTTGTAAGGGTGTTAAAATGCGTGCACTGAAGGACTCAGTGGGATGGCCAGTGGGCGGATTCGGTGGGACGGCCAGTGGGACAGCCCCCGGGGGCCCAGGCCTAAAGCTGTTCAAGGGGCCTGAAAATTTCTGATGGCAATAGAGATAGCTATGCTGGCAACTAGAGTTTTAGAGGAATACAAGCGTTAGTTATATGTATAGAAGGGGGAGGAGCCTAATCACGCTACCAGCGGCACTCGGATGTGTTTCCAGCTGGAGCTGTGAAGGAGAAGCGCCCACTGAGCTGAACTGTGGCTGTCTATGCGATACACTTATTTTGGTCACGTGAGTGAAAGTGCTGTGTGCTTAACATTACCTCTGTGTGTGTGAGCACTGTGCAATGAGGTTTGTTTCCTTTTGTCTTCCATGATCCATTCATATGAGGTATAATCAAGACTTCTCAAGATATATAATCTGACAGTTGTGCTGATCTGTGAATAACTGGAGGAGTGGGATTGAGTGAAGCAGTGCTCTGTTTGGTCAACACAAAAGGACTGTGAAAACTGTGATGTTTATAATCCTTAGTGTTTGGAGCGAAGCAACATTACCAGCAGCAGTTCCCTTCCAGGCTGTCTTTTTGTAAATTGATTTGTTTGCCTATTGCACATGATTGATCCCAATTGGGGTCTCCGTATAATTTAATAATTTAGCGCATTATTTTTCAGCACTTATCTCAGCACTGTTTGCACATTTGGATATTTGTTGCAGGTTGCATCTGGGTCACATTATTTTAATGGTATATGGTATGATTGGTTCACTTAGGGTTGATTTACAGCTCATCAATATCACATTACCACAAAGCGTTAGTTATACTGGTCAGAAACCTAGAAATATTCAAACAACTTTAATCCATTTTCATCCTCAAAATCTGTCAAAGGTATATGGGCGCCAACATCAAAAGAAGTTGTTTCACTTTTTTAATAGAAGCAATTGATAATTGGCTGTCCTTATTTTATTTACTTTGTACTTGTATTATCAAAAGCTCTGGGTGAAAGTAGTTAAAATTGGTTCTATTCCAAAATCTCCATATTTGAATGTAGTGTATGTTTAAAGGATAAGTTCACCTGTACAAAAAAATAATAAATGCTCATTTTTTCCAGGTAAAAAAATATGCATAAATACAATGTCTCTGCGCGAGGGATTCCCCTGTCAGCACTGTCTGTGTTGATGAGAGAATCGTGCACATTTCTTGGCCAGTTTAACTTAGCTTGAATTAGAATGCACATAAGATTTCACATTACTTATTTGATCAATTGGTCATCGTTGGTTGACCTTTTGATATGATTATGTACATATCAAATGTATGTTTTTTTTTTTTTTTTATGTACATTGCCATCATTGTAACACCCGTCATTGTAACACCTGAATTGTCCCTTTTAAAAGAGTTTTTTGTTTGGCTGTTCCTAAAATATTTGGAATGTGGTGCATATGAAGGTATGGACTTGCTCAAATCTATATTTTTCTTGATTAGTAAAGCCAAAATGAACCTGTCAGTCTCTAGCTGATTTATTTACTAAGTATTGTTTGTTCTAATATATGGCGTTTTCATGAGCCTGACACCATCACTTGGCCTTGAAGTGGCTAGATACCCCATGAGCTGTAAAACACCAGTATGTTATTCCATTTAAATGCAAAGCTAATATTTGGGTGGAGGTGGACTTTTAAGACATCTTGATAAACAAGTAGGATTGTAGTATTTCATTGTTTAGAACATAAAGAGGCCTGGATAAATAGTTTGCTATGTATAATATGATGAATTTAGATACCTCATTAGACTTACAGTGAATGGCAACTTTGGCATTTTTAGGCAGTAAACATAATCAACCTGTCATATTTGTCTCCTCTACACAGGACAGAAAAATCAATAATGTATAAGACTATAACAACAGTGTAATTGCATTTTCTGTGTGATGTACATCTTATGAATATAAAGCTGAGTACAGTTGTTGGAGATAGCTGCCAAACATTGAGAGTTGGCGATGGGTATGGAATGCAAATCTCACTCATCTGTAGAATAAAGATGGCATTCTGGCTCAGATCGTAAACCACACAAGTTTCAAAGAATCCTGTGTTTAACGGGTGCTGCAGATTGTTAATTTGGCTGAATTAAATGGAACCCATCTCTATATATTAACCACTTGCCGACCAGCTCACGCCGATATACGTTGGCAAAGTGAAACGTTCCCGCGAATCGCCGTATGGGTACGTTGGCTCCTTTAAGAGCTGTGGGAGTCACGGCGGGGGACACCATGCATGTGGCCGGCAGGGTGTGATCGCCACTGGCCACCCATGATTGTGTGAACTAGAGCTAAAACGGGGAATTGTGTGTGTAAACACACAAATCCCTGTTCTGTCAGGGGAGAGGAGACATATTGTTTGTTCCTAGTAAGTATGAACAGCAATATGTCTCCTCCCCCAGTCAGTCCCATCTCCATACAGTAAGAAACACTTTAACACAGTTAACCCTTTGATCGGCCCCTAGTGTTAACCCCTTCCCTGCCAGTGACATTTACACAGTAATCCGTGCATTTTTATAACACTGATCGCTGTATAAATGTCAATGGTCCCAAAAATGTGTCAAAAGTGTCCGATCTGTCCGCCACAATGTCGCAGTACTGCTAAAAATCGCAGATCACCGCCATTACTAGTAAAAAAATTATTATAATAATAATAAACATGCCATAAAAATGCCATAAATCTTTCCCATAGTTTGTAGACGCTATAACTTTTGCGCAAACCAATCATCATACGCTTATTGCTATTTTTTACCAAAAATATATAGAAGAATATATATTGGCCTAAACTGATGAAGAATTAAAAAAAAAAAAAAGCATTTTTGAGGATATTTATTATAGCAAAAAGTAAAAAATATAGTTTTTTTTTTTCAAAATTGTCGCTCTTTTTTTGTTTATAACGCAAAAAAGCAAGGGTGATCAAATGCCACCAAAAGAAAGCTCTATTTGTGGGAAGAAAAGGACGTCAATTTTGTTTTGGGTACAGCGTTGCGCGACCGCGCAATTGTCAGTTAAAGTGACGCAGTGCCGTATCGCAAAAAAATTGTGTGGTCATTAAGCTGACAAATCTTCTGGTCTGTAAGTGGTTCATGAAAAATGGAGATGAGCTTGGGCATCTTCCGAACTCATCCATAACTCGAACTCCTGCTTTTTGTACTCCAATGAGCCACAGACTAGGTAATTCCCCACCCTGCAGATTCTGTTAGAGATGAGTTCAAAAGACGCCTGCACCAGAAAATTAAAATTCTTGACCGAAACCGAAAATTCAGGATGCACTTGGCTGAAAACCGAAAGAGAAATGGACAGTTTTTTTAAAAATATACATATATTTTATATACTGTATACAGGCAGTCCCTGGGTTACAAACATGATAAGGTCTGTAGGTTTGTTCTTAAGTTGAATTTGTTTGTAAGTCAGAATAGGTAAATTTTTAAGTGTAGCTCCAGCCCCAAAAAATATTTTTAAGCTTTTTGAATAGCATAGGGAAGGGTTAACACCCCTGTAAGGTTTGTTTTGCTGTCTGTGCCCCTGTTCAGAGAATTTCACCTCACTTTCTGTCCCAATGACAATTGGATTTTGAACATTTTGGGTTGTTGTGGGAACAAGGCTTGGTGATAAAACTTCAGTGGAGGTACCTTTTTCCCATAATAACTTACAGGAGTGAATTTTCCTTCCTAGGGGTAAATTTCCTCTCACTTCCTGTTGTCTCCCTCCATTTTGTAAGTAGGAGTCGTTTGTTAGTCAGATGTTTGTAACCCGGGGACCGCCTGTAATTTTTATTATATTACATTTTTTAATTACTGTAATAGTTTTCTAAGCGCTCTTGCGTTTAAAAAAGCTCAAGAAAAATTAATTAATTTAAATTCTATGCATGTCTTCACACTGGTCACACCGGTGTAATGCACCTCCCCATTAATATGTATTGAAAGCACGGCAAAAACTCATCAAAAACGCACCCGTTTTGCGTTTGTGGTGCAGTTTTTGAGTCACATGCCCTATGAAAATCGAGCAAACTCACGTGTGGTATTGGTGGCCACTATCGGCATCTTTTTTTTCCACATAAATAAATCGCATAAATAGATGCTGTCTGAAAAAGTGAAGCATGCTAACAGATCACAAAAAGCCACACATCTGGCCACAATCTAAAAAAAAATCAAGAACAGATTAGAAACAAAATAATGAACATGTATCAGTCTTGGAAGTGTTCCAAAGCCATTTCTTAAGCCTCGTACACACGGCCGAGAATCTCGTCGCAAAAAACGTTGTTTTTCTCGACGAGATTCTTGTCAAGCTTTCCTAGCATACACACTGTCAATCCAAAATCTCGTCGTTGTAAAGCGCGGTCACGTACAACACGTACGACGGCAGTATAAAGGGGAAGTTCTATTCCAATGGCGCCACCCCTTGGGCTGCTTTTGCTGATCTCGTGTTACCGTGTGTTAGCCAAAGTTTGGGGGGAGACGATTCGCGCTTTTCAGTCTTCGTGCTTTCAGTTCGTTACAGCGTGACGAATGTGCTATCTCCATTATGAACGCTAGTTTTACAAGAAGGTGCGCGCCAGTCTCATACTTGATCCTGACCATGCATGGTTTTTGAAGACTCGGAAAAGCATACACACAAACGGTTTTCTTGTCCAAAAACAGTCTCACGAGAATCACGGCGAGAAAAAATGAGACTCCGATGAGAAAAAAGACTGCAGGTCTTCTTTTTTCTCGTCGAGATTTTGGCCAGTTTTCTCGACGAGAAAGCATACACACGAACGAGAAAACCGGTCGTGTGTACGCGGCTTAAGGCTTTGGAACTCCAGCGAAACACAGGGAGAGCCATTATCCACAAATGGAGATAACTTGGAACAGTGGTAAACCTGCCCAGGAGTGGCCGGCCTACAAAAATTACTCCAAGAGCATGATGACGACTCATCCAGGAGGTCATAAAAGAACCCAGAACAATATCCAAAGAACTGCAGGCCTCACTTGCCTCAGGTAAGATCAGTGTTCATGATTCAACAATAAGAGAGAGACTGGGGGAAAAAAAATAACCCATGGGAGAGTTCCAAGGCCAAAGCCACTTCTGAACAAAAAGAACACACAAAGGCTTATCTCACATTTACCAAAAAACATCTTGATTATCCCCAAGACTTTTAGGCAAATATTC
This sequence comes from Rana muscosa, assembly GCA_029206835.1. NCBI lineage: Eukaryota > Metazoa > Chordata > Amphibia > Anura > Ranidae > Rana > Rana muscosa. The sequence continues at coordinate 267,036,092 of CM055123.1, read as the reverse complement.
TGTGGACTGAAATTTTACTTTTTGGAAGGTGTGAATCCCATTACATCTGGCATAAAACTAATATAGCATTTCATAACAAGAAAATCATACCAACAGTCAGACATGGTGGTTATAGTGTGATGGTCTGGGGCTGCTTCCCAGCTTCAGGACCTGGGCAACTTGCCATAATTGATGAAACCATGAATTCTGAGCTCTACCAGAAAATCCCAAAGGAGAATGTCCGGCCATCAGTTTGTGACCTCAAGATCAAGTACACTTGGGTTATGCAGCAGGACAATAATCCGAAACAAAGCAGCAAGTCCACCTCCAAATGGTTCAAACAAAGCAAAATTTAGGTTTTGGAGTGGCCTGGTCAAAGCCAGGACTTAAATCCAATTGAGATGCTGTATAATGACCTTACACATGCCGTTCATGCTGGAAAAGTCTCCAATGTGGCTGAATTAAAACAATTCTGCAAAGAAGAGTGGGCCAAAATTACTCTACAGCAATGTGAAAGACTCATTGTCAGTTATCGCAAATGCTTGATTGCAGTTGTTCACCATCATTTAAAAACTGCATTTTGTATTTACTCGGGTTGTCTTTGTGTAATGGAATAAAACAGTAATCAAAAAAAACGTAATTAACCACTTAAGCCCCGGACCATTTTGTAGCTAAAGGACCAGAGCTGTTTTCAGAATTTTGCACTGCGCTGCTTTAACTGGAAATTGTGCGGACATGCAATGTTGTACCAAAACAAAATTTGCCTCCTTTTCTTCCCACAAATAGAGCTTTCTTTTAATGGTATTTGATTGCCTCTGCGATTTTTATTTTTTGCGATATAAACGGAAAAAGACCGAAAATTTTGAAAAAAAATGATATTTTCTACCTTTTGTTATAAGAAAAATCGAATAAACTCAATTTTAGTCATACATTTAGGCCAAAATGTATTCAGCCACATGTCTTTAGTAAAAAAAATGTCAATAAGCGTATATTTATTGGTTTGCGCAAAAGTTATAGCGTCTACAAACTAGGGTACATTTTCTGGAATTTACACAGCTTTTAATTTATGACTGCCTATCTCATTTCTTGAGGTGCTAAAATGGCAGGGCAGTACAAAACCCCCCAAATTACCCAATTTTGGAAAGTAGACACCCCAAGAAAATTGCTGAGAGGCATGTTGAGCCCATTGAATATTTTTTTTTTTTTTGTCGCAAGTGATTGAATAATGACTAAAAAAATAAATTAAAAAAAATTACAAAAAGTTGTCACTAAATGATATATTGCTCACACATGCCATGGTTATATGTGGAATTGCACCCCAAAATACATTTTGCTGCTGCTCCTGAGTACGGGGATACCACATGTGTGGGACTTTTTGGGAGCCTAGCCGCGTACGGGACCTCGAAAACCAAGCACCGCCTTCAGGATTTCTAGGCACAAATTTTTGATTTCACTCCTCACTACCTATCACAGTTTCGAAGGCCATAAAATGCCAAAATAGCACAAAACCCCCCCAAATGACCTCATTTTGGAAAGTAGACACCCCAAGCTATTTGCTGAGATGCATGGTGAGTATTTTACAGCTCTCATTTGTTTTTGAAAATGAAGAAAAACATTTTTTTTTTTTTTTTTTTTTTAATTTTCAAAACTTTGTGACAAAAAGAGAGATCTGCAAAATACTCACCATACCTCTCAGCAAATAGCTTGGGGTGTCTACTTTCCAAAATGGGGTAATTTGGGGGGGTTTTGTGCCATCTGGGCATTCCATGGCCTCCGAAACTGTGATAGGCAGTGAGAAGTGAAATCAAAAATTTACACCCTTAGAAAGCCTGAAGGCGGTGATTGGTTTTTGGGGTCCCGTACGCGGCTAGGCTCCCAAAAAGTCTCACACATGTGGTATTCCCGTACTCAGGAGAAGCAACAGAATGTATTTTGGGGTGTAATTCCACATATGCCCATGACATGTTTGAGCAATATATCATTTAGTGACAACTTTGTGCAAAAAATAAAAAATAAAAAAATAGTCTATTTTCCGCAACTTGTGTCAACATATAAAATATTCCATGGACTCGACATGCCTCTCAGTATATAGCTTGGGGTGTCTACTTTCCAAAATGGGGTCATTTGGGGGGGGTTTTGAACTGTTCTGGCATTTTATACACAACATTAGGAAGCTTACATCCACTCTTCTAACCACTTGAAGGCAAAGCCCTTTTTCACACTTTTTGTTTACATGAAAACATATTTTTTTTTTGCAAGAAAATTATGTTGAACCCCCAAACATTATATATATTTTTAAAGCAAAGGCCCTACAGATTAAAATGGTGGGTGTTGCAATTTTTTTTTCTACACAGTATTTGCGCAGCGATTTTTCAAACGCATTTTTTGGGGAAAAAATACACTTTTTTTAATTTTAATGCACTAAAACACACTATATTGCCCAAATGTTTGATGAAATAAAAAAAGATGATCTTAGGCCGAGTACATAGATACCAAACACGACAAGCTTTAAAGTTTCGCACAAACGCGCATTGGCGACAAACTACATACATTTTTAAAAGCCTTTAAAAGCCTTTACAGGTTACGCCGTTAGATTTACAGAGGAGGTCTACTGCTAAAATTACTGCCCTCGATCTGACCTTTGCGGTGATACCTCACATGCATGGTGCAATTTCTGTTTACATATGACGCCAGACCGACGCTTGCGTTCGCCATTGGGCAAGAGCAGGGCAGGACAGGGGTGCTTCTTTTTTTTTTTTTTTTTTTTTTTATTATTAATTTTGCTTTTTTATTTTATTTTTAAACTGTTGCTTCCATATTTATTTATTTTTTTATCATTTTTATTGTTATCTCAGGGAATGTAAATATCCCCTATGATAGCAATAGGTAATAATGACAGGTACTCTTTTTTGAAAAAACTGGGGTCTATTGGACCCTAGATCTTTCCTCTGCCCTCAAAGCATCTGACCACACCAAGATCGGTGTGATAAAATGCTTTCCCAATTTCCCAATGGCGCTTTTTATATCCGGGGGGGGACATTCCCTCCCACTGCTTGTAAAAGCAGTTCAGAGGCTAATTAGCCACTAGGATTGCTTTTACATGAAAGCCGGCCGCTGGCTGAAAAGAATGATACCAAGATGATACATAAACCCACAGGCATCATTCTGGTATAAACATTCAAAGTCCAGCAACATACCAGTACGTTGCTGGTCCTTGTTGGACATGTATTGTAATCTTTTTTTTCATACAGCCTGTTGGCTGAACGAAAAAAAAAGATTGATCGGTGGGTATGCCCACCATTAGAATACCGCCCTTCATCCACCCACTTCTAATGATGGGCATACACGCACCATTTATATATGCCGAAGCATGGGGGCATCCTCCCGCAAAAAAGTTATGCCGCACACACATGGTCGGACTTTTCCACGGGCAAGCCTCCGTCTGAATTTTGACTGTATGTACGCGGCATTAGGAGCAAAATCGCTCCTCCGCCCCTGCTGCCCCAATGCTTCGGCATATATGCTTTTTTTTTTTTAACTGTGGTGGTGAAATCACCTCCTACAGCACTGGAGTCGCAGGGATCAGGCCTGTCTCTGCGAACGCTGCAGTTATGTGTGTTGTGTTTTGTAAGTGACAGTGATCGATCGATACTGCACTTGGGTGGCCTGGGCTGGACGGAGGGGCAAAACGCAGGTGCTAGCAGGTATCTGGGCTGATCCCGCTAACACTGCGTTTTTGGGAACCCTAAACTGCTGGGGATGCTAGTATAGATCTGATCAGATCAGATATTGATCTGTTCAGATACTATACCACTAAGGGGGCTGTATGCTTCACACGTGGGTGTTAGCGCTACTGGCACTAACCTGACGCTGCCTGGGGTGTGACGCAGACCCTCTCTGACGCTAAAACCTAATTGATATCACCCGCCGGGCGATCAGGGGGTTAAACCTTTATTGGGTTATATACGGCGGGTGCCCTGACACTATAAAAAGCAAACTAACTAACCAGCGTCACCCGTAACACTTATATGGTGATTATTGGTGAAAGGGTTAACTAGGGGCAATTAGGGGGTTAAAACCTTTATTAGGTAATATATGGGGGTACCTGACGTTATATAAAAACCTGACGGCGAACCTAAAAAAAAATTACTGGCTACCTATCGGCATCACCGACACTAAGACAACGATCATAAAAACGATCGCTTAGCGACAGTGGTGATAGGGGGTGAAAGGGTTACCTGGGGGGCGATCAGGGGGTTAAACCTTTATTAGATAATATATCGGGGTACCTGACGCTATAAAAACCTGCGGCGAACCTAAAAAAAATTACTGGCTACCGATCTGCATCACCGACGCTAAGACAGCGATCAGAAAAATTATCGCTTAGTGACAGTGGTGATGGGGGGTGAAAGGGTTATCTGGGGGGCGATCAAGGGGGTTAAACCTTTATTAGGTAATATATGGGGGTACCCGACGCTATAAAAACCTGCGGCGAACCTAAAAAAAAATTACTGGCTACCGATCAGCATCACCGACGCTAAGACATCGACCAGAAAAATGATCGCTTAGCGACGGCGGTGCTAGGGGGTGAAAGGGTTATCTGGGGGGTGATCAGGGGGTTAAACCTTTATTAGGGGGGGTTAGGGGGCTACACTGGACCTAAAACTAAATGTAGTGACACTTTTACAGTCACAAATGTCACTGATTGCAGTGATCACTAAATAAATGGTCACTGCAATCAGTGACACTGTGACTGGGGGGTGATCTGGGGGGGCCCGGGGGGGCGATTTATGTGCCTATGTGTCCTGGTGTCAGTGTGCTGTTTTGTGCACTAACCTGCATCTTCTCCTGTACGGCGCTCGGTATATGTGAGCGCCGCAGGAGAGATGACATCACTTCCTCGTGCCTGTGTAAACAGTACACAGGCAGGGGAAGCTCTCTCATTCGCCGGGAGCGATCGAGAGGGGGGGGGGCGGAATCGAACGGCCGTCCCCTCATGCCGGATCGCTCCCGAAGGTAAAACGACCACCCACTGTAAAGAAGGGGGGTCCGATCGGACCCCCAACTATACAAAGGCAATCACGTATATTTGGGGCGCCCTCAGAAGAAATAAGGAAGTGACGAAACGTCAGGGCGTGACCAGCTAACCACGCAAACCGGAAGTGACGCTTATGCGCTCCAGGACCAGCCAAACCAGGAAGTGCCGAGGAAACACACAGCGGCGCTCATCAGGGGCAAGTTCCTAGCGCTGAAGCGCTCAATTTTTATCATTGCCTGATTATTTTCATTTTGTGGTACGCATATATGTAACCAAGGGGACATCTGGGGATTATTATTACAATAAATTGTTAAACAGTACTACCCTATGTAGATTGTCCTTTTTCCTCATATATGTCAGCGGCACCATTGATTTAATATTGTGGATAAGAAGACAGGACACATTAAAGGAGGATGTCTTATTTATGCCCATATTAATTCAACATCTGCTGAGTGCATCCCCATTAGGGGACTTTCAATCCCCCCACTTGGTGACACACTTGGTGAAAGGAGCACTGGAATTAAGATTTGAATCCATCATTACCAGATCCACCATCCACTATCTACACTACCTGTATGATTGAAAATTATATAGAAGACGTACAACTGAACATTTGTTCGTAGCGCTGCTACAGTTTTACTTTTGAACTTTTAATTAAGTTTTTTTTGATTACTGTTTTATTCCATTCACGTTTGATTTTAAGCTGCTGCTAATTTTGACATCTTAATTATTTATTGCTTTCATCTTTGTGGTTTTGTCAGTAGCGCAGAGTGATACTAAGAAGGGGGGCCATTATTTAGTATCTTTCATTTTATTGTCTTTGTGTAATAATAACATTTGTTTGATGATCTGAGTCATTTAATTGTGACAAATATGCAAAAAAAAAAAAAATAAGAACGGGGGCAAGTACTTATTCACACAACTGTATGTGAGCATATTACTTTACTATTTAGTATATATGTCACATGCTTTGGAGTAGCACATATGGAGCAGATCTACAACATGATATTGTGACACCTTACCACAGTGGTTCTCAACTCCTGTCCTCAGGACCCACTAACAGGCCAGATTTTAAGTATTACCTTGGTGAGATGCAGACTAGAATACTGCAATCACTGAGCAGCAAATTATATCACCTGTGATTCATTCCAGTTATCTTGCAAACCTGGCCTGTTGGTGGGCCCTGAGGACTGGAGTTGAGAACCACTGCCTTACCACCATACTGTTTTATGTATTAATGTATTTGGACATTTTTTTTGTTTGCTCCCACTTACGGATGAAATATGCGCAACTTATTTTGGCTTATCCTGTCATGCATTCATGTTCCTGAATAGTAAATTTTTCTTATGCCCCATACACACGATCGTTTTTCATGCCGTTAAAAATGCCATTTTAAAAAATGGCCATTAAAAATGATCGTGTGTAGGCTCCAGAGCATTTTTAACGACGTGAAAAACGGCCATTAAAAATTCCGGACATGCTCTCTTTTTTCACGTCGTTTTTCATGTCGTTTTTTTTAACGACGTGAAAAACGATAGTGTGTATGCTTTCACGACGTGAAAAAAAACGCGCATGCTCAGAATCAAGTATGAGACGGGAGCGCTCGTTCTGGTAAAACTAGCGTTCGTAATGGAGATAGCACATTCATTACACAGTAACGGACTGAAAAGCGTGAATCGTCGCTCAACAAACTTTACTAACATGAAGGGTGGCGCCATTCGAACGGAACTTCCCCTTTATAGTGCCGTCGTACGTGTTGAACGTCACTGCGCTTTGCTTGATCGTTTTTTTTAATGATAGTGTGTACGCAAGGCAGGCTTGAGAGGAAACATGAAAAAAAACGAGGAGAAAAACGTCGGTTTAAAAAATGACATTAAAAACGTTCGTGTGTACGGGGCATTAGAACTAGGATGTGCTGTATTTTGAAAGCTTTTGGTTATGCACCATTGCTTGATACTTTTTTCCATCACTGTGTAGAAACAAATATTTGATCCCCTGCTGATTTTTTACGTTTGCCCACTGACAAAGAAATGATCAGTCTCTAATTTTAATGGTAGGTTTATTTTAACAGTGAGAGACAGAATGACCACAAAAATATCCAGAAAAACACATTTCAAAAAAAGTTATAAATTGATTTGCATTTTAATGAGTGAAATAAGTATTTGACCCCTTTGCAAAACATGACTTGGTGGCAAAACCCTTGTTGGCAATCACAGAGGTCAGACGTTTCTTGTAGTTGGTCACCACGTTTGCACACGTCTGAGGGTTCGGGTCCTACTCTTCTTTGCGGATCCTCTCCAAGTCATTAAGGTTTTGAGGCTGATGTTTGGTAATTTGAACCTTCAGCTCCATCCACATATTTTCTATGGGATTATAACTTTTTTTAAATGTGTTTTTCTGGGAAAAAAAATGTTGTTATTCTGTCTATCACTGTTAAAATAAACCGACCAATAAAATTATAGACTGATCATTTCTTTGTCAGTGGCCAAACGTACAAAATCAGCAGGGGATCAAATACTTTTTTTCCCTCCACTGTACCTCTATATTCTTATATTTTATGTTTTGTTTAAACTTCTTTCAATAAAAATATTGGAAAGAACAACTCTTGATGTTATCACGTTTGCACTGTCATCTATTTTGCTCTTCATATATACAGCATCTTCCTTTTTATGAAAAAGTTTTGCATAATCTGATTCTGAACAGATGTCATAATTTTTCAAGCAGTGGAGTAATGGGGCAGTGGGTCCCATCAATCCTTGTACATCCAGACATCTCTGTATACAATCGTTAGAACAGTTTTCCCTTGGCTGCCATTGTGGCATCTGCAATCTGAGGATCCCAACATACACGTTACCATATTGCTGTTGAATGTTCAGAGATTTTAGAGTAGGTCTAGCAGCCATGTTTGCAGGTGCAAAGATTATGCTAATTACAGTTACAGTATCTCCTGCTGTTTATAGAAAAGCTTGTGATGACTGTTCTCTTCTTCTCAGTATCAGCGACAAGGAAAAGATGTGGATAAAGTTAAACACCGGCTTCTAGAAATGGCCAATTATGTGGATAAGGTCAGTGCCATTCATTTGTAAATTAATTTAAAGTTCCAAGATTTGTTTTTATTTTTTGTCAGATTTCTAGTTTTCAGAGGTTAAAAAAAAAGATGAAACCTTGATTGGTCACTGTGTATAAGCTGTGCAATTTATAAACAACATTTTATTATTATTTTATTTTCCCACATTTCTTATGTAGATAGTTTCCCCTAACCCAGGGATATGCAATTAGCGGACCTCCAGATGTTGCAGAACTGCAAGTCCCATGAGGCATAGCAAGACTTTTACAGCCACAAGCATGACACCCAGAGGCAGAGGCAGAGGCATGATGGGACTTGTAGTTTTGCAACAGCTGGAGGTCCGCTAATTGCATATCCCTGCCTAACCCCTTTATGATGGAGGTAAAACAAATCTTAACACCTGAGCACAATTTTGCAACTTTAACATGTGTTAAACTTTACACAACTACATAGTATATCACAGGGAACTATACCGCTTTTTTTTTCAAGGCAAATTGGGTTTACTTTTATGGTAAATGGTAATGGATATCTCCTGTTTTTTCTTTTATTATTAACCACTTGCTTACTGGGCACTAAAACACCCTTCCTGCCCAGACCAATTTTCAGCTTTCAGTGCTCTCACACTTTGAATGACAATTACTCAGTAATGCAACACTGTACCCAAATAATTTTTTTGTCCTTTTTTTCATACAAATAGAGCTTTCTTTTGGTGGTATTTGATCACCTCTGGGTTTTTTATTTTTTGCGCTATAAATGAAAAAAACGAAAATTTTGAAAAAAAATGCATTTTTCTTAGTTTCTGTGATAAAATTTTGCAAATTTGTAATTTTTCTTCATAAATTTTGGCCACAATTTATACTGCTACATATCTTTGGTAAAAATAACCCACATTAGTGGATATTATGTGGTCTGTGTGACAGAGTCTACAAGCTGTGGTGCAAATCATAACTTGATCACATCTGATGTACTGACGGCCTATCTCATTTCTTGAAACCCTAACAAGCCAGGAAAGTACAAATGCCCCCAAATGACACCTTTTTGGAAAGTAGACATTCCAAGGTATTTAGTAAGAGGCATGGTGAGTTAGTTGAAGTTGTCATTTTTTCCCACAATTCTTTGCAAAATTACGATTTTTTTTTTTCTTTTCATAAAATTGTCATTGTGATAGCTTATTTCTCTGACATGGCATGTGCATACCACAAATGACACCCCAAAATATATTCTGCAACTCCTCCTCAGTATAACGATACCACATGTGTGGGACTTTTTCACTGCCTGGCCACATACAGAGGCCCAACATGCAGGGCGCACCATTAGGTGTTCTAGGACCATAAATTACACATCTAACTTGTTGACTACCCATTACACTTTTGAAGGCCCTGGAGCACCAGGACAATGGAAACGCCCACAAAATTACCCCATTTTGGAAAGCTAACACCCCAACGTATAATCTATGAGGCCTAATGAGTCTTTTGAACGTTTCATTTTTTTCCAGAAGTTTTGGGAAAATGTGGGAAAAAAATGAAAACGCATTTTTTTCACACAAAGTTGTCCATTTATAAGATATTTCCAACACATAGCATGTACATAGCAAAAATTACACCCCAAAATACATTCTGCTACTCCTCCTGAGTATAACGATACCACGTGTGAGACTTTTACACAGCCTGGCCACATACAGAGGCCCAACATTGAAGTAGCACCGTCAGGCGTTCTAGGAGCATAAATTACACATCTCATTTCTCAACCACCTATTACAATTTTGAAGGCCCTGGAGCACCAGGACAATGGAAACGCCCACAAAGTGACCCCATTTTTGAAAGCTAACACCCCAACGTATAATCTATGAGGCATAATGAGTCTTTTGAACATTTCATTTTTTTCCAGAAGTTTGGGGAAAATATGGGAAAAAAATGAAAACGCATTTTTTTTACGCAAAGTTGTCCATTTATAAGATATTTCCAACACATAGCATGCACATAGCAAAAATTACACCCCAAAATACATTCTGCTACTCCTCCTGAGTATGACGATACCACATGTGTGAGACTTTTACACAGCCTGGCCACATGCAGAGGCCCAAAATGCAAGGAACACCATCAGGTGTTCTAGGGACACATAACCTGCACATACCAAGAATTACACCCCAAAATACATTCTGCTGAGCAAAGGGTAAACAAAAGATTACCTGTTGTTTTAGAAGCGCAGTTTTCCACAGGAGGATAGCACTGGTCCAGGCAGCAGGCAGGGACTTGGTCAGCAAAAGCGAATACAATTGTCCAGGCAACAGGCAGGAATACTGTCCATAGTTTGTAAAGGCAGCAGGCAGGGATACTGTCCATATACAGTCCAGGGTCAGTGCAAGCAGAGATTGTCAGCAGTGCCAAAATATTGGTCCTGGTAGTAGGCAGGTCCATGTGGTGTGGTCAGTTCATGCAACAGGCAGAGGCATGATGGCATAGGTCCTACAGGCAGCAGGCAGAAGTAGGGCCTTGTTCAGGACTGAATGGGGACAGGGGTAGAGGCTTCTCCCACCCAAATCTCTTTGAAGCCCCTGAGTCTCCAGACCCTAATCTAGGAATGAGAAAACAAAAACAATTGTTTTCTTCATCCAGAAAAACAATTCTGGAGCCCCTCACATATGTGAGACCCCTGTGTTATGAATCCCACTAGTCCACTGGCAGGGTAAAAGATCAGTCCAAGAGGTAGGCAAAAAGCATGGTCAAACATTCCAGGGTCAGTTCCAGATCAGGCAGAGGTATGTACAGAATCGGTAGGCAGAAGCGTAGTCAAATAACAGTCCAGGGTCAGTTCCAGATCAGGCAGAGGTATAAACAGAATCGGTAGGCGGAAGCGTGATCAAATAACAGTCCAGGGTCAGTTCCAGATCAGCCAGAGGTATAAACAGAATCGCTAGGCAGAAGCGTAGTCGAATAACAAGCCAGGGTCAGTTACAGAGCAAGCAGATGCATAAGGGGTGTAAAGATAAATGGCAGGAAGTGAACTAATAATTGAGTTTGGTATGGTAACGGCGGAAACAATCAATCATGCAGAGGCCTGGTTCTGAAGGACATTGGGCACAATAATAAATGGTGTCTCTTCTCTCTCCTCTTTTGGAGCACACCCGGCATTTTTTCTGGCGTTTTTGGCCTGTTGGTCTGGGAGGGATTTTATCTGGGAAGTGGCACTCGGAGAGTCGGCTAATGACATCGGATCTAATGTTTACTGGTGGGCTGTTCAGGTATATAAGGGCAGTGGTGATTTCCTCCTGGTAGAAAAGGAAGGGTTTGGGTCTTATAGTGGATTTCCGATAGATGACATAGGAGTTGTACATGGCCAAATTAAATAAATAAATGGAAACTTTCTTATACCACTGGTATGTTCTTCTTGTGGAAAGGTAGGGTTCGAGCATCTGGTCGTTGAAGTCGACACCCCCCATGAACTTATTGTATTCGTAGATGCATTTTGGTTTTTGGATCCGGCCATTCCTCCTGGTGATTTCCACGAATTCATTGTTGTGGATGGAAGAAAGCACGTAGACGTCTCTTCTGTCCCTCCACTTCACAGCCAAAATTTCCTCATTCCTCAAACTCGCCGCCTCCCCTCTTAATTTTTTGGTGACCAGGCTTTGAGGAAAGCCCTTCCGGTTCGTCCGTACGGTGCCGCATGCTGGAGTGTTCTTTCTGTGAAGGTTTCGAAACAGGGGCAAACTTGTATAAAAATTGTCCACATACAAGTGGTAGCCTTTCTCCAGAAGTGGGTTTATGAGTTCCCAAACTACTTTCCCACTAGTTCCTATATAGTCTGGGCAATTATGGGGGTGCAGTTGGGTGTCCTTCCCTTCGTATACGATGAATGCATACACATAACCTGTGGCTCGGTCACACAATTTATAGAGCTTCATAGCGGGCCCTTTTGCTGGGTATAATTTTTTTTATGCCCAGCCTGCCAGAAAATTTTATAAGGGACTCATCCACGCATATATGTTGGTCTGGGGTAAACAACTGGGGGAAGGTTTCAGAAAAATAATTTAGTAGCGGCCGAATTTTATAAGGCTTATCAAAATTTGGGTCATTTCGGGGAGGGCACTGGGTATTGTCATTGTAGTGTAGGAATCTCATAATCATTAGATATCTGGACCTGGGCATTAATGAGGAAAAGATGGGCATATGGTAGATGGGGCGGGTTGACCAATATGAACGCAATTGATTTTTTCTGTTTAGTCCCATGCAGAATGTGAGGCCCAAAAAAATTCTAAACTCCTCCACTGTAAGGGGTCTCCACTCGTAGGGACGGGCATAATAGGACGTTGGGTTGCTTGCTATGAACTGTTGGGCGTATAGCTTGCACTGGGCCACAATTGATGCAAGCATGTCGTCAGTGAAAATTAAATTGAAAAAGTCAATTGGGGCAAAATTTTCTGTTTCCACCTGGACTCCTGGCTGGGCAGTGAAAGGGGGAATGTTGGCTTCTCCTGAATTAGGAGGAAGCCACAAGGTGTTCTGAAGGGAATAGAGAAGGCTGGCATGGGACCTAACCCATTGGGACTGAGATGACACCCCACTGGTACGTGGCCTTGCTTGCCTGGTGGATGGCACTGCGGTGCTGGTGGATGGCACTGCCTCCTCAGCAGAACGCCTTCGTCTGGCGGGCGGGCCCTCCTCCTCCTCCTCCTCTTCTGAGGCTGCCAGTGTTCCACTGCTTAGGACAGGCTCGTAGTCCACGTCAGACTCATAGTCTGAACTTGCGGAGGAATCCGAATCGGAGAGCTCCCCGTTGCTCTCGTCGGCCGCAAGAATATTGTATGCCTCCTCGGCTGAAAATAATCTTCTAGCCATTGTTGGCACTGAAGACACGTGGCACTAATACGTGGCACTGATGACACTGATACGTGGCACTTAAACGTGGCACTGATGGCAGATGGCACGGGCAGATGGCACGGGCAGATGGCACGGGCAGATGGCAGGGGCAGATGGCAGGGGCAGGTGGGGGACTGGCAGGTGGCAGGGGCAGATGGGGGACTGACAGGTGGCAGGGGCAGATGGGGGACTGGCAGGTGGCAGGGGCAGATGGGGGACTGGCAGATGGCACGGGCAGATGGGGGACTGGCAGATATGGGACAGGCAAGAGGGCACTGTTTTTTACTGTTTGTGTGTTCACTCACAATAACTGACAGCAGCACAGATCTCTCACTCTTCTCACACGCTGTCTCTGTGTGAGGAGAGAAAGCCGGCAATGAGAGATGATCTCATATGTTTACATTTGAGATCATCTCTCATTGGGCAGTAAGATTGAGTGCTCAATGGCCTCTGTGATTGGCCATTCAGCACGATCTGTGATTGGCTGTGTCCAAGGGACACGGCCAACACAGATTTTCCCCGATGCGCTCTCTCGGGAGCGCGCGGGGAGAGTGTAAATACAAGGACGTCCTGGGGACGTCCACCCGGCAGTTCAGGTCCGCGTTGCAGCCGTCTTTCGGCTATAGCGCGGATCTGAAGTGGTTAAAGGAAAACTGGCACAAAATAGTAGAAAATAAAAAATATATTTAGACATTGTGCTGTATATTTCTTGCTATTACCATAACATTCCAGCAAAGAACAACCCTAAAAAATTCTCCTGCTCCTGATGATCACAGCATTGCCACATGGTAATAGTGTACATTTTGCTTTTTTTTATCCTACCTAACGTGACACTGATACTAAAGTAAACAATGTTGTTGTTTGTTTTTTTTTTTTTTTTAAGCCTATCTAAATTACACTGACCCTGACCTTTGACCCCAACTGTTGACTCTGACATGACCCCCTTTATGTAGCACACGGACCCTTTTCTCCTGCCTACCTTCACTTTGCAGAGATGCCCACCACATGCCCGTATCCTCCTGGTATAAGAGGTTGAGCGGTGTTCTTACAGTTTTGGGTCCTGCAGCGAGTTACCTCCCTCCATTGGTTCTCGTCCCCAGAATATCGGGACAAGTCTGTTCTTTTCCCCAAAAGAAAGCCAATGTCCAGACAATGTTTAAACTCCAAACAGACGAGTTTATTTTATCTTGCTGGAAACAGATTTGGGAATAGGTTGAAGATAGTACAAAAACAGGTAGGGAGACAGGTTCAGGCATGCGGCACGCAGTTACCCTATTCTTCACTCAAGCCTGAGTGTAAATTGCTCACCCGGATAGATCCCTCTCACAGTTCTAGCAGCCGAAGTGAAGCACGAACAGTTTCTTTGTTAGTCCCCTTCTCGGACAAGTCTAAGAGATCCTCTGCCACAGAATCCTTTGGTTACTGAATTAGAACTTTGAAAACGCCCATAGATTAATAGAGACCATAGGTGCCAATGGGACACACTACAGGAGCTATACTGCAACTCACAAATCCTTCTCTCTGATAGGTAACCAGGCCTCTCCTTCAACATGAATTTCTCCACCGATCCATCGGACAGGTCTTCCCCCGGTTTCCTCTCCTTCAGAGCGGACCACCCTCACATGGGTTCCCTGGGACTCCAGTGAGTTGGTTGTAGACCCAGTTGAAGGTACTGGGCCTATCTGAAACTCTGCGGCCTCAGGCTAAAGATGCCTGAGACTCCTCGGCCAGTTCACGCACCCCAGGCCAGCAGGGCCAATGGGCGCGACTTCGCCACCAGGAGTCCTCCCGGGAATCCCCCTGGCACACCACCCCAATGGGGCACACTCCTCCTCCACTCTCCCCTCTCCTCTCCTTTACTCCCCTCTCCTCCACTCCCCTCTCCTCCACTCGCGTCTACCCTTTTTGTACCCTTTCCCAGCATGCACAGCAGGCGGAACTCCACCCACCGTACGGTAGCCGAGAGAAGACACCCAATCACACCACAATGTCACCAGTGGTTCAGCCAGAGACCTGGGCAACAGCACCACCACAGGCCCAGGGGAACTACACACCAGGCAACAACATGGCAGAGCAGAGTCCACATTAAAACAGAATTATAGAATCTGAGCCATACTATTGCTCAGACTGCCCCTAAATTTACAACATAGCGACCCCAATTTTGGGGGTCCCGCTACATTTACTTTACCATGACCTTTACCTTGACCTCTGGAAGATTTACCCCCTTTCATGACTAGGCCATTTTTTGCAATACAGCACTGTGTTACATTTTTTTTGGCGCAATTGTCAGTTAAAGTATGTCTATTTTTTCCAACAAAAAGAGCTTTCTTTTGATGGTATTTGATCACCTCTGGATTTTTTATTTTTTGCGCTATAAACAAAAATTTGGGGGAAAAAATGTAAGTTTTACTTATTTTTATAAAAACTATTAAATTAAAAAAATCGAATTTCTTCATCAATAGGCCAATATGTATTCTGCTACGTATTTATGGTAAAAAATTCCCAATAAGCATCTATTGGTTTGTGCAAACGTTCTAGTGTCTATAAACCATGGGATATATTTATAGAATTTTTATTCATTTATTTTTTTACTAGTACCGGCGGCGAATTTATAGCGGGACTGCAATATTGCGTTGGACAAAACGGACACTAACTGACACTTTTTGGGGACCAGTGACACTAATACAGTGATCAGTGCTAAAAAAAAATGCACTGTTGTTGTACTAATGACACTGGCTGGGAAAGGGTTAACATCAGGGGCGATCAAAGCATTAACGCTGTGCCTAGCCAGTGCTTGTGTACAGTGGGGGAGGTGCTTTTACTATGGGAAGGCATTGACTCATGTTCCTGCTTTGCAGGAACACAGGATCCATGTCTTTCCTACTGAGAGAATAGTTATCTGCCTTGTTTACATAAGCAGATCACTGTTATGGCTCTCTGCCTAATGATCTGTGGATGCCAACGGAAATCGAGTCCGGAATACCTGCAGATCCGCTCCCGCTGTGTATAATTACAGCGGGTCGCCGGCGGTGCTCCTACGCGCCCCAGAGCCATAAGTGCAGGACCACATACTAGGTACGGGATCCTGTGCAGCAGGGCCGCCTTGCCGCTGTATATGTAAGTTATACAGTCGGCAAGCGGTTAAGGCCTGGCTTACACCTACAGTGTATGCATTTTTAGTTTTGTAGAAACACACTACAGTCCATTTAACATGGTTTCCTATGGGTCACGTTCACATCCTGTGCATTTTATACAAAGGGCCAGGGACTTTTTTCTGTTTTTAGGTTTCATAGACTTCAATGGATCAAAAACATGTATTGAAAAATGCAAAATGTGAACCAGGCCTAACGCTTACCCTGTGACAAACAGCCCCTGTCAGTTTTGGATGGAGTATATCTGCCACATAGGATTTTGCGGCTCATGAGATAACTGGGTGGCAGAGGAAGGGTTGTAGCAGGCTGCAGGGGGTTAATCACTGATCACATCTTGTTCCCCACCTGGGATAGAATTTGTCTGCCCCTGTGTTAATGGATGTAAAGTAACCTGTCTAAAGCAGACCCAGTCTATTTTACTAGCCAGAAGACTTAAAACTGTTTTGCTTGACTTTTTGTTTTGGACTGTGATTCTTAGGCTGGCCATCGTGTTCAACCACACCTGACACTGACTTAGATAAAAAATTTAAACTAGCTTTTTTGTCATTTTTTTTTTATTTTATTTTTTTTACACACGTTTTTTTTTTAATTTACAATTTTTTCCTCTAGCAAGGAGAAAAAGATACAGTGGGGTTTATTTACTAAAGGCAAATCCACTTTGCAGTTTGCACTATAAGTGCACTGCTAATGCACTTGGAAGTGCAGTCGCTGTAGATCTGAAGGGAAGATCTGAAATTAGGTTAAGCTCTGCTGATTTCTATCATCCAATCATGTATAAGCAAAAATGCTGTTTTTTATTTTCCTTGCCTATTCCCCTCAGATCTATAGAAACTGCGCTTCCAAGTGCTCTTGTAGTGCAAAGTGGATTTGCCTTTAGTAAATAAACCCCATTGTATCTTCTCTATTCAAGAGGAGAAAATACAGGGGTGAGCTATTTAGTGACCGATCACTGTATTAGCCAATCAGAGGCTATCACGACAACTTTTTGTCAGAGGGCAGCGGATTTTCCTCAAGAATTTAATTTGCCCCACCCATTTTTCCTTCTATCCTGACAAGTACTCCAGTCCCTGCTGCAGAGAACCCCCCCCCCCCCCAATAACAGAATATTACCACATCCTTGCTTTACTGTAGGAATGTTATTTGGATGGTGAGCTGTATTGGATTTCCACCAGACATATCGTTTAGTGTTGGGCCAAATAACTCAACTTTGGTCTCATCTGACCATAACACCTTTTTCCATGTGGCCTCAGAATCTTCAAGGGGCGTTTTTAGCAAAGCTTAGTCATGACTGCATGTGTCCTTTCTTCAGGAATTGCTCTTTTCTTGTAACCCTCCCATACAAACCACATTTGTGGAGAATTTATGATATTGTTGTCACATGCACACAATGATCACTCTTTGTCATAAATTCCTGCAACTGCTTCAGAGTTGCTGTAGACCTCTTGGTAGCCTCTCTGACCAGTTTCCTCCTGGCTCTTTCATCTAGTTTGGAGCGCAATCCTGATCCAGGGAGGGTCTGTGTTGTACCAAATATCTTCCACTTCTTAATAATAGACTTCACTGTGCTTCTAGGCATTGATAAAGCCTTTGACATTTTTTGTATCCACCTCCTGACTTGGTGCTGTCCAAAACTTTATCCCGGAAATCCCGGTGACAGTGCCTTACCATCCATAGTTTGCTTCAGTTGCACTATCAGGGACTGAAATGTTCCAGGAAAGCTCTTTTAATGATGAACTAATCAACATGACTACAGCTGATCACAGTTGAAAGTCAAATGGCATTGTGTGCCATTGAGAAGGTGATTGGCTACACCTGATTGAGTTTACAAGTCATTTTTAGGCGAGGGGGATCCTTCTTCCAACTTGGTGATTCTGTTTTTTTTTATTTAATTACATTTTTTTGACATGATGATGTTATAAAAGGAAAGGGGGGGGGGTGATTCTTTTCTATACCCACTGTGTGAAGCAAGATCAAAGTGTCATCATAATCCTTAATTGTAGCAGGTACTCTAAAACTTTCTTGGATTTACTTTTGCTTTTTAAAATTTTAATTGATTCTGCCATTGCCAAGTAATCAGCAGTGCAGCATCAGCCTTTTGGCTTCTTTCAATTGAGTTTCTGACATCACTACAGAGAAAGAGTTCTCAACTCTGCTGGGTGCGTGGACACTGCAAATAATTATTTAACATGGCTGTACCAAAAAAGGAATTTTCTATTATACTTTAACATTAATCCAGACGCTGTGAAATTCAGCAGATACAGACTTTACTTTAATTAGTGAACTGCTAAGTATTCAGGTACCCTTTTTGTGACATATTCAGTTTACTATAATTTGAATTTTATATAATGTTTCCGTTGCTAGACTGAGCCTTGCCATTAAAGGGCCCTGGAATGGGACTGTAGCCCCTTGCTGATAATTATGTATGGTCTCTCTTCCCTCCTGAGCATTGCTTCTGGGAGACTGCAGTAAGATTGAAGAAAGAAAATGAATAATTTCTTTCTGAATGATTAGAGGAATGCATAAATAGATAGTTAAAAGACTATAATGAGGGCATTGAGAATGTTTGGTCTGCAGAATCATAAACCGAACATTTCATTTTTTAGTCAGACGTAGCTGTAGTGCACCAGGACACTTTGTCTGGTGTTAGGGTTGCCCAGTAAAAATCTTTGAGGGTTTTTTTTCTCATAGTGAGTCGGTTTGTCATACATTGTGTCTGATGTATGTATTTCCAGTTCAAACATATTATTTCAATTTTGGATAGGTTGGGAATAGGTTAGAAGCTCTCTTCGGTTTTTATTCCCATTTGTGTTCTATGTCCTTACTGGAGAGATTCCCACTCACTTCCTGTAAGATGAGGAAGTGATGAGAAATCTCTTCATAGGCCATATAAAAAAAACGGGTCCAAAAAACAAAATAGAATTGTAGTAGATTGGACAAAGATTGAGACTTCTGAAAATGTTTGTTGTTTTCTGTGCCACTCTCCCCATTTCTTCTTCAGACATTACAAGGACAGGAAATGAGGGCAGATTTCCCTAATGAGTAGTAATCCCTTGTAATAGAAAAAAAGCATGACAGGACTTTAATGTGAGATCTGGGGTCAAAAAGACCTCACATCTCACATTTACACTCAAAAGCAATAAATAAATAAAATATATATTTATTTATTTTAAAAAAAAAAACTGTCCCTTTAAGGCCGTTGGCCGTAAGTGACATTTGACGTTGCTCCCATTATCCAATGGCATAGAGTCAAGTGGGGGCTATCATTCCCTCACTTGACTTCCTGCCTACCAGGGGAAAGGATCAGATTGTCTAAGCGGCGGAGACGACCAGGAGGGGGTGGTCACCTCTCCTGCCGCCAATGAAAGTGATCTTGCTGCGAATCCACTGCGGACACTACTTTTATCCTAAAGCGGACCACCAGCCATTGAAGAAAATACTGAGGTTTTGGCAGCTATCTGCTACCATAACAACGGTATTTAATATCAAAGTAGTGAGTTAAATCCACAGTGGGCGGTCTGGAAGTGGTTAAACCTTTGGGTTTTTATGACAATTATTAATTAGTCCTTTGGATAGAGGCCACTTTTTTTTATAGTGTTACTAAACCCACAACAGTAAAATCAGTGTGTATATGCAGTAAAGCATGCTTGTTATACTCACTGTGGAATCTAAGGGGTTAATCCTTTGATTTGTGTAAAAAGGCTGTTTGGTCCTGGCTTCTCTGATCCTCCCCTTCTTTAACTGACCCCCTGATAATTTCCTAATAATGAGTCTATGGAGTATGGAGTCAGGCTGCACATGCTCAGTTTGGTGCGTATTTTCTTTTTCTTGAGAGAGTGCATGTGATCAGCACTAGTGATGAGCCGAACACCCCCGGGTTCGGTTCGCACCAGAACCCGCGAACGGACCGAAAGTTCGTACGAACATTAGAACCCTATTAAATACAATGGATGCGAACGTTCGAATTCTAAAGTGCTAATTATAACAACTATTATGCATGTTATTGTCCTAAAAAGGGTTTGGGAACCCGGGTTCTGCACCAGGGGACATGTATCAATGCAAAAAGAAATTTTAAAAACGGTCGTTTTTCGGGAGCAGTCATTTTAATGATGCATAAAGTGAAAAAAAAAAAGTCAAATATTCCTTTAAATATCGTACCTGGGGGGTGTCTAAAGTATGCCTGTGAAGTGCCACGTGTTTCCCGTGTTTAGAACTGTCCCTGCACTAAATGACACTTCTAAAGGAAAAAAAAAAGCCATTTAAAACTGCTTGCGGCTTTAATGTAATGTCTGGTCCCGGTAATATGGATGAAAATCTTTAAGAAAAATGGCATAGCTACCCCATGACCCCCCCCTACCCCAGCCCATTACCAGCCCCTTTGGGTCTTGTATGGATATTAAGGGGAACCCCGCACATAAAATAAAAAAGGCCCTATATACTCTGAACAGCCGTATACAGGCGGTGCATACAAGACAGGGACTGTAGGTTTGTTCTTATGTAGAATCTGTTTGTAATTTTGAACAGGTACATTGTTTAAGTGTAGCTCCAGCCCAAAAATCTATTTTTAAACTTTTTGGAAAACATAGGTAAGGGTTATCACCCCTGTAACATTTGTTTTGCTGTCTGTGCCCCTGTTCAGAACATTTCACCTCACTTTCCGTCCCAATGACAACTGTTTTTGAAATGTGGTGTTTTTATTGAAACAAGGATTGGTGATAAAGCATCAGTACAGAGGAGACACCTTTCTCCCATATTAATTCTTACAGGAGAGAATTTTCCTTCCTAGGGGTAGATTTCCTCTCACTTCCTGTTGTCTTCTTGCGTTTTCAAGTAGGAGTCATTTGTAAGTTGGATGTTTGAAAGTAGGGACCTGCCGTATATACTCTGCAGAAATAGGCCCCTTAGTTGTTGGTGTTGGCACAACACTGTAAGCACTCACAGTTACTCTTGGTTGGTGCTGGAACGCCCTGCTGTCAACTATTATATCAGGAATTGTAATTACATATAATTGTTGAACAGTGGTAGTAAAAATTGGGCCTTTGATGGTGGTGCTGGTGCCACAACACTGTAAGCCCTGACAGTTACTCTTGGTGGGTGCAGCAATGGGCCCTGCTGTGAATTATTAGATCAAGAATTGTAATTGCATGCCCCTGTTGAACAGGGGCTGAAAAATTGGGCCTTTCGTGGTGGTGGTGGTGGTGTTGCTACAACACTGTAAGCCCTCAGAGGTACTCTTGGTGGGTGCAGGAATGGGCCCTGCTGTGAATTATTAGATCAAGAATTGTAATTACATGCCCCTGTTGAACAGGGGCTGAAAAATTGGGCCTTAGGCACTGGTGGCACAACACTGCAACCCCTCACAGATACTGTACTTGGAGCACAGCAATGAGCCCTGTTGCAAAGTATTGCTTCAAAAATTGTAATTACAAGCCCCTGTTAAACAGGGGCTGAAAAATTGGGCGTTAGGCACTGGTGGCGGCACCCATAAACAAAAATGATCTTCCAAGCTATCATCATCAATCGTATCATTGAGGACTCGGAGGAGGAGGATAGCCAGTCAACATAACAGCACAGGCACTCAGCATCAGCATCAGTCTTGAAGGGATGTGACATGTTAAAATCAATTAGTCTGTTATATCAGCATCAGGTGTGTGGTAGCTGGTGGTGATCCAAGACTGGTTCATCTTGATGAAAGTCAGTCGATCAACCGAGTCGGTGGACAGGCGCACCCTGTGATCCGTGACAAATCCTCCAGCAGCACTGAATGTGCGTTCCGAAAGAACGCTGGATGCAGGACAGGCCAGTAGCTCAATTGCATACTGTGCAAGCTCTGGCCAGTGATCCATCCTCAAGACCCAGTAAGCCAGAGGATTTTCGGTGGGGAAGGTGTCCAAGTCTGACCTTGCCCCTAGATATTCCTGCACCATGTTTATCAGACGCTGGCGATGGTTGCTGGAACCGATCATACTTTGGGGCTGCGGACTAAAGAATTGTCTGAACGCATCGGTCAGACGGCCACCTTCCCCACCGCTCCTTCTTTGACTGGCCGAAGCCTCAGCAACTCGTTGTCCAGGACCAGGAGTTTGTAACCTCCCAGTCTCTGGGAACGCGTTGCACAGACCTTTCTGCAAGGCCTCCCGGAGTTGTCTCATCCTCTGCTCCCTCTGCGACGGTAACATAAGTTCCGCAACCTTACCCTTGTACCGTGGATCAAGGAGAGTGGCCAGCCAGTAATGGTCCCTCTCCTTGATCCGAAGAATACGAGGATCCTTCCGCAGACTTTGCAGGATCAGGGAGGCCATGCAGCGTAGGTTAGCTGAGGCATTCGGTCCGGAGTCCTCTGGGTCACTAAGGACGACATGATCCGCAGCCACCTCCTCCCAGCCACGTACAAGTCCACGGGTTTCTTGGGACTGTAAATCATCCCTAAAAGACTGCTGCTGTTGATGCTGCTGAGTGCCAGGCTCCACCTCCATGCTGACACAATCCTCCTCCTCCTCCTCCTCCTCCTCCTCCTCCTCTTCCTGTGCGATGGGTGGGACAGAAGGAACACTGTCTGGGTAAAGGGGGCCTTGAGAGGCAAGGAAGTCCTCCTCTTCCTGCCTCTGTTCTGCCTCAAGTGCCCTGTCCATTATTCCACGCAGCGTGTGCTCCAACAGGTGGACAAGAGGTACAGTGTCACTGATGCATGCACTGTCACTGCTCACCATCCTCGTGGCCTCCTCAAATGGTGCCAGGACAGTGCATGCATCCCTGATCATGCCCCACTGGCGTGGAGAAAAAAAACCAAGCTCCCCTGACCCTGTCCTGGTACCGTAGTCGCACAGGTACTCATTGATGGCCCTCTGCTGCATGTGCAGCCGCTGCAGCATGGCCAACGTTGAGTTCCACCTGGTGGGCATGTCACATATAAGGCGGTTCTTGGGCAGGTTCAACTCCTTTTGCAGCTCAGCCAGGCGAGCACTGGCATTATAAGATCTGCGGAAATGCACACAGACTTTCCTGGCCTGCCTCAGGACATCCTGTAAGCCCGGGTACCTGCCCAAGAACCGCTGCACCACCAGGTTAAGGACGTGAGCCACACAGGGCACATGGGTCAGTTGTCCCTGTCGTAGGGCGGAGAGGAGGTTGGTGCCATTGTCGCAAACCACCATTCCTGGCTTAAGCTGGCGTGGCGTCAACCACCTCTCGGCCTGGCCCTGCAGAGCAGACAGGACCTCTGCCCCAGTGTGGCTTCTGTCCCCCAAACACACCAGCGCAAGCACGGCATGGCATCTTTTTGCCTGCGTACTTGCGTAGCCCCTTGAACGCCTACGGAGCACCGCTGGTTCAGAGGACAAAGCACAGGAAGAGGCCATGGAGGAAGAAGAGGAGGGGGTGGAGGAGAGAGGTGTGTCACAACCAGTAGTAGCATTTTGGAGGCGTGGCAGTGGAACAACCTCCAACACTACTGCACCTTGTCCTGCATCCTTCCCAGCTGCCAAAAGAGTGACCCAATGGGCCGTGAAAGAAAGGTAACGTCCCTGTCCATGCCTGCTGGACCATGAGTCAGCAGTAATATGCACCTTACCGCTGACCGCCCTGTCCAGCGAGGCCAAGACATTGCCTTCCACATGTCGGTAGAGAGCCGGAATAGCCTTCCGTGAGAAAAAGTGGCGTTTGGGAACCTGCCACTGAGGAACCGCACATTGCACAAACTCACGGAAGGGGGCCGAGTCTACCAACTGAAAAGGCAGCAGTTGAAGCGCTAGCAATTTAGCCAAGCTAGCATTCAACCGCTGGGCATGTGGATGGCTGGGAGTGAACTTCTTTCGACGGTCCAGCAGCTGGGGCAGGGAAATTTGCCTGCTAGAATCGGACGTCGGTGTACTGCTAGCAGAGTGGCCGCAAGTACTTGGCTGTGACACACCTAATTCTACACCTTCATTCCTCTCAGTGCATGTTTCAGAGAGGACTGAAGTTATAGTGGGGTTGGAGATCCCAGCTGATGCGGTGCAAGGAGAGGTCCGCTTTGTTCTTTGGTGTGGGTCTTTGAGGTAGGCTTGCCAACGAGCTGCATGGCAGGTCAACATATGTCTGGTCAGGCATGTGGTACCCAAGCGGCTGATGTTTTGGCCACGCGATATACGCTTGAGACATATGTTGCAAACAGCAGCTGTGCGATCTGATGCACTAGCCTCAAAAAAGGCCCACACCAAAGAACTTTTTGAATGACGGGCAGAGGCAGCGCCCTGCACAGGCGGAGCTCTGCGGTGTGATTCCGTCGGTGTACTGCCCTTACGCTGGCCACCAAAGGGCATCCTGCCTCGTTGGAGATGTGTCTCCTCCTCATCCTCCTCCTCCTCTCTCCTATTAGGCACCCACGTGGAGTCAGTGACCTCATCATCCCCTCCCTCCTCATCACTGGAGCCAATCTGGCAGTATGCTGCAGCTGCTGGAACATGACTGCCAGATTGGTGTCCTTCTTGAGCATCCCCTCTGTCTGCTCTCACGCTACTGCCTTCCTCTAGCTGGGTTTCATCATCAGACCCTTCGAAACGCTGGGCATCCTCCTGGAGCATGTACCCAACACTGTGCTCAAACAGTTCGGGGGACTCCTCAGGAGGAGGACATGGTGGGTCTAGGGAAGGAGTGACTGATGATGAGTCTGACATTGATACCAGGGAAGAGGACGCTTTGCCAGCTGCTTTGCCAGTACCCTGAGCCTGGGTGAGAGAGGATGAGGAGGAGGAGGAGGGCTTGGTCATCCACTCTACCAAGTCTTCGGCATGATGTGGCTCAACATGTCCAGCTGCCGAAAAGAAGGACAAGCGTGTCCCATGGCCATGTGCTGATGACAATGCACCACGTCCACGACCAGCACTGTTGCCCCCAGACACAGAGCCTGCTTGCCCTCTTTTATTGCCTCCTGACTGTCTGCCTCTCCTTGTTTGCCTTCCAGACATTGTAATGGATGGCCTGCAGGGAGATGGGAAAAAAAGCAATAAGGGCTACCTTCAGGTGTCCTTCTCTGTCCCTTTACTTAAGGATTTCTAAATCTTGTTGAGGATGATTGCTTTCGCACAGAATAGCACAATGACAATTTCCCTGACTGTCCAAAAAACAAGGATTTCAAAGATGGTTGATGAGGAATGCTTTAGCACAGTATAGCACAATGAGAATTTCCCTCACTGTCCTTCCCTGTCCCTACAAACAAGGTTTAGCACAGTAAAACACACTGACACTCTCCCTACCTATAGTTTTCTGTCCCTATAAAAAATATTTTTTTTAAAGATGGTTGATGAGGAATGCTTTAGCACAGTATAGCACAATGAGAATTTCCCTTACTGTCCTTCCCTGTCCCTACAAACAAGGTTTAGCACAGTAAAACACACTGACACTCTCCCTACCTATAGTTTTCTGTCCCTATAAAAAATTTTTTTTTAAAGATGGTTGATGAGAAATGCTTTAGCACAGTATAGCACAATGAGAATTTCCCTCACTGTCCTTCCCTGTCCCTACAAACAAGGTTTAGCACAGTAAAACACACTGACACTCTCCCTACTGTGAGGGGGTTAGCTCGGCAACGGGTGTGTGTGACCCCCGGGATGGGCTCCCCACACAAAAACAGGCCCAGCAAACGGAGGTTGTGGTTTTCAAAATCAAAAAGGTGCGGTTTATTTTCTATTAAGGCCTCATGCCCACGGGCGTTTTTTCAGCCGCGTTTTTGAGCGTTTTTTACAGCTTAAAAACGCCTGTCCATGTTAGTCTATAGCTTCATGCCCACCTAGGCGTTTTTGAGCTGTAAAGAGCATAGGCGTTTGTAAGCTGTAAAAAAAACCCAGGGCCAGTGCGTTCCTCAGCGTCAGAACTAGGCAGGAAAAAACGCGAGCGTCAAAAAACGCGCAAAAACGCGCACTAACGCGCACTAACGCGCAAAAAACGCGCACTAACGCGCGGTCGCGTTTTTAGCTCCGACGTTTTTTTTTTTTTTTTTTTGTTTCAAAAAAAAAAAAAAAAATATTTACAATAACATGGACAGGCGTTTTTAAGCTGTAAAAAACGCTCAAAAACGCAGCTGTAAAAACGCCAGTGGGCATGAGGCCTTACAGTGACAAAACACAGCAAAGCAAAAGAAACATAAACAAAATAAATCCTGGTCAACTTGACCTCTGACTAAACATACAGGTTTCCTAACTAACAACTGGGATCAGCCTAGTGCTGTCCTAGTCCCTAAGTCCCTGGTTTTAAATGTCCAAGCAAATAGCCACACAGGCTTTGTCTCACCGCACAGGGGTTCACTCTCCCTAGACAGTCCACACAGGTCTGGGTCCAGGCATGAGCTAACACCTAATGAATCTGGGAGTTTTTATAGAGGCCTTAAACGAGCTGACAAGCTTCAGCTGGTCTCATCAACTCCCTGTCTGCACGACGCCCCACACTCTCCCTAGAGGTATGAGTCATCCATGAGCCCACTAGCCTCAGCTGGGCTTATACAACTCTCCACCTAGTTGTATAAGTCGGCGTAAAGCCTGAATCTGGGCGAAATATATCTACCCCCCTGGATGCAACCAGGTGACTTTACCTTCCTGCTGTCACACTACCTATAGTTTTCTGTCCCTATAATTTTTTTTTTTTTTAAAGATGGTTGATGAGGAATGCTTTAGCACAGTATAGCACAATGATAATTTCCCTCACTGTCCTTCCCTGTCCCTACAAACAAGGTTTAGCACAGTAAAACACACTGACACTCTCCCTACCTATAGTTTTCTGTCCCTATAAAAAATATTTTTTTTAAAGATGGTTGATGAGGAATGCTTTAGCACAGTATAGCACAATGAGAATTTCCTTCCCTGTCCCTACAAACAAGGTTTAGCACAGTAAAACACACTGACACTCTCCCTACCTATAGTTTTCTGTCCCTATAAAAAAATGTTTTTTTAAAGATGGTTGATGAGGAATGCTTTAGCACAGTATAGCACAATGAGAATTTCCCTCACTGTCCTTCCCTGTCCCTACAAACAAGGTTTAGCACAGTAAAACACACTGACACTCTCCCTACCTATAGTTTTCTGTCCCTATAAGTTTTTTTTTTTTAAAGATGGTTAATGAGGAATGCTTTAGCACAGTATAGCACAATGAGAATTTCCCTCACTGTCCTTCCCTGTCCCTACAAACAAGGTTTAGCACAGTAAAACACACTGACACTCTCCCTACCTATAGTTTTCTGTCCCTATAAAAAATGTTTGCGGTCTAATAGGACAGTCAGAAAACTCCTCCTACAAACTTTAACGAGTGCTTGGCTGGACACTGATAGAAGTCATAAGATTGCTATATACTGCTGATGAGAAAAGGTATTTAGCAGTTTATATTTACTAAAATGATTACATGTCCATGTTCTGTGTACTGTGGGAGACCAGATATAGTGAGTGCAGGGCCCTGGGTTTAGCAACACTTTAAAAGTAAGGAAATAAAATTGCTGCATTGTTTTTATATCATGTGAGGGTAACCGTTAATCGGGACATATGCACATGCATTTGATCATGCCAATCGATGCTTTTTTTTGCTTTATCAGATGAGACACACCAATCAGCCCCTTGTTCTGTAGATATGACATCCAATAATCCAACCCTTTGAGCCTTGATAATAATGTACCTTCTCTTTCACATTATTATCACAAGGCTGCATTACATTTTGTTTGTAAGAGAGTTACTGCAATAACTGTTAGAATTAATAACATTTAAAACTGATTGTAATTATAGCAAAAACCTTGAGTTGTATACAGTGGCGTTGCTAGCCAGGTGCGGGCCACACCCGGGTGACACCCATCAGAGGGGTGACACCCGTGGGTAGCGGCACGCCGGCAACACACTAACACCGCCCGCCCGCTGCCTTGCCTCGCGCCGCGGCTGTGTCCCTCAGCGGAGCGGAAGGAAGACGCTGCCCCCTCCTGCCTCCTCTCTGTTTACATCCACAGAGGAGGAGGAGCCCGCGCTCGAGGGACACACCGCTGTGTGTATCTTCTGGTCTGTAAGGTAAGGGTGGGGCGTCTATACTGCTGGGGGGAGGGGGTTTCTGTGCTGCTGGGGTCTGCACTAGGGGGGGTTTGCACCAAGGGGGGGGCTGTACTGAGGAGGGTCTGGTACTGGGGGGTGTCTGTAACTGAGGGGGGTGTCTGTACTGAGGGGGGTCTGGTACTGGGGGGGTGTCTGTAACTGAGGGGGGGTGTCTGTACTGAGGGGGATCTGGTACTGGGGGGGTCTGTAACTGAGGGGGGTCTGGTACGGGGGGTCTGGTACTGGGGGTGTCTGTATCTGAGGGGGGTGTCTGGTACTGGGGGGTCTGTAACTGAGGGGGGTGTCTGCACTGTGGGGTGTCTGGTACTGGGGGGGGTCTGGTACTCGGTGGGGGGGTCTGGTACTGGGGGGTGTCTGTACTGAGGGGTGTCTGGTACTGGGGGGGTCTGTAACTGGGGGCGGGGGGTCTTTAACTGGGGGTGGGTCTGGTACTGGGGTTGGGTCTGGTACTGGGGGTGGGTCTGGTACTGGGGGTGGTCTGGTACTGGGGGGGGGTCTGGTACTGGGGGTGGGTCTGGTACTGGGGGGGTCTATAACTGAGGGGGGTGTCTGGTACTGGGGGGGTCTGTAACTGGGGGGGTCTGGTACTGGGGGTGGGTCTGGTACTGGGGGGTGTCTGTAACTGAGAGGGTCTGTACTGAGGGGGGTGTCTGTATCTGAGGAAGGTCTGCACTGGGAGGGTCTGTAACTGAGGGGGTGTCTGTACTGCTGGGGGGTCTTCACTGAGGGGGTCTGTACTGAGGGGGGAGGTTTATACTGAGGGAGGGGGTCTGTACTTAGTGGGGGGGTCTGTACTGAGGGGGGACTATAGTTGGTGGGGGGTGACACCATTTTTTTTCCGCACCGGGTGACACCAACCCTAGTGACGCCACTGGTTGTATAGCACCATGTTCTGACTTAAGCCATGCAAAATGCTACACATAAATAATTTATCTTCGGTACAAATAGAGAAATCTGCAAGGTGGAAAATGCATATACAGCATTATAAAATCTAGTCTGTGGGTAAAAATAATTTAAAATGGAATTAAATTAAACTAAAACTGTTTTTTTTTGGTCTCCATGGATAATATCTACATTGTACTTGTGACATTTCACCCGAAAAACAGAAATGAGAGGAAATCTACTGAAAATAGCCATCTTCCTTAGGCAGCCGATAGATTGTTTTTTTCCCCCACTCGAGGTCAGGTGACCTCTAACTTTTATCCATTTAGTGTATGAAGAAGTAATTTGGTGACCGTGTTGCATAACTACTGGAGATGCTCACTTTGAACATTTTAATATACAGTATATAGTATATATATATGTAGCGGGTATGTACTTTCCCGGGTGTAATTTGAACTTGGCAGAGACATCAGTGATGTGTAATTCCCTGCAGCCCAGCAGGTGGCGTTGTCACCCTGGGCTGAGGTTGAATCATTGCTGTGTGCTGTGCCTCCTTTTTGTCCTTCCTCGGCAGCGGTATGGTGGGGCGGGGAACCCGCCGTGCTTGCTGGGAGAGGGTATAAAGGGGCCGGCCATCTTTGTCACGGGGTTCGAGTCCCAGGCACCTTCAGCCTGTGGGCGGTGGTTCGTGTCGGTCCTCTAGGCGGCCTAGGCCTAGAGGACAGTCGGAGGTCGTGTTCCATCCCAGGCACCTTCAGCCTGGGGTGAGGAACTCGGATGGAGGTCTGGAGCTCAGTGCCCAACACTGAGTTCCGTGAAGGAAGGAGATCCTAGGGAACCCAGGGATTGGGAACCCGAATACGGAAGGCGTAATGGACCGGGGGGAGCTCCTCACTTGAAGACCTGGTGCAGCATATTGCCAGTGACAGGTGAGCCTCTCGTCGGAGTCCGCCTGGAAGGAAAATCCCCCCTCGCTAGGAGACCTCAGCCCACTTTCAGGAAGGAAAGTGGAGAGTTCATTGTGTCTGGGCCTACTCGCATCCACACCTCCTTTTCTGTTCTGTTTCTACCAAGGGAGTTCAACTGATTGTGTTCATTCGAGAAGAATAAAGGAGTGTTGAACTTTAATGGTGTGGGGCTCATTTCCTGACAGACATTGTTCAAGGTGACCCTCGGTGGAGGCTCCAGGTGCACAACACTGACCCGAAGGTAAAAGAATGTTGCTTATACCGCACTGACACATGTGGTGAAGGCCAGGCGTAGTGTCCCCGCTCCCTTCCCCTCTGGAGGTACCCCTAGACAAGAGACAGACGAGCTGAAGGAAAGAAAAGGGGAGTGAGGAGGAGGCCGCTACTAGACTTGTGCACAACGGAAAAATTCGTTCCGTTTCGGTTCGTTTCTTTCCGGTCCTGTTGATTCGTAATCATTCGTAATTTTGCTAGACGGGATTTTTCGTGTTCGGACTCATTCGTATTTTTGCAAGCGACATTTTTCGTTGAATTTTTTGTTGCTTTATAATTCGTACTTTCGGTAGAGTACGTTGTTTTTCGTTGATTCTGGACACAACTCCTACTTTCGTAACTTTTTTTGGGTTCGTTGATTCGTAATTTTCCGTGTCTCTCTCACAACGACGCTGCCTATTATGCCTAATGTGCTTCGAATGGATTTGTACTTTTCTAAGTACATATCGGTTATTTGTAACTATTCGAAATCTCGTATTTTACTTTCGTTTTTTACATGCGGCTATAGGCTCCGCCCCTGTACACCATTTTGAGAGGGTTCAGCACGGTGAGGGAGAAGCAGAGAGCAGAGCAGAGTGAGTGTTATTGTGCTTCGAATGGATTTGAAATCTCGTATTTTACTTTCGTTTTTTCATGCGGCTATAGCCTCCGCCCCTGTACACCATTTTGAGAGGGAGTTCAGCATGGTGAGGGAGAAGCAGAGAGCAGAGTGAGTGTTATTGTGCTTCGAATGGATTCGTACATTCGTAACTTTTTTCATAACGAATTATGCCGAAGACCTTCGGGCATTCGCTATTTTGCGGTATAATTTATTTCGGATTCGGTTTTATTCGTAATTGCTCTGTTCGGAAATTCGAATGCTTCCGAATGTCCGAAAGTTGCTAAATTCGGACGAATTTTGATTCGTTACGAAACGAATTGCACAAGCCTAGCCGCTACATAAAATTATATACATACAGTATATAGCCTATAAAACATGACCTTCTGTCATACATACTTTTGATAGATTACAGGTAAACAAATTATATTCTACATAGAAATGTAGAAGTCTGTCAAATTATAGTTCACTTTGTAAACATATGTTTTTTTGGGGATTAGAGGGTAATATATAAATGGTAAACATATTGACAAGCCAGTATTTTAATGAGTTTACATTACCATTATGAATATAATCCGTATGTCTTTTTTTCAAGAAAAAAAATCGACACCATCTACATTTAGACTCAGAGCTCAATGCCCCCATAGGACAGGCCTGTAGCATACTGAACTTTGGAGAAATAAATTATGCATCATAGATAAAAAGGCTCCTTTTCACTTTTTCGTGATTCCCTGTCTTAATTGGAATCTTTACTGATTAAAACTCAGTTGGCATGTTAAGGGAATTATCAGTTGGTTTAATGTTGCATTTAATGAAATAACTCTTAGGATGATGTAACCTTCATCTAATTGTTGTTAGAATATAGATTTTTTTTTCTTTTATTTTGCTTATGTGACCCTTATGTGGCAAGTCTACAGTTCATTCTTTAGTTTAAAAACATACATTCTTCTTATTATTATTTGTCTTCATTTTTTCTTGTTAATGTTGTTTATATGTTTAGTTTTTCAGGCAATTAAATATTCGAGTGGCATTGGTTGGCGTTGAGATTTGGAGTGATGCAGATAAGTGCTCGATAACTCAAGATCCTTTTACCAGCCTGCACGAGTTCCTGGACTGGAGGAAGCTAACATTACTACCTCAGAAGGCTCATGACAACGCACAGCTAGTAAGGTCTGCTCTTCCAAAAATATTTGCTTGCAAAAGTGGACAATTTAAAGTGGAAATAAACCCTCCTATCGTTTTCAGCCAAGAAAGCTGCCATATTGGCCTCTGTTTAATCTTCAACTGCCATGATGCTGCTCATGTGATCAGTATGGTACCCAGTGCCGGCCCAAGACATTGTGCTGCCTGGTACCAAGAATGAAATGCTGCCCCCCCCCCCCAAAAGAAAAATCACACCCACCAAAATGCCCCCATATTCATTATTTTATATCATGATAACCAAAATGGACCGGTCATGGCTCTATACATGTATATAGCAGTATAAAAGGACCTGTGCGTGGCCGTTGGCCGTGATGTCAGCTGGCCACCCGCGATCGCTCCATAGAGCCAGAACGGGGATCTGTCAATGTAAACAGACAGATCCCCATTCTGACAGGAGAGGAGAGACAGATCTGCTGTTCCTAGTGATTAGGAACAGAGATCTCTCTCCTCCTCCAGTCAGTCCCCATCCCCCCAGTTAGAAACACCTCCCAGGGAACACATTTAACCCCTTTCCTGACAGTGACATTTACACAGTAATCAGTGCATTTTTATAGCACAGATCGCTGTATAAATGTCACTGGTCCCGAAAAAGTGTCAAGTGTCAAGTGTCCAATCTGTCCACCGCAATGTCACAGTTTCGCTAAAAATCGCAGATCACCGCCATTACTAGTAAAAAAATATATAATAATAATAAAAATGCCATAAATCTATCCTCTATTTGGTAGACGCAATAACTTTTGTGCAAACTAATCAATATACACTTATTGCGTTTTTTTATTTTTTTTACCAAACATATGTAGAATAATACATATCGACCTAAACTGATGAAGAAATTTTTATTTTTTTGGATGTTTATTATAGCAAAAGTTAAAATAAAAAACAATTTTCAAAGTTGTCGCTATTTTTGTTTATAGCACAAAAATAAAAACCGCAGAAGTTATCAAATACCACCAAAAGAAAGCTCTATTTGTTTAGGTACAACGTCACACGACCGCGCAATTGTCAGTTAAATCGATGCAGTGCCAAATCGCAAAAAAATGATTGAAGTGCATTATTTCTATTGTTATATAAAATAAAATAGTTCAACTCACCATAATGCAGAATCAGTGGGGAGCCCTGAGTGTGTCACTTGCCGCGTCACCTGCCACCAGATGCAGATTGTCACTTGTTGCGAATTGTCACTTGCCACGATGCCATCGGCCACAAATTGCGGATGGTCACTTGCCACGATGCCACACATTGCAGATTGTCACTTGCCACACATTGCAGATTGTCACTTGCCACACGTAGCGGATTGTCCCTTGCCATGACGTCACCTGCCACACGTCTGACAGAGAGGAGGAGGGGGGTCTGACAGAGAGGAGGAGGGGGGGTGGCGGCTGATAGAGAGGAAGAGGGGGGCGGCTGATAGAGAGGAAGAGGGGGGCGGCTGATAGAGAGGAAGAGGGGGGCGGCTGACAGAGAGGAGGGGGGTGGCGGCAAATAGAGAGGAGGGGGGCGGCTGATAGAGAGGAAAGGGGGCTGATAGAGAGGAGGGAGGGGCGGCTGACAGAGCAGATGAGAGAGACGGACCTCAGGAGGGGGGGAGCGAGGAGGGGGGTGGCTGATAGAGAGGAAGAGGGGGGCGGCTGATAGAGAGGAAGAGGGGGGTGGCTGACAGAGAGGAGGGGGGTGGCGGCAAATAGAGAGGAGGGGGCGGCTGATAGAGAGGAAAGGGGGCTGATAGAGAGGAGGGAGGGGCGGCTGACAGAGCAGATGAGAGAGACGGACCTCAGGAGGGGGGGAGCGAGGAGGGGGGTGGCTGATAGAGAGGAGGGGGGCCGCGGGTGGCTGACAGGGCAGATGAGAGAGACGGACCTCAGGAGGGGGGCGGCTGATAGAGAGGAGGGGGGGTGGCTGATAGAGAGGAAGGGGGGCTGATAGAGAGGAGGGGGGGCGGCTGACAGAGCAGATGAGAGAGACGGACCTCAGAAGAGGGGGTGGCTGATAGAGAGGAGGGGGGGTCGTGGGCAGCTGACAGGGAGATGAGAGAGACAGACCTAAGGAGGGGGGGGGGCGGCTGATAGAGAGGAGGGGGGGCAGTGGGCGGCTGACAGGGCAGATGAGAGAGACAGACCTCAAAAGGGGGGGTGGCTGATAGAGAGAGGGGGGGCCGCGGGCAGCTGACAGGGCAGATGAGAGAGACAGACCTCAAGAGGGGGGGGCGGCTGATAAAGGCGGGGGCCGCGGGCGGCTGATAGAGAGAGGGGGGGCCGCGGGCAGCTGACAGGGAGATGAGAGAGACAGACCTAAGGAGGGGGGGGAGGCGGTTGATAGAGAGAGGGGGGGCTGCGGGCAGCTGACAGGGAGATGAGAGAGACAGACCTAAGGAGGGGGGGGGCGGTTGATAGAGAGAGGGGGGCAGCTGACAGGGAGATGAGAGACAGACCTCAGGAGGGGGGGCGGCTGATAGAGAGGGGGGGGCCGCGGGCAGCTGACAGGGAGATGAGAGAAACAGACCTCAGGAGGGGGGGCAGCTGATAGAGAGAGGGGGGCCGCGGGCAGCTGACGGGGAGATGAGAGAGACAGACCTAAGGAGGGGGGGGGCGGTTGATAGAGAGAGGGGGGCAGCTGACAGGGAGATGAGAGAGACAGACCTAAGGAGGGGGGGGCGGTTGATAGAGAGAGGGGGGCAGCTGACAGGGAGATGAGAGACAGACCTCAGGAGGGGGGGCGGCTGATAGAGAGGGGGGGCCGCGGGCAGCTGACAGGGAGATGAGAGAAACAGACCTCAGGAGGGGGGGGCAGCTGATAGAGAGAGGGGGGCCGCGGGCAGCTGACAGGGAGATGAGAGAGACAGACCTCAGGAGGGGGGGGGCGGCTGATAGAGAGGGGGGGGCGCGGGCAGCTGACAGGGAGATGAGAGAGACAGACCTCAGGAGGGGGGGGGGGGCGGCTGATAGCGAGAGGGGGGGCCGCGGGCAGCTGACAGGGAGATGAGAGAGACAGACCTCAGGAGGGGGGGCCGCGGGCAGCTGACAGGGAGATGAGAGAGACAGACCTCAGGAGGGGGGGGGCGGCTGATAGAGAGGGGGGGCCGCGGGCAGCTGACAGGGAGATGAGAGAGACAGACCTCAGGAGGGGGGGCGGCTGATAGAGAGAGGGGGGGCCGCGGGCAGCTGACAGGGAGATGAGAGAGACAGACCTCAGGAGGGGGGGGGCGGCTGATAGAGAGGGGGGGCCGCGGGCAGCTGATAGGGAGATGAGAGAGACAGACCTCAGGAGGGGGGGGGCAGCTGATAGAGGGGGGGCCGCGGGCAGCTGATAGGGAGATGAGAGACAGACCTAAGGAGGGGGGGGGGGGGCGTTTGATAGAGAGAGGGGGGGCCGCGGGCAGCTGACAGGGAGATGAGAGAGACAGACCTCAGGAGGGGGGGGGGGGCGGCTGATAGAGAGGGGGGCCGCGGGCAGCTGACAGGGAGATGAGAGAGACAGACCTCAGGAGGGGGGGGGCCGCGGGCAGTTGACAGGGAGATGAGAGACAGACCTAAGGAGGGGGGGCGGTTGATAGAGAGAGGGGGGGCCGCGGGCAGCTGATAGGGAGATGACTGAGAGACAGATCTCAGGAGGGGGGGCGGCTGATAGAGAGGGGGGGCCGCGGGCAGCTGACAGGGAGATGAGAGAGACAGACCTCAGGAGGGGGGGGCGGCTGATAGAGAGAGGGGGGGCCGCGGGCAGCTGACAGGGAGATGAGAGAGACAGACCTCAGGAGGGGGGGGGCATCTGATAGAGAGAAGGGGGCCGCGGGCAGCTGACAGGGAGATGAGAGAGACAGACCTAAGAAGGGGGGGGGGGCGGTTGATAGAGAGAGGGGGGCCGCGGGCAGCTGACAGGGAGATGAGAGACAGACCTCAGGAGGGGGGGGGGCGGCTGATAGCGAGAGGGGGGGGCCGCGGGCAGCTGACAGGGAGATGAGAGAGACAGACCTCAGGAGGGGGGGCGGCTGATAGAGAGAGGGGGGGCCGCGGGCAGCTGACAGGGAGATGAGAGAGACAGACCTCAGGAGGGGGGGGGGGCGGCTGATAGAGAGGGGGGGCCGCGGGCAGCTGACAGGGAGATGAGAGAGACAGACCTCAGGAGGGGGGGCGGCTGATAGAGAGAGGGGGGCCGCGGGCAGCTGACAGGGAGATGAGAGAGACAGACCTCAGGAGGGGGGGGCGGCTGATAGAGAGGGGGGGGCGCGGGCAGCTGACAGGGAGATGAGAGAGACAGACCTCAGGAGGGGGGGGGCGGCTGATAGAGAGGGGGGGCCGCGGGCAGCTGACAGGGAGATGAGAGAGACAGACCTCAGGAGGGGGGGGGCAGCTGATAGAGAGAAGGGGGCCGCGGGCAGCTGACAGGGAGATGAGAGAGACAGACCTAAGAAGGGGGGGGGGCGGTTGATAGAGGGGGGCCGCGGGCAGCTGACAGGGAGATGAGAGACAGACCTCAGGAGGGGGGGGGGGCGGCTGATAGCGAGAGGGGGGGCCGCGGGCAGCTGACAGGGAGATGAGAGACAGACCTCAGGAGGGGGGGGGGCGGCTGATAGCGAGAGGGGGGGCCGCGGGCAGCTGACAGGGAGATGAGAGAGACAGACCTCAGGAGGGGGGGCGGCTGATAGAGAGAGGGGGGGCCGCGGGCAGCTGACAGGGAGATGAGAGAGACAGACCTCAGGAGGGGGGGGGGGGCGGCTGATAGAGAGGGGGGGCCGCGGGCAGCTGATAGGGAGATGAGAGAGACAGACCTCAGGAGGGGGGGGGCAGCTGATAGAGAGAGGGGGGCCACGGGCAGCTGATAGGGAGATGAGAGACAGACCTAAGGAGGGGGGGGGCGTTTGATAGAGAGAGGGGGGGGCCGCGGGCAGCTGACAGGGAGATGAGAGAGACAGACCTCAGGAGGGGGGGGGGGGCGGCTGATAGAGAGGGGGGGCCGCGGGCAGCTGACAGGGAGATGAGAGAGACAGACCTCAGGAAGGGGGGGGGCCGCGGGCAGTTGACAGGGAGATGAGAGACAGACCTAAGGAGGGGGGGCGGTTGATAGAGAGAGGGGGGGCCGCGGGCAGCTGATAGGGAGATGACTGAGAGACAGACCTCAGGAGGGGGGGGCGGCTGATAGAGAGGGGGGGCCGCGGGCAGCTGACAGGGAGATGAGAGAGACAGACCTCAGGAGGGGGGGGCGGCTGATAGAGAGAGGGGGGGCCGCGGGCAGCTGACAGGGAGATGAGAGAGACAGACCTCAGGAGGGGGGGGGGCAGCTGATAGAGAGAAGGGGGCCGCGGGCAGCTGACAGGGAGATGAGAGAGACAGACCTAAGAAGGGGGGGGGCGGTTGATAGAGAGAGGGGGGCCGCGGGCAGCTGACAGGGAGATGAGAGACAGACCTCAGGAGGGGGGGGGGCGGCTGATAGCGAGAGGGGGGGCCGCGGGCAGCTGACAGGGAGATGAGAGAGACAGACCTCAGGAGGGGGGGCGGCTGATAGAGAGAGGGGGGGCCGCGGGCAGCTGACAGGGAGATGAGAGAGACAGACCTCAGGAGGGGGGGGGCGGCTGATAGAGAGGGGGGGCCGCGGGCAGCTGACAGGGAGATGAGAGAGACAGACCTCAGGAGGGGGGGCGGCTGATAGAGAGAGGGGGGGCCGCGGGCAGCTGACAGGGAGATGAGAGAGACAGACCTCAGGAGGGGGGGGGGGGGCGGCTGATAGAGAGGGGGGGCCGCGGGCAGCTGATAGGGAGATGAGAGAGACAGTCCTCAGGAGGGGGGGGGGGCAGCTGATAGAGAGAGGGGGGGCCGCGGGCAGCTGATAGGGAGATGAGAGACAGACCTAAGGAGGGGGGGGGGGGCGTTTGATAGAGAGAGGGGGGGCCGCGGGCAGCTGACAGGGAGATGAGAGAGACAGACCTCAGGAGGGGGGGGGGGCGGCTGATAGAGAGGGGGGGCCGCGGGCAGCTGACAGGGAGATGAGAGAGACAGACCTCAGGAGGGGGGGGGCCGCGGGCAGTTGACAGGGAGATGAGAGACAGACCTAAGGAGGGGGGGCGGTTGATAGAGAGAGGGGGGGCCGCGGGCAGCTGATAGGGAGATGACTGAGAGACAGACCTCAGGAGGGGGGGGTGGCTGATAGAGAGGGGGGGCCGCGGGCAGCTGACAGGGAGATGAGAGAGACAGACCTCAGGAGGGGGGGGGCGGCTGATAGAGAGAGGGGGGGCCGCGGGCAGCTGACAGGGAGATGAGAGAGACAGACCTCAGGAGGGGGGGGGGGGCAGCTGATAGAGAGAAGGGGGCCGCGGGCAGCTGACAGGGAGATGAGAGAGACAGACCTAAGAAGGGGGGGGGGGCGGTTGATAGAGAGAGGGGGGCCGCGGGCAGCTGACAGGGAGATGAGAGACAGACCTCAGGAGGGGGGGGGGGGCGGCTGATAGCGAGAGGGGGGGCCGCGGGCAGCTGACAGGGAGATGAGAGAGACAGACCTCAGGAGGGGGGGCGGCTGATAGAGAGAGGGGGGGCCGCGGGCAGCTGACAGGGAGATGAGAGAGACAGACCTCAGGAGGGGGGGGGCGGCTGATAGAGAGGGGGGGCCGCGGGCAGCTGACAGGGAGATGAGAGAGACAGACCTCAGGAGGGGGGGCGGCTGATAGAGAGAGGGGGGGCCGCGGGCAGCTGACAGGGAGATGAGAGAGACAGACCTCAGGAGG
This sequence comes from Rana muscosa, assembly GCA_029206835.1. Classification (NCBI taxonomy): domain Eukaryota; kingdom Metazoa; phylum Chordata; class Amphibia; order Anura; family Ranidae; genus Rana; species Rana muscosa. Next base: position 266,997,311 of record CM055123.1, on the reverse strand, counting down.
TAGGGGGGGGCGGCTGATAGAGAGGGGGGGCCGCGGGCAGCTGATAGGGAGATGAGAGAGACAGACCTCAGGAGGGGGGGGGCAGCTGATAGAGAGAGGGGGGGCCGCGGGCAGCTGATAGGGAGATGAGAGACAGACCTAAGGAGGGGGGGGGCGTTTGATAGAGAGAGGGGGGGCCGCGGGCAGCTGACAGGGAGATGAGAGAGACAGACCTCAGGAGGGGGGGGGGGGCCGGCTGATAGAGAGGGGGGGCCGCGGGCAGCTGACAGGGAGATGAGAGAGACAGACCTCAGGAGGGGGGGGCCGCGGGCAGCTGACAGGGAGATGAGAGACAGACCTAAGGAGGGGGGGCGGTTGATAGAGAGAGGGGGGGCCGCCGGCAGCTGATAGGGAGATGACTGAGAGACAGACCTCAGGAGGGGGGGGGGGCTGATAGAGAGGGGGGGCCGCGGGCAGCTGACAGGGAGATGAGAGAGACAGACCTCAGGAGGGGGGGGGACGGCTGATAGAGAGGGGGGGGGCCGCGGGCAGCTGACGGGGGGATGAGAGAGACAGACCTCAGGAGGGGGGGCAGCTGATAGAGAGAGGGGGGGCCGCGGGCAGCTGACAGGGAGATGAGAGACAGACCTAAGGAGGGGGGGGGCGGTTGATAGAGAGAGGGGGGGCCGCGGGCAGCTGACAGGGAGATGACTGAGAGACAGACCTCAGGAGGGGGGGGCAGCTGATAGAGAGAGGGGGGGCCGCGGGCAGCTGACAGGGAGATGAGAGACAGACCTAAGGAGGGGGGGGGGGGCGGTTGATAGAGAGAGGGGGGGCCGCGGGCAGCTGACAGGGAGATGACTGAGAGACAGACCTCAGGAGGGGGGGGGGGGCGGCTGATAGAGAGAGGGGGGCCGCGGGCAGCTGACAGGGAGATGACTGAGAGACAGACCTCAGGAGGGGGGGGGCGGCTGATAGAGAGAGGGGGGGCCGTGGGCAGCTGACAGGGAGATGACTGAGAGACAGACCTAAGAAGGGCGGGGGGCGGTTGATAGAGAGAGGGGGGGCCGCGGGCAGCTGACAGGGAGATGACTGAGAGACAGACCTCAGGAGGGGGGGGGCGGCTGATAGAGAGAGGGGGGCCGCGGGCAGCTGACAGGGAGATGACTGAGAGACAGACCTCAGGAGGGGGGGGGCAGCTGATAGAGAGAGGGGGGGCCGCGGGCAGCTGATAGGGAGATGAGAGACAGACCTAAGGAGGGGGGGGGGGGCGTTTGATAGAGAGAGGGGGGGCCGCGGGCAGCTGACAGGGAGATGAGAGAGACAGACCTCAGGAGGGGGGGGGGGGGGCCGGCTGATAGAGAGGGGGGGCCGCGGGCAGCTGACAGGGAGATGAGAGAGACAGACCTCAGGAGGGGGGGGCCGCGGGCAGCTGACAGGGAGATGAGAGACAGACCTAAGGAGGGGGGGCGGTTGATAGAGAGAGGGGGGGCCGCCGGCAGCTGACAGGGAGATGACTGAGAGACAGACCTCAGGAGGGGGGGGGCGGCTGATAGAGAGAGGGGGGGCCGTGGGCAGCTGACAGGGAGATGACTGAGAGACCTCAGGAGGGGGGGGGGCAGCTGATAGAGAGAGGGGGGCCGCGGGCAGCTGACAGGGAGATGAGAGACAGACCTAAGGAGGGGGGGGGCGGTTGATAGAGAGAGGGGGGGCCGCGGGCAGCTGACAGGGAGATGACTGAGAGACAGACCTCAGGAGGGGGGGGCGGCTGATAGAGAGAGGGGGGCCGCGGGCAGCTGACAGGGAGATGACTGAGAGACAGACCTCAGGAGGGGGGGGCGGCTGCTGATAGAGAGAGGGGGGGCCGCGGGCAGCTGACAGGGAGATGAGAGAGACAGACCTCAGGAGGGGGGGGGCAGCTGATAGAGAGAGGGGGGGCCGCGGGCAGCTGACAGGGAGATGACTGAGAGACAGACCTCAGGAGGGGGGGGGGCGGCTGATAGAGAGAGGGGGGCCGTGGGCAGCTGACAGGGAGATGAGAGAGACAGACCTCAGGAGGGGGGGGGGGGCGGCTGATAGAGAGGGGGGGGCCGCGGGCAGCTGACAGGGAGATGACTGAGAGACAGACCTCAGGAGGGGGGGGGCAGCTGATAGAGAGAGGGGGGCCGCGGGCAGCTGACAGGGAGATGAGAGACAGACCTAAGGAGGGGGGGGCGGTTGATAGAGAGAGGGGGGGCCGCGGGCAGCTGACAGGGAGATGACTGAGAGACAGACCTCAGGAGGGGGGGGCGGCTGATAGAGAGAGGGGGGGCCGTGGGCAGCTGACAGAGATGAGAGAGACAGACCTCAGGTCTCCTGTGACACACAGAGCTAGTTAGGACTCCGGGAGCATGCAGGGCTGGCGCGATTACCCACAGTCCAGCTCCTCTAGGCGAATCACAAGCCTCATGTCTGCCGTCCGTCCCTCCCACATAACCTGCTCGGCCAATCACAGGACACCCGCCGCTGCCCATTGCTGAGCTTGGCTCAAACACAGAGAGATTTTTAGGCAGCAGTTTGAACATTGATTTGCCGCTCCCCTGAAAGTGCCGCCTGGGACCGTGGTACCATCGGGTCCCATGGTAGGGCCGGCCCTGATGGTACCAGCCATTGGATGGTTTGACAGTTTGGTTGAGAGCACAACCAATGTGTCACTTAGCATTTCCGGCATGCCGGGAATGTAACTGTTTTTTGAAACTGTTAAATCGATGGGTTTGCTTCCGCTTTAAGTAATCAAAAGTGTCTTATCTGTGGCTAATCTTTAGTTATAACCTGGAATGGGGCCAGGCAGACAATTTTCAGGACTGCTTCAGATAATTTTTTCATTAATGGTTACGTGATTTTCTACGTCACAGCAATAACACTCTAAAGCCTTGTACACACGATCGGATTTCCCGACAACAAATGTGTGATGGCAGGGTTTTGACGGAAAATCTGACCGTTTGTATGCTCCTTCGGACAATTGTTGTTGGATTTTCCGACAACAAATGTTGGATAGCATGCTTTCAAATTTTCCGACAACAAATGTGTGATGTCGGATTATCCGATTGTGTGTACACAAGTCTGTCGGAAAAAAATCCAAAGTACAAACACGCATGCTCAGAAGCAATGCTAACCATAGCACAACATTAGCAGAAGTTTCCCAAAGGGTGGCGCTAAAGAGCTGAAAAACACGTTGTTTCTGTTTGTTGACTGAGAAAGTTTTGCCCTCTGTATGCATACCAAATTCACGGCCAACACTCTTCGCACAAAATTCCACAGATTTGTCCGATGGAAATCCGATCGTGTGTATGAGGCTTAAAGGGGTTGTAAAGGTTTTTTTTTTTTTTTTCTAAATAGGTTCCTTTAAGCTAGTGCATTGTTGCTTCACTTACCTTTTCCTTCGATTTCCCTTCTAAATTTTTTTTTCTTTGTTTTCTTTGTCTTAATTTCTCACTTCCTGTTCCTCCTCAGTAAGCTGTTCTGGCTGACTAACCCCCAGCCAGAACGGCTCGGGTGATGGGTGCAAGCTTACTGAGGAGAAACAGGAAGTGAGAAATTCAGACAAAGAGAAAAAATATTTAGAAGGGAAATCGAAGGAAAAGGTAAGTGAACCAACAATGCACTAGCTTAAAGGAACCTATTTAGAAATCAAAAAACAAACCTTTACAACCCCTTTAAGAGTGCCATTACACTGCCATGGAAAGTTAGGAAAACATTTTTCAGCATATTGGAGACAGGATCTCTGAGATTGTTCTCCATAAATAAGGCAATGATTCCTGCCAGTTTTGTGCACTGTATCCCAAAATTGGGAACAGAGATTCTGCAGGGGATAGGATGATAATGGCATATGTAGCGCCCTCCTCACTCCCCTCTTTCTCTCGTCTCGTCTTTCTCTTGTCTAGGGGTATCCTAGAGGGGAGGGAGCAGGGACAACACGCCTGGCTTCCACCACATGTGTCAGTGCGGTATAAGCAACGTTCTTGTATTACCTTCGGGTCAGTGCTGTGCACCTGGATCCTCCCTCCAAGAGTCACCTTGTACAATGTCTGTTAGGAAATGAGCCCCACACCATTAAAGTTCAACACTCCTTTATTCTTCTCGAATGAACACAATCAGTTGAACTCCCTTGGTAGAAACAGAACAGAAAAGGAGGTGTGGATGTGAATAGGCCCAGACACAATGTAGTTCTCCACTTTCCTCCCTGAAAGTGGGTTACGGTCTCCGCACGAGGGGGGATTTCCTTCCAGGCAGTCTCCGACGAGAGGCTCACCTGTCACCGGCAATATGCTGCACCGGGTCTTCAAGTGAGGAGCTCCCCCCGGTCCATTGCGCCTTCCGGATTCGGGTACCCACTCCTGGGGTTCCCTAGGATCTCCTTCCCTCGCGGAACTCAGTGTTGGGCACTGAGCTCCGGACCTCCATCCGAGTACCTCACCCCAGGCCAAAGAAGCCTGGGATGGAACACGACCTCCGATTGTCCTCTAGGCCTAGGCCACCCAGAGAACCGACACGAACCACCGTCCACAAGCTGAAGGTGCTTGGGACTCCGACGCCGTGACAAAGATGGCCGGCCCCTTTATACCCTCTCCCAGCAAGCATGGCGGGTTCCCTGCCCCACCATACCGCTGCCGAGGGAGGACAAAAAGGAGGCACAGCAATGATTCAACCCCAGCCCAGGGCGGCAGCGCCACCCACTGGGCTGCAGGGAATTACACATCACTGATGTCTCTGCCAAGTTCAAATTTACACCCGGGAAAGTACATACCCGCTACACATATTATAGGCTCTGACCTTATCCTATATGGCAGCCCTTCCAAACATTTTCAACACAGAAGAACCCTTGAAATAACTTAACAATCTCAGGAAATTTCTGCTAAAAATGTCTATATCTACAACTCATGATACATTAGTGTAATGGTCAGTGGGAAGAATGCTGCTTGCTTACACTTGTGGTCGTAAGAATTCCCCCCTTACAGATAGCTAAAAAGGTCAATGGTGTCAGTGGAAACTTATCCGAGAGGCAGAAAGTTCCCAAGGAACCTCTAGCAGCCTCTGGAGAAACCCTGGTGGAGAAACCCTGCTGTATGGTCTTTCACAGGCTATGTTCTGCCTCATGTCGATGGCAGTTTCCGTCATTTGTTTCATAAACGGCAAGATTTATTTACACCCCTAGATATGCCTCTGCCTTAAAAAAATACATTTCATTATGTGTCAAAGTGCCTGTTACTTCTATAAAAAAGAGAGATAATATGGTGGCTGGCTTCTTCTTTGGAAAATGCTATTCATTTTGTTGTCATACATGCCTCAATAGTTTTTGGGGCACTAACTTGGAACAATTATCCAAATGTGAAATGCTGATCTCATTCTGACGGTCTCATCTGCATTTGGTGCTGGGTTGATGATTCAAAAAGTATTGAAGGCCATGGTCAGACAAATAGTATTCTTAGAAGGATGTCCGCAATGGCATTGCTCATGTTTCTTTCCATGCAGGTCTCCTTTAACCACTTGCCGACCGCCGCACGAACATTTACGTCGGCAGAATGGCACGGACAGGCAAATGGGCGTACAGGTACGTCCCTTTAAATTTGCCGCCGCGTGGCCATGCGCGCCCCTGCCGCGAGCTCCGTGATCGTGCCTGCGAGACCCGCGGACTTTACGTCCACCGGTGTCCCGCGATCGTGTGTCATGGAGCTGCAGAACGGGGGATGCCTGTGTAAACAAGCATCTCCCTGTTCTGCCTAGTGACAGGGCACTGATCGTCTGCTCCCTCTCATCGGGAGCAGCGATCAGTGTCGTGTCACAGTAAGCCACGCCCCCTAACAGTTAGGACACACTTAACCCCTTCCTAGCCCCCTAGTGGTTAACCCCTTCACTGTGAGTCACATTTACACAGTAATCAGTGCATTTTTATAGCACTGATCGCTGTATAAATGTGAATGGTCCCAAAATAGCGCCAAAAGTGTCCGATGTGTCCGCCATAATGTCAGTCACGATAAAAATCGCTGATCGCCGCCATTGCTAATAAAAAAAAAAAATATTATTAAAAATGCCATAAAACTTTCCCCTATTTTGTAGACGCTATAACTTTTGCGCAAACCAGTCAAATGCTTATTGCGATTTTTTTTTTTTTTTTTTTACCAACAATATGTAGAAGAATATGTATCAGCCTAAACGCCTAAACTGAGGAAACAATTAGTTTTTTTATATATTTTTTGGGGGATATTTTTTATAGCAAAAAGTAAAAATTATTGAATTTTTTTCAGAATTGTTGCTCTATTTTTGTTTATAGCGCAAAAAATAAAAACCGCAGAGGTGATCAAATACCACCAAAAGAAAGCTCTATTTGTGGGAAAAAAAGTACGTAAATTTTGTTTGGGAGCCATGATCGCGCAATTGTCAGTTAAAGTGACGCAGTGCCGAATCGCAAAAAGTGCTCTGGTCTTTGGCCAGCCAAATGGTCCGGGCCTGAAGTGGTTAAAGAATGCGGGGATAGAAGGGAAATGCTAGTCCCAGGATTTATATAGCACAGGAAACTAAGTTTAAAAACCCATCTGCAGTTTAAAAAAAAAATGCATACACTTTAACCATCATTCTATTACGCAGACAGTGCAAAGCAGTTAATAAGTTAAGATGGCTGCTTGGCAGCTCCCTCCTCTTTGCTGTGTCCGTGCCTCTGCTTCATTGCCCCTATAACGTCTGTGACAGATATTCAGATGAATACAGTGACAGCACCATGCTAATGGGAGCTTGTAGAAATGAGATGTCTTTCCATTCCGGCAGCTTTAATGTGAGTAATGAAACGTTTTCTCTGCAGCATAGCCAGAACAACAGAGGAGCGTTCCTCATATGTGATAATGGAAACATGAACCATGACTTTCATATTGAATAATGCATACTAACCTCTTACGTTTTTCCTTCTTTTAATTACAGCGGGGTGCACTTCCAGGGAACAACAATTGGCATGGCGCCCATTATGAGCATGTGCACAGCAGACAACTCTGGTGGCGTGGTTATGGTGAGTGTTAAAAAGAATCCTACTGTTATATTTTTGAGCTTCTATTTGAAGTAAACCATAGTGATGCTAACATCACATCCGATGGGAAGTTGGTGTTTTGACCTGTTCTCTCTTCCACCTAGCTTTAGGTCCATAACTATAATGAGGGGTCTTATTAACACATACAAGTGTAAAAAGAGTGGTGTTTCCATAATAGGGATACCTTATAGAGAAAGTTGAACCGATACACAGATGTCAATTCAAGTTGGTGACTTACTACCATTAACATAATTTCAGGTTTGCATTGTATGGGTTTTGGATAGGGATGAGCCGGAAACCCCCCCCCCCCCCCCCCCCCCCCGGTTCGGTTCGCAGCAGAACGTACGAACAGACAAAAAAATTATATGATAAATAAAAATAAAGTCTATGGGACACAAACATGAAAAATCAAAAGTGCTAATTTTAAATGTTAATATGTAAGTTATTGTCATAAAAAGTGTTTGGGGACCTGGGTCCTGCCCCAGGGGACATGTACCAATGCAAAAAAAAAAGTTTTAAAAACTGCAGTTTTTCCGGGAGCAGTGATTTTAATAATGCTTGAAGTTCAACAATAAAAGTGAAATATTCCTTTAAATTTTGTACCTGGGGGGTGTCTATAGTATGCCTGTAAAGTAGCGCATGTTTCCCGTGTTTATAACAGTCCCTGCACAAAATGACATTTCTAAAGGAAAAAAAGTCATTTAAAACTACTTGCAGCTTTAATGAATTGTCGAGTCCCGATAAGTCATTGAAAAAAACGGCATGGGTTCCCCCCAGTCCATTACCAGGCCCTTTGGGTTTTTATGACAACAACTTGCATATTAACCTTTAAAATTAGCACTTTTTATTTCTCCCATAGACTTTTAAAGGGTGTTCCGCAGCTTTCGAATTTGGCGCGAACACCCCAAATTGTTCGCTATTCTGCGAATGGGCGAACAGCCAATGTTCGAGTCGAACTCATGTTCAACCCGAACATAAAGCTCATCCCTAGTTTTAGACACACTTTAACCCCTTCCATACCGGGCCATAGCAAAATGACGCCGGCAGGAACCCTCTCTCCTTCCGGGTGGACGTCATATGACGTCCTGGGTTTGAGGGGGGATATCTGAATGATGCCTGCAGCTAGAGGCATCATTCAGATATCCTTTTTTTCAGCCGGCGATCCTGCGCACAATAAGAATGATCATAGCGGCGGTTCCGCCGCTTGATGGTTCTTATAGGCGGCGGGAGGGGACTCCCCCCCCCCCCTCCCGCCGCCATCCGGTGCTTCTCCGGGCTCTCCCGTGCGATCGGGGACCCGGAGAGAATCGTCGGCGCCGGTGGTGGGTCACGTGATGAGCATAGAGATGACTGGTGACCAGTCATCTCTATGATCGTCGGATGTGATGACGTCACGCTCGGGTCCTCAAATGTAAACAAAGCCGCCATTGCGGCTATAAGTATGAGATCGTGAAAAAAAATTCACTGATCTCATGCTTTCCAGCCTGGAGGAGAGATGTGGGGTCTTATTGACCCCGCATCTCTCCATAAAGAGGACCTGTCACACACATTCCTATTACAAGAGATGTTTACATTCCTTGTAATAGGAATAAAAGTGATCAAAAAAAAAAAAAGTGTAAAAAAAATAAGTAAAAAAAAAGAGAAACTCGTCAAGGTTAACAAGAATCTCGTCAAGAAAAAAGTCCCGCCCGCATATGTAAACGCCATTCAAACCACACATGTGAGGTATCGCCGCGTGCGTTAGAGCGCGTGCAACAATTCTAGCACTAGACCTCCTCTGTAACTCTAACCTGGTAACCTGTAAAAAATTTCAAAGCGTCGCCTATGGAGATTTTTAAGTACCGAAGTTTGGCGCCATTCCATGAGTGTGCGCAATTTTAAAGCGTGACATGTTAGGTATCTTTTTACTCGGCGTAACATAAGCTTTCATATTTTACAAAAAAATTGGGCTAACTTTACTGTTTTGTTATATTTTAATTCATGAAACCATTTTTTTCCCCAAAAAAAGGCGTTTGAATAATTATTGCGCAAATACCGTGCAAGATAAAAAGTTGCAACGACCGTCATTTTATTCCCTAGGGTGTCTGCTAAAAACACATACAGTATATAATGTTTGGGGGTTCTGAGTAATTTTCTAGCAAAAGAATGATGATTTGTACATGTAGGAGAGAAGTGCCAGAATAGGCCCGGTATTGAAGTGGTATAAAAAGCCTTGTATGGAAGTGGTTAACCAAAGATTTAAAGCAAAAAAATAAATTGTACCAGGTATTCTAGTACCTGGTTGGACCCACTTTTGCCTTCAGAACTGCCTTAATTTTTTTGTGGCATAGATTTAACAGGTGTTGGTCCATTTTCACATAGTAGCATCACGCAATTGCTGCAGATTTGTCGGTTGCACATCCATGATTCAAATCTCCCGTTCCACCACATACCAAAGGTGCTCTATTTGATTGAGATCTGGTAACTGTGGAGGCCATTGGAGTACAGTGACCACATTGTCATGTTCAAGAAACCAGTTTGAGATGATTTGAGCTTTGTGACATGGTGCATTATCCTGCTGGAAGGAGCCTTTAGATTTAGAAGATGGGGACACTGTAGTCCATAAAGGGATGGATATGCTCAACAACAATACTCAGATAGGCCATGGCATTTAAATGATGCTCAATTGGTACTAAGGGGCCCAAAGTGTGCTAAGAAAATATCCCCCAAACCATTACACCACCACCACCAGCCTGAACCATTGATACAAGGCAGGATGAATCCATGCTTTCATGTTTATGCCAAATTCTGACCCTACCATCTGAATCTTGAAGCTGAAATCGAAACTCATCACACCAGGCAATGTTTTTCCAATCTTCTGTTGTCTGATTTTGGTGAGCCTGAGCGAATTGTAGCTTCAGTTTTCTGTTCTAAGCTGACAGGATTGGCACCCGGTTATGTCTTCTGCTGCTGTAGCCCACCTGCTTCAAGGTTCGAGGTGTATACCAGTATATATATATATCTATACACACTATATTACCAAAAGTATTGGGACACCTGCCTTTACTGGCTCGCAGTCTCCGCTCGAATGCACTTCAAGTCACTAAGCCTGACTCCATTTTTATTTTAAGAACAGCACAGGAAATCCCTGTACCAGTGCCAGAACACAGTGCTGCGGAGGCGGCTGGTGCTCCATTTTTTTGGGGGGGGGGGGCTGGGCGGCAAACAAACTGTCCACTGTTTGGTCGGTTTGTCGATACTCCCTCTCCATCACGCTTGCTCGTCCGCCCACCAGCCCCGCATTTACCATCTAGGTCACTGCCAGCTTCGGCCCCTTCCTGTGTCTCCTCCTCCGGCGGCCAATACAAACGCTTCTCCTCTCAGCCAATCGTGTCTTAAGACCCGCTTCCTGATTTGGCTGGGAGGAAAATCAGGAAGACAACAGCGAATATTCGCTATTGTCACACGACTGGGTGGGCTCAGGGCACAGTGCTCTGTGCCCCGCGCCCACCCTTTTTTGAAGCCAATTAGAGCCTCAGGCTCTAATCATGTGCTTGTTAAAAAAAAAAAAAGAAAAAAAAAACACTGGAATCCATGCGTCTGGTGCCCTGCATGTAGATTAGGGGCCGGGCGATTAGATAAGGGGGCAGTGCCCTGCATCCTAATGGCCTGGCCACCACTGCAGTGCTGTATACTGTATGTAGCAAGCTGATGCTGACAGCGACAGCAGATATTGGTAAAGAAAATAGTTAATTTAGGCCAGCATGACCAAAATAAACAATTTTAAACTGATAGCAAAGCTGGAGTAATGCCGCGTACACACGGTCGGAATTTACGACAAGAAAAGTTCGATGTGAGCTTTTCGTCGGAAATTCCGACCGTGTGTAGGCTCCATCTGAGTTTTCGTGTCGGAATTTCAGAGAAGAAAAATTTCAGAGCTGGTTCTCAAATTTTCCGACCAAAAAAATTCCAATCGGAAATTCCAATCGTCTGTAGCAATTCCGACGCGCAAAATTCCTACGCATGCTCGGAAACAATTCAAAGCATGCTCGGAAGCATTGAACTTAATTTTCTCGGCTCGTCGTAGTGTTGTACGTCACCGCGTTCACGACGGTCGAAAGTTCCGAGAACTTTTGTGTGACCGTGTGTATGCAAGCCAAGCTTGAGTGGAATTCCGTCGGAAAAAACATTTCAAGGTTTTTCCGACCGAAATTCCGACCATGTGTACGGGGCATTAGGCTTTAATCTTTGTGTTCAGATAAGAGTCAAGTACGTTTACAACATGTTTTCTTTTTCTGTCACTGACTATGTGAAAACTGAATCATGAAAGGGGACTTCGCTAACCAGGCTGCATGGGAACTTCATAGACTAATCATAAATATAGTGGGAACATCTTTTAATTGCTTAATGAAAAGGTGGCCAGATTAATGCACACAGCTGTTTCATAGAAAGCCCGCAGGCATGCTTGTTCCCATAATGACTCTGCTAATTGTTTTCTTAGTGCTTGACTTTCATTGCTGACTTCTGCAAAAGCCTCTTGTAAATGTTTCATTAAACGGAAAATGCTTGGTTCACCCTTAATACAACACTGGTCTTCAAAGCCTGTATTATGCCCCTTAGCCAAATAGGAAGCTGATAGATTCCATTGGTTAGAAGATTGATGGTTCAGTCCTTCATATACTGTACATGGATTGCTGTCCGTACCAAACAGGTGTTGGAATCCATTTAAACTTGTACAAAAAATTCTGCCTAGTTGTATAGCAGCTCACACAACCAGTTGAAAATGGTGAAAAACAAACAAGACAAAAAATGTGTAGCGCTAAACTAAATGAGGACTGCAATCTGATCGAGTGCAGTATATGACAGTGATATATAATTAAACGATCAACATAACATCTAAAAACAGATTGTAAAAATGTTCAAATAATTCACCGTGATATAAGAATGTTCAAATAATCCACAATGATATGAATTGTGTAGCATAAAAGTCACCAGGAAAAATTAAGTTCATTAGTAAAAACAAAATGAATTGAATGCTGGTGAAAAATTGTGGATGACAATCAAAATAATGGTGCTCCCAAAAGAACTTGACGTGAAACGAGCGCACATTAGAGTGACCACTACCAATCGGTTGTAGAAAAGGCTTACCAGAGAGAGTGGACCCCAAAAACATGCGTTCAGAGGGTCAACCAGGCATAGGTAAGCCGCTGTGGACAGCAAATCTTCAGCTGCAATTCAAACAGGAACCTCAAGCTTCAATCCAGGATGGGAAAAAAGTATCGCTCCTATCCGGATGTGCGATGAGACTTACGGACTGTGCCCGGTTAGGGCCAGGTGGTGTTACCAGGTGAATTTCAAAAAAGTAAAAGGAAAGAAAAGGCACATAGTGTAATACTGTATAAAAAGGGTATTTTAATGTAGGTAGGAACACATTTAGAAGAGTGTAACAGCGCTTATCAAATGGTCAACTGGCAACAGTAGGGTCTCCAGACGCGTTTCGCATCCAAATGCATCATCTGGGGTGATCCCGCACTGCTGCCATCCTTAAATTTATAGATAATGTGACCCCTTGTTTGAGAGGCCATCCCCTGGGCGTCCATGTGTTGATAAAACACTTCCTGGTTCAACCAAGATGGAATCCCAGTGTGTTTTCCAAGCCTCCACCTGGATCACACTCCATGTAATGTAATAGTACAAAGTTTGGAGGTGTACCAACATGGCTGCCCACCTTGTAGGTCAAGCCTCCCTTTGGTTCTAACTTAATGGGCTGGGCTATCTATTAAATATTGTATATAAATAAGTTCTCAAAATGAGGCATGCCAGCCTGTATATATACAATACGACAGGCTTAATATGAATAGGCAGTGCCATTATGAACGGCAGAAGCTCCGCCAAGACACGAGTCTAGCGGCCGCATTCGATTACCGGTTTGTGTATCAAGCCTCGTTCTAATTCCCTAATGCGTATCTAGCCTCGCTGTGAAATTCCAGAAGTAGTGCAGTGCTGCTTGCGCGTCACGCCTCGATCTAACTTTTGGGCGCGCACCAAGCCTCACTATGAAATTAATGACGTTGCACGTCCGCAATTGGAATCGGGATGGGCGGCGCAACGTTACCTACACCACCATAAGGAGATGCCCATAGAGGGAGATTCACTAACGGCGTAAGTGCGATCACATGACGCCTCGCCAGCCAATCGGAATATGGACATCATACTGGCAAAAATACGTTGTGTGTTGGAACGCAATGGTAGATGTGTTCCAACTCTACACAGCTAATATAAAGACTGAGGGATCAATCTATAAGAAAAATCTGTTAAAAAAACTTTACACTGTGTAAGTCATTCCACCAAAGGGTAAAACCATACAAATTGTAAATATTTAATATAAAACCAAGAATTACTTGGTATGATAAAAGGTGAATATCGAAATATAATTAAAATTAAAATATTAAAATGTTTAAAACTAAACCGGGACACAGCCCATTATGTGGTATTTAGAGGTGTGTGGAATAAATCACATTCCTCTACAGGGCTCAATGAGACCCCTGTGTCCCTATGCAGGCCATATTGGTGTGTTGGAAGTGATTCATATGGAATGTGATTATATGGGTGGATGCCCCCCATATAATAGTGTTTAGACACACCCAAGGAATGTACTCCCACAAGGTACATAAAATAGCATCATATATGTGTCTATGTGTACATGGCCTACTAATGTACATATGATTATGAAATAAAAACATGAATTACAAAAGTAGATATGATACAACGAGTTAAAATATTAATGAAGGAGAAAACTAAAATGGGCCCATATCTATCTAAGATTTATTAATAAATGAGTTAATGTCCCACTCAACATTTAAACCGAAAGGCATTTGCGACTGTAACTCATAAATCCAGTATGTTTCAAGTTGCAATACACCCCTGGTTTTAGGGCTGCCCCTCCAAGGGGGGACAAATTGATCTATTACCAGGAATTGCGTACCGGCAGGGTTTCTATTATGATGTGCCCTGTAGTGCCTAGGTATCGTGTGCTGTGTGTCACCACTGAGAATAAGAGCTACATGCTCCCCAACACGCACAGAAAAGGATCGTATGGTGTGGCCGACATATTGTTTACCACACGGACAAGTTATGAGGTAAACCACGTATTTAGTGGCGCATGTGCAAAAACGCTTGATGGGATAAGTTTTACCCGTAATGGTGGAATTAAATTCCAAAGTCTTACTTCTCCCTGAAGAATTTAATTTACACACGGAACATTTCTTACAAGGGTGATAACCCACTAGTTGGTAAAAAAAGGAAGGTCGCACCGGGGGGTTAATGATGTTGGGTGCGATTTTACTCTGAAGTGTGGGGACACCTCTGAACACCTCTGAATCCATTTAAACTTAACAAGAAACATTACAGCTTCATTATGATTGGTTACCAAACTTTGTCTTTCTTAGCCCTTGTTCACATTGATGCTGCTTTGAAAGCGCTCTACTTCACATGAAGTTGAGAAATTTCAAAGTAGCAAGGTCAGCGCGATTTCAGGTGCTACTTGATAGACATCTGTGTGGCTTCATACACAGATGTCTATTGAAATCGCACCTGAAATCGGCAAAAGTAGTGCAGGAACTACTTTTGCAAATCGGTGCGGCGCCACAAAATCTGTGTCTCACCAATTGGAACAGTGCCATTGCCGCCAATAGGCTGCGACTTGTCATGCGATTTGATATTTCAAATCGCATGACAAATCGCTCCATTGTGAACCTAGGCTAAATCATATAACAAGGTGTCCCACTTAAAAACTACATGCTGCAGTCATTCTACATACAGTAGCTGCAGTTTTTGTTTCAGATTCCTGACCTCATTAATATTAACCCCTTCATGCCTAAGCCTTTTTCTGGCACCTGTTGCTTACAAGTTAAAATCTGTATTTTCTGAAAGAAAATTACTTGGAACCCCCAAGCTTGAAGGATTTGGGGGATGGGTATATAAAGATTTGTGCTGAGAAAGGGGAATTCAGCAAGGGGGCGGATTTGTACTGGGAGGAGGGGGAATTTATGCATGGGGGTAAGCATGCGGATTAGTGCTCAGTGTTTTTATGGGGGGATTTTTGCTGTCACATAATGCTTATATATCCTGGGAGGGGGGTGGCACAGTTTGTCATGTTCACCTGGGCTCTAGATGACCTTGTCCTGGCACTGGATGAGCTTACAGTCTAGAGCAGCCTTTCTCTACATCTTTTACCCCAGAGGTACCTTTTGAAATTTTAAGCTCTCAGGTAACTTGCTAAAACCAATTCAAAGGGGGGCAGTGGGAAAATTCCCATTATATTGGTGGCCAGTGGTAGGAAAGCCCCCCTTTACAGTAGTGGTCAGAATATCACTCTTACAGATGGCTACAATTCCTTGATGTTGTGCCACTGGCTCTGCAAGTTGCTGTTGACCTTCAGAACCAGCACCATCAGTTTGGAGGCCAACCTGCTACAGCTCAAGGAAATTCCAGCCACCTCTGGAGGAGCCCTAGGATTCCATGAAACTCCAGTTTAGAATGACTGGTCTAGAGCAGTGTTTCTCAACTCCAGTCCTCAAGGCACCCTAACAGGTAATGTTTTCAGTATTTCCTTCCGATAAAATGGCAAATACTGAGGCAGTAAAACGGATCAAATCACCTGTGCAAAATAATGGGAAGTTTGAAAACATGACCTGTTGGGGACGCCTTGGGGACTGGAGTTGAGAAACACTGGTCTATAGGACTGTAGTGGTGCTGAGAATCATGCATATGTGCTGCTTTAATAAGCAACTGTGAACTAAGAACATAATCAATATGAGGCAGTGGCGTAGCGTGGGGGGTGTGAGGGGGGCCTAGGCCCTGGGTGCAACATTTGGGGAGGGCAAAATCCCACGCCAGTATGTGTCACCCTCGCTTCATACTCCTAATTTCTATTTTCTGTGACCCCACGCTCCGGCCGCCATGTTAAGTTTCAGGCTGGCCCCTGGTGCCCTGTGATTGGGCAAAAGGAGTCATGTGCAGCAGGTGGGGCTGGCCTGTCAATTGGGGGGGAGCGGGGCTGGCCTTCACTGTGGCCGCTGTCTTCTCCTCCTCCTCCTCTCTGGCCCGGGTCACCGATCATGTCCCCGTCGGGGCAGGTAGTCTGTGGCCGCTGTCTTCTCCTCCTCCTCTCCGGCCTGGGTCACCAATCATGCCCCCTGTCGGGGCAGGCAGTCTGTGGCCGCTGTCTCCTCCTCCTCCTCTCCGGCCCGGGTCATGATCATGTCCCCGTCAGGGCAGGCAGTCTGTGGCCGCTGTCTTCTCCTCCTCTTCCTCTCTGGCCCGGGTCACCGATCATGACCCCTTCGGGGGAAGGCAGTCTGGCAGTGTGACAGGTGGCGGTGCAGAGCGGATGGAAGAAAAAAGGTAAGAGACTCGTGTTTTTGTTGCTGGCCCGGGGGAGTAGATATGGTCTGGGGAGAGAGAGGGAGCAGCCAGAAAGTCAGTGTATAGTGTAATGTATAGTGTATTGTGTGTAGTGTATTGGTCTGTGGGTAGAGTATTGTGTAGCGGTCAGTATGTAGTGTATTGAGTAGTGGTCTGTGGGTAGTGTATTGTGTAGTAGTATAGTGTATTGGTCAGTATAGCAATCAGGTAGGTTAGTGTGGTGTGTAGTGTAGTGGTCAGCGTGTAGTGTAGTGGTCAGCGTGTAGTGTAGTGGTCAGCGTGTAGTGTAGTGGTCAGCGTGTAGTGTAGTGGTCAGCGTGTAGTGTAGTGGTCAGCGTGTAGTGTAATGGTCGGTGTATAGTGGTCAGTGTGTAGTGTAGTGGTCAGTATAGGAATCAGGTAGGTTAGTTTGGTGTGTAGTGTAGTGGTAAGTGGGTAGTGTATTGTGTAGTAGTATAGGAATCGGGTAGGTCAGTGTATTGTGTAGTGGACTGTCGGTAGTGTATAGTGTAGTGGTCTGTGGGTAGTGTTTTGTGTAGTGGTCTGTGGGTAGTGTATAGTGTAGTGTATTGTGTAGTGGTCTGTGGGTAGTGTACTGTGTAGTGGTCTGTGGGTAGTGTATAGTGTAGTGTATTGTGGTCTGTGGGTAGTGTATTGTGTAGTGGTCTGTGGGTAGTGTATAGTGTAGTGTATTGTGTAGTGGTCTGTGGGTAGTGTATTGTGTAGTGGTCTGTGGGTAGTGTATAGTGTAGTGCAGGTATATGCAATTAGAGGGCCTCCAGCTGTTGCAAAACTACAAGTCCCATCATGCCTCTGCCTCTGGGTGTCATGCTTGTGGCTGTCAGTCTTGCTATGCCTGATGGGACTTGTAGTTCTGCAACAGCTGGAGGTCCGCTAATTGCATATCCCTGGTGTAGTGTATTGTGGTCTGTGGGTAGTGTATTGTTTAGTCATCTGTGGGTAGTGTATTGTGTAGTGGTCTGTGGGTAGTGTATTGTGTAGTGGTCTGTGGGTAGTGTATTGTGTAGTGGTCTGTGGGTAGTGTATTGTGTAGTGGTCTGTGGGTAGTGTATTGTGTAGTGGTCTGTGGGTAGTGTATTGTGTAGTGGTCTGTGGGTAGTGTATTGTGTAGTGGTCTGTGGGTAGTGTATTGTGTAGTGGTCTGTGGGTAGTGTATTGTGTAGTGTATAGTGGTCTGTGGGTAGTGTATTGTATAGTAGTCTGTGGGTAGTGTATTGTGTAGTGGTCTGCGGGTAGTGTATTGTGTAGTGGTCTGTGGGTAGTGTATAGTGTAGTGTATTGTGTAGTGGTCTGTGGGTAGTGCATTGTGTAGTTTGTGTAGTAATGTATTGTGTAGTGGTCAGTATAAGAATCAGGTAGGTTAGTTTGGTGTGTAGTGTATTGTGTAGTGTGTTGTGAAGTAGTATAGTGTTGTTGTCAGTGGATAGTGTATTGTGTAGCGGTCAGTATAGGAATCAGGTAGGTTAGTTTGGTGTGGTGTGTATTGTGTAGTAGTATAGTGTAGTGGTCAGTATAGGAATCAGGTAGGTCAGTGTGGTGTGTAGTGGTCAGTGGATAGTGTATTGTGTATTGGTCAGTGGATAGTTTATTGTGTAGTGGATAGTGTATTGTGTAGTGGTCTGTGGGTAGTGTATTGTGTAGTGGTCTGTGGGGAGTGTAGTGTATTGTGTAGTTTGTGTAGTAGTGTATTGTGTAGTGGACAGTATAGGAATCAGGTAGTGTAGTGGTCAGTGTGGTGTATTGTGTAGTGTAGTAGTATAGTGTAGTGGTCAGTATAGGAATCAGGTAGGTTAGTGTGTAGTGTATTGGTCAGTATAGGAATCAGGTAGGTCAGTGTAGTGTAGTGGTCGATGTAGGAATCAGGTAGGTTAGTGTAAAGGTCAGTATAGGAATGAGATAGGTCGGTGGTGAGTGTATAGTGTAGTGGTCAGTATAGGAATCGGTTAGGTTAATGTGTTAGTGTAGTGGTCAGTTTGTAGTGGTCGATGTAGGAAGCAGGTAGGTCTGTGTAGTTGTTGGTATAGGAATCATGTAGGTCAGTGTAGAGGTTAGTGTAGTGGTCAGTATAGGAATCAGGTAGATTAGTGGTCAGGTAGGTCAGTATAGGAATCCGGTAGATTAGTGGTCAGGTAGGTCAGTATAGGAATCCGGTAGATTAGTGGTCAGGTAGGTCAGTTTAGGAATCAGGTAGGTTAGTGGTCAGTATAGGAATCAGGTAGATTGGTGGTCAGGTAGGTCAGTATAGGAATCAGGTAGGTTAGTGGTCAGGTAGGTCAGTTTAGGAATCAGGTAGGTTAGTGGTCAGGTAGGTCAGTTTAGGAATCAGGTAGGTTAGTGGTCAGGTAGATCAGTTTAGGAATCAGGTAGGTCAGTACTATTGTAGGAAGGGAAGGGAATCGGGGAGTGCGAAAAGTCCGTACGTTAGGGGGGCGCAAATTACTTGCCTTGCCCCGGGCGCTGACAACCCACGCTACGCAACTGATATGAGGATAGTAAAATGTTGCAGATTTAAGCTGGTAAGGCTTGTAAAGAATTCTTGTAAAACACTACAGAAAGCTTCAGGCTAGATTCTGTACGTCCTTCTTCTTTACAGGAACATGTGGCCAATTAAAGCGGTGCTAACGATTCACTTTTTGTTTTGTTCGCTCCTTGTAATTAAGAGAGTTTGCAGTGCAAAGACTTTTTTACTACATGGTGGAGAGGGCTAGTATGTCACATGCAATGTACATTGCAGAATATATCTTCAAGTGTATCTTAAAGAGCATGCATTTTAATATTGCAGCTTATCAGTCCTTTTCTTTTCTTTGTTTTTTTCAGGCTTTATTTTCTTTATTTTCACCTGCTGATCCTGCCAGTAACACACTTTCCATCCTAGGGAGACAATGCTCACTCAATGTACTGTATATAAGGAGAAGCAGCTTTATCACCCTAGGCAGCTTATTTCTGATTTGGCCTACAAAATTCCCTCCCATCTCCAAGTTCATCAGGAGATGTACCTGATGTTCGGAGGAGAACTGGAAAGGGCAGATAACACGGTTTGAGACTTCAGTACAGAACAGGCAAAGAAATACCCGTGTAGCACTACCCCCGTAGGAGCTGCTGGTTTAAAGTTTTGGGCCTACCGTTACCTTTTCTGTTCACTGCACTCGTGTCAGGGATCCCTCTTGAAGAGCTTTCATAAATGTTCACACCAACACTTGGATACGTTTTCTTGAAGGCTTTATTTTACCAGTTCCAACAGAGGGATAGAGGGAGAGGGGAGGTTCAGGTACCTTGCTTTGCGGATCACGGGCACAATCCTATATCCAGAGGAAGAATCAGTTCCACGCTGGATTCAGCAACCATCGGATAGGCCTACTCTCACTGGCCTAGTAACCGGTGCGAAGCGCATTCAAAGTCTCTGCCACAGACTTGATGAGTGCCGTCAAGTCGTTCCACAATCTTCCGCCACAAGATCATGTAACCACACTGACACTTTGCAAAAAGTTCCTTCACAAGTACATAGCTCACGGTGCCAGAATCTTTCAGCCATCCGGCAGCACCGTGAGACAAACTGGCCAGGATGCGTCCTTCAATTGAGTCCCCAATTGTTCCGCTTCTTCCCGCAGGCAAGGCCGCGTAGGACCATCCCTGGACTAGTAGGCCCCCAGCAACTCCTGGGTCTACTTCTCAGTTGCAGAGTCTCGGGCCAGCAGGCCCCGAGGCCGAAAATGGCTCGCACATCCCTGAGGCCAGGAGGGCCCTCAGGTCAGGATCCGGCAACGACCCCCAGCAACGAACCCCCGATGAGCGGTCTCTGTCTCTTAAGTACCCCCTCCCAGATTGCACAGCGGGTTGACCACGCCCCCTGAGCCACTTCTGGGAAAGGAATACCCAATACACCCAGGCTGCTGCATTTCCAACCCTGACCTGTGGTGACAGTGACACCTACTGTCAGGTGGAAAACGTACAACCCAGCTAGACTGAAACAGAGCCAACAATTTAGCATAATCTTTCTGAGCAGAACTACAGCTCAGATAACTAAATTTAACATATAGCGTCTACCCAACAGGAGTAGGGCGCTACACTTGTATATCCTGTTGATTGGCTGCATGGCCAACTCAGAACAAATTTGCATGCTTGTGATCCAAAATGCTTGTATATCAAAGCGAGACACTCTGAGACATTCAGAGATGCTCAGAGACACTCCATTCCTCTGGCCAAATGTGTTACTGCACACCCCAGTGGCTTGAATCCTGCTCGACTTGCGAAACAACGCTCACAAGTTTAGTCAGGATTTAAAATAAAATAAAAAAGCTTGTATTGCGAAACGCTCGTTAACCGCATTACTCGCAATCCGAGGTTCCACTGTATTTGTTTTGGGCAGATGATCTGTTTGGAGCTGCAAGTTCCAACACACTTTTGGGTTTTGGGGTAGGCCATCCTGTTGTATAATTGTTCAGAAACCTTTTCTCTTTAAAAGGTTACATAGCAAAGAAATAAACCCAAATTATAAAACATGCTTTGTGCCACTATAATGTGTTAATTCTTGTGTAAAATGTGATACATGCTGAATAGAGGAAACAGATCTTGGTTGCTAGTGCCATAAATTAAACCATGCATCAATCAATAAAAGCCCAGACAGCGCCACAATTTGTTTAACCCTTCCAAGGACTGCATATGCCAGAAGTCACTGGGCTCCCAACGAAAGAAAGATTGCTGTACAATTGTATTTGGTGCTGGTAATCACTTTCAGATTATTGGGGCAGGAAGGTGCAAATGTGTCATCAGTCTTGTCTGCGTGTGTTAAATGAAGCAGCTATTTTCAGGAAAAAGTCATCAGAATCAAGTCATTCACTTAAAAGGCAGCGATTGCTATGTGTTGATTAGAGCAGTTGTAGACTGGTTGGCTGAAAAGTCGGGAGAATGGGTGAACCTAGCTATAAAATTGCACATTGAGTAGCAGCTGTGTCCTAACATTGCTATGTCAAGAGCAGGTTTTGTTCTTATTTGAAAAACATTTTCAGAATCTGTAATATTTTTATTTTATTTTTGTTTTATCAATTTTTATTGAGATTAAGGCCTCATGCCCACTGACGTTTTTACAGCTGCGTTTTTTAGAGCTTAAAAACGCCTGTCCATGTTATTGTAAATAATTTTTTTTTTTTTTTTTGAAATAAAAAAAAACAAACAAAAAAAACGTCGGAGCTAAAAACGCGACCGCGCGTTAGTGCGCGTTTTTTGACGCTCGCGTTTTTTTCTGCCTAATTCTGACGCTGAGGAACGCACTGGTCCTGGGTTTTTTTTACAGCTTAAAAACGTCTATGCTATTCAGCTCAAAAACGTCTAGGTGGGCATGAAGCTATAGACCAGGGATATGCAATTAGCGGACCTCCAGCTGTTGCCAAACTACAAGTCCCATGAGGCATAGCGAGACTCTGACAGCAGCAAGCATGACACCCAGAGGCAGAGGCATGATGGGACTTGTAGTTTTGCAACAGCTGGAGGTCCGCTAATTGCATATCCATGCTATAGACTAACATGGACAGGCGTTTTTAAGCTGTAAAAAACGTGGCTGTAAAAACGTCCGTGGGCATGAGGCCTTAACATAAAAAAGAGACAATTAAACACTCATATCCATTATTATTTTTACACATGATATCTTACTTTACATATACTTCTCAATGTATTTTTTTACAAACTAAATAATAACAATAAAATAGAATGAAACAAAAAGAAAAGGGGTGGGGGGGCGGGACGCCTCACTTAAAGAGGCCCTCAGTCTTATTCTTACTATTACTTCATAAAAATATATTTCCTAATATAGTATGTAGCGCCCTCACCTCTCCCCCTACCTGCGCTTTTGTAAGTGTTTTCGGCTCCTCGCAGGGAGGGGAGAGGCACACCGCACCACAAGCCCATACCCTTCTGAGTAAGGAGGTTGAGCGGTGTTACTTTTCGGGCCTGCCTGCGGCTGGAGTTGAATCCTCCCGATTATGATTCTCACCTCTACCTTAGATAGATGCAAGTCCTTATGTTTCCCCAGGAATATAACTGTCCACACCAACTGAAAGTCCAACTTCTATATTTATTTCACACGGATAATAAATATGCCTCTTTGAAAGCAGACAGGTTGTAACAAGACACAGGACAGATTAGGTGGGAGGAGGTCCAGACACAAACTTGAATCTTACTGTTTAGATTTCGCAAACAGTTATGGCGCACAATCTCTGCCACAGACCGTGAGGTTGGTCCCTGCCACAGACCAGGTGAATAGAAAGTCACTGCCACTGACCGGGTGAATAGGGCCTTGCCCTATGAAGTCACTGCCACTGACTTGAAGCGAGTAGGGTCACTGCCACTGACCTGGTGAACTTCCTTCCCAAAGTATTGGCCCATGTCAAGGAGAAAACCATCCCTCCGGAGAGTTACCAGAGGCCCTCACCGTCACCACGACTCTGCGCTGGGTCTTCAGAAAGGGTTACCTCCCTGGCTTCCTCATCTCAGATACGGGTCCCCTCACAAGGTGGCACCCTGGGAGCTCTCGATCCCTAGCTGACCCCAGCCGAAGGATGCTGGGCCCCAGGCCTTCAAAATAGTACCTCACCCCAAACTGAAGGTGTCTGGGATGGAACAGGAACTCGGCCTCCGGGCCTAGTGCACCCGGAGATAACAAACCCACACACCCAGGCCGAAGGTGCCTGGGCGTGAACGAAGACGAACCCTCATGGAAGATGGCCGCCCCTTTTTATACCCTCTCCCGACAGGCACAGCAGGTTCCCCGCCCCGCCGTACTGCTGCCGAAAGGGGACAAGAAAAGGCGCAACCCTGTATCGCGGTTCAACACGGACCCAGGGCGACAGCGCCACCTGTAGGTCCCAGGGAACTACACTCCAATACTAGCTCCCATGGCACACAAATGGTCCATTAACCCTAACAATAGTGTGTCTGAGCCCAACTACCGCTCAGACACTCCCCTAAATTGTACACCCCGCTACAAGTATAAGGGTTAGTCAAAGAAAAGAGAAAAAAAAAACAGCCCAGGCTATACAAATTCCAAAGTGAACAGTCCACTCAGTGCCAAGATCAAAAAAAAAAGAGGAAGAAGTCACCCCCTACTATATGGAAGGAGTGAACTCTTCTCAGAAAACCCAACTCAACCATACTATAGCATAAAATTCAAAACTTAAAGTAAACTTTTACACATAACCGAAACCACCCACACCTTTTACCCAAACAACCCCTATCTCGGGTACCCAGAGATTCCTGAGCACATTCATCAACAGTGAATGCACATGCATAATGTGTATACTTCTAAGATGTGTAGCCCGTGAGAAAAAAAAAAAATTCTCATTATATTCTGTGTCCAATGTGCTGAAACTCAACCGCACCTTGTGCACAACATCTAATATTCTAAACATCTGTAATATCTTTTAATAGTTTGTATTTCCCATTGTTAATTTTGTACTTTGCCTTAAGTGTTTCTGTCAAATTGCAATAGTCATCTGGGATATGTTTGGCTTTACGTGTATTTTAACCATAACTTAACATGTAAAGGGAATGTTTTTTTTCTCAACAAAAGTGGAGTTACTCTTTACGTTCTGCAGCACATTGTTTTTCTATGGTAGGCCAAAGTTTTATTTTAACCCCTTCCCGCCGAGCGTACGCATATATGCGGCCTCGGCTTTAGAGGGTTATACCAGGATCATGCCAGCAGCTGCAGGCATCATCCCGGTACCGTTTTTTAGAGCCAGCGGTCGGCTTTCCAGGGATAACAACTGATGTGGCTAAAAGCTGCTCGATTGTTATCCCGGAGCAGGTAAACGGCTTTGTTCCAGTCTTCTCTCTGTAAACACGGAAGCAACGTCAAAACGTCACTTCCGGTTTACTCAACTGCCAATGGCGCCGGTTTTAAAAAAATATACAGTATTCAGAATCGCCGTTTTCGGCAATCTGAATACTATGAAGTGCAAAGGAGGGACCCCCGATCTCTCCATAAAGAGTACCTGTCACCACTAGCAATACAAGTGATCAATTTTTTTTTTAAACGCAATGTAAAAAATATATATTTTAAAACGCCCCTGTCCCCGCGAGCTCGCGCAGCAATGAAAACGCAAACGGAAGTCGTGCCCGCATATGTAAACGGTGTTCAAATCACACATATGAGGTATCGCCGCAATTGTCAGAGCGAGAGCAATAATTCTAGCACTAGACCTCCTCTGTGGCTATTTTGCTGTCCTGGAAGGGTGCACAGACCTCACTAAAGTCCCTCTGGTTGAAGCTCATTAATGATGTTATCCCGCTATATAAGCTCACCTTTGAAATCTGGAAACGGAGCAAAACCTTCAACAAAATCTGGGGTAGGTGGCTGGCCAGCCCACTAACCTTATCCCAGCAATGAATAAATGGGGGTTATATCAACCCACTAACCTTATCCCAGCAATGATTGACCTCTCTTTATTTATCATTAGTACTTGATTGTTGATAGACCGTACCCCCAGAGGAATTTATTATTTTTTACTATTGGTTGATTGCCTATTACTTTGCTGTGTAGGTTTGTTACCAGATAGTGCCTTTATATTCATTTGCCCTATCTTGCTCTGAAACCCATTTTTCTTTCTCGTACATCACGGGACACAGAGCGACATAGTCATTACTATGTGGGTTATATAGATACCTTCAGGTGCTGGCACTGGCAACTTCCAAAACTGGAAGTACCCTCCCCTATATAAGCCCCTCCCATCCGGGAGTACCTCAGTTTTTTGCCAGTGTCTAAGGTGTTGGCCAAGAAGTAACATGTGTTTTTCACTGAGCTTGCGTACAGGTTCTTTTGGGCCTCAGTAAGCTATTCCGGATCCGACCAAAAAAGCTTCATAGCTAAACGGTCGGTACCCGGGCCTTGCAAAGAAAAGAGCAAGGTTTTGCCTGTAATGCCTCTCTTAGGAGGGCTGGACCCTGGGATCCAGAGCTCTGGTCATACCCACGACCAAGATGTTTTCTGTGCAGGGTGCTATACAGGTCCAGGGGAGTGGAATCCTTGGGAACCCGGTCCCTGAAGGTTTAATTACAATGCCCGCCGTGATAGGTGAAGTTTGGGCTTCTGTGGACCAAACAGAGTCCTGCGGCGAGGAAAAGGTAAGTGGGGGCCCTCAGGAACTTGGTTCTATTGGGGGACCCCCAAGCCTATTTTGTCTTTCTGCCTGTTACCTAAGGTATTCCCGCTAATATTCTGTGCATGCCTGTTACTACTGAGAAAATGTAAAAATTTTAATAGTAGGCAAGAAAAAAATAAAATAAATGTAAGACCGCGGTACCTGTGTTAAACACTAGAGGCCGCTATGGTTCTTTTTCTTGTAATGTGGATTTTTTTCTTCCAAAATCAAATCCAGGCAGTTGGTAAGTTCTCTGCTGGGAAGCTGTCTCCTCTGCCCTGTTGCTGCGCTCATCCATCCCCGGGCCCTGCGGCAGGGACCCTGGCTCCCATCTAGCTCCTTATTTATTTATTTTTTCAAAAAAGAGCGCCGAAGGCGCACGTGCCCGCGCGCGTGCACGCGCCTCTATATATAGAGGCGATCTGGAAAAAGGGGCGGAGCAGGTGGATGACGCTCGGTGTGCGCCGCGGCGCTACTGCGCATGTGCGGGCGTCCAGCGTGTTTTAAAGCACAATCACAGCTGGCTATTGAAGTGCACAGACAGAGCTAGCAACAGTAAAAAGGCACACAGAGGCGGTTGATGCAGGCATCCCCTAGAAAGGCACTTTAGTAGACACCAACTGTTATATAGCAGCAATTGTGCTAGACTATTCTCAGTAAAAGTGGTATATTACGGCTGGAATACCTCAGCTTTGGGCTTAGGAATATGCCGTCCAGAAGCTCCGGAACTGAATCTTCCAGGAAGCGAAGGGGGTCTCATCGGGCTCTGAGGATCTTGGGCATGCTTCTGCTGCACCAGTCTCCCCTGAAAATTCAGAGGTAAGTTACCGTAGAGACCCCGCAGGGGTACTTGGTACTGTGGCTGTCCTCAGTTCACCTGCTCCTGTGTATGTAACAGAGGAGGTTTTTTCCTCAGCTCTGGGAGGATTAGAGAGAGATTGTCAACATTGATCGCTGCCTCCCTGTCACAGGGAAAGCACGCCCGATCTCCGTCTCCTCCTTCAGAGTGCCTGTTAGCAGAGCAACAGTCCCATACAGGGATCAACCTGCCTGAAGGGGGATCAGGATGAGGTTGATTCTGTTATAGAGGAATCAACAGTGGAGGAACCTTTCTCAGCATCTCAAGCTGAAAGATTATGGGTTCAGTCTCTGAACCACTACTGTCTCCTCGTTGGGGTCGCTAGAAGCCCCCAGACTGTCTGTTCTTTTCCACTTCACCCTTTACTGGAAGGGCTCATTTACCAGGATTGGGAACATCCTGAGAAAATATTTACTCCGCCCAAGAGATTTCCGGTGGTCTATCCCATGGAGGATAAGTTCATCAAAAAATGGAAGGTCCCTACAGTGGACGCAGCCATCTCTTGTGTGTATAAATCACTGACATGTCCAGTGGATAATGTCCAAATGTTCAAGAACCCAATAGATAAAAAATTGGAGTCCTTATGAAAATCTGCTTTTTTCTACAGCAAGCTTGGTGACACAACCAGCAGTGGGGTCTGCCAAGCAGTGAAGGATCAGTTGAAACAGGTCTTAAGGGACTTGCCAGATCAGCAGGCCCTTGCCCTAGCTGATCTACCTAGAGCCTTATGCTTTGCGGTTGACGCCATAAAGGATTCAATCCATCAGGCCTCCCGCCTTACGCTGTCTGTAGTACATATGCGTAGGCTTCTATGGCTCAAAAACTGGTCTGCTGAAGCTCCCTGTAAAAAATGGCTGGTTAGCGTCCCATTTCATGGTGAACGCTTATTCAGGGAAGACCTGGACAAATATATCCAGAAATTTTCCAGCGGTAAAAATACACTCTTGCCGGTTAAAAACAGAGTTAGAGGTCCCTCTTTTAAGAGGCCTGCTTCTCCAGTCCCTGGGGCATCGGCTGTGAAACAGTTCCGACGGCCTCCTTGGTCAAATCCCAGGGGTAAAAATCAGGGACAATCGCAGGGTAATGAGAAACCCTGGGTCAGGAGAGGTACAAAACCTCCCCCAAAGTTAAATTCATTGAAGGGTTGCCCCCACTCAGTCGGGTGGGGGGAAGACTCCAGTTGTTCGCAGAGACCTGGCGGGACACGATCAGAACAGATAGCTGCTCTCCGCAGTATGTTTGGGATACAGATTGGAGTTAAGACTCTCCTCCTTCCCATTTTTTGAGGTCAAACGTGCCAAGGGATCCCCGGAAGAGAGAGTCCCTCCTGTTGGCACTAGAACAACTATTGCTCCAAGGAGTAATTATGGAGGTTCCCCTGGAAGAATGGGGGTTCGGGTTTTACTCAAACCTCTTTACAGTCCCGAAGCAAACGGGGACGTGAGGCCCATATTAATTCTAAAAGGGCTAAACAAATTCCTGTATATCAGGACTTTCCGGATGGAGTCGATCCGATCGGTGGCCACTGCCCTACAAGGGGAGGAATGTTTAGCCGCGATCGACATCAAACATGTTTCTAGTCCACCAAAAATTTCTACGCTTTGCAGTAGAAGGGCGCCATTTTCAGTTCAGAGCCTTACCGTCGGTCTGGCCACAGCACCACGAGTGTTTACAAAAATTCTGGCCCTTTATTGGCCAATCTAAGAACACAAGGTGTAATGATAATGGCATATCTAGATGACTTGTTGCTGATAGACCACTCAGTGAAAAAACTAGAAGTGGTCGTTCACAAGACAATCAAGTATCTGGAATCTCACGGTTGGATTATCAACCGAGACAAGTCAGCCCTAAAACCAGTCAAAAGTCTGGAATACTTGGGGCTAAGGCTAGATTCAGGCCAGAGAAAAATATTCTTGCCTCGAGGAAAGGTGTTGTCTTTGAGAGATTTGATCCACCTAGTGGGTACAAAAAGACAGCCGTCCATACGCCTGGGCATGAGGCTGCTGGGAAAAATGGTGGCATCATTCAAAGCAGTACCCTACGGTCAATTCCATTCAAGGAATTTGCAAAGGGCCATATTGTCAGCCTGGAACAAAAAAGTTCAGGCCCTAGACTTACCAATGTCCTTGTCCCCTTCCGTTCGCAAGAGCCTCCGTTGGTGGTGGGTTCCCCAGAATCTGGAAAAAGGAAAATCCTTCAGTCCGATTTCTTGGAAGGTGGTCACTACAGATGCCAGCCTTATAGGCTGGGGAGCAGTACTGGAGCAATGGTCTCTCCAGGGCAGATGGTCGGATGCAGAAAAAGCCCTGCCCATCAATCTCTTAGAGATACGAGCAGCCCGGTATGCCCTAGTAGCATGGACATCCAAACTCCAAGGGTCCCCTGTCAGAATTCAAACAGACAATGCCACAGCAGTGGCATATATCAATCATCAGGGTGGCACCAGGAGTCGTGCAGCCCAGAGGGAACTAAATTACATCCTGAAATGGGCAGAAATATGTCCCAGCCATATCCGCGGTATTCATTCCAGGAGTGGAGAATTGGAAGGCGGACTTTCTAAGTCGCCAACAATTATGCCCAAGGGAATGGTCCCTTCACCCCAAGGTTTTCCGGACAATATGTCAGCGGTGGGGAACACCGGATGTAGATCTGCTAGCATCCAGATTCAACGCAAAGGGGACAGGTTTGTCTCTCGGACACGGGATCCCCTAGCTTGCGGCTCGGATGCCCTAGTGTTCCCTTGGGATCAGTTCAAGCTGATATATGCATTCCCACCGCCACAATTGTTACCTCGATTACTCCGCAGAATCAGGGTAGAAAAGAAACCAGTGATTCTGGTGGCTCCAGCGTGGCCCCGAAGAGCATGGTACGCGGAGATTGTAAAAATGTCAGTGGGGAGTCCTTGGACTCTCCCACGTCGTCCGGACCTGCTTTCGCAAGGACCGATATACCACCCTTCCTTACCAGCCCTAGGTTTGACGGCCTGGCTATTGAAGCCCACATTCTAAAAAAGAGAGGGCTCTCTAATCCTGTGATATCTACCATGATCAATGCCAGGAAGCCGGTATCCAGGCAGATCTACTATAGAATCTGGAAGGCGTACATCGCGTGGTGTGAGGCCAAGAAATGGCATCCACGTAAGTACGTAATAGGTAGGATTCTGGACTTCCTACAGTGGGCTGTAGATAGGAAGCTTGCCTTGAGTACTATCAAGGGTCAGATTTCGGCCTTGTCAATATTTTTTCAAAGGCCCTTGGCTTCGCATTCACTAGTCAAAGCCTTTATACAAGGAGTGATGCATATTAGTCCTCCGGTTAATATTCCCATATGTCCATGAGATCTAAACCTGGTTCTGTCGGTTCTACAGAAACAACCATTTGAACC
This sequence comes from Rana muscosa, assembly GCA_029206835.1. Classification (NCBI taxonomy): domain Eukaryota; kingdom Metazoa; phylum Chordata; class Amphibia; order Anura; family Ranidae; genus Rana; species Rana muscosa. Next base: position 266,967,478 of record CM055123.1, on the reverse strand, counting down.
ATTACAGCATATTTCCTTGGTTCTTCTCACCAGGAAATTGATCTTTCTAGTAGCCATTTGTTCGGCTAAAAGAGTGTCGGAATTAGCAGCTATGTCCTGTAAGGAGCCATATCTGGTTATCCATAAGGACAGAGTAGTGTTACGTCCTCATCCAGCCTTTCTTCCTAAGGTGGTATCGAGGTTTCATTTGAACCAAGATGTGGTTCTTCCTTCTTTTTTTCCCCAAACCTAGTTCGGTAGAGGAAAAGTTATTGCATTCTTTGGATGTAGTAAGAGCAGTTAAAGCTTATCTAAAAGCCACTGCTCAGATTCGCAGAACGGATACTTTGTTTATTCTGCCGGAAGGCCCCAGAAAGGGTCAGGCAGCGTCAAAATCTACTTTAGCCAAGTGGATTCGACAGGTCATAATGCAAGCCTATGGCTTGAGAAGGAGACCGCCTCCGTTCAAAGTTAGGGCGCACTCCACGAGAGCAGTTGGAACTTCATGGGCAGTGCATCACCAGGCCTCCCTGGCTCAGGTCTGTAAGGCCGCAACATGGTCTTCAGTACACACGTTTACTAGGTTCTACCAGGTGGACGTTAGAAGTCTGGAGGATGTCGCCTTTGGGCGCAGTGTGTTGCAGGCCGCAAAAGATCCTCATGTCTGATAGCGCTCAGCTTATGTATGGTGTATCCCCCCCCCCTCATTGGGCATTGCTTTAGGACATCCCACATAGTAATGACTATGTCGCTCTGTGTCCCGTGATGTACGAGAAAGAAAATAGGATTTTTATAACAGCTTACCTGTAAAATCCTTTTCTTGGAGTACATCACGGGACACAGAGCTCCCACCCCTCTTTTGGGGACACTTATTGCTTTGCTACAAAACCTGAGGTACTCCCGGATGGGAGGGGCTTATATAGGGGAGGGTACTTCCGGTTTTGGAAGTTGCCAGTGCCAGCACCTGAAGGTATCTATATAACCCACATAGTAATGACTATGTCGCTCTGTGTCCCGTGATGTACTCCAAGAAAAGGATTTTACAGGTAAGCTGTTATAAAAATCCTATTTTTATGTACATCTATGCACTTTGCCAGAAAAGTACTCTATGCATCTGTGTTACCTGTGTTGTCTGGTGATTTATTGTGTGTTTTTTTTCTTTTGTATGTGCTTTCTTTTTTGTCTGTCTGTAAGTAAGTTTGTTTGGAAAGCTTAATAAAACATATCTTTAAAAAAAAAAAAAAAAGACCTCCTCTGTAACTCTAACCTGGTAACCGTTAATTATTTTTAAAGCGTCGCCTATGGAGATTTTTAAGTACCGTAGTTTGTCACCATTCCACGAGTGTTCGCAATTTTAAAGCGTGACATGTTTGGTATCCATTTACTCAGCGTAACATCATCTTTCACATTATACAAAAAAATTGGGCTAACTTTACTGTTTTTTTTTTTAATTCATGAAAGTGTCTTATTTCCCAAAAAGTTGCGTTTAAAAGACAGCTGCATGAATACCATGTGACATAAAATATTGCAACAATCACCATTTTATTCTCTAGATTCTCTGCTAAAAAATATATATATAATGTTTGGGGGTTCTATGTAATTTTCTAGCAAGAAATACGGATTTTAACTTGTAAACACCAAATGTCAGAAATGGGCTTAGTCATGAAAGGGTTAAATCAACAGGATGCATAGCCAGCCAAACCTGTTCTGGCATTTACCCTATTTTGTACTTGCTAACATATCCCTTTCTTTTGAAGGATCATTCAGAAAACCCACTGGGAGCAGCAGTCACCCTTGCTCATGAGATCGGGCACAACTTTGGGATGAACCATGACACTCTGGAAAGAGGGTGCAACTGCAAGGGGTTTGACAAAGGGGGCTGCATCATGACTCCTTCTACTGCGTAAGTCCTTATTCTATTACGATATACATCTTTCTGTTAAGTGCCTTTGACATTTAATGTATGTATTCCATTCTGAAATCACATTTTTTTGTTTATAATTATTATTATTTTTACAGTGAAAAACTTTTTCCTTTTTTTTTTCTTTTTTTTTTGACTTTCTGCTGTTTATTTGTCTGTTTTTGTCTCCCTTTTTGTCTCCCTAATTGCGCTGGTGACCATTGTCCCCAAAAATGAAAGCAAATTGAATACTAAATTTTAGAGTTTTCATGAGATCAAGCGGTGAGGGGACATTTTTCCAGCACTTATGTTCTAGTGACAACTTTCTAAGATGGAAATTTCCACTAGTTTGAGGAGATTTCCTGCTTCAAGACATGAAGTCAAGAAAATCTCCCTAGCAGAACGGAAAGCAAAAAAACAAACCTTTTATAGGGGATTTAGCCCTTCCTTATGTAGCAATAACCACACAGGAGCCACTGTAGTTTTTAACTGGTTCTTTCCCAAATTAATGCAGAGGCAGCCAAGCACACTGCAACAAGTCCATACACTCCAACTCAGTAAACAGTCTAGGGCAGTGGTTCCCAACTCCTGTCCTCAGGGCCCACTAACGGGTCAGATTTTAAGTATTACCTTGGGGAAATGCAGACTAGAATACTGCAATCACTGAGCAGCAAATAATATCACCTGTGATGTATTTCAGTTATCTTGCAAACCTTGCCTGTTAGTGGGTCCTGAGGTAAGGAGTTGAGAACCACTGGTCTAGGGGATCTTTTTAGTATATATTGCTGAATAAATTTAGAGAGGGTGTAAGACAGTATGGGACACCCTGAAAACATTTCATAAGAACAAGAGGACACACTACACTGTGCTAAGCTTCTCTGAACAGTCTTTATACCAGGAGCAAAGTAAGATAGTCAGAATTGAAACCTTGTGACGGCTGTCTCAGCCAGAATCACAACTGGTACTCTCACCCAAGTCTCACTCAGTTACTAGGGCCTGGAGCTCAGGTCTGTACACAAAATGTCACTAAATAGCCATACGCTTCCTTTCAGTATCCATCAGACACTCTTTAGTGAGAGAGAGATTAATGCTCAATATGCCACAGGAGAGCTATGCACCCTTTAGCTTCTACTGGGCACGCTTCAGTGATTTTTCCAGATCAGATCCTTAGCACCAAGAAAATTTAGAAATAGGCCCCCCAGCTACGTTACAGTTGGGACCTTGATGAAGATCAGCTTGAATAAGTAGAACTGCTACAGCCACCCCCCACACAGATGGGTGGAATCCCCTCAGCAGGAAGACCCTGTTGTTCTAAAGCTCAGACTATTGATGTGCCTCTTCAGCCACCTGCTGGGCATACCTTTACAGGGATTGGCTGAATCTTAATACATTTACAAGCTGCTAAATTAACTACCCAGCCCACTATGTTCTAGAAACCTCTAGAATACAAGGGTAAATAATCAAACCTGCAACCTGTAATACCCAGAACAGCCCAAAGCAATCAACAGTTGATTCAATGATTACAGAGAAGCCAAAAATAACTAAATTTACCTACCATCCTAGCAACCTATCTAGGAGGGTGCTACACTTATTATATCCAAAACTGACAATACACTTTAATATTTAATGCATTCTTTGATTCATCCATCAACAAAGCTTTCTTTGACTCTTCAGCAGTCAGATTGGTCCATGATCAGTAAATTTTGTATATTTTTTCCACATAAGTAATTTGGAGACTGCTAATTGCTCATGAAAGCTGCAGTTTGATGACTGTCTATTGCTATTTGGGATATGTTCATCTTTATTCAGCTGTTTTTCAGGATGCAGTTTTTATCCTGTCTTCTAAATTCAGACGCTAGACTTCAAATGCAGTGGTCACATGAGGCCTGCCTAGTTAGTTTTGCATAAAAATAACTTGCCGCCGTTTGAACCACAATGTGCTTTGTACTTATACCTTAGACATTTTTAGTTTAGCTGCAGTTGGAATCCTTTTTTTTTAGCAGTCAATACCACAGTTTAGCCTCCTGCTGTTTCAATAAGCTCCACTGACATTGCTACAAACGGATGGAATATCTTTTTCATTATTTTCAATGGTTTTTTTGGTGCAGCAACATTTAGAGGACCATATATGCCCCTACGAGTGAGGTTCTCCTTACACAAAGATGTAGCGATGCAGAAAGACACTTGTTTATCTACCATAAACAGTAGGAAAGTAATATGCCATCATGTGAAAGATTGTAGTTAAGATGGACTTGAGGAAGGATGACTTGGTGAATGTATTCTTTATAATCTGATAAATCCACTGCACTGAAGTGTGACATTAAAATATATTTCTCTTATCACACTTTTATAGCCAATAGACCAGATAACCGTATCTGGTTGCTGTGATACAGCCTGTGCTCTTTACAGGGTATCAAAGTTGACAATTCTGTACAGTATATCCAGTTATATTTTATTACATTACATCTTTTAAAAAAACTTAAGCTGGACATTATCTTAGCCCCCTAGTCGTTTTCCTGGACAGGATATTGAGATATAGTCATGAAAGAATGACATATCTGAAAATAGTGGAGATGTAGTGTGGTGGTCTGACTACAACATCCCTGCTATTAGCAAACCATGTTCTCTTTTATAACAGCGAATCTCAGCTCAATAATAATTGGTTCATCGCTGAGCAAATGAAAATCAGCATCTCTAAACCCAAGGTCACGGTTCTGTCCCATAAAGGAAAAAAGTTCTCCCTCCTCTACACTCCTCTACACTCAATCTACAACTAAAAGAAAACGTTTTAACTGGAGTTTTGCTTTAAGGAATTAATGGGCTACATCAGTCTTCACTGTCAGAACAGGTTATAGGTCCTCTTTATTCTTTAACCACTTTGCGCCCGCCCTATAGCCAAATGACAGCTACAGCGCAGACTTTAATTGCTGGGAGGCCGTCATTAGACGTCCTCCCATGCATGCATGAGCTGCCTGCGTGTGCGACGCACTCTGTGATCACCAAGTCAATGAGACTTGGCTAATCACAGATTGGAGTAAGGGGCCGATCCCGGCCCCTTACCATGTTATTAGCTCTCAGCCAATGACAGCTGATCACGTGATGTAAACAAAGAATTGATAATCTGCTTTTTTTCTGCTCGCATTGACAGCGTGAGCAGAAAAAAAAAGCAGATCCCCAGTGTCAGAGGGACAGTGGTCCCGAAGAGGGTGAGATATTACCCAAGTATCTGTGCCCACCAGTGCCGCTTGCCAGTGCCCACCAGTGCCACCTGCCAGTGCATAGCAATGCTGCTAACCAGTACCCACAAGTGCCACCAACCAGTGCCCATCTTTGCTGCCAATCAGTGCCCATCAGTGCCACCTATCAGGCTGTCCATTAATGCATCCCATTAGTGCCACCTATCAGTGCCCTTCAGTGCCACCCATTAATGTCACCTATCAGTGTCCATCAGTGCCGCCTTATCAGTGCCCATCAGTGCAGCCTATCAGTGGCCATCAGTGCAGCCTCATCAGCGCACATCAATAAAGGAGAAAAATTACCTGTTTGCAAAATGTTATAACAAACCATAAAACTGTTTTTGTTTTTTGTTTTCAAAATTTTCAGTAATTTTTCATTTGTTTTTTTTTGCAAAAAATTTAAAACCCAGCAGTAATTAAATACAACCAAAAGAAAGCTCTATTTGTGGGGGAAAAAATGATAAAAATTTCATTTGGGTACAGTGTTGCATGACCGCGCAATTGTCATTCAAATAGTGACAGCGATGAATGCTGAAAATTGTCCTGGGCAGGAAGGAGGTTTAAGTGCCCAGTAAGCAAGTGGTTAAAGCTGCTTAGTCCTGACATGTAAAATAGCCATACCATTTTCTGTCTGCGTGCGGACAGCTGAGATGTTTAGAGCTCAGCAGGGGTTCTTAGAGTAATAAACCAGCAAAGATCTGCAAAGCCAGTTTAAGATGACATTTCTTGCAGCTCTCCCTTCTAAAGAGCGAATGTTGTAGGGTGGGGGTAGGATAGATATATATTCCGGTAAAATCAATAATATTATGGTTAAAAGCACAGCAATACCACACCTGTCAGACAAGCTGTAATTTTGAAGCATACCCATCTATTTGCCGTTTGATGGAAACCCGATAACACGTTTCCCTATAAATCATTTCTGCCATCCTGAATAGGTGGAGACATTGGGAGCAGTGAGCTGTGTGTGAGTGGAATGATCATCACATTGGTCTGTAATGCAGATCATACGGGGACATTAGCAGATATAGATGTGGGGGGAGATTATGCACTTCATCAGCATACAACGGCCATTTAAGTGCTTTCTGCAAGGATTGCAAACCTCTTCAAACACGATATGATCACTTCTACAGTACAATTCACTTTGCGTAAGGTCACGGTCAGCCCAAGTTTATTTGTGCTTTGTGGATTACAGTACACATTTGTGGATGATGAAGATAGCCTCAAATGGATTTCTACATTACCTGTAAAATTCTACAATCTAAATAACGGAAAATTGAATTCAAATACTTAGTGTAATTTTCCTTTCCTGACGAGCTCCGTGTCAGCACAGCTGGGTGAGGCCCCGCCCGCCCTTATGTAAGCAGGACTTAACTATAAATTTTTCACCCACCTCAGCCTCAGCGTTTCGTAACTATTACTACTTAACTGGGCGGGTACTGTGCTGACATGCAGCTCGTCAGGAAAGGAAAATTACGGTAAGTATTTGAATTCAATTTTCCGTTTTCCTGACGGCTCCATGTCAGCACAGCTGGGAATTAACTAGCCAAAACAGGGGAGGGATAATGCTACACACTCCACAATTCTGACTAAAACACTAACAGAAGCCATGATGCCTCTGACAAACTTAATTGTCATTAAGCCATGAATATGAATATTTTGGTGTCCACATAGCTGCATTGCAGATAGTTTGAGACACCCGGCCTGCTGTCACTCTCAAGGTCCGGACCCTTCTAGTGAGAGTGCCGTGATTCTCCTGACACAGCCAGCCCTACAACCTGCAGGCCAAGGAGATGGCCAAGGCCAAGGATATAATAATCTTGCTGGAAGCCGTAAAATCATTATGTGTTCCACCTGAAAATGACAAACAGATGCACAGACTTCCTGATGGCAGGAGTCGCCTTGATTAAATATTTTAGAACTTAGCCCACATCCGATGGGCTAACTTCTGGAGTACTCCCCAAAGGGAACGTAGGAGGAAAAACCTCTTGCGTGATATGAACTCTGAAGGTCAGTTCAGGCACAAGTTCGAGCATTGGCATGAGCACCGTCCTGTCTGGGCAGTACGCGAGTATGGGTTCTCTAAACCCCAGGGACACCAATGCTGATGTAATTGCCACAAGTAAATCAGTTTCAGTGAGAGGTACCACAGGGTGATTTAAGGCATCTGATGAAATAATTAAGCATTGGAAGCCCGCCGTATGCCGGAGAACACAGAGATAGCCAAAATGCATGCCTATAGCATGCTTGCGCATAGAACTAAGTCAGGCTTCTGGAGAGTCCAGCGTAAAATCTTGATCAGCGAATATACTGGGTATATATGCCATGTTCCACTATAGGTATGCTTAGTGTTGTCCTTTCTTGTCTCGTAAGATTATTCAAATCTTCACAGAGCATTCGACATCCATTAGCCTCTGCCTCTCCAGACCCCGGCCATCAGCCTGAGCCTGTCTGATGCCGGATGAATGGGACTGGAGAAGATTTGATCTACCAGGCAGAGGGAGTCACTCCTTGACACTCATAAGGATGAGTAGCAGGTACCAGAACTGTCACCTACCCCCGCCCCAGCCTTAACTGGAAGCTGAGAAACAGAGGGAGCAGTAGAAAAAAGGCATAAGCCTTCTTGGCGATCCATTCTGCGGTCAGCACTTCCACTCCGAGAGCTTGTGGATCCTGGGCCCTGGAATGGAACTTCAGCAACTTAGTGCCGACTGGGAATGTAAGTGGTTTACCTCTGACAGAAGAAAGCCAAGCTCTGTAAGTTCTCGGAAGACTTGCGGTAGCCTGCATCACCCATTGTCGTCCAGACTTGTCCTGGACAAGTAGTTCGCCTGAAGATTCTTCCCACCAGGCACATAGGTCGCAGATCATTGGGAGGATTGACTTGGGTGAATTCTAGAATTAGGGAACACTTCAGAAGTGAGAGACTGAGCCTTGTTTCCAGATGTGGGCCACAGTCGTCGTGCTGTCCAACTTTGCCAGGACAGGCTTACCCTGGATGAGGTGACTGAAGGCTAAGAGCCTGAAAAGGCTGCCCTCAACTCCAGGATGGAGTCTTGGATCCTTGACACAGGGCCATTGGCCCTGAGCTCATCGTTATTGAAGTAGGGCTCCCCTACACTAGCTGGTGTCTGTGCACCACCAGGTCGTCTGAGCTGCTGGAGTGAGGCGATTTCTTTGGCTCAATCTGAGACGTGAAGGATGAAAGATCTCCAAATATGGCCTAAAATTCTTGCCAAGTGTCAATCACCAAAGCCGTACTTATGTCCACAGAGGAACTACATAGTGCCCCTAGGGCATATATGGGTGGCACAATCCCAAAATAACAGAAAGCATCCTGACATGGAATTTTCACTGACGACTTGGTTTATGCATTGGCTTCCCTGTCTTTCCTGGACTCCCAGACAGAAAACGCAGAAGCTAAGCTCTCTGGCGTGAGAGTGAATGTGGAAACTGACTCTTGAGTTTTCGGTTTTCTTTAATTCAGTAGACCTTCGTCTTGAGGCAGGAAGCCAAACTTGCCACTATTAAATTTAGGCTTGACCTTCTGCGATTAAGAAAAAATTTTGTGATAGCGTTTGTCCTTGAAGGTCACATCTTCTGATGGTAAGGTCATGTATATGGCCAATCCCACAAGGGACACATACTGCCCAAAGGGGTGATCCCAACCCCTGGACCTCTATTTGTTCAAAAGGGCATAACTTTAACATCCTGCGGTGACGATATACTCCAATCTTGACGAACAAGCACTTGATCCATTCCACATCCAGCTGTCTTCTGGAAGTACTTAAAATACTTCCAAAGCTTCACCTCTATATAAAGGCATTTCCCCAACCTTACTAATCTGGACACAGGTCGTCCTCATCTTTCTGTTTAGGAGATAATTGATTGGCCTGAGAAGGCCCTGAAAGAAGGCTGGACATTGCCAAACAGACGGTCCCTGCACGAGACAAATCTAGTCATTCCTTTAGAGCGTCTTGACCATCTGCTTAATTGTGACAACTGGTTAGGTGTCATCGTCATCTTTAACCTAGGTTGCTTGACCTAGGCAACATCCCTGCAGGCCTATTCGTCTGTTTCTCTTTGGAAGGAACTGAAGCGGATAGTTTGCTTGAGAAGGCTTGGAGACTTCACAGGGTGAGTGGAAAACTCTTTTAGAGTGTATTGACTACATATTTAATGAATGCGACACCTGTTAGGTGTTGTCATCCTTATCCTTGGTTGCTTGAACAAAGCAGAATGTATGCATTCATGTCCATCCGGAAGTTTGGAAAATGGGCTGCTTCACCTAGTATGGTTAGGCGGCTTCTTACTGCCAGAGCAGATAACCCTTTCACAGGGTGAGCAGAAAACACTCCTTTAGAGTGTATAGACAATGTGTTTCTTGGATGTGACAACCTTTTAGGTGTCACTCTTATCCCTGGCTGCTTGAGCCAGTGAGATACATACTGTCATGCCCATCCAGAAATTCAGAAAGTGGGCAGCTTCACCTGGTATGGATAGGCAGCTTCTCATTATCAGAGCAGATAACCCTTTCACAGGGTGAGCAGAAAACACTCCTTTAGAGTGTATAAGCAATGTGTTTCTTGGATGTGACAACCTTTTAGGTTTCACCTTTATCCCTGGCTGCTTGAGCATGCCCATCCGTGTATTCCTCTTATGGAGCCTGAAGTGGGATGTCTGCTTGGGAAAGCTATGAGACTGCTCCTTGCCAGAGAATTTTAAACCCTTCCAAGGGTAAGTGGGAATAACTCTTTTGAGTGTATTGGCTACTTGTTAAATAAATAAGACAACCTGTCAGGTATCATCATCCTCATCTCTGGTTGCTTAAACAAAGCAAGATTCACACAGTCATGTTCATCCATGTCTTCTTATTGAAGGGCCTGAAGCATGTTCGCTCTGAGAGTTGGTAAACACTAATAGATAACCTCTCCACAGGGTTTGCGCACCATTCAGCAAACCAACCCATAGCCCCGGATCACACTGGTGCATTTTTTGACATGCGACCCGACCAGCCAAATCGCATGTAAAATGGGCGGCAAACACACCGCCCTAATCGGTGCAGCGCTGCATCTGCGGCGCCGCACCAACTTCAAAAAGGCAGTTTCGTACTACCTTTGCGATTTCGGGCCGCGACCTATATTGACATCTGCACAGAGACTTGCATAGATGTCTCTGAAAATCGCGACCGGAATCGAGAGTGACCAGCGGGAGAAAAAACTGAATTGCATAGGCTCATCCCCGCAACCCAGTGCGACCCTGGACAAGGGAAAAAAAGGTTAAATGCAGTAAATAGATTGCTTAGTAACAAACCCTGAGGGGTTAACCACAGCTAGAGAGAGAGACAGAAGCTTCCATCTACAGCTCTGATCGACCAAGTGGAGGTTAATTGGCTCAACTCTAGTCCTGAAAGGAATCAGGACATGATGCAGTTTTGTTCAGAACAGCAACAAAAAGGTAGGTCATCTTTTGCAGTGTACACAAACCAAAGGAATTGTAGACATCATAAACATGCTTCTCCATCTTCTTTTTCTTTTCTTTTTTGAGGAGATCCAAAGATCACATAGAAAAACAAAAGGATATCCCATATCTCAACAAACCATGGCTGGCTCCAGTTGACATCACAGGTGACTCCTCTACATTCTCTGGAAATGCTGGTCTTTGGAGGGGGTTTGGCATAATGGCACAACAGTAAAGCAAACATGAGAAACCTCCAACAGATTGTTGCCATGTGTAAACAGACAAAGTATTACTTTGTGTACCTGTTATGCAGAGTACTCCCTGCCCAGCAATGCAGCATACATTTGGGTACAAAGCATTTTAGCTCATCCAATTTCCTTCATCCGACCATCGACACTGGCATAGCGTGGGTGCGCGTGCATAGGGGAGCACTCTGCCATGACCGCTGTCCATCTTGTTTGGACCGTGCGGATCCCAAACATGGCTGTTAGCCATGATAAAACCGCCCTGAGGACCAGCAACGGGGCTCCCTGGATTATGGTCATTTAGTCCAGTTTAATCCACACGTATGGACCGACGGCCATCCCTTTAGACCAGCCAGGTAGAGGAGCACACCTACGTCCTGCACGTAGGAGGAAAGGAGAAGAACGCTGAGGCTGAGGTGAGTGAAAAATTTATAGTTAAGTCCTGATTATGTAGGGGTGGGCGGGGCCTCACCCAGCTGTGCTGACATGGAGCCGTCAGGAAAACTAAAGTATATCTAAGTCCCAACCCTTTTTCTTTTTTTTTTTGGCTTTAAATACACTTTGTAAGGTTTGGAACCACTGTCAGGTTATTATTGCTGCTTATGTGGCCACTCTGTGACTATTATAAAGCACATAAAGTGGTGGGAAATCTCCCTAGCTGGAACCCATAGAGCAGAAAACGTAAGGGTCTTTAACCCTTTTTGGCTCGGTCCAAAACTTTAAGATTGAATATACACTTTTGCACTTCCCTAGCAGCACGTTTATGATGTGCTTCATGATACGTGGCTGTGCAAAAATAGTGATATACAGTCAGGTCCATAAATATTGGGACATCGACACAATTCTAATCTTTTTGGCTCTATACACCACCACAATGGATTTGAAATGAAACGAACAAGATGTGCTTTAACTGCAGACTTTCAGCTTTAATTTGAGGGTATTTACATCCAAGTCAGGTGAACGGTGTAGGAATTACAACAGTTTGTATATGTGCCTCCCACTTTTTAAGGGACCAAAAGTAATGGGACAGATTAACAATCATAAATCAAACTTTCACTTTTTAATACTTGGTTGAAAATCCTTTGCAGTCAATTACAGCCTGAAGTCTGGAATGCATAGACATCACCAGACGCTGGATTTCATCCCTGGTGAGGCTCTGCCAGGCCTCTACTGCAACTGTCTTCAATTCCTGCTTGTTCTTGGGGCATTTTCCCTTCAGTTTTGTCTTCGGCAGGTGAAATGCATGCTCAATCGGATTCAGGTCAGGTGATTGACTTGGCCATTGCATAACATTCCACTTCTTTCCCTTAAACTCTTTGGCTGCTTTCGCACTATGCTTCGGGTCATTGTCCATCTGCACTGTGAAGCGCCGTCCAATGAGTTCTGAAGCATTTGGCTGAATATGAGCAGATAATATTGCCCGAAACACTTCAGAATTCATCCTGCTGCTTTTGTCAGCAGTCACATCATCAATAAATACAAGAGAACCAGTTCCATTGGCAGCCATACATGCCCACACCATGACACTACCACCACCATGCTTCACTGATGAGGTAGTATGCGTTGGATCATGAGCAGTTCCTTTCCTTCTCCATACTCTTCTCTTCCCATCACTCTGGTACAAGTTGATCTTGTTCATCTGTCCATAGGATGTTGTTCCAGAACTGTGAAGGCTTTTTTAGATGTTTGGCAAACTCTAATCTGGCCTTCCTGTTTTTGAGGCTCACCAATGGTTTACATCTTGTGGTGAACCCTCTGTATTCACTCTGGTGAAATCTTCTCTTGACTGTTGACTTTGACACACATACACCTACCTCCTGGAGAGTGTTCTTGATCTGGCCAACTGCTGTGAAGGGTGTTTTCTTCACCAGGGAAATAATTCTTCAGTAATCCACCACAGTTGTTTTCCATGGTCTTCCGGGTCTTTTGGTGTTGCTGAGCTCACCGGTGCATTTTTTCTTTTTAAGGATGTTCCAAACAGTTGATTTGGCCACACCTAATGTTTTTGCTATCTCTCTGATGGGTTTGTTTTGTTTTTTCAGCCTAACGATGGCTTGCTTCACTGATAGTGACAGCTCTTTGGATCTCATATTGAGAGTTGACAGCAACAGATTACAAATGCAAATAGCACACTTGAAATTAACTCTGGACCTTTTATCTGCTCCTTGTAAATGGGATAATGAGGGAATAACACACACCTGGCCATGGAACAGCTGAGCAGCCAATTGTCCCATTACTTTTGGTCCCTTAAAGTGGGAGGCACATATACAAACTGTTGTAATTCCTACACCGTTCACCTGATTTGGATGTAAATACCCTCAAATTAAAGCTGAAAGTCTGCAGTTAAAGCACATCTTGTTCATTTCATTTCAAATCCATTGTGGTGGTGTATAGAGGCAAAAAGATTAGAATTGTGTTGATGTCCCAATATTTATGGACCTGACTGTATTTTATTTTTGGCTGATGTATGTTAGCATTTTGCATATATCCGAGTTGGTCCCATTAAAACAATGACAAACCTCTCCATGGCCTAAACCTTGTGCTACTACTTACACATAGGTGCGAATTGGCCCTTTGAGGCTGGGATCACACTAGTGCCAATTGGACGCAGGTTTCAACGCATCCAATTTGCATGACAGGATATTGTGACCGGCTCTCTATTGACGTTTCAACTTAACCCGCAGGTGATTGGTTGCTAGGTCCTAAGCAACAGTTTCCCGTGTGCACAGGTAGGATGCTATGGGAGGGAAGGGGGGAAAGAGGACACTACATTGTGTGTGTGTGTGTGGGGGGGGAGGTAATGTGAAGTGCATGGCAATGTCCTCTACCACCTTTTACATCACCCCCCCCCCCAATCCCTGCATTCTGAGCGCAGCGCACTCCTTGGCCCGGCAATCTGAGCGCAGCGAACTCCTTGGCCCGGCAATCTGAGCGCAGCGCACTCCTTGGCCTGGCAATCTGAGCTAAACGCACTCATTGGCCCGGCATTCTGAGCGTAACGCACTCCTGATCCCTGCATTCTGAGCGCAACACACTCCTTATCCCTTGAATCTGAGCGCAGCGCACTCCTCATCCCTTACATGGTAGAGACACATAGGCCAGTGGTAGCTATCAATGATGAGGAGACCTTATACTCTGACGTATACCCGCTGGCTCCATTTGTAAAACGGGGATCCCGGCCATCATTGAGGTTCCTGGGGAGACCTAGTTCCCTGTGCTTGGTGAGACCTCTGTAGAGTAGTCACGGAAAGCTGGTAAGCAGGATTATTTACTCTCACCTGGGTGTGGAGCAGGCTCTACCTAATGTGGAGGACTATCATTTTTCCCCTTATCTACAGCTTTTCCATCTATAGGAAGCACAGATTTTGGTTTTGGTTCTCCGTTTCCTGTTCTCCTGTTCCTATGGACTATACATTTGGGACTCTGCATTAGTTTTCCTTTTTTATACCTTTTTTCACTTATGTAATTTTAAGCTCTGCACTTATTTTGTATTTTATATTTATTTGAGTTTGTATTCTACTTGAGGGTGCTAGCAGCTGTATTTTACATTTTGCATTTATATTTTGAGCGCAGCGTTAGCCTTTGGGCTCTATTTTTACACATAGGCCAGTACTTACCATATGTTAACTGTTGGGTGATTTTTCAAGAATGTGATTATGACCAGCTTTTGGTCAGAATATCCAGTCCAATATAAAAAAAATCCAATATAAAACAAAGTAGTAATCCAGTTATGGTTTATTTCAAGCTAAAATGCCATGTATTTTAACATTGAACAAGCATATTTACTATTCCTTATTGGGCTAACCAGTGAGGGATGCCCCAAAACACAAGAATCGATTACTAGCATATATCTTTGTAGCATTCCGGATAACCATAGCTAGGTCATGGAAATCCCCTATCATTTTCTTTAATTTACTCAAAGCTAGGTTATCCTTGATCATGATTAATGAGAAACTCTCTGCAATCTTGAATGATAAAATTAAAATATTTGAGTGAGCTTGGGAGCCCTGGCTCACATACATTTTGAGTAAGACCTAATGCTCTTAAAGTGACTTGAAAAAGTATTTACACCCCTTGAAATTTCTCTACCAAACCTCTTAGGGCTTCACAGAACAGCTGTATTTATACTGAGATTAAATTACACACAGGTGAACTCTATTTACTAATTAGGTGACTTCTGAAGGCAATTGGTTCCACTAGATTTTAGTTAGGGGTCTCAGAGTAAAGGGGGGCTGAATACAAATGCACGCCACACTTTTCAACAATGCAAACAAAGATTTCAGTCCTGCTACCCATATAATCCACCATCAGCAGAGCTCACAGGTGCTTGATCTGCAGTTGCCACACTTTTCACATATTTATTTGTAACAAAAATTGAAAAAACATT
Source organism: Rana muscosa (assembly GCA_029206835.1). Taxonomy (NCBI): domain Eukaryota; kingdom Metazoa; phylum Chordata; class Amphibia; order Anura; family Ranidae; genus Rana; species Rana muscosa. The sequence goes on along the minus strand of CM055123.1, from coordinate 266,952,274 downwards.
GATAATTTTCCTTCCACTTCACAATTATGTGCCAATTTGTGTTGGTCTATCACATAAAATTCCAATAAAATACATTTATGTTTTTGGTTGTAACATGACAAAATGTGGAAAATTTCAAGGGGTATGAATACTTTTTCAAGTATATGATGATTTCTACTCGCCAGCGGAGAGAACAGAATGGCTGTCTGTTACCCTTTGTATTCTTTCCTTTTTTCTGTTTTTCTTTACTCCTTTCTATTCCTCTCTTTTTTCAAAGAGCAACTTTTAGCTCCTGTGCCCCTACCCATAGAGAAAATTTTTGGGCTTCCTGGGGGAGGCATAGGCATAGTAAACTGTTACCCGGTGGGGGATTGGTTTGACTAGACTAGTTCAGACTCAACATTATGCTACGATGGACAAAAGTTACACTTACGTAGTCAGAGCTAGGGCATACCTGGATGGAATGGCCTCCTATAGCCTGGTATGATCTTAGCTTGTTCGGGAGAATGTGTGGGCAATAGAAGACCAGCTTTTATGGGCACTCAGGTTTAATATATTATTTTGTATTTTTCTTTTACCCAAAAACTTGTTTCCATGCTCGAATCACATGATCTAAAATATTTGATTATTACTGATTCTTGTGTACTGCTCAACAGTATTTGATTGGGCTCTCTTGTTTTGTACCTTTAAAATCTAATAAAAAAAACATTGGAAACAGACGAGCATACATACCTGAATATGTCTTGAAAATAGCCTTCTATAATTCTCTGTTCAGCAGCACTGTCTGGTAGGGGGAGGGCCAACACTCTGAACCCATAAGGGCTCAATTCATATCTGGAACATGCTTACAGGGGAGCAGAGCATAGGGATTACCTTTTCAGTGTGCTACTGCTCTTTCAATGACCAATCATAGGCTGACATAGTCTTTAGACTCATTCAGGAATTGGACAGACAGGTCTGACAGACGTATGTGAAACACAAGACTGATTTGAAAGAATTATAAATCTTATGAAACATGGGTCACCAAACATGGACCTCTCAGCTGTTGTGGAACTACAAGTCTCATCATGCCTTGTGTGATAGTCTTTCAATGCCTTGCAATAAGACTTCTAGTTCCACAACAGCTGGAGGGCAGAAGTTTGCCATTCCTGATTTAAGAAGTGAAACATTTAACAGATATGTATTTCAACTGTGTTTAGCTGTTTGCCTGGAGTTAAGATCTAAAATTTACCATAAAATGTACTTCTGACATCCTCTGTAGCTAAAACAATACTGCTAGGGAGACGCACGTAACTGGTTAAGAAACTTTCCCTAGGAAACACTGCCAAAGGCACTTAAGGGCTGTGGTACCCAACAGACAACTGGATGATTGCCCACTCCTGCCATTTCTGATAGAATTAGCTGATGACTATCTTGTGTTTTGGTACATTCAGAGCCAATTCGGCACCCCTTTGCTTCCTCCTAACCCAAACTGCTCTAATTGACCTGCTTTCATGCTGTTCCACTTCTCACCCTCTATGGATTAACATATGCTTGAGATATATAGATATATACTGTATATATCTATATATGTAGCGCCCTGCTCCTGATGACCAGGCGCTATGTTTAAATTGAGTGGGAGTCTGAGCTGGTAGTTAGCTCAGACTTGTAAAATTAAGGCTAAATCAGCCTCTGTTCTGGCTATGGCTGTGTTTGGGAGGATTTACCAATGTTTGACTGTAGGAGGCGTTATCACCCCAGGCCAATGTTGGAACACAAACAGGCCAGAGTGCATTGGGTGTTTTTCCCCGGGAACAGCTCAGTGGGGAGTGGTCTCCTCACTGAGCATGCTGGGGAAGACGCCATTTCTTGGGACTCTTCTTCGCCTCGTGGCCCTCCTGGACTCGAGGCATGTGTTACTGGAATTTCAGCCGCGGAGCCATGTTGGCCCGAGGCTGCATCTATGCCAGGTAGGCCCAGTTGTCCTGACTGGGGCCTGCACTTGAAAGTGATAATGTGCTGTTCGTCCTGCGGGAGGAAGCCACTCAATGGAGGAAACCAGGGGAGGACCTGTCCTGGAGAGGACCAAGCGGAAGCCTGGTATCTCGGGAGAGGCCTGGTAACTTTATTGGAGGATGCACCACAGCCTATGTTACCTTACAGTCATCCAGGATTGGCTTAAAGGCTCTAAGACTGTAAGGCTGGATATTCGAGTACTGAATTCTGTGGCAGAGGATCATTGAACAAGTTCATCTTTAATTGAGGGAGTCTGTGGCAGAGACTGTTAACCTGTTTTTGACCGTGCATCATTCCGGCTGCTAGGCCAGGTGAGAGGGGCCTATCCGGGTGACCAATACCCACTAGAAGCAAAGTGGTGAGTGTGACTTAAACTTAGAAACTCCCCAGTGATCTGCATTGTGTGCCTGAACCTTCCCCTAATTCTCCATCCCTCCGCTTATGCAAGTTGTTGTGGAATAAAGCCTAAAAAAAAAAAGGATTATAACTTGCGTGGACATTGAAGTTTCTATAGACATCTCATCTCATCCCCTAGATAACGAAAGGTAACGTGCAAGGCCCAAACTTAAACCAGCAGCTCCTACGGGGGTACCGCTACATATATATATATTTTTTTGTAACAGCAATGTAAGAAATGTTAGAAAATATTTTTCTGGCGTTTTCAGTGCTTTTCCACTATACTTTTCCCCAGACCCATACTGTTATCTCCTGTCAGTCTCATGTTTTAGTTTCTAGGCGGAGGTAGAATGCGTGTGAACACAGCTGGATGGCTTTCTAAATGAGAACCCTGCTGCTGGAAAGAAGACCACCATAATTTATAGAGGAAATGGAGGCTCACATCTCTTCTTCCAGCATTTAATTCTCCTGGATGTCACTGATCGTAAAGATACAGGCAGCAGGACTGCACCTTTCTGCTCATATCACACATGAAAACCATTTTTCTCGGTATTTTAGCCTAACCTGCCATATAATTGTTTTCCTTAGCTGGTGTCATAGTAGTGTCAGATTATTTTCCTAAAAAAGAAAAAAATACAAAGTAACGCTGTGGTAAGTGAAGTGTCCTACCCAGCATTCCCTTATCATAAAAGGATCAAAATGACACCATTTTCTTTTTCCTTTTAAAGAACCAGTGTATCCGAAATACAAGTTAAAGTGTTACTAAACCTAAAACGTTTTTACCTTAATCCATTGTTTGCATTAAAGTGTAAGTTCACCCTTACAGAAAAATCTGTAAGGTGAATTTACACAGGTTTAGGCCGATAGGTATTCTTCTACATATTTTTGGTGAAAAAAATCGCAATAAGCGTATATTAATCGGTTTGCGCAAAAGTTATAGCGTCTACAAAATAGGGGATAGTTTTATGGCATTTTTATTATAATTATTTTTTTATTAGTAATGGTGGCGATCTGCGATTTTTATCATGACTGCAACATTATGGTGGACACATCGGACACTTTTGACACTATTTTTGGACCATTGTCATTTATACAGCGATTAGTGCTATAAAAATGCACTGATTACTGTGTAAATGACAGTGACAGGGAAGGGGTTAAACACTAGGGGGTGATCAAGGGGTTAAGTGTGTCCTAGGTAGGGATGAGCTCGGTGTTCGAGTCGAACATAAGTTCGACTCGAACATCGGCTGTTCGACCGTTCGGCGAACATCGAATGATTTGGGCCGTTCGCGCCAAATTCGAGTGACGCGAACGGCCCACAATACACTGCGCCATCGCAGTGCAATCCCGGCGCTGTGATTAGCCAAGCATGCACTGTGACCCCGTATGCTTGGTTAATCACAGCGCCGGCAGCTAGGAGAGCCATAATTGGCCACAGGCAGGTTGCCTGTGGCCAATTATAGCTCAGGGGGCTTAGCACACGCCCCACACTCTAAAAGGCCGCCAGCGCGGCGGCCTTGTGTAGTGTGTTCCGGCGCAGGGAAAGAGTTACATAGGCAGGGACAGTGTCAGTGCTATTTGTACCTCAAACTTGTGTGTAGGGAGAGAGAAGGATAGGCAGGGAGAGTGTCAGTGTCACATTCTTTGCTAAACCTTGTGTGCAGGGAGAGAGAAGGATAGGCAGGGAGAGTGTCAGTGTCATATACTTTGATAAACCTTGTGCGCAGGGAGAGAGAAGGATAGGCAGGGGACAGTGTCAGTGTCACATTCTTTGCTAAACCTTGTGTGCAGGGAGAGAGAAGGATAGGCAGGGAGAGTGTCAGTGTCATATACTTTGATAAACCTTGTGTGCAGGGAGAGAGAAGGATAGGCAGGGGACAGTGTCAGTGTCATATTCTTTGCTAAACCTTGTGTGCAGGGAGAGAGAAGGATAGGCAGGGAGAGTGTCAGTGTCATATACTTTGATAAACCTTGTGTGCAGGGAGAGAGAAGGATAGGCAGGGGACAGTGTCGGTGTCATATTCTTTGCTAAACCTTGTGTGCAGGGAGAGAGAAGGATAGACAGGGAGAGTGTCAGTGTCATATACTTTGATAAACCTTGTGTGCAGGGAGAGAGAAGGATAGGCAGGGGACAGTGCCAGTGTCATTGTTGCTAAGCCTCCTGCACATTATACACCTGAAGTTAGCCTGTATTGCTGCTTTTTCCTGGTGTGTTACACCAACAGGCATTTGCGGCACTTACAGCGGGCGGAGTGTGCCTCCTGATCATATTACACCTGAAGTTAGCCTGTATTGCTGCTTTTTCCTGGTGTGTTACACCAACAGGCATTTGGGGCACTTACAGCGGGCGGAGTGTGCCTCCTGATCATATTACACCTGAAGTTAGCCTGTATTGCTGCTTTTTCCTGGTGTGTTACACCAACAGGCATTTGCAGCACTTACAGCGGGCGGAGTGTGCCTCCTGATCATATTACACCTGAAGTTAGCCTGTATTGCTGCTTTTTCCTGGTGTGTTACACCAACAGGCATTTGCGGCACTTACAGCGGGCGGAGTGTGCCTCCTGATCATATTACACCTGAAGTTAGCCTGTATTGCTGCTTTTTCCTGGTGTGTTACACCAACAGGCATTTGCAGCACCTACAGCAGGCGTAGTGTGATTCCTGCAAAATATACTCCTGAAGCTAGGCCTTATTGCTGGTTTTCCCATTTCCCTGCAGGCCATTAGAATGTCTGGAAGGCAAACAAGGAGAGGCAGACAGTCAGGAGCCAATAAAAGAGGGCAAGCAGGCTCTGTGTCTAGAGACAACAGTGCTGGTCGTGGACGCGGTGCATCACCATCAGCACGTGGCCATGGGACACGCTTGTCCTTCTTTTCAGCAGCTGGACGTGTTGAGCCGCATCATGCCGAAGACTTGGTAGAGTGGATGACCAAGCCCTCCTCATCCTCCTCATCCTCTCTCACCCAGGCTCAGGGTACTGGCAAAGCAGCTGCCAAAGCGTCCTCTTCCCTGGTATCAATGTCATCATCAGTCACTCCTTCCCTAGACCAACCATGTCCTCCTGAGGAGTCCCCCGAACTGTTTGAGCACAGTGTTGGGTACATGCTCCAAGAGGATGCCCAGCGTTTCGAAGGGTCTGATGATGATACCCAGCTAGAGGAAGGCAGTAGCGTGAGAGCAGAGAGACGGGATGCTCAAGAAGGACACCAATCTGGCAGTCATGTTCCAGCAGCTGCAGCATACTGCCAGATTGGCTCCAGTGATGAGGAGGGAGGGGATGATGAGGTCACTGACTCCACGTGGGTGCCTAATAGGAGAGAGGAGGAGGAGGATGAGGAGGAGGCACATCTCCAATGAGGCAGGATGCCCTCGGGGGGCCAGCGTAAGGGCAGCACCCCGACGGAATCACACCGCAGAGCTCCGCCTGTGCAGGGCGCTGCCTCTGCCCGTTATTCAAAAAGTTCTTTGGTGTGGGCCTTTTTTGAGTCGAGTGCATCAGATCGCACAGCTGCTGTTTGCAACATATGTCTCAAGCGTATATAGCATGGCCAAAACATTACCCGCTTGGGCACCACATGCTTGACCAGACATATGTTGACCTGCCATGCAGCTCGTTGGCAAGCCTACCTTAAAGACCCACACCAAAGAACAAAGCGTACCTCTTCTTGCACCGCATCAGCTGGGATCTCCAACCCCACTATACCTTCAGTCCTCTCTGAAACCTGCACTGAGAGGAATGAAGGTGTAGAATTAGGTGTGTCACAGCCAAGTACTTGCGGGCACTCTGCTAGCAGTACACCGACGTCCGATTCTAGCAGGCAAATTTCCCTGCCCCAGCTGCTGGACCGTCGAAAGAAGTTCACTCCCAGCCATCCACATGCCCAGTGGTTGAATGCTAGCTTGGCTAAATTGCTAGCGCTTCAACTGCTGCCTTTTCAGTTGGTAGACTCGGCCCCCTTCCGTGAGTTTGTGCAATGTGCGGTTCCTCAGTGGCAGGTTCCCAAACGCCACTTTTTCTCACGGAAGGCGATTCCGGCTCTCTATCGGCATGTGGAAGGCAATGTCTTGGCCTCGCTGGACAGGGCGGTCAGCGGTAAGGTGCATATTACCGCTGACTCATGGTCCAGCAGGCATGGACAGGGACATTGCCTTTCTTTCACGGCCCATTGGGTCACTCTTTTGGCAGCTGGGAAGGATGCAGGACAAGGTGCAGTAGTGTTGGAGGTTGTTCCACCGCCACGCCTCCAAAATGCTATTACTGGTTGGTGACACACCTCTCTCCTCCACCCCCTCCTTCTTCTTCCTCCATGGCCTCTTCCTGTGCTTTGTCCTCGGAACCAGCGGTGCTCCATAGGCGTTCAAGGGGCTACGCAAGTACGCAGGCAAAAAGATGCCATGCCGTGCTTGCGCTGGTGTGTTTGGGGGACAGGAGCCACACTGGGGCAGAGGTTCTGTCTGCTCTGCAGGGGCAGACCGAGAGGTGGTTGACGCCACGCCAGCTTAAGCCAGGAATGGTAGTTTGCGACAATGGCACCAACCTCCTCTCCGCTCTCCGACAGGGACAACTGAACCATGTGCCCTGTGTGGCTCACGTCCTTAACCTGGTGGTGCAGCGGTTCTTGGGCAGGTACCCGGGCTTACAGGATGTCCTGAGGCAGGCCAGGAAAGTCTGTGTGCATTTCCGCAGATCTTATAATGCCAGTGCTCGCCTGGCTGAGCTGCAAAAGGAGTTGAACCTGCCCAAGAACCGCCTTATATGTGACATGCCCACCAGGTGGAACTCAACGTGGGCCATGCTGCAGCGGCTGCACACGCAGCAGAGGGCCATCAATGAGTACCTGTGCGACTACGGCACCAGGACAGGGTCAGGGGAGCTCGGGTTTTTTTCACCACGCCAGTGGGGCATGATCAGGGATGCATGCACTGTCCTGGCTCCATTTGAGGAGGCCACGAGGATGGTGAGCAGTGACAGTGCATGCATCAGTGACACTGTACCTCTTGTCCACCTGTTGGAACATACACTGCGTGGAATAATGGACAGGGCACTTGAGGCAGAACAGAGGCAGGAAGAGGAGGACTTCCTTACCTCTCAAGGCCCCCTTTACCCAGACAGTGTTCCTTCTGTCCCACCCATCGCACAGGAAGAAGAGGAGGAGAAGGAGGATTGTGTCAGCATGGAGGTGGAGCCTGGCACTCAGCATCATCAGCAGCAGTCTTTTAGGGATGATTTACAATCCCAAGAAACCAGTGGACTTGTACGTGGCTGGGAGGAGGTGGCTGCGGATCATGTCGTCCTTAGTGACCCAGAGGACTCCGGACCGAATGCCTCAGCTAACCTACGCTGCATGGCCTCCCTGATCCTGCAAAGTCTGCGGAAGGATCATCGTATTCTTCGGATCAAGGAGAGGGACCATTACTGGCTGGCCACTCTCCTTGATCCACGGTACAAGGGTAAGGTTGCGGACCTTATCTTACCGTCGCAGAGGGAGCAGAGGATGAGACAACTCCGGGAGGCCTTGCAGAAAGGTCTGTGCAACGCGTTCCCAGAGACTGGGAGGTTACAAACTCCTGGTCCTGGACTGAGGCTTCGGTCAGTCAAAGGAGCAGCAGTGGGGAAGGTGGCCGTCTGACCGATGCGTTCAGACAATTCTTTAGTCCGCAGCCCCAAGGTATGATCGGTTCCAGCAACCATCGCCAGCGTCTGATATACATGGTGCAGGAATACCTAGGGGCAAGGTCAGACTTGGACACCTTCCCCACCGAAAATCCTCTGGCTTACTGGGTCTTGAGGATGGATCACTGGCCAGAGCTTGCACAGTATGCAATTGAGCTACTGGCCTGTCCTGCATCCAGCGTTCTTTCAGAACGCACATTCAGTGCTGCTGGAGGATTTGTCACGGATCACAGGGTGCGCCTGTCCACCGACTCTGTTGATCGACTGACCTTCATAAAGATGAACCAGTCTTGGATCACCACCAGCTACCAAACACCTGAAGCTGATATAACAGACTAATTTATTTTCAAATGTCACATCCCTTCAAGACTGATGCTGATGCTGAGAGACTGTCCTGTTATGTTGACTGACTGACTATCCTCCTCCTCCTCAATGATCCGATTGATGATGATAGCTTGAAAGAACATTTTTGTTTCTGGGTGCCGCCACCAGTGGCTAAGGCCCAATTTTTCAGCCCCTTTTTAACAGGGGCGTGTTATTACAATTTTTTATGCAATGCTTTGCAGCAGGGCTCATTCCTGCACTCCAACTAGAGTATCTGGGAGAGGTTGCAGTGTCGTGGCACCAGCACCAGTGGCTAAGGCCCAATTTTTCAGCCCCTGTTTAACAGGGGCGTGTAATTACAATTTTTGATGCAATACTTTGCAACAGGGCTCATTCCTGCACTCCAACTAGAGTATCTGGGAGAGGTTGCAGTGTCGTGGCACCAGCACCAGTGGCTAAGGCCCAATTTTTCAGCCCCTGTTTAACAGGGGCATGTAATTACAATTCTTGATCTAATAATTCACAGCAGGGCCCATTCCTGCGCCCACCAAGAGTAACTGTGAGGCCTTAGAGTGTTGTGTCAACACCACCACCACCACCACCAAAGGCCCAATTTTTCAGCCCCTGTTCAACAGGGGCATGCAATTACAATTCTTGATCTAATAATTCACAGCAGGGCCCATTCATGCGCCCACCAAGAGTAACTGTGAGGGCTCACAGGGTTGTGGCAACACCAACATGTAAGGGGCAAATTTCAGCTGAGTATATACGGCAGGCCCCTACTTTCAAACATCCAACTTACAAACGACGACTCCTTGCAAACGGAAGGATACAACAGGAAGTGAGAGGTAAATTTAAATTACACAGTGAAGGAAGTTCCCCGCTCAAGCCAATGACGTAGGCGGGTCCGACATACCGAGGGGGCGGACCTGATGGGGAACTGCTCTCACTTTGGTAATACATGTATAGACCCGCCCCTTCTCATGTTCCGCATCTGGTCCGCTGAGCGGACCTGATGGGGAACTTTAGATGGGGCAGGTCTATACATTTAAAATACTGAGAGGGAGTTCCCCATCAGGTCCGCTCAGGCACAACCAATGAAGGACAGCGCTGGACATCGGGATCGCCGCGGGACACTGGATTTCACCGCTGGAATGTTTTTTTTTTTTTTTTTAAATAAAGGACTTTTTCAAGGTGTTTGTGTGTTTTTTTAAACATTTTTTTACGCTTTCTTTGTGAAATGGTAGGGGTACAATGTACCCCTTACCAATTCACATAGGGGGGGCTGGGATCTGGGGGTCCCCTTTGTTAAAGGGGTCTTCCAGATTCCGATAAGCCCCCCGCCCGCAGACCCCCACAACCACCGGGCAAGGGTTGTGGGGATGAGGCCCTTGTCCCCATCAACATGGGGACATCCTCCCCATGTTGAGGGCATGTGGCTTGGTACGGTTCAGGAGGGAGGGGGGGCCGCTCTCTCATCCCCCCCTTTTCCCCTGCGGCCGGCCAGGTTGCGTGCTCGGATAAGGGGTCTGGTATGGATTTTTAGGGGGACTCCACGCCATTTTTTTTTTTAATTTGGGGTGGAGTTCCCCTTAAAATCCATGCCAGATCTGAAGGGCCTGGAATGGATATTTGGGGGAACCCCACGTCAATTTTTTTTTTAAATTTGCGGCGGGGTTCCCCTTAATATCCATTCCAGACCTGAAGGGCCTGGTAATTGAATTCTGGGGAACCCCCACGCTTTTTTTTTATTTTTTTTATCAATGACTTTTGTATGTATTGCCGGGAGCCGACAATTCATTAATAGCCGCGAGTGAGTTTTAAATGCATTTTTTTCTTTCAAAAATGACATTTTTTGCAGGGACAGTTCTAAGCACGGGAAACATGCGCCACTTTACATGCATATCATACACACCCCCCAGGTACGAAATTTAAAGGAATATTTCACTTTTATTTTTTCATTTTAAGCATTATTAAAATCACTGCTCCCGAAAAAACGGCCGTTTTTAAAACTTCTTTTTGCATTGATACATGTCCCCTGGGGCAGGACCCGGGTCCCCAAACACTTTTTAGGACAATAACTTGCATATTAGCCTTTATAATTAGCACTTTAGATTTCTCCCATAGATTTTTCGAATTTGCCGCGAACACCCCAATTTGTTCGTTGTTCGGCGAACGGGCAATGTTCGAGTCGAACATGAGTTCGACTCGAACTCGAAGCTCATCCCTATTAGACACATCACATAGGAGCCTGGGCCACCTACCTGCCGTGGGAGTGGTCCAACTAAGGGGTGGGGGGAAAATGGCCAAAAGTGACAAATAGGAAGTGGCATTGTACCAATCGCTTATCAATATATGTATATCAATATATGTACCAAACAAATAGATTAAAGATTATACATATGTACATGTGCTTCCTTATCCATAACTTTGTATTGGCATAGCTAATTACCAGCCACAATATGGAACTATAAAGGTGTACATTTGTGGTAGACTTTGAACTTTATAAGCATTTCTAAAAGGTATTTAATTATTTTTTTATTAAAACAAACATGGGTTTACTTACCTTCTCTGTGCAATGGTATTGCACAGAGCAGTCCGGAACCTCCTCTTCTGGGCTCCCCTCCCGTCACTCTTGATGACTCCTCTTCTCTGTGTGCCAGCATTGGAAGCGACTTCCTAAGGTGGCACACCTGTGGGCTTGATCCTGAGCTAGGCTGTGTGCATCCATTGACACACACACAGCACGTCTTTGCCCCGTCCTCTGATCCCTCCTCACAAGAATTGAGTTGCAGGAGCTGCAAACAGGCACAACACCGGATAAGGATAGGTAAGTATAAAGGTCGGTCAATGGGGCAATACAACCAGTGAAAATTGTTTTTACTTTAATCCAGGAAAGTCAAAGGTAAAAAGTGTCTTGACTTAAGAACAAATTTAAGTGCCAGTCTCCTTGCACTAAAAGCCAAGGTACTGAATAGAATAAATGGTTTCCTTTTCCTCCCAACTTCTTCATAGTGTATCTGTAATCAAAATTTAAAACCAGAAATTCATGTCCACATAGAATTTCAATTAATTCTAGCCTACTCCCATTCATTTGAATGATCTTGAAGTCTAAATACTTTTTGAAGAATCCCACAAATTTACACTGCTCAAGAAAATTAAAGGAACACTTTTGAATCAGAACTCCTGGGATATTGATCTGGCAGAGGGGGAGGGGTGTATACAGAAGGGGATGTTAATCAGTTTCAGCTGCTTTGCTGTTAAATGAAATTAACAACAGGTGCACTAGATGGGCAACAATGAGGCGACCTCCAAAACAGGAATGTTTTTTCAGGTGGAGGTGTCTGACATTTGTTTTCCCCTACTCATCTTTTCTGACTGTTTTTCACTAGTTTTGCATTTGGCTAGGGTCAGTGTCACTACTGGTAGCACGAGGCGATACTTGGACCCTATGAAGGTTGCACAGGCAGTCCAACTCCTCCAGGATGGCACATCCATACATGTCATTGCCAGAAGGTTTGATGTGTCTCCCAGCACAGTCTCAAGAGCATGGAGGAGAATCCAGGAGACAGGCAGTTACTCTAGAAGAGCTCGACAGAGCCATAGAAGGTCCTTAACCCATCAGCAGGACCGGTATCTGCTCCTTTGTGCAAGGAGGAACAGGATGAGCACTGCCAGAGCCCTACAAAATGACCTCCAGCAGGCCACTGGTGTGAATGTATCTGACCAAACAATCAGAAACAGACTTCATGGGGGTGGCCTGAGGGCCCGACGTCCTCTAGTGTGCTCTGTGCTCACTGCCGGACACTGTGGAGCTCGATTGGCATTTTCCATTGAACACCAGAATTGGCAGATCTGCCACTGGTGCCCCATGCTTTTCACAGATGAGAGCAGGTTCACCCTGAGCATATGTGACAGACGTGAAAGGGTCTGGAGAAGCCGTGGAGAACTTTATGCTGCCTGTGATATCGTTCAGCATGACCGGTTTGGTGGTGGGTCAGTGATGGTCTGGGGAGGCATTTCCATGGAGGGACGCACAGACCTCTACAGGCTACACAATGGCACCCTGACTGCCATTAGGTATCAGGATGAAATCCTTGGACCCATTGTCAGACCCTACGCTGGTGCAGTGGGTCCTGGGTTCCTCCTGGTGCACGACAATGCCCGGCCTCATGTGGCAAGAGCATGCAGCCAGTTCCTGGAGGATGAAGAAATTGATACCATTGAATGGCCCCCACGCTCACCTGACCTAAATCCAAAAGAACACCTCTGGGACATTGTTTCGGTCCATCCGGTGCTGCCAGGTTCCACCTTAGTCTGTTCAGGAGCTCAGTGATGCTCTGGTCCAGATCTGGGAGGAAATGCCCCAGGACACCATCTGTCGTCTCATTAGGAGCATGCCCTGATGTTGTCAGGCATGCATACAAGCACTTGGGGGCCATACAAACTACTGAGGACCATTTTGAGTTGTTGCAATGAAATTTCAGCAAAATGGACTAGCTTGCGGCATAATTTTTTCACTTTGATTTTCGGGGTGTCTTTGAATTCAGCCCTCTGTAGGTGTTTAATTTTTATTTCCATCAAATGATGTGCCATCCTTTCATTCCTAACACATTACCCAGTCCATATCAGTATAGATATCCACCATGAGATTTTGCCCCATTGAGATCTGATGTGTTTTCAAAGTGTTCCTTTAATTTTTTTGAGCAGTGTACATCCTTGAATTCTGTGATATTTATTCACTATTCCCTGTTGACAAGCACTGCTATGTCACGCGTTTCACAGAACCTGCCTTCTGAACTGCAGGAGGCACAGTCCATACAGGGTTTACTCCACATCCTATCTTCTTCTAGGCAGCACGTCACCATGGTATGTGTAATCTTTAGAAATAGAAAGTACACTGAAGATATAGGTTGCAATTAAAACATAAAACTTGTTTTTGTTTTTTAAGAGGGCTTATATTGGATTGTCAAAAATAACTAATATTTGTATTCCTTTTACAATTCTGATATTCTGATCAGATCAGAGATCCTTGTTATGAATAAGCACACTTGTATGAAGCGCGTCAACATCATTGTGCATCCTAGTGCTGTCAGTCTGACACTGGTGAAAATAAACTTTGCAATTGGACCATGTCCTGCGGTGGTGTGCAGCCATTTGTCTCTTCCCCCAGATAGTTACCTGAATCCAATCTTGGTCCAGCACTGTGCACGAAGGCAGCAGAGCTACTCTCCCTCTCTCCTTCTTTGCTGGACTCAGTGAGAGCAGCAGAAGCCATTGGCTCCTGCTGCTGTCAATCAAATCCAGTGACAAGGGGGCAGGCCAAGCTGAACTGTATGTGTTCATATACGCACACAGTGCAGCTCAGGAGTAAGCCTGCACAAGACCCCACCCCCCTTCCCAGCAAGTGGTTTGCTGGGGGGAGGGGGTCCTCGAAAGAAGGAGAGGCCAGGAGCACCAGTGGGGGGGGCAGATGAGAAGGATCAGGGCTGCTCTTTTGCACAGAGCTGGTAAGTATAACGTATTTGTTTTAGAAAAAAAAAAAACTTTAAACTCAATTTAAAGCAAAAATGGGATGACTGCTTAAACCAGTGGGTCTCATCTCCTGTCCTCAGGACCCACTAACAGGCCAGATTTTAAGTATCACCTTGGGGATATAGACTAGAATACTGCAATCACTGAGCAGAAAATAATATCATCTGTGATGTATTTCAGTTATCTTGCAAACCTGGCCTGTTAGTGGGTCCTGAGGACAGGAGTTGAGAACTGGCTTAAATCAAGGTGGGCCCAGATATCAATTGTTCTGGGTATCTGGTTTAGGAGATAGAAATGCAAGAGGTGTGGTGCACTCCATATGGTGTACAGCGGATGGCCCTCCATACAGAATCCTCAGGAAAATATTGCCTGCATGTCTCATCCTGCCATCTGGAGCAGGGATGAGCCGAACACCCCCCTGTTCGGTTCGCACCAGAACCTGCGAACAGACAGAATGTTCGTGTGAACTTTAGAACCCTATTAAATACAATGGACTCGAACGTTCGAAATCTAAAGTGCTAATTATAAAGGCTAATATGCAATTTATTGTCCTAAAAAGTGTTTGGAGACCCGGGTCCTGCCCCAGGGGACATGTATCAATGCAAAAAGAAGTTTTAAAAACGGCCGTTTTTTCGGGAGCAGTGATTTTAATAATGCTTAAAATAAAAAAATAAAAGTGAAATATTCCTTTAAATTTCGTACCTGGGGGGTGTGTATGATATGCATGTAAAGTGGCGCATGTTTCCCGTGCTTAGAACTGTCCCTGCATAAAATGTCATTTTTGAAGGAAAAAAAGTCATTTAAAACTCACTCGCGGCTATTAATGAATTGTCGGCTCCCTGCAATACATACAAAAGTCATTGATAAAAAAATAAAAAAAAGCGTGGGGGTCCCCCAGAATTCAATTACCAGGCCCTTCAGATCTGGTATAGATATTAAGGGGAACCCCGCTGCAAATGAAAAAAAAAATGCGTGCGGTTCCCCCAAATATCCATACCAGGCCCTTCAAATCTGGCATGGACTTTAAGGGGAACTCCACCCCAAATGTAAAAAAAAATTGCCTGGAGTCCCCCCAAAAATCCATACCAGACCCCTTATCCGAGCACGCAACCTGGCAGGCCGCAGGAAAAGAGGGGGGGACGAGAGAGCGCCCCCCCCTCCTGAACCGTACCAGGCCACATGCCCTCAATATGGGGAGGATGTCCCCATGTTGATGAGGACAAGGGCCTCATCCCCACAACCCTTGCCCGGTGGTTGTGGGGGTCTGCAGGCGGGGGGCTTATCAGAATCTGGAAGACCCCTTTAACAAAGGGGACCCCCAGATCCCGGCCCCCCCTATGTGAATTGGTAAGGGGTACATTGTACCCCTACCATTTCACGAAGAAAGTGTCAAAAAACAAAACAAAAAAACACACAAACACCTTGGAAAAGTCCTTCCTAGATCACCATGGTTGCCATTGTTTGTTCCAAAATAGCCCATTTGACAGCATCTGCCCCTCTTTTGTTTCAGATGAAGAAATCCCATCAGTCTTTCTTGTGCACTTGCTGCTGTTCCCTTCCCACATGTCTACAATTTAGTCATTACTGTAGAACATGATAGAGTGTAACAGGAGTCTGCTTTATGGCCTTGGTTGAGGAAATAAAACATTTTCACGTTTTCTTCCAGCAAGCTTGTTCTTATCTTGAAAATGTGACCCTTGTTACATCAATTCCTTCTCTTTCCTCAGGAACATTCTTCCCACGTGTGCCCTGTGTTTAAAGGTACTTCCTTTTTTTTTTCTCGGTATAAGCGCCGTTTTTTTTACGGAGAGGCTTTTGGGAATTAACCTTCTCTCTTTATCTGTGCACACAGAGCCAATGTATCAAAACAGTTCTCCTCCTGCGCTTTATATATATTTCTCCTCAACAAACGTAGCGATTTACTCCATTGTACATCAAGGTAAGCACAGCTAGAGAGAGAGCGGAAAGGTGCAGCTAGTTTATAATCTCTGCTAGGAATTCATACCAGATCAGAATGTCTGGTTTCTAAGCTGGAGCTACAAAACTTACCCAAATCAATCTTTTCTTGGCTATGCAGTACTATCATTTCTAATCAAAAGTTCATTTAGAATTGATTATCACAGCGGCTGGACAGACCCTGGTTTCTCAGGCAGCTGAAAGAAAGTCCATTTGCCACCAGTTCATCCTGCCCATTGATGTTGCTAGATCTAGACACCTGGGTTCTGGGCCAGCAGCACCATCATCATTTGTGGTATTAGGTTCAAGGTTTAAACAAGAACTAAACCCATTGAATTAAGGATTTCCCAAAACAGACTCATTCAAGGCATGTTGTGAATAATAACTGTCACGGCTGCTTGTGCTCTCAAGCGAATTGCCAAGCCATCAAATGGCTGTGTCATAACTGAAAATTATAACTACAGAATTACAGTATTGGTCTTTATGGGTGGCAAAGAAAAACTGAAAATGTTTTTTTTTTTTTTTTTACCTTAAAAATATATTATTATATTGTACAATGATATTTATTAAAAGAACATGAGGCATTCTCATGTAGACGCTAAAAAAAATGTTGTACATTAATTGTGGTTGAACATTACATATAGTTGACTATTAGGTGAGCAAATACCTCAAAGTGGTTTACATATATTTCAACTTATGTTTACACAAATTTTGTCACTGTGTACCATATCTGGTGGGAATGTCTTAAGCTACGGGGCTTCTGGGAATCAGGTTTTTGCCTTAATTAGGAGTGTTTCGGGGGTCCTGGTACCCCAGACTCTCAGAATTGCTTTACTAAACTAAGCCGTAGACAAAATTTTACACTCAACACAAAGATTGATCTTCTTTATGCTATTTGCCACTAAGCTTACCATAGCTCACTCGTGGAAACAACCTTCAGTTTCAATCTCTATGTTTAGACTCAAGGTGTCTTGGATAATGTTTAACGAACACCTTGCCAGCAAAGTTAATGATACTTCTAAATGTTTTGAAGGAGCTTGGAAGCCATGGGCAAGCTATGTTCCTATTGATATTTAGGGTTGGGTAATGTTCTCAGGGCTTTCCTCCCATTTAATGTGTCTTGTGATCCCTCCTCCAAGCTCGCCCTACTCTTTCTTCTTTTTCTGTTTCTTGTATGGCACCCCTGCATATTTGCAAATCGCAGTGTGTTTTGGCTGTAGGTTTGAGTGTATTTTTTCTTTTTACACTCCATGTATGGTGGCAGGGCCGATCCTAGGGTCACAGACGCCTGGGTGCAGAAATATTTCTGGCGCCCCCACGTGGGCGTGGTCATCTTACAAACCCCTCCCTTTACACATGTTTCTATGGCAACGACTCGAACACAGAGATGCTCCCCTAAGAAGTCGTCGTTACCCTAGGATCCTCCCATGATCCTTTAACAATAAAGAAAATACAGGAAGAGCATACACTAATGAGACCTGGAGGAGAGGCTCTCTGATGCACACAAAGAGGGCTTCTGTTAGAGAGTTTGTTAGGAAGAGTCCCCAGACATAGTACAAGAGACAGCAGACATATTACAGGTGACGGTCAGAGAGTGCAGACATGACACAAGAGACAGTCAGAGAGTGCAGACATATTACACGAGACGGTCAGAGCGTGCAGACATATTACAGGAGATGGTCAGAGACTGCAGACATATTACAGGTGACGGTCAGAGAGTGCAGACATATTACAAGTGACGGTCAGAGAGTGCAGACATGATACAAGAGACGGTCAGAGAGTGCAGACATATTACAGGAGACAATCAGAGAGTGCAGACATATTACAGGAGACGGTCAGAGAGTGCAGACATATTACAGGAGACAGTCAGAGAGTGCAGACATACTACAGGAGATGGTCAGAGACTGCAGACATACTACAGGAGATGGTCAGAGACTGCAGACATATTACAGGAGATGGTCAGAGACTGCAGAAATAATACAGGAGATGATCAGAGAGTGCAGAATATTACAAGAGACGGTCAGAGAGTGCAGACATATTACAGGAGACGGTCAGAGAGTGCAGACATATTACAGGAGACGGTCAGAGACTGCAGACATATTACAGGAGATGGTCAGAGACTGCGGATATAGTACAGGAGATGGTCAGAGACTGCATGGGGGAATCATGCAAGTTTCTTTCCTGCAATCTGTGGTTGCTGGAAAGAAATTTGTACTGTATATTACCAGCCTAACTGAAAGTGAAAGTTAGTGAATGTCTTGAAAGAACAGGAGGGGGGGGAGACAAATGGGCAGGGCCGCTGTTAGAAATCATGGGGCACTGTACAGCCTACCTGACGGGGCCCCCTTCAACCATGCCCTTGACCCCACCCCTGGCCCCGGCTTGAAGCGATTTACATATGTGTGCGGAGCCACCGCATGCATTTGCAATTTATAAGCATGAAGGAGTGGGGGCACTTTAAATTTATTTTAAATTGTATTTTATTACACAGAAAAACAAATCTTACACTGTATCTTTACATTTTTTTTTTCATTTTTTTTTTCACAAGAGATGAACAACATCCCATGTCCTGCCATGACATGTCCTCTTTATGGAGGGATCTGGGGTCTTTTAGACCCCATATCTCTCCTCTGGCCTCCAAAGTATAAGATCAAACCGAGATCAGTTTGATCAGATACTTGTTCAAGCCGGTAATGGTGTCATTAAATGAGCCCGAAACCGAAAGGGATAAAATCCTCATCACTTCCAGTTTCTGACATCACACGGTAGGCGGAATGACATCCATCCCTCTCACTGTGTCCCAGTAACCAGATGCTAATGGTCACATCTTAAAAACAGTAAAGGTGGTGGTGGTGGAACCCCCTTCCACTGCCTGTAAAAGTAATACAGGGGCTTCTTAGCCACTAGAATTACTTTTACTTTGTGCAGAATTCCTGGTGTTAAAAAATGATATCTTGATCATTGCTGTAGTGATGACCAAGATATCACCCTTCCAATCCAGCGACGTTACTGACACGTCGCTGGACGGGAAGCAGTTAAAATGAAGTGTAAATTAGCATTACACTGTTTCTCATTATCATCAGCATTACAATTATCACACAGGCAGCACTGTAAGCAGGTGCTCTATCATGTCTCTATGTCACATTACTTTTGGGTGCTGACTTTGTTATGGCTGTTGCATACAGTAAGTACAGCAATAAGTTAACAGCCATAACAAAGTCAGCACCCAAAAGCAATGTGACAGAGCCATGATAGAGCACCTGCTTACAGTGCTACTGCTACCTGTGTGATCATTGAAATGCTGATAACCTGCTGTGCTGTGAAATACATAATAGGACACAGTGAGTATTCTATCCTCTAATCCCCACTCACTGTGTTCAGTGCAGCCACGCTATCCTCCTGCTCTTCCTTGTCAGCCCTCAACTTCTTCACATCTTGTTAGGATTGCAGCCGGGAGCCGAACGGAGAATTGCAATATCACTCCGCCAGCCGGGACTAATAGAATAGTGGGGCAGCATGATGTTCATGCGCCCCGAAAATAAGAAAATAGTCCCTCCACTGCGCTCCCCTCCACACTCACTCACATTTCCAGGCTGGAAGCAGAAATCCTTCAGTCTCACAGAGGAATCTGCAGCTGCTGTTTTCATATTTCCCGCCCACACATCCTTTCTCCAGATACAGCTGTACGCCGGAGATAGTGTGGGCGGAGCGGGAAGTCACTGGAGGAGCAGAGGTGGGAGGAGCTGTATTCCTCACTGATCTCCCGTCAGTGAGGAGGGGGGGGAGGTGGTGTGTTCGCTGGGCTGTGTAAGTGTCACTGTCACAGACACTTTACAGAGCTGCAGCCACCAGTCGTCTCAGAATTTACAGACTGATTCTCCTGTCCTACGGACGGGAGAAATCAGTCTGTTTCTCCACGGTTACTGAGATAATGGAAGACTTGTCCCCCCCCTGCTGGTGGAGCCCTTCCTGAAGTCGCTCTCCTCCCTGCCAATGAGGATGCAGGGGGAGGGAGCAGATTGGGCGGCCGAGGCAAAGCGAGGCTCTAATATTATGCGCAGAGGGAGGGGGAGAAATCCGCCCCCTCTTACTCTCCGCCCAGGGCACCCACTCCGATCTCCTCTGACAGGAGGATGGATGGGGGACGGGCTTGGGCGGGATGAAATAGCAGCGGCGGTGAGTGGCCTCTGAATACCAGCAAGAAGGAGGAGGGAGGGGAGCACTCTGGCGCTTGAGCGCCCCCACCTCTGTGGCGCCTGGGTGAACTGCACCCCTCGCACCCTGTCTAGGATCGGCCCTGTATGGTGGTTTAGAGTGCGCCCCTCCCTTTTTTTGTCTTCCTTTACAGTTCCCCACAAGGGAGGATTTTGTCCCTTGGCTTGCAGAATGAATGGCCATAACTGAGGCTTTGGTATTACTTTATTACCTTTGTCTTCCTGATGAAGCGCAAATAAAAAAACATCTTGAAGCTAGCAAGCTGTATCTCTGTTATTGATATTAAAGCGGTAGTAAACTCATCACTCTTTCGTCCATGGACCGACACAGCTTCTCTATTGACAAAGTGGGTATTATCTATTAATTAGGAGTGACTAGGCAGAAAAACTTGTAAAAAGTGTTGCATCACACCTTCTACAGTACCGCCCAGGGGGCGGACCCTCTGGGTATACCCTCTCAGTCTGCATCTTCGCAGATCAGTTTTTTTCTGTCTAGCAAGGAGTAGGACATGGCTCCCTTCGGGCCCATTGGTCCGGGGAAACAAGATATATATATATATATTTTATTTTTTTTGCTACATTTGTTGTTTCCTGCGATCTTCGATCAACTGCCGACTGGGTGACAGGCTGGATCCTCGATCCTTGTAGTCTCCCCAGTTTCGGCCATCGAGCGTGTGCCGACCCTAGCTACGCGCTGGGTTTTCCACGACATGCCCGTCGCTCCACGGGTGGCCGGTGAGCTTACGCTCCAGGGCCTGCATCAGACCGCTCAGCTTCGGCTGACCTTACGGCCGAGTCGCAGCAGCCTGGCCGGTGAGCTTACGCTCCAAGGCTTGCATCGGACCGCTCAGCTTCGGCTGACCTTACGGCCGAGTCGCAGCAGCCTGTCCGGTGAGCGTCATGCTCCAGGGCATACATATGATCGTCCCTTCTGGGTCCAATCACAGCATGCCTGGCCAACAGTCACCTTCCGTGCGCGGACGATGATCTGTTTGGAATGTCTTCCAGCAGAATACATGCAGGATAGGTAAGTAAAACTCCCCTGCCTCGGCTGGGTGATTTAGCTGGACATTCCTGGAGAGATCAAGTAAGTGGTTGTGGCCCCTTTCTTCCCTCTCTCCCTGCCTTTCCCTCCTCCCTGGGCTTCTAGCTAAAGGTTGCTGGGTGCTGGGGGTCACCTAGGGGGTCCCACTGGAGCGGGGCTGGCTGTAACTAACATTTAAAAGAAATGTCATTTTTTCTTACCTGTGTTTGTGTCCTTCCTCCTCCATGCTGTCGGCGGCCATTTTGAGGTGGTCCATGCCAAGTTTGGCCTCTTGTGACTGCCCGGCAGCCATCTTCCTGTGGTTCGGCCACACCCACTGGCCCCTATCAGCTGATCGGCGGCCATGTTTGTCCACCCTGTATGCAGATATTGCCGTTCAGCGGCCATCTTTTTGTGGGCTATGGCTGCTTGACCTCTATCTTCTGTCGGCGGCCATTTTCTTAGAGCCCACATTATCTTCCATACAGACGTTTTTGGCAACCATTTTTCGAGAGCCTCCGGCCTCTAGGGTGCATTACACTGGCACGAAAATTCACACAGGAAGTGCTGATAAAAGAAGCAGACTGACACAGCAGCAGTGGGACAGCATCACAGGCGCAGCATAGCAGTACCTATCCAGGGTGGTGAGTCCTCTGGGTGACCCGGCCTCTCTGCAGCACAGGAGGGTGGCCTATTGATATCTTGCCTGGAGCCCTGTGAGTGTCAGCGTGTGGTCAGCATGGCATCTGAGCCAGATGTCTTCTCCCCTGAAACACCAGATTTAGCAGCTGGTGCCCCTGAGGTGTCTATGAACGCTATGACTGCAATCCTAGAGGCGTTTGCTGCCAGGGTGGAAGCAGCACACGGGAATACAGGGGGTAGTAAACGCCCCATCCCCTGCAAGCTTCTGGGGATAATTCTGGAGCAGAACCAGGTCCAGCTACGGCTCGGGGCCCAGATTCTGATGCATCAGAGACTGCAGACCGTGAC
The DNA here is from genome assembly GCA_029206835.1 of Rana muscosa. Lineage (NCBI taxonomy): Eukaryota > Metazoa > Chordata > Amphibia > Anura > Ranidae > Rana > Rana muscosa. Next base: position 266,930,187 of record CM055123.1, on the reverse strand, counting down.
CGGACAGTGAGAATGACTCAAAGTCCAGATCAGTACGCGAGACGGCTTTGGTATCTGACCTTATTACTGCAGTGCGGGATATGCTAAAATTGGAAAATACTGCAGAAGCAGCAGAGACTCCGGTCCACTTGGGTTTCATAGACCTGCCCGCACTGCTAAGGTGTTCCCTTGTGTGTCTTTTGATAAACTCTTATACAAGGAATGGGAGAACCCACTGAGGGTCTTTACAGCCCCAAAGAGGTTTGCGGTACGGTACCCCTTTTGAGGAGAGTTTTCTGAAGAAATGGACCTCTCCCCCCTATAGTGGACCCTCCGGTGTCCAGACTTAATAGAGCCACCACAATTCCTGTAGAAGGGGCTCCTGTTTTCAAGGACCCTGTGGATAAGAAGGCTGAAGCACTCGCTTGCTACCTATACTCAGTGGTAGGCTCGGCAGTACGCCCGGCATTGGCGGGGGCCCTAGTGTCTCACACACTTACTGAATGGGCAAGATTGCTACTCCAGGGGTTAAGGAGCGAGATGCTCCTCCTGATGAGATAACATTGGCCGACCTGTTGGTCCAGGGCCTTAGGTTTGTCTGCGAGTCAGACATGAATACTATTCCCCTGCTGTCTAAAACTTCGGTTTATGCAGTAGCAATACGCCGCCTGATCTGGCTAAAAGGCTGGTCTGCGGACCAGACTTCCAAGAAAGCCCTGTTGGATCTGCCTTTTAAGGGCGACAGACTTTTTGGGGCTTCTCTGGATGACATCATCAAGGATGCCACAGGAAGTAAAAGCACTTTGCTTCCCCAAATTAGCAAGGATAAGGGGCCACGCCAAGGGCAAGGGCCCTCCTTTACTGCACACAAGTGGTTTTTTCGTCCCCCTAGGGCGACAGGGAAAAGACCCCAGGCCGATAAAGCGCCTGCCCAAGGACAAAAGCGTCCCTGGTTCCGCATACCCAATAAGCCTGCGGACAAATTTGCGTCCGCATGAAGGTCCACCCCCACCCAGCTCTCGAGTGGGGAGACGTCTTCGCAAATTCGCGACTCAGTGGACAGCACTAATCTCCGACAGGTGGGTTTGCGAAGTAATCTCCTCAGGCTACAAGATAGAGTTTCTCTCTTGTCCACCGGACAGATTCAACACCTCCAATCTCCAGCTACTACCGACCCGTCGGGAGGCCCTGTATGGGGCGGTCCAGGGTCTACTGGAACGCGGGGTAGTTATTCCAGTTCCAGAACTGGAACAGGGTTTTTACTCAAATCTGTTCATTGTGCCGAAGAAGGAGGGGGTTCGTCCAAGCTTGGATCTCAGAGCCCTCAATTGCTTTGTGAAGGTACAAAGTTTTCGGATGGAGTCGGTTCGATCTGTAGTCACGGCTCTCCATCCGGGGGACTTTCTGGCCTCCTTGGACATCAAGGACGCATACCTGCATGTCCCCATATACTCCAGACACCAGAGGTTTCTGCGATTTGCTATCGGGAAGGACCACTACCAGTTTGTGGTCCTCCCGTTGGGCCTTGCCTCAGCACCCAGGACGTTCACCAAGGTGCTCGCTCCGATTCTGGCACTTCTAAGACAGCGGGGTATCGCTATCACAGGCTACTTATACGACCTTCTGCTGAAGGCCCCTTCAAGCTCAGAATTAGAGGTAAGCGTGTCCATTACCTGTCAGACTCTTCGAGACTGTGGTTGGATACTAAACACGCAAAAGTCAGTATTGGTGCCCACTCAACGCCTAGGGTACCTGGGGTTGATTCTGGATTCTTCAGAGGCAAAGGTATTCCTCCCTGTGGAGAAGTTACAGACCCTCCGGGCTGCAGTACGGCAGCTGACTTCCAGGAATTGGTCGTCACTCCGTTTTTTGCATGCGAGTGTTGGGCCTCAGTGTAGCCTCCTTCGAGGCGGTTCCATATGCTCAATACCACACTCGAGTGTTACAGAAGGAAGTTCTGTCCAGATGGAACAGATGTCCATCATCTCTGGATTATCAAATCCGAGTGAGCCACATAGTCAGGAGATCCCTGGTATGGTGGCTGACAGCACCGGCTCTAATGGCCGGGAAGTCATTTCTTCCGGTTTACTGGATAGTGATCACGACGGACGCCAGCCTTACAGGTTGGGGGGGAGTCTGGGGTGTTCAGTCGGCGCAAGGTCGCTGGACCCCAGAGGAAGCCCTCCTGCCGATCAATGTCCTGGTAATCCGGGCGATCAGGCTGTGCCTCTTCAAATGGTCTCAGAGGCTGCAAGGGCGTCCAGTCAGGATCCAGTCAGACAACGCCACAGCAGTGGCATATGTCAATCATCAAGGAGGAACAAGAAGCTCAGCTGCAACATCGGAGATCGCTCGCATCCTGAAGTGGGCAGAGAGGAGCGTACCGGCACTGTCGGCCGTGTACATTCCGGGTGTGGAAAACTGGCAGGCGGACTACCTGAGCCGCCAGATGCTGGACCAGGGAGAAGGGTCCTTACACCCGGAGGTGTTCCAACTCCTCTGCCAAAGATGGGGCACACCAGACGTAGATCTTCTGGCTTCCCGACTCAATCGGAAGGTATTGAGATTTGTGGCCCGGTCAAGAGACCCATGGGCAGACGCAACGGACGCGTTGGTAGCATCGTGGGGTCAGTATCGGCTAATCTATGCCTTCCCTCCCTTAAGGCTTCTTCCTCTTCTGCTCCGCAGAGTGGAGGCAGAGGGAATTCCAATGATCCTAATCGCTCCAGATTGGCCTCAGCGTCCTTGGTACGCCGATCTAGTACGTCTGGTAGCAGACGTCCCCTGGCGCCTACCACTACGGAAGGACCTGCTATCGCAAGGTCCCATATTCCATCCTGCTTTACAGTCATTGGTTTTAACGGCATGGCTGTTGAGAACCAGGTACTGAGAGACCGGGGCCTGTCAGACTCAGTAATCTCTACTATGAGAAGTGCTCGAAAACCGTCCTCTAGGAAGGTCTATCACCGCACTTGGAGGGCCTACATCTCCATGTGTGAGGAAATGAAATGGCATCCGCGTACCTATTTGGTTTCCAGAATCCTGCTGTTTTTACAGCATGGGGTGGACCAAGGGCTTGCCCTAAGTACGATTTAAGGGACAGATATCTGCCCTGGCTGTCTTTTTTTTCAGCGACCCCTGGCGACTCACTCTCTCGTGAGTACATTTGTGCAGGGGGTCCGACATGTGGCCCCTCCGGTCCGTCCCCCGTTACCTCCGTGGGACTTGAACCTGGTCCTCTCGGTGCTTCAGAAGGCACCGTTTGAGAATATTAGAGATATTCCCCTGTTGACACTTTCTCAGAAAGTGGTCTTTTTGGTGGCTGTTACGTCAGTTAGACGAGTCTCTGAGCTGGCAGCCTTGTCCTGCAAGGCTCCCTATTTGATTTTCCACAAGGATAAGGTGGTGCTGCGGCCGCAGCCTTCCTTTCTTCCGAAAGTCGTTTCGGCTTTTCATCTCAACGAAGACATTGTACTTCCATCCTTGTGTCCTCAGCCGTCGAATCCTAAGGAGTCGGCGTTGCATTCCTTGGACGTTGTCCGAGCTTTGAGAGTATACCTATCTGCTACTTCCCTATTCCGGAAGTCAGACTCACTGTTTGTTTCGGTGGCTGGTCCCAAGAAGGGCCAAGCAGTCTCATCGGCCACCATCTCTAGGTGGATCCGACAGATAGTAATCCAGGCTTACGCCTTAAAGGGTCAGGCGCCCCCTTTTCCTGTCACGGCGCATTCGACCAGGGCAATAGGTGCCTCTTGGGCTTTCCGACATCAAGCGTCTGTTTCCCAATTATGTAAAGCGGCGACTTGGTCGTCCGCACACACTTTCACAAAATTCTACAAAATTGATGTAGGTGCATCTTCGGATGCCTCTTTTGGCCGCAAGGTTTTGCAAGCGGCTGTTTAGAGTTGCAACTCCTCCATTGGAGGAGTGCTGTTTTGTGTTTGGGGTGAAGTTTATTTTTATGCTGTTACCACCCCTCGTTTTTTCTCTGACACTGCTTTGGGACGTCCCACTTTGTCAATAGAGAAGCTGTGTCGGTCCATGGACGAAAGAGTAAATAGGATTTTTTACTCACCGTAAAATCCTTTTCTCTGAGTCCATGGACCGACACAGCACCCACCCCTCCTTTTAAGTTTGTACTGCTTTTTGACGAACTGATCTGCGAAGATGCAGACTGAGAGGGTATACCCAGAGGGTCCGCCCCCTGGGCGGTACTGTAGAAGGTGTGATGCAACACTTTTTACAAGTTTTTCTGCCTAGTCACTCCTAATTAACGGATAATACCCACTTTGTCAATAGAGAAGTTGTGTCGGTCCATGGACTCAGAGAAAAGGATTTTACGGAGAGTAAAAAATCCTATTTTTTCTAACTTGTATCTACAGGTAAGTCTATAAATGAGGCTTACCTGTAGGTACAGTGAATATCTTCTAAACTTGCGGTGTTTAGGAGATATTCACACTGAATGCAGCCGGTGACGTCACTGGCACATGCGCTCTGAAGTTCTGGCATACCATGCTGGACCTTCATAGCTTTGGGCTGGAGCAGAAGGCCTCATCCACTCATGCAACCGGAGCCCATGAACCATGAAGGAAGACCAGGGGAAGATGGAATCCCTTTTGAGCGGTGACAGTGCACCGGTGGAGGACTTTGTTCTAAGGTACAGTATCTCACAAAAGTGAGTACACCCCTCACATTTTTGTAAATTTTTTATAATATCTTTTCATGTGACAACGCAAGAAATGACACTTTGCTACAATGTAGTAGTGAGTGTACAGAGTTTGCATAACAGTGAAAATTTGCTGTCCCCTCAAAATAACTCAACACAGACATTAATGTCTAAACCGCTGGCAACAAAGGTGAAGTACACCCCTAAGTGAAAATGTCCAAATTGGGCCCAATTGGCCATTTTCCCTTCCCGGTTGTCATGTGACTTGTTAGTGTAACAAGGTTTTAGGTGTGAATGGGGAGCAGGTGTGTTCAATTTGGTGTTATCGCTCTCACTCTCTTGCTGGTCACTGGAAGTTCAACATGGCACCTCATGGGAAAGAACTCTCTGAGGATCTGAAAAAATAGTTGTTGCTCTACATAAAGATGGCATAGGCTATAAGAAGATTGCCAATTCCCTGAAACTGAGCTGCAGCATGGTGGCCAGGACCATACATGGGTTTAACGCAGTGGTTCTCAACCTTTTAGTGCCGTGACCCCTAGATAAAATTTCCAAAGTTGTGGGGACCCCTAACAGTAAAATTATTTTCGTAGCGTGGGTTGTCAGCACCCAAGGCAAGACAAGTAAATCTACTGCACCCTGAGTCCCCTCCACTCGTACAGTATTAAAACCTCATATGGTACATTTTAGGATGTACCACTCTTTCTCTTTGTTCTCCTTTCTTTCCCTTTTATCTATCTCTATCCTAATTTCTTGTTTCCCCCCCCCCCCCCCCATCCCTCTCTCTAGCCGTCTTTCTTGTTTTTTCTCTTATTCTTTCTCTCCCTTTTTCTTTCTTCCTCCCCCTCTTTTCTTTCTCGTACATCACGGGACACAGAGCGACATAGTCATTACTAATGGGTTATATAGTTACCGTCAGGTGCTGGCACTGGCAACTTCCAAAACCGGAAGTACCCTCCCCTATATAAGCCCCTCCCATCCGGGAGCACCTCAGTTTTTTGCCAGTGTCTAAGGTGTTGGCCAAGAAGAAACATGTGTTTTTCACTGAGCTTGCGTACAGGTTCTTTTGGGCCTCAGTAAGCTATTCCGGATCCGACCAAAAAAGCTTCATAGCTAAACGGTCGGTACCCGGGCCTTGCAGAGAAGAGCAAGGTTCTGCCTGTAATGCTTCTCTTAGGAGAGCTGGACCCTGGGATCCAGAGCTCTGGTCATACCCACGACCAAGATGTTTTCTGTGCAGGGTGCTATACAGGTCCAGGGGAGTGGAATCCTTGGGAACCCGGTCCCTGAAGGTTTGATTACAATGCCTGCCGTGATAGGTGAAGTTTGGGCTTTTGTGGACCAAACAAAGTCCTGCGGCGGGGAACAGGTAAGTGGGGGCCCCCAGGAACTTGGTTCTATTGGGGGACCCCCAAGCCTAATTTGTCTTTCTGTCTGTTACCTAACGGTATTCCCGCTAATATCTGTGCATGCCTGTAACTACTAAAAAAAAATGTAATAATTTTTAATGGTGGTCAAGAAAAAAAAAAAAAAAAAAAAAGAATGTTTTTTTATATATGTTTAGTATATTAAACTGCGGTACCTGTGTTTGTCCACTAGAGGCCGCTGTGGAATGTTTTTCTTGTCATATGGACTAGTTTCTTCTCAGAGAGCAAAGTCCAGGCAGCTGGTGAGTTCTCCTACAGGAAACTGTTTCCTCTGCCATGTTGCAGTGTTCGTCTATCCCCCGGCCTGCGGCAAAGGGGGCCCTGGCTCCTGTCCCTGGTTTCCATGTTTAAAAATTAGCGCCGAGGCGCACGTGCACGCGCCTCTATATATAGAGGTGGCCGGAAAAAGGGGCGGGGCCTGGGGGATGACGCTCTGTGCGCGCCGCAGCGCTTCTGCGCATGTGCGGGCGTCCCAGCAGGTTTTTAAAAAGCCACATTATTGCAGTAAGCTGGCTATGAAGTACAGAGACAGAGCTGGCAACATTTAAAGGCATACAGCAAGCGGTTGATACAGGCATCCCCTAGAAAGGCACATTAGTAGACACCAACTGTTTATTATAGCAGCATTTATGCTAGACTATTATCAGTAACTGGTGTATTTTCGGCTGGAATACCTCAGCTTTGTGGCTTAGGAATATGCCGTCTAAAAACTCCGGGACTAGAAATTCCAGGAGGAATAGGGGGTCTCCATCGGGCTCTGAGTATCTTGGGCATGCTTTGGCTGCACCAGTCTCCCCTGAAGAATCAGAGGTTAGTGACCGTAGGGCACCCCCAGGAGTACCTGGTACTGTGGCTGTCCCCAGTTCACCTGCTCCTGTGTATGTAACAGAGGAGGTTTTTTCCTCAGCTCTGGGAGGGCTGGAAGAGAGATTGTCAGCACTAATTGCTGCTTCCCTGTCACAGGAGAAAAGCGCTCGAGCTCCGTCTCCTCCCTCAGAGTGCCTGTTAACAGAGCAACAGTCCCATACAGAGAACGACCTACCTGAGGGGGATCAGGATAAGGTTGATTCAGTTGTAGAGGAATCAACAGTGGAGGAGCCGTTCTCAGCATCACATGCTGAGAGGTTATGGGTGCAGTCCCTGACTAATATGGTCCGATCAGCATTTAAAATGCCACTTGCGGAGCCATCCTCCTCTTCTGTCTCCTCGTTGGGGTCGCTAAAAGCTCCCCAGACTGTTTGTTCTTTTCCGATCCATCCTTTACTGGAGGGGCTCATTTACCAGGATTGGGAGCATCCTGACAAAATATTTACTCCCCCCAAGAGATTTCCGGTGGTCTATCCTATGGAGGATAAGTTCGTCAGAAAATGGAAGGTCCCTACAGTGGACGCAACCATCTCTTGTGTGAATAAATCACTGACATGTCCGGTGGAAAATGTCCAAATGTTCAAGGACCCAATAGATAAAAAATTGGAGTCCTTATTGAAATCTGTTTTTTCTACAGCAGGATTGGTGACACAACCAGCAGTGGCAGCTATAGGGGTCTGCCAAGCAGTGAAGGATCAGTTGAAACAGGTCTTAAGGGACGTGCCAGATCAGCAGGCTCTTGCTCTAGCTGATCTACCTAGAGCCTTATGCTTTGCGGTGGACGCTATAAAGGATTCAATCCATCAGGCCTCCCGCCTTACGCTGTCTGTAGTACATATGCGCAGGCTTCTATGGCTCAAAAACTGGTCTGCTGAAGCTCCCTGTAAAAAATTGCTGGTCAGCTTCCCATTTCATGGGGAGCGCTTATTCGGGGAAGACCTGGACAAGTATATCCAGAGAATTTCCAGCGGTAAAAGTACACTCTTGCCGGTCAAAAATAGAGTTAGAGGTCCCTCTTTTAAGAGGCCGGCTTCTCCAGTCCCTAGGACATCGGCTGTGAAACAGTTCCGACGGCCTCCCCGGTCAAATCCCGGAGGTAAAAATCAGGGACAGTTGCAGGGTAACAAGAAGCCCTGGAGCAGGAGAGGTACAAAACCTCCCCCAAAGTCAAATGCATGAAGGGTTGCCCCCACCCAATCGGGTGGGGGGAAGACTTCAGTTGTTCACAGAAACCTGGCGGGACACGATCCGAGACAGATGGGTGCTCTCCGCAGTAAATCTGGGATACAAATTGGAGTTAAAAAACTCCCCTCCTTCCCGCTTTATAAGGTCGAACGTGCCAAGGGATCCCCAGAAGAGAGGATCCCTCCTGTTGGCACTGGAACAATTATTGCTTCAAGCAGTAATTATAGAGGTCCCCCTGGAAGAATGGGGGTTCGGGTTTTTCTCAAACCTCTTTACAGTTCCGAAGCCAAACGGGGACGTGAGGCCCATATTAAATCTAAAAGGGCTAAACAAATTCCTACATATCAGGACTTTCCGGATGGAGTCGATCCGATCGGTAGCCACTGCCCTACAAGGGGAGGAATGGTTAGCCTCGATCGACATCAAAGATGCGTATTTGCACATCCCCATCTTTCCAGCCCACCAAAAATTTCTACGCTTTGCGATAGAAGGGCGCCATTTTCAGTTCAGAGCCTTACCCTTCGGTCTGGCCACAGCACCAAGAGTGTTCACAAAAATTCTGGCCCCATTATTGGCCAATCTAAGAACACGAGGTGTAACGATAATGGCATATCTAGACGACTTGTTGCTGATAGACCACTCAGTGGAAAAACTAGAAGTGGTTGTTCACGAGACAATCAAGTATCTGGAATATCACGGTTGGATTATCAACCGAGACAAGTCAGCCCTAAAACCAGTCAAAAGTCTGGAATACTTGGGGCTAAGGCTGGATTCAGACCAGAGAAAAATTTTCTTGCCTCGAGAAAAGGGGTCGTCTTTGAGAGATTTGATCCACTTAGTGGGTTCAAAAAGACAGCCATCCATACGCCTGTGCATGAGGCTGCTGGGAAAAATGGTGGCATCATTCGAAGCAGTACCCTACGGTCAATTCCATTCAAGGAAGTTGCAAAGGGCCATACTGTCAGCCTGGAACAAAAAAGTTCAGGCTCTGGACGTACCAATGTCCTTGTCCCCTTCCGTTCGCAGAAGCCTCCGTTGGTGGTTGGTTCCCCGGAATCTGGAAAGAGGGAAATCCTTCAGTCCGATTTCTTGGAAGGTGGTCACTACAGATGCCAGCCTTTTAGGCTGGGGAGCAGTACTGGAGCAATGGTCTCTCCAGGGCAGATGGTCGGATGCGGAAAAGGCCCTGCCCATCAATCTCTTAGAGATACGAGCAGCCCGGTATGCCCTAGTAGCATGGACATCCAAACTCCAAGGGTCCCCTGTCAGAGTTCAGTCAGACAATGCCACAGCAGTGGCATATATCAATCGTCAGGGGGGCACCAGGAGTCGTGCAGCCCAAAGGGAAGTAAATTACATCCTGAGATGGGCAGAAAGATATGTCCCAGCCATATCTGCGGTATTCATTCCAGGGGTGGAGAATTGGAAGGCGGACTTTCTAAGTCGCCAACAATTATGCCCAGGGGAATGGTCCCTTCATCCCGAGGTTTTCCGGACAATATGTCAGCGGTGGGGAACACCGGATGTAGATCTGCTAGCATCCAGGTTCAACACGAAAGTGGACAGGTTTGTCTCTTGGACAAGGGATCCCCTAGCGTGCGGCTCGGATGCCCTAGTGTTCCCTTGGGATCAGTTCAAGCTGATATATGCATTCCCACCGCCACAATTGTTACCTCGATTACTCCGCAGAATCAGGGTAGAAAAGAAACCAGTGATTCTGGTGGCTCCAGCGTGGCCCCGAAGAGCATGGTACGCGGAGATTGTAAAAATGTCTGTGGGGAGTCCTTGGACCCTCCCACATCGTCCGGACCTGCTTTCGCAGGGACCGATATACCACCCTTCCTTACCAGCCCTAGGTTTGACGGCCTGGCTATTGAAGCCCACATTCTAAAAAGGAGAGGGCTCTCTAATGCTGTGGTGTCTACCATGATCAATGCCAGGAAACCGGTATCCAGGCAGATCTACTATAGAATCTGGAAGGCGTACATCGCCTGGTGTGAGGCCAGGAAATGGCATCCACGTAAATACGTAATAGGTAGAATTCTGGACTTCCTACAATGGGCTGTAGATAGGAAGCTTGCCTTGAGTACTATCAAAGGTCAGATTTCGGCCTTGTCAATATTTTTTCAAAGGCCCTTGGCTTCGCATTCACTAGTCAAAGCCTTTATACAAGGAGTGATGCGTATTAGTCCTCCGGTTAATATTCCCATATGTCCATGGGATCCAAACTTGGTTCTGTCGGTTCTACAGAAACAACCATTTGAACCATTACAGCATATTTCCTTAGTGCTTCTCACCAGGAAATTGATTTTTCTAGTAGCCATTTGTTCGGCTAAAAGAGTATCGGAATTAGCAGCTATGTCCTGTAAGGAGCCATATCTGGTTATCCATAAGGACAGAGTAGTGTTACGTCCTCATCCAGCCTTTCTTCCTAAGGTGGTATCGAGTTTTCATTTGAACCAGGATGTGGTTCTTCCTTCTTTTTTCCCCAAGCCTACTTCGGTAGAGGAAAAGTTATTGCATTCTTTGGATGTAGTAAGAGCAGTTAAAGCTTATCTAAAAGCCACTGCTCAGATTCGCAGAACGGATACTTTATTTATTCTGCCGGAAGGCCCCAGAAAGGGTCAGGCAGCGTCAAAATCTACTTTAGCCAAGTGGATTCGACAGGTCATAATACAAGCCTATAGCTTGAGAAGTAGACCGCCTCCGTTCAAAGTTAGGGCACACTCCACGAGAGCAGTTGGAACTTCATGGGCAGTGCATCACCAGGCCTCCCTGGCTCAAGTCTGTAAGGCCGCAACATGGTCTTCAGTACACACGTTTACTAGGTTCTACCAGGTGGACGTTAGAAGTCAGGAGGATGTCGCCTTTGGGCGCAGTGTGTTGCAGGCCGCAAAAGATCCTCATGTCTGATAGCGCTCAGCTTATATATGGTGTATCCCCCCCCTCATTTGGCATTGCTTTAGGACATCCCATTAGTAATGACTATGTCGCTCTGTGTCCCGTGATGTACGAGAAAGAAAATAGGATTTTTATAACAGCTTACCTGTAAAATCCTTTTCTTGGAGTACATCACGGGACACAGAGCTCCCACCCCTCTTTGGGGACACTTATTGCTTTGCTACAAAACTGAGGTGCTCCCGGATGGGAGGGGCTTATATAGGGGAGGGTACTTCCGGTTTTGGAAGTTGCCAGTGCCAGCACCTGACGGTAACTATATAACCCATTAGTAATGACTATGTCGCTCTGTGTCCCGTGATGTACTCCAAGAAAAGGATTTTACAGGTAAGCTGTTATAAAAATCCTATTTTCCTCTCCCTTCCATGTATTCTCTATTTTTATTCCTCCTCTTACTCCTTGGTGGTGGGGGAATGGGATGAGTGGCAATGCTGGGGGGAGGTCTGATCAGCCAACTTAGGTGCTCTTGATCAAGATCATCTGCTGATCTGAGAACTGTAGTGGGGACTTTTAATGGCAACTATAATCACAGGTAGTGTTACCCACTGTGTCTCCAGCTCTGTGATGTCTCGTAGCAGTGACACCTATGCTGAAATCAGGAGATAGGGTCTCCTCCAGCCCCTCCCACCTCACAATCCTCACCAGTCAGTGGACCTCTAGTCTCTGCCCCCCCAGCCATGCCGTGAACTGAATGGGCAGCTGCGAAGAGGCTGAGTGGGTTGCTGTGGGCTCCAGGAACAGCCCAGCTAGGTGGCCACAGGCTCCAGAGACAGCCCTGCTGGGCAGCCGCAAAAAGCCTGGGAGAGCGGTGCAGGCTTTAGGAACGGCCCAAGAGGGGGACCCGACCCCAGGTTGAGAACCACTGGTTTAACGGGACAGGTTCCACTCGGAACAGGCCTCGCCATGGTCGACCAAAAAAGGTGAGTGCACAGCAGGACACAAGGTAGTTGACCGCATCAGCAAGATCTCTCCCCGGTAAAGATTTCAAAGCAGATTGAGCTTCTTCAAAAGAACTTAAACAGCACATCTTGAAACCCCAAAGAAATTAACAATGTTGAGGACCGTAGACGTAGTGATCTGCGAAGGAAACTTAATACAGCAGATAATTCCCTTTGATTGTCGGAAGATGTCCAGCAGTGCCTTCAGCACAGAACTGGTGGAAACCAGTGGGACCTAGGTACACCCATCTACTGTCAGGGGAATTCTAGCCGTAAGTGGTGTTCATGGAAAAATGGCAGTTAAAGAGCCATACCTCCAATGTGGAAACAAGGCTAAGTGACAACTATTCACAGAAATCCTAGGAACTGGGGTGCAGAAAAATGGCAGCAGGTGCTCTGGACTGATGAGTCAAAAGTAATGATTTGGCCCCCACAGAGCCCTCTCAACATTATCAAGTCTGTCTGGGATTACATGAAGACAGAAGTATTTGAGGCAGCCTACATCCACAGGAGATCTGTGGTTAGTTCTCCAAGATGTTTTGAACAACCTACCTGCTGAGTTCCTTCAAAAACTATGCAAGTGTACCTAGAATAATTGATGCTGTTTTGAAGGCAAAAGGTGGTCACACCAAATATTGATTTGATTTGGATTTCTCTTCTGTTCATTTACTTCTGTTTTGTTAATTGATAAACATAAACTATTACCACTTCTGTTTCTGAAAGCATTCTTAACCACTTGCTTACTGGGTACTTAAACCCCCTTCTTGCCCAGGCCAATTTTCAGCTTTCATCGCTGTCGCACTTTGAATGACAATTGCACGGGCATGCTACACTGTACCCATATGACATTTTTATAATTTTTTTTTCACACAAATAGAGCTTTCTTTTGGTGGTATTTAAACACCACTGGGGTTTTTATTTTTTGCTAAACAAACAAAAAAGTCTGAAAACTTTTTTTTTTTTTTTTTTTTACATTGTCATAGTCTGTTATAAATGTAGCGGGTATGTACTTTCCTGGGTGTAAATTTAACTGGCAGAGACACCAGTGATGTGTAATTCCCTGCAGCCCAGCAGGTGGCGCTGTCGCCATGGGCTGGGGGTTGAGCCATTGCTGTGTGCCGGGCCTCCTTTTTGTCCTCTCTCGGCAGTGGTATGGTGGGGCGGGGAACCCGCCGTGCTTGCTGGGAGAGGGTATAAAGGGGCCGGCTATCTTTGTCACGGGGTTGAGTCCCAGGCACCTCAGCCTGTGGGCGGTGGTTTGTGTCGGTCCTCTAGGTGGCCTAGGCCTAGAGGACAGCCGGAGGTCGTGTTCCATCTCAGGCACCTTTAGCCTGGGGTGAGGTACTCGAGAGGAGGTCTGGAGCTCAGTGCCCAACACTCAGTTCCGCGAGGGAAGAAGGTCCTAGGGAACCCAGGGATTGGGAACCCGAATCCGGAAGGCGTAATGGACCGGGAGAGATTCTCACTTGAAGACCGGGTACAGCAGATTGCCAGTGACAGGTGAGCCTCCCACCGGAGACCGCCTGGAAGGAAATTCCCCCTCGCTCGGAGACCGCAACCCACTTTCAGGAAGGAAAGTGGAGAGTTCATTGTGTCTGGGCCTACTCGCATCCACACCTCCTTGTTTGTTCTGTTCTTTAAGGGAGTCTAACTGATTGTGCTGTTCACTCGAGAAGAATAAAGGAGTGTTGGACTTTAATGGTGTGAGGCTTTTTCCTGACAGACATTGTTCAAGGTAATCTCACGTGGAGGCTCTAGGTGCACAGCACTGACCCGAAGGTAAAATAAGAACTTTGCTCACACCGCACTGACACCTGTGGTGAAGGTCAGGTGTGGTGTCCCCGCTCCCTCCCCTCTAAGGTACCCCTAGACAAGAGACAGACGAGCTGAAGTGAAGAGGGGAGTGAGGAGGGTGCTACATAAAATTTTGCAAACAGGTAATTTTTCTCCTTCATTGATGTGCACTAATAGGCTGCACTGATGGGCACTGTTGGGCGGCACTGTTGGGCGGCACTGTTGGGCGGCACTGATGGGTGTCAAAGATGATGAGGCACTGATGGACAGCAATAATGGGCACTGATAGGTGGCACTGGTGGGCACTGTTTAGCAGCAGTGGCTCTCCGTGTGCAGGACCGATGTCCCGTTTACACAAGACGGTAATCTACTTTTTTTTTCTCCTCACGCTGTCCGCGCAAGGAAAAAAATGCAGATTACCGGCTTCTGTTTACATCATGTAGTCAGCTGTCATTGGCTGACAGCTGATCACGTGGTAAGGGGCTGGGCCCCCTACTCCAATCTGTGAATCTCATGGGACTGTATGCAGAATAATTATAAATAATGACCTCCGAGACAAAAATGGGTTAAACTTGGCCGCAGGCCTTTATTACTGGTATTTATTATTTTTTTTTTTTAATCATATTTATTTAACCAATAACCATTACTAGATATCAAAATACAATACATCACTTCTTTACTTAAACCACCATACTTTCATCAACCCAGCCACTACGACTCAGGTTGGAATTAACGTCTACTAACCCCTCTCGTTAGCAAAGGAAAACCAAGAGGGGGTACCACGTAATAATATAAGGCCGCGACAAGGGAGGGGGGGCGGGGAGTTCAAAGGTAAGGGGTTGCCTGATCCTCAGGTCACAGGCTGCTTGCTGCTCTGCCTTAAATACCTCTCCCAAACTTCCAGAATTTTCTTACTTGCCATGTGACCTAAGCTATGCCCTGCTATTGGTCCCTAGCTTCCCTCACCTTTAACATTATACCTAATTATCTGCCAGGTGTGAGAGGGGGGACTAGAAACTTCCCCTCTGCCACATTCCCATGAGCTCGGGGAGCTTAAAACAGCTCCCTTCACTTACATGGGACTGTATGCAGAATAATTATAAATAATGACCTCCGAGACAAAAATGGGTTAAACTTGGCCGCAGGCCTTTATTACTGGTATTTATTATTTATTTATTTTTTTCATATTTATTTAACCAATAACCATTACTAGATATCAAAATACAATACATCACTTCTTTACTTAAACCACCATACTTTCATCAACCCAGCCACTACGACTCAGGTTGGAATTAACGTCTACTAACCCCACTAGCCGGACTTGTTTTTTCAACCTTTAAAGAACAAGGCCGGCCCAACCACCCCGCCTCGCGGCCAACTCCACCATAGACTGAAGATCATTATTGAAAATGTCAAGCCCAACGTCTGAAAGATGCACCCCGTCTGGTCTGAATAGGCCAACTGACCCCCCTTCTAAGTCTAGGTGACGGAAGGACAGACCCCCAATGGTGGGTAAGAACTTCGCTAGGGCCCTATTCACTCTCTTTCTAACCTTTTCAAGCGGGGAGTTCAACCATACCAATCTCTGAGCAATCTCTGAAAAAATCAAACATACTCCGGGGAAGGACAGCCTGAACTGAAGCAGATCCCATTTTATTTGAAAATCTAAATCAAGGGACTTAGTATGCCCTATATCGTGCCCCCCAAGGTGGATGATCAAAACATCAGGAACTGGCAGGGTTTGAAACAGAAAACTTAACTCTTCAAACAAATTATTCCATACCATACCCCTCCTGCCATGCCAACAAATGTTCACCAATGTGGGATCAAAATTCAAGCTTCCGGTATAGACTCTTCGCAAAGCTCTCCTTTCGGCCCAGAATATAAACGAATGACCTAAGATCCAGACGGATAACGCCTGACCTGTAGATTTAAAAAAGACAGTGAGGACGTATGTACAATTTGTAAGCATCAGACTGCCATCTACCGATGCGCTTAATACTAACCACATCTAACCCCAGCCTGGCGGCCTCCGTAGCAGCCCCTATCCGAAAGGAGTGGGATGAGAGTGGCAACTTGCCCATGTTTAGTGAGACCAAGCATTTGTGCAGAACCGAGTTAAACTGATAAACGGACAAAGGAAGGCCACTCTCATGAATAAATAATGACCCGTTTTCTGAACCTCTGACCCGTAGAAACTGCCCCACTAGGCTAACAGGGCAGATGGGAGAGTTAGGAAATGACTGCAACGTCAACCAAACACCCTTGCCAAACTGGTCCGTCTTTGATCGTGGGATAAAAAGGTTAAGCTTCGAACCGTCTAAA
The DNA here is from genome assembly GCA_029206835.1 of Rana muscosa. Lineage (NCBI taxonomy): Eukaryota > Metazoa > Chordata > Amphibia > Anura > Ranidae > Rana > Rana muscosa. Next base: position 266,914,048 of record CM055123.1, on the reverse strand, counting down.
GAAACATGCGTTAAACGAAGGCCTGACTCGGACTTCTTATTAGGAGCCACTATTTCTGAAATCCTAAACGCTCCGAAAAATAATAGAGAAAAAACCGCCCGAAAAAGGGCAGCCTCATAGCGTGAAAAACATACCAAATCAACGGCTGAATACAGCTTGGCAAGGATACCCGGCGTCACCGCCATTCTATTGTCAGGATGAGATGAACCTTTTTTATAACCCTTTAGAGCCCGTTGTACAGAGAAGAAAGAAGAACATGGGGGGTGATGGTTTAGCTTCCCAAAAAAAAAAAATAATTCCTGCCAAAGTTTTATTAACCTGGGACCATGACACCTCTCTAGCCAGTAACCCGTTCAAAAAGGACAAAACCAGCTGTTCAGAAAAAGCTGACTGCTGCTCACCCAGGGAACCTAGATGAGACAACCACACCCGCCAGGCTGAGGAGTACGCTGCCAGAGTAGCAGGAGAGATGGATTTCAGAATGTTCGTACGAACCAAGTCTAAATTAGCTCCCATAGGTGGGCCGGACACGGGATCCCTGTCTCGTCTGCGGCTGGGAAAAGCACCTTGAATCTCTCCATCTGCAAACGTGAGAGAGAGTCTGCGATGTCATTCAACTTACCTGGTAGGTAACGAGCCTTGATCCACACATTTAAGCTCAAGCATTTAAATACAAGGTAGCGAATGAGGGAGATGACAGGAGGTGATTTGGACGATAAGCAGTTTACCGCAAAAAGCACCCCTTTATTGTCAGTACTGAAGAGAAGCCTTTTATTAGCAAAATACTCACCCCAGATCTCTTAGGCCACCAAGATGGGGAACAGCTCTAAGATCACGATGTTCTTCAGGTGACCTTTTTGTCGCCAACAAGGGTGCCATAACGAAGCGCACCAGTGGGTTCTCCACAAGGCTGAAAACCCCACCGAGCCCGCTGCGTCCGTGAACAAACAAAAATCTTGGTCAGTTACAAATTCTGATTGAAAAATTGCTCTACCGTTAAACTTCTCCAAGAATTGCGACCATACCAACAGGTCCTCCCTAATTTCCGAAGAGATTCTAATATGGGAGGAAGGGGATTTGAATCCAGAAATGGCTAAATAGAGCCTCCGAGAGAATATTCTCCCGACAGGCAGGATTCTGGATGCAAATGCCAGCAGGCCGAGCAATTTTTGAACCTCCTTCAAAATGGACTTACGTCGTCTAATCATTGTGTAAAGGATACCTTGTAGTTGAATAATTTTAGCCGCCGGTAGTTCAAACTCCATTGCTTCGGTATCAATAGTGATCCCTAAAAAGACTAAACGTGTTGTAGGAGCCAGGGTTTTTTCTTGTGCCAAAGGGATATTAAAGGATCCACAAATCACAAGAAAAGAATTTAGGGCGTTTGAACAATCGGCTACAGAACTACCCAAAAAAAGGAAATCGTCTAGATAGTGCAACAGAAAGGATGAGCCAGAGTGCTCCCGTACCACCCTATCCCGAAAAGTGGCAAAGGTCTCAAGTAATTGCAGGAGACCGAGCAACCCATGGGGAGAAAACGATCAAAGAAAAACAATTATCAAAAACGAAACCTAATGAGTTAAAAGATACAGGATTAATGGGTAATAAACGAAAAGCAGATTGGACATCAGCTTTAGCAAGAAAGGCTCCTTGCCCTAACAAGCGAATCTTCACTAACGCATCCTCAAACGTAGAATAATGTACGGATGCCATCTCAGTACTAATCTGATCATTCAAAGAATCCCCCTTAGGAGCTGACAGATGGTGGATTAACCTGAATGACCCATGCTCTTTCTTTGAAACAAGCCCAAGGGGGGAAATTCTAAAGTTTAGAAAAGGAGGGTGCAAAAAAGGGCCCGAGATCCTACCAGCCTGAAGCTCCTTACAAATTTTTTCTCTAACCACTTCAGGGAACTCTAAAGCTGATTTTAAATTTTTTCCTACCACACAACCTTGACCCTTAAAGGGAGGGAGCATGAAACCCTCCTTGAACCCTTCAAAGAGAAGGGCCATCCGCCTGTCTGTGTAGACTTGCAGCCACGGGAACATGTTTAGCAACTTCACCGGCGACTGGGCCTTTTGAAAAGGGTTCTCTAAGCTGTGGCTGGTTTGCCACGGCCATTTTTTTAAAGCATTTGGTAACAGGATGCGCTCCTGCGCAAAACGCACATTCATGTCTATACCTGCAGGAGCCTGGGAATTTGCACTGAGAGTCATTGAATGAGAAACAAATTCCCCTCCTGTATGCACTGACTGGTGCTGCGACCTGCAGCTGTGGTTTGGGATTGAGCGCTCTCTGGGGCAGAAAAAGATTTAGCCATAAGCCAATATCCTTTGAGCCCCATGTCAAACTTGGATGCACCGACAACTTCTGTCGGAATGACTCGTCATAGACTAACCAGGAAACGCTCCCAAATTTTTTTTTATTTTTTATTTTTTTTAGGCTTCCAGAACAATGTCCAGATGCTGCAACAATCCCACGCTCTTCTCAGGGTACCTTTCACAAATAATACTGGAATAGATCAAAAACGCTTGTAGCCAGTTATTGAAGCTCCTGGACACCGGCCTACGCCTATCCTCACCAGATATCCAAGCCATTCCCTGACTATGACGGACTTGCCATAATAGTGGGCACACTGCTACCCCCCCCCCCCCCGACTGCCCCGTGCAACCTCAGGGCTGGCCCATACTGAAGCAGCAGAGCTAGCAACCTTCTGACTAACCGACATATTAGGTGTCATACCTGCAATAATATATGACAGGGAAGCAGTCAAAGAGGTTAATAATTGTAACTGAGTAAAAGTGTCATTACCTGGACCCGTAGTAGTCATCTGAGAGCACACCACAGGTATCTGCTGCGCCTCCAGTGATGCATGAGTGCTGGAGCTTGAGGTAGCCTGTCCTGTGCTGCCGCCATTCCCAGCCAGCAGCCCGGATTTTCCTGTGCGGGTGAATGATGCAGGAATAACCTGAGATGAAACCTGTGGAGAAAAAGACATGTGAAGAGAGGACTGGCCACTGGAGGGCGCTGTAGGAGTACCGCGGCGTGACGAGAGTTGTCCCTTGCCAGACACTCCAATATGGCTGCTCTTGCTGGTTGATGTCCGTTTGCTTGAAGCCGTGGACGAGCTTCTAAGGGACCTCCTCCTTTTCTCTGGCAGTACGTCCGGGTCACCGACAGGAGCAGGAACCTCGATGGATGCCTCCTCTGCCCTGCTGCCAATGGGAATGCTGACTGAGCCTACCTTTGCTCCCCATGTGAATGCAGCTTCAGAGTCCGCTGGGCGGGGAGGGATGCTAGGAGAGGCGGCTGAGGATGCAGATGCTGCGGCGGCTGCGGATGAAGATGCGGTGGCAGCTGACACTGCTTGGTCTCCAGCAGGGGTGTAAGCCAGGTCCCGGATCTCTGGTGCTGGGGGCATGGAAAGGCAGTGCTGTAGCCAAGATTCCCCATCTTCAGTTCCAGCTCTTTCAAGGATGCGGCGAAGCAGGTTCTCCATGACTGTCACAGGAATGCGCAGGGAAACACAGGAGTTCAAAGGTAAGGGGTTGCCTGATCCTCAGGTCACAGGCTGCTTGCTGCTCTGCCTTAAATACCTCTCCCAAACTTCCAGAATTTTCTTACTTGCCATGTGACCTAACCTATGCCCTGCTATTGGTCCCTAGCTTCCCTCACCTTTAACATTATACCTAATTATCTGCCAGGTGTGAGAGGGGGGACTAGAAACTTCCCCTCTGCCACATTCCCATGAGCTCGGGGAGCTTAAAACAGCTCCCTTCACTTACATGGACTTGCTGATTGCAGAGCGTGCCGCACAGGGGGCGTGCAGGCATTACATACACGGGAGGACATACATGGATGCCCTCCTGGCAATTTAAGCCCACGCTGTAGCCGCCTTTTGGCTATAGCGCGGGCAGCAAGAGGTTAATTTACAGCATTTTTTCACACCTGCCTAAAAACATTTGCACAGTAGTGTATATATACTGTATATTGCAGTTTTAGTAGGTTATGGTACTAATAAGTTGGGACAGGGGTTTTCCCCAGAACTTCCTACACAACGATCAGTGTTGTATTCCTGCAGTTGTGGGAATGCCAGGCTGTATACTATAAACTCTGGGATCCTTTTGCACCCCTGGAGCTGTTTACACGTATTGACAAGGGTTTTAAAGTGTCAGTTCGCTGTCAGCGCTTCCTCTCCACCGCAGAGGAGTCCCATTGTGGAAGCTTGAAATTGATAAAGCTAAAATGTTCCTGACAACCGCTCATGATTGAGGCACGGCAGTAATGTACAATCTACAGGGAAGAGTCTGGAGGTGGGCTCACTAAGAACATCTTCACTAAATGTACATTTAATTGGTAGAATTCTCCAATTCCATCGGGCAACCATGTAACAAAACAGTTTACCAGTGTTTACAAAATGACATTTGACTATTAGGTTTTAAACCTGAGCCAGAGCCGAAGTTTAAAAACATATGAATATTCAGCTGGGGCCAAGAAGGAAAAGCAAACCAGTAATAATGCAAATATGTCAAAAACATTTCAGCTGTGCTCAAGTCAGTTCACTCAGGTTACCTTCATGTGATTTTTATCAGTTCCTGAACCACCTGGAGAAAGTCTCACAACTGGACAGTGACATTACACTTTTATGTTGTTTTCATGTTTTCAGCCAGGTTCAATTTGTTGTGAGTAGGGTTTCATCCTCTTGTTACATGATTGTCTTATGTATACACTAACCCTACAGAAGCCAGCACTGAAATCAGGGAGCGCACTGGCTTTATTCACCACAAGATATTGACTCTTTCAGAAAAGATAAAAAGACATCAGTGTTGTGATATACACTCACCGGCCACTTTAGAAGGTACACCTTGCTAGTTCCGGGTTGGACCCCATTTTGCCTTCAGAACTGCCTTAATTCTTCATGGCGTAGATTCAACAAGGTGTTGGAAACATTCCTCAGAGATTTTGGTCCATATTGACAGGACATGGCATAGATAGCATCACACCGTTGCAGCAGATTTGTCGGCTGCACATCCATGATGCAAAACCCCGATTCCACCACATCCCAAAGGTGGTCTATTGGACTGAGATCTGGTGAGTGTGGAGGACATTGGAGTACAGTGACCTCATTGTCATGTTCAAGAAACCAGTTTGAAATGATTGGAGCTTTGTGACATGGTGCATTATCCTGCTGGAAGTAGCCGTCAGAAGATGGGTACACTGTAGTCATAAAGGGATGGACATGGTCCGCAACAATACTAAGGGAGGCCGTGGCATTTAAATGATGCTCAGTTGGTAACAAGGGGCGAAAAGTGTGCCAAGAAAATATCCCCCACACCCTTACACCACCACCACCAGCCTGAACCATCGATACAAGACAGGATAGATCCATACATTGTTATTTACACCAAATTCTGACCCTACCATCTGAATGTTGCAGCTGAAATCGAGACTCATCAGACCAGGCAACTTTTTTCCAATCTTCTATTGTTCAATTTTGGTTGTATCAAAGTTGAGCCAGTTGGGTTCCTGCTGAACCGGCTGAGAGTCTAACCATGTATAGCCTGCCTAATCCTTACTTAACCACTTAAGCCCCGGACCAATACGCAGCATACAGACCAGGCCCCTTTTTGCGATTCGACACTGCATTGCTTTAACTGACAATTGCGCGGTCGTGCGACGTGGCTCCCAAACCAAATTGACGTCCTTTTTTCCCACAAATAGAGCTTTCTTTTGGTGGTATTTGATGATTTTTTTACGCTATAAACAAAAATAGAGCGACAATTTTGAAAAAAAATGCAATATTTTTAACTTTTAGCTATAACAAATATCCCCAAAAATATATAAAAAATTATTTTTTTCCTCAGTTTAGGCCGATACGTATTCTTCTACATATTTTTGGTAAAAAAAATCGCAATCAGCGTTTATTGATTGGTTTGCGCAAAAATTATAGTGTTTACAAAATAGGGGATAGTTTTATGGCATTTTTATAAAAAATTTTTTTTTTACTAGTAATGACGGCGATCAGCAATTTGTTCCGTGACTGCGACATTATGGCGGACACATCGGACACTTTTGACACATTTTTGGGACCATTGTCATTTTTACAGAGATCAGTGCAATAAAAATGCACTGGTTACTGTAAAAATGACACTGGCAGTGAAGGGGTTAGCCACTAGGGGCGCTGAAGGGGTTAAGTGTGCCTAGGGGAGTGTTTCTAACTGAGGGGGGGCGTGGCTACGAGTGACACATCACCGATCTCCGCTCTGATTACACAGACAGTGTCAGTAGGTGAGTGGGGAGATGTTGTGTTTACACTAACATCTCCCCGCTCCATCCCTCCGTGAGATGATCGCGGGGAGCCCTGCGGCGATAGAGTCCGCTGGACCCGTGGTCCGACTCACGGGGATGACTGCAGGGTCGCAAGCGCACCGCCGGGAGCGCGCGCGACCACACGGCAGGCAGTTAAAGGGGACGTACAGGTACGTGATTGTGCCTGTACGTGCCATTCTGCCGACGTATATATGCCGTGAGCGGTCCTTAAGTGGTTAAACCTATGACGAACCCTAGACCGCCTTGGGCCCCAGTCACTTCTTAGCTCTTCTCAGTCAAGGAAAGTTGTGATCTAGTAATTATTTTCGTACTCTAATGTTCTGGAAACACCACTAGATTCTATGTTCTTTTTCTTTAATCTCTCTTCTGTAAATGTTTAAAAATGTAAAGATTGATGAAAAAAAAAAAATTTAAAACGTGGAGGTACACTCAGTGCCCCAAGTGAGTTTAATATCAAACTTTCAGTTTAAATGGTGCATTCTTTTAAATTTAAACTTAGTTTAGATGTACGCACCAGATACATAGTGCCTAATGCACCATGTAATAAGACATACTCTGTGTTAGAGTATACAGATTTTATTATCTCTGCTCTGCCTGGGAAAGGATTTAGAAAATCTGACCCTCTGTAGGCAATTCACTAATCTTATTTTTTATTTGAAACTTTTACCTATTCTCATGACCAGTGTAGATAAGCTGTCCCACCTTGTTTTGTGTCTGCCCGACCATGAGTACTCACTAGGGATGAGCTTCGAGTTCGAGTCGAACTCATGTTCGACTCGAACATTGCCTGTTCGCCCGTTCGCCGAACAGCGAACAAATTGGGGTGTTCGCGGCAAATTCGAAAAATCTATGGGAGAAATCTAAAGTGCTAATTATAAAGGCTTATATGCAAGTTATTGTCCTAAAAAGTGTTTGGGGACCCGGGTCCTGCCCCAGGGGACATGTATCAATGCAAAAAGAAGTTTTAAAAACGGCCGTTTTTTCGGGAGCAGTGATTTTAATAATGCTTAAAATGAAAAAATAAAAGTGAAATATTCCTTTAAATTTCGTACCTGGGGGGTGTGTATGATATGCATGTAAAGTGGCGCATGTTTCCCGTACTTAGAACTGTCCCTGCAAAAAGTGTCATTTTTGAAAGAAAAAAATGCATTTAAAACTGACTCGCGGCTATTAATGAATTGTCGGCTCCCGGCAATACATACAAAAGTCATTGATAAAAAAAAAAAAAAAAGCGTGGGGGTTCCCCAGAATTCAATTACCAGGCCCTTCAGGTCTGGAATGGATATTAAGGGGAACCCCGCCGCAAATAAAAAAAAAATTGACGTGGGGTTCCCCCAAATATCCATTCCAGGCCCTTCAGATCTGGCATGGATTTTAAGGGGAACTCCACCCCAAATTAAAAAAAAATGGCGTGGAGTCCCCCTAAAAATCCATACCAGACCCCTTATCCGAGCACGCAACCTGGCCGGCCGCAGGGGAAAAGGGGGGGACGAGAGAGCGGCCCCCCCTCCCTCCTGAACCGTACCAAGCCACATGCCCTCAACATGGGGAGGATGTCCCCATGTTGATGGCGACAAGGGCCTCATCCCCACAACCCTTGCCCAGTGGTTGTGGGGGTCTGCGGGCGGGGGGCTTATCGGAATCTGGAAGACCCCTTTAACAAAGAGGACCCCCAGATCCCGGCCCCCCCCCTATGTGAATTGGTAAGGGGTACATTGTATCCCTACCATTTCACGAAGAAAGCGTAAAAAAATGTTTAAAAAAACACACAAACACCTTGAAAAAGTCCTTTATTTAAAAAAAAAAAAAAAAAACCATTCCAGCGCTGAAATCCAGTGTCCCGCGGCGATCCCGATGTCCAGCGCTGTCCGTCATTGGTTGTGCCTGAGCGGACCTGATGGGGAACTCCCTCTCAGTATTTTAAATGTATAGACCCGCCCCTTCTAAAGTTCCCCATCAGGTCCGCTCAGCGGACCAGATGCGGAACATGAGAAGGGGCGGGTCTATACATGTATTACCAAAGTGAGAGAAGTTCCCCATCAGGTCCGCCCCCTCGGTATGTCAGACCCGCCTACGTCATTGGCTTGAGCGGGGAACTTCCTTCACTATGTAAATTTAAATTTACATAGTGAAGGAAGTTCCCCGCTCAAGCCAATGACGTAGGCGGGTCTGACATACCGAGGGGGCGGACCTGATGGGGAACTGCTCTCACTTTGGTAATACATGTATAGACCCGCCCCTTCTCATGTTCCGCATCTCGTCCGCTGAGCGGACCTGATGGGGAACTTTAGAAGGGGCGGGTCTATACATTTAAAATACTGAGAGGGAGTTCCCCATCAGGTCCGCTCAGGCACAACCAATGAAGGACAGCGCTGGACATCGGGATCGCCGCGGGACACTGGATTTCACCGCTGGAATGTTTATTTATTTATTTTTTTAAATAAAGGACTTTTTCAAGGTGTTTGTGTGTTTTTTTAAACATTTTTTTTACGCTTTCTTCGTGAAATGGTAGGGGTACAATGTACCCCTTACCAATTCACATAGGGGGGGGGCGGGATCTGGGGGTCCCCTTTGTTAAAGGGGTCTTCTAGATTCCGATAAGCCCCCCGCCCGCAGACCCCCACAACCACCGGGCAAGGGTTGTGGGGATGAGGCCCTTGTCCCCATCAACATGGGGACATCCTCCCCATGTTGAGGGCATGTGGCTTGGTACGGTTCAGGAGGGAGGGGGGGCCGCTCTCTCGTCCCCCCCTTTTCCCCTGCGGCCGGCCAGGTTGCGTGCTCGGATAAGGGGTCTGGTATGGATTTTTAGGGGGACTCCACGCCATTTTTTTTTTAAACTTGGGGTGGAGTTCCCCTTAAAATCCATGCCAGATCTGAAGGGCCTGGTAATTGAATTCTGGGGAACCCCCACGCTTTTTTTTTTTTTTTTCTCAATGACTTTTGTATGTATTGCCGGGAGCCGACAATTCATTAATAGCCGCGAGTCAGTTTTAAATGCATTTTTTTTCTTTCAAAAATGACATTTTTTGCAGGGACAGTTCTAAGCACGGGAAACATGCGCCACTTCACATGCATATCATACACACCCCCCAGGTACGAAATTTAAAGGAATATTTCACTTTTATTTTTCCATTTTAAGCATTATTAAAATCACTGCTCCCGAAAAAACGGCCGTTTTTAAAACTTCTTTTTGCATTGATACATGTCCCCTGGGGCAGGACCCAGGTCCCCAAACACTTTTTAGGACAATAACTTGCATATTAGCCTTTATAATTAACACTTTAGATTTCGAACGTTCGAGTCCATTGTATTTAATAGGGTTCTAAAGTTTACACGAACATTTTGTCTGTTCACAGGTTCTGGTGCGAACCGAACAGGGGGGTGTTCGGCTCATCCCTGGTACTCACCATCCCCCTTGCTATTATCTAAATCAATGAGACCGACCACACATGAATTGGAGTACAAATGGCCATAGCAGCCTTTTTATTAACAAAAACAACTTATCAGCCTGTTGGTCTTATGACGGCACCCAGAATTCCAATTTGTTCCACTTGTAACACTGCGGGATCTTTTACCATACCAGGCCTCCAGCCGTGACCCACCAGCTCGGAGACAACCCACACCCGCAGTGCAACCATTATTGTATTCCAGCTAACCTTAGTAACTGGAATACACCAGAGGGTCACATACCTTCGATGAACCCCCCACACTTCCATCTCAACCGTATTTTCTTCCACCGTCAAAAGACCAACCACCGCCACACGATCAGCTGCCATGACGTCCTTTGCTCATATTGCACCTGCAAAGAGATAAAGCAAACCGACCAAACAAAACACAGGGAGGGTGGGTGGGAAATTGCCTGCTTGTCACCTGTCCCTTCTCTGCTGTCCAGGTGACCCCACCTATACCTTAACTAACTACCACAAACTTCTCCTCATCCTGTTGCTCCAACCAATCCACTTCTCCCCCATTCTCCACCTACAATCCTTAACCCCATAGTTGCTTACCCTTCTCACACTGTCATGCTGGTGTACTGCCGAGCATTCCCCCCCAGCGGATTCTGCCCGCTCTGTACTGCGCAGGCGCGGCGCTTTTTCCGAAAATAGCCGAACATGTAGAGCTGAGAGTCAGCTCTACATGGCGCCTGCGCACACCAAATTGTGCTACACTGCTGACATCCAGGCTCTTTCTTTACCATCCCCGTGGACATGGAGGATGTTAAAAAAAGAGCCAGGAGGCCCGAGCGAGCGTAGCGAGCCGTCCGAGCGAAGCGAGGACGTGAGGCCGACTGGCCACTTACATCTAGGTCCGCGCAGGCGCTGTGTAGAGCTGACTCTCAGCTCTACACGTTCGGCTATTTTCGGAAGCTCATTGACGTTCGTACTGCGCAAGCGCCACGCCTGCGCAGTACAGTTGGGGGCATAATCCGCCGGGGGGACGTTTGTCGGCAGATCACCGGCCCTGCACTATCTTTCATTTTATTCTCTCACGCTCCGGGCCTTACTTTCTGTGTGTTTTCAGCTACACCTCCTTGACTAATCATCTAGGGTTTCTGATTTGCTGAACCCTTACTAATGAGCATAGAACTTGCAATATGTTGTGCTTTAATTAAAGAGATTATGAAATCAGGGGGAAAAAAAACTAAACTGCTGTAGTTATAATGTGCAGGCTTTCAGATGCTTGTACAGGAGTATAGAGGGCCACCTTCTGTCGCAGCTAAATCACAGCCAGTTCTGACAGATAAATCCCTAAAGCTTTCCAAGCTCGCTGATGAGCCCTGACCCTCGGGATCTTTTTGGCCCATCACTGTGATAGAAGAAGGCTTCACTAGCCAGGAGGAGCCTAGAGGAGGCAGGAAGGGGCGGGTAAACTTCTGCACCATCCAGAACTGCTGAAGCTTCCAGAGCCAATTGGAGGCTTGTGCAGGCTGCTTTGGGAATGTACAGAGACTTTTTTTTATTGTCAATAAATATCCTGTTTTATTTTTCAACAATATAAGTCTAGGTCAGTGTTTCCTAAAGCTGTTCTCAACTAACAGTTCTTGTTTTTTGGATATCCCCAGTCACAATGGCGGGTAAATCACATCACTCTTGATCATGAATTTAGGCCAAATAAGGCAGCAGGCAGTGGGTAGGACGTCTGCTGTGTGTTAAAAAAATGTTCCCCCATTGCCATTCTGACTCAAAGTGAACCCGTGTTTTGCCCATACAGTTGAAAGCTGTATAGCTTAAAACTTTTGTAACAGCCTTGCAGGGATTACTAAAAAATAAAAGGGGGACTTTCCTTTTCTGAAGAAAATATTGCCACAGGTTCCCTTTAGTGCTGACCACATGCTGAAGTTCCCTAGACACTTTGTCAATGTAATCTCTGAAGGGGAGAGTCGATGTTTAAATTGGCTGATTTAGTAGAGATCAGGTGACCAAGAGCCTGGGGCTCAGCAAAGAGAAGGATTCTTGGAAATTTGCATTTCTTTTTAAGTTCTTATCTATCCCAGCCATGCGCTTTAATATAGTTTTATGATAAAGCCCAAACACTGGTAATTTAAAAAATAAATTACCGTATATACTCGAGTATAAGCCGAGATTTTCAGCCCTTTTTTTTGGGCTGAAAGTGCCCCCCTCGGCTTATACTTGAGTCAGTGTACCTGAAAAATATTGAGAGGCTGCGGCGTCCCTAGTTTAAATCTTGCGGTCTCCTCCTGGTCCCTTCCGTGATAGGCGGAACTGTGTCTGCTGAGAATCGCCTATCACGAACGTTCTCTCATCCTCACCCATCCCAGCAGACACTGTGTTCAGTGTTCCGCCAATCACGGACGCCTTTTCATCCTCGGACAAGAGGACGCCCGTAGATTGACGGAACACTGAACACAGTGTCTGCTGGGAAACTGAGGATGAGAGAACGTTCGTGATAGGCATTTTCTAAGCAGACACAGTTCCGCCTATCACGGAAGGGACCAGGAAGAGACCGCGAGTTTTAAACGATGGACGCCGCAGCCTCTCAATTTTTTTCAGGTACAATTTCAATTTTAGGGGCACAGTGAGGATGGGCACAGTAAGGTGGCAATGGGCAGAGTGAGGTTGGGCACAGTGACAATTGGCTTAGTGAAGTTGCAATGGGCACAGTGGGGCATGCAAATGGGCATTGTTGACCCTCTTCCACTCACAGTAGCTGCTGCATTCTCACCCTCGGCTTATACTCGAGTCAGTACGTTTTCCCAGTTTTTTGTGGTAACATTAGGTACCTTGGCTTATACTCAGGTCGGCTTATACTCGAGTATATACGGTACCCTTGTCAGTGATTCTAGGGCATATGGAATAAGGTGGAATTCCTTTTCTGGCAGCCTTCCGTCATCTGTACAACTGGGACTGTATGTCCCCCAAAGCTACTTCTATAGAATGCTCCGGGCCACAACCACACATTGACATTATCAATTACAATGCAGGGCAATAGCCCTGAAATGTACATGACGATAGTGAAGGACTTCCCAAAATTTGAAGCAGAGGAGAACACAGAAGTTAAGAGGAAGATATTTGACCTTATTCTTCATCCTTTTACAGCTTAAAGTGATTGTAAAGGCAGAAGCTTTTTTATCTTTATGCATTCTATGCATTAAAGTGGTGTTCCAGCCGCAATTTTTTTTTTCAAGTCAGCAGCTACAAACACTGTAGCTGCTGACTTTTAATAAGGACACTTACCTGTCCTAGTCGCCCGCAATGTCGGGCCCTCGAGGCCGATCCCTTGATCATGGCAGGTCCTGGTCCCACCATCCTCACTAAGGGAAACAGGCAGTGGAGCCTTGCGGCTTCACTGCCCGTTTCCTACTGCGCATGCGCGAGTCGCACAGCGTTTTCTGAATTGGTCGGCTGTTCTCTGGGATACACACAGTTCCCAGAAGACACCGCGCCCCATTCCCCAGCAGACAATGTGAGGAGGACGAGAAAGAAGACCAGCCGCAGACTAGGAAGAGGCAGATTAGGAAGATCTGCCTAGCAACCACAATTTCTGGTAAGTAAAAAAAAATATTTTTTTGGAGCATTTTTATGTAATTTCTTTTTTTTTAGGGTGGACCTCCGCTTTGGAATTAAAAACCTTCTGTGTTCAGCAGACCCCCCAATATATCCCATCTCTATCCAACAAAGTTGCAGGAGAGACTCGGCTGCCCGAGACTCTTCTCCTCATTGGCTGAGACAGCAGCAGGGCGCCATTGGCTCCTTCTGCTGTCAATCAAAGTCAGTGAGCCAATGAGGAGGGGGGGCCTACCCTGGGCTCTGTGTCTGAATGGATACAGGGAGCTGTGACTCGACTTGGGTGCCCCTATAGCAAGCTGCTTGCTGTTGGGGCACTCATCAGGGGGGTGGGGCCAGGAGAGCCGCAGCAGAACCCGAGAAGAGAAGGATTGGGACTGCTCGATGCAAAACCACCACACAGAGCATGTAAGTATAACATGTTTGTTATTTTCAGGCAAAAAATCACTTTACGCGCAACTGACCCTTGCAGTGCAGGAGGGGTGCTCACTGCAAGGGTAGTTTGTAATCCATTTGAGTATAGGTCTGCTTTAAGCCACATATTGTAGGTGAAAGTTGGCTGGTTTCATTGCGTATATACACTCACCGGCCACTTTGTTAGGTACACCTGTACAATTGCTTGGTAATACAAATTTCTAATCAGCCAATCACATGGCAGTAACTCGATGCATTTAGGCATCTAGACGTGGTGAAGACGACTTTCTGAAGTTCAAACCGAGCATCAGAATGGGCAAGAAAGGGGATTCAAGTGACTTTGAACCTGGCATGGTTGTTGGTGCCAGATAGGCTGGTCTGAGTATTTCAAAAACTGCTGATCTACTGGAATTTTCATGCACAAACATCTCTCCGGTTTATAGAGAATGATAACAGAGAAAATATCCAGTGAGTGGCAGTTGTGTGGACGAAAATGCTTTGCTGATGTCAGATGAGAATGGGCAAACTGGTTTGAGATTAGAGAAAGGCAACTCAAATAACTACTCGTTACAACCAAGGTATGCAGAATACCATCTCAGAATGCACCACACAGTCTTGATTCTCAGTTGTAACATTAAGATGGTAGGATCAGAATTTGGCATAAACAACATGAATGTATGGATCCATCCTGCCTTGTATCAATGGTTCAGGCTGGTGGTGGTGGTGTAATGGTTTGGGGGATATTTTATTAGCACACTTTGGGCCCCTTAGTATCAACTGAGCATCTTTTAAACACCACGGCCTTCCTGAGTATTGTGCTGACCATGTCCTTCCCTTTATGACTACAGTGTCCCCATCTTCTGATGGCTCCTTCCAGCAGTCACAAAGCTCCAATCATCTCACCACTGGACAATGAGGTCACTATACTCCAATGGCCTCCACACTCACCAGATCTCATCCAATAGAGCACCTTTGGGATGTGGTGGAACTGGAGATTAGCTTCATGGATGTGCAGCCAACAAAACTGCAGCAATTGTGTGTTGCTATCATGTCACTATGGACCAAAATCTCTGAGGAATGTTTCCAACACCTTGCTGAATCTATGCCACCAAGAATTAAGGCAGTTCTGAAGGCAAAAGGGGGTCCAACCAGGTACTAGCAAGTAGCAAGGTGTACCTAATAAAGTGGCCGGTGAGTGTATATCTCACTACATATCAGACACAGGGATACAGTACTGGATTTGGGAACCATTCATGAGCTGAAATAGTATAGATGTGTTTTTTTTACCATGGGATTCTTTAGTATTTGCAGTAGGGCTGCAACTAACGATTATTTTCATAATCGATTAGTTGGTTGATTATTGTTTTGATTAATCGGTTAATAACATTTAAAAAAAAAAAAAAGGAGGAAGGTAATTAAGCTGCGATTTGCTTTTTACATTTTTTGGGGACAATTTGTTGTTGGGCAGATTAAAAAACACATTACATGCTTTTCTGCAGCTTCTCTATTGAAGTATATTGAACCAAAAAACAAAATAGCACCGTTTTGCGTTAAAAAAAAAGTCCTTGCCCTTTCCAAATACGCAGCAGCTGAAAAAATCATGGATGTGAACGTGTCCCATAGGAGACCATGTAAATGAACTGTAGTGTGTTTCTGCAAAAAGCACCAAAAAACAGAGCTGTGACCCGGGCCTGAGATGTTTAGTAACATAATGGGGTTAAAAAAACTAAAATTTAGTACAAAAAGAGCAAATAATCGCTACTGTAATGGGTTCATTTTTTACTGAGGGGCAGTGAAATTAATATTTACAGGAGCGATTTGCTCTTTTTGTACTATAAAGGGCTAATTTTTAGTTTTTTTTTAACCCCATTATGTTCCTGGCCGATTAATCGATTATGAAAATGGTAATAGATTAATTTCATAATCGATTAGTTGTTTCGGCCCTAATTTGCAGCCACTTGAGCTTTACATTCATTATTCTCATCCCCATAAGGAACAAAAATGATTTACTTGTACCCTTTTCTGCCTGGTACAGGCATGTGAGTATGATGCCATTCGCATATCATTTTCATATAGTCAGCACCAAGGAAGAGGGAAAACAATAAGTTATCTTTTTTCTACCTAATCACAATATAAATATTTAATACGACTGGGAATCGGCCAGCATGGCAAAACAGTTTATATCTCAGCCATAAAACTGTGGAATAAGCACTCTACAGCTTTTTTACATTGTACAGTGGGAAACGTTGTATTGAGAAATGTTTTTAGAGCATTAAAGTTTTGGTTTACTTTGTACTGATATGACAACATTAACCATTTCAGCCCCGGAAGAATTGGCTGCTGAATGACCAGGCCATTTTTTGCGATTTGGTACTGCGTCGCTTTAACTGACAATTGCGCGGTCGTGCGACGCTGCGCCCAAACAAAATTGACGTCCTTTTTTCCTCACAAATAGAGCTTTATTTTATTGGTATTTGATCACCGCTGTGGTTTTTATTCTTTACACTTTAAACAAAAGAACAGCAACAATTTTGAAAAAACACAATATATTTTACTTTTTGCTATAATAAATATCCCACATTTTTTTTTTTTATTTATTTTTTTTTTCCTCAGTTTAGGCCGATATGTATTCTTCTAGATATATTTGGTAAATAAAATTGTAATAAGCGTTTGATTGGTTTGCGCAAAAGTTATATTGTCTACAAAATAGGGGATAGAATTATGGCATTATTATTATTTTTTTTTACTAGTAATGGCGGTGATCTTCCATTTTTTTTATTGGGACTGCGACATTATGGTGGACACATCGGACACGTTTGACACATTTTCGGGACCAT
Organism: Rana muscosa; assembly: GCA_029206835.1. NCBI lineage: Eukaryota > Metazoa > Chordata > Amphibia > Anura > Ranidae > Rana > Rana muscosa. The sequence goes on along the minus strand of CM055123.1, from coordinate 266,897,438 downwards.
TCACATTTATACAGCGATCAGTGCTATAAAAATGCACTAATTACTGTAAAAATGTCACTGGCAGGGAAAGGGTTAACACTAGAGGGCGATCAAGGGGTTAACTGTGTTCCCTCTCTGTGTTCTAACTGAAGGGGGGATGGGACTTACTAGGGGAAATGACAGATCGCTGTTCATACTTTGTATGAACATACGATCAGTCATTTCTCCCTTGAGAGTTTACACACACAGATCCTGGTTCTCGCTGTGTCACGAGCAATCGCGGGTGTCCGGCGGTCATCGCACTCGCATCGGCTCCGGGGACGAGTGCCTCTGGCGGCACGCGTGTGCCCCTAGTGGCCACAGGGTGAAGCGACGTAACATAACGTCGTTTCGTCCAGCCTAGCCATGCTGCCGCAGTAAAACTGCGGCGGCTGGTCGGCAAGTGGTTAAAGAAAAACTCCATCCATGACACAAATCTCTAATCTAAATATTGCATTGTGTGTTCTTGGAATTGCATAATTACATAGTAATTAAATCCAGCCTAGTCATATTTTTACGCACAGTGGGTGGGAAAAAGCCTTCTTGACTTTGTATGTGGCAGTCAGATTAACCCCTTCCATACCGGGCCATAGCAGAATGACGCCGGCAGGAACCCCCTCTCCCTCCGGGTGGACGTCATATGACATCCTGGGTTTGAGGGGGGATATCTGAATGATGCCTGCAGCTAGAGGCATCATTCAGATATTCTTGTTTGCAGCCGGCGATCCTGCGCACAATAAGAATGATCATAGCGGCGGTTCCGCCACTTGATCATTCTTATAGGCGGCGGGAGGGGACATCCCCCCCTCCCGCCGCCATCCGGTGATTCTCCGGGCTCTCCCGTGCGATCGGGGACCCGGAGAGAATCGTCTGCGCCGTTGGTGGGTCACGTGATGAGCATAGAGATGACTAGTGACCAGATGGTCACCAGTCATCTCTATGATCGTCGGAGGACCCGGGCGCGATGTGATGACGTCACGCCCGGGTCCTCATATGTAAACAAAGCCGCCATTGCGGCTAGTAAGTATGAGATCGGTGAAAATAATTTCACTGATCTCATGCTTTCCAGCCTGGAGGAGAGATGTGGGGTCTTATTGACCCTGCATCTCTCCATAAAGAGGACCTGTCGCACACATTCCTATTACAAGGAATGTTTACATTCCTTGTAATAGGAATAAAAGTGATCAAAAAAAAAAAAAAAAAGTGTAAAAAAAAAAAAGTAAAAATAAAAAAAAAAGTAAAATAAAATAAAAAAAATATATATTTTTTTTTAAAACGCCCGTCCCCAATAGCTCGCGCTTAGAAGCGAACACACACTTAAGTCCCGCCCGCATATGTAAACGCCGTTCAAACCACACATGTGAGGTATCGCCGCGTGCGACCTCCTCTGTAACTCTAACCTGGTAACCTGTAAACATTTTCAAAGCGTCGCCTATGGAGATTTTTAAGTACCGAAGTTTGGCGCTATTCCATGAGTGTGCGCAATTTTAAAGCGTGACATGTTAGGTATCTTTTTACTCGGCGTAACATAAGCTTTCATATTTTACAAAAAAATTGAGCTAACTTTACTGTTTTTTTATTTTTTAATTCATGAAACCATTTTTTCCCTCAAAAAAGGCGTTTGAAAAATTATTGCGCAAATACCGTGCAAGATAAAAAGTTGCAATGACCGTCATTTTATTCCCTAGGGTGTCTGCTAAAAAAAACATATATAATGTTTCGGGGTTCTGAGTAATTTTCTAGCAAAAGAATGATGATTTGTACATGTAGGAGAGAAGTGCCAGAATAGGCCCGGTATTGATGTGGTATAAAAAGCCCTGTATGGAAGTGGTTAAGGCCCTGGTTTCATCTTTGCACTTATGAATCCTACTCATTTCAGGCTGGCGGTGCCAGTAAAAGCTCTTTCTTATGGAACCTTAATGGCTAGAGGCCCCTGTTTCACCCATCTTTGAAATGCTCTTTCACTAAAAGTGTCCGCTAGCGGGGCAATGAAAATAAAAGAACTTGCAGCATTATCGGTACTTAAGAGGCTCAAGGTAGCGTTCTTGTAAATGCATTGAATGGCAAAGTGAGACAAAGATTCCCATTAGCTTACTTGTGCCTTGCTTGTGTATTAAGCCAATTAGCTCAGCACACCCAGTATCAGTGAAGGCCTGAAAGAGGTATCAAATTCACTTAAAAGTTTCACCATAGCTTTGTGAATTTTTGTGAATTTTTGTGAATTTTTTTTAATCCATAACATTGTATAAATTCGGTGCGCCAACCCTGTTTGATACATTTGGGCAAGGGAGTTGAGGTCACTTGACATTTGAAAACTGTAGGGATTTGATCTGACCTTGCAGTCCTTAGCAATATTATTATTATTATTATAATAATACAGGGTTTATATAGCTCCAATAGTTTGCGCAGCGCTTTACAACATGGGGGCAGACAGTACAGCTCCAATACAAATCATTCTCTGCAGCTATTACCTTTTGTACCACCACCCCCTCCTTTTAGAATGTAAGCTCTACGAGCCGGGCCATCCTGTACCTTCTGTATTGAACTGTACTGTAATTATGTTGTCCCCCCTATACATTGTAAAGCGCTGCGTAAACTGTTGCCGCTATATAAATCGTGTATAATAATAATAATAATACAGGAGGGATCAGAGGGCCCTGCTCGTTAAGAGCTTGCAGTCTAGAAGGGAGGGTCAAGTGGAACAAAAGGTAATATGAAGGTGATCCTTGACTGAAGCAGAGAATATTCACTTTATTCATCCTCCTAGCTGGTACATGGTTGGTAAAGGGCTGATGACCCATTTCAGTGGCCCTCTTCTCCCAGGCTCATAGCTTTGCAGAAAATGAAACCGCTCTCTATGGAGCCGGTTCACACATCGCAGCGGCTCCGGTGCGAATTGAACAGGAGCCCTGTGCATCCTTTGGTCCGTTTCAGGTCTGAATTCAGCCCAAAATTCAGGCTGAAATCAGACCCGAAACGGTGAATGGAGACGCACCGAACTCCTGCTGTGAGCCGCTGCGTTATCCAGTGTGAACCCAGCCTAAATGTGACCTATAAACTGTACAACTCAGTTGAACAACAAACTGATATCTTTTAGGTGGAGGGAAGTAAAAATAAAATAATATGGTTACATAAGTGTGCACACCCCTAAACTAGTACTTTGTTGAAGTACCTTTTGATTTTATTACAGCACTCAGTCTTTTTGGATATGAGTCTATCAGCATGGCATATCTTGACTTGGCAATATTTGCCCACTCTTCATTGCAAAAACACTCCAAATCTGTCAGATTGCGTGGGCATCTCCTGTGCACAACCCTCTTCAGATCACACCACAGATTTTCAATTGGATTCGGGTCTGGGCTCTAGCTGGGCCATTCCAAAACGAATCTTCTGGTGAAGCCATTCCTTCATTGATTTGAATGTATGCTTTGGGTCGTTGTCATGCTGAAAGATGAAGTTCCTCTTCATGTTCAGCTTTCTAGCTGAAGCCTAAAGGTTTTGTGCCAATATTGACTGGTATTTGGAACGGTTCATAATTCCCTCTACCTTGATGAAGGCCCCTGTTCCAACTGAAGAAAAACAACCCCAAAGCATGATGCTGCCACCACCATGCTTCACTGTGGGTATGGTGTTTTTTTGGTGATGTGCAGTGTTATGTTTGCGCTAAACATATCTTTTAGAATTATGGCCAAAAAGTTCAACCTTGATTTGATCAGACCATTACACATTTCCCATATGCTTCTGGGAGACTTCAGATGTGTTTTTGGAAAATTTAGCCAGGCTTGGATGTTTTTCTTGGTAAGAAAAGGCTTCCATCTTGCCACTCTACCCCATAGTCCAGACATTTGAAGAATATGGGAGATTGTTGTCACATGTACCACACAGCCAGTACTTGACAGATATTCCTGCAGCTCCTTTAATGTTAGTACTGGGCTAACTAGCAGTAATGTGCAATGTGCACAGTGACACAAATGAAAATACACTAATAAAAGACTGATCAATAATAATCAGAAAAATATGTAACACAGTGAATAATAGACAAAAATGTGACATATAAAACCAATATCCAAATGGTCAAGATATGCAACACGTGATAAAGATAAACCACTTAAACATAGTAATAATCCACAAACAAATCCATGAATGGGAAAAGTGAAATGGATGGGATGAATGAAAACACACACTCAGTGAATGAGTGAACTGTACTAGTAAGGAAAGGCAGTCCCAAATAAGTCCTGGTGATGGTGATGACTTCCCAATCCTTCCAAAATAACTATATGGTATATGAATAAGTCATATGTGGATAAAGTCCCGTCACCAATGAAGTGCTTGGAAAAAAAAATCCTGTGGCGTCCACCCTGTGATCACACCTGGCTTACCTCCCTATTGGAAGGGGGGACAGTATACAGCAGTTCTCTGTAGTGAAGGGGGGTATCACGTCCTTATGGCCTGATCTTTATGGCACCGTTACTCATTGGAGTATAAAAGAGAAAACAAAAACAGAGAGTACATCAATAGCGCAACTCTGCGAGTGCAGCAAGAGGAGTAGCTGATGCATACATTCACACACTCACTTGTGATGGAGTGAGCAATGGACCTCAATCCAAACGAGCGCCGGGCTCGTGCCAATGGGAAAGAGTGTGGCATCTATGGTGCATCCGATGCAACCCTCAGGTGGCAAGTGTCAGCAGCGGCAATCACAGAGTTGGAATGTAGAGAAAACAAAGGACGGAGAAATAGTGTGGGTCTGAAACCGCTAAACGTTTATTAAAACTAAAGTAAAAAAACTCACATTTGGAAGTAAAAACCGGGTATTGAATCCTTACGAGCGGCGAGCTCGTCTCCTCTCGGATCTGCTGGCAGTGTGTCTGTACCCTTTTCCTGACTGATACATTTTAACAATGAGATCCCTCTGATGCTTTGGAAGCTCTCTGCGAACCTTGGATTTTGCTGTAGGATGCGACTAAGAAAATGTCAGGAAAGACCTACTAGAACAGCTGAACTTTGTTTGGGGTCAATCGGAGGCACTTTAAATGATGGCAGGTGTGTACTGACTCCTATTTAACAGTTTGAATGTGATTGCTTAATTCTGAACACAGCTACATCCCCAGTTATAAGAGGGTGTGCACACTTATGCAACCATATAATTATATTTTTTATTTCAGTTTGACTTTCAATTGAGTTGTACAGTTTATAGGTCACATTAAAGGTGGAAAAAGCTGAAATGATTTATCTTTGTCTCATTTTTTTTTTTTTTTTTTTTACATCACAGAAACCTGAAATTTTAACAGGGGTGTGTAGGCTTTATATCTCCATTGTAGGTCTATAGATACAAGCTCCAGCTAAAGCTTTTACTTTTAAAATGACAGTATAACAAATGTGGGAAAATGAATGCCTTTTTCCAGTACATAGACCACAACTGTATTGCCATAGTTGCAGTGTTGTGAAAAGAAATTTGTGCATTTCAGTTAGGATCAGAGTAGGGTCTCCTTTGCTACTACTCTAATATACCATTGTTTTGTGGTATTGGCTACAGAGCTGAAGGCACTTGTTCATATACTACACTAACTAGGTTATATTGTACAAGTATTAAATTACATTGACTACCATAACACTCAATAATCTGTAATGTGTCGCATACTTGACCAGACCCCAGGCTGTCAGTGTCAATCAGGCACTAAATCGAGTTATGAGAGCCCCAGCAACAAGGAGTCGGAATGTTAAAATATACAGCAATCTTCTTTTTTTCTTTTTTTCAATTCTGGCTGGACTGTCACAATTCTTTATGTCACGGCGATAGGGAATTCAATAAACTGAATGTGATGGAGAGCAGCGTCTCCATACAAAAGCTGACCAAGCCGCTATATTACTGTGCAGTTGTTTAACCCCTATATGCTGCTAGCTGCCCTTTCTAGTATTGAAGGTGTACATTATGTGGGATTAAACCGATTGTGGCCTTTCAGGGTTCATTCATACTGCAGTATGTGTGTTAAGCTGACATGCATTTGCATACATCGTTGCTTTGTGTTTTTAAGTGTGCTGATTTTTTTTTTTACTTCATTAACGGGACGCTGTTAAACTCGCATTCAGAGGCAGTTGGACACTTTTTTCAACTGCCCCTGAACTCATTCAATGTTATCCTATGTGACCATGGGTACACTGTCTCATTTATTGCCGTTTTATATGCAGTTGCGTTTAACCACTTCAGCCCCGCACCATTTTGCTGGTCAATGACCAGGTCGCTTTAACTGACAATTGCGCGGTCATGTGACGCGGCTCCCAAACAAAATTTACGTCCTTTTTTTCCCACAAATATAGCTTTCTTTTGGTGGTATTTGATCACCACTGCGGTTTTTATTTTTTGCACTGTAAACAAAAATAGAGCGACAATTTTGAAAAAAATTCAATATTTTTTACTTTTTGCTATAATAAATATCCCAAAAAATATATAAAAAAAAATATGTTTTTCCTCAGTTTAGGCCGATACATATTCTTCTACATATTTTTGGTAAAAGAAATCGCAATAAGCGTTTATTGATTGGTTTGCGCAAAAGTTATAGCATCTACAAAATAGGGGATAGTTTTATGGCATTTTTATTAATAATTTTTTTTTTACTAGTAATGGCGGCGATCAGCGGTTTTTATCGTGACTGCGACATTATGGCGGATACATCGGACACTTTTGGCACATTTTTGGGACCATTGTCATTTTTACAGCGATCAGTGCTATAAAAATGCTAGGGATGAGCTCCGGCGTGTTCGCATTGAACACATGCAGAGCCCGCCAGGAAGTCGGCACCACGCTGCGCTAATCACAGCCAGGGAGACATTTCCTGATCTCTGCAGCTGAGCATCGGGAAATGTCTCCCTGCCTGTCATTAACGCAGCGCAGCACAGTGCCGACTTCCTGGCGGGCTCTGCACGTGTTCAATGCGAACACGCCAGAGCTCATCCCTAAAAAATGCACCGATTACTGTGAAAATGACACTGGCAGTGAAGGGGTTAACCACTAGGTGGCGCTGTAGGGGTTAAATGTTCCCTATTGAGTGTTTCTTACTGTAGGGGGGAAGGGCTGTGTGTCACATGACACTGATCTTCGCTCTGAGTACACGGAGTCGAGATCCGTGTCATTGTCACTAGGCAGAGCAGGGAGATGTTTGTTTACACAAGCATCTCCCCGCTCTATACCTCCGTGAGACGATCGTGGGGATCCCCACGGCGATCGAGTCCACGGGACCCGCGGTCTAGGGAGACCACATTTTTAAACTACCATTCAGGGACACTCCCCCTTCCCAAAAATCAGCTTGTGCTGTAACGAATCACAGCACAGTGATTGGACACAAGAGGTGGGATTTATGATTTCTCCAATCACAAGCAGGGGGTGGGGATTGTGCTCCTCCAGGCATTCCCGGCCAGGACAAGTACTGTCAGTGAGTAAAGCGGTGATGTGGCGCCCTTTTTTGGGGGTATCAGATTGGCCCGGGGGGGTGTCTGTGTCAGTTTCGTTCCGGGACACTGTATTGTCCTGGAATGAAGGTGCCCGGGACAGATCTGCAAAATGCGGGACTGTCCCGGGCAATCCGGGACACGTGGTCACCCTACCGTGGTCCGACTCACGGGGAAGGCGGCAGGGTCGCGAGCGCGCGACCACACAGCAGGCATTTAAAGGGGACGTACAGGTACGTGATGATGCCTGTCAGTGCCATTCTGCCAACGTAAATCTACATTAGCCGGTCCTTAAGTGGTTAAAGTGTTACTAAACCCAGGACCCTGCATTCACTATATCTGGTCTCCCACAGTACACAGAACACGGAAATGCAATTATTTTACTAAATATAAACTGCTAAATACCTTTTCTTATCAGCAGTAATTGCAGTCTTGTGACTTCTACCAGTGTCCAGCCAAGCACTGGTTAAAGCTTGTAGGAGGCGTATTCTGACTGTCCTATTAGACTGTAGGACCCCTGGCCCTCTGTCTGGACAGTGCTGATTGGCCCTGTGCTGATCACATGCATCCTCCCAAGAAAAAAAATAACCTTTCTAGCAATACACACAATGTGTCAAGAAACTAAGACATGCTCTAATTTTTTCAGGGTAGCAAGGATAAGCGAAATGTGCTGATGTGAACTGCTGCTAGTGAAATACATTGCTTTTACAATGTATATTCTCTGACATGCAGTGATCAATACATCTGTTGTGAATGGATCCCTAATTGCTGGTAAACCCATTCTCGGACTTATAGTAACTTAGCAGATAGACTGCAGACTGACAGTCCCTATTCATACCTCTGTGTTCTGTCCGGAGTATGTGTGCGTCTTTAATGCATGTAAACTCCAGTATATAGATTTCTCACTATTGGCTCAGTTCTTACACACTGCCTAATGCTGTTTTAAAAATACAGTTTGCAGCAGCATATGTGAAAATGCAGAAGAAACCTCAAGGAAAAGTATAAGTACATGTAAACTCAATCACTAAAATCTCATATAAGCTTTAGGCCCCATGTACACGGGACGCTGTTAAACTCGCGTTCAGAGGCAGTTGGACACTTTTTTCAACTGCCCCTGAACTCATTCAATGTTATCCTATGTGACCATGTATACTGTCTCGTTTATTGCCGTTTATATGCAGTTGCGTTTAACCACTTCAGCCCCGGACCATTTGGGTGGTCAAAGACCAGGCCACTTTTTGCGATTCGGCACTGCGTCGCTTTAACTGAGAATTGCGCGGTCGTGTGACAAAATTGACGTCCTTTTTTTCCCACAAATAGAGCTTTCTTTTGGTGATATTTAATCACCTCTGCGGTTTTTATTTTTTGCACTATAAACAAAAATAAGCGACAATTTTGAAAAAAATTCTATATTTTTTACTTTTTGCTATAATAAATATCCCCCAAAAATATATAAAAAAATTATGTTTTTCCTCAGTTTAGGCCGATACATATTCTTCTACAAATTTTTGGTAAAATAAATCACAATAAGCGTTTATTGATTGGTTTGCGCAAAAGTTATAGCTTCTACAAAATAGGGGATAGTTTTTTGGCATTTTTATTAATATTTTTTTTTTTTACTAGTAATGGCGGCGATCAGCGACTTTTATCGTGACTGCGACATTATGGCGGACACTTTTGACACTATTTTGGGACCATTGTCATTTTTACAGCGACCAGTGCTATAAAAATGCACTGATTACTGTGAAAATTACACTGGCAGTTTAGGGGTTAACCTGTAGGGGGCGCCAAAGGGGTTAAGTGTGACCTAATGTGTGATTCTTACTGTAGGGGGGGTGGCTTGGCGTGTGACGTCACTGATCGTCGTTCCCTATGACAGGGAACTGACGCGATCAGTGACAGGCTCACTAGGAAGCACGGGGAGAGGTTTGTTTACACTTAACTGTCCCTGTTCTTCAGCTCTGTGACCCGATCGGGTCCGCGGGTCCAGTGGTCACGGAGTACCCGACCGGGTCGCGAGTGCGACACACGGCTGTGCATATTAAAGGGGACGTACCTGTAAGCCAATATGTCCAGTCGTGCCATTCTGCCGACGTACATCAGGGTGCAGCGGTCGGCAAGCGGTTAAAGCAGCCAATGTGACTCCCTAACTACAATACACATTATCATACATATCAACACAGAACTCCTTCATACAATTGCAGGGTTAATTAGCACAGACAACAATGGGTGAAAGAGTCTTAGAAGTTATACTAGACTCATTTACATTATAGCAGACAACAGACAGACAGGTGGCTGGAGTTGATGACATTAGCATCTAACAGTATGTGTCCCAACATTATAAATCAGTCACTGTTTCTAAGATGGCATATACAGGGTTCCCAGAGTCTGTGTGTCTTGGGGGGATATGGACCTGAATCCAAAGTAACACCACCTCAAGGATCCCCAGGCATACAGCTCACAAAGAGCACCGTTCACCCAAATGCCAGGGCCCATGATCGGCAGGCACGAGGCTAGCATTCAGTCCCCTCCAAAGCCTCTGTCCCGGCTAGGTCTGTCACAATCTCTAAAGGTAAGCTGTGGTATCTGGCACCAAGACATCAGTAGCAGATCCTTTAAGTCTTGTAAATTGTGTATTGGACTTCAAGTATATCATACAGATGCTTGATTGGATTGAGATCTGGAAATTTTGGAGGCCAGGTCAACACCTTGAACTTGTTGGGTTCCCCAAACCATTCTTGAATTCATCAGACCAGCCACCTCCTTCCATTGCTCCATGTGACAAGTTATGATGCTCACAAGCCCATTGTAGGCGCTTTTGGCTGTGGCCACGGGTCAGCATGGGCACACTGCTTGGTCTGAGGCTACTCCGCGCCATACACAACAAATTGTGATGCACTGTGTGTTCCGACACCTTTCTATTGGAACCAGCATTACAATTTCCAGCAAATTTAGCTGCAATAGCGCCTCTATTGGATCAGACTAAACAGGCTCTTACTACCCACATGCATCAATGAGCCTTGACCCTGTCGCCGGTTTCCCTTACTGGGACCACTTTTGGTAGGTCCCGACCACTGCAGACCGGGAGCAATCCCACAAGAGCTGCAGTTTTGAAGTTTGAATCCAGTCGTCTAGCCATTATAATTTGTCCCTTGTGAAAGGTGCTCAAAACCTTACACTTGTCCATTTTTTTGCTTTTTTGCAGCATGTTCACTTGCTGCCTAATTTATCCAACCCACGTTCAGATGCCACTGTAACCAGATAATCAATGTTCACTTTACCTTTCAGTTGTCATAATGTTATGGCTGATCAGTGTATGTTTGTCCTCATTGACCCTCTACCACAGATGCCCAGCAAATGTGTGTAGTGGTACCCCCGTAAGGGCTGCTGAAAGTTGTGGCCCACCTGTCACCCTGCCCAGTCACTTTTGAGACAATGAACAGTCCATGTGATTGTATTTTTATTAAGGGATTTGAACTTGGATAGGGAAAGGAATATATGGGATGCCCAATAGAACAAGCAATTGGTTAATTGTATATCAATCAGTTGGGACAACTATATACACTTGCTTACTCCAATCTCCTACAGCACATCACTTGCTTGCAGACTTGTGCTCTCTCTCTCCCTCTCTCTCTCTCTCTCTCTCTCTCTCCCTCCAATACATCACTTAACTCCAGGCACAGCTAGCAGGTGGTTAGGCCCAATTCTAACTCCGTCAAACCTCAGCAACTGCCTTTCGCAGGCAGGGACCGTGGGTCCCTTTTTAGTGTAGCAAAAACAGGAATAGGAAGTCTTTTAGTGCTAACTGTCCTATGGTGGACTACTGCTCCCAGTCAGTCCTCGTCAGGCCCTGCCAGCCCTCCTGGCTGCAGCTGCCCATCTTCACTGCCCATGACATTGCAATCCTCACTGGCTCCACACCCAGCTCTGATTGTTTCCTCTCAGTCCTCTCTGGCATTTCTCTCCAGTCCTCCCAATTGCCCATGTCACTCACCAGCCCTACTGGCTGCAAACTGGTGGTTACCTCCTGCAGACTTGCCCGGCAGTACTAGCTCCTGCTGTCCTCTCTGACCCCTCTCTGTGCCTCCTGTTCAGATCCTCCATGCGTTCTTGAATAGATCCGTCCTACACACAGGGTTCCAGGCCCAAGGTCACACCCCCCCTCCAGACTGGGGAGCTCCCTCAAAGGCCTGACAGCCTAGTACTCCATCCTCAGTTCTTCCACCTGACAGCTCCCCCCCAGCTGGGCTGATCCTGGGTATTTAAGGAGGCCTGCCCCCTGCCAATCCTAGTTGGGGATTGGTCAGTGCTCCATGAAACACCCCAGACTGCTCCTCCCCACTAGATTGTAAACGATCACCTTGTAACACAACCCATTTAGTTTAAAATATACATAAATAAAAGGCAAAACATTTTTGTATAGATCTAAAAAAAAAAAAAACATTAAACACCTTTATTCCCTTTTTTTTAATAAATGATCACATTCCCTCGGTTCTCGGCTGCATAAGAGCTGGGGGAGGAGGAGGAGAAGCAGCAGCACACTGAGCTTTCCAGTGAATGGCTGTGCAGCAGGGCATATCAGGACAAGTCTGGTCATTGGAGGAGAGCACACTGAGTTCCCAGCTAAAGAACTGACCACGGTGTGTTCTCCTGCTTAGTGTAGTCAGTTTTTGATAGGAAAGCAGAGGAACTGGCAGGAACACCAGGGATTTCACACAAAGGAAACAATACAAAGAGAACAAGATACTTTTTTATACAATTAGAAGTGTTGGGGTAACAAACACTTTAAAGTGACAGTAAATTTAACACTCGTTAAAGTGTTACTAAACCCCTCACAGTAAAATCTGTCTGTATATGCAGTAATGCATGTTTTTTATATTCACTGTGGAACCTCAGGGGTTAATCATCTGCATTGTGTTAAAAGGCTGTTTGATCATGTCTTCTTCCAAACCATCTAGGCTATGGGACAAGCTGCACATGCTCAGTTTGGTGTGTTGCTAGAGAGTTTTTTTCTTTCTTGGGAGAGTGCATGCGATGAGCACAGGGCCAATCAGCACGGTCCAGACAGAGGGTCAGGGGTCCTTTAGCCTTATAGGACAGCCAGAGCAGAATGAAAACTCCTCCTACAAGCTTTAACCAGTCACTTATAGAATTCACAAGACTGCTTTATACTGCTGATGAAAAAAGGTTTTTAGTAGTTCATATTTACTAAAACGATTGCATTTCCATGTTCTGTGTATTGTAGGAGACCAGATATAGTAAATGCAGGCTCCTGGGTTTAGTAACACTTTAAGTTCCAGTATCCTCCTCCACTACCTTCTCCAATGCATTGTTTTGCACTCCCCTTCCAGACAAACAAACATTGCAGGCGAGCCATAGTGAGGACTATTTGTCCTTCCCAAGACTGGTGGCCAGCAGCAGCCACTAAATATGTCCACACGAAGACCACACCAATGGACAAAAAACACTTTCTCCACATTGTTTTGTGGAGTGATTTTCAGCTGCACCCCCTGTATCCCTTTTTTCTCTGGGAAGTTTGCTCCATTCATGTGTATATCCTGCCCCCTCTTTATTACCACAGTTCCATGAATACACACACTTTTTGTTTAGTACGGAGTGTGTAATTTGCTGAGCTTCTCAGTGCAAGCATATAGAGAGTCCTGCCATAAGCATTAGGTTTAAATGAAATGCTCTCTAGGGCTGTTATCCTGTAACTTATTTTTCTAACAGCAAGAATGTGGGTTGTACTGTCTTTTATGTTCAAAGATTTTTATTTAACAGTATACAGTAACAAATAACCTCTATTTGAGATGTAGAACATAGCATATGATGCATCTAAAGAGAGTTTTGTAAGAACTTAAACGTCCAAACTGGGATAATGTTCATGATAACGAGCCAGATCTTAGTGGAGGCAGAGTCTATAAACACAGTATCCATGGCTTGGGGGTGATTGTAATAGGAAGGGAGGAAAAGAAGAATCCAGTCCAGAAATAGTACTAAACAAGAATTTTCTCCTGCAGGACTAGAGAATATAACCCATAAATACGTCTAGGTAATAAGCCCCATCCTTGCTATAGAGATTATGGATAACACATTTCAGTCATAAAGGAAAAAGAGGAAAAAATTAAGAAGAGGAAAAGAGCAGAGAGAAGAAAGGAAGAGAGGAAGAGTGCAAGAGAAGTGGGAGAAGGAGTGTCGGCAGGATCACACGATCCCCCAGAGGGCACAAAGGCAAACAAGGGTGAACTGTGGGGTTTCACAATTTGAGCAGATTTTTTTTAACACAATTTGAGCAGATTAGCGTCAAAATCTGAGGGAAGAAAATTCTCCACCCACGGTGTCCAGACTTTGCAGTGATGGGGAAGTCGGTCCAAGATGGTAGCTTCAATCTTACTGTGTATCATAGCTTGGGTTACTCTATTTTTCACTTCTGCAAAATGTAAAATTGGGGTCTTCCAGGCCCTAGCTATAGTCTGTTTGGCTGCCGTGGGTAATTGAAGGAGGAGGCGGCGCTGGGCCCTAGTGTAGTCACCCTGTATATGGTTTAACAAAGCCAGGGAGGGGTCAGGAGCCAAGGTATCATGAAGTAAGGTGGAAGCTATCTGAAAAATCGTCGCCCAAAATTGTTGCACAATGGGACAGGACCACCAGATATGGACATGAGTACCCCTCTCCCCACAGCCTCTGAAACATTCAGGTGGGTAGGATGGGAGAAATTTTGAGATTCTTGCGGGGACAAGGTACCACCGCATGAGGACCTTATAATTTGCCTCCGATGCCACTACGTTTTGTGTAGAGGACTTTGCGTTGGCCCATATGTTTGTCCAGTCATCTGCATCCAGTTCTAGTTGTAGGTCTTTGGACCACTGTGCAGCGTAAAGGGGAAGGTCAGCCGGTGCAGAAGTTAGGTGAGTATAGATGCGTGATATGATACCTGGGGCATGAGGGTCCAATTTACAGATATCTTCATGAGGGGTTAAACTATCTAGAGAGGAGCTAGTGCCTATCGCTGTTCGGACAAAATGGGCTATTTGGAGGTAACGAAAACATTCCCTGGGGGGTAATTTAGCTTGGGATTGAAGTACTGGAAATGTTTTAATAGCCGTTTTAGTGACGAGGTCACAGATTCAGGTTAATCCTGCCTGAGACCAAAGCCGGAAAGAACCAGGTTCGGTAAAGGCAGGATAGAAAAGTGGGTGGCCTACAAAAGAAAGTAAAGGGGTATAGGAAGAGATCAGGTTAAAGGCGCCACGTAGGCTGTCCCAAATCTTGAGTGAGTGGCGTGTGACCGGGTTAGATATAGGGCCTCGGGCTGAAGCGGGCAACCACAATAAGTTAGATATTATTAAGGGGGAAACATCTATCGCTTCCAGACTGACCCACAACAGGATTTCAGTTGATGTGTGGTATAGAGTTATTTGAGCCAGTTGAGCAGCATGATAATAACGGGCAAAGTTAGGGAGCCCTAGGCCCCCACTAAGTTTATGGCGAAGAAGGATAGACCTGGACACTCTAGGTTTTGTGGGGCCCCAAATGTATTTAAATACCCTAGTCTGAATGATTCTATGAAAATAAGAGGGGATTGCTATCGGAAGGACTCTGTAAAGGTATAACAGTTTAGGAAGCAGAGACATTTTAACGGCCGCAACCCGCCCGAGCCAAGAAATGCATAGTGGTTTCCAGGTGTCTAACATGGAGGATAGGTGAGATAGCATAGGAAGATAGTTGGCCTGATAAAGAGAAGCTGGATCACTGGCTAATTTTATACCTAAGTAGGGGAGAGGGGTCGTGGACCAGAGGAAAGGAAAGTCATTTTGTAGGTGAAGGAATTCCTGGTGTGGGAGAGACACGTTGAGAGCTCTGGATTTGGATTGATTAACTTCTAAGCCAGATATATTTGCAAATGTTTCCAGGATCTGGATAAGGTTTGGAAGAGTTGTACGGGGAGAGGTTACAAACAGGAGTGCATCATCAGCAAACAAGCAGATTTTGTGAGAGGTGGATGCAGATTCTAGTCCTTTAATATTCGGGTTCGTTTTGATCAAGGCTGCTAGGGGTTCTGTTGCTAGAGCAAAAATTAAGGGAGAAAGAGGGCATCCCTGTCTAGTCCCTCTTTGTATGTTGAAGCTATCTGAACGGAACCCTGAATATTTTACATAAGCTTGACGGCGGTTATATAGGGATCTAATCCATTGCAAGAAATGAGGGCCAAATCCCCAACGGGTAAGTATAAAGTTCAGGTAGGGCCATGAAACTGGGTTGTACTGTCTTTAACACAGATAGTCACTAGAGGGCGTATTTACATATCTGTGCATGAAGTATGATGATGAAAATCTGCCACGTCAAAGAAGTAAAATTGAAAGATTTTGCGTTCAGAAAAAATATAATTCAAAAAATGCTTGCTGAAAAGAACACAAAGATTCTCCTTTTACGTATATACCAAAAGGCTATTTAAAAAAAAAATAACATTGATGTAGGGCACTTCACCTAGAAAGCATCAATTGATCAATAGTTCCTACTCGTTCTTCGCTCAGGAGCGACTACACAGTTGCGTCTGTATACCTCCTACACTGAGACACAAACAGGCGTCTACATTTAATTGGTTATCTTTCTGAACTCATATGACATTATTAGATAATTGGGTAAACATAGTAAAGGAGATGAAGTGATAAGATTGACCTGTTTAATTAACAGGCAGAGTTTAGTTACATTAGAAAATTGACTGTCTGAGGGCTGCTTCATCCGTAATTTCTATAACGATCAATATCATCATTTATGTTGGCTCCTTTTTGCTGGTTATTAGTTAATCATTAATTTTTAAAAGTGATGAATGGTATAATAATACCACGTTGTTACCTTATGTGTTTTGCACAACTGCTTTATTATATTATGGCAAAATAACTGACAAAAATGAATTTAGTGCTTTGTGATCCCAAATCAATTAATTTGCATAGGACCATTATTGAGCTGGTCATTTTGTAGTTGGCTGTTAAAATAAAACCGATTTTACATTAGATGTGTATAAATGTATTAATTTATATAGCACTATATACTACACTATTTTACAGAGTATATAGAAATCCTTTCTGTAGTGGATTTTTATATATTAATGTCCTTAAACCCTCATACAAACAGATTGATTTAATAATCAGTATATCATTCATTTAGCTAAGTGAATCTGTGTTCACTTTTAATACCTAATCATGTACAGCGCAATTAAAAAAATAGATGTGCTTTTCAAGTAAACGAACCTCACAAACTCTAATGCTGCGTACAGACGATCGGAAATTCCGTCAAGAAAACTGTGGATTTTTTTTTTCTGACGGAATGTTGGCTCAAACTTGTGTTGCATACACACGGTCACACAAATCTTGTCTGAAATTCCGACCGTCAAGAACGCGGTGACGTACAAGACGTATGACGAGCCAAGATCAATGAAGTTCAATAGGCAGGCAGTTCAGCTCTTCTGCTTGATTCTGAGCATGCGTGTTTTTTTGCGTGTCGGAATTGCATACAGACGATCGGACTTTCCGACAAGAACTTTTTCCGTCGGAAAAATAGAGAACCTGCTCTCAATCTTTTGTTGGCGGAAATTCGGACAGAAAAAGTCAGATGGAGCCTACACACGGTCGGAATTTCCGACCAAAAGCTCACATCGGACTTTTCTTGCCGAAATTTCTGATCGTGTGTATGTGGCATAAGGCCATTTAAAGGGAAACTAAGTTAGTCACAACTCTAATTTTTTATGAAATAAATTCAATGCAAAATGTTTACATTTTCTCTGAAATTCAAGAGTTCTTATGCTTTTCTCAGACTTCTGTTTTTAGTGTGGCTAGGTTTGTTCTCCACATCCCTCTCGTGTATATGAATGTAGCCAACCCTTTTCTGATTGCCCCCAAGATGGACTACTTACCTGTGTGCAAACTTATTCAGTAATATGGGAACCATCGTGTCGCCTGAAATAACGGCACTGCTCGATCGGCTAGAAAGGTATTTTGGAAAAAAAAAACAGAGCCAGGGTATACAGGTCCTTCTCAAAAAATTAGCATATTGTGATAAAGTTCATTATTTTCTGTAATGTACTGATAAACATTAGACTTTCATATATTTTAGATTCATTACACACAACTGAAGTAGTTCAAGCCTTTTCTTGTTTTAATATTGATGATTTTGGCATACAGCTCATGACAACCCAAAATTCCTATCTCAAAAAATTAGCATATTTCATCCGACCAATAAAAGAAAAGTGTTTTTAATACAAAAAAAGTCAACCTTCAAATAATTATGTTCAGTTATGCACTCAATACTTGGTCGGGAATCCTTTTGCAGAAATGACTGCTTCAATGCGGCGTGGCATGGAGGCAACCAGCCTGTGGCACTGCTGAGGTGTTATGGAGGCCCAGGATGCTTCGATAGCGGCCTTAAGCTCATCCAGAGTGTTGGGTCTTGCGTCTCTCAACTTTCTCTTCCCAATATCCCACAGATTCTCTATGGGGTTCAGGTCAGGAGAGTTGGCAGGCCAATTGAGCACAGTAATACCATGGTCAGTAAACCATTTACCAGTGGTTTTGGCACTGTGAGCAGGTGCCAGGTCGTGCTGAAAAATGAAATCTTCATCTCCATAAAGCTTTTTAGCAGATGGAAGCATGAAGTGCTCCAAAATCTCCTGATAGCTAGCTGCATTGACCCTGCCCTTGATAAAACACAGTGGACCAACACCAGCAGCTGACATGGCACCCCAGACCATCACTGACTGTGGGTACTTGACACTGGACTTCAGGTATTTTGGCATTTCCCTCTCCCCAGTCTTCCTCCAGACTCTGGCACCTTGATTTCCGAATGTACTTTGGACCACTGAGCAACAGTCCAGTGCTGCTTCTCTGTAGCCCAGGTCAGGCGCTTCTGCCGCTGTTTCTGGTTCAAAAGTGGCTTGACCTGGGGAATGCGGCACCTGTAGCCCATTTCCTGCACACGCCTGTTCACGGTGGCTCTGGATGTTTCTACTCCAGACTCAGTCCACTGCTTCCGCAGGTCCTCCAAGGTCTGGAATCGGTCCTTCTCCACAATCTTCTTCAGGGTCCGGTCACCTCTTCTCGTTGTGCAGTGTTTTCTGCCACACTTTTTCCTTCCCACAGACTTCCCACTGAGGTGCCTTGATACAGCACTCTGGGAACAGCCTATTCGTTCAGAAATTTCTTTCTGTGTCTTACCCTCTTGCTTGAGGGTGTCAATGATGGCCTTCTGGACAGCAGTCAGTTCGGCAGTCTTAGCCATGATTGCGGTTTTGAGTAATGAACCAGGCTGGGAGTTTTTAAAAGCCTCAGGAATCTTTTGCAGGTGTTTAGAGTTAATTAGTTGATTCAGATGATTAGGTTAATAGCTCGTTTAGAGAACCTTTTCAAGATATGCTAATTTTTTGAGATAGGATTTTTGGGTTTTCATGAGCTGTATGCCAAAATCATCAATATTAAAACAAGAAAAGGCTTGAACTAATTCAGTTGTGTGTAATGAATCTAAAATATATGAAAGTCTAATGTTTATCAGTACATTGCAGAAAATAATGAACTTTATCACAATATGCTAATTTTTTGAGAAGGACCTGTACTTGATATTTTAGGACAATTGATGTAAGAAATGTGAGTTTAGTGTCTCTTTAGTTAACTTTTTTTTTTTTTTTTGCAAAGATTGGTTGCACTTTTTTTTTTTTTTTTAAACCGGTTGTATACCCCACTTTGTGATTTTTGCCTACAGGTAAGCCTATAATAAGGCTTACCTGTAGGTAAAATTAATATCTCCTAAACATACATCATTTAGAAGATATTCACCCTGCATGAAGCCGCTGATGTCAGCGGCGCATGCGCTCTGAAGCACCAACATCATCGCGGCTCCGGCCGCTCAGAGCGCCGGAGCCCGCGAACCCAGAAGAAACACCGGGGGAACGTGTCAGCCCCCTCAGCGGTGACCGGGCGCCGCTGCGGGGGCTTCGTTCTAAGGTAAGTATTTCATAATAAAAAAGGAGAGCAGAGGTTTTTTGTTTGAATTGATAGGACGAGGGTACATTATTTTTTTCATATTTTTTCAGTAGTGTCAATTAATTAATATAAGTATTTCATAATGTGCTAGTATGCGATGCACGCTATGCCATTATCTTGAATGTTTTTGTTTTTGTTTTGTTTTTGTTTTTTTAAAAGGGTTTAACATTCTTTAACATTTTGAGAGGAACGGACAAGGACATAAGTAGGACTGTACAGCAAGCCAGTTAATTGACAAGTTCAGATCAAAACCATAGAGAACCATAAACAAAGCAACCGGGATAATTAAACACATGGCAATTTAAAGTGTACATGTTAGCCACCTCCCATCCCATCCAAAAAGGTTTCAGGAGCAAAGACAAGCGAAAAAATACTCGTCTCACTCCATTGGGGGCCACCAGGGAAATAAAATTTAAAGGGTAACTCCAATTTCATGGGGGGAAAAAATAGCAAACAAAAAAAAATATATAGCATATTCAAATTGCTGAAAAAGTTATTGCTGATGCCAATAGAAAGGTGTCCGAATACACAATGCTTTGTGGTTTGTTGCATATAGGGGGTGCATAGCTGCAGACTGATCAGGGTGCCCATGCTGACCCGTGTCCAAAGCCAAACAAGCTAATAATGGGAATGTGTGCATCAAAACAGGACCACCAAGCAATGGTCTGAAAAATTAAAAAATGATTTGAGGAACACAACACGTTTGAGATGTTGACTTCTCCAGATCCCAATCTAGTAAAATTTACAGTATATACTCGAGTTTAAGCCGAATTTTTCAGCACATTTTTTTGTGCTGAAAATGCCCCCCTCGGCTTATACTCGAGTCACCTTTTTGCGCCTGTTCTCCTGGAATTTGGGGACCCGGTACCGGCCGGCCGTAGGTCCCCTGGACCCCTAACTTGGCAAACATATAGCCCCACTCTTTCTCTACAAGTGTGCAAAGTTTGTTGTCTGGGAGACCTACGGCCGGGGAGCACTGATTTTTCAAAGCCGGGCACCCCTTCCATAGACTCCCATGTTAAACGGTAATTTCTGTGGTAACTTTGAGGACCCAGTACCAGCTGGCTGTTGATCTGTTGGACCCGAAACTTGGCACACATGTAGCCCAAGTTCTCCTCTATAAGTGTGAAAAGTTTTCTATCTGGGAGACCTATGGCCGGAGAGAACCTATTTTTCAAAGCCGGGCACCCCTTCCATAGACTCCCATGTTAAATGTAAGTCTAGTCATGGGCACAGTGAGGCATGGGCACAGTGAGTCATGGACACAGTGGGGCAAAGTGAGGCACAGTGAGGCATGCAGATGGACACCCTAGGCTTATACTCGAGTTAATGTTTTCCCATTTTTTGTGGTAAAATTAGGTGCCTCGGCTTATATTCGGGTCTGCTTATACTCGAGTATATACGGGTATGTGTGGGATGTGCTGGAAAAAAACAATTCTGATCCATCGATGCCCCAGCTTGCAACTTACAGGACTTAAAGGATCTGCTGCTGACGGCTTGGTGCCAGATACCAAGACATACCTTCAGAGGTCTAGTGGAGTCCATCCCTCGATGGGTTATGGTGGATTCCAAAAGTGTCCGAAAGCCCCATTCAGCCCAAAGACCAGATTTAC
This sequence comes from Rana muscosa, assembly GCA_029206835.1. Classification (NCBI taxonomy): domain Eukaryota; kingdom Metazoa; phylum Chordata; class Amphibia; order Anura; family Ranidae; genus Rana; species Rana muscosa. The sequence continues at coordinate 266,876,329 of CM055123.1, read as the reverse complement.
ATGTCAGTAAGAGAAGTAAACACAGGCAGGAGCTTATAAAAGCGTTTTCTCCTGATGTGTGTTTGACTCTACTGTCCATGACAGGTCCACTCGCAGGGCTTGTTATGTAGAAGGGGTTTTTTGTTCAACTCCTGTCCTGTGTATATAAAGCACAACACATTGAGGAAACAATGATTACTGCATGGAAAACACAATAGTAAGCATCTTGAGGTTCCTATTACTAAAATAAGTAACTGCAGACATCAGTTTAGCCGTTGTTTGTGTTTTTTTTTTCTGGCACCCTATGGGTCCGGTTTATGAACTCTAACAATTTGCGGAGGAGGCATTGTAAGGCAAACAATGATTTCACTTGTAAAAGTATACATATGTTATTTGTTCTGCACTGTCTCTTAGCGGCAGTACACGTTTTATCATCCACACATACATCATTTCAGTTTTCCATTCTCTGGATCATGCCAATTCTAATGATTGACAGCTTAGTGCCTACAGAACTAGGTGACATCAGGGCAATTCAGCCTCCAATAGACACAAATCTGTCTTTCCTATCCTACAATCAATAGCTGGGCTTGACTGAACATTCAGAATAAGTATAACCTTTCTTACCAGAGGGAGCAGCAAGCTGAAGGTCATTCTTGTATTGCTTGTAAAATGTAACCTAATTAAGTGTTATCTAGAGGTCATCGAAGATGATAAAGTGTCACTGTGTCTAATGGAGCTAGGTCAGCATTTCTAACCATTGGCTTTACAGTATATAACTATTTACAATTGGATTTATGCAAGATTGTGAATATTTCATTTTTTTTTTTAAAGAAAAGATGCAGGCTTCGTTATGAAAGATTCATATTTGCAGCGGTATCTTACATTTCAGCTTCAGGCTCAGGAACCCGCCGTCACCTAAAGTCAGACAGTTTTTGCCCTGTAAACAGCTTGACCTCAAATAATACCAACAGTATTAGGGCCCTTTCACACGGAGGTCCGTTCAGGTCCGCCTGTCAGTTTTTTAGGCGGACCTGAAACGGATCCTCCATGCACCCCTATGGAGGCACGGATGTCAGCGGAGACATGTCCGCTGACATCCGCTCCGCTCCGCTCCGCCAAAGTGTGACGGAGGAAAACCCTATTTTTCCTTCCGTCGGCGGAGCGGATCGGATGACAACGGACTCTACGGTCCGTCGTCATCCGATTCCCCATAGGGGAGAGCGGCGCTCTGACAGGGCGGTCCCTGCACAGTGTGCGGGGACCGCCCAGTCATCCGTCGGCTCAGCGGGGATCAACGGAGCGATCCCCGCTGAGAAAGCGGAGCTTCACGGGGCGGATCTGCACGGATCCGCCCCGTGTGAAAGAGCCCTTATAGTGTAATGGTATCAAATAAGAGTCCTGTAGTTGTTTACACTCCTGATTTTTTTGTTGATTCACAAACACCAATAGTTATGGTTTCTGCATGAAAATGTTACTTGAATTTTAAAGGCTTGTTTACATCTGATGTAGTAAAAATGTATTTCAGTGAGCCTAGTTTACACCATTGCTGTGCTTTCACGTGTGTTTAAAAAAAGTTCAGCATGCTGCATTTTTCCACACAGGAGCGCACTGCAAATGTACCACGAGTTTATGCAAACACATGTAAATACAATGAAAACACATTGCAAACATTTGTAAATGCACATGCAAAAATACGCAGTGAACATGGGGATTTTGGTGTAAACAAGCCCCTGAATTTTAGCAAATTAAGGCTTTATTAAGGTGATTGTAATTTTTTTTTTTTTTTTTTCAATAAAAATAAAAAACCTGTTATACTTGCCTCCTCTGTGCAATGGATTTGCATTCAGACACAGAGCTGTGCCCCCCCCCCTCTCTCTCTACCGAATGGATGACTGACTTTAATTGACTGCAGTGGGAGCCAATGGCACTGCTGCTGTGTCTCAGCCAATAGGAGGGAGAGTCTCGAACGGCCGTGACACTCATGGACATCGCTGGGGTTCAGGTAAGTATTAGAAGGTGCTGGGGCGGCTGCTGCACACAGAAGGCTTTTTATCTTCATGCATAGAATGCATGAAGATAAAAAACCTTCTGGCTTTACAACTCCTTTAACAACTTCATCCCCAGAAGGATTTGCCCCCTTAATGACCAGGCCATTTTTTGCGATATGGCACTGCGTCACTTTAACTGACAATTGCATGGTCGTACGACACTGTATCCAAACAAAATTTACATCCTTTTTTTCCCCACAAAAAGAGCTTTCTTTTGGTGGTATTTGATCACCTCTGTGGTTTTTATTTTTTGCGCTATAAACATAGAGCGACAATTTTGAATAATAACCCGAAAAATAAATATAAAAAAACTAATTTATTCATCAGTTTAGGCCGATACATATTCTTCTACATATTTTTGGTAAAAAAATTGCAATAAGCGCATATTGATTGGTTTGCGCAAAAGTTATCACGTTTACAAACTATGGGATAGATTTAGGCACGTTTATTTTTTTATTGTTTTTACTGGTAATGGCAGCGGTCTGTGATTTTTAGCGGGACTGCGACATTGCGGCAGACAAATCTGACCCCAAATTACACTTTTTGGGTACCAGTGACATTATTACATTAATCAGTGCTATAAAAATGCACTGATTAATGTAAAAATTACACTGGCAGGGAAGGGGCTAACACCAGGGGGCGATCAAGGAGTTAAGTGTGTTCCCTGGGTGTGTTCTAACTGTAGGGGGGATGGGCTGCCAGGGACATGACAGAGATCACTGTTCCCGATGACTAGGAACAGTAGATCTTTGTCATGTCATCTGTCAGAACGGGCATCCACTAGTTTACATAAGCAAATCCCCGTTCTGCCTCTGTACTAGGCGATCGCGGGTCACCGGTGGATATCGAGTCTGCCTGACCCGCAGGCATGCTCCCGTAGCGCGCAGGGGACGCAAGAACACACCCACGGTGGCACACGCCCGCAACTGCGACTGCGCTAGCCACCGTAAAGCTACGGCGATTCGTGCAGGAAAGCCAACGTGACGCCGTATAACGACGACGGCTGGTCGGCAAGTGGTTAAAGCTGAAATTCAATCGCTCAGTCGCCGTGACTATTTGTAACCCTGATGCAGTTAGCAATGGTAAATAGATAAGAAAGTATGGCCTATTTCCTTGTTTTAAACTTTTTTTTTTTTTTTTATACATTTTTTCTGTTACTTTCTGATTTCCAGGCCTAGGTACACAATGAAGAAACGTGTAAAAATTACACAAAGCTTCCAGCGCTCCTGTCTTTGCTTGCACCATCTAGAGGCTGAAATGGAGATTGACATCTCCAGGGGAACACAAAGATGCTAGGTCTGCATCTCAGGGACAGGGACTGTTAGGGCCCTGTGGGTCAATAACAGCTTTCACGAAGAGAGGCTTTTAAGGGGACAGTTTAGATATAAACACTAGTTTTCTGGAGTTCCAGCAGATCGCGGGTGTATAGCAAGGCTACTGCAGACTGTCTGAATGTACAGTACCTAGTATGGACAGGCAGTTACTGAATGACAGGAAGAATCAATGAACTACCTAGAGCGCTCATCAGTACTCTGGTTGTTCACTGAGAACTACAAGCCATCAGCTGCAGTTATACTTCTCCCATTTACAGAACTCTGTGAATGAGTTATGTGAGCCGAGCCCCACATGACGGTAGGTTTATTAAGTTGTGACAGCGGGTGCGGGGAGAAGACCCCTGGCCTGCTGTCACAACAGGGGCTTGGTTGGTGTGTCACTGCTCGTTTAGTTACATGTTACACCCTGGATACGGATGTAACCTGTTATGAAAGGTGAGATTAGCCTCTAAATCAGTGGTTCCCAACTTCTGTCCTCAGGACCCACTAACAGGTCAGATTTTAAGGATTACCTTGGGAGATGCAGACTAAACTACTACAATCACTGAGAAGAAAATTATATCTCCTGCTGTGATGTATTTAAGTTATCTTGCATACCTGGCCTGTTAGTGGGTCCTGAAGACAGGAGTTGAGAACCACTAATCTAAATGGTAATACTGAAAACAAGTCCAGATCAGCATTTCTCAACCAGGGTTCTTCCAGAGGTTTCAGGAGTTTCTTGTGGAGGAGAAAGCAGTGTTCAATTGATCTGCCTGCACCAATTTAGGCGGACGCTACAATTAGTATATTTTTTTCATTATTATTACTGAAGATAGTTGAGATGGTGGTATAAGTAGACCTTCTTCTATTTAAAACTCTCTACAACCTACTAATAATAATGTATCATGAGCTGTAGGCATAATCATTTTAGGTGGGGGTTCCTTGGCATCTGAAAACAAATTCAAGGGTTACTCCTTGGGTAGAAAAAAAAGGTGAGAAACGCTGCTATACACACTGCAATTTTCATGCAATTCCAAGCAACTTTATATTGCAAAAATGACCAAACTGAATTTAGCAGTCTACCACAATTTCTGCCAACACCACACATTTACCAAAATGTTGGTGGTATGTAGTGTTAATTAGACTTGTGCACAACGGAAAATTTTGTTTAGTTTTGGTTCGTTTCTTGTGCACAACGGAAAAATTTGTTTAGTTTCGGTTTGTTTCTTTACGGTCCTGTTGATTCGTAATCGTTCGTAATTTTGCTAGACGGTATTTTTCGCGTTCGGACTAATTCGTATTTTCGCAAGCGACATTTTTCATTGAATCGGAATGATTCGTATTAATGTAAGCCTTATTTTTAGTTGATTTATAATTTGTACTTTCGGTAGAGTACATTGTTTTTCGTTGATTCTGGACACAACTCCTACTTTCGTAACTTTTTTTGGGTTCGTTGATTCGTAATTTTCTGTGTCTCTCTCACAACGACGCTGCCTATTATGCCTAATGTGCTTCAAATGGATTTGTACTTTTCTAAATACATAGCGGTTATTTGTAGCGATTCGAAATCTCGTATTTTACTTTCGTTTTTTACATGCGGCTATAGCCTCCGCCCCTGTACACCATTTTGAGAGGGAGTTCAGCACGGTGAGGGAGAAGCAGAGAGCAGAGTGTTATTGTGTTTCAAATGAATTCGTACATTCATAACTTTTTTCATAACGAATTATGCCAAAGACATTCGGGCATTCGCTATTTGCGATATAATTTATTTCGGATTCGGTTTTATTCGTAATTGCTTTGTTCGGAAATTCGAATGCTTCCGAAAGTTGCTAAATTTGGACGAATTTCGATTCGTTACAAAACGAATTGCACAAGCCTAGTGTTAATACATTCAATTGTTTTTCCAGTTACAATTGCCTAGAAGTTGGTGTGTGTGGCCAGCACTAGTATGAACTTTAGAGATTATATATTCTCTGCACATACCTATAGGATGCACAATGGTTGGATATTACCCTTATACACATGTAGATTCAGTTTAAAGTCTATTGAAAGCTCTCTTTAAATTAAGTAGCATTATTTTCTGCAAAAACTTCAGAAAATTCTGGGCAAAAGCCAATTATTATTTTTTTCTTTTTTTATCCATTTTATAAATTATTCTGCATTATGAAATCAATAAAGACATTTGTTACTGGGATCCAAAATGTGAATGTAAGTAGCCCAAGATCATACCGTTTGCTATGTTGGTCATTAACACAGCTGTGCCTTTCTGGACGATAAACCCAGAAGAAAAAGGAATTTTCAGAGTCAAGTAAAAATGAAAGCCCACACATCTCATTTGATGTAGCAGCACTGTGTAAGAGGTACAACTTGTATAAACGTATTCTTTTTTGAAGCTCTTAATTCTCTTCAGAATGTTGGGATAAGCATTTCACATACAGCATGATTCATTGCTTCTGGCAGGAACGGGATTTGTTGCAGTGTGGGTGTTTTAGCAAATAAATAGCTAAGAACAATACACATCTTTCATTTCTACGTTTATCATGCAGAATGCATATAATAGAGGTGTGGGAAGGATAGCTTTTCTTATTCAGCTGGGATAAAAGTTGCAACAAACAAAGTTTGTAGAGTTAGAAAACACATACATTTTAGCAGATTTTCTTTTTACCTTAAAGCAGAACTAAACCATCAGTTTAAAGGTTTTCCAAAACCGTTACATTTAAGGCATGCCGTAAATGATAATTCGCAAGTTCTTTGTGCTCTCAACTGAACTATCAGACCATCAAATGGATGGTGTTGTGATTGATCACATATGAAGCACCATAGAAACTGCAGATCCAACAGAGGATAAGATTGCAGCTTCTTTGGCTATAAAGGATAGAAGGGTTAGTTCCACTTTAATACCTTTTTTTTATCCCATAAAAGCTGTGGCATAGACTTTTTATTATTTATTTTGATTCTTAAACACAGGTAGAATATTATTTCATAGACACATGGCATACCTAAGGTTACATATACGATAGTAAGATGATATCAGGTATTTGACTCATCACCAGCTCCTGCCACAAGCTCCTCCTGTCACCACCAGCTCCTGCCACTGCCAGCTCCTGCCACCTCCTGATATCACCAGCTCCTCCTGCCCCCGCCAGCTCCTGCCACCAGCTCCTGCCACAAGCTCCTCCTGCCACCACCAGCTCTTCCTGCAACCACCTCCTCCTGCCACCACCACCAGCTTCTCCTGCCACCAACCTCAGCTCCTCCTACCACCACCAGCTGTCACCATCAGCTCCTCTTGCCACCACCAGCTCCTCCTGCCATCATCACCAGCTCTTGCCACAAGCTCCTCCTGCCATCACCAGCTTCTCCTGCCACCGCCAGCTCCTCCTGCCACCATCACCAGTTCCTGCCACAAGCTCCTCATGCCCCCACCAGCTCCTCCTGCCCCCACCGCCAGCTCCTCCGACCACCGTCAGCTCCCCCTGCCACCTCCTGCCACCACCAGCTCCTCCTGCCATCGCCACCAGCTTATGCCACCGCCACCAGCTCCTCCTGCCACCAGCTTCTCCTGCCACCACCACCAGCTCCTCCTGTCACCCCCAGCTCCTCCTGCCACCTCCTCCCACCACCCGCTCCTGCAATCATCACCAGCTCCTGCCACAAGCTCCTCCTGTCACCACCAGCTCCTGCCACCTCCTGATACCACCAGCTCCTCCTGCCACCACCAGCTTCTGCCCCATCACCTCCTGCCACCATCACCAGCTCCTGCCACAAGCTCCTCCTGCCACCACCACCAGCTCCTCCTGCAACCACCTCCTCCTGCCACCACCACCAGCTCCTCCTGCAACCACTTCCTCCTGCCACCACCACCAGCTCCTCCTGCCACCACCAGCTCCTCCTGCCACCATCACCAGCAAGCTTCTCCTGCCACCACCAGCTTCTCCTGCCACCGCCAGCTCCTCCTGCCGCCGCCAGCTCCTGCCACCACCAGCTCCTGGTACAAGCTCCTGCCACCACCAGCTCCTGCCACCTCCTGATACCACCAGCTCCTCCTGCCACCACCAGCTTCTGCCCCATCACCTCCTGCCACCATCACCAGCTCCTGCCACAAGCTCCTCCTGCCACCACCACCAGCTCCTCCTGCAACCACCTCCTCCTGCCACCACCACCAGCTCCTCCTGCAACCACTTCCTCCTGCCACCACCACCAGCTCCTCCTGCCACCATCACCAGCTCCTGCCACAAGCTTCTCCTGCCACCACCAGCTTCTCCTGCCACCGCCAGCTCCTCCTGCCGCCGCCAGCTCCTGCCACCACCAGCTCCTGGTACAAGCTCCTCTTGCCACCACCAGCTCCTCCTGCCCCCACCACCAGCTCCTCTTTCCACCATCACCAGCTCCTGCCACTATCACCAGCTCCTGCCACAAGCTCCTCCTGCCACAAGCTCCTCCTGCCACCACCAACTCCTGCCACCATCACCAGCTCTTACCACATCCTCCTCTTGCCACCATCAGCTCCTCCTGCATCCACCGCCAGCTCCTCCTGCCCCTACCACCAGCTCCTGCCACCGACAGCTCCTCCTGCCGCTGCCAGCTTCTCCTGCCACCATCACCAGCTCCTGCCACAAGCTCCTCTTGCCACCACCAGCTCTTCCTTGCTTTATTACCTTAAAGCAAGGAAGTCTGAGAATGCAGGCTTGCTCTGAGTGAGCTGGTCCGTTTTGTGCTGTGGATGCCTGGGCAACTGCTGGGCTGGGCTGAGCTATCACTGAATTGTCTGGGCAGACCACCGCCGGTGCCAGCACCACAAAGGCAAGACTCCTCCATTCCGCTTGCTCAGCTCCTGGTGATAACTGTATTTTTAAAGGTTGGCGCGCCTGGCGGGATGTGCCATGACATCACTCGCATCGCCGCCAGTAGCGCGTCACACAGCCTCTGTCAAATCCGCCCCCTGGGCGGATTACAGGATCGGATCGACTCTGCGGCTTAGCTCGGGAGTCGGGCAGCTCGCCGGAACTGCGCATGCACAGTTCAAAGCCGACCTGGTCACGGCTATTTTTTACGGACACTTTCTCCCTATCACGGACATTTACGGACAGGGAGAACGTGCCTTGTTTTTACGGGCTGCCCGTAAAAAAAACGAGCGGTTGCCAACACTAGTCCGTAGTAAGGAAGAAGCTTTATTCATAAGTTTTGATACATATGGGTGAGGTCCTTGCATGCATAGAAGAATAAAGAAAGATTTGGAATGGGTCTTTTTAGGTGCATGAAAAACACAAAATATATATCAAAAATAGGTTTTATTTATACAGAAATAGAAAAATATAGATAGAATTTAAAATCCATCATACAATAAAATAGGGTTTCAGGTAAGCATACAGACAAGTTTCTCAACATGTTTCGCCATTTAATTTGGCTTCTTCAGGAGTTTTTGTCGAGCACTACTGAAACAAAAAAGAAAATAAACAAAAACAAGAAAATACAAAAAAGTGATACACAAATATGAAACAAAAATATCACAAAACATTGATCACAAATGACTGGAAAGAGTCCACACCATATACAAAAAGCTCAGAATGTATAACATAAGTAGGATCAAAAATAGAAAAGCAGAAGGAAATGACCTGTAAATAATGATGGAAGCGCCTAAAAATAATTTAAAGGCCGCATCAGGAAGAACACCTCAAAGATGGAGTCATGTGGGGTACCATAGAGGGGGGGGATACTGTCAACAAGCGCAAATATAGAAAATGCACGTTTTGGAGATGCTAGCAAATGGCAGAGGACCATCTAAAGTGGCAAAGAAAGTATATCATAAATAAACAAACAAACAGAGTTGGTGTCTCTAGAAACAAGCGCATAAGGCAGCATGGAGATTTACCTGGCCCCAACTATTTCCGAACCAATGGACATAAAAATAGAAACAGGAATGTCTCAAAATTTCCATAGAATGTGTCCACTCTAAAACAGAAAGGCACATAATAGAATGTAAATCAGAAAGATCCCCTCAACAATATTAAGCACAAATCAAGATAGCCACAACTATGGGATCAATACCTGATAAGTGCTGCTAAGGTAATAATTCGGTCCAGAATAGGAGGACATCCAGAGCCGTAAAGACGGCATTCATCTGTCAGCAATCTGGGGAAGTGAATGTATACACCATGAGGTACAAACAAGACAACCCCTAGATAAACCCTGAGCCAGTCCAGAAGCATAAATACCTTTTAACTTGTTTAATAGAGACAATCCTCTCCTCGAGACGCTGGCCATGCCACTGACACAAACAAACTGCATCTCCTATATACCCCCCTCCTCCTTCCCATTGGGCGCACATTGGCGCCAAACAATGGGCGGAGTGGGCGAATCAGTTCCGACGTCGGATTCCGCCGACGTCAAACCGGAAGTGACGTTTGTTATTCCAGATAACCGGAAGTGGCAGGAAGCACGTCCACCCGCACGCTGGAAGTGACGAATGTCCATCCGGATCGGCAGAATTTGACGCACTAGAGGCCAAAACTGGTAAGGGCAGAACTGGCCAGCAGATACAAAGTAAATGCGAGCCACCACCATTTTACATCCAAACAAAAACCGAGACTAAATCGGGTCAGAATGGGGAAAAAAAGGGCAGGAAGCCAAAGAATTGGCCATCACTTAGACAGTTGACAGGGAAACCTAGGACGGGCGGCGCCAGCCAGAATAGCCGAAACACTTCAGACATCTGAATGGATGCCCTGGGCACCCGTATGGTCACCTGACCCAATTGAGATGTTACCCCTTCAATAAAAATTTATACTTTACTAATCTCCCCTCCGGAAAAAACTAAACCTATCTTGGATAGAGAAATGGGAGAGAGAGAGATGAACTGTAAGTTTACAACTAGCCAAAGACAAAATATGATCAAACTCTCGCTGAAATCATCTATTTGCACCAAGATTCAGGAGATGAATTATAAAATATTAACAAGATGGTATTATACCCCACAGAGGCTACATAAATTTTACCCTGAAACATCAGACCGTTGCTGGAGATGTATGGAGGAGAGAGGTACGATGTTACATATTTTTTGGTCGTGCCCAAAAATAACATCCTACTGGAAAGAGGTACGGAACATTAGTCAAAAATTCACGGACTACAGGATACCAGAGGACCCAAACTTTTTTTTTACTACATGCTGTGAATATCCCTGTTAAAAAATATAAAATCTATTTTACGACACTTGGTAAACGCGGCCAAAGCATGTATTCCACTTAGGTGGAAAAATACGCTACCTCCTACAGTTGGAGGTTGGCTCCATGAAGTGGAAGAGATAAATAAGATGGAAGATCTTACACTTTCAGCACAGAACCAACAAGAAAAGTATTCAGAGGTATGGAGACAGTGGAATAAGTTTATTGCTTCTGAAGGTTTGATCTTGCTTAATTCATGAAGGTCAGATATAGGTATTACAACTAAGATGGCTAATAACTAGATATCCATTGCCTAACCAGGGTATTCCCTTCCCTTATTTTTCCCTTCCCCTTTTTTTCCCCCTCCCCCCTTCTTTTTGTTGTTGTTCTTCTTCTCTTTTGGTTTTTGTTTATACTGAGAAAACTGAAAATGGATAGGGCGATCCCAGATACAGCGAGCGGGGGTGGTCCACCTGCTTGCTGCAATACCGGCAGGGTATCCTTCCTAGGGGTACAGGGAGGGTGCTATGAAGGATATGATTATCATTTTGTAATTTAGTATTTTGACATATATAAACAGTTACATAACAGATATGATTGTTATGAGATCCTGGACTCGCCCTTGTCGGTAGAAATAAAGTATTTGAAAAAAAAAATCCTTCTGCTTTTCTATTTTTGATCATTGTTATATTATACATTCTGAGCTTTTTGTATATGGTGTAGACTCTTTCCAGTCATTTGTGATCAATGTTTTGTGATATTTTTGTTTCACATTTGTGTATCACTTTTTGTATTTTCTTGTTTTTGTTTATTTTCTTTTTTGTTTCAGTAGTGCTCGACAAAAACTCCTGAAGAAGCCAAATTAAATGGTGAAACATGTTGAGAAACTAGTCTGTATGCTTACCTGAAACCCTATTTTATTGTATGATGGATTTTATATTCTATCTATATTTTTCTATTTCTGTATAAATAAAACCTATTTTTGATATATATTTTGTGTTTTTCATGCACCTAAAAAGTCCCATTCCAAATCTTTCTTTATTCTTCTACCATTAAGGGATGTGGTGCCTATGATGTACAGGTGACAGGTATTATTCAAATTTTCTCCTCACATGCATAGTTTCAAGTTAGAAGTCACATCCTGTAACCACGGGCTGAGCCTTTTATAATAGAAAGAGGAAGTTACAGAAGGCATAAGTTTTCTAAGAGTAAGCTAGCAGCTCATTGGACTGAACTTAATTGTCTGTGTCAGCAAACCTTACAATCTTAGAATATTACCATATATAGTTATAACAAAGAAAAACAACACTTCGGTGTGTCCAGGATATAATCACCATCTTGCAATGCCCAGTTAAGTGTCCTTAACTAAGCCTATGAGATGGAGAACAGGCACAAACTGTTCTTGATAACTCCAACAAGGGGTATGCTAAATTTGCACCTGTGGCATTTTCCTGTTGTCCACACTATCGATATAAGCCACAATTGTGAATTGTGGGGCTTATCAATATTTGTAAAGGCAGCATTCTCAGTAATTTGTCAAGGTACAGCAATCGTAAGACCTCTTTGGAGAGTAAACCTTCAGCTTCTAGTTGGAGCACACAAACAAGCTATCCAAGTCTTGGCAAGTAGTTCCAACATATTATAAGCTATTATAAGCAACATATTAAAGCTATTTTCCCATTTCTGTTAGATAATAGTACTTAATCTACATTCCCCTGAATACAATCCATTCATTTACAATTTCATTTACGATTCACAGGGATGGCTAAAAAAAATAAAAAATCTAAAAAGATGACCATAGATGACTGTCAGGCAATTTTGACTTTCAGCTGAATCTGTCAACAATCTCACTTCTGTGGGGACTTTAAAGAATCTTGGTCAGCTACTCTTTGGGGAGAAGCTTAGAAAAGCTAAGCTAAGAAAGGATCATTTAGGAAAACTTGTCCTATCCTTGTTTTGCCCAAGATAAACCAAGGTTGTCTGCAGTGTGTGAGCTGCACTACCCACCTCCCAGAGGTGAGATACTCCACTGTTTGTCTATTGGCATCTCCTCTTCAGTATTTAAATATGTTCTGGCGCTAGCCAATTAGCGGCGTAGATGTCGCAATTATTGCCGCAGTGGTGAGTCCAATTTGTGCAAAAATGCTCCTATATTAATAAAAGCCAAGAGGACCTCTTATGTGGAGCCCTATTTTTGTTATGTGGGGGATATTGTTTTTTACCCCAGTATAAGGCCATCACCTTTTTTTGATCTGATGTTGTTTTTTCTGAACTTCTTTTTCGATGTTGCCACAATTTTGGACAGGAGAGATTGCAACATATATTTTCTAGCCTCCTAGTCTATATTGGAGACTTATGGAGTGCCAATGGTCCCCATCCTTATAGTTTCAAACAACACATACAAGAATCATACCATTTATTAAAATCCTAATAAACGTTAGGTCATTTTCCTTCCCCGTGGCTTTGGTGCATGAGTATACGCACCCTCATTTTTTATTTAAGTATATAGTTCTGGGGCCATTAGGGTTGCCACCTGTCCGGGATTTACCCGGACAGTAAGGGTTTTGAAACATGTGCCCATGTCTTTGCCTGCCTGAGACTCGGGCACCATTATTCAGACCCGCCAGTGGCTCCCTGTGCCGAAACTGTGCCGCCACGGCCATGTGCGTCTTGCGTTCGTTCCGCTTAATTTCGCTTCTGCTGTCTTCCTATCTACCCCCCCCCCCCCCCGCACTGTCGGTGCACCTCCGTCCGCTCTGTGTGCTGCAGAGGACACAGAGGCGGAGGCTCCATGTTGCCGGGGACTCTCCTCTGGTTGGCTGCAGAAGGGACAAGGAGGTGGGGTTGAAGGCGGAGCCTCCCCATTCCCTGTTGCTCTGTTGGAAAGTGTGCAGAGATCGCGTTGGGATTGGAGCTCAGCTTGTAAGGTAAGTTTTTGCCCCCTCACCATACACTATACATACAGTGTATGGTGCTCCCCCCCCATCCATCCATCCATCCATCCATATAGTTCTCCCTCTCCTCCTCATACGCCATCCATATACACATTTCCCCCTCCCCCCATACACCATCCATATATACAGTCCCCCCATACACCATCCATATATACAGTCCCCCCCCATACACCATCCATATATACAGTCCCCCCATATATACAGTTCTCCCCCCCATACACCATCCATATATACAGTTCTCCCCCCCCCATACACCATCCCTATATACAGTTCTCCCACCCATACACCATCCATATATACAGTCCCCCCATATATACAGTTCTCCCACCGCCATACACCATCCTTATATACAGTCCCCCCATACACCATCCATATATACAGTCCCCCCATATATGCAGTTCTCCACCCCCCATATACCATCCATATATACTGTTCTTCACCCCCCCATACACCATCCATATATTCAGTCCCCCCCATATATACAGTTCTCCCCCATACACCATCCATATATACAATCCCCCCATATATACAGTTATCCCCTCATACACCATCCATATATACAGTTCTACACCCCCCTATACACCATCCATATATACAGTTCCCCAATACATACAGTTCTCCCCCCCCATACACCATCCATATATACAGTCCCCCCCATATATACAGTTCCCCCCCATACACCATCCATATATACAGTTCTCCCCCCCCATACACCATCCATATATACAGTCCCCCCATATATACAGTTCTCCCCCCATACACCATCCATATATACAGCCCCCCCATACACCATCCATATATACAGTCCCCCCATATATGCAGTTCTCCACCCCCCATATACCATCCATATATACTGTTCTCCACCCCCCCATACACCATCCATATATTCAGTCCCCCCCATATATACAGTTCTCCACCCCATACACCATCCATATATACAGTTCTCCCCCCCATATATAAAGTTCTCCCCCCCCACATACACCATCCATATATACAGTTCTCCACCCCCCCTATACACCATCCATATATGCAGTCCCCCCATATATGCAGTTCTCCCCCCCCCCATACACCATCCATATATACAGTCCCCCCATACATACAGTTTTCCCCCCATACACCATCTATATATACAGTCCCCCCTCATATATACAGTTCTCCCCCCCCATACACCATCCATATATACAGTCTCCCCCTTATATACAGTTCTCCCCCCATATACCATCTATATATACAGTTCTCCACCCCCCATACACCATCAATTTATACAGTCCCCCCATACACCATCCATATATACAGTCCCCTCATATATACAGTTCTCTCCCCCTCCCCACACACCATTCATATATACAGTCCCCCCCCCCATATATACAGTTCTCCCCCCATACACCATCCATATATACAGTACCCCTATATATACAGTTCTCCCCCCCATACACCATCCATATATGCAGTCCCCCCCATATATACAGTTCTCCCCCCCCCCCATACACCATCCATATATACAGTCCCCCCCCCCCATATATACAGTTTTCCCCACCATAACCCATCCATATATAAAGTTCTCTCCCCCCCCCATACACCATCCATATATACAGTGGTCGTCGTCCCCATATATACAGTTCTCCCCCCATACACCATCCATATATACTGTTCTCCACCCCCCCATACACCATCCATATATACAGTTCTCACCGGGTGACACTGTCCACTGCTCTACTGACACTGTCCACTGCTCTACTGACACTGTCTACTGACACTGTCCACTGCTCTACTGACACTGTCTCTGCTCTACTGACACTGTCCACTGCTCTACTGACACTGTCCACTGCTCTACTGACACCGTCCACTGCCCAACTGACACCGTCCACTGCCCAACTGGCACCGTCCACTGCCCAACTGACACCGTCCACTGCCCTACTGACACTGTCCACTGCCCAACTGACACCATCCACTGCCCTACTGACACTGTCCACTGCCCTACTGACACCGTCCACTGCCCTACTGACACCGTCCACTGCCCTACTGACACCGTCCACTGCCCTACTGACACCATCCACTGCTCTACTGGCTGACAGTGTCCACTTTTAAGGTAGGCTAGTTTCATATTTTAACTGACATTTCTTTTATTAATGGAATCTTATTTTATGGGCACTAATGCTTTTGTTTTATTTACCATGCCCCTTTAAGTCCCCCCCACTGTTAATGCAATTTGGCCACAGCCACTGTTCACTGTAGCACACGTCATTACTACTCTCTTTGAGTAACCCAAAAGGTGTCCCAGGTATTTTACAATCCTATAGCGTGTACTACAAAAAAATTGCCGTGCGCTGCAAAAGTGTTCGGGTTTGGCTTGAAGAAAAGGTGGCAACCCTAGGGGCCATGCCTACATCAATAGAAACTGAGTGAATCACAGTTGCACTTTAGGAATTTTACAAATCTAGTGAAGCTTTAGGGGATAATAACTTGTTTCTCCCTATGAGAACAAGATAAATAATAAATATTGGAACAAGGAGGCTTGAAGGTAAATGTGGGTAATGCGGGTAAACCGCACTTTTAAGATGAGTGAGATTTCTTTATTGATATTGCTGGCAGCCCTATCATATGTATTTGTCCTGTCTTACACTATGTTTGCACTGTGTGGATGAGATAAGTTCTTGTATCCTATAGGTCAAACCTGGCGATGATTGAACCCATGCTTCAGTTTCCTCTGTCAGTCCATTTAAGTTGTTTAAACCTTATTACTTCTTCTCCCCTGTGTTTGACTTTCTCCTTCACTATGGTCTTATTTACTGACAAACACTGTATCTTGTATTTCTATCAAGCTAATTTCTTCATTAATTAATGATAATTTATCTCGGAGAGTGACTAAATGTCTCCCAGCCTAGCAGAGCAGTCATCGTAGAAGCAGCTTTTCCATTCCAGCAGTATTTCATGTACATTTTGCCTCTGTGCACTCTAATTGCAGGTGACTACAGTAAGAACTCATTAACGGCTTGCCTTTGACTTGTCATGTGGTTGAGTTATTGCTGCGCTGTCGAGCAGTGATGAATATATAGTCTTTTCACTGTCTTTGGGGAGAGAACAAGGCCTGCATCTTGCTTGCCAGCTGGTCTGTATCCAGACATAATATAATCATGAGAGAGGCACGCTTTGGCACTGTAATAGCAAAAAATTGTGTTTGTGTAAGGAATAAAATAATAGCCACACATACCCCTTCAAGGGGAAAAGAGTTGAACGCCTACAGAAAGCCATCAGCGTCCCGTTATGTGATGTCTTCTCTCTCCTGTTCTGCAGAAGCACAAGTGGCCGGGGTAAATTGGTGGTCTGGGGTAAAATGGGCTGCTGGCTTGGTGATGTTTGTAAAAGAAAATGTAATAAAGGATATGTTGTTTGCACACATCTGAATGACGGAGCTTTTGCTTTTGTCTTGCCTGTGCTCCTTTGCAGATACCCTTTCCCCACAGTGTTCAGCAGCTGCAGCAAGAAGGACTTGGACAGCAGCCTGGAAAAGGGAGTGGGCATGTGTCTCTACAACATGCCTGAAGTTACAGAATCGTTTGGAGAACAGAAGTGTGGAAATGGATACGTTGAAGAAGGAGAACAGTGTGATTGCGGAGAACCAGAAGTAAGCGAGTAGAACAAGCTGTGTATAAATTGGCGGCATTGTACTGGACAACCCACTTTATCAGGTCTATTCTGTAAAAGCAGAACTAAAGGCAAAACTTTTTTTTCTTTAATTTTAGATAGCATAAGGGAGAGTTATAAATCAGGGGTAGGCAACCTTTTGAGCACAAAAATGTTTTCAAAGAAATTGAGTGTGCCGATTTTATTACAAAATAATGTCAGCTTCACACTCTCAATCACGAAAAGGATTTTTTATATTTGAGACACATCAAACTGTCCTGGCACATTCATCCTGCTAATCCACCTCTCGCATCCAGCCCACGTGCTTGTATGGGATGTATGTGATGTCACATACAAGTGTAGCCGCCTTCTCACTCCCCTCTTTCTCTCGTCTTGTCTTTCTCTTGTCCAGGGGTATCTTAGAGGGGAGGGAGCGGGGACACCACGCCTGGCTTCCACCACATGTGTCAGTGCGGTATAAGCAACGTTCTTGTATTACCTTCGGGTCAGTGCTGTGCACCTGGATCCTCCCTCCAAGAGTCACCTTGTACAATGTCTGTTAGGAAATGAGCCCCACACCATTAAAGTTCAACACTCCTTTATTCTTCTGTGAATGAACACAATCAGTTGAACTCCCTTGATAGAAACAGAACAGGAAAAGAGGTGTGGATGCGAATAGACCCAGACACAATTTGGTTCTCCACTTTCCTTCCTGAAAGTGGGTTTCACGGTCTCCGCATGAGGGGGAATTTCCTTCCAGGCGGTCTCCGACGAGAGGCTCACCTGTCACCGGCAATATGCTGCACCGGGCCTTCAAGTGAGGAGCTCCCTCCGGTCCATTGGGCTTTCCGGATTCGGGTACCCACTCCCGGGGTTCCCTAGGATCTCCTTCCCTCGCGGAACTCAGTGTTGGGCACTGAGCTCCGGACCTCCATCCGAGTACCTCACCCCAGGCTAAAGGTGCCTGGGATGGAACACGACCTCCGGTTGTCCTCTAGGCCTAGGCCACCCAGAGGACCATCACGAACCACCGTCCACAAGCTGAAGGTGCCTGGGACTTCGACCCCGTGACAAAGATGGCCGGCCCCTTTATACCCTCTCCCAGCAAGCACGGTGGGTTCCCCGCCCCACCATACCGCTGCCGAGGGAGGACAAAAAGGAGGCACAGCACACAGCAATGATTCAACCCAAGCCCAGGGCGACAGCGCCACCCGCTGGACTGCAGGGAATTACACATCACTGATGTCTCTGCCAAGTTCAAATTTACACCCGGGAAAGTACATACCCGCTACACAAGCATCTGAAATGGATGCACAATGATGAGCTCAGGTCAGGGGCATTTTCTGAAAGCAGTGGGCCTGTGTACAGGATCATAAGTTGGGCCCCCGCAGCTGAGTAAAAGTGTGGCGCAAAGTGCCGCAGCAAAAGTTGGGTGTGATTTTCATTGTGCTGAATACTGGCTCTGGCTTACAGGGACACAGAGTGCCGGGGTTCAGTAGTAAGTGACGCAAAGGTTACGAAATAATTTCAACAAAATTCCCAGAAGCTCAACAGTAATTCCACAAACTGTCACCTGATTGTGGTTTTCTCAATCACAGTGAAACCTATTCTTTCTGAGATTGGTAGTGGCAACCAAACGAGTCATCTTCCTCCAGGTGGTGGACGGGGCTAGCAGGACTGTGATTGGTTTAGCAATGGCCAATGACAGTCCTCCTCCTGGAAACAGAGACCGCCCCCCCCCCCTAGCAGAACTGCACCCAATCTCTTCCCAATCACAAAAGTGGACAATCGGCGCTACAGCAAAGTTAGAGAACCAAACAATGTTTCCCATCTTTTACATTGTGTGTGGGCCCAGTGCCTCCCCCTCAGTGCAGGTGCGGCGTGGGGAATTCAGAAATTGGAATGCATTAGCATCTCACTAACACTTCCCTGTGCTGCTCTGCTGATGGGGAGGGAGTTGAGTGCCAGCAAAAGAGGCATTGAGTGTCGCTGGCAGCACCAGTGCCGGGGGTTGCCTACCCGTTATAAATCATGTCAATTCTTTTTTTACCATCTGTGTCCCATTGGGGAGACTTCCCTTCATCTCCCGTCTCATAGCCAAAACAGGAAGTGAGGGAATTTCTGGTTGTCCCCACTAGAAGTTCCCCCCTCTATTCCTGTTCTAGTGACAACCCAAAATTTTGAGTTCTTTCCGTTTCACTCTTGGTGATCATAATAAACAGGACAAACATAGAGGGTGACTCTCCCTAATGGGGGCACAAAAAGCAATAAAAACCTGACAGGCGCTCTAATCTCAAGGCACTCTGTCCAAAACTAAAAATAACATTTTGACTTTAGTTATACTTTATATAAGTGAAGTGTGCAAAGTGCACTAACCTATAGCAGCCTATCACAGGTTTACTCATCTAACATGGCTTTAACCGGTTAATGACCGGCTCACGACTATATACGTTGGCAGAATGGCACGGCTGGGCAAAGTGACATATATTTACGTCACTTAGAATTTCCCGCCATGCGGGCGCGCACCCCTGCCGCAAGCTTCGTGACCATGCCCGCGGGACTCGCGGACTCTATGCCTGCCGATGTCCCGCGATCAGGTCACAGAGCTGCAGAATGGGGACAGGCCAGTGTAAACAAGCATCTCCCCGTTCTTCCTAGTGGCACTGACACTGATCGTATGCTCCCTCTCATCGGGAGCAGCGATCACTGTCCTGTCACTCGTAGACACGCCCCCTAACAGTTATAATAAATCCCTAGGACACACTTCACCCCTTCGTAGCCCCTAGTGGTTAACCCCTTCACTGCCAGTGTCATTTACACAGTAATCGGTGCATTTGTATAGCACTGATTGCTGTATAAATGACAATGGTCACAAAATAGTGTCAAAAGTGTCCAATGTGTCCACCATAATGTCGCAGTCACGATAAAAATCGCAGAGCGACGAGATTACTAATAAAAAAAAATGCCATAAAACTATCCCCTATTTTGTAGACGCTATAACTTTTGCGCAAACCAATCAGTATACGCTTATTGCTTTTTTTTTTTTGCCAAAAATATGTAGAAGAATACATATCGGCCTAAACTATATATTTTTTGGGGATATTTATTATAGCAAAAAGTAAAAAATTTTACTTTTTTTTCCAAATGTACGCTTTTTTTTTGTTTTTAGCGCAAAATATAAAAATCGCAGAGGTTTAAATATGACCAAAAGAAAGCTCTATTTGTGGGAAAAAAAGGACATACATTTTGTTTGGGTGTAACGTCGCACGACTGCGCAATTGTCAGTTAAAGCGACGCAGTGCCGAATCGCAAAAAGTGCTCTGGTCAGGAAGGGGGTAAATTCCTCCGGGGCTAAAGTGGTTAAGAAAGGCAGATTTAATGACTTTTAGCATCTTTAACCCTAGTATGAAGATGTTTTAAGCAACAAGGCATATATATATATATATATATAAGTATATATATATATATATATATATATATATATATATATATAGTATGTTTCTCAGTGGCGGAGCGTCCATAGAGGGCACAGGAGCGCCGCCCCCTCTCGCTCCTGCACCGCCACTGAAAAAGAATACATAGATTTGAATAACGGCAGCTGGTTGGCTGTGGAAGTGTCTATCTGAGCCAGCGGCTCTGATAGGCTTTCTGATTACAGCCTGAGGGCTGTAATTGGCTTCCAAATAGTTAACCAGGAGATGTACGGGGGGGGGTGCGTTCCTTGGTTAACACTGACACGCATCTCAGCCAATCAGGTTCACCGGATCTGGTTACCGGTAACCTGATTGGCTGAAGCGATATCGAGGGTGGGACTACATCGAGGGACCGTGGAGGAGGATCCGAGGATGGCTGACCAAGAAAGGTAAGTGCCAGGCGCGGGGGGCAATCTGGCGGCCTTTTAGGGGCAAACTAGCGGAAATTGATGGACACAGTGGCTGTGTTTGGCATGGCACAGTGGCGACAATTGATAAGCACAGTGGCGACAATGGCATGGCACAGTGGCGACAATGGCATGGCACAGTGGCGACAATGGCATGGCACAGTGGCTACGTTTGGCATGGCACAGTGGTGACAATTGATGGGCACAGTGGCGACAATGGCATGGCACAGTGGCTGCGTTTGGCATCGCACAGTGGCGACAATTGATGGCACAGTGGCTGCGTTTGGTATTGCACAGTGGCGACAATTTTATGGCACAGTGGCGACAATTTTATGGCACAGTGGCTGCTTTGATGGGCACAGTGGCGGCAATTGATGGGCACAGTGAGGCTGCAATTGATGTTTTTTTTTTTTTTGTTTGCGCCCCCCAAAAAATTTTGAGCACCAGCTGCCACTGATGTTTCTATTTATATGGTTAAGATGTTGATTCTGTGCAGGTTCTACCCCCTGTAAACACAAATCTTCATGACTTGGGCATCGGAATTCCATACATCTCAGAAACTATACATGTTTTTCTCCTTGAAGACTGATGTTTAAAAAAGGCAGATGAAACATGATGAAACAAAGACATTCTGACACACTCTTAAAATCTTGTCTTTCAAGGCCCTGTCCTATATGGCAAACACTTCAAGGCCTACATTTTATGCATATAAATGCCCTTGCCTTGTCTAAGCTGTTGATTTACATTATAAGTGAAGTTGGGTTGAGCAACACAACTTTTCTGTTAGTGCCGTCATTCTCACTGATACAAAGACTTATGTTGCGTTCGGTTTTGTTTTCCCCAGTGGGAGAATGTACAGTGTGGAGCCTTCTCTCAAGGCTTCACTGAAAAATTCTTAGAAACCTTCTGCATTAAATCAAGTCTTTTTTTTTTTTCTTCTTCTTTTTCTTCTTTTGCCAAATGATTATTTCTAGCAAAATATTGTTGGAGTGATCACATTTATCGTTGAATGTTTATTACATGTATGGCCTGGATTAGGGCCCATTCATATCAGTGCATTTCCGTAACGCAGGGTAAATTTGCACATTTTACCAGGACATACAAGGTAACATGAAACACAGTGATTTGCATTCATTTTTAATTAAGTCACAAGCATCCAATGGGGTTGATTTACTAAATGCAAGTGCACTTGCTCCAGAGCTTAGAACCTGAGGTAAAACGTCACTTTGCAAAGCAAAGAATACACAATCAGGGAAAAAAAAAAAAAACAGTATTTTTGTTTGTACAGGATTGGATGATAGAACCCAGCATAGCTTCCCCTCAGATCTAGAGCAAATGCACTTAGAGCCAGTTCACACCAGATGCAGTTCCATGCGCCTTTTTTTCTGCACAAAAACTGCATGCACAGTGTTTTCCATGTATTCCAGGTGGTTTACGGTCAGTTTCTGCACCGGAAACTGACTGGAACTGACTGCATTGGTGTGAACTCAAGCCATTGGAATACATGGAAAACACTGTACATGCATTTTTAGGGCCAATTCACACCACAAAAATGCACTCATATGTTCCGGATCAGTTTTTGCTTACAGTTCACACCACACACAGTTTCAGTGCATTTTTGATACAACTTGCTAGGTTCCAGTACAGTTCTGTACAGAAAAAATGCAGCACGCTCTACTTTTTATTCTGCACCGGAAACTGACTGCACTGGTGTGAACTAGAGCCATTGGAATACATGGAAAACACTGCATGCATTTTTTTTAAAATCTGCATTTTTAGTGCAGAAAAAAAGCTCACGGAATTGCATCTGGTGTGAACTAGCACTTAACCACTATATGCTGTGGCAGGGCGGCCACTCTGCGCCAGATCACGTACACAGTACGTGATCTGACGCTTCCGGGTCTGGGGCGCACACCACCTGCGACCCGCTCCCGCCGTGATTATGCCCAGCGGTGGGTACCACAGACTTAATGTCCACGGCACCTGCCGATTACACAGGCAAAACGACAATCTGCCTATGTAAAAACGGTAGATTGCTGTTCTGTCAGAAGGGAAGGTTTTGATCCTGTGTTTCTGCAAAGCAGGAACATGGATCTTTGCCTTCCCCTAGTCAAAGCACCTCCCCCACATTGAGTAAGCCCATCTGGGCACAGAGTTAACCCTTTGATCACCCCTTCCCAGCCAGTGTCAGTACAGTGCATATTTTTTAGCACTGATCACTGTATGGGTGTCCATGGGCTCCAAAAAGTGTCAGGTGTCCGATTTGGCCGCTGCAATATTGCAGTCCCGCTATAAGTCGACGATTTGCCACCATTACTAATAGAAAAAAAAATAATATCCCATAGTTTGTAGACGCTAAGACTTTTGCGCAAACAATTAATATATGCTTAATAGGATTTGTTTACCAAAAATATGTAGCAGAATACATATTGGCGTAAATTTATGAAGAAATTCGATTTTTTTTCTTTATTTTATTGGGTTTGTTTTATAGCAGAAAGTAACAAATATTGTTTTTCTTTTTTTTAAATTGTCGGCCTTTTTTTAATAGCGCAAAAAATAAAAATCACTGAGATGATCAAGTACAACCAGAAGAAAGCTCTATTTATAGGAAAAAAAGAACATCAATTTTATTAGGGTACAGCGTCGCAGGACCACGCAATTGTTAGTTAAAGTAACACAGTTCGGTCGCAAAAAATGGAGGGGGGTAAACCTTCCGGAGGTCAAGTGGTTAAAGTGCCTTTGTAAAAGTGCACCGTATATTTGCCTTTAGTAAATCAACCTCAATGTGTTTCAGGGTTTCTAGGGGTCCCTTTTCATCAGGGCTTAAAGAGTAACACCCACTTTTCCACAAAGGCAACTGTTCTCTTTAGACCCCTTTCACACTGGAAAAATACATGGAAAGAATGGACTTTGTAGGCACTACTATAAAAAAATATCATATAAAATACATAGATTATCAAACACAAATAAATGGAAATAATCTATGTATTTTATATGATATTATTAAAAAAAAATATTTTTCTATAGTAGTGCCTACAAAGTCCATTCTTTCCATATAATTTTCTACTATCAATCAGGATGTGGCACTTTAGTTATCAAGGGTGACACATTACCATCCGAGGGCACAAGTAATCAAGTCTTTAACCCTTTCACACTGGAGGCGTTTTTTAGGCGCTTTAGCGCTAAAAATAGCGCCTGTAAAGCGCCTGAAAAAAGCCTCGGCTGCAATCCCAGTGTGAAAAAAAAGTGCCGCAAAAACAATGGTAAAGCACCGCTAAAAATAGCAGCGTTTTACCGCCGACGCACGGGCGCTTTCAGTGTGAAAGCAGCCTAACTAAAAAAATTACTTCGAAGCCCCAAACAATTGTATAATTTTCTGATAACTCAATAATTGTGCAACTGTATATCAAATGCATATTTTCAGGAAAAAATACACCAAAATGTATTTTCGTGCACATAAACACAATATAATAACGAGTTTGGTAAAATATAAAAGATGGGGTTGCGTTGAGTAAATGGAGAGCAAACATGTCAAGCCTTATGCCGCGTACACACGATCGGAAATTCCGACAAGAAAACCGTGGATTTTTTTCTGACGGAATTTCGGTTCAAACTTGTGTTGCATACACACGGTCACACAAATCTTGTCTGAAATTCAGACCGTCAAGAATGCAGTGACGTACAACGAGCCGAGATCAATGAAGTTCAATAGGCAGTTCGGCTCTTCTGCTTGATTCTGAGCATGCGTGTTTTTTTGCACGTCGGAATTGCATACAGACAAACGGAATTTCCGAACCAGCTCTCAAATTTTTGTTGTCAGAAATTCCGACAGAAAAAGTCCGATGGTGCCTACACACGGTCGGAATTTCCGACCAAAACCTCACATCAAACTTTTCTTGTCGAAAATTCAGACCATGTGTACGCGACATTAAAGTTTCATGAGTCTGTGAAATGGCAAAAAGCTTCAGTACTTAAATTGTTCAAAGGTAACATTTTAAAAGCCTTTACAGGTGATCAGTTTAGAGTCAATGATGATGGTCCTAAAATGATTGCTCTCAATTGAATGTTTGCAGTGATACGACACGTGGGGGCGCAATTACGGTTACGCACACTTGTGTGTCCTAATCGCATATTTTTCATTTGGGTGTATGTGCAGGGTGATGGGGTTGCTTTTAAATGTTTTTTTCTATTTTGTTCTAATTACATTTTTTTACTCTTTTTCTCAAATTGTAAACTAAAGTTACATTAAACAATATCCATATTCTCCAAAAATAATCCTTGCACATCCATTCACATACCTAATGACCCTGCAATCTTTTTCAGTTTTTCATTAAATCGTTTCCTACTGTGTTTTTCTGCCTCCTTGTAATCTCCCATGTGAGCTCCTGAACCTCTCCTTCTCACCTTCACATCCTGTTGTTTGAAAGTAGCAGTGCCAGTTAGTTGCGCTCATGTGCACTGCTACATGGACTCTTCAAATCAAATAGAACAGTCCCTAATCCATCTCATGAGCAAACAATAGAGGGTAGCTACATTCATAGGACTATATATATTGAACATCCTCTAACAGTAAGTCAGATCACAGCAGCAAAATAAAATAATTTGGAGATTTTGATGTGCCTGAGAGCAATAGAAGGTACTTTTTTAAGGCAAGAATACACAAACTTTGAATCAGAATGTAGTGTCACTTTAAAGTTCATAGCTGGGCCTTTTAGAGGAGGTGCATTAAAAAAAAAAAAACCGCTTGCTGTGTTTGATGCGCTTTCATGAAAACGCATGTTATATGGAGTTTAATGGTAACACACCTAAAACGCATATAAAACGCTGTGAATCTGCACTCATTAATACACAAAAAAACTGTGCCAATAACAAATAATGTGATCGTGTCCAGGGGCTGATGTGCAAAAAGCAGTGCTCACTCAGCAAAGGCACCAGCCTCTAGATCCCCAAAAAATGTCCATTGAATGGAAATTTACATAATAAGTATCCAGGTGAGCGTCCAAATAATACTCAAAAGTCATTAAATTAATAAAATAAATTGGATAATCCCATGCAAAAAATATATGTAAATCCAATGGATAGCAGGATGAAACAGTAGATGAATATGCAGCACCCGGTGACAACAGAAAACAAAGGTGCCCTCCACCACAATAGATAGCAGCTTACCAGAGGCAAGCTCACGGGAAGCAGTCGGCTGTGACCCAGCCGCGGCCTTTGATCCTAGGGGACAGCAGGATAGCAGGGCTCTAGCGGGACAGGCGATATCGCTGCAGACTTCTTGGCATACCACTGGCTCTTCCTCCTCATGTGTTCACCTTAGCAGCCGACTGCTTCCCGTGAGCTTGCCTCTGGTAAGCTGCTATCTATTGTGGTGGAGGGCACCTTTGCTGTTGTCACCGGGTGCTGCATATTCATCTACTGTTTCATCCTGCTATCCATTGGATTTACATATATTTTTTTGCATGGGATTATCCAATTTATTTTATTAATTTAATGACTTTTGAGTATTATTTGGACGCTCACCTGGACACTTATTATGTAAATTTCCATTCAATGGACGCTTTTTTGGGATCTAGAGGCTGGTGCCTTTGCTGAGTGAGCACTGCTTTTTGCACATCAGCCCCTGGACACTATCACATTATTTGTTATTGGCGCAGTTTCTTTGTTTATTAGTCTATTGTGTTTATTCCACTATAGCTGCTGCCTTTATTATTCATTTATTTATCCAATTTGAATTTATTAGCGCAGCTTTACCAATCCAATATGCACTTATTGTTTTTCTAAGGCAGGGGTCTTCAAACTTTCTAAACAATGGGCTAGTTTACTGTCCTTCAGACTTTAGGGGGGCCGGACTGTGGCCATTGGAAGTAGAAATTGTCCTGGCGTCCGTGGGAATAAACAATCTTTGGTGTCCATGGGAGGAATACTGTCCATCATTGGAATCAGGAATAGTGCCCCATAATTGGTGTCCGTAGGAGTATTGGTGCCCCATCATTGGTGTCAGTGGAAGGAATGGTTCCCCATCATTGATGTCCGTGGGAGGAATGGTGCCCTATCATTGATGTCAGTGGGAGAAATGGTGCCCCATCATTGGTGTCAGTGGGAGGAATGGTTCCCCATCATTGATGTCAGTGGGAGGAATGGTGCCCTATCATTGGTGTCAGTGGGAGGAATGGTTCCCCATCATTGATGTCAGTGGGAGGAATGGTGCCCCATCATTGGTGTCAGTGGGAGGAATGGTGCCCCATCATTGGTGTCAGTGGGAGGAATGGTGCCCCATCATTGGTGTCAGTGGGAGGAATGGTGCCCCATCATTGGTGTCAGTGGGAGGAATGGTGCCCCATAATTGGTGTCAGTGGGAGGAATGGTGCCCCATCATTGGTGTCAGTGGGAGGAATGGTGCCCCATTATTGGTGTCAGTGGGAGGAATGGTTCCCTATCATTGATGTCAGTGGGAGGAATGGTGCCCGATCATTGATGTCAGTGGGAGGAATGGTGCCCCATCATTGATGTCAGTGGGAGGAATGGTGCCCCATCATTGATGTCAGTGGGAGGAATGGTGCCCCATCATTGGTGTCAGTGGGAGGAATAGTGTCTTGTATCAGTGGGAAGAAAAGTGCTCCAAGGGCCGGATAAAGGTGAGCAAAGGGCCGCAGTTTGGAGACCACTGTTCTAAGGTATCAACAAGCCCCCTATGTGATAGCATGGGTAGGGATCAGGTTTTCTTTAGGGGTCTATCATTCCCCTGATGTCTCTATAATGTCTCTCCTGCCGTTCACTGCAGCTAATCAAGCACAGATTGTGTGGTAAGTAAATATAGTGATCAGATGTGAATGATCGGCCTTGGAAGCAGACTGCCTGCATCCAGTGCTGATTACTCACATGTGATCACTTCATGATCGATTACATGTGAGTGGCCATGATTAGGTGCAGGAGGACGGTAGCCTCTCATTGCTTTCAATAGGGCTGCCTCCCACAGCTAATCTCCAGGAACCCCCACTGGGATTCTCACATGTAATCAGAATCGGGTGCATTTGTGTGAATGCCCCCCAAAAGTGATTGGGCACCTCTACAGCTGCTAAAAACAAAAAAAAACCAATGGCAAGCTTACAGCTGAAGTAGCAGCTTTGTGCTTTTTTTAAACTCATTGAGTACCAAGACATTTAAAAACATACCTTGTGTGAGGGGGTTAGCTCGGCAGCGGGTGTGTGTGACCCCCGGGATGGGCTCCCCACACAAAAACAGGCCCAGCAAACGGAGGTTGTGGTTTTCAAAATCAAAAAGGTGCGGTTTATTTTCTATTTACAGTGACAAAACACAGCAAAGCAAAAGAAACATAAACAAAATAAATCCTGGTCAACTTGACCTCTGACTAAACATACAGGTTTCCTAACTAACAACTGGGATCAGCCTAGTGCTGTCCTAGTCCCTAAGTCCCTGGTTTTAAATGTCCAAGCAAATAGCCACACAGGCTTTGTCTCACCGCACAGGGGTTCACTCTCCCTAGACAGTCCACACAGGTCTGGGTCCAGGCATGAGCTAACATCTAATGAAGCTGGGAGTTCTTATAGAGGCCTAAATGAGCTGACAAGCTTCAGCTGGTCTCATCAACTCCCTGTCTGCACGACGCCCCACACTCTCCCTAGAGGTATGAGTCATCCATGAGCCCACTAGCCCCAGCTGGGCTTATACAACTCTCCACCTAGTTGTATAAGTCGGCGTAAAGCCTGAATCTGGGCGAAATATATCTACCCCCCTGGATGCAACCAGGTGACTTTACCTTCCTGCTGTCACATACCCCCCCCCTTCTTGTTTTAACCTCGGGGTTGGAACACCAGCAATCAGGCATTCATGTACTCGAGACAAAGCATCCACATTCCCCATTTGAACGCCAGGGCGATGCTTTACTGTGAAGTTGAATTCCTGGAGGGCCAGGAACCACCTATTCACTCTTCTATTTGTTTCCTTGTTTTGAGCCATCCACTTTAACGGAGCGTGATCCGTAACCAAGTCAAAGTGCCTACCTAGCAGGTAGTACCGAAGGGAATCTAGAGCCCACTTCACCGCTAAACACTCCTTTTGAACCGTGGCGTAATTTACCTCATGGGACTTCAACTTCCTGCTGAGGTAAATGACTGGGTGCTCTTCCCCGTTCCAGACCTGGGACAATACTGCTCCTAACCCCACATCTGACGCATCACTTTGTACGACAAAGTCTTTAGAGAAGTCGGGTGAGTACAACACTGGCTGGCTACATAAGGCTTGTTTCAAGAATTGGAATGCTGCCTCAGCCTCGGGGGTCCATTTAATCATGACCGACCCTTTCCCCTTCGTCAGGTTATTTAGGGGCACAGCCTTAGAAGCAAAGTGGGGAATGAATCGCCGATAATACCCAGCGATTCCCAGAAAGGCTCGTACCTGCTTCTTGCTGTTGGGACGTGGCCAACTCTGGATGGCCTCGACTTTGTTGAGTTGGGGTTTTATTACTCCCCTCCCAATGGTGTACCCAAGATATTTGGCCTCTTCCTGCCCAATGGTACACTTCTTGGGGTTAGCCGTAAACCCCGCTTCCCGAACAGAGTCCAGGACTGCTTGCACTTTTGGCAGATGTGAGGCCCAATCTGCGCTATGGACAATTACGTCATCCAGGTAAGCCGCAGCATACTTCCGATGGGGCCTCAGCATCTGGTCCATTTTCCGCTGGAATGTGGCCGGCGCATTCTGTAACCCGAACGGCATTCTTTTATATTGGAACGCCCCGTCTGGGGTTACAAATGCGGTTTTCTCTTTGGCCGACTTGGCCAGGGGGATTTGCCAATACCCTTTTGTGAGGTCAAGAGTCGTCATGTATCGGGCTGTTCCCAGCCGGTCGATCAACTCATCTATACGTGGCATGGGGTAGGTGTCAAATTTTGTAACTTTGTTCAACTGACGAAAATCGTTACAAAATCGCCAGCTCCCATCCGGTTTAGGCACCAACACAATGGGACTAGACCAATCACTTTGGGACTCCTCTATTACCCCTAAGTTCAGCATTTTCTGTACTTCCTCCCGTATTGCCTCCCGTCGGGCCTCTGGGATCCGATAGGGTTTTAACTTCACCCTTTCACCGGGCGGGGTAATGATGTCATGCTCTACCCCAGATGTTTGTCCCGGCAGCTCAGAGAATACCTCCTTGTTGCGAAGCACAAACTCCTTAACCTCCTGTTGTTGGGGTTGTGACAAGGTGGCTGCTATTCCAACCTCAGGAATCACGCAACCAGTTTGAGCTGGTGACCAAGTGTCTGCGACTAGGGACTCTCTATCCCTCCAGGCTTTCAACAGATTAACGTGATAGATCTGTTCGGGCTTTCGCCTTCCTGGTTGTCTGACCTTGTAATTCACTTCGCTCACTTTTTCCATTATCTCGTAGGGGCCTTGCCATTTGGCAAGGAATTTACTTTCAACCGTAGGGACAAGTACCAGTATCCTATCCCCCGGGGAAAAGGTACGGGTCTTGGCTCCACGGTTGTACACTCTCTGCTGTGCTAACTGCGCTTGGGCCAAATGTTCCTTCACGATGGGCATTACCTGTGCAATTCGGTCTTGCATCAGGGCGACATGCTCAATCACACTCCTGTGGGGAGAACTCTCACTTTCCCAAGTTTCCTTGGCAATATCCAACAGCCCTCTTGGGTGTCTCCCATACAGTAACTCAAAGGGGGAGAATCCCGTAGAGGATTGGGGCACCTCCCTAATAGCAAACATCAGATAAGGAAGTAGACAGTCCCAATCCTTTCCATCTCTATCCACCACTTTCTTCAACATTTGTTTTAGGGTTTTGTTGAATCTTTCAACCAGCCCATCGGTTTGGGGGTGATACACAGATGTACGTAATTGCGTCACTTTGAACAATTTACACAGCTCCTTCATAACCCGGGACATAAAGGGTGTACCTTGGTCCGTAAGCAGTTCTTTACAAATACCCACCCGGCTAAACACAAGAGATAGCTCTTTGGCTATGGTTTTGGCCGAGGTATTTCGGAGAGGGATCGCTTCTGGATAACGGGTGGCATAGTCCATTATAACTAATATGTACTGGTGCCCCCTAGCGGACTTGATTATAGGACCTACCAAATCCATGGCGATCCTCTCAAACGGGACCTCAATGATGGGTAGAGGGACCAGCGGGCTACGGAAATGTGGCATCGGGGCCGACCTCTGACACACAGGGCAGGAGGAACAATAATTTTCTACGTCCTTCATCACCCCTTGCCTATAGAATCTCTGCAATACCCTCTCTCGGGTTTTCTCTGTCCCCAGATGACCTCCAAGAATGTGCCCATGGGCCAACTCCAACACCAACTTCCTATAAGGTTTGGGCACCACAAGCTGCTCAACGGTTTCTTCTGCCCTTTTTGCCACCCGATACAGTAGGTCCTTCTCTACGCTGAAGTATGGGTAAGTGCAGGTATTATCTGGGTTCACTAACTCGCCATCTATTTTCACTACGTTTTCCCGTGCCTTTATTAGGGCGGGGTCTTGCAACTGTTCTGTGGCAAAGTTTTCCCTGTGAACCTCAAGATCAGAAAACTCCACAGACGGTAGGTTTTCGTCTGAGGAGGTGGGCTCCTCTCCAGTTTCTTGAGTCTCCCCTGCCAATACTGATAAGGGAAATTCCGGAGAGTCCTCACCACTCTCAGGGGAGTTCTGGCTATCACATTCCTGGTACATAGGGGCACCAGTGGGGGGCTCAGGATCATCCCACAGTTCCCAGAACTTCGGAAAATCCCTTCCCACAATGGCGTCATACGGTAACTGAGATACTAAGCCCACTGGATGAAAGAGGGTACCTTTGGGGGTCTCGAAACACACTGTAGTCACTGGATACTCTCGGGTGTCCCCATGCACACAAATAACAGCTACCTTGCTATTCCCAGAGACCTCTGTTTTAACTAACTCAGCCTTTATCAGGGTCACAAGGCTACCTGAATCCAGCAATACCACAACATTTCTACCATTAACACACATTTTGCATAAATGTTTCTCAGTTCCTCGAATGGCAGTGCATGCGACTGTCGCACACAGCGACTGACGTCTGCCCGTCAGAAAGTCACACTGCATGGGTTCCTCCACAACCGGGCAATTGGCTGCAATATGTCCCGCTTGCCGGCAGCGGTAGCAAACGATCCTTCTTGCCGCCTCTTGAGCCGCTGATTTCCCAGGCTGTTCTCGCCAAACTTGGGGTAGAGCTCCCACCCTCTCACTCTCTCCACCCTCACCCCTTGGAATCCTCTTATCCGCCCCTGGGGATGGTCTGGTCTTAGGGTGGAAAGTCCGAGTGTCTCTGGAAGAGGCCGTCAGGTTCTCTGTAGCCAAGTATTTCTCCACACGATCCACAAGACCATCGGCCGTCTCTGGGTCTCCATGGCTTACCCACTTTTGGATGGCAGTAGGAAGAGCTCTCAAAAACCGATCCATTACAACACGTTCCACAATCTTTGGTGCGGACAAAGTCTCTGGCTGTAGCCACTTTCTGCTCAGGTGAATGAGATCATACATTTGAGACCTGGGGGGTTTTCCAAGCTGGAAAGTCCAGTTATGCACACGCTGAGCCCGGACAGCCTGGGTGACACCCAGCCTTGCCAATATTTCAGCTTTTAGCATCACATAGTCTTTTGCTTGGTTAGGCTCTAGGTCATAGTAAGCTTTCTGCGATTCACCAGTTAACAGAGGAGCCACCAGTCCAGCCCACTGCTCCTCAGGCCATTTTTCTCTTTCAGCGGTCCTTTCAAATGTGGTCAAAAATACCTCTGGATCATCCTCTCCAGTCATTTTTGTCAATAAACGACTCACCCCAAAGGACGCGGTATTAGTGGGACGGCTTTCCTCACTGGTCTGCGGACGTTGCTGCATTACTGCTTCCATCTGTTGTTGTAGTCTCTGCTCTTGCTTCTGCAACAGGTCTATGAAGCGGGCCTCAGATTGCTGCTGGGCTTGTTGCTGAGCCTCCAGACTCTGTTGCAAAGTTGCGTTTGTCTGCTGCTGGGCTGCAAGGCTCTGTTGATGAGCTTGCTGCTGGGCTGCGAAGTTCTTTTGCAAACCTGCATTTGTCTGCTGTTGATTGGCATTTGCTAGAGCCAGCTGCTTCAGTATCTCCTCCATGCTGGCTTAAAAAAAAACTGCCACTGGTTCTCCACCAACTGTGAGGGGGTTAGCTCGGCAGCGGGTGTGTGTGACCCCCGGGATGGGCTCCCCACACAAAAACAGGCCCAGCAAACGGAGGTTGTGGTTTTCAAAATCAAAAAGGTGCGGTTTATTTTCTATTTACAGTGACAAAACACAGCAAAGCAAAAGAAACATAAACAAAATAAATCCTGGTCAACTTGACCTCTGACTAAACATACAGGTTTCCTAACTAACAACTGGGATCAGCCTAGTGCTGTCCTAGTCCCTAAGTCCCTGGTTTTAAATGTCCAAGCAAATAGCCACACAGGCTTTGTCTCACCGCACAGGGGTTCACTCTCCCTAGACAGTCCACACAGGTCTGGGTCCAGGCATGAGCTAACATCTAATGAAGCTGGGAGTTCTTATAGAGGCCTAAATGAGCTGACAAGCTTCAGCTGGTCTCATCAACTCCCTGTCTGCACGACGCCCCACACTCTCCCTAGAGGTATGAGTCATCCATGAGCCCACTAGCCCCAGCTGGGCTTATACAACTCTCCACCTAGTTGTATAAGTCGGCGTAAAGCCTGAATCTGGGCGAAATATATCTACCCCCCTGGATGCAACCAGGTGACTTTACCTTCCTGCTGTCACACTTGATAGACAAGGGGTTACGCTGGTATGCACCTGGACAGAAAATTGATATCCTAAAATAGGGTTTGAATTGTGGATTCAAATCCTCCTCCAATCCTGAATCCTCCTTTTGAATCTGAAAATAAAACCTAATTCTAGTATATCAAATCCCTTTCCAGAATCACACCAATTTGAAGCGGAGTTCCACCCAACAATGGAACTTCTGCTTTTCGGAATCCCCCCCCCCTCCGGTGTCACATTTGGCACCTTTCAGGGGGAAGGGGGGAGCAGATATCTGTCTAATACAGGTATTTTTCTCCCACTTCCGGGTATAGATAGCCACAGTATCCGCGGATATCTACGCCACGTTGGTGCCTCCTCTGTCCCCCCTGCTGTCTTCTGGGAGACACACAGGTCCCAGAAGACAGCAGGGACCATCCAGATCGCACGACTAACGCATGCGCAGTAGGGAACCAGGAAGTGAAGCCGCAATGCTTCACTTCCTGATTCCCTTACCGAAGATGGCGGCGGCAGCAGCTGAGAGCCGAGGGACAGATCGGCTTTGGGTGCCGACATCACGGGCGCCCTGGACAGGCAAGTGTCCTTATTTTAAAAGTCAGCAGCTGCAGTATTTGTAGCTGCTGACTTTGAAAAAAATGATTTTTTGGCGGAACTCCGCTTTAATACTTTTAAGCCCTGAAGAAGGAAGCCATAGAAACCCCCAAATTGTATGGAATGTTTGCAACCATAAACTTTATCTAGATGGTTGACACCTATCTAATAATCTTTTTCCACAAATGTTGAGAATTTTTACCCCAAAGAGCCAATTCCGGGCCCATTGAACAGAGTTGCATTTGAAGACTCCCAAGACCAGGTTTCATTGAACCAATTTCTCATATTTCTGTTCATTTTAAATGGCATGTCAAGGCACTCAGGCATTGTTCTGTAACACATTTGCATTCTATCATACCACATTTCACAATTGTGAAATATCTGTGTCATGTGGGGTGTTGAAAAAATTGTTGCATATCCACATTTATGTGTTTTTTGGTGTATTGGTAGCCCATTCAGAATTGGGTTGCCATAACATAACACACTATAACTATGTTATCTGCAAAACACTATGTAAAGCGGTCCTTATTTTAAGTTTTCTTTCGCTTTCCTCTACTGAGTGTTCCTAAGTGGGGACTTTTTAAGTGGGGTATAAAAGTGTTATGATAAGGATCACAGTAAAAGCCTAGTACACACGGGCCGAATGTCACGTGGCATCGGCCGGTTCAATAGAAACATTTGGCCCGCGTGTATGGCATCCGGGCCAGCTTCTGTCAAAGAGGCTTGACCAAAAAAAGGTCTGCCAATCGGCATCTGGTGTGTTTTGGCGGAGGGGCCATCCCCCTAACAAAACACAATAGCTGTACTAACATCAAATCATTTGTGCAGCGGCTTCTCCTAAGCTCTTCAATTTTTATTTATTTTTTGTTCAGCCTGCTGGGTTGAATTAAAAAAAAAACTCGGTGTGTTCCAGGCTTAAGTGGATCTTTTGCCTCTCATTATAACTGATAAGAGGACTGCACATTGGTGGCGTTACGATAATTTATAGCACCAGTATGGCTTCTAATACAGAGTTCTCTCTCTTCTTTTTTTCTCTTATGCATCCCTGCAGAATGTGAAAGGTAAGGAGATTCTAATTGGCTGGCTCCCAGTCTTCTAACAGAAAATGTAAATCTTAACAAGCACTTAAGATTACAAAAATGACCTTGTGTAAAAAAATAATTCTGTGCAACAGTTTTTTAAAATTTAAAGTAGAAGTACATCCTAACACTAGAATCTTTAAATCTACAGGCATTGACGAGCTAAGACTAACTTATTTAACCCTGTAAAGAAAAAAATCGCTATACATACCTTTTTTGAAGCCGCTCTGTTCTCCAGCAGCAGAAGCACTGCAGAGGACATGGCCGACAACGGCTGGGAAATTAATAGGAAGTGACGTCACCCATAGAGTTACTATGGGGTTTCCGTTGTTGGCTGCCTTCTCTGCACACTCCTACACAGCGAAGCTCTCGCTGACAGCTGAGCGTGGGACCGGACCAGAGCAGCTTCAGAAAAGGTATGTATAGCGATTTCTTCTTTACAGGGTTAGATAGGTTAGTCTTAGATCATGGATACCAGTAGATTTTGAGATTTTAGTGTTAGGTAGACGTGCAATTTGTTTCGTTCCAAATTCGATTTTTTTAAGAATTTCAACAAATTCGTTAATTCGGAAATATCCCAATTTTCGAATTTCCGAATGTGTCCAAATATTCGTAAATTTGAATATTTGAGAATTCGGAAATTCAAAAATTCTTAATTTCGGAAATTTGAAAATTCGGAAATTCAAAATTTGGAAATTTAAAATTTGAAAATCCGAAAATAAGAATGAAATTTCGAAAATCTGAAAGAACTAACTAATAATAACTTGACTATCACTAACAAATAAATTATAGGTATTGGAATTTTCTTTCAAATTTGGCTGTTAGTGAACGTAACGAATACGAATTTATCTGAAGTTTCGAATTATCCGAAATAACGAATGCTGTATCTAAATGAATGAAACGTTAGGAAATAATAATAATAAATAACTAACAATAATAATAAAAAGTTTTATTATTATTATTTATTATTAATTTGTTCCGTTCTATTTGTTTAGATGCAGCATTCATAACTTCAGATACATTTGTATTCGTTACATTCACTAACAGCCAAATTTTAAATTAAATTCCAATACCTATAATTTAATAGTTATTATTAGCTCGTTATTTTGAATTTTTGGATTTACGAATTTTCGATTTACACAAAACCAAAAAAATGAATAAAACAGACACATTTTTCATCAGTACACATGTCTAGTGTTAGGGTGGACTTCTACTTTAAGCTGCAAGAAAAAAAAAGTGATAAACATTCACCCCAAAATGAATGCAAACGTATGCTAAACAATCATACATAGGTATGTGAAAAACCCATTTCAAATGACATACAATGGATAAAATAAATGCAACGTGAATCACTGTGCAAATATACAGAAAATAATAAAAGTATAGATAAACGGTGCCAGTCCATGACAAGGTCCACATATAAAGATGTGTCCAGTGAGAAGTGTGCAGTAGCAGAAAAACCTTCACCTTTGTTCCCCTCTTGGGTACATTCTCACCTTTTATAAATATGACCCCCACAACCAAGACCATATTTCTCATTTGTATGAATCCCCTCCCAGGCTGCTAGTAGAGGCCTAGATTTGTGTATAGCCAACTAGACCATAATCCGCAGGTCCTCCACATAATCAATCCAGCAAAAGCAAGGCAGTTTGGGAGTTTACCGATGCTTAAGATAGACCAAGAACAGAGTTCATTGTAATATTTTTTTTTATTGGTAAAAGCAAATATGAATTGCAATCACATTAAAGAAAGGAAGAAACCACATGTATTGCTTTTAAAACAAAGTTGCGCTGCTGCTTGTGTGGGTGGCTGTGTCTGTCTAACCGCTCGTTCAGCCCAGCAAGCACACAGGTAGCTCTCTCCAGGATCGATCCAAACCACGCCCAATGCGTTTCATCACTATGACATCATCAGAGGCACATCAGCCCCACACACACCTATTTAGCTTTGATTAGTTATCACAGCAAATACATATATATTATAGAATGATCTGGTTTTCTGGTGTGATCCAACCCAAACTCAATAGAGTGGGGAAAAGTTAGTCTTTGTTGGTTTTTTTATTGCTATCTGTGTTTATTATGTAAAATTTTGCTCTACCTTTTTGTCAGGACAGAGGGTGATTGATAATCATCCAATGGGGACACACGTAAAAAACGAAACTATAGTTTTATTAGAGTAGGGAGGTTGTCTGTGCCTTCCTTTCTTGATAATGGCCC
Source organism: Rana muscosa (assembly GCA_029206835.1). Classification (NCBI taxonomy): domain Eukaryota; kingdom Metazoa; phylum Chordata; class Amphibia; order Anura; family Ranidae; genus Rana; species Rana muscosa. The sequence goes on along the minus strand of CM055123.1, from coordinate 266,838,687 downwards.
ATTTTTTGTACGGGTGTTGCAAGGACAGGAAGCAAGGGAAAATCTCCTCAGTGGGGTCATAGATGACAGTAAAAACCTGAAAGAAGAAAACCTAAAGCCTCATTTACCTGGGTGTACTACAGCATAACACCCCTGTGTGAGTTCTGTGTTTACCTGCATGGAGATGCACAGGTGTTTCATGAGTTCCCAAGCAGGCAGTCTCATCCATGTCATTTGCAATGCAACGATTGCACAAACACTGCCGCTTCTCCCAGTTTGAGAACCATGCAGGTACTGGTGCACCCGCATGGCTGTCAGATTGGGAGCAGTGGCTATATCCGTGCAGCCACTGCCTACCAATTGTCATGAATGGGACTGCCTACAGGGGGTGTGTGGAGCACCTTTGCATCTCGTGCAGGCAAACACGGCTCTCGCACAGGCATATACTGTAGTGCGCACATGGAAAGGAGGCCTAAAAAGAAATATTGCTGAGAATAGAAACAAGCATAGATATTTAGTAGACATGTGCACTGCCAAAAAATGTGTTCATTTTCGTTTCATTCATTTTTTGTTTGTTTTTTGAGAATTCGAAAATGTGAAAATGTAAAAATTTTCGAATTCCAAATTCGGAAATTCAGAAATTTGGAAATTCGCCAATTCGAGAACTCAGAAATTTGGATTTGGAAATTCGAAAATCCGAAAGAACGAAAATCTAAAAATTAGAAATAATAACTATCTAATAACAATGAACTATTAAATTATAGGTATTGGAATTTTCTTTCAAATTTGGCTGTTTGTGAAAGTAACGAATACAAATTTATCTGAAGTTACGAATTATCCGAAATAAAGAATCCCACATCTAAACAAATGGAACAGAACAAAATAATAATAATCATACTTTTTTTTATTATTATTATTGTTATTTATTATTGTTAATTTGTTACGTACCATTCGTTAAGATACGGCATTCGTTATTACAGATAATTCATAACTTCGGATAAATTCGTATTTGTTACATTCGCTAACAGCAAAATTGGAGTTTGAATACCTATAATTTAATAGTTGGTAATAGTTAAGTTATTATTAGTTAGCTATTATTTCTGATTTTCGAGTTTTCAGGTTTTTTGAATTTTCAGATTTTCATTCTTATTTTTGGATTCATGAATTACTAAAATTTCAGAAACTTCAAATTTCCTAATATTTGGAAAAATTTGGAGATTCAAATATTTTGGAATTAACGAGTTTGCCTAAACTTGTTAAAAAACTACCGTATATACTCGAGTATAAGCCGACTCGAGTATAAGCCGAGGCCCTAATTTTACCACAAAAAACTGGGAAAACCTATTGATTTGAGTATAATGAATGCAGCAGCTACTGTAAGCGGAAAAGAGGGTCAACAATGCCCATTTGCAGCTTCACTGTGCCCATTTGCACGCCCCACTGTGCCCATTTGCACGCCCCACTGTGCCCATTTGCAACCTCACTGTGCCCATTTTGCACTGTGCCCATTTGCAACCTCACTGTGCCCATTTGCAACCTCACTGTGCCCATTTGCAACCTCACTGTGCCCATTGCAACCTCACTGTGCCCATAATCATTGCAGCCTCACTGTGCCCGAGTCAGTGTACCTGTATTAGTGTACCAGTATATCAGTGTACCTGTATGACAGTGTAGCTGTACAGGCTGCGGACGTCCATTTTTCAAAACTCGCGGCTTACTCCTGGTCCCGTTTCGTTCCGTGATAGGCATTTTACACTGTGTTCCGCTACCGCCTATCACGGAGGTCCTCTCATCCTCGGACTCCGTTTCCCAGCAGACACTGTGTTCAATGTTCGGCTAATCATGGACCTTCTTTCGTCCTCGGACAAGAGGACGTCCGTGATTGGCGGAACACTGAACACAGTGTCTGCTGGGAAAGTCCGAGAATGAGAGGACCTCCGTGATAGGCAGTAGCAGAACACAGTGTCAAACGCCTATCACGGACCAGGAGGAAGCCGCGACTTTTGAAAAGTGGACGCCCACGACCCGACAGGTACACTGACTCAAGTATAAGCCGAGGGGGCTATTTTCAGCCCTAAAAAAAGGGCTGAAAAACTCGGCTTATACTCGAGTATATACGGTAATTTGAAACTAGACGAAATTGCACATGTCTAATATTTAGTTGCCTGTGTAACCCTTGGTTTATGCTCTTGGCAATCACAAAGTTTATCTGTTATTGATGTTTTAGTGTTCGAAAAAGTTTTCTCTTATTTCCTGTACCTTCGACTAAGCAGGAAATATGAGGAAATTACACCGTAGGGGACATCGAAAAAGGTTCTACCCATTCCCATCTTTATTTAAACTAAAAGAAAAAGTTTTGGTTATCGTTTCACTTCAGCCTTCTTTCGTGTGTATTGATTTTTCATTGAATGATTCTGAACTGTGAGCCTATGCCTCATACTGCGTATACCCGAAAATAAGACCTAGCGCTATTTTCCAGGAGGGTTGCAATATAAGCCCTACCCGAAAATAAGCCCTAGTTTAAAAAGCTTGTAGAATCCTATAATCCACTCTATTACAGTAGAAAATTACGTACAATGTGTTTGTTTCTGTAATATAATTGCGGGGAAGAGAGCTTCGGCGGGTCACAGAAGCGCAGAGCGGCGCTATAATGAACGTATTTGGCACAATTATATTACAGAAACGCACATATTGTACATTATATACTACGGTAATAGAGTGTATTATAGGATTTTACAAGCATTTTAACTTCACACTGGGGATTCCTGACAGGCAGGGAGGGAGAGGGGGAGAGAAGACAGCACATTACATGGTAAGACCTACCCCGAAAAGAAGCCCTACTGTGTCTTTTGTTGCCAAAATGAATATAAGACCCAGGCTTATTTTCGGGGGAAACACGGCAGAAGACCTGCAAATGTGATTGCCCCTCTTTTTCTGTTTCAATAAGTTTTTATGTCAAAAGGTTTACATATAATAAAGTAAAAACAGAAAATTAGAGTCACACATCCTCATACAAAATGAAGAGTCAGACATAAAATTGGAGTATTGATTGTAAAAGCATGACAGTGCAGAGGCATCAAAAGGAATCATTGGTTCACTTGTGATCAGTATGAATAATACAACTTGGAGCACTGTGTGTACAGAGAGGCCTGCTTAGACTGTACAATGCCTGGAAGGTTGCAAAGTAATTGTCATTGTGCCTCGATGGGAGTCAAAAGAAAGAGAATTGAAGTTTCCCTACTTTTTCATGAAATAAAAAATATTTATGAATTTACATTTTGTCACCTTCACCGTAATATAAAGATTTCCACAGAGAGACTTTACAATTATAAGTAGATAAATCTATCCAATGTGCATCATTTCGGTGGAACCTGCTTCAGTATATCAGCTCCATTCTTGATTTTTAAGCTTTGGTTTGTAATTTACATGCCTCTTTCCAGGAATCTTCCGAGGTTTTTCTTGTTGTGCTTCACTGAACAACATCATTTTCAGGCTCTATTGGAAGACCAGTTAAAATATCAATTTCAATTTTCTTTCAATGGTGTTGGCAACATGAGAATATGTCTGTGAACTTGTGAACTAGAAAATGATGAAGAAAGTTAATTTCTGGCGAGGGTCTCTGTGTGTCCTGTATTATTATAAAGAGAAAGGCTTTGTGCTGTTTTTTAATCTCTGTAGGTCTGCTAGGCCAGGGTGGGGTCAGCTGGACACGTAAAAGTAATTGCTTGAGGAGCATGAGCTAGCATATAAACTACTTAGATTACGTGTTTATGGCCTTCACCCACAGTTCCTTTTGTTAGCCTTTTAGAAATAATTAAGGTTATAAAAATTTGTTACTTTGCCATTTTGAATTTCCTAATATTTAAAAGGGTAAGTTCATTAAGCTGTATGAGATTTTGCAACTATGTTTTTACATTTTATCCCACACAAAAAAATCTTATCCAAATGCCTATTGCCAGGGCTGTATTTAGACATAATTCCCTCCTAGTTTCATCTAAATTACAATAGCTATGGTTTTTTTTCCTCATAGAATAGGTGCAGGAACACATCAATCACATTGGAAAGGTGGGTGTGGCCAAATTGCAGTGGGAGGATCTTAAAGGGGCAAAAAACACCAGGAGTGTGTTGTGTGAAATTCAGGGGTGCACCTATGCGCAGAGTGCAGTTTCAAGGGTGCACCTATGCGAAGAGTGCAGTTTCAGGGGTGCACCTATGCGAAGAGTGCAGTTTCAGGAGTGCACCTATGTGCAGAGTGCAGTTTCAGGGGTGCACCTATGTGCAGAGTGCAGTCTTAGGGGTACCCTATGTGCAGAGTGCAGTCTTAAGCCCTGTACACACGATCGGATATCCTATGGATTTTCGTCCGATGGATTTGTCCATCGGATATCTGATGAAACTCTTTTCCATCAGTCTTGCCCACACACCATCAGTCAAAAAACCGACCGTTCCAAACGCGGTGACGTAAAACACTCCGATGAGCCGAGAAAAATTAAGTTCAATGCTTCTGAGCATGCGTTGACTTGATTCTGAGCATGCGTGTTTTATTTTATCCGATGGACTTGCCCATAGACGATCGGAGTTTTCGATCGGTTTTTTATCCATCGGAAAAATTTAAAACATGTTCTATTTTTAAAAACCGATGGAAAAAAGACTGATGGGTCCCATACACGATCGGTTTGTCTGATGAAAAGAATCCATCGGACGAAAATCCATAGGATATCCGATCGTGTGTACAGGGCTTTAGGGGTACCCTATGTGCAGAGTGCAGTCTTAGGGGTGCCCTATGCGCAGAGTGCAGGTTCAGGGGTATCCTATGCACAGAGTGCAGAGTTCAAGGGTGTGCTGTATACAGATTGCAGGGTTCAGCTCTTTCACAGGCTGACCAAATCTCACCCCTCCGCACCTCTGCACCACTCTCCCCATCCCCCACCTCTGCACACATCTCTAGTACCTCTAAGCAGTATAGGCGGCTCCACCTCTCACACTTGTAGGGAGATCTTTGGTTGACATCTGTGCATCCGGACACAGATGTAGATGATGGGGCAGCTTACCATGCGATGTCCGCTCCCACACTGCACCTGCTTCTCCTTCTCCCTTGTCTTCGCTGTGAGTGTAGGGCAGGCAGGGATCTTTGAGAGCCGCCGAGAAGAAATCTGTCCTTGTAAACACGGAAGGCTTCTGTGTTTACAAGTGACAATGGTTCTCAGGAAGCGGAGGGCGAGAGTCGGAGGTAGTGGAACTGAGTTCCACCACTTTCCAGCTGAAAAAAACCCCTGGCAATAGCGATTTGTACTCTCTCCAACACATGTGTCATGTGATTATTTTGGAAAACACAAATGTTATAATGCTCCGTTGGAAACTGCATGTGGTCTGTTTTAATGTACAGAACTACTTTTCCACATTCTGGACCGCCAAACATGAGAAAAGAGAGATAGTTTTCTGATTCCTGATTGCCAGGACCTGGACCCAAACCCAGGAGCTCTCTGGTTTTTGGTGGTAACTCTTCTTGCTGAGCCTCCTGGGATGCTGGACAGCTCCTTGTCTGATCTCTAAGACAACCTTGCCTTGTGTCTTGTTTGTCTTAAACCATGAACCATTTGCTCCTCTTATGAACTTCCTATGTAAGCTATGCCTTTGCAATTCCTGTTTGCCAGATTATTGTGCTCTCTCCAGCACAGGGTTTCTCAACTCCAGTCCTTAAGTCACCCCAACAGGTCATGTTTTCAGGATTTCCTTTAGAGGAAATGGCTGTGGTAATTACTAAGGCAGTGAAATTGATCAAATCAACTGGGGAAAAATAATGTAAATCCTGAAAACATGACCTTGAGGACTGGAGTTGGGAACCAATGCTTCAGCCAATATCTTGCTTGTGTCACTCCTGCTGCTGTCCGTATGTTCATTACCACTTATTACAGACCTTTGGCTTGTTCCTTAACAATGCTTCTGCTCGATCCCTAGCTGCAACCACTTGTTATCCACCTTTGGATTGTTTACTGACTATGCTTCTGCTTGATCCCTACCTGCTATATCTGCTACTTAACCTCAGCTTGGCCACCACCTGGCGGGGCAAACCTGAGGACCATGACCGGGTGCCAACACAGCAAAACTCATCTCCACCATCGGGAACTCCTGGTGAATATAAGTTATATTTATACCCTGCACCTTGAGTGAGCCTGCATCATCTGCCAGGGTGACCTGCTTGTAATCCTATCCTGCTCATGGGTGTGAGCTTCCCTGCTGCTATAGCGACTGGTATCCGAGCCTAACCCCAGACGGTGACGCTAAACTATAACGTGTCTTCTGACACTAAGATACATCTCTTCCCTCTACAGTTTTCATGCCAAAATTAGCTAGGAATGATGGCCAGAAGTGTAAAATGTCAGGCTTTGTTCTGACCCTCCCTAGTCCTGTAGCCCTAGGCTCTGTTCCCAAATGCCATTATAATAAATACAGACCTATGCTTCACATAGGCATAAAATCAATATTTTTCCCAAGTATGTAACTTTTTTAACCAAAGGTGTCCTTTTAAATCATGTAACTGTTTTAATCTCCTAAAAAGTGACTTTATTTCCATTTCAAGTGGTTTCAAATTCTGGTCTCCCCTATAGATACCTAGAACCTCAAAATTGCCATCAGGGAAAAACTTGTGACATTTTACCTTGATAACTTATGTGATATTAAATTTTTGTTATAAAAATGCAAAAATAGATAATATGCATATGTTAAATTCAGCTGATCTATGTAATAAAACCTTTGGAGGGTGGTTATAAATGAATGTACAATCTAGTTGTATTCTGGCATGTGTGCTGTTTAGCTCTTACTTTAAGGGCACTTTCACACTGGCAGCGCCCGGGTGTCGGCGGTATTTTTAGCAGCGCTTTTCGGCCGCTAGTGGGGTGCCTTTAACCCCTGCTAACGGCCAAAAAAGGGTTAAAAGCACCCGCAAAGCGCTGCTGCCCATTGATTTCAATGGGCAGGGGCACTTTAGGAGCGGTGTATACACCGCTCCTACAGTGCCTCAAAGATGCTGCTTGCAGGACTTTTTTGAGCGTCCTGCCAGCTCACCGCTCCAGTGTGAATGCCATTGAAGTGAAAGGAGAGGCACTTTGCAGGCACTATTTTTAACGCTATAGTGCCTGTAAAGCGCCTCAGTGTGAAAGGGGTCTAAACATAACCAGTCACATTGGACCATTGTGTCTAGAGCTATGGAGTGGGGCAGGAAAGGCTGATTGCAAACTCCTCCAATATTGGCTTATGCCGTTAGCATATACATGTAATATTATTGCCTAATCCAGCCAAACATGTCCACTTTGGGAGACTAATATCTGTGTGTATGGGCTCCTTAAGGTCTAAATCAGGATGCTGCACAGTTACTGATGTCTATTGTTTTTTCACATGTCCTACAAACACAGGGGGCAGTTTACCGGGTTTAAAATATTTTGGTTCACCAAGCTGGAACAACAAAGTTGTTGTTAAAAGTCAAGAACAATTGTGTTTACCTGAAAACACGGAAAGATACTGAAATAAAACTGATATAATGAGAGAATCTGGTTTTGCTTACCTTTCTCATAATTTTTTATTTACTAATTACTTGTAAGATTAAATTGTGAGCTCTCCTGGGTCTGGCACAGCTGAGTATTCGGCTTCATGCACACTGGGCATTTTTACAGTTGCTGGTTTGCTGTTTTTTAACTGCCTCTAAACTCCCCTGCATGTTATCCTATTTGTTAAAGCATGCATAGACTTTTATCAGAGTTTTTTTTACTTTCAAATTATTTTATTTTCAGAAATAAGAATACAATAAATCACAATACATATCAATATTGACATAACCTATTAGATGTCGGCAGAAAAAAAAGAACTTTCAGAGAGAAGGAGATAGAAATTTTCCCCCCCTTTCAGATTTGAGAAAAGCAAAAAGATCATGCATTGTAATGAAATATGTGAGTATCAAATGTTAAACAATTAAAATATTTAATTGTAGCGCTACCCCCAGTTTAGTTCGGGCCCTGTATACAGCACCGCCAACCCCCGGCAATCTACTCAACCCTCTATGGCACAGTTAGTCTAGGGAATGTTTCCTTCATATAATTCTATACCTGGTTATACACAATCTCACAGCAGGATAGGCAGTTAATATGCAATGATAAACACTGAGTCAGGATGGGTAAACTATATCTGGTTTACTTGGGTATAAAGGTATAGGTTAAACATAACACATAGCATACATGCAGAGCCCTGCAGCAATAAACCTACTAATAGTGATAGTGCAGAGTGATCACACGCCACATGCAGCTATCTTCTCTATGCGCAATGTGGCGCAACAACAAAGTTTTAAACCCCTGGTCAGGCCTGACTCGGATAAAGCTCAGTCTCTGTGAAAACAACTCTTCGCATGCAGATGAACGGTGGTGCACATTCAGGAACAGTATTTGTAATCCATAAACGGTTAATAAAAGAGGAACACTTCACCGGAGACTACACAACTCAGTTCAGCCACTAGTCTCCGGCGGGATAATAACTACAGCATGATGGGCCAAGGCAGTCACTAGGCCTAATCAAAGTACAAGCTAAATAAGTGAGCAGATGCTCGCTCACCCCTCCGGACGCGATCCCAGTCCGGGACTTCCACCACTGTGTTTCCACACACAGTGCCTTCAACGATCAGGTCTCTGGTCCAACTGATGTCAGCAACTCAAAGAAGTCAGGTGTCACCCAGGCTCAGCAATGGGGTGGAAGGCTCTTTGGAAGGTATGCAAGGCCCTGGCCTCGGGCCTTGCAGTGCAACAGATCCGCACAGGGAGTCCCCTTGATTGCAGTGCGGTGTCCAAAGAGGCCGAGCTTAGCCTCGCTCTTTCCTTTTATAGCCCCACCCATGAGTCTCTGCGGTGGCCAAATGCACCCTGGGTGCCAAGCGGGGTTCTGGGTAACGTAGTCCATAGGGCCTTAAAGGAGACCCCGCTACACAATGTAAGAGAGAGAGAGAGGACTCCTTATATAGGCTAACTTAATAGAAATAAGGACACTTATAATCTCCTGGTGCCCCTATCAGGTACAAACTGCACCAGGAGCGAAAACCTCTCAACATACTTGAGTACATTCTAAACCAAACCCTAGGCCGCTAGGTTAAAATAAACCAGCCTTATTATCTAACACCAAAGGTTATTCTAACCCTAAAAAATATTTAAAAAATAAAAAGGAGAATAAAAGATATATAAATCTCCTTCAAAACATCACTAGGCTCCCTAAAGAAGGGGAGAAAATAAAAAAAAGCAGGGAAAAGTTAAAGAGAAAAAGGGACAAAAAAGATAGGGAGGGAAGGGGATAAGATAAGATATATGCCTAGTTTACAGTGTTTACGGGAACCAAAGAGGCACCCTGAGTAAGTGAGATACCTACATATCTGGCCCAAGGTTCCCAGAGTTTTTTAAATTTAAAACAGTATCATTCAAAATACTAGCTAACTTTTCTTCAGTCATTATCCAAGAGATTTTTTCTTTAACTTCTGAGAAAAAGGGCTAATGCCGCGTACACACAGCCGTTTTTCTCGTCGAGAAAAACAACATTTTTTCCTTTCAACGAGAAAAACGATCGTCTGTGGGCTTTTTGCAGTTTTTTTCGACGAGAAAAACGGCATTAAAAACGACGAGAAAAATTAGAACATGTTCTAATTTTTCTCATCGTTTTTTTCGACATGTTTTCCACGGCAGTTTTCCCATAGGGAAACACTGCCGCGGAGCCCACAGACGGTCGTTTTTCTCGTCAAGAGAAAAAATGACGTGAAAAACGACCGTGTGTGGGGAACAAGCCGTTCCCTCATTTTTAATGTCATTATTCACGGCGGTTTTTTAACCGCCGTGAATAATGATCGTGTGTACGCGGCATTAGGTTTCTTCCAATTTTTGTCAATTGTAAGCTTAGCTCCTGTGAGAACAAAGTGAATGAATTTTTGAGAGATTTTCGGAATCCGAGGTATATGCACACTCAGGAGAGCTATTGGTAGGGACCTAGAGACCTGGCAACCGGTTACCTTGAAAATCATAGAAATTTTTTTGTTCCAAAATGATCGAATTCTAGGAGACTCCCACCAGATATGAGTCATAGTTCCCAGGAGTTGACATCCCCTGAAACCATTCGGATCCACTGTAGGAAAAATAGAAGCAAGTTTGGAGGGAGTTAAATACCACCTGGTTAATACCTTAATGTTGGCCTCCATCAGTGAAACATTTAGAATCCCCTTAAAGGACTTTGTGAATGTTCTATGCAAGGTGTCCAGGTCCCAACTGGTTTGAAGATCATTTCCCCATGCCTCCATATAGGAAGCTTTCACTCCATATAGGAAGCTTGTCCCTCAGCTCTTTCACACCACATCTCGTAATTTGTGAATTGTGGGGGGATAGGTTTTTCCTTCCAGATCATTTGTAGAAATTTAGAGATTTGATGAAAACGACACTCCTCGGATTCTGGGAGTTTTAATGTTTTTATACAATGGTTTAATGACATGGGTTTACCGAAATGAAAAAATTGTCCAATACGATAAAGTCCCTTATCTGTCCACCATTTAAAAGCTTCCAGATGTAGACCAGGGGGAAAGTCTGGGTTCCCAAACAGACTAGCAAGTGGTCATACGGTTGAGACATAAGCCAGGTACTTTCTAAGACCATCCCATAGCGCAAGTGATTGAGATAGAGACGGGACTAAAATTAAAGGTCTCTTTTTGGGGGGACACCATAATAGATATTCAAGAGAGCATTGTGGAGCCGCTTGTCTTTCAATGTTAAGCCAATCTGGTTGTTCAGATTTAGAATAGATCGTCAAGATCTGTGCTAATCTTGCTGATAGAAATTTTTTATAGAGATCAGGAAGACCTAGGCCTCCCTTTTTCCTATGACGGAAAAGGGTGTTTTGGGGTATTCTGTGACCAGAGGTGGTCCATGTGAATTTGACTATTTTGCTCTGAAGTTTTTTCAACTGGAATTTATAGACCGGGATAGGAAGAGACCTGAAATAATTTAGAATTCTAGGGAGCAATGTCATTTTAATCGAATTGATCCTGCCTAACCATGACAATTCATGTTTGGACCAGGCTGAAAGGTAATTTTCTAACTTCTTGAATAGTGGGGGATAGTTATGTAAATATAAAGTTTCAACTTGGGCCATCAATGTAACACCCAGATATTTAATTTAGGTGTCATTCCACTCAAAATTTAATGATTGTTTTAATAAAGAAACTTCTTGGGGAGGAAGTGAAACAATAAGGGCCCGAGATTTCGCGTAGTTGACCTTAAGGCCTGAAATCTTAGAAAAATGATGTAGGACTTGGCAGATATTGGGAAGGGAGATTAATGGAGAGGTCACAAAAAGGAATATGTCAACCGCAAAGAGTCCGCATTTATGAATTTGGCAACCACAGGAAACCCCTTTTAATATTTGAATTTTGACGGATAGCTATAGCTTCAATGGCCACAGCAAAAATGAGAGGAGAAAGTGGACACGCTTTTCTAGTGCCTCTTGTAATATTAAATGGATTGGAGTAGAGACCTTGTAGACAAATGAATGCCTTAGGGCTAGAATAAAGGGAATTCAGAAGACTCGTAAAACGCTCCCCAAAACCCCATTGCTCTATAAGTGCGAATAAATATGGCCATGGCACTTTATCAAAGGCCTTTTGTAGGTCCAATAACAGGAGAAGACCCTGCTGTCTTTTACCTCCAACCCAATTTGATTGTAGTAATGATACTATATTGATTGCTCGTCTAATTTTAACTGGACCTTGTCTGCCTGGAATAAGGCCTACTTGATCTTTATGAATGTAGGAATTAATAAATGATGCTAATCGATTGGCCAAAATTTTTGTTAATATTTTTATATCGTTATTTATAAGGGAGATAGGGCGGTAATTATTGACTTCCTCTGGATTTTTGTCTGGTTTCGGGATGACCGTAATGTATGCTGTATTAAGATGTGTGTCCAATGGATCTCCCTGTGTTTTATCGTTAAAGAATTTGGTGAAATATGGGACTAAGACATCAGCAAAGGCCTTTATAGTAAGAGATAAATAAACCGTCAGGGCCCGAAGCCGATCCCTTTTTGAGATCTTTAATTACATCCCTGACTTCTTCCACCGTAAAAGCAGCCTGCAAGAGATTTCTGTGTGAGTTGGTTAGGGTTGAAATGGGTAGGTCATCCAAGAACCTAGAATTTTGTTTTTGTTCGATTGAGAAGGAGAATTGTATAAATCGGAATAAAAATTGCGAAATGCATCTAGGATTTTAGCAGGATTGGCTGTAGGGGGTTGACCTGGTATCCTGATTTTAGGCATGGTATGGGATCTGATGCTGGGAGAGAGTTCCGCAGCTAGTAATGGTCCCACTTTGTTTGCTTGTGTATAAAATTTATTACCGCTCCATCTTAATGCCTTTTCTTCCTGGGTAGTTGGAGCAAGGTTAAGATCTAGTCTAGCCCTATCTAATAAAGCTATGGGAACCTTGGAGGGATTTATTTTATGCTTAGTTCGTAGAACTTCATATTCTGCTTCCAAATGCTCTATGTTAGCCCTACGATCTCGTTTGGCTTGAGTGGCAATTTGAATGATTTTACCCTGAATAAAAGTTTTATGTGCGGCCCAAAGTACTTCGTTTCAGACGTCACCTGTGGCCTTAAGAGAAAAATATTCCCGTAGTGCCTTATCTAATACTTCAATTGAGGCTGGATTGGATAGAATAGACTCATTAAGTTTCCAATGACCCCATTTCATACCTTGGAGCGAATAGAAATCATTACTATTGAGTGGTCAGACAGTGCCATGTCTTTTGATGTGAGCATTAATTATAAAAGGAAGCAAGGGTGAAGCAGTAAAAATATGGTCTATTCTAGCATATGTCTTATGAGGATGAGAATAATGTGTATAGTCCCTTTTAGATGGGTTTAATTCCCTCCAAGTTTCCGAAAGATTATGGGCAGAGAGAATTTTGGCAATTTTGTGGCTTTCCCTGGTTGGGCGAGTCAACTGGTCCTTAGGAGGTTTGGATTTATCAAGTGCCTGATCAAATGCTACATTAGAATCTTTTCAAAAATCACTGTGCCCGCTAACATAGGGTTTAGAGAAGGGATGGGCCCGGTGCTCGATTCGAACCCATGTTCGAATCGAGCACCGGGCGTTCGCTCGCTCGTCGAGCCCAGAACTATTTGGGCCGTTCGCATCACATTCGTGTGATGCGAGCGGCCCCGCAATGCATTGCGGCCGGCGCGGCCAGCGCAGTGCATTGCTGGCTGATGATTGGCCAAGCATGCACTGTGACCCCGCATGCTTGGCCAATCACAGCGCCCAAAACTCGGAGAGCAATAATTGGCTACAGGCAGGACGCCTGTAGCCAATTACAGCTCAGGGGCTTTAGTACATGCCCCACCATTTAAAAGGCCGCCACGCCATCGGCCCCGGTCACATGAGTTCCGGCTTTAGGAGAGATCAGTCTGCTGATTCTGTCTTTGCTTGATACTGAAAGATTTGCTCTTCTTTGCTAAACCATTGGCTATTTCTTTGCTAAACCATTGCTACCTAAGTCATTGATCGTACATTGCTGCTGATTGCACAGTTAGCGTGTTATTAGCTGCTGCTGGGGATTAGTCTGGTGCGTGCTTACTGTTAGTACAGTATTGCAGTAGTACCAACCGCAGTGCTGTTAGCACAGCATTGCACCCCAACAGCACCCATAGGACTTCTAGTGTGTTAGTGGCAGCAAACAGAGCTCCTATATTTTCTTCTCAGCAGCACCCATAGGACTTCTAGTGTGTTAGTGGCAGCAAACAGAGCTCCTATATTTTCTTCTCAGCAGCACCCATAGGACTTCTAGTGTGTTAGTGGCATCACACAGAGCTCCTATATTTTCTTCTCAGCAGCACCCATAGGACTTCTAGTGTGTTAGTGGCAGCAAACAGATCTCCTATATTTTCTTCTCAGCAGCACCCATAGGACTTCTAGTGTGTTAGTGGCAGCAAACAGAGCTCCTATATTTTCTTCTCAGCAGCACCCATAGGACTTCTAGTGTGTTAGTGGCATCACACAGAGCTCCTATATTTTCTTCTCAGCAGCACCCATAGGACTTCTAGTGTGTTAGTGGCAGCAAACAGAGCTCCTATATTTTCTTCTCAGCAGCACCCATAGGACTTCTAATGTGTTAGTGGCATCACACAGAGTTCCTATATTTTCATCTCAGAAGCACCCATAGGACTTCTAGTGTGTTAGTGGCATCACACAGAGCTCCTATATTTTCTTCTCAGCAGCACCCATAGGACTTCTAATGTGTTAGTGGCATCACACAGAGTTCCTATATTTTCATCTCAGAAGCACCCATAGGACTTCTAGTGTGTTAGTGGCATCACACAGAGCTCCTATATTTTCTTCTCAGAAGCACCCATAGGACTTCTAGTGTGTTAGTGGCAGCAAACAGAGCTCCTATATTTTCTTCTTAGCAGCACCCATAGGACTTCTAATGTGTTAGTGGCATCACACAGAGTTCCTATATTTTCATCTCAGAAGCACCCATAGGACTTCTAGTGTGTTAGTGGCATCACACAGAGCTCCTATATTTTCTTCTCAGAAGCACCCATAGGACTTCTAGTGTGTTAGTGGCAGCAAACAGAGCTCCTATATTTTCTTCTCAGCAGCACCCATAGGACTTCTAGTGTGTTAGTGGCATCACACAGAGTTCCTATATTTTCATCTCAGAAGCACCCATAGGACTTCTAGTGTGTTAGTGGCATCACACAGAGCTCCTATATTTTCTTCTCAGCAGCACCCATAGGACTTCTAGTGTGTTAGTGGCATCACACAGAGCTCCTATATTTTCATCTCAGAAGCACCCATAGGACTTCTAGTGTGTTAGTGGCATCACACAGAGCTCCTATATTTTCTTCTCAGCAGCACCCATAGGACTTCTAGTGTGTTAGTGGCAGAAAACAGAGCTCCTATATTTTCTTCTCAGCAGCACCCATAGGACTTCTAGTGTGTTAGTGGCATCACACAGAGCTCCTATATTTTCTTCTCAGCAGCACCCATAGGACTTCTAGTGTGTTAGTGGCAGCAAACAGAGCTCCTATATTTTCTTCTCAGCAGCACCCATAGGACTTCTAGTGTGTTAGTGGCATCACACAGAGCTCCTATATTTTCATCTCAGAAGCACCCATAGGACTTCTAGTGTGTTAGTGGCAGCAAACAGAGCTCCTATATTTTCTTCTCAGCAGCACCCATAGGACTTCTAGTGTGTTAGTGGCATCACACAGAGTTCCTATATTTTCATCTCAGAAGCACCCATAGGACTTCTAGTGTGTTAGTGGCAGCAAACAGAGCTCCTATATTTTCTTCTCAGCAGCACCCATAGGACTTCTAGTGTGTTAGTGGCATCACACAGAGCTCCTATATTTTCATCTCAGAAGCACCCATAGGACTTCTAGTGTGTTAGTGGCATCACACAGAGCTCCTATATTTTCTTCTCAGCAGCACCCATAGGACTTCTAGTGTGATAGTGGCAGCAAACAGAGCTCCTATATTTTCTTCTCAGCAGCACCCATAGGACTTCTAGTGTGTTAGTGGCATCACACAGAGCTCCTATATTTTCTTCTCAGCAGCACCCATAGGACTTCTAGTGTGTTAGTGGCAGCAAACAGAGCTCCTATATTTTCTTCTCAGCAGCACCCATAGGACTTCTAGTGTGTTAGTGGCATCACACAGAGCTCCTATATTTTCATCTCAGAAGCACCCATAGGACTTCTAGTGTGTTAGTGGCAGCAAACAGAGCTCCTATATTTTCTTCTCAGCAGCACCCATAGGACTTCTAGTGTGTTAGTGGCATCACACAGAGTTCCTATATTTTCATCTCAGAAGCACCCATAGGACTTCTAGTGTGTTAGTGGCATCACACAGAGCTCCTATATTTTCTTCTCAGCAGCACCCATAGGACTTCTAGTGTGTTAGTGGCATCACACAGAGCTCCTATATTTTCATCTCAGAAGCACCCATAGGACTTCTAGTGTGTTAGTGGCATCACACAGAGCTCCTATATTTTCTTCTCAGCAGCACCCATAGGACTTCTAGTGTGTTAGTGGCAGCAAACAGAGCTCCTATATTTTCTTCTCAGCAGCACCCATAGGACTTCTAGTGTGTTAGTGGCATCACACAGAGCTCCTATATTTTCTTCTCAGCAGCACCCATAG
Organism: Rana muscosa; assembly: GCA_029206835.1. Lineage (NCBI taxonomy): Eukaryota > Metazoa > Chordata > Amphibia > Anura > Ranidae > Rana > Rana muscosa. The sequence goes on along the minus strand of CM055123.1, from coordinate 266,822,496 downwards.
GACTTCTAGTGTGTTAGTGGCAGCAAACAGAGCTCCTATATTTTCTTCTCAGCAGCACCCATATGACTTCTAGTGTGTTAGTGGCATCACACAGAGCTCCTATATTTTCATCTCAGAAGCACCCATAGGACTTCTAGTGTGTTAGTGGCATCACACAGAGCTCCTATATTTTCTTCTCAGCAGCACCCATAGGACTTCTAGTGTGTTAGTGGCATCACACAGAGCTCCTATATTTTCATCTCAGAAGCACCCATAGGACTTCTAGTGTGTTAGTGGCATCACACAGAGCTCCTATATTTTCTTCTCAGCAGCACCCATAGGACTTCTAGTGTGTTAGTGGCAGCAAACAGAGCTCCTATATTTTCTTCTCAGCAGCACCCATAGGACTTCTAGTGTGTTAGTGGCATCACACAGAGCTCCTATATTTTCTTCTCAGCAGCACCCATAGGACTTCTAGTGTGTTAGTGGCAGCAAACAGAGCTCCTATATTTTCTTCTCAGCAGCACCCATAGGACTTCTAGTGTGTTAGTGGCATCACACAGAGCTCCTATATTTTCATCTCAGAAGCACCCATAGGACTTCTAGTGTGTTAGTGGCATCACACAGAGCTCCTATATTTTCTTCTCAGCAGCACCCATAGGACTTCTAGTGTGTTAGTGGCAGCAAACAGAGCTCCTATATTTTCTTCTCAGCAGCACCCATAGGACTTCTAGTGTGTTAGTGGCATCACACAGAGCTCCTATATTTTCACCTCAGAAGCACCCATAGGACTTCTAGTGTGTTAGTGGCAGCAAACAGAGCTCCTATATTTTCTTCTCAGCAGCACCCATAGGACTTCTAGTGTGTTAGTGGCATCACACAGAGTTCCTATATTTTCATCTCAGAAGCACCCATAGGACTTCTAGTGTGTTAGTGGCATCACACAGAGCTCCTATATTTTCTTCTCAGCAGCACCCATAGGACTTCTAGTGTGTTAGTGGCATCACACAGAGCTCCTATATTTTCATCTCAGAAGCACCAATAGGACTTCTAGTGTGTTAGTGGCAGCAAACAGAGCTCCTATATTTTCTTGTCAGCAGCACACATAGTACCTATAGTGTGTTAGTGTCAGCACCCATAGGACCTACAGTGTGTTGTGAGCACACATAGGAGTTCTATTTTTTATACTATATACACTACCGACTACAATGGCTGGAAGACCGCCAAGGAGAGGCAGAGCGTGCCGAGGCAAGAACACAGGGCAGGCAGGCTCTGTTTCTAGAGACAACAGTGCTGGCCGTGGACGTGGTCGTGCATCGTCATCAGCACGTGGCCATGGGACACGCTTGTCTTTGTTTTCGGCAGCTGGACATGTGGAGCCGCATCATGCCGAAGGCTTGGTAGATTGGATGACCAAGCCCTCCTCATCCTCCTCATCCTCTCTCACCCAGGCTCAGGGTACTGGCAGAGCAGCTGCCAACGCGTACTCAATGGCATCATCAGCCACCCCTTCCCTAGACCCACCATGTCCTCCTGAGGAGTCCCCCGAACTGTTTGAGCACAGTGTTGGGTACATGCTCCAGGAGGATGCCCAACGATTCGAAGGCTCGGATGATGATACCCAGCTTGAGGAAGTCAGTAGTGTGCGCGCAGAGAGAGGGGATGCTGAAGGACAGCAATCTGGCAGTAGTGTTCCACCAGCTGCAGCTTACTGCCAGGTTTGCTCTAGTGGTGAAGAGGGAGGGGATGATGAGGTCACTGACTCCACGTGGGTGCCTGAAGGGAGAGAGGAGGAGGAGGAGGAGGAGGATGCAGCGTCACATGTCCAACGAGGCAGGATGCCCCCTGGAGGCCAGCTAGAGGCCAGCACAGCAACTGTACCACACCGCAGAGCTCCGCCTGTGCAGGGCGCTGCCTCTGCACGTTATCACAAAAGTTCTTTGGTGTGGGCCTTTTTTGAGACGAGTGCATCAGATCGCACCACTGCTATTTGCAATATTTGTCTCAAGCGTATCTCGCGTGGCCAAAACATCAGCCGCTTGGGCACCACAAGCATGAGCAGACATATGTCGACCTGCCATGCAGCTCGTTGGCAAGCACACATAAAAGACCCACACCAAAGAACAAAGCGGACCTCTCCTTGCTCCTCATCAGCTGGGATCTCCATCCCCACTATATCTTCAGTCCTCTCTGAAAGCTGCTCTGAGAGGACTGAAGGTGTAGAATTAGGTGTGTCACAACCAAGTACTTGCAGTACACCGACGTCCGATTGTAGCAGGCAAATTTCCCTGCCCCAGCTGCTGGACCGTCGAAAGAAGTATACTCCCAGCCATCCACATGCCCAGCGGTTGAATGCTAGCTTGGCTAAATTGCTAGCACTTCAACTGCTGCCTTTTCAGTTGATAGACTCGGCCCCCTTCCGTGAGTTTGTTCAATGTGCGGTTCCTCAGTGGCAGGTTCCCAAACGCCACTTTTTCTCACGGAAGGCGATTCCGTCTCTCTACTGGCATGTGGAAGGCAATGTCCATGCCTCGCTGGACAGGGCGGTCAGCGGTAAGGTGCATATTACCGCTGACTCATGGTCCAGCAGGCATGGACAGGGACGTTATCTTTCTTTCACGGCCCATTGGGTCACTCTATTGGCAGCTGGGAGGGATGCAGGACAAGGTGCAGTAGTGTTGGAGGTTGTTCCGCCACCACGCCTCCAAAATGCTACTACTGGTTGTGACACACCTCTCTCCTCCACCCCCTCCTCTTCTTCTTCCTCCATGTCCTCTTCGAGTGCTCTGTCCTCGGAACCAGCGGTGCTCCGTAGGCGTACAAGGGGCTACGCGAGTACGCAGGCAAAAAGATGCCATGCCGTGCTTGCGCTGGTGTGTTTGGGGGACAGGAGCCACACTGGGCCAGAGGTTCTGGCAGCTCTGCAGGGGCAGGCCGAGAGGTGGTTGACGCCACGCCAGCTTAAGCCAGGAATGGTCATTTCTGATAATGGCACCAACCTCCTCTCCGCCCTGCGACAGGGGCAGCTCACCCATGTGCCCTGTATGGCTCACGTCCTCAACCTGGTGGTGCAGCGGTTCTTGGGCAGGTTCCCAGGCTTACAGGATGTCCTGAGGCAGGCCAGGAAAGTCTGTGTGCATTTCCGCCGATCTTATAATGCCAGTGCTCGGCTGACTGAGCTGCAAAAGGAGCTGAACCTGCCCAAGAACCGCCTAATATGTGACATGCCCACCAGGTGGAACTCAACGTTGGCCATGCTGCAGCGACTGCACACGCAGCAGAGGGCCATCAATGAGTACCTTTGCGACTACGGCACCAGGACAGGGTCAGGGGAGCTTGGCTTTTTTTCCCCACGCCAGTGGAGCATGATCAGGGATGCATGCACTGTCCTCTCACCATTTGAGGAGGCCACGAGGATGGTGAGCAGTGACAGTGCATGCATCAGTGACACTGTACCTCTTGTCCACCTGTTGGAGCATACGCTGCGTGGGATAATGGACAGGGCACTTGAGGCAGAACAGAGGCAGGAAGAGGAGGACTTCCTTGTCTCTCAAGGCCCCCTTTATCCAGACAATGTTCCTTCTGTCCCACCCATCACACAGGAAGAGGAGGAGGAGGAGGAGGAGGATTGTGTGAGCATGGAGGTGGAGCCTGGCACTCAGCATCAGCAGCAGCAGTCTTTTAGGGATGATGTACAGTCCCAACAAACCAGTGGACTTGTACGTGGCTGGGAGGAGGTGGCTGGCGATCATGTCATCCTCAGTGACCCAGAAGACTCCGGACCGAATGCCTCAGCTAACCTACGCTGCATGGCCTCCCTGATCCTGCAAAGCCTGCGGAAGGATCCTCGTGTTCTTCGGATCAAGGAGAGTGACCATTACTGGCTGGCCACTCTCCTTGATCCACGGTACAAGGGTAAGGTTGCGGACCTTATCTTGCCGTCGCAGAGGGAGCAGAGGATGAGACATCTCAGGGAGGCCTTGCAGAAAGGTCTGTGCAACGCGTTCCCAGAAACTGGGAGGTTACAAACTCCTGGTCCTGGACGACGAGTTGCTGAGGCTTCGGTCAGTAGCAGAAGGAGCGGTGGGGAAGGTGGACGTCTGACCGATGCGTTCAGACAATTTTTTAGTCCGCAGCCCCAAGGTATGATCGGTTCCAGCAACCATCGCCAGCGTCTGATATACATGGTGCAGGAATACCTAGGGGCAAGGTCAGACTTGGACACCTTTCCCACCGAAAATCCTCTGGCTTACTGGGTCCTGAGGATGGATCACTGGCCAGAGCTTGCACAGTATGCAATTGAGCTACTGGCCTGTCCTGCATCCAGCGTTCTTTCCGAACGCACATTCAGTGCTGCTGGAGGATTTGTCACCGATCATAGGGTGCGCCTGTCCACCGACTCGGTTGATCGACTGACCTTCATAAAAATGAATCAGTCTTGGATCACCACCAGCTACCAGACACCTGAAGCGGATATAACGGAATAATTTATAATGTCACATCCCTTCAAGACTGCCTATGCTGATGCTGAGTGACTGTCCTGTTATGTTCACTGTCTATCCTCTTCCTCCTCCTCAATGATCCATGCCACCACACCAGTGCCTAAGGCACAATTTTTCAGCCCCTGTATAACAGGGGCGTGTAATTACAATTTTTTAAAAAGATGCTTCGCAACAGGTGTGACTGCTGTGCTCAGAGTACAGTATCTGTGAGGGGTTGCAGTGTTGTGGCACCAGCACCAGTGCCTAAGGCACAATTTTTCAGCCCCTGTTGGGGCGTGTAATTACAATTTTTAGGCAATGCTTTGCAACAGGTCTCATTGCTGTGCTCAGAGTACAGTATCTGTGAGGGGTTGCAGTGTTGTGGCACCAGCACCAGTGCCTAAGGCACAATTTTTCAGCCCCTGTATAACAGGGGCGTGTAATTACAATTTTTTAAAAAGATGCTTCGCAACAGGTGTGACTGCTGTGCTCCAAGTACAGTATCTGTGAGGGGTTGCAGTGTTGTGGCACCAGCACCAATGCCTAAGGCACAATTTTTCAGCCCCTGTTTAACAGGGGCGTGTAATTACAAATCTTGATCTAATAGTTCACAGCAGGGCCCATTCCTGCGCCCACCAAGAGTAACTATGAGGGCCTACAGTCTTGTGGCAACACCGTCCACCACCACCACCACCACCAAAGGCCCAATTTTTCTGCCCTGTTCAACAGGTGCATGCAATTACAAATCTTGATCTAATAACTCACAGCAGGGCCCATTCCTGCACCCACCAAGAGTAACTGTGAGGGCTTACAGTCTTGTGGCAACACCGTCCACCACCACCACCACCACCACCAAAGGCCCAATTTTTCTGCCCGGTTCAACAGGTGCATGCAAGTACAAATCTTGATCTATTAACTCACAGCAGGGCCCATTCCTGTGCCCACCAGTCTTGTGGCTACACCAACATCTAATAGGGCAAATTTCTGCAGAGTATATACGGCAGGCCCCTACTTTCAAACATCCAACTTACAAACGACTCCTACTTGCAAACGGCAAGAGAAAACAGGAAGTGAGAGGAAATCTACCCCTAGGAAGGAAAATTCTATCCTGTTAGATTTAATTTGGGAAAAAGGTATCTCCTCTCTACTGATGCTTTATCACCAATCCTTGTTTCAATTAAAACCCCACTTTTCCAAAAACATTTGTCATTGGGATGGAAAGTGAGGTGACATGTTCTGAACAGATGTGCAAAGACAGCAAATGTTACAGGGGTGATAACCCCTCCCTATGTTCTCCAAAAAGCTTAAAAATTGATTTTTTTGGGATGTAGCTACACTTCATAATGTACCTGTTCAGATTCTACTTAAGAACAAACCTACAGTCCATGTCTTGTTTGCACCACCTATATACTGCTGTTCAGAGTATATAGGGTTGTAGGTATAGGGTTTTATTTTGGGTGCGGGGTCCCCCTTAGTATCCATACAAGACCCAAAGGGGCTGGGGTGGGGGGGGTGATGGGGTAGCCATGCCATTTTTCTCAAGGATTTTCAGCCATATGGCGGCCAGGACAAGACATGACATTAAAGCCGCAAGTGGTTTTAAATGGCTTCTTTTTTTCCTTTACAAATGTCATTTTGTGCAAGGACAGTTCTAAACACGGGAAACACATGCCACTTCACAGGCATACTTTAGACACCCCCCAGGTACCATATTTAAAGGAAAATTTCACTTTTTTTTTTTTCACTTTATGCATCATTAAAATGACTGCTCCCGAAAAAACTTTAGTTTTTAAAATTTCTTTTTGCATTGATATATGTCCCCTGGGGCAGGACCCGGGTCCCCAAACCTGTTTTATGACATTAACATGCATATTGGCCGTTGTAATTAGCAATTTTGATTTCGAACGTTCGCGTCCATTATAACGAATAGGGTTCGAAAATTCGCGCGAACTTTCGGTCCGTTCGAAGGTTCTGGTGCGAACCGAACCCGGGGGTGTTCGGCTCATCCCTAGTTTAGAGTGTTCATCATGGTCCTAAAAAATTTGGCTTGACCCCTGTTGGGGGCGTAATAGGAAATTGGGGAATAGAGGTTTCCCTCTATCGTGCCTTGTAGTAATATAATTCTCCCTTCGGGATCAATGAACTCGAATGATTTTTCAAATTTACATTGTTTTGAAAAAATGATGGCCACCCTCTTAGTTTTATTCTCCGCATTAGCGAGGTGGAATTGAGGAAAATAAGGGTGTATATATTTGGGATTATATTGTATAGGAAAATGTGTCTCCTGGATCATGATGACATCTAATTTGAGAGATTTGTAGTAGTCCAGAATTTTTCTTCGTTTTATTTGAGAATTTAAGCCTTGGACATTATGAGAGGCAATTTTAAGATGTGTTTGTGAACTAGCCATGGGAACTCGGAAAGGTATACGTGCATATAACGTCCCCACTCACCCTTAGAAGCTCTTCAATTGGAAACTTTATAGGAGTCGATATCACCGAACAGCAGGAGGTTAAGGCATCCATCTGTAGTCTAGAAAAGAAAATTCTGAAATATACCAGAAAATTAGGCAAATAGGAAAAATTCTAATAAAATAACATAGAAAAGAGAGGGGGAAAAGAAGAAAAGTGTAAGAAAAGTCTCCTATCATATAAAACCAGGAAACAGGAGGGGAGACACCCCCTGATTCCATACACCAATCACAAAAAGAAGTCTGACCCAAAAAGATCAGACAACCTAACCCTCAGAGGCCCGTAGGCTATCAAAGAATAGGTGGAGGCACATGTGGACCACCCCCGAACAGGGCGCCCATACTAAATCAGAAAAATACATTATGAGCATGGCAAAACATTTGTTTACAAAAAATTTAAAACAAAATTGAAAAAATAAATAAAAAATAATGTTAATTCATGCAAGTCAGATTTCAGATCCCGGGTAATTTTTGCGGCTGTTTGAGCCAGTCCCCTATCCAACAATTCAGAGAACTTCTGGAAAAGGTCCTCCATTAGAATAGACTGATCTCTGAGGTGATTATCAGACATAGATGCACTGTTCAGAGCAGTAGAGATATCCCCTCTATTAGGATAGCTTGAGCCAGATAAATTCTGAATAACATGGGGTACTGTGGGGATTTGTGAGGGGGGAAGTATTTGTGGGAGACCAGCCTGGGTGTCTGAGGCAGAATTTTGTTCTGCTGAGTCAATTACATGTTTGTGGTCTATGAGGGAAATTACACTGGAGGCTGAATGCCGCTCTGCGGCGGCCATTTTGGGTTTTTCGGACGTTTATAGGAGGCTTAATTACCGCTAAATACGCCCCCAGAAAAGTATAAAATACCGGTGGTGGTGTTTCCGAGCCTCTCAGAGATCTGCAGAGCAAATTTGGTGACAAACCGTTCACCGTGCTTTAAGATATGTTCGCCGCTGTTCACAGGTGGAGCGGAGCTCTCAGCTCAGGCAGCCATCCTCAGAGCCCCGCGCATGCGCACCTCCTTTATCAGAGTTTTTTGGCAGGAGAGTTTAGTGGCAGAAAAAAACACCTCTGTCTTTCTCTTTTTTCTGCAGTGGAGGCCACCAGCCTCCTTAACAACCAGTGATTAGCTGGTTGTTAAGGAGCAGACCAGGAAGCTGGCCACTGCATCCTTAACAACAGATGAGTCCTCGGCTGTCAGTGGGGCTCCCAGTTGACCGCTAAATGTAAAGAAATTGACGGCAAAAAAACTATGGAAAAAAAACTTTGTGGGCAGTGGCGGCCCATCCACTAGAGGCACACGGACGCCGCCCCCCCCCCCCGACCATGCGTCCGGCCTCTTAATCTACATACAGGGCACCGGACGCATTGATTCCAATGTTTTTTTGGTTTTTTTTGAAGCACGTGATTAAAGCCAGAGGCTCTAATAGGCTTCAAAAAAGGGTGGGCTCGGAGCACAGTGCACTGTGCCCTGAGACCACCCAGTTGTGTGACAATAGCGAATAAATATTCGCTATTGTCACACTGATTCTTCTCCCAACCAATCAGAAATTGGGTCCTGAGACTCATGACCCGATTGGCTGAAAGGACATGCGATCATATTGGCCGCCTAGGAGGAGAAGGGAGGAGAACCAATGTTGCCGTGGGGAGACGCACAAGAAGCCTCCGCCCAGAGGGAACCGCTGCCAGCTTGGTGGGGTAAGTATGGGGCCAACCGGGGGGGGGACTGTGGAGCGGGTGACCTGACCGGCGGGGTGGCTGTGAGTGCATTGTTTGCCTCACCCCCAAAAAAAACATCAGCCTCCACTGGTTGTGGGTGCCATCGCCCCCCCACCCGCCCTTCCTGGCCAGCTATCCACTGGTTGTTAAGGATATCAGCAGCCCCACTCCTTAATGCTGCAGCTATAAAACATAACTTGTACACTAGGCTAAACACTGCTAAATGCTGTCAAAAGCAGTTAGCTTTCTAGTGTGCATGAAACCTTAGTGATGACTGTTGGTTGGAGAGTACTGCGGTATATCATTCAGTATGAGCCAAACATAAACAGAATGTAACAAATCCCATTCCAGCAATAGATAACTTGTGAATGACAGCATGGCAAGGAGATCCACCTCTTCTGAAAACAGCAGTATTTACCCTGGATAAAAATCTAAAAACAAACATATGCTAGACATTAGTAAATTATGTATATTCAGAGAGGCATAACCCTTCTTCTTGGCTCTGCTTTCTTTTGCCATCTTGAAGCACTTAAATATTATGAAGTAGGAAGAATGGATGGGGTTTCCCCCTTGTGGTAAGCAAAAAACTCCATGCTGATGGCACAGCCAACGAGTGCTGATTTTTTTCTGAAGATCATGCTTTGATGTTTGGTATCTCTCAATGGCTCTCTCATTCTAGTTGGACTCATTCAATGGAATCATTCTAGTTGGACTTAGTCAATGAAGTAAGCTGTTGCTATTGTGTGACAGAACTTTAAAAAGATACACATAATTGTTTATGCAATTTTTAATTTGTGCTTTATTACCTGTAACAAATCTTAAAGCTACTTTTGTTGGGAAAAAAGCATTCCCCTCTGGGTGATCTATGTACATTGCAAGGATTATAACAAATTGTGTTGCAGATTCCTACCTTTTTTTACCTCTGTGTTTGTCTGTGCCTCTGTACCGAGTGGGTCTAATGGGAGTGGATTCATAATTTACTGTCAGGTGTGGCAGCTGCAGGGCTCTAATGAGGAAATCTGCTGGGCCTGCATCCCTTTAGACGTGTTCCTACTTTTCCGGGAGGCCGTCAATAGACGTGCTCGAGCGGCCTGCGCACCACCTGCAGGGCGTGCGTGGCTTGCTCTATGATCAGCGATCCCGACCCCTTACCACGTAATCAGCTGTCAGCCAATGACAGCTGATCATGTGATGTAAACAGAGCTAGTAATCGGCTATTTTTCCTCCTCCTTTTTTCTCCTCACGCTGATAAGGCAGCACCATCAGTGCCCACAGTGCCACCTATCAATGTCACCAATCAGTGCCTAATCAACAGTGCTGCCCATCATTGTCACCTACCAGTGCCCATCAGTGTCCCCTATCAGCACCCATCAGGGCCCATCAGTGCCATCTTGTCAGTGGCCATCAGTGCCGCCTTCTCTGTGCCTATCAGTGCCGCCTTATCTGTGCCTATCAGTGCAGCCTATCAGTGCCCATCAGTGCCACCTCATCAGCGCACATCAATGAAGGAGAAAAATCACCTGATTGCAAAATTTTATAACAAAATATGATTTTTTTTTAATCTTTTTTTGTTTGTTTAGCAAAAAATAATAACCCTAGTGCTGATTAAATACCACCAAAACAAAGGTCTATTTGTGTGAAAAGAATGATAAAAATTTAATTTGGATACATTGTTGTATGACCACGCAATTGTCATTCATAGTGCATCAGTGCTGAAAATTGGTCTGGGCAGGAGGGGGGTTTAAGTGCCCAGTAAGAAAGTGGTTAAGTAAAACTACATATGGCGCTTGGGGTACCAGATATCAAGTATTGCAACTTTATTTGTTGTTCCTTCAAATATGCATGAATCAATGCATGATACCTTTTACCTACTTGTGGCTGTCTAAAATAATTGTGTTGCGTGTATGCTCTGGTAAACCTCTTAAATTAAAAATAATAATAAACATTTTTTGCCATAAGAGGAATATAAGGGGGCTATTACTGCAGATCTGGTTCTAAAATTGCTGGTTCCGTTGCTGTTGTGCTCAGTTGACCTACAATCAGGGACATACAGTATGTCCTGAATATAAACTTTCTGTATTTGGGGGAATTAATCCCTGTTCGTATATTGCCCTGTACGTTAGTACTGCTCGGAACAGCACCTAGCCACATACAGCCACTGCCAAACCGCCCATGTGCATGATATACCAGGCATGCATGCCCCTTAGCCAAGTTCATGATTGACTGAGAGGAATGAGTAGAGAAGATGTACAACTGAAGGGATGCTGGACATAGCATGGTTTACATAACACAAAGCCTCTCTTGGCCCCTCTTATCCTCCCCTTCAGCTCATTTTCTTCTGTAAAGGTTTCCAGATAATCATTGTAGGACTCCTGGCATTGAAGTGAAACTTAACACTTCATTTTTATTAGCATCACAATTTTACACTCGATCTTTTAACTTTATATGATTTTACCATCATCACTGAGACTCCTTAGAGACAGCATTGCATGTTGGGAAACAGAGTCTTTAATCAAACACATGACTATCTGTACATATCAAGAAAATACTTTGTTAAGGCAGAAGCCATTAAAACTTAGAGAGGACATTTTTTTTATCCTTTTGCGAATTTATATTTTTAAATGCAATAGGAACTGTTGGCAAAACATTTAGAGCAGTGGTTCTCAACCTGGGGTCGGGACCCCCTCGGGGGTCGGATTATGATTTTCCAGGGGTCACCGAATCCTGGGCTGTTCCTGAAGCCCGCACCACTCTCCCAGCTTTTTCGCGGTCACCCAGCTGGGCTGTTCTTAGAGCCCGCAGCCGCCCACTCAGCCTCTTCACAGCCGCCCATTCAGTTCACAGCATGGCTGGGGGGCAGAGACTAGAGGTCAGCTGACTGGTGAGGAATGTGAAGTGGGAGGGGCTGGAGAAGACCCAATCTCCTGATTTCGGCATAGGTGTCACTGCTGCGAGACACCACAGAGCTGGAGACACAGTGAATCCAGCGACATAGAGTAACACTACCTGTGATTAGAGTTGCCATTAAAAGTCCCCACTACAGTTCTCAGATCAGCAGATGACCTTGATCAAGAGCACCTAAGTTGGCCGATCAGAACTCCCCCCAGCATTGCCACTTATCCCACCCCCTACTAAGGAGTAAGAGAATGAATACAAATAGAGAATACATTGAAGGGAGGGGGAGGAACAAAGAAAAAGGGAGAGAAAGAATAAAGGAAAGAACAAGAAAGACGGCTAGCGAGAGGGGTGGGGGAAAAAAACAAGAAATTAGAGAAGTGATAAAAGATTAAAAAAAAAGGAGAACAAAGAGAGAGTAGTACATCCTAAATGTACCATAAGGGGTTTTAATACTGTACGAGTGGAAGGGACTCAGGGAGTGCTAAATGTCCACGGGTTAGGGGCGCAAATTACTTGTCTTGCCTTGGGTGCTGACAACCCACGCTATGAAAATAATTTTACTGTTAGGGGTCCTCACAACTTGGGAAATTTTATCAAGGGGTCACGGCACTTGTAAGGTTAAGAACCACTGATTTAGAGGATTAGAGGCAGTGCATTTGCTTGGATTGTGAAAGACCTAGGGCAGTAATACGGCATGCTTAGTGTGCTGCAGTGAATGGTGAGTCGGTGTGGCCCAAATTATACAATGGTAGGGGCTTAAAGGGGTATAGTTAAATAGATGAAGGGTAAGTAATGCACAGAGTGCTGGGCTTTGAAGTACATAAGCATATGGACTTCATCGTCTTTTTTTTTCTTCACCCTAACTGTTTAATTATGTATAGCCTACAGAGTACAGGGGTCAGGAGTGCATAACGCATAGAGTGCAGGTATCAGGAAGGTCATGCTAGATTGGAAGACTCTGTTTCCTCATGCACAGGATTGTTGCTGATTGTGTATATATGTGCAAGGATTTGTGCATCTGGGTGCTCGTCTCGTGGCGTATTGCTGATGTTGGCCCGATTCAGGTTATTTTAACAGAGCACCAGCATGAACCCAGTGCTGACTTTTCTAAAGAAGTACCTGTAATTGGTGACCTATGTTTCTGTTGATCTATTTGATACCTACCTGGCTTGCCCTGACCTGCTGCTGCTCATCTGCCTGTTGCTGACTAGGGATGAGCTCGGTGTTCGAGTCGAACATACGTTCGACTCGAACATCGGCTGTTCGATCGTTCGACGAAGATCGAACGATTTGGGCCGTTCGCGCCAAATTCGAGTGACGCGAGCGGCCCACAATGCACTACGCCATCGCAGTGTCATCCAGGCGCTGTGATTGGCCAAGCATGCACTGTGACCCCGCATGCTTGGCCAATCACAGCGCCGGCAGCGAGGAGAGCAATGATTGGCCACAGGCAGGATGCCTGTGGCCAATTATTGCTGAGGGTGTTTAGTACACGCCCCACACTATAAAAGGCCGCCAGCACGGCGGCCTAGTGTAGTGTGTTCCGGAGCAGGGAAAGAGAAACATAGGCAGGGACAGTGACATTTATTTTTTTCTTGCTTAACCTGGATTCCTTTAGTTTAGGGAAAGAGAAGGATAGGTAGGGAGAGTGTCAGTGTGTTTTACTGTGCGAATCCTTGTTTCTAGGGACAGGGAAGGACAGTGAGGGAATTCTCCTTGTGCTATAGTGTGCTTTAAAAAAACATTTTTTCTAGGGACAGAAAACTATAGGTAGGGAGAGTGTCAGTGTGTTTTACTGTGCGAATCCTTGTTTCTAGGGACAGGGAAGGACAGTGAGGGAATTCTCCTTGTGCTATAGTGTGCTTTAAAAAGACATTTTTTCTAGGGACAGAAAACTATAGGTAGGGAGAGTGTCAGTTTCTTTCACTGTGATAATCCTTGTTTCTAGGGACAAAGAAGGAAAGTGAGTGAAATTCTCCTTGTGCTATAGTGTGCTTTAAAAAAACATTTTTTCTAGGGACAGAAAACTATAGGTAGGGAGAGTGTCAGTGTCTTTTACTGTGCGAATCCTTGTTTCTAGGGACAGGGAAGGACAGTGAGGGAATTCTCCTTGTGCTATAGTGTGCTTTAAAAAAACATTTTTTCTAGGGACAGAAAACTATAGGTAGGGAGAGTGTCAGTGTGTTTTACTGTGCGAATCCTTGTTTCTAGGGACAGGGAAGGACAGTGAGGGAATTCTCCTTGTGCTATAGTGTGCTTTAAAAAAACATTTTTTCTAGGGACAGAAAACTATAGGTAGGGAGAGTGTCAGTGTGTTTTACTGTGCGAATCCTTGTTTCTAGGGACAGGGAAGGACAGTGAGGGGATTCTCCTTGTGCTATAGTGTGCTTTAAAAAAACATTTTTTCTAGGGACAGAAAACTATAGGAAGGAAGAGTGTCAGTTTCTTTCACTGTGATAATCCTTGTTTCTAGGGACAAAGAAGGAAAGTGAGTGAAATTCTCCTTGTGCTATAGTGTGCTTTAAAAAAACATTTTTTCTAGGGACAGAAAACTATAGGTAGGGAGAGTGTCAGTGTGTTTTACTGTGCGAATCCTTGTTTCTAGGGACAGGGAAGGACAGTGAGGGAATTCTCCTTGTGCTATAGTGTGCTTTAAAAAAACATTTTTTCTAGGGACAGAAAACTATAGGTAGGGAGAGTGTCAGTGTGTTTTACTGTGCGAATCCTTGTTTCTAGGGACAGGGAAGGACAGTGAGGGGATTCTCCTTGTGCTATAGTGTGCTTTAAAAAAACATTTTTTCTAGGGACAGAAAACTATAGGAAGGAAGAGTGTCAGTTTCTTTCACTGTGATAATCCTTGTTTCTAGGGACAAAGAAGGAAAGTGAGTGAAATTCTCCTTGTGCTATAGTGTGCTTTAAAAAAACATTTTTTCTAGGGACAGAAAACTATAGGTAGGGAGAGTGTCAGTTTCTTTCACTGTGATAATCCTTGTTTCTAGGGACAAAGAAGGAAAGTGAGTGAAATTCTCCTTGTGCTATAGTGTGCTTTAAAAAAACATTTTTTCTAGGGACAGAAAACTATAGGTAGGGAGCGTGTCAGTGTGTTTTACTGTGCGAATCCTTGTTTCTAGGGACAGGGAAGGACAGTGAGGGAATTCTCCTTGTGCTATAGTGTGCTTTAAAAAAACATTTTTTCTAGGGACAGAAAACTATAGGTAGGGAGAGTGTCAGTGTGTTTTACTGTGCGAATCCTTGTTTCTAGGGACAGGGAAGGACAGTGAGGGAATTCTCCTTGTGCTATAGTGTGCTTTAAAAAAACATTTTTTCTAGGGACAGAAAACTATAGGTAGGGAGAGTGTCAGTGTGTTTTACTGTGCGAATCCTTGTTTCTAGGGACAGGGAAGGACAGTGAGGGAATTCTCCTTGTGCTATAGTGTGCTTTAAAAAAACATTTTTTTCTAGGGACAGAAAACTATAGGAAGGAAGAGTGTCAGTTTCTTTCACTGTGATAATCCTTGTTTCTAGGGACAAAGAAGGAAAGTGAGTGAAATTCTCCTTGTGCTATAGTGTGCTTTAAAAAAACATTTTTTCTAGGGACAGAAAACTATAGGTAGGGAGAGTGTCAGTGTCTTTTACTGTGCGAATCCTTGTTTCTAGGGACAGGGAAGGACAGTGAGGGAATTCTCCTTGTGCTATAGTGTGCTTTAAAAAAACATTTTTTCTAGGGACAGAAAACTATAGGTAGGAAGAGTGTCAGTTTCTTTCACTGTGATAATCCTTGTTTCTAGGGACAAAGAAGGAAAGTGAGTGAAATTCTCCTTGTGCTATAGTGTGCTTTAAAAAAACATTTTTTCTAGGGACAGAAAACTATAGGTAGGGAGAGTGTCAGTGTCTTTTACTGTGCGAATCCTTGTTTCTAGGGACAGGGAAGGACAGTGAGGGAATTCTCCTTGTGCTATAGTGTGCTAAAGCATTCCTCATCAACCATCTTTGAAATCCTTGTTTTTTTGGACAGTCAGGGAAATTGTCGTTGTGCTATTCTGTGCAAAAGCAATCATCCTCAACCATATTTAGAAATCCTTAAGTAAAGGGACAGAGAAGGACACCTGAAGGTAGCCCTTATTGCTTTTTTCCCATCTCCCTGCAGGCCATCTATTAGAATGTCTGGAAGGCAAACAAGGAGAGGCAGACAGTCAGGAGGCAATAAAAGAGGGCAAGCAGGCTCTGTGTCTGGGGGCAACAGTGCTGGTCGTGGACGCGGTGCATTGTCATCAGCACATGGCCATGGGACACGCTTGTCCTTCTTTTCGGCAGCTGGACATGTTGAGCCACATCATGCCGAAGACTTGGTAGAGTGGATGACCAAGCCCTCCTCCTCCTCCTCATCCTCTCTCACCCAGGCTCAGGGTACTGGAAAAGCAGCTGCCAAAGCGTCCTCTTCCCTGGTATCAATGTCAGACTCATCATCAGTCACTCCTTCCCTAGACCCACCATGTCCTCCTCCTGAGGAGTCCCCCGAACTGTTTGAGCACAGTGTTGGGTACATGCTCCAGGAGGATGCCCAGCGTTTCGAAGGGTCTGATGATGAAACACAGCTAGAGGAAGGCAGTAGCGTGAGAGCAGACAGAGGGGATGCTCAAGAAGGACACCAATCTGGCAGTCATGTTCCAGCAGCTGCAGCATACTGCCAGATTGGCTCCAGTGATGAGGAGGGAGGTGATGATGAGGTCACTGACTCCACGTGGGTGCCTAATAGGAGAGAGGAGGAGGAGGAGGATGAGGAGGAGGCACATCTCCAACGAGGCAGGATGCGCTTTGGTGGCCAGCGTAAGGGCAGTACACCGACTGAATCACACCGCAGAGCTCCGCCTGTGCAGGGCGCTGCCTCTGCCCGTCATTCAAAAAGTTCTTTGGTGTGGGCCTTTTTTGAGGCTAGTGCATCAGATCGCACAGCTGCTGTTTGCAACATATGTCTCAAGCGTATATCGCGTGGCCAAAACATCAGCCGCTTGGGTACCACATGCCTGACCAGACATATGTTGACCTGCCATGCAGCTCGTTGGCAAGCCTACCTCAAAGACCCACACCAAAGAACAAAGCGGACCTCTCCTTGCACCGCATCAGCTGGGATCTCCAACCCCACTATAACTTCGGTCCTCTCTGAAACATGCACTGAGAGGAATGAAGGTGTAGAATTAGGTGTGTCACAGCCAAGTACTTGCGGCAACTCTGCTAGCAGTACACCGACGTCCGATTCTAGCAGGCAAATTTCCCTGCCCCAGCTGCTGGACCGTCGAAAGAAGTTCACTCCCAGCCATCCACATGCCCAGCGGTTGAATGCTAGCTTGGCTAAATTGCTAGCGCTTCAACTGCTGCCTTTTCAGTTGGTAGACTCGGCCCCCTTCCGTGAGTTTGTGCAATGTGCGGTTCCTCAGTGGCAGGTTCCCAAACGCCACTTTTTCTCACGGAAGGCTATTCCGGCTCTCTACCGGCATGTGGAAGGCAATGTCTTGGCCTCGCTGGACAGGGCGGTCAGGTGCATATTACCGCTGACTCATGGTCCAGCAGGCATGGACAGGGACGTTACCTTTCTTTCACGGCCCATTGGGTCACTCTTTTGGCAGCTGGGAAGGATGCAGGACAAGGTGCAGTAGTGTTGGAGGTTGTTCCACCGCCACGCCTCCAAAATGCTACTACTGGTTGTGACACACCTCTCTCCTCCACCCCCTCCTCTTCTTCTTCCTCCATGGCCTCTTCCTGTGGTTTGTCCTCGGAACCAGCGGTGCTCCGTAGGCGTTCAAGGGGCTACGCAAGTACGCAGGCAAAAAGATGCCATGCCGTGCTTGCGCTGGTGTGTTTGGGGGACAGAAGCCACACTGGGGCAGAGGTCCTGTCTGCTCTGCAGGGCCAGGCCGAGAGGTGGTTGACGCCACGCCAGCTTAAGCCAGGAATGGTGGTTTGCGACAATGGCACCAACCTCCTCTCCGCCCTCCGACAGGGACAACTGACCCATGTGCCCTGTGTGGCTCACGTCCTTAACCTGGTGGTGCAGCGGTTCTTGGGCAAGTACCCGGGCTTACAGGATGTCCTGAGGCAGGCCAGGAAAGTCTGTGTGCATTTCCGCAGATCTTATAATGCCAGTGCTCGCCTGGCTGAGCTGCAAAAGGAGTTGAACCTGCCCAAGAACCGCCTTATATGTGACATGCCCACCAGGTGGAACTCAACGTTGGCCATGCTGCAGCGGCTGCACACGCAGCAGAGGGCCATCAATGAGTACTTGTGCGACTACGGCACCAGGACAGGGTCAGGGGAGCTTGGTTTTTTTTCTCCACGCCAGTGGGGCATGATCAGGGATGCATGCACTGTCCTGGCACCATTTGAGGAGGCCACGAGGATGGTGAGCAGTGACAGTGCATGCATCAGTGACACTGTACCTCTTGTCCACCTGTTGGAGCACACGCTGCGTGGAATAATGGACAGGGCACTTGAGGCAGAACAGAGGCAGGAAGAGGAGGACTTCCTTGCCTCTCAAGGCCCCCTTTACCCAGACAGTGTTCCTTCTGTCCCACCCATCGCACAGGAAGAGGACGAGGAGGAGGAGGAGGAGGAGGAGGAGGATTGTGTCAGCATGGAGGTGGAGGCTGGCACTCAGCATCATCAGCAGCAGTCTTTTAGGGATGATTTACAGTCCCAAGAAACCAGTGGACTTGTACGTGGCTGGGAGGAGGTGGCTGCGGATCATGTCGTCCTTAGTGACCCAGAGGACTCCGGAGCGAATGCCTCAGCAAACCTACGCTGCATGGCCTCCCTGATCCTGCAAAGTCTGCGGAAGGATCCTCGTATTCTTCGGATCAAGGAGAGGGACCATTACTGGCTGGCCACTCTCCTTGATCCACGGTACAAGGGTAAGGTTGCGGACCTTATGTTACCGTCGCAGAGGGAGCAGAGGATGAGACAACTCCGGGAGGCCTTGCAGAAAGGTCTGTGCAACGCGTTCCCAGAGACTGGGAGGTTACGAACTCCTGGTCCTGGACAACGAGTTGCTGAGGCTTCGGCCAGTCAAAGAAGGAGCGGTGGGGAAGGTGGCCGTCTGACCGATGCGTTCAGACAATTCTTTAGTCCGCAGCCCCAAAGTATGATCGGTTCCAGCAACCATCGCCAGCGTCTGATAAACATGGTGCAGGAATATCTAGGGGCAAGGTCAGACTTGGACACCTTCCCCACCGAAAATCCTCTGGCTTACTGGGTCTTGAGGATGGATCACTGGCCAGAGCTTGCACAGTATGCAATTGAGCTACTGGCCTGTCCTGCATCCAGCGTTCTTTCGGAACGCACATTCAGTGCTGCTGGAGGATTTGTCACGGATCACAGGGTGCGCCTGTCCACCGACTCGGTTGATCGACTGACTTTCATCAAGATGAACCAGTCTTGGATCACCACCAGCTACCACACACCTGATGCTGATATAACAGACTAATTGATTTTAACATGTCACATCCCTTCAAGACTGATGCTGATGCTGAGTGCCTGTGCTGTTATGTTGACTGGCTATCCTCCTCCTCCGAGTCCTCAATGATACGATTGATGATGATAGCTTGGAAGATCATTTTTGTTTATGGGTGCCGCCACCAGTGGCTAAGGCCCAATTTTTCAGCCCCTGTTTTACAGGGGCGTGTAATTACAATTTTTTTAGCAATAATTTGCCATAGGGCTCATTGCTGTGCTCCAAGTACAGTATCTGTGAGGGGTTGGAGTGTTGTGGCACCAGTGCCTAAGGCCCAATTTTTCAGCCCCTGTTTAACAGGGGCGTGTCATTACAATTTTTGAAGCAATACTTTGCAACAGGGCTCATTGCTGTGCTCCAAGTACAGTATCTGTGAGGGGTTGTAGTGTTGTGCCACCAGTGCCTAAGGCCCAATTTTTCAGCCCCTGTTCAACAGGGGCATGCAATTACAATTCTTGATCTAATAATTCACAGCAGGGCCCATTGCTGCACCCACCAAGAGTAACTCTGAGGGCTTACAGTGTTGTGGCAACGCCACCACCACCACCACCACGAAAGGCCCAATTTTTCAGCCCCTGTTCAAAAGGGGCATGTAATTACAATTCTTGATCTAATAATTCACAGCAGGGCCCATTGCTGCACCCACCAAGAGTAACTCTGAGGGCTTACAGTGTTGTGGCAACACCACCACCACCACCACCACCACCACCACGAAAGGCCCAATTTTTCAGCCCCTGTTCAACAGGGGCATGCAATTACAATTCTTGATCTAATAATTCACAGAAGGGCCCATTGCTGCACCCACCAAGAGTAACTCTGAGGGCTTACAGTGTTGTGGCAACGCCACCACCACCACCACCACGAAAGGCCCAATTTTTCAGCCCCTGTTCAAAAGGGGCATGTAATTACAATTCTTGATCTAATAATTCACAGCAGGGCCCATTCCTGCACCCACCAAGAGTAACTCTGAGGGCTTACAGTGTTGTGGCAACACCACCACCACCACCACCACCACGAAAGGCCCAATTTTTCAGCCCCTGTTCAACAGGGGCATGCAATTACAATTCTTGATCTAATAATTCACAGCAGGGCCCATTGCTGCACCCACCAAGAGTAACTCTGAGGGCTTACAGTGTTGTGGCAACGCCACCACCACCACCACCACGAAAGGCCCAATTTTTCAGCCCCTGTTCAAAAGGGGCATGTAATTACAATTCTTGATCTAATAATTCACAGCAGGGCCCATTCCTGCACCCACCAAGAGTAACTCTGAGGGCTTACAGTGTTGTGGCAACACCACCACCACCACCACCACCACGAAAGGTCCAATTTTTCAGCCCCTGTTCAACAGGGGCATGCAATTACAATTCTTGATCTAATAATTCACAGCAGGGCCCATTGCTGCACCCACCAAGAGTAACTGTCAGGGCTTACAGTGTTGTGGCACCAGCACCACCATCAAAGGCCCAATTTTTACTACCACTGTTCAACAATTATATGTAATTAAAATTCCTGATATAATAGTTGACAGCAGGGCGTTCCAGCACCAACCAAGAGTAACTGTGAGTGCTTACAGTGTTGTGCCAACACCAACAACTAAGGGGCCTATTTCTGCAGAGTATATACGGCAGGTCCCTACTTTCAAACATCCAACTTACAAACGACTCCTACTTGCAAACGCAAGAAGACAACAGGAAGTGAGAGGAAATCTACCACTAGGAAGGAAAATTCTCTCCTGTAAGAATAAATATGGGAGAAAGGTGTCTCCTCTGTACTGATGCTTTATCAGCAATCCTTGTTTCAAGAAAAACACCACATTTCAAAAACAGTTGTCATTGGGACGGAAAGTGAGGTGAAATGTTCTGAACAGGGGCACAGACAGCAAAACAAATGTTACAGGGGTGATAACCCTTACCTATGTTTTCCAAAAAGTTTAAAAATAGATTTTTGGGCTGGAGCTACACTTCAACAATGTACCTGTTCAAAATTACAAACAGATTCTACATAAGAACAAACCTACAGTCCCTGTCTTGTATGCACCGCCTGTATACGGCTGTTCAGAGTATATAGGGCCTTTTTTATTTTATGTGCGGGGTTCCCCTTAATATCCATACAAGACCCAAAGGGGCTGGTAATGGGCTGGGGTAGGGGGGGGGGTCATGGGGTAGCTATGCCATTTTTCTTAAAGATTTTCATCCATATTACCGGGACCAGACATTACATTAAAGCCGCAAGCAGTTTTAAATGGCTTTTTTTCCCTTTAGAAGTGTCATTTTGTGCAGGGACAGTTCTAAACACGGGAAACACGTGGCACTTCACAGGCATACTTTAGACACCCCCCAGGTACGATATTTAAAGGAATATTTGACTTTTTTTTTTCACTTTATGCATCATTAAAATGACTGCTCCCGAAAAACGACCGTTTTTAAAACTTCTTTTTGCATTGATACATGTCCCCTGGTGCACAACCCGGGTTCCCAAACCCTTTTTAGGACAATAACATGCATAATAGTTGTTATAATTAGCACTTTAGAATTCGAACGTTCGCATCCATTGTATTTAATAGGGTTCTAATGTTCGTACGAACTTTCGGTCCGTTCGCGGGTTCTGGTGCGAACCGAACCCGGGGGTGTTCGGCTCATCACTATTGCTGACTGATGATGATGATGATATAGGGAAGAAACCATGTATATAGCAGGATTATCGTCAGGTTTTTATCCATAGGCTTGGATAAATAGAAAGGTCTTTAAACCCTTCCTGAAGCTCAGAAGGGAGGGCAGGGAGAATACTGACAACTGGCTGAACTTTGATTATGAATCTGCTGCCATATTTGTAACTGATCCATCCCCTTCTTCCCCTTTATCAACTGGGCCTGACCTTGGCCTTCCCCACATTACTGCTCACCTATTGCCAAATCCAGTATATGCTTATGTAGCGATACCCCCAGTTAAGAGGGCTGCCTGTATGATTTTGGGCCCTGTAGTGCACCGCTGTCAACCCCTGGCAATCGGCTCTAACCTCCCTTGGCCCAGTTAGTAGGGGATGATAGGATTGCGAGGCCTGTAACTCACAGCGGCACAATCCTATGGCAAGAACACACAGTGATATTTTAAAACTTCCTTTACCTATCCCTTCCGTAAAGTAAAGAACACAGACACCAATATACTTAACCCTTGAATGTTTACTTGGATTAGTGGGTAAGCAGTAAAACAGGTGGGTACATATCATGTGCAGAGCCCTGCAATAAACAGTGTTAAACAAGCAGACAAGTATACAATGCTATGTAACTCGAAAAGTCCCCTTTGCAGCTATTTCCCCACGTGGACAACATGGCGCCCAGGAATGTCTACGCTACCCAGTCAGGCCTGACCGAACCAAGTGGAAGTTCTGTAGGGAAATCTTCGCTAGCAACGGTGGTGCACTTGAAGAATAGAATTTGTAATCCACCAAGGTAACAGAGATACTGTGTCTGTCTATGAGCAGGTGCTCTCTCACCCAACCAGACCAGTTCGCATCCGTTTCTTCTGCTGCGGTGTCTAAGTACACCGATCCATCGACATCTGGGTCTTCGTTCCTCCTGGCAAAGGTGCAGTGTCAAAGGAGAGATGTCCCTCAGGTTCCTCGGTGCGCGCGGAAGGCTCTTTGGAGAAAAGGCTCAGGCTTCTGGCCTAGAGTCACAGGAGCTCAAGCAGCAGGTCAACTTACTGGGCGGGCGGTGTCCAAAGAGAAAGAAGTGGGCTCCGCCTCTCCCTTATAAAGTCCACCCCAGCAGTCCTTGTGCGGGGCAATGCACCCTGGGTGCCTAAAAGTGTACTGGGTAAAGTAGTCTCTGAGGGATTAAAAGGCAATACCCCGCTACACTTAGTTGGTGCATCTGTCTGCTGCCTAACCATTTGTTTGCACATGTATCTGCTAATCCTGAGACCAGCCACCTATCTGCATCTCAATCAAGAGTATACCAGAAAGAGCAGAGTAAGTAATGTATAGAGCACAAAAATGAGGCATAAGTAATGCACAGAATGCAAATGACCAAAGTGCAGGGGTCAAGAGTAGGTAACATGCAGAGTGTTGGGATCAGGTACTGTATATGTAACACGCAGAGGTCATACGGCAGTAACACACAGAGTGCAGGGGTCATATGTAAGTAATGCAGAGTACACAGGTCGGGATTAAATAACTCATTAAGGGAGATATCAGGAGTAAGTAATTCACAGAGTGCAGCAGTCAGGAGTGGGTAACGCAGAGAGTGCGGGGGTCAGGAGTAGATGACGCACAGTGCAGGGATCGGGTGTATGTAACGTGAAGAGCGCAGAAGTCAGATATAAGTAACGCACAGGAGTTCAGGAATCAGGTGTAAGTAACTCAATCCAGGGGCCATGAATAAGTAACATAGAGTGCAGAGGTCAGGTGTAAGTAAAGCACTGAGCGCAGGGGCAGAAGTACTGTACAGGGTCCCATAAAATAACCCCCACACCCCAGTAGAAATCCCTCCTGGAAATGTATATACTAGGGATGAGCTTCGAGTTAAGAGTCAAACTCATGTTCGACTCGAACATTGCCTGTTCACCCGTTCGCCGAACAGCGAACAAATTGGGGTGTTTGCGGCAAATTCAAAAAGTCTATGGGAGAAATCTAAAGTGCTAATTATAAAGGCTTATATGCAAGTTATTGTCATAAAAAGTGTTTGGGGACCCGGGTCCTGCCCCAGGGGACATGTATCAATGCAAAAAAAAGTTTTAAAAACGGCCTTTTTTTTGGGAGCAGTGATTTTAATAATGCTTAAAGTGAAACAATAAAAGTGAAATATTCCGTAAAATTTCGTACCTGGGGGGTGTGTATAATATGCATGTAAAGTCGCGCTTGTTTCCCGTGCTTAGAACAGTCTCTGCACAAAATGTCATTTCTGAAGGAAAAAAAGTCATTTAAAACTCGCTCGCGGCTATTAATGAATTGTCAGCTCCCGGCAATACATAGAAAAGTCATTGATAATAAAGAAAAAAAAAGCGTGGGGGTCCCCCCAGATTCAATTACCAGGCCCTTCAGGTCTGGTATAGATATTAAGGGGAACCCCGCCGCAAATTTAAAAAAAAATGCGTGCGGTTCCCCCCAAATATCCATACCAGGCCCTTCAGATCTGGCATAGATTTTAAGGGAAACTCCACCCCAAATTAAAAAAAAATGCCGTGGGGTTCCCCCCAAAAATCCATACCAGACCCTTATCTGAGCACGCAACCTGGCAGGCCGCAGGAAAAGAGGGGGGGACGAGAGAGCGGCCCTCCCCCTCCTGAACCGTACCAGGCCACATGCCCTCAACATGGGGAGGATGTCCCCATGTTGATGGGGACAAGGGCCTCATCCCCACATCCCTTGCCCGGTGGTTGTGGGGGTCTGCGGGCAGGGGGCTTATCGGAATCTGGAAGACCCCTTTAACAAAGGGGACCCCCAGATCCTGGCCCCCCCCTATGTGAATTGGTAAGGGGTACATTGTACCCCTACCATTTCACGAAGAAAGTGTAAAAAAATGTAAAAAAAAAACACACAAACACTTTGGAAAAGTCCTTTATTAAAAAAAAAAAAACATTCCAGTGATGAAATCCAGTGTCCCGCGGCAATCCGATGTCCAGCGCTGTCCGTCATTGGCTGAGCCTGAGCGGACCTGATGGGGAACTTCCTCCACAGTCTATTACATGTATAGACCCGCCCCTTCTAAAGTTCCCCATCAGGTCCGCTCAGCCAATGAATAGGTGTAAGGCTAAGTGGACCAGATGCGGAACGTGAGAAGGGGCGGGTCTATTCATGTATTACACGGTGAAGGAAGTTCCCCATCAGGTCCGCTCAGGCCAATGACGTAGACGGGGTCTGACATACCGAGGGGGCGGACCTGATGGGGAACTTCCTTCACTGTGTAATTCATGAATAGACCCGCCCCTTCTCACGTTCCACATCTGGTCCGCTTAGCCTTACACCTAGTCATTGGCTGAGCGGACCTGATGGGGAACTTTAGAAGGGGCGGGTCTATTCATGTATTACACAGTGAAGAAAGTTCCCCATCAGGTCTGCCCCCTCGTATGTCAGACCCCGCCTACGTCATTGGCCTAAGCGGACCTGATGAGGAACTTCCTTCACTGTGTAATACATGAATAGACCCGCCCCTTCTCACGTTCCGCATCTGGTCCGCTTAGCCTTACACCTATTCATTGGCTGAGCGGACCTGATGGGGAACTTTAGAAGGGGCGGGTCTATACATTTAATAGACTGTGGAGGAAGTTCCCCATCAGGTCCGCTCAGGCTCAGCCAATGACCGACAGCGCTGGACATCGGATCGCCGCGGGACACTGCATTTCATCGCTGGAATGTTTTATTTTTTGTAAAAAAAGGACTTTTCCAAGGTGTTTGTGTGGTTTTTTTTTTACATTTTTTTTACACTTTCTTTTTGAAATGGTAGGGGTACAATGTAGCCCTTACCAATTCACATGGGGGGGCGGGATCTGGGGGTCCCCTTTGTTAAAGGGGTCTTCCAGATTCCGATAAGCCCCCTGCCCGCAGACCCCCACAACCACCGGGCAAGGGTTGTGGGGATGAGGTCCTTGTCTCCATCAACATGGGGACATCCTCCCCATGTTGAGGGCATGTGGCCTGGTATGGTTCAGGAGGGGGGGGCTCTCTCGTCCCCTCCTCTTTTCCTGCGGCCTGCCAGGTTGCGTGCTCGGATAAGGGTCTGGTATGGATTTTTGGGGGTACTCCACGCCATTTTTTTTTATTTGGGGTGGAGTTCCACTTAAAATCCACGCCAGATCTGAAGGGCCTGGAGGGAACCGCATGCATTTTTTTTTTTTATTTGCGGTGGGGTTCCCCTTAATATCTATACCAGACCTGAAGGGCCTGGTAATTGAATTTGGGGGGACCCCCACGCTTTTTTTTTTTTTTTTTTTTATCAATGACTTTTCTATTGCCGGGAGCCGACAATTCAATAATAGCCGAGTGAGTTTTAAATGACTTTTTTTCCTTCAAAAATTACATTTTGTGCAGAGACAGTTCTAAGCACGGGAAACAAGCGCCACTTCACATGCATATTATACACACACCCCAGGTACGAAATTTAAAGGAAAATTACACTTTTATTTTTTCATTTTAAGCATTATTAAAATCACCGCTCCCGAAAAAACGTCTATTTTTAAAACTTTTTTTTTGCATTGATACATGTCCCCTGGGGCAGGACCTGGGTCCCCAAACACTTTTTAGGACAATAGCTTGCATATAAGCCTTTATAATTAGCACTTTAGATTTCGAACGTTCGAGTCCATTGTATTTAATAGGGTTCTAAAGTTCACGCGAACATTCTGTCTGTTCGCAGGTTCTGGTGCGAACCAAACAGGGGGGTGTTCGGCTCATCCCTGTTATTTACCATACCCTGGCAATGTGCTGCATCTATTGGTCCTCCGGACACTGTGACCACCCATGTTTTTTTTTCTTGAATATTTCACTTATGCAGCTGTTGGCTTCTCTCCCCACCTTCCAGCCCATCTGCCACCTGTTAGACCTGTAGTCATTTCCAATAGTCTGACCAATAATATGCAAACGTGTACACATTGAGGGCACTTGTATAGTTCCATTGTTTACATGAACATTTTAATATTAGGCCTGTGCTTTTTATGTTGTTTTTTTTGTTTGTCTTTTAGCTTTGACTTTGTACTATGCTGTCTTTGCCTATGAACACTATGCATGGTGACAGCATGTGTAGAAGTGCCCCCTTCCTTTGCCTGCCTCCAACACCTCCCCATAGACTCAGGAGGTCTCTGTAGACTCTGAGATTTGAGATTATTGATGCAGATCATGGCTGGGTGGAAGGTGGCGGGTGAAAATATGCTCACACTACATCAGTAAAGCACTAAAACTAGACTGGTAGCAAATGCAGTAAATATATTAAATCTAGTGGGCACTTAGTGCTCTAGTCTGTATAGTCACAGAGCAGAAATGTATGCTTTTACACTAACTTGCTATGATGCTGTTTATCTTCGATTGCACAGCTGTTGACTTCTGTCTCTATCTGTTGGCCTGACTTCTGCCTGTCAGACCTGTAGCAGAGAGCAGAAGGAAGTGCTATGAAACTCCTCCCAGTCTTTGCCCAACAGGTCTGACGGGTGGTATACAGGGACAGAAGCTGACATCTCTATAGGTGGAACATTGAACAAAGAAATGTGTCAGTTGAGGCCTGGGACACTCACCAGCAGATGCAGGTGCCCAGCTATATCAGTGCCCCTGGTCAAAGGTCATCTGAAGTCTGACAGTTGTTGCCTGTTAATTGTTTGACCTTATACACTTATACACGTGTATCGGCCTCACCCCTCTCCCTTGCTTTATCGGTTATATGGCTGTTGTCTAGGGGTACCTGAGAGAGAGATGATACATACCACGGCCCATGTCCTCCGTAACTAAGAGGTGAAGGCCAGAAGATTGGGCTTTCGTGTAGATGTCCTAGAGTCCAGTCCAGTCCTTTGTCCCTGACTCCTTTGCTTTAGTAACCCAAGTTCCACACAGTGAATAGGTACAACTCAGTTTTATTCTTCTTGCCAAGCAATAAAACAATCTTTCTCCTTTGGAAAATGGGGACAGATCGAGGCACAATCCTTTCCCTTCTTGCTGCTGCCCACTGTGCTGTCACCAGTGGTGAATAGTCACTGCCACTGACTAGATAATATAGAACGTGAATTACCTTCGCTCACTTTGCCCCTGTCAGAGGAAGAAATCCGTCCAAGGGAGAAATGGAGGCCTCTCCGTCACCAGCGATGCCGCGCCGGGCTCTTCGGAGAAGTTACTGCGCACCAGTCCTCACAAACTCAGACACGGGCACCCAAGGAGTTAGGGTCCCCTCGGATTCTTCTACCCTCGCTGAACTCAGTCGAAGGTACTGAGCCCCAGACATCCGCCATAGTACCTCACCCCAGGCTAAAGGTGCCTGAGATGGACTCCATCTCCGCTCTGGCTAGGCCAAGGGCGCCTAGGCCCGGAACACCGGAACGCCAGCACCCAAGCTGAAGGTGCCTGGGTGCGGCCGCATCCTCCAACTCTCTGCCCCTAAGGTCAGGGCGTCCGCCCCTTTTATGACCTCTCCCTTTACGTCACAGCGGGTTCCCCGCCCCGCTGTACCAGCTCCAGGGGAGGACAAAAAGGTACAGTTTGCGGTGTGAGTTCAGCTCCGGCCCAAGGCAACAACGCCACCTGTAGGCCCCAAGGAACCCCACACCACCAGAGTCCTCACAAATTCAAACACCCACTACACATATTTGTCCAGTGTGGGCACTTAGGCAGAACGAAACCCTCCTATCTTTTACAGCCAATGAAGCTTTCATCTTCGCCTCTGTTTGATCTACAGTTGCCATGGTGCTGCACAAATAATCAGTTATGGCTTTAGCCATATGATGACTTGAGAGCACAAGCAACTGTGACAGTTATTCACAGCATTCCCTAAAATTTAACTGTTTTGGGTAACCGTAAAATCAATGTGTTTAGTTCCCCTTTAAGGCCCCTTTCACACTGAGGCGTTGAAAAAACGCAAAAAAATTATGAGTTTTTTACCGCGTTTTACCGTGTTCGCGGTAAAAATAGCGCTAACACATATGCGTTTTTACCGCGTTCTTGCGGTAAAAAGGATTATTTGGTATCCCACAATCCTCCACTCTACTGCGGTCATGTGACCTTCCCACAGCTTCTGGGTGTTTTTTACAGCGTTTTTACCGCGTTTTTACAGCGGTACTCATTCATTTCAATGGGGATAGGCGTTTTTACAGCGCTATTTTATGCGCCCCAAAGATGCTCCAAAAAAGCTGTTTGCAGGATTTTTTCCAACGCACAGCCAGCAAAACGCCTCAGTGTGAAAGCCCTCAGGGCTTTCACATTGAGAATGATGGGGCAGGATTATTTCAGGCATTTTTACAGCGCTGTTTTTACCGCAAAAACGCAGTAAAAACGCCTCAGTGTGAAAGGGGCCTAAGTGTGTAAAGGTAATAAATGTAAATCCTTCATAAACTTGCCTGTAAAGTTTAGAATTATTTAAAAAATAAGCTCTTTAAAGTCAATAATAATGAAGAGCCAAATCTTGCAGCTATCTCTGTAATTCAGTTATCTTCTCTGTCCCAACCTTGGAATGTTGGCGATCATTTGTTACTGGAGCTCAGGAACATTTGTAATTGTTGCTTCTGCCAAAACCATTTGAGAAAACAGCAGGTGGAATTGACTTACATGACACAGATCACTTGCATAGTGATTAGCACTAGGAGACGCATTCCAACTGATTTAGAACACTCATAATAGATATTTATTCCGAAACAGCCCAGTGACCCTTTTTCTGGCTGAACTAGTCCTGCCTGGACTAAAAGGAACCTGTCAAGTCAGGCTTTCTCTAATGCCTCGTACACACGACCGGTTTTCCCGTAGGGAAAACTGCCATGAGAGCTTTTGGCCAGGAAAACCTGCCATGTGTATGCTCCATCAGTTTTCCCGACGAGAAAACTGCGGGAAAAAAAAAGAGAACCAGCTTTCTTTTTTCCCGTCCGGATTCCCGGCAGACTTTTTCCCGTCGGGAAAACCGGTCGTGCGTATGCTTTTCCGAGGGGAAAAAAAAAACGTGCATGCTCAGAATCAAGTATGAGATGGGAGCGCTCGTTCTGGTAAAACTAGCGTTTGTAATGGAGATAGCACATTCGTCACGCTGTAACGGACTGAAAAGCACGAGGCTGAAAAGCGCGAATCGTCTCTCACTAAACTTTTACTAACACAAGGATCAGTAAAAGCAGCCCAAAGGGTGGCGCCATTTGAGTGGAACTTCCCCTTTTAGTCTCGTCGTACGTGTTGTACATCACCGCGCTTTGGACGGGCGGTATTTGGCCTGAACGTGTGTATGCAAGGCAGGCTTGAGAGGAGTCCCGTCGGGAAGAACGTTTTTTTTTTCCTGCCGAGAAAAACGGTCGGGTGTACGAGGCATTAGTCCTACGGCCATTTCCATGTGAAAGACACTTTCAAGCACAATGTATTTAGGCAATGGAAACATCTCAGTTATACATTTTAATTATTATTATTATTTTTATTAGGTACTTATACACTCACCCCTTTCGCCTTCAGAACTACCTTAATTCTTCATGGCATAGATTCAACAAGGTGTTGGAAACATTCCTCAGAGATTTCTGTTCATATTGACATGATAACATCACACTCTACATCCATGATGTAAATCTCTCATTCCTCCACATCCCAAAGGTGCTCTATTGGACTGAGATCTGGTGAGTGTGGAGGCCATTGGAGTACAGTGACCTCATTGTCATGTTCAAGAAACCAGTTTGAGATGATTTGAGCTTTGTGATATGGTGCATTATCCTGCTGTAAGGAGCCATCAGAAGATGGGACACTGTAGTGGATGGACATGGTCAGCAACAATATTCAGGTAGGCCGTGGTATTTAAACGATGCTTAATTGGTACTAAGTTGCCCAAAGTGTGCCAAGAAAATATATCCCTCGCACCATTACACCACCAGCCTGAACTGTTGATACAAGGTGGGATGGATCCATTATTTCATCTTTGTTTACACCAAATTCTTACCGTAGCATCTGAATGTTGCAGCTGAAAAAGACTCATCAGATCAAGCAACATTTCTCCAGTCTTCTATTGTCCAATTTTGGTGAATTGTAGCCTCTGTTTTCTGTTCTTGGCTGACAGGACTGGCAACCGCTGTGGTTTTCTGCTGCTGTAGCCCATCTGCTTCAAGGTTCGATGTGTTGTGTGTTCTGAGATGGTATTCTGCATACCTTGGTTGTAATGAGTGGTTATTTGAGTTACTGTTTCCTTTCCATCATTTCAAACTAGTTTGCCCATTCCCCTCTAACGTCAACAAGGCATTTCTGTCCACACAACTGCCGTTCACTGGATATTTTCTTTTTTTGGACCATTCTCTGTAAACCCTAGAGATGGTTGTGCGTGAAAATGCCAGTAGATCAGCAGTTTTTGAAATGCTCACACAAGCACGTCTGACACCAACAACCATGCCACGTTCAAAGTCACTTAAATCCCCTTTCTTCCCCATTCTGATGCTGACATGTGATTGGCTGACTAGCAATTTGTGTTACCAAGCAATTGAACAGGAGTACCTAATAGAGTGGTTGGTGAGTGTATAGTGCCATAAATTTACACAGCGCTATATATATGTAGCGCCCTCACCCGCCTTCTCCCCTCTCTTTATGGCTGTATGACTCGTCTATGTGTATCTGGGAGAAGGGGGAAGATGCACACCACCAGCTCGGGTCTCTCATGTAGGATGCAGAGATATGAGCTAACCGTTTACCTTCTGGTCTGCGTTTTAGGCCGGAGCCTCAGCTTCTCCTGTGGAGGATGATTATCGCTGTCACAGACAGGGACACTTAGCTTCCAGTAACACGAGTTCCACACCATAAAAAGTCCAACACTGTTTTATTTGCTTTGATCAATAGGTAGGCTGGTTGAACTTTAAAAGAACAGACAGGGTGTGGGAAAGAGTAGGTCCAGGCACACTCAATGAATAAAGTCTCTCCTGTTCCGTTTAGTGCAAACAGGCTTGGCGCACAGTCGCTGCCACCGACTGTGAATTTGGTCCCTGCCCCTGACCTGGGTGAACGTTGAGGCCTCTGCCACAGGCCTTAGATGAGGCTTGCCACTGACCTGATGAAGATGGGTCTCTGCCACAGACCATAAGAACATGAAATACCTCCGCTAGGACAAACGGCCCCTGTCAGAGGAAGACATCCATCCGGACGGTCACCAGAGGCCCACACCAGCACCGGCCAAATGCTGCACCGGCTCTACGGGAGGGTCACGTCTCCGGTCCCTTACGCCCTGGATTCAGGCACCCAATACCGGGGACACCTTAGGAATGCTTCTCCCTTGTGGGACCCAGTCGAAGGTACTGGGCCTCAGGCCTCCTTGTAAAGTACTTCACCCCAGGCTGAAGGTGCCTGGGATGGAACTTGACTCCACGCGCCCAGGCCAAGGGCGCCTGGGCACAGACGAACCGCAGCAGCCCCCAGGCTGAAGGTGCCTGGGGAATGGACCTTGTGCGCAAGATGTCCGCCCCCTTTTATATCCTCTCCCAGCAGGCACAGCGGGTTCCCCGCCCTGCCGTACTACTTCCGCGAGAGGACACAAAGGGCACGGCGCTAGAATGGCAGTTCAACCCCGGTCCCAGGTGACAGCGCCACCTAGGGACCGCAGGGAACATGACACCATTCATAACTCCCACACTCCAAAGTGTCCATAAATCGCTAAAATCAATGTACCTGGGCCATCTATTGCCCAGGTACGCCCCTCTAAATTTGACACCCGCTATATATATATATATATATATATATTTATTGTACATTCACATCAGTCCCTGACCTCAAGGAGCTTACAAACGAAGGTCCCTAACTCACATTCATACGTACACAGACTATGGCCAATTTGGACTGGATCCAATTAACCTACCAGCATGTCTTTGGAGTGTGGGAAATATGCCAAAGATAATTGCCCAGAGTTGTTTTTCCACCATTTCTTATATATTTTACTGTCTTTTCAAAACAACAACCAAAAAAAAAGAGATTGGATAAAGGTTTAGTGCAGGATAAGACTTTTAGTAGTTGAACAGTAAATTTTCACGATATCTGTACCTAGACCAAAAAGAGGGACAACTGAGGAGAAAAGAGGGACAGAGGGTTTTGATTCCAAAAGAGGGACAGTTGGAAGGCATTCATTCTTGTAGTTTTAAAATGTAGATGGGCACAAGTCACTTTAAGGTCACAGCACCATTTTTATACTAGAAGCCAAATGCACGCTGAAAAAAATGTGCATTAGGTTTTTCCCAGAAAAGAAAAGCCAAAAAAATGTTTAGGTTCACAAGAGCAAGCTGTGGTGATGTATTCAAATTTAGTATAGAAAACACAAAACCTTTTTTGGGACTGGAAAAAAAACCCAAAAATCTGTGCTTAGATCGAGTTTGCGTATTTTATACTGTTTAGGCCAGTGATTCTCAACCTTAGCCCTCAAGTACCCCCAACATTCCATGTTTTCAGGTTTTCCTTTACTTGGCACAGCTGCTTTAAATCAATATCAATGACATGGTATTGATGAGAGCTATTTTATCTAAGGGAACTTCCCAAAAACACGGCCCGTTGGGGGTACTTGAGGTCTGAGGTTGAGAACCACTGGTTTAGGCAACTGGGAGCCTAACCAAGCAGATTATTGAAGAAGCAGTTTGGAAAGAGCTTTGCTACACGGAACCGAGACAAAATAAGTTACATTTTAAAGCTAAACAACATTAGGAGAAGTACAAGTATTTTTTATTTAATTTTTTGCAAACAGAGTTACCCTTCTACCAATGTTTACTACTTTTTCCTTTGACCTGTCCACAAAGATGTGTATGCATTTTGCCACAATAATATAGCCTACCCTCTTAATTGATTATAGAGAATCTTTGGTAATGACTAGGAGGTTCATTTACTAAAGGCAAATAGGCTGTTCATTTTGCAAGGGAAATTCCCACAGAGTTTAAAGAATGTGGTTACATTTCACTTTGCAAAGAATACCCAAACAAGTGCAAGGAGGGGAAAAAACGGCATGATTGAATGATGGAAGTCGGTAGAGCTTCACCTCATTTAGTAAGCTATGAGGCAATTTCCCTAGCAAAGTGCAACTTTCTTTGCAGGGTGAACGGTCTATTTGCCTTTAGTAATTCAACCCCATTGCCATGGGGCTGTCACAACTACAAATGCATCATTGTGAAGCAGAAGAAGGAAAGCTTCTACTGTTTATGACAGCAACAACTTTTTGGTTCTTTTTGTTTTTAGCTCAGATCTACTTAAGGCCCCTTTCACACTGGGGCGGGAAGGTGCGCTGGCGGTATATCGGCGCTATTTTTAGCCCCGCTATACCGTAGTCTTTACCGCAATATTCGGCCGCTAGCGGTGCGGTTTTAACCCCCGCTAGCGGCCGAAAAAGGGTTAATACCGCCCGCAAACCGCTGCGGTATATCTGCGGTGTCCCATTAATTTCAATGGGAAGGAGTGGTAAAGGAGCGGTATACACACCGCTCCAAAGATGCTGCTTGCAGGAGTTTTTTTTCCTCCCGCCAGCGCATCGCCTCAGTGTGAAAGCCCTCGGGCTTTCACATTAAGAATGCTGGGGCAGGATTCTTTCAGGCATTATTTATGCGCTATTTTTAGCACTAAAACGCCTGAAATACGCCTCAGTGTGAAAGGGGCCTAAATATCAGCAGAAATAGTGGCCAATGAGGCCCATTTTTTTTTTCAATTCTTCTACACGTGTATGACTACAATGGGAACTATATAAAAGAGGAGCAATAAACAACAGAGAAAACATCTGTTAAAGAAACCATTAAAATTTCTTGTTTCTAACATCTCTCTTGGTAACTCCGCATAATGTGTAACATTTCCATTTTTCTCGGTTCTAATTTTTAGCCATCAGCCTCTTCTATCTCCTTCTTTTTTACACAGCATGGTTGTTTCTTGAAAATAGACTTTGGTTATGCTATACGCTCAGTTTAGATGTAAAGAGTGCTCAGCAGTGTCCTTTAAATAAACATAGCTTTTTTAGTTTGCGATAAAAATTGCTGTTCAGCTATATTTGTAACAGTTTAAAGCGGTTGTAAACCCAGACGAACATTTTTTTTTTCAAATCACCTGCAAGAAAAAGCCATAATGAGCTAGTATGACTAGCATACTAGCTCATTATGAATCATTTACCTTAGATCGGGACCCCCGAAGCCATCCTCGTCCCCCTCTCCGACCGCAGCCATCGCTCCTCAGATACCCGGAACGTTACTTCCGGGTATCGCCGCTCCAGCCAATCACAGCGCTGCTCCGGCGCTGTGATTGGCCGGAGCAGCGAAGATGTCACTCCGCGCATGCGCGCTGGAGCTTTCTATTCCGGCAGCGCCGGAATTCTGAATGGGATTAACCCTGTGAATGCACCGTTGTCTACGGCGCGCATGCGCCGTAGACATCGGTGCATGTCTTTTTTTGCAAATATCTCCTAAACCGTGTAGGTTTAGGAGATATTTCTTTTACCTACAGGTAAGCCTTAGTATAGGCTTACCTGTAGGTAAAAGTAAAAAAAAAGACTATACAACCGCTTTAAATCCGCTGTAGAAACCCTTGGCGGTTCACGTGTGGAATAAGAAAGACTTTTAAGGGCTTACACAAACTTCTGCCTATAAAAAGGATATGTTTTAGGTCCCTATTTTTTTTTTTTTATGGATTATCGTGTGTAGGTCTTTTAAAATTGCACTGTTTAGGAGATGGTCACAATTTTAGCAGCTGGTGACGTCACCTGCGCATGCGCACTGCATTCTACATTGACGGCACAGGGAGTGTGTCCTCAGTTCAGAACCCTGTGCCGCAATTTTGACTCTTGTGTGCATTGTGTGCTGCCTATCCCAGCATTTTTGGGGGGATGGAAGACACAGGTGCACTGTCGATCCCTAACGCCTGAAACCTTTAGAGAGGTTTAAAGCTGCTGCAGTTGGACACAGCTGGATACTGTACCGAGTAGAAGTAGAAATGCTTAGGGTAGTATGCCCAGAACACAGACTTCTTGCATCCTGGGCATTTTTCCCTAGGTGCTTGGTGCCCTAAAGGTTAGTACCACAGTGTCCAGCCCTATTCAGCTGCAGCAGCCTTCAGCCTCTCATAGACTTTTTTACAGGCTGCTGGTAATGGGGCTGGAGCAGTCACCTGTGCCTTCTGTGCAGAGTAAAAGGTGGAATTTCAGGTAGAGAGGTTAAATGCCCAATGTATATGAGGCCTTCCACATCTGTTCTCACCTGTGAAGAGACTGGAGTGGTTTTTAAATTAGCCGGATGACATAAAGGAACCTTAGAACCCTCTGTCAGGTTTTTATTGTTGTCTTTAGACCTATGAGAGAGATTTCCCCTAATGTCCTGTTCCATTAGCATCGGTCGCCAAAACAAGATGTGAAGGAACATCTGTTCATTAAGAACAGCAATAGGAAAAATTCACATACATGCCAATCACACCCTACTATGTAAAGTAAGTAATAGTTTACTGCTGTCTCTGTCCCCAGTTAGGATTTTGGCCTCTTCATCTTGCTTGGTCATATGGCAGCAGCCAAATACCCAACAGACATTCTGTCATTTACCTGGTTGTGGAGCCTGATGTGATGAGGAAGGCCTCTCTTACAGCTCTGGCTCAAAGACCACTGGTAGTAAGACAAGAGCACAATGAGGTATGAATGCCTTTGAGGTTTCCAGTGGACTGCGCGGAAAACGCATGGATGAATCAGATGGCCAGTAGATGACAATGGATGCAGCAGATTCTAAACAGGCAGACTGGCAGTTGCTTGGCTGGCAAATGACAGGCTGCTGGTGCAAGCAGGCTGGCGGGCAGATGACTGGAAGGGACCAGGTAAGTAGGGTGCTGGTCAAGGGATGCTGAGCAGAAAGGACAAGACTGGACAGACAAGCCGAGTCAGTAACAGACGGTCAGGCATGGACAGCAGGCAGTGTCATAAAAGCAGACAGGTGAGCAGGAGGCAAAGCCAAGGTCATGGTAGGTAGTGTTCAAGATGAGCCGGGTCAATCACAGAAGAAAGTACAGGATATGGCACAGAAATACAGGAACACTGTAGATCAGATAGCACTGACTAGTACAGCTGCTGAGCTTAAAGCGGAGTTCCACCCACATATGTTTTTTTTTTTATCTATGTCTTTCTATCATATAATGTTTAATTAACATTGTTTAGTCTCGAACATAGCGACGCTTTTATTCCAAAAGTTGCCTTAAAATATTCCTTCTCAGGGAATTCCCATCTTAGTTGTGGGCAGGCAAAGCCCACAAGCATATACTTCCGGGATAAGGTGCTGCTGTTTTACCAGCATGCACCGCCCGTTCTCACTCATGTGCAGTAAGCGGCGCAGGAAACTTCTCATATTGCCATCACAACGGGCGGCGTCGTTGGAGGTGCCCGCCCCGATGTGATGGCAACCAAGAAGATTCACCTTAAATCGCATCATTTCCTGACGGGAAATAATGCAATTTTGTTTCACAGTACTGCCCACTGACTCCTGGGAAATGATGACTCGCATTTCCCAGAAGCACAGGAGGGGGATGAAGTGATGTGGAGTGCCGCGGACCTGGAAGTGGCAGGTTAGCAGCCATCACATAGCAACAGGGCATTTCTGGTGAGTTAAAATCTTTTTACTCCAAATCTTTTTTAATATACATAAAGGACTGTGAAAATATAAAAAAAAATTCTGGGTGGAACTCCACTTTAAATAGTTCATTTGGCGCATCAGCCATTCCGTATCAGTGACAGGTGCGCGCGCATATGTGCACGGCTGTGCCAAGCAAACGGGCACCCGCAGGCCTGCGCCTATGCATCTGTACTGTATGCACCTCGGAGCTTCACTTGTACTATGGCTAGCACTTCCCTGACACATTCTAACCCTTCTTTAATTAATTAAAGAAATAATTTCCCAGAAGAGCAGTGTTTTATGTTTCTCAAAAGAGTAACAACAAAATTAGAAAAATCATTATTCTGTGTTAAAAAGATTCAGAGCCTTGTTTAGGATTTATACTCATGGTGAAGTTCATTTTATGCTTGCTAAGATGGTTGTTGAATTATTAACATAAAATAGACACTACTCTTGAATATAAGTTATTACTTTCTAGTTCTTCATTGGACTGAAAATTCTTTATTTTACAGTGCTGGATGAAGTTTGCTGGTAGTCCTATTGTCCTATGTGCCCGTGTAACTGCAGTTTGCAGACACATTGTTAAAGTGTTACTAAACCCAAAACAGTAAAATCAGTCTGTATATGCAGTAATGCATGCTTGTTATACTCACTGTGGAACCTAAGGGGTTAATCCTCTGCATTGTGTAAAAAAGGCTGTTTGATCCTGTATGCACA
Organism: Rana muscosa; assembly: GCA_029206835.1. Taxonomy (NCBI): domain Eukaryota; kingdom Metazoa; phylum Chordata; class Amphibia; order Anura; family Ranidae; genus Rana; species Rana muscosa. Next base: position 266,784,502 of record CM055123.1, on the reverse strand, counting down.
GATTCTCCTTCTTCCACAGTACCCAATCTATCTCCTGATAGAACAGAGCCTTTGGAGTCACTCTGCACATGCTCAGTTTGGTGTGTATTGCTGGAGAGTATTTTTCATTTTCTTGAGAGAGTGCATGTGATCAGCACAGGACCAACCAGCACTGTCCAGACAGAGGGTCAATCAGCACTGTCCAGACAGAGGGTCAGGGGTCCTGCATCCTGATGGGACAGACAGTGCAGTATGAATACCCCTCCTACAAGTTTTAACCAGTGCTATGCCGGACACTGATAGAAGTCACAAGACTGCTATATACTGCTGATGGGAAAAGGTATTTACCAGTTTATATTTACTAAAATAATTGCTACTGCAAAAACGCTGCAAAACTCATTCTACAGCTAACACTACTGGGGTTTTTTTTTTTATAACGTCCAGTGTGCAGGAGGCCTACTGGTGAGATTTCCCCTCAGTATATGTAAATGGCTTGACTTGAGTCAGGCAGTCAAATCTGACGGCCTACTTTAGTTCGAGCCACCCTAGGTAATTTCAGGTGCTCATAGAGAATATACTCTTAAGCCTCGTACACACGGTAGGACTTTTTGACAACAAACTTCAAAATGAGCACGTTCTCAAAAAAAAATCCTACCGTGTGTACGCTCCATCGGACAAACTTTTTCGGTTTTCATCGGACAAAAGTTCGCTCTGCAAACGGACAAACTTTTCGGCAACAAAAGTCCTACGGGGCAAAGTCCTATCGTGTGTACAGTAATCCATCGGACTTTTGTCCAAAGTACAAACACGCATGCCCAGAACCAATGTTAAAATCAACCAACAATAGCAGAAGTTGACCAAAGGGTGGCGGTAAAGAGCAGAAAAACCATGTGATGTTGGGAAAGTTTGCAGAAAAGTCCTGCCACGTGTATGCTATGGGTGTTCCCGGCCAACTCCCTTCAGACAAAAATCTACGGAAAAGTTTGTTTGAAGTCCGATCGTGTGTATGAGGCTTTAGAAGTCACCTGACTGTGAGTTTTTTTACATTTTGTTGTATATTTTTATTTATTAATGAGCATTGGTGTACATGAAGTAGATAACTCAACTGAATGGGTGCATCATCCTGTTTTTTGACAGCTCCATGACTTCAAGTGAAGCAATATTTCAAGAAGTTTTTGGACTTGTTGGACCTCTTTTATGTGCTTAGTTTTGTTGTAGTTTAAACCAGCCTTTTTCAACCAGGGGTGCCTTGAGGCTTCTTTAGGAGTGCCTTGGCAAAATGCCTAAAAATCTATCAAAAATTGTATACAAACCAGCAGGTGGATGAAGCCTGCCTTTTAGTTACCCAAAGCCACAGGTTTTCATTATGCACCATTACGACTTTTTAGATCAGGGGTAGGCAACCTCGGCCCTTCAGCTGCGGTGAAACTACAAATGCCTCTGCCTCTAGGAGTCATGCCTGTGATTGTCAGGGTCTTGCAATGTCTCATGTGACTTGTAATTTCAAAACAGCTGAAGGGCCGAGGTTGCCTACCCCTGTTCTAGACACTGGCATCCTAACAACCAATGATGTCATCCGTTGATAAGGAAGATGTCTGTTGCCTCCACGACTTCCTTGTTTGAGCTACCTCTGCCTCTCTCTCTCAGCACTGGGGTCACATTAGCTGGCTGATGGAGAGAATTTGAGGGAGAAGAGAAACATTGGAATACTAGTCAGTACCGGTGTGCAAAAGTGTATTTGCTTTGGAAGAAAAAAATCACCTCTAACATTGTGTGTCCTACATGTGTGGATGTTGTTGCGTTATGTAAAACTATTAGAATAGTTTTTTACATTTTAGAAAGGGTTGCCTTGAGAATGTCCATAATTTTAAAGGGTGCCTTGAGATTATCTATAATTTTAAAGGGTGCCTTGAGATTATCTATAATTTTAAAGGGTGTCTTGACTGAAAAAAGGTTGAGAAACACTGGTTTAAACTTTTGCTCATTCCTTAATCCAAAATTGAGTTTTCCAGAGTAACAATTCAGAAACGTTCCTTCACCCGTTGGATTTCAAAGTGTAACCCGGTTGGCTGCTTTGAATTATTGCTCTTTGCACATCATTAATACTCTTTGCAATGTTTCAAAAAAATCACATGAGTGCCAATTCACCTGCTAATAAATTTGAAACTAAGCATCCTGAAAGAAGTCTAAAACCGGAATGTTCTACGAAATGTCTGATATAACCTGCGCTCATTATGTTATATTGCTTTTGCGGCTATACCTGCGGCCTGATGACTTATGAGCAGTCATTGCTCCCTGCATGTAAACGTTGAAAATATATATCATTTTAGTTGATCGGGCACTAAACAGCCATCATTTACATGCGCAGGATCATCGCTCTTTTCTCAAATGCGCCTGTGTTTCAGCAAACGGAGGAAATTACTCATATGGCCAAGTGGATGAATTAGTTTAGATTGCAGAAAGATGTTCAGGTTTCAGCAGACTGTGTCAAGCGGAAAGAACCAATAAGAAAAAAAAAATTGTAGGAGCTTTTCTTTTAAACGTTACTGGGTTTCATTTCCAGCTCTGGCTCTCTGACTGGAAAGGGGGTGATTTAACATGACAAAACGGAAAATTTATTACCAAATACTTACCGTAATTTTCCTTTCCTGATAGACTCCATGGCAGACTACGTGTGGGTTAACCCCGCCTCCTCTCCACAGCTATAGGACCCCTTACCCATAAATTTGAGCTCACCTCCACAGACAGGTGTTCCGTAACTAGCCGACTCAAATTTCAACTCTCATATTTTTAATTCATGGGTGGGAACTCCGTCTGCCATGGAGTCTATCAGGAAAGGAAAATTACGGTAAGTATTTGGTAATAAATTTTCCGTTTTCCTGACAGACTCCATGGCAGACTACGTGTGGGAAATAACTAGCCAATCCACACGGGAGGGTATGCTTGCTCAAAAAAAATATTTTAATCTTTCCCGTCAACTGACAGGATTTTTCGACCAAAATTAACAGAGGAAAGGGAAGCAGGCTCAATACAATAATGAGACATAAATGTATGAATAGAAGACCACAAGGCTGCCCTGCATATCACTTCAGGAGCCACGTGTCGAGCTGCTGCCCATGAGGCTGCCATGCCTCTGGTGGAATGAGCCGTCACGCCTCTGGAGGAGCTAAGCCCTTTGCCCTGTAAGCCTGTTGAATAGATTGGACGATCCAGGCTGCTATTGTTCTGGAGGAAGCCCTCTTTCCTTTGTTGCTACCAGTGTGTAACAAGAACAGGTAGTTCAAGCTTCTAAAAGATGAAGTGACTCGCAAATATTCTTTCAGATTCTCACCTACATCCAAGGGATGAACATCTGCTGATTCTGGAGAATTGAAAGTAGGAAGGACTATTTCCTGATTCTCGTGAAAAACTGACTTGACTTTTGGTTTAGACCCAAGCATGGGAATAAGGACCACTCGGTCCGGGAAGAAAGTCAAAAAGGGTTCTTGACAACCCAGGAAGCTTATTTCTGAAACCCTTTTGGCTGAAGTAATGGCCACTAGAAAGGCCAGTTTGATTGATAAGTCCTTAATAGAAAGATCCTTGTTGTTGAGTGCTGAAAGAGCTTTAAGGACGAGCAGAAGATCCCATTTGGGGAATCTAGGTTTCCTCTGAGGCCTGATTCTCGAAGCCCCCTGAAAGGATTGTTGAACCAGGGGATGAGTTGCCCATGATGTTCCTGAAAATGCCGATAAGGCTGAAACTTGTCAATCAGTTCCCTCAGAGTACAAAGGAAGATCCAAGCCTGATTGTAGAAAACTCAAAATGTCTTGAACTCCAGGATTTCTGAAATATTTTCCAGCAGAAGTCATGAAGCTGACAAACCTGGTCCGGATTCTGTTGTAGGTTTTGTTCATGTTAGGCTTTCTGGAGCTCATAAGGGTAGAGATTACCCCTAAAGCACACCCAAGAGACTCTAGCGGGTCCCTGAAGCTCATCAGATTCAGGAGAGGAAACCATGGCCTGTTCGGCCAGTATGGTGCTATTGTTATCACTTCGCCTTTCTCCAACTGGAGCCGCTGCAGGAATTTTTGCATGATCGGAGGTGGAGGGAAGGCATATGCCTTGTTGAATTTCCATTGGCTTGTTAATGCATCTACTCCGAAGGCTTGACTGCACCGACCTCAAGTGTAGTATCTGTCTACTTTGTGATTGCAGGGGGATGCAAACAGATCCACTTCTGGATCGATTCCCAACGATAGGATCCACTTGAATGTCTGTGTATGCAGTGACCATTCGTTGTTGTCTAGGTTGCTGCGTGACAGAAAGTCCGCTTGAATGTTCTGTTCCCCTGGAATGAAAACTGCTGTTAAGTTGAGTAGATTCCTCTGAGCCCAGGTCATAATGGGCTCGACCTCTTGGAGAAGGGCAGAGCTCCGAGTGCCCCCTTGTCTCTTCACATATGCCACAGCGGTGGTATTGTCCATTTTTAGTAGGACCGACTTCCCTTTCAGAAGGTGGGAGAAAGCGTGAAGGGCGCACCATGCCGCAAGCAATTCCAGAACGTTTGACCCTGGAATGTGGAGATGGGCATCCCATTTGCCCTGAGCCATTTCTGCCCCACAATGTGCTCCCCAGCCCGCATTGCTGGCATCGGATGAAACAGTCATCCATTGGATGGGAGCAAGGGAGTGGCATGTTAACAAGTTTTTGTGTTGAAGCCACCAGAGAAGACTGTTCCTCATTGAGTAATCCTGATCAGCTGATTGCGAACGTCTGTCTTCCATTACTGAAGGAATCCTGATTGAAAAGGCCGAAGCCTCCACATTGCCCATTTGACCATGGGGAACGTGGCCACCATCGTGCCGATTATCTTCAGGCACTGTGACGCCCTTAGGTGAGAGTAGTCTAGGGCTAAAGATATTCTTACCCGAATGACCGGGATTTTTCTTCCGAAAGAGAGATGGTATTCTCTACTGTGTCAAATTGAGCTCCTAGGTAGGTTAGGCGTTGGGTCGGTTCTGGCTGACTTTTCTCTCGGTTTAGGAGCCATCTGAACTCTATCAATGTAGAGATCACTTGATCTTTGTGGATCAGCAGCTGCTGCTTGTCTTGGGACAGTAGTAGCAGCTCGTCCAGGTAATGATACAGACGCACACCCTGTATTCTGATAAGAGACACAATTACCGACAGTACCTTGGAAAAGACCCTTGGAGAGGTTGTTAGTCCAAATGGAAGACAAATAAATTGTAAGTGCTCTCGTTCGACCTGAAATCGAAGGTATTTGTAGAATTCTTCTGCCAAGGGAACATGAAAATACGCGTCCTTAACATCTATTGAGATCAACCAGTCGCCTGGTTGAACGACTTTTTGGATGGTTGAGAGTGCTTCCATCTTGAATTTCTCGTGCTTTATGTACCTGTTCAGGAAAGTGAGATCTATAACTGGACGCCAAGAGCCGTTCTTCTTTTGTACTAGGAAGAGGGGGAAGTATACCCCCTGGAATTCCTCGTCCTTTGGGATGGGCACCACTGCTCCTTGATCTTTCAGGGCATTCACATATGAAAGAAGAACTTGTTGTTTTTCTTCTGATTGAGGCAGTGAAGATTGCATTGGTCTGCATGGAGGGACTTTGGTGAAGGACCATGCGTGACCTGTTGAGACCGTTTTGATGGTCCAATAATCTGAGATCAAGGTCACCCAGACGTGACGGCAGAGACGTAGGCGAGCCCCTACCCGACCGCTTGGGCAGGCCCAATCTCAAAAGGACTTGGTTGGCTCGCGCCCACCGGGCGTCTGTTTCTTGCCAGATTTTTTGGAAAGATATCTGCCTATTCCAGTTCCAGCTTCTCCTAAAATCCCGTCTGGGCCTATAGGAGCATGCCTCTCTTGAACGCTCTGTACTACATTTCCGCGGAGGTTTTCTTTGGTTAAACGGACGTTTGTCCTGAGGGAGGAATCCCGACTTTCCGCCTGTAGCCTTTGAAATGGCATTATACAGTTTGTTTCCAAACAAGGAAGTTCCTTCAGAAGGAATTTTGCACCATGCCTGCTTTGAGGCAGGATCAACAAGCCAGGGGCGCAACCATAGTGCTCGTTTGGCTGTGACCGAAGATAGCAAGGATCTAGCCATCAAGCGGATGAGATCAATTGAAGCTTCTCCCAAAAAGGCGATAGCCAGTTTAAGTTCTTGCACTGCTGAACTTTGTGCCAATTCCTCCGAGACACCTTTCAGAACGGAGTCAACATTTTCCACCCAGGCCTCCATTGCTTTGGAGGTGACTGCAAGGGCTAGGGCTGGTTTGCAAGCCATACCGTTCAAGTTATATATTCTCTTAATGTCTTGGTCAATCTTTCAATCCAGACCATCTTTAAAAGATACAGTGTCATCTAGCAGGAGGGTGACATGCTTTGCTAGGCGCATTACTGCTGCATCCACGAGGGGAGCATTTTCCAAACCTTTTTATCCCCCTTGCTCCATTCTTCCTTAAACACTCCTTTCAGCTCGGTGTGAAATTGGAACATTCTTTCCCCAGTTTCTTAAACAGTTCCTTTGTTTCTCTGGGGGGGGGGGGGGGGGGGCAGTGGTATCTTCCAACTTTAAGGTTTCCATCACTGCCTTGATCAGTGGAGAGACTAAAGCGTAGTCGAATCCCACTACAGAATCATCTCCCTCCATCTCGTCTTGCGAGGAATCATGGGAGGAATCACAGAATCATCTCCCTCCATCTCGTCTTGCGAGGAATCATGGGAGGAATCACAGAATCATCTCCCTCCATCTCGTCTTGCGAGGAATAATGGGAGGAATCATGGGGCTGGAATTGGCCGGAATCCTCCTGGGCCTCGTCAGCCAAGGAGCCAGACAAGGTGGTGGACTGGCTCCTCGTGTGGGGGGGCATCTATTTCCATCATAGACTGCTGTACCACACGTTTAATAAGAGACTCAAGATTTTGATTTTTCGGTCTCTTTCTCACCGACCGCTCGGGCATAGCATGGGTCACACAGCGATTTGCCCTCTGGGATTCTAGTTTTACATCCCCAACAGGCTCTGTGATCAGAGTGATCATCGCGGTGGTGGTAGCGGTGACTTGAGGAGGAATGGGAACATCTCCTATATTTAGAGGGGGAATGTGAGCGTCCCCTATGATAGTGGGTCCCAGACGGAGTGTCACGTCTGGACCTGGAGGATGATTGGTGATGGTGATGATGATGGTGATGATGATGGTGCAGCCTGGCAAGGTCCCTATCCTGTGACCGATGAACTGATGTAGCCGGGCTGTAAGAGCTAATACAGACAAAGGGAGGGGGAGGAAGGTGGGCAGGTTGTAACCGTTAGCAACCACCAGAAAAAAATGACACCAAATACACCAACCCCCTACCCACTCCGCACAGACCTTGTGCGGGAGGGCTGGCCACACGGCGGTGCAGATGAGTCCATGACGAGGAAGACACACAATGATGCGTAACTCCACTACCTAGACTAAGGATAAGCAAATCAATGCAAGAACAGCGCAGAAAAAAAAAAGTTTTTTTTTTTTTTTAAACTGTCCCTTTAAGAGACACTAAGCATTACAAGCATTACATGCATTACATTGCCAAGAAGTGCTTACCCCGTCCTGGTAGTATTGAGACTCCGGGAGGCTGCTGCTATATGCCCACAGGTTATCCCACCTGTATAGGGCTCCTCAGCGGTTTAAATCACCCGCCGGAATGACGTCATGGCCGGTCCCGCTGTGCGCATGCATCGGAGGGACCGAACCTACTGCGCCTGCGCGGCCCCTGACCCCTCCGCCATACTGCGCATGCGCAAAAACCAGGCCTCGGTTTCACCGTGGCTCTGCGCATGCACAGACGATCAACAGGCTGGGATCAGGAAGGGAATGGCATCCTGGAACGCAAAAGCGTTCCACACATATACTAAGCTTAGCGGCGCTGTATGACAGAGAAAAAACAGCAGAGAAAGACATACAAACAAACAAACAAACAAACAAAAACTATCTGCCATGGAAATAGAAAAAGTCTTCAGACCTTGCCAGCTGAGATCCACCGTCCGTCATGGTACGCTGGGGCCACATCCCTTCCACCATAGGGGTATCCATCAGCCCAAAACCACTCACCCGCTCATAGCTGGGCCCTGGGTGCACCGCACAACTCGTACCTGATCCGACAGACATCCTGGACTGCACCTGAATTGCATGATGAAGGTCCATGTGAGGAGGATAAAAAAGGAACACCTGTCTGTGGAGGTGAGCTCAAATTTATGGGTAAGGGGTCCTATAGCTGTGGAGAGGAGGCGGGGTTAACCCACACGTAGTCTGCCATGGAGTCTGTCAGGAAAGCAAGGTATCTTTATGTTACATCGCTGCTTAACAGTGTGGGGCCAGCATTATAAAATGCACTGCAGAGGCATACATCTCGCTTTGTGGCAGCTCTGCCACTTACCCTGATTACATCTTACCCATTGTTTTTTCCTCTTTCTCTTGTGTGCTTTTACCAAGTAAACAGCTGTGTGGTGAAAATGCTCTGTAAATGGGTCAAAGGAAGAATTCACATAAGGCAATAATGTCCGCACAAAAGGAACAAATACTATAAACATTTGGAAAATGCAGCAGCTGTGATTTAGCTGCAATCATTCCCTAAACCAGAGTTCTCAGGTGGCCGTTGAGTGTCTTGTTAGGATTACCTTCATCCTAGACAAAAGTAAGAAAATGGTCTCAACAGAGCTTTTGAAATAATGGAACTAAGGCACCATTTAAAGGGATAGGATATGTCAGGTCAGCTGTTACTGCAGCTCAGAGTTTCTACTGAGACAGGTAGCAGCTGATCAGGCAGCTTGCCTGTAATGGCCTTTTTGTATTAAAAAAAAAAATCTTAAAGCGTAACTCCACTTTTGTTAAGAAAAAACATTCCCCCCTGGGTGATCTATGTACACTGCAAGGATTATAACAACCTTTGTTGCAGATTCCTACCTTTTTGTTATTATGAAGAAATCCATGTGTGTTTGTCTTTGCCTCTGCGTTAACTGGGTCTATTGGGAGTGGTTTCATAATTATCAGTCAGCTGTGGCAGCTGAAGAGCACTAATGATCAAATCTGCAGTGCCAGCATCCTTTTAGACTTGTTTCTATTGAAAATATTTCACCAAAAATTAATTTTTTGTTGCAGGGGATGCCTAGAATCTGACTTGTATCTTAGGCAGACTTCTGGGAAAATTGGTGAGCCAATAACATGTAGCAAGGGGTTATTGACTAAAGTATCTTAAAGACTACGTTGTGTTCCTATAATGAGGTTGGCTCCCTCTAGGGTTTGTTTATGTTGTGACATTGAAGTTCGTTCAGTCCAGTTGCACTATGGCGCAAAGTATGGTGGGCATTGTAGTAAGAGAGGAAGTGACTCTATTGCCATGGGTTGGATTGAGACTACAATACTCACAGTGCCACTGTGCTACCAGAAAACAGTGCGCCACCGCACAGCCTGCTGGGGGATCTTATATAACAGACTAGTAAGGCCTTAGCACGCTCTCTCTGGACGCCATCTTCAACAGGCAAGAGGCCTGCCGTGAGCGCGCCTAGGCCGGGGAGAAGCCTGGGCCTAAAGTTGGAGAGCGGATCGCCGAAGCAGGGGGATCCTTGGGGACCGCATCGCTGACTGAGCCAGAGAGAGGACTGCCCTATGCTCCACAGCATCTGCAACCATTTGTCCATCTGCACCTTGTGAGCAGCCAGGCGACGAACTGGCAACATCTTATCTGACGGGGATACCAGTGATCCGAGGCCTCCAGCCGGGTGAGAGGGCACTTGCCTACCAGCATAGTTGACTGAGTTACAGGAGAGTGGTCTATATAATCCCACTTGTAGTTGCTGACACTATGCAGTGCCACAGATAGGGATCCCTTGTAACCGCGTGCAGTATAGCGGGCTGGGAGGACTAGCGGTTTCTTCCGCTCCTATTCTACTTTCATTGAGTGATCACTTTTTCTTTTGTTACATACTGATTGGAATACAATTAATGTGCACCAACTGAGCTAGCAGAAGATAAGCTGACCTTAAAGGAACAATCATCACTCTATTTGTTTCCAACGTCCATTACAAAAGGATACGTACCAGTTTGAACTGCCCGCTAGAGGGAGCCATACAGCCATATGAACTATAAGGGCTAATGTAACTTTTGCATAGTATTTGTCGTTTATTGTTTTAGTGATTTGTGTGAGCCTTGGTGGAGAGGTGCCCCAGTGCCGGTGCCATAGTATTGGGAGATTCCTCCACCACACTCACATCTGACTCAGTATATAGTAATTGGGTCTTGTCTTATAGATGTAGCGGGGTGTTCCCCTTTTACTTCCCGGAGACTACATCACCCAGAAACCCATTCGGCAGTGTTCACCGCAGAGACTCATGGGAGGGGTTATATAAGGAGGAGGCGCGGCTGCGCTCGGCCTCTTTGGGACACGAGACTTCAGAGACTGATCCTCCTGTGCGGATGTGTCAGAGTGCAAGACCTGAAGCCTGAGACCTTGCGCAGCACCAAAGAGCCTTCCACCCCACTGCGAGCCTGGGTGGCTCTGGACCTCGTTTGTCTACAGCCTGGACCGGATCGAGGACCCGATCGTTGGGGACACTGTGTGTGTGTGTGTGATACAGTCGGTGGAAGTTCCCCGGACTGGGACCCTGTCCGGGCGGGTGAGAGGGCGTATGCCTAAACCATATACTGTTGTTGCTAATAGGTCTATAGACTGCCGTGGCCCACAAGTTGTTCTTGATACTCTCATTAGAGGACCTCAAAGGAGCGGTACTAACACTTTATATAGTACAGTGTTTACCCCATCTTTACCTTTCCCACTGGATTACAAATCATACTCTGTTAATGTGCACCACCGTTAAAGACCTGCCGGTGAAGAAAAGAACATCATCCCCTATAGACTAAGTTGTAGATATCTGAACCAGGCCTGGTCAGCTTGCTATTTTGTTTGGTTACTGCGCCACAGGACGCCTGGTTAACGGTCGCCCACGTGGCGCACTTGTTACTGTTCACTTCATATGCATAGTGTGTTAGTGCTGCAGGGCTCTGCAATATATATACTGTCTGTGAACTGTTATAAATGTTAACCCCTTTCTTATCAAAAGCTTAAGTAAATCATATACCCTTTTTTATACTATTATTGTCTCAATGTTTAATTACTCATACAGTATAAGAGTTTATTGCTGCCGTAGCTAACTGTGCCAGTAGGGGGTCGAGTACCTTGCCGGGGGTTGGCAGGGCTGTCTTTCAGGGCCCAAACTAAATCTGCGGCCTTCTTAGTTGGAGGTATCGCTACATAGAATTTTTGAAACAGTTAAAGTGGTTGTAAACCCTTTTTTTTTTTTTTTTGACTAACCTGCAAGACAAAGCTATAATGAGCTAGTATGACTAGCATACTAGCTCATTATGTACCACTTACCTTCGATCGGGGCCCCCGAAGTCGTCCGTGTCCCTCCTCTAGCCGCATCCATCGCTGCGGCGATAGCCGGAATGTTACTTACGGGTATCGCCGCTGCAGCCAATCACAGCGCCGCTCCGGCGCTGTGATTGGCCGGAGCGGAGAAGACGTGACTCCGCGCATGCGCGCGTGAGCTGTCGAATTCGGCTACGTCGTCGAATGTTGCGACCTAGCCGAATTTGTGAATGGGGTGACGTCAGCGTCGCCGCATTTACATACAAATATCTCCTTAACCGTGTAGGTTAAGGAGATATTTCTTGCACCTACAGGTAAGCCTTAATCTAGGCTTACCTGTAGGGCTTTGTTTAACCACTTAACGACCGCCCACCGCCGATTTACGTCGGCAGAATGTCACGGACAGGCAGAATCACGTAGATCTACGTGATCGCCTTTGTGCAGTTGGGGGGTCCATCCGGACCCCCCTTCACTGCAGTGAGCGGCCGTTAAGTGTTCGGGAGCGATCAGGCATGAGGGGGCGGCCGCTCGATTCCGCCCCCCCTCGCGATCGCTCCCGGCCAATGAAAATGCTTCCTCCGCCATGTGATGTAAACAAGGCTGGAGGAAGTGATGTCATCTCCCTCGCCGCGGTCTTTTCGTTCCCGGCGCCGAGCAGAGAAGAAGCAGGTTAGTGCACCAACAGTCCACTGACACGTAGGTACACATAGGCACGCAAATCACCCCCCAGTCACCCCCAGGTCACCCCAAAGCCCCCAATCACAGTGTCACTGATTGCAGTGATCATTTATTTTACTGATCACTGCATTTAGTGTCATCTGTGATTGTAAAAAGTTGCAGGGCAGTTAGGATTAGGCCCCTTTAGGTCCAGGGTAGCCCCCTAACCCCCCCCCCCCAATAAAGGTTTAACCCCTTGATCACCCCCCAGGTAACCCTTTCACCCCCTAACTTCAGCGTCACTAAGCGATTGTTTTTCCGATCGCTGTATTCGTGTCGCTGGTGTTTTAGATAGGCAGTTATTTTTTTTTAGGTTCGCCGCAGGTTTTTATTAGTGTCAGGTACCCCCATATATTATTTTAACCCCCTGATTGCCCCTAGAGTTAACCCTTTCACCAGTGATCGCCGTATAAGCGTCACTGGTGTCACTGGTTAGCCAGTAAGTTATTTAGTTATTTAGGTTACCCGTCAGGTTTTTATATAGTGTCAGGTACCCCCATATTTAACCTAATAAAGGTTTTAACCCCCTGATTGCCCCTAGTTAACCCTTTCACCAGTGATCACCATATAAAGGTTACGGGTGACGCTGGTTGATTAGTTTGCTTTTTATAGCATCAGGGCACCCGCCGTATATAACCCAATAAAGGTTTAACCCCCCTGATCGCCCGGCGGGTGAGATCAATTAGGTTTTAGCGCCAGAGAGGGTCTGCGTCGCCCCAGGCAGTGTTAGGTTACTGACAGTAACGCTAACACCCACGCGCAAAGCATACACCCCCCTTAGTGGTATAGTATCTGATCAGATCTGATCAGATCTATACTAGCATCCCCAGCGGTTTAGGGTTCCCAAAAACGCAGTGTTAGCGGGATCAGCCCAGATACCTGCTAGCGCCTGCGTTTAGCCCCTCCGCCCAGCCCAGCCCACCCAAGTGCAGTATCGATCGATCACTGTCACTTACCAAACACAACACACATAACTGCAGCGTTCGCAGTGCTTGGTTTTTGGGGCCCTGTACGCGGCTAGGCTCCCAAAAAGTCCCACACATGTGGTATCCCCGTACTCAGGAAAAGCAGCAGAATGTATTTTGGGGTGCAATTCCACATATAACCATGGCATGTGTGAGCAATATATCATTTAGTGACAACTTTTTGTACATTTTTTTTTTCTTTTTGTCATTATTCAATCATTTGGGACAAAAAAAAAAAAATATTCAATGGGGTCAACATGCCTCTCAGCAAATAGCTTGGGGTGTCTACTTTCCAAAATGGGGTCATTTGGGGGGGTTTTGTGCCATCTTGGCATTTTATGGCCTTCAAAACTGTGATAGGTAGTGAGGAGTGAAATCAAAAATTTATGCCCTTAGAAACCTTGAAGGCGGTGCTTGGTTTTTGGGGTCCCGTACGCGGCTAGGCTCCCAAAAAGTCCCACACATGTGGTATCCCCGTACTCAGGAGAAGCAGCAGAATGTATTTTGGGGTGTAATTTCACATATGCCCATGGCATGTGTGAGCAATATATCATTAAGTGACAACTTTGTGCAAAAAAAAAAAAGTTTGTCATATTCCCGCAACTTGTGGCAAAATATAAAATATTCCATGGACTGAACATGCCTCTCAGTAAATAGCTTGGGGTGTCTACTTTCCAAAATGGGGTCATTTGGGGGGGTTTTGTGCTATTTTGGCATTTTATGGCCTTCGAAACTGTGATAGGTAGTGAGGAGTGAAATCAAAAATTTGCGCCCTTAGAAATCCTGAAGGCGGTGCTTGGTTTCCGGGGTCCCGTACGTGGCTAGGCTCCTAAAAAGTCCCACACATGTGGTATCCCCGTACTCAGGAGAAGCAGCAGAATGTATTTTGGGGTGCAATTCCACATATAACCATGGCATGTGTGAGCAATATATCATTAAGTGACAACTTTTTGTAATTTTTATTTTTTTTTGTCATTATTCAATCACTTGGGACAAAAAAAAAAAATATTCAATGGGCTCAACATGCCTCTCAGCAATTTCCTTGGGGTGTCTACTTTCCAAAATGGGGTCATTTGGGGGGGGGTTTGTACTGCCCTGCCATTTTAGCACCTCAAGAAATGAGATAGGCAGTCATAAATTTAAAGCTGTGTAAATTTCAGAAAATGTACCCTAGTTTGTAAACGCTATAACTTTTGCGCAAACCAATAAATATACGCTTATTGACATTTTTTTTACTAAAGACATGTGGCTGAATACATTTTGGCCTAAATGTATGACTAAAATTGAGTTTATTCGATTTTTCTTATAACAAAAACTAGAAAATATCATTTTTTTTCAACATTTTCGGTCTTTTTCTGTTTATATCGCAAAAAATAAAAATCGCAGAGGCAATCAAATACCATTAAAAGAAAGCTCTATTTGTGGGAAGAAAAGGACGCAAATTTCATTTGGGTACAACATTGCATGTCCGCACAATTTACAGTTAAAGCAGCGCAGTGCCGAATCCCAAAAACAGGCCTGGTCCTAATGGCCCGAAATGGTCCGGGGCTTAAGTGGTTAAAAAGTGGGTTTACAACCACTTTAACCACTTCACGCCCGGGCTATAAGAAAAAGACGTCCGCAAAGCGCTCGTCAATTGCTGATAGGACGTCTATGGACGTCCTCTTATTTACTTCCGCGATGCGCGCCACCGCGGGCGCGCATCGGGGAAAAACTGTGCCCGCCGTGTCAGGCGAGTGCCGATGCGCGTGCCTGGCGGCCGCGATGTCCACCAGGTACGAGCGATCGGCTGTCACAGAGCCAGGGACGTGGATCTATGTGTGTAAACACAGAGATCCACGTCCTGTCAGGGAGAGGAGACGGATGGTGTGTCCCTTGTACATAGGGACACCCATCAGTCACCTCCCCCAGTCAGTCCCCTCCCCCCACAGTAAGAACATCTAGCAGGGAACATATTAACCCCTTGATCACCCCCTAGTGGTTAACCCCTTCCCTGCCAGTCACATTTATACAGTAATCAGTGCATATTTTTAGCACTGTTCGCTGTATAAATGTGAATGGTCCCAAAAATGTGTCAAAAGTGTCCGATGTGTCCGCCGTAATGTCAGTCACAAAAAAAAAATTGCAGATCAACGCCATTACTAGGAAAAAAATAATAAAAAAAAATAATAAAAAAAAATCATAATTCTATTCCCTATTTTGTAGGCGCTATAACTTTTGCGCAAACCAATCACTATACGCTTATTGCGATTTTATTTTTTTTGACCTAAAATAGGTAGAATACGTATCGGCCTAAACTGAGGAAAAAAATTTTTTTTTTTTTTTTTAAATGGGATATTAATTATAGCAAAAATTAAAAAATATTGTGTTTTTTTCAAAATTGTCGCTCTATTTTTGTTTATAGCGCAAAAAATAAAAACCGCAGAAATGATCAAAGACCACCAAAAGAAAGCTCTATTTGTGGGAAAAAAAAGGAAGTCAATTTTGTTTGGGAGCCACGTCGCACGACCGCGCAATTGTCATTCAAAGCGTGATGGCGCTGAAACCTCAAATTTCGCCTGGGCAGGAAGGGGGTTATGTGCCCAGTTGTCAAGTGGTTAAGCTACCTTGACTTCGCAGGGATCTGTGTACAGTCAAATGTTTATTTGTATAACCACTCTGTTACTCTTTTTCAAGTAAACATTTTACAACTGGTTAAGTACTACCTGTGTGGGACTTTGTCTATTTCAGCTGTGAACCAGGTGTCCAGTGCCAAGGGAACAATAACTATATACATTACAGTGTGGTATTGTTGTGGTCCCCTCTGCTATTGGGTTCCACATTTATATTATTGTCCAGTTGTGCCAAGGGGGGTTCGAGCCAAACTTCTGGGGTTGACAGGCAGAGTGCAGACCCAAAATCAAACCAGCAGCTCCTGCGGGGGTAGTGCTACACACACAAGCAGGAAATTATGTTTCTGGGGGGCGTTCTGTACACATTCTGTGTACAGAACAACTCCATGTAGCCATATTGCTTTGCATTTATAGAAAATTACAGCGGCTGCAGCTTGAAAAGGAAAGGGTCATTTTTAATAACATTCAATTACAATATGACTTGTGTCACAATTGTACTCGCTATATTATGGACGCACCACCACTGGTCAAATGCACCTGTCAGTGAATTTTTATTGATCTCAGAAGCATCTAAAACTGATGTCAGATTGATGCCATCACTACAAACCTAATGACACGGAAACTATAGCTGCAGCCAACCACAGTGCTTGCCTTCTGTTGGCCTGGGTCCTCCTGCAGGTTTCCTATGTGCAGTAGGACATCACAGACTTCTCTGGTTCTGTCTCCTGAAGACCCTTCTGGGACAAAGTTTCCCAGTGCTTATGTACGAAGATGCTAAACTGTGCCCTCCTCACTACCCTACGCACACACCTGTTTAACATTCCAGCACAAGGTGCTCAGTGTCACTCCCTGCCCTGTCCTAGCAACCAGCATTCTGGTTTTCCTAATAGCACTGCAGAATTGGAAGATGCCTTGTTGCTATAGGCAAATTTGTCATGCTTATATCAAAAAGTGAATTCAATGGCAGAGCATTATTTTACCACAACAACCAATGAGGTAGATAATTGACATCACAGGAAGAAAAACTTACACTTCAACCAATTCGGGACAGTATAATGACACAAAGGGTTTGATTTATTAAATGCAAATAGACTGTGCACCCTGCACATAAGGTAAATAAGGTGAAACTTCACTTTACAAAGACTACCCAAGGAATGTAAAAAAACAACAATTTTGCTTGACAATGATTGGATGCTGGAAGTCAGCAGAGCTTCCCCTTATATACTGGGTACTGCAACTGCATGCTGAAGGTGGAAGCAGAGGAGATTTCTCCATCCACGCTGTTTGTGTAGATGGAAGAATAGATTGATTTTCTCTTGTTCAGGCTGCAGAATAAATATCAAGCCATGTATGGTGGTGGCCATTAGTTAAAGTTTAGAGCTGCATCAAGGGGTTTGCTTGAAAACATATTTACTTTTTAAAGTCTATAAGAAAGCTGCGTGACATTTTGCCATTTTATTTTTTTTGGGGGGGGGGGGGCTATTGCTGTACATTTTGCTCTATGAATCTCATATGACAGGACTAAATGCAATTTTATCATATAATAGTTTGTACATTCTCCAAGATATCGATGTCCAGTCTAAGTCGTGTTTTTTTATTAAATGCAAGCCAGACAGAACTGATTACCATGAAATTATGAACCTCTTACTATAATTAGGCATCAATAGAAAATCTAGTTCTTACCATTTAAGAATTATTAAATCCAAGATTAGATCAGCCTTTATAAATAGGTTTTGTGAGTTTGATTTGATTTTCACCCAAAATAGTTGAGGCATGATTTGTTTGGTGTCAAAGCTCTTAAAATGTGAATGCCATTTTTCCTTTAACACACAGATAATAAATAGAATCTTTATTGGCTGGGATGTACAGTACTTGGGATTACTCAGTAAGGCAATACACTCAGCAAAGCTGAACAGCCAAGTGCAGCAAACCATAGCCAGTCTGAATTCTTTTTACCAAAGTTAAATCTGTGATGGGTAAATTCCTACTGCTTTTCTGAGTTATTGCATTTTGTAACATGCCCCTGCTAAAGGATTTACGTTCTTGGAATTAATTAAAACAACATTTTTAAATGTGCTTTTCATATACTCCTTCCATAAAACAATCCCTGGAATTTATAAAAACTGGCGCAGGCAGATTTTGCAAAAGTGTCTCTCGTGTTCCTAAAAGTGGTGCAGCATGTGCCAAATTCATGTACCTGCTTAGAACTTGTACTTGAATTTGGCGCACGCTGCACCACTGTTAGAATGCACGTGAGGCAAAATCTGACTGCGCCAGTTTCTCTCTGTGCTCCAAAAAAAAGTTGGTCTTAATTAGCTCCACTTTCATAAGATATGAACTGTCATATTTTATTTTTAATTTGGTGCTTTCAATGCAGCACAATGTAAAACTGAAGCATTTTAGAACTACCTGAATTTTGTGCATAAGTTGCTATCAGAACCAAAAGTGTTGCAGATGCTTCATGGATTTAGTGCAATGCATTAACCACTGGTGGCCCGCCATCCATTAGGGGCGCTGCCCACCTAATCCATGCTCCCGGCCCCTTATCTACATGCAGGGCACCGGACGCATGGATTTCAATGTTTTTTTTTTGTTTGTTTTTTAAGCACATGATTAGAGCCTGAGGCTCTAATTGTCTCCAAAAGAGGATGGGCTTGGGGCGCAGAGCACTGTGCCCTGAGCCCACCCAGTTGTGTAACAAAATAGAAAATTAATATTCGTTATTGTCTTCCTGCTTCTCCTCCCGGACAATCAGGAAGTGGGTCCTGAGACCCAATTGGCCATGGAGTCTTAGTACTCCCGGCCAATCGGGTCTCAGGACCCACTTCCTGTTCAGCCAGAAGGAAAAGCAATGCCTGTTTGGCTGGGAGGAGAAGCAACGGCCCGGCTCTTCTCTCAGCAAGCTGGAGCAAGGAGCAGCATCGACCTCTTAAGGTAAGGCCATTGATCACCGCCGTCTGTCTCCCAGGTTTGTTTGCCGCCCCCCCCCCCCCCCCAAAATATTGAGCACCAGCCGCCACTGACATTAACAAAAGTTTAACACCAGAAAAGTGGCAGCTATTATACATTAAAGTGTTACTAAACCCAGGATCCTGCATTCATTATATCTGGTTTTCAACAGTACACGTGTAGCACCCTCTACTATAGGTAGGTGCTAGAGGTGAGGATTTGTGTGTGATAGCTGCCAGGCAGGTAAATTTAGGCAGGCCTATGCTTCAGGCTAGGCCTGCTTGTTTTGATCTGGGGGCAGGGAGTGTTTAGTGTAGCAGTGGGTGTGACCACCTGTGCTTCAGTGCTTGGGCACCTCCCCTGCTTCCAGGGAGAATGTTCTGGAAGAGGGGCAGGGCTGGGAGCTGGTGTGGCAGAAAGCTCATGTGAGGAGCCCTAACCAATCCCCAATTGGAATTGGCAGGGGGCAGGACTCCTTCATAAGCTCAGGTCCAGCCCACTGGAGGGGAGTTGTTGGCTGGGAGAAATGAAGAATGGAGTGTTAGACTGCAAGCAGGAGGCCCATCCCCATCTGTGGGGGTGTGCGCCTTGGCGAAGGAGCTCGGGAGATTGGAGAGAGCCTTATCCATACACGGTTATGGAGGAAGTGTCCTGGAAGAGAGGAGCTGGAGAAGCAGTCGGTACGCATGTCCGGTTAAGTTCTTCACCATGGACTCAGGGCAGGAGAAGGTTGGTGAGTGTGAAACAGTGGATATCTGGAGGAGGCATGCCAGGGGAGCTGGGTGCAAGGCCAGAGGAGAGACTGTGGGGTTTTGTGTCAAATCGATGTGGCTTGCAGGCACAGGATTTGCAAGTCGGCTAGCTGGGATCAGTAGTCCACCAACTAACGCAAGCTGCTAAACAACTAGGCCACAAGAAGGGCTACTGCAGGCCCCTGGCCTATTAACCAGTCGGCAAGTTCAGTCAGCATCTGGGACCTTTCGGAGTGATCCCTGGTGTAATGTGAAGATGATTTGGCAGAGAAACTAGCATTGCACAGTGAAGTTCTGTGCAGGAGGAGAAGAGTCCTGGGAGCAATAGTCTGCAGGAGTTAAAAAAGAAAATTACCGCTCAGATGTACCTGATTGATTTTTCCACTTCTATCCCAAGCCACGGGTGCAGGCAATGCATATAATGATGCGAAAAATGGAAGGAAACTATTGGACAGCCACACTCCAAAAACAATTCCTTTATTGGAAAATCACGGAAATCCAAACCACAGCAAAGAATAAGAGCAGACAAGTTGACGCGTTTCGCACTGTAATTTCAGTGCTTACTCATAGCTAGTTTATATGACAAATGCACACCAAATTTATACTTTCAAACACATAATCATTAGGAAGTTAATTGAAAACAGGGTCAGTTAATTATCTAATTAGATGATTGGAGCAACTAATAGGTGTTCCCTGTGTGTGTGACTCCAACAAGACTGTGTTCGAGATGGACAATCTCATATTAAACACCTGTGTTATACATAAGTGATGAATATGTGAAACATATGTGCTAAAATAAGGAAACAAAAAACCTTTTCTTCACAATAAACACCAATATATATGTATACCAAAAATCTCATATTAAAGTGCTTCGCTATTTGTTTTGCAAAAAGATATATATATATATATATATATATATATACATGTACACATAGACACATATTACTTGTGATGCATAAAGATATAAATGAACTAAAGCACAAAAATTACAAAAATTATTGTATATAGTGAATATATGGAAAATCATTATTATTTTCCGTTTTTTAGTTATTTATGTAGCACTGTGTATAAGGTGAAATGACGGATAAAGGTGATGAGGTGATAAAGTGTAAATATGTATAGTGAAAGAATAGATAAATACGTAAAAATAATTAGGAAGAAGAAAAAATAAAGAATAATAGAACAGTGAATGACAGCATCATAAAAGTGAGAATAAATATATAAAGTCTCAATCCAATTAGTACAGAAACCATGGTGAATATAGAAAATTCATATGCATTGTTTCTATGTTTTTATCTGTATTAATTTATTTCTATGTTCCAATCACCATGTTTGTGTTCTCACCTATTAGATATATTCAAATATTTTGTCTAACTTTTGTCTAACTCAAATGTGTGTATTATTACATGTTTAAAGGTATTAGGCAGCTATTAAGTATCTTATAAGCATGGTTCATTGTCACATACATAAACAAACTGATTGCCTGTGGTTATAAAGCTGTGTTGTATCCATTAATCTCTTATTAGATATATATCTATGAATGGCAAGGCATATTATTTTTTGTTTATCTTAAAATGACAGCTAGACCTAGCTAAAATACTTGTTTCTAAAAAACACAGTGGGCCTATGTGAACAAAAGGCGAACCGTGTATATATGTGTGTGGGGATTTAGTGAAAAAATGTTAGTAAAACAAATCACTCAGCCCATATATTGTTTTTATGGAATGATGTATATGTTAACACCAGACCCCAAAACGTATATTGAACCCCAAAAAAAGGGGGGGAAAGAAAGTAGGATTTTTAAAACAGCTTACCTGTAAAATCCTTTTCTTGGAGTACATCACGGGACACAGAGCAGCATAGTCATTACTATGTGGGTTATATAGAATTACCTTCAGGTGCTGGCACTGGCAACTTCCAAAACAGGAAGTACCCTCCCCTATATAAGCCCCTCCCATCCGGGAGTACCTCAGTTTTGTAGCAAAGCAATACGTGTCCCCAAAAGAGGGGTGGGAGCTCTGTGTCCCGTGATGTACTCCAAGAAAAGGATTTTACAGGTAAGCTGTTTTAAAAATCCTACTTTCTTGTTCATACATCACGGGACACAGAGCAGCATAGTCATTACTATGTGGGACGTCCCAAAGCAATGCCACATGAGGGGGGGGGATACACCATACATAAGCTGGGCGCCATCAGGCATGAGGATCTTTTGCGGCCTGCAACACACTGCGCCCAAAGGCGACATCCTCCTGACTTCTCACGTCCACCTGGTAGAACCTAGTAAACGTGTGTACTGAAGACCATGTTGCGGCCTTACAAATTTGCGCCAGGGAGGCCTGGTGATGCACTGCCCATGAAGTTCCAACTGCTCTCGTGGAGTGCGCCCTAACTTTGAACGGAGGCGGTCTACTTTTCAAGCCATAGGCTTGTATTATGACCTGTCGAATCCACTTGGCTAAAGTAGATTTTGATGCTGCCTGACCCTTTCTGGGGCCTTCCGGCAGAACAAACAGAGAATCCGTTCTACGAATCTGAGCAGTGGCTTTTAGATAAGCTTTAACTGCTCTTACTACATCCAAAGAATGCAATAACTTTTCCTCTACCGAGCTTGGTTTGGGGAAAAAAGAAGGAAGAACCACATCCTGGTTCAAGTGAAACCTCGATACCACCTTAGGAAGAAAGGCTGGGTGAGGACGTAATACTACTCTGTCCTTATGGATAACCAGATATGGCTCTTTACAGGACATGGCGGCTAATTCCGACACTCTTCTAGCCGAGCATATGGCTACTAAAAATATCAATTTCCTGGTGAGTAGAACCAAGGAAATGTGCCGCAAAGGTTCAAATGGCTGCTTCTGCAGAACCGACAGAACCAAATTTAGATCCCATGGGCATATGGGAGCCTTAATCGGTGGAATAATACGAGTCACACCTTGCATAAAGGATTTGACAAGTGAATGCATAGCCAGGGGCCTTTGAAATAGTATTGACAAGGCCGAAACCTGGCCCTTGATAGTACTTAAGGCAAACTTCCTGTCTACAGCCCACTGCAGGAAGTCCAGAATTCTGCCTATAACGTACTTACGTGGATGCCATTTTCTGGCCTCGCACCAAGTGATGTACGCCTTCCAAACTCTATAGTAGATCTGCCTGGATACAGGCTTCCTGGCATTGATTATAGTTGATACCACAGAGTTAGAGAGACCTCTCTTCTTTAGGATGTGGGACTCAATAGCCAGGCCGTTAAACTTAGAGTTAGTAAGGAAGGGTGGTATATCGGTCCTTGCGAAAGCAGGTCCGGACGACGTAGAAGGGTCCAAGGACTCCCCACAGACATTTTGATGATCTCCGCGTACCAGGCCCTTCGGGGCCACGCTGGAGCCACCAGGATCACCGGCTTCTTCTCCAACCTGACTCTGCGAAGGAGTCGAGGCAACAATTGTAGCGGAGGGAATGCATATATCAGTCTGAACTGATCCCAAGGGAACACCAGAGCATCCGAGCCGCAAGCGAGGGGATCCCTTGTCCGGGAGACAAACCTGTCCACCTTTGCGTTGAATCTGGATGCTAGCAGATCTACATCCGGTGTTCCCCACCGCTGACATATTGCTCGGAAGACCTCGGGATGAAGGGACCATTCCCCTGGGCATAACTGTTGGCGACTCAGAAAGTCTGCCTTCCAATTCTCCACCCCTGGAATGAAGACAGCTGATATACATGGGACATGCTTTTCTGCCCATTCCAGGATGTGACTTACTTCCCTCTGGGCTGCACGACTCCTGGTGCCTCCCTGATGATTGATATATGCCACTGCTGTGGCATTGTCTGATTGAATTCTGACAGGGGACCCTTGGAGTCTGGATGTCCAGGCTACTAGGGCGTACCGGGCTGCTCATATCTCTGAGATTGATGGGCAGGGTTTTTACTACATTTGACCATCTGCCCTGGAGAGACCATTGCTCCAGTACTGCCCCCCAGCCTGTAAGGCTGGCATCTGTAGTGACCACCTTCCAAGATATCGGGCTGAAGGGTTTTCCCTTCTGGAGATTCTGGGGGATCAACCACCAGCAGAGACTCTTCCGAACGGAAGGGGACAAAGCCATCGGGAAGTCTAGAGCCTGAACTTTTCCGTTCCAGGCTGACAATATGGCCCTTTGTAAATTCCTTGAGTGGAATTGGGCGTATGGCACAGCTTCGAATGATGCTACCATCTTTCCTAGCAGCCTCATGCACAGGCGTATGGACGGCTGTCTTTTTGCACAAAGCAGACGGACCAAGCCCCTCAAAGAGGATACCTTGTCTAGAGGTAAGAAAATCTTCCTCTGGTCTGAATCCAGCCGTAGCCCTAGATATACCAGGTTTTTCACTGGCTGTAGGGCTGACTTGTCCAGGTTGATGACCCAACCGTGAGATTCTAGATACTTGATTGTATCGATAATTACCACTTCTAGCTTGGCAACTGAGTGGTCCATCAACAACAGGTCGTCTAGGTATGCCATTATCGTTACACCCCGTGTTCTTAGATCGGCCAACAGTGGGGCCAGAATTTTTGTGAACACTCGTGGTGCTGTGGCCAGACCGAATGGTAAGGCTCTGAACTGAAAATGGCGCCCTTCTACTGCAAAGCGTAGGAATTTTTGATGACCTGGAAAGATGGGAACATGCAAGTAAGCATCTTTGATGTCGATCGAGGCTAACCATTCCTCCCTTTGTAGGGCAGCGGTGACCGATCGGATCGACTCCATCCGGAAAGACCGGACGTTTAGAAATTTGTTTAGACTCTTTAGGTCCAATATGGGTCTTATGTCCCCGTTTGGCTTCGGGACTGTGAAAAGGTTTGAGTAGAAACCCAACCCCCACTCTTCCATAGGAACCTCCATAATTACTCCTTGGAGCAATAGTTGTTCTAACGCCAATAGGAGAGACCGTCTTTTCAGAGGGTCTCCTGGCATGCCTGACCACATAAAATGGGACGGAGGAGACTCTTTTAACTCCAACTTGTATCCCAGAGTTACTGCGGAGAGCACCCATCTGTCTTTGATCGTCTCCCGCCAGGTCTCTGCGAACAACTGAAGTCTTCCCCCCACCCGTTTGAGTGGGGGCAGCCCTTCATAGGCTTGACTTGGAGGCTGGTTTAGTACCTCTTCGGATCCAGGGCTTTTTATTACCCTGTGGCTGTCCCTGATTTTTACCTCCTGAGTTTGACCGAGGAGGCCGTCGGAACTGCTTAGTAGCAGACGTCGCAGGGATAGGAGAGGTAGTCCTCTTAAAAGATGGACCCCTAGACCTCTTCTTACTCGGTAAGAGAGTACTTTTACCACTGGAAATCTTCTGGATATACTTATCCAGGTCTTCGCCAAAAAGGCGTTCCCCATGAAATGGGAAGCTAACTAAGAGCTTCTTACAGGGAGCTTCAGCAGACCAGTTTTTAAGCCACAGAAGCCTACGCATATGTACCAAAGACAGCGTGAGGCGGGAGGCCTGATGGATAGAATCCTTGATGGCGTCAACCGCAAAGCATAATGCTCTAGGCAGATCAGCCAGAGCCTGGGCCTGTTGGTCTGGCAAATCCCTCAGGACCATTTTCATTTGATCCTTTAAAGCTTGGCAGACCCCAATAGCTGCCACTGCTGGCTGTGTAACAGCCCCTGCTGTGGAAAAAGCAGATTTTAATAAAGATTCCAATTTTTTATCCACTGGATCTTTGAACATTTGAACATTATCTACTGGACATGTCAGTGATTTGTTCACAGAAGAGATGGCTGCATCCACCGTAGGAACATTCCATCTCTGGGTGAACTTTTCCTCCATGGGATAGATCACCGGAAACCTTTTAGGCGGAACAAATAGTTTATCAGGATGTTCCCAGTCCTGGTATATAAGTCCTTCCAATAATGGATGTATTGGAAAGGAGCAATTAACCTGGGGAGCTTTTAGCGACCCCAATGAGGAGACAGCAGTAGTTGATGGTTCAACAAGAGGCATTTTAAATGCAGATCGAACCATGTCAGTTAGGGTCTGGACCCACAACCTTTCAGTCTGTGATGCTGAAAATGGTTCATCTACTGTCGATTCCTCAAAAACAGAGCTAACCTCCTCCTGATCCCCTTCAGGTAGGTCGGTCCCTTCCTGGGACTGTTGCTCTGCCAACAGGCACTCTAATGGAGGTGATGGAGATCTGGCGCGCTTTCTTTCCTGTAGAGAAGAAGCGATCAATGCAGCCAATCTCTGCTCCAATCCCTCCAGAGTTGAGGAAAAAACCTCCTCTGTTATATATGCAGGAGCAGGTGGACTGAGGACAGCCGCAGTACCTGGCACTCCCGGGGGTTCCTTATGGGTATTAACCTCTGATTTCTCAGGGGAGGAGGGTGCAGATGACTGCTCCAGATCCTCAGAGCCCGATGGAGACCCCCTACACTTCCTGAGAGGTATATCTCGGAGTTTTTTAGGCGGCATATTCCTTAGTTCAAAGCTGAGGTATTCCAGCCGCAATACACCCCTTACTGAAATAGTCTAATGCAATTTGCTGCTATGTACATCAGTGGGTGTCTACTAATGCGTCTTTCTGGGGATGCCTGTATCAACCGCCCGCTGTAAGCCCCTATATCATGCTACCAGCTCCTTTTCATGCTCTGTGTCCATAGCAAGCAGCGTGGACTGAGTCCTTTTATCTTGCTGGGACGCCCGCGCATGCGCAGAAGCGCTGGGCGCACAGAGCGCGTCATCCGCCAGGCTCCGCCCCCTTTTTTGAAGCTAAACCTTATAAAAAGAAAGCATGTGTGCGCGCGTGCACGTGCACGTGTGCGCTCTTGGCGCCATGTAGGGAGAGGAGCCAGGGTCCCTGTTTTACCAGGACTCGGGGATGGAAGGAAACTACTTGGCAGCATGACAGAGGAATGCAGCTTCCCTGATAGAGAGCTCACTCATCTGCCTGGACTTTCACCATGGAAGGAATAGTCCCAAGAAAAAAGACGTTCCACAGCGGTCTCTAGTGGACAAACACAGGTACCGCACTTTTGTCTTTTTTTTTTTTTTTTAAACCTCCTTTATGAAAAACATTTCCAGGTTTACAGTTTTTTTAAAACTTCCCTTATGAAAAAACATTTCTAGGATTTCTTAGGCATATACAGCTATTAGCGGGAATACCCTTTAGGTAACAGGCAGAAAGACATATTAGGCTTGGGGGTCCCCTCAATAGAACCAAGTTCCTGAGGGGCCCCCACTTACCTTTTCCCCGCCGCAGGACTTTGTTTGGTCCACAGAAGCCCAAACTTCACCTCTCACGGCAGGCATTGTACTAGACCTTCAGGGACCGGGTTCCCAAGGATTCCACTCCCCTGGACCTGTATAGCACCCTGCACAGATAGCCTCTTGGTTTTGGGTATGACCAGAGCTCTGGATCCCAGGGTCCAGCCCTCCTAAGAGAGGCATTACAGGCAAAACCCTGCTCTTCTCTGCAAGGCCCGGGTACCGACCGTTTAGCTATGAAGCTTTTTTGGTCGGATCCGGAATAGCTTGCTAAGGCCCAGAGAACCTGTACACAAGCCCAGATGAATACATGTTAACCTTGGCCAACACCTTAGACACTGGCAAAAAACTGAGGTACTCCCGGATGGGAGGGGCTTATATAGGGGAGGGTACTTCCTGTTTTGGAAGTTGCCAGTGCCAGCACCTGAAGGTAATTCTATATAACCCACATAGTAATGACTATGCTGCTCTGTGTCCCGTGATGTATGAACAAGAAACAAGAAAAGAAAAGCAAAAACACCATAATAAAAAATGTAATAAAATGTAATAAAATAATACTATTCATTTCCCCTATTACTTTACACTACCTCTAAGATGTCTATGGGGGTGTAGGGGTGTGCAACTATTATATCATCAAATTCCTGTCGAGAATAGATTTGTAAAAGGACGATTTTTATAAAAAGATTTTCTATGTATAAAATCGACTGAAAGGAATGGGGATATATAATGGCATGAACTATGTGGAACTCTTACTGCATATGAAGGAGATTATATTGCATAGAAAAAGCAATGTGTATATACCCTTCGGGAACCCTCAAAGATGAAAAGATGGTAAGAAGAAAGAAAAGTGGAGATATGAGATGGATGCAATATCCTCTAGAGATATGTATGTGATGTGGGCATTACGTAAAATGTAGCCGATACTCATCTATATACACATGATCCCATGCAGTTACTGACGGCCAAATTCTCGTCCGTGGATCCATTGACCCATGGAAAATGATGAAACCTTGTGGGGCATACATGTTGCCATTGTGTATGGAAAAATGTATGTCACAGGCCAAAAGGTTAGGGAAAAGTAGAAGAACAACTGGAAAATCAGATGGAACTCAAAACACAAACATGTCGAAACTAAGGATGGGTGATGGAACCGGCTCAGGATGCAGGCAGAGCGCGGGGCTAGGGCCGTGTGTGTTAACATGTATAGATGACTAAAATATGAAATGTAAATGACTGAAAAATGTGGATCAAAAAGATCCCCAAATCAGTCGTAGTAGTGGGATACATCCCACTCAAAGTTAAGGCCCAGGGGTATTCTCGTGTGTAGAGAAAAGATCCAAAAAACCTCACGCCTGCACAGCATCCTGAACCTGTCCCCACCTCTGATGGGAACCTTCACATTTTCAATGCCCTGTATAAATAGTTGGGACGTATCTTTATCATGTGCAATGTTCCAGTGTTGGGCCACATTCGTTTTTTTATTTATTTCTATATCATATAGATGGTCCCGCAAACGATCTCTTAGTCTGCGGATGGTCCGCCCAACATACTGTACACCGCACGCTTCACAGGATATCACATATACAACGTATTTCGTGTTACAGTTTATAAACTGTTTAATATCAAAACTTCTTCCATTTGTATATGATTTCAACTGATCTCCTCTTTTGACAAAGCGGCAGTAATCACAACTTTTGACCCCACATCTGAATGTACCTCTGAAAGTCAACCAATTATGGCCCATTTTTTTACTTGTGAACAGACTGGGGGAGAGAGACCCCCCCAGAGTCGGTGCCCGCCTTGAGACCGACTTTATCCCTTCGGACAGAATCTTACTATATGCGGCATCATTAAACAAAATTGGCAAATATTTTGTAATGGTGTTTTTAATTTTAGTAAATTCAGAACTGAAGGGTGTGGAAAAAAACGGTGCTTTGTCAAAAGTCCCACGTGTCAACCTCTTCTCCTTATTTGAGGGGGGATTTGAAAGCAAGCTTTCTCTTGGTATTGTTCTAGCAGTGTGTAATGCTCTATTAATTATACTAAGAGGGTAACCCCTATGTTGAAAGCGGCAGGCCATCTGTTCAGCTTCTTTGTTGAAGCTCTCAGGTTCGCTACATATACGCTTGAGCTGAATAAATTGGCCATACGGTACCCCCTTAATGGTATGACCAGGGTGTGCTGAGTCAGCCCTCAAGAGGGCATTGCCCGCCACTTCCTTCCTGTGTAAGTTGGTAATGATGTTGTGGCCTACACCCGTAAGCATGACATCAAGAAAACTGATGGTGTTGGTATCTAAATTGCCTGTAAATTTCAAATTGAGAGAGTTCTCATTAAAATAGGATAACCAGTCATCTAGAACTGCTGCGGGGTCAGATGTAATGAACAAGAGGTCGTCAATGTAGCGACAAAAAAACACTGTATCCAATCGGCGGGGGCTACCATGTCCAAAAATGCGGGACCTCTCCCACCAACCCATGAACAGGTTGGCTAGGGAGGGCGAAAATTTAGCCCCCATAGAGGCCCCGCACTTCTGGAGATAGTAGCCCCCGTCGAACATAAAAAAATTATGAGTGAGTAAATACTCAAGAGCCTGCAAAATAAAATCCTGAAGAACCAGAGAGAATTTTCCTGATTCCCTCAAAAAGGTAGCTACCGCTAATATGCCTGGGCCATGGGGGATGCTGGAATAAAGGCTGACAACATCGCAGCTTATCCATCGATATTGTGAATTCCACTTAATATGGTTTAATTTGGACAAAAGCTGCTTGCTGTCTTTTAAATATCCTGGCAGATTAACCACCAGGGGCTGCAGCTGACTGTCCAGCCATTCCCCAAGGCGTTCATTAAGGGATCCAATCCCTGCAACGATAGGTCTACCTGTCAAGGGACTTAACCCTTTGTGTATCTTGGGTAGATGGTGGAACACCGACATAATGGGGCACTCAGGTATAAACATTTCTATTTCTTTTTGCCGGCATTTTTTCGCAAAAAGAAATAGAAATGTTTATACCTGAGTGCCCCATTATGTCGGTGTTCCACCATCTACCCAAGATACACAAAGGGTTAAGTCCCTTGACAGGTAGACCTATCGTTGCAGGGATTGGATCCCTTAATGAACGCCTTGGGGAATGGCTGGACAGTCAGCTGCAGCCCCTGGTGGTTAATCTGCCAGGATATTTAAAAGACAGCAAGCAGCTTTTGTCCAAATTAAACCATATTAAGTGGAATTCACAATATCGATGGATAAGCTGCGATGTTGTCAGCCTTTATTCCAGCATCCCCCATGGCCCAGGCATATTAGCGGTAGCTACCTTTTTGAGGGAATCAGGAAAATTCTCTCTGGTTCTTCAGGATTTTATTTTACAGGCTCTTGAGTATTTACTCACTCATAATTTTTTTATGTTCGACGGGGGCTACTATCTCCAGAAGTGCGGGGCCTCTATGGGGGCTAAATTTTCGCCCTCCCTAGCCAACCTGTTCATGGGTTGGTGGGAGAGGTCCCGCATTTTTGGACATGGTAGCCCCCGCCGATTGGATACAGTGTTTTTTTGTCACTACATTGACGACCTCTTGTTCATTACATCTGACCCCGCAGCAGTTCTAGATGACTGGTTATCCTATTTTAATGAGAACTCTCTCAATTTGAAATTTACAGGCAATTTAGATACCAACACCATCAGTTTTCTTGATGTCATGCTTACGGGTGTAGGCCACAACATCATTACCAACTTACACAGGAAGGAAGTGGCGGGCAATGCCCTCTTGAGGGCTGACTCAGCACACCCTGGTCATACCATTAAGGGGGTACCGTATGGCCAATTTATTCGGCTCAAGCGTATATGTAGCGAACCTGAGAGCTTCAACAAAGAAGCTGAACAGATGGCCTGCCGCTTTCAACATAGGGGTTACCCTCTTAGTATAATTAATAGAGCATTACACACTGCTAGAACAATACCAAGAGAAAGCTTGCTTTCAAATTCACCCTCAAATAAGGAGAAGAGGTTGACACGTGGGACTTTTGACAAAGCACCGGTTTTTTCCACACCCTTCAGTTCTGAATTTACTAAAATTAAAAACACCATTACAAAATATTTGCCAATTTTGTTTAACGATGCCACATATAGTAGGATTCTGTCCGAAGGGATAAAGTCGGTCTCAAGGCGGGCACCGACTCTGGGGGGGTCTCTCTCCCCCAGTCTGTTCACAAGTAAAAAAATGGGCCATAATTGGTTGACTTTCAGAGGTACATTCAGATGTGGGGTCAAAAATTGTGATTACTGCCGCTTTGTCAAAAGAGGAGATCAGTTGAAATCATATACAAATGGAAGAAGTTTTGATATTAAACAGTTTATAAACTGTAACACGAAATACGTTGTATATGTGATTTCCTGTGAAGTGTGCGGTGTACAGTATGTTGGGCGGACCATCCGCAGACTAAGAGATTGTTTGCGGGACCATCTATATGATATAGAAATAAATAAAAAAACGAATGTGGCCCAACACTGGAACATTGCACATGATAAAGATACGTCCCAACTATTTATACAGGGCATTGAAAATGTGAAGGTTCCCATCAGAGGTGGGGACAGGTTCAGGATGCTGTGCAGGCGCAAGGTTTTTTGGATCTTTTCTCTACACACGAGAATACCACTGGGCCTTAACTTTGAGTGGGATGTATCCCACTACTACGACTGATTTGGGGATCTTTTTGATCCACATTTTTCAGTCATTTACATTTCATATTTTAGTCATCTATACATGTTAACACACACGGCCCTAGCCCAGCGCTCTGCCTGCATCCTGAGCCGGTTCCAGCACCCATCCTTAGTTTCGACATGTTTGTGTTTTGAGTTCCATCTGATTTTCCAGTTGTTCTTCTACTTTTCCCTAACCTTTTGGCCTGTAACATACATTTTTCCATACACAATGGCAACATGTATGCCCCACAAGGTTTCATCATTTTCCATGGGTCAATGGATCCACGGACGAGAATTTGGCCGTCAGTAACTGCATGGGATCATGTGTATATAGATGAGTATCGGCTACATTTTACGTAATGCCCACATCACATACATATCTCTAGAGGATATTGCATCCATCTCATATCTCCACTTTTCTTTCTTCTTACCATCTTTTCATCTTTGAGGGTTCCCGAAGGGTATATACACATTGCTTTTTCTATGCAATATAATCTCCTTCATATGCAGTAAGAGTTCCACATAGTTCATGCCATTATATATCCCCATTCCTTTCAGTCGATTATATACATAGAAAATCTTTTTATAAAAATCGTTCTTTTACAAATCTATTCTCAACAGGAATTTGATGATATAATAGTTGCACACCCCTACACCCCCATAGACATCTTAGAGGTAGTGTAAAGTAATAGGGGAAATGAATAGTATTATTTTATTACATTTTATTACATTTTTTATTATGGTGTTTTTGCTTTTCTTTTCTTGTTTCTTTCCCCCCCTTTTTTTGGGGTTCAATATGCGTTTTGGGGTCTGGTGTTAACATATACATCATTCCATAAAAACAATATATGGGCTGAGTGATTTGTTTTACTAACATTTTTTCACTAAGCGTAATGCTTTTCATTATCTATTGGCACCTATAAATCCCCACACACATATATACACGGTTCGCCTTTTGTTCACATAGGCCCACTGTGTTTTTTAGAAACAAGTATTTTAGCTAGGTCTAGCTGTCATTTTAAGATAAACAAAAAATAATATGCCTTGCCATTCATAGATATATATCTAATAAGAGATTAATGGATACAACACAGCTTTATAACCACAGGCAATCAGTTTGTTTATGTATGTGACAATGAACCATGCTTATAAGATACTTAATAGCTGCCTAATACCTTTAAACATGTAATAATACACACATTTGAGTTAGACAAAATATTTGAATATATCTAATAGGTGAGAACACAAACATGGTGATTGGAACATAGAAATAAATTAATACAGATAAAAACATAGAAACAATGCATATGAATTTTCTATATTCACCATGGTTTCTGTACTAATTGGATTGAGACTTTATATATTTATTCTCACTTTTATGATGCTGTCATTCACTGTTCTATTATTCTTTATTTTTTCTTCTTCCTAATTATTTTTACGTATTTATTCTTTCACTATACATATTTACACTTTATCACCTCATCATCTTTATCCGTCATTTCACCTTATACACAGTGCTACATAAATAACTAAAAAACGGAAAATAATAATGATTTTCCATATATTCACTATATACAATAATTTTTGTAATTTTTGTGCTTTAGTTCATTTATATCTTTATGCATCACAAGTAATATGTGTCTATGTGTACATGTGTATATATATATATATATATATATATCTTTTTGCAAAACAAATAGCGAAGCACTTTAATATGAGATTTTTGGTATACATATATATTGGTGTTTATTGTGAAGAAAAGGTTTTTTGTTTCCTTATTTTAGCACATATGTTTCACATATTCATCACTTATGTATAACACAGGTGTTTAATATGAGATTGTCCATCTCGAACACAGTCTTGTTGGAGTCACACACACAGGGAACACCTATTAGTTGCTCCAATCATCTAATTAGATAATTAACTGACCCTGTTTTCAATTAACTTCCTAATGATTATGTGTTTGAAAGTATAAATTTGGTGTGCATTTGTCATGTAAACTAGCTATGAGTAAGCACTGAAATTACAGTGCGAAACGCGTCAGCTTGTCTGCTCTTATTCTTTGCTGTGGTTTGGATTTCCGTGATTTTCCAATAAAGGAATTGTTTTTGGAGTGCGGCTGTCCAATAGTTTCCTTCCATTTTTCGAGTCTGCAGGAGTTGGTGCAGGGGAAATGACTGTGAATGTTAGAGTCCATCAGTTCTTCAAGGCTCAATTCATTTAATAATTTGCTAACTATGATGGTAAAGTGATCTATTCTATGGGCATCCCATAACCCCTTTCCCTAACCAAGTTATATCCCCAAATAAACAAAAACAAAACAAAGCAAAATGACTGTTCATTGTCTCTGAGAGTGATATATGGAGGTCTAGCAGCAGGGTGATATGGTATATGTTAGTAACTAGTAGCAACCATCCGCTACACACAGAAATACTATAGTTTTAATAAATATAAACTGCTAAATACCTTTTATCATCAGAAGTATATAGCAGTCTTGTGACTTTTATCAGTGTCTGGTTAAAGTTGTAGAGGAATTTTTCATTCTGCTCTGACTGTACTATAAGGCTACAGGACACCTGACCCTCTGTCTGGACAGTGCTGATGGGCCCTGCTCTGATCACATGCACCCTCCCAAGAAAAAAAAACCTCTCTAGCAATACTCACCAAACTGAGCATGTGCAGCTTGTCCCCTTGCCTCTGTTCAATCAGGAGATAGGTTGGGGACAGTTGAAGAGGGGGAGGAACAGAGAAGACAGGATCAGTTTTATTTAACGGTGAACTTCCGTCCCAGCCTTGCCGTGGCGAGGTACGCCATGTCCTTTTCTGGCTCTGCCCCTCCTCCTCCCCCCCCCCCCCCTGCTGCCTTCTGGAACCTGTGTGTGTCCCAGAATACGACGGGCCCATTCAGAAGGCGCCGCGCGTCTCGCTCATGCGCAGAAGGAAACCGGCTGTGAAGCCTGAAGGCTCCACTGCCGGTTTCCTTTAGCTACTATGGCGGTGCCTGCACCTGGTCCGATGGACCGATCGGCCTTGGGGGGCCCGACATCGCGGAGTGTCCTTATTAAAAGTCAGCAGCTACAGTGTTTGTAGCTGCTGAATTTAAAAAAAAAACTTTTTGGGGTGGAACTCCGCTTTAATACGTTCTCTCCCCCAGTGATCAGATTGCAACTATGTTGCAAGTCACAAGGTGAGAGGGTGCAGCAAAGACTGATTTGTGTCCGACATTTGTGAACACATGATTTACATGGCTTTCATCTCTGAGCCATCATTTTAATCCAAGAGGCTGATGCTGAATGGTGCCTGAACAATGACAGCTTTGCCCTTCTGGAAAGAAAAGCAGATTGTCAGGGACAGTGTTGTGAACTCTGGGTGTTAGTAAATTCCTGTAATTGTTACCGCTACACATTACTTATCATGCATGCATTTAACTTGAAAAATATATCTGATGCTAGGTCCATTAAAAAATGAGTTACAGCACTGCAAGGTCACAAATATACCCATGAAGTCACTGTCCAGCCTCTGATGCTTACAGGAAATCAGGAAACAATACCTAAAGAGAAATCTGGCTGCATTTATATGCATTGGGAACGCGTGGGCACCGTGGTGATTGGATAATTGCGGCAGTCATTTATTACTGTATTGGTCAGATGTGCAGTGACCGTGTTCGCCATTCAGGTTTATACATTGCTGTAGGATGAGGGGGGTACCAGTAGCCAATGCCACCATAGAAATGTATAATCTGCACAGCAATCTGGTTTGCCAGTCTATATACCTGTACCAGCTCTGCACAAGAATTGCTGTACAGCTGACAACTGCATCCAGCAAATGAAAGCCGGGTATGTTTGCTACTGCCAAAAGTAATATTTTGTCCCTCTTTAGCTACACATCACTGGCCGGATGAGACATGGAATGTGATTAGTCGCCATAGGCACCAGCTTCACTTTTCTTTGTTACAGTCTTAATTCCGATTTTATTGAAGCGCTTTGATTTCATGCCGAAAAGCAAGCCCACTTAATTTCGAAAATTTGTCCCCATTGCAGTAACTCCTTGCACATTCCATTTATTCTCATGCAGCAATTAATCTGCTACAAATTTTCCAGCCCTAATCGTCATCCTCCCGCAGTTGGCACGGGCTCTTTCCCAGCACAGCCACCTTGGGCTCGAGTTTCATCGTTTTTTCTTTTGAGGTTAGCAAAGGGAGCAGAATCTGAGTAAGTTCGAAATAGCTATTCCGTGCCCAAGTGAGTTTTGAGGGATGCATAAGCCTCATTTGTAGGCACAAAGGAGACATTTACTGCCTATGGAAGTTGTTAAGTTCTAAGTCTTTCCTATAAATCTCTTTTCAGGAATGTACCAACTCTTGCTGCAACGCTAGCACATGCCAGCTCGTTCCAGGAGCCGTGTGCGCCCATGGACTATGCTGTGAAGACTGCAAGGTGAGCCTCATTGCAGATATACTGCATTTAAAGTTTGGTATATGATGCTGTTGTTGTTCTACTGTGATCAAAATCATTAATTTAGTCCTATACAAGTTAATGCCCTTCTATTTAGCACTCACGTTTTTAAATTTTCTATATTTGAAATATTATTTTTATTTTATTGCATTTTGCTGTTTTTTACTATAAAAGGTCCCAGCCCTCAACATGTCCAATCTTCAGATTGCACATAGACTTTTTTTTAAATGTATTACTTGTAATTTACATAGAGCTTTATATACATGTACAGTATATTCATGTCAGTCCCTGCTCTCAAAGAGCTTATAATCTAAGGTTCCTATCTAATGCATGCAGATACTAAAGCCAATTTATAAATGAGCCAATTCACCTACTGTACCTTTATATAATAACTGTCTTTTATACATAGTGCACCTTGAAGTAGTCCCAGAAGTTAAAGGAGAAGTATGGCCAAAGCTTTTTTGGCCATACTTCTCCTATGGATCACAGGAGTGCAGTTTGTTCTGCACTCCTGTGATCCGTTTTCAGCTGACAGCGGGCTGAAGTCTGCTGTCGGCTGACGTCACAGAGGCGGTCCAGGCAATGAAAAGATCCCAACCATATGGTCAGTATCCGCCCACAAGCCTGAATCGGCACCTAGCTCAGCCTCCCAGCAATCCACCAAGAGCCTGAGCCAGATTCTCCCGCCCCCTCCACAGCCCACAGTGAGCGCTGAAGAGGAGAGCAGAGAGTCGGTGAACGGCAGTCTGAGCTCTCTGCTGAGAGTGGAGGGGGAGAACTGAGTGATCAGCAGTGCTTGATCGTTCAGTTCTCACTACAGAGGTGACGGAGACAGATGATGCATCCACCTAGGTGAGTTTAAATGTTTGTTTGTTTTTTTAAACCCTAAACTTCTCTTTTAAATTGTGCATGAAGGGAAAGTACTTTATTTTTTTTCGTTTTTTTAACACCTTCTTAAAGTTATAGCTTCTCAGGTATACTGCTGATCCCTGAGCCTGGAATGATCATGTTCTGAGTCACTGAAGCAGAGCAAGTATGCAGCTCATGGTTTCTGACTTCACTTGTAGCATGCTTGTTCTAGGTCAATGACAGAGACCTGTTTTGAAACCACAGACAGCCTTGCAGCTTGTACTTAGAGGAGTAGGTCAGCAAAGAAACCTTCGTATTTCTCTCATGATGCGCTTCTTTTAATCCATGCCCATATAACTGTAAATTCACAGGATAGGAATCACAAATTCAGATGGTCATGTT
This sequence comes from Rana muscosa, assembly GCA_029206835.1. Lineage (NCBI taxonomy): Eukaryota > Metazoa > Chordata > Amphibia > Anura > Ranidae > Rana > Rana muscosa. The sequence continues at coordinate 266,747,465 of CM055123.1, read as the reverse complement.
CCAAGATCATTTTGAAATAAAGAATAAATGTTTGAGCATGCAGGAAACATATCTGATTTGATTAATTTTCTCGTTTTCATATGCTTTGCATGGAAATATTTGATTGTCGTCACTTTTTGCTGCAGTAAAGCTGCACAATTGTCAAAAGAAAGTGAAAGATGTTATACTTGAGGCTAGTCAAAAGGAAATCAATTTCCTGGACCTCAAGGTTGGGACTAAGGATGACTGTTTTGTGACTTCAACTTTCTTCTAGGAGACAGACAGGAATTATTATATTCCTGTCGGGAGTTGTCACCACGAGGCATGGTTAAAGTCTGTTCCTAAGAGTCAGTACATTCGCCTGAAGCGATATTGCTCTGACCATAGGGAGTTTCTCAAGCAGGCGGATGTTCTGACCACATGCTTCCTGGAGAAGGGCTATTCAAGCGCTTCTCTTAAGGAGACAATGGAAAAAGTGGCCTTAATCGTTAGGGGGCACCTCTTGGGCGATAGACCACCCAGAGGAGATAATATACCTTCCATCCCTTTCATTACCACATATTCGGTTCAGCATGAGTGTGAAAAAACTCATCAACAAACACTGGCACATTCTTACCAATGATCAAGTCCTTCATTCCATTCTTCCTAGTAGGCCACAGGTCATCTATAAAGGAGCTTCGTCTCTCAGGAATCTAGTGGCACCCAATATTCTAGACCCCCCTCCTATTAGGAGCTGTTTCTTTGAATACCTGACTGGTTTCTACCAGTGTAGGGTGTGCACTTTGAGTGGATGTACTCATAAGAGCACCCACAAATTTATATCGTCCAGCACTTCAATGGAATTTGAAATCAAATCTTTCATTACCTTCTCTACGGTAGGGGTCGTTTACCTGCTCCAGTGCCCTTGCGGGCTGCAATATGTGGGCAGGACTAAGCGACCCCTCCGTGTCAGGTTAAACGAACATATAACTAACATCCTCACTGGTTTCCCAACACCCCCAGTGTCGCAGCATTATTTGGAGGCCCATGACAAGAACCCTGCCAAAACGATCTTTCTGGGTATCGATAAGTGTGCCCCACAGTGGAGGGGGGACTCTTTGGTGCGTAGCATATCCATGCTAGAGATAGCCTGGATCCATAAGATTAAATGCTTTTGGACTAAACGTGTAGGTCGATCTCAATGCCTTCATTGATAACTCTTAATGGTGGTCTATTTAGGTTCTACACAATTCTTTTAATATCATATTGTTTGTGTGTACTTGATGTGATTCTTTGGCAGCACATCCATGGATTTTTCATTGCACCTAATTTATTAACACATGTATTATTCTATTGCCCTCTTCTCCTTAGCTTCATAGCATATTTTGAATATAATTTTTTTTTTTTTTCACTTAAGTTTTTTATTTTCATCAGCAAAAAGTCATTACAGAATCATAAATATTAAAGATGATTACAATTGACTTCACATAAATCTCAGGTATTATTACCATAGAAACTTGGACAAATTATCACCTTAAAAACTATTACTGACACTATTTAAACAAAAAGTATTAATGTCTAGCCTCATCTTGGTCGTGTATATAATCAAGTAATCTTATAAACTAATAATAACATATATTAAGAAAATCTAGTTCCCACAAAAATAAACCGAAAATATGAGGGACTCCTACTCCCCTCCCCAGCCACCCCTAACGGGAACACACTGTGACTAGGAAGGAGAGGGCGCCCCCCGCCCGGCCTTTGTATCTCCACCAACAATCGTCGGTGGAGACGAGTAGATAGATATAATAGAAATTTGTCATTTGTACATGTAAAAACCAATACTCGACCTTAGTATGAAAACTAAGAATTGTTCTTAGACTGTAATGCCCCATACACACGATCGTTTTTCTTGTCATTTTTTTTCTTGCTGTTTTTCACGTAGTTTTTTTTTCATGTTTCCTCTCAAGCCTGTCTTGCGTACACACGATCATTTTAAAAAACGATCAAGCAAAGCGCAGTGACGCATACCACGTACGACGGCACTATAAAGGGGAAGTTCCGCTCGAATGGCGCCACCCTTCATGTTAGTAAAGTTTGTTGAGCAAAGATTTGCGCTTTTCAGCACCGTGCTTTTCAGTCCGTTACTGCGTGACGAATGTGCTATCTCCATTACGAACGCTAGTTTTACCAGAACGAGCGCTCCCGTCTCATACTTGATTCTGAGCATGCGTGTTTTTTTTTCACGTCGTTAAAGCATGCACACTATCGTTTTTCACGTCGTTAAAAAAAACGACATGAAAAACGACGTGAAAAAAGAGAGCATGTTCGAAATTTTTAATGGCCGTTTTTCACGTCGTTAAAAATGCTCTGGAGCATACACACGATCATTTTTAATGGCCATTTTTAAAAATGGCATTTTTAACGGCATGAAAAACGATCGTGTGTATGGGGCATTAGAGGCTTAAACTGTTAAACTTAGCTCTAACAAAAAGAAAGAATCTGAACCTGAAACTGTTATATTTTATCCGATGAAATAAAACAATAAACATATTATAAATAATAAAAGTCCATACCTAAAGAGAAAAGTATTGGATAAAAAAAAAGAAGAGAAAGAAAAGGAGGAGAGAGATAAGAAGAGAGAGAAAAAAAAAAAAAAACAAGATATGAAATGAAAAGATTATAGAATGCCTACAATCCAAATATACATTCCAAAGATCAGTGATTGGTGTTGACAACCGAGTTATGTGACAAAGAGATTCCCATAAATCGCGCCCAAGGTTCCCATATAGCTTCAAAATTAGAGGTCTCGTCTAACAAGAAGCTAACCAGTTTTTCTTGTTCCATAACCCAAGAAACTTTTCGTTTTTATGGATAATATAGATACCGAAGGTTTCTTCCATGCCTTTGCAATAGTTAGTTTTGCTCCCGTTAAAATAAACAAAATTAGTTTACGAGTGACTTTAGGAATATGAGGTAAATGCCCATTAAGCAAAGCAATTGTGGGCGATTGATGTATCGGGCAACCTGTGACATTGCGTAAAATGTGAAATACCTTATTCCAAAATCCACAAATTCTTGGGCATTCCCACCATATGTGGATTATAGAACCCAGTCCCTGACACCCCCCTAAAACAGAGGTGAAACAGAGGGGTACATAACTGCCAATCTCGTGGGAACTAGATACCATCTTGTAAAATTTTTATATTAGCCTCTATGAGCGAGGTGTTGTAGAAGCCTGAAGTCGAGCGAGAGTAGCTAGCATGCCAATCTACAACATTTCTATCAATTAGGAGTTCCTTCTCCCAAGCTAACATGTATGGTAGTTTCACCAAATTGGATGCCAGTGACTTGTAGATCACAGAGATCCCCCCCCCCTTCGCTCCACGGCCCGGCAAAACCAAGTTTCATAATCAGTAAAGTCTCGGGATGAATATCCAGATTTACACTTAGAATGAATTAAATTAGCGATTTGAAGAAATCTCGGTTTTTAGGATAAAGGGAGATCTAATTTGTTCATAAAATATTCAATAGGTAAAGGGCCTGTAGAGGAAAAAAATTGACCAATGCGGTACAACCCCTTGTCATACCACCATTTAAAGTTTTGAAGGTCCAAACCTTGATTAAAAAAGGGGTTTTGGAACAACGGGGTCAAAGGTTGAGCTTTAGAGACCAGCGAGGGAAGTTTCCGAAGTGAATCCCATAAAGAGAAGGATTGTGAGAGAGATGGTGATAAGATGGGAGGTCTATTTTTGGGAGGGCACCATAACAAGTGTATTATTGATGAGGATGGAACAGCTTGATTTTCAATTGATATCCAATCAGGAAGTTCTGTGTTAAAATATAAGACAGAAAGTTATGCCAGTCGTGCTGCTTGGAAGTACCATAAGAGATTCGGTAGGCCTAACCCACCCTGTTTGGGAAGGTTAAATAGGCATCGGTTTGAGAGTCGTGGACCTTTATTGTTCCAAATGAATTTAGTGAGCTTACTTTGAAAAGATTTCAAATGATCTCTTTTGATTGGAATAGGAAGTGAACAAAATAAATATAAAAGCCTGGGCAAAAGGGTCATCTTGACTGAGTTAATCCTGCCAACCCAAGAAATACTGTGCGACTCCCAGTCTCTAAGATCGAGTTCAAGTTTCTTGTACATAGGAGGGTAATTAGCTTGATATAGATTTTCAAATTTAGAGGTAAGATTGATTCCTAAGTATTTAATGGAAGAGCTGCTCCACTTGAATTGGTATGCTATCTGTAAATCAGACACAATAGAATCGGGGAGAGACACGTTAAGAGCTTGAGATTTAGACATATTAACTCTGAGACCTGAAAGAGTCAAACGTATTAAGCAATGAGCAAATCTCCGGTAAAGAGGACCGTGGAGAAATGACAAACAGTAAAAGGTTGTCTGCGAATAAAGCACATTTATGGGTATCTTGACCACATTGTACCCCCCCGATATTCGGATTACTACGAATGGCAATGGCTAAAGATTCGATCATAATAGCGAATATCAAGGGGGATAGGGGGCAACCTTGACGTGTACCTCTTACAATCTGAATTGGGTCGGAAAAAATTCCTTGCATTCTGATTCTAGCCTTAGGATTGGAATAAAGGGCTTCTAAAATTCCTAACATATTCTGTCCAAATCCCCAGCGTTGAAGTACAGCGAATAGATATGTCCATGACACCGAATCGAATGCCTTCTGGAGGTCCAGTGACAGTAACATACCTTCCTGTTTATGACCTCCCTCCCAATTAGATTGTAGGATTGATACTAGGTCAACCGCTCTTCGCACCTGATCAGGACCTTGCCTACCGGGTATAAAAACGACCTGATCTTTGTGAATATAAGATCCTATAAAAGAAGCCAGTCTGTTCGCTAATATCTTGGTCAATATTTTGAGATCATTATTGATTAAGGAGATTGGTCTGTAGTTTTCAATTTGACTAGTATCTTTATCCGGTTTTGGGATCACAGAAATATAAGCCATATTTAGTTGATTATCTATCGGGGAACCTTTAGTCATAAAATTAAAAAGTCTAGTTAGGTAAGGAGTTAGGATATCTGAAAATGTTTTCTAATATGGTGTGGAGAAACCATCAGGTCCAGGAGCTGTTGCCCTCTTTAAAGCTTTTATGACATCTGAAACCTCTTTGTTTGAAATAGGAGCATCCAATTCTTCTCTATGAGTATCTGATAATTTCGGAATATGTAATTTATCTAAGAATTCCTCTAACTCAGTAGAGACAGAGAGATTTTCAGCCATATATAACTTAGAATAAAAATCCTGGAATGCCTTAATAATATGTTGTGAATTCAAAGTAAAAGAGCCATCTGCCTTTTTAATCTTTGGGAGAGCTTGTGAACGGAATCTAGGTGAAAGTTTACGTGCCAACATAGGACCCAACTTGTCTCTCATCTGGTAAAATTTCGCCCCAGACCATTTAATAGATTTTTCAGCTTTCGCCGTAAGAGCCAAGTTAAGAGCTACTTGTGCTGCATCCAATGTGGATATAGGAACACTAGAAGGACTTTTCTTATGTTTCTTGCACAACTCAGCGAATTCTTTCTCCAATCTCTCAATCTCAACCACCCTCTCTCTCTTCTTCCTGGCCGCTATTTGAATTAACTTGCCTCTAATAGTCACCTTATGAGCTGCCCATAAAGTTTCTGGAGAGACATCCTCTCCATCATTAAAGTGGAAATAATCCTTCAATGCTTCCTGAATTTCCGCCACTACTACGGGGTCCTTCAATAAAGACTGGTTGAGAGTCCAGTGTGAAGCCTGTGTACTGGGGAAATCCCTTCTAATAGCCAAAAGAATCATCGAATGGTCTGACCAAGCAGCTTCCACTATAGAGGAATAAAGAGCTAGTGAAATATGGTGCGTGGAGATCCAAATGTGATCAATACGGGAATAGGACTGGTGCGTATTAGAGTAGTGTGTAAACTCTCGTTTTTTTGGATGGAGTTCCCTCCATATATCCGTCAATCTGGATTGAAAGATTAATCTAGCAATCTGAACAGTTGTTTTATTGGGCCTAACAACTTGTGCTCTTAAGGGTTTGGATTTGTCCAGGCTAGAATCAAAAGCTGTGTTAGAATCCCCACCCATAACTATGATCCCCTCCATAGACGGTCCAAGAGACTGAAACAATTGTTTAAAAAACAGTTTTTGTCCTCTGTTAGGCGCGTAGTAAGATATGAAGGTATATAGCTTATTATCGATGGTTCCCTTGACCAATAGGAACCTTCCCTCCTGGTCTCTGAGTTCCAACTTAAGATTGAATTTGCAATTCTTAGAAAATAATATTGCCTCTCCCTTGGTCTTATCTTCAGCATTAGACAAGTAAAAAACTGGAAAGTGGGCATGAAGAAACAATGGGGTGTACCGCTGAGGGAAATGGGTCTCTTGTAAGAGCACTACATCAATATGACGGGATCGATAGGCCTGGAGGGCTTTCCTTCTTTTGACTGGGGAATTTAATCCCTGGGTGTTGTGAGACACAACACGGAGGGGTAAAGAGTTAGTGTTAGTGCCGGCCATGGAGCAAAAGGGGAGAGCCTGAGATAACCCACAGCCACCTACCTTTCTCCAGGAGGAACCAAGGGCATATAAGGAAAGATCATTCACTATGTTAGGGGACGATATACATAGAATCACTTCACAGGTAAATCTCAATGACATGTAGGCTGAAAAAGAAAAAAAAGTTAGAATGAAAGAAGAAGAAGAAAAAAAATATTCAAATAAAAATATCAGTTGTAAAACACAGTGTAACGAAAGGCCTAAATGAGGCCCAGAATGGGAGGAGGAGTAAGGCTCCCTCCCCTCATTCAGAACAAAATAAGTAGTATAGCCCATATATAGGGCTATATACCTACCTCCCAGCATGGTTTACAACCAAACTGAACGATAGGTGGAGGCACAATGCCACAGCACCAGCCAGTGACAGCACTCAAACAAACAATGTAATATTAAATGAACGGAACCAAACATTCCTGGATGTCCAATACAATAGCAACTAAGATCAGTTGAACTATTAGAATTTTTAAACAAGAAAAAAAAAGAAAAACAACCCCACTATCTATTAACAATTTAGCAACCGGACCATGTGTCAAAAAAGAGTTGCACAGGAAATCCAAAAGTCAGTGTAATGAAATGTGTTTCCTCCTAAGGAACCTACAGGGGGGGAAAAAAAGATGAAATGCAGTAGAGTCATGTAAATCCTCTTCATGGGGGGATGTTATCCTTTACTCTCTTAATTTTGGACATCTCCTAAAGTGGCGCAGTCGGGCTCGGAGGCGATTGGCGTTTAGATGACCCCTGCGCAGAGGGAGAGGTATCCATGTTTGAATCCAGCGTAATGAGTCTCAAGTCAAGTAACAGGCGTTCTCCTTCTGGGAAATTGTGAAAAACATGTTGCTTCCCATTATACGTAAATTTCAGGGCAAAAGGGAAGGCCCACCGGTATTTAATATCTTTTTTGGTCAGGGCTGCAAGGAGGGGTTTCAAAGATCTCCTCTTTTGGATGGTGTATGGAGATATGTCAGAAAAGATTTGAATAGAAGCACCTTGGAACTGTATCTGATCTTGTTGGCGGGATATTTTCATCACTTCTTCCTTGACAGAAAAAAAAAGGGATTTTTATAACAGCTTACCTGTAAAATCCTTTTCTTGGAGTACATCACGGGACACAGAGCGACTTAGTCATTACTAATGGGTTATATAGATTACCTTCAGGTGCTGGCACTGGCAACTTCCAAACCGGAAGTACCCTCCCCTATATAAGCCCCTCCCACCTGGGAGCACCTCAGTTTTGTAGCAAAGCAATAAGTGTCCCTAAAAGAGGGGTGGGAGTTCTGTGTCCCATGATGTACTCCAAGAAAAGGATTTTACAGGTAAGCTGTTATAAAAATCCCTTTTTCTTTTTCGTACATCACGGGACACAGAGCGACTTAGTCATTACTAATGGGACGTCCCAAAGCAATGCCAAATGAGGGGAGGGATACACTATACATAAGCTGGGCGCCATCAGGCATGAGGATCTTTTGCGGCCTGCAACACACTGCGCCCAAAGGCGACATCCTCCTGACTTCTAACGTCTACCTGGTAGAACCTAGTAAACGTGTGTACTGAAGACCATGTTGCGGCCTTACAGACTTGAGCCAGGGAGGCCTGGTGATGCACTGCCCATGAAGTTCCAACTGCTCTTGTGGAGTGCGCCCTAACTTTGAACGGAGACGGTCTCCTTCTCAAGCCATAGGCTTGTATTATGACCTGTCGAATCCACTTGGCTAAAGTAGATTTTGATGCTGCCTGACCCTTTCTGGGGCCTTCCGGCAGAACAAACAAAGTATCCGTTCTACGAATCTGAGCAGTGGCTTTTAGATAAGCTTTAACTGCTCTTACTACATCCAAAGAATGCAATAACTTTTCCTCTACCGAGGTAGGTTTGGGAAAAAAAGAAGGAAGAACCACATCTTGGTTCAAATGAAACCTCGATACCACCTTAGGAAGAAAGGCTGGATGAGGACATAATACTACTCTGTCCTTATGGACAACCAGATATGGCTCCTTAGAGGACAAGGCGGCTAATTCCGATACTCTTTTAGCCGAACAAATGGCTACTAAGAAAATCAATTTCCTGGTGAGAAGAACCAAGGAAATGTGTTGCAATGGTTCAAACGGTTGCTTCTGTAGAACCGACAGAACCAGGTTTAAGTCCCATGGACATATGGGAATACTAACCGGAGGGCTAATACGCATCACTCCTTGTATGAAAGCTTTGACTAATGAATGCAAAGCCAAGGGCCTTTGAAAAAATATTGACAAGGCGGAAATCTGACCCTTGATAGTATTCAAGGCAAGCTTCCTATCTACAGCCCACTGTAGGAAGTCCAGAATCCTACCTATTACGTACTTACGCGGATGCCATTTCCTGGCTTCACACCACGCGATGTACGCCTTCCAGATCCTATAATAGATCTGCCTGGATACCGGCTTCCTGGCATTGATCATGGTAGATACCACAGGATTAGAGAGCCCTCTCTTTTTTAGAATGAGGGCTTCAATAGCCAGGCCGTCAAACCCAGGGCTGGTAAGGAAGGGTGGTATATCGGTCCCTGCGAAAGCAGGTCCGGACGATGTGGGAGGGTCCAAGGACTCCCCACTGACATTTTTACGATCTCCGCGTACCATGCTCTTCGGGGCCACGCTGGAGCCACCAGAATCACTGGTTTCTTTTCTACCCTGATTCTGCGGATTAATCGCGGTAACAATTGTGGCGGTGGGAATGCATATATCAGTTTGAACTGATCCCAAGGGAACACTAGGGCATCCGAGCCGCAAGCTAGGGGATCCCTTGTGCGAGACACAAATCTGTCCACCTTTGCGTTGAATCTGGATGCTAGCAGATCTACATCCGGTGTTCCCCACCGCTGGCATATTACCTGGAAAACCTTGGGGTGAAGAGACCATTCCCCCGGGCATAATTGCTGGCGACTTAGAAAGTCCGCTCTCCAATTTTCCACTCCTGGGATGAAAACCGCGGATATGGCTGGGACATATCTTTCTGCCCATTCCAGGATGCAATTTGCTTCCCTTTGGGCTGCACGACTCCTGGTGCCACCCTGGTGATTGATATATGCCACTGCTGTGGCATTGTCTGATTGAATTCTGACAGGGGACCCTTGGAGTTTGGATGTCCATGCTACTAGGGCATACCGGGCTGCTCGTATCTCTAAGAGATTGATGGGCAGGGCCTTCTCTGCTTCTGACCACTTGCCCTGGAGAGACCATTGCTCCAGTACTGCCCCCCAGCCTATGAGGCTGGCATCTGTAGTGACCACCTTCCAAGAAACTGGACTGAAGGGTTTCCCTTTTTCCAGATTCTGGGGCACCAACCACCAATGGAGGCTCTTGTGAACGGAAGGGGACAGGGACATTGGTAAGTCTAAAGCCTGAACTTTTTTGTTCCAGGCTGACAGTATGGCCCTCTGCAAGTTCCTTGAATGGAATTGACCGTAGTGTACTGCTTCGAATGAAGCCACCATTTTTCCCAGCAGCCTCATGCACAGGCGTATGGATGGTTTTCTTTTTGTACCCACTAAGTGGGTCAAATCTCTCAAAGACGACACCTTCTCTGGAGGTAAGAAAATCTTTCTCTGATTTGAATCCAGCCTTAGCCCCAAGTATTCCAGACTTTTGACTGGTCTTAGAGCTGACTTGTCTCGGTTGATAATCCAACCGTGATATTCCAGATACTTGATTGTCTCGTGAATAGCTACTTCCAGTTTTTCCACTGAGTGGTCTATTAGTAGCAGGTCGTCTAAATATGCCATTATCGTTACACCCCGTGTTCTCAGATTGGCCAATAGTGGGGCCAGAATTTTTGTGAACACTCGTGGTGCTGTGGCCAGACCGAAAGGTAAGGCTCTGAACTGAAAATGGCGTCCTTCTACTACAAAGCGTAGAAATTTCTGGTGGGCCGGAAAGATGGGAATATGCAAATAAGCATCCTTTATGTTGATCGAGGCTAACCATTCCTGCCCTTGTAGGGCGGTGGCCACCGATCGGATCGACTCCATCCGAAAAGTCCTGATATGTAGGAATTTGTTTAGCCCTTTTAGATTTAATATGGGCCTCACGTCCCCATTTGGTTTGGGGACTGTGAAAAGGTTCGAGTAAAACTCGAACCCGCTTTCTTCCAAGGGAACCTTCATGATTACACCTTGGAGCAATAGTTGTTCTAGTGCCAGAAGGAGGGATCCTCTCTTTTGGGGATCGCTTGGCACGTTTGACCTCAAATAATGGGCAGGAGGAGTGTCTTTTAACTCCAGCTTGTATCCCAGACTTACTGCGGAGATCACCCATTTGTCTCTGATGGTGTCCCACCAGGTCTCTGTGAACAACTGAAGTCTTCCCCCCACCCGATTGAGTGGGGGCAACCCTTCATGACTTGGGGGGAGGTTTCATACCTCTCTTGACCCAGGGTTTCTTGTTACCCTGTGATTGTCCCTGATATCTGCCCCCTGGATTTGACCGCGGAGGCCGTCGGAACTGTTTCACAGCCGATGTGCCAGGGACTGGAGAAGTAGGCCTCTTAAAAGAAGGACTTCTACCCTTATTCTTAACCGGCAAGAGTGTACTTTTACCAGGAAAAATTTTCTGGATATACTTGTCCAGATCTTCTCCAAATAAGCGTTCTCCATGAAATGGGAAGCTAATCAGCAATTTCTTACAGGGAGCTTCAGCAGACCAGTTTTTGAGCCATAGAAGCCTACGCATATGTACTACAGACAGCGTAAAGCGGGAGGCCTGTTGGATTGTATCCTTTATGGCATCTACCGCAAAACACAAGGCTCTAGGTAGGTCAGCTAAGGCAAGAGCCTGCTGATCTGGTAAGTCTCTTAAGACTTGTTTCAACTGATCCTTCACTGCTTGGCAGACCCCAATCGCTGCTACTGCAGGTTGTGTCACCATGCTTGCTGTAGAGAAAGCAGATTTTAGTAAAGACTCCAATTTTTTATCTATTGGGTCTTCGAACATTGGAACATTATCTACTGGACATGTCAGTGATTTATTCACACAAGAGATGGCTGCGTCCACTGTAGGGACTCTCCATTTTTTTATGAACTTATCCTCCATGGGATAGATCACCGGAAATCTCTTGGGGGGAGTAAATATTTTATCAGGATGCTCCCACTCCTGGTAAATAAGCCCTTCCAATAAAGGGTGGATTGGGAAGGAACAGACAGTCTGGGGAGCTTTCAGCGACCCCAGCGAGGAAACAGCAGTGGTTGATGGCTCCGCAAGAGGCATTTTAAATGCTGATCGGACCATGTTAGTCAGAGACTGAACCCATAATCTTTCAGCCTGAGATGCTGAGAAAGGTTCTTCCCCTGTTGATTCCTCAATAACCGAATCAACCTCATCCTGATCCCCTTCAGGTAGGTCGATCTCTGTGTGGGGCTGTTCCTCCACTAACAGGCACTCTGAAGGAGGAGACGGAGATCGGACGCACTTTCCCTGTGACAGGGAAGCAGCGATCAATGCTGTTAATCTCTCTTCCAATCCTCCCAGAGTTGAGGAAAAAACCTCCTCTGTTATATATACAGGAGCAGGTGGACTGGGGACAGCCGCAGCACCAGGTACTCCTGCGGGGTTCCTACGGCTACTGACGTCTGAAATTTCAGGGGAGATTGGTGCAATACAAGCATGCCCAAAATCCTCAGAGCCCGATGGAGACCCCTTTGGCTTCCTGGAAGACTTATTTCCAGAGCGTCTGGACGACATATCCTTTAAGCACAAAGCTGAGGTATTCCCGTCGTCATACACCAATCTTTCTGGTAATAGTCTAACACAGTTGCTGCTATATACCAGCTGGTGTCCACTAAAGTGTCTTTCTATGGGGATGCCTGCATCAACCGCCTCTGTGTGCCACCGTTTGTTGCTAGCTCTGCTTGCATCCAGCTGACACTTGTACTGTGTCTTTTATCCATGCTGGGACGCCTGCACATGCGCAGAAGCGCCGCGGCGCGCATCGAGCGTCATCAACCCGCCCCGCCCCTTTCCTTTCATAGGAGGCGCGTGCACGCGCCCGCACGCGCGCCTGTGCGCCTTCGGCGCCTTTTTTGAAAACAAGCAGGGACTAGGAGCCAGGGCCCTTTTTGCCGGAGGGCCTGTGCGGTGGATGAGCGCAGCAACAGGGCAGAGGCAGTGGATTCCCACAGAGAAACTTACCAACTGCCTAGATCTTTTGACTTAAAAAAACCAAAGATCCACATGACAAGAAAAATGGACCAAAGCGGCCTCTAGTGGTTTAACACAGGTACCGCGGTCTCCTTTTTTTTTTTTTCTTGACTACTATTAAAATTTTACATTTTCCAGTAGTTACAGGCATACACAGATATTAGCGGGAATACCGTTAGGTAACAGACAGAAAGACAAATTAGGCTTGGGGGTCCCCCAATAGAACCAAGTTCCTGGGGGCCCCCACTTACCTGTTCCCCGCCGCAGGACTCTGTTTGGTCCACAGAAGCCCAAACTTCACCTATCACGGCAGGCATTGTAATTAAACCTTCAGGGACCGGGTTCCCAAGGATTCCACTCCCCTGGACCTGTATAGCACCCTGCACAGACAACATCTTGGTCGTGGGTATGACCAGAGCTCTGGATCCCAGGGTCCAGCCCTCCTAAGAGAGGCATTACAGGCAAAACCTTGCTCTTCTGTTGCAAGGCCCGGGTACCGACCGTTTAGCTATGAAGCTTTTTTGGTCGGATCCGGAACAGCTTACTGAGGCCCATAAAAGAACCTGTACGCAAGCCCAGTGAAAACACATGTTACTCTTTGGCCAACACCTTAGACACTGGCAAAAAACTGAGGTGCTCCCGGATGGGAGGGGCTTATATAGGGGAGGGTACTTCCGGTTTGGAAGTTGCCAGTGCCAGCACCTGAAGGTAATCTATATAACCCATTAGTAATGACTAAGTCGCTCTGTGTCCCGTGATGTACGAAAAAGAAAGTGGGGTTTTACTATAATGTCCCGTGGAAATCCGTCCTTCCTGGGGGGTCCTAAGGATCTATGCGCTCTATCCAGTTCCAGTTTATTAGCTGGAATCGAAGGGAGCTAATTTTTAATAAAATCTTTCACAGTTGTATGAACATCAGTAATGGATTCAGGCAGTCCTCTGATGCAAAAGTTTTCCCTTTTTGAACGATTCTCGAGGTCATCTATTCTTGCTTGAGCGGTATCAAGCTGATCCTGCAGGAACTGCAAATGATCAGAATTCTGGTTTGTCTTAGTTATAGTAAAATCTAGCTTATGCTCAATGTGTTCTATTCTGCTTCCCAGGTTCTGAAAGTCTGCTTTAATTTCTCCTGTGATCCTGTAAGCATTTAAAGCTAACCTTTTGTCCAGCATATCAGAAATCCTGGTAAAAAGTTCAGTCATATTAAAAGACATATCAGGAGCCTGTTGAGGATGTGTATTGGGAGAGCCTATGTGAGGTAAATTCACCTCATGAGGTGGAGGACCCTCAGTTCCCACATAGTTTTCCTTTAGGTTTAATTTAAGTTCAGAAGGTTGTAAGGTAGCAGAGGAGTCTAAGCTCAATGACTGTGCGTTATATGGGAGAGTAGCAGGCTGAATAACTTGCCTGCTAGTTGAGGAGACATCATTAGCAGTCTGTATCTTATTCTGAGGAAGCCATCTTTGAATTATCCCGTTTTTCAGAGCGCTTGTATTTCTGTTTCAGCGCTTTTTTATATGCCTTACCTGGCATAGGTAGGTGCCTGGCACTATCCGCTGACTATCCCTGTGGTTTTAACTGAAGTATAGCTTCTTTTTCCGCCGCTATTAGCGCTGTTTAGCTGGCGCTGAGCGGAGCTCCGGTCCTAAGCCTCCATCACTGGAGCCCCCGCGCATGCGCCTCTTGAATATAAATTTTATTCTAAAAAAACAAGCTCCTTAAGATAGCCTTTCACGGGAATCTTATGGTAATACCGTGTACTATGTTTCTCTCCCCTTTGTCCATAGAAGGTAGAGTCTAGCTATACTATATTCGTATTTGCTTACAATGGCTCTGTATTAGAGCTTTTGTGATAATCCAGTCATTACTCAGTATTAGGTTTAGTTAATTTATGTTCTTAGTTCTCTGTTCACCGCTTCATTGAATTGCTAGTTTTTAATGTTAGGGCATTTTTCCCTATTTTTGCTAGGAAGTAAAATGGTTCCGCTGCCAGAGAGTCAGATCGATGTGTGGTTCCATGTTTATATATATTGCGATAAGTCAGTGCGTCACCCGTTCCCCAGTGACAACATCTATGTGAGACGAAACGTACGTCGGGAGGTTGACGCACTGATGTCATCGCAAGTGGATGGGCGCCCGCATGCCGGCCGGCTCTTTTACATTATGGACGCTCTTTTTATATTACGGACGCTGTTTTTTATTTCTTAATATTGTAAGTGCACATCCTTACTTTTAATAAATACTTGTGCAATACTGTATTACACTGTGTGAGTATTCTTGCAATTTGGGTACATGTCTGGTGATTCCCCCCGAGTGTTTGAAGTGCATCCAGTCTTATTTCTTCTCACCTGGTCGATGGAGTGTGGCTGACACCTACAGTTATCATCATACAGGCTGGTTTTTAGCCTGCCTCTGGTAAGCAGGAATTATATGTGGTGGTGGATCACGAGTGTTTGCGGTGATTAATTGAGATTCATCTCCTTCTTGTTTGCACCCCCAAGTGTGTGACCCATTTCATCTTTGGACTCCCTATATGGACTTTCATATCTCTCTAGAGATTATTTAATTATAAGTTTTTAGTATCTTTGATATTCACATGGTTTATGGATCGCGGAACTGCCATCCTCCAATTTTTTCACTGACGTGTTTTCACTATATCTAGTCACGAATGTTATTCTTAGCGCAGCTTCCTCTTCTTATTATAATCCTGTAGATAGCTCTGCCCTCTAAAGGTCTTGCCCTGCTGTGCCATAATTTCAATCACTTTCAGCGATTGAATGTTTGATGAAAAGCAAAGGGATGGGTTGGAAAGTTCCAGTCCTACAAAATAATGGAACAATTGATAAATTCTGGAAGAACCTTCACTTTATGGCCAACATAATGTTGGGCTCATCCACTGTCCTCTGTTTTGCTGTCCATAGAAGGAAGAAATGATCACCTACAGAGTATCAGTCAAACAGTTTAATTATTTTGAACAAATGTGGTTGGACTTACCTTAAACCGTCAGTCCAGCCAAAACTGATCTTACCGTTAGAATCACCATCTGGATTTTCATGCATCGTTGGGGTTCCAGAGGTAACATCTTTCCACTCTGGCTCTGTTTTTGTGTAATTCAGTTTTAGGTGTTCCTAAACAATTTAAAATGTTTTGTTCTCCTACTGTATTCTTTATATCTCTAGCACTACCCCCATAGGAGACCCTGTAATTTAACTGGTTCTTTCCCAAGATGTTTGTGAATGTTTGGTAAATTTATATTACTCTTTCGTCCATGGACCGACACAGCTTCTCTATTGACAAAGTGGGTATTATCCGTTAATTAGGAGTGACTAGGCAGAAAAACTTGTAAAAAGTGTTGCATCACACCTTCTACAGTACCGCCCAGGGGGCGGACCCTCTGGTATAACCTCTCAGTCTGCATCTCGCAGATCAGTTTTTTTCTGTCTAGCAAGGAGTAGGACATGGCTCCCTTCGGGCCCATTGGTCCGGGGGAAAAAAATATATTTTTTTGCTACATTTGTTGTTTCCTGCGATCTTCGATCAACTGCCGACTGGGTGACAGGCTGGATCCTCGATCCTTGTAGTCTCCCCAGTTTCGGCCATCGAGCGTGTGCCGACCCTAGCTACGTGCTGGGTTTTCCATGACATGCCCATTGCTCCACGGGTGGCCGGTGAGCCTACGCTCCAGGGCCTGCAACGGACCGCTCAGCTTCGGCTGACCTTATGGCCGAGTCGCAGCAGCCTGGCCGGTGAGCTTACACTCCAAGGCTTGCATCAGACCGCTCAGCTTTGGCTGACCTTCCGGCCGAGTCGCAGCAGCCTGTACGGTGAGCGCCACGCTCCAGGGCATACATATGATCGTCCCTTTTGGGTCCAATCACAGCATGCCTGGCCAACAGTCACCTTCCGTGCGCGGACAATGATCTGTTTGGAATGTCTTCCAGCATAATACATGCAGGATAGGTAAGTAAAACTCCCCTGCCTCGGCTGGGTGATTTAGCTGGACATTCCTGGAGAGATCAAGTAAGTGGTTGTGGCCCCTTTCTTCCCTCTCTCCCTGCCTTTCCCTCCTCCCTGGGCTTCTAGCTAAAGGTGGCTTCCACTGGAGCGAGGCTGGCTGTAACTAACATTTAAAAGAAATGTCATTTCTGCTTACCTGTATGTGCTTCCTCCTCCATGCTGTCGGCGGCCATTTTGGGGTGGTCCATGCCGAGTTCGGCCTCTTGTGACTGCCCGGCGGCCATCTTCCTGTGGTTCGGCCACACCCACTGGCCCCTATCAGCTGATCGGCGGCCATGTTTGTCCACCCTGTATGTATAGTGCCATTCGGCGGCCATCTTTTTGTGGGCTACAGCTGCTTGACCTCTATCTTCGGCTCAGCGGCCATTTTCTTAGAGCCCACATTATCTTCCATACAGACGTTTTTGGCAACCATTTTGCGAGAGCCTCCAGCCTCTAGGGTGCATTACACTGGCGTGAAAATTCACACAGGAAGTGCTGATAAAAGAAGCAGACTGACACAGCAGCAGTGGGACAGCATCACAGGCGCAGCACACGGCAGCATAGCAGTACCGGTCCAGGGTGGTGAGTCCTCTGGGTAACCCAGCATCTCTGCAGCGCAGGAGGGTGGCCTATTGATATCTTGCCTGGAGCCCTGTGGGTGTCAGCGTGTGGTCAGCATGGCATCTGAGCCAGATGTCTTCTCCCCTGAAACACCAGATTTAGCAGCTGGTGCCCCTGAGGTGTCTATGAACGCTATGTCGGCAATCCTAGAGGCGTTTGCTGCCAGGGTGGAAGCAGCACACGGGAATACAGGGGGTAGTAAACGCCCCCGTCCCCTGCAATCTTCTGGGGATATTTCTGATGCAGAGCCAGGTCCAGCTAAGGCTCAGGCCCCAGATTCTGATGCATCAGAGACTGCAGACCGTGACCGATCGGACAGTGAGGAGGACTCCAAGTCCAGGTCAGTACGCGAGATGGCTTTGGTATCTGACCTTATTACTGCAGTGCGGGATACGCTAAAGTTGGAAAATACTGCAGAAGCAGCAGAAACTCCAGTCCCCTTTGGGTTTCGTAAACCTGCCCGCACTGCTAAGGTGTTCCCTTGTGTGTCTTATTTTGACAAACTCTTATACAAGGAATGGGAGAACCCACTGAGGGTCTTTACAGCCCCAAAGAGGTTTGCGGTACGGTACCCCTTTGAGGAGAGTTTTCTGAAGATATGGACCAATCCCCCTATAGTGGACCCTTCGGTGTCCAGACTTAATAGAGCCACCACTATTCCAGTAGAAGGGGCTCCTGTTTTCAAGGTTCAAGGACCCTGTGGATAAGAAGGCTGAAGCACTCGCTCGCTACCTATACTCAGTGGTAGGCTCGGCAGTACGCCCGGCATTGGCGGGGGCCCTAGTGTCTCAGACACTTACTGAATGGGCAAAATTGCTACTCCAGGGGTTAAAAGAGCGAGATGCTCCTCCTAATGAGATAACTTTGGCCGACCAGTTGGTCCAGGGCCTTAAGTTTGTCTGCGAGTCAGACATGGATACTATTCCCCTGCTGTCAAAAGCTTTGGTTTATGCAGTAGCAATACGCCGCCTGATCTGGCTAAAGGGCTGGTCTGCGGACTAGACTTCCAAGAAAGCCCTGTTGGATCTGCCTTTTAAGGGCGACAGACTTTTTGGGGCTTCTCTGGATGACATCATCAAGGATGCCACAGGAGGTAAAAGCACTTTGCTTCCCCAAACTAACAAGGGTAAGGGGCCACGCCAAGGGCAAGGGCCCTTCTTTACTGCACGCAAGCGTTTTTTTCGCCCCCTTAGGGCGACAGGGAAAAGACCCCAGGCCGATAAAGCGCCTGCCCAAGGACAAAAGCGTCCTTGGTCCCGCAGACCCAACAAGCCTGCAGACAAATCTGCGTCCGCATGAAGGTCCGCCCCCACCCAGCTCTCGGGTGGGGGGACGTCTTCACAAATTCGCGACTCAGTGGACAGCGCTAGTCTCCGACAGGTGGGTTTGCGAAGTAATCTCCTCAGGCTACAAGATAGAGTTTCTCTCTTGTCCACCGGACAGATTCATCACCTCCAATCTACAGCTACTACTGACCCATCGGGAGGCCCTGTATGGGGCGGTCCAGGGTCTACTGGAACGCGGGGTAGTTATTTCAGTTTCAGAACAGGAACGGGGTCAGGGTTTTTACTCAAATCTGTTCATTGTGCCGAAGAAGGAGGGGGTGCGTCCAATCTTGGATCTCAGAGCCCTCAATTGCTTTGTGAAAGTACAAAGATTTCGGATGGAGTCGGTTCGATCTGTAGTCACGGCTCTCCATCCGGGGGACTTTCTGGCCTCCTTGGACATCAAGGACGCATACCTGCATGTCCCCATATACTCCAGACACCAGAGGTTTCTGCGATTTGCTATCAGGAAGAACCACTACCAGTTTGTGGCCCTCCCGTTTGGCCTTGCCTCAGCACCCAGGACGTTCACCAAGGTGCTCACTCCGATTCTGGCACTTCTAAGACAGCGGGGTATCGCTATCACAGGCTACTTGGACGACCTTCTGCTGAAGGCCCCTTCAAGCTCAGAATTAGAGGTAAGCATGTCCATTACCTGTCAGACTCTTCGAGACTGTGGTTGGATACTAAACACGCAAAAGTCAGTATTGGTGCCCACTCAACGCCTAGTGTACCTGGGGTTGATTCTGGATTCCTCAGAGGCAAAGGTATTCCTCCCTGTGGAGAAGTTGCAGACCCTCCCGGGCTGCAGTACGGCAGCTGACTTCCAGGAATTGGTCGTCACTCCTTTATTGCATGCGAGTGTTGGGCCTCATGGTAGCCTCCTTCGAGGCGGTCCCATATGCTCAATACCACACTCGAGTGTTACAGAAGGAAGTTCTGTCCAGATGGAACAGATGCCCTTCATCTCTGGATTATCAAATCCGAGTGAGCCACCTAGTCAAGAGATCCCTGGTATGGTGGCTGACAGCACCGGCTCTAATGGCCGGGAAGTCATTTCTTCCGGTTTACTGGATAGTGATCACGACGGACGCCAGCCTTACAGGTTGGGGGGGAGTCTGGGGTGTTCAGTCGGCGCAAGGTCGCTGGACCCCAGAGGAAGCCCTCCTGCCGATCAATGTCCTGGAAATCCGGGCGATCAGGCTGTGCCTCTTCAAATGGTCTCAGAGGCGGCAAGGGCGTCCAGTCAGGATCCAGTCAGACAACGCCACAGCGGTGGCATATGTCAATCATCAAGGAGGAACAAGAAGCTCAGCTGCAGCATCGGAGGTTGCTCGCATCCTGAAGTGGGCAGAGAAGAGCGTACTGGCACTGTCGGCCGTGTACATTCCGGGTGTGGAGAACTGTCAGGCGGACTACATGAGCCGCCAGATGCTGGACCAGGGAGAATGGTCCTTACACCCGGAGGTGTTTCAACTCCTCTGCCAAAGATGGGGCACACCAGACGTAGATCTTCTGGCTTCCCGACTCAATCGGCAGGTATTGAGGTTTGTGGCCCGGTCAAGAGACCCATGGGCAGACGCAACGGACGCGTTGGTGGCATCGTGGGGTCAGTATCGGCTAATCTATGCCTTCCCTCCCTTAAGGCTTCTTCCTCTTCTGCTCCGCAGAGTGGAGGCAGAGGGAATTCCAATGATTCTAATCGCTCCAGATTGGCCTCAGCGTCCTTGGTACGCTGATCTAGTAAGTCTGGTAGCAGATGTCCCCTGGCGCCTACCACTATGGAAGGACCTGCTATCGCATGGTCCCATACTCCATCCTGCTTTACAGTCATTGGCTTTAACGGCATGGCTGTTGAGAACCAGGTACTGAGAGACCGGGGCTTGTCAGACTCAGTAATCTCTACGATGAGAAGTGCTCGAAAACCGTCCTCTAGGAAGGTTTATCACCGCACTTGGAAGGCCTACATCTCCATGTGTGAGGAAATGAAATGGCATCTGCGTACCTATTTGGTTTCCAGAATCCTGCTGTTTTTACAGCATGGGGTAGACCAAAGGCTTGCCCTAAGTACGATTAAGGGACAGATATCTGCCCTGGCTGTCTTTTTTCAGCGACCCCTGGCGGCTCACTCTCGCGCGAGTACTTTTGTGCAGGGGGGTCGACATGTGGCCCCCTCCGGTCCGCCCCCCGCTACCTCCGTGGGACTTGAACCTGGTCCTCTCGGTGCTTCAGAAGGCACCGTTTGAGAATATTAGAGATATTCCCATGTTGACACTTTCTCAGAAAGTGGTCTTTTTGGTGGCTGTTACGTCCGTTAGACGAGTCTCTGAGCTGGCAGCCTTGTCCTGCAAGGCTCCCTATTTGGTTTTCCACAAGGATAAGGTGGTGCTGCGGCCACAGCCTTCCTTTCTTCCGAAGGTCGTTTCGGCTTTTCATCTCAACGAAGACATTGTACTTCCATCCTTGTGTCCTCATCCGTCGAATCCTAAGGAGTCGGCGTTGCATTCCTTGGACGTTGTCCGAGCTTTGAGAGTATACTTATCTGCTACTTCCCTGTTCCGGAAGTCAGACTCACTGTTTGTTTCGGTGGCTGGTCCCAAGAAGGGCCAAGCAGTCTCGTCAGCCACCATCTCTAGGTGGATCCAAAAGATAGTAATCCAGGCTTACGCCTTAAAGGGTCAAGCGCCCCCCTTTCCTGTCACGGCGCATTCGACCAGGGCAATAGGTGCCTCTTGGGCTTTCCGACATCAAGCGTCTGTTTCCCAATTATGTAAAGCGGCGACTTGGTCGTCCGCTCACACTTTCACAAAATTCTACAAAGTTGATGTAGGTGCATCTTCAGATGCCTCTTTCGGCCGCAAGGTTTTGCAAGCGGCTGTTTAGAGTTGCAGCTCCTCCGTTGGAGGAGTGCTCTTTTGTGTTTTGGGGTGAAGTTTATTTTTATGCTGTTACCAACCATCGTTTTTTCTCTGACACTGCTTTGGGACGTCCCACTTTGTCAATAGAGAAGCTGTGTCGGTCCATGGACGAAAGAGTAAATAGGTTTTTTTACTCACCGTAAAATCCTTTTCTCTGAGTCCATGGACCGACACAGCACCCACCCCTCCTTTTAAGTTTGTACTGCTTTTTGACGAACTGATCTGCGAGATGCAGACTGAGAGGTTATACCAGAGGGTCCGCCCCCTGGGCGGTACTGTAGAAGGTGTGATGCAACACTTTTTACAAGTTTTTCTGCCTAGTCACTCCTAATTAACGGATAATACCCACTTTGTCAATAGAGAAGCTGTGTCAGTCCATGGACTCAGAGAAAAGGATTTTACGGTGAGTAAAAAATCCTATTTTTCCACATTCACTGCTGTATAAATGACTCTCTTGGACTCAACAATACAGTATATTCTATATATTTATTTTAATCTATTACTTATCTCAGTCTAATATGTGTTCTATGTGGGATTAAACATAATATTTATGATGTGATCAACTGTATTCCAGTTGACGGCAGTAACACTTTAGGTACTGAAAAAAAGCAGAATTTGGAGAGAAAAAAAATTATGCAAAGTGTATATTGCTTTATAGTTCATCAAGGGACACAATAATTCAGTTGGGTTATATGGTCATTTACAGGAAGTTGAAACACTGGCAAACAAACAAAAACTTAAACCAGTCCCTGTATCACCCCACCTCCAACTGCCATGCTTCCGTTTTCTTTCTCGTACATCACGGGACACAGAGCGACATAGTCATTACTAATGGGTTATATAGATACCTTCAGGTGCTGGCACTGGCAACTTCCCAAACCAGAAGTACCCTCCCCTATATAAGCCCCTCCCATCCGGGATTACCTCAGTTTTTTGCCAGTGTCTAAGGTGTTTGCCAAGAAGTAACATGTGTTTTTCACTGTACTTGCGTACAGGTTCTTTTGGGCCTCAGTAAGCTATTCCGGATCCGACCAAAAAAGCTTCATAGCTAAACGGTCGGTACCCGGGCCTTGCAAGAGAAGAGCAAGGTTTTGCCTGTAATGCCTCTCTTAGGAGGGCTTGACCCTGGGATCCAGAGCTCTGGTCATACCCACGACCAAGATGTTTTCTGTGCAGGGTGCTATACAGGTCCAGGGGAGTGGAATCCTTGGGAACCCGGTCCCTGAAGGTTTGATTACAATGCCTGCCGTGATAGGTGAAGTTTGGGCTTCTGTGGACCAAACAGAGTCCTGCGGCGAGGAAAAGGTAAGTGGGGGCCCCCAGGAACTTGGTTCTATTGGGGGACCCCCAAGCCTATTTTGTCTTTCTGCCTGTTACCTAAGGTATTCCCGCTAAATATTCTGTGTATGCCTGTTACTACTGAGAAAATGTAAAAAAAAATTATAGTAGGCAAGAAAAAAAAAAAAAAAAATGTAAGACCGCGGTACCTGTGTTAAACACTAGAGGCCGCTATGGTTCTTTTTCTTGTAATGTGGATTTTTTTCTTCCGAAGTCAAATCCAGGCAGTTGGTAAGTCCTCTGCGGGGAAGCTGTCTCCTCTGCCCTGTTGCTGCGCTCATCCATCCCCGGGCCCTGCGGCAGGGACCCTGGCTCCCATCTAGCTCCTGTTTTTTTTCAAAAAAGGCGCCGAAGGCGCACGTGCCCGAGCACGCGCCTCTCTATATAGAGGCAATCTGGAAAAGGGGCGGAGCGGGTGGATGACGCTCGGTGTGCGCCGCGGCGCTACTGCGCATGTGCGGGCGTCCAGCATGTTTTAAAAGCAATCAAGCTGGCTATTGAAGTGCACAAACAGAGCTAGCAACAGTAAAAAGGCACACAGAGGCGGTTGATGCAGGCATCCCCTAGAAAGGCACTTTAGTAGACACCAACTGATATATAGCAGCAATTGTGCTAGACTATTCTCAGTAAAAAGGGTGTATTACGGCTGGAATACCTCAGCTTTGGGCTTAGGAATATGCCGTCCAGAAGCTCCAGAACTAAATCTTCCAGGAAGCAAAAGGGGTCTCCATCGGGCTCTGAGGATCTTGGGCATGCTTCTGCTGCACCAGTCTCCCCTTCAGAGGTTAGTGACCGTAGAGACCCCGCAGGAGTGCCTGGTACTGTGGCTGTCCTCAGTTCACCTGCTCCTGTGTATGTAACAGAGGAGGTTTTTTCCTCAGCTCTGGGAGGATTAGAGGAGAGATTGTCAACATTAATCGCTGCCTCCCTGTCACAGGGAAAGCACGCCCGATCTCCGTCTCCTCCTTCAGAGTACCTGTTAGCGGAGCAACAGTCCCATACAGGGATCGACCTGCCTGAAGGGGATCAGGAGGAGGTTGATTCTGTTATAGAGGAATCAACTGTGGAGGAACCTTTCTCAGCATCTCAAGCTGAAAGATTATGGGTTCAGTCTTTGACTAACATGGTCTGATCAGCATTTAAAATGCACCTTGCGGAACTATCAACCACTACTGTCTCTTCGCTGGGGTCGCTAAAAGCTCCCCAGACTGTCTGTTCCTTTCCAGTTCACCCTTTATTGGAAGGGCTCATGTACCAGGATTGGGAACATCCTGATAAAATATTTACTCCTCCCAAGAGATTTCCGGTGGTCTATCCCATGGAGGATAAGTTCATCAAAAAATGGAGGGTCCCTACAGTGGACGCAGCCATCTCTTGTGTGAATAAATCACTGACATGTCCAGTGGATAATGTCCAAATGTTCAAGGACCCAATAGATAAAAAATTGGAGTCCTTATTAAAATCTGCTTTTTCTACAGCAGGCTTGGTGACACAACCAGCAGTGGCAGCTATTGGGGTCTGCCAAGCAGTGAAGGATCAGTTGAAACAGGTCTTAAGGGACTTGCCAGATCAGCAGGCCCTTGCCCTAGCTGATCTACCTAGAGCCTTGTGCTTTGCGGTTGATGCCATAAAGGATTCAATCCATCAGGCCTCCCACCTTACGCTGTCTGTAGTACATATGCGCAGGCTTCTATGGCTAAAAAACTGGTCTGCTGAAGCTCCCTGTAAAAAATTGCTGGTTAGCTTCCCATTTCATGGTGAACGCTTATTCGGGGAAGACCTGGACAAATATATCCAGAAAATTTCCAGCGGTAAAAGTACTCTCTTGCCGGTTAAAAACAGAGTTAGAGGTCCCTCTTTTAAGAGGCCTGCTTCTCCAGTCCCTGGGGCATCGGCTGTGAAACAGTTGCGACGGCCTCCTCGGTCAAATCCCGGGGGTAAAAATCAGGGACAATCGCAGGGTAATAAAAAAACCTGGGTCAGGAGAGGTACAAAACCTCCCCCAAAGTCAAATGCATGAAGGGTTGCCCCCACTCAATCGGGTGGGGGGAAGACTCCAGTTGTTCGCAGAGACCTGGCGGGACACGATCAGAGACAGATGGGTGCTCTCCGCAGTAAGTCTGGGATACAGATTGGAGTTAAAAGACTCTCCTCCTTCCCATTTTATGAGGTCAAACGTGCCAAGGGATCCCCGGAAGAGAGAGTCCCTCCTGTTGGCACTAGAACAACTATTGCTCCAAGGAGTAATTATGGAGGTTCCCCTGGAAGAATGGGGGTTCGGGTTTTACTCAAACCTCTTTACAGTCCCGAAGCCAAACGGGGATGTGAGGCCCATATTAAATCTAAAAGGGCTAAACAAATTCCTGCATATCAGGACTTTCCGGATGGAGTCGATCCGATCGGTGGCCACTGCTCTACAAGGGGAGGAATGGTTAGCCTCGATCGACATCAAAGATGCTTATTTGCACATTCCCATCTTTCCAGTCCACCAAAAATTTCTACGCTTTGCAGTAGAAGGGCGCCATTTTCAGTTCAGAGCCTTACCTTTCAGTCTGGCCACAGCACCACGAGTGTTCACAAAAATTCTGGCCCCATTATTGGCCAATCTAAGAACACAAGGTGTAACGATAATGGCATATCTAGACGACCTGTTGCTGATAGACCACTCAGTGAAAAAACTAGAAGTGGTCGTTCACAAGACAATCAAGTATCTGGAATCTCACGGTTGGATTATCAACCGAGACAAGTCAGCCCTAAAACCAGTCAAAAGTCTGGAATACTTGGGGCTAAGGCTGGATTCAGGCCAGAGAAAAATATTCTTGCCTCGAGAAAAGGTGTTGTCTTTGAGAGATTTGATCCACCTAGTGGGTACAAAAAGACAGCCGTCCATACGCCTGTGCATGAGGCTGCTGGGAAAAATGGTGGCATCATTCGAAGCAGTACCCTACGGTCAATTCCTTTCAAGGAATTTGCAAAGTGCCATACTGTCAGCCTGGAACAAAAAAGTTCAGGCCCTAGACTTACCAATGTCCTTGTCCCCTTCCGTTCGCAAGAGCCTCCGTTGGTGGTTGGTTCTCCAGAATCTGGAAAAAGGGAAATCCTTCAGTCCGATTTCTTGGAAGGTGGTCACTACAGATGCCAGCCTTATAGGCTGGGGAGCAGTACTGGAGCAATGGTCTCTCCAGGGCAGATGGTCGGATGTAGAAAAGGCCCTGCCCATCAATCTCTTAGAGATACGAGCAGCCCGGTATAGCCTAGTAGCATGGACATCCAAACTCCAAGGGTCCCCTGTCAGAATTCAATCAGACAATGCCACGGCAGTGGCATATATCAATCATCAGGGTGGCACCAGGAGTCGTGCAGCCCAGAGGGAAGTAAATTGCATCCTGAAATGGGCAGAAAGATATGTCCCAGCCATATCCGCGGTATTCATTCCAGGAGTAGAGAATTGGAAGGCGGACTTTCTAAGTCGCCAACAATTATGCCCAGGGGAATGGTCCCTTCACCCCGAGGTTTTTCGGACAATATGTCAGCGGTGGGGAACACCGGATGTAGATCTGCTAGCATCCAGATTCAACGCAAAGGTGGACAGGTTTGTCTCTTGGACAAGGGATCCCCTAGCTTGCGGCTCGGATGCCCTAGTGTTCCCTTGGGATCAGTTCAAGCTGATATATGCATTCCCACCGCCACAATTGTTACCTCGATTACTCCGCAGAATCAGGGTAGAAAAGAAACCAGTGATTCTGGTGGCTCCAGCGTGGCCCCGAAGAGCATGGTATGCGGAGATTGTAAAAATGTCAGTGGGGAGTCCTTGGACTCTCCCACATCGTCCGGACCTGCTTTCGCAAGGACGATATACCACCCTTCCTTACCAGACCTAGGTTTGACGGCCTGGCTATTGAAGCCCACATTCTAAAAAAGAGAGGGCTCTCTAATCCTGTGGTATCTACCATGATCAATGCTAGGAAGCCGGTATCCAGGCAGATCTACTATAGAATCTGGAAGGCGTACATCGCGTGGTGTGAGGCCAAGAAATGGCATCCACGTAAGTACGTAATAGGTAGGATTCTGGACTTCCTACAGTGGGCTGTAGATAGGAAGCTTGCCTTGAGTACTATCAAGGGTCAGATTTCGGCCTTGTCAATATTTTTTCAGAGGCCCTTGGCTTCGCATTCACTAGTCAAAGCCTTTATACAAGGAGTGATGCGTATTAGCCCTCCGGTTAATATTCCCATATGTCCATGGGACTTAAACCTGGTTCTGTCGGTTCTACAGAAACAACCATTTGAACCATTACAGCATATTTCCTTGGTTCTTCTCACCAGGAAATAGATTTTTCTAGTAGCCATTTGTTCGGCTAAAAGAGTGTCAGAATTAGCAGCTATGTCCTGTAAGGAGCCATATCTGGTTATCCATAAGGACAGAGTAGTGTTACGTCCTCATCCAGCCTTTCTTCCTAAGGTGGTATCGAGGTTTCATTTGAACCAAGATGTGGTTCTTCCTTCGTTTTTTCCCAAACCTAGTTCAGTAGAGGAAAAGTTATTACATTCTTTGGATGTAGTAAGAGCAGTTAAAGCTTATCTAAAAGCCACTGCTCAGATTCGCAGAACGGATACTTTGTTTATTCTGCCGGAAGGCCCCAGAAAGGGTCAGGCAGCGTCAAAATCTACTTTAGCCAAGTGGATTCGACAGGTCATAATGCAAGCCTATGGCTTGAGAAGGAGACCGCCTCCGTTCAAAGTTAGAGCGCACTCCACGAGAGCAGTTGGAACTTCATGGGCAGTGCATCACCAGGCCTCCCTGGCTCAAATCTGTAAGGCCGCAACATGGTCTTCAGTACACACGTTTACTAGGTTATACCAGGTGGACGTTAGAAGTCAGGAGGATGTCGCCTTTGGGCGCAGTGTGTTGCAGGCCGCAAAAGATCCTCATGTCTGATAGCGCTCAGCTTATGTATGGTGTATCCCCCCCCTCATTGGGCATTGCTTTAGGACATCCCATTAGTAATGACTATGTCGCTCTGTGTCCCGTGATGTACGAGAAAGAAAATAGGATTTTTATAACAGCTTACCTGTAAAATCCTTTTCTTGGAGTACATCACGGGACACAGAGCTCCCACCCCTCTTTGGGGACACTTCTTGCTTTGCTACAAAACTGAGGTACTCCCGGATGGGAGGGGCTTATATAGGGGAGGGTACTTCCGGTTTTGGAAGTTGCCAGTGCCAGCACCTGAAGGTATCTATATAACCCATTAGTAATGACTATGTCGCTCTGTGTCCCGTGATGTACTCCAAGAAAAGGATTTTACAGGTAAGCTGTTATAAAAATCCTATTTTTTCTAGGAGGTTGGATGACTTTTCCTCACCTCTAAGAGAAAATTTAGGCATATTTTTACCTGCCTTTTTTTTCGCTTTATTTTTTCTTTAATGAAGGTGCTTGGTACACTATAGATATTTTTTTTTCTGTAATTTTTATTTTATTTTAGGGTTAAGATAGGACAGAGAAACCAGAGTCGTCTACTCACTCAAGACACAGATCTTAAAACCAGAGGTCCTCTATTCCCTCTGCTCAGCCTTCTGCGAGAAGGTGTGACCCCACTTTCACACGTAGAGGGCTGTTTGTCTGTTCTGCTCGGCCCTTTAGACGTTTACCTCCTCATAGTTTGGATGCTCAAGCTGTATACCCCATTGCAGACCCTTTGAATACGCACCTCCTTCATCTGCCCCTCTTCTCCTTTCTGGTATTAATACACTCCATTGTGAATCTTCCCAGGTTTGTTTGGGTCTCCTGCACCCTGGGGCTCTGGTAGGCACCTATCCTTGGGAATAGCTCAAACAAACAAATGGATAGCCGGCAACTCTAGAAAACCTTCTGGAGTTTATTGAAATATGGTTAAGTAAAAGCAAACAGCTAACATGTTTCGGCAACTCTAGGCTTGAGTTGTATCCCACTCACAGTTGCACTATTTCTCACAGGTGGTTGCATCCTTTGTGATACTTGACTCTCCTCAGCCCTATCCCTCTCTTGAAGGACCTCTTGACCTGAACGGTTAACATGGATCAGTCCCTACTGCTCTCATCTCTAATTAAGACCTGACGCTTTAGTGTCCTCCAGCAGTTTCAGATCATGCTTACAGCACTGACCTTTATGTCCACCCTAGTGTCTTTTTCTAGCATCCCCATTGTGGATTGCTCAGAAGACCTTCCCAGAAAGAGTCAGTTTCCTAAATTTTCACAGTTTTTGCCTTTGCTAAAAAAAGTCCAATCCCTGCTGACCTATGACCATTTGTGTGTAAGAGACTTTTTCCCGTTCATCTCTTAAATTGTTTGAGGAATTCCCATTTAGCCAGAGTCTCTACCTCTGAGTAAGGTCGGAGATTTGGCCAAGGCACCAAGCGGGTCTTTTGAAGAGATTAAGAATTCACAGGTGCTATTCACCAGACTCTACCCAGAAAGAGATGGTCCCTTTCCTCCCATCCTGGGAGGACTTCCTAATGCACATATCCTCTTGCCTGCCCCTTGAGTCTAATATTTAGGAACAGACAGTTGCCAAGTCATCAGAGGACCATTCTGTTGTTCGGTTTTCTGACCTGACTTCCACTGGACATCCTCTGAATCTGCAAGACCTTCATTTCGAAAAGGTTTGAAAACTCCCTCTGCAATAGACTGGGTGCCCTATTCTCTACGGTAAACAGCATTGAGTTTTTCATTCATGACCACACTGTCATTGTTAGAGTTAAGGTATTACCTTTCGTATCCCCTCATCTGATGAGCACTACTCTAAAGAGTGATGACTGCATGTCAGTGCCCTTCCTTCCTTGCAAAGAGGTATCCATCCCTGTAAAGTTCAGTACTCCCCTGAGAAGTCAACAGCCAGGAAATACTGTTACCCTGCTGCAGATTCCTCCTAAAAGGGACTGCAAGTTCAGAGGTCTTTATGCAACACGCTGTACAAAAAGAGTTCTTCTTTCTGTGGCCAACCAGGGATCTTTTAAGAAAGTCTCCTTAGATTTCTTATATTCCTATTACTAGAACTAGGATCCTTACCCCTTACTCCTTGGCGGAGGATTCTGCTCTTCACAGTGGTAGGTTGGATGATTCTAGAATCATATATTCTGGTTAGGCATATTTGTATTGTGACTATCAAACTCCAGAAACACCTATGGGTGTTGTCTGGAAGAACTTCTACTCATTCTTCTGGTACAGGTATCCTTGACCACCCTAACTTCTCCTTTAGGTGGACTCAGAGTTAGTGTCCTTTCATTTATTTTAAGCTTTACAGTTTTTACCTCTCTCTCTTTCGATTTTATGCTGTGAGGGCTCATACATCCATGGCTTAGTTGTCTAATCAGGTAACATCTATTTTTATTATGGACCTCCCTTTCCCTGAAGTCAAAGGTTAGGAGTGTTGTCGACTGGTCGGTCTTTTCTCTAGATATACCAGGCCTGTACAAACTTCCTTTTCTTGAAGTCAAGGGTTACGTATGCTAGGCTTATATTTCCTGCAGTTAACCAAAAAATGTTTAATATTGGACGTGGTATGTCCCTAACTTCCACTTGGGGATCTTGGGGATAAAGCTGTAATGCATATGGATCTTTCCTTTTTATGTCATTAAAGATAAACTAACCCTTTAAGAATTCCTGAATTCCTGCAGCCCTCAATGGATGATAAAGGAAAAAAATAAAAAAGTTGAAAATGGTAAACGGGTGTCCCTGCTGGGTCACGGCGGACACCCGTTTATCAAGACTTCCCAGTACCTGTTACCCCATCAGGGTTGGGTTTGGCTCTATTATTGAGTCCCCAGACAAGGGATACCGTATATAACACTGGAAGGCTTCTCCCACTTGATTGGCCAATTCGGCCTGAAATATGAAAGGGTTAGCCTCAGGTTTGTGAGATGTCACGACTATATACGACAAGTATAATTAAACCCGTCTATTTGACTTGTCTACACCGTGTACTAAGTTTATAGTGACCTATCGTATTTCACTATTATTGGTCCATTTAGTCACTCTAGAGGTTGGATCCCTCTTTCCTTCCCCCTGTTCAGGGTGTATCGTAGGAGAATTGAATGCCTTTAATATTTGGAATTTGATCTGTGGATGAATTTAATTGGCTCCCAGTATGTTTTGCTTGTGTCACCCAATACCTATTTTTCAAGACCAATCGGCACCTACCCAGTTTGTCCTGATGAAGCAATTAATGTTGTTAAATGCGTTGACAAGCTAGCATGGAGGAGACCATGGACCTAATCTATTGAAACATATGAACATATATTGTTTTTCTGTGCAATTCATGGACTCTTAACCACTTTTGAAAGGATCCATGCCTCCATGTTTTTGCTCTATTGGGCACACAAAGCCCTACAAAGTCTGTAATTTTTTAGCGTTTTTACTCTTTTTAACTTTTTTATATGTAGCGGCCTCACTCTCCCTCTCCGCTTCTATCGCCTGGTTGGCTGGTTTTGTCTAGGGGTACCTGGGAGAGGAGAGTGCAGGAACACTACGCCAAGCTCCCCCCTCGTATGTATATGAGGGTTGAGCAACGTCACTTGAATTACCTCCAGATCTGTTCACTGCATACGAAGCCTCTGAATTGTTCCGTGGATGTGTCTGCCAGTAATAGAGCCCCACACCAATTAAAAGTCCAACACTCTTTTATTTCTCCATTGCCAGGGTAAACATAATAGTTGAACTTTCAGTAACAGACAGACAGGGGTGTGGATACGGGTAGGCCCAGGCACAAATAAACTCTCCTATTCCTTTGCAAGCGAATAGGCCTGGCGCACGGTCTCTGCCACCGACCGTGAGATTGGTCGCTGCCACCGACCGGATGAACTGTTGAGGCCCCTGCCACAGGCCTAATAGCAGGTCTCTGCCACTGACCTGAGTTGACTAGTTGGACCACTGCCACCGGTCATAGAACATGAACCACCCTCCTTTATGAACTTGGCCCCTGTTCGGGAAAGATATCCATCCGGGCGGTCTCCA
The DNA here is from genome assembly GCA_029206835.1 of Rana muscosa. Taxonomy (NCBI): domain Eukaryota; kingdom Metazoa; phylum Chordata; class Amphibia; order Anura; family Ranidae; genus Rana; species Rana muscosa. The sequence continues at coordinate 266,715,561 of CM055123.1, read as the reverse complement.
GAGGTTCACCCGGCACTGGCAATATGCTGCACCAGGTCTTCAGATGAATCCCTCCTCCGGTCCCTTACGCCTCTGGATTCGGGTGCCCAATGCCCGGGGCACCCTAGAACAATCCCTCCCTTGAGGGACCCAGCGGAAGGTACTGGGTCCCAGGCCTCCGGCTGAGTACCTCACCCCAGACTGAAGGTGTGTGGGATGGAACACGAACTCCAAATGTCCAGGCCTAGGCCGCCTGGACACCGACCGCGGACAGCAGCCCTCAGGCTGAAGGTGCCTGGGACTCGAACCTCATAGCGAAGATGTACGCCCCCTTTATACCCTCTCCCAGCAAGCACAGCGGGTTCCCCATCCCGCCGTACAACTGCTGCGAGAGGTCACAAAGGGTACGGCATTGCAGCGATGGTTCAACCCCGGCCCAAAGTACACTGACCAGTAAACTATGGCCCCATTCAGTAAAGTCTCAAAAGCACTACAAGAGTATGAGCACACTTATCATGCCTGGACCGTTTTTTTTTTTCTCTTCTTTCTGGCTGGATTCACGGAGGCACCCAGGTTTGATAAATATTGTATTAATGCAGTTTACCATCAAGAAAAATGTAAAGCTTAGTTTAGCGCAAAAAAAGAAAACATTTTCAGATTTGGATACTGGTCAATGGGTTAAACTATGTCAAATTATTATACAACTGAGACTCTGGTGACTCTAGTTCGCACTTGCTTATTCCAACATTCACCAAGTCCATAACGTGGCATTACATTATTGGCACTGCATGCTTCATGTTTATTTTGCTTTATGGTAAAACCAGCAAAGGGAAGCACAATACCCTCAATGTGTCTTAATAAAGTCTGCAACATTGGAACAAAGTCAAAACTGGGCTGAGGATATTTTGCCATGTCAATCCCTCCGAGATATAGGAAGGTGTTAGATGACTCAACCAAACTGAATGGTTTTATAAAGTAAGGTTAGTGATGCCAACTATTTCATAGCTAGTTAGTTTAACATGACTTTTCTCAATAGATTCACTTGTTACCTAATTTGCTTAAACTGCTAAAATATGTGCATATTCCAATGTGAAGTTCACTATGTGACAGGTCTCGTTCATTATTAATGTGTTAAGGGGTTTTCTATATAGATCTGTCCTGTACAAATTGTATTCTCTCTTTCAGTGTAATGCTGTTTGCTGCCCTGAGCATGGGAAGACTTATACTCCTGACAGACAAATAAGTTCCAAATGAAGTCACGTTTCTATTGCATTAGTGTCTTGGTCCTGCTATTCTTCATTGTCCTTTCCAGTGTCAGATAAACAAACAGCTCTGAATCATACACGCTTGTAAAGGGAAATTAGACATTTAACATATTTCTACAGCCATAATCTGTTTTGCCATGGGAACCTAGTTCTGTGATCTTGTCATACGTTTTGTTCTGCAGATGCACATCCTGAACTATAAGCTGTAGACATTACAGATTAAAACGTGACAATGGCTAAATGTTGTACGAACAGGCAAAATATTTGGTTTTGGAACTAAAAAGTGTCACATATAGGAGACTTTTGGGCCCAAATTCCCACTGTACAGCTTTCCTCTACAGTTGTCCTGTTTTTAAGCCTGTATGTATGTCTAGTGCTCAAGTTGATTTTGACCCTTTGGATAGATGTGTTGCACATCACGAGAGCATAACCAAAAGGCACTGCACTGCAGGACTAAAGTGCTTACAAAACAAGCCAGTACGCTGCCCCTTAGACTCCATTCACACAGGGGCAACACGACTTCCAGCTCGACTTTCGGAGGCAACTTGGACACGACTTGAGTATGAATCACAGCGCGACATGAGGCAACTTACAAGGCAACTTTAAGTTGCCTCCAGGACAGGAGGCTTTCCAGTGGCCAATCAAACAAGAATCAGCTCTGTGCGTTTGTCTACTGTGGCTTGTCAATAAATACGTAAATTTTTTAAGAGCAACGACCAGAGTGCGGATCATCTTTTCTTCATGCACTTCTACTCAGCCAGCGACTGTGGATCGAGCACCTGGGAGCTCTGCTTTCTATGTGATGTATGGGTAGTAGCACTGACTTTTTTTGTTTATATAGGGGGGAGGGAGGTGTTTGCCTGAGAAATGTATGTTCTCTTCCTGTATTGTTGCTTCTGTTAACAGTAACCTACCTGACCCCTAAAATGACCTGTCCGCTACACTGACCCCTGCACTGACCTACCTGACCACTATAACCTACCTGACCCCTAAAATTACCTACATGCCCACTACACTGACCTACCTGCCTACTACACTGACCTACCTGACACCTAAAATGACCTACCTGACACCTAAAATGACCTGTCCACTACAATGACCCCTGCACTGACCTACCTGACCCCTAAAATGACCTGTACACTACACTGAACCCTGCACTGACCAACCTGACCACTATTATCTACCTGTCCTCTACACTGACCTACCTGAACCCCCTGACCACTACACTCCTTCCTGCAGTACTCACACTACTGACTACTCCCCCACACAAACACAAGGTAGATCGGTGGATTTCACTCACCACTCCAGGCCAGGACTCCATCCATGAAGATCATCCATAGACGACTGCAATCCCCCAGTCGCTCCTTGGTATCCCCCGCAGGCCGAGAACTCTGCCAGTAGCCGCCGCACGCTCGTCTGCACCGAGCACCGCCCCTCCCACTCGCACACACGGACCGTCCGTGGCAAGGCATCATGGGGCACAGGAGGACAGGCTGGACCACTGGAGTCCCTGTGGGTGGGGGGAAGCGCGGCCCGGGTGCTGACGAGTCTGCCTCATTGAAGATAATAATATGGGCTGCTGAAGCCTGGAGGAAGTCACTCTTGGGACAGCAATGGCAGCAAAGGATTGGAATAAGGCCGCCTACACGCAGGGGACAGAGCACTGGCTTGGCTGGCCACCCCCACGCTACACTACTGGGCTGGCCCGGCCGGATGACATCATCAACATTCGGCAGTCGGTGGAAAATCGCGAACGGGATGCATCAGTCATTCCGGGATACTATATTGTCCCGCAATGAGGGTGCCCGGGACACGTGGGCACCCTAGTACAAGTTGCCTATAAGTCGGATTGAAGTAGTACAGGAACCTTTTCTGAAGTCGAAACGACTGCAGTAGTGTGCATTAAGAGGGCTCCATTCACTTGCATTGATTTTCTCATGCAGCGCGACTTGAGGCGACTAGGGGCGACTTGGGGCGACTTGAAGTCGGATCCAAAGTCGTCCCTGTGTGAATGGGCTCTTAGACTGTAGATGAAGGAAAGAAAAGTTCTGTTCAACTACCCTATATGTTTATATTGCCTTTTAGGTTAAATTCATGCTACTATACTCATCATAGAAAACAACAAAAGAAAGGGCGCACCAATCTACTGCATTACCAACATAACCATTATTTATTATTTTTTTAGTAACAAAATGTAATCTACTTACAAAAGCTTAGCAACCATAGGCATGTAAAATGGTGCTGACGGGACCACCTCAAGATCCGCAGTGCTCAGCCAGTGGTGTGGGAAACCCTACTAGCATCCAAAGTCTTGACCCATGAAAAGTGTAAGCCTTTGGATATTAGGAGGGCTTCCCACACCACTGATTGAGCACTGTGGATCTTGAGATGGTCTCGTCAGCATCATTTTACATGCCTATGCTTGCTAAGTGTTTATAAGTAGATTACATTTTATTACTCAATAAAAATGGTTCTGTTGGTCCACTCTTTCTTTTGTTGTTGTTTTCAGTGCTTGCAAGGATGGCCACAAGTCCTGTCCTGTGAGGGCAGCAAGACTTTGGCATCACACGCATCAGCCAGGCCAGCAGAAAAGAGAGAGAGAGATACACATATACCCTTAGCAGCACAACTGAGTGCAGGAGATATACGTTTTTTAATACTCATCATAGACCTAGTTTAACATACTGTGATACTTATATTTACTTGGAAGGAAAATTTACTGATATAATGCATTGACGAATATAAACTTGTACTACTTAAAGCAGACCTAAATGCAATTTAATCAAACATTAAAATGTTAATTGCAATTAATTAATTTTCAATCTTTTTAAATATGATGATTCCAAAAAAGGATCAACTGGTTTTTGCGCTATCTTTTTCTAGGCTTGTTTCTATTATGAACTGACAAATGACTCTCAATTATGCTCCTACAGTGCCTTAAAAAAGTATTCATACCCCTTGAAATGTTCCACATTTTGTCATGTTACAACCAAAAACATAAATGTATTTTTTGTGATAGACCAACTCAAAGTGGCACATAATTGTGAAGTGGAGGGAAAATGATAAATGGTTTTCAAACTGTTTTACAAATAAATATGTGAAAAGTGTGATGTACATTTGTATTCAGCCCCCTTTACTCTGATACCCCTAACTAAAATCTAGTGGAACCAATTGCCCTCAGAAGTAACCAAATTAGTAAATAGAGTCCACCTGTGTGTAATTTAATCTCATTATAAATACAGCTGTTCTGTGAAGCCCTCAGAAGTTTGTTAGAGAACCTTAGTGAACAAACCGCATCAGGAACACACCAGACAGGTCAGGGATAAAGTTATGGAGAAGTTTTAAGCAGGGTTAGATTAAAAAAAAAAACATCCCAAGCTTTGAACATCTCACGGAGCACATTTTAATCGATCATCCGAAAATGGAAAGAGTATGGCACAAGTGCAAACCTACCAAGACATGGCCGTCCACCTAAACTGACAGGCCGGGCAAGCAGAGCATTAATCAGAGAAGCAGCCAAGAGGCCCACAAAAGACTTGAGACTGGGGTGGAGGTTCACCTTCCAACAGGACAACGACCCTAAACATACAGCCAGGGCTACATTGGCATGGTTTAGATCAAAGCATATTCATGTGTTAGAATGGCCCAGCTTCTGTGAAAATTTCTGTTCACAGACGCTCTCCATCCAATCTGACAGAGCTTGAGCTATTTTGCTTAGAAGAATGAGCAAAAATGTCACTCTCTAGATGTGCAAAGCTGGTAGAGACATCCCCAAAAAGACTTCCAGCTATAATTGCAGTGAAAGGAGGTTCTACAAAGTATTGACTCCGGGGGGCTGAATACAAATGCACACCACACTTTTCACATATTTATTTGTAAAAAATATTGAAAACCATTTATCATTGGTTGGTCCATGACATAAAATCCCAATAAAATAGATTTACGTTTTTGGTTTTAACATGACAAAATGTGGAACATTTTAAGGGGTATGAATACTTTTTCAAGGCACTGCAAGTACATGCACAACTGGTGGAGACTATAAATTGCGCTATGAAAAAAAAAAGACAGACAATTTTGAAAATAAAACAATATTTTTTTTACTTTCTGCTATATCTCATCTGACCACAGCACTTTCTCCTAATCCTTCTCTGAATCATTTAGATGTTCATTGGTAAACTCCAGACGGGCCTGTACATGTGTCTTTTTGAGGAGGGGGACCTCGCGGGCGCTGCAGGATTTTAATCCATGGCGGCGTATTGTGTTACTAATGGTTTGTTTGGTGACTGTGGTCCCAACTGCCTAGAGATAATTCACAAGATCTTCTCATGTAGTTCTGGGCTGATCCCTCACTTTTCTCATGATCATCCTCACCCCATGAGGCGAAATCTTGCATGAGTAATTTGTATTTCTTCCATTTGCGAATAATCGCTCCAACAGTTGTCTCCTTCTCACCAAGCTTCTTTCTGATGGTCTCGTAGCCCATTCCAGCCTTGTGCAGGTCTACAATCTTATCCCTGACTTCCTTTGACAGCTCTTTGGTCTTTCCCATGATGGTGAGGTGTGAATGGAAGAAAGAGATTCTGTGGACAGGTGTCTTTTATACACATAACGAGTTGTTAGGAGCACCTTCTTAAATTGACCGCACTAATCTGTGCACCACATACTGTAGCCAGTCTGTGGGAGCCCAAATTTTTGTTGGTTGGTAGGGGATCATATACTTATTTTACTCACTGAACTGCAACTCATTTTATAATATTTGTATCATGTGTTCTTTCTGAATTTTTGGTTGATATTCTGTCCCTATCATTTAAAATACACCTATGGTAATAATTATAGACCCTCCATTTCTTTGTAAGTGGTCAAAATTACAAAATCTGCAGAGGATCAACTAATTATTATCCCCACTGTAGATAGTAGTAAGTCTGTCAACCGTGAGTGGATTCAAACATTCAATACATCTGTACTCCGATTAAAAAAAAAGTGGGTCAGTCTCAATGGATCACTCAATTTTTTTTTTTTTTTTTCTGCCTTCACTCTTCTATGTTTCTATTATTTTATGATATGGTCAGCTATGCTTAAAAGCAGATGTCTTTTCAAGCCAGTGATGCATTGACCCTAACTAAAAACACAGCTTACTCCATAATGGTATCATTTATAACCAACATCACTAAATGGCAGATGGCGGCCCAGATCTGAACTTGGTGAGTGTCCTATCTGGACCGCCATGGTCGCTATTTTCGAGCCAGTTCTTACTCCCAGCCTCCACTGCAGCGCTCATCCTCATAGCAGAGCGGAGAGTGGGAGGTAGGACAGTTCTGGGTGGAGGGTGGGAGCTCTCCAAGTTAACTTTTCAAGTTAACAAGCAGGTGATTGGTTGTTAGGATGCAGGGCAGTTATAGCAACCAATCACCAGCTTGTTAATATGAAAAGGTATCTCTGGCATCTCCCACTCCTGCCCTCCATCCAGAACTGTCCTAACTCCCACTATCTGCTCTGCTGTGTACTGTGTAAGGTAGGAGCGTGAAGGGGCAGAAGATACTGCTGTGGAGGAGGGGCAAAGGACACTTCTTGGTGGGGGTGACGTGAAATCGCCAGAAGACACTTCTGTGGGGGCATGGGAGCGAAGGACACTGCAGTGAGGGGGGGGGGAAGAGGGCACTACTGGGGCGGGGCAGAGGACACTACTGTTTGGGGGAGGGACAAAGTACATTATTATGTTGGGTAATGTGAAGGGGGACAGAGGGCACTACTGTGAATAGGGGGCTGTGTTTTAAACTGATGGAGCTGTGATGTGAAGGGGAACCGAGAACACTGATGTCAGGGCTGGTTCACAATCGCAAATGACTGCAGTGCATGTTTCTGTGCGGTTCAGTGCAATGTGATTTTAAGCCCATTCATTTGAATTCGCTGAAATTACACTTGGTCGCACTACTTTTCAAAAATGCAACTCATGGTTCTGCATTACCATGTGATCTGGTGCAGGCAAGTGTCTATATTTGGGGTGTCGTTAAGAATATATTGGCACCCACAGCAGATTGCACAGGCAGTGCGTTATGAGCATGGCGTGGTACATAGAACGCACCTTTCCCTCACCACGCTCTGGTGTGTACCGGCCCTAAGAATGGGATTGTGATGTAGAAGGAGCTGGCTGTGATGTGAAGGATCTGAATCATTGCACAAACATGTGATTCTGGTCTCTTCTGGAAGAAAATTTTACTGATAGAACCATGCATTTTTATTCAATACTCCTGATTTATAATGATCTCTAAAATCTTCAAATAACACTTTGGACTTTAATCTAGTTACAGCTTGTTTATTTTGGAAGATACTTTGTCCGAAAGTTTTAATTTTTATCTCTTGCATGGACTCTGAGCCAAAGATATGGATGTTTTCAGCTTTTTTGCTCTGTCTCAGACCCTGGATTGCCTTCCATGTCTCAGGGGCTGTGACAAGCTATAAAATACACTTGTACACATTTGATTTTATTTCCACAAAAAGCTAAATATATTATATTGCAGCTTACCAGTCCTAAAATGAGGTGGCTGTATTGGTTTCCTTTTTCAGGCTTTTTTTTCCCCTTTATTGTCAACTGGTAATCCTTAAATAACAGTGGGAACACAAAACACAATACACTACAGCGCTATCTCTGTGCCAATCCCGTGGTCATAGAATTATTATTAATCAACTGATTAAAAAAAAGAAAAATCTTCTTTCCGGAGGTATAGGAATAAATGTCAATAATAAAAAGACTGGCTAACCCCATAGATGCTTGCAAGGCTGCCTTTAGAAGTTGGCTGGGAATCCACAATCTGAAATGCAAGAGGGAAGGGAAAAAAAGCACCAAGCAGATATCGTGTAGCACAATTTGTTAAAAAAAAACAATATAAACAGCAATGGCACTCACAAGCGGGTATGGTGGGGGATGATGATGCGTTTCGGAAGCAAGACTGAAGAAGGAAGCGTGGCTTGCTTCCGAAACGCATTCCCATTGGCTCTCACGGCGGACAAACTGACAGCTCCTTTCTACACTCCTGCTGGAGATACATACTTTGGACGGATATCCAAACACCGGACGGACCATCCCAGCTATACAGGGCAGCTCGACGTCAGCTCCCTCTAGACCACAGGTGTCAAACACAAGGCCCGTGGGCTGAATCCGGCCCTTTAGGCCATTTCATGTGGCCCTCGCACCTCTCCTGCAGCTGCAGGAGAGCTCCAGCCCTCCTCTGGTCCTCCTCCAGACCCTAATGCCCTGTACACTTGATGGACTAAAATTTGATGGAATTTTCCGTCGGAATTCCGATGAAGCTGACTTCCATTAGTCTTGCATACACACCATCGGACAAAATTCCGACCGTCCAAAACGCGGTGACGTAAAACACTCCGAGCCGAGAAAAATTAAGTTCAATGCTTCTGAGCATGCGTCGACTTGATTCTGAGCATGCGTGGGGTTTTTCTCCGTTGGAGTTCCACACAGACAATCGGAATGTCCTATCGTTTTTTTTTCCATCGGAAAAATTTAAAACATGTTCTATTTTTTTACACCGATGGAAAAAAGTCTGATGGGGCCCACACACTATTGTTTTTTCCGATGAAAAAAGTCCATCAGACTTTTTTCATCTGAAAAAACGATTGTGTGTACAGGGCATTACTTTCTGCTTTCAAGCAATGCATCCAGCTTCTTCCCAGCAGCAGCATAAGGTAAGGGGGATGCACTGGGATGTAAGGGAGAGTGGGGGACTCAACTTCTGATGGTGGGGTGGCTCTTGACATCTAATGTAAGGGGAGGGGATGCGCTGGACATCTAATCTTACAGATACAACCAACACTTTTAAATAACATGCTTCCTGTCTCTGGGTGTCTACATTCATTCTTCCACTGTATCTATCGGGGCAGCTATTGTTGTCACACAGGCTGGACTTCAAACATGTCTGCCTTTGTTCATCTCCATCATATGACGGATGGAGAGATTAGCAGTTTACTAAAGTAATATAAAATTTTAATTTCAGCTCACAGCAAGTGGCAAGGACATTTCTGGCGAGAGCAACAGAGATTTTCTGTACTTGCTAAAATGTAGTGATAGTAAAATAATTTTTTGGAATAACAAACATGTTATACTTGCCTGCTCTGTACAATGGGTTTGCACAGAGCAGCCCTGATTTTCCTCTTCCCTGGTCCCCACTCCCCAGCCAGCGCTATGGGCTCTGGATCATAAGACTTGCTGAACAGAAATAACGTTCCTTTGAAAGGTATATCAGCTGACATTGGCTATTGTGAGGAAAATTCTCCCCTATTGATTATGGTTTTAATATTTATGCTTTGGCCTTACAGTTAAAGCCAGGTGGAACTCCATGCAGGGACGCAAGTAATTTCTGTGATCTACCTGAATTCTGCACTGGAAGCAGCGCGCACTGCCCACCCAATGTCTACCTACATGACGGCCACCCTTGCTACACACTGGATGGATACTGCTACAGCGGCATGTGTCAGACCCATGAGCAGCAGTGCGTCACCCTCTGGGGACAAGGTAGGCACACGTCTTTCTTCTAACAGCTGGTCTTTACACAGGGGTGTAAGATGTTTTTATTACAAATTATGTGAGCAGACTGCAGTTCCTCTTTAAATAATAGTAGGGGTCACCTCTGACCAGTGTTCATTTGGATGTCAAAATTTGATTTAGTGTTGGTCATAGTGTTTTGACCAAAATGCCATTTTAGCTTTAGTTGTATTTAAGTGATCTGAGTTGTTTTAGTCGTGTTTTAGTCAGCAAAAACCTAATGTTTTTTTGTTTTTTTTTTAATTATAATGCATTATTTAAGCATTTGTCTAGAATTGCCAAACTCATTATATACTCCTTGAGTAAAAATCTAACAATGTTATTATTTTTGGTATTAAGGTTTGAACAGCTTTAGCTGTTGTGATATACACTATATTACCAAAAGTATTGGGACACCTGCCTTTACACGCACATGAACTTTAATGGCATCTAGGGATGATCACTGCGCTAATCACAGGCAGGAAGACATGTCCCGATGCGCAGCTGCAGAGATCGGGACATGTCTCCCTGCCTGTGATTAGCGCAGCGCCTTGCCGACTTCCTGGCGGGCTCTGCACATGGAGTGTGTGAACACGCCGGAGCTCATCCCTGATGGCATCCCAGTCTTAGTCCGTAGGGTTCAATATTGAGTTGGTCCACCCTTTTGTAGCTTCAACTCTTCTGAGAAGGCTGTCCACAAGGTTTAGGAGTGTGTCTATTGGAATGTTTGACCATTCTTCCAGAAGCGCATTTGTGAGGTCAGGCACTGATGTGGACGAGAAGGCCTGGCTCGCAGTCTCCGCTCTAATTCCTCCCAAAGGTGTTCTGTCAGGTTAAGGTCAGGACTCTGTGCATACTTGCCAAGTTGCTCCACCCCAAATTTGCTCATCCATGTCTTTATGGACCTTGCTTTGTGCACTGGTACACAGTCAGATTGGAACAGGAAGGGGCCATCCCCAAACTGTTCCCACAAAGTTGGGAGCATGAAATTGTTCAAAATGTCTTGGTAGGCTGACGCCTTAAGAGTTCCCTTCACTGGAACTAAGGGGCCAAGCCCAACCCCACACCATAATCCCCCCTCCACCAAATGATTTGGACCAGTGCACAAAGCAAGGTCCATAAAGACATGGATGAGCGAGTTTCGGGTGGATAAACTTGACTGGCCTGCACAGAGTCCTGACCTTTACCCGATAGAACACCTTTGGGTGGAATTAGAGTGGAGAATGCGAGCCAGGCCTTCTCGTCCACATCAGTGCCTACCTCACAAATGCGCTATCAAAACTTTAAGTAATTATTTGATCCTGAACCGGGGATCTTCATATACGTAACAAGAAAGGGAAACTCTAGGACCTTCTGCTCAGGTCAGAGAAGGGTGTAGGGGCATGTCTTTAGGATATGGGATAGATCTGGTATAATGTGTAAGGGAGATTTAATCCCATTTTATTTATCCAGTTATATTTGGGAACATCAGTGTTATTGAGTCTGTATTTAAAACGGTGCATGGACATTCTTTGGGGTTCATTTACTAAAGGCAAATAGGCTGTTCACTTTGCAAGGGAAGTTGGATTTTGCATTAGCATGTTTAGTGAATGTGGTGAAATTTCATTATGCAAATGTAGCGCCCTCCTCACTCCCCTCTCTTTCTTCAGCTCGTCTGTCTCTTGTCTAGAGGTATCTTTCAGAGGGGAAGGGAGCGGGGACACCACGCCAGGCCTTCACCACAGATGTCAGTGCGGTATAAGCAAAGTTCTTTAACCTTCGGGTCAGTGCCGTGCACATGGAGCCTCCACCGAGAGTTACCTTGAACAATGTCTGTCAGGAAATGAGCCCCACACCATTAAAGTTCAACACTCCTTTATTCTTCTCGAATGAACACAATCAGTTGAACTCCCTTGGTAGAAACAGAACAGAACAGGAAAGGAGGTGTGGATGCGAGTAGGCCCAGACACAATGTATTCTCCACTTTCCTCCCTGAAAGTGGGTTGCGGTCTCCGAGCGAGGGGGGATTTCCTTCCAGGCGGTCTCCGATGAGAGGCTCACCCGTCACTGGCAATATGCTGCACCAGGTCTTCGAGTGAGGAGCTCCCCCCGGTCCATTACGCCTTCCGGATTCGGGTTCCCAAAACCTGGGTTCCCTAGGATCTCCTTCCCTCGCGGAACTCAGTGTTGGGCACTGAGCTCCAGACCTCCATCCGAGTACCTCACCCCAGGCTGAAGGTGCCTGGGATGGAACACGACCTCCGGCTGTCCTCTAGGCCTAGGCCGCCTAGAGGACCGACACGAACCACCGCCCACAGGCTGAAGGTGCCCTGGACTCCCCCGTGACAAAGATGGCTGGCCCCTTTATACCCTCTCCCAGCAAGCACGGCGGGTTCCCCGCCCCACCATACCGCTGCCGAGGGAGGACAAAAAGGAGGCACGACACACAGCAATGATTCAACCCCAGCCCAGGGCGACAGCGCCACCTGCTGGGCTGCAGGGAATTACACATCACCAATGTCTGTCAAGTTCAAATTTACACCCGGGAAAGTACATACCCGCTACACAAAGAATACCCAACCATAGGTAAGGAAAAAAAATACGGCATTTTTGCTTGCACGTGATTGGATAGAAGTCATTCAACTTCGCCTCATTCGCTAAGCTATGGGTAAAATTCCCATACAAAGTGCAAATTCCCTTACAAAGTGAACAGGTTGCTTGCCTTTAGTAAATCAACCCCATTGTCTTCTAACATTTTGGGTAGAAGACCACCTACCTCTTAATTTCTAAACTGGGATAGAACTTGTGGGTTGGCCTGTAAGGCTGGTATATACACGGCCTGAACAAGGGGCACCCTTAAAATATGGCAGCTGTGGAGGAAAGCGAGAAAAGACAATCAAAAGTCCTGATCTTGTTCATGGTATACGAAGGGATAAAGCTCAATACATTCCTCAACGTTGGACTATTAAAACAAATAACCAAGTTTTGTTTTAAAGCGTAATCATACATTTTCCAGCACATTTGATATAACGCAAGATAGGAGAGCATCATTTTTTATAGCTTGTACCATTATGCCTATACAGGCTCTTAAAGTATCCATTGTCTAGTGGGGGGAAATATTTCTTGTTGCCATAGGAATGTTGTCAAAGAGCGCTTTTATCTAAAGTTGGCTGCAGGGAAGATAAGTTGCTGTGTGCTCCGGTCATACAGCGAATGAGCTGTATAGTAATGTGATTAATTGCACAGTGTATATACTGAGCATTGCAGACGCAGGAAATGCTGGACAGATAAAGAATTATACAGTAGAAGGAGAGCAATGAGATTCCTGACTATTCATTATCCCAGTTGGAGTGACAAAGTGTAGCATCAGGTCAGGATTGACACCGCTGGAAAACATGTTGAACTCAGGACTTCCTGTGCAGAAAACTTCCTCAGGAAATGCTGTTTGCATAATGGTTTATCTGTTATCACTGGTGCTCATTTACATTTGGTGCAGCTATTGAATTATATCCCTGATAAACATGTGCTTATTTATAATTTGTGATGTAGCCACAGATTATTCCCTCCAGTCTATCGTAAGATCTACAGCTGTTTCCACCGATACACTGAAGGTTTATTTAGTGCATTTGATTACCCAAGGTGACCATCAGGAAGGTTTCCAGTAGAGGCTGAAAAACTGGCTGTGGATATGGGACAGAGTGCCATGGTAGGGTGACCAGATATCCCCGGTTTCTGGGGACAGTTCCCGGATTGAGGACACTGTCCCCGGACCAAGTCTGTCCCCAGTTTGGTCCCCGGATTGGATCTGAACTGGGGCTGGGGCAATTTCAAAGACAGTCAGTGCAGAATAAAAAAAAAAAATCAGAATTACACCCCCCCGCTCTGCCTCTATTATGTATTTTTTTTTTCCATTATCTGTGCCCCTTTCTGATGATCATGTGCAAAGGGAATATTTCTTCATTTTCGGGTGCATGCCCATTCAGCTCCGCTTGCATGTTCTTCTGTCTTGGTTCAAGTCCCGACCAGCTGCCTGCCTGCTTATCTCCTTGCCTTCGTTAGCGGTGTGATCTTCCTCCGCTCCCCACCCAGTAGTAGCCGGGGCCCAGAGATTAAGACTTGAAAGGCTGTGAGGCTGGCGGCGGCGACGGGCAGAGAGTCGCTGATTGCCGCCATTACTAGTAAAAAAAAAATATGTCCCCGGATTTCATTTAAAAAATCTGGTCACCTTATGCCATGGCTCCCTTCTGTAGCAAATCGCCAAGTTTTCTCTTGTTCCTTATATATATATAGCGCCTCACACCCTCTCTTCACCTGTCGTTGGCTCCTCGCAGGAAGAGAGGGTGCACCAAGCAACATGCCCGTACCCTCCTGTGTGAAGAGGTTGAGCGGTGTTGTGAAACAGGTCTCCACAGCCAGGTTCTCCAGATAATGGTTCCCATCTCTATGATCAATAAAGACAAGTCTCTATTTCCCCCAATAACTACAAGGTCCACACCAGCCGTAACTCCAACGTAGAGTTTATTTCTCTTAAAACACAGTCTCTGATAGGAAACGTTGGAGAGAGAACAGGACAGCATAAGGTGTGCGAGAGGTCCAGGCACAAACGTAATACACTTCACTGCTTGGCTTCTCAAGCAGACTTGGCCCATTTGGATAGTCTCCCTAGATAGGGACTAGCAGCCAGAATGGTACTTCAACTAACCGCACAATCACTACACAAACTGGTGATCTTGGTCTCTGCCACAGACTGGTGATGGTTTTTAAAGCTTGGCCTCTTTGTAAGGAGAAGACATCCCTCCAGAGAGTTACCGGGCCCCTTCCTTCACTGTGACTTCTCACCAGTCCCTCGGAACAGTCTTTTCCCGGCCTCCTCGTCTAAGATGCGGGTCCCCTCGCAAGGCGGCACCCTGAGATTCCTCGATCCTTGGTGGGCCCCAGCCAAAGGTGCTGGGCCCAAGGCCTTTAGTTGCAGCCCCAGGGCTAAAGGTGCCTCGGACTGATTCACCAACCACCGCCCCTGGGCCAAAGGTGCCCAGGGCAGACAGGAACACACACTCCCTGGGAGTAGGACTCCCGACCACGAACCCCTGAACAGGCAGCGTCCGCCCCTTTTATATCCTCTCCCAGCATACACAGCAGGCCGACCACGCCCACTGCATGGTTGCCCAGAGGGGACACACAAGGCACAGCACTGTATCAGCGGTTCAACCCTGGCCCACCATGGCAGCGCCACCCGCAGGCCACAGGGAACGGTACACTGATACTCTTCCTGCAAACAAAATGGTTGATAATGTCCTAACAATTTAGGTGTTTGAGCATAACTACCACTCAAACACTGCCCTTAAATTGAGGACCCCGCTACACCTAGTATTATTATTATTATACAGGGTTTATATAGCTCCAACAGTTTGCGCAGCGCTTTACAACATGGGGGCAAACAGTAGAGTTACATACAATTCAGTACAGGAGGGATCAGAGGGCACTGCTCGTTAGAGCTTACAGTCTAGAAGGGAGGGTCAAGTGGAACAAAAGATAAAGGTTGTGGGGGATGATCAGATGGAGAAAATGAAAATACAGTTGTTAGGTGTGGGTAGGATAGGCTTCTCTGAAAAGGAGGGTTTTCAGGGATCGGCTAAAAGCTAATAGAGTAGAAGATAATCGGACAGATTGGGGTAAGGGGTTCCATAGGATTGGAGAGGCTCTGGAAAAGTCCTGGAGGTGAGCATGTGAGGAGGTGATGAGGAAGCTTGAGAGCAGGAGGTCTTGAGAAGAATGAAGAGAATAAATAGGTTGGTATTTTGAGACTAGGTCAGTGATGTAGCTGGGGGCAGAGTTGTGGATGGGTTTGTAAGTAGTTGTTAGTATTCTGAATTTAACTCGTTGGGTGAGCGGAAGCCAGTGGAGGGATTGACAGAGAGGCGTAGCAGACACAGAGCGATTGGTAAGGTGGATGAGTCTGGCAGCAGCATTCATGATGTATTGAAGGGGGGATAGACTATGTAGGGGTAAGCCAATGAGGAGGGGGTTGCAGTAGTCGAGGCAAGAGATGACCAGCGAGTGAATTAAGAGCTTTGTGGTGTCATTGTTTAGAAAGGGGCGTATTTTGGAGATGTTTTGGAGGTTGAGGCGGCAAGTATCATGGGCGTCATACACTCACATGTTATGGTTAGTTCCTGTCTCTCTTAAATGATCTTTTTGTCACAGGAGAACATACACATAGGACATCTTACCCTTAGGATGCAGGGGGAGCTTTCTGATTGTAAACTGATGTGTAGCATTGGAAGGGGCTGCAACCCTATTTCATTTTATGATTTTCAATTGCAAAATGATGTATACATTCCTTGATCTCCTTGAGTACTGCTCTGCACCAATGTGTTTATTACTGTCCACTTACTTTTGATGTAAGCTTGTTCTTATTAGCATGGAGCTCCTTTTTATCCATAAAGTTTCTTCCTTCCTCCAGAAGAGAAAAACACAGTGGAGCACATGTCGGAATCCTATTCAGACTTGATACCAAGAAATAAAGCTAGAACCTAACTTTCTTGATACTACCCTGCTGCTAATGGGTAAAACATTTTCCTTGGCTCATCAAAAGTAGGTCTGGGAATTCTCTGACTTTTTGGCTGGAGACTCATCAGTATGATTATAGGAGCTCTGCTTTTTGTCAGCATATTGGCAGCTTTATTTCCAACCCATAATACAATGTTCACCTTTCACCTCACTTAGGCAGTCAGCAAATACACTAGGCTGTATTTATATCATAAAGGACCGTTATTCCAGGTTCTGGCCATTTCATCAGTTACCATATCAAACCGCTACTTTTCTGGTGAAAACCCAAAATGGCTGTTTTTTTTTTAAAGTTTTATTTTGTTGCTAAACCTGTTCTTGGTTTGTGCGAGACTTTCAATTTGCAAGATGTTCACCAGGTGTGGTTCATAAAAAAAAAGGATGTTCAACACTGGTGGAAAATATTTATTGGAATTAATACAGAATAAGCTGCAAGGTACAGTAGCATGGCAGGAAGCATTGCCTTTCATTTAGGCCCCTTTCACACTGAGGCGTTTTTACCGCGTTTTCGCGGTAAAAATAGCGCTGTAATAACGCCTGAAATAATCCTGCCCCAGCATTCTCAATGTGAAATCTCTGAGGGCTTTCACATTGAGGCGTTTTGCTGGCTGGGCGTTGAAAAAAATCCTGCAAACAGCTTTTTTAGAGCAACTTTAGGGCGCATAAAATAGCGCTGTAAAAACGCCTATCCCCATTAAAATGAATGGGATTCGCGGTAAACACGCGGTAAAAACGCATAGGCATAAGCGTTATGTTAAAAAATAGTGCTAACGCCTATGCGTTTGTACCGCGTTTTTACCGCGTTCGCGCTAATTTTAGCGCGAACGCGGTAAAAGCGCATACGCGTTAGCGCTATTTTTACCGCGATCGCGGTAAAAACGCGGTAAAATCGCGGTAAAATAGAGGTACAAAATCCTATAATTTTTGAGCGTTTTTTCAACGCCTCAGTGTGAAAGGGGCCTTATGATCCTCCTCTTTCTTCTGGTTCCAGTGTCTGTATTCTTGACAGAATCTGTGTATTGTGGCAAAGTTTTGTCCACAATTATCTATCTGGCCATAACCATTCAAAGTAATTTGTAAGTCTGATGCATTTTCGGAAACTTCTCCCGACATAAGTTTTACTATTTATAAAAAAAAATCTCAAGCATCCACACAGCTGTCAAGAATGATCCCCTCAATTTAAATATCATCAAGTGTACCACATCCCCAACATAAAATATCCAGAACAAAAGAATAAATGTGGAAGTTTTAAGGTACAAATCATATATATCGTATATACTCGAGTATAAGCCGAGTTTTTCAGAACATTTTTTTGTGCTGAAAATGCCCCCCTCGGCTTATACTCGAGTCACCTTTTTGCGCCTGATCTCCCGGACTTTGGGGACCCGCTACCGGCCGGCCGTAAATCCCCTGCACCCCAATCCTGGCACACATGTAGTCCCACTCTTCCTCTACAAGTGTGCAAAGTTTGTTGTCCGAGGGTCCTACGGCCGGGGAGCACCGATTTTTCAAAGCCGGGCACCCCTTCCATAGACTCCCATGTTAAACGGTAATTTCTTCGGTGATTTTGGGGACTTGGTACTGGCCGGTCTTAGGTCCCCTTGGCACAAATGTAGCCCCATTTGTCCTCTACAAGTGTGCAAAGTTTGTTGTCTGGGGGACCTATGACCAGGGAGCAGCGATTTTTCAAATCTGGGAACCCCTTCCATAGACTCCCATGTTAAACGTCAGTCTAGTCATGGACACAGTGAGGCATGCACATGGACACAGTGAGGCATGCAGCTTGACACCCTAGGCTTATACTCGAGTCAATAATTTTTCCCATTTTTTTGTGGTAAAATTAGGTGCCTCGGCTTATATTCGGGTCAGCTTATACTCGAGTATATACGGTACCAATGTCTTAATAAATAAAATAAATAAATCAAACTGCACCTGTCATGTAATGTGTCTATTAACCTAGTCCCGCCACCATTCATCTATTTTTCTTCTACTAAGCATTGTAGAGCTTGTCAGACAGCTTTAGGCCTAGCATAGCCACAACTAGTGCATATTGACAGTAAGAATTTCTAGCGTTTATTACACAAGTATTATTACTGATCGTTGCTGCACTGTATGTGGCGTTGTTACAGTTTATGCTGGTCTGAATAGCAGGTGTCGTCTTGTATTTGGTTTGATTTTTTTTTTGTTCCAATTACCTTGAATACCAAAGTGTATTCCCGCTGTCACCATTAACTTGATCTCTCTATCTCTGAATACTCATTACTTATAATACGTTTCTTTCTCTTTCTATAACAAGAGAGTGCAAGTATTGTTGAAACTGCATTGCTGATTGGTATCCAATAATGTTGTTAGTGATTTCATGCAATATTGTGGATTTGTATACTTAGCCGGGTGTGTCGGATGATCAAGGCCAGGAACAGGGAACCTATCTAAACCACACCCTCATTCAGGGGTAGCGTTACACTTATAATTTAAAAAAATATACTCTTGTATAGTATTTATCTATAACACATCATCAATGTCTTTCTCTACATGTTCAAAAGAATCCAGTGATACATAGAGCTTTTTTTAAAATTCAACTTGCAACGGGGGGGCTGTGCGGATTCCTTCATGATTTATGAGCATGTTCACTTCTGCGATTGTATAGCACAGTAAAAATGTATTTACAATACAAATATATACATAATCAACTATTTCCATTTAACATGTACTTGAAAATATGTAACATAAGAAATCCAGATATAGGTTTTTTTTTTTTTGTACAAGTTTTTATTAGATTTTGAAATACAATAGAAAGTTACTGACAGATCAATGACAGTTGTAAGAAAACAGAGGTTACAAATTCCGTATACAGTGTTGCCTGAGTACAGAGAAATTTAGCATGCGTCTACCATTGAATCTGTTCTGTAATAAAACATACATACCTGAGTATTTGCCTCAAGTGAGGAGAATGTAGCGCAACTACAATTTAAAAAATATATATAAAATGTAGACAGTTTATTTACTGTGTAAACAACGGTGGAGAAGTGAAGAGTTTTCATATGGCAATATAGATGCCTAATGAGGGATAGTTGGGAGCGAATGAGCAAACCAACCCCAAGGCCAAGTTCCAGCTATGTGGCTTGGCACAGTCTTGGGGATGAATGATCGAACCAGTCTATTCTAGGTGGTTCTGTAGCTAGTAGGTCACTACTCTCAATTCTATGACCATCTGGTACCAAAAAACTCCGTGCAGGTGACCCACGTAGCCACAGGGCGGGTGGGGAGGGAGGGAATTAAAGGGCAGGCGTTAGAGGGTAGGGGGAATGGCAGAGTGAGAGGGGATTGGGGGTTCAGAGAGTCCGCTGCAAATGAGGAGCCATGGCGTAGCGAGGGTCGAGTACCCCTAAAGCTTTTATAGCGAGCTGTCAAAGCCTGGAGGAAGGCCATGGTCCCAGATATGTTTTAAAAAAATCAATACTGTCCCTCGTGTGCGACCTTTTTTGTGTGACCTTTTTTGTGAAGATATACATATTGAAATATGTGAAGGCATTCTTATTAATGGTTACTGAGTGAGTGAATAACTTGTATAGCGCTACAAATGCGAACTAAATCGCCTCAAGGCGCTTGCATCCAGTGACGTCCTAATCCATCAGAATAGGTGGGTCTTAAGTTTTTTCCTGAAGGCCCGATGGTTTTCTTCCATGCGGATATCCGTGGGTAGGGCGTTCCATAGCCGTGGTCCTTGGACTGCAAATCTTCGTTCTCCCTTTGTTTTGTAGCGGGACTTGGGGATGTGAAGGAGGTTTTGGTTTGTTGATCGGAGAGTGCGATTGGGGGTGTAGTGTTTTATCTTCTCGCATAGATATTGAGGAGCGTTTCCTTGTGTGCACTTGTGAGTGAGGCAGAGGGTCTTGAATGTGACTCGATCCTTTACGGTTAGCCAATGAAGGGTCCTCAGTGATGGGGTGATGGATTCCCAGGGTTTTTTCCCCGTTACCAGCCTGGCAGCCGTGTTCTGGATGACTTGTAGGCGCAAAATCTGGTATTTGGGTAGTCCGAGGTAGAGGGCGTTTGCGTAGTCGAGTCGCGAGTTGATAATTGTTCCAACTACTACTGCTTTGTCCTCTTCCGGGATAAAGGGGATGAGTCTACGCAGCAGGCTTACTATTTTCCCTTATCGGTAATCTGTATTTTTAGGTAAATAGGAGGTCTACTTATAACATTTTTAGCTAAGTGAATGTCTAAAGCATTCCACATCCATCACAAATAATCTCCACATTTTGTCAAATATGTTTATTGCCTGTTCTCATCACACTGAGGTATTTTGGGAATTTGTATTTCAGGAAAATACTGTATTTTGGCCACTTGATGATGTTGATGATCTTAGGAAATAAATGTATTAAGCAAATTACAAGGATTATTCATTTTGGCTAAGACAAACACACAGCAAATTGTTATACGTGGACTTCTTAGTGACTAAAGTTATAACACTCTCATATACTCTACATCAGGGGTCTCAAACTGGCGGCCCTCCATCTGTTGCGGAACTACAAGTCCCATGAGGCATTGCAAGGCTGACAGTTACAAGCATGACTCTCACAGGCAGACGCATGATGGGGCTTGTAGTTCTGCAAGAGCTGGAGGGCCGCCAGTTTAAGACCCCTGGTCTACATAAACATCCCATTAGATAATAGCAGCTTCATTAGCCTGTAAACCGCTTGAAGGGAGAAAAAGTGATGCAGACACACCATCTGGAACACGTTATATGAGAAGCACATTTCTGTGTTCACCTTTGTACAAGGCATCGATGTGTGTGTGTGTATCAAATATTGCATATACAGTGGATATAAAATGTCTACACACCCCATGTAAAATGACAGGTTTCTGTGATGTAAAAAAATGAGACAAAGATAAATAGTTTCAGAACTTTTTCCACCTTTTAATGTGACCTATAAACTGTACAACTCAGTTGAACAACAAACTGAAATCTTTTAGGTGGAGGGAAGTAAAAATAAAAAATGTTTTAGAATATTGTTGCATAAGTGTGCACACCCTTAAACTAATACTTTGTTGAAGCGCCTTTTGATTTTATTACAGCACTCAGTCTTTTTGGGTATGAGTCTATCAGCATGACACATCTTGACTTGGCAATATTTGCCCACTTTGCAAAAATACTTGAAATCTGTCAGACTGCGAGGGCATCTCCTGTGCACAGCCCTCTTCAGATCACCCCACAGATGTTCAATCGGATTCAGGTCTGGGCTCATGCTGGGCTATTCCAAAGCTTTCATTTTCTTCTGGTGAAGCCATTCCTTTGTTGATTTGAATGTATGCTTTGGGTCGTTGTTATGCTGAAAGATGAAGTTTCTCTTCATGTTGAGCTTTATAGCAGAAGCCTGAAGGTTTTGTGTCAATATTGACTGATATTTGGAACTGTTCTTAATTCTCTCTACATTGACTACGGCCCCTGTTCCAGCTGAAGAAAAACAGCCCCAAAGCACAATGCTGCCATCACCATGCTTCACTGTGGGTATGGTGTTCTTTTTGTCATGTGCAGTGTTTTATTTGCGGCAAAATCATCTTTTGGCATTATGGGCAAAAAAGTTCAACCTTGGTTTCAGCAGACCATAACACATTTTCCCACATGCTTTTAGGAGACTTCAGATGTGTTTTTTGCAAAATTTAGCTAGGCTTGGATGTTCTTCATAAGCTTCCATCTTTCCTCTCTATCCCATAGCCCAGACATATGAAGAATACAGGAGATTGTTGTCACATGTACCACCCAGCCAGTATTTGACAGATATTCCTGCAGCTGCTTTAATGTTGCTGTAGGCCTTTTGCCAGCCTCCCTGACCAGTTTTCTTCTCATCTTTTCACCAGTTTTGGAGGGACGTCCAGTTCTTGGTATTGTCACTGTTGTGCCATATTTTCTCCACTTGATGATGACTGTCTTCACTGTGTGTTCCATGGTATATCTAATGCCTTGGAAATTCTTTTGTACCCTTTTCCTGACTAATACCTTTTAACAATGAGATCCCTCTGTTTTTAATATTCCTGTAGTTTTTTATTTTTACTCCCCCACCCCTAAAACATTTCAGTTTGTTTTTCAATTGAGTTGTACCATTTATGGGTCACATTAAAGGTGGAAAAAGTTCTGAAATAATTTATCTTTGTCTCCTTTTTTTTACATCACAGAATCCTGACATTTTAACAGGGTTGTGTAAACTTTTTATATCCACTGTATGTGGTTAAAAAATGAAGCTTTCTAATACAGAATGAGTGGGTTAGCTGAGAATAGAGTGCCTCTGCCCTTCTATTGGATGCATACATGTACAAGATGACTTATTTTAGTCCAAATCTATAAATTTCACAGCCTCACACAGAACTATGATTCCCTTCATTATTGCTACAATAAGAGCTGCACCATGGATCCCTTCTCCGTCTGTTGACCATGTACGGTCTAATTAACTCCTCTTCAAAGGACCTAAAAAAGCAGTGACTAAGCAGAAGGTTTTCTCATAGATTATTCATATTGGAGGCCTTGGTTGCCAGCAAGTCACACAATGAGATATCACTCATTCCGGCCGGGCATTCTGACACACAGGAGTCTCTGTAACCAGAAATCTTTTGTGTTTCTTTAAAAAAAAAACAGCAGCTCCAGACAATAAGTAAAGTTAAGCGGTGAATTGCTCGTGCATTTCAGGAGACATTATAAACGTCTAAAAAATTATATCGGACGTATTTTCTGTAGTATTTTTCAGCTTAAATCGGCAGCCTTTACAGTGCTTCTGAGCAGGGTTCCAGCCTTTTTCCACATCACCAATGCTGTGCATACCCTCGGGAAGTGGGGAGCTGGGAACTCAGCAGTATTTGGCCTTCATTTCATTAGGTGCATATTCAGACGATAAGGATTTTCACACTGGGGCGGGAGGTGCGCTGGCAGTATAGCGCCGCTATTTTTAGCGGCGCTATACCGTCGTATTTGCCGCGATTTGCGGCCGCTAGCGGGGTGATTTTAACTCCCGCTAGTGGCCGAAAAAAGGGTTAAAACCGCCCGCAAACCGCTGCGGGCGGTATAGCCGCACTGTCCCATTGATTTCAATGGGCAGCAGCGGTAAAGGAGGGGTATACACACCCCTCCTTCACCACCTCAAAGATGCGGCTAACAGGATTTTTTTTCTCGTCCTGCCAGCGCATCGCCTCAGTGTGAAAGCACTCTGGCTGTCACATTGAGACTGCAGGGCAGGAGGAGTTTTTCAGGCGGTATTTAGGCGCTATTTTTAGCGCTAAAACGCCTGAAAAACTCCTCGGTTTGAAAGGGGCCTAAGTGTAACATCAAAGTGGAAAATGTGAATGCCAGATCAAAGTCAATCAGAAGTGTCCTCTGTGTAATTTTATTGCAAAGTTTTGATATATTATTGGGATGCACATACCTTGGAGCTTTTCACGGTCATTTAGCCCTAGATTGGGGCAGGGTGGTGATCGAGTACGGAGAGAGGCTAATAGCAGCACCATGCTAAAATTGGAGCAGTGCCCTAATAGGGGCCACATAAGACTCTGCAGCCAAATATAGGGCTAACAGTGCTGTGGGTTGATGGTTACAGCCTTGCAGGAGATTAAATAATAAGGAAACAGCCCTGACTTGACAATACAGAGGAAAAATATGGCATCCCTGATGTTACCTGGACTACAAATGAACAACTGTTACAATATGTGGGCAACACATGGCCAGTTGTGACAATATTATGCAATAACAGGGACAATCAGAATGACATACTCTGTAAATATCAGTCCTGATAATATCCCCAACAGTCACCATTACAGATCTCCATGTTCCCAGCAGTGACCTGTAAGATGATGCTGGGAGGCCCAGCTGGCTTTATCCTAGCACCCAGTAGAGATGGATAACCAAAAGGTAGATCCAGCTGTCACTGCTTGACAAAGAGAGAGTGGAACAGGGGAATTGGGTCGCAGAGGTACAGTGCCATATTAGATGGAAAAGAACACAGCCCTGAGTCAGGCTTTGATTACAAAGATTTTAGCTCCCAAATTGGAGATCCAGTAACGCAACAAAAAAGTTCCCCGGTAAGTTCCCAGGTATGGGGGTGTACCTGTAACAGCATTAAATATTTCTGCATGGGTGGAAGCATGTTCCTAAACCTACTGTTGTTCCTAAAACTTGCACTTGGGACTTTCTAACTTTCTGACTTTTAAAGCACATGAAGAACTGAATAACTACAATAAAAAAACAACTCATAAAATGTAACATTTATTAAACATTTAAAAAACAGTGTATCGATATGTAGTTTTGTGGGCAACACCAGATCACAAGTATTATTCGCACCAACATTTCTTAAAGCGGAGTTGCAGTTACCAAATATAATTATTATTTTTTTTATTGCTCCCCATTATTGTTCATACTTCTATTCTAACATTTTGATACAGTGAATAATGTTTTTCTTCTTGTTTGTTTTAAATTGTTTAAATCATACCTGATCTCGGAAGCAGGCAGGGTTCATTGCGGTTGTGGGCATCTGAAGCCCACTAGTCTTTATTTCCGGGATATTGGTGCAGCTGGCTACCAGGCATTTACCTCCTGATCCCGCGCCTGCGCAGTGATGTGACTGCGCGGCACGTGATTACAGTAATAGGCGATTACCATTGACGGTTAGGGGTGCAAATTACTTGTCTTGCCTTGGGTGCTGACAATTACGAAAATAATTTTACTGTTAGGGGTCCCACAACTTGGGAAATGTTATCAAGGGGTCACAGCACTAGAAAGGTTGAGAACCACTACTCTAGGGTATATAAAACTATTGCCCGAAAATTTTTTTTTTTTTCAATATGCCATTACCCAGGGTAAGATTCCGATGGTGAAAAAACCAAAATATGCTCTTGTACTGAGTATCAGAACAGCTGTTGGGAGAGAGGGATAGAGCATTGTCAGGGGCGTACCTAGAGCATTTGGTACCCGGGGCGGATTCTATATCTGGCAGCCCCCCCCCCCCCACATTAAAATGTAAAAACACCCCACTGTGCCCCCGGCATACCTCTGCATCCTTCAATATTTCTTTGTCACTACTGTGTACCCCCTCTCCACAACTGCACCTCTGGACCCCTTTACATTACACAGCACCCTGCATCACTGGACCCCTTTACATTACACAGAACCCTGCATCTCTGGACCCCTTTACATTACACAGCACCCTGCATCACTGGGCCCCTTTACATTACACAGTCCCCTGCACCTCTGGGCCCCTTTACATTACACAGTCCCCTGCACCTCTGGGCCCCTTTTCATTACACATCCCCCTGCGCCTCTGGGCCCCTTTACATTACACAGCACCCTGCACTTCTGTACCCCTTTACATTACACAGCACCCTGCATCACTGGACCCCTTTACATTACACAGAACCCTGCATCTCTGGACCCCTTTACATTACACAGCCCCCTGCACCTCTGGGCCCCTTTACATTACACAGTCCCCTGCACCTCTGGGCCCCTTTTCATTACACATCCCCCTGCGCCTCTGGGCCCCTTTACATTACACAGCACCCTGCACTTCTGGACCCCTTTACATTACACAGCACCCTGCACTTCTGGACCCCTTTACATTACACAGCACCCTGCATCACTGGACCCCTTTACATTACACAGCACCCTGCCCTTCTGGACCCCTTTACATTACACAGCCCCCTGCCCTTCTGGATCCCTTTACATTACACAGCCCCCTGCACCTCTGGGCCCCTTTACATTACACAGCACCCTGCACCTCTGGGCCCCTTTTACATTACACATCTCCCTGCACCTCTGGGCCCCTTTACATTACACAGCCCCCTGCACCTCTGGGCCCCTTTACATTACACAGCACCCTGCATCTCTGGACCCCTTTACATTACACAGCACCCTGCCCTTCTAGACCCCTTTACATTACACAACCCCCTGCACCTCTGGGCCCCTTTACATTACACAGTCCCCTGTACCTTTGGGACCCTTTACATTACACAGCACCCTGCATCTCTGGATCTCTTTACATTGCACAGCACCCTGCCCTTCTGGACCCCTTTACATTACATAGCACCCTGCACCTCTGGACCCCTTTACATTACACAGCGCCCTACACCTCTGGGCCCCTTTACATTACACAGCACCCTGCGCCTCTGGGCCCCTTTACATTACACAGCACCCTGCCCTTCTGGACCCCTTTACATTACACAGCACCCTGCACCTCTGGACCCCTTTACATTACACAGTCCCCTGCACCTCTGGGCCCCTTTACATTACACATCCCCCTGCGCCTCTGGGCCCCTTTACATTAGAGCACCCTGCAGCTCTGGACCCCCTGCATGTTACACAGACCCCCTTCAGCGCAGGCCCCCCTTCAGTGTATCCACACCTTCAATGCGGACCCCCCCATTCAGTGCAGACCCCCCGTTCAGTGCAGACACCCCCCCGTTCAGTGCAGACACCCCCCCGTTCAGTGCAGACGCCCCCCCAGTCAGTGCAGACGCCCCCCCGTTCAGTGCAGACGCCCCCCCCGTTCAGTGCAGACGCCCCCCCCCGTTCAGTGCAGACGCCCCCCCCCCCGTTCAGTGCAGACGCCCCCCCCGTTCAGTGCAGACGCCCCCCCCGTTCAGTGCAGACGCCCCCCCCGTTCAGTGCAGACGCCCCCCCCCGTTCAGTGCAGACGCCCCCCCCCCCGTTCAGTGCAGACGCCCCCCCCCCGTTCAGTGCAGACGCCCCCCCCCCGTTCAGTGCAGACGCCCCCCCCCCGTTCAGTGCAGACGCCCCCCCCCCGTTCAGTGCAGACGCCCCCCCCCCGTTCAGTGCAGACGCCCCCCCCGTTCAGTGCAGATGCCCCCCCCCCCGTTCAGTGCAGATGCCCCCCCCCCGTTCAGTGCAGACGCCCCCCCCCCCCGTTCAGTGCAGACGCCCCCCCCCGTTCAGTGCAGACGCCCCCCCCCCGTTCAGTGCAGACGCCCCCCGTTCAGTGCAGACGCCCCCCCCGTCCCCGTTCAGTGCAGACGCCCCCCCCGTCCCCGTTCAGTGCAGACGCCCCCCCCCCGTTCAGTGCAGACGCCCCCCCCCGTTCAGTGCAGACGCCCCCCCCCCGTTCAGTGCAGACGCCCCCCCCCGTTCAGTGCAGACGCCCCCCCCCGTTCAGTGCAGACGCCCCCCCCCGTTCAGTGCAGACGCCCCCCCCGTTCAGTGCAGACGCCCCCCCCCGTTCAGTGCAGATGCCCCCCCCCGTTCAGTGCAGACGCCCCCCCCCCCGTTCAGTGCAGACGCCCCCCCCCCCCGTTCAGTGCAGACGCCCCCCCCCGTTCAGTGCAGACGCCCCCCCCCCGTTCAGTGCAGACGCCCCCCCCCCGTTCAGTGCAGACGCCCCCCCCCGTTCAGTCAGTGCAGACGCCCCCCCCCGTTCAGTGCAGACGCCCCCCCCCGTTCAGTCAGTGCAGACGCCCCCCCCCGTTCAGTGCAGACGCCCCCCCCCCTGTTCAGTGCAGACGCCCCCCCCCCTGTTCAGTGCAGACGCCCCCCCCCTGTTCAGTGCAGACGCCCCCCCCCTGTTCAGTGCAGACGCCCCCCCCCGTTCAGTGCAGACGCCCCCCCCGTTCAGTGCAGACGCCCCCCCCCCCGTTCAGTGCAGACGCCCCCCCCCGTTCAGTGCAGACGCCCCCCCCCCGTTCAGTGCAGACGCCCCCCCCCCGTTCAGTGCAGACGCCCCCCCCCCGTTCAGTGCAGACGCCCCCCCGTTCAGTGCAAACGCCCCCCCCCGTCCCCGTTCAGTGCAGACGCCCCCCCCCGTTCAGTGCAGACGCCCCCCCCGTTCAGTGCAGACGCCCCCCCCCCCGTTCAGTGCAGACGCCCCCCCCGTTCAGTGTAGCCCCCCGCTCAGTGTAGCGCCCCCTCGTTCAGTGTACCCCCCCTCGTTCAGTGAAGCCCCCCCTTCAGTACCTCAGATCAGTGCAGCGCAGCGGCACATGCAAGCAGGTCCCCTCCCCCTGTTTACACATAAACAGAGAGGAGGGGGAGGCGGCTTCACTCTGCTGCTCTGTGCCTGTGTGACATCCGGGATCACACAGACAGGCAGCCCGCGGCCGCGAGAGGAGAGGAGGGGATGGTAGGTGCAGCGGTGTCCCCCGCACACCCCTCTCGTCACTGTAGCTAGTTCGCCTCTCCCTGCCTGTCAGTGTGCCGCTGCCTAAACCCGCGGCGCTGCCACCGCGGGTGTAGTACAATCGCGGAGGGGGGTGCCGGTCTGACACCCCCCTGTCCCCTTTTAACAAACTGTTACTGAACAAGGACTATCATTACAAGATCACCAGGCAATATTCTAATGAAAGCTGCAGATTTTTAAATATGCTAATCTGCTTTTTATTAGATTTTAGTGAGATTTTGGTTATTGGGTTTACACCTACTTAAAAAAGAAAAGTTACCCAAATGAGCAAAATTTGATGTCACAGGCATTCCGTTTCCGCTTGTGTTAAATGTCATAGTTTAACAAAAAGTTTTTTCTAAAATGAACATGACCGAGGTAATGAATCCTTTTCATCTTCTGATTCTGTTTTATGCTTCTGCTTTGTTGCATGTTAAATCCTGCTGAGGTCTTGTTAAACTAGACCCTGATAATTCAGCGCAGAAGTCCTCCGCTTTAAATGAAGGACACCTAAATGAGATGACAGGAATCAGCAGCATATGAATTTCATTCACAAAAACATGCTAATTAGCTTTCAAACTAATTAGTGAGAGATTGGCTCTAGAATTCATTATGCCGCAGAGGAGCCATGGGGGTTGCAGGTGCGAAGAAACAGGATACAGTATGTAAAAAAAAAAAAGAAATAATAATAAACTTTAAAATATAATTTTTTGTGCAAAGAAAATATCTGGTTTGTAGACTGGTCGTAAGAATTGTATATGGGTGCCTTGCAGCTTGGTCCTAATGCAATATGTGACCGGCGGTTTCAAGATATCTCCCTGTAGTTAGTAACTGTGACAGGAGGCAAGGAAAAACGACTGGTTGTGTGCAGGATGGAAGATATATTTTTTCCAGGTTCAGGCCGTATGCAGGCTATTTCACTTTTTGTGCTATGTAGGGAGCTTTCTGGGCTGGCTGAGGGGTAATGAACCCAGAAGGCCTGAGATCTCTATAAACCTCCCAGTCTGCTTAGGAAGGATGCCCCACCTTGAAAACAGAACTCTGCGTGTGACAGACTGTGGGTAGAAAGCTACCTTTGTGGTGAGATTGAAGCCTAGTACACACGGGCCGAATGTCGGGCGACATCAGCCGGTTCAATAAAAACCAGCCGACATTCAGCCCGTGTGTATATGGCAGCCAGTCCAACAGAAGCCAGCTGTTCGGGTGGTTTCTGTCGGACAAGCATGCTGGAAAACCAGCAGCCGACCGTCTCCCGGAGTGTTTTCTACGAGAAGGGGGTCTACCTTTCAGAACACTATAGCACAGCAGGGGAGATTACTGTACTAGCATCGGATTGTTAGTCCAGCGGCTCCGACCTGAGCTGTGAGTTTTCTTTTCGTTCAACCCAAATGGTAGTGTGTACTAGGCTTACATCTATGTGACTAAAGCTGGCCATACATGTATCGAAATTCAGCTGGTTCAACAGGAACTAGGGAAATTTCAATCCATGTGTAGCACACCCACCCCTCTCTTTACCTGCCTTGTTCGGCTACTCGCAGGAATAGATGGGCACACCGCACCACAAGCCCATACCCTCCTGTGTGAAGAGGTTGAGCGGTGTTGTTGATGGGTCTTCCACAGTCAGACAGCCAGAGAATGTTTCTTACCTCTATTTTAAATAAAGACAAGTCCTTGTATCCCCACAGTAACTTGAATGTCCACACCAGCTGAAACTCCAACGTAGAGTTTATTTTCTTGCAAAATACAGTCTCTGACAGAAAAGGTTGGAAGAAGGACAGGACAGCTTAAGGTGTGGAAGAGGTCCAGGCACAAACGTAACCCAATTCACTGCTCCGATTCTCAAGCAGACTCAGCCCATTTGGATAGTCTCCCTAGCTTGTGACTAGCAGCCGATATGGTGCTCAAACTTTACCCAAAGTCTCTGCCACAGACCCGGTGAACTTGGTCTCTGCCACAGACCCGATGAACTTGGTCTCTGCCACAGACCCGGTGAACTTGGTCTCTGCCACAGACCTGGTGAACTTGGTCTCTGCCACAGACCTGGTGAACTTGGTCTCTGCCACAGACCTGGTGAACTTGGTCTCTGCCACAGACCTGGTGAACTTGGTCTCTGCCACAGACCTGGTGAACTTGGTCTCTGCCACAGACCTGGTGAACTTGGTCTCTGCCACAGACCTGGTGAACTTGGCCTCTATTAAGGAGAAGACCTCTCTCCAGAGAGTTACTGGGACCCTTCCTTCACCGTGACTTCCACACCAGTCCTTCAGAACGGTTCCTCCCCCGGCCTCCTCATCTAGGATACGGGTCCCCTCGCAAGGCGGCACTCTGAGACTCCTCGATCCTTGGTGGGCTCCAGCCGAAGATGCTGGGCCCAGGCCTCTGTTGCAGCCCCAGGACTAAAGGTGCCTGGGACTGATCCACTGACCTCCGCTCCTGGGCCAAAGGTGCCCAGGACGGACAGGAACACACACACCGGGGTAGGACCCCCGACAACAAACCCTGAACAGGCGGCGTCTGCCCCTTTTATATCCTCTCCCAGCATGCACAGCAGGCCTACCACACCCACCATACGGCTGCTGAGAGGGGACACACAAGGCACAGCACTGGATTAGCGGTTCGACCCTGGCCTACTATGACAGCGCCACCTGCAGGCCACAGGGAACTAAACACCAATGCTCTCCCTGCAGACAAAAATGGTTGCAAGAACTCTAACAATTAGGGTGTTTGGGTATAACTACCACCCAAACACTTCCCCTAAATTTAGCACCCAGCTAAACATGTATGGCCATTCCCATTCATGAAAAGTGAATCTATCGAATTTGATACAGTTTCGTCCAATCAGCACATGCAGCCAATCAGCTGCAGGGCTGATCAGTGTATTCTGGCAACAGGGGAGTCCTGCTGTCAGAATACAATGACACAGAAGGAGGGATTTCCCATCTGCCTCGAATGTGTGGATGAGTAAATGAGTTCAGTTTCTTTAGTCCATTGGGCTAGAGGAGGTTCAGTATATGGGGTATACCACTGGGATGGGTAGAATAAAACCCCGGATAACCAAAGTTACGGCTATTCAAAGTTGGCAACACCCCACCAACAAGAAACAGGTGGAAGCATTACTGTTAATGGCTGGCTATTACTGGTATTTTATTCCCTATTTTGATTCACAGGCTGCTCCTTTAACCAATTTGACAAAAGTGAAGGAATCTTTTATGATCAAGTGGACCCCTGAAGCAGATACAGCTTTTGAGTCATTAAAACAGGCCTTGTGTGGTCAGCCAGTGTTGTACTCTCCTGACAAGCAGTCCTAAAGAATAACTCTACTTCTTAAGAAAAATATATCATGTACAATTGCTACTCAAGCCATTTAGGGACTAAGGCCCCTTTCACACTGGGGCGTTGGCAGTAAAATGCTGCTATGTTTAGGGGCGCTCTACCGTCGTATTTGCGGAGGTATTCGGGCGCTAGCGGGCGCTTTTAACCCCCGCTGGCATCCAAAAAAGGGTTAAAACCACCCGCAAAGCGCTGCTGCAGCAGCGCTTTGCCGGCGGTATAGCCGCGCTGCCCATTAATTTCAATGGGCAGAAGCGGTGGAGGAGCAGTATACACAACGCTCCAAAGATGCTGCTAGCAGGACTTTTTTAGCGTCCTGCCAGCGCACCGGTCCAGTGTGAAAGCCCACGGGGCTTTCACACAGGAGAGTCAGGAGCGGCTCTTTCAGGGTGCTATGCAGGTGCTATTTTTAGCGCTGTAGCGCCTGCAAAGCGCACCAGTGTGAAAGGGGTCTAAGAGATACTTAAAGTTACCCATCTACTGTATTTCATACTGCAGCTGCTGACGTTTAATAGAGCAGTCCAAAAACAAATTTCAGTGCAATAGGAATTAGCTTGTTTGGTAAGAAACCCCTGAAGGGATAACTATTGCGTGATACTGCAGCTTCCCAGACCAGAGCACTGAGATTTCACCAGGTGGTTAATGAATCAAACTCTGCCATATAGAAAGCAGGACATGATGAAAAAGGTTTGTCCACAACAGAAACAAAAAGGTAGGAATCTGCAACAAATTTACAATAATATTGCAATATACATCGCCTAAGGTATTTGTCAACATCATAATTACTTTCTTTTTTGAGGTGAGGAGGACAAAAAAGGACGAGGCAATAAAACTCTATGTGGCTTTTTTGACATGGGCTTCAGCTTGTATGAGAGAAGTGTGAACAACAAGCTTTTATGAAACTTTTAGCAAGCTTCTAGCCGGTTTCTCAGAGCGCTTGAAGCACCCTCAGCTCCTTTACTGCTCCAGCCACTGCCCTCTGACATGTTTCGCCTTGCTTACCCCACCCCCACCTCTGTGACCATGCCCCAGTGAGCAGGGCGAAACGTGTCAGGGAGTGTGGCTGGAGCAGAACATCTACATACAAATGCACTGAGTTAGTGAGCGACACCTTTTCTTCTCTTTGATAATGCTCTTACCCCTCTGAATGGTGCACTGACGCCAGCTCTCTTCACTGTTGTCGGCAAGGAGAGCTCTAGCTCAGCTTAACCACTTAAGGACCTTGCCTGTTTTTCAGACTCTGTGTTTACAAGTTTGAAACATTTTTTTTTTGCTAGAAAATTACTTGTAACCCCCAAACATTATATATTGTTTTTTTTCTAACACCCTCGAGAATAAAATGGTGGTCATTGCAATACTTTTTGTCACACCGTATTTGCGCAGCGGTCTTACAAGCGCACTTTTTTTTGGAAAAAAATCACTTTTTTAAATTAAAAAAATAAGACAACAGTAAAGTTAGCCCAATTTTTTTTTTTATATTGTGAAAAATAATGTTACGCCGAGTAAATTGATACCCAACATGTCACGCTTCAAAATTGCGCCCGCTCGTGGAATGGCGTGAAACTTTTACCCTTAAAAATCTCCATAGGCGACGTTTAAAAAATTCTATAGGTTGCATCTTTTGAGTTACAGAGGAGGTCTAGGGCTAGAATTATTGCTCTCGCTCTAACGATTGTGGCGATATCCATCTTTAAAGTGCCAACGTATATGTACATGAGGTGGTCGGCAAGTGGTTAAAGCAGCACTGCAAGTTTCATTTGGATCACCCTCAGCTCCTGTTTGTGCATGCTATGCACAGATCATAATAAGAGTGCTGACTGTCGCTTTAAATAAACTGCTAGCAGGCTTCAGGGCTTTTAACAAGCTTCAAGTAGTGCTGAAGCCTGCTAACCACTTCTTTAAAGTGGCAGTAAGCATTCCCATTAGGATCTGTTTAACATTTGTACAAACTGATGCCTGTTTCCCATGGGTTTCAGCTTGTATAAGTGCGTTATGAACAGCAAGCTTTTATGAAACTTTTTGCAAGCTTTTGCAAAGCTCTCTGTAAGCTTCAAAGAGCTTCAGCTAAGCCTTTAAAGAACCCTTCAGCTTCTGTTTGGAAATATTATACACTCTTGACCACTTCAGCCCCGGACCATTTTTGGCCGGTTAAAGACCAGGCCCTTTTTTGCGATTCGGCACTGCGTCGCTTTAACTGACAATTGCGCGGTCGTGCGACGTGGCTCCCAAACAAAATTGACGTCCTTTTTTCCCACAAATAGAGCTTTCTTTTGGTGGTATTTGAACACCTCTGCGGTTTTTATTTTTTGCGCTATAAACAAAAATAGAGCGACAATTTAGATTTTTTTTAAATATTTTTTACTTTTTGCTATAATAAATATCCCCAAAAAATTTATAAAAAAACTTTTTTTTTTCCTCAGTTTAGACCGATACGTATTCTACATATTTTTGGTAAAAAAAAACACAATTAGCGTTTTTTTTTTTTTACTAGTAATGGTGGCGATCAGTGATTTTTTTTTGTGACTGCGACATTATGGCGGACACATCGGACACTTTTGACACATTTTTGGGACCATTGTCATTTTTACAGCGATCAGTGCTAAGAAAATGTACTGATTACTGTAAAAATGACACTGGCAGTGAAGGGGTTAACCACTAGGTGGCGCTGTAGGGGTTAAGTGTTCCCTGCATTGTGTTTCTAACTGTAGGAGGGATGGGCTCTGTGTCACATGACACCGATCTCCGCTCTGAGTACACGGAGCCGAGATCCGTGTCATTTTCACTAGACAGTGCAGGGAGATGCTTGTTTACACAAGCATCTCCCTGCTCTATACCTCCGTGAGACGATGGCGGGGATCCCCGCGGCGATCGAGACCGTGGGACCCGCGGTATGACTCACGGGGAAGGCAGCAGGGTCGCGAGCGCGACCCCCACGTCAGGCAGTTAAAGGGCAACGTACAGGTACGTGGATGTGCCTGTACGTGGCATTCTGCCGACGTAATAAGTACAGGAGGCGATCGGCAAGTGGTTAATGGGAGTGCTGACTTTAGAAAATCTGCTAGCAGGCTTCAGCAGGCTTTCAACAAGCTAGGCAGTGCTTAAGCCTGCTAGCAGCTTGTATAAAAGAGAAGTATGGACTTTCAAAAATAAAAACATTTATACTCACCTAGGTGGATTCAGCATTGATCTGATGCTGCATCTGTCCCCTGCCGCCTCTGCAGTGAAAATTGAACAATCAAAGACCACCGATTGCTCAGCTCACAGCATTATGTGTGTAGAGAGCCAGTGACTGTCAGTCAACTCCTCTTTGCTCTCCCCTCCAGCATTCGCTTGAGTGCTGAGCTGTGGAGGGGGCAGGAGGGGCTGGCTCAGCCTCTCAGCATATTGCTGAGAGGCTGAGCCAGCTGTCTGTCCAGGTTTGTGGGGGGGGGGGTCCCTTCCATATGTAGGATGAAAACTGATCACAGGAGTACAGAACGAACTGCACTCCTGTGATCTATAGACGTACAGCCAAAATAGCTTTGGATATACTTCTCCTTTTGGATATACTTCTCCTTTAAAGTGGCAGTCAGCACTCTCATTAGGATCTGTGTTCAACATTTAAAACTAGAGCTAAATTATACTTTTAAGCTCTGCAAATGCTTTGTAAAATCTTGCTGGTCACAATGCTTTTATACAAATGAAAGTGTTCTGCCCATATCATCATAATAATATGTGCTATGTGCTGTTACAGATTATATTGCAATGTTGGTTTGACATTGTTGCCATCTAGTGGCCAGAGTTAGTTATTATTTTGTCACAGGAAAAGGAATTCCTTCACAGTTAAGGCAGTAACCTTTAACCTGGAACTGTATTTCCTTCATTTCATGTCTGCTCTCTGATCCAAGTAGACTGCATGTAGAAGAGCTCCTGTCTATTCTTGGACTAATGGTGGAATTGTCTGTGAGTACTTTCACTGGTAGAGTGAGGCTGCTCTATAATGTTTTAATGTACTGACACATATGTTTGTTTATGCTTATGTTGTAGTTTTACAAAGTTATTCGGAAAAAGAATACATACAGATTTGATGTCTCCCGTTTCTTGACTTCTGAATTATTGTTAAGCTGTCTGACTAGTGTTATACAACAGTTCAATAACGCGAAGCAGAACAGTAAAAAGACAACCACGTGGCAGTCTGGAATAAACTGAGACACCATCAGTACAGCATGAGTCTAAGATCAGGAACAAAGTACCAGGCTGATGACACGCTATCGCCAACACAGCAAGACAGGGAGAACATTCCCAGTGCCCAGCAAGAGGATGCACAATCGCATGTGTCCAGATCTTCACGAGCTAGCAAGATGTCCTCAGCAAGTTCCTTAGCAGTTAAAGCTCGTGCCAAGGCAGAAGCTGCCCGCATCCAGCTACAGTACGCAGAAAAAGAAGCCATGATGATGCGGGAGTTAGCAGAAAAGAAAGCTACCATAGCACAAAAAGAAGCCATGATGATGCAGGAGTTAGCACAAGAAGAAGCAAAATTGCTCATCCTGAAGTGACAGACCGCTGCTGCAGCTGCTGAAGCTGAGGCTGCTGCCTACATGGGAACTAGTCGGTCAGGAAGTGAAAAATCGTATAAAGACCCAGAGGTTCCAGAAAAACCTCTATTCTCTACAGATCGTACAAGTAAGTACATCCAGAACCTTACTGATGTGCATGCGAAAGAACAGCCTCTTAAACCTGAAGCAAAGGAATTCAGACCGAGATCAACATGCCCCCTGAGCAGGCCCAATCAACCACATGAGGTCAGCGGCTGCCAGCAAATCAAGAGGGAAGCACCAGAAACCCCTAAGAACAAAAAACAATTGTTCCCATCACCTCAACATATAGATTACATGGGCGAACAACAATGTGCAGTGGATGTCACCAAATATCTCATCCGCAAAGAAATGATTAGCTCAGGCTTTCTCCAATTTGATGACTGTCCTGAAAACTATTGGGCATGGAAATCCTCCTTTCTGAATGCAACTGAAAGTCTAAACTTTTCATCAGCAGACATACTTAATTTGATGATAAAATGGCTCGGTACCGAGTCAGCAGAGCATGCTAAGAGGATGAGAAGAGCAAACCTGTTCAACCCTGCAGCAGGACTCAATATGACCTGGAAAAGACTAGAAGAAACGTATGGATCTCCAGAGGTAATAGAAGGAGCACTGTTGAAAAAACTTGAAGTCTTTCCCAAGGTGGGCTACAGAGACAATGTGCGTCTACAAGAACTAAGTGATCTTCTATTAGAGATAGAATATGCCAAAGAGGATGGCTACTTGCCAGGACTTTCATATCTAGATACAGCTAGAGGCACCAATCCCATAGTAGAGAAACTACCCTCAAATCTGCAAGACAAGTGGATGTCTGTGGGAGGTAAATTCAAAGAAGATTATGGTGTTGCTTTCCCCCCTTTCTCTGTGTTTTCTAGGTTTGTCCGACAGCAAGCGAAAATCCGAAGTGATCCTAGTTTCGCCTTCACCAGCAATGGCAATCAATCACACAGACCTGAGAAACCTCACAGACCACACGGTAGGACTTCTGTATCCACACACAAAACAACTGTACCTTCAGAAGTCACAGACTATCAAAGCATCCACAAGGTACACACCATAGAGAACCCTGATAGACATTGCCCGATACACAAAAAAACACATCCACTAAAGAAATGCAAAGGCTTTAGAAGCAAACCCATTGCAGAGCGGATGTCCTTCCTTAAACAGAACGGCATCTGTTTCAAGTGTTGCGGATCCACTTATCACATTGCCAAAGACTGCAAAATACAAGTAGAATGTACAGAATGTGGCAGTGAGAGACATATAGCAGCTCTACACCCAGGTCCTGCTCACGTCTCACTAGAGACTGTAGAACCCGGGAAAGATCAGGGCAGGGAGCAACAAGAGACCCCACTCTCCTCAGTGATGTGCACGTTCATGCTCGAAAATCTGTTTAGTGACTGTGTATCCCACTGGCAAGAGAGAAAGGGCAGTGAAAATGTATGCAGTGCTGGATGAACAGAGCAACAGATCCCTTGCAAAGCCAGAATTCTTTGATATCTTTAATCTTAAAGCAAGTGCGGTTCCATACACTCTAAGGACATGTGCGGGGACAATTGATACCACAGGGAGAAGAGCTTCCGACTTTACCATTGAATCCTTCAATAAGAAAGTACAGCTCCCACTTCCTACCCTAATAGAGTGTGGCATGATACCTGACGACAAAACTGAGATTCCCTCACCTCCGCTCAATTGCTCACCTTATCCCAGCTGTTGAGCCAGATGTTTCAACTCTACTACTTCTTGGGAGAGACATCCTTCAGGTACACAAGGTGTGCCAGAAAATCAATGGACCTTATAATGCCCCCTATGCACAGAGACTGGACCTGGGGTGGGTCATTGTAGGAGAAGTTTGCCTGAGAACAGTGCATCAGCCTGACAATATCAGCACTTTGAAGACGTCTGTGTTAACAAATGGACGCACATCTCTTCTCAGTCCCTGTCACAACAGCTTTGTTGTCAAGGAAAGCTTTGATAGGTCAACACAACTCTTTGACTCTCCTACACTATGTGGTGAAGAAGAAGTCAATTCCAACATTGAGACAGACAATCTAGGGATTACAGTGTTCCAGAAAACTAAAGATGACGATAAACAGGCCCTCTCTATAGAGCAGGGATATGCAATTAGCGGACCTCCAGCTGTTGCCAAACTACAAGTCCCATCATGCCTCTGCCGCTGGTTGTCATGCTTGCTGCTGTCAGAGTCTCGCTATGCCTCATGGGACTTGTAGTTTGGCAACAGCTGGAGGTCCGCTAATTGCATATCCCTGCTATAGAGGATCAGACCTTCTTGCAGATTATGGATAAAGAGGCTTACCAAGATGACAATCACAGTTGGGTAGCCCCTCTTCCCTTTCGCACACCAAGACGTGTTTTGCCTAGTAACAGGGAGCAAGCCATGAAGCGTCTGCATTCACTCAGCAAAACTCTGCAGAGAAGGCCAGAAGTGAAA
The DNA here is from genome assembly GCA_029206835.1 of Rana muscosa. Lineage (NCBI taxonomy): Eukaryota > Metazoa > Chordata > Amphibia > Anura > Ranidae > Rana > Rana muscosa. The sequence goes on along the minus strand of CM055123.1, from coordinate 266,676,733 downwards.
AGAGATTTCACTGAATTCATTAAAGGGATGCTAGACAACAATCACGCTGAAGTTGCAGGACCACTTGAAGCAGACAGGGAACACTGGTATCTACCAATGTTTGGTGTTTACCATCCACACAAACTCAACCAAATAAGAATAGTTTTTTTATTCCAGCACAGAGTATAAAGGAGTCTCTTTAAATGATGTACTGTTGAGTGGCCCTGACCTAAACAATACTTTGCTAGGTGTCCTCATGCGTTTCAGAAAAGAGCCCGTTGCCTTCACAGCAGATTTGCAACAAATGTTTTACTGCTTTCTTGTAAGAGAAGATCACAGAGACTTTCTACGTTTTCTCTGGTACAAAGACCATGACATAGACAAAGAAATTGTCGAGTACAGAATGAAAGTACACGTATTTGGTAATAGCCCTTCTCCTGCTGTCGCTATATACTGCATGCAAAAGGCTGCTCAGAAAAATGCAGAGTGCTATGGACAAGAGGCCAAACATTTTGCATTGAGACATTTTTATGTAGATGATGGACTCGCTTCTACTAGCACACCTGAAGAGGCAATTTCCATCCTTAGTAAAGCAAAGCAAATGCTGGTAGAATCCAACCTGCGTCTTCATAAAATCGCTTCCAACAGCCAAAAAGTAATGGAAGCCTTCCCTGTAGCAGACAGGGCTAAAGACCTTAAAGATCTTTGCTTGAGTACAGACACCCTTCCCCTGCAGAAAAGCCTAGGCCTAAGTTGGGATCTAGAAACGGATAGTTTCGTTTTCAGAGTTTCCTCAGGAGAAAAGCCTTTTACACGTAGAGGCATTCTATCCACCGTAAATAGCCTTTATGATCCCCTAGGATTTGTATCACCTGTGACAATAAGAGGCAAGGTCTTAGTTCGAGAACTGTCATCTGGAAAAAGTGAATGTAATGCATTGCTTCCACAAGAGAGACTAAGTGAGTGAGTTCAATGGACAGAATCCTTGCAAGCATTAGAGCACCTAAAGATAGTGTCAAGTAATTTTGGACCGACTCTCGTTACAAGTCAAGATATTTTATTGCATATGCAAGAGAAATGGTTAAATGTATATCTTCTGCTTCAGAGATCCATTTCTGCCTGTCATAGATTCACATTCAGCTTTTATAACCCTTAAACCTTCCCTTTTCCTGCTCGTAACGTCCTGACCATGTATAATTTCAACCTTTATTCTGACGTCAGCAGGAAATAGGGAAATATCCTTTTTCAGCCTACACCTTATGACAGGATATTTCATACAATGGATACATAAATTATCTCATGGTTCGCAGCCCATATTTGACAGATGTAAGAGTCAGCACATCTTTGCACAATAGAATATGGTCATATGACTTATTCCAGTAATTAGGGTTATTAGAGCTTATTCAGCATATTTAAGTATTAATAGAGTTATATAAAGCAAACATTTTAACTTTAGAAGATATAGTCATATTAATATGCATATTCATAGTTGACATTTAAAGTATAATTTCTAATTTCTCTAACAGCTGCTCCCTTTTATACTTATAATGTCAATAATTCAAATATCCAGGTTCTTTATTTTACCAGGTATTATCATTTAGACAAATAAGTCTTTTGAAAGGACTGTAAGTTCATCTTCATCAGGTTCCGGGTATAGTTCAGTGTTGTTCTGAAAAAACATAGTCTTTGTTAGTGATGTGTCAATCAGTCTTTGAAGAATTCCTCTAATACAAGGAATGCAGCAACATCCACACAGCGTAAGGACCGTGGCTGCCATGACAACAGAGATGAGCAAACCTTTTGCAAGATCACCCCATTTACCAAACCATTTTTCAAAGAGTCCTGTTAAGGGGTTCTCTACACCAGAGTTCTCAGTTAGTTCCTGGGATAACATTTGTAGGCCTTGCAAAGCCTTGGTGATACTTCCATCAGGTGCCGTATTATTTGGAATAAAAGTGCAGCAGAAGGTGCCGAACATTTCGCATACCCCGCCCCTTTCTGCCAGCAACATATCCAATGCTATACGGTTCTGCCACGCTGTCAAAGAGGTGGCGTCCAATTGTGCTGCTATACCTTTGATAGCATCTCCGGTGTAATTCACAAACCTCTGCTGGTTGTAGTAAATGTAGTTTATCCAGTCGACATTCTTATTGGGCTGTACCCATAGGAAGAGTGAGGTGAGTCCTGCTGTTACTTGATTCTGTGCTTTAAATTCATCCGGAACTCCTCGTGGAACACCTATTGAGTCTATATATACCTGGTTGTCAAAATGATTCTGGACACTTAAGTCTCTTAAAATAGTGTTTACCTGTTAGTCTCATCAATTTATTAGTCATAGGAACAATATAAAAGGGAAGCAACAGGCGGGTAAGGGCACAACTACCCTCCCATCTAGGTGGCAGTCTGAGCCTTAGTTTCTTGTCCCCACACAGCCACCAAACATCAGCTAGTTGCCGTTTCTGTTCCTGAAACCATTTTAGTTGATACTTAATGTCTGTAGTTGATGTTATGGTCGCACAGTATTCAGGAGATAGAGTGCCAACCTTTGTACCATCCTTATCTTTGTTAGAGAAACTAGAAAAATTTCCTGGTAATGCTTGTAGTGAAGGGGGTGTACTTTGCATTTTAGTTTTAGGGTATCTCTTTTTCTCATTTGCACATTCAGACCCAGTAATATTTTCTGAAAACAGTCTTATTATGCAAGCTAAATCTGTTTCCTCTTCAGGGAGAGGAATGGTAGCTAGTTGTGGTCTTGGGTTTGCACAAGAAATACAATCACTTAACCCCTTAGATTGAGTTGTGTATCTGACCCATTCTATCCACTAATTTTTGTCTCCAAATCCTGTTTCTATACTTAATTGTTCCTTGTAAGTAAAATCTGTTTTAAACAAAGAGGTATTAAGTTGAAACTGAGTTGGCTCGGGGGCTGGGGTGTTCTGACCAGGGGTTACAACCTAAATAGTGATTCTCCCTAGTAGGTCAGATATTGTACCATATACCAATTAGTTGTATTGTTTAGTTTACAAAATTGGAGCCATTGTTACTGTAAATCAGCGCAGGGATCCCTTGTCGTGGAATCACCTCTTTGATTAGTACTTTGGCTACTGACTGTCCATCCGTGTGCGCCATAGGAAAAGTTTCCACCCACTTTATAAACCTGTACACAATAACCAGACAGTACTTATTCTCACATTTGTTCAATTCAATAAAATCCATGCATATTGTGTGAAAGGGATAAGGGGGTTGTGGGAAATTACCCCTTAAGGCTCTTAGGGCACCTTGTGCATGGTATCTGTTACAAATCGGATATGTGAGACAAAATTTTCAGAGTAGTTTTGTAAACCCATATGTTGTGTACACCCAGTACCATCCCTCCTTTTGAGGTATGGGCCTACCCATGACTCAATAACACAGCATACGTGAATAGTGATGTAGATAAGTTAGGTTTACCTTCTGTACATGTGTATATACCATTGACCAGTGTTGACCCTGTATATAACCACTTTGATTTTCACCTGCCGGTGATGTTTTCTGCATTTCTGATAACCATGTTTCATCAATAGCTCTCTGTACCTCATCATTTACTTGGGAACTGTATATGTTTGTCATTGCTGTCCTTCAGAAGCTTCCTTTGCTGTCTTGTCTGCTAGTGCATTCCCTAGGGTAATTGGATCTGTTCCCTTTCTATGTGCCGCACATTTACAAATAGCCACTTGTGCTGGTTTTTGTACATATTCTAGAAGGGCAAGAATGAGATCTCTGTGTGATCGGTTTCCCATGGCAACGTAATCATACCCCTTTTTTCCATTGCTGGGCAAATATGTGTAGAGAAAGCGTATTGGCTGTCAGTATAAATATCTATTTATTTTTCCCTTCCCCTAGACTGCAGGCCCTTGACAGGGCTATAATGTCAGCTTGTTGTGCAGAATAGGAACTGGGAAAAGGTCTAGCTTCAATGACCTGGTCATGTGTTACTATAGCATAAGCCGTTTGATTGTAATGTCAGCATCTAGAAAGGGAACATCAGTGAGATCCTTCCTAGGGAGTACCCGTTCATCAATTTTGAGCTGCACAATCATGTGGATCCCCATCACCAGGTGTTGGCATTAGTGTAGCAGGATTCAATGTAGTACACTTCTTGATTGTAACGTGTGGTTGTCCCAGAAGTGTAGTCATACATGATAAATGCCTGACTGGAGATAAATAGGAGATTCTGTCTTATAGTAAGATCACCTAAATAACATGTGAGACCTTTAAGTACCAGGGGTGGAACAATACTATCAATGCAGATGACCGTATGGCCAATGAGGCTGCTACTACAGCTTGTACACAGTGGGGCAAATTAGTTAAGTAAAATGCAACTAGTTTGTGTTCGTTCTCATAAACCTGAGTGAGAGCAGAAGTCATGTACCCCTCTTTACAATCTACAGTCTGCTAAAGGGTTTCTACTGTAATTGGGTAGGCTAAGCACAGTAGAACCCACAATGAGGTGCTTCACCTTTGTAAATGCATCCTCTGCTTGCACATTCCACTGGATGGAACCTTTTGCAGACATTTGTGTACCATAGATGAGATCAGAAAGAGGCACCACCTCCGTAGCATAATTAGCTATCCATGCTCTACAAAAATTTGCCATGCCAAGAAATTACATCATTTCTTTATTTTTACGTGGTTTGGGGGCTTGAAGGATGGCCTCTTTTCGGATCTCATCTGGATGTCTGCCTTTTTGAGATATAATGTAACCCTGGTATTTCACCTTGTTTTTCAAAAGTTGTATTTTATTTTGCTAACCTTGTGACCTTGTTCTGCGAGGAAATGCATCAGAGCCAAGGTGTCAATTTTACATTGTCGCTCCAGAGGAGCCGCTACCAGAATGTCATCCACATACCAGAGAATTTGACTCCCACTGGGAGGTACAACTCGAGACAAAGCATTGAACATTTCTTGTGAGTTTTCCCTTGTACATAAGTGCAAACCAGAACTGACTGTCTGTCTTAATTAGCCCTACGTCTGTCTTTCCTTTTGATCACAAGAAATCGGGGATGTCTTTTAAGACATCCCCTTCCCCTTTGGTCAAAAAGTGTCAGTCACTGTCTTTTGTCAAAACTTCAATCACGCAAGTTCTGGTTGTACATTCAACAAACCACGCTAATCTGTACCTCTGATTCCCTCTGGATTTCAGTTCCTCATCTGTTAATTTGACCCAGTCTGTGATAAGTTCTCCCAGCTCATGCCATGATACCTCGGAGTTCCGCGTGACCGAAACATGAGGTACAGTATCCTGCCTGTATATTTGCAGAATAGGCTGTGGTAGGAGACAAGTAGCCATGTTATTTCCTTCCTTATCACAGTACAGGTATCTTAAGAGCACTTCAGTGTTAGTGCAACTCATTAACTGTTTCTCATAAGACCTATCAGGCCCAGTGGTCCTTTTGTAGTAGATAGTGCAATAGAGGTTCGTCTGGACCTTGTACCTTTCCTCACAGGCTCTTCAATTATTTCTGTCAGGGTTTTGGGCATCTTTAATCCCTCAGTTTGTAAATCCAAGCTGTACCAGTATCAGGGCTCATTATCCACAGCTGTGATTTGTTTTTCACACAGCCGATGGGCTTTGAGGCCCCCCTCCACTGGTACGACAGAAATATCAAGAGCATGCAACATGTCTCTACCCAACGAATTAACAGGACATTTAGTTGACATTACAATTTTACACTGAGCCTTTTTACCTGTCTGTGGATTTTCCACAGTAAGGCCTTCAGACACGGCCTCCTGGTGCATCAACCCATTTGCAGATTTTACATATACTAAACCTTTTCCCTTTACCCCTGGTGGCATATCCAGCGGGTGTATCAGGGTCCTACAAGCCCCAGTGTCACAGAGAAATGTTACCCAACTACTCTTTGCAACCCAGGTTATTTCTGGCTTGGCTTCAGCATGCAAACAAGTTTCAACATTACACACATCCAAAATATCAGATTCTTTCCCATCCTTCTGCTTCTCTCTCTGCAGACACACTTTTACCATACAGGAAACACTCCCCCCTCATCCTTTTCTTTACTTTCTTTTTTGGTTGGAAGTGCCCCTCAGCATGCCTCACATACTTGATTAGCTCCTAGAGTCTGCAGATCCTATGGTTAATCATGTGTTCGTTAACAAAACTTGATATAAGGACTAGCAGCCCCTTCAGGATTGCATTCTTTAGCTGTTGTTCATATGGGCTATCGTTCACTTGATCTACTGGGATTTCTATCCCAGAGTGGTTTTTAAAATTCTTCTTTATCCTAACAATGAAATTATCCACTGTTTCCTCTTCTCCCCATATACACTGATTTATAATGGACCAGTCGACTTGACGTATCCATCTAGCCTCTCTCTATCTTTGCTATAAGAGCATTTCTTCTGTTTTTGAGTGCTGCATCATCCTGAGGCAACACCCCTCCCTGGTTGTTTAATCCACTCCAATCTCCCACTACATGATGCCAGTCAGGTCCCAGTACCTGTCTGGTGACCTGCTCTATTTCCCTCATATTGAGATGATAGCTAGCAACCATTCCCATGATACCATCCCTGAATTGAGCTATGTGGACCTTGGGATTGCTGTAAGGAGGGTCAGCGGGGTAACTTGTTGCATACCTCTGTCCCATCTGGTGGTGGGGACTGCAGGTCTGCAATAGGGAATTGGGAGCGGGTGGTGAAGTCAGAGGGGGAGCAGCGTCTGTCGGTGGGATTGGAGAGTCCTCTAAAGGGTGTGTAGGGGCTGTCGGGTGCATTAGGTTTGTCGCATTTTGTTCAGTCAATACTTGCTGCACTAAACTTCGGAGGACGGTCATATTATTGTCCTCCTCTTTGTCTAAAAACATAGTCTTTTTATGATTTTTTTTTATGATTTTAACCTACAGTTAGCCTCCTCAAGCCATTTCTTTGCCTGGGGAAGACCTAATTTATTCTGTTTCCTTATTTTTCTTTTCTTTTTTTTATTTATATATATATATATATATATATATACACACATATATACATACATATATATACACATACATACATGCCGGCATAATTTTTATTTATTTTTTAAGCTTTCTACACAACACAGTATTACACAACAATCCTTATTTAAAAATGCAACAAAATCATACTTTGTTTTTCATGTCTTAAGGAGTTTCACATTCTCTTTGTCTAGACTACACATATACTTTGCATCATCATTCAAACCATCAGACTTTCCATGGATCATACTCATTTTAACGTGCACACGGAGTTTTTTTTGTAAGGTCTTCTCACACTGACACAATACCTGCACACAGTATCTTATCACTTCTGCAGCTACTCACAAACTTTCTAGTCGTGACATATCACTTCTAGATTATTGATCTTGTGTGCTGCTATAATACTGGTGTCTTGTCTTCTTACTTAATGTTTTATTCATTTATAGGGAGAATGAACAGAATTACAAGGCGAACGTAAATTCACCTGACTGGTCAACCCCCCCTGATCAAAACATTAATATTTCAGTAAACTGTAGGGAGCATGAACAGAATTACAAAAGAGACTTAATTTCTCTCGACTGTTGTTCCCACACTTTATCAAAACATTAATATTTGTTGATTCAACGGTATTTATAAATGCCTGTACAGGTTTTTTACACAACATACGAGGCTGGCTGAGCGCAAGGGCTCGTCAAATTACCTCTATTTGTTACCTGGAAATCTATCAGGCCATACCTTTGTATCAACAGGGGTTCGTGTTTTTGATGTAGGAATATTTATGTGTCCCCCACGGGAATTCCTGCAGTTTACAAGGCTGTCAGGACCTAGGTCCTTTGTCGACAAATTTCCTTTATCTGCACCCGGGTATTGGAATGGGACCATACTCCTATATCAAAGGGATTTAAACTACGGACGTATCTACTTATATTCCCTCAACTTGGATAAAGCAAAACATATACACAACAGATAAACATTCAATTAATCTCTATATTAGATGTATGTAACAAAATCCCTTAATTCATTAAATCCCTAATCACATTTAGGCCTAAAAGTATAATATAATAAATGAAAATATCTTACCTTGCCCCGAGAGCGGTCTCTTGTGCTGATCCGGTAAGTCGCTGCCCGGGAGGCACTAGTTCAGTGAGCCGGCCTCTGTTAACGTCAAATTTAAGACGGAGGACTTACAGTTTTTTGCCGTACGGACATCGGTTCACTGGGTTGTTGGCTAGTGCTTTCCAGGAATTTGGACTTCCGTTTTCGAAGGACCAAAATGTCAAGTAATTTTGGACCGACTCTCGTTACAAGTCAAGATATTTTATTGCATATGCAAGAGAAATGGTTAAATGTATATCTTCTGCTTCAGAGATCCATTTCTGCCTGTCATAGATTCACATTCAGCTTTTATAACCCTTAAACCTTCCCTTTTCCTGCTCGTAACGTCCTGACCATGTATAATTTCAACCTTTATTCTGACGTCAGCAGGAAATAGGGAAATATCCTTTTTCAGCCTACACCTTATGACAGGATATTTCATACAATGGATACATAAATTATCTCATGGTTCGCAGCCCATATTTGACAGATGTAAGAGTCAGCACATCTTTGCACAATAGAATATGGTCATATGACTTATTCCAGTAATTAGGGTTATTAGAGCTTATTCAGCATATTTAAGTATTAATAGAGTTATATAAAGCAAACATTTTAACTTTAGAAGATATAGTCATATTAATATGCATATTCATAGTTGACATTTAAAGTATAATTTCTAATTTCTCTAACAGATAGACCGATGCTATGTGCCAAAGTCTTTATCATCAGCTTGCAGGAAAGAACTGTGCATCTTCTCAGACGCATCTACCACAGCTATAGGTGCAGTAGCCTACTTGAAATTAATTGATGCAGAAAATGTGTGTCATGTTGGATTCGTCATGGGAAAGTCCAAATTAAGCCCCAAACCAGCCCACACTATTCCTCGTTTAGAGTTGTGTGCTGCTGTGCTAGCAGTTGAAATGTCTGAACTAATCACAGATGAACTAGACACTGACTTTGATGCTGTAACATTCTTCACTGGTAGCAAGACTGTCCTAGGATACATTTGCAGCACCACTAGGAGGTTCCATCTGTATGTCTCCAATAGGGTGAATAGAATCAGGCAATCTTCACACCCAGACCAGTGGTTCTATGTATCTACAGAGCAAGACCCTGCAGATTATGCCACTAGACCTACTCAAGCAGCATGCCTTCAGAACTCTATATGGTTCTCAGGCCCATCCTTCCTGTACCAACCACACTGTGAGCAAATAGACACTGCTAATGCTTATCCACTCATAGAGCCCGAAGCTGACCCCGAAATCAGATCGGAAATTACGAGTTTCAGCACCAAAGCTTCTGAAGCCACACTTCACCCACATTGTTTTGATAGGTTTTCTTGCTGGAAGATACTAGTTAAGACCCTAGCCAGACTCATCCATGTCGCTAAAACTTTCCGGATAGAAACCAACAGCGATCAAGTCAGAAGGTGGGAAAGTTTCCATGAACAGGTCAATCTAGTAGAGCTGGCTCAAGCAAAGTCTGTTATAATTTCTTCTGTTCAAAACAAACATTTCCAGAAGGAAATTGACAGCATCAAAAAACAAAAGACGTTCCCAAAACAAAGCCGTCTTAGGAAGCTTAGTCCTTTTCTAGACAAGAATGGGTTGTTGAGAGTAGGTGGACGTTTGTCTCTTGCTGAAATTTCAGAGGAAGAGGAACAGCCTGTCATCATACCTTATGATCACCACATTGCGGCACTGCTTGTTAGGTACTATCACGAACAAGTAGTTCACCAAGGGCGACACATCACAGAAGGTGCAATTAGATCCGCAGGTTTCTGGATTCTTGGTGGCAAACGCTTGGTATCAGCTGCTATACACAAATGTGTCATCTGTCGCAAGCTGCGGGGAAGATTACAAAATCAAAGGATGGCAGAGCTACCAGAGGACAGAGTAATTGCTCAACCACCTTTCACCAATGTGGGCTTAGATGTATTTGGTCCATGGTCTGTTTTAACCCGTCGCACTAGAGGAGGCAGTGCAGACAGTAAACGATGGGCAGTCCTTTTTACTTGTTTGTCTACCCGAGCTGTACACATAGAGCTACTTGAAGCCATGTCAACATCAAGCTTTATTAACGCTTTGAGGAGATTCTTCTCAATTCGTGGCCCAGCAAAACTGCTCCGTTCTGACAGAGGAACAAACTTTGTGGGAGCCTGCAAAGAACTTAACATTTGTGACAGTGAATCACAATTGCAAGACTTTCTCCAAGACAGAGGATGTATATGGGTCTTCAATCCTCCACACTCCTCACATATGGGTGGTGTCTGGGAGAGACTTATAGGTATTGCTAGACGAATCTTGGATGCTATGTTGCTACAAACCAAACCTGCTCACTTGACCCATGAGACGTTAAGCACCTTTATGGCAGAGGTTTCAGCTATTATGAATGCCAGGCCTATAGTTCCTGTGTCTTCAGACCCAGATACTCCTATGGTCCTTACCCCAGCAATGTTGTTGACTCAAATGGTGAACTGTTTGTCTGCTCCATCTGGAACCATAAGTACAACAGAAGTTCATGCAAAACAATGGAAGCAAGTACAATGCTTGGCAGACACCTTTTGGAAAAGATGAAAGAGGGAGTATCTGTCAAATTTGCAACGCCGCAGGAAATGGACGGAGGATCGCCCAAATGTAAAAGTGGGTGATGTTGTTCTGTTAAAGGACAACCAAGAGAGCAGAAATGAGTGGCCCGTAGGACTTATAAAGAAAGACAAAAATCTCCTGCGCTCTCGGTGTATCGTCAAAACACGGGTAGTGTGGTTCCGTCTAGAGGCAAAGTCTAAAGTCTTGCAGGACTTATTGTCAATGCTCTACCAAGCAGAGATGGCAAGGTCAGAAAGGTGGAGGTCAAGATTGTGAAAAATGAGACCACCAGAATTTATCTCAGACCTGTAACTGACATTATAGTTTTGATCTCGGACTAGCTAGGATTTCATTTTCTTGTTTATATGTTTTTCTGCATAGCAGTGGTATTTATGTAATGATATAATAAATTATGCCAGGCAGGGAGTGTTCTGCCCATATCATCATAATTAGGCCTCATGCCCACGGGCGTTTTTTTAGCCGCGTTTTTGAGCGTTTTTTACAGCTTAAAAACGCCTGTCCATGATAGTCTATAGCTTCATGCCCACCTAGGCGTTTTTGAGCTGTAAAGAGCATAGGCGTTTGTAAGCTGTAAAAAAAACCCAGGACCAGTGCGTTCCTCAGCGTCAGAATTAGGCAGAAAAAAACGCGAGCGTCAAAAAACGCGCACTAACGCGCGGTCGCGTTTTTAGCTCCGGCGTTTTTTTTTCTTTTTTTTTTCAAAAAAAATAAAATAATATTTACAATAACATGGACAGGCGTTTTTAAGCTGCAAAAAACGCAGCTGTAAAAACGCCAGTGGGCATGAGGCCTAATATGTGCTATGTGCTGTTACAGATTATATTGCAATGTTGGTTTGACATTGTTGCCATCTAGTGGCCAGAGTTAGTTATTATTTTGTCACAGGAAAAGGAATTCCTTCACAGTTAAGGCAGTAACCTTTAACCTGGAACTGTATTTCCTTCATTTCATGTCTGCTCTCTGATCCAAGTAGACTGCATGTAGAAGAGCTCCTGTCTATTCTTGGACTAATGGTGGAATTGTCTGTGAGTACTTTCACTGGTAGAGTGAGGCTGCTCTATAATGTTTTAATGTACTGACACATATGTTTGTTTATGCTTATGTTGTAGTTTTACAAAGTTATTCGGAAAAAGAATACATACAGATTTGATGTCTCCCGTTTCTTGACTTCTGAATTATTGTTAAGCTGTCTGACTAGTGTTATACAACAGTTCAATAACGCGAAGCAGAACAGAAAGCCCATGTGAAACAGGCCGAAGAGTAAAGCTGGCTTTAGATGGATCGAAATATGATCCATCTATGATTGTTCCTGCTAAACAGAAATCAATCTATCGATCAACTTTTGTCGAATGGGAATGTTGAAAAAGTTTTGTTCATCAGCGGCTGTAGCCAATGAGCCGCAGCTGTTGTTCAGTGTTTTCTGACAGTGAAGGAGTCCCCACTGTCAGAATACAATTGCACAACAGGGTACATACCTCCGTCTACCTCGCTTGTGTGAATGGGGGAATTCGTTTATTTAAAAAAAAAATTCCATACATTCAGTAAGGATGAAACGGATCTTTGAATCTCAGGCATTTCTGTAAAAATTTTAATTTTTCATATGTATCGTTATGATATACGAATATGATAGACTGTTATTGCCATGACTTTCCTGATTCTAGTACATACTTTGTGTAGCACATTACACGCGGAGCATCTAACCACCTCCGCTCTTATGCCGCGTACACACGATCGGAAATTCCGACAAGAAAATCCGATGTGTGCTTTTTGTCGGAAATTCCTACCGTGTGTAGGCTCCATCTGACTTTTTTGAGAGCAGGTTCTCTATTTTTCAGACGGAAAAAGTTTCGATCTGAAAATCCGGTCGTCTGTATGCAATTCTGACACACAAAAAAAACACGCATGCTCAGAATCAAGCAGAAGAGCCAAACTGCCTATTGGTCTTCATTGATCTCGGCTCGCCGTATACATCTTGTACGTCACCGGGTTCTTGACGGTTGGAATTTCCGACAAGATTTGTATGACCGTGTGTATGCAACACAAGTTTGAGCCAACATTCCGTGAGAAAAAAATCCATGGTTTTCTTGTCGGAATTTCCCATCGTGTGTATGCGGCATTAGTCTACCCAAAAGCATGTAGGAAAATATGTTATTGTCTGATAAAACCAAGGTTGAACTTTTTGGCCATAATTTCAAAAGATATGTTTGGCGCAAAAACACTGCACATCACCAAAATAACACCATACCTACAGTGAAGCATGGTGGCGGCAGCATTTATAACGGGGGGGGGTTCGCAACATATTTTCATAGTTGTGGGAGAAAAGGAAACCCAAAAGAGCCTTTTTTGCAGCTTCTTGTTTTGTTTTTTTGTATTAGTTTGCATATGTACCACATGCCTGTGGACTGAACATGACAGATGTGGCAGTTATTGGATTTTGGACATTTGCTTTGAGTGCTGATGAATGCAGCTGGAGGAAAACTGTATCAGGAGTTCTGAACGTACTTGGATACCCCTGGTGTGCAGTCATTTCAAGTCTTAAAAATGGAAGATCAGCATGATATCAAGGCAACTAATGTTTTCACTAGCTGGTCAGCAGTGGCAGCTTGTGTTTCTCAAGTGACATGTTTCCTTTGAAGAGTTTTCCTTCCTTCAAAGAAATTACGGAAACCCCCCTCAGGTAACTGACGTCTGTCACCCTGTCCTAGATTGTTCAGCTATTGTCTGTAGATAAGGACAGAACTGTAATAGAGATTATATTAGGAAGCTGCAGGCGTCACTGAGCTCAAATTAAAGGCATATGTTTTTAGGATTTTTTTTTTTTACACTTTTTTAAATAATGTTTTAATTTAGGTTCTATTTCTAAAGTGCAGCAACCTGTAGTAAACAAGAATAGTCCATCTTGTATGGGTTACTGCACCTACTGTAAAGCGACTTTGTGGCTAAAATAAAATCCCGACTAAAGGTCATACCTGTAAAGAAGATGGCAAATAACTTTCCAGCTACCTGCACCGCCAATGTCACTCTGATCAAGAGAATGACTGAAGTCTGCTTAGAAACGACCACTTTGGGAGTGTTGATGACTTGGTACCCTTCTGCATTCTCACCTGGAAATGTGTTGGATTTCAAGCGGTTTTTGTTCTGCTAGGGAGGGAAAGATTGAAGGAACAGGACAATGTTAATCTTCTTTTGCAGGTTGTGATTTTTTACATTTTATAATTGAGCACCAGAGTCTCTTTAAAGAGAAACTCCACTCTTATCATAAAAAGTTATGTAGCCAGGTACTGGACTACAGACAAAGTTCTTGCTCTGAAATGCATTTGTTTAGTTTTTTCTGCCGAGTTGTTAATGTTGCTGTACTGTACTCCCTCGGCCAGCAGGGGGAGAGCCAAGTTACCTCAAGCCTATAGCCTTTAATCGAGAACGCCTGGAATCCTGGAAGATTTAGTTCAAGGCGGCAGCCATTTAATGAAATGCCTGTCTTACTAAACTACAAATCCCAATGGCCTGTGTGTGGCAGGAGGAACCAGGAGGGCTTTATATTATTTGCTTGGGAATAACTCAACCTCTTGGCGCCGTGGGATCTGAGAATTTCAGACCTGTTGGAATGAGCTATTTGAGAGAGAGAGAGAGCCTGGGAGTAGGCCTGCAAGTGCATGGGTTGGAATGGCCATTTGTTTGGTTCACGTAGTGAGGTTGCTGCCAAGAGGCCAGCACATCTGCCAGACTAGCTGAACTGTTATTCACGAGAGACCAGCATATCTGACAGACCAGGTGAACTGTCAGTCAGCAACCTTAGGATCGTCTTAAGAGGGCGCCCCTTTCCACCACAAGACTTTATAGCCTCAACAAGCAGTTGGTGAGTGGGCTGCTAGCCCATCTGTATCACTAATAACTTACAGACCCGCTGAGAGTAGGATAGCGTTAGCATTCTCTGCATATTCAAATACCACCAGCTGATATCCCAGCCACTTAAATCTACATCATGTTATAGCAATCTCTGGTTGCAGTTATAATACTGCTTTGCCACGCACCTCTTGGCTTATGAGTGTTCCGCCTCGCCTTGTTTAAGCTACATCTCCCACTGCCTGCAGAATATAAAGACTGCCGCTAGTGCACCACCAGTCATCTAAGGGCCCCAGCGTTAGCCAGCAGAAGATCCACCTTAGAGACTGCCACTTTTGTTAAGTTTAACAGCTGCTTCTTTTTTTTGTTTTCCTTACAATGTCAATGCTGTTTAACGCTGTGATCATGTTCATCCAAACAGCCTAGGCATAGCACAGCCATCATTAGGACACGCAAGCAGTATAGCTCTGGTATTGCTAGCTAAGACCTTCTCACTGCCTGTTGGGTACTCTGGGTGGCACTGCTACTGTTTATAATGACTTTGGGCCATTACACCATTTATGCCCCCACCCCCACTTTTCTGTTAAACTGTGCAATGTGCTGGATTGTATAACCATAATTGTTGGTTTACATTTGCCTCATCAAACACCTTTCTAAATAATAACAATATATAACTTTACTTTTACCTATAGCCATGATACTTCATTTAACATGGCTTAGTACTGAGTGTAAGGCCCCTTTCACACTGAGGCGCTTTGCAGGCGCTATTGCGCTAAAAATAGCGCCTGCATTGCACCCCAAAAAAGCCGCTCAATAGTATCCAATGTGAAAGCCCGCTCAATAGTATCCAACGCTTGCAGGAGGGTCAAAAAACTCCTGCAAGCCGCATCTTTGAGGCGCAATAGGAACGCTAAAAATAGTTCTCCTATAGCGCCCCTGCCCATTGAAATCAATGGGGTAGCGCCTCCAAAACGTCTGCAAAACACCACAAAGAGGCGTTATAGCGGGCGTTTTTAACCCATTTTCAGCCGCTAGCGGGGGTTAAAATCCCCCGGCTAGCGCCCGCAAATCGCGGCACAAAATACGGTATAGCGGCGCTAAAAATAGCGCCGCTATACCGCCAGCGCCTCAGTGTGAAAGTAGCCTTAAGGAATTTCTTTGTGTTGCTTGCTCTTTTTCTCTATTAAAGCGGTTGTATTGCCCGCTTTAGTGATTTTTACCTACAGGTAAGCCAATAATAAAGGTTACCTGTAGGTAAAAAGAACTGACCCTGCATGCAGCCACTGACGGTGTATCCCGCTGGAACGAAGGGCTGCCGCACGCATGCGTGGGAGTGACGTCATCGCGGCTCCGGCCTCTCACAGCGCTGGAGCCAGCGATCCCTGAAGAAACGCAGAGGGAACATGTCAGCTCCCTCAGCGTTGACTGGGCACGCTGTGGGAGCTTTGTTCTAAGGTAAGTATTTCATAATGTGCTAGTATGCGATGCAGCACCGTATTCCGGAAGAGAGTCCTAGTGGGCTTCACATGCCCACAATGAAGATGGAAAGATGGAAACGCCCAGGAAGACCAAATCTAAGGTAAATACATTCTAAAAAAACATGTACACGAAAGGAGATTGAATTGGAGACACAATTTCATGTATAATATGTAGACAAAGCAGTGGGGATGGCGAGAAAAAAAAAAGTGGTCGGAACTCCGCTTTAACTTCTTGCCGACCAGCCGCCGTCATTATACTGCAGCAGGTTGGCACACGGCTGCAGATCGGGCGCTTTTCACACTCTTTTAGGACCATTGACTTTTATATAGTGATCAGAGCTGAAAAGAGCCACTGATTACTGTATAAATGTCACTGGCAGGGAATGGGGTTAACACTAGGGGGTGATCAAGGGGTTAAGTTTTCCCTAGGGAGGTGTTTCTAACTGTGGGAGGAGTGGACTGACAGGGAGTCCAGAGAGATCACTGTTCCTGATCACGAGGAACAGCAGATCTTTCTCTACTTCCCTGACAGAACGGGGATCTGTCTGTTTACATTGACAGATCCTCGTTCTGGCTCTCTGAGAAGCGATGGCGTGTCGCAGGCGGACACCATGGCCGCCGGACATGCGTATCTGCTCCTACCTTGTGCCGTGGGTGCGCGCGCCTCCTATAGCTCTTAAAGCGGCCAATGTACAGCTACGCCGGTTTGCGCAACCGTGTGCCAACCCGCTGCAGTATAATGACGGCGGCTGGTCGGCAAGAAGTTAAAGCGGAGTTCCGACCACTTTTTTTTTTTTTTTCTTTCGGCATCCCCACTGCTTGTCTACATATTATACATGAAATCGTGTTTCCAATTCAATCTCCTTTCGTGTACATGTTTTTTAGAATGTATTTACCTTAGATTTTGTCTTCCTGGTTTCCATCTTTCCATCTTCATTGTGGGCATGTGAAGCCCACTAGGACTCTCTTCCGGAATACGGTGCTGCTGGCTACCTTCTGATTTAGCTCATGCGCAATAAACACACGGCGCAGGGCGATACTGAGAGGCGGCGATGCCCACTGACTTTTGTGAATCATGACACACATCTCCCAGGAGCCAGTGCGCCGCAGGATATTACGAACATCGCCGCGGAGGGAAGAAACCGGAAGAGAGAAAGAAAGCCTTGGAAGCAGGATAAGCAAAGCGGAAAAAATAAAAAATTGCCCAATGCAGTCATTATGGCCAGTTGAGAAGCTAATGATAAGCTTAAAAAGTGGGTGGAATTCCACTTTAAATAGAGCACTGTCGACTAAAGCTGGCAATAAACGAAAAGGAAGGCAGGATATATGGACAGCCGCACACCAAAAACCATTGAGGTTGCCTTTAATAGGTAAAATACATGAAGCACTGCAAGTCACAGAAAAAACAAGGGGGTACAGCCGACGCGTTTCACACTGGGGTCTAGTGTCGGCTGTACCCCCTTGTTTTTGCTGTGACTTGCAGTGCTTCATGTATTTTACCTATTAAAGGCAACCTCAATGGTTTTTGGTGTGCGGCTGTCCATATATCCTGCCTTCCTTTTCGTGTCTACAGCATTGCCAGCACCCGTGGTTCCTGGGAGGACACTGTTTTGCTCACCTGCACTCACCTAGAGCGGTGATCTTTTTCTCTAAAGCTGGCAATACATGGCTCAAATCTTCGATTCCTGTTGAACTGGCCAACATTTGAGCCGCAGGTAAACCTGCAAGCACCATCTGAAAAATCAACTGAGCCAAGTAGAAAATTATCGGTCAAACAGTGACTGTGTCCTATCAGATAGAGTCACTGTTCAGTTATTCAAAGAGCCGAAGCTGCCTGAATACTAAAGCCAGTAATGAAGGTCCCTTGGATGTGAAACACTGTAAATTTCCTCTTGTTCAGCCTGTGTGGTAGGTAAAGTCTGAAGATTTCATTGTGTATGCTGGATGAGTTTATGATGGTAGGCAATAGGACATGTCCTTTTCAACAATGCATTAACAGTAGAGGAAAAAAAAGGATTGTTGCTTGAGTGATATAGACCAAAAGAAGGATATTTATAGAACATGTACTATCATTTTTTATGTTGCACATGACATAAAAGAGCACCAAAGTACAATGCCAAATATAAATGTAGACGTTTTAGGATATTTTCAGATCAGAGCATTTAAAAAACAAGCTCTGAAGAGAAACATGTCTTTAAGAATTGGTGACTTACCTTTAGGGTCACCATACAAGGCATAAAAACAGCAGGTGATGCAACAGATGAAGGCATTTCTTGTGAATACTGTGCCATGTAGAGGCTGAGACAAATTAATGAGAACTTCTGAATGTCATAAGGGCTTGTTACTGCATGCAGAGATTCTCAGTCATGGAAAATCTCTTTGGGATGAAGTACTGATCGTTCCCTTTGCTATATAGAAAAAGATCATACATGCGCTGGATTTCTTTTTTCTTTTAGTTTTAGACAGGGTAAAGAAGGGTTACAACCTATGATAGATATCACTCCTGCAGATGTACACTAACAAGAGTTGTGTTTACTGAGTTTTAAACACTGTTTAGCGATATACGCTGTCAGATTATTATTGCTGTTGGTGTCCAATCCAGGAAGACTTAAAGGAGAAGTACAGCCAAAGCTTGTCCGTTCTGCACTCCTGTGACCTGTTTTCAGAAGACAACGGGCTGAAACCTGCTGTCGGCTGATGTCACAAAGCCAGTCCAGGCTGGGGAAAGATCACGACCATATGGTTGGGATCCACCCACATGCCTGGACTGGCACCTGGCTCAGCCTCTCAGCGAGCCACTGAGACTCTGAACCGGCCACCCCGCCCCCCTCCACAGCCCAGTGCACCAGTGAGCGTGGGAACCGATGCTGCATCCACCTAGGTAAGTATGATTAAAAAAAATTATTCCCATACTTTTCTTTTAGGAGAATAATTAACCCCTGGTACTGATAGGACTTTAACTACTTCCTGCCGGGTCTATAGCAGAATGACGGCCGGGCGGTGGTTCAGTTATCCTGACTGGGCGTCACGTGACGTCCAGCAGGATAACAGCCGCCGCGCGCCCGTGGGGGGCGCGCATCGCGCTGATCATTGTTGCGGCCTGTCAGTCTGACACACCGTTACACCGATCTCGGTAAAGAGCCTCTGACGGAGGCTCTTTACCACGTGATCAGCCATGTGGACACGGCTGATCACGATGTAAACAGGAAGAGCCGTTGATCGGCTTTTCCTCACTCGCGTCTGAATAAACACAAGTAGAGGAGAGTCGATCGGCTGCTCTCCTGACAGGGGGGGTCTGTGCTGATTTTTTATCAGCACAGCCCCCCTCGGATTCCCGCCCAGGACCACCAGGATTCTGCCAGGACCACCAGGGATGGCCACCACACTGGACCACCAGGTATGCCACCCTAAACCACCAGGGATATGCCAATCAGTGCCCAGCCAATTGCCAATCAGTGCACATCAGCAATGCCTGCCAGTGCTATCTATCAGTGCCCATCAGTGTCGCCTATCAGTGCCCACTAGTGCCACCCATGAGTGCCCACTCGTGCCACCCATGAGTGCCCATCAGTGCTGTCTATCAATGCCCATCAGTGCTGCATATCAGTGCCACCCATCAGTGCCGCCTACCAGTGCCCATCGTCAGTGCCCATCAGTGCCACCTCATTGGTGCCATCTCATCGGTGCCGCCTTATCAGTGCCCGTCAGTGCCGCCTCATCAGTGCCCATCAGTGAAGGAGAAAACTTACTTATTTACAAAATTTTATAACGGAAACAAGAGAAACTTTATTTTTTTTTAAAAATTTCGGTTTTATTTAATTGCTTAGCAAAAAATAAAAACCTCAGAGGTGATCAAATACCACCAAAAGAAAGCTCAGTTTGTGGGAACAAAATGATAAAAATTTTGTTTGGGTACAGTGTAGCATGACCGCGCAATTGGCATTCAAACAGCAACAGTGCTAAAAGCTGAAAATTGTCTTGTCAACCAGCCGCCGTCATTATACTGCGGCAGGTTGGCTCTATTGCGCGAATCGCCGTAGCTGTACGTCGGTTCATGCAATAGATACAGTGGCCAATGCGTGTGACCGGCAGCCGTGAGGCCGGAGAGCAGATACGCGTGGCCACAGTGTCCGCCTGCGACCCGCCATCGCTTCTCAGAGAGCCAGAAAGGGGATCTGTCAATGTAAACAGACAGATCCCCATTCTGTCAGGGAAGTAAAGAAAGATCTGCTGTTCCTAGTGATCAAAAACAGCGATCTCTCTGTACTCCCTGTCAATCCATCCCCCCACAGTTAGAAACACCTCCCTAGGGAACACTTAACCCTTGATCGCCCCCTAGTGTTAACCCCTTCCCTGCCAGTGACATTTATACAGTAATCAGTGGCTATTTTTAGCTCTGATCACTGTATAAATATCAATGGTCCCAAAAAAGTGTCTGATCTGTCCGCCGCAATGTTGCAGTCCCACTAAAAATTGCTGCCATTACTAGTAAAAAAAAATAATAATAATAAAAATGCCAAAAAACATACCATATTTTGTAGACGCTATAAGTTTTGTGCAAACCAATCAATATACACTTATTGCAACTTTGTTTTTTACCAAAAATATGTGTAAGAATACATATTGGCCTAAACTGAGGAAAAAATTAGTTATTTTTTATATTTTTGGGGGGATATTAACCCTTTCATGCCTAAGCTTATTTCTGATATTTGTTGCTTACAATTTAAAATCCATATTTTTTGCTCGGAAATTACTTAGAACCCCCAAATATTATATATATATATTTTTACCAGAGCCCCCAGAGAATAAAATGGCAATCGTTGCAATATTTTATGTCACACGGTATTTGGGCAGCGGTCTTTCAAATGCAATATTTTGGGGAAAAAGACACTTCCGTGAATTAAAAAAAAAACTAAATAGTAAAGTTAGCCCAATTTTTTGATATAATGTGAAAGATGATGTTACGCCGAGTAAATAGATACCCAACATGTCATGCTTTGAAATTGCGCACACTCGTGGAATGGCGACAAACTACGGTACCTAAAAATCTCCATAGGCGACACTTTAAGTCTAGTGCTAGAATTATTGCTCTCCCTCTGACCATCACGGTGATACCTCACATGCGTGAACGTTCACAGTGTCTCCCCACAGGGATGTAGTCCCAAGGGAGGGGGCGAGCACGCTGACTAACCCCCAGCCAGAACGGCTCGGATGATGGGGGCAAGCTTACTGAGGAGGAACAGGAAGTGATAAATTCAAACAAAGAGAAAAAACATTTAGAAGTGAAATCAAAAGGAAAAGGTAAGTGAACCAACAATGCACTAGCTTAAAGGAACCTATTTAGAAAATAAAAAACAAACCTTTACAACCCCTTTAAGATCTAAGCACTGTTGCTTCTCAGTGATAGTCTCAGAAGGTTTAGAGTGAGATTTGGTGATGTCATTACTGTGCTGCTCAATGTTTTCTTTGCTGGAGGCTCTGACATGAGGAAGCAAAACCCTGTCTCTACCAAGATGGCAGCCAAATGCCAAACACATATCAAATGCAGGAAAACAACACCAATCTACAAGATCCTAAACCAATGCTAATTATATCTCATCAATGAAGGCTATGTCTAGTAATGCCTGTAGAAAAAGAAAAAGAAAAGGAGGGCGCACAGACCTAGTGCATTATCAAATATAAAAGTTTTATTAACCTCCCTGGCGGTATGATTCTGTCTGGAATTATGTACCAAAAGCGGTACAATTATTTTGCATGAAAATTTGGTGTTATGTATTGTAGGCCTGCGATTCTTAGTAATTACTTACTTAAACCTGACCAAACAAGAGTCTAGTAGAAAACCCGGGTATGATAAAGTTTGAAACACAAAATAATAAATTATAATATAATAAATAACTATAAATAATTATAACAAATAGTAATGTAATTATAATAAAAATTATTCAATAATGTAATCAAATTAAAAACACTGAAATTTGCTCAGTTGCAGAATTGTCGCTGTCATTAGATTTTTTGTTTGATGATGAATTTCCCCACAAATCACTATCGCTCAATTCTGTGAGTGATTGTAATTTATTATTGCTGTTTTCTAGCTGGTCTAAAATCACTTTTGACATAAAGGGACACTTTTTGGTTGCTATGGACAATCTCCAGTTTCTAGGCAGAAAGAAAAGTTTTTATTATATAAAAGTGCACGCAGGACACTGGGCAGACCACTAGGGACAATGGGGGTGTGTAATTATTACATACAGTACTGTAATCTGTAAGATCACAGTATTCTGTATGTATACTATTTGTTTACTTTTTTGAATTTGGCGCCGAACTCCGCCCCCGTGCGCCGCAACGTCGCAGGGAACGGAGCTCGGCACTCGGCAGTGAGGATCGAGCGAGACACGGCTCGCTGACACTGCGGGAGGACATCGCAGGATCCAGGGAACAAGGTAAGTTACTTCCCCTGGATACTGCGATGCAGCCCGAGTCTGGCTCGGGGTTACCGCTCTTAGCATTGAAAACTCACCCCGAGCCAGACTCGGGATTACCGCTAGGGAGGTTAAAAATCGAATAAAAGCAATAGTCCTACTCACAAATGAGCTTAGGTAAAGGCTTTTCTGACAGTCAAGCTGGATCTCTTGGCACCTGCAAGCAGGACTTGATAACAAGAGGATTGGACGGTACCCCAAACGGCTGACGCGTTTCTGGGGCGCACCCCTTTCTTCAGAGCCTGAAGGAAAGGGGTGCGCCCCAGAAACGCGTCAGTCATTTAGCCATTTGGGGTACTGTCTGATCCTCTTGTCGCCAAGTCCAGCTTGCAGGTGCCAAGAGATCCAGCTTGACTGTCAGAAAAGCCTTTACCTAAGCTCGTTTGTGAGTGGGACTATTGCTTTTATTCTATTTTTAACTAAACGTTTATATTTGGTAATGCACTAGGTCGGTGCGCCCTCCTTCTTTTCTTTTTCTTTCTAGCTATATGAACACCCATTGTTCTGAGGAGGGCTGCAAGATTCTAGACTTTGCCTTAAACTAAAGACTGGACTACGCCACCCGTATCTAGCGAAACACCGGAGCGCAGGAGATTTTTTGTTCTGTAGTAATGCCTGTAGTCATAACAGGCACTTGGCGCAATTTCTCCTTTAGCTCTGTGATGTGCAGTGAAAGGGTTTGCACATCTAAGATTGATAATTCAGGTGTTTATATTTGTTAGGTTGTGGAATTACCCATGTCTTTAGAGACTTTGATGGTGAGTTCTCTGTATATGAGTCCTTAAATCCACCAACATGCTGCAACCATAAAAAAAGTGTTTCACTCATCCTGTTGGTAAATGGAGGTCAGACCTGTGCCATAAACTAGAGAGACCAGTCCTGAATAAAATGTAGGTGAAATTCACAAGCAAGTGCAAATTAAATGAATGTGAAGGCTCAGCAATGTGGGATCCCAGATAGCAATTATAACTTGCCACAAATTTGTGGCAGTGTTGAATTGTAAGTCTGGTAACTTGCTGCACATTTTCACTGGCAAGTTGTACACTTGCAGAGCACTTGAAGCACAAGTTCTAGTTGACAATTTTTCAATTTGTAGCAAATGTGCATGGTAAGTCTCTAGCAAGAGCAAATTTGCAGTGGTGAGACTACAGCAAGAGCTCTGCAAGTCTACAGCATGAAAATTCAGCCACAGTGACCCCTGTGGTGGGATGACTATTGCACAACCTAATTGAACCAGACATTGCAGTAGCCTTGCAGAATGTTTGCAGCGAAAGTTGATCTGGAGTAGAGGTCGACCAATATTTGGCCATTTTGGAGAAATCGGCATCGGCCGATTATTATCCAAATTAGGCCGATATTGAACACTGGCCGTGCCTTTGCCAGCAGATTGTGGAGAAGGGAGGAGGAACGTGGTGCTCCTCCTCCCTTCTCCACGCTCTGTTGGCAGCACTGCGGTGTGTGAAACTGTATGGAGAGAGAGAGGAGCTGTCAAAATTGAGGTTGGATGTCGGGGTGGGCGGGACCCAGCTATCCAACACCAGCCAATGGGGTGGGATCTGGGCGGGCTGCTACGTGTATAGCCCCACCTCTTTCTTAAACAGCCCAATCGTTGGCTGGATAGCTGCAGGGTCCCACCCACCCCGGGTCCCGCCCAACTCCGACATCACGCTGAATTTGTCAGCTCCTCTCTTTCTCTCTCCATACAGTTTCACACACCACGGCACTGCAGAGAGCATTCAGTTTCACACAGTTACACTATCGGGTGTGAAACCTGTCATTGCCATCCAGTGCCATGTGCCTGCCAGTGCCACCTGCCAATCAGTGCCACCTGCCAGTGCCAATCAGTGCCACCTGTCAGTGCCATCTGCCAGTGCCAATTAGTGCCAACCAGTGCCACCTGCCAGTGCCAACCAGTGCCACCTGCCAGTGCCAACCAGTGCCACCTGTCAGTGCCAAACAGTGCCACCTGCCAATCAGTGCCTGCTAGGGCCAACCAGTGTCACCTGTCAGTGCCACCTGCCAGTGCCAACCAGTGCCACCTGTCAGTGCATGCCAGTGCCACCTGCCAAAAAAAATCGGCCCAAAATATCGGCTGCAAAAATCGGCATCATATATCGGCCATCGGCCACCCCGATTTCTAAATATCGGCATTGGCCAGAGAAAAACCCATATCGGTCGACCCCTAATCTGGAGTCGTGCAATGCAGACTTGCTGCAATTGTGCAACAAACTTGTGAAGCCTGGCAAGTCCAGCAATAGCTTAGAAAGTCATTTTCAAACTTGCAGTACAATATCTTGCTATCTGGGATGTTCATACTGGTTGATGGACTGTGGATTTATTGATGGCTTTCCAGGACTAGGGATGGGCCCGGTGCTCGATTCGAACCCATGTTCGAATCGAGCATCGGGCGTTCGCTCGCTCGTCGAGCCCAGAACTATTTGGGCCGTTCGCATCACATTCGTGTGATGCGAGCGGCCCCGCAATGCATTGCGGCCGGCGCGGCCGGCGCAGTGCATTGCTGGCTGATGATTGGCCAAGCATGCACTGTGACCCCGCATGCTTGGCCAATCACAGCGCCCGAAACTCGGAGAGCAATAATTGGCTACAGGCAGGACGCCTGTAGCCAATTACAGCTCAGGGGCTTTAGTACACGCCCCACCATTTAAAAGGCCGCCACGCCATCGGCCCCGGTCACACGAGTTCCGGCTTTAGGAGAGATTAGTCTGCTGATTCTGTCTTTGCTTGATACTGAAAGATTTGCTCTTCTTTGCTAAACCATTGGCTATTTCTTTGCTAAACCATTGCTACCTAAGTCATTGATCGTTCATTGCTGCTGATTGCACAGTTAGTGTGTTATTAGCTGCTGCTGGGGATTAGTCTGGTGCGTGCTTACTGTTATTAGTACAGTATTGCAGTAGTACCAACCGCAGTGCTGTTAGCACAGCATTGCACCCCAACAGCACCCATAGGACTTCTAGTGTGTTAGTGGCAGCAAACAGAGCTCCTATATTTTCTTCTCAGCAGCACCCATAGGACTTCTAGTGTGTTAGTGGCAGCAAACAGAGCTCCTATATTTTCTTCTCAGCAGCACCCATAGGACTTCTAGTGTGTTAGTGGCAGCAAACAGAGCTCCTATATTTTCTTCTCAGCAGCACCCATAGGACTTCTAGTGTGTTAGTGGCAGCAAACAGAGCTCCTATATTTTCTTCTCAGCAGCACCCATAGGACTTCTAGTGTGTTAGTGGCAGCAAACAGAGCTCCTATATTTTCTTCTCAGCAGCACCCATAGGACTTCTAGTGTGTTAGTGGCATCACACAGAGCTCCTATATTTTCATCTCAGCAGCACCCATAGGACTTCTAGTGTGTTAGTGGCATCACACAGAGCTCCTATATTTTCTTCTCAGCAGCACCCATAGGACTTCTAGTGTGTTAGTGGCAGCAAACAGAGCTCCTATATTTTCTTCTCAGCAGCACCCATAGGACTTCTAGTGTGTTAGTGGCAGCAAACAGAGCTCCTATATTTTCTTCTCAGCAGCACCCATAGGACTTCTAGTGTGTTAGTGGCATCACACAGAGCTCCTATATTTTCTTCTCAGCAGCACCCATAGGACTTCTAGTGTGTTAGTGGCATCACACAGAGCTCCTATATTTTCTTCTCAGCAGCACCCATAGGACTTCTAGTGTGTTAGTGGCATCACACAGAGCTCCTATATTTTCTTCTCAGCAGCACCCATAGGACTTCTAGTGTGTTAGTGGCAGCAAACAGAGCTCCTATATTTTCTTCTCAGCAGCACCCATAGGACTTCTAGTGTGTTAGTGGCATCACACAGAGCTCCTATATTTTCTTCTCAGCAGCACCCATAGGACTTCTAGTGTGTTAGTGGCAGCAAACAGAGCTCCTATATTTTCTTCTCAGCAGCACCCATAGGACTTCTAATGTGTTAGTGGCATCACACAGAGTTCCTATATTTTCATCTCAGCAGCACCCATAGGACTTCTAGTGTGTTAGTGGCATCACACAGAGCTCCTATATTTTCTTCTCAGCAGCACCCATAGGACTTCTAGTGTGTTAGTGGCAGCAAACAGAGCTCCTATATTTTCTTCTCAGCAGCACCCATAGGACTTCTAGTGTGTTAGTGGCAGCAAACAGAGCTCCTATATTTTCTTCTCAGCAGCACCCATAGGACTTCTAGTGTGTTAGTGGCATCACACAGAGCTCCTATATTTTCTTCTCAGCAGCACCCATAGGACTTCTAGTGTGTTAGTGGCAGCAAACAGAGCTCCTATATTTTCTTCTCAGCAGCACCCATAGGACTTCTAGTGTGTTAGTGGCAGCAAACAGAGCTCCTATATTTTCTTCTCAGCAGCACCCATAGGACTTCTAGTGTGTTAGTGGCATCACACAGAGCTCCTATATTTTCTTCTCAGCAGCACCCATAGGACTTCTAATGTGTTAGTGGCAGCAAACAGAGCTCCTATATTTTCTTCTCAGCAGCACCCATAGGACTTCTAATGTGTTAGTGGCATCACACAGAGTTCCTATATTTTCATCTCAGCAGCACCCATAGGACTTCTAGTGTGTTAGTGGCATCACACAGAGCTCCTATATTTTCTTATCAGCAGCACCCATAGGACTTCTAGTGTGTTAGTGGCAGCAAACAGAGCTCCTATATTTTCTTCTCAGCAGCACCCATAGGACTTCTAGTGTGTTAGTGGCAGCAAACAGAGCTCCTATATTTTCTTCTCAGCAGCACCCATAGGACTTCTAGTGTGTTAGTGGCATCACACAGAGCTCCTATATTTTCTTCTCAGCAGCACCCATAGGACTTCTAGTGTGTTAGTGGCAGCAAACAGAGCTCCTATATTTTCTTCTCAGCAGCACCCATAGGACTTCTAGTGTGTTAGTGGCAGCAAACAGAGCTCCTATATTTTCTTCTCAGCAGCACCCATAGGACTTCTAGTGTGTTAGTGGCATCACACAGAGCTCCTATATTTTCTTCTCAGCAGCACCCATAGGACTTCTAGTGTGTTAGTGGCAGCAAACAGAGCTCCTATATTTTCTTCTCAGCAGCACCCATAGGACTTCTAGTGTGTTAGTGGCAGCAAACAGAGCTCCTATATTTTCTTCTCAGCAGCACCCATAGGACTTCTAGTGTGTTAGTGGCAGCAAACAGAGCTCCTATATTTTCTTCTCAGCAGCACCCATAGGACTTCTAGTGTGTTAGTGGCATCACACAGAGCTCCTATATTTTCTTCTCAGCAGCACCCATAGGACTTCTAGTGTGTTAGTGGCAGCAAACAGAGCTCCTATATTTTCTTCTCAGCAGCACCCATAGGACTTCTAGTGTGTTAGTGGCAGCAAACAGAGCTCCTATATTTTCTTCTCAGCAGCACCCATAGGACTTCTAGTGTGTTAGTGGCATCACACAGAGCTCCTATATTTTCTTCTCAGCAGCACCCATAGGACTTCTAGTGTGTTAGTGGCAGAAAACAGAGCTCCTATATTTTCTTCTCAGCAGCACCCATAGGACTTCTAGTGTGTTAGTGGCATCACACAGAGCTCCTATATTTTCTTCTCAGCAGCACCCATAGGACTTCTAGTGTGTTAGTGGCAGCAAACAGAGCTCCTATATTTTCTTCTCAGCAGCACCCATAGGACTTCTAGTGTGTTAGTGGCATCACACAGAGCTCCTATATTTTCTTCTCAGCAGCACCCATAGGACTTCTAGTGTGTTAGTGGCAGCAAACAGAGCTCCTATATTTTCTTCTCAGCAGCACCCATAGGACTTCTAATGTGTTAGTGGCATCACACAGAGTTCCTATATTTTCATCTCAGCAGCACCCATAGGACTTCTAGTGTGTTAGTGGCATCACACAGAGCTCCTATATTTTCTTCTCAGCAGCACCCATAGGACTTCTAGTGTGTTAGTGGCAGCAAACAGAGCTCCTATATTTTCTTCTCAGCAGCACCCATAGGACTTCTAGTGTGTTAGTGGCAGCAAACAGAGCTCCTATATTTTCTTCTCAGCAGCACCCATAGGACTTCTAGTGTGTTAGTGGCATCACACAGAGCTCCTATATTTTCTTCTCAGCAGCACCCATAGGACTTCTAGTGTGTTAGTGGCATCACACAGAGCTCCTATATTTTCTTATCAGCAGCACCCATAGGACTTCTAGTGTGTTAGTGGCAGCAAACAGAGCTCCTATATTTTCTTCTCAGCAGCACCCATAGGACTTCTAGTGTGTTAGTGGCAGCAAACAGAGCTCCTATATTTTCTTCTCAGCAGCACCCATAGGACTTCTAATGTGTTAGTGGCATCACACAGAGTTCCTATATTTTCATCTCAGCAGCACCCATAGGACTTCTAGTGTGTTAGTGGCATCACACAGAGCTCCTATATTTTCTTCTCAGCAGCACCCATAGGACTTCTAGTGTGTTAGTGGCAGCAAACAGAGCTCCTATATTTTCTTCTCAGCAGCACACATAGTACCTATAGTGTGTTAGTGTCAGCACCCATAGGACCTACAGTGTGTTGTGAGCACACATAGGAGTTCTATTTTTTATACTATATACACTACCGACTACAATGGCTGGAAGACCGCCAAGGAGAGGCAGAGCGTGCCGAGGCAAGAACACAGGGCAGGCAGGCTCTGTTTCTAGAGACAACAGTGCTGGCCGTGGACGTGGTCGTGCATCGTCATCAGCACGTGGCCATGGGACACGCTTGTCTTTGTTTTCGGCAGCTGGACATGTGGAGCCGCATCATGCCGAAGGCTTGGTAGAATGGATGACCAAGCCCTCCTCATCCTCCTCATCCTCTCTCACCCAGGCTCAGGGTACTGGCAGAGCAGCTGCCAACGCGTACTCAATGGCATCATCAGCCACCCCTTCCCTAGAACCACCATGTCCTCCTGAGGAGTCCCCCGAACTGTTTGAGCACAGTGTTGGGTACATGCTCCAGGAGGATGCCCAACGATTCGAAGGCTCGGATGATGATACCCAGCTTGAGGAAGTCAGTAGTGTGCGCGCAGAGAGAGGGGATGCTGAAGGACAGCAATCTGGCAGTAGTGTTCCACCAGCTGCAGCTTACTGCCAGGTTTGCTCTAGTGGTGAAGAGGGAGGGGATGATGAGGTCACTGACTCCACGTGGGTGCCTGAAGGGAGAGAGGAGGAGGAGGAGGAGGAGGATGCAGCGTCACATGTCCAACGAGGCAGGATGCCCCCTGGAGGCCAGCTAGAGGCCAGCACAGCAACTGTACCACACCGCAGAGCTCCGCCTGTGCAGGGCGCTGCCTCTGCACGTTATCACAAAAGTTCTTTGGTGTGGGCCTTTTTTGAGACGAGTGCATCAGATCGCACCACTGCTATTTGCAATATTTGTCTCAAGCGTATCTCGCGTGGCCAAAACATCAGCCGCTTGGGCACCACAAGCATGAGCAGACATATGTCGACCTGCCATGCAGCTCGTTGGCAAGCACACATAAAAGACCCACACCAAAGAACAAAGCGGACCTCTCCTTGCTCCTCATCAGCTGGGATCTCCATCCCCACTATATCTTCAGTCCTCTCTGAAAGCTGCTCTGAGAGGACTGAAGGTGTAGAATTAGGTGTGTCACAACCAAGTACTTGCAGTACACCGACGTCCGATTGTAGCAGGCAAATTTCCCTGCCCCAGCTGCTGGACCGTCGAAAGAAGTATACTCCCAGCCATCCACATGCCCAGCGGTTGAATGCTAGCTTGGCTAAATTGCTAGCACTTCAACTGCTGCCTTTTCAGTTGATAGACTCGGCCCCCTTCCGTGAGTTTGTTCAATGTGCGGTTCCTCAGTGGCAGGTTCCCAAACGCCACTTTTTCTCACGGAAGGCAATTCCGTCTACTGCCATGTGGAAGGCAATGTCCATGCCTCGCTGGACAGGGCGGTCAGCGGTAAGGTGCATATTACCGCTGACTCATGGTCCAGCAGGCATGGACAGGGACGTTATCTTTCTTTCACGGCCCATTGGGTCACTCTATTGGCAGCTGGGAGGGATGCAGGACAAGGTGCAGTAGTGTTGGAGGTTGTTCCGCCACCACGCCTCCAAAATGCTACTACTGGTTGTGAGACACCTCTCTCCTCCACCCCCTCCTCTTCTTCTTCCTCCATGTCCTCTTCGAGTGCTCTGTCCTCGGAACCAGCGGTGCTCCGTAGGCGTACAAGGGGCTACGCGAGTACGCAGGCAAAAAGATGCCATGCCGTGCTTGCGCTGGTGTGTTTGGGGGACAGGAGCCACACTGGGCCAGAGGTTCTGGCAGCTCTGCAGGGGCAGGCCGAGAGGTGGTTGACGCCACGCCAGCTTAAGCCAGGAATGGTCGTTTCTGATAATGGCACCAACCTCCTCTCCGCCCTGCTACAGGGGCAGCTCACCCATGTGCCCTGTATGGCTCACGTCCTCAACCTGGTGGTGCAGCGGTTCTTGGGCAGGTTCCCAGGCTTACAGGATGTCCTGAGGCAGGCCAGGAAAGTCTGTGTGCATTTCCGCCGATCTTATAATGCCAGTGCTCGGCTGACTGAGCTGCAAAAGGAGCTGAACCTGCCCAAGAACCGCCTAATATGTGACATGCCCACCAGGTGGAACTCAACGTTGGCCATGCTGCAGCGACTGCACACGCAGCAGAGGGCCATCAATGAGTACCTTTGCGACTACGGCACCAGGACAGGGTCAGGGGAGCTTGGCTTTTTTTCCCCACGCCAGTGGAGCATGATCAGGGATGCATGCACTGTCCTCTCACCATTTGAGGAGGCCACGAGGATGGTGAGCAGTGACAGTGCATGCATCAGTGACACTGTACCTCTTGTCCACCTGTTGGAGCATACGCTGCGTGGGATAATGGACAGGGCACTTGAGGCAGAACAGAGGCAGGAAGAGGAGGACTTCCTTGTCTCTCAAGGCCCCCTTTATCCAGACAATGTTCCTTCTGTCCCACCCATCACACAGGAAGAGGAGGAGGAGGAGGAGGAGGAGGATTGTGTGAGCATGGAGGTGGAGCCTGGCACTCAGCATCAGCAGCAGCAGTCTTTTAGGGATGATGTACAGTCCCAACAAACCAGTGGACTTGTACGTGGCTGGGAGGAGGTGGCTGGCGATCATGTCATCCTCAGTGACCCAGAAGACTCCGGACCGAATGCCTCAGCTAACCTACGCTGCATGGCCTCCCTGATCCTGCAAAGCCTGCGGAAGGATCCTTGTGTTCTTCGGATCAAGGAGAGTGACCATTACTGGCTGGCCACTCTCCTTGATCCACGGTACAAGGGTAAGGTTGCGGACCTTATCTTGCCGTCGCAGAGGGAGCAGAGGATGAGACATCTCAGGGAGGCCTTGCAGAAAGGTCTGTGCAACGCGTTCCCAGAAACTGGGAGGTTACAAACTCCTGGTCCTGGACGACGAGTTGCTGAGGCTTCGGTCAGTAGCAGAAGGAGCGGTGGGGAAGGTGGACGTCTGACCGATGCGTTCAGACAATTTTTTAGTCCGCAGCCCCAAGGTATGATCGGTTCCAGCAACCATCGCCAGCGTCTGATATACATGGTGCAGGAATACCTAGGGGCAAGGTCAGACTTGGACACCTTTCCCACCGAAAATCCTCTGGCTTACTGGGTCCTGAGGATGGATCACTGGCCAGAGCTTGCACAGTATGCAATTGAGCTACTGGCCTGTCCTGCATCCAGCGTTCTTTCCGAACGCACATTCAGTGCTGCTGGAGGATTTGTCACCGATCATAGGGTGCGTCTGTCCACCGACTCGGTTGATCGACTGACCTTCATAAAAATGAATCAGTCTTGGATCACCACCAGCTACCAGACACCTGAAGCGGATATAACGGAATAATTTATAATGTCACATCCCTTCAAGACTGCCTATGCTGATGCTGAGTGACTGTCCTGTTATGTTCACTGACTATCCTCTTCCTCCTCCTCAATGATCCATGCCACCACACCAGTGCCGAAGGCACAATTTTTTCAGCCCCTGTATAACAGGGGCGTGTAATTACAATTTTTTAAAAAGATGCTTCGCAACAGGTGTGACTGCTGTGCTCAGAGTACAGTATCTGTGAGGGGTTACAGTGTTGTGGCACCAGCACCAGTGCCTAAGGCACAATTTTTCAGCCCCTGTTGGGGCGTGTAATTACAATTTTTAGGCAATGCTTTGCAACAGGTCTCATTGCTGTGCTCAGAGTACAGTATCTGTGAGGGGTTGCAGTGTTGTGGCACCAGCACCAGTGCCTAAGGCACAATTTTTGAGCCCCTGTATAACAGGGGCGTGTAATTAAAAATTTTTAAAAAGATGCTTCGCAACAGGTGTGACTGCTGTGCTCCAAGTACAGTATCTGTGAGGGGTTGCAGTGTTGTGGCACCAGCACCAATGCCTAAGGCACAATTTTTCAGCCCCTGTTTAACAGGGGCGTGTAATTACAAATCTTGATCTAATAGTTCACAGCAGGGCCCATTCCTGCGCCCACCAAGAGTAACTATGAGGGCCTACAGTCTTGTGGCAACACCGTCCACCACCACCACCACCACCAAAGGCCCAATTTTTCTGCCCTGTTCAACAGGTGCATGCAATTACAAATCTTGATCTAATAACTCACAGCAGGGCCCATTCCTGCACCCACCAAGAGTAACTGTGAGGGCTTACAGTCTTGTGGCAACACCGTCCACCACCACCACCACCACCACCAAAGGCCCAATTTTTCTGCCCGGTTCAACAGGTGCATGCAAGTACAAATCTTGATCTATTAACTCACAGCAGGGCCCATTCCTGTGCCCACCAGTCTTGTGGCTACACCAACATCTAATAGGGCAAATTTCTGCAGAGTATATACGGCAGGCCCCTACTTTCAAACATCCAACTTACAAACGACTCCTACTTGCAAACGGCAAGAGAAAACAGGAAGTGAGAGGAAATCTACCCCTAGGAAGGAAAATTCTATCCTGTTAGATTTAATTTGGGAAAAAGGTATCTCCTCTCTACTGATGCTTTATCACCAATCCTTGTTTCAATTAAAACCCCACTTTTCCAAAAACATTTGTCATTGGGACGGAAAGTGAGGTGACATGTTCTGAACAGATGTGCAAAGACAGCAAATGTTACAGGGGTGATAACCCCTCCCTATGTTCTCCAAAAAGCTTAAAAATTGATTTTTTTGGGATGTAGCTACACTTCATAATGTACCTGTTCAGATTCTACTTAAGAACAAACCTACAGTCCATGTCTTGTTTGCACCACCTATATACTGCTGTTCAGAGTATATAGGGTTGTAGGTATAGGGTTTTATTTTGGGTTCGGGGTCCCCCTTAGTATCCATACAAGACCCAAAGGGGCTGGGGTGGGGGGGGGGGGTGATGGGGTAGCCATGCCATTTTTCTCAAGGATTTTCAGCCATATGGCGGCCAGGACAAGACATGACATTAAAGCCGCAAGTGGTTTTAAATGGCTTCTTTTTTTCCTTTACAAATGTCATTTTGTGCAAGGACAGTTCTAAACACGGGAAACACATGCCACTTCACAGGCATACTTTAGACACCCCCCAGGTACCATATTTAAAGGAAAATTTCACTTTTTTTTTTTTTCACTTTATGCATCATTAAAATGACTGCTCCCGAAAAAACTTTAGTTTTTAAAATTTCTTTTTGCATTGATATATGTCCCCTGGGGCAGGACCCGGGTCCCCAAACCTGTTTTATGACATTAACATGCATATTGGCCGTTGTAATTAGCAATTTTGATTTCGAACGTTCGCGTCCATTATAACGAATAGGGTTCGAAAATTCGCGCGAACTTTCGGTCCGTTCGAAGGTTCTGGTGCGAACCGAACCCGGGGGTGTTCGGCTCATCCCTATCCAGGACTAGTGGTAGATTGTTTGTACTTTAGTTCTCGAGTCTGCCTGCTTGCTCTAGCTCTAGCCAATAAAGGGGGCTTTATTCTTCTTGTTGGTGAACGGGTTGCAGAGCTAAGTCATGAGCAGGAGACCAGTCAATAGGAACATGCAAGTGAAACTTACAAGAAAGTGTAGCAGAGAAACTGTAAAGAATCTGTGATGTGGTGTGATAGTAGAGAGGTTTATACTGCATAAGGGACAGTAGATGTTTTTTTCAGGAACTTTATCCCAGATAGCAAGGATAAGTGTTGAATTGTAAGTCTGTTACCTTGCTGCACATTTTCACTGGCAAGTTTTACACTTGCAGAATACTTGAAGCACAAGTTCTAGTTTACGCTTTTCCAATTTGTACCAAATTTGCAAGGCAAGTCTCTAGCAAGAGCAAAGTTGCAGTGGTGAATCTAGAGCCAGAGCTCTGCAAGTCTACAGCATGAAAATTCCGCAACAGTGACCCCTGTGGTGGGATGACTATTGCACAACATAACTGAACCAGAACTTGCAGTAGCCTTGCAGAATGTTTGCAAAGTCATGCAATGCGGACTTGCTGTAATTGTGCCTCAAACTTGTGAAGTCTAGCAATAGCTTAGCAAGTCATTTAAACTTGCAGCACAATTGCTTGCTATCTGGGATTGGTCTGATTTCTGTGCTTCAGTTCTCAAGTCTGCTAACTTGTTGCAGCCAATATACCGTAAGTGGGCATTATTCTTGTTGGTGAATGGGGCAGAGCTGGGCCATAAGCAGTAGGGATGAGCTCGGTGTTCGAGTCGAACACACGTTCGACTTGAACATTGACTGTTCGATCGTTCGACGAAGATCGAACATTATGGGCCGTTCGCACCAAATTCGAGTGACGCGAACGGCCCACAATACACTGCGCCATCGCAGTGCAATCCCGGCACTGTAATTGGCCAAGTATGCACTGTGACCCCGCATGCTTGGCCAATCACAGCGCCGGCAGCAAGGAGAGCCATAATTGGCCACAGGCAGGATGCCTGTGGCCAATCGTAGCTCAGGGGGGTTTAGTACACGCCCCACACTATAAAAGGCCACCAGCGTGGCGGCCTCGTGCAGTGTGTTCCGGCGTGCAGGGAGAGAGATAGGCAGGGACAGTGTGTTCTATTTTTTTCTCAGTCATCTGCAGGAGTTAGTGGGTGTTGTGTGCCTCCAGCACAGTATACACCTGGGTCTACACTTTATTGCTGTTATCTTAGCTAGATAGGCAGGCAGGGAAAGAGATACATAGGCAGGAACAGTGTGTTCTATGTTCTATTCTTTTCTCAGGCATCTGCAGGAGTTAGTGGGTGTTTGCCCCCAGCACAATATACACCTGTATATATCCGTCATTGCTGTTCTCTAATACAGGCATCTGCAGGAGTTAGTGGCACAGTGTACACCTGTATATACCCGTCATTACTGTTCTCTAATACAGGCATCTTCAGGAGTTAGTGGCACAGTGTACACCTGTATATACCCGTCATTACTGTTCTCTAATACAGGCATCTGCAGGAGTTAGTGGCACAGTGTACACCTGTATATACCCATCATTACTGTTCTCTAATACAGGCATCTGCAGGAGTTAGTGGCCCAGTGTACACCTGTATATACCCGTCATTACTGTTCTCTAATACAGGCATCTGCAGGAGTTAGTGGCACAGTGTACACCTGTATATACCCATCATTACTGTTCTCTAATACAGGCATCTGCAGGAGATAGTGGCACAGTGTACACCTGTTGTAACGGGAAGGCCCGGGGGACTCAGAATCGCTTAGGAAGTATGAAATACCCTTGCGCCAGCTTCCCCAATGGCTCTTATGTGTCAATCACCCTGTGTCTCTATTAGGGGCACAGGGTGAATGAAAACCCCAATATGGTCTATGATAGCCATATTCAAGGCTGTATATACATTGTATATAGATTGGATGTATACTGTATGTGGGGGTTAAGTATCATTGCTGTGAGGAATTAAGTTGTTTTGCATTTCTATTGTTCATTTAAGTCTGTCCTTGTGTGTATTGTCAAGTGCCAGACAGACTGGCTGCCAACCCTTTGTGAAAAGATGTGTATTGGAGATCATATATTCTATTGTGTTGGGATCTTTTGAAGCCTAGCAGACGTCAGGATGAGGTGTTGAGTCTTGGGATGTGTGGGTGGAGCTGGGCCCTTGTTCATGTTAAATCATGTGCCTTGAATTGTGTATAAAGTTACAATGTTTCTCATTAATAAAGAGATTCCTACTACAGAAGAGACAGAGTGTGTCTCGTCTTCTTCCAGAGGGGTCGGCTCCTATAGGAAAGGGTCGTTTAGCTGTGGATATCGGTAGCGAGTGGATGTGTGTCTAGGAGAGGGAACATCGTAAACAGCGTTAATACCCCTTGAGATTGGGGTGCCGTTACATTGGTGGCAGCAGTGGGATTTTCCCTCCAGTTCCTGGGACACTCCAAACCACCACAGTGACTGGCCAGCGATGCAGCCGAAGGAGGGTGATGCAGGACCCCGGTCAGTTGAAGATTTGTTTCAGCAACGAGTGCGACAGCGGTTGGCATTGTATGGTGCTAACCCATCAGAGACCGCCATACGGGAAGCCATTAGAGACATCGAGCGGCAGGATGAGTGGCAACATGAGCAGAGAATGGCGCAAATACGGCAATCGGGGACAACGCCTAAAGAACCAGCCGCCATGGAAGAGGAATTCGGAAGGAGGTTGCGAGAGATGCAGGGAGGAGAAGCAGGCCATCTCCCCCCCCAACAGTTAACCAGAGCAGATGGTGTGGAGTCCCCAGCAGAAGTGCTGGCAACAGGGCAGAGTGATACCCACCTCTGCCCAGC
The DNA here is from genome assembly GCA_029206835.1 of Rana muscosa. Taxonomy (NCBI): domain Eukaryota; kingdom Metazoa; phylum Chordata; class Amphibia; order Anura; family Ranidae; genus Rana; species Rana muscosa. The sequence goes on along the minus strand of CM055123.1, from coordinate 266,639,523 downwards.
ACCGGAAACCACTGTGGAGTTTCAGGGAGCCGGGGCAGTTGGCCCCTCTCCCCAGCAACAAGCTGAGGCAGTAAAGCTTTTACTCCCAGCTGAATCACTGGCAGCAGGGCAGAATGCTACTGGCCGCTGCACACAACTGCCACTTGAGCGGATATCGGTGGATGGGACTGCGGTCTCCACTCACAGCAACCCAGCAGAAGAGCTGGCAACAGAGCCGAGCGCCACGGGCCTCGGCTCCCAACTAACAGAAGAGGGAGTTCCTGTGGTATTGGATGGGACTTCAGTTCTCACTGACACAACCCCAGAAAATGGTGTGCCACTGAGACAGGAGGATGTCAGCCTTCCTTTGCAAGCACTGGGAGATTTTCACCTACCACAAGTGGATGGGACTTCAGTCTCCACTTGTATACCACAGGGATGCCGGGCAGTCGACCCAGATCCCCAACAGCATGACGGACTGAGCCCAGTCACCCTGTCTTCTCTCCAGAGGCAGAAAGGACTCCAGGGAGAAGGGCCAGTCCAGGCCTCTCCCCAGCGGCGGGTGTGTTCTCTGAGAGAGGCAGAGGTTGGCTGGGTAAGCGATTCTCTGTTTGGAGAAATTTATTTGGGGTACTGTGTGGATACCGGCATTAGAAGAAGGGACCTATGGACTAACTTCGGAGTCAACCCGTCTGGGGTTCCCCCCTCTGTTAGTCTCCTGCCGAAAGGGGAGAGATGTAACGGGAAGGCCCGGGGGACTCAGAATCGCTTAGGAAGTATGAAATACCCTTGCGCCAGCTTCCCCAATGGCTCTTATGTGTCAATCACCCTGTGTCTCTATTAGGGGCACAGGGTGAATGAAAACCCCAATATGGTCTATGATAGCCATATTCAAGGCTGTATATACATTGTATATAGATTGGATGTATACTGTATGTGGGGGTTAAGTATCATTGCTGTGAGGAATTAAGTTGTTTTGCATTTCTATTGTTCATTTAAGTCTGTCCTTGTGTGTATTGTCAAGTGCCAGACAGACTGGCTGCCAACCCTTTGTGAAAAGATGTGTATTGGAGATCGTATATTCTATTGTGTTGGGATCTTTTGAAGCCTAGCAGACGTCAGGATGAGGTGTTGAGTCTTGGGATGTGTGGGTGGAGCTGGGCCCTTGTTCATGTTAAATCATGTGCCTTGAATTGTGTATAAAGTTACAATGTTTCTCATTAATAAAGAGATTCCTACTACAGAAGAGACAGAGTGCGTCTCGTCTTCTTCCAGAGGGGTCGGCTCCTATAGGAAAGGGTCGTTTAGCTGTGGATATCGGTAGCGAGTGGATGTGTGTCTAGGAGAGGGAACATCGTAAACGGCGTTAATACCCCTTGAGATTGGGGTGCCGTTACACCTGTATATACCCGTCATTACTGTTCTCTAATACAGGCATCTGCAGGAGTTAGTGGCAGAGTGTACACCTGTATATACCCGTCGTTACTGTTCTCTAATACAGGCATCTGCAGGAGTTAGTGGCACAGTGTACACCTGTATATACCCGTCGTTACTGTTCTCTAATACAGGCATCTGCAGGAGTTAGTGGCACAGTGTACACCTGTATATACCCGTCATTACTGTTCTCTAATACAGGCATCTGCAGGAGTTAGTGGCACAGTGTACACCTGTATATACCCATCATTACTGTTCTCTAATACAGGCATCTGCAGGAGTTAGTGGCCCAGTGTACACCTGTATATACCCGTCATTACTGTTCTCTAATACAGGAATCTGCAGGAGTTAGTGGCACAGTATACACCTGTATATACCCGTCATTGCTGTTCTCTAATACAGGCATCTGCAGGAGTTGGTGGCACAGTGTACACCTGTATACACCCGTCATTGCTGTTCTCTAATAAAGGCATCTGCTGGAGTTAGTGGGTGTTGTGTGCCTCCAGCACAATATACACTACCCAATTGCTGGTTTCCCATCTCCCTGCAGGCCATTACTATGTCTGGAAGGCCAACAAAGAGAGGCAGACAGTCACGAGCCAATAAAAGAGGGCAAGCAGGCTCTGTGTCTGGGGGCAACAGTGCTGGTCGTGGACGCGGTGCATTGTCATCAGCACGTGGCCATGGGACACGCTTGTCCTTATTTTCAGCAGCTGGACGTGTTGAGCCGCATCATGCCGAAGACTTGGTAGAGTGGATGGCCAAGCCCTCCTCATCCTCCTCATCCTCTCTCACCCAGGCTCAGGGTACTGGCAAAGCAGCTGCCAAAGCATCCTCTTCCCTCGTATCAATGTCATCAGTCACTCCTTCCCTAGACCCACCATGTCCTCCTGAGGAGTCCCCCGAACTGTTTGGGCACAGTGTTGGGTACATGCTCCAGGAGGATGCCCAGCGTTTCAAAGGGTCTGATGATGATACCCAGCTAGAGGAAGGCAGTAGCGTGAGCGCAGAGAGAGGGGATGCTCAAGAAGGACAGCAATCTGGCAGTCATGTTCCAGCAGCTGCAGCATACTGCCAGATTGGCTCCAGTGATGAGGAGGGAGGGGATGATGAGGTCACTGACTCCACGTGGGTGCCTGATAGGAGAGAGGAGGAGGAGGAGGCACATCTCCAACGAGGCAGGATGCCCTTCGGGGACCAGCGTAAGGGCAGCACACGACTGAATCACACCGCAGAGCTACGCCTGTGCAGGGCGCTGCCTCTGCCCGTTATTCCAAAAGTTCTTTGGTGTGGGCCTTTTTTGAGTCGAGTGCATCAGATCGCACCGCTGCTATTTGCAACATATGTCTCAAGCGTATCTCGCGTGGCCAAAACATCAGCCGCTTCGGCACCACTTGCTTGACTAGACATATGTTGACCTGCCATGCAGCTCGTTGTCAAGCGTACCTTAAAGACCCACACCAAAGAACAAAGCGGACCTCTCCTTGCTCCTCATCAGCTGGGATCTCCAACCCCACTATACCTTCAGTCCTCTCTGACACCTGCACTGAGAGGAATGAAGGTGTAGAATTAGATGTGTCACAGCCAAGTACTTGCGGGCACTCTGACGTCCGATTGTAGCAGGCAAATTTCCCGCTGGAAATTGGACCGTCGAAAGAAGTTCACTCCCAGCCATCCACATGCCCAGCGGTTGAATGCTAGCTTGGCTAAATTGCTAGAAATTCAACTGCTGCCTTTTCAGTTGGTAGACTCGGCCCCCTTCCGTGAGTTTATGCAATGTGCGGTTCCTCAGTGGCAGGTTCCCAAATGTCACTTTTTCTCACGGAAGGCGATTCCGGCTCTCTACTGGCACGTGGAAGGCAATGTCCATGCCTCGCTGGACAGGGCGGTCAGCGGTAAGGTGCTTATTACTCATGCTCCAGCAGGCATGGACAGGGACGTTGCCTTTCTTTCACGGCCCATTGGGTCACTCTTTTGGCAGCTGGGAAGGATGCAGGACAAGGTGCAGTAGTGTTGGAGGTTGTTCCGCCGCCATGCCTCCAAAATGCTACTACTGGTTGGTGACACACCTCTCTCCTCCACCCCCTCCTCTTCTTCTTCCTCCATGGCCTCTTCCTGTGCTTTGTCCTCGGAACCAGAGGTGCTCCGTAGGCGTTCAAGGGGCTACGCAAGTACGCAGGCAAAAAGATGCCATGCCGTGCTTGCGCTGGTGTGTTTGGGGGACAGGAGCCACACTGGGGCAGAGGTTCTGTCAGCTCTGCAGGGGCAGGCCGAGAGGTGGTTGACACCATGCCAGCTTAAGCCAAGAATGGTGGTTTGCGACAATGGCACCAACCTCCTCTCCGCCCTCCGACAGGGACAACTGACCCATGCACCCTGTGTGGCTCACGTCCTTAACCCGGTGGTGCAGAGGTTCTTGGGCAGATACCCGGGCTCACAGGATGTCCTGAGGCAGGCCAGGAAAGTCTGTGTGCATTTCCACAGATCATATAATGCCAGTGCTCGGCTGGCTGAGCTGCAAAAGGAGTTGAACCTGCCCAAGAACTGCCTTATATGTGACATGCCCACCAGGTGGAACTCGACATTGGCCATGCTGCAGCGGCTGCACACGCAGCAGAGTGCCATCAATGAGTAACTGTGTGACTACGGCACCATGACAGGGTCAGGGGAGCTCGGCTTTTTTTCACCACGCCAGTGGGGCATGATCAGGGATGCATGCACTGTCCTGGCACCATTTGAGGAGGCCACGAGGATGGTGAGCAGTGACAGTGCATGCATCAGTGACACTGTACCTCTTGTCCACCTGTTGGAGCATATGCTGCGTGGAATAATGGACAGGGCACTTGAGGCAGAACAGAGGCAGGAAGAGGAGGACTTCCTTGCCTCTCAAGGCCCCCTTTACCCAGACAGTGTTACTTCAGTCCCACCCATCGCACAGGAAGAGGACGAGGAGGAGGATTGTGTCAGCATGGAGGTGGAACCTGGCACTCTGCATCAACAGCAGCAGTCTTTTAGGGATGATTTACAGTCCCAAGAAACCCGTGGACTTGTACGCGGCTGGGAGGAGGTGGCTGCGGATCATGTGGTCCTTAGTGACCCAGAGGACTCCGGACCGAATGTCTCCGCTAAGCTACGCTGCATGGCCTCCCTGATCCTGCAAAGTCTGCGGAAGGATCCTCGTATTCTTCGGATCAAGGAGAGGGGCCATTACTGGCTGACCACTCTCCTTGATCCACGGTACAAGGGTAAGGTTGCGGACCTTATCTTACCGTCGCAGAGGGAGCAGAGGATGAGACATCTCCGGGAGGCCTTGCAGAAAGGTCTGTGCAACGCGTTCCCAGAGACTGGGAGGTTACAAACTCCTGGTCCTGGACAACGAGTTGCTGAGGCTTCGTCGGTCAGTCAGAGAAGGAGCGGTGGGGAAGGTGGCCGTCTGACCGATGCGTTCAGACAATTTTTTAGTCCGCAGCCCCAAGGTATGATCAGTTCCAGCAACCATCGCCAGCGTCTGATATACATGGTGCAGGAATACCTAGGGGCAAGGTCAGACTTGGACACCTTTCCCACGAAAATCCTCTGGCTTACTGGGTCTTGAGGATGGATCACTGGCCAGAGCTTGCACAGTATGCAATTGAGCTACTGGCCTGTCCTGCATCCAGCATTCTTTCAGAACGCACATTCAGTGCTGCTGGAGGCTTTGTCACGGATCACAGGGTGCACCTGTCCACCGACTCGGTTGATCGACTGACCTTCATAAAGATGAACCAGTCTTGGATCACCACCAGCTACCAAGCATCTGAAGCTGATATAACAGAATAATTTATTTTGAAATGTCACATCCCTTCAAGACTGCCGATGCTGATGCTGAGTGACTGTCCTGTTATGTTGACTGACTATCCTCCTCCTCCTCCTCAATGATCCGATTCATGATGATAGTTTGGAAGAACATTTTTGTTTCCGGGTGCCGCCACCAGTGGCTAAGGCCCAATTTTTCATCCCCTGTTTAACAGGGGCATGTAATTACAATTTTTTATGCAATACTTTGCAGCAGGGCTCATTCCTGTACTCCAACTAGAGTATCTAGGAGAGGTTGCAGTGGCACCAGCACCATTGCCTAAGGCCCAATTTTTCAGCCCCTGTTTAACAGGGGCGTGTAATTACAATTTTTAATGCAATACTTTGCAACAGGGCTCATTGCTGTGCTCCAAGTACAGTATCTGTGAGGGGTTGCAGTGTTGTGGCACCAGTGCCTAAGGCCCAATTTTTCTGCCCCTGTTCAACAGGGGCATGTAATTACAATTCTTGATCTAATAATTCACAGCAGGGCCCATTCCTGCGCCCACCAAGAGTAACTGTGAGGGCTTACAGTGTTGTGGCAACACCACCACCACCACCAAAGGCCCAATTTTTCTGCCCCTCTTCAACAGGGGCATGCAATTACAATTCTTGATCTAATAATTTACAGTAGGGCCCATTCATGCGCCCACCAAGAGTAACTGTGAGGGCTGACAGTGTTGTAGCACCATCACCACCACCAAAGGCCCAATTTTTCCTACCACTGTTCAACAATGGCATGTAATTACAATTCCTGATATAATAGTTCACAGCAGGGCGTTCCAGTGCCCACCAAGAGTAACTGTGAGGGCTTACAGTGTTGTGGCAACACCGACACCTAAGGGGCAAATTTCTGCAGAGTATATACTGCAGGCCCCTACTTTCAAACATCCAACTTACAAACGACTTCTACTTGCAAACGGAAGGAGACAACAGGAGGTGAGAGGAAATCTACCCCTAGGAAGGCAAATTATCTCCTGTAAAAGTTAATATGGGGAAAAAGGTGTCTCCTCTCTACTGATGCTTTATCACCAATACTTTTTTCAATAAAAACCCCACTTTTCCAAAAACATTTGTCATTGGGACAGAAAGTGAAGTGAAATCTTCTGAACAGGTGCACAGACAGCAAAACAAATGTTACAGGGGTGATAATCCTTCCCTATGTTCTCCAAAAAGCTTATAAATAGATTTTTTGGCTAGAGCTACACTTAAAAAATTTACTTGTTCCAAATTAGAAAAAGATTCTACTTAAGAACAAACCTACAGTCCCTGTCTTGTTTGCACTGCCTGTATACTGCTGTTCAGAGTATATAGGGCCTTTTTTTAATTTTGGGTGTGGGGTTCCCCTTAATATCCATACATCTGTACCCTACCCTTGCCATTTTTCTCAATGATTTTCATCCATATTGCCGGGACCAGACATTACATTAAAGCCGCAAGTAGTTTTAAATGACCATTTTTTTTCCTTTAGAAATGTCATTTTGTGCAGGGACAGTTCTAAACACGGGAAACACGTGGCACTTCACAGGCATACTTTAGACACCCCCCAGGTACGATATTTAAAGGAATATTTCACTTTTTTTTCACTTTATGTATCATTAAAATGACTGATCCCAAAAAAACGGCAGTTTTTAAAACTTTTTTTTGCATTGATACATGTCCCCTGGGGCAGAACCCGGGTCCCCAAACCCTTTTTAGGACAATGACATGCATATTAGCCGTTATATTTAGCACTTTTGATTTCGAACGTTCGCATCCATTGTATTTAATAGGGTTCTAAAGTTCGCGCGAACTTTCGGTCCGTTCTAAAGTTCTGGTGCGAACCGAACCGGGGGGGTGTTCGGCTCATCCCTAATAAGCAATAGACTAGTCAATAGAAACATGTGAGTGAAACCCACAAGAACGTACAGCAGACCTAGTAACAGTAAAGACTCTGCAATGTTGTGTGACAGTATATTAATGCTCTTATATTCTTTATGTTGATGATCAGTAAACATCATGTCAGTAACGTGAAGCCAACAAGTGCCCCGATATGAATACATGCAAAACAGGCACATTTTACCAGGCGTCCATCCGTCAGTATATGTGTGTACTCAACTGTACGCATCTTCAGTGTTGTAACTAGACTGAAATAAATATCTCTCGCTTGCCTGGCATTGATTTTATTATCAGTTCGCAAGAGATGTTCCCCTCAAGAGCAGAATGAGGAATCTCTCCTGTACACCAAATTAATTTAACATTTTAGCTTTTCTCGGGATACTCACTTTATTTTGATGCCTGAGTAGTTTTATAATAGCAGACTACAGTTTATTATTTAAAATTATACTTTTATTTTTTTACTTCAAGTTCAGTGCTGTATTTAGGAACATTGCTACTTTCCTAACAACAAATGTGTTGTATGTGAGATGTTGTTAAAGCCTATCTTCAGGCACAATTCTTTTTGGAAGTTTTGATGTGTAAGCAAATGTTAACTGGCCTCATTTGTGATACATTGCTGGATCGCTTGATAGTACATTGAAATTAATACTTCTCTTTCTAAAAGATAGTACAGCTCCTGGTGTACTCCTTACCTGCTTTGCATAGAGAATCTAAAAGACTGCAGCGCTAGTATTATTCCCCCCCCCCCCCTTCCCCGGCCAGCCACAGAAGACACAGGGGGATATTTACTAAAACTGGTGCACTCAGAATCTGGTGCAGCTGTACATGGTAGCCAGCCTCTAACCTTGGCTTATTCATAATAATTAGGTGTAGTACTACCGACGTAGGAGCTGCTGGTTTGTTTTGGGTTTGCACGTTACCTCTTTAGTAGGGATGAGCTCGGTGTTCGAGTCGAACATACGTTCGATTCAAACATCGGCTGTTCGACCGTTCGTCAAACATCGAATGATTTGGGCCGTTCGCGCCAAATTCGAGTGACGCGAATGGCCCACAATACACTGTGCCATCGCAGTGCAATCCCGGCGCTGTGATTGGCCAAGCATGCACTGTGACCCCGCATGCTTGGCCAATTACAGCGCTGGCAGCTAGGAGAGCCATAATTGGCCACAGGCAGGTTGCCTGTGGCCAATTATAGCTCAGGGGGTTTAGCACACGCCCCACACTATAAAAGGCCACCAGCGTGGCGGCCTTGTGTAGTGTGTTCCGGCGCAGGGAAAGATAAGGATAGGCAGGGACAGTGTTGATATTCTTTGTGCTATTCTTGTGTGCAGGGAGAGAGAAGGATAGGCAGGGAGAGTGTCAGTGTCATATTCTTTGCTAAACCTTGTGTGCAGGGAGAGAGAAGGAATAGGCAGGGGACAGTGCCAGTGTCATATTCTTTACTAAACCTTGTGTGCAGGGAGAGAGAAGGATAGGCAGGGAGAGTGTCAGTGTCATATTATTTGATAAACCTTGTGTGCAGGGAGAGAGAAGGATAGGCAGGGGACAGTGTCAGTGTCATTGTTGCTAAGCCTCCTGCACAGTATACACCTGAATCTAGCCCTTATTGCTGTGTTTTCCTGGTGTGTTACACTAACAGGCATTTGCAGCACTTACAGCGGGCGGAGTGTGCTTCCTGCACATTATACACCTGAAGTTAGCCCGTATTGCTGTGTTTTCCTGGTGTGTTACACCAACAGGCATTTGCAGCACTTACAGCGGGCGAAGTGTGCCTCCTGCACATTATACACCTGAAGTTAGCCCGTATTGCTGTGTTTTCCTGGTGTGTTACACCAACAGGCATTTGCAGCACTTACAGCGGGCGGAGTGTGCCTCCCTGTCTTGTATGCACCACCTGTATACGGCTGTTCAGAGTATATAGGGCCTTTTTTATTTTGTGTGCGGGGTTCCCCTTAATATCCATACAAGACCCAAAGGGGCTGGTAATGGGCTGGGGTAGGGGGGGGTGTGATGGGGTAGCTATGCCATTTTTCTTAAAGATTTTCATCCATATTATCGGGACCAGACATTACATTAAAGCCACAAGCAGTTTTAAATGGCTTTTTTTCCTTTAGAAATGTAATTTTGTGCAGGGACAGTTCTAAACACGGGAAACACGTGGCACTTCACAGGCATACTTTAGACACCCCCCAGGTACGATATTTAAAGGAATATTTGACTTTTTTTTTTTCACTTTATGCATCATTAACCTCCCTGGCGGTATGATTCTTTCTGGAATTATGTACCAAAAGCGGTACAATTATTTTGCATGGAAATTTGGTGTTATGTATTGTAGGCCTGCAATTCTTAGTAATTACTTACTTAAACCTGAGCAAACAAGAGTCTAGTAGACATCCCGGGTATGATAAAGTTTGAAACACAAAATTATAAATTATAATATAATAAATAACTATAAATAATTATAAAAAATAGTAATCTAATTATAATAATAATTATTCAATAATGTAATCAAATCAAAAACACAGAAATTTGCTCAGTTGCAGAATTGTCGCTGTCATTAGATTTAGTGTTTGATGACGAATTTCCCCACAAATCGCTATCGCTCAATTCTGCGAGTGATTCTAATTTATTATTGCTGTTTTCTAGCTGGTCTAAAACCACTTTTGACATAAAGGGACACTTTTTGGTTGCTATGGACAATCTCCAGTTTCCAGGCAGAAAGAATAGTTTTTATTATATAAAACTGCATGCAGGACACTGGACAGACCACTAGGGACAAAGGGGGTGTGTATCTATTACATACAGTACTGTAATCAGTAAGATTACAGTATACTGTATGTATACTATGTGTTTCACTTTTTGAATTTGCCGCCCAGTTCCGCTCCCATGCGCCGCTGCGGCTCGCAGGGAACGGAACTAGGAAGTCAGATGGGGTCGGAAAGTGCCGACACTCGCCGGAGATCTCGCTGGCGATCACAGCAGAGGACATCATCGCTGGATCGCCAGGAGAAGGTAAGGAAACTCCGCTGCGGGCTCTGCAATGTATTCCCCGAGCGTGACTCGGGGTTACCGATCCTAGCATAAAAAAACAACCCCGAGTCACGCTCGGGATTACCGCCAGGGAGGTTAAAATGACTGCTCCCGAAAAACGGCCGTTTTTAAAACTTCTTTTTGCATTGATACATGTCCCCTGGTGCAGATCCCGGGTTCCCAAACCCTTTTTAGGACAATAACATGCATAATAGTCATTATAATTAGCACTTTAGATTTCGAACGTTCGCATTCATTGTATTTAATAGGGTTCTAACGTTCGTGCGAACTTTCGGTCTGTTCGCGGGTTCTGGTGCGAACCAAACCCGGGGGTGTTCGGCTCATCACTACTCTTTAGCTTTGTTGTCAGGGTAGGAAAGTCCATAGTAAATGCAATGTCCACACAATGGTAAAACCTTCAAGAGTCAGGCTTTATTCTTTTCTTCTGCAGTATAACTTGAGAGAAGGTAGGAGAAGAATAGGGGAAGGTTCAGGCACGCGGTGCAGAATGCACAAAATTAGTTCAAAGTACTCATCATTCACCACTCTCACCGATAGAGTGGGTATTGCTCACCTGGATAGTCCCCTCTCACATGGCCTAGCAGCCGGGATGACACACTAACCAGTAACAAGACACCCTCTGCCACAGACTGCTTAAGATGGAGTCGGTCTCTGCCACAGACCTTTTTTAGAGATAGATAAATGGATAGTCCAGGAATACTCTGCCACAGGATTTAAAGCCCCAAACTTCCAGCCGTGTAGTAAAAGAGCCTTTAAGCCGATCCGGCGAACTGCAGGGCTTTTGGTATATTGGATCCCTCCTCAACAAGGTCACCAGGCCTCAACCGAGACATCAGCACTTTGCCGGTCTCCTCCCCAGGGCAGGTCCTCCCCCGGTGTACTTCATCAAGACAGCTTCCTCCCTTTTGGACGGACAGCTTGAGATCCCCTCTTGGGATGTAGGCCCCAGCCAGAATAGCCGGGCCTACTCGATGACGATGCAGCCTCGGGCCAACGTGGCCCCGAGACCAGAATCACACACACATACCTTGCGCCAGGAGGGCCACGAGGTGAAGACCCCGAACAATGGTGTCTGCCCCTTAAGTATCCCCTCCCAGCAGGCACAGCGGGTCGGCCACTCCCACTAAACCGCTGCCGAGAAGGGTCACTCAATGCACCATGGTTTGCCTGCGTTCCAACAGGTGCCTGAGGTGGTAACGCCACCTACAGGCAGCAAGGGAAAATACTATCAGGCAGCACCACAGCCAGAACAGAGGCAAATTTATATACAAATCGACAGTCTGAGCCCAACTATTGGCTCAGACACCCTTAAATTTGAAATAGCGTCCCAATCATTGGGGTAGGGTGCTACATACACCCCCTCTACAGAAAGACACTGTCCTCCAGTGGCTGAGGAAAAATGAAACCCTCAAGCCTGAGGGTTTGGTACCTGAACCAAGAAAACTGGAAGGGGAGAGAAAGGAGGAAAATAAACAAAGTACAATAAAAGGAATGGCATAAATCTCCAGATAAGACATTTGTATATTACACACTATACCTGTGTGTGTATATATATATATATATATATATATATATATATATATACACACACTACCACCCATCACTACCTGTCTAATCCCACCCCATTCTCCGATGGTCTTGACAGCAGATCTGGTACCTAAAAGAAAACACAAAAAAAATGCATAGCAATATAATTTTAAGGTATACGATCTATATACACAGAAGCAGAGCTGCATCTCCGAGATGAAGCTTTCCTTCTTTCAGTTTTAAATCAGTTTTAAACCCTGTGTTATCATGAAAGTCTTTTCCATATATTTTGCAAACTACTGTCACCTAGTGTCGGAGGCAACACAGTGTCATTTAAGCAGGGGCTGGAACACAAACACAAAAAAAAACATATTGAACATGGCGTCCTCAGTAATAATTTTCTATCTGACTGACCCCAAAGTTCAGTAGCAAAAAAAACTTTCTTTCAGAGATGGAGGAAAGGAAACGTTCTCTGTCTTTTTTTGTTTTCTTTAAGACAAACAAATCTTCTACGGTGGAGAACAAAGTCACATTGATCCAGAACACTCTCCACTTGTAGAAAAAAATCAGAAGGCAAAGAACAAACAAAGTTAGTTTGCTGATCCAAGGTAAATAAAACCTAGGATCCGGCAGCGTCAGGGACTTTCCCTGCTTGTCCAGAGTGGTAATGAAGTATATCACATCGTCCCTTCCTGGCCTGCAGAGAACAACCCGATCGGCGTGGCTGTGCCGGCCGTAACTCTAGTCTAACTGGCAACCTTTAAACCGATCGGCCATTATGGGCGAGTGATCTAAGTTCCTGAACGGCTTGGGCACTTTCAGATAGTCCCAGATGGCCTGCCTGTACCATTGCTCACGGCGAGCTTCAATTTCCATCATGAGTTCCTTAGGTACATATGGGAATTCCAAGCCGTACTCGGTAGCTACCCTTTTAATCAATATTCGCTGTAGGTGGGCGAGTTTAGGCAAAGACCGGGAACTTCCCATCCAGGGCATTACATAGGAGTCCGGTGACTTCTGAACCAAAGACGTAGCAGACGGTGACACAGTCCCTTCATTAAGTACAGTCTCCTTTTCTATATCCAGGGTCTCCATCCGGGGTGTCGTGTCCCCAGAGTCCATGGGTGACCCCTCTTGGAGGCTGCGTATCGGGGTGACACATTTTCTATTGTCCCATCTCCTCTACTGAGACAAAGTCTCAAACAGATCGTAATCCCCAATATCTGATGAAGAGTCCAACTCCGAGGAGCGCCACTCCTCGGCAGGTAGATAAGTGCGGGTAGCTACAGTCAATTTGTCCCCAGCCTCCTTACCGGTTCCTGACATGGACTTCCCGGAAACTTCACCGCTCACGAGGTCTGGGTCCGGCAGGCGCTGAGGTAGGCCTCCACCGCGGCCGCGGGAGGCCTTAGCGTAGCCCACCTTCCGTTTCGCAGGCGGGATGAAAGCACAGGTGGCGGCGGTGGCAGTGTCCGCTGCGATGTCCGCGGATGGCTAAGAAGTAACAGTAGCTTCTACTCTGGATCCACCTGTCGCAGCAGAGGCAGCGCGCGTAGGCTGGACCGCTAAGGCGACGGTGACTTCCTCCGAAGTAACGGTGCCTGTTATCCAGTCTACCCGATAAGCGCAGGGTGGCACAGTGGGTTGGTCCACCTCAAACAAGTACTCCCCGCAGGATGCACAGCGGCCAAACGGGCGCAATTGTATAGCCAGTCCATCGCATCCAGGGCAGAGCATGCCCAGGGCCTCCACATCTTGACTGGTATAAAGAGAGAAGCGTCCCCGGGGCTTTAGTCAGATCCCCGTATCTGTAAGCGAGGCTCCGGATTGCGTTGCACCCACGGCATTTGGCATAGTGAACATCCTGGGTCCCGATATGGTTGGTGCCCAGGAGAAAGAGGACATGTTGCTCGCTGAACTCTCCGCTCGGTCAGGCAACCTCTGGTCCTTGCACCAAACACACTCACGTGGTTCACGCAGGTGGTGGGAATTCCTCCCAGTATAGTTCCTTTTTTGCACGTAGTTCGTGGGCTTTCTTCTTTTTGGCTCCGCCCATGAACTACGCAGTTGGCAAAGTGATCTGTACCCCTTGACCCCTTCTTCTCTCGTTCAAAGCACAGTCCAACACTTTCTCGATGGCAGACTTTCAATAAAGCAAAAAAACAGTAATCCAGTTGTCGGAGGCAACAGCAAATATCCCGGACGAGTCCCCACGTGTAGCACTACCCCCATAGGAGCTGCTGGTTTGTTTTGGGTTTGCACGTTACCGCTTTAGCTTCATTGTCAGGGTAGGAAAGTCCATAGTAAATGCAATGTCCACACAAAAGGTAAAACCTTCAACAGTCAGGCTTTATTATTTTCTTCTGCAGTATAACTTGAGAGAAAGTAGAAGGTAGGAGAAGAATAGGGGAAGGTTCAGGCACGCGGTGCAGAATGCACAAAATTAGTTCAAAGTACTCCTCATTCACCACTCTCACCGATAGAGTGGGTATTGCTCACCCGGATAGTCCCCTCTCACATTGCCTAGCAGCCGGGATGACGTGCCAACCATAACAAGACAGCCTCTGCCACAGACTGCTTAAGATGGAGTCGGTCTCTGCCACAGACCTTTTTTTAGATATAGATAGTCCAGGAATCCTCTGCCACAGGATTTAAAGTCCCAAACTTCAAAATGTGCAGTAAAAGAGCCTTTAAGCCGATCCGGCGAACTGCAGGGCTTTTGGTATATTGGATCCCTCCTCGACAAGGTCACCAGGCCTCACCCGAGACATCATCACTTTGCCGGTCTCCTCCAGGGCAGGTCCTCCCCCGGTTTACTTCATCAAGACATCTTCCTCCCTTTTGGACGGACAGCTTGAGATCCCCTCTTGGGATGTAGGCCCCAGCCAGAATAGCCGGGCCTACTTGATACCGATGCAGCCAACGTGGCCCCGAGACCAGAATCACACACACATGCCTCGCGCCAGGAGGGCCACGAGGCGAAGACCCCGAACAATGGTGTCTGCCCCTTAAGTATGCCCTCCCAGCAGGCATAGCGGGTCGACCACTCCCACTGAACCGCTGCCGAGAAGGGTCACTCAATGCACCATGGTTTGCCTGCGTTCCAACAGGTGCCTTAGGTGGTAACGCCACCTACAGGCAACAAGGGAAAATACTATCAGGCAGCACCACAGCCAGAACAGAGGCAAATTTATATACAAATCGACAGTCTGAGCCCAACTATTGGCTCAGACACCCTTAAATTTGAAATAGCGTCCCAACCATTGGGGTAGGGTGCTACATAGACTTTGACAAAAACTCCTAAAAGCTGATTGGTTACTATGCACAGCTGCACCAGATTCTGAGTGCACCAGTTTTAGTAAATCTCTCCCAGAGCATTTTGTTATTGACCAAGGAGAATGGGGTGAAAAGAAGGGCCACTGGTGCTGCAGTTTAAAAGACCTGCAGCTATCATAAGTGGAGTGGGCCAGAAGTTTAGAGAGAGCTGTACCACACCTCCCAACTTTTTGAGATGGGAATGAGGGACACCTATTAGCAAAAGTATGTAGGCATAGGACACGCCCCCCTGCCAAACCCCCTTAAAGGAGAATTATATGGAGAAAAAAGGTTTGGCTAAACCCACAAGTGCTTTATTACCACTTCTATTACTTTTATATTTGCATTTAAAATGTACAAATGCAGCAATTTAGAAATTGGATGAAAGGTTTAGCTCTGGGGAAACACTTTTTGAAAGATAAATAGTGCATTTTATATACAACTATATAGATCAGACCAAAATGAGGGACAAATGAGGAGGAAAGAGGGACAGAGGGAAATTGTTCCAAATCAGGGACATTTACAGTAGGAGCTATGGCTGTACTATCCGTCTGAAAGGAAAGTATTTCACTTTAAAATATAATCAGTACACCAGGCTGTCAAACCCAGCATAAAATGTGTTATTTACTAAAAAAATCTGAAATAAATGTAGCGACCTCACCCCTCTCACCCCTTCTCATTCTCGGCTTGTCTTTCTTTGTCTAGGGGTGTTAGTGCTGGGGGGAGGGATGAGATACACCACGGCCCATGTCCTCCATTGTGAAGATGTGAATGCCAGAAAGATCAGGCTTTGTGTAGGTGTCCTAGAGTCAAGTCCTGTACTTCTTCCTGACTCCTTTGCTCCTAGTAACCAGAGTTCCACACACTGAATAGGTCCAACACAGTTTTATTCTTCTCAGCGCATAAACACACAGAACGGTTAAGTTGGATTCTTTTGCAACAACTCAGTTTCAATGGGGTTAGGTCGAGGCACAATCCTTCCCCTTCTCTTGCCAACCACTGTGGTATCACCAGTGGCGAATAGTCACTGCCACTGACTATGTGAAATAGAACGTGAATTACCTTTGCTAGCACGGCCCCTGTCAGGGGAAGGATATCCGTCCAAGGGAGATACCGGAGGCCTCTGTCACCAGCGATGCTGCGCCGGACTCTCCAGAGAAGTTCTGCACCCCAGACCTCACAAACTCAGACACGGGCACCCAAGGAGTTAGGGCCCCCTCGGATTCCTCCACCCTCGCGGAACTCAGTCGAAGGTACTGAGCCCCAGGCATCCGCCATAGTACCTCACCCCAGGCTAAAGGTGCCTGAGATGGACTCCATCTCCGCTCCGGCCAGGTCAAAGGCACCTGGGCCCAGAACACCGGAACGCCAGCACCCAAGCTGAAGATGCCTGGGTGCGGCTACGTCCTCCGACTCTGCACTCCGACCCCGCACTCCGACCCCGTGGTCAGGGCGTCCGCCCCTTTTATCTCCTCTACCTTCGCGCCACGGCGGGTTCCCCGCCCCGCTGTACCAGCTCCAGGGGAGGACAAAAAGGCACAGTCCTGCAGTGTGAGTTCACCTCCGGCCCCCGGTAACAAAGCCACCTATAGGCCCAGGGAACCTCACACCACCAGAGTCCTCCAAGAACCATAGCAATCAGTGCATCTGGGTTACACTACCACCCAGATGCTTCACCTAAATTCAAATACCCGCTACATAAAATTATGGGTAGCATTGTTAATATATATTAATTGCTTAAGGGACCGCCCCACGTACATATACTGTGGCAGGGCGGCCCTTATGCGCAAAATCACGTAACTGTAGGTGATTCCCCCCCTTGGCTCTGGGGCGCACTTCCGCCCGCCACCAGAGCCCCGCTCCCACTCTTATTGGACACAGCGGGAGCGGTGACAATCATTCACAGGAGAGGCAGAACGGCAGTCTGTGAGGGAGGAAAATGGAGGACGAAAACAGGGACCTGTTTTTCTCTAGTCACAGCATTGCCCCCACAGTTGGAAAGCTCTCCCTAGGAGCACACTTTGATCGCCACTGATGTTAAAGTGTTTGTTAACCCCCAAAAAAATAAAAAAATACACATCCTGGTCCTTTAAAGTAGATTAAACTGCACAGTGCTTGTGCTGTGAACTGCTCCCTTCTAAACTGTAAAAAACGGTTTCGGACGGCCCGCCTGGTCATTTTGACATGTATATCTTTTGTGGCCCCCAACGAATCCCTGAGCGCCACAAAAGAAATACATGCTGGCTGCCCTGGAGGAGGCGGGACGAGCGCCGTGCATACAGGAGTATTTCCTGTTTGCACGGCGACCTCTGTAAAAGAGAGTCCCACTGCCATTGGACAACTGTTCTGTCCATCATAGGAGGCGGGACTTTCTATTAAAGAGGCAGCCGATAAAACAGGAGTTTCTCCTGTATGTCTGTCGGCGATCGACCTGTCCCCTCCCTGTCTCCTCCAATGCTGCAGATGGTCATGAATCAGGCTGCAATGGTGAGTCTGCATTCATGGCAAGGGGGGTGCTGCATTCATGGCAAGGGGGGTGCTGCATTCATGGCAAGGGGGGTGCTGCATTCAGGGCAAGGGGGGTGCTGCATTCAGGGCAAAGGGGGGTGCTGCATTCAGGGCAAAGGGGGGTGCTGCATTCAGGGCAAAGGGGGGTGCTGCATTCAGGGCAAAGGGGGGTGCTGCATTCAGGGCAAAGGGGGTGCTGCATTCAGGGCAAAGGGGGGTGCTGCATTCATGACAACGGTGGTGCTGCATTCAGGGCACTTGTGAGGCTGCATTGATGGGCAGTGACCCTTATTTTGATTCACAGTTCTTTATTTAAAATGTAAGATTTTTTAAAGTGAAGGTGCGTGTTATACGCTGATAAATACGGTATATCCAAATAACATGCCTGAGCTCATCTCTTCACCACACACAGCCACAAAGGCAAGAGAATTCTTGTTGGGCCGTGTATTAGTGCTCGAACTAACACACTTAGACCGAATTTTAATGGTTCACAGAATGTCAGGCAAAATGGTCAGCCCTCACGCATGTTCACTTCATCAAATCTGGCCCTCTTTGAAAAAAGTTTGGACACCCCTGCTGTATGCCCTCTCTATACTGACCACAATAACCAGAGCTACTCAGCCCTGATCACCGTGGTCAACCCTCCGTCATACGCTGCCCTGCTCTCCTCTCTCCCCCCTCAACCCCCTCCTTCCTGCCCGTCAGCGCCCTCTCTGTCTCCGCTCTGCCCAGCTCCGCTCCCCCCCCCCACACCGATATTATTGAAAATTAAAAACCTAAAATTGTCACTACCAGCCTCTCTATTAGAGGCTGGCATACCACACTGTGTAAATCATTTCTAAAAACGAGCCGTATAAATAGCTATTTATAGCTGTCTTCAGGCCGGTCACGTGACTCGCGGCCGCTTCACAGCTCCGAGACATGGCTTCTGACGGAGGAGCCGAGCAGCCACGTGATCTCCCCGGCTGACATCAGAGGGAGATCACGGTCCCTCCTGCAGTAGCTCGGTACCGAAGCTGAAAAGCGTCCGCGAGTCATGTGACCGGCCTGAAGACAGCTCTAAATAGCTATTTACAGTGCTCGTTTTTAGAAAAGATTTACAGTGTGGTATGCCAGCCTCTAATCGAGCGGCTGGCAGTTTTTAATAAAAAGGCATAACAAACACCCCTTCCCTGCCAGTGCCTTTTATACAGTACATTTTTTTTTTTTTTAGCACTGATCACTGTATTGGTGTCACTGGTCCCCAAAAAGTGTCACTTGGTGTCAGATTTGTCCGCCGCAATGTCGCAGTCCTGCTGATCACCACCATTACTAGTAAAAGCAATTAAAAAAATGAAAAGTCCATAAACCTATCCCATAGATGTAGATGCTTTGCTCAAACCAGTCAATATACGGTTACTGGGATTTTTTTTTACCAGAATACAAATTGGCCTAAATTGATGAAGAAATTTGATTTTTTTATTTTATTGGATATGTTTTATAGCAGAAAGTAATAAATATTGGCAACGCAAAAAATAAAAACCGCAGAGGGGATCAAATACTTACAAAAAAAAGCTCTGTTTGTGAGAAAAAAAGGACATTGACTTTTATTTGTGTACAATGTCAGACAACAGCGCAATTGTCAGTTAAAGCTACGCAGTGCCCTATCACAAAAAATGGCCTGGTCAGGAAGGGGGTAAAACCTTCCAGGGCTGAAGTGGTTAATAACAATAACAAAATATTGAGTTGCTAGATACTGAATTAGAGGGAGAGGTTTCTATTGCCTTTCTTTCCTATCAATTTTTCAGCACCAATTAGAAAATAAAAGTAGGCGTTTGATTGTAGAGCAGCCCAGGCATTTTCTGAAGCTTCATACAACAATCTCGTAAAACTTTTAGTTCTGTTCTATAGATTTCACTCTTCCAGGTATGACAATTTTAAACTGTCTCTGTTTACTAAAGATGTTTTGCCATGACTGAGAGCCCCCCTATTATTTCCGAATGCAAGCTGGGAAATCTCTGGGGGACGAAGTACAAGAACATGACGTTCCCTGGCTTTAATGGAGCCAAATCATACATTTCCAGGAGCCTGTGAGTTTATTCGGTGACCTCTACAAGCACCAGAAGAAAAGCTTGAAAGCCTCATGAAAATGTTATCCTGATTTTACTTTTCATCAATTAACATGGCTGTGAATGGACTAG
This sequence comes from Rana muscosa, assembly GCA_029206835.1. NCBI lineage: Eukaryota > Metazoa > Chordata > Amphibia > Anura > Ranidae > Rana > Rana muscosa. Next base: position 266,619,817 of record CM055123.1, on the reverse strand, counting down.
AGAGAAAAACACAACACATTAGGACCTGTTTTAGTCAAATCTAGCAATTACCGTGCCTGCAAATTTTGCAATTAGTTTTCTTTTTCCAAAAAAGAACGTTCTGGGGATACATTTGGAAAGGTTCTTGATGCTTCAGAAAGACCAGCAGACCTGTTGTGTCTGCAGTACTTTAAAGTCATTGCATGTAGCTTATAATTGTAGCTTGTAGACACAAAAACTCCGCCCCATGCGCTAAGTACACACAATGCTAGTCTTTTCATTGAGCAGACTATTTGAGATTTGTTTAAAGCTAAATGCACCTTTGAAATACATTTCTGATAAACATTTTTCTACTAGAGAATTTTGAGTTCAGCCGGTCTTGTGGTCCAGACACCCCTGACGAACAGCACAGCCAGGCTAATCACCTCTTTACCTCAATTAAAGGAAAACTACACTTAGGTTGGACTCACACTATTGCGAATTGGATGTGGTTTTCCGCATCCAATTCGCAACAGCGGGAGATTGTGACCGGCTCTCTAAGGAGCTGGTTCACATATCTCTGATGCGGCTCTGGTGTGAATTTGCACAGGAGCCCCGTGCGTCTTTTGGTCTGGTTCAGGTCCGAATTCAGCCCAAAATTCGGTCTGGAATGGTGAACCAGGATGCACAGGACCCCTGCTGGGAGCCACATCGGCATTAGGTGTGAACCCAGCCTTAGGGAAATGGATGCTACCACTGCTGATCTTATCTTCTATAAATGCTATTTGCCTGTCATGAAATTCCATAGGCTCCTGTTGCTCTCAGTCAAATTCTGTGACAAGGGGAGGCTGCGTTGCATGCTGTGTGTCTATGGATGCACACAGCCCGGCTCAGGAGCGTGCCTGCACTGATTGCCTCCATAGCACACCGCTTTCTATGGGGTCACACACAGAAGATGAGGAGGGGAGGGTGCCAGTGGGGGACCCCAGAAAAGGAGGTATGGGGGCCTCTCTGTAGAATACCACTGCACAGAGCAGATAAGTATAACACTAGGTATACGCAGCCTATTGCATTAGGGTGTGCATACTAAAGCTCAAACACACATGCTTTTCTCTGCAGCCTCAGCTGCACTGGACAGTGAATGAATGGGAAGCGCTCTGTGCTGAGCGGCTTCCTGTTCATAAACTGAAGCACAGTAAACACAGTTTGCTATGCTTCGGTTATGAATGAACACAGTGAGTGAGTATGTTGATTTAGTAAAGGAAGGGGCAACTAAATGGCATATCAACAACCCTTTTTTTACACTCTCCTTTCTGAAACATCCTCCACAGCAGCTGAGGGAAAAGGAGGGAAGCCATCAGCACTGCAGGGGGGGGGGGGGGTGTCAATATAGGGCAGGGATATGCAATTAGCGGACCTCCAGCTGTTGCCAAACGATAAGTCCCATGAGGCATAGCGAGACTCTGACAGCAGCAAGCATGACACCCAGAGGCAGAGGCATGATGGGACTTGTAGTTTTGCAACAGCTGGAGGTCCGCTAATTGCATATCCCTGATATAGGGGGAAGCACGGGGCAGTAGGGGGAGTTGGTGTGCCCAGGCAAACCTAGCTTCTGAGCATGCGTGTTTGTACTTTGGATTTTTTCCAACGGACTTGTGTACACACAATCGGAAAATCCGTCAAGACACATTTGATGTCGGAAATTTTTTAAAGCATGCTATCCCACATTTGTTATCGGAAGTTCCGACAACAATTGTCCGATGGAGCATACAAACTGTTGTTTTTTTCCGACAACATCCTGCCATTACACTTTTCTCATCTGAAAATCTGATCGTGTGTATGAGGCTTTAGACTGACAACAGTGTGCAAAGCCGTAAATCCTGGATTGGCTCTGAGTGATGACGCTGATTATCAGATATTGATGAGATAAAGTTATTTCCACTAACTTGTATTTGTTGTGGAGCGCTGAGAGTCATTGTTGGGATACCATTAGAAATGTCCAGGACAGCCTGACATCAGAACAAGAAGTGGGTTGAAAGATGCTGGCTGTCATTCCACTGGGAGCACTGGTAAAATATAGTGGTGGCAAAGAAGTACTGGAAGAGCAGCTTCAAGTTGAAGGTGAGTATTGCAGCAAAAGCTGTTTTTTGTATTTAACTGTGCTGGGTTGCGTATTTGTTTTACTAAATCTGGAATTCAGTTTTAAGTAACGCACATCTGTGCTTTTCATGTTTCAGGTGCGAAGCCAGCTCCAGGTATTTGTTTTGAGAGAGTGAACTCCGCAGGGGATCCATATGGGAATTGTGGAAAAGACTCAGCAGGAACGTTTGTGAAATGTGAAAGCAGGTAGCTTTACTTCTATGCAAGTTAATCGATTACAGGAAATAATGTCTGATATTTTACATTTCATGACACAGAATAAATCCATGTCTCTTACTGTTTAGAGATGCCAAGTGTGGAAAGATTCAGTGCCAAGGGGGTGCCAGCCGGCCTGTCATTGGCACGAATGCCGTTTCCATTGAGACAAATATCCCCCTGCAGGAAGGTGGCAAAATCCTGTGCCGTGGCACACACGTGTACCTGGGGGACGATATGCCGGATCCAGGGCTCGTTCTCACGGGCACAAAATGCGGACATGGAAAGGTAAGTGTGTGGAGAAGAGATGATTGTTCAAAGTATAGTGCAAACCTAATGCTCAGAGGTAAGGATGAGCTCCGGTGTTTTCGCATTGAACACGTGCAGAGCCCGTCAGGAAGTCGGCACTGCGCTGCGCTAATCAGAGCCAGGGAGACATTTCTTGATCTCTGCAGCCGAGCATCGGGAAATGTCTCCCTGGCTGTGATTAGCGCAGCGCGGTGCCGACTTCCTGGCGGGCTCTGCACGTGTACTATGTGAACACGCCGGAGCTCATCCTTACTCAAAGGTGAACTCCTTACATCGGGTAACATGTAGGCCTGGTAGGAATGGCAGTTGGCTTGTATATTGTGGTGGTACAGATATTTGCACTTGTAGAAACACCTTCTAAAAAGTGTTTTTTGGAGTAGGAAGGAGGATTGTGAAATGTCTTCTCTAATATGCAGTGTGAGGGGGTTAGCTCGGCAGCGGGTGTGTGTGACCCCCGGGATGGGCTCCCCACACAAAACAGGCCCAGCAAACGGAGGTTGTGGTTTTCAAAATCAAAAAAAGGTGCGGTTTATTTTCTATTTACAGTGACAAAACACAGCAAAGCAAAAGAAACATAACCAAAATAAATCCTGGTCAAGTTGACCTCTGACTAAACATACAGGTTTCCTAACTAACAACTGGGATCAGCCTAGTGCTGTCCTAGTCCCTAAGTCCCTGGTTTAGTAAAAGTCCAAACAAATAGCCACACAGGCTTTGCCTCACCGCACAGGGGTTCACTCTCCCTAGACAGTCCACACAGGTCTGGTTCCAGGCATGAGCTAACATCTAATTAAGCTGGGAGTTCTTATAGAGGCCTAAATGAGCTGACAAGCTTCAGCTGGCCTCATCAACTCCCTGTCTGTACGACGCCCAGCCCTCTCCCTAGAGGTATGAGTCATCCATGAGCCCACTAGCCTTATACAACTCTCCACCTAGTTGTATAAGTCGGCGTAAAGCCTGAATCTGGGCGAAATATATCTACCCCCCTGGATGCAACCAGGTGACTTTACCTTCCTGCTGTCACATACCCCCCCCCTCTTGTTTTAACCTCGGGGTTGGAACACCAGCAATCAGGCATTCATGTACTCGAGACAAAGCATCCACATTCCCCATTTGAACGCCAGGGCGATGCTTTACTGTGAAGTTGAATTCCTGGAGGGCCAGGAACCACCTATTCACTCTTCTATTTGTTTCCTTGTTTTGAGCCATCCACTTTAACGGAGCGTGATCCGTAACCATGTCAAAGTGCCTACCTAGCAGGTAGTACCGAAGGGAATCTAGAGCCAACTTCACCGCTAAACACTCCTTTTCAACCGTGGCGTAATTTACCTCATGGGACTTCAACTTCCTGCTGAGGTAAATGACTGGGTGCTCTTCCCCGTTCCAGACCTGGGACAATACTGCTCCTAACCCCACATCTGACGCATCACTTTGTACGACAAAGTCTTTAGAGAAGTCGGGTGAGTACAACACTGGCTGGCTACATAAGGCTTGTTTCAAGACTTGGAATGCTGCCTCAGCCTCGGGGGTCCATTTAATCATGACCGACCCTTTCCCCTTCGTCAGGTTGGTTAGGGGCACAGCCTTAGAAGCAAAGTGGGGAATGAATCGCCGATAATACCCAGCGATTCCCAGAAAGGCTCGTACCTGCTTCTTGCTGTTGGGACGTGGCCAACTCTGGATGGCCTCGACTTTGTTGAGTTGGGGTTTTATTACTCCCCTCCCAATGGTGTACCCAAGATATTTGGCCTCCTCCTGCCCAATGGTACACTTCTTGGGGTTAGCCGTAAACCCCGCTTCCCGAACAGAGTCCAGGACTGCTTGCACTTTTGGCAGATGTGAGGCCCAATCTGTGCTATGGACAATTATGTCATCCAGGTAAGCCGCAGCATACTTCCGATGGGGCCTCAGCATCTGGTCCATTTTCCGCTGGAATGTGGCCGGCGCATTCTGTAACCCGAACGGCATTCTTTTATATTGGAACGCCCCGTCTGGGGTTACAAATGCGGTTTTCTCTTTGGCCGACTTGGCCAGGGGGATTTGCCAATACCCTTTTGTGAGGTCAAGAGTCGTCATGTATCGGGCTGTTCCCAGCCGGTCGATCAACTCATCTATACGTGGCATGGGGTAGGTGTCAAATTTTGTAACTTTGTTCAACTGACGAAAATCGTTACAAAATCGCCAGCTCCCATCCGGTTTAGGCACCAACACGATGGGACTAGACCAATCACTTTGGGACTCCTCTATCACCCCTAAGTTCAGCATTTTCTGTACTTCCTCCCGTATTGCCTCCCGTCGAGCCTCTGGGATCCGATAGGGTTTTAACTTCACCCTTTCACCGGGCGGGGTAATGATGTCATGCTCTACCCCAGATGTTTGTCCCGGCAGCTCAGAGAATACCTCCTTGTTGCGAAGCACAAACTCCTTAACCTCCTGTTGTTGGGGTTGTGACAAGGTGGCTGCTATTCCAACCTCAGGAATCACGCAACCAGTTTGAGCTGGTGACCAAGTGTCTGCGACTAGGGACTCTCTATCCCTCCAGGCTTTCAACAGATTAACGTGATATATCTGTTCGGGCTTTCGCCTTCCTGGTTGTCTGACCTTGTAATTCACTTTGCTCACTTTTTCCATTATCTCGTAGGGGCCTTGCCATTTGGCAAGGAATTTACTTTCAACCGTAGGGACAAGTACCAATATCCTATCCCCCGGGGAAAAGGTACGGGTCTTGGCTCCACGGTTGTACACTCTCTGCTGTGCCAACTGCGCTTGGGCCAAATGTTCCTTCACGATGGGCATTACCTGTGCAATTCGATCTTGCATCAGGGCGACATGCTCAATCACACTCCTGTGGGGAGAACTCTCACTTTCCCAAGTTTCCTTGGCAATATCCAACAGCCCTCTTGGGTGTCTCCCATACAGTAACTCAAAGGGGGAGAATCCCGTAGAGGATTGGGGCACCTCCCTAATAGCAAACATCAAATAAGGAAGTAAACAGTCCCAATCCTTTCCATCTCTATCCACCACTTTCTTCAACATTTGTTTTAGGGTTTTGTTGAATCTTTCAACCAGCCCATCGGTTTGGGGGTGATACACAGACGTACGCAATTGCGTCACTTTGAACAATTTACACAGCTCTTTCATAACCCGGGACATAAAGGGTGTACCTTGGTCCGTAAGCAGTTCTTTACAAATACCCACCCGGCTAAAAACAAGAGATAGCTCTTTGGCTATGGTTTTGGCCGAGGTATTTCGGAGAGGGATCGCTTCTGGATAACGGGTGGCATAGTCCATTATAACTAATATGTACTGGTGCCCCCTAGCGGACTTGATTATAGGACCTACCAAATCCATGGCGATCCTCTCAAACGGGACCTCAATGATGGGTAGAGGGACCAGCGGGCTACGGAAATGTGGCATCGGGGCCAACCTCTGACACACAGGGCAGGAGGAACAATAATTTTCTACGTCCTTCATCACCCCCGGCCAATAGAATCTCTGTAATACCCTCTCTCGGGTTTTCTCTGTCCCCAGATGACCTCCAAGAATGTGCCCATGGGCCAACTCCAACACCAACTTCCTGTAAGGTTTGGGCACCACAAGCTGCTCAACGGTGTCTTCTGCCCTTTTTGCCACCCGATACAGTAGGTCCTTCTCTACGCTGAAGTATGGGTAAGTGCAGGTATTATCTGGGTTCACTAACTCGCCATCTATTTTCACTACGTTTTCCCGTGCCTTTATTAGGGCGGGGTCTTTCAACTGTTCTGTGGCAAAGTTTTCCCTGTGAACCTCAAGATCAGAAAACTCCACAGACGGTAGGTTTTCGTCTGAGGAGGTGGGCTCCTCTCCAGTTTCTTGAGTCTCCCCTGCCAATACTGATAAGGGAAATTCCGGAGAGTCCTCACCACTCTCAGGGGAGTTCTGGCTATCACATTCCTGGTACATAGGGGCACCAGTGAGGGGCTCAGGATCATCCCACAGTTCCCAGAACTTCGGAAAATCCCTTCCCACAATGGCGTCATGCGGTAACTGAGATACTAAGCCCACTGGATGAGAGAGGGTACCTTTGGGGGTCTCGAAACACACTGTAGTTACTGGATACTCTCGGGTGTCCCCATGCACACAAATAACAGCTACCTTGCTATTCCCAGAGACCTCTGTTTTAACTAACTCAGCCTTTATCAGGGTCACAAGGCTACCTGAATCCAGCAATACCACAACATTTCTACCATTAACACACATTTTGCATAAATGTTTCTCAGTTCCTCGAATGGCAGTGCATGCGACTGTCGCACACAGCGACTGACGTCTGCCCGTCAGAAAGTCACACTGCATGGGTTCCTCCACAACCGGGCAATTGGCTGCAATATGTCCCGCTTGCCGGCAGCGGTAGCAAACGATCCTTCTTGCCGCCTCTTGAGCCGCTGATTTCCCAGGCTGTTCTCGCCAAACTTGGGGTAGAGCTCCCACCCTCTCACTCTCTCCACCCTCACCCCTTGGAATCCTCTTATCCGCCCCTGGGGATGGTCTGGTCTTAGGGTGGAAAGTCCGAGTGTCTCTGGAAGAGGCCGTCAGGTTCTCTGTAGCCAAGTATTTCTCCACACGATCCACAAGACCATCGGCCGTCTCTGGGTCTCCATGGCTTACCCACTTTTGGATGGCAGTAGGAAGAGCTCTCAAAAACCGATCCATTACAACACGTTCCACAATCTTTGGTGCGGACAAAGTCTCTGGCTGTAGCCACTTTCTGCTCAGGTGAATGAGATCATACATTTGAGACCTGGGGGGTTTTCCAAGCTGGAAAGTCCAGTTATGCACACGCTGAGCCCGGACAGCCTGGGTGACACCCAGCCTTGCCAATATTTCAGCTTTTAGCATCACATAGTCTTTTGCTTGGTTAGGCTCTAGGTCATAGTAAGCTTTCTGCGATTCACCAGTTAACAGAGGAGCCACCAGTCCAGCCCACTGCTCCTCAGGCCACTTTTCTCTTTCAGCGGTCCTTTCAAATGTGGTCAAAAATACCTCTGGATCATCCTCTCCAGTCATTTTTGTCAATAAACGACTCACCCCAAAGGACGCGGTATTAGTGGGACGGCTTTCCTCACTGGTCTGCGGACGTTGCTGCATTACTGCTTCCATCTGTTGTTGTAGTCTCTGCTCTTGCTTCTGCAACAGGTCTATGAAGCGGGCCTCAGATTGCTGCTGGGCTCGTTGCTGAGCCTCCAGACTCTGTTGCAAAGTTGCGTTTGTCTGCTGCTGGGCTGCAAGGCTCTGTTGATGAGCTGCAAGGCTCCTTTGCAAACCTGCATTTGTCTGCTGTTGATTGGCATTTGCTAGAGCCAGCTGCTTCAGTATCTCCTCCATGCTGGCTTAAAAAAAACTGCCCGCATTCTCCACCAACTGTGAGGGGGTTAGCTCGGCAGCGGGTGTGTGTGACCCCCGGGATGGGCTCCCCACACAAAACAGGCCCAGCAAACGGAGGTTGTGGTTTTCAAAATCAAAAAAAGGTGCGGTTTATTTTCTATTTACAGTGACAAAACACAGCAAAGCAAAAGAAACATAACCAAAATAAATCCTGGTCAAGTTGACCTCTGACTAAACATACAGGTTTCCTAACTAACAACTGGGATCAGCCTAGTGCTGTCCTAGTCCCTAAGTCCCTGGTTTAGTAAAAGTCCAAACAAATAGCCACACAGGCTTTGCCTCACCGCACAGGGGTTCACTCTCCCTAGACAGTCCACACAGGTCTGGTTCCAGGCATGAGCTAACATCTAATGAAGCTGGGAGTTCTTATAGAGGCCTAAATGAGCTGACAAGCTTCAGCTGGCCTCATCAACTCCCTGTCTGTACGACGCCCAGCCCTCTCCCTAGAGGTATGAGTCATCCATGAGCCCACTAGCCTTATACAACTCTCCACCTAGTTGTATAAGTCGGCGTAAAGCCTGAATCTGGGCGAAATATATCTACCCCCCTGGATGCAACCAGGTGACTTTACCTTCCTGCTGTCACAGCAGACAATGGCAAGAAGGGCTGCCATTGCTCATCATCCTTTGAAAATGCTAGTTGCCTGGTCAGCTGACTGTCAAATTAGCTTTAGTACTTAGTAAGCAATTTTCCCAGAACATATATGCAGGTCATAAATTGCTTGATATTCTGTGATGCAAGCAAGTAATTATCGTGGCAGCCAGGCAACTAGGATTTTCAGCAGAGATCACGACAATGGCATCCTTTGTTTTTCTGATGACAGGTTTCTTTTAAATGTGAAGTCTATCCGAATACACAGAAGAAATACATATAAGATGGCTAATTTACCTGCCTGAGGGTTTGTATTCCTGTCCATCCAAGCCTGAGATGCAGGGCCGCCATCAGGGGGGTACAGACGCAGTACACCTGTAAGGGGCCCGGAGGGGCTCCCCACAGTGGCTGGGTCTTCTGGAGAGGCTGTATCCTATCAGACAACGGATGACCTCTCACCTGTCTGCAGATCACTTGCCCAGCTACCTCTGCCTCATCGGGTGTGAACACTCTGAGCTGCTGATGGAGGTAATAACAGAAATGTATCTTCTCTGGGGCATGTCCAGGAAATCAGAGAGTTGTCAGAAAAGAAGCTAAAGGTGCCTGTGCCTACATCTGAGCATGAGGAGTGTGACAAAACCGTTGCGCACCCAGCTTTGGGTGCCTCCGTCAAGATACAGCTTCCTCCAGTCTGGAACCAGGAACCGGGTATAGCTGAGCACCCAAATTACTAGACGACACTAGCTTAGATGAAAACTGGAACTCACTTTATTAAAAATTCACACAGAAAATATAGCACAGAAGAACAGGTAGAACCTGATCACATTACCCTAACAATGCAAACTGTAAACAGGAATATAATTAACATAGCTAAGGAGCAGCCAATATAAACATTAAAGAGGAACTGCAGTCTGCTCAAATAATTTGGAATAAAAACATCTTTGCCATTCTAAAGCTTCCCTCCAACCACTTTGCATATCATTTTATATATATATATATATATATATATATTTTTTTTTTTTTACTCAGATATTCGTTATTTTCTTTTTCCACATATCAAAACATTCATACATCAATATTTTCAGTGTACCACAATACATATATACATTTATCCTGTATTAAAACCCCCATTATCCCTTCTTTGCATTCACATAGCCTCACACCCATGCATCCTCCTTGCTTACTTATCCGTCACCCACCCTTAAACGTGTTTCTACTTCTATCCACTTTTTCCACACATTATTAAATGTGTGTTTATTTACTCTTTTCATATGTAGCGATACCCTCAACTAAGAGGGCCGCAGATTTTGTCTGGGCCCTGAATACAGCTCCGCCAACCCCCGGCAATCTACTCAACCCTTTCTGGCACAGTTAGTCTAGGGGTATACACATTTAATACTTATACTTTATGAGAGACTCAGACACGGAGTAGTTATAAAGGAATAACAGATTTTACTTTCAGCTATGCAAAGGGAATGAACAGTGATAACAACTTGACCATTAGAATATTCACAGAGCCCTGCAATATTACAATATCAGTCACACTACACCATGTAGAAGGGGGGGGTGGATAAGGAGACGCCACGTGGGGCGACTGTTAACTAGGCGCCCTGTAGCGCAATAACTAAACTAGGTCCCTAATGAATCAGGCCTGATTCCTAATTCTAGAACTCAGTCCTGTATGAATGATGGATTCTTCACCGGTATCTGTAGAGGTGGTGCACTTAAGAATAAACAACAATTGTAATCCAGGAAAAGGAAAAGTTGATAACTGACAACACTTCACTGGAGATCCTCTGGATCAATCCTGCTGTGGATCTCCAGTGAGAGTCTTTAACATGAGGTAGTAGGCCTCGGCAGTTTATAGGCACAGGACTAGCAAACAGGTTAGGGAATGAGCTTACGCTCGCTCACCCGCCGGACACGATCTCCGTCCGGGACTTCCACCGGCTGTGACTTCACTCGCCCACAGCGGTTGCTGCGATCGGGTCACTGATCCAATCTAGGCTGTAAGTAGAGATGTCGGATGCCACCCAGGCTCGCAGTGGGGTGGAAGGCTCTTTGGTCGGCTGCGGAAGGCCACAGGCTTCAGGCCTTACCCAGCACAGGTCCGCACAGGTGTCTCAGTCTCTGCCGTCCCGTGTCCAAAGAGGCCGAGCCAGGCCTCGCCCCTTCCTTATATATCCCCACCCATGAGTCTCTGGGGCAAAAGCAAAACATCCTGGGAACCAGTGGGGTTCTGGGAACAGTAGTTCGAGAGCATTTAAAGGAACCCCGCTACACACTCCACCCACTTAAACTCTTTGGTCCCCAAAGATAAACTTCAACAAATACTGTTTACCATTTTTGGACAGTGTCGAGTATGATGTTGGCATAGGGAATTCCCACCAAAACTTTGGGATGGAACTCTCTTGCCCACAGGTCACACTACCATGAGTGGCCTGCCTAACTGTGCCAGAGAGTGAGCTGGGGTTGCCCTCCACCAAATGGACAGTGGAGGGATCAGGTTGCTCAACACTTCTCCTAGCCGTTACAACAGAGTCCTCTGAGCTCGTCCCCATTTGGGGGTAAGTTAGTTTCTTGGGAGGCCTGATGACTCTGCGAGCCCTCTGCTCCCTTGGTGCTTCTGACTCTGGCACCACAGGCTCTTCTTCAGGAGTAAGTTCAGGTAACATTGCTGGTTCTGGAACCTCTGATTCAGAAGTCGACTGACGTATGGAATCTCTAGGGTCCTCCTCTGCGCAAGTGTCAGGAACATCTTCCCAGTAATCAGCTGAGGGACTGAAGGGTATGAATTCAGTAGCCTCCGGATTCAGCGTTGCATCTGGGGTATCCCCTCCATTTGGGAGATCTATGGCGGACGTTCCCAGAGTCGAGGGAGGCCACAGCCAGTCCAGTTCTCCACCTTCATCTGAACTCAATTGAGAGGCCTCCCCATCTTCAGCTCGAGAGGTCTGGGACCGAGTGCTCGGCCTAGGAGTATCCAGGATAGAGGCCGGTTCAGGGGAGTCTCTCACGGGAGGTATTCTGACTGCCTCAGCAAGTGGGAGCAGGTGGTTTCGATGCCACGTCTTCAGTGGACCCACCTTTCCTTCTGGCTTTAGTTTGTAGACAGGCAAACCGGGCAACTTCCTACAGACGACATAGGGTTCAGATCTCCATCTGTCGGCAAGCTTGTGTTTTCCAGGGACCCCCAGATTGCGTAGCAGTACTCGGTCCCCGGGCTGCAGATCTTGCACTCGAACCTTCAGATCGAAATTTCTCTTGTTGCGGGCTCCCCTTTGATCCGAAGCCGCCTGGGCTTGTTCATAGGCCACCTGCAAGCTACGTCTAAGTCTGTCCACATATCCCTTGTGGGATGTAGCTGAGGTATTGTCTACAGAAGTGCCAAAGGCCAGGTCCACGGGTAGCCTTGCTTCTCTCCCAAACATAAGTCGATAAGGGGAGTAGCCAGTGGCGTCACTTGTGGTACAGTTATAGGCATGTACTAGGGCTGATATGTGCTGACTCCAGTGTTGCTTCTTCTCTGTTTCTAAGGTTCCCAACATGTTGAGCAGGGTCCGGTTAAATCTCTCCGGCTGAGCATCTCCTTGTGGGTGGTAAGGCGTGGTTCTGGTCTTCTTTATTCCCAATGAATCCAAAAGTCTTCGGATCAACCGACTCTCAAAGTCCCTTCCTTGATCTGAGTGGAGTCTCTGTGGTAGTCCGTAATGGACAAAATGCTTCTCCATAAGTATCTTGGCCACAGTGGATGCCTTCTGATCTTTGATTGGGAAAGCTTGAGCATAGCGGGTGAAATGGTCAGTTATTACCAGAACATTCCCCAATCCACTCAGGTCGGGTTCGAGGCAGAGAAAGTCAATGCATACCAGATCCATTGGGCCTTGACTCTGTAAGTGGCCCATTGGGGCAGCTTGATGGGGTAGGGTCTTTCTCTGAATGCATCGTGCACAGGAATGGCAATACTCCTCTACTTCTGCCCTCATGCAGGGCCAATAGAACCGATTTCTGACAAGCTGGAAGGTCCTTTCTGCCCCTAGGTGACCATGATGGTCATGCAGGGCAATTAGTACAGTCTCTCGGTGCTTCTCTGGAAGGAATAACTGTCACTTATCTTCTGAGTCATTAGAGGGGCCCCTTTGGTAGACCATTCCCTGATGCACCTGCAGCCTGTCCAATTCCTTCCTCAACAGGCGAGCCTCCTTTGAGGGGTGATGTAGGAGTTTGTTGGGATCCTGATTCTCCAGGGCTTCGAGGACCAATCTCCCCATGGGGTCTTCCAATTGGTCACACCTCAACTCCTTCTTGGACAGTCTCGGTAGGTTGTCTTCTTCCAGTTGAGTTACTCCACAATAGTGTTTGGGGACTCCTACCATGGTAACCCCTATTTCTTCTGCTCTGGAGCCTCCTCTGGCTTGGAATTCAGCCCCTTGACAAAGGGCCCGCACCCCGTCCGGTGCCACTTGGGTCCAATCTTCCCAGTCATTTGTCGTGGCATGAGACCTCCGGGACAGGGCATCTGCATCCCTATTTCCAGCTCCTGGTCTGTACTTCAGACTGAAGTTGAATCCAGACAATGCGGCCAACCACCTGTGTCCGGTGGCATCTAGTTTTGCGGTGGTGAAGAGGTAGGTCAGGGGGTTGTTATCTGTCTTCACAGTAAACTCTGCCCCATACAGGTAGTCTTTTAGCTTGTCTACTACCACCCATTTGAGGGCCAGGAATTCCAGCTTATGAGTGGAGTAGTTATTTTCTGAGGGGGTCAGGCTCCTGCTCACATAGGCCACTGGTCGCAGTTGTCCTTCATGTTCTTGGTAGAGCACACCGCCAAGACCCTCATGGCTGGCATCCACATGTAATTCATAAGGTCTGGTAGGGTCGGCGTAGGCCAGGACTGGGGCAGTGGTTAAGCTCCTCTTCAGGGCCTGGAAGGCCTCTTCACACCTTGGGTTCCACTGATCTTGAACTGACTCACCAGGCCTCCTGGGCCCTGAGTCATCCTCTTCCCCTTCTGCCTTTAGCAATTCATTCAACGGGCGGGCAATCCAAGCAAACCCCTCCACAAACCTCCTATAATAGGAGCAGAACCCCAGGAAGGATCTGAGCTCTGTTACTGTGGTGGGTCGTGGCCAGGAGGTGACTGCTTCCAACTTCTCAGGATCTGTGGCCACCCCCTCTTCAGACACTATGTGCCCCAGATAGTTCACAGAAGACTGGTAGAACCGACACTTCTCGGGGGAAAGCTTAAGTCCCTCTTCACTGAGTCTTCTCAATACTTTCTCCAGCCTGGCTTCATGTTCTTCCAAGGTTCTCCCGAAGACAATGACATCGTCCAAGTACACAAGGACTTCTATAAGACTCATGTCTCCAACAGTCTTCTCCATAAGGCGTTGAAAGGTAGCAGGAGCTCCAGACAGACCCTGAGGCATCCTATTGAATTCGAAGAATCCCACCGGGGTTATGAAGGCTGTCTTCTCCCTGTCTTCTGGGTGCATAGGGATTTGATAGTACCCACTCTTGAGGTCCATCACACTGAACCATTTGGCTCCAGACAAACTTTGTAAGGCATCTTCTATCCTTGGCGTGGTGTATTGGTCAGGGATGGTTCTCCTGTTGAGAGTCCTGTAATCGATACAAAGCCTCAACGATCCATTCTTCTTTCTGACCACCACGATTGGGGAGGCATAGGGGCTTCTAGACTCCCGGATCACACCAGTCTTCTTTAGTTCTGCAAGTTGTTCCCTCAGATCCTCCAGATCTGCCAGGGGGACCCGCCTGACCCTCTCTCGGAAGGGCTTATCTTCTTGGAGGCGGATCCGATGGGTGGCACTTCTTGCACACCCCACATCGAATTCATCTTCGGAAAAGATCTTCTCCCATCTGGTCAGCTGGGCCTTGGATCTTTCTTTCCAAGCCCTGGGTAGGTTCGGGTTTTCCACGGACAGCTTCTCCCAAACATCTCCTCCGTCACCCGTCCCCTTCACTTCGGACCAAGTGACCGGGGCAGCAGGGCTCACCTGGCCCAGCAACACTCTGGCAGGAATCTCCATGGGCCCTCCCGTAGTGTTCCTAACACTCACCGGAACTCTGCCATGGTCCTTCTTCAGGGCCTTGAACGGAATCACTTCTGGTATCACTTCCAGGCCTGAGGACTCTTCCCTTGGGTCGGATTCCAGCATGACAAAGGGGCCAGGTTGTTCCCACATAAGCTTCACAGTGGCCCTAAGACAGGTTACTTCTCCGGGCTGTAGCACTACTCCTTCTCTGCCAAGTCTCCACACCTTCCCTATCCCCTCTCCTGGGGTCTTCTGCTCTAAGACCAGTCGTTGGTAGGCCGTCTTTAGCATGGGATGGATTTTGGTGGCTGAATGGTTTCTCTCTTTCACTAGAGGGGTCAGGAGTCTCCTGACTAGATCCGTGTTTGTCCCAATGATCAGGGAAATCTTGCTGGCTCCAGACAGCCGAGGACACACAACTGCCAGGGTGTCAAACACTTCAGCCTTCCCAGCCACGGATGGGTCGAAAGTCATCTTTATGGGCAGGTACCCATCGTAAGGGAAACTCTGGGTTCCAAGTCCCCATATCTCCAGCTCTTCTATCGTCTGGATAGGCAGATGACTCAAGTGCCTATCATAGAAGTCCCGGTATAGTAAAGTCACCTGTGCTCCGGTGTCCAGAAGAGCTTTAGTATAGACTCCTTCCACTTGAATGGGCACAGTAGGAGACAGGCCCACCAGTTCCTCTGGGTATGGCCGGACTGGGATCACCTTCTTCTTTGGGCTTTTCCTTGCCCTGCTCCTTTTGAACTTTAATTTTTCCTGAGCCTGGCATGCATTGACCTTCTCCCTCTCAATGGGGGCACAAACCCGCTGAGGGATGTTATTGTTCCTCTTAGGTGGATGTTCCTTCTTCGGGGTGCTGTATTTCCACTGAGGGGTCTTGCCCCCTCCCTCTGGGGTACATCTTGGGGGGGGGGTACTATACCTCCTCCTAGGAGTTTTGTCTCCTCCATTCTTGGCCTTTTTTTTCAGTTTGGAGCGCACTGAAGATGATGGGCACCCGGTTGACTCCTTCACCGGGGCCCTTTGGAGTTTCCCGCCGGCTTGCAATTATCTGTTCTCTTCTTCTTTGGGCTGGAGCATACGTTAGCAAAGTGGCCACTCCCTCCGCAGTTATAGCAAATCACCTCTTCTCGGTCCTGTAGGGAGGCCGGTGCTGAGGTGTTCGGAAACAACTCCTTTCTTGGGCTTGGTTTCTCTGGTCTTCTTTGATCTTTCTCCATCAAAGAGGTCAGCATCTCCAACACTTGGGCCATTTGCGATTTCAAAGTGTCAACCTCCGCATCTCTTTCCGGGCTCTTGACCGAATGGACCAACACTGGTGCAGGTGTGACATTCGCCTTGGCCCCCTGCTGATCTTCCTGCAGCGCCTCTTCGTCCCTAATAATTTTTATTAGATCAGAGTAGGTTAGTGACATTCCTCCTCCTGAGGTTTTCAGGTGCAGCCAGACCGGGTCTGAGCGCCGCGCTCCCCTCATGATCTGCTTCATGCGTGCTTCATCTGCATCTTTGGGCAGCATTCCCTTCTTCAGTACAATCTTGCATAACTGCCTGTTCCACCCAAGTGTCAAAATCTTCCTCCCCCGCAGGAACGGGAAGCTTCCCCGAGAATGCCTTTAGTCTCCGGTAGCTAGTCTCTACGTGCACCGTGCTTGCCTTCTGACAGTTTGTTAGTAGGTCCCCTAACGCCTTTATCAGTTCGGGTGATATGGCCGTGGCAGGTGCAGGCGTCACCGGAGGTGTCGCTCCATCTCTCCTCTCTGGTGAGGTACGGGCCGCAGTCTGCGGTGGTCCCGTTAGGGGTGGCTCCTTCTTAATAGCATGCGCCAGACTATAAGATCTGTTATCCGACGTCTGCGTATATTTGCGCTTGCAAACTTCTGGCTTCCCATCTGAATACTCCACTAGTGCATACTGGTGTGAGGTGTCTGGGTCTAACTTTGTTCCCATCACCCACGGTGTACCATCTGGGGTCACTGACTTCATTAATCCTTCCACCGTCTCGGTCGACCATTCCTGACCGGGCATGTTAATGACCACTGACTGGCTATGATCTGTCTTAGCTACTCCACACCACGTTCTGATGTCTTTCGGGTCCATGCCGGTACCTCTTGGCGGGTTTTCTGCTCTATCAGGATCCCGGACGAGAACCCCCACGTGTAGCGATACCCTCAACTAAGAGGGCCGCAGATTTTGTCTGGGCCCTGAATACAGCTCCGCCAACCCCCGGCAATCTACTCAACCCTTTCTGGCACAGTTAGTCTAGGGGTATACACATTTAATACTTATACTTTATGAGAGACTCAGACACGGAGTAGTTATAAAGGAATAACAGATTTTACTTTCAGCTATGCAAAGGGAATGAACAGTGATAACAACTTGACCATTAGAATATTCACAGAGCCCTGCAATATTACAATATCAGTCACACTACACCATGGAGAAGGGGGGGGTGGATAAGGAGACGCCACGTGGGGCGACTGTTAACTAGGCGCCCTGTGGCGCAATAACTAAACTAGGTCCCTAATGAATCAGGCCTGATTCCTAATTCTAGAACTCAGTCCTGTATGAATGATGGATTCTTCACCGGTATCTGTAGAGGTGGTGCACTTAAGAATTAACAACAATTGTAATCCAGGAAAAGGAAACGTTGATAACTGACAACACTTCACTGGAGATCCTCTGGATCAGTCCTGCTGTGGATCTCCAGTGAGAGTCTTTAACATGAGGTAGTAGGCCTCGGCAGTTTATAGGCACAGTACTAGCAAACAGGTTAGGGAATGAGCTTACGCTCGCTCACCCGTCGGACACGATCTCCGTCCGGGACTTCCACCGGCTGTGACTTCACTCGCCCACAGCGGTTGCTGCGATCGGGTCCCTGATCCAATCTAGGCTGTAAGTAGAGATGTCGGATGCCACCGAGGCTCGCAGTGGGGTGGAAGGCTCTTTGGTCGGCTGCGGAAGGCCCCAGGCTTCAGGCCTTACCCAGCACAGGTCCGCACAGGTGTCTCAGTCTCTGCCGTCCCGTGTCCAAAGAGGCCGAGCCAGGCCTCGCCCCTTCCTTATATATCCCCACCCATGAGTCTCTGGGGCAGAAGCAAAACATCCTGGGAACCAGTGGGGTTCTGGGAACAGTAGTTCGAGAGCATTTAAAGGAACCCCGCTACACACATATATAAATTCTTCTTTTGCAGCTGTATCATCTATCACCTTCCTCCACTCTCTCACTGTGGGGGGGCTTTCCGCTTGCCACTTTTGCGCGATAATTTTCCCTCCTTGAAACAGACATCTTGTTATTGCTATTCGTTCGTCTTCTAGCAGTCCCCTTTCTTCCAGAAGACCCAATACACATAGCCTGGCTTCTGGTTGCAAAGATGTCTCAAACACAATATTTATCCTTTCAACTATTTGCTTCCAGTATTGATATAACTTGGGGCATCTCCAGACCATGTGTATTAGGTCTCCCCTATTATCCCCACATCTCTGACATCTCGAGTCCGGCCTCCTACCGAACTGAAACATCCTTTGGGGTGTATAATATACTCTATATATCAGGTAAAGGTGGGACATTATTTAAGAGGGTGACAATGACTCTCTGGGTCCTGTAGCTAATATTTTCTCCCATTGTTCCTGTGAGACTGGGCCCACATCTCTCTCCCATTTAACCTTATTTTTACTGGCCACTGCCTCCCCCTGGTCAGCCCTTTCTAGAGACTCATATATGCCTGAGATTGCCCCTCTGGAGATCCCTGCATTTACTAATTTACGAAGAAGGGGCATATCGTGCCATTCTGGTGGACTCTGTCCAAACTGCGCATTCAGTGCATGTCTGATTTTCAGATATCTGTAAAAGGATCTATTTGGGACAGCATAATCCTCCCTTATTTCTTGAAATTATTTTATTCTTCCTGCCTTATAAAGTTGTGCCAATAGATGTATACCCAATCTGTCCCACTCCTCAACCTTCCCCATAACTTTGAATTCTTGCAGGTTGCTGTTATCCCATATGGGAGAAAACTCAGAAAATCCCTTGTATCCCATGATCTTCTTAACCTCTTTCCAGCATTTTACCATTAATTGAGCTGTGGGATATTTAGAACAAAAAGAGTCCGCCTCCACTGCCTTGACTTCTGTATCATGGCATGTATCGTTCAGAATTAACCCCTTTGTTTCTCTTCCTGTCATTCGGTTACTACCTCTCATATGCTGCACTTGGGCAGCTAGAAAATAGTATCTAGGGTTTGGAAGGGCCAATCCCCCTTTCTCTTCTGGTTGTTGTAAGGTGCGGAGGCAAATCCTTGCTGCTCCGTTCCTCCAGATTAATTCCCTAAACACACTATCTATTTTCTTAAACCACTGTCTTGGGATCCATACTGGGGAGTTATGAAGAATGTATAAGATTTGCGGCATCCATACCATTTTTATCAAGTTGCTCCTACCGACCACTGAGAGTGGGAGCCTATTCCACACCCGACATTTTTGTCTGAGCTTTGTCAATAAGGGTACTAAGTTTCCAGTTATGTATTTCCCGGGTCCTTTGTTATGTTAATTCCTAAGTATTTCATTTGGGTCACCACTTTCACTTGATCTATCTGCCCTATCAATGGGTCTATTGGTAAGAGAGCCGATTTATCCCAATTGATTGTTAGCCCCGAGAATTTACAAAATTCCGCTATTATGTCTATTGCCCTTTCCAATGAGGCTTGCGTGTCCCCCAGAAAAAGCAATACATCATCCGCATACATAGCTATCTTCTCCTTCCTCAGTCTCCTCTTGAAACCCTTTATTCCTTGGGAATGTCCTTATAGCAGTGGCCAGTGGTTCCATAGCGAGGGCGAAGAGCAGGGGCGACAATGGGCATCCCTGCCTTGTCCACCTCACCAACTGGAACCAATCTGAACACACTCCATTTATCCTTACCTTTGCCCTGGGCCTTTCATATAATATTTTAATCCATTGGATAAAATTACGGCCAAACTGAAACTCTACCAGTACTTTCCAAAGATAATGCCACTGCGTTGCGTCCAAGGATAATATTGCTCTTGACCCCTCTACTTCCGTTTGCAGCTGTGTATTTAGGAATGCTCTTCTTATATTAGAGCTGGTGGACCTACCTGGGATAAATCCCGTCTGGTCCGGGTGTACCAGCTTTGAGATTATCTTATTTAACCTCATTGCCAATATTTTGGCCAGGATTTTTACGTCTGCGCATAGAAGAGATATCGGTCTGTATGAGGCCATCTCCAATTGGTCTTTCCCTTATTTTAATAGTACAATAATTGTTGCTTCTGTCATAGACACGGGTAACTTCCCTTCGTCAGCTGCCCAATTAAATGCCTCCAGGAGTCTCGGAAGCAGCACCTCACCGTAGGTTTTATATATTACTATTGGCAAGCCATCAGGCCCTGGAGCCTTTTGGCTTGCCATATCCGTTGTTGCCCTTTGTAACTCTTCCAATGTGAGTGGTGCCTCCAACCCCTTCCTGTCTTCCTCTGTTAGCCGGGGGATCTGCAAACCTATAAAAAAAGGCTCCCATCTCCCCCTCTATATTGTCATCTGATGTACTATTATACAAACTCTGGTTGTATTTTTTGAAGGCCTCTTTTATTTCTGATGTACCTTTCCTGATTTCCCCCTCCTCATCACAGACCGCCGGGATGACAGATAGGGGTGCCCCAGCTATTATTTTGTATATACTGTGATTCTATACTTACCAAATATGCTGCAGAAGTCTCCCTTTACTGAATCTGGCTGCAACCATTTTAACTGTGGGCAAGTGAAGCTGCTGTCTGTTCACTTCCTGGATTTACACAGACACACACCTCCAGCTCTGCAGTCCTGTAGCTATCATTGGCCCTCTTACAACTCACCTCCTCCCTTCCTGGCAAACTCTCACAAGAGTGAGAAAGAGAGCTGTGCATGATTTCATAAGCCTAGGCTGTTTACCAGACAAGAAACAGGAAGTGGGCTGTATAAGGTATTTACTGGCAGAAAAAAAGGGCAGAAGATTTAGTAGATGGAAAGATGAAAAAATGACTGAAGTTCCACTTTAAACTAAGTAGACAACTAGCCAGCTAGGTGACTCCGTGCCCACCCAGACCATTCAGGACCAAGCACACAACCCTGGATACAAAGTAGATTACATATTATTATAAGAATAAACATCACACAATGGTTTGATAACCAGGTAAAGTGGTCACAATATTAACCACTTAAGCCCCGGACCATTTCGGGCCATTAGGACCAGGCCTGTTTTTGGGATTCGGCACTGCGCTGCTTTAACTGTAAATTGTGCGGACATGCAATGTTGTACCCAAATGAAATTTGCGTCCTTTTCTTCCCACAAATAGAGCTTTCTTTTAATGGTATTTGATTGCCTCTGCGATTTTTATTTTTTGCGATATAAACAGAAAAAGACCGAAAATTTTGAAAAAAAATGATATTTTCTACTTTTTGTTATAAGAAAAATCGAATAAACTCAATTTTAGTCATACATTTAGGCCAAAATGTATTCAGCCACATGTCTTTAGTAAAAAAAATGTCAATAAGCGTATATTTATTGGTTTGCGCAAAAGTTATAGCGTTTACAAACTAGGGTACATTTTCTGAAATTTACACAGCTTTAAATTTATGACTGCCTATCTCATTTCTTGAGGTGCTAAAATGGCAGGGCAGTACAAAACCCCCCCCAAATGACCCCATTTTGGAAAGTAGACACCCCAAGGAAATTGCTGAGAGGCATGTTGAGCCCATTGAATATTTTTTTTTTTTGTCCCAAGTGATTGAATAATGACAAAAAAAAATTACAAAAAGTTGTCACTAAATGATATATTGCTCACACATGCCATGGTTATATGTGGAATTGCACCCCAAAATACATTCTGCTGCTTCTCCTGAGTACGGGGATACCACATGTGTGGGACTTTTTAGGAGCCTAGCCATGTACGGGACCCCGGAAACCAAGCACCTCCTTCAGGATTTCTAAGGGCGCAAATTTTTGATTTCACTCCTCACTACCTATCACAGTTTTGAAGGCCATAAAATGCCAAAATAGCACAAAACCCCCCAAATGACCCCATTTTGGAAAGTAGACACCCCAAGCTATTTACTGAGAGGCATGTTCAGTCCATGGAATATTTTATATTTTGCCACAAGTTGCGGGAATATGACAAACTTTTTTTTTTTTTGCACAAAGTTGTCACTAAATGATATATTGCTCACACATGCCATGGGCATATGTGAAATTACACCCCAAAATACATTCTGCTGCTTCTCCTGAGTACGGGGATACCACATGTGTGGGACTTTTTGGGAGCCTAGCCGCGTACGGGACCCCAAAAACCAAGCACCGCCTTCAAGGTTTCTAAGGGCATAAATTTTTGATTTCACTCCTCACTACCTATCACAGTTTTGAAGGCCATAAAATGCCAAGATGGCACAAAACCCCCCAAAATGACCCCATTTTGGAAAGTAGACACCCCAAGCTATTTGCTGAGAGGCATGTTGACCCCATTGAATATTTTTTTTTTTTGTCCCAAATGATTGAATAATGACAAAAAGAAAAAAAAAATGTGCAAAAAGTTGTCACTAAATGATATATTGCTCACACATGCCATGGTTATATGTGGAATTGCACCCCAAAATACATTCTGCTGCTTTTCCTGAGTACGGGGATACCACATGTGTGGGACTTTTTGGGAGCCTAGCCGCGTACAGGGCCCCAAAAACCAAGCACTGCGAACGCTGCAGTTATGTGTGTTGTGTTTGGTAAGTGACAGTGATTGATCGATACTGCACTTGGGTGGGCTGGGCTGGGCTGGGCTGGGCGGAGGGGCTAAACGCAGGCGCTAGCAGGTATCTGGGCTGATCCCACTAACACTGCGTTTTTGGGAACCCTAAACCGCTGGGGATGCTAGTATAGATCTGATCAGATCTGATCAGATACTATACCACTAAGGGGGGTGTATGCTTTGCGCGTGGGTGTTAGCGTTACTGTCACTAACCTAACACTGCCTGGGGCGACGCAGACCCTCTCTGGCGCTAAAACCTAATTGATCTCACCCGCCGGGCGATCAGGGGGGTTAAACCTTTATTGGGTTATATACGGCGGGTGCCCTGATGCTATAAAAAGCAAACTAATCAACCAGCGTCACCCGTAACCTTTATATGGTGATCACTGGTGAAAGGGTTAACTAGGGGCAATCAGGGGGTTAAAACCTTTATTAGGTTAAATATGGGGGTACCTGACACTATATAAAAACCTGACGGGTAACCTAAATAACTAAATAACTTACTGGCTAACCAGTGACACCAGTGACGCTTATACGGCGATCACTGGTGAAAGGGTTAACTCTAGGGGCAATCAGGGGGTTAAAATAATATATGGGGGTACCTGACACTAATAACACTATCTAAAACACCAGCGACACGAATACAGCGATCGGAAAAACAATCGCTTAGTGACGCTGAAGTTAGGGGGTGAAAGGGTTACCTGGGGGGTGATCAAGGGGTTAAACCTTTATTAGGGGGGGGTTAGGGGGCTACCCTGGACCTAAAGGGGCCTAATCCTAACTGCCCTGCAACTTTTTACAATCACAGATGACACTAAATGCAGTGATCAGTAAAATAAATGATCACTGCAATCAGTGACACTGTGATTGGGGGCTTTGGGGTGACCTGGGGGGTGATCTGGGGGTGACTGGGGGGTGATTTGTGTGCCTATGTGTACCTACGTGTCAGTGGACTGTTGGTGCACTAACCTGCTTCTTCTCTGCTCGGCGCCGGGAACGAAAAGACCGCGGCGAGGGAGATGACATCACTTCCTCCTGCCTGTGTTTACATCACATGGCGGAGGAAGCATTTTCATTGGCCGGGAGCGATCGCGAGGGGGGGCGGAATCGAGCGCCCCCCCCCCCCTCATGCCTGATCACTCCCGAACACTTAACGGCCGCTCACTGCAGTGAAGGGGGGTCCGGATGGTTAGTCACATCTCCAAGAGATTATCAGACAGACAGAAACAATAGGTGACTACATTAACAAAGGGAATGAACAGCTAGGAGGCACACAATGGGAGAGACCTACTTAACAATAAACACTTAACAAACAGTGATCCCACCCCACCTCAGACTGTCCGGCAACAGTCTAACAACAGTCCGATGCAAACTCATACAATGTCTCAGCAGTCTGAAAAGGTGGAATTAATTTATCTTCTTAGATTTCTTGAGGGATATTGTTGATAAATATTTCTGTCCCAAGTGAAGGAGCCTCTCCAACCCAGTCTGTGGGAGGGCCACTATATTTCCTCTGACCATTAACCTGTACAAGATTAATATTAAACCTTTCCAATTTTCCATCTCCTCCAGCAGGGAAGCTTTATTGTCCTTATTCAGAGAATTAATCCAAGCCTTGCTCTCAGCGTTCATTAAGTTGTTGTTCATCATTAGAGAATGATCTGCTCTCTCCATGGGCCATAGTGGGTCGGAGGCTTGCCACTAGTCCTCTCCAAAAGCCCCGGTCCTGTTCCAGGTTGGGTCTGTCACAGTGAATAAATAGGCAATCCGCTACAAAGACACTGGGCCTCCTACATAAAAGTGGCAAGTCTTGTCCATGCAGTAGACCTCATGGAATTATTGTGGACTCTAAATATGACTTCCTTCTGCCAGATTTAATCAGTGGGAAATTTCACCTAGGCAGAATGAACTGTAGGGACTCTAAACTGGAGCATTGTGAATATGATTCATGAATACCCTTCGTTATCTGCAGAGAATTGCTTCTTTGTGCTTTCTAAAACAGGAATTTAGGTGCTGCCATCATTACTGCAGTCATACTCAGTTTATGCCTTTCTTCATATATTCATAATAAGGGAAAGTTGGCCACCCCATGCCTAAAACAAATCAGCTGATTGCCATTCCCCTTTAGTTAGGAAGCAGCATTACACATATTTAAATAATAATTTGGTGGACTAGGAGAGCTTTATTGCAGACTTTAATATAACGCTGGTAAAAATTCTGCAGTGTTTTCAGTTTTAGTTTAGTAACGAGCCCTTTGCCTGTCCCTTAGCGCAACATTTCAGAGTATAATCCCAATAATGATTTAGAAGGTTGTGATATGTTAGCAGAGATTCCTGGCGTTCACATAGAAGTCCTACTCATCTCTTAAATATGAACATGCTCATCGCAGCAAATATGCAGCTTTACATCATCAGAGTCCCTCCTGCCAGCACAGCCAGATAGCGGGAGTGATAGGATAAATACTGATAAGTGGATATTGAAGAGTGAGAGTCAGCTTTGTGTTTAATTCTCCAGCGTCGGAGTGGAGTAGACCCTGCCTGTGTATATTGGCCAGGAAAGTCATTTGAGTATATTCTCACCCAGAGTTCATATCCCTCCAGCGTCCATGTCCAGAGAACCTGGAGGATGACCTGTGCTCTGTCCAGATGGCTAAATGTGAACCCCGCCATCACTAACCACTCATTACATCACTTTATTATTTTTTAATAGGTGTCTTGAATTTGTAAACATTTGTTTCTCTCTAATGGAAACATTTGGCAGCTGCCGATCGTGACAACGCGCATTAAACCGTCCAATAACTCCTTCAATAATTATCCCTTTCTTGATGGGAAATGATGGCAAGAGCACGCTCAAAATGAAACCTTCACTTCTGCTTTGACCGCCTGCCCTGTATGTGCTGGAATGATGCCCCCCCCCCCCCCAAAGAGACTGATAAAATAAAAGGGGCATAGTCCAGACTATTCCCTGCAGGTTTGGTAATGATTAGGTTATGTACACTTTTGGTAAGGAATTCAATGAACATTTTCAGTCATCTGCTGCAGGTTGTTGTTCTGGGGAATTTGCAGTTCAGTAACAATTTACAATTGCATACAGAATCATTACTGATTTTTGGAAAGCTCTGCAGTAAGAATTAGCAGCTAGGCCAAATGTTCGCTAGAAGCAAAATATAATATATTTTTTTGTCAGGTGCAAGCTTTGGTAATTGGTAGTGAACATCACTGATTGCTGTAGGTACAAACTATGTGCCAGCTTGTTCTATGCTGAGTTGGTGGCATTTGCAAGGCAATAGCAATCAGTAAAGATGGCATTCGAGACATACAAAAAATATATCACACCCAGGTCTTTTTAACAAAAAAAATCTCTGTTATTTCATAAAAGCAGTAGAACAAAACATGATCGCTCTTCTTCCTAATAATAAAGTTAAGGGGTTAAATATTTATGTATTACATACTTTTTTTTTTATGATTTTTAGTTTTGTGTATTTATTTTACATTTATTTGTTCATACTATTTATTTATTTATTTGTAAAAAAAAATCATTTGGCCAAAAACACTCAAATCTGCCCAATTCGAGCTACAAAAAAAGCTCCAGAACTCTTTTAAGCTTCAGGCGTTTGGCTTCAGGAGATTTGTAGTGGAGATGTGAACCATCTCCATAGAGAATAATCAATTTTTTTCTCCTCCAGCGTTTTGAAGCTTCAAGCTACAAAACGCTGAGGTGTGAATGGGGCCCTAATGCTGACCTAAAATCAACTATAAAACAGGTCACCTAAAGTTCTGCCCTCATTGAATCCTTATGGGTCTTAACTGACCCAAAGACTTGCAGTGCAGTAAGAGAATCAATTAAACACAATTGTTGTTGTGTAGCACTAAGGCTTGGTTCATACTTGTGCAATGTCAGACATTACATGCGATTCGCACCGCACTGTCTGTGCGATGCAAATTCAGCCATACAGATTGTATGGCTGAATTCGCATCGCATTCGGACCAAAGTCGTGCAGGACCCTTTTTTTCCGATTCCTGTCTGAATTGACAGTTCGTACTGCGATATGTGAACCGATCTGGGGGTGTCATTAACGTTCTATTGACACCCACAGTGGTTCACATAGGGCTGGTGGGTGACACGGGATGCAGGAACCTGTACTGGATTTGCACGGGTTCTTGCATCGCAGCAGTGTGCACCGAGCCTAAAGCTGAGATATCACTGTTCTTATGTTTGGATAGAGTTAAATATAAACAGAAAAAGAGGTTTATAAACCATTTAATAAAGTTAGATATGTCACACACAGATAATATTCCTATATACCGTATGTCGAAAAATGTCAAGATGACTTTAGTTTCCTTTAAACCAGTGTGAGCTCAAGCAGCAGAGTCCCAATGTTGTTATTATACATGAAGCGTTGCATAATGTGGTGCAGGTGCACTGACTGCGCTGCCAGTAATTCTGCCTCAGCAAATACCGCTGGTTTCTAGTGGACTCGCAGGCCGCATCCACCTGTCCATTGGCTGACCTTTCCAAATGGCTGATCCCATAGTGTAGGTAGGCAGTACACTTCAGCAAATTGTTCTGTTTCCACCACCCATCTTGATAATTCATTGCGATGATGCGAGATTTAGTGGATCAGTTCCAGATTTTAAGCCTCTTCGTGCGATGCTGGCTTGCATTTTCATAGACATTATCAGTCTCTTTTGGATGGATGTTTTCAAGTCCTGGTCCCCCCCATTGAGCATGAAATGTGATAATTTTAGACACAAATAAGACATGCTTCACGCTATGATGTGGAGACTTGCTGAGACCAGCCCGTGCGATTATCCATACACATACCGCCTAAACGTGTGTATAGCAGGACGGACATTAACTCATTAATTTTCTGCTCTTCTGGAGAAAATATTGTTGCAGCAAGCTATAACGGGAGTAATTTTAGTGCAGAGCATGCTGGGAAATGTATTTGCACATCTGTTACAAAACAAAAAGATTTAGATTTCTATGTTTTTTATTATAACACAATTGGGGTAGCTATTTCTACCCCCATATGGTGTCACAAGTGCTCATGTGCTTAACGAAGGCCCATTGACCCTCCCCATCCTAAGTAAAGGGAGCCTTGACTGCTGGATGCTTGGCATCTAAGCAGGGAGTCAACCTAATCAGGGAGTCGGAGTGACTCCGTTGGGATTGGCTATGATGGTACAAGGTGACTGGGTGGAGCCTGATCTCTAGAAAAGGCTACGCAGAGGTACGCCCCACTACTCTCAAGAGAATCTGATGTCACAAGAGTTGCCCACCCACCCGCCCTTTGTGAGTTTCGTCAAAGCTTTCTTGGCGGTTTTACCTACCAGCAATTGGTACTTTATGGGCTATACCCTCAAGCTTAATTCCGGGGTCAATTTAATGCCTGTCTCGCACTGATGGTGGAGACAGGCCTCTTAGACTATGCGGAATTGGTTATAGATGCTCACAGTATCACAGTGACTGGTATAGTTATTGGTATTTTTGAAGGTTGTTATACTTGAAATGATGTTAAAGCGTCGATTTTTTTTAAATAACAAACATATCATACTTGCCTCCACTGTGCAGTTCGCTTCGCGCAGAGTGGCCCCAATCGTCCTATTCTGGGGTCCCATGGCGGCTCTTGTGGCTCCTCCCCGCGTTAGATAGCCCACTCTGGGAAGCACTCTCCCGAGGGGGTTACCTTGCGGGCGCGCTCCTGTGTCATACACTCGGCGTCCATAGATGCTGAGTGTATGACTTGGCCCCGCCCCCCGGCTGCTGCGACATTGGATTTGATTGACAGCAGCGGGAGCCAATGGCTGCGCTGTGATCAATCTATCCAATGAAGAGCCAAAGCCGTGGAGAGAGCGACGCGGGATCGCACCCACGGAAATTCGGGGCTCAGGTAAGTAAAACGGGGGGGCTGGGGGGGCCGGACACTGCAAGGTGTTTTTTCACCTTGATGCATAGGATGCATTAAGGTGAAAAAACACAAGGGTTTACAACCCCTTTAACCACTTCAATACCGTCGTATTGTCATATGACGTCCACAAGGTGGCTCTGCCATCCTGGGTGGACGTCATATGACGTCCTCGTGCCTCCCGGATGCTAGGGTGCTGATGCGCATGCCTGGCGACCACGATGTCCGCCAGGTACCCGCGATCGGCAGTTACAGAGCCAGGGACGTGGATCTCTGTGTGTAAACACAGAGATCCACGTCCTGTCAGGGAGAGGAGATCGATGGTGTGTCCCTTGTACATAGGGACACAGATCGGTCACCTCCCCCAGTCAGTCCCCTACCCCCACAGTTAGAATCACTCCCTAGGGAACACATTTAACCCCTTGATCGCCCCCTAGTGTTAACCCCTTCCCTTCTTGATTTGGCTGCCTAGCAGAACAGGAAGAAGACGCACACGGAGGACACAGGAGCCATACCCGCGCTACTATTCTTCCCCCTGCTCTCCCCCCTCAACATACGGCTGCCTAACGGTCCACGGCTCCCCATAGATCGGAGCCCCCCCAGCTCACCTAGGGCACAGACGAGACCCATACCCCGCCTCCGGGCATCCTTCCACCGCAGCCGCCGGCAGGAAAGACCGCGGCTGTGGCCTAACCCTGCCATCAACCACCCCGTCTATCGGATCCCCCTCCAACAGCAGTGCCAGCGAGTCACCGCTCCATTACCGGAGCCCCCAGCCCAGCTCACCTAGGTCACCGCCGAAGCCGTCACCCCCGCCGCCTCCGGGCATCCTTCTCCACCGCAGCCGCCGGCAGGAAAGACCGCGGCTGAGGCCTAGCCCGACATCCATCAATCGCGTTGCCGCACTCCTCGCCTTGCGGGCCGCTTGCTGCCCCCACTCTGCGAAGCCCCCCCAGCCATTCAGCAGATCCCCCCAAGCCGCAAAGTAGCAGCCGGGTTCGCCAGGACAGTGCGTGGCTCCGGTCTAGCTCCGGCCGCAGAGGCCATCTTGGTACACTCGGCCGCTAGGTCCATCCTCGCCCCCCCAAGTCATTTTTGGAAAAGTACACGGGACTCTACCTATTACTGACTGTTTGTTCTGCAACCCCCACCAGGCCACCAAAGTCGTCAGCCTGTAGGACGAACTAAGGATCCGGCCAGTAAGTAGCGGCCATTTTGGTACACACCGCTCTTTAACAATACTGACACTTAGAAAAAAAAATGTCCTCCTTTCTCTATTTCTACTGATATTCCCCACTCCCCAACCTGCAGTACCATTCATCTCCATCTTTCACAAAACTCGCAAAAACTTTTTGTACGGATTCCCCCCCCCCGGCGTACCCAAACTACCCCAACCTACAGCACTAACCACCGCTATTCCGCTATCTCCCCAAATCCACACACACGGGCTAGTAGAACGGACGTTTGGGACAGGAGCTCTAGCTTCATCGCTTCACAGAGCAATCCACACACATGGTCCAGGGTAACGGACGTGTGTGGCAGGAGCTCTGGTTTCGCCGTGTTTTTTTTTCCTCCCCCAGCAAACGTGAACCTGACGACCTGTGACATTCCTTGGACCCACTCTCCCCTAGCTCTGGTCCCCCAGCTTACCATCGCATCGTCCCCAGCCGCCGCCTGCCACCTGCTGCCATCCGGGCACCAGCCTTTAGACTGCTAGACCTGCAGGACAGACCTCGGCTGTGGCCTAGTTCCGTCCAACCCATCATCCTCTCCCCAATTCTCTTTCCAGCGGGCCCGCATGTGCCGACCTGGTAAGTACATTGGGGCACCTCCAACCAGTAGGAATTGATCCAGGGTTCACCCGATCGCCTCTCGGGGATCAGGAAGGAATTGTCCCTTGCTGTAGGAATTGGCCAGGCTCAGTGGGGGTTTTTCGCCTTCCTCTGGACCAACGGGTGGGTGGTTAGGTCATTGGGTCCATTTACTATCGCCTCTAACTTGTTGTTTTTCCCATTATGTGCAATTTTAAATACTCAGCGGACACCCTTCAGAGGCTAAGGAATACCGCCTCAACACTACCAATCTCCGCCCAAAAAATACTACGAAAAGAACAACTACTAAGGATCAATCGACAATCGACCATCAAAAACACGAAGGGACCACTGCCACTACAACACATATCATGCGCCCTGATCAACACGAGATTTGCAGTCAAGCACAGAAAAGAAATCCACGACTTCATCACCCAAAACAACATAGATTGCCTCTTTATCATGGAAAGCTGGCTAACACCTGATTGTAACACCATCCTAACAGAATTGGTGCCTGAGAACTACTCCATCCTAACCGAGCACAGAATAGGACAACGAGGAGGAGGCCTAGCAGTGATCTTCAAATCTCACCTCTCTCTCATTAAACCAACGATACAGAGCTCATTGCCTTTCATGGAGACACTCACTCTGCATCTTCAAACAACACTTCAAGACACCATCCACATACTCCTATGCTACAGACCACCAGGACCAAAGACAAATCTCCTCACACCCTTCACCGAATTCTTCTCGACATACACCTTGAAAACCAAAAACTTGCTATTACTCTGGGATTTCAACCTCTGGGCTAACTCCACTCAGGACACCATCGCCACCTCCTGCATCAACCAACTGGAAGAACTAGGTCTGCAGCAACTGATAAATGCCCCCACGCATGGGTCGGGTCACATTCTTGACCTCATCTTTAAACAAAATATGGACATCAACACATTGGACAACATGCCGTTACCATGGACAGACCACCACGCTATCAAATTTAAAATCACCACCAACTCCATCTCGGAGAAACCGAAACACTCAATAACAACACATTGGACAAGATCTCAGAAGAAACTACACTCGGAACGCTTCAAAATCACACTATCAAAAAAAATAGGAACGCTAAATCAGAACCACTCAACGGAACAAACACTCAACTCCTTCAACAAAGCATTACTACAAACAGCAGACATAGTCGCTCCGAGACGTAGAGCACCCATCCGCAGAAACAATTCGGGCTGGTTTAATGACACTCTTACTCTACTGAAGCAAGAACGCAGAAGAGCTGAAGGAGCCTGGAGAAGAAACCCAACAAAGGAAAACCACACTAAGTACAAAGCACTCACAAATAAATACCACAAAGCGATCTTCAAAGCAAAAAAAGAACATTTCTCAAACACCATCTCAAAAGCCCTAAACCGACCTCGT
Organism: Rana muscosa; assembly: GCA_029206835.1. Classification (NCBI taxonomy): domain Eukaryota; kingdom Metazoa; phylum Chordata; class Amphibia; order Anura; family Ranidae; genus Rana; species Rana muscosa. The sequence goes on along the minus strand of CM055123.1, from coordinate 266,588,187 downwards.
GAACTCTTCAGACTAGTCGTTCAAACTATGAACCCTACCTGCCTAGAGCCCCCAGCAAACGAAACTCAAGAATTCTGCAATGAACTATCAGATTTTTTTTATCGACAAAATCGAAAACATTCGAGAAATAATTCAACAGAAAAAAACAACCAACCAACCTCACTCAGCCTAAACAAGAAGAGGAAACCAATATACAATTGATTACATTTTCGCAAGTCGCGATCACCGTCGACCAAAAACATCATCAGAAGTCTCTGAGACAGCACATCACCAAATTACATTATTTCCACAAAACTCCTGAAAGAATGTACCGACATTGTGGCACCCACCATATCACATCTCATAAATCAATCGTTCAAAGAAGGCATTGTTCCGACCTCCCTCAAGCAAGGCATAGTCAAACCCCTCCTAAAGAATCTCAACCTCGACCCAAAAGACCCTAACTACCGCAGACCGGTAACAAGCCTCAACACCATCTCAAAGATCATGGAGAAAGCAGTAGTACAACAGCTACAATTCCATTTGGACTCCCACAAACTCTTGAATCCACTACAATCAGGCGATTCTGCCCAGGCCATGGCACAGTAACAGCCCTTGAAGCTGCAGATGACGGAGAATCATGTCTTCTGGTACTGCTGGATCTCAGTGCAGCGTTCGACACAGTAGACCACAAAACTCTAATCATCCGCCTTAAAGAAGTAGCAGGAGTCGCAGACCCTGACCTACTCTGGTTCGCATCCTTCCTAGAAAATCGCTCCCAGATAGTGAAACTAGGAGTCGTCACCTCTGAAACTCGCGCAATTTCTTGTGGAGTCCCTCAAGGATCACCCCTGTCACCCGTGCTCTTTAACATCTACTTCCGCCCACTCCTCAAAATCATCATCGAACAGGATGTGTGCTACCACTCATACGCGGACGACACCCAACTCTACTTTCGTATCACCGGAAAAAAGGACCAATATCACGGACTGGAAAATTGCCTCACATTGATCGATGATTGGATGACTGAGAGTTCCCTCAAACTCAATGGATCCAAAACAGAACTACTTCTTCTCCACGCAAACCAAAAGACAAAAACAAAGACGTCTTGGACACCACCCACCATTCTTGGACAGACTATCACCCCAAGCACCAAAGTCAAAAGTTTTGGAGTCACGTTTGACTCGGAGATGTCGATGGATGCACAAATAGATCAGTAGTCAGCGGATCGCACCATCTCCTCCCGCCTGCTGCGGAGACTCATCCCCTTCATCCCGGAAGAGGACATAGCAGTAGTAGTTGGAACAATCATCAACTCCCGACTAGACTACGCAAACTCCCTCTACATAGGACTACCTAAATATCAGATTTGGCTCCTACAAGTTGTCCAGAACACGGCAGCCAGACTGGTAACAGAAAAAAAAACTTGGGAATCCATCACCCCTTCACTGAGGACCCTGCATTGGCTAACCGTAAAGGATCGGGTCACATTCAAGACCCTCTGCCTCACCCACAAGTGCACACAAGGAAACGCTCCTCAATATTTATGCGAGAAGATAAAACACTACACCCCCAAACGCATTCTCCGATCAACCAACCAAAACCTCCTCCACATCCCCAAGTCCCGCTACAAATCAAAGGGAGACCGAAGATTCGCAGTTCAAGGACCACGGCTATGGAACGCTCTACCCCCGGACATCCGTATGGAAGAAAATCATCGGGCTTTCAGGAAAAAACTTAAGACCCACCTCTTCTGAAGGATCAGGACGTCACTGGATGCCAAGCGCCTTGAGTCGATTCAGTTCGCATTTGTAGCGCTATATAAGTTTTTCACTCACTCTTCTCTTCTCAGTATAAATACAGCTGTTCTGTGAAGCCCTCAGAGATTTTTCAGAGAACCTTAGTGAACAAACAGCATCATGAGGGCAAGGAACACACCAGACAGGTCAGGGATAAAGTTGTGGAGAAGTTTAAAGCAGGGTTATGTTATAAAAAAAAATATCTCAAGCTTTGAACACCTCACGGAGCACTGTTCAATCCATCATCCTAAAATGGAAAGAGTATGGCACAACTGCAAACCTACTAAGACCTGGCCGTCCACCTAAACTGACAGGCCGGGCAAGAAGAGCATTAATCAGAGAAGCAGCAAAGAGCCCCATGGTAACTCTGGAGGAGCTGCAGAGATCCACAGCTCAGATGGGAGACTCTGTCCACAGGACAACTATTAGTCGTGTACTCCACACATCTGGCCTTTATGGAAGAGTGGCAAGAAGAAAGCCATTGTTGAAAGAAATCCATACGAAGTCCCGTTTGCGAGAAGTCATGTGGGGGACACAGCAAACATGTTGAAGAAGGTGCTTTGGTCAGATGAGACCAAAATATAACTTTTTAGCCCAAAAGCAAAATGCTATGTGTGGCAGAAAACTAACACTGCACATCACCCTGAACACACCATCCCCACCGTGAAACATGGTGGTGGCAGCTTTTCTTCAGCAGAGACAGGAAAGCTGGTCAGAGTTGATGGGAAGATGTATGGAGTCAAATACAGGGCAATCTTAGAAGAAAACCTGTTAGTGTCTGCAAAATACTTGAGACGGGGTGGAGGTTCACCTTCCAGCAGGGCAACGACCCTAAACATACAGCCAGAGCTACAATGGAATGGTTTAGATCAAAGCATATTCATGTGTTAGAATGGCCCAGTCAAAGTCCAGATTGAAATCTGAATGAGAATCTGTGGCAAGACTTGAAAATTGCTGTTCACAGATGCTCTCCATCCAATCTGACAGAGCTTGAGCTATTTTGCAAAGAATGGGGGAAAATGTCACTCTAGATGTGCAAAACTGGTAGAGACGCCAAGGTTCAGTGTTGGGGCCCTTACTTTTTAATATCTTTGTAAATGATATTGGGTTTGGGATTAAAAGTACCGGTACCATTTCAGTCTTTGCAGATGAAACCAAGCTATGCAGTGGAATAACGTCCTTACAGGGTGTCTCCAATTTACAAGCCGAACCTCAATGCTCTGTCTAATTGGGCGACTGTGGCAGATGAGGTTTAATGTTGATAAATGTAAAGTTATGCACTTGTGGACTCAGAATATGCATGCATCATACATACTAGGGGGAGTACACCTGGGGAGATCCATAGTGGAGAAGGATCTGGGGGTTTTGGTAGATCATAAGCCAATAATAACATGCAATGCCAAGCTGTGGTTTCCAAAGTAAGCAAAGTCCTTTCTTGTATTAAGAGAGGTATGGACTCCAGAGAGAGCGTATCATTTTGCCCCTGTACAAATCATTAGTAAGACCTCATCTGGAATATGCACTTCAGTTTTGGGCACCAGTTCTCAAAAAGGATATCGGGGAACTGGAGAAAGTGCAGAGAAGGGCAACCAAACTGATAAGAGGCATGGAGGAGCTTGGCTATGAGGAAAGATTAGAGTAGGGGTCTCAAACTGGTGGCCCTCCAACTGTTGCGAAACTACAAGTTCCATCATGCCCCTACCTGCGGGAGTCATGCTTGTAACTGTTAGCCTTGCAATGCCTCATGGGACTTGTAGTTTCACCACGGCTGGAGGGCCGCCAGTTTGAGACCCCTGGATTAGAGGAACTGAATTTATTCTCTCTTGAGAAGAGGAGAATAAGGGGGAAAAGATCAACATGCACAAATATAAGGGGACCGTTCATATAGTGAACTTGGTGTTGAGTTATTCACTTTACGGTCAACACAGAGGACAAGGGGGCACTCTCTACGTCTAGAGGAAAAGAGATTTAATGGAAAGGTTTCTTCACAGTAAAAGCTGTGAAAATGTGGAATAGACTCCCTCCAGAGGTGGTTCTGGCCAGCTCAGTAGATTGCTTTAACCGCTTAATGACTGCTCACGGCATATATACGTCGGCAGAATGGCTCGTACAGGCACAATCCCGTACCTGTAAGTCCCCATTAACTGCCTGCCGTTTGGTCACGCGCGCGTGCTGCCGCCGGCGGCGCGCTTGCGACCCTGCAGTCATCCCCGTGATCCCCGTGATCCCTGTGATCGTCTCACGGAGGGATGGAGCGGGGAGATGTTAGTGTAAACACAACATCTCCCCGCTCACCTACTGACACTGTCACCGATCTCCGCTCTGGGTAATCAGAGCGGAGATCAGTGACGTGTCACTCGTAGCCAAGCCCCCCCTTAGTTAGAATCACGCCCTTAGACACACTTAACCCCTTCAGCGCCCCTAGTGGTTAACCCCTTCACTGTCCTTGTAATTTTTACAGTAACCAGTGCATTTTTATTGCACTGCTCGCTGTAAAAATGACAATGGTCCCAAAAATGTGTCAAAAGTGTCCGATGTGTCTGCCATAATGTCGCAGTCACGAAAAAAAATTGCTGATCCCCGCCATTATTAGTAAAAAAAAAATAATAATAAAAATGCCATAAAACGACCCCCTATTTTGTAAACGCTATAACTTTTGCGCAAACCAATCAATAAACGCAGATTACAATTTTTTTTACCAAAAATATGTAGAAGAATACGTATCGGCCTAAACTGAGGAAAAAAAATATTTTTATATATTTTTGGGGATATTTATTATAGCAAAAAGTTTTCGCTCTATTTTTGTTTATAGCACAAAAAATAAAAACCGCAGAGGTGATCAAATACCACCAAAAGAAAGCTCTATTTGTGGGAAAAAAAGTGCGCAATTGTCAGTTAAAGCGACGCAGTGCCGAAACGCAAAAAGGGGCCTGGTCTTTATGCTGCATATTGGTCCGGGGCTTAAGTGGTTAAGGAAGGCCTGGATTCTTTCCTTAATGTATATAATATAACTGGGAACGGACATTTATAGGTAAAGTTGATCCGGGGAAAATTCGATTGCCTCTTGGGGGTCAGGAAGGAATTTTTTTCCCCTGCTTTAGCAAACTGGATCATGCTTTACTGGGGTTTTTCGCCTTCCTCTGGATCAACTTTGTATATGGGGTTGTTTGATATTATTTTTTATTTATTTATTTTTATGGTTGAACTAGATGGACTTGTGTCTTTTTTCAACCTGACTAACTATGAGACATTCCCAAAAATACTTGCAGCTGTATTTGCAGAGAAAGGAGGTTCCACAAAGTATTGACTCGGGGGCTGATTACAAATGCACGCCACACTTTTCACATACTCTATTTATTTGTAAAAAAAATTGAAAACAATTTATAATTTTCCTTCAACTTCACAATTATGCGCCACTTTGTGTTGGTCTATCACATAAAATCCCAATAAAATACATTTAAATTTTTGGCTGTAACATGACAAAATGTGGAAAATGTCAAGGGGTATGAATACTTTTTCAAGGCACTGTATTACCTGAATATTACCAACATTAAATGTTAAGAAAGAAGCCCTTTTCTTATGTAGCGGGGTGTTACATTTAGGGGCAGGTGTCTGAGTGTAATCAGGCTCGGATGCACTATTGCTAGGGTCTATGGACTATATTTTCCTGTGGAGGAGAGCAGTGGTGCCTAGTTCCCTGCGGTCTATATGTGGCGCTGTCGCCATAGACTGAGGTTGAACCATTGTTGTAGGGTTGTGCCTTTTTGTGTCCCCTCTCGGCGGTGGTACGGGGGGGGGGGGCGCGGGGGAACCCGCTGTGCCTGCTGGGAGGGGGTATAAAAGGGGTGGCCATCTTCCACACGGGGTCCGAGCCCCAGGCACCTTCAGCCTGGGGCTGCTGTTCCGGTTCGCCCGCGCCCAGGTGCCCTTGGCCTGGGTGTAGGGGATTGAATGCCATCCCAGGCACCTGGGGTGAGGTACTGCTTGAGAAGGCCTGGGGCCCAGTACCTTCGACTGGGTCCCGCGAGGGATCGAGGAATCCTAGGGGTCTACCGAGTGAGGGAACCCGAATCTAGGACGAGGGGGACCAGAGAGGTTACCCTTCCCGAAGACCCATTGCAGCAATTTGGTGACGGTGGGGCCTCTGGTGACCGTCCGGATGGATGTCTTCTCTCTGACAGGGGTCGCAACTGGTTGAAGGTAGTCCACAATCTCATGGTCTGTGGCAGGGACCCAATGTGAATCAGGTCGGTGGCACAGAGACCCAACAATCATGGTCTGTGGCAGGGACCTTATCTCACCCAGTCCGTGGCAGGGACCAATCTCACAGTCGGTGGCAGCGACTGTGCGCCATAACTGTTGTGAAATCCTAACAGTTTAGTTTCATTGATAGGATTGTGCCTGGACCTCCTTGCCACTTTGTTCTGAACTGTTCTGTGTCTGACCAGTCGCTCTCAAAGGACTATTTATTGCTCTGAAGAATAAATAAGTGTTGGACTTTCAGTGGTGTGGAACTTGACTTTCTGGGAGTTAAAGGGTCCTACCTCCACCTGCGTGGAGGGGTGGGAATCATCCTCGAGGGAAGTTTTGGCTCTGGACGGGGACACAGGCCCGAAGGTAAAAGGTTATAGCTCACACCTCTGCACACAAGAGGATGCGAGTTGGTGGTGTGCCACTCTCTCCTCCCTGGTCCCCTAGACGAGAGCCATTGACCGAGAAGAGAAAGAGGGAGTGAGAGGTGAGGTCGCTACACTTATATTTTTTTTTTCTTCAGCAGTTTAGTAGATTAGATTATTCTTAGGTGGTAGTGCAGTGTTAATTTTGATGACAAATTTCGATTTAGTTTTAGTCTGTCTTTTGACTAAAATGCCATTTAAGTTTTAGTCGTTGGTTCAGTCATCTGAATTGTCTTAGTTTTAGTGGACTGCGAATGTTCTTCAGCATGAAGTAGCTTCTGCCACTATTTAAAAAGCCATTTTGTTGCAGCCCAGTGTGTAGTGATTCTTTTTTCTCTTATTGATTTGCTGGAGTGCAATGAGCCAGACCAGCACAGGTGGTTTTCCAGTGGAGCCTGTGGTGAGCCACTCGCTTTGAGAAAGAAACAGAAACATATCTCCTTGTGGATCGTAGAAATGTTGAGCCTCTAGTTTCAATCTTCTGAGTCACTGACCTGACACAAGTATGTAAATCAGGTCTTGTGACTTTCCTGACCTTCCAAGTCATTGACTGAAAAGCTTTTGACACCATAGGGTCATTCAGATAGTCATGCAACTAGCAATTTCTGAAGGAGGTCAGCATTGGCAGCCTTTTTATGTCTCTAGATACAGGTTTACTTGGTTACTTGTGTAGCAGGGTCCTAAATTTAGGGGAAGCGTTTGAGTGGTAGTTGTGCTCAAACACCCCAGTTGTCAGGATTCTGTCAACCATTTTATCCACAGGGAGAGTATTGGTGTGTAGTTCCCTGTGGCCTGCAGGTGGCGCTGCCATAGTAGGCCAGGGTTGAACCGCTAATACAGTGCTGTGCCTTGTGTGTCCCCTCTCAGCAGCTGTACCGTGGGTGTGGCAGGCCTGCTGTGCATGCTGGTAGAGGATATAAAAGGGGCAGACGCTGCCTGTTCGGGGTTCTGTCCATTCTGTCATGGTTGGGGGTCCTACCCCAGGAGTGTGTTCCTGTCTGCCCTGGGCACCTTTGGCCCAGGGGCGGAGGTCGGTGAATCGGTCCCAGGCACCTTTAGCCCTGGGACTGCGGCAAAGGCCTTGGGCCCAGCACCTTCGGCTGGGGCCCATCAAGGACCGAGGAATCCCAAGGTGCCGCCTTGCGAGGGGACCTGTATCTTGGACGAGGAGGCCGGGGGAGGAACTGTTCCGAGGGACCGTTGAGAAAGTTACGTGAAGGAAGGGTCCCGGTAACTCTCTGGAGGGATGTCTTCTCCTTACATAGAGGCCAAGTTTTGAAGCACCAAGTTCATCAGGTCTGTGGCAGAGACCGAGCTCACCCAGTCTGTGGCAGAGACTGTGAGTTTAAGTTGGAGTACCATTTGGCTGCTAGTCCCTACCTAGGGAGACTATCCATTTGGGCTAAAATTAATAACAGTATTGGTGCGCTATAAATGAACCCTCAGTGAATACAGTATAACTGGATAATAATCCAAAAATGCACAAATAAGACAAATGCAAATAGTGAAACATAAGTGATATCCACAGTGCAAGAAACAGTGCAAAAAACAATACTCAACAACCTTGAGATAATGTGTGTATAAGTCTCCTAATACCAATGCTGAGCAGCCTCTACACCAGGATGGCTAGCTTACAACAGCCAGGAGAATTCCACACATGCACTTTCTCAGTCCTAATGACAAACAGCTGAAAAACTTCCTCAATAAGTCTCTTTCTGTCAGGGAAATTCCCCGTCTGTTGTCACCAATCTGCGCTCAGTGCGCATGCGCGGCAAAACGGCGCATCGGCGCGTGCGTGGCGGGACGGCGCTTCGGCGTGCTCGGGTGCGCGCACCGGCGCAACGACGAATGCGCGTGCGCAATAGCTCGCCAATGGGACTACAGGCGGGCCTATTTAAACAGACGCAGTAACACTATCTGGTTGCTGGTTTGTCAGCTTTACTGTGTTTCTTGTGCCTGAAAGAAGTTAAAGTTCTCCTGCTGTGACCCGGACCGGATTTGACTACGCTTCTGCTTCTCCTGAACCTGACCCCTTGGCTTGCTAAATGGACTTCTACCTCTCTCCTTGTGCTTGACCCTCGGCCTGTGACCCGGATCTGCTGCCTGTCTCCAGCCCTCTACCTTCTGCCTGTACCCTGGACTTCTTGCCTAACCCGACTATACTGGTGCTTCCTGCTAAACTCCTAAACGGACTTGTGCCTTGCTACTGGTTGCTGTTTGACCCTGTCTACCCTTGGTGTTTGACTCCTGGCCTGTTCTTCAGACTCATCCCTGCTAGATTCTTCAGCAAGACACCTCTACCTGCTGGTGGCCAGTGCTCCCTCGTGCTGTCCTCTCCCTGTCTCACCTCCAGGGGGCGGAGTGCGCTTGGGTGCAAGGGTGAACCACTCTCGGCATCTCGGCCTCGGTAAGTACGTAGCCTGATAGTACAAACCAGCCAGATGTCTGAGGCCGACAGAGTGCGTTCCCCATTTGACACCCTCTGCCAGCAGGTCTCCACCCTAACAGACACTGTCCAAAGACTCCAAGAGGGATATACCCAGATTGATGGCCGTCTTCAACAGCTCACCGGTCTCCTAGGGCCAGGCCCCACAGCTGCCACCTCTGCCAACACCGCCACCAACTCCCAAGTACCTACGAGTTCTACAGTAGTGATGGCCACCCCTGAACCCAGGGTCCCTATTCCGGAACGTTTTTCGGGTGTCCGCAAAAAATACCGGGCCTTTAAAAACGCCTGCTCCCTCTACCTTGCCCTCCAACCAAGGACCTTCTCTTCGGAAGCAGTAAAGGTGGGGTTTATCATCTCTCTCTTAACGGATGACCCTCAAGCCTGGGCCCATGGCCTGATGGAGCAACAAAGCCCCATATTGGACTCAGTAGAGACATTTTTTGAACATATGGCTCAATTATACGATGATCCCCAGCGATCAGCCACGGCCGAGTCCGTCCTCCATAACCTAACTCAGGGGAGAAGGCCGGTGGAAGACTATACGTCGGAATTTAGGAAATGGTCCGCCGACACCAAATGGAATGAGGCGGCCCTCAGATACCAATACCGCCAGGGACTATCTGAGACTCTCAAGGACGAGCTGGCCAGGATCGAAACCCCCACTACCTTGGAGAACCTGATCCAATCCGCCATACAACTCGATAGGCGTCTTCGTGAACGACGGGCAGAGCGATTTCAATCTCCTCGTCCCAACTGGCCTCCATCCAGGACTGTACCTCACTACCCACCAACCTCTGCGCCTGCAGTCACACCTCTTCCTGAGCCAGAACCCATGCAGCTCGGGTTGGTTCGGGCTCCCCTGACTCCTGAGGAAAAACAGCGAAGGCGCCAGGCCAATCTGTGCCTATATTGCGGGGGTGCCGGCCACTTCCTCCTCAACTGCCCCGTAAGACCTAGTAAGTCTATCTCTAAAGACACTTTAAACTATCAACTCTTTGACAACCCTCAGTCTTATGTCATTCTCTTTTGTGTCTCTACAGCTGCCGGAAGGGGCAATCCGCCTCCCGGCAATTATTGATTCTGGAGCCTGCAGCTGCTTCCTGGACTCTGCCTTAGCCTCAAGATTCCATGTCCCCACTCAACCTAAGGACCACTGCCTTCAGATCCACCTGGCGGATGGGAACTTGCCCCGTTCAGGGCTGATCACGCAGGAAACCAAACCTATCCTTGCCATCTCTGACTCGGGTCATCAAGAACTTCTCCGGTTAGACCTCATACCTTCCCCGATGTTCCCCATCATCCTGGGTCTTCCCTGGCTACAGGCACACAAGCCCCTCATAAATTGGGTGAAGAAAGAGGTTAGCTTCACCTCCTCCTATTGTTCCCAGAACTGTCTTGCCTCTGCCTCTACGGTCTGCGCTTCCATGATTGCCAAGCCGGACAACCTACAGCATGTTCCTTCCATCTATCTAGAATTCCGGGACGTGTTCGATAAGCAGCAAGCCGACCATCTACCACCTCATCGGCCCTATGATTGCCCTATCGATCTCTTGCCGGGCTCCAAAATTCCGTTCGGACGTATCTTTCCACTGTCCGAAACCGAGTTGAAAGCCCTCAAGGCTTATATTGATGAAAACCTCCAGAAGAGATTTATTCGCCCTTCCTCCTCTCCAGCCGGTGCAGGAATCTTCTTTTTGGAAAAGAAAGACGGGTCCTTAAGACCCTGTATCGATTACCGGGACCTAAACAAGATAACCATTAAGAACAGGTACCCACTACCCCTTATTCCGGAGCTATTTCAGCGCTTCCGATCTGCTCGGGTCTTTTCCAAACTGGATCTACGGGGGGCCTACAATCTTATCAGAATCAGGGCCGGAGACGAGTGGAAAACCGCCTTCAGATCTCGTTTCGGACACTTTGAGTATTCGGTCATGCCGTTCGGTCTTTGTAATGCTCCAGCCACCTTCCAACACCTAGTCAACGACATTTTCAGACAGCACCTTGATGACTTCTTAGTAGTGTACCTGGACGATATCCTCATCTTTTCCACCAACATCGAACTCCACCGGGCTCATGTCATGAAGGTCCTCACCATCCTTCGGAAGCACAAACTCTACCTCAAAGCTGAGAAATGCGAGTTCGAAAAGACCACCGTACAGTTCCTCGGCTTTATCATTTCCATCGATGGGGTCGCAATGGACCCGCAGAAGGTGAAGGCCATTCAGGACTGGCCAGCCCCAACCGACAAGAAGGGGGTACAGCGGTTTATAGGCTTCGCCAACTTCTATAGGAGATTCATCGTGGGCTTTTCCTCCATTGTGGCCCCAATAACCCAACTTACCCGGCAAAATAACCGTTTTCACTGGTCTCCAGAAGCTCAGGAGGCCTTCTCTCGCCTCAAGGACGTCTTCACTTCAGCACCAGTACTTCAGCACCCGGATCCTCTACTGCCGTTCACCCTGGAAGTGGACGCCTCTGAGACAGCCATCGGAGCCATCCTCTCTCAAAGACGAGGCCCCAAGGCTCTCCTGTATCCAGTAGCCTTTGCCTCTGAAAAGTTGACTCCCCCGGAGCGAAACTATGATGTAGGGGACCGGGAATTACTGGCCATAAAATTCGCACTGGAGGAATGGCAATACCTTCTGGAGGGGGCAGTACACCCCATCATGATCTTCACAGATCATAAAAATCTAGAGTACTTAAGAACAGCTCAACGTCTACGCCCCAGGCAGGCCCGTTGGGCCCTTTTCTTCACCCGGTTCAACTTTCACATTTCCTATAGACCCGGCTCCAAGAATGGGAAGGCGGATGCGCTATCCAGGATGTTTCCGGAAACCCCTCAGTCGGCCCAACCGGGCACCATTCTGTCAGCTCAGAACTTTCTGTTGATTCCCCGGGCCGATCTACTCACCTCTATTAAAATCGCTTCCGGGCTCTGCTCTGATCCGGTTACTACCTCCCTGGAGAAGCGGGACGGCCTATTCTGGTCCCAGGACAAGATTTTCGTCCCTCTGGAAACAAGACCGCTGGTCTTGAGGACCTTCCACGATCTCAAACTGGCAGGTCACTTCGGAGCACGTAAATCGTCGGAACTTGTCTCCCGCTCCTTCTGGTGGCCAGGCTGGAGGCAAGATTGTAAGTCTTATGTCGCTTCCTGCACTCAGTGTCAGCGTAACAAGGGGCCAAACACCAAGAGTTGGGGCCTGCTCAAACCCTTACCCATTCCTGAGCGCCCTTGGGCGGACGTGTCCATGGACTTTATCGTGGACTTGCCTTCCTCCGGAGGGTTTACCACGATTCTGGTCGTTGTGGACCGCCTCTCAAAAATGGCTCACTTTTTACCGATGATCGGGACACCTTCAGCCATGGATACCGCTCAAATCTTTTTTAAGGAGATAACCAGGCTTCATGGAATACCCAAGAGTATCACCTCCGACAGAGGGGTCCAGTTCACTTCAAAATTCTGGAAGGAACTCTGCTAGTCACTAGAAGTCAAAACCTGCCTCTCGTCAGCGTACCACCCCCAAAGCAATGGCCAGACGGAAAGAACCAATCAGACCCTGGAGCAATACCTCCGTTGTTTCTGCTCTGCTTCCCAGGATGACTGGGCATCTCTACTTCCTTACGCAGAGTTTGCCTATAACAATTCAATGCATTCTGCTACCAATCAAACCCCCTTTTGGGCCAATTACGGTTTTCATCCCTCCTTTCTCCCTGAAAACATCCCCGAGAGCCCTGTTCCCGCGGTCCAGGACCGAGTGGCTTCTGTCCAGGCGAATTTCCAAAGACTCCAGGAGATGATGCGGAATGCCCAAGGATCCTACAAGAAATTTTATGACCGGGGAAGGAAGGAAAACCCGGCGTTCAGAGTCGGGGAAAAAGTTTGGCTTTCCGCCGCCAACCTCAGATTGCCTATTCCCTCTCGAAAGCTCGGCCCTAGATTTATCGGGCCCTTCAAGATCAAACGAGCTATTAATCCTGTGGCTTTTGAACTAGCATTACCTGATTCCTATAGGATTCACCCAGTGTTCCACTCATCTTTATTAAAACCCGTCATCCCCAACGCCTTTCCTGGAAGAGATGAACCTCCTCCACCACCAGTTGAAGTAGATGGGGAAAAGGAATTTGAGATTGAATCCATCCTGGGCTGTAGGAAAAAAGGCAGACAGTTACAATACTTGGTTAAATGGAAGGGGTACCCCCCAGAGGACAACTCCTGGGAACCATCCAGGAACTTGCATGCTCCTCGCCTAATACGAGCCTTTCACCAAGAACATCCGGAATTAATGGCCAGTCTGGGCGTCCGGAGTCCGCCCCTCGGGGGGGGGCACTGTCAGGGAAATTCCCCATCTGTTGTCACCAATCTGCGCTCAGTGCGCATGCGCGGCAAAACGGCGCATCGGCGCATGCGCGTGCGTGGCGGGACGGCGCTTCGGCGTGCTCGGGTGCGCGCACCGGCGCAACGACGAATGCGCGTGCGCAATAGCTCGCCAATGGGACTACAGGCGGGCCTATTTAAACAGACGCAGTAACACTATCTGGTTGCTGGTTTGTCAGCTTTACTGTGTTTCTTGTGCCTGAAAGAAGTTAAAGTTCTCCTGCTGTGACCCGGACCGGATTTGACTACGCTTCTGCTTCTCCTGAACCTGACCCCTTGGCTTGCTAAACGGACTTCTACCTCTCTCCTTGTGCTTGACCCTCGGCCTGTGACCCGGATCTGCTGCCTGTCTCCAGCCCTCTACCTTCTGCCTGTACCCTGGACTTCTTGCCTAACCCGACTATACTGGTGCTTCCTGCTAAACTCCTAAACGGACTTGTGCCTTGCTACTGGTTGCTGTTTGACCCTGTCTACCCTTGGTGTTTGACTCCTGGCCTGTTCTTCAGACTCATCCCTGCTAGATTCTTCAGCAAGACACCTCTACCTGCTGGTGGCCAGTGCTCCCTCGTGCTGTCCTCTCCCTGTCTCACCTCCAGGGGGCGGAGTGCGCTTGGGTGCAAGGGTGAACCACTCTCGGCATCTCGGCCTCGGTAAGTACGTAGCCTGATACTTTCTCAGCTGTACATAGGTCCAGACAGCTATCAGGATTTTTTGCTTGAGCAGTACAAACGGTAGCTAGACAGAACAGATGAATCTTGGAATGAAAAAAAGAAGAGAAACATTCATTGCGCAGCGCTGCAGGTACTACAAGCAATGATATTCCAATTGCTCATCTCACTCACGTGACCGTAGACAAAGTATGCGCACAGTAGCCACTATCCAGCTCAGTTGGAGCGATTTCCTTCACTTGCTGCGGCTTCCAGTTCCTCCGAACACCGCTAGCGTGACTAAGCTCCTCCCTCTACGCGTTACATCACACGTCACGTGACTTAGTGAAACCCATGACTAAGTCACGTGACGTGTGACGTAACGCGTAGGGGGAGGAGCCTAGTCACGCAAGCGGTGTTCGGCGGAACTGGAAGCCGCAGCAAGTGAAGGAAATCGCTCCAACTGAGCTGGATAGTGGCTACTGTGCGTATACTTTGTCTACGGTCACGTGAGTGAGATGAGCAATTGGAATATCATTGCTTGTAGTACCTGCAGCGCTGCGCAATGAATGTTTCTCTTCTTTTTTTTTTCATTCCAAGATTCATCTGTTCTGTCTAGCTACCGTTTGTACTGCTCAAGCAAAAAATCCTGATAGCTGTCTGGACCTATGTACAGCTGAGAAAGAGAGACTTATTGAGGAAGTTTTTCAGCTGTTTGTCATTAGGACTGAGAAAGTGCATGTGTGGAATTCTCCTGGCTGTTGTAAGCTAGCCATCCTGGTGTAGAGGCTGCTCAGCATTGGTATTAGGAGACTTATACACACATTATCTCAAGGTTGTTGAGTATTGTTTTTTGCACTGTTTCTTGCACTGTGGATATCACTTATGTTTCCCTATTTGCATTTGTCTTATTTGTGCATTTTTGGATTATTATCCAGTTATACTGTATTCACTGAGGGTTGATTTATAGCGCACCAATACTGTTATTAATTTTCACATATGTTTTGAGTTTCAGATCATTTTGATTGAGTGCAGCTAGAATCATTTAGGTATCCTTAGTTGATTGTTTCCCACTACTTTAAGCACTGTTTTTTGCACCATTTTTTAGCGCTTCAGTGCTCCATATATATTTTATCCATTTGGGCTGAGTCTGCTTGAGAAGCCGAGCAGTGAAGTGATTGTGTTTGTGCCTGGACCTCTCCCACATCTCATGCTGTCCTGTTCTTTATTCCAACCTTTTTTCTATCAGAGACTGTTATTTTACCAAAAGAGAAAATAAACTCTGCGTTGGAGTGGCAGCTGGTGTGGACATTCAAGTTACTGAGAGAGGGGGGGGGGGGGACAAGGACTTATTTCTGTCATTCATGGGGGTGAGAAACATTCTCTGACTTTAAGACTGTGGAGACCCATAGTTAACACCGCTCAACCTCCTCATACGGGAGGGTACGGGCTTGTGGCATGGTGTGCCCTCTTTGCCTGCGAGGAGCCAAAGACAGGTAAAGGGGGTTGAGGTCGCTACACTTACTAGGTTGCTTGTTGCATAATTATTCAGGTAATGAACATCTATAAGGTAATGCAGCATCTGTTTTCTATTTCAAGTACAGAGGTAATTTATTTTTAACCACTTGCCGACCGCCGCACACACATATAAGTCGGCAGAATTGCACAGGCAGGCAAATGGGCGTACAGGTATGTCCCTTTGAATTTGTCGCCTTGCGGGCGCGCCCACCGCACGAGTGTGCCCGCGGGTACCGTGAACTTGATGGTCGCTGGGTGCCCGCGATCGTGAGACGGAGAGGCAGAACAGGGAGATGCCTATGTAAACAAGGCATTTCCCTGTTCTGCCTAGTGACACGACAGGGATCTACTGCTCCCTGTCATCGGGAGCAGTGATCGCTGTCATGTCACTTGTAGCCCAGCCCCCCCCCCACAGTTCTAATCACTCCCTAGGACACACTTAACCCCTTGATCGCCCTCTAGTGTTTAACCCTGTCCCTGCCAGTGTCATTTACACAATAATCAGTGCATTTTTATAGCACTGATCACTGTATAAATGACCGTGGTCCCAAAAAAGTGTTAAGTGTCCGCCATAATGTCACAGTCACAATAAAAATCGGAGATTGTTTGGGTGTAACATCGCACGACCTCACAATTGTCAGTTAAAGCGACTCAGTGCCGTATCGCAAAAAGTGCTGTGGTCAGGAAGGGGGTAAATTCTTCCGGGGCTGAAGTGGTTAAAGATCTTTGCACATTTGGTGTGTTTGGCTTGACTATAACTATTCTAATAATAAATAATAATAAAAAATAAAAAAAGAAATATATGCAAACAGGGAAGAAAGGGCTGTCGGCTTTGTAACGATACAACTTTGTTTCATCTGATCACTCGAGAATTTCTCCTGTAATGAGGGATTCCTGCTCACCCATTCCTGCTTATCGTCTGCTAATTATTATGACTGCCGTTTATGATCCCCCCCCCCCCTCTGCTCTTTGTCTTTGTTATGAAGATCTAACATAATCCTTTGGCTTGTATTTATGTTTCCAATTGTATAGGTCAGCATCCTTTCTTGTTTTAAGATGACATAATCCTTTCTTTCCTATCTCTGTCTAATTGTCCTAGATTTAATGGCCCCAACGAGGCGTACCTTGGAGTCCTTTGATTAAACTTGATTGACCCACCATCATGTGACCTCCCGCTAATAATGCCCCCTGGTCTAATTTTCATTAGAATCACTGACTGATCTTACTAGTAGTGGAAGAAACCATGTTTGATTTTAAGGCCATTTAAATACAGCAGGCTCACACTCTTTATCCAAATAGAGTAAAAAGACTCCATGCAAAGGCATCTTTTAATTGCTCACTTCAAAAGACTTCATTATTTTGTTCTTCAAGTGTATGTTTGTGTTGGCTATCAAAGATTAATCCAACTACGCTTAAAAACGAACATCAGTTCACCTAGCTGTTAACGTAAATTTGCATTTTATGTTCATGAAAAACATTTCTTTCATATTGTTAGAGTGGCACAGGAATACAAATAAAAGAAAAGAAAAAGATCATTGCTTACGGAGTATTACTTAAAGGAGAAGTACAGCCAAAGCTCGTTTGGCTGTACTTCTTCTGTGGCTCATAGGAGTGCAGTTCGTTCTATACTCCTGTGACCCGCTTTCATCAGACAGCAGCTTTTGGCTAAAGTCACAGAGCCACTTAGGAAAGATCGTTCACAGAGCCACTTAGGAAAGATCGTGACCACATGGTCGGGATCTGCCCACATACCTGGACTGGCACCCGGCTCAGCCTCTCAGCAAGCAGCTAAGAGCCTGAGCCGGCAGCTCCCACCCCCTCCACAGCCCAGCGCTCCAGTGAGTGTGGGGGGGCAGAGCAGAGAGCCAGTCACCAGCTCTCTAATGGAGCTGTGAGAACCGAGCGATTGACTGTTTGATCACTCGGTTCTCAGTGTAAGGCCCCATTCACACCTGAGCATAGCGTTTTCAGGCAGAAAGTCGTGCAATTTTACCGCGATTTTGCCATGATTTTTGAGGCGATTTTGCCGCGATTGGGGCGGATTTTCCCGCGATTTTGTACAGGTCAAAGGGTCACCAATGTAAAAAGTAGAAAAACGCCCAAATCTGCCTAACAAAAAAAAGTCCCAGAACTTGTTTGAGCTTCAGGCGTTTTGGAGCTTCTGGCTTCAGGCGTTTTGGAGTGGAGATGTGAACCATCTCCATAGAGAACAATAGATTTTTTTCTCCTCCCAGCGTTTTTGAGCTTCTAGCTTCAAGCAGATAATCGCTCAGGTATGAATGGGGTCTTAGAGCTGGAAAGGGTCCGGTGCTGCATCCACCTAGGTAAGTATAAACAAATCCCATACCTCTCTTTTAAAGCATATGTAAATCCTCACCTTGTAAAACAAACCGTTCAATTTAAAATAGAAATTCAAAGCAAAACGTTTGTGTATACATAAACATATACACAAAATCATAAATACCCTTTTATGAGTGCTCACATTCCTTCTGTTCTTAGCTGCAAAAGGAGCTCAGAGAGCTGGGGAGGAGAAACAGCAGGACACTGGTTTTCCCGGTGAATGACTGCAGGAGAGAGCATGTCAGCGCAGGTATGATCACTGGAAGAGAGAGAACACTGACCATGCTGTGCTCTCCTGCATGTGGTCAGTTTTTAGTAGGAAAGCAGAGGGACTGGCAGGAACACCAGGGATTTCACATAAATGAAGCAATACAAAGAGAACAGGATAAATTTTCATACAAATATATGGTACAGCAGGAACATATCAGGAATATGAAATGTTAGGTTAACATATTCTTTAAAAGGTTCAATGTTTGCATGACATGTGGCAAGCAAAAGCAGCATGGTGGTTACGTGGCAGCTTTGTGATCCCAGGGTGGTAAGATCAGTTTTAATATGGAACTTTCCCAGCCATATTTGTTGGAGACCTCCAAGTGTTTTTTCCCTGTTAGTTTGTTTTTCTTGATATTTAGTCAGAACAGGAACAAGTAATTGTATGTCATAAAAAGATGTTTCTCTATCATCTGTTGAGTGACACAGCTTGATGATGATTAAACACCCTAGGTTTATATTGCTACCTACAGGAGAAATAGACACCAGACACATAGAAAATTATCCCCTCCCACCCGTTGAATTTCACTTTGTGTCCTTAATGAGGATATTGTGTTACCTAAGTGAAACAAAATAAATATAATAATGCACACCGAATCCGAACATAAAGTGTTATTACACAAGTGTGGGTGCTAGGACCATGAATTGGGTTTCCGCAAGAAAAACCCTGGAATGATACACAAAATAAATAACAGGCAGCACTCCAAACATTTAGGCCTCATGCCCACGGGCGTTTTTTCAGCCGCGTTTTTGAGCGTTTTTTACAGCTTAAAAACGCCTGTCCATGTTAGTCATTAGCTTTTTAAAATGTCATGTATTTATGAAAGGGAGCGTCATATAAAGACATAACTGTAGTACATGCACAAGATTGTCCCACAGTTCTGCTATCTAGACAGAAGCAGACTCTCAGCTACAAGCACCAAATCCATTTTCATTAGAACAGATAGGAGATCCAGGAATAAAGCACAGCAATTACCAATACACAGGTTATTCGTGTTTTGTTAATTGCTGTCATTTTTGACCATACAAAAAAGAACCTTCAGGGTGGATCTCACTTTAGAAAGGGGTCTTTACCCAGAAACAATGTAATTCCCACCTGCACCTGATCCTGGCTGTCCACATGCCAGCGGATGTCATGATTCAAAACTAGTATAGATATGGAGCTCTTTTGATGCAAGTCTTTGGGGTTGATTTACTAAAACTGGAGAGTGCAAAATCTGATGCAGCTCTGCATAGCAAGCAATGGGGCTTCCAGTTTTTTTTTTTTCTGTAAAGGCTTCATTGAAAAAGCTGACTTTGGAACCTGATTGGCTACTATCACGGCTGGTGCTACCACTAGGCAAACTAGGCAGCCGCCTAGGGTCGCCCGGCCACTGGTGTTCCTACTCTCTTCTCTCTGCAGCAAGCAACTAGGTCTCAGCATCAGCAGACTACCGCCGTTCCGTTCGCACATATTGTCAGAGGCGTAGTTGTGGCAGAGGACTGTGTCCCGCCTCCCGATTGAATGGAAGCAAGCAAACATTTATGATGGGCACTGGTGAAGCTGCATTTGATGGGCGCTGGTGAGGCTGCATTGATGGGCGCTGGTGAGGCTGCATTTGATGGGCGCTGCAATAATAAGGTGGGGTTTACATGGGCAGGGAAAAGGGGGTGAAGTCAAGGGTGGAGACGGGGGGGGGGCAAAATGAGGTTTCGTCTAGGGTGTCAAAAATCCTTGCACCAGCCCTGGCTACTATGCAGAGCTGCACCAGATTTTGCATTCTTCCGTTTTAGTAAATCTCCCCCTTTGTGTCCACTGCCAATGAAAAAAGGCATTGCATATTTTATTGTCCAAGTGCCCAGGTCAGGAAAGAGAAGTAAAAAGGGGGTTAGAAGAGGCCTTTGTATTATGTTTCCCATGTTTACTGCACTTTTCCAAACACCGAAGCAGCAAGTACCGTTCATAAGTGTAAGAGACTTTTCTATAAAGAATCTTGCAATGAACATTGACTTCCATATTTGTGTATCCTTACATACAATGGCTGTAGTGGTTATTTTGGGCACAGGTTGGTAATCACAGCACAGCAGTAATCCACTTTATTATTCAGTAGTTTTCATGTACAAGCTAAGTCGCCTCTGGAAACAGATGTACAATGTCTTTTCTTCAATTTTTCCATGATTCGGCTGACTTAACATCTCTCTTTCTTTCTTTCTTTCTTGCTTGCTTGATCACCCAATAAATAATTAATACTGATGTAGCGCCCCTCCCAAATAGTTTGGATGCTATGTTAAATTTATGGGATAGTCTGAGTCAGTAGTTAGGCTCAGACCAGCTGATTGTTCTAAATTCTTCTTCTGCTCTGGGTGTGATACTGCCTAGCGGTTGTGGTCCCTGTTCGCCTGTAGGTGGCACTGCCACCACCGGCCCAGGTTAAAATACAGGGGTATCACACCACATTGGGTGGCCTTTCGCGGCAGCCATGCGGTGGGCGTGGTTAGCCTGCTGTGCATGCTGGGAAGGAGTACATAAGGGGCAGACGCCATTGATTGGTGTGCGCGCCTCATGGCCCGCATGGAACGGGGTGCGTGTATGCGTTCCAGCCCAGAGCACCTTCAGACCGAGGCTGCATCGCTGCCTGGTGGGCCCAGCTCCGCTGGCTGGGGCCTACACCTTTGAAGAGGATCCCATGCTACCCATTTTCGGGAAGTCTGCTCTTGAGGGAAAGCCGGGGGAGGACCTTCCCCAGAGGAGACTGGCGATGGTATTGCTGTCTCAGGAGAGGCCTGGCGACCTACTCAAGGAGGGATCCAAGAACTTAAAGGCCTTGCAATACGCCAATCTGGCATAGAAGCTCTCCTTATTGCTTGGTTAGGAGGTTTGGGACTTTAATAATCCTGTGGCAGAGGATTCCTGAACGCATCCTCAGATTCACCTCAGGGTCTGTGACAGAGACCGTTCGAAATAGATCCGCGCGTCATTCCGGCTGCTAGGACCAGAAAACTGAACTATCCGGGTGAGCAATACCCACTCAGGCTTGAGTGGCGACATTTACAAGACTTTGTGACTTTAGTGTTGCGTGCCTGAACCTTCCCCTATACTTCTCTCGTTTCCTACTTTCTCCTCAAGTTTCCACTGCAAAAGGAAAATAAAGCCTTAGCCCTGGTTCACACTGGTGCGTTTTGACATGCGATTTGGCATGTCAAAACGCCGATATTTGCCGCAAATTGCCGGCAATGGCACGTCCTAAATTGGTGCGACGCCGCATCTGCGGCGCTGCACCGATTTCAAAAAGTAGTTTCTGTACTACTTTTTGCGATTTCGGCCGCGATTTACATTGACATCTGTGTCAGATGTCTTTGTAATCGTGGCTGAAATCGGGACTGCCAGCGGGAGTGAAATTGTGCGAGTTCAGCTGAACTCGCACGGCTTCACTCCCGCAGCCCAGTGTGAACCTGGGCTTACTGTTTAGGTTTTACATCTGTGTGGACATTGGCTTTTCTAAAAACTCTATATACCCTGACAACGGAAGCCTTGGAGGTAGTTTGCATGACCCAAATCAAAACCAGCCGCTCCCTTAAATGGGGGTAAGTGCTACACTGACATCTGTTGACATTTGTTAAGAGAACAAATATAGTACCTGACTAAAAGCCAGAGAAATCGATTACTCTGTTTAGATTTAATGAAGTCTAATTTTTCAGGGGAAATATGTGTTTGCGTTTCTGGAATAATTACTACAATTCTGTGTGCTTAAAGCGGTTGTAAAGGTTAATTTTTTTTCTTAAAATAATAAAAATGTTCTACTTGCTCTCTGCAGTGCTTTTTGCACAGAGTGGCCCTGGCCCTCCTTTTCTGGGGTCCCTTGCTGGTGCTCTTGGCTCCTCCTCCTTTTCAAGTGCTCCCATAGCAAGGTCTATAGACACACACAGCGTGGCTCAACCCCACCCCCTGCTCCCTCCTCACAGGATTTGATTGATAGAAGCAACTACCTCTAAGCCAGGCCATAGGTGACACAAATTTCTTTCCTGCAACCATGGGTTGCAGGAAAGAAATTTGCACGATTCCCCCATCAACACAGACTGTGCTGACGGGAATCACTCCTGCCGAGACATTGTATTCTCCAGGCGGGTGGGAGGGGGTGTAGCCCCAGCCAGGAAAACAGTGATTATGGCTAGCGGCTATAGCAGCCGCTAGCAATAATTGCAAGTAAAATCTGACAGGTTGGTTGTACGCAAGTTGATCGATTTGATAAGCTTGGTGCATTCAGCCTGTCCATACGCGCTTCGAATCTGAACCAGTCCAGATTCAAACATCTATGGCCAGCCTAAGTCCTGCAAGGAGAGAGCAGTGCTGGATCGAGATAGGGTTAGTGCAAGTATTTAGCAGGTGCTGGGGAGATATATTAGGATAAAATACCTTTTAGCCTTTACAACCACTTTTAAGGTTATTTAAAATCAAGAACAAAAAATGTACAGTATATGTTGCTGCTTTATCAATTTAATTAGTTAAGACAAGTATGGCCAAAGCTCTCTTGGCCATGCTTCTCAGGTGGGTCATAAGAGTGCACTTGAAGTCACAGACCGGCTCCAGACTCTGGAGGGATGCAGACAATGTTGAGATCCAACCAGATGCCTTAGAGAAATCGAATGCAGCTTCTCGGTGCACTGCTTAGAGCCTGAGCCGTCTGCTCCTCCCCCCTACACAGCCCAGAGCAGAGGGCTGATGACTGATGATCACTGCTCTCTGCTCAGTGAAGACCGAGAATTGAGCAATCAGTGGTCAAATGATCGCTCAGTTCTCGGGCTTAGAGCCAGTGGGGGGACAGCTTCCAGTATTGGACCGATGCTGCAGCAGCTAGGTATGTATGTGTGTTTTTTCTTTTTTATAATCCGGCACTTCTCCTTTTAAGGCTATATTCATTTTCTAAAAGTACAAAAATCACCTATTGATTTGTTCTTGTCATTAGCTGGCCATACATGGGTCATTTTTTATTTTTTTTGTTCAGCCAATGGGTTGAGCTGAACCTCTATTGTGTGGATTAGGTAATCCTCCCTGCTGCGTTATTGTATTCTGACAGCTGGCAGACTCCCTTGCTGTCAGAATACACAGATCAGCACTGCATCCAGTGTCTGTATCTGCTGATAGAGCAGCTTTTATCCAACAGGGAGGTGATCGACTTCTTTTCAACTGCAGTGGTCACACAAGGATCAAAATTCACCTGGTCCCCACTGAACCAGACAAATTTTGATGTATCTATGGCTACCTTTACTGCTTACTAAGCTTAAATCTCAAACAATGTTATTAGTCTTCCCAGCTGTCTAAACTATCCCCCCCCTCTTCTCCTCCCAATTATGTAATAACGAAAGGAGGACTAAAGCCGGCCATAGGCAGTTAGAATCTCGGCCGGTTCAGCAGGGACCGGCTAAGATCCGAACCATGTATGGGCAGGCTGATTGTACCCAAGTTGATTGATCGATCAACTTGGGTACAACCAGCCTGTCTGATTTTTCATGTCATTATTGCCAGTAGTTTTAGCCAGCTTGCAATAATCACTGTGTGTTCTCCTGACTCGGATGACTCCCCCTGCCAGGAGAACACAATAGCTCCGTGGGAGGGAATTCCCCCATCAACACTAACTGTGTTGGTAGGGGAATCAAGCGATTTTCTTTCCTGCAAGAAAATAGATCTGCAGGAAATAAAATTGTACCATCTATGGCTGACTTTATTTGTAGTCCAAGCCAGGTAAGCAGCCCAGGGTGACAACACTGTGGTCCCATAGCTACAGTACAATGCAGTGAGTGAGCATTGTCACTGTAGGGCAAGAAGTGTGTTACTGGCAGATTCACCAAGTTAACCCCTTGGCACCGACGCCTCTCGGCCCTTTAAGGGGTTTAAGATGCCGGGAGGCGGGATTTATGAGCATGTGACCGCCGTGATTGGCAAGCAGTGATCTAAAGCTTTCGGTTAGCCGCTGGTAACTCTGCCGGGAGCGCTTTTGGCACAGCTGTTTTTGCAATATTGCACGGAAAAATGTGGCCTCTCGGTGCCCAAGCCCACCCACGAGAGGCCGCATATTTGTGTGATGTCAGCACCAAGAGGATAAAATAAAGGGATGCATGCTAATGTGAAATTTAGGGAAAGGGAGGAAAGACCCACTTTAAATAAAAGCAGAAATGACCCAGCTGCTGTTCACTATGGGTATGGGAGGTGAGGACCCCTCATGTTTTGCCCCAAAGGGAGTTCAGCTAAATTTAATTTTTCTTGGAAAAAATGTTTTCCTTTGGTTTTGTGCAAACACCTAAACAACATTACTGATCACTTTCTGTTTCCAGGTTGCAAATGATCAGCATTGTATTGTTTACAATTTTTGTTCATATCACAGCTAACTTATTTTTCCTTTCTTAGATCTGCCTAAACCGTCAGTGCCAAAACATCAGCGTATTAGGTGTCCACGAATGTGCATCCAAGTGCCACGGACACGGAGTGAGTAGTGCAGAGTGCTTTCATTTGTCTTCCTTTTGTTGGCAGGAAAGGCCAGTTCTTAGAAAGTGCGGCTCCCTGAATGATAGAAGTGATACTTTGAACGTTTAATCACAGCCCGTATTCATTTGGCAAATTTGGCAAGCTATTGTAGGGAAAATGATTAACTACAGTAGCACATTGAAATGATAATGAGCTGGCGGTGACAATGGGGGAGCTTACACTGCTACAACACGATCATTTACATATACTGCTAATGTGGACACCGATAAGAAATTACACTTAAACTTCCCAGTGAAAATGGCGTTGTCGTTTTTTTTTTTTCTGAGCTTATCTCCTAACTCCCTGGAGAAGATCTCAACCTCAGAGTCTGCCCTTCAGTATCCTGATACCACAGTACAATTAATGCATAGCAAACAGTTACGTATGAAACTTCCACATATCCCCCTCCTCATCTCTTCATATATCTCTTTATATATCTCTTTGCTCTCTCCATTTTTCTTCTCTCTGTTCCTTCTTATTGTCTTCTTTCAACTCTTTCTTTACCTTCTGCACTTTTGCCTGTTTTATCATTTCTCTCTCCCACTACTTAAAATATATGTCCGCGGAAAAAAAAAAAAAAAAAAAAAACTCTGTCATACATGCACATGTGTGTTGTTTCTTTACAAAATTCAAGTACAAAAGAAATACAGTAAGCTTCTAACATATTATAGTCAGCTGACAACACTGCCTTTGTTGCACTGAAAACCCAAGCAGTGTTGTCAGCCCTATATAGTTTGGAAAAACCTGCGCTAAACCGAAAGTATATTTTAAAAAATGGTGAATAAATAAATGATCCAAAAAATGTGGTGCTGCTGCAAGTAAAAAGTTAAAAATACTAAAACTCAAAAGACGTGTAAAAGGACAAGCGCGCAACCGCTGACATTGATTAAATAAAAAATGATGAATATATTACTAATAACACACTATGTGAAAAAAACCACAAGAGAATATATACTGAATCTCAATAGTGAAAAAAAAACACAAGAGAATATATACTGAATCTCAATAGTGAAAGTGAAATTGTTCTCCAAAGGCAAATATTAATTTAAAAATTTAAATTATAAAGGTGAGATTGAAAAAAAAAAATGTCCACAACACATTTAAATTCCAAAGGTGAAATCCACTTGCTTCATATGGATAAGGGATATCCAAAGGGAGCCTTACTCTATAGATGTTCAGTGATAACAGATAATCTTAAAGCCGCTTACCAGATGGACGGGACCTCAGATCATAGAGGTCACAAAGACGTGTGCATCAGCCTGCCGGCAGCGATGGTATTCACCTGTTCCTTTATCCCAAGTGGCCTGTCCTCACTCCACCAGGTAATCAGATATCTTGACACACAGTATCCAAAACGAAAAAGGTAGGCGGGAATAGAATCGCTCCAGCTTCCAAGTGTACTCCTAAGAGCTTGTTCAACTCAGCAAGGAAGGATTAAGAAAAGGACTTCATGGTGCAGTATTTTCCAAAAATTCAAAAGGATTTATTGTAAAAACACACAGCAAAAAAGCCAAAATCAAAAAGTCCACATCCAATCCACAAATAGTAAAATAGGCAAAATAGGCAAGGAAACAGCAACGTAACAAGGGTAAAAAAGGTTTCTAATGTTTCCGTATGCTAGTCAGAGAGCAAACATAGACTGCATCAATACATCAATATCCAATACGTGATGACGTTAGGAATCTTGGCTCCACCCGACGCGTTTCCCCAAAAATGGCATCAACTGGCCTCCGTTCCCAGTTGATGCCATTTTTGGGGAAACGCGTCGGATGGAGCCAAGATTCCTAACGTCATCACGTATTGGATATTGATGTATTGATGCAGTCTATGTTTGCTCTCTGACTAGCATACGGAAACATTAGAAACCTTTTTTACACTTGTTACGTTGCTGTTTCCTTGCCTATTTTGCCTATTTTACTATTTGTGGATTGGATGTGGACTTTTTGATTTTGGCTTTTTTGCTGTGTGTTTTTACAATAAATCCTTTTGAATTTTTGGAAAATACTGCACCATGAAGTCCTTTTTTTTCTTGTTTATAATTTTTATTAGATTTTACAAGTAAATAGCAAATATACTGAACATTACATTCTGATCAAGAATAGAATTGTAAATAAATACAGTAATCACTAAAAATACATATTGAAAGAAAGGCAGTAGAGGATAAACCTCAGTAACAATTATATCAATACAAATAGAGGTATAAAAGATTAGAGCAATGAAAATAAGCAATATTCAGGATAGAATATCACGTCTCCAGACCAACCACTCACCCCCGAAGGGAGCAAGCTGTGAGCAGATGGGGGCTCGATTAAGTATGAGAGTATATGTTGGGCTATCCAGAAGGATACACCAGATGAACGTTGTCATACCTCAATTGTTTAGTGAAGACTTTCCTAACAAATCTTTAAGACACAAAGATATTAGTGATTGATAAAGTGAAACTTTAAAGTTATATATATAAGTCATGTAATGAACATCACATGTGTAAAAAATCTGTATTACACAAGTAACAAAACTAACCAGAACAGAAAGACAGAAGAAGTAAGAGAAAAGAAGAAGAAATATGGGAGAAAAGTAAAATTTATAGAAAAGAAGGTATGGGTATAGGAAAATAGAGAAAAAGGTGAAGGTTGTCTCCCCGGGTGGCGGACCAGTCAGATCAAGGCCCCGTTTAAATATTATATTAATAGATAAATATTAAAGTATTTCAAAGAGGCATCAACAATAGTTGATCAAAATCTGGGGGTAAGAAGTGTTTAATCCATGGTTTCCATATTTTATTATATGTTGCAATGTTGTCATCTTCAAAAGCAGACATTTTGGAAAAGATAAGGGCTCTGTTAATTCTATGTTTAGTTTCAGCCACAACCAAAGTTTGGGTTTTCCAGGCCTTAGCTATAGATTGTTTAGCCGCCGTGGTGAGATGTAGTAGTAATTTGAATTGTGACTTATTCAAATTAGGAGGTTTGAGGTTGAGGAGAGCCAGTGCCGGGTCTGGCGGGATTGGTATTTCCAAGGCCGTAGAGGCCATGTGAAATATTTTACTCCAGAAGGATTGAACGATTGGACATTGCCACCAAATATGGAACTGCGTGCCCGGTTCAGAACAGCCTCTGAAACATAGATTTGGGTACGAGGGGGCAAATTTGGCAATCCTGGCCGGAACCAGGTACCATCGAGAAAGGACCTTATAATTTGTTTCCAACGCAAAACAGTTTGGCGAGGAATGCTTAGTAGCTGACCATATAATATCCCAGTCACTTTTACTGAATGTTCTATCCATGTCGTGTGCCCATTTAGTCGTATAGGATGGTAAAGTATCGTCGGATGTGGAATTGATGCGTTTATACAAAAGTGATATTAATCCTCTAGTATGGGGATCACTGTTACAGATATGTTCAAATTGAGTCATTTGGGTGAGAGGGGATCCCGTATCAACGAGGGGTGTATAAAAGTTCTTAATTTGTAGATAGCGGAAGAGCTCCTTCATGGGGAGTTTGTATAAATCACATAATGTTGGGAACGTAAGAATATCATTGGAGGAAACTAGATTATGGAATTGAAGTAGGTTTCTTCTGGACCAAGCTGCAAATGATAGGGGAAATTTCCAGGCGGGGTAAAATGAGGGATTTCGAAGAAAAGAGAGTAGAGGGTTATGAGTGGATTGTAGGCTTTTTGTGGATCTATATTTGTTCCAGATAGCTATAGAATGTTTGGTTACAGGGTTAGATAAGTTTAGTCTATCTTTAGGAGCTAACCAGAGCAAATTATTCACAGAAATGGGGTCAATATCCACTGATTCAATCGCTACCCATAGAGGGGATTCTATTGTAGAATGGTATTTGGGGAGTTGTGCTAGCTGAGCAGCAAAATAGTATGAGGAAAAGTTAGGAATTCCCAGACCACCTTTCAATTTATCAAGATAAAGAGTCGATCTAGGTATACAGGGCTTTGTAGAGCCCCATATAAAAGCCATCACTCTCTTTTGAGTGAGCCTCAAGAAGTAAGGAGGTATATGTATGGGGAGAACTCGGAATAGGTAAAGGAACTTTGGTAAGATTGACATCTTAGTAGCATTAATCCTCCCAATCCAAGATAAAGGAAGAGAAGACCATTGTTTCATCAGATTAGTAGTTGACTTCAATAAGGGTAAGTAGTTAGCTGAAAATAAGTCGGATATAGAAGAAGTGAGTTGGACTCCAAGATATGAAATATGATGCAATTCCCAATTGAAAGGTAAAGACGTTTGAGCTTGTTGTAACTCAGATGGCGAAAGGGAAATATTAAGGGCATTAGATTTGGCATGATTAACACACAAACCAGAAATCTTTGCAAACTTGTCTAAAGTATTTACTAGATTTGGGGCTGAGACGTGGGGATGGGATAAAAAAATCAGGATGTCATCTGCAAAAAGACTCAATTTGTGGCGATGTCCACCTAATTCTACACCTTTGATATTAGGATTATTTCTAATAATACATGCTAAGGGTTCAATAAGTAGGGCAAAAAGCAAAGGGGATAGGGGGCAACCCTGTCTAGTACCACTCCTAATATCCATCATAGCTGATTTGTAGCCCATATATTTAATATAAGCTTTCGGAGTGCTGTATAGTGAGGAGACCCAAGTTAAGAAATTTTCCCCAAAACCCCATTTTTGAAGAGTATATTGTAGATATGGCCAGCTAATTGAGTCGAACGCCTTCCTAATATCTAATGATATAAGGCAAGTTGGGATACGTCTTTTTTTGGCGGCATGAATTAATAAAAGTGCTCTTCTGACATTATCCCCTGCTTGACGCAAGGGCATGAAGCCAGTTTGGTCACGATGGATAAGTTTACCTATAATGCTATTCAATCTAGTTGCCAAGATCTTAGCTAGTAACTTAATGTCTAGATTTAAAAGAGATATGGGGCGGTAATTAGACCAAGAGGTAGTGTCAGATTTAGGTTTGGGAATCATTGCTATGATGGAAGTTAGTGTTTCGGTTTTAAACGAATGACCAGCTAACAAAGAATTGAAGGCTCTAGTCAATAGAGGCGTTAAAATCGAGTCAAATTGTTTGTAGTATAGTGCAGAAAACCCATCGGGGCCCGGTCTCTTGTGAGGCTTCAATTCTTTAATAGCAGCTTTAACTTCCAAGGCCGTTATGGGACTCTCCAAATATTCACACTGTTCCGGTGTCATTGTGGGAAGTGTAACATCTGAGAACAAAGTGTCTGCTTTGTTTTTATCAAAGATTAAGCCAGGGTCATAGAGCTTAGCTAATTTAGATTGAAAGATGTCCAAGATCTTTAATGGGTTACTAGTGTATGCATCTCTGGAGGTTCTAAGTCGGAATGCAGCTTGTGAACGATCAATAGACTTGAGACTGCGGGCCATTGGGGTATCGGGCTTATTGGCTTTGCGGTATAGGGTATGTTGCCGCTTGCGTAAGAGTTTGTCTGCCGAATCTGTCAGAAAAAGATCCAACTCAAGCCGGGCCCTTTCCAATTTAGTGTTAGTGTTTGCATTCGGGGTAGCTTGATGAGCCAAATGACAAGCGTTAAAATTTGCTTCAAGTTTGGTGAACAGAATCTTGCGATCTCTTTTAATAGATCTCGCCTTTTGTATCAAGCTGCCCCGAATGACAGCTTTATGGGCTTCCCATAGTGTAAGGGCAGAGACATCAGTAGTGTCATTAAATGAGATATAATCATTAAGAGCCAGTTCAATATCTGAACGGTGTGAGGGGTGAGTTAGGATGGAGTCGTTAATACACCAAGTGGTGTCATGTGACCTAGGTATTGGAGAGGTAATTGTAGCAGTGACCGCATAATGGTCTGTCCATGGAAATGGGATTATATTAGAGGATATTACTTCAGGGAGCATACTAGAGGGGAGGAAAATATGGTCTATTCGTGAAAAGGATTTGTGTGGATAAGAATAATGTGTAAAATTTCTGGAAGTTGGGTTAAGTTCCCGCCAGGTATCAACAAAATTAAAAGAAGTAAGTAGAGATTGGAAGGACCGTTTATGGGTAGGAGAGTTAGGAGATGACGGGGATTTATCCAAGAAGGGATAGATGGTAGTATTGGAGTCGCCACATAATATTATTGTTCCAAATTTATGTGATTCGATTAGTTGGAAAAGATGTGATAGAAAAGCTTCAGGACGCTTATTTGGGGCGTAATACGAAACTAATGTGACTTCAGTATCAGCAATAAAGCCTGTTAATAAAACATATCTACCCTCAGGGTCACATATTTGTGTATTAAGGGTAAATGGTGTAGAACGGTGGAATCCAATCAGGGACCCACGTTGCTTAGTTGTAGCTGATGCTGCGTAGAATTGAGGGTAGGAGGAGGAAAGAAATTTAGGGGAGGCGTTATTGATAAAGTGCGTTTCTTGAAGGAAAATTATGTGAGCTTTTCTAGCTGAAAAGGAACGTAGAGCTTTAGTTCTTTTTTGTGGAACGTTGAAGCCTTGTACATTTAAGGACAAAATGTTTATGGGGGCCATGACATAGTAAGGGTAAGTTTTATATAAGGGTTAATGAAACCCATATTATGAGTTCGAACCGCCACCAAGGGAGACAGAAGAGAAGAAGAAAGGAAAGACAGAAAAGAAAGAGTAAAGAAGAAACCAAATAAAAAAGAAGCCCTAATGACTGCAATTAGTGTCATAAAATAATGATGTACTAGTAGGGCGCAGGAACATCTCGGAGAGATAACAAAAAATCTCCGAGGGGTTCCATGGTCACCGACCGACTCCTGCATAATAGTAGCAGGAGTCAGGGGGTACGTAGGGGGCCGCAAGAAGTTCCGGAGGGAAAAACAACGCCGGAGAATACTTAAGTATTATAATATAAAACATAAATAATTCTCTATCAAGAAGACTGGAGATGCACTAAACAAAAAAAGAGAGAGAAAGGAAGCATACCAACTTTGGGAAGTATGTTGAGTCAATTTCTAGATGAATGCGTCCATAAGGAGGCTGGAAAATATCAATCTTAACACTTGTGAAGCAAACCGTCAACGCAAGCGAAATAATTAATAAACAAGCTCGCAAATATAGAGGAAAGGGAAGGTAGAAAAAAAAAAAAAATGGAAATGTAATATAGACCTTCTGGCTGACTAAAACAATAAATAAATGCCCAAATTCATATTTCAGAAGTATAATATAATATGCATATAAATTACTAAGTAGACATATTTGTCAGAAAGGGGACAAGACAAAAAAAAAAAAAAAAAACCCTTAAAAACACTTGTCTCAAAAATGTAAATGTAATATAGACCTTCTTGCTGACTGAAACAATAAATAATTACCCAAATATATATTTTCATAGGTACAATATAATATGCATTTAAATTACTAAGTAGACATATTTGTCAGGAAGGGGACAAACACAAAAAAAAAAAAAAAAAAAACCCTTAAAAACACTTGACTCAAAAATGTAAATGAAATATAAATCTTCTGGCTGATTAAAACCCTAAATAGAAACCTAGATTCATATTTCATAAGTACAAATTAATATGCATATATTATGTGCATATAGATTAAAGAAATAGACATATTTGTCAGAAACAAAACACCACTAAAGAAAAGAAAAAAAAAAAAAAGATGGAGAACAGGATTCTAGTTCATCAAGCATAGATAGTGCAATGCTTTTCAGAATAAAGCAATGGGGCTAATACCCTACAAAAGGGGAGAAACATGGATAAGATTAATGACAAGTGAACAATCAGTCCATTGAGTCAACGTTTATCGGTGCCTGACTATCAAAACGTCCTCTTTTATGAAGATTCTGTCTAGTATAGCCAGAGGGGTTTGGGTCCAGGTCGGTTTCATTTGGAGGTGATCTAGAAGCCGCACGTCTACGAGGTTGCTCCTTAGAATTGGTGTGATCCATCAGGCCTAGATCAATTAAGGCTGACCGTAGTTCATCGGACGTGCGACAGGTATATCTGGTTTCCAAGTATGTAAAGCGGAGAGAGAATGGAAACCCCCAGTGGTATATGATTTGGTGCTTTTGAAGTACTTGCAGCAGTGGTTTCATAGAACGCCTCTTAGTAACAGTTAGAGGGGAGAGGTCTGTAAAGAGCTGATAGGTATTGCCCTGGAACTCAAGAGTGTTTTTACCTCTAGCAGCAGCAAGTATTTGCTCCTTTGTTTTATAGTAATGAAATTTAACTATAATATCTCTAGGGGGTCCATTGGGTTTGCGTTGAGTTAGGGCCCTGTGGACTCTGTCCATTTCCAATCTCTCAGGTGAAATACCTGGTAACAGTTCCTGAAACAGTGCACATATAGTTCCCTGTAAGTCTATGATTGATTCAGGGAGACCTCTGATTCTTAGGTTGGAGCGACGGTCCCTATTCTCCTGGTCTTCCAAACGGTTTTGTAATAAAGAGTTCTCATCCTTAAGCTGTTCAATAGTAGTATTATAATGCTGTGTGGTAGTTTCTATATCATCTACCCGCATTTCCAATTCAGCTGTTCTATGCCCCAGCTCCCTAATCTCCCTTGTCAGCTTCTCTGTTATCTGGTCAGAAGTTTGTTTCAATGCTTTTTGAGGCATTTTCTCAAATTGTCTAAACATGCTAGACTGAATAACATTTTCAGGTGTTTCATAGTCAGAATCAATCTCACCAGCTGTGTCCAGAGTTTTGACATTGTGTGACAGGGATTTAGGAACCCGCTGTGTGCGAGTCTGTGAGGTACCAGGCGCCGCCATCTTGGATGTCTGCCGGGCCGGTGTATCCTTAGAGATACCAATCTTATACTTTGTTTTTGGCCCCCTCGTGACCATCCTCAATAAGCCAAAGTGTACCTGGTATGAATTTGCGGGAGCTGGTGCCGTTTGCGGTGAAAACAGCGGTCGGTTCTCCGGTTTGTTTAACCCGGGAGCGGAGCTCTAAGGGGATGCGACTTCTCCCTCAGGCATCCGCGCATGCACCCCCCATGAAGTCCTTTTTTTAATCCTTCCTTGCTGAGTTGAACAAGCTCTTAGGAGTACACTTGGAAGCTGGAGCGATTCTATTCCCGCCTACCTTTTTCGTTTTGGATACTGTGTGTCAAGATATCTGATTACCTGGTGGAGTGAGGACAGGCCACCTGGGATAAAGGAACAGGTGAATACCATCGCTGCTGGCAGGCTGATGCACACGCCTTTGTGACCTCTATGATCTGAGGTCCCGTCCATCTGGTAAGCGGCTTTAAGATTATCTGTTATCACTGAACATCTATAGAGTAAGGCTCCCTTTGGATATCCCTTATCCATATGAAGCAAGTGGATTTCACCTTTGGAATTTAAATGTGTTGTTGAAATTTTTTTCAATCTCACCTTTATAATTTACATTTTTAAATTAATATTTGCCTTTGGAGAACAATTTCACTTTCACTATTGAGATTCAGTATATATTCTCTTGTGGTTTTTTTCACTATTGAGATTCAGTATATATTCTCTTGTGGTTTTTTTCACATAGTGTGTTATTAGTAATATATTCATCATTTTTTATTTAATCAATGTCAGTGGTTGCGCGCTTGTCCTTTTACACAAGTGTTGTCAGCCCTGCCTGAGCTGTGCCTTGCTGGACTACACCACCTGCCTGTGTATGGAGAGGGGGGTAGAGGGGGGGGTTTTGTACTCCACCTAGTTAGAACTCAGGCAGAGCTTGGGATTTCGGGGCAGCAAAGGCAATAGGGTTGATTTAATAAAGGCAAATAGGCTGTTCACATTACAATTACGTTTTCTCTTAGCTAAGTGAACAAATTAAAGCGCTATTGACTTCCATCTCCCAATCATGTGCAAGCAAATATATTCCTTTTTTTTGTTATGGTCTTGTATGTGATTGGGTACTCTTATCTTTGTGAATGTGAATAGCCTGTTTACCTTTAGTAAATCAACCAGTGGCGGCTGGAAGTCTTTTGGTGGGGGGGGTGGTAAACAACCAACCAACCAAAGCCCCAAACCCCCCGCTGTTTGCTGGTCAGTAACTTACCCCATCGATGGCGGCAGGTGGCAGGCAGTGTGGTGCAATGGCTCTGTGTCCTCTCCTCCATTGCGGGTTCCAGTTCCTCCTCTCCTCCTCCTAGGCGTCCAATAGGATTACCTGTCCTTTCAGCCAATTGAGTGACCGGTGTCAAAACCGGCTTCCTGATTGCCCAGGAGGATCAGTGTTACAACAGCGAATATTCATTCGCTGTTGTAGCACACCTGGGTGGGATCGGAGCGACTATTCGAGCCTCTGGCTCTAAACGGTGCTTCAAAAAAACAATCCCCTGCATTGGAATCCATGCGCCAGTGTCCTGAAAGGGGCTGAACACATGGATGGGGGAGGGGCAGCGATGGACGTGCGCCCTTAATGGAAGGGCCGCCCCTGAAATCAACCCCTGTGTTTTCAGCTCAACCAGGAGGTTAGGAGCCATCCTGGTTTTCTGGCAGATCAACATTTGTACTTGCAACATTTTTAAAACTAATAAAACATGGAGAGTTTAAGATTTTTTTAAATCATGAAATACACGAAATTATTCACTTATTTGCCTTTTTTTTTTTTTTTTTTAGTCTCTCTCTTTTTATCTTTTTTTCTCGCTCGAATATATACAGTAAATTTTAAAGTACATCTGTTATGAGAGAAATATGGGACTTCCTTTTCTGTTGTCTCCTGAAAATGCAAGCTTATGCTTTGTCTCATCATTTTGGGTCAGTGTCCCGGAACAAGGAATTTGAACTTCTCTCTATTATTGTTTTACTTTGTACTTGTTCAGGGCCTGAGCCTGAGATATTAAAGCCAAATACAACCAGCCAACTAGTATTGCCAGAAGGAGAAGAGCAGTAGCAGCTTCCATTTGTCTCTCATGACATGGGTCTATTTGGGGCATTCATTAGCTGTAGGACAGGCCTGGTGGTGCTGTCACAAGAATTTAAAGTGCATGTAAACCTTCACCTTGTAAAACAACCCATTCAGTTTAAAATAGAAATGAAAAGCATAAAAAATATTCACCTTTTTAATAAGTGATCACATCCCCTCTGTTCTCAGCTGCATAAGAGGGCTGGGGGAGGAGAAACAGCATCACACTGAGATTCCCAGTGAATGGCTGCGCGGGGGGGAGTGATGTCAGGACAAGTCTCCTCATTGGAGGAGAGCAGGCTGAGTTCCCAGCACAGCTAGAGCTTTTGATAGGAAAGCAGAGGGACTGGCAGGAACACCAGGGATTTCACATAAAGGAAGCAATACAAAGAGAACAAGAGACTTTCTCATAGAAGTATATGGTACAGCAGGAACAGATCAGGAATATGAAATGGGGGGGGGATTACATACTTTTTAATAGCTCAGTGTGAATGGAGAGAGAAGGAGATTGGTAGTGGGGCACAGATGCTGTCAGAATCAATTAAATGCTGTTCTCTAACCTATCCTAGCAGTAGTTCCCCCATAGAGTGGTCAGACATGGCTCATTTTGGGATTCAGTATCCGCTCATTACGTGTTAAAGTGACTTGTGCTGAGAGAGACAGGACTCTGCCATTACTGAACTCTCCTTCTGAATGTGCTAGTTGCTTGACTATCGCCTTTATCCAATGGCATTAGAATTCTCTAAAAGATTGACCCAGATACATATGCAGACCAGGAGTTGCTGCTGCATGCCGGGATGAGTCAGTGGGGTTTATTTACTAAAGGCAAATAGGCTGCTAAGTTTGCAAGGGAAATTGCCACAGAGCTTAGTAAATAGAGAGACCCTGCTCACTTCCATCATCTAAGCAAAAATGCATTTTTTTTTTTATTTTTTATGAATTTTCCTTGTATGTGATTGGGTATTCTTTGAAAAGTTAAACTCCACCACATTCACAAAGCTACGGGGGGGGAATTCCCTTGCAAAATACAACTTTCCTTGCAATGGGAACAACCTAATAGCCTTTAGTAAATCAACCCCACTGACTCAAGGTAATAAAACCAGAGATGGTTGGGTACATAGTATTTTCAGAGGGAGGTCTGCAATGGCAGCCTCATATTTCTTTCTAGAAGGGAGAAAAAAAAAGGGGGAAGCGCCACCTAAGTGCAGAGATTAAAATTGCTTTATTGGCGCAAAGGTAAGTAACACTTGAAAATGATACAGGCTCATAGGGTCCAAGGGTGAAGGAGATGTTAGGCCCTTTGGCATCCTTAAACGCTCCCAGTCACTTCCCAGGCTGTGTGTTTGGGTAGATGATGTTCTTTGCGCCCTGCCCATACATTTTATCTGATTTTTTTTTTTTATATGATAAATAAAGCATTGCAATTGTCAATAAATTCATGCGTGGATAGGAGAATTAATATACTCTCCTATTCATGCGTGAATTTATTGACAATTTTATATGGATATGGATGAATTTTTTATATGAATTTTCATATGAATTTTTATATGGGTCATCTGAATAATTTTTTATGCAATGCTTTATTTATCACATAAAAAAAAAACTTGCAATTTCTAGCTCTTATAGCAATATCCATTTATATACCCATATATATTTTTACATTTTATTCTTTTTTATTTATAATTTTTTAATATATATTTTTCTTATTACCTTTGATATTAATATATTTATATACAGTGGATATAAAAAGTCTACAGACCCCTGTTAAAATTTCAGGTTTCTGTGATGTAAAAAAATGAGACAAAGATATATAATTTCAGAACTTTTTCCACCTTTTAATGTGCCCTATAAACTGTACAACTCAGTTGAACAACAAACTGAAATATTTTATATGGAGGGAAGTAAAAATTTAAAAAAATAATAATATGGTTGCATAAGTGTGCACACCCATAAACAAATACTTTGTTGAAGTACCTTTTGATTTTATTACAGCACTCAGTCTTTTTGGATATGAGTCTATCAGCATGGCACATCTTGACTTGGCAATAGTTGCCCACTCCTCTTTGCAAAAACACTCCAAATCTGTCAGATTGCGAGGGCACCTCCTGTGCACAGTCCTCTTCAGACCACCCCACAGATTTTCAATTGGATTCAGGTCTGGGCTCTAGCTGGGCCATTCCGAAACTGTAATCTTCTTCTGGTGAAGCCATTCCTTTGTTGATTTGGATGTATGCTTTTAGTCGTTGTCATGCTGAAAGATGAAGTTTCTCCACGTTCAGCTTTCTAGCAGAAGCCTGAAGGTTTTGTGCCAATTTTGACTGGTATTTGGAACTGTTCATAATTCCCTCTACCTTGAGTAAGGCCCCTGTTCCAGCTGAAGAAAAACAGCCCCAAAGCATGATGCTGCCGCCACCATGCTTCACTGTAGGTATGGTGTTCTTTTGGTGATGTGCAGTGTTGTTTTTGCACCAAACATATCTTTTGAAATTATGGCCAAAAAGTTCAACCTTGGTTTCATCAGACCATAACACATTTTCCCACATGCTTTTGGGGAGACCAAGTCCCCATACACACTATTACATTTTCTGCAGACTTTTGTCTTCAGATTTACCAAAACCATATAATATGAGGTCGAAACCTTAAGAGTTTCAATTTGCATGCAATCAGGCAGGCCCTTGCACTACATGGTTTTGGTAAATCTGAAGACATAAAGCTGCAGAAAATCTAATAGTGTGTATGGGGCTTTAAGGTGTTTTAGCCGGCATTGGATGTTTTTCTTCATAAGAAAAGGCTTCCGTCTTGCCACTCTACCCCATAGTTCAGACATATGAAGAATACAGGAGATTCTTGTCACATTTACCAGACAGCCAGTACTTGCCAGATATTCCTTGTAACAAGGGGTTAAATTCTGCGTTACATTAATTCATATATTTACTCTTCAGATTTGTGGAAGCAAGTACAATGATTAAAACACACAAGTAATGTAATAAAAGCGATTTACTTAGCTTTGATTAAAGATGTATCACAGATGATACAATACAGGATAAATTCAGCATTCAATCCAGGGAACCCCTCAACTACTGAAATCGTCAAAGTTCTGGAAGTCGACAGTCTCTTTAATGTCCAGGCACATTCATGTCCTGGAAGAAGTTCTCCGCTATTCTCTATTGTCTAACCTTTTAAAGGTTTGAAAGAAGGCGCAAAGAATCTGCTTTTATCTGGTACGAACAAAAGACTAGCCATAATGGTCCTGAGAGAATGTGACCATCTGTGAGCTCAGAGAGATCAATGTATGCAGAAATATACATATATATACATGTGTAGCACACAAACCTTTTTCTCGCCTGGCTCACTTGCAAGTCAAGGCACACCGTGCTATATGCCCGTACCCTCCTGTTTGAAGAGGTTAAGCGGTGTTCACAATTTTGGGTCCTACAGCGAGTTACCTCCATCCACTGGTTCTCTTCCCCAGAGTATGGGGTCAAGTCTCTATTTCTTCCCCAAAGAAACAATGTCCAGAACACTTTAACTCCAACAGGGAGTTTATTTCCTCTACTTTTGCTGCGTAGTAGATAGAGACAGATAGATGAAAGAAGGGAATAGCGTGAGATTAGATCCAGGCACAACCAGTAACCTTGTCCCGAGTGGGTTTAGCTCACCCGGATAGTCCTCTCTCACAGTCCTAGCAGCCGGTGTGGAGCTCGAACTGTT
The DNA here is from genome assembly GCA_029206835.1 of Rana muscosa. Lineage (NCBI taxonomy): Eukaryota > Metazoa > Chordata > Amphibia > Anura > Ranidae > Rana > Rana muscosa. The sequence goes on along the minus strand of CM055123.1, from coordinate 266,549,091 downwards.
CTGTCACCCTATCCCCTCCAGGGAAAGGCACAGGAAATCCTCTAACCTCTGTAGACTTTTTAAAACCGGATAATGCCAATGGGCACTCTACAGGTTAGTCCTGCCAAACATGGAATCCTTCCATCTGACAGGTCACCAGGCCTCTCCCGAGACAGCAATCTTCTATTACTCATCTCCTCAATGGGACTGATCCTCCCCTGGCTTCCTCACGGTAAGAGCGGGTACCCTCACCCGGGCACTGCGGGGTGAAGTTGCCGGGATTCTATCCCAACCCTTTCTTTCAAACCTCATCCACATCACGATCATCTCCCACATCTGAAGATGAGTCCAACTCAGAAGTATTATACTCCTCCGCCGGTAGATAGCTGGCGGTGGAGACAGACACAACGTCCTTGAAAAAGGAGGGTCTTTGTGGGCTGGTTGTCCACACATCCACTGTAGCGTGGGGTTCGGGCTTCCCTTCCCTCTCCAACAAAGTCAATGTCCCTCTTCTCCCAGCCTCCTTACCTTCCCCCGACGCGGATCTCCTGGAGGTCCCTCCGGCTGGAAGATCCGGTTCAGGCAGGCGCTGGGGCAGGCCTCGACCGCGGCCGCGGGAGGCCTTTACGTATCCCACCTTCCGCTTTGCGGGCGGGAGAGAGTTCTCTGTGGTAACGGAGACAGCATGCGCACTGACCTCTGTTGCAAGCTCCGCAATGGTCGGAACTCCATCCTCCACATCCGTGGCAGTCGGAGCTGTGCGCGTGGGCTTGGCCATGGGAGTACTGGTTTCCTCTTCAAGAGTAGCAACACCTGTAAGGCAGTTGACCCGGTAACCCTTTGGTTTCTCCGTCGGCTGGGCCACCTCAAAAAGGAACTCTAATAAAGCTGTAGTGCCAGTCCTTGGCACTTAGGACAGAGCATGCCCAGGACCTCCGCATCCCTGCATGTATAAAGCGCGAAGCGGCCCCTAGGCTTCAGCCGAATCCCTGTATCCGTCAGGGGGGCAGCAAAAGAAACAACGTCCATGGCTGGGGCAGGTGGGAACATCCATGGTCCCGATGAAACAGAACTCCATGGGGCGGCAAACATGTTGCTTCTTTACTAGTTCAGCTTGTACTGTCCTTTGGTGCCAAACTGCCACGTGCAACACAAGTTGGCGGGGGCTCCTCCCCTTCCTTCTCTCTCTGCACGTAGCTCGAAGGCTTTTCTATACTTCAGACACGCCCACGAACTAAGCAGTTAGGAAATCCAGCATAGGTCTTGGCCTATACCTCCATTTCTCGTACAAGTGACGCAGTTCACTTTTTCCCGAAATGGCCGGCCTCCACAGAATCACACTGGGGAAAAACATAAAGTCCAGCTTCAGGGGTAGCTGCAAAGTACAAAATCCCGGACTCGAGCCCCCACGTGTAGCACACGAACCTTTTTTTCGCCTGTCTCACTTGCAAGTCAAGGCACACCGTGCTATATGCTCGTACCCTCCTGTTTGAAGAGGTTAAGCGGTGTTCACAATTTTGGGTCCTGCAGCGAGTTACCTCCCTTCATTGGTTCTCTTCCCCAGAGTATGGGGTCAAGTCTCTATTTCTTCCCCAAAGAAACAATGTCCAGAACACTTTAACTCCAACAGAGAGTTTATTTTCTCTACTTTTGCTGCGTAGTAGATAGAGACAGATAGATGAAAGAAGGAATAGTGTGAGATTAGATCCAGGCACAACCAGTAACCTCGTCGCCACTCGATCCCGAGTGGGTTTAGCTCACCCGGATAGTCCTCTCTCACAGTCCTAGCAGCCGGTATGGAGCTCGAACTGTTCTGTCACCCTATCCCCTCCAGGGACAGGCACAGGAAATCCTCTAACCTCTGTAGACTTTTAAGAACAGGATAATGCCAATTGGCACTCTACAGGTTAGTCCTCCCAAACATGGAATCCTTCCCTCTGACAGGTCACCAGGCCTCTCCCGAGACAGCAATCTTCTATTACTCACCTCCTCAATGGGACCGTTCCTCCCCTGGCTTCCTCACGGTCAGAACGGGTACCCTCACCCGGGCACCCTGGGACTCCAATGGGCGAATTGTAGACCCAGTTAAAGGTACTGGGCCTACCTGGAACGTTGCAGCCTCATGCCAAAGGTGTCAGAGACCTCTAGGCCAGTCACCGTACCCCCGAGGGGCACACCCCTCCGACTCCTCCACTCCACTCCAACCCCCCACCCTAACTAAGATGGCGTCTGCCCCTTATGTACCCTCTCCCGGAATGCACAGCAGGCCGACCACGCCCACTGTACCGCTGCCGAGAGAGGACACCCTAAGGCCAGCAATGCCACCCCTGGCTCAACACTGACCTGACATGGCAGCGCCACCCACAGGCCACAGGGAACCATACACCAGGCAGCATCACATAAGCAGAAGCAAATACCTAGCAATCAAAATGATCCAAGCCTGGCTACCAGCTCAGACCAACCCCTAAATTTAGGCACATAACACCCCTAAAAAGTAAATGCCCGCTACACATGCAAACACAGAAGTAGTCACCATAAAACTATCATAGTTAATAACTCCTAATACCAAGTTCCCTGTAAATCAATTATGGATATAGACCCATACTACATTCCTGCAGCTCCTTTAATGTTGCTGTAGGCCTCTTGGCAGCCTCCCTGACCAGTTTTCTTCTCACCTTTTCATCAAATTTGGAGGGATGTCTAGTTCTTGTTATTGTCACTGTTGTGCCATATTTTCTCCACTTGATGATGACTGTCTTCACTGTGTTACATGGTATATCTAATGCCTTGGAAATTCTTTTGTACCCTTCTCCTGACTGATACCTTTTAACAATGAGATCCCTCTGATGCTTTGGAAGCTCTCTGTGGACCATGGCTTTTGCTGTAGGATGCGACTAAGAAAAAGTCAGGAAAGACCTACTAGAACAGCTGAACTTAATTTGGGGTTAATCAGAGGTACTTTAAATGATGGCAGGTGTGTAGTACTTCTATTTAACATCAGTTTGAATGTGATTGAATGTAATTGCTTATTTCTGAACACAGCTACATCCCCAGTTATAAGAGGGTGTGCACATTTATGCAACCAAATTATTAAATTTCTTTATTTTTACTACCCCCCCCTCCCCCTAAAATATTCAGTTTGTTTTTCAACTGAGTTTTACAGTTTATAAGTCACATTAAAGGTGGAAAAAGTTCTGAAATAATTTTTTTACATCATAGAAACCTGACATTGTGTGTAGACTTTTACATGTACATGTTATAAAATTGAAAATCTTGCATGGATGTTCCAGTTCCAGTTGTTTTGACATTTTAGGTTGAAATTTGTTGTATTCTGATAATTGTTCCATGATGTTCAGGCTGGCACCTCTAGTCCAATGCCTTCCATTGCCTCATAAATAGCCCTAGAGGACCATTCCCCCCATCAGGCCTATGGAAGGAGCTGGTGCTCTGAGCGCATATCCTATCTTCTGCCCTATCTCATCCCATTTGCATCTCGTTACGGGGACGTCACTTCCGCCTGTTCGGGCCGTGTTCCCCGCTGGTTGTCGGTTCCTGTTTCCTGGAACATTATCCACTCATCCACACAGCCTGGAAAGCGACTGGGAATGTTTAAGGACGCCAAAGGGCATAACATCTCCTTCACCCTTGTGTAGTGAAGTAAGTAAATAGTGTCCAGTAGATAATTTATATTTAGTTATTATTATGATGATATAAGTTATGTTTCCGCAGCAACACCCAAGTTCTCCAGAGTGTGCGATTTATTTAACTTCCAATACAGAACAAAGTCCAATACTTGCACAGATGACAACGAATCCAACAGAGTATATATATATAACCCAGAATAGTAGTTTTTAGAGTCCCATGTTCTCTAGATCTGTTCTAGACCTGTGCCTTCATATTCATACAGAATATCAAGACTGACTGAATGCCAGCTTGAATGTCTCAAATACTGGTCTGACCCTGGAGGGGGAGGGGGGGGTTCGGCCAGGTCAACCAAATGTTTCCCATGAATGAATACCCCCCTCAAGTCTAATTACCATCAATAAATACTTATTCTTTGGTCCTTAACAATGTACCCTTTGAAATGTTTAATTAAGTTAACAGGCCACCTCACACACCTTGCATAAGATCAACACATCAAAGGGTCTTCAGCTGTCCCTTTGATATGTGTAATTCAGTTGGCTCGGACAACTCAACCATTGTCACTATTATCAACTGAAATCTGGCCTGGTCAATATTGTACTTGTACATATATATAATAATATAATATTCCACATAAATCGGCCAACATATTACAACATATACCCCCACTTGGGTCGGTTCTAACTACTAGAACTGACCCATAAATCAAGCAACAAATATCATTATGGTTTGAGGTACTGAATGCTTTACAATGGCTCATATGAAATATGAAGTTGATCCTGGTTACATCTCTCTTCACCAGCCTGTAAAATATTCCCATGAAACAGTTATTAGATAATATAACTTTAGACCATGACTGTAAAAGGATTCGGTAAACATCCGTTGCCTGTATAGCTGTTAGGCCTTATTTCAAAGCTTGCTCTTTCTTGAGTAAATCACATCACGATCTTGAATATTGTGCAAAAATTAGCTGATGTCACAGTCCATTCTGACTTCATCACATCTCTCACCATGTCACTGAAAGTAAAGCTTGGTATGCTTTGGTAAGTCCAATCCACATAAGTCCAGGATTCTCTCATCTCCAGGCTCAAAGTTTTAATTTTTAAAGATACTTTTACACAAACACCAGCAAATCCTGAAATTCTGCTTCCATCTTTATAGTAAGAAGAACCATCAATTTATCAGCAGTCACTTTCAAGGTCAAAAAGGTTTGGATACGGCAGTAAAAACTCTGTGCTGCAAACTATTTCCCTGCACATTCATGAGCTTCACCTTCAATCATCAATCCACCAATCAGGACACTAGGTTCTTTTAATATCAAACCCTCAATATTCTCTCACAACAAAACTGTAGTCCATCTTGCAAGCATTTCACAATTCACATCTGCTTCTTTCCATTCCCCAATGATGACCTTTTGTGTACCTGTCAAGTATTTTGTTGATTGACAGCCACAATTTGAATTTGCTGTAGGCCGACCCCTCATTGCCTTTAATAGAGCAGTTACTTGTATCATTCATTGTATATGTATGTATGTATGTGTGTGTATATATATATATATATATGTGTGTGTGTGTGTGTGTGTATATATATATATATATATATATATATATACACACACACACACCCCCACGCGATGGTTCAGATAGAATCAGCTTGACATCAGTGTCTATCAGATCTTCTATCCCGACAAAGCGGCAGTGGAAATTCTTGGCAGTATCTTTTCATGAAAGGTAGAAAGGTCTTTGTCATCCATATATGTCATAGCCTTCAGCATATTATATTATAAACAACTGATTCAACAATGTTTCAAATCATGACTGGAGTGATGAATTTCACTCACCCCTCTTATAAATTTAGCAAAACCACCCAACATACTATAATTTATGCTATGCCAAGCCATTGTGCAGTATCACCTCAGATGCCAAATCTATTAATATCAATATGCATTATGTCATATGTACAGGTGTTATAAAATTATTTTAGGTTTAAATGCTTCGCTCTGGTTTTAAGATAAAGTTCACAAAATAAAACATAATGACAAATTAAAAGCAAAATATATCTGGGAAAGGGAGAAAAATAAAAATTAAAAAAAGGGCATTGGGGAAGAAAAGGTCCATTGAAAAGAAAAATAAAGAAAAAAATGAGAAAAAAAAAAATGTGAATGTTCAAAAAAAAAGTCCATTGCTCTCTCATTTTCCTCTGATAATTCATCACAACGTTTAGATTTCTCAAGCAAAGCTCCACCAATGGTAACTGAATGCAATCTTAAATTTGCTGTCTCAGTTTCTGATTGGTTTTGTAACTTCTGACAAACCTTATGGCTATTATCAACTGCATTCTGTAACTGCGCGATTTCCTCAACCTTACCCTTCAAAGAACTTTCCATTGTAAAACGGCAAGATAACAAGCCCTGCACAATACAACCTTTTCTTTTGCTTTCTGAAATTTTGCTGTCAAAACACTTTTCTCTAAAAATTCCTTCATCATAGTCCACTTCTGCTTACATTTTTCTGGAATTTCATAAGGACCGCCATGGTGCTTAATACATTTTAATACCCATCTGTTAACTTTATCAGAACTGACACTAGCGTCACACTGAGTAAGCATTTTGACTATATTACTAATAATTAAAAAAAAGGAAATATTTTACTCACCGCATTAGTTACTCCTAGTTCAGGTCTTTTGGTACACAACAGTCTTTTTTTTGTTGTTTCCAGTCTCCAGAGAATAATTCTGGGGGTTCCAAACTTGTTTAATCTTGTATATCAGACTCTTCTTATGTCACAACCAGACATTAGAGTCACAGCACAGCTCTTGGGTCTGCATCAGACTTCTGTCCACCTCACAGGATTGTTGTCATCACTAGGGATGGGCCCGGTGCTCGATTCGAACCCATGTTCGAATCGAGCATCGGGCGTTCGCTCGCTCGTCGAGCCCAGAACTATTTGGGCCGTTCGCATCACATTCGTGTGATGCGAGCGGCCCCGCAATGCATTGCGGCCGGCGCGGCCGGCGCAGTGCATTGCTGGCTGATGATTGGCCAAGCATGCACTGTGACCCCGCATGCTTGGCCAATCACAGCGCCCGAAACTCGGAGAGCAATAATTGGCTACAGGCAGGACGCCTGTAGCCAATTACAGCTCAGGGGCTTTAGTACACGCCCCACCATTTAAAAGGCCGCCACGCCATCGGCCCCGGTCACATGAGTTCCGGCTTTAGGAGAGATTAGTCTGCTGATTCAGTCTTTGCTTGATACTGAAAGATTTGCTCTTCTTTGCTAAACCATTGGCTATTTCTTTGCTAAACCATTGCTACCTAAGTCATTGATCGTTCATTGCTGCTGATTGCACAGTTAGTGTGTTATTAGCTGCTGCTGGGGATTAGTCTGGTGCGTGCTTACTGTTAGTACAGTATTGCAGTAGTACCAACCGCAGTGCTGTTAGCACAGCATTGCACCCCAACAGCACCCATAGGACTTCTAGTGTGTTAGTGGCAGCAAACAGAGCTCCTATATTTTCTTCTCAGCAGCACCCATAGGACTTCTAGTGTGTTAGTGGCAGCAAACAGAGCTCCTATATTTTCTTCTCAGCAGCACCCATAGGACTTCTAGTGTGTTAGTGGCAGCAAACAGAGCTCCTATATTTTCTTCTCAGCAGCACCCATAGGACTTCTAGTGTGTTAGTGGCAGCAAACAGAGCTCCTATATTTTCTTCTCAGCAGCACCCATAGGACTTCTAGTGTGTTAGTGGCAGCAAACAGAGCTCCTATATTTTCTTCTCAGCAGCACCCATAGGAATTCTAGTGTGTTAGTGGCATCACACAGAGCTCCTATATTTTCTTCTCAGCAGCACCCATAGGACTTCTAGTGTGTTAGTGGCAGCAAACAGAGCTCCTATATTTTCTTCTCAGCAGCACCCATAGGACTTCTAGTGTGTTAGTGGCAGCAAACAGAGCTCCTATATTTTCTTCTCAGCAGCACCCATAGGACTTCTAGTGTGTTAGTGGCATCACACAGAGCTCCTATATTTTCTTCTCAGCAGCACCCATAGGACTTCTAGTGTGTTAGTGGCAGCAAACAGAGCTCCTATATTTTCTTCTCAGCAGCACCCATAGGACTTCTAGTGTGTTAGTGGCAGCAAACAGAGCTCCTATATTTTCTTCTCAGCAGCACCCATAGGACTTCTAGTGTGTTAGTGGCAGCAAACAGAGCTCCTATATTTTCTTCTCAGCAGCACCCATAGGAATTCTAGTGTGTTAGTGGCATCACACAGAGCTCCTATATTTTCTTCTCAGCAGCACCCATAGGACTTCTAGTGTGTTAGTGGCAGCAAACAGAGCTCCTATATTTTCTTCTCAGCAGCACCCATAGGACTTCTAGTGTGTTAGTGGCAGCAAACAGAGCTCCTATATTTTCTTCTCAGCAGCACCCATAGGACTTCTAGTGTGTTAGTGGCATCACACAGAGCTCCTATATTTTCTTCTCAGCAGCACCCATAGGACTTCTAGTGTGTTAGTGGCAGCAAACAGAGCTCCTATATTTTCTTCTCAGCAGCACCCATAGGACTTCTAGTGTGTTAGTGGCAGCAAACAGAGCTCCTATATTTTCTTCTCAGCAGCACCCATAGGACTTCTAGTGTGTTAGTGGCAGCAAACAGAGCTCCTATATTTTCTTCTCAGCAGCACTCGTAGGAATTCTAGTGTGTTAGTGGCATCACACAGAGCTCCTATATTTTCTTCTCAGCAGCACCCATAGGACTTCTAGTGTGTTAGTGGCAGCAAACAGAGCTCCTATATTTTCTTCTCAGCAGCACCCATAGGACTTCTAGTGTGTTAGTGGCAGCAAACAGAGCTCCTATATTTTCTTCTCAGCAGCACCCATAGGACTTCTAGTGTGTTAGTGGCATCACACAGAGCTCCTATATTTTCTTCTCAGCAGCACCCATAGGACTTCTAGTGTGTTAGTGGCAGCAAACAGAGCTCCTATATTTTCTTCTCAGCAGCACCCATAGGACTTCTAGTGTGTTAGTGGCAGCAAACAGAGCTCCTATATTTTCTTCTCAGCAGCACCCATAGGACTTCTAGTGTGTTAGTGGCAGCAAACAGAGCTCCTATATTTTCTTCTCAGCAGCACCCATAGGACTTCTAGTGTGTTAGTGGCATCACACAGAGCTCCTATATTTTCTTCTCAGCAGCACCCATAGGACTTCTAGTGTGTTAGTGGCAGCAAACAGAGCTCCTATATTTTCTTCTCAGCAGCACCCATAGGACTTCTAGTGTGTTAGTGGCAGCAAACAGAGCTCCTATATTTTCTTCTCAGCAGCACCCATAGGAATTCTAGTGTGTTAGTGGCATCACACAGAGCTCCTATATTTTCTTCTCAGCAGCACCCATAGGACTTCTAGTGTGTTAGTGGCAGCAAACAGAGCTCCTATATTTTCTTCTCAGCAGCACCCATAGGACTTCTAGTGTGTTAGTGGCAGCAAACAGAGCTCCTATATTTTCTTCTCAGCAGCACCCATAGGACTTCTAGTGTGTTAGTGGCATCACACAGAGCTCCTATATTTTCTTCTCAGCAGCACCCATAGGACTTCTAGTGTGTTAGTGGCAGCAAACAGAGCTCCTATATTTTCTTCTCAGCAGCACCCATAGGACTTCTAGTGTGTTAGTGGCAGCAAACAGAGCTCCTATATTTTCTTCTCAGCAGCACCCATAGGACTTCTAGTGTGTTAGTGGCAGCAAACAGAGCTCCTATATTTTCTTCTCAGCAGCACCCATAGGACTTCTAGTGTGTTAGTGGCAGCAAACAGAGCTCCTATATTTTCTTCTCAGCAGCACCCATAGGACTTCTAGTGTGTTAGTGGCAGCAAACAGAGCTCCTATATTTTCTTCTCAGCAGCACCCATAGGACTTCTAGTGTGTTAGTGGCAGCAAACAGAGCTCCTATATTTTCTTCTCAGCAGCACCCATAGGACTTCTAGTGTGTTAGTGGCAGCAAACAGAGCTCCTATATTTTCTTCTCAGCAGCACCCATAGGACTTCTAGTGTGTTAGTGGCAGCAAACAGAGCTCCTATATTTTCTTCTCAGCAGCACCCATAGGACTTCTAGTGTGTTAGTGGCAGCAAACAGAGCTCCTATATTTTCTTCTCAGCAGCACCCATAGGACTTCTAGTGTGTTAGTGGCAGCAAACAGAGCTCCTATATTTTCTTGTCAGCAGCACACATAGTACCTATAGTGTGTTAGTGTCAGCACCCATAGGACCTACAGTGTGTTGTGAGCACACATAGGAGTTCTATTTTTTATACTATATACACTACCGACTACAATGGCTGGAAGACCGCCAAGGAGAGGCAGAGCGTGCCGAGGCAAGAACACAGGGCAGGCAGGCTCTGTTTCTAGAGACAACAGTGCTGGCCGTGGACGTGGTCGTGCATCGTCATCAGCACGTGGCCATGGGACACGCTTGTCTTTGTTTTCGGCAGCTGGACATGTGGAGCCGCATCATGCCGAAGGCTTGGTAGAATGGATGACCAAGCCCTCCTCATCCTCCTCATCCTCTCTCACCCAGGCTCAGGGTACTGGCAGAGCAGCTGCCAACGCGTACTCAATGGCATCATCAGCCACCCCTTCCCTAGACCCACCATGTCCTCCTGAGGAGTCCCCCGAACTGTTTGAGCACAGTGTTGGGTACATGCTCCAGGAGGATGCCCAACGATTCGAAGGCTCGGATGATGATACCCAGCTTGAGGAAGTCAGTAGTGTGCGCGCAGAGAAAGGGGATGCTGAAGGACAGCAATCTGGCAGTAGTGTTCCACCAGCTGCAGCTTACTGCCAGGTTTGCTCTAGTGGTGAAGAGGGAGGGGATGATGAGGTCACTGACTCCACGTGGGTGCCTGAAGGGAGAGAGGAGGAGGAGGAGGAGGATGCAGCGTCACATGTCCAATGAGGCAGGATGCCCCCTGGAGGCCAGCTAGAGGCCAGCACAGCAACTGTACCACACCGCAGAGCTCCGCCTGTGCAGGGCGCTGCCTCTGCACGTTATCACAAAAGTTCTTTGGTGTGGGCCTTTTTTGAGACGAGTGCATCAGATCGCACCACTGCTATTTGCAATATTTGTCTCAAGCGTATCTCGCGTGGCCAAAACATCAGCCGCTTGGGCACCACAAGCATGAGCAGACATATGTCGACCTGCCATGCAGCTCGTTGGCAAGCACACATAAAAGACCCACACCAAAGAACAAAGCGGACCTCTCCTTGCTCCTCATCAGCTGGGATCTCCATCCCCACTATATCTTCAGTCCTCTCTGAAAGCTGCTCTGAGAGGACTGAAGGTGTAGAATTAGGTGTGTCACAACCAAGTACTTGCAGTACACCGACGTCCGATTGTAGCAGGCAAATTTCCCTGCCCCAGCTGCTGGACCGTCGAAAGAAGTATACTCCCAGCCATCCACATGCCCAGCGGTTGAATGCTAGCTTGGCTAAATTGCTAGCACTTCAACTGCTGCCTTTTCAGTTGATAGACTCGGCCCCCTTCCGTGAGTTTGTTCAATGTGCGGTTCCTCAGTGGCAGGTTCCCAAACGCCACTTTTTCTCACGGAAGGCAATTCCGTCTCTCTACTGGCATGTGGAAGGCAATGTCCATGCCTCGCTGGACAGGGCGGTCAGCGGTAAGGTGCATATTACCGCTGACTCATGGTCCAGCAGGCATGGACAGGGACGTTATCTTTCTTTCACGGCCCATTGGGTCACTCTATTGGCAGCTGGGAGGGATGCAGGACAAGGTGCAGTAGTGTTGGAGGTTGTTCCGCCACCACGCCTCCAAAATGCTACTACTGGTTGTGACACACCTCTCTCCTCCACCCCCTCCTCTTCTTCTTCCTCCATGTCCTCTTCGAGTGCTCTGTCCTCGGAACCAGCGGTGCTCCGTAGGCGTACAAGGGGCTACGCGAGTACGCAGGCAAAAAGATGCCATGCCGTGCTTGCGCTGGTGTGTTTGGGGGACAGGAGCCACACTGGGCCAGAGGTTCTGGCAGCTCTGCAGGGGCAGGCCGAGAGGTGGTTGACGCCACGCCAGCTTAAGCCAGGAATGGTCGTTTCTGATAATGGCACCAACCTCCTCTCCGCCCTGCGACAGGGGCAGCTCACCCATGTGCCCTGTATGGCTCACGTCCTCAACCTGGTGGTGCAGCGGTTCTTGGGCAGGTTCCCAGGCTTACAGGATGTCCTGAGGCAGGCCAGGAAAGTCTGTGTGCATTTCCGCCGATCTTATAATGCCAGTGCTCGGCTGACTGAGCTGCAAAAGGAGCTGAACCTGCCCAAGAACCGCCTAATATGTGACATGCCCACCAGGTGGAACTCAACGTTGGCCATGCTGCAGCGACTGCACACGCAGCAGAGGGCCATCAATGAGTACCTTTGCGACTACGGCACCAGGACAGGGTCAGGGGAGCTTGGCTTTTTTTCCCCACGCCAGTGGAGCATGATCAGGGATGCATGCACTGTCCTCTCACCATTTGAGGAGGCCACGAGGATGGTGAGCAGTGACAGTGCATGCATCAGTGACACTGTACCTCTTGTCTACCTGTTGGAGCATACGCTGCGTGGGATAATGGACAGGGCACTTGAGGCAGAACAGAGGCAGGAAGAGGAGGACTTCCTTGTCTCTCAAGGCCCCCTTTATCCAGACAATGTTCCTTCTGTCCCACCCATCACACAGGAAGAGGAGGAGGAGGAGGAGGAGGAGGATTGTGTGAGCATGGAGGTGGAGCCTGGCACTCAGCATCAGCAGCAGCAGTCTTTTAGGGATGATGTACAGTCCCAACAAACCAGTGGACTTGTACGTGGCTGGGAGGAGGTGGCTGGCGATCATGTCATCCTCAGTGACCCAGAAGACTCCGGACCGAATGCCTCAGCTAACCTACGCTGCATGGCCTCCCTGATCCTGCAAAGCCTGCGGAAGGATCCTCGTGTTCTTCGGATCAAGGAGAGTGACCATTACTGGCTGGCCACTCTCCTTGATCCACGGTACAAGGGTAAGGTTGCGGACCTTATCTTGCCGTCGCAGAGGGAGCAGAGGATGAGACATCTCAGGGAGGCCTTGCAGAAAGGTCTGTGCAACGCGTTCCCAGAAACTGGGAGGTTACAAACTCCTGGTCCTGGACGACGAGTTGCTGAGGCTTCGGTCAGTAGCAGAAGGAGCGGTGGGGAAGGTGGACGTCTGACCGATGCGTTCAGACAATTTTTTAGTCCGCAGCCCCAAGGTATGATCGGTTCCAGCAACCATCGCCAGCGTCTGATATACATGGTGCAGGAATACCTAGGGGCAAGGTCAGACTTGGACACCTTTCCCACCGAAAATCCTCTGGCTTACTGGGTCCTGAGGATGGATCACTGGCCAGAGCTTGCACAGTATGCAATTGAGCTACTGGCCTGTCCTGCATCCAGCGTTCTTTCCGAACGCACATTCAGTGCTGCTGGAGGATTTGTCACCGATCATAGGGTGCGCCTGTCCACCGACTCGGTTGATCGACTGACCTTCATAAAAATGAATCAGTCTTGGATCACCACCAGCTACCAGACACCTGAAGCGGATATAACGGAATAATTTATAATGTCACATCCCTTCAAGACTGCCTATGCTGATGCTGAGTGACTGTCCTGTTATGTTCACTGACTATCCTCTTCCTCCTCCTCAATGATCCATGCCACCACACCAGTGCCTAAGGCACAATTTTTCAGCCCCTGTATAACAGGGGCGTGTAATTACAATTTTTTAAAAAGATGCTTCGCAACAGGTGTGACTGCTGTGCTCAGAGTACAGTATCTGTGAGGGGTTGCAGTGTTGTGGCACCAGCACCAGTGCCTAAGGCACAATTTTTCAGCCCCTGTTGGGGCGTGTAATTACAATTTTTAGGCAATGCTTTGCAACAGGTCTCATTGCTGTGCTCAGAGTACAGTATCTGTGAGGGGTTGCAGTGTTGTGGCACCAGCACCAGTGCCTAAGGCACAATTTTTCAGCCCCTGTATAACAGGGGCGTGTAATTACAATTTTTTAAAAAGATGCTTCGCAACAGGTGTGACTGCTGTGCTCAGAGTACAGTATCTGTGAGGGGTTGCAGTGTTGTGGCACCAGCACCAGTGCCTAAGGCACAATTTTTCAGCCCCTGTTGGGGCGTGTAATTACAATTTTTAGGCAATGCTTTGCAACAGGTCTCATTGCTGTGCTCAGAGTACAGTATCTGTGAGGGGTTGCAGTGTTGTGGCACCAGCACCAGTGCCTAAGGCACAATTTTTCAGCCCCTGTATAACAGGGGCGTGTAATTACAATTTTTTAAAAAGATGCTTCGCAACAGGTGTGACTGCTGTGCTCAGAGTACAGTATCTGTGAGGGGTTGCAGTGTTGTGGCACCAGCACCAGTGCCTAAGGCACAATTTTTCAGCCCCTGTTGGGGCGTGTAATTACAATTTTTAGGCAATGCTTTGCAACAGGTCTCATTGCTGTGCTCAGAGTACAGTATCTGTGAGGGGTTGCAGTGTTGTGGCACCAGCACCAGTGCCTAAGGCACAATTTTTCAGCCCCTGTATAACAGGGGCGTGTAATTACAATTTTTTAAAAAGATGCTTCGCAACAGGTGTGACTGCTGTGCTCCAAGTACAGTATCTGTGAGGGGTTGCAGTGTTGTGGCACCAGCACCAATGCCTAAGGCACAATTTTTCAGCCCCTGTTTAACAGGGGCGTGTAATTACAAATCTTGATCTAATAGTTCACAGCAGGGCCCATTCCTGCGCCCACCAAGAGTAACTATGAGGGCCTACAGTCTTGTGGCAACACCGTCCACCACCACCACCACCACCAAAGGCCCAATTTTTCTGCCCTGTTCAACAGGTGCATGCAATTACAAATCTTGATCTAATAACTCACAGCAGGGCCCATTCCTGCACCCACCAAGAGTAACTGTGAGGGCTTACAGTCTTGTGGCAACACCGTCCACCACCACCACCACCACCACCAAAGGCCCAATTTTTCTGCCCGGTTCAACAGGTGCATGCAAGTACAAATCTTGATCTATTAACTCACAGCAGGGCCCATTCCTGTGCCCACCAGTCTTGTGGCTACACCAATATCTAATAGGGCAAATTTCTGCAGAGTATATACGGCAGGCCCCTACTTTCAAACATCCAACTTACAAACGACTCCTACTTGCAAACGGCAAGAGAAAACAGGAAGTGAGAGGAAATCTACCCCTAGGAAGGAAAATTCTATCCTGTTAGATTTAATTTGGGAAAAAGGTATCTCCTCTCTACTGATGCTTTATCACCAATCCTTGTTTCAATTAAAACCCCACTTTTCCAAAAACATTTGTCATTGGGACGGAAAGTGAGGTGACATGTTCTGAACAGATGTGCAAAGACAGCAAATGTTACAGGGGTGATAACCCCTCCCTATGTTCTCCAAAAAGCTTAAAAATTGATTTTTTTGGGATGTAGCTACACTTCATAATGTACCTGTTCAGATTCTACTTAAGAACAAACCTACAGTCCATGTCTTGTTTGCACCACCTATATACTGCTGTTCAGAGTATATAGGGTTGTAGGTATAGGGTTTTATTTTGGGTGCGGGGTCCCCCTTAGTATCCATACAAGACCCAAAGGGGCTGGGGTGGGGGGGGGGGGTGATGGGGTAGCCATGCCATTTTTCTCAAGGATTTTCAGCCATATGGCGGCCAGGACAAGACATGACATTAAAGCCGCAAGTGGTTTTAAATGGCTTCTTTTTTTCCTTTACAAATGTCATTTTGTGCAAGGACAGTTCTAAACACGGGAAACACATGCCACTTCACAGGCATACTTTAGACACCCCCCAGGTACCGTATTTAAAGGAAAATTTCACTTTTTTTTTTTTCACTTTATGCATCATTAAAATGACTGCTCCTGAAAAAACTTTAGTTTTTAAAATTTCTTTTTGCATTGATATATGTCCCCTGGGGCAGGACCCGGGTCCCCAAACCTGTTTTATGACATTAACATGCATATTGGCCGTTGTAATTAGCAATTTTGATTTCGAACGTTCGCGTCCATTATAACGAATAGGGTTCGAAAATTCGCGCGAACTTTCGGTCCGTTCGAAGGTTCTGGTGCGAACCGAACCCGGGGGTGTTCGGCTCATCCCTCACCGACTTCTGTTACTAAGTCCTGAAAATGCGCTTCTGGTCGCTTGAACCGCACCAATGTAGTGATATAATATAGTCCACAGATGACCCAATCCAGCAGAGTATATACTGTATATAACCCAGAATAGTAGTTTTTAGAGTCCCATGTTCTCTATATCTGTTCTAGACCTGTGCCTTCATATTCATACAGAATATCAAGACTGACTGAATGCCAGCTTGAATGTCTCAAATACTGGTCTGACCCTGGAGGGGGAGGGGGGGTTCTGCCAGGTCAACCAAATGTTTCCCATGAATGAATACCCCCCTCAAGTCTAATTACCATCAATAAATATTTATTCTTTGGTCCTAAACAATGTACCCTTTGAAATGTTCAATTAAGTTAACAGGCCACCTCACACACCTTGCATAAGATCAACACATCAAAGGGTCTTCAGCTGTCCCTTTGATATGTGTAATTCAGTTGGCTCGGACAACTCAACCATTGTCACTATTATCAACTGAAATCTGGCCTGGTCAATATTGTGAATAAGTGGAAATCAAAAAATGCGCCCTATTGATATCCCCACTGCGCTTCAGAATAAAACATAAAAAATATCCAATGGTGAATATGTTAGGTAACTCTGTACACTTAGGCACACTGGTACCAACATATACATCCAAATGTAAAGTGTATCTATACTGCTGCCACCTTAAATAATCAAACTGTGTACAATATAATAATAATGATGATCTAAAGTGAAAACATATTATTATAAGTGGCGCAAAAACATGTAACTAAATACATAAACTACTCCAGTAAATGTGAATCACATTATAACTGAAATAAATGAATTAATCCAGTCACTATAAATCAACAAGAACCCGTGCATAAAGTGACAATAGTGTTTAAAGTTCATAAATTAATAATCAGTGCCTTCAATCTTCATTTCTTCCACCACACCCAAGTGTTCAGTGAGACCTCTCCCTTCAGATAAAACACTCACCACAAAAATATGCCTCACACTCGCGTGTTCGGCGTGCAAGCAAAGCAACACTCTTTTCAATGGAAAACCAGATGATGCACTTCATAGAGTGTCCTCCAGGTGGCTCCGTATATGTGTAACAAAAAATAAGGTGCACAATAGTGTGATATCGTAAAACCAGTTTAATAAATAAAAAAAACCTTCAAAAGTTACACTCACAAGAAAATTATCAAAGCAAGCCGTAATGCACACCAAAAACATCCAGAATACTACAGCCAGTGAAGGATGGTCACGGCGGACCCAAGATCAGCAGTGATCAATTCTAATATGAACGCTCTCACCGCTCGCTTCTCATATGCGATCCCTCGCTTCCTACTGTGGTTGGATGCGTAACACGTCACACGTCACTCCTTAACGATAGTTCAAGCACTCAAACGATCGCAGTGTAGCCACGCCCCGACATGTTTCGTCACCATGGACTTAATCATGGGATTGGCTACACTCCGTAATGGACTCCCCTTTATACCCACATCTGTAATTGGTCGGAGTTGGTTCAAAGTTATTGCGCATGCGCGCCACGTCATGGACGGGCGGAAGTGCTGAACAGGGGATCCTGCACTCAAGGGCGGAAGTGTCGTAGTTTAATTCTTACGCTGATCGAGTGTCCCCGTAGCCCTCATTCACATGCACATATATTAGGAGGCTAAATTCCCACTATCTGCCCTATACTTAATAAGCGCATTGCAGCATATCTAAAGAAACTAATTTCACAACGAAATACATATTCTAAACACTATAATGTCAGCTTATAACCAAAGCTATTTAAACGTACATTGTTTGATAAAATCATCTAATAATTGCTGCCTCTAGTACATAACCACATTATACCAATGTTAGTCGCAATCATTTTAGATAAAACCATTACCCAATTCTTGGTGCACATGTCAAAATAATATCCATCCTTACTATCATGACTGGTTGATAGCTATGTAAATACATTATATGGAGTATATAGGACAATATAATGTGGAGTTATATTAATAAAAATAAGGAATATATATTAATAAATAAAATTAAATAGCAATACACTATTAATAGTTTAAACTATAATTAAAATGTTTTAAAATTAGTATTTATATATATTTTATGAAGAAGAACTGAACCTAAATGCTTAACTCTCCCCATTCACCCTGGTTCTCATGTACTTGAACCTACCCCCAAACACTCTTAAAAATCATTTATGAAGCAGTTCAAATCCACCTCCACATTTAATCCCCGGGGAGAGAGGCACTTTAAAAGAAAAATCCACTTGGTTTCACGTTGTGAGAGATCCCTGACCCTATTAGATCCCCTCCAAGTTGGATAAACACAGTCAATGCCACAAAACTGGGCTAAAGAAGGGTCCTGATTATGCTTCTCTTTGAAGTGTACTGACACGCTATGGTATTTAAAACCATTTTTGATATTGGTTAAATGCTCAGAGATACGAACTCTTAATAATCTCTTTGTTCTTCCCACATACAACATGAAACCAAGTGGATTTTTCTTTTAAAGTGCCTCTCTCCCCGGGGATTAAATGTGGAGGTGGATTTGAACTGCTTCATAAATGATTTTTAAGAGTGTTTGGGGGTAGGTTCAAGTACATGAGAACCAGGGTGAATGGGGAGAGTTAGGCATTTAGGTTCAGTTCTTCTTCATAAAATATATATAAATACTAATTTTAAAACATTTTAATTATAGTTTAAACTATTAATAGTGTATTGCTATTTAATTTTATTTATTAATATATATTCCTTATTTTTATTAATATAACTCCACATTATATTGTCCTATATACTCCATATAATGTATTTACATAGCTATCAACCAGTCATGATAGTAAGGATGGATATTATTTTGACATGTGCACCAAGAATTGGGTAATGGTTTTATCTAAAATTATTGCGACTAACATTGGTATAATGTGGTTATGTACTAGAGGCAGCAATTATTAGATGATTTTATCAAACAATGTACGTTTAAATAGCTTTGGTTATAAGCTGACATTATAGTGTTTAGAATATGTATTTAGTTGTGAAATTAGTTTCTTTAGATATGCTGCAATGCGCTTATTAAGTATAGGGCAGATAGTAGGAATTTAGCCTCCTAATATATGTGCATGTGAATGAAGGCTACGGGGACACTCGATCAGCGTAAGAATTAAACTACGACACTTCCGCCCTTGAGTGCAGGATCCCCTGTTCAGCACTTCCGCCCGTCCATGACGTGGCGCGCATGCGCAATAACTTTGAACCAACTCCGACCAATTACAGATGTGGGTATAAAGGGGAGTCCATTACGGAGTGTAGTCAATCCCATGATTAAGTCCATCGTGACGAAACATGTCGGGGCGTGGCTACACTGCGATCGTTTGAGTGCTTGAACTATCGTTAAGGAGTGACGTGTGACGTGTTACGCATCCAACCACAGTAGGAAGCGAGGGATCGCATATGAGAAGCGAGCGGTGAGAGCGTTCATATTAGAATTGATCACTGCTGATCTTGGGTCCGCCGTGATCATCCTTCACTGGCTGTAGTATTCTGGATGTTTTTGGTGTGCATTACGGCTTGCTTTCATAATTTTCTTGTGAGTGTAACTTTTGAAGGTTTTTTTTATTTATTAACCACTTGACAACTGGGCACTTAAACCCCCTTCCTAACCAGACGAATTTTCAGCTTTCGGTGCTCTCACATTTTGAATGACAATTACTCAGTCATACAACACTGTACCCATATGAAATTTTTGTCCTTTTTTTCACACAAATAGAGCTTTCTTTTGGTGGTATTTAATCACTGTTGGGTTTTTTATTTTTTGCGCTATAAGAGAAAAAAGACTGACAATTTTGTAAAAAAATGAATTTTTCGATGTTTCCGTTATAAAATTTTGCAAATTAGTATTTTTTCTTCATACATTTTGGCCAAAATTTATACTGCTACATATCTTTGGTAAAAATAAGTACAAATTGGTGGATATTATTTGGTCTTTGTGAAAGTTATAGAGTCCACAAGCTATGGTGCCAATATCTGAAAATTGATCACACCTGAAGTACTGACGGCCTATCTCATTTCTTGAGACCCTAACATGCCAGAAAAGTACAAATACCCCCCAAATGACCCCTTTTTGGAAAGAAGACATTCCAAGGTATTTAGAAAGAGTCATTGTGAGTTTTTTGAAGTTGTCATTTTTTCCCACAATTCTTTGCAAAAATCAAGATTTTTTTTTTCTTTTTTTTTTTCCACAAAATTGTCATATTAGCAGGTTATTTCTCACACACAGCATATGCATACCACAAATTACACCCCAAAACACATTCTGCTATTACTCCCGAGTATGGCGATACCACATGTGTGAGACTTTTACACAGCGTGGCCACATAGAGAGGCCCAACATGCAGGGAGCACCTTCAGGCGTTCTGGAGAACCCAGGCCAATTCTGACATTTCTCTCCTACATGTAAAAATCATAATTTGTTTGCTAGAAAATTACATAGAACCCCAAAACATTATATATGTTTTTATAGCAAAGACCTTAAAGAATATAATGGTGATCATTGCAACTTTTTATCTTGCACGGTATTTGCGCCGAAATTTTTCTAATGCGTTTTTTACGGAAAAAAACTGTTTTGTACCTAAAAGAAAAAAAAACAGTAAAGTTAGCCCAATGTTTTTGCATAATGTGAAAGATGAAGTTACGCCGAGTAAATAGATACCTAACATGTCACCCTTCAAAATTGCACACGCTTGTGGAATGGCGCCAAACTTCGCTACTTAAAAATCCCCATAGGCAATGCTTTAAATATTTTTACTGGTTACATGTTTTGAGTTACAGAGGAGGTCTAGGGCCAAAATGATTGCTCTCGCTCTAACGTTCGCAACGATACCTCACATGTGTGGTTTGAACACCGTTTTCATATGTGGGCGGGGCTTACGTATGCGTTCACTTCTGCATGCGAGCTCGCGGGGGCAGGGGCGCTTTAAAAAATATATATATATTTTATTGTTCATTTTACTTTATTTATTTTAGTTTGACATGTTTTTCCGCCCCAAATTTTTTGTTGATCACTTTTATTCCTATTACAAGGAATGTAAACATCCCTTGTAATAGGAATATGGCATGACAGGTCCTCTTTACAGTGAGATATGGGGTCAATAAGACCCCACATCTCACCTCTAGGCTGGGAAGCCTGAAAAAAAACAAAAAAAAAACAATCCTGGCTTTGATCGTAGCGGTGAGTCGGTAGAAGCACCGGAGGGCAGCGGGAGGGGGGGGCATCCCCTCTCACCTTTCGTAAGAGCGATCAAGCGGTGGAACAGCCGCTATGATCGTTCTTATGGTGCAGGGAATCGCCAGCTGAAAAAGCAAATATCTGAATGATGCCTGTAGCTGCTCCCATCATTCAGATATCTCTGCACAAAGTCAAGGACGTCATATGACGGCCGGCGGGCGGGAAGTGGTTATTGCAGAGTATTGCCGGGTATTGAGGAGTATTGCCGGGTATTGAGGAGTATTGCCGGGTATTGAGGAGTATTGCCGGGTATTGAGGAGTATTGCCGGGTATTGAGGAGTATTGCCGGGTATTGCGGAGTATTGCGGAGTATTGCGGGGTATTGCCGGGTATTGCGGAGTATTGCCGGGTATTGCCGGGTATTGCCGGGTATTGCCGGGTATTGAGGAGTATTGCAGGGTATTGAGGAGTATTGCAGGGTATTGAGGAGTATTGCCGGGTATTGTGGAGTATTGCCGGGTATTGTGGAGTATTGCCGGGTATTGTGGAGTATTGCCGGGTATTGAGGAGTATTGCGGAGTATGGCAGGGCATTGCGGAATATGGCAGAGTATTGCACAGTATGGGCAGAGTATGGGCAGGGTATTGCACAGTATGGGCAGGGTATTGCACAGGGTATTGCACAGGGTATTGCAGAGTATGGGCAGGGTATTGCACAGGGTATTGCAGAGTATTGCACAGGGTATTGCAGAGTATTGGCAGGGTGTATTGCAGAGTATTGGCAGGGTGTATTGCAGAGTATTGGCAGGGTGTATTGCAGAGTATTGGCAGGGTGTATTGCAGAGTATTGCACAGGGTATTGCACAGGGTATTGCAGAGTATTGCACAGGGTATTGCAGAGTATTGCACAGGGTATTGCAGAGTATTGCAGAGTATTGGTTTGCAGAGTATTGGCAGAGTATTGCACAGGGATGGCTGAGCAGGGATGGATGGATGGCTGGATCTGTGACTGCAATTGTCACAGATCCAGCCCACAGCTGACATGGGGGAGGGAGCGGACATGATCCGCTCCCTCCCCTCTCCTCTCACACTGTACCGATCGGTACAGAGAGGGGAGGGAGGAACCGGCGTCATGACATGACGCCGGTCTGTTTACAAGTGATCGCTCCGTCATTTGACGGAGCGATCACGTGGTAAACGGCCGCGATTAGCGGCCATCTACCGTGATCCGTGATGCGCCGGGTCTTCCGGACCCGGCGGTCACGGACATATCCTGGAGCGCGCCCCAGGGGGCGCGCGGGAGCAAGATTCTGTGAGGACGTCCCTGGGACGTCCACTCAGGATAACTCGACAGCGCTGTGGATGTCTTTTGTACATGGCGCGGTCGGGAAGTGGTTAAACTGGTTTTACGATATCACACTATTGTGCACCTTATTTTTTGTTACACATATACGGAGCCACCTGGAGGACACTCTATGAAGTGCATCATCTGGTTTTCCATTGAAAAGAGAGTTGCTTTGCTTGCACGCCGAACACGCGAGTGTGAGGCATATTTTTGTGGTGAGTGTTTTATCTGAAGGGAGAGGTCTCACTGAACACTTGGGTGTGGTGGAAGAAATGAAGATTGAAGACACTGATTATTAATTTATGAACTTTAAACACTATTGTCACTTTATGCACGGGTTCTTGTTGATTTATAGGGACTGGATTAATTCATTTATTTCAGTTATAATGTGATTCACATTTACTGGAGTAGTTTATGTATTTAGTTACATGTTTTTGCGCCACTTATAATAATATGTTTTCACTTTAGATCATCATTATTATTATATTGTACACTGGTCAATATTGTACTTGTACATATATATAATAATATAATATCCCACATAAATCGGCCAACATATTACAACATAGACCTCATGAGCCTGTATCATTTTCAATCTTGTAGGTGTTACTTACCTTTGCGCTAATAAAGCAATTTTAATCTCTGCACTTAGGTGGTGCTTCCCCCTTTTCTTCTCCTTTCTTATCTTGCACAGAGCTGGCTATACTCTGAGGACAGCTGCCGCCTACCTTACCCAGCTTAGACACATATCCATAGGTGCAATTATTTCTTCCACATCATTCCACGGATGTACTATGGACTATTAGGTTAATGGACTCCGTGTGTGTAATTTGTTAACCCTCTATTATTTTGAATCAGCGGTTTATTGCACCAGTATAAAATGTATATTGTGTTCATATTTCTTTCTGTAGTGTTCCTGGAAAGGCCACTATGGGTATCACTTTTCACAGACAGGACTTGAGCCGGCCGGATAGCCTCATTGCAGACAATTATACCTGTCTAATCAGCAGACAGCTAATTGTTAGTGCAGTGTATTGTATAACATGTGAAAAGTACAGGCTTTGTTGGATAGTTATATCCTTTATATTCGTTTAAGGACATGCTCAGGCTCGCAGGAAAGGAAATTAGATATTTGCATCACAAAGAAAGACTTTATTAAGCATGGATTTTAAATTAAACCATCATGAAATACAAAGCGCGTTTCATTTTCCCAAGCAAATGTTCATTAACGCTTCAATGTTACACCTTTACAAACACTGAACTGTTATACTTTGAAAGGTGGAAGAGTCTAAATATTGATTCACTCCAATTACTGATGTGGCACGCAGTATTGCTTCAAGTAGACGAGAGAACATTGTCAGATATACTCAGGTATACATTTGTATCCGCAGATACTGGAAATGAAGTGGGAGAAGCATTTTGAGAGGGAACTGTGATTTTTGACTTCTCTTTAAAGTCACATTTCAGGGAAACAGGTGTAGCAAGGTCCCAGGCCTCCTCTAGTCTAACGAGAACATTTAGAGCCAAAAACTGCTGACATACTTCTGTACAGAGTGGGTTGTGAGGCATAGTGGGTGTAATGCAAGTTAGATTCATGGGATCCAGACACTTCTTGAATGCAAAGAGATTTAATTTCTCTTAAACTTTGGGAGAGAGGGTTAGGGCCATGACACCCTTAAGCAGTTGCAACATTAATTGGCAGACTCTGAGACTTCTCCAGGAGGACAGCCATGCAGGGAAAGGCATGCAGCAAGACGCCACATCTGCATATGTAGGAATGCTGTCTTCTAACTCTTTAACAGTTTCTAATACAAGGTGTAACAGTTCCGTCACTTCCACTACAATCACTTCTTGTAGTTCTTCAACCCACTGAGCTCCCCATCTCTCTCCCACTAGACTAGATTATTCACTGCCACTGAATCCCTTGAGCTCTTACAATCTTCGCTGTAGTATCTTCCTCAAGCATCACCCCCACTTCTGTGCTGGGTCCCTAGCTTGGCACTCCAGATACTTATCAAGCTTTACCCCACTGGCCTGCTCAGGGTTGACACACAAGGCTTCTCTGCAAGCGTCACCTCCGCTGGCTGGGTCCCTGGCTTGACACCTGCTGAAGTTTCCTGATTCTTCACTGTCCCCGGTTGGTGAGAATTCTGCTCTGGTATTTGCTTTAGCTACTCACTGTGGTCCCTGGTAATAAGGTGGATGGTCCCTTAGTGGCGACAGCTTACCCTCTACCTCCTACCATGACAGGTTCTCTGGCAGGCAGAACCGTCCCTTCTGGTTGGACTGCAATCCACAATCCCAACCCTGCAGTGCTCTCTTGCTTCTGGATAGGCCCTCAGACAGCCTAGCAGCCAGATGTGCCCAGGATAGGCCCAAAATCCAGCCTAGCACCCCGGGCATCACAACACACGTCCACCCAGACAGCCGTCCAGGTGGCACAGAACCCTGATCGCCTGACTTCGCTCAAATATATAGGTTCTCCCAGCAGGCCAAGGGATTCAAGAAAACCCCTGCCCATTGGCTGAGATACCCCATATACTCCTAATCTTTCCTGGCTTTGCCCTTGTCTTATCTAATGCCACTAGGTACCCAGCCTAGCGGCAGAAGAGAGAGGAGCAGCAATTCTAGATTTAGGGTGAAATCAATTGATCCCTAACAATGAGCCAAGGTAACTATACACAGTTACATAGTTAGTCAGGTTGAAAAAAGACACAAGTTTATCCAGTTCAACCTTAAAAAAAAAATAATAATAAAAAAATAATATCATACAATCCCATATACCCAATTTTATACCCACAGTTTATCCAGAGGAAGGCGAAAAACCCCAGCAGAGCATGATCCAATTTGCTACAGCAGGGGAAAAAAATCCTTCCAGATCCCCCGAGAGGCAATCGGATTTTCCCTGGATCAACTTTACCTATAAATGTTAGTACCCAGTTATAATATGTACATTTAGGAAAGATTTCAGGCCTTTCTTAAAGCAATCTACTGAGCTGGCCAGAACCACCTCTGCAGGGAGTCTAATCCACATTTTCACAGCTCTTACTGTGAAAAAACCTTTCCGTATTTGAAGATGAAATCTCTTTTCCTCTAGACGTAAAGAGTGCCCCCTTGTCCTCAGTGTTGACCGTAAAGTAAATAACTCAACACCAAGTTCACTATATGGACCCCTTATATATTTGTACATGTTGATCATATACCCCCTTAATCTTCTCTTCTCAAGAGTGAATAAATTCAGTTCCTCTAATCTTTCCTCATAGCTGAGCTCCTCCATGCCTCTTATACCTGTCAGGTAAATTTAGGAGCAACCCTGCCTAAACATTGGGGTGCTACACAGCTAAACTGTTGCTATTATACAGTGATTTTATATCTTTGTAGTTTTGTGGAGTGCGTTCAAAACCTGCATCCTGCATTGGTGTGTTTTCCAGCAGAACACACCTTTGGCAGGGATAAAGGGGATCGCTTGTAAAACAAATACAAAATGCAGCTAAATTGCATCATACTGTAGCTGCAGCACATAAAAAACTGCAATGGGATTCGACATTGAAGTGTCCCCTCTTTCTGTATTTTTTTTTCATATATAGGTTTACATCACGATATGACATATTGACAATCTGCAATGATGCACATAGTCAAAATCAAGCACATAAACATAAATCAGCACGTGATACAATATGATATGAAGAGCATCAATTGTCAATGTTCATGTCCCCTAGAAAGAGGATTTCTAAGGCCGAGCCACACTGTGTGTGTCTCTAGATTCACACAGTGGTGCTCCCATAGGAAGTGGCTTCCTATGGTGGTGCACTGAGAAGAGGCAGAGCCTAGAGCATCAGCAGGGGACCCCAAAAGAGGAGGCTTGGAATAATATTGCAAAGAGCAGGTACGTATAACATGTTATTGAATATAAAAAATAATCTTTGCAACCAATTTGAAGCAATTCAAATGCAGTACAATAGAACATATAGTGATTACAAAAATTTAGCATAATGTGATGCATTGCAAAAGCTTTTCTTAAAGTGGTTGTAAAGATGTAAAAGAGATTTTTGGCAGCCCCTCTATTCTACAAATCTATACAACACCATGTACTTTTTTAAATAATGCCTCTAAATACCTTCTTTTTAGATTGCTTCTCTTCGGTCACATGACCTTCGGCCGCTCTACTCCTCTTTTCGAAGGGCTACAACGGGAGGGTCTGAGATCCCCCTCAGATGTCAGCTGGGAGGTCACGTGACAGCTGTGCTGTCTGCTCAGCCCCTCTCGCTGTAGCCCTTAAAAAAGAGGAGTAGAGCGGCCGGAGGTTATGTGACCAAAGAGAACCGATCTAAAAGAAGGTATTTAGAGGCATCATTAAAAAAAAAAAAAAAACAAGTACACAGTGTTGTATAGCTTTGTAGAATAGAGGGGCTGGCAATAATCCTCCTTTGATTTTATTGCCAGCTACTAATAGTGGCAGGAGAGGAGGAGCAGATTTGTTTATCAGCTCAGACACAGGAGCTGACAGGCAGGAAGGGAAGGGAGGGGGGGAGGAGAGCAGAGCAGCGGGATGATGGAGGCACTTAAACTGACCATGTTATTCAGGGACCAGCAGCCATGATTACAGTGGTCAGTTTACTTAGTGGATACAGGAACAGTCAGGATCAACTATTTTTCTAGAAAATAAAGAGGGACAAATGACACAGCACAAGCACTATGCTGTGTATCCTGCTTTAATGGAACAGGATCTCTTCTTTTTCTTTTTTGGGTTACAACCACTTTAAGAAAGCCTTCACAGACACTCATTAGTTGTAAAAAACGAACTTCCCTATACATACAAACCCTAAAGCACAATCACTGCGGCATTTAAGCAGGAAAGCGACATTTGTGTATGTAATACTTGAAAATGGCTGTAATTTACAGTAAGGTAGTCATTTAGAAATGGGAACCATGTTCAAAACTTTAGCAGGTGTTTTCTTATCTTTATCAAGGTTTGCAACAACAAAAAGAACTGTCATTGTGAGGCTGAATGGGCACCTCCATATTGTGACAAGCCGGGATATGGAGGCAGTGTGGACAGCGGACCTATGAGAGTGTCAGGTCAGTAACAATGGATTACATGAAATGTAAGTTAAAGAGTTAATAGCGTGGACATTCAAAAGTAATCGTGTGATAATCAGAGCTATAACAGTTAAATAAGCAGAATATAAACTCTTAAGATTAGCTTTTCTCAACTTTTTTTTTAAACAGAGGAACCCTTGAAGTATTGTTCATGTCTCAGGTATACCCTTTTAATTATATTCACATCTGACAGTATAGTTATTGAGATCAGTAAGTTGTCAGAATAAAGATCAATACAAGTCAAAAGAGCGTGGCTTTCCTAGCATATTTGACACCCAGAGCAAATAATTTTGTAACATCCTCTGCTCCATTAAATATTTTCCGTTCTAATCATGAAATAAATAATATTGACCAATTGGGTGTCAGTGGAAAGGTGCCTTTTTACATTGGAGATCAGTGAAGTGGTCCCCCTACACTAGTGGTCAGTGGGAGAAGGAACTAATTGACAACATTGTTGATTAGGGGAAAGTGCCCTAAAAAGATGAAGGGAATTTATCAAAACTGGAGCAGTAGTGCATTTTAACCAATCAGCTTTTACCTTTAATTTTCAAAGTTTACCCGAACAAGGTGAAGATAAAAGCTGATTGGTTATCACACACAGCTGCGCCAGATTCTGGCTGCTCCCGTTTGGATAAATCCCCCCCCTAAATTGTTTACTGGTGAAATAACCCTAACAACTTCTGGAGTAACCCCAGGGCTCCACTGGCCCCAGACTGAGAGAGGTCACTTGGAAGGCCTATTTCACACAGGCTTTAGCTTGTATAAGAGCAGTGTGAACAACAAGCTTTGACAAAGCATTTTCTTTCAGCAAGCTTTGTTGAAGCTTTTAAAGTACCATTCAACTCTAGTTTGTAAATGTTGAACACAGATCCTAATGGGGGTGCTGATTGTCACATTAAGAAAGCAGCTAGTAGGCTTCAGCAGGCTTTCTAAAAGCTTCAAGTGCTGAACGAATATGAGCAGCTTGCTTAAACTGGCAATCCGCACTTCCATTAGGATCTGTGTTCAGCATTTACAAACTAGAGTTGAATGGCACTTTAAAAGCTTCAACAGAGCTTGCTGAAGGCTCTGCATATGCTTTGTCAAAGTTTGCTGTTCACACTGCTCTTTTACAAGCTGAAGCCTGAAACCGGCCCGAACACAGCTTACCATTTGATTAGGTACAGCTTTCAGGCTGGCATTCTTTATGCCCTGCTCTCTAAATTTCCTGTGGTTGTCAGTATCCTTATTTTCTGAATAGTCTTGCACCTAAGTGTAGGGTTCCATGGTTTAGATCGACACTTCCCCACTAATATCATATCATATTCATGCAGCATGGCCAATAACAGTTGATTGTGTATGTTTATACCACTATCATTCTACAGAATGACTTTATCTGTATTACAACTTCTGCCTGACATGTCTGTAGCTAATGGAAAACTTTTCCAGTCATTCTGATTGATTTAGTTACAACCCTTTTAGAATAGGCCTTCAATCAACTAAGAGTTTATTCAAGCTCAAATGCCCATAGCAATGATTATGTATTGACTTGTGTTCACAGATAACAGAAGTTTAGTTGCTGCCGTCTTGGTAACAATCACATGCATAGCAGCAGCTGCCTTCGCCATCTACCTGAAAAGAAGGACCTTATTCAGGTGGCTTTACCTGAACAAGAAGACATCCATTGAAAAACTGAGGTAACTGGCAGCATGATCATTTTCCAGCAAATTAAATCTTATGAATGATCAGAGCGTTATCCTCTCGCTTTCAAGGTTGGGCAGATTCATACAGAATTCAGGAACCAATCAGTTAGTGAGTAGGCAGTTCTAAGTCTTTAGCACTCACAGGTTGTAGAACTGCATTGTAACAAACCATCAATTACTACATCATGACTTTTTTCCTCTATGAAGTCTTTTACACTTAATTTTTGTGCTTGCGTTTTTATGCACTCTTGTGAGTGTGTCTATATCAGGGATATGCAATTAGCGGACCTCCAGCTGTTGCCAAACTACAAGTCCCATGAGGCATAGCGAGACTCTGGCAGCAGCAAGCATGACACCCACAGGCAGAGGCATGATGGAACTTGTAGTTTTGCAACAGCTGGAGGTCCGCTAATTGCATATTCATGGTCTATATGATAAGAACCCATGAGTGTGCATGTGATTGTGTGCGAATCACTTCAAGGGCACAGGCATTGGGCTGTTACCAACAGCTCTGCTGAAAGTAAAGGCATCAGCGGCCTGTTTTTATAGTGGTCATTAGACAGTGATCAAGTAATAAAATAGTGTTTTCTCAACATTACTTTACCATGGAAATGTGGTTTCTATCGACTTTTTATATAACCGAGAGAAGGACTTTGGTAAAAATGTGTGCGTAGTTGTGGTAAAATGTAAAACATTTGACCAGAATCACAAAGTCATGATACCTATCTATTCTTAAAAGGGTTTAAAGCTGATTCTACATGATGCCACAATTGGCTGCTCATGTTCTGACTTCCTTTACTCCTGAGATGCCAGATTATAAGTATTGCAATCAGTATGTAGCACACAGACCTCTTTACTGCCGTCCTCCATTTGCAGTCGGGCACACCTGCTACTTGCCCGGTATCCCCCCTTGTGCAGAGGGGTGAGCGGTGTTATTGTTTGGGTCTTGCAGCAATTACCTCTCTCAAGTGGATCCTTTTTCTCCGTTGTCTAGGTAGAAGTTCCTCAGAATAAGGCCAATGTCCACACAGGAGTAAAACCCAAGCAACAAGGTTTTATTCTTTATACTTGCAGTAAACTTGAATCGAGAGTAGAAAAATTAGAGAAGTAGGGGGATAAGGTTCAGGCACGCAACACCTAAGACACAATGCAACTGTTTCGTCCCCACCCAAGCCTGAGTGGGTATTGCTCACCCGGATAGTCCCTTTATGAGCAGTCCTAGCAGCCGGGGTGGAGCACGGATAAACTGTTAAACTTTAAAAGGATACGAGCCGGAAAATCCTCTGCCACAGGACTGTCAACAGTTCCGAACCTCCCAGCCAAGCAATAAAGATGATGAATCCCTCTTTAGGCAAGTTTCCAGGCCTCTTCCCTAGACAGCAGTACCGTCGCTAGTCTCCTCTGGGACTGATCCTCCCCTGGTCTCCTTTCCTAAAGGTGGGCTCCCTACAGGTGGGCAGCCTGGGATCCTTCTCTGAGGTGTAGGCCCCAGCCAGCGGGGCCTACCATGCAGCAGCACAGCCTCGGGCTGAAGGTGCCCGAGACCCAAAAACACACACGCGCACCCCTGGCCTGGAGGGCCATGAGGCGCACAAGAACCCAGGGAACACCAGGGAACACTACCCCAGGCAGCATCACACCCAGAGCAGAAGCAATTTAGAACAATCGATTGGTCTGAGCCCAACTATTGGCTCAGACCACCCCTAAATTTACACATAGCACCCCCAAATATTGGGGGGGGGGGTGCTACAAGTACAAAGCCAAATGATGGTTGACATACTGTCCTTACAAGACGAATGGTGACACATGAAATTTCTAGGATATCCTAGGTTTGATATACAGATAGATAAGTGACCTACCTACTGAAAGGCCAATTTTAAGTACAGGTTGCACTTAAAAAAAAAAATAGAACATAGAGTGACATATTTACAATTTTATGCCCAGCAAGACTTTGTATTTTAGTGCCACTTCAGTAGATCAGGCATTCTGTCTAATTTGCCTATTAAAGTCCAAAACCACCTTTTTTTCCTTGTTTGGCCAACATTCCATTGTAGTGCAAGTGGTGGACCATTCCATTTTTATATAGAGAAGAGAGAATATCAGCTGGACAGAAATCACAGTGGTTGTAAACCCGTACATAAACACAGTGAAGTGAGATGAAACAAATCCTCCTACATAAGTTGTATCTGTCTATCTGCAGTCTTCTCTTCTCTACATCCAATTACAGTGCTGACTTTATAAGCTGAGAGTTCAGAAAAAAGGGGGCAGAGAGCTGAAGTTACAATCTGCAGAGCTCAGTAAGGCAAGCATTGGGAGCTGATTGGAGGGAAGGGGCACACCCCCTTCACACACAGCACACAGGAACAGAGCGGAGGCTGTCAGTCTTATTTCTCTTGATGTTAGGAAAACTTGTCAGAAGTAATTCATGCTGATAGCAGAGGAACAAAGCAGCAGACAGAAATGATACTTAGTGCTCCTAATTGAGATAAGTACACACTATAGAGCAAGGGTTTTCAAAATTTCTCAGCAAAAAGCCAGTTTACTGTCCTTCAAGCTTTAGGGGGGCTGGACTGTGGCTAGTGGGAATAGAAAATGCCCCGGTGTCAGTGGGAGGAATAGTGCCCCGTCATTCGTTTTATTGGAAGGAATAGAGGAAAAGTGTCCCATTGTTTGCATCAATTGGAAGAATAGTGCTCAATTGATGGTGTCAGCAGGGGAAATGGTGCCCCACCATTGGAGTCAGTTAGTGGAATAGTGCCCCAAAGGCCAAATAAAGGCAAGCAAAAGGCCTCATCCGGCCCCCGGGCCACAGTTTGTAGACCACTGCTATTGAGGGATATGCTTTGTTTATATTTCATGTCTAAAGTTTACAATCACGTGAATCCAAAATCTGTGAAATCTGTTGAGAAATGTATGATGATTGGGAGTTAACCCAGACACTGCCCGAGTATTATAAGAGGCTTCCAAAACACCTGCAAACTAATTATGGTGCTTTGTATCTAACGACTTATGCCCTGTACACACGATCGGATTTCCGATGGAAGCCGACTTTCATCAGTCTTGCCTACACACCACCAGAAAAAAATTCAGACTGTCCAAAACGCTGTGACGTACAACACGTACGACGGCACTATAAAGGGGAAGTTCAACTCCAACGGTGCCACCCTTTGGGCTGCTTTTGCTGATTTTGTGTTACCGCGTGTTAGTAAAAGTTTGGTGTTAGCTGATTCGCGCTTTTCATTCTCCGTGCTTTTCAGTCCGTCACAGCATGACGAATGTGCTATCTCCATTACGAACGCTAGTTTTACCAGAACGAGCGCTCCCGTCTTGTAATTTAGTCTGAGCATACGTGGATTTTTCTCCGATGGAGTTCCCCACAGACGATCGGAATTTGCTTTCGTTTTTTTTCCCATCTGTAAAATTTAAAACATGTTCTATTTTTTTTACACCGATGGAAAAAAGACCGATGGGGCCCACACACGATCGTTTTTTACGATGAAAAAAGTCCATCTGTCTTTTTTCATCTGAAAAACCGATCGTGTGTACGCGGCATAAGGCTATTGATAGGGAAAAAAATGAGGTCTACCTGTGAATTCCCAAAGGATAATGAACCAATCCATGGCTTCAAATTGTGTTAGTCATTTGGATGTCTCTCTAACCTTTGAGTGAAGTTTGGTCAAGTGAGCTGAAAGTTTCCATAAATGTGGCCATTGCTGGCTGGGCACTCCAGTCATTAGAATAGTCTCTGGGGTGTTATAAAAGACACATTTCCACAGATTGCAGAAGCTAATTTAACAGGCTAGTGGCTTTTCAAAAAAAATCAATATTTATTTCCAGTCCTGCAAGAGTATTTGATCATTTATACTCCCGTTGTTTGCCATGGTGAATAAAAATGAATAGACCTTTCATAGTGTGACTAAATTGCAGCTCTTCTCCATTGTATTCAATTATTTATGTTGCAGGTCAGTCAGACCATCAAGAACAGGGAGCTCAAATGAAGCTAATCAAGAACACAGCACAATAGTGAGCAAAGATCTACTGAGCAAGTCTTCACAGAGGCAAGAGGTGTGTGTGACCCTTGTATATGTTATCCAAGGTGATGATAATATGTCTCAGGTATAGCTACTGCAGAAATGGCAAACTAAGAAAAAAATAAGGTTTTGCTAATTAAAATGATTGTGTGGTGTGAATATTGCAAGACTACTGATGACCCGGTGCTGTGCGGACAGGTCTTGAGTGTTAATGTATCTTGCCCATTTCTAGTGAAGCATACTTTATCAAAATACCAAGATCAAGATTTAGTCCCCCCAAAACTGATCTGTTTAACCTGGGCAATGCTAGCTGGATGATTCACCTGATAGATTCTTACATCTCTTATAGACCGCAGCCATTATACATCTGTACCTGACTGGATTAAAACAAAAATCACAATGTAGCCATAACGTAGATTTAGACCCTATCTGGATGACATTTAATTTGCAAAAGCACCGTGCATCATAAACAATTGCAATGCTTTTTAATTTCATAATATACAGTTTTCACTTTGTTTCATCGGTTTTGCTTCTTATTGCTGCTGATCTCTTCCAACCCTTATTAGTCACTATCTGTCTTCATGCTCTCCCTCCAGCATTGGCTTGTTCTTGACTGGCTTCCTAATAGTGACCAGGTTTGGACCATGACATGTGTCTTGGCTCATCCGCTTTTAGTATCCATCAGGAGTACATAACACAGGGTGAGATAACACAAGCGCACAAGGTTATCA
Source organism: Rana muscosa (assembly GCA_029206835.1). Taxonomy (NCBI): domain Eukaryota; kingdom Metazoa; phylum Chordata; class Amphibia; order Anura; family Ranidae; genus Rana; species Rana muscosa. Next base: position 266,515,188 of record CM055123.1, on the reverse strand, counting down.
CCCAATAACAGGAAGTACTTGAACGAGTACTTTTATGGCAGGATCACCAGGTGTTTTAATGAAAGCTGCAGCTTTAACCAGTTCCTGCCAGCCTATACACCAATGATGGCAAGCCAGGACATTCACCGGGTGGACATCATATGACATCCTCCTGGAACACGCCTCACGCACCCCATGGGCCTTGCCACGGCACGATCTGTCACCCGCTATGCCCACCAGACACAGCAGATTACTGATCACTGTACTAGCTGCTGTTGGTACCATGTGATTGTTGTTGCCAATCACAGCAGATTACATGACAATTGTACACAATTAATGGCTTTCATTCATTTCATCCATTTTGTACTATTGTGTTGATCTCTGTGATTGGTCACAGTGATCACATGGTACAGACAGGGCCAATCACAGCCCATCTGTACCTTGTGATTCCCTGTGGCTAATCACAATAGTAAACACTGAATGAATCTATTTCATTCAGTAAAAATGGTTGCTTATAAAAGTGCAATTCACTGGCATAAGCAATCATATTGTGTATTCTACTATGGTAACACTGTATTGCTCTGGTCACAGTATGGTAAAAAAAAATTAATAAAAAGAAAAAAAACATTAAAAAAAAAAGTATTACTTTTTTCTTTTACATACTGTCACTAGTCCCTGATCACTGCCACGTAAGATATATGATGACACTGTACTTGGACTGGTAAGAGTATGTAAAAAAATATATATATATATTTCTTAATTCTCCAAGAAACAACTTAAAAAAACTCACCATGCCTCTTACTACCTTGAACTGTCTACTTTCCAAAAAGGGGTCATTTTGGGGATATTTGTACTGTCCTGGCATTTTTGGTCCTCAAGAAATGAGGATTGATCTATTTTTAGAGATATACCATAGTTTGTGGACTCTAACTTTCCTGCATACTAAATAATAAACACTGATTTGGGTTATTTTCACCAAAAAATGTAGCAGAATACATTTTGGCCTAAATTTATGCAGAAAGATTTATTTGCAAAATCTTATAACAGAAACTAAGAAAAACGTGGCATTTTGTTTTTTTCAAAAATGTCAGCCTTTTTTTATTGTTTGTTTAGCAACTATAAATAACCCAGTGGTGATGAAATACCACCAAAAGAAAGCATCTATTTGTGTGAAAAAAATACTAAAAATGTCCTTTGTGTACAGCGCTGATTGTCATTCAATGTGTAACAGCGCTGAAAGCTGAAAATCGCCCTGGGCAGGGAGGTGTAAAAGTGCCCAGTATTGAAGTGGTTAAAAAGGCTAAAAGCACGTTTTCCAATTACCATGTTATGCTTATGCGATTTAAGTGATTGGGTTTAGATTTGTTTTAACTGTTTGATGACGTTGATGATTTGAGAGTAAATCAAATGGAATGCATGTAAAGAAGTTGGGCATATTTATTTTTGTCTGAATACAAAACTTTTTCATAGTGTGTACAGCAGTTCTGTAAACAGTTCAACTATATTCTACTGTGTCATGTGCAGGACCGGAGGATGCATAGGCCAACTCGCTATCATCCAATAGATATCAGCCATCCAATCGGAATACCTGTACCACCTGAACACAAACCGCACATCCAACCACGGCCTCCATCATATCTCTTTCAGCAAAGTATGCCAGCGCGACCACTGCCAGCAAAACCCCCAACTAGAGGAGTACAGGTAGGCATCACCTGAGATCTGCTATACAGCGACACACAAAATGTGTTCTATTCATTTATATAACTTACACAATATATTAATGTGGAACAAACATTCCCAGGAAAACATACAGGGTATGACTGCCGGAAGCTATGGATAAAGATATCAACATAAAGGAATTAATAACAAACAAATTATTTTGGAGTCCTGAGATTATAACAATCTACTTTGTTTTGATTTAGTTGGGTAACTACCAACAAAATGATGCACTTTGAATTGGGGAAGACCTCTTTCATTTACCTAAAGCCCAACTCTAAGGGTTTTTTTTTAACTTTCAGCCTAGGTTCACACTGGTGCGTGGAAAACAACAGAACAATTGCATCGCATTCCTGTGCACATCACATGCGATGTCTGTGCAGTGCGATTTGAGCCTTGAATAGCTCAAATCACATCACATCCGCACCAAAATGGTGCAGGGCCCTCTTTTTTTCTCCACACCTGAATCGCACTGCGTTTTGCAATCTGTTTCAGGGTGTCATTATTCTAACATTGACACCCGCAGCAGATCGCATGGACGCCGTGCGATTGCCAAGCAGTGCAATCCGGGGAAACACAGCGAATCTTGTGAGTTTCCTGCATCACATCAGTGTGAACCAGGGCTTAATACTTTCTGTAACTTCTGTGGTGTTTTTTCTTACTTTATAGCCACCGAGCTGCTGCCACTTCAGCTCACAACCACATCAGAACAGTGGGGGTTGGTGTTGTGCCTACACCCCTGCCATGCTTGGCTTTTTACAAAGGACAACTGCAGCATCATCATAGGCTGTGCTTTGTGAAGGGGGTGAAGCAGAGGAAGCGGCAGAGGCACAACACCAGAACTGGTATTTGCAATAGACATTTTCTGCTTTTGGCTGGGGTTCAGTAATGCGGCTCCTACCATATATTCAGCGGCAGCTCAGTAAAGCTTAGAAACAGCGAATAGGGTAAGAAACCACATTTAATTTAAAAGCCACTATGCCTAGAGTTGAGCTTTAACTCATATTTTATTAAAAGTTCAACTCCAGGAATTATTTGTATTGCATACCTGCACTGGTCCAGCAAGGCAGAATGTAAGTATGCGTATAGCATACCTTATGGACTTAGGGCTGCCACCTGTCCGGGATTCATGCGGACAGTCCGGATTTTGAATCATGTGTCTCGGGGTTTCAGGCAGATTGAGACCCGGACACATTGTTCAGATTAGACTGTGGCTCCACAAGTAACCAAGATAGTCGCACACAAATCTGTTGCCATCCGGGAGCTGCGGGCAGGTTTGGCAATACTGAGGGGCAGGGCAATTATGTCAGCAAGAGAAATTTGGCCACACCCACTGCGATGCGGCACGCTATGCGCACCGCATTACTACTCTCCTTGTTCGGGTTTGGCTTTAAGAAAAGGTGGCAACCCTATATGGACTGCTGGAGAAGCTGAAAATCACTGCAGTGATTGGTGCTACTACAGCGATCACCGCTCTCTTCTGGGTCCAGATCAGATTCTGGGCAAGCAGCTTCCCCTTTTGCACACTGATCACAGGAAGGGAGGTTCGCTTGCTTGGCTCCGCTGCCATTCTTAGTACGCCTTGTAATTTTTCCATGAATACAAGGAGTTCTCTGATTGGAAAAGGTGGAAAAAGTATTTCAGCAGGAAAGCAGGGATGTCACAATTCTCACCTCAACCAGAAAACAGAAAAATACAATCTGAACCAGTGTAAGCATGCCACACAAAAAATCCCTGGAGTATAGCGTTAATATTTGTAAGCAGAGCAGAATGAAGGTGATTGAGCGTTTAGATTGTAATGTGTATGAACGGCATTAGGGCGGTCCTCGCCTCACAGATTTCGGAAAGATCGTTACTTTGAGTGCTGTTTTATGCAAAATATCTTTCTTTTAATAGGAATGCATTATTCAGTAGAAAGGATAGTTTGTATATCATCATACACAATCTTTTTTGCACTTAATCGTACTAAGAGAAAAGATAGTTTTGCTCACAAAATTCTTGTGACTGTGCCAGCTGAAAGGAAATGTCGCTTCTAGGTACAGGAAATGCATATTGTGTACAAATGTTCAGTTATCTTACAATGGAAAAGCAGACACATGAAAAGATGCATAAACCAATAAAAAAAAATTCCAGCTCTACAGATTTTTGATCTGAAGCTGGGTCATACATGTTACATTTTGAGTATCTCCTTTTATATTTACCAAAAACTATTTGGTGGAACATCCTGCCTCCTGACTGGACATAAATTGAATGGATTGTATTGGTAACTCCTTGCACTACAAAGTTGTTGGTAAATCTTAAACAGATTTACAATCTGGCTGTAATGTCTGTTAAGGGCCGAATATCGGGTGGCATCCGCCACTTCAGTAGAAACCGTTTGACATTGGGCCCGTATGTACGGCAGCCGGGTCCAACAGAAGCCAGCCGTGCAGCCGGGTCCAACAGAAACCGGCCATGTAGCCGGGTCCAACAGAAGCCGGCCATGCAGCCGGGTCCAACAGAAGCCGGCCGTGCAGCCGGGTCCAACAGAAGCCGGCCGTGCAGCCGGGTCCAACAGAAGCCGGCCGTGCAGCCGGGTCCAACAGAAGCCGGCCGTGCAGCCGGGTCCAACAGAAGCCGGCCGTGCAGCCGGGTCCAACAGAAGCCGGCCGTGCAGCCGGGTCCAACAGAAGCCGGCCGTGCAGCCGGGTCCAACAGAAGCCGGCCGTGCAGCCGGGTCCAACAGAAGCCGGCCGTGCAGCCGGGTCCAACAGAAGCCGGCCGTGCAGCCGGGTCCAACAGAAGCCGGCCACGCAGCCGGGTCCAACAGAAGCCGGCCACGCAGCCGGGTCCTACAGAAGCCGGCCACGCAGCCGGGTCCAACAGAAGCCGGCCACGCAGCCGGGTCCTACAGAAGCCGGCCACGCAGCCGGGTCCAACAGAAGCCGGCCACGCGGCCGGTCCAACAAAAGCTGGCCGCTCGGCTGATCCAACAGAAGATGGCCATGTGGCCGGCTTCTGTCGAAGGGGAATGACTGAAAAAGGTCTGCCGATCAGCGGCTCCCGATCAGCGATCTCAGCCAAAATGTTTAGCATAGACTTTTGACCAGTTTACAGAATTAAAGAGACAATGTTGCCAAACTACATCAATAACAATATTTTTATAAGGTTATATAATATATACAGTATATTCTATAATATTTTATGCTTGTTATTTACCTGTAAAAGCCTTCCTTGTGTAGAAGTCGAAAATCTCCCGAACTGCTGCTAGGTTTCTCCATCTTGGATGTGATAGCATCCCCAGTAGACTCAGAGCTGTCACTCGAGTGACACTGTAGTATTCCTCTTTGCTCCTACCGCGGCAGCGACATAAAAGGTTATATAGGGAGGGGTGGAGGAGCTAGGCCAGCACAAACAGTAATTCAACACTTCAAGATTAGGAGAGCAATGTATAAGGTGGGAGGGGACTATGCTGGAGAGTTGACTTTCTTGAGGGAGGCTAGTTTTCTATCAAGTTCAGAGCTACATGACAGTGAATAGAAACGAGTTAATGGAAAAGCTGCAAATAAGCATTTAAAATACTTGATTTTTCTGTGCTTTTACCTACAATTTTTGGTTTAAAATGAAGTGATACAAACTGTAATCAGTTTCTTCAGCTTTTGATAATCATCTCTAGACCTAAAATCCTTATTTGTATACACTCCAAGGAAGGCTGATAGATTGCAGACCAAACAAGAAAGCTCAGACCTCAGCATGAGGAGACAGCAAAGCTATCATTTTCCTAAGCAGTTCAGCATTTGTGTGAATGATAAGAGACTATTCAGGAGTGACTATAAACTGTCCAGGCTTGTCTCCATTGAATTATTCTAAATGGAACAAAAAGGGGATAGAAATATATGCATTAAAGAATGAAAGCACTGTTTAAGCTGCATTACTCCTTGGCCTGGTGTAGCAGTCACTCTGAATTATCATTACTTATTTATAAAGCGTCAGCCGATTCCATTGCGTGGCCTGAATATGCTAGGAGGAAAGTGGCAGAGTGATGTGCGCGCGGGAGCACAATGTGCTGAGTGCCCAGTTCTGTGAGTGCCAGCTGAACTTCACAAGATAATCTGTCAATCCACGGAGCTCATTTACGGATGTTAGAAACTGACCTTTCTGGAGAACAGGAAGGACAGCCTGTAAATTATAAAAGAATGTCTTTATTGCAGAGCTTCACAATGGTTACAGTAGTTGCCATAAGCTCAATATCAGCTTGTGTGCGTTTATATGAGTGTGTTTGTCCTGCAATATGTGTAAAGCCCCGTACACACGGTCGGACTTTTGCCCAACAAACTTTGTTTTAAGCAAGTTGGACCAACAATCCGACCGTGTGTACGCTCCATCGGATAAACTTTTTTTTTCGTTTGGTTTTGTTTTCATCGGACAAAAGTTGGGTCTGCAAACGGACAAACTTTTGCCCAACAAAAGTCCAATGGAGCAAAGTCCTACCGTGTGTACAGAAAACCATCGGACTTTTGTCCGATGGACAAAACAACTAATGTTAAAATCAACCAACAATAGCAGAAGTTGACCAAAGGGTGGCGGTAAAGAGCAGAAAAATCACGTGATGTTGCAAAAAGTTTTGGGAAAGTTTGCAGAAAAGTCCTGTGGTGTGTATGCTATGGGTGTGCCCGGCCAACTCCGTTCGGACAAAAATCCACGGAAAAGTCTGATGGAAGTCCGACCGTGTGTACGAGGCTTAAGTCAGTGTACTGCTTCTGTACATGCCAAAACCTTCTCTTCTTTACCAAAGCTAGAAAAATGCTCTCCAGCTTGTCTTCTTCATTAGGCCTCCCTGTTCAGAGTAAGCTATTAATCTATCAAGGGTCTACCTAACTGGCTGCTAGCAGCAAGCGTAGTCACTTTCTGCTTTTTATTGCAACTCTACTGCATCTTGCTCTAAAAGCAGTTGGATACGTGAGGGAGCGAGTTGCTGGTGAAACATTTGAGAGCCACAGTGGGTTGCAGTGCCTTGGCCCTGGTCATTTACAAAAGACAGACCAACACTGCTAAGAATGACATAAATTAATGTATGTCTATTAGTTAACCCTTACAATAACTTCCATGTCAGATGCTATAAAGTTATCCATCAGAAGCCCATTATCAAGCGCAATGGTAGTGCAGTACGAAAAAAGGGGGGGGTGGGTCGGTTTTTGGCACATTAGGATGCGTTGGCCTTTAATGAACTGTCATGGGTCTCATTTACGCTTGCTTTGATTTGTTTTTGATGCTTTGGTGATGCTTTTATGAAGCTTTAATGAAGCTTGGCAAATGCCAAGTGTGTGTTGCTTTTCTATTTGTTTTAAAATGGCCCAGTAGAACCCCAGTTCAGTAGTACCCCTGTTCAGCAAGTCCCCAGCTTATTAGTACCCTCGTTTAGCAGATCCCCTGCCCAGTAGTACCCCCAGCTCTGCTGACCACCTACTCAGTATTAACCCCCAGCTCTGTGGATCCTCTGGTTTGCTGAACCTTCCCTCTTTCCAGTCCCCGCTCACCTCTCTCTCCCATGTGGCTGACCATGTGTGACATCTTCTAGTTTCTCCTGCTCTTGTTTCCCAGCTCTGCTGATCCTCTGCTGCCTCAGTACTCTCTCTGGTCCCTGCTCACCTTCTGCTTTAGTGCTCCCATGTTGCACACCACATGTGCCATCTGCTAGTTCCACTGCTCCAATCCAGACCCCGCTCACTTTCCTGTTTCTTCACGTTGCACTCCAGATGTGACATCTGGACCAGACACTTCCAGAATATATACACATGAACTGGAAGTGACTGCTGATGATGTCTTTCCGGTTCGCTTGTTGGTTTCCCAGTTCATCCTATAATAAGTCATACCTGCAATACCTCCAAAACAAAGAGAGGCTAACCATTAATAAAAGCCCCACAAAAGCTTCAGGTGCTGTTAGTGAGCATTGTCATAGACTTCTATGAAGGCTTTGGAGAAACTTTGACCCACCCAGAAAGCGATATGGAGTATCATTTTTGAAGCAGAGCAAACACAATGTATGAACAGGACTGTAACGTTACCATTTTATTTAGTGATGGGGCTTTGATTGGCATTCAGAGTGATTTAAAAAAACGTGTTCAATGTCACATTTTGAAGCACATGTAAACAAGCCCTTAAAGCTTCAGTTTTGGTAATTATTATAATTTTTTCTAAATCAGTACCAAGGTCCACTTCCTCCATTCATAGAGCACTGTTCATTGTGGGAAACAATGGTACAACTTTTTATGAATGGAACAGAGTGGGCTTAGTTGGCACTTTTAAAAAGGTCCTGTGACAGGGCTAGCGGCTCGTTTTAACCCCTAAAACACTGGAAGATCACACCAATTTTAATTAATGTACACTATATTACCAAAAGTATTGGGACACCTGCCTTTACACGCACATTAACTTTAATGACATCCCAGTCTTAATCCCTAAGGTTCAATATTGAGTTGGCCCACCCTTTGCAGCTATAACAGCTTCAACTGTTCTGGGAATGCTGTCCACAAGGTTTAGGAGTGTGTCTATGGGAATGTTTGACCCTTCTTTCTGAAGCGCATTTGTAAGGTAAGGTACTGATGTGGACGAGAAGGCCTGGCTCAGTCTCCGCTCTAATTCACCTCAAAGGTGTTCTATCCGGTTAAGATCAGGACTATGTGCAGGCCAGTCAAGTTCCTTCACCCCAAACTCGCTCATCCATGTCTTTATGGACCTTGCTTTGGGGGGACATATTTTGGCTTTTGTGGCCATCTGGTCCCAGAACATTTCAGATGCTTGGATATGGAATGATGTCTCTGGGGGGCTACATTCTCAGATTTTGGTCCCTGCCTCCACCCATGTTGTCAAATGTATTTATTACAGGTACTTATATAGCACTGTCAAGTTATGCTGTGCTTTACATTTTCAGTATATTGTATGTAGCGGACCCCCCCAAAAATGGGGTCGCTATGTCTTAAATTTAGGGTCAGCCTGAGCAATAGTTTGGCTCAGGTTATCAAATCCCATAGTTTGGACTCTGCTCTGCTGTGGTGTTTCCTGAAGTATGGTTCCCCTTGGCCTGTGGGTGGCGCTGTCGCTCAGGTCTTGGGTTGAACCACAGGTGGCATTGTGGTGTGATTGGGTGTCCTCTCTCGGCTACCGTGCGGTGGGCGGGTTTTGCCTGCTGTGCATGCCGGGAGAGGGTACATAAAGGACAGACGCCATGATCTGGTGTGGTGTGCCGGGGGATTCCAAGGAGGACCCCTGGTGGTGAAGTCGCGCCCTTGGCCCTGCTGGCCAGGGGGTGCGTGAACTGGTCGAGGAATCTTGGGCACCTTTAGCCCGAGGCTGCAGAGTTCCAGGTAGGCCCAGTACCTTCAACTGGGTCTACAATCAACCCACTGGAGTCCCAGGGAACCCGAGGGAGGGTGGCCCACTCTGAAGGAGAGGAAACCGGAGGAAGACCTGTCCTATGGATCAGTGAAGGAAGTCACAGTCTCGGTAAGGCCCGGTTGCCTATCAGAGGGAAGGATTCGTGAGTTGCAAGATAGCTCCTGTAGTGTGCCCCATTGGCACCTATGGTCTCTAATAATCTACAGGGGTTTCAAAGTTCTGATTCAGGAATTAAAGGATTCTGTGGCAGAGGATCTCTTGAACTTTTCCGTGAAGGGGACTAAATCTAAAGTAACTGTTCGTGCTTCATTCCGGCTGCTAGAACCGTGAGAGGGGACTATCCGGGTGAGCAAATACCACTCAGGCTTGAGTGGCAAGGTGTAACGATAGGTGTTGCGTGCTTGAATCTACCTCCCTATCTAACTTCTTTATCTCTTCAACTTTCCCAATCTGTTTCAAGCAAGAAAAAATAAACTCATCTGTTGGAGTTTAAATACTGTCTGGACATTGGCCTTCTTTCGGGGGGAAAGAATAGACTTTTCCCTACATTCTAGGGACAAGAACCAATGGAGGGAGGTACAGTAACTCGCTGCAGGACCCAAAAATTACAAGAACACCGCTCAACCTCTTATACCAGGAGGATACGGGCATGTGGCATGGTGTGCCTTTACCCCTGCAAGTGAAGGTAGGCAGCAAAAAGGGTCTGTGTGCTACATGTACATTCACATCTGTCCCTGCACTCAAGGAGTTTACAATCTAAGGTCAATTTGCCAACCATTCTGCAAAGATTGGGGAACATCAATATTGCTCTGGAGCAGGTCCTCTCCCAAGGGGTCATAACCATGGTGTCTGAGGGAAAGAGGATTCAGGTTTTCAATTTCAACAAGCTCATTGTCCCTAAAGTGACAGGAAGCATCTGCCCAAATACTGGATCCAAAGATTCCCTTTGGGTTTAAAAATTCCATATGAAATCTGTGCCGCATTCAATTTACATGACATGCAAAGAAAAAAAAACTAACGATGTGAACAAACAAATTTGCAGTGACCTAATACTACTGAATATGTTCCAATAATCTCACACACAAAAACCATAACTTCACTATAAATCAAAAAGATAAAAAGACCATGCGTTCATCAAAACCGTAACAATTTGGTTTCAACAACAAAAACATCTCCAGGACAAGGGATTCTCTGGCCCACCCTAAAACACCTTCCTTGCCTACTTCGCAAGAGCGAGTGATTCTCCTTGCACCAAACAGGCTCAGGTGGCCATGGTGCTCTGACCTCACCTGTTTCTGGCAGGCTGTACGTAGGCTCTTCCAGATTGTTCAGTCTTTTTTTTTTTTTTTTTTTTTTATTGTTCTTTTTATTAAAGCATTTTAAACAAGACATACAAACATTGTAAAAGGGTGACCTTGGCAAGACATCAGGCCCCTCCATGACCAACATGGTCAACAATACACAACTAGTACAATCTACCTAACATAGGTAACTGACCAGATTGTTCAGTCTTAAAGGACAGGTTTACCACTCTGCTCAGTTGCTGGCTTTTACAGCTTAGCTGCTAAAACTCAGGTCCCGAGGAATAGGGACCTTTCTGATTCAGTTATCCCTATGCTCCTAAAGGCTATGAAGTCAACTTTTGGTAAAGTCTAAAATTGCACCTGGAAAGCATATTTCTCATGATGTGAGGCAAGGAATTTTCAATAGACGAATCCTGTTTTTTCTCCAATCTGGTCTGGATCAAGGAGTATCAATGGTCAAATCTCAGCCCTATTGATGCTCTTGCAGAGACTGCTTGCTTCTCACTTCTTTGTGAAGGCCTTTGTGAAGTGCTTCTCCTGTACGCTTAACAGCAATTCCATGGGATCTCAGCCTGAATCTGTGAGCCGTTCAGAAACTGTCCTTTGAACCGATTGGAGATATTCCTCTATCTATCCTTTCTCACAAGGTTGGCTTTCTCATCACCATACATTCTGCAAGGTGGGTTTCCGAATTGGCAGGCTTAACCTGTAAATAACTCTTACATAAGGAGAAGGTTGTTTTGAGGCTCAGGACCATTTTCCTTCCCAAAGTGTGTGTTTCCTTTCATCTTAACCAGGATATTGTTCTACCATCTCTGCGCCCTGCTCCTAAATATTCTACAGAGATTTCCCGAAGACTTGCTTCTCATTCCACTATGGTTAGGTGTATTTGTCAGCTCATCATTTAAGCTTATGATCCCAGGGGCAGAGTTCCCCCTTTTCCAGTTAAAGCACACACCAACAGATCAGTTAGTGCTTCTTGGGCTGCCATGTGGCCTTCTGTTCACATGTTTAGGTTTCACCAAGTGAATGTTCAGGTCTCAGTTGGTGCCAGCTTCAGTTTAAGATTGTTCAGACAATTGGCTTCTTTGAGCCACTCTAGTAATATTCCTTATGGGCCTGTTAGCCTTTCATTTGCAGATACCCACCCCTCAGTTGAACTAGTTTTGAACATCCCATTCATTCCAGAATACATCGTCCTGTGTCCTGTAAGATATTAGCTAAAAATAACAGGATTTTTGTCAAACTTGTAAAATCCTTCTTTTGGAGTACATTATAGGACACTGGCCCTTCCCTCAATTTCCTACGATCCACTTCTGTTAGTACATGCTACTTAACTGAGGCATGGTGGGAGCAGGAAGGGTTAGACTGGACTGGTATTCCAGCTTTGCTTGCCAGTATCTACTTTTCCTGAAGATGGCAGCATAACCAATTGGTTCCAGAATTTTTCATAATGTGTCACCCTGTAATGTACGCCAAGAAATAGCCAAGACAAATAATTCTATTTTACTTGTTTTTCCACAGATTGACTTGAAAGTGTACATATTGCCAAATCTGTTTGCGTTAATTTTGGATAAGTTGGCAAAGGTTAAACCCCTGTAAGTTTCTGGGAGGTTGCCATCTTGTGTCCTCTCCTGAAGATACAAAAGGAAGTGAGAGGAAAGCTCAATACAAAGTGAGATTAATTCCCCTCATGTCCCCTCTTAAGATTTTCCCTCCCTTCCTGTTTTAGTTACAACTCCAAAAAAATTTGTTTTAGTAACAATGAAAACCAAGACAAATAGTGAGGATTAATCTACCGAATTGGGACACAGCAATTAAAACTTGATAGGGGTACTAATCCTAATCTACGCTATCCAAAACTATGAAAAAATGGTTTGACTATACACTTCAAGCTCAGTGTATTCAGTGGTTTCTATAGTCCTACATTAATACTTCAATATTACACAAAGATTTGGTATGTTTTAATTCGCTTTTTTGAAGATTCTGGTTCTGCAATAAAATTCTCGCTGTCCCAATGTAAAGAAAGCTGAAAGATTGCACATACAGAATTCAGCAACACTGGGGGTTTGAGGTTTTCTACAGTGTGCAGTATCACATATATTTAACTGTTTACAGAAAACACGCATCTTTCCTCACACCTCTGCTGCACTGCATTAACTATTTATTTCCTTTTTGGATGCTTGTGGATAATGGGTTTCTAGATCACATATGGTATACCCTTATGATAGTAGCAGTTTAACCTATTACAGCAGGTCACTTTTGTCAGATCCACCACCGGGCTACAATTGAATGCATGTTCTATTTGTGAACAGACAAAGGGGCTATTACTCCTCCTTAGCAATGACACTTCAGTGCCAGTGAAAAGTCTTCCACGTGTCAGTAATCATTGTTTCTTGTTGTTGAGTGGGGTATAACATACAGCCAAAATGTGCAGGAAGAGGATAACACCTGAATGGACCATGACTTGTCTGAGAGAGAAGCACATTTTGTAGCCAACATTAACAAATCAGGTTAGCCATATTTTCTGTGCAGCGTGGATGAAAATCTGGTCACGAGGGAAACAGGAACTATTCTCTCTTCAGAGATTTGTATGCATTAAAGCTCCATCATACATAGTATAGTACTCAAATCCCCCAAAAAAACACCAGCATTATAGCACATGTATTACAATTATTTGTGTATGCCATCATTGGGGTATAAAGTACACTGTGGTTACTACATACTATTACATCTTTACCAAGAAGCAAATGGAGACAAACCAAATCATGAAACCCATTGCAAAGCCTAAATGGCATTGTGCACTGTATGGCCAAATGTTGGATGACTCTCCTCCATATTATTGAGTTCAGGTGTTATAAAGTTTGGTATGGAGGAACTCAAGAGGCCTTCACAGTGCCATGACCTCAACTCTGTTGAACACCTTTAAGATGACTTAACACAATTGTTGAATAAAAAGACCTGACTCATATCATCATGTTATTTTGGCTAAATATACACTTTCCTGTTGCTCCCCAAGCCCTACTTTATAAAAGCCATTGTTTCTATACATTTTACCAATGTTAAAAAGGCCAAACATGGCTGTATACATTTGAAACAAATAGCCCTATAAATATTAGGCTAAGTTTATGCTATAAACAAGCAGTTCTGGATGTACAGCAAAAAGGAATATTATGCACACTTCAGACCACTATAATAAAACCCTGTTTTGGGGATTTGTGATGAAAGTGAGATATTCTGTTTTATTAAGGTTATCTGTGCCTCGTTTAGTGGAGGGCTTGTTGGTTCCTTTTAGCCCAGCCCACAATAATCTGTCTAGTTGTGTTTTCACAAAGGGCAAAGTCAATTTTTTATGAACTGGCTTGGTAGCTTTGACCAATATGAACAATTGTTTAGATATGATCATATAGAGTAAAGGAAGGAAGAGCCATGATATACTGATAAGTTCATCACATTTTGCTATGTAGGTCATCACTTAGCATCACCCTGAAATGTAATGACTGGCCGACTACCAGAAAAAAACTGTCTGTAATTATCAATGTGTCTTTGTTGTCTCACAGCAATCAGTCAGATTCAGACCCTCAGAAAGAAAAGTGACAGTTGAAGAATGAAAATTCTGCCCCAATTAGTTGCCATGGGACAATACAGACAGTTGTTATAAAAGAAGCTTTGATAAATAAGGCCTTTGGAGGTGTTCCGCATAGCACTGCTGTCATTTTTTGACTAGCAAACATGACGATCAGTATAAGGGGAATACATTTCTTTTGTGTTTGTTTTAATAAGTTGATGCATTTGTTGATAAGGAGGTATTCCGGAGAGCTATAATGTCAAAACGCTTAAAAAAAAAAAAAATCGAAACATTTACCTGATGCCATATCAGCAAAACTACCCATTGCTATATCAACAAAAAACACTTCTGTGTAAAGAACCACTGTTTAGAATATCCTCCATCATGGCCATGATGGGGAGGGCATAGATACTGCAAGAATCCCAATCATTCTCAAGGGATTATGTATGACAAAAAAACTATAATGAAAAACAGTAAATAGAAAATATTACATACTTGCTACTTGCAAGAAGCAGGTGGTGAGTTCAAACAAAAGCAGCAGTTTTCAGTAGCTTGTTCTCTCCAGCTCCATTGTGTAACAAATAAAAATGGCAAAAAAATTGAGATTATAAAATCTGCCAAGAAAGGACCACTGATTAACTTCTGTATGACCAGGGTGCCCATACTTGGATTGAAATTTGGCTGGCCCCACCTGTCCACATTTAGATCCATATCTGGCTGGCATAAAGCAGAGTTCCACCCAAAATTGGAAATTTCCACTTATTCGTCTCCTCCCCACCTCCGGTGCCACATTTGGCACCTTGGAGGGGGGAGGGGGAGGGGGGAACGGGGACCTGTTTTTGACAGGTCCCTCTTCCTTACTTCCGTGAGACTGGGGCATGGCGAAGTAAGTCAGCAGCTTGTCCCCCTCCTCCCTCCCCTCCCCTTCTCCCTCCCCTTCTCCCTCCCCTTCTCCCTCCCCTTCTCCCTCCCCTTCTGCCGGGCCATTAAGAAAACAAAAGGCTACACTGCCAGGTTCCCTTACCAGCAATGGTGGCGGCAGCACACGACCAGCCGATGTAAACATCGACTGCGGTGACGACATCGCTGAACTCCAGGACAGGTAAGTGTCCTGTTATTAAAAGTCAGCAGCTACAGTATGTGTAGCTGATGACTTTCAATTTTTAAAGGGGAGGACGGAACTCCTCTTTAAGTAAGAATATTTTGTATGGACATACAGAAACCTCAGAACCAAAGGGATGAGAAGAAACATTTATCTTTTCAATAAACAAGTCCCATAAGAATATCTGGACCAATAGTTTTTCTGCTCAGGTGGACTCTGCATTCAGGTAACAGAGTGAAGTGTAGTGGTAGGCAACTTAAAAGACTGACTCATATAATGGTTCCCTAATGACCTGGGAAACTGTCTGCTCCAAAAAAACAGACCCAAGTGTAGGGAAAGGATATATCCCGTTAGAAAAATATTTCTAAGATAAATGAAAAGGTGATTGCTAGATAAATGATAATATATTGTCCAAAATCTAAATTCAGTAACTCAAGATGAAAGGCAAAATAGTACTCAGAAATAGTAAAAAAGGGAAAATGTTAATGGAGTTCCCATCCCTCAATCCTAAAAAGGGGGTAAATGGGATGGATACATGCTATACTCAGGAAGTAGAGAGGTGATGACATTTAGTATAAAAGGAACTGTCAGAATATAGAACACTGACAATTTTCAGTGGGGATCTATTAAGAATTCTGCAATTGGAAAGCTAAGAAGACAAGGAGCATTAGCGTATACTGTGACTGATGACCATGTCCGATCCCAGCCACTGCCAGTAATATGTGACAACAGTGTGTCACTAACCTGCTGATGTGACTCTGAGCTTAACCCTGCACAGAGATTTACCAGCCTGCGGGACCATAATCTAAGTGCCAGCAGACAGTTACGGCCACTCGAGTCGGTTAACTCTGCAGTTAAAGTGGTTCTAAAGGCTGAAGGTTTTTTACCTTCATGAACTCTATGCAGCAGCCCCCCCCCCCAATACTTACCTGAGCCCTCTCCAATCCAGCGGTGTTCACGATAGCCTCAGCTGTATGGGGACTCTCTGTCGATCACAGCCAGTGATCCAATGAGAGGAGAGCGAGGAGAGAGCGTGGGGGCTCGGGAGTGAGCACGCAGTGGTGCCCCCAGGGCAAGCGGCTTTTCTTTGGGGGACATGCTCGAGAGGGAGGGGCCAGGAGCGCCGGTGGGGGAACCGAAAAAAAGAGGATCGGAGCTGCTCTGTGCAAAACCACTGCACAGAGCGGGTAAGTATATCATTATTTATATATTAAAGAAGCTTTAATATTACTTTAGACTTCTACAAATGAAAACACACACAGTTCAGATCATCTGTTATAACAATTCTGACTTTTAAGAAACGTCTGTAATACAAGGTTGAAATAGAAAGCTGGGCTTATCAAAAACACAAATTCTTTTAGTTCTGTTTTAGTGCATTAGAGATGAACATTATTATTTAAAAAAATGTTGTTTAATGAAAGAAAGTGAGAAAAATCAGTGCAGCCAAAATATTTGCAGAAAACGATATCATGAAATATACAAGAAAAGCAACAGCAAATGAGAAGAAAAAATGAAAACACACAGTAATCAGTCTCAATACTTCTCCTGAAATGGAGAAGATACTGCAACCTGTCACCTGTCCAAAAGAATAGTAATACACAGTGATGATATTTTTAATCACAAACAGTACAGATAGATTAAATGTGGATAGGTGGGGTCAGGGTAATAAATATGAGACACTGCAAAATGAAGACACAAGCTATTCACTTTTAAACATATTTTATTATGATACCAATGAAAAAAAAATTATTTGGTTTTGAAATATTTATACCTTGATCTGGTAACTGAAAAGTCTGCCTTGGTTCATTGTTCTATTCTAGGATATCATTACATGGATGTGGTAATTACAATATAACAGCCATTGGCTGAGAGTGTTGATCGGCAATCGGTCGGCAGACCCTTTCCTGTCACGTTGGACCGGCTGCTGTACACACAAATGTCGGCTGGTTTCTATTGAACTGGCCGATGCCGTCCGACATTCAGCCCGTGTGTACTGGACTTTAGGCGTGGGGTTAAATGGAGGCTAACCTTCAATGTTTGTGGCTTTTTTCTTTTTATTAGTGTCCAACTCCAGTGAGTAGCTGTATAACCCTATTGTCTAAAAAATGCTTTTTTTCATGTATCCCTCAGTTGGTGATGAGGAAAATTAACTTTCTAGGTTTAACACAGGTGCAGTATTTGCTTGATAGCCTATCAGTGCTTTTACTTTGGAATTACCCTTTTAAGATGTCACTTTTGTCTCTGCTTTGTAGAACTAGTCATCCTATGTATGATAAGCAGGGAAGGTGCCAAATGTCTTCATTTGTGGAGAATAGTTTAAAACAGGATGTGAATTGGATTGAAATTTGCATTTCTAATGAATATGACAGCATATAAAAAGGTATGTGATAACCAGTAATAATATTTACCCGCATGGGCTGATGGCATCTGCTGCTGTTCAATAGGCGTTCATTTGACATTAAATACTCATACCGTCTCCCTGGGCTGGGCACAGACATGTTGCCAAGTGGCAAGGCTCCCATCACTGAGATAGGCTGGGAGTAAGTAATATTTTTTATTTTCTCCCTTGTCATGTCTAGATGCTTCATGATTATCTCATACATCCTCTTTATGCATCTAATATTCTGTCTCCAAACAACTGCAGATAAGCACAATATGTTTGTACAGTCTTATCATGCAGGAAGCCAGTGATTACACTGTTTATGACAATAGCCTAGCGGACAGCAGCCTTTCCTAGGGAAGCACAAGACAATCACAGCTTGGGAAACGTTTACTGCTTCATTTGAATTACCTCTTCTTCACTTTTGTCTTTACTGATCCAAAAAGAACACATCTACTGTAATGACCAAAATTGCAAATGAAAAACACTTTGCTGTTATTAGATGTTTAAGCCAAATATAAGTCAAGCCACAAAATTCATGCAAACATAATGTTATCTGCAACAGCGCAAGTCATCATAAATGTAAAATGAAAAACTCAAGACAAAACCTTTGTTTTTTTTCTTTTTTTCATTTTGACTATACTCAGGCATGATTCAGAACTTTTGTCATGTTTTCACTACTGTCCGTGTTGGAAAGATTCACTCACTTCAATCTGGTCAGGAAATGAGGGAAGTCTAGTCTGTGGAGAACAGACAACAATCATTACCCAATAATAACTTTGTCAGTAGTGTGGGTAAGGGTTGGAATGTATCAAGTTGTTATGTTTACCTAAAATGAGGAGAAGTACCCTTATTTTGTAAGGAGGAGTAACAGGAAGTAGAGGAATTCTCCCTAAGAGAGACCTAGAAACCAACAAAATCCTGAAGGATTTGCTCTATTCAGAACTAAGCATTTTCAGTATAAATTGTTCTGTCATTCTTGCTATCTCCTCCAACAGTAGCAGCTGGGAAAACTCTGTGTACAAATACTTTATGGCTTCATGTACACGGGACGTTTTTACAACCTCTCCTGAACTATTTAAATTGACAGATAGTAACCCACGTTTAAAACTTCAGTTTTGCCTTGTTTAAATGCCGCATTTGCGTTAAGAAGCGTTTCAACATTTTTTTTTTTTTTTTTTAAAAAAGGACCAAAAATGAAAAACGCCTATTAACGAAACAAGGCTAAACGTGGGTTGCCGCGTTTAGCCAGGTTTAGACGCGTTTGGCCTCTGAACTAATTTTCAAAAAAAGGCCTATAAACGCGACTGCTTAAAAACGACAGTAAACTAACCTATGTACATGTACACATAAGATTACATTGAAAGTGTCAAACTGCCTCTGAACGTCCGTTTAGCAGCAGCAGTGTACATGGGGCCTTTATTTCCTTTTACTTTCTTCACCCCTTTTTTCCCCACTGGCTGTCCCCTGCCAGCATACTAGAGGAAAGGACCCTTGCTCTCTCTGTGGAAGCCATGATCTCTCTGTAGAGGTCTGGCATGACCCTGTTGAGTCACAGCTAGTGCTTTTCTATCAGAAGGGAATATGAGTTTTGATGATTGAGAGTTGTAGCTCTCATTGGTAGAAGGAAGGAGTCGGGGGGGGAGGAGCCACGTAGTATGGCGCCAAACAGCAGCTGAACGCTGAGGCTCCCACGCCCCATCCCCGAGCAAGTAAGAATATGATGCGGACCTGAGAAGCCTAATGCCTGAAAAGCCTGAAGCTGGGAAACTTCAATAAGATTGCTATCTGCTTGGAGAAGAGTGTACCTGCATGCCGCCCGTTCTGGATCCACTGCTGCTAGCGGGGTCTGCGCCTCTACCAGCTCGCATATAGCTTCCATCAGCCTGAAACTGGACGTTGGACAACGGAAGAAGCGTTTAAGGTACAGAGCGCGCAGGCAGCGTGAGGAGACGGCGTAGAGCAGCCTGGGGTGCTTAGACCGGGCTGCGGGCGGACAATCTAACCTGCTCGATTGAGGATCTCGGGGCCGGTCGGCAAAAGAGGAGAGTGACGGGAGAGACAGGAGATCGTTGGCGATTGCTGGCGCGACATCTGTGAGAGCGGTGCGCACAGTGTTAAAGCCTGGAGCCCGGAGCGGGAGAGGTAGGAGATCTGTGGGGTGGAGGAGCTGATACCCCTTGAAGACCGTGGGGATATCTTGACCTCCCCACCCCCCCAGTTGGGGGAAGTACCTCGGTGCCCGGCGAACGGAGGGGTGTACAGATACTGCAACAGGCAACGGAGCTCACACCTGCCCCTTTCCATCTTTTCCACCGCTGCCTCCTTACTGAACCTGACTGTCCAAAGAGTGATTCTTGATTCGGGCAGAGACAGACAACAACGCGAATCTGGTAGGATTAATCCATGTAAAAGTGGCAAGCTGAGGGGATTAAAGGCTGGAGGGACTGTTTTATGCTTGGTAGTTGGGGGACACCCAGGAAAATAACTGCATACTAGCAGAGAATACTCTCATAAGCTAATTAACCGCAGAGGCATAGGATATATGTAATTGGCTGTACAGGTATCTGCTTGTTACTATTGGGGGTAGTCTCTGCACTTTTCACATGGCACTGAAACAGGGTACGGAATCTATAAACTGCAAGTAAATTGCAAGGAACCCCTCCCTTTTTGTCATTTTCCCAGTTTTTTTTTGGACCTTATAAATAACTTTGATGCAAACAATATTTTATTTTTATTTTTCTTGGACAATCTAATTAGATATTAAACGGACATTTGAGCTAACTGGCTTATCCACCCCCCCTTTCCCACTTTTTACTCCCTTTCCCCCCTCATCCCCCCCCCACTTTTTTGTTTTTTCTTAGGATTTTGGGAATATTTAAAGGTGGATGATTGATTGATGATTATTATATTTGGTTTGAATTGGGATACAGTTTGTGTAACTGACACGCCTGTGTACGATTATCTGTGGACAGGCGTGCTTGCTTGCACAACCACTGTAGAAAAATATTATTATTATTATTTATTTTTTTGTGAATGTATTAACTGTATAGATTGCATAGATTTGTGAAGATTTGCACATAGAGGGATATAGGAGGAGCATTATAAGATAGATTAACGAGAAGGAACATGGCACAAATAGCACATTTGTGAGTCTAATTTACACAACTACGGGTATAAACTGTTGTATGACTATCTGCACAGTCAATTATTTATATGTATAGAGGGTTGCACTTGCACTTTGTTTCACTAATTAAATCTTAGGGGAAGGATAGGGGGACCAAATATCTAAACATAGTAAAATAAAATACGTAGTATAGAGAATAAAAAAAGAAACAATAAAATAATTAAAGAATAGAGAAATAACGAACTGAACAATAAACTATGGGAGAAAACAATGGGGGGGGGGGAGGACAGAAAGCGGGGAAAAGTAACTCTATAAAGACGTACATGGTACAGGACAGAGTAGATCAAAGGGTGGAACAAGAGGTGGAAAGGGAGGAGGAGATAATCCCTTCCCCAGAGAGACAAGCTACTGGAAACCCTGTTATAGAAGAAGAAAAATACCCACAGAAACATCAAGAAGAAGAACAGCAAAAAATGGATAAAGAGAGACGAAAAGAAATAGATAACTCCCAACTACCTCCTACTAAACAGGATATGGTAGAGATGATGGCATGCTTAGAACGCATGATCAAAGGAGAAATTAACGTGACCAGAGCAGATTAACAAGAGCTGGAGAATCAGAAATACAGCTGGATGAACATAGAAAAGCGATTATGGAATTGCGTGAGAGGTCGGAAAGGGATTGGATAGAAATGGGGAATATTCGATATAAGTTAGAGGATCAAGAAAACAGAAACAGACGAAACAACTTAAGGATCCGTGGGCTGCCAGAATCGGTAAAAAGGTAATGAGTTAGAAAAAGTGGTCTGTGAAATATTTTATAAAATAATGAAAAAGAAGTGCCAACCCCTATAGCTTTCGACAGAATACATAGAGTACAGAAGACAATGAAAGCCCCACCAGAGACGGCAAGAGATGTAATAGTGAGATTCACTCAGTATGAAATAAAACAACAAGTCAGCAGGGCACGAGAAATTCTGACGGCATCAAATATGAAGGAGCTACGCTACTCATCTTTACCGACCTGTCACAAGAGACACTCTCGCGTAGAAGAGCTTTGAAACCCTTGATGAACCAACTACAAGAAAGAAAGATCTATTATAGATGGGGATTTCCAGCTTGTCTGATAGCTAAAAATCAAGGAATATCAGCCATCTTGCGCTTCCTAGAAGATCTGAAGGAATTTTGTAGCAAAATGGACTTGCCAAATATTAATTTAGAAAACTGGGAAAAGAAACCTCCAGAATGGGGAAAGCTTAAAAATCAGACATGGAATAGGGCTTAGTGTTATTTACTTTTCCTTTTAAATGTAAAAATAAATAAAAAATCAGGCTATCAGGTGGGGATCAGATAGGTTAATGAGAAATAACGTTGTTTGGGGAGGGGGGGTGGGGAAGACCTGGCGGTGCTCGCCTGCACACGCGGGACCACCCCCGGATGGGGGGAGAGGCCCGCGGGTTCAGGTGGGCATTTACAGGTCCCCCAAGAGAGGATCAGCCAGGTTAGGGGCCTAGCAATATGCTCCAGCCCGGCTGATAATAATATTGATAATCAATGTAGGGAGGGGGGGGGAGGGAGGGGTGGGGGGGTGTATGGTATGTTTGTTTTTTGTATGTTGGTCAATGGGTAGGTGCATGGGAGGGATCAACCTCAGGAAAGGGCTTTGTGTATGCCACAGCTATATGCTCCAGGATGCATATATTTTAAGCCTTTGAAAAATGGCACCCTTAAAGATAGTTACATAATGTTAGAGGGTTGAATAGCCCCAATAAAAGGTATCAAATACGGCAGGAAATAAGAAGTTGGTCATCGAATATTGTATTTCTGCAGGGGACCCACTTTAAGTGATCATCCAGGGCTGGACTGAATTAAAAACATTTTCCTACTTGGTTTCATGGTTATTCCCCTAACAAGAGATCTAAAGGGATAGCAATAGGTTTTGACAGAAACACCCCTTTTGTTATAAAAGCCATGGAGTCGGACTCCGAAGAGAGATATTTATTTATTAAAGGCTCCCTGTTCAATAAAACATACACATTAGCTAATGTCTACTGCCCTAACACCCACCCCTGCCTTTTTTTGGAAAAGTATTGAATAAGTTGGAAAAGTTTTTAGGGAGGGAGGGGTGATCGTGGCAGGGGATCTTAACTTTGTGTTTGACCCAGCCCTGGATACTCAACCTCTTTCTTTAGGCTCAGAAGGAAAGTACCTTAAGATAATTAAACGGAAATTACACCAGCAACGACTAGTGAAGATATGGAGAGTTCTACACCCTAGGGGGAGGGACTTTGCATATTACTCCCAGGTACACTCCTCCTACTCGAGGATTGACCACCAGCTCCTGGAAGGACTATCGAAAGTAGAGGTGAAATCGATGACCCTATCGGATCATGCCCGGTTATGGCCAGCCTGGATTTAGAGGACATACCGGATAGGCAGAGATCCTGGAGGGTAGATGAATCTCAATATTTTTGGTGCTTTACAGACGGATTTAAATTTATTTTTTGAAGAAAATAATGTAGAGAATATTGCACCAACCACTTTGTGGGAAACCCATAAAGTATTTATAAGAGGGAGATTGATAGCCGAAGGGGCAAAGAGAAGGAAAATATGGTTAGCGCAAAAGCAATTGATTTTGCAGGAAATCCAAGAGCTGGAACAGATGCACAAGGTGTTAAATGATGGTAAAATAATAGGGGAATTAACAGGTAAGCTGGAGGCATTGAAGAACTTGCTGAAACAGGAGACAAAAGGGGTGTTTTTGAAGTCGGCGAAAATACAATATGAATTTGGTAACAAACCTGAGAGACTGTTGACGGGGGTAATTAAACCCAGACGGAACCTGAATTTTTATGCAAAAATAAAAGATAAGAGGAGACTGCTGAAATACTCAACTAGGGACATCAGTAAAACTTTCTTAGAATACTATCAGCTACAGTCATGGCCGAAATTGTTGGCACCCCAGAAATTTTTCACGAAAATCAAGCATTTCTCACAGAAAAGTATTGTAGTAACACATGATTTGCTATACACATGTTTATTCCCTTTGTGTGTATTGGAACAAAACAAAACAAGGGAGGAAAAAAAGCAAATTGGACATAATGTCACACAAAACTCCAAAAATGGGCTGGTCAAAATTATTGACACCCTTAACTTAATATTTGGTTGCACACCCTTTGGAAAAAATAACTGAAATCAGTCGCTTCCTATAACCATCAATAAGCTTCTTACACCTCTCACCCAGAATTTTGGGCCACTCTTCCTTTGCAAACTGATCCAGGTCTCTCTTATTGGAAGGGCGCCTTTTCCCAACAGCAATTTTAAGATCTCTCCACAGGTGTTCAATGGGATTTAGATCTGGACTCATTGCTGGCCACTTTAGAACTCTCCAGCGCTTTGTTGCCATCCATTTCTGGGTGCTTTTTGATGTATGTTTGGGGTCATTGTCCTGCTGGAAGACCCAAGATCTTGGACGCAAACCCAGCTTTCTGACACTGGGCTCTACAGCTTTCTGACACTGGGCTCTACAGTGCGACCCAAAATCCTTTGGTAATCCTCAGATTTCATGATGCCTTGCACACATTCAAGGCACCCAGTGCCAGAGGCGGCAAAACAACCCCAAAACATCATTGAACCTCCACCATATATCACTGTAGGTACTGTTCTTTTTTTTGTAGGCCTCATTCCGTTTTCGGTAAACAGTAGAATGATGTGCTTTACCAAAAAGCTCTATCTTGGTCTCATCTGTCCACAAGATGTTTTCCCAGAAGGATTTTGGCTTACTCAAGTACATTTTGGCAAACTGTAGTCTTGCTTTTTTATGTCTCTGTGTCAGCAGTGGGGTCCTCCTGGGTCTCCTGCCATAGAGTTTAATTTCATTTAAATGTCGACTGATAGTTTGCGCTGACACTGATGCTCCCTGAGCCTGCAGGACAGCTTGAATTTCTTTGGAACTTGTTTGGGGCTGCTTATCCACCATCCAGACTATCCTGCGTTGCAACCTTTCATCAATTTTTATCTTCCGTCCACGACCAGAGAGATTAGCTACAGTGCCATGGGTTGCAAACTTCTTGATAATGTTGCGCACTGTGGACAAAGGCAAATCTAGATCTCTGGAGATGGACTTGTAACCTTGAGATGGTTGATATTTTTCCACAATTTTGGTTCTCAAGTCCTCAGACAGTTCTCTTCTCCTCTTTCTGTTGTCCATGCTTAGTGTGGCACACACAGACACACAATGCAAAGACTAAGTGAACTTATCTCCTTTTTATCTGCTTTCAGGTGTGATTTTTATATTGCCCACACCTGTTACTTGCCCCAGGTGAGTTTAAAGGAGCATCACATGCTTGAAACAATCTTATTTATCCACAATTTTGAAAGGGTGCCAAAAATTTTGACCAGCTAATTTTTGGAGTTTTGTGTGGCATTATCTCCAATTTGCTTTTTTTCCTCCCTCTTTTTGTTTTGTTCCAATACACACAAAGGGAATACACATGTGTATAGCAAAACATGTGTTACTGCAATACTTTTCTGTGTTAAATACTTGATTTTCTGGAAAAAAATTCTGGGGTGCCAACAATTTCGGCCATGACTGTATTATATAAAGTAAGTGACAATCAAGATAGTGATGATAAACAAAATAGGAAAAATAAAATTGAACAGTATCTTCGGAAGATAGAGCTATCAGCCATATCAAAAGAAGACTCAAATAAGCTTGATAGCGAGATCACCAAGGAAGAGATTTATCAGGCAATTAAAAATAGCAAGAATGGGAAAAGTCCAGGCCCAGATGGATATACATCCCTATATTTTAAAAAATTCCTTGGACCACTGACACCCTACTTTCATCTTTATATGAATTCTATAGGGGGAGGGCTGAAGATACGCAAGGAAGCTCTGGGGGCCCATATAATAATATTGCCATAGGAAGGGAAAGATCCAACATTATGTTCCAGCTTTAGACCAATCTCCTTGATTATTGAAGACATTAAAATCTATGCGAGGATCTTGGCCGAAAGACTGAAGCAATATATGCCAGACTGTATAGAGAGGGATCAGGCAGGCTTTGTCCCCGGGAGGAAAACAAGGGATAATATATTAAGGACAACTTTATTAATACATGAAGCAAAGAAGGGAGAGAAACCTGTGCTCTTTCTATCAGTAGACGCCGAAAAGGCCTTTGATAGAGAAGAATGGGAATATATGCTGCAGACACTATATAAATTTGGCCTAGGGCCACGAATGCTTAAGTGGATAGAAGCCTTATATTCCAATCCTACGGCTCAAATCCAGGTGAATGGAACATTATCAGAGACATTTAAGCTTTATAGTGGGACACGCCAGGGATGTCCACTCTCTCCCTTACTTTTTGTTTTATCTTTGGAACCCCTCCTGGCTTCCATAAGAGTGAACCAAGAAATAGGAGGCATTGAGGTCTCTGGGCAAGAGCATAAGAGATCTGCGTATGCAGATGATATTATGTTGTATATAGTGAACCCTAGGCAATCATTCCCTAAGATTATGGAAGAAATGGGTGAATATGGAGAGGTCTCAAATTTTAAAATCAATATGGAAAAAACTGAGATATTATTAAATATTTGTGTCCCCCCAAAGGAGAAGAGAGAACTTAGAGCTCTTTTTCCCTTTGTGTGGAAGGAAAAGGGGCTGAAGTATTTAGGAGAATTTTTGTCAGCAACAACAGCAGACATATATCAGGATAACTATTTACCTCTTTTGAATAAAATTAAACAAGATCTGAAAGGATATCCAGCACATAGATTGCCATTGCTAGGGAAGATAAATGTAATCAAAATAATGATCCTCCCGAAAGCCCTGTATATCTTTCAAAGCCTCCCGATTCGGATCCCAGGGGCCTATTTTAGAACTATGAGAACCTTAGTGCAGAAGTTGGTATGGAATGGAAGAGGAAGCTGTGTCTCCTATAAAATAATGAGTAGATCTAAAGATAATGTTCCTCCCAGATTTCCAGAAATACCATGAAGCAGCAGTAATAAAGAGAGTTATAGATTGGGTCCATAATGTACCACACAAGAAATGGGTATCACAGATTATTTGGATCCCAAGAGAATACAGAGATCTTCCTAGGGAAATGGCCCCAATTACAACAGAAACATTAAGAACATGGGATAAGATAATTAAGGGCACGATAGGGCAATATGTCCCTGATGGGTAATAACTATTTCCCCCCGGGGAAAGATAATAAATTGTACTCAAAATGGACCCACTCGGATAGATTGAGACTAAGATGTCCTAAAAACAAATACTTTATGTTCATTAGCAGAGCTACAAGATAAATACAGAGTAACACCGTGGGACGGCTGGAGATATAGGCAGCTCCAACATTTTGATTCCCTTCCAAAACCCCTTTGCTCTGTCGAAAGGTTAAATCCATGGGAAAGATTAGTAGACCAAGGAGGGATAAGTAGAAATGGGACGATCTCCAGAATATATAGGTTGTTGGTAACTTCTATGGATGATGGGTCAATGTGTCCCTTGGAAGGATGGGAGATAGAACTGAACCAATTAGCTCCAGAGATGCTGAAGGGGAAGGTTTTGGACTATGTCCACTCTACCTCAAGGGACACAAGGATTAAAGAAATGAACTACAAATTATTAACCAAGTGGTACTACGTCCCATCCAAAATGCACAAAATTAATCATGATATATCACCTCTGTGTTGGAGGGAATGTGGGAAAGAAGGAACCCATGCTCACATATTGTGGCAATGTAGTCTGATTCAATCATATTGGGTGGAAGTGCTGGATTTAATTAAGCATATAGAAGGGAAGGAAGTAGAATTAGATCCCTGGAAATGTCTATTTCATGCGATGGGGGGGATCCAGGAAGAAGTACAGAGCAGCACTGTCAGGTCACCTGTGGCCAGATGACAGATGCACACCGTTGGGGGTCAGGAGTGCACCACAAGGTAGTGAACCCTATGGCTGACTGCTGCGGATGGGATACTGGGTGGTTGTGGAAAGCGGGACAAGTGGAGCACAACAGGGATCCACAGGAAGCTAGAGCCAAGATTCCCCAGGCCGCGGAGTCTAAGACCCAGCAGGTTTTCACCAGAGCCTCTAGTGGTGAGGATGTTACGCTGCAGCTGGGTCCAGGTCGCGGCCCCTAGAGTCCCCTAGCTCACGCTCCGTAGGGTAAGGAGGATAGAGGGGAAGCAGCAGCACAGGATACAAGAATAGTGAGGGGAAAAGCCAAGGTCAGGGCAACAAGTAGACAAGGATAAACAAAGGACAAGCCGAAGGTCAAGGTCACAAGCAGACAGGGATAGTCGGGAACAAGCCAATATCGAAACACAGAGACAAACGCAGCACACGGCAGGAAGGAACCCAAACACACAATGCTTAAACAAACATGTTAATCAGCAAGGCAGGCTTGCAGTGCACAGGTTAATATAGTGTTCTGTGATAGGGCCTGGGGTGGAGTCAGGCTGGGAGGAGATTATAAAGGCAGCCAGGTGAGAGAGAGTCTGGCCTCTAAGATGAACACATGGGGAGGAAGGTAAGCTGACAGACAAACATTACTGCATATCCATGACAAGCACTTACCCCATTTCTGCTGAATACAGTGAAAGCATTGATCCCAAAACATTGGAAATGACAGGAAGTACCAAGGATAAGGGATTGGTTTAGGGAAGTAGACAGAACAAGGATAATGGAAGAATTAATATGTCTCCAAAAGGATGCAGAAATAAGATTTCAGGGCACGTGGGGGGAATTTAAGCAGTCCCCGGTCTGTTTGGGAATTATGGGGAGCGGGGGAGCACATAGGGGCTGGTTCCCCAGTGACCTCCCTATGCACTACCCCTACTTTGTGGGAGTGATTGGGGTGGTGCCCTCCCTACTTCCCCGCCCCCACCCCCCCCCCTTTTTTTTTCTCACAATTTGAAGGAGGACAGTAATGGGGACAGGAGGATATAATATCCCCCCTTTTTTTGTTTTTCTTTTCTCTCCCCTCGAAAGCAAGAGATAAACACGGTTATAGAAATGGGATAAAGGTATATACATAAAGAGGGGTAACCATGTGTGGGTATGCGTAAATATGCATGCTCGGATATGTGTTTTTCCTTCTTCCACTTCCCCCCCTTTTTTTTCCCCCCACAATTTGAAGGACAGTAATGGGTATAGGGGGATAAAAATATCTCCCCTTTTCCCCCTTGAAAGTAAGATATCAATAAACACGGGTATAGAAATGGGATAAAGGTATACACACAAATAGGGGTACCCATGTGCGGGTATGCGTAAATATGCATGCTCGGATATGTTTTTCCCTCCCCTCACTCCCTCCCCCCTTTTTTTGGGGGGGGGTGGGTTTCTCGGGACCTCTTCTTTTCTGTTCCCTCTATCTCCTAGAAGCCCCGGAGAGCAAAGAGTATGTGCTGCGGTGTAGATAGATCTATTTTTAGGCGCATGTTTAGAGGTTGGATTATTTTATGTACCTATACATGTATTACTGTATGTGTTTGTGAATGTATTTGTGTATCTGAGAATGTTTTGTATTTCTTAAGATATGAATTGCAAATGATTTTGCAAAGTATGTAAAAGTTTTTTTATGTGAAAAATAATAAAAAAGGGATTTTTATAACAGCTTACCTGTAAAATCCTTTTCTTGGAGTACATCACGGGACACAGAGCGACTTAGTCATTACTAATGGGTTATATAGATACCTTCAGGTGCTGGCACTGGCAACTTCCAAAACCGGAAGTACCCTCCCCTATATAAGCCCCTCCCATCCGGGAGCACCTCAGTTTTGTAGCAAAGCAATAAGTGTCCCAAAAAGAGGGGTGGGAGCTCTGTGTCCCGTGATGTACTCCAAGAAAAGGATTTTACAGGTAAGCTGTTATAAAAATCCCTTTTTCTTTTTCATACATCACGGGACACAGAGCGACTTAGTCATTACTAATGGGACGTCCCAAAGCAATGCCAAATGAGGGGAGGGATACACTATACATAAGCTGGGCGCCATCAGGCATGAGGATCTTTTGCGGCCTGCAACACACTGCGCCCAAAGGCGACATCCTCCTGACTTCTAACGTCTACCTGGTAGAATCTAGTAAACGTGTGTACTGAAGACCATGTTGCGGCCTTACAGACTTGATCCAGGGAGGCCTGGTGATGCACTGCCCATGAAGTTCCAACTGCTCTTGTGGAGTGCGCCCTAACTTTGAACGGAGGCGGTCTCCTTCTCAAGCCATAGGCTTGTATTATGACCTGTCGAATCCACTTGGCTAAAGTAGATTTTGATGCTGCCTGACCCTTTCTGGGGCCTTCCGGCAGAACAAACAAAGTATCCGTTCTACGAATCTGAGCAGTGGCTTTTAGATAAGCTTTAACTGCTCTTACTACATCCAAAGAATGCAATAACTTTTCCTCTACCGAGGTAGGTTTGGGAAAAAAAGAAGGAAGAACCACATCTTGGTTCAAATGAAACCTCGATACCACCTTAGGAAGAAAGGCTGGATGAGGACGTAATACTACTCTGTCCTTATGGACAACCAGATATGGCTCCTTACAGGACAAGGCGGCTAATTCCGATACTCTTTTAGCCAAACAAATGGCTACTAAGAAAATCAATTTCCTGGTAAGAAGAACCAAGGAAATGTGCTGCAATGGTTCAAATGGTTGTTTCTGTAGAACCGACAGAACCAGGTTTAAGTCCCATGGACATTTGGGAATACTAACCGGAGGGCTAATACGCATCACTCCTTGTATGAAAGCTTTGACTAGTGAATGCGAAGCCAAGGGCCTTTGAAAAAATATTGACAAGGCCGAAATCTGACCATTGATAGTACTCAAGGCAAGCTTCCTATCCACAGCCCACTGTAGGAAGTCCAGGATCCTACCTATTATGTACTTACGCGGATGCCATTTCTTGGCCTCACACCACGCGATGTACGCCTTCCAGATCCTATAATAGATCTGCCTGGATACCGGCTTCCTGGCATTGATCATGGTAGATACCACAGGATTAGAGAGACCTCTCTTTTTTAGAATGTGGGCTTCAATAGCCAGGCCGTCAAACCTAGGGCTTGTAAGGAAGGGTGGTATATCGGTCCCTGCGAAAGCAGGTCCGGACGATGTGGGAGGGTCCAAGGACTCCCCACTGACATCTTTACGATCTCCGCGTACCATGCTCTTCGGGGCCACGCTGGAGCCACCAGAATCACTGGTTTCTTTTCTACCCTGATTCTGCGGATTAATCGCGGTAACAATTGTGGCGGTGGGAATGCATATATCAGCTTGAACTGATCCCAAGGGAACACTAGGGCATCCGAGCCGCAAGCTAGGGGATCCCTTGTGCGAGACACAAATCTGTCCACCTTTGCGTTGAATCTGGATGCTAGCAGATCTACATCCGGTGTTCCCCACCGCTGGCATATTGCCTGGAAAACCTCGGGGTGAAGAGACCATTCCCCCGGGCATAATTGCTGGCGACTTAGAAAGTCCGCTCTCCAATTTTCCACTCCTGGGATGAAAACCGCGGATATGGCTGGGACATATCTTTCTGCCCATTCCAGGATGCAATTCGCTTCCCTCTGGGCTGCACGACTCCTGGTGCCACCCTGGTGATTGATATATGCCACTGCTGTGGCATTGTCTGATTGAATTCTGACAGGGGACCCTTGGAGTTTGGATGTCCATGCTACTAGGGCATACCGGGCTGCTCGTATCTCTAAGAGATTGGTGGGCAGGGCCTTCTCTGCTTCTGACCACTTGCCCTGGAGAGACCATTGCTCCAGTACTGCCCCCCAGCCTATGAGGCTGGCATCTGTAGTGACCACCTTCCAAGAAACCGGACTGAAGGGTTTCCCTTTTTCCAGATTCTGGGGCACCAACCACCAATGGAGGCTCTTGCGAACAGAAGGGGACAGGGACATTGGTAAGTCTAAAGCCTGAACTTTTTTGTTCCAGGCTGACAGTATGGCCCTCTGCAAGTTCCTTGAATGGAATTGACCGTAGGGTACTGCTTCGAATGAAGCCACCATTTTTCCCAGCAGCCTCATGCACAGGCGTATGGATGGTTTTCTTTTTGTACCCACTAAGTGGGTCAAATCTTTCAAAGACGACACCTTCTCTGGAGGTAAGAAAATCTTTCTCTGATTTGAATCCAGCCTTAGCCCCAAGTATTCCAGACTTTTGACTGGTCTTAGAGCTGACTTGTCTCGGTTGATAATCCAACCGTGATATTCCAGATACTTGATTGTCTCGTGAATAGCTACTTCCAGTTTTTCCACTGAGTGGTCTATTAGTAGCAGGTCGTCTAAATATGCCATTATCGTTACACCCCGTGTTCTTGGATTGGCCAATAGTGGGGCCAGAATTTTTGTGAACACTCGTGGTGCTGTGGCCAGACCGAAAGGTAAGGCTCTGAACTGAAAATGGCGCCCTTCTACTACAAAGCGTAGAAATTTCTGGTGGGCCGGAAAGATGGGAATATGCAGATAAGCATCCTTTATGTCGATCGAGGCTAACCATTCCTGCCCTTGTAGGGCGGTGGCCACCGATCGGATCGACTCCATCCGAAAAGTCCTGATATGTAGGAATTTGTTTAGCCCTTTTAGATTTAATATGGGCCTCACGTCCCCATTTGGTTTGGGGACTGTGAAAAGGTTCGAGTAAAACCCAAACCCGCTTTCTTCCAAGGGAACCTTCATGATTACACCTTGGAGCAATAGTTGTTCTAGTGCCCGAAGGAGGGATCCTCTCTTCTGGGGATCGCTTGGCACGTTTGACCTCATAAAATGGGCAGGAGGAGTGTCTTTAAACTCCAGCTTGTATCCCAGACTTACTGCGGAGATCACCCATCTGTCTCTGATGGTGTCCCGCCAGGTCTCTGTGAACAACTGAAGTCTTCCCCCCACCCGATTGAGTGGGGGCAACCCTTCATGACTTGGGGGGAGGTTTTGTACCTCTCCTGACCCAGGGTTTCTTGTTACCCTGTGATTGTCCCTGATTTTTGCCCCCTGGATTTGACCGCGGAGGCCGTCGGAACTGTTTCACAGCCGATGTGCCAGGGACTGGAGAAGTAGGCCTCTTAAAAGAAGGACTTTTACCCTTGTTCTTAACCGGCAAGAGTGTACTTTTACCGGCAGAAATTTTCTGGATATACTTGTCCAGATCTTCTCCAAATAAGCGTTCTCCATGAAATGGGAAGCTAATCAGCAATTTCTTACAGGGAGCTTCAGCAGACCAGTTTTTGAGCCATAGAAGCCTACGCATATGTACTACAGACAGCGTAAAGCGGGAGGCCTGTTGGATTGTATCCTTTATGGCCTCCACCGCAAAACACAAGGCTCTAGGTAGGTCAGCTAGGGCAAGAGCCTGCTGATCTGGTAAGTCCCTTAAGACTTGTTTCAACTGATCCTTCACTGCTTGGCAGACCCCAATCGCTGCTACTGCAGGTTGTGTCACCATGCTTGCTGTAGAGAAAGCAGATTTTAGTAAAGACTCCAATTTTTTATCTATTGGGTCTTTGAACATTGGAACATTATCTACTGGACATGTCAGTGATTTATTCACACAAGAGATGGCTGCGTCCACTGTAGGGACCCTCCATTTTTTTATGAACTTATCCTCCATGGGATAGATCACCGGAAATCTCTTGGGGGGAGTAAATATTTTATCAGGATGCTCCCAATCCTGGTAAATAAGCCCTTCCAATAAAGGGTGGCTTGGGAAGGAACAGACAGTCTGGGGAGCTTTCAGCGACCCCAGCGAGGAGACAGTAGTGGTTGATGGCTCTGCAAGAGGCATTTTAAATGCTGATCGGACCATGTTAGTCAGGGACTGAACCCATAATCTTTCAGCCTGAGATGCTGAGAAAGGTTCTTCCACTGTTGATTCCTCTATAACCGAATCAACCTCATCCTGATCCCCTTCAGGTAGGTCGATCTCTGTGTAGGGCTGTTCCTCCACTAACAGGCACTCTGAAGGAGGAGACGGAGATCGGACGCGCTTTCCCTGTGACAGGGAAGCAGCGATCAATGCTGTTAATCTCTCTTCCAATCCTCCCAGAGATGAGGAAAAAACATCCTCTGTTATATATACAGGAGCAGGTGGACTGGGGACAGCCGCAGCACCAGGTACTCCTGCGGGGTTCCTACGGCTACTAACCTCTGAAATTTCAGGGGAGATTGGTGCAGTATAAGCATGCCCAAAATCCTCAGAGCCCGATGGAGACCCCTTTGGCTTCTTGGAAGACTTATTTCCAGAGCGTCTGGACGACATATCCTTCAAGCACAAAGCTGAGGTATTCCCGTCGTCATACACCAATTTTACTGGTAATAGTCTAACACAGTTGCTGCTATATACCAGCTGGTGTCCACTAAAGTGTCTTTCTATGGGGATGCCTGCATCAACCGCCTCTGTGTGCCACCGTTTTGTTGCTAGCTCTGCTTGCATCCAGCTGACACTTGTACTGTGTCTTTTATCCATGCTGGGACGCCTGCACATGCGCAGAAGCGCCGCGGCGCGCATCGAGCGTCATCCACCCGCCCCGCCCCTTTCCTTTCATAGGAGGCGCGTGCACGCACCCGCGCCCGTGCACCTTCGGCGCTCTTTTTTGAAAACAAGCAGGGACTAGGAGCCAGGGCCCTTTTTGCCGGAGGGCCTGTGCGGTGGATGAGCGCAGCAACAGGGCAGAGGAAGTGGATTCCCACAGAGAAACTTACCAACTGCCTGGATCTTTTGACTTGAAAAAGCCAAAGATCCACATGACAAGAAAAATGGACCACAGCGGCCTCTAGTGGTTTAACACAGGTACCGCGGTCTCCTTTTTTTTTCTTGACTACTATTAAAATTTTACATTTTCCAGTAGTTACAGGCATGCACAGATATTAGCGGGAATACCGTTAGGTAACAGACAGAAAGACAAATTAGGCTTGGGGGTCCCCCAATATAACCAAGTTCCTGGGGGCCCCCACTTACCTGTTCCCCGCCGCAGGACTCTGTTTGGTCCACAGAAGCCCAAACTTCACCTCTCACGGCAGGCATTGTATTTAAACCTTCAGGGACCGGGTTCCCAAGGATTCCACTCCCCTGGACCTGTATAGCACCCTGCACAGACAACATCTTGGTCGTGGGTATGACCAGAGCTCTGGATCCCAGGGTCCAGCCCTCCTAAGAGAGGCATTACAGGCAAAACCTTGCTCTTCTGTTGCAAGGCCCGGGTACCGACCGTTTAGCTATGAAGCTTTTTTGGTCGGATCCGGAACAGCTTACTAAGGCCCATAAAAGAACCTGTACGCAAGCCCAGTGAAAACACATGTTACTCTTTGGCCAACACCTTAGACACTGGCAAAAAACTGAGGTGCTCCCGGATGGGAGGGGCTTATATAGGGGAGGGTACTTCCGGTTTTGGAAGTTGCCAGTGCCAGCACCTGAAGGTATCTATATAACCCATTAGTAATGACTAAGTCGCTCTGTGTCCCGTGATGTACGAAAAAGAAAATAATTTAGAGAGAGTTGTAGCTCTGAGTCAGCAAGGATCATGTTGGACCTCTGCAGATAGAATATTACTAACACACAGGGCAAGGGTTCTTCTCTTCAAAATGCTGGCTGCGGACAGGCATTTCTGCTTGGGCTGTGGCTGCATTCTTAACCACATCAATACTGGGCACTTTAGCCCCCTTCCTTCCCAGACCAATTTTCAGCTTTCAGCGCTCTCGCATTTTCAATGACAATTGCGCGGTCATGCTACACTGTACCCAAATGAAATTTTTATCATTTTGTTCACACAAATAGAGCTTTCTTTTGGTGGTATTTATCCACGACTACGTTTTTTATTTTTTGCGATATAAGCGAAAAAAGAGCGGAAATTTGGAAAAAAATATATATTTTCGTCTTTCTATTTTAAAAAAAATCCAATAAAATCGAATTTTGTCATAAATTTAAGCCAAAATGTATTCTACTACATGTTTTTGGTAAAAAAAAATCTGTTAAGTGTATAATAATTGGTTCGTGTGATCACGGACATATGTACGCAAATGATCATGTACAGATGTGCGCAGGTGATCACGGACATATGTGTGCAAATGATCATTGGGACATATGATTTTACTGTCACATATGTGGGGGACAGGTGTTTTTACTATGTGGGGACATGTGTGTGTGTGGGGACATGTATTTTGGGGACATGTTTGTGTTTACACTGTGTGGGGACACTAGGCTGGTGATCAGTGAGTAAAAAGCTGAAAAAAACAGCTCATACTCACTGATCACCAGCCAACTGCAGCGATCCGCTCTCCTCACCGACGACTTCTGTGTGAGGAGAGGAGAGCTGGTTGCCTAGCAACCGGCTCTCTGTTTACATCACATAATGGCTGTGATTGGACACGGCCGTCATGTGATCAGGAGGGCCAATCACAGAGCCCTCCTGCCGAATCGAGATGTGCCGTGTCCGGGTGACACGCGTGTATCGGGATCGCGCCGCTGCGCGGGAACGCGCGGGCGATCCCCCTCCTCCTGAGGGACGTTCCTGAACGTCCACTCAGGAGAGAGCGCCCACCCGGCCGTATATATACAGTGGCCGGGTGGGAAGTAGTTAAAACAGAGCTTCACTCTCGCAATGAACACTGACTATGCATTGGCAAATAGGAAAGTATATCATATTTACTTGCTTTCTTCTGTTACTTCCTGGTTTCCAGGCCTAGGCAAATTATGTTCCATGTCCCAGGAGTCTTTGGGGGGGGGGCTTTCTTAGCTAAGCACACCCTCCTGCCTGCATGCATGCCTGCGGTAGGGGAAAATAGGTTCCAGGAAGTGAATGCTGCATGAATCTTACTCAAGATGGCTACAGACAGAGAAATGCTAGGAGTGCGTGTGGGGGAGGTGGGGTTCTCAGAAAAATAAAGCACCAA
This sequence comes from Rana muscosa, assembly GCA_029206835.1. Classification (NCBI taxonomy): domain Eukaryota; kingdom Metazoa; phylum Chordata; class Amphibia; order Anura; family Ranidae; genus Rana; species Rana muscosa. The sequence goes on along the minus strand of CM055123.1, from coordinate 266,478,745 downwards.
GGTGGGTGGGCACATTTGCTTTGAATAATAACCTCTTCATGTTGGCGCCTCCATCCATTTAAGAGTTTTTTTGATGCCTTAAGGCAGGACGGGGTTTATAATCATGGGACAGACGTGATTGACTGTCACAGTGGTGACGTGATTGACTGTCACAGTGGTCACATGATCGGAAAGCTCCCGATCACAAGTAGAGATTGGAAGCTTATCATTAGCCGCCTGTAGCTGTGCCGCGCAGGGCACACTCTCGGCACAGCTCTGTTTACATTCTGGTACGTATATATGCGGCCACTCTGCGTTAAGGCCCAACCGCCAAGAGACCGAATATATGTGTACTACCGATGTGAAGGGGTTAAAAATTAACTAAAAAATTGTGTTTGGTTTGTTGTGCTCAAATGCTGTGTAGTTCTGAATAAAGAAACTAAAAGTTTGCAGGCCTTCTGTTTTGATGCACCTAGAATGTATTTAGCTGTTGTTTTCATCTGAAAGTTTAATTGGGCTTTTAGTGCCATGTACAGAAGCACTCAGCTTGTACCAGGCAGAGCTGCATTTACCAAAAAGCACTGGAAGGTTAGTGCATAGGGCAGCATGATCAGAAATTGCAGCCACCAAATCAGAAAATGTACGAAATCAAGGTAACTTTTTTCTAAATTTTTCTCAATTTTGCTCAGATTTGACCCCTTGTTTATATCTGTGGGCAAGTCCAAAGTCATAAAAGAAAGAAGTGGCTGTTGAGAGCACAGCATTGTTTGTAGCTCCAACAACTGGCACCCGGTTTCCCTTTCATTTCGGGTTCATCAAAGAGATCTCAAAGTGCTACAAGTTAAAAACAACAAAGAAAGAAAAATGAGCTGTTAAACAATAAAAATAAAAACATCTAGAAGGGGCAAAAAGCTTTGCAAAAAATAAATGTCTTTAAACCTTTTTTAAAACAGTCAGTAGACTGCGGAGCTCTCAGGGTGTCAGGTAGAGAATTCCACAGACGCGGGGCAGCTGCACAAAAGGCTCTGTCTCCCATTGTCTTAAGTCTAGTTCTGGGTATGTGCAGAAGGTTTGAGTCAGTGGAACGAAGGGGAACGTTTTGTGTTTTGTAATTTGAGAAGTTCTTTAAGATGAGGGGGGGGGGGCATGTCCATGGATGCATTGATGTGTGAGGAGGGAAACCTTATACTCAATTCTGAAGGAAACAGGAAGCCAGTGGAGTGAGTGAAGAATGGGGGTAATGTGCTCATGTTTCCGCACTCTCAGCACGATCCTTGCTGCAGAGTTTTGGATGTACTGAAGCCTCTGAAAACTCTAGAAATCCCAATGAGAAGTGCGTTACAGTAGTCCAGTCTGGAGGAGACAAAGGCATGAACCAGCTTTTCGGCATCTGAAAGGGAGAGAATGGAACGAAGTTTAGAAATGTTATGAAGATGGTAGAAAGAAGTCTTGCATAAGTGATTTATATGGGCTTCAAAAGTGAGTTGGGAGTCCATTTTTACACCAAGATTTGTGACTGTTGATGACAGGAGAATATTAGAACCAGAAAAGGTGATGCTGGTTATTGATGATGATTTGGTCTGGTAAGGAGTACCAATCAGGATAACTTCAGTTTTGGAACTGTTTAGTTGCAGAGAGTTGTGATCCATTCATACCTTTTATCTCCTCCAGACAGGCGGTGAGTACTGATAAAGATGACTGTTAAGGTGGAGTTTCAGATGCTGCATTTACATAGAGCTGTGTGTCATCGGCATAACAGTGGAATGAAATTTTGTGGGGGCTGATAATTTGGCCAAGAGGGGTGAGGTAGAGAATGAAAAGAATGGGGCCAAGAACTGACCCCTGGGGGACCCCGCAAGTAACTGTATGTGGATTTGATTTAAAGTGGCCCAGGGAGATGTATTCTGTCTGGTTTGTGAGGTACGATTTGAAATATTTTTTTATTTTTATGGTTGAACTGGATGGACTTTGTCTTTTTTCAACCTGACTAACTATGTAACTATGTAACTGAGTGCTGTGTCATTGAGTCCAATGGTATGGTGGAGCTGGTTTAAAAGAGAGCCGTGGTCAACAGTATCAACAGCTGTGATGAAACTTCAAATCCCATCATGCCTCTAGGAGTCATGCCAGTGATCAGGGTCTTGAAATGTCTCATGGGACTTGTAGTTTCACCACAGCTGGCGGGCTGAGGTTACCTACCCGTGTACATTCTTACTTCTGGTTTTGAAATCATGTGATCAAAGGGGTGGAGCCTGCTCAAAAATACATCATAATTCACATGTGTCTAGGGCAGCAGGATGCCCAATTACAGCCCTGCCTCAGGTACAGCGTATGAGAAGCAACTGAAGTAAGGCCGCAGCGGTAACACAAGCAGATTGTATTATGGGTGGAGTGGAGCTAATCTGCGACAGTCTTTTAGTTGTAAAATTATTTTTAAGGATACAGAAGAGTCTGCTCTAACTTTCATTACCATAATAAAAGCTCTAACAATACCACAGACAGGAGAATATCACAGTATGAGCAAGTTTATTTCAGTGATAATTGCTCTTCAGTTTGGGATAATTGGTGCTCTATTGCTCTTCTGCGAGATTCCATGGTATGTTTCTTCCATACACTATAAACAGTACCTGGTCTTATATCGCCGTCAGCCATATCTATTCTGTGCAAGCTTGTTCTTGAAGTTGTGGTTTTGGTAGCTGTTTTGTATGATGTTCGCCTGGAGAGCTGAACACATTAAACAACTTTTCTGAGCAGCGTATGCGGTACATTAAATGCCGGAGATACGTTTTGTGCTTCAGTGACTGATCCTGCTGCTTCCCAGCACTGGCAGATCTGTAAACATGAACAAGAGTGTTTAGGATAATGCCTTGCTGGAAGTTTTGACTTTGATTGTCTGGTAATTGAAGCGCAGGTGCGCAGGAACCTCGCAAGATGGAGGTCAGGATTCTGCTTAGAAATATTCTTACTTGTTCCAGATATTGTTTTCTACAGAAACTTTTTAGGCTGTAACTGAAAAAAATACAAATTAAATGACTAAGTCAATAAATTTGGAATGTAGGCCTTTCAGAGCACAGTGGGTATCATGCCTAATGAATAAACCTAATCATGTTTTGAAACATTACATTTCATATCTAATGCATTAGTCAATAAATGGTATCATGAGCCTCATTTGTTGTAATTTCATCAATAATTAACCCAGTAAACAGTCCGCTTAAAGGATAAGTGCTCATTTAATTCTAATCCCACAAGCCCTCTCCTCTACCCACAGTAGCAGAACCCCCTACAGGACCACATCCTTTTTTGCAGCAACCTGCACACTGTTCACTACATTCACAGCAGAAATATTGATGGGGAATGCATAGTATTAATTGCATAGTATTTGGGGGAACCCCCTCCTATTCTAGACTATAGAAGTTCCCCATTATCACCTGGTGCATGCCAGCAGGCTTTCTCCTCTGAATGTAGCCCAAATGGAGGGTAAGCTTACACTTGTAGTTGGAGCCCTTTTACACTGAGGTGCTTTTTTTTTTTTTGAAAAGTTTTATTTATAGTTTTGACAAAACAAACAGACCCAATGGGCCAAACACAAACTAAATACAAATCTTCAGCATTGGCTCCCTCTCCCTCCCTCCAGACCCCCACCCATCAACAGGAATAATACAGTTATAAAGTCACTTTAACTCAATCACAGTCATATGATGTTTGGAAATGTCACATAATCACAACCATAATCAACTCTTACTGCAAGTGCATTTATAATGGGTGCCACTCAATCCGCCACCGTAAGTTCACTATTCATCCAACCACCCCATACTTTATCAAATTTCTGAGGTGCGCCCCTACTAGCATACGTAGCTTTGTACAGCGGTACAGCTCTATTCACCACCCCCTTCCATGCTGACACAGTGGGCAGATTGGGCTTTTTCCATGAGAACACTATCAGTTTCCTGGCGTAATATATGAGAATCGTCAACAGAGCCCGAGTCGCTCTCCTTGGGGCTAGATTGTCTACCAGACCCAAGAGGCATACCTCAATTGAAGGCTGTAACTGGATGGTGGTCACCCCAGCTATGCAGTCGGCAACCCCTCTCCAGAACCCTTGGATGAATGAGCAATTCCAAAATACATGCATGAAATCGGCCGTGAGGGAACTGCACCACCAGCAACAAGGAGACTGTGTAGGGAATATCTTGGCCAGTCTAGCCGGCGTAAGATAGATGCGATGCAGAAATTTAAATTGGATGAGATGGTCCCTGGCAGAGACCAATCTGGTAAAATTAATGTCCCATACATCATCCCAGTCATCCCTGTCCATCTGGGGGAACACCTCACCCCACGCCGCCCTACACTTTGCCAGGAGATCCCCTCCCTCACTCAACAGCTGTTTATATATTGTAGACAAGGCCTTGTCTAAAGTGTCCTCTCTCAGTAAAGACTCCATATCACTAGTTTGCATGGTGATACCAATATCTCCAAATTGGGCCTTAAATGCATGTCTGAGCTGAAGAAAACGAAACAAGTGCGTATTGGGCAGATCAAACTTGGCTTTAAGGGCATCAAACTGTAAGAGTTTCCCACCCCCCACTATGTCCCTCAGAGTCTTAATGCTATACTTAGTCCAGGTGACTGGATCGGGGTACTCACAAAAGTGTGGTAGCTGAGGATTCTTCCAAAGTGGTGTGTAAGGAGAAATTTCAGAGGCGCCACCCACCTTATTCACTGCCACCCATGCCCTACAGGCGGCACGCATGGATATCGTGAGCCTATACGGAGCCCTGATTCCCCGAAGCGGGAGATGCTTCAGTGCCTCATACGAACCCACAACAGCCGCCTCCAGCGTATTAGCAGTGTCGTCCTCAGGTAGAGTGAACCACCTGTGGACAAATACCAGCTGACCAGCTAAGAAATACCTGTGGAAGTCTGGGACCGCCAGTCCCCCTTGTTTCCACGGCAGTTGTAACACCCAGAATTTAATTCAAGGGCGTCGTCCCTGCCATAAGAAAGTTGTTATGAGACTATCTATTTTCTTAAAAACATATCTCGGTATCCAAACAGGGGAATTCCGAAATATATACAAAAACAAAGGTAAAAATTTAATTTTCACTAAATTCACCCTACCAATGAGCGTCAAAGGTAAGTTTTGCCATGCCTGTAGCCTGGATTTCAGTTTAGTCAAAAGTGGATCGACATTTAAGGCAATAAAATCGGACACGGAATTAGAAATGTTTAACCCCAGAAATTTGAGCACCTCCACCCGCTGTAAAGGACAATCAACAGGAATCTCGCACCTGGGGGATGGCGTCCTGAGTGATAGAATTTGGGATTTTCCCCAGTTGACTTTCAGACCCGAAAAACGTGCAAAAGAATTCAGGATCTCTAGTGCTGCCGACAAGGAATTTCCGGAGTCCCGCAGAAAAAGAACCATGTCGTCCGCATAAAGTGCCGTCTTTTCGTTCAAGTCACCCACCATGATCCCCCGCACCTCCTCAGAGGCCCGCAAGGCCGCAGCCACGGTTCAATCATGATGGAAAATAGACCCGGGGACAAAGGGCAACCCTGGCGAGTGCCCCTCCGCACTGAAAAAAATTCCGACAACATATTGTTTAACTTAATGGCCGCTGTAGGGGAATGATATAGAATGTCGATCCACTTCCTGAAATGAGGCCCGAAACAGAATACCTCCAGCACCACCCTCATGTAATTCCAGTCAACGGTATCAAAGGCCTTCTCCAAATCCAAAAAGACCAGTATCCCGCCGCTGGAACTGTCCGGGCCCAACTGCGTGTGGGTGAAAACCCTACGCAGATTGATATCCGTGGCTTTCCTGGGCATGAAACCTGTCTGGTCAGGGGAAATAACATGGTGCAAGACCGACATAAGTCTAGTAGCCAACATCTTAGTAAGTATTTTGAAGTCCATATTCAGTAAAGAAATGGGCCTATACGAAGAACATAGCATTGGGTCTTTGTCCGGCTTGGCCAACAGTACAATATGAGCCTCATAGAAGGAGGGGGGGAGGCCCCCCTTCTGAAAACAGTCGGCATACAATTGCAGTAGTCTAGGCACCAGGATCTCCGAGTAATGACGGTACCAGTCAATAGGCAGACCATCAGGACCCGGAGCCCTGCCACCAGGAAACGACCCAACTGCGGAGACCACCTCCTCCTCCCCGAACTCGGCATCAAGCAAATTACGAGATTCCTCTGGCAGCTCAGGCAACCGCAGGGCCCCCAATGTGACCCCAAGGTCACCCGTGTCATAGGGATCTATAGGCGAGTACAGAGACTTATAGAACGATACAAACTCCCGTACTACGTCCTCCCTGTCTCTCAACAGGTGTCCAGACTGGGACATTACGCAAGGCACTACCGTTGGGGACGTGTCCCCAACCGTCAAAAAAGCCAATAGTTTACCGTTTTTATCCCCCTGTTCAAAAACACGCGCCGCACTCCTTTGCAGATGACAAGTAGTCGCCTCTCGGTAATGGAGAGAAACGTTCCTCCTTGCAAACCGCAACTGAGCCAACGAGTCAGGAGAAGGTGAGTCCGCATGAGCCTTAGCGCACTCCCGCTCCCTGTCATGGAGTTGTTTTTCTACACTATTCCGCTCAATTCTCAGGGCTTTTATGGCTGATATGTATTCCCCCCTAGTAGTGGCCTTGAAGGCCTCCCATTCCATATGTAATGTGGCCGATCCCTCGTTAACCTGCCAAAATGTGTCAATGTGTGGTTGCAGCATCTCCTCCACAGAGGGCTCCCCCACCCAACTAGGTGATAAACGCCAGACTCTCCTTGAATTCTGGGAACCCACTTGCAAAGTGATCTGGAGAGGAGTGTGATCCGAGACACCCCCCGGAAGGTAGGACGTCTCAGCCACCAGAGGCAACATTGCTCCATTAGCAAACGCCAGGTCTATTCTGGAGGACGAAGCATGTACCGAGGACAGATATGAATAGCATCTGGCCATAGGATGCTTCCACCGCCAGATTTCAGTAAGACCCGCAGCATCCGCCCACTGCGACAATTCACGGTTTGGAGCCCTATGTGGGTTGGACGTGTCCAACGTATAATTGAGAACATTATTAAAATCACCAGCCATCAATAACTGAAATGGAGCGTGAGGTGCCAATTTCTCCAACACCTCATACAGGATATTGCCTGTAAAAGGAGGGGGAATATATACATTTACCAGGGCCAACTTCCTAGAGTAAACTTCAATTATGACCACTAAATACCTTCCTCCAGGATCAGTGATCACTGTATTTATGGAGCAAGGTAAGGACTTGTTTAACAAAATAGATACACCCCTAGCATATGACGAATAGGTGGCATGTATGACTCTGTGCATCCAGGGACGCTTCATGGCCAGAATTTTGTTGCCTAATAAATGCGTTTCCTGTAAAAACATTATGTGAGGATGTTGGGCCTGCAAAAATTTCAACACCAAAGCTCTCTTGTATTTAGAATTCAATCCCCTGACATTCCAAGAGATGATTTTAACTTTTAAAGACATGACTGTAATTCCGAAATTTGCCACAAGATGGGGGCCTAGGAGCAAAGGAGAGGTCCAGAAGTACACAGAGCCATACAACAAGCTGAAGAATAACTATAACATCTCTACAGACAGTACTTTGTGCCTGAGCCCGTTTTTGAGTGTCCCCTGGCCCACCAATTGTGGAACACCGAGGATGACACCACAAACAAGCAGCCCCAAATAAAATGGAGCAGAGACAAACAGACAAAACATTAAAAAAAAAACCCAAGACCAAAACATTTACTCATAAACAGTCCCATCTTAGTAATCCCCTGTCTAGCCAGCAACAAAAAAACACAAAAAAAAAAAAAAAAGGGAAACAACTAGCGCCAGCAGACTTAATCCCCCAAACCAAAAACAAAAAATGGAAAAGTGTTCTATAGAGTTATTCCATATGCCCCTTTAGAGGGGACTAAAGTGTCAACCAGGTGAGTGCTGACACCGTACGCCTTTTACGACTACTCAGCGCAGCAGAGAGAGCATCCGGCTCCATTGGTCATGCAGCACTAAGCAGCCAAATGCACCCCGCAGCCTCCTGAAAGTAACATTTTGTACAGGAAAAACAAGGACAGTCCAGATCACTTCCACCATCCAGGCACACCAATACTAAGCTCACTGGAGGGGGTAACATGGGGTAGGATGAAAGTCAAAGTATATGTGTCTACCAGCGTGCACTCAAGCAGAAGCAGATGTAAGGGTGGCCAAACAGAGTATGCCACAAATAGAAAAAATAAATCGAAGTAAAATAAATGCTGTACATTAAGCCAGAGTCTCCAACCAATCCGAGACATCCGAGGGGACCTCAAAAAATTTCACAGAGCCCTGGTATTCAACACGGAGCTTGCTGGGGTATAGCATGCTGTATTTGAGGCCCTTGTCCCGGAGCCTCTTCCGAACATCCACGAACGTGCAACGGCGCCTCTGCAACTCCGGGGAGAAATCAGGGAAGAAGTGCACATTGGTATTTTCAAACCGGAGCTGTGGTGACTTCCGGGCTTCCGCCAGAATGAGATCTCTGTCGGGGTAATTTAGAAACCGCACGAGGAATGGTCTGGGCAATGCGCCCCGTGGTCTCGGGCCTGTGGGGACCCTATGAGCCCGCTCCACAATATATGCAGAGGAGACATGCTGTAACGCCAGGATATCCTTGAAAAAGGTTTCAGCAAAGCTGGCTGGCTGCGAGCCCTCCGCACCCTCAGGCAGGCCCACCACGCGCACATTATTGCGGCGCAGCCTATTTTCGGCGTCCTCAGACCGCGCCATCAAGGTTTTAACCGTGCGTTGCAGATCAGCGACATTCTGGGATGTTATAGCCGCGGTATCCTCAATATATGAGATACGAGTCTCAGCAGCAGCTACACGGCCTCTAAACTTGTCCATATCTTGCCTGATGAGGCCACACTCCATGGCCAGTGTGTCTATTTTCCCCATAACCAGGGTTTTGCTCTCCTCAATGGCCGCCAAAATGACTGCCGTGGAGGCAGTGCCCTCAGATTTCTCCATACCTTGGGGCTGCTGCGGGTCACCATCCACCTGCTCCATGTCCCTCAGAAGCTGCAGTGCTGTCTGTATGGCTACTGCACGCTCCGCTCCGGAGGGCAAGATGGCCGCCGCACGTGTCACCGCTGGGGAGCCCTGCGTCTTAGGAGGCGGCTGTTTCTTGGTCGATTTCCTCCTGGATGGCATCGGTGTACTCCGGAGGTGACCCCGAGCACGGAGCAGCTGTCCACCGGCCCGGATGCCGCTCAGCACAGGAGAAATTCACAGGATTCTGAACCCAGGAGCCGGAGCTCTCTCACACACGTCCTCTCTTCCTCACATCCGGACACGCCCCTACACTGAGGTGCTTGAAAACTGCCCATAAAATGGCAGTGCTTTTGAGGCATTAGCGGTGTGCTTTTTTGAAGGTCGCGTGACTCAAAAACTGCTTCAATAATCATTTTGACGCGCTTCCCATTCATTTCAATGGAGAGGTGGTGCTTTTGAGGCGCTTTTTGTAGCGCTCCAAACATGCTCCAAAAAGATGCTGCTTGCGGAAGTTTTTTCACCTCCCCGCAATCGCACTGCCCAAGTGTGAAAGCATTCATTGATTTTTAAGGAAAATATGTTTTCGTGAGCTTTTCATGTGCTTTTTTTTAGCGCCAACGTGCTTGAAAAGTGCCTCAGGGCTCTTGAGGCGGTAAGTTACATAGTTACATAGTAGGTGAGGTTGAAAAAAATCCATCAAGTCCAACCTATGTGTGTGATTATATGTCAGTATTACATTGTATATCCCTGTATGTTGCAGTCGTTCAGGTGCCTATCTAATAGATTTTTTAAACTATCAATGCTCCCCGCTGAAACCACCACCTGTGGAAGGGAATTCCACATCCTTGCCGCTCTTACAGTAAAGAACCCTCTACGCAGTTTAAGGTTAAACCTCTTTTCTTCAAATTTTAGTGAGTGGGCACGTGTCTTGTTAAACACCCTTCCGCAAAAAAGTTTTATCCCTACTCGGGGGTCACCAGTACGGTATTTGTAAATTGAAATCATATCCCCTCTCAATTGTCTCTTCTCCAGAGAGAATAAGTTCAGTGCTCGCAACCTTTCTTCATAATTAATATCCTCCAGACCCTTTATTAGCTTTGTTGCCCTTCTCTGGACTCGCTCCATTTCCAGTACATCCTTCCTGAGGACCGGTGCCCAGAACTGGACAGCATACTCCAGGTGTGGCCAGACCAGAGTCTTGTAGAGTGGAGCCCCGAGTGGGCCCCCAAAAAAGCCCTGGGTCTTGGGCATGCATAATTCTATTATTAGCCCCGAACCCATGCGGGGACCAATCTGACTCCGAGCGACATAACAAGTCCCGCATTCTGGAGCCTGCAGCACCTATGATGTACGTCACACTGGTCTAATGCCAGGACCACGGGACGTGTGACGTTCATTATCGGTGCTGCAGGCTCCAGAAGGTGGGAATTACAATGCGGCCATGCCAAGCACTATGAGATCCCCGCTCAGTGCTCGGGTGGGCGGCTCTCCTGTCCTGGCTCTGGCTGCCTGCTGTCTCTGACTGGGATGGGCGTGCTGCACACTACGGCTGAGCTACAGGAGGAGGTCACCTGAAGTCTGACGTGTAATGGTCAGGTAGGTCAGTGTGGGTCAGGTAGGTAAGCGTAACGGTCAGTGTATGTGTCAGGTAGGTCAGTTTAGTGGTCAGCATTAGGGATGAGCCGAACACCCTCCAGTTCAGTTCGCACCAGAACTTGCGAACAGGCAATAAATTAGTTTGAACACCGTTAAAGTCTATGGGACTCGAACATGAAAAATCTGTGGACAGTAGGGATGGGCTATCTGTTTGAGTCGAATATGAGTTTGACTCGAACATTGGCTGTTCGCTCGTTCGCCGAACAGCGAACAATTTGGGGTGTTCGCTGAAAATTTTAAAAGCCGCGGAACACCCTTTAAAAGTCTAGGGGAGAAATCTAAAGTGCTAATTTTAAAGGCTTATATGCAAGTTATTGTCATAAAAATGTTTGGGGAACCGGGTCCTGCCCCAGGGGACATGTATCAATGCAAAAAAAAAAGTTTTAAAAACGTCTGTTTTTTCAGGAGCAGTGATTTTAATAATGCTTAAAGTGAAACAATAAAAGTGAAATATTCCTTTAAATTTCATACCTAGGGGGTGTGTATAGTATGCCTGTAAAGTAGCGCTTGTTTCCTGTGCTTAGAACTGTCCCTGCACAAAGTGTCATTTCTGAAAGAAAAAAAGTAATTTAAAAGCACTCGCGGCTATAATGAATTGTCGGCTCCTGGCAATACAGAGAAAAGTCATTGATAAAAAAAATAAAAATGTGTGGGGGCCCCCCCAAATTCAATTACCAGACCCTTCAGGTCTGGTATGGATTTTAACCACTTTGCGCCCGGGCCATATGAAAAAGACGTCCGCAAAGTGGTCGTCAATTGCTGATAGGACATCTATGGACGTCCTCCCATTTACTCCCGCGATGCGCGCCACCGCGGGCGCACATCGGGGAAAAGCTGTGCCCGCCGTGTCAGGCGGGTGCCGATGCGCGTGCCTGGCGGCCGCGATGTCCGCCAGGTACGAGCGATCGGCTGTCCCAGAGCCAGGGACGTGGCTCTCTGTGTGTAAACACAGAGATCCACGTCCTGTCAGGGAGAGGAGACGGATGGTGTGTCCCTTGTACATAGGGACAACCATCAGTCACCTCCCCCAGTCAGTCCCCTCCCCCCACAGTAAGAACATCTAGCAGGGAACATATTAACCCCTTGATCGCCCCCTATGGTTAACCCCTTCCCTACCAGTCACATTTATACAGTAATCAGTGCATATTTATAGCACTGTTCGCTGTATAAATGTGAATGGTCCCGAAAATGTGTCAAAAGTGTCCGATGTGTCCGCCATAATGTCACAGTCACAAAAAAAAAATATCGCAGATCGACGCCATTACTAGTAAAAAAATAAATTAAAAAAATAATAAAAAAATAAATCATAATTCTATTCCCTATTTTGTAGGCGCTATAACTTTTGCGCAAACCAATCACTATACGCTTATTGCGATTCTTTTTTTTACCTAAAATATGTAGAATACGTATCGGCCTAAACTGAGGAAAAAAATTGTTATTTAAAAAAAAAATTGGGGTATTAATTATAGCAAAAATTAAAAAATATTGTGTTTTTTTCAAAATTGTCGCTCTATTTTTGTTTATAGCGCAAAAAATAAAAACCGCAGAAATGATAAAATACCACCAAAAGAAAGCTCTATTTGTGGGAAAAAAAGGACGTCAATTTTGTTTGGGAGCCAGGTCACACGACCGCGCAATTGTCATTCAAAGCGTGACAGTGCTGAAACCTGAAATTTCGCCTGGGCAGTAAGGGGGTTATGTGCCCAGTTGTCAAGTGGTTAAGGGGAACTCCACACCAAATAAAAAAAAAATGGTGTGGAGTTCCCCCCAAAAATCCATACAGACCCTTTATCCGAGCACGCAACCTGGCAGGCCGCAGAAAAAGAGGGGGGACGAGAGAGCGCCCCTTCCCCTCCTGAACTGTACCAGGCCACATGCCCTCAACATGGGGAGGATGCTTTGGGAGTCTGTGACCCCTCAATGCACCATGTCCCCATGTTTCCTGTGCTTAGAACTGTCCCTGCACAAAGTGTAATTTCTGAAGGAAAAAAAGTCATTTAAAAGCACTCGTGGCTATAATGAATTGTCGGCTCCCGGCAATACAGAGAAAAGTCATTGATAAAAAAAAAAAGGTCTGGTATGGATATTAAGGGGAACCCTGCGTCAAATAAAAAAAATGACGTGGGGTTCCCCCAAATATCCATACCAAACCTTTCAGGTCTGGTATGGATTTTAAGGGGAACTCCACGCCAAATTTAAAAAAAAATGGCATGGAGTTCCCCCCAAAAATCCATACCAGACCTTTTATCCAAGCACGCAACCTGGCAGGCCGCAGAAAAAGAGGGGGGACGAGAGAGCGCTGCCTTCCCCTCCTGAACTGTACCAGGCCACATGCCCTCAACATGGGAAGGATGCTTTAGGGGTCTGTGACCCCTCAAAGCACCACGTTCCCATGTTGATGGGGACAAGGGCCTCATCCCCACAACCCTTGCCCGGTGGTTGTGGGGGTCTGCGGGCTTATCGGAATCTGGAAGACCCCTTTAACAAAGGGGACCCCCAGATCCCGCCCCCCCCCTCCTATGTGAATTGGTAAGGGGTACATTGTACCCCTACCATTTCACAAAAAAACGTGTAAAATTTTTTACAAAAATTACACAGACACCGTTGGGAAAAGTCCTTTATTAAAAATAAAAAATAAATTAAAAAAAGATTCCAGCGATGGTAATCCACTCTCGGTATCCTGCGGTGGGTGATCTCCTCCCCGGGGTCCAGCGATGGATGATCTTTTCTCTCCAGGTCCAGCGATGGATGATCTCTCCTCTCCGGGGTCCAGGCTCCAACGATGATGTCCAGTGCAGCGAGGAACAGCAAGCATTCTGTCTCCACCGGAGACACCCCGGGAATGATGCGGCTTCAGCCAGTGACAGCTCTTATGTAGCTGAGGGCGGGGCCACCCGTCACGTGACCCCATCCCCCTCTGAAGCAAGGGGAAACCCGGGCTTCCCCAGTGACGTGCGGGTGACCCCGTTCCCCTCTGATGTAATGCAGACAGGATGCTTGCTGTTCCTCGCTGCGCTGGACATCATCGTTGGGGCCTGGACCCCGGAGAGGAGAGATCATCCATCGCTGGACCTGGAGAGGAGAGATCATCCATCGCTGGACCCCGGAGAGGAGATTACCCAGCGCAGGATACCGAGAGTGGATTACCACCGCTGGAATCTTTTTTTTATTTTATTTTTTAATAAAGGACTTTTCCCAACGGTGTCTGTGTGTTTTTTTACAATTTTTTACACTTTCTTTGTGAAATGGTAGGGGTACAATGTACTAGGCTTGTGCAATTCATTTCGTAACGAATCGAAATTCGGAAGCATTCGAATTTCCAAACAAAGCAATTACGAATAAAACCGAATCCAAAATAAATTATATCGCAAATAGCGAATGTCTTCGGCATAATTCGCTATGAAAAAAGTTACGAATGTACGAATCCATTCGAAGCACAATAACACTCTGCTCTCTGCTTCTCCCTCACCGTGCTGAACTCCCTCTCAAAATGGTGTACAGGGGCGGAGGCTATAGTCGCATGTAAAATACGAGATTTTGAATCATTACAAATAACCGCTATGTATTTAGAAAAGTACAAATCCATTCGAAGCACATTAGACATAATAGGCAGCGTCGTCGTGAGAGAGACACGGAAAATTACGAATCAACGAACCCAAAAAAAGTTACGAAAGTAGTTGTGTCCAGAATCAACGAAAAACAATGTACTCTACCGAAAGTACGAATTATAAATCAACTAAAAATAAGGCTTACATTAATACGAATCATTCCGATTCAACGAAAAATGTCGCTTGCGAAAATACGAATTAGTCCAAACACGAAAAAATCCCGTCTAGCAAAATTACATCCAATATGGAAGAGATATGAAACACTCCACATAGTGTATTAACGTTATAAAACCTTTATTAAAAATCTAACACAAATCTGACGTCACCTCGAGCTCCATACGATCGTAAAGGGATGGGTATCTGTATGTGTACCGGCCGACACATCGGATTTAAAGGCTGTCTTTTATCGACACAATTGTAAGTGCAATATGTTAGATTTTTAATAAAGGTTTTATAACGTTAATACACTATGTGGAGTGTTTCATATCTCTTCCATATTGGATGTCTGCTGATGACCCGTTGATTGGGCATACCTATTATCACGTATCTGCATCTGCTGATTGGTGGGGAGAGTGGACCTGTTATACGCGGTTTTTTGATTCTCTGTTATGGGGGATCAACACCAGCTGGTAAGAGGCAACTTCTACTAAATGGTGGTGGATCTACACGTTTATTTTGGATGCAGTCACTATATGGACAATTTCTTCACAGAGCACCGGTGTTTTATTACAATTTGAATTACGGACATTCATTGCTGTTTTTTAAATTTTTTTGGACACTGTTCTGCTGTTCACCAATGATTTTACATAAGTCTTTTTTCATTATATGTTAACCACTGTTTTTTAATGGTATGTTTTCACATGTGGTAAATATTAATTTAAGGTATCTAGAGTTGATCAAATTTTGGTTCACTCACTGGTGTTATAATTTATATATAAATTTTTAAGTTTAAACACCATTGTAGAGGTCTATGGGATAGCGCGACTGTTCTGAGTGGAACTTGTCCTGTTAAACCGCTGTATGGTCTTGGCCACCGTGCTGCAGCTCAGTTTCAGGGTCTTGCCAATCTTCTTATAGCCTAGGCCATCTTTATGTAGAGCAACGTTTTTTTTTCCGATCCTCAAAGAGATCTTTGACATGAGGTGCCATGTTGAACTTCCAGTGACCAGTATGAGCGAGTGAGAGCGATAACACCAAATTTAACACACCTGCTCCCCATTCAGACCTGAGACCTTGTAACACTAACAAGTCACATGACATTGGAGAGGGAAAATGGCTAATTGGGCCTAATTTGGACATTTTCACTTAGGGGTGTACTCAATTTTGTTTCCAGCGATTTAGAAGTTAATGGCTGTGTGTTTAGTTATTTTGAGGGGAAAGCAAATTTACACTGTTATACAAGCTGTACACTCAGTACTTTACAATGTAGCAAAGTGTAATTTCTTCAGTGTTGTCACATGAAAAGATATATTAAATATTTACAAAAATGTGAGGGGCGTACTCACTTTTGTGAGATACTGTTCATTTGACAAAAACCAGCAGTAAAGTTGAGCCTCATACACACGGGCTGAATATCGGCTAAAATTAGCCGGTACAATAGAAGCTGGCTGACATTTGGCCCATGTGTACAGGTCCTTGTTTGACAGAAGCCGATCTCACGACCGTGCCTGTGAAACAAGTATGCTGGAAAACCAGCAGCCAATCTGCTTCCGATCATCAATCTCAGCCAATGGCTGCAAGGCCTGACCGTTGTGTTCTGGTAAGGGGGCGGTCCCCCTGTCAGAACATAATTGCTGCACTAACATTGCGTTAGTACAGAGAGTGCTTCAGTTTGTTTTGTTGTTCAGAACACTGGGTTGAACGAAAAAGAAACTTAACATGTGTACCAGGCATAGGGCTTTTGCTCCTTCTGTGGAGCAAGATTCTGCAGTTTTGCCCAACAAGGGAGCCCTACTGCAGGAGTAGGTCAGCAGCTTCTTTAGCAAACTTGTTGCTGGTAATTGGACTCTAGCAATGGAATCGCTAGTGTGCCATTGGCCTAAAAGAGGTTTATACCCAGCAGCAATCTATAGGGTCCTAGTGGGGGTTTTGTTACTGTGTCCAGGAGGGAGCATTGGTGGGATTAGAACTCAATGTCTAATGTAGGCTATATGTAAACTCCACATCACCTAAAGTATTCAGGGAGACTTTCCATGTAACTGGAGGGTGGCACAGTGTCCAGATATGCTCTATATATTCACAGCCAGACCTTTCAGTTTTATTTTGTTTCAGGGTCACTGCATTTACATTTTCGCACTCCTTTTGGGTGAAGGCTGATGTGATGTGAATTTACGGATCTGAATAAAGCTGCCTGCATTCAGATCTGTGACACAAAATCCCCAAATCTACATCTGAGGACACGTGTATTCATGTATTTAATTGAAAAAATAAAACATTTTACACATGTAAAACAGATATATTTACTGATCATTACGCAGGAACGTTTGTTCCTTGCCTTTATAAGTACATTTTTATGGCGGTGTGAATGAGACCATAGGCTGTTCACAGAGGTGTTTTTAATTAAGAAAGGTTGGGCTAAGATTTAGGGAGCATTCCATAATAGTATTTATTGTTATAGCTCTCGTACAGTTTTCAGCTCATTTTTTTCCAATTTTATACCCTTTGAACACCATCACATATTTAAAATGTATTTTCCCTGTGTGTGAAGGGTTTGTTTACAGTGATAAGATTTTTAAATCATCTTCAGAGAATGATTTTCCAATATTTTTTGATTGTTATCTGACCTCAGAGAATGTTTGTGTACCTAATCGTCAGCCCATCTATTGCCAGCAGTTTTATACTTTTCCTTTACAGCACTGATTTAAAACCCGACCCTGTGAAGTTGATACAGCAAGTCTGGTTCCCAGGCTACTGCCAATCAGAAGGTAGTATTCCCTGCCCTGAATTCACGATCAAACAGGAAGAGGGAACTTCAAGGGGCAAATGGATAGAAAGTGTCATAGTGCTGAATTCTCACTGCTTTATGCGAAGGTAAACAGTTAAATGGTAACTGCACATTTGCAGAGATAAAAAAAAAAGAAGACAATTATATATACATTGCAAGGATTTAGCAAACACACAGAAGTGCTGAATAATCTTTAGCCTAGGTTCACATTGATGCGATTTGACATGTCAAATCACATGCCAAATCGGCGGCTATTGGCACCATCCGAATCGGTGCAACGCCAACTTTGTGGCTCTGCACCAATTCCCAAAAGTAGTTTCTTTACTACTTTTGGAGACTTTGGGGTGTGATTTGTATAGACATCGCTCCCGAAGTCGGACTGACATGCGGGTATGAAATCGTACGAGTTCACCTGAACTCACACGATTACAATCCTGCTGTCGGTGTGAACCTAGGCTTAAGCCCCATACACACGGTCGGACTTCCATATGACTTTTCCTTGGATTTTTGTCTGAATGGAGTTGGCCGGGCACACCCATAGCATACACACCACAGGACTTTTCTGCAAACTTTCCCAAAACTTTTTGCAACCTCACGTGGTTTTTCTACTCTTCTCTGCTCTTTACCGCCACCCTTTGGTCAACTTCTGCTATTGTTGGTTGATTTTAACATTAGTTGTTTTGTCCATCGGACAAAAGTCCTATGGTTTTCTGTACACACGGTAGGACTTTGCTCCATCTGACTTTTGTTGGGCAAAAGTTTGTCCGTTTGCAGACCCAACTTTTGTCCGATGAAAACACAAAAAAAAAAAAGTTTGTCCGATGGAGCGTACACACGGTCGGATTGTGGGTCCAACTTGCTCAATATAAAGTTTGTTGGCCAAAAGTCCTACCGTGTGTATGGGGCTTTAATCTGTGCTTGTGCTGTAAATGGACCTGTTCCATCCCTACTTCACTGAATGGCAGCACTCACCTCCAGCATGCACTTGCCGCCAGAGACGAGTGCTGTTCTCATTAGTTATATGTCTCTTTGCTAGCAGCATGGTCGAACAGCGGGGGGGGGGGGTAGAATGTGGGGGTAAGCTGCTGACTATGCTAGCTCAGCAACAGGAATGCAGATCACAGCAGGACCAAGTGTATCATACACTTGGTTCCCATTGGGATATACTGTATTTATTGGTGTATAACACTCACTTTTTTACTCTGAAAATAGAGGGTAAACTGTGCCTGCGTGTTATACACAGGGGGCTGTGGAAAGTTTTTTTCCTGAAACTTCCCTCTTAAAGTTAGGGTGCGTGTTATACGCCTGTGCGTGTTATACGCCGATAAATACGGTAATAAGTATTTTTTATTATGTGGCAATACTTTTCCTTAGGCTGGTTTCACACCTATGCAAATTGAATTTGGCTTTCCCCGCATCCAATTCTCAAAGCAGGAGAATATGACCGGTTCTCTGTGGAGCCGGTTCACATATCTCCAGGGGGGGGCTGTGGAGCCCACTGTACAGTGCATCTTTGGCTCAGTTTCAGGGCCGAATTCAGGCAAAGATTCGTCCCTAAAACGGAGAACAGGGACGCACAGCGTTACTGTGCGATCCACGGCCGCTTTAGGTGTGAACCCAGCCTTAAAGCTCTCTTTAAAGTAGCAAAGAGATTTTATTGTAGCCCTAGGATAAGAGTTTTAAGATGTGAGGCTTCAGCTACAGAGAGATTTGCAATGCCTACTGGTAAGATTAACCCCTTGTCGGCGGCCGGTCATCATCTTATTTGCAAAACTTAGATTTCATAGCGTTACAAATGAGAAGTCCATCCACTCAAAACTCTTGTTGAATGGGGACATTTATGCCACCAGGAATGTCTTTTGGAATTTTGGAGATCAGAATTTTGGTAACAAGAATGAAATACACCTTGCAATGTTTAATCATCCAAACAAAAGCAGAAGAAAGTAGTCTTTACAGCTGGATCTTTTTGATGTTCTGTGTATACATTACATCAGGGCACTGAAACTGACCCCTTTTTATTTGCATTATACAATATGTTAATGGACTGATAGGGCTGATCTATTTTAAATTGTATCAGCATTTGAATATAAAAGAATAACTTCATGCCATTAAAGTGGTTGTAAACTCCATTCATGAAATTTGACCTCATTACATCTATCTGTAGTGTTTACTTATCTCTCTCCAAAACTCTAAGTGCAGTGTCTTTCTGCTGCTCCGTTCCTCTGTTATCAGCATGATAACTTCTGAGATACACGAGATAACAGCAGCTGAAAATTTGTGTTGAGGGGGGGTCCTTAGAGGTAGATTAGCAGAGAGTGTGTCTATTCAGGTTACAGCTCTGCAAGTTCCTTTGTTCCTCTGCCTATGTGGAGAGGGGGGGGGGGGGGTGTTTGGAGGAAAGGCAACCAGCTGTCGCACAGTGTATGACCAGACTCCCGTCCTACTGCTGAATGAGGAAACACGATTTCTAACATGATCTGCACTTTCCAAAGAAAGTAGAAAGAGAATGACAGCAGATATGCGTGTAAAACTTGTAGGGAGAATTATTTAATCTCTGTATATCATCTGAAGCTATTCACTTGACTGGGCATAGGAGAGGGTTTACATTCACGTTAAGTGGTTTTAAAACTCACAGTGCTGTTTCACACCAATTAATATAATAATCTAAAACTGTATCCAAAATTATGACCATAATTATGGGGAAGATGTTTGTGGTCCTCCTTGATCAAGCTTTAAAAAACTAAGGTTGATGTAGGCAGATTGGCTTTCAGTATGGATTTGTTGCGTCTTGCCAGCCACATAAGTAACCTTATTTATAGTCAAGGACATTTAGATTTCATGAGAGCTGAAAAAGAGTTTCCATAAAAAGTTACAGTGGATGTAATAGAGGTCGCACATCAATTATCGGATCTCCTTCACACTGTGAAATTCAGACAATTCTTTGACAGATTGTTTACTCTGTATATGTTTTTTTTTTTCTTGCAGGGATCACGCATCCCCAGCCCCCCACAAAAGCCACTGCCAGCAGATCCTCTGACTAAAAGTGCCCGAGACTGCAGTGCTGCCAGCTACGTATGCGAGGGTGAAGGCACGGTGCCCCGTATCACCCCTGTAAGGTATGATGTGTACAGGAACACAATCTCTCTCCTCTGACCTCCATCAGCTGTGGGGGTTAAATCTAGCAGAAACAATGTTCACTTTCATTTTGTGTACCTTTTATTTTATGTAAAGTTTAATGCTGGAGGCAACAGAGGAACTGGGCTGGAAATGAGTTGGATCAGAAGCAGTTCTGACTTGAAGCCGCCTTTGGCTGTTACAAGAGAATGTAAAATCTGATTAGGTCCAGTCCTGGTTCACTGTATGCACAGGAAAAGGTGCATGTTTACAGGTGAAAGGGCATTTTCCAAATGTCACCATTCACACTGCTGCTCCCAACACAGAAAGTTGGACAAAGAGCTGCCTGCGGTTCTGTTATTTCACAGAGGAACATTATGTTGCTGCCTGACAAAACTTATTTTAAGCCAAACAGCAATACCAATGTGCACAGTGTCAAACTTAAATCAGTGAGCTAAAAAAAAAGTAGAATAGGTTTTCAAGGGGGTCATATTATGTTTACTGAGGGTAACACCTACTTAATCCTGAACAAATGATATAGCACTATGGCAATTAACATTGCAAATATATTTCAGAAAAGGTTTACTACTTCTCAATAAAGGGGTAACTACCAGGGACTCATAACCTCTATATGAAAATATATACTGTACAGTATATAAAAAAACTTTATTGCCTATATGACCTGGTTCAGATGTATCAAGTAACAAACATCATTTATTTTTTTTAAATAAAATACAACACATTATTCATAGAAAAACTAAACAAAAAAGAAAAAAAACTCCATGGGATAATAGCACACTAGACACAGCAGTGAATGTCTTATCCATCAATATATCATTATAGTGCACTATATCTGATCTAACTTTTAATTTGTGACTGGCAGTAATGTCCGAAATACAGCTAATAGACAGCGCATATCTTCATCATCAAGGCCAATCACTAAAGCTCAATAGGTAGGTTATTGTATAAATGGATCTTTTATATAATTATCGAAAGACGACAGATATTAGTATTCGTCATTTTGTAGGATTCATCAATATGATTTATTGCATATATAATGACTACTGTTAGATGTATATCATGCATATAGTATTCTCAACATTCCAAAGTTGTTTCCATCTGAAGTAAACTAATGCATGCAGTCCAACTTTTCCTCAGTCAGCTCACTTATGGTATTGAAAGAGAACATACCTGATGGAATAGTGTTCAATTCAAGCCAGGTGCTCATGGTCCAAAATCTGAGTAATGCACTTTATATGTGAATGCGGTGCCATATATATTATATATATACCTAGCCCGTGGTTGTGTGTGCGCTTTGCATTGCCAAATAATGGTGCATGCCACTTTTGTGAGCCCTAAACCTCTGGTTGTATTACCCCGTTGGATCAAAGTGTCAGCATTTCCCTGCAAAATGTGCAAGTCTCAGAGAAGTGAAATCTCAAAAATCATTGCTTATACAATTTATCTGCCGCAGTTGTATACAGAAAGTTCACCCAGGTTGGGAATTGGCATCAGAATACTCATAATGTACCACAAGTATACACCTTTTGTCAACAGCCAAAATAGAATTTTTGAAATTCCTAGAAAATACTGTTCTTTTTGGAGTCCACTGAGGGACACAGAAGTCATAACCCTTTACGTCATACTGTCTCTTACAAGGAGACTGGACACTGGCAACACAAATTCTATTTTTTCTCATCCTTTGAGAGACACTGAAGTCTTTAAAGTGGTTCTAAAGCCTCAGGGGTTTTTACCTTAATGCATTCTATGCATTAAGGTAAAAAACCTTCTGTGCTGCAGGAGACCCGCAGCCCCCACCTTATTCTTACCCAAGCCTGATCCGATCCAGCGACATGCACGAGAGCAGTGGCTCTCGCCAAAGTCTCCCTCCTCATTGGGCAGATTGATAGCAGTGGGAGCCATTGTCTCCCGCTGCTGTCAATCAAATTCAGTCAAATGCCATGATGAGGGGGCAGGGCCGAGTCACCCGGTCTGTGTCAGTAGACGCAGACTTGGTGGCTCGGGAGTCCCCAGGGAAAGTGGCTTTCCCTGGCTGGCGGGGGACCCCATAAAAGGTTTATAATTACTTTACCTTTGGGACATGCAAAGGCAGTTCAACTGCAGCTCAAGAGCTGTCTGGGAGAGCATACGCCCCAAAGCTGTCATCAAATTAGGCCTGTATATTCGCCTGGGTAGAAATGAGAAAAAAGAAAAAGCCCGGGTGGTAGCCTTTCATTTATGGGAAAAGTGCTTAGTTACCAAAAAATAAAATAAAGTAGGCACAGACTGGTTGAGCTCACCTTAAAAGCAAAGGGTGAACCTGGTCCTAGAAATCATAAGTTTGACCAATGGTCCATCTGAGCTACCTAGAGATGGCAGAATGAGAAGCTGGAGCAACCTTATGGTATAAAGAAAGAGGATTCAGGCTCTTTGGAAGAAACACTGGAGAGATAAATGCACACCGAACCACATAGGTAAAGGGGGAAGTTTTCTTTTAGGGAACTGGAGCCAGACAGAGATATGGAAGAATGATGTCCTGGATGAGGTGATGGACAGAAACTACTTTAGACAAGAAAGTCTTGGGCTTCAGTACTTCCCCATGAAGAACCAGAAGGGTTTTTTGGAGGATAAGGATGCCCAGATTTATCTGAAAAAGAAACTTACAGGGTGGAAGTGCCTATAAGTAAGTCCTCCATGTGCAATGGGACATCTTGCGAGAATTAGATCTGCTAGCTTTTAGCATCTTGGAAATCTCGATTATGACAACCTAGATGGGTAGTCATTGCTAACTGCAGTAATGTCACAGAGAGAACACCAGTATAGATAATGAACTGGGAACCTGCACTGACTGACTTGGGCACAACCAGCCTGCTGGATTTTCTTGCAATTATCGCTAGCAGCTGCTATACCCACTAACAATAATCACTGTCTTTTCTCTGCGGGGGTGCCACCCCCCACCGGCAGAAGACAATTGTTTGCAGGAGGGATTCCCCTGCCAGCACTGTCTTTGTTGATATAGGAATCACACTGTGTTTGGCCTGCCTAACTGTAGAGCTGTCCAGGATTTTCTATATCTGGTCTGAATCTGTCAGTAGCTGTAGATGACTGGAGAAACTTCAAGTCTTACATGATGCCTCCTGAAGTAGCCATACACTTAGCCATCCAGGTTCAGTGATCAGCTTTGATGATGAAGATATAGTCGGTCTACAAACTGTATTCAAAGATTTCTGCCAGTCATTAACAAAGTTAGATCAAATATAGTGCATATTTACAGTATTATGTTATCTCCTGTGTGTTTTGGTTTTGGTTTTCTATGGATAAGTGGTTTTAATGTTGTATTTTAATAATAAAGTGGTGGTTGTTATTTTTACAGTTTGTATAAGTAACTAAGATGAACCAGATTGTATAGCTGGTAAAATATTTTTATATATTTGCATAAAGAGATGTTATGTGTCCTTGGTATTCCCCTTTGAGGAACTGGAAACCTTTTTGAATTGAATTGGGAGAGATTTACTAAAACTGTGCATGGTAGCCAATCCAATCTTCAGCTTCACCCTCCTTATTTGTCCTGTTTACCATTGTCATTGAAGGTGAAAGTAAAAGAAAATCACAAATTTTGGGTTATCCTCAGAAAAGTAATAGAGGGGAAATGTTACAATGGGAACACTAGTTGTGGTGACCTGGGGGCCCCAGGTATTCCCTTAATTCTAATTTGATTTTCTCTCACTTCCTATTTTGGTCATGGGACAGGAAGTGGTGACGGGGGTTATAGCCTTCCCTTACTTTGTCCAAAATATAAAACAAAATGTTTTGTCCATAGTTTCTACTTTAAGCTTTGACAATAAAACCTGGTAGGTGATTGGTTTCGATGCAGACCTGCACCAAATTTTGCACTCTCCAGTTTTAGTAAATCCCTCCCAATGTGTTGTCCTTCAGACTCATTACCTGATAGACCCACTAGTGTTTTATTTTTTTTATTTTTTGCAACTAATAATTCATCCCAATAAAAGGGACTATGAAACACTGCTTCACAACTAGCTGAGTTCTGCAAATAAATATTGAGCGAGTCGCATGCATCCCAGAAAGCAACAGTCTGACATGCCTGATCTAGTGCAAACTTAAAGCGGAGGTTCCGCGGCAAATCTTTTTTTTTTTTTCGCTTGCATTCAAAGTATTTTTAGATCACCAATTAGTACTCACGTGTTTGGTGACTTCAAACCTCCCCTGTCTTTTTTCTGGCAAAAGATGCACTTTTAAAATGAGCCGTATGAATTTTCCATTTTGCTTGTGGGCATTGTGAAGCCCACAAGCACTGACTTCCTGGTAGCGGTGGACAGTGTTCTGCTGAAGAAGGTCCACCCCCGGCGGATAAGGTCCCCCCTGTACTGCGCATGCGCGGCACGAACCTCAACGGAGTGGCCGAAAGTAGCCGAACATGTAGAGCTGCGAGTTGGCTCTACACGGCGCCTGCGCAATGACTAGCTCTACATGTTCGGCTACTTTCGGAAACTCCGTTGAGGTTCGTGCCGCACCTGCGCAGTACAGGGGGGAACTTGTTTGAATTTGGTGGGGAATCTGTGATGTGTGGTTCCCTGGGGCCCAGCCGGTGGCGCTGTCACTTTGGGCCCGGGGTTGAGCCATCATTGCAGTGGGCATACCCTTTTTGGCCTCTCGCAGCATGAGTACAGCGGGGCGGGGGCTCCGCTGGGCTTGCTGGGGGAGGGTATAAAGGGGTCGGCAATTTTGGTCACGGGGTCGTCGAGTCCCAGGCACCTTCAGCCTGAGGGCTGTGGTTCGTGGTCGGTGTCCAGGCGGCCTAGGCCTGGACACCCGGAGCTCGTGTTCCACCCCAGGCACCTTCAGCCTGGGGTGAGGTACTCGGTTGGAGGCCTGGGGCCCAGTGTCCTCCGCTGGGAAGGATGTCCTAGGGGACCCCGGGAGTGGGGTACCCGAATCCAGAGGCGTAAGGGACCGGAGGCGCTACTCACCCGAAGACCTGGTGCAGCAGATTGCCGGTGTCGGGTTAGCCTCAGGAGACCGCCCGGAGGGGTATCTTCCCAAACAGGGGCTGAGTGCAGTCAGGAGGAAGGTTCACCGTTCATCCGGGCGGTGGCAGCGACCAAGATTCTCAACAGGTGGCATAGATCATGTGCCAAACCTATTCGCTGTTAGAGGAATAGGAGAGTTCATTGTGCCTGGGCCTACTCGTTTCCACACCCCCCCTGTCTGTTCGTTGAGGGAGTCCAACTGATTGTGTTTCATCCTGACATTGAAGAATAAAGGAGTGTTGGACTTTTATTGGTGTGGGGCTCATTTACTGGCAGACACTGTTCCACGGGAGAAGCGGAGGCTCCAAACTCAGAACACCGACTCGAAGGTAAAGGAACGGTGCTTACACCACACAAACATCTGCGGTGAAGGCTTGGCGTGGTGACCCTGCACTCTCTCCTCCAAGTTACCCCTAGACAAGCAGAAACCAGCCAACAGCGGAGTGAGAGAGTGGAGGCCGCTATATATATATATATATACATATACACACACACATATACATACACAGGCTCCTGGTCAAAAAAATTGGGAAATGGTACAGAGGTAATTTGTAAACTGTCATGGCGTAAATAAATAAAAAAAATAGAAAAGTTTAGGTTACCAAAAATTGAGTTATACAAAAAGGTCTTTTTAAGGGAACAAGTAGTGGTGTTAACAACTGGTAGATTTTCTGCACCAATGCAAGTACCATAAATTAAGCATTGAACTTTGATGCAGACAATTTCTGTAGGTGTCTTTTGTTGATTGCTTACAAACCCCTCAGTCTGTTTTAGGCCTCATGTACACTGTTGCTGGTAAATGGAGGTTTAGGAGCAGTTGGGCATTTTTTTCAGCTGCCCCTGAACTCTCCTCTGTTATCTTATCAGTACATGTATACAGGGTCATTTATAGTCTTTTTCCAGGCAGTTGAGTTTAGAAGAATTTTTTGGAAAGCAGAAAAATGCGTTCAGGACAGATGTTCAGAGGCATCTGAAACGCCAAATGCCTGTAACCACTGCTAAACACGGTAACTCGTGTTTAGCAGCATTTTGTTTACAGACGTTTTTCATTTTAACAAACAAACAAAAAAAAAAGCGGCATGTAAACGCGTCTAAACAGACTTTTTTTTTTAGACGCCCGTTTCCAGCTGTCAAGTTAAATCATTCAGGAGAGGTTAACCACTTAACGACCGCCCACCGCCGATTTACGTCGGCAGAATGGCACGGACAGGCAGAATCACGTAGATCTACGTGATCGCCTTTGTGCAGTTGGGGGGTCCATCCGGACCCCCCTTCACTGCAGTGAGCGGCCGTTAAGTGTTCGGGAGCGATCAGGCATGAGGGGGCGGCCGCTCGATTCCACCCCCCCCCCTCGCGATCGCTCCCGGCCAATGAAAATGCTTCCTCCGCCATGTGATGTAAACAAGGCTGGAGGAAGTGATGTCATCTCCCTCGCCGCGGTCTTTCCGTTCCCGGCGCCGAGCAGAGAAGAAGCAGGTTAGTGCACCAACAGTCCACTGACACGTAGGTACACATAGGCACACAAATCACCCCCCAGTCACCCCCAGATCACCCCCCAGGTCACCCCAAAGCCCCCAATCACAGTGTCACTGATTGCAGTGATCATTTATTTTACTGATCACTGCATTTAGTGTCATCTGTGATTGTAAAAAGTTGCAGGGCAGTTAGGATTAGGCCCCTTTAGGTCCAGAGTAGCCCCCTAACCCCCCCCCAATAAAGGTTTAACCCCTTGATCACCCCCCAGGTAACCCTTTCACCCCCTAACTTCAGCGTCACTAAGCGATTGTTTTTCCGATCGCTGTATTCGTGTCGCTGGTGTTTTAGATAGGCAGTTATTTTTTTTTAGGTTCGCCGCAGGTTTTTATTAGTGTCAGGTACCCCCATATATTATTTTAACCCCCTGATTGCCCCTAGAGTTAACCCTTTCACCAGTGATCGCCGTATAAGCGTCACTGGTGTCACTGGTTAGCCAGTAAGTTATTTAGGTTACCCGTCAGGTTTTTATATAGTGTCAGGTACCCCCATATTTAACCTAATAAAGGTTTTAACCCCCTGATTGCCCCTAGTTAACCCTTTCACCAGTGATCACCATATAAAGGTTACGGGTGACGCTGGTTGATTAGTTTGCTTTTTATAGCATCAGGGCACCCGCCGTATATAACCCAATAAAGGTTTAACCCCCCTGATCGCCCGGCGGGTGAGATCAATTAGGTTTTAGCGCCAGAGAGGGTCTGCGTCGCCCCAGGCAGTGTTAGGTTAGTGACAGTAACGCTAACACCCACGCGCAAAGCATACACCCCCCTTAGTGGTATAGTATCTGATCAGATCTGATCAGATCTATACTAGCATCCCCAGCGGTTTAGGGTTCCCAAAAACGCAGTGTTAGTGGGATCAGCCCAGATACCTGCTAGCGCCTGCGTTTAGCCCCTCCGCCCAGCCCAGCCCACCCAAGTGCAGTATCGATCGATCACTGTCACTTACCAAACACAACACACATAACTGCAGCGTTCGCAGTGCTTGGTTTTTGGGGCCCTGTACGCGGCTAGGCTCCCAAAAAGTCCCACACATGTGGTATCCCCGTACTCAGGAAAAGCAGCAGAATGTATTTTGGGGTGCAATTCCACATATAACCATGGCATGTGTGAGCAATATATCATTTAGTGACAACTTTTTGTACATTTTTTTTTTCTTTTTGTCATTATTCAATCATTTGGGACAAAAAAAAAATATTCAATGGGGTCAACATGTATAAAAAAAGATACTAAAATAGTCTGGCCCTCCTTCCTAGTATCACTCTGCGCTTGAGGATGATGTGCCGTAAGAATATAAACAATAGTAAAATATATGTAAATGAACAGCTGCTGTAAAAAAGTATCTTTTTTTATACATTGCATTACCCATTTCTCCGCAGCTATGGATGCATTAAGATTTTTAAGCAATAGAAACATCAATGTAGATACAATATTTTCACAGAGTGAGCCCACGGCCACCCAGGTTAACTATAACGGAGCAATGACAATGTTGGGGAACATTCTAGAAAAACAGGTCAGAACATGGTGGGACATATGTACCCTGGAGCAATACATTAAAGATAAAATCATTATTAGAAGCTTGAGATGGGAAGTGGTACCCCAGGACGGTCTAGATGATCCAGGGTCCATCCAGGAATGGTTTGATTTTTTTAATGGAGTAGGCTTCAAACTACAAGAATTGATCCTACAAAGAAAAAAACGAAAAATGAAGATTTTAGAAACTAAAATCAACACACTACAGCAACAGTTAGACCCGATCAAGGATTCTCAAATAATTACCGATTTTAACACCAGAGTAAACAAAAGACTAGAGAAGGTGGACAAAGATACACAAAAAAAGAAAATCAAGAAATACCATAGAGATTTAGGTGATTTCAAAACGAATAGTATCTATGCATGGCAACAAACCTTGCCAGAGAACATTAATTTAGTAGAAAAACCGCAACCAACCGAACCCCTTATAAACCAGGCCATCACCACACTAATGGACAGAGTCCGTGGCTTTATAAGCGATGACGAGATTTTATTTGACACGCCAGCAAATTTCTCCACTCCAATCCCACCAACGAAAGTGAAAACGAAAGGAGGAGGTGGTAAGAATAACCAGGCACAAAATCAACAACAATATAACCGTCCTCACACCCCATACCAAATGCCAACGCAGAATAGGTTCTACCCCTTAGAACAACAAAATAACTATCAACCACCCCGCCCTTTTTTAGGGAGAGGACGGGGGGACAGGGAAGGGGCAGAGGGTTTCCCCCACACAGAGGAAAATCCCAATACCCCCTGGCACATCAGAGAGAGCGGGAGTGGAGAGATCCCCATCCACAGTATCAACGGCCCAGAGAACAAACCTATTACGCTCAACAAGGGAACACAGAACTAGAGGATGCAGGGCCGGAAAGAAAATCCAAAAAAAGAAGGAGAAACAACCAATAACCGGTATATTTAATTTAAGCCCAGTGGATTTGACCCATAAGGAACTAAACATCTTAAATATGGGCCTTAAATGTGGATTAAAACAGCCACTAAACAAGTTTAATGTGTATATAGATGTGCACAAATACATTAGGAGACTAAACATTAAGAAGCATTTTGTGGGATTAACCACACAGAAGGTGCCCACTACAGTGAATTCTCAGGGCATCATCAATAGTGGTTTGAAAAATAAATCATTATTCAACCCCCTCAATAACCCCAATCATCAAGTAGAAGTATTTAAAGGCCTTATTATACGTGACCTCCACCAACTAGAACCCAAGAAGAACATAAGATTAAAGCACATTCAGGATGGCATCGTAGCACTGGAAAAAAGGAAAGACATCATCATCAGGCCTGCTGATAAAGGAGGAGGTGTCGTCATCCTGCCTAAAGAGATGTACCATGCACAGATACTGGAAATGTTATCGGATGTCAACACGTATAAAGCTTTGGAGAAGGACCCAACACAGGCTTTTAGGAATCAGCTTGTTACCCTAGTGGAGATGGGCACCAAGTCAGGAGTACTTTCAGAAAAGGAAAGGCAATATTTGGTACCAATCAGTAATAAAATACCAACCATTTACACACTGCCAAAGATCCATAAGGACTCAGTAAATCCACCTCCTAGACCAATTGTAAATAGCATAGATTCCATCACAGCTAGGTTGGGACAATATCTTGATATGTTTTTACAGAGGAGTGTGGTAACTACGCAAGCTTATCTGAAGGACACAAAAGACTTCCTAATCGGTCTACAAAACATTTTGTTAAGACAGGATCAGGAAATTTGGTTGGTAACCTCGGATGTATCCTCCCTCTACTCAATAATTCAACATGACGATGCATTATTAGCCCTAAATTGGGCCTTGAGTAGAAGGGAGGAACTCCCACACAACCAGAAAGTATTCATTGGCCATGCCCTGGACTTCTGCTTATCTCACAATTATTTCTGGTACGACAGCAAATTTTATCTACAACAGAGGGGAGTAGCAATGGGAGCGAAATTTGCTCCTAGCATTGCCAACTTGTTCATGGCAGAATGGGAAGATAAGATGATTTTTAAAGACAGAAGAGCCGAGCTCATTTTTTATAAACGTTTTATTGATGACATGTTTTTAATTTGGGCCGGCTCAGAAGAATCATTATTAACCTTTTTAAAAGCCTTAAACACCAACAACAATAATATTAAACTAACCTCTGAGTGGAGCAAGGAAACGATAAACTTCCTGGATGTAACAGTATTTCGCCAAAATACAGGATTTGGAACCAAGGTGTTTTTTAAAGCGACAGACAGAAATAGTTATTTACCTACTACAAGTGGTCATCACCCTCAGTGGCTAAGGAATATTCCTAAGGGGCAGATTATGCACGTAAAACGCAATTGCTCAGATAACGAGAACTTTCTGACGCAAGCAAAAGTCCTATCTGACAGGTTCATAGCGAAAGGCTATGCCCCACAACCACTAAAGAAAATTGTAGAAGGAATAGAACAAATGCCTAGGGAAACGTGCCTACTGAATAAACCCAAACCTACAACAGGGGGCACCAACTCAAAAGAATGGGGCTTCATCTCACAATTTCACAGCCAATATAAGGAGGTAGAAGACATTTTCACGAAACACTGGCACATTTTACTTTTGGATAAAAAATTGGGTCCAGTGCTCCCCCCAAAACCTCAATTTATATACCGGAAAGCCACCAACCACGGAGATCGGGTGGTGAAGAAAGTTTTAGACCCTCCCAGCAGACCTCAAACGTTCTGGAACAAAAATGGCTTTTTTGCCTGCAGAAGATGCAGAGCATGTAAGGAAGTGTCACGACCCATTAGGGGTCTTGAAAACTTCATCTCTCCTTCCAATCAGAAACAATTCGACATCGAGCAGTTCATAACGTGTAATAGCAGCTTCGTGGTCTATGCTCTAAAATGTCCATGTGGGCTCCTATATATAGGGCGCACAAAAAGACTTTTGCGCATCCGAATAGCTGAACACGTGAACAACATCAAGATAGGCTTTAAGGACCACAACGTGTCACTACACTTCAAACTCAAGCACAATCAGGACCCCTCAGGCCTTCAATTCTGGGGTATAGAAAGCTTGGAACCACACTGGAGGGGTTCACACAGGGTGCGTGAACTTTCTAAAAAAGAAACAAAATGGATTTTTTTAACCGATGTTTTAGCGCCCAAAGGTTTGAACATCGAATTAGACATTAATTGTTTTATCAGTGATTCATAAATATTAAACACGATGAATATCAGTACGGCATATCACTAGAGCACCACAAACGCATACACAAGGCCTCTACCCCTGATTGTAGTAATTTCACGTGTACTTTTATGACCACCTTTTTAGCAATTTCATTTTTGCATCTCATTGGATTAGTTCGGTTGGTTCATTTAAATAATATTAATATGATTATTATTATTATTGTTTTCATTTGTATATTTATTTTTAAGTGTTTTAATATCTCTATTTCTGATTTTAATAGGGATTTTAATTTCTTATCTTAAACATCAAGTTGTAGCCTTTTCCACTTTATTTTACTGGTTCATGTGGCCTACACACCATGAGAAAAATATTCTTGCGGAAGGGTGTTTCACACCACGTCATCTATACAACCCATTATCCCTAATCATTGTGTATCAGGTTTAGAGGGAGATTTGGGGTGTAGGATGGCGGTTTTACATTGGTTGATAATATTGTTTATTATCTTTTTTATGATTATGATTATCACGATTGTGATTTTTTACGTTTGGATCGGGTTGTTCTTATGAAGATTTTACGGATGGATTTTATTGATGAATTTTATAAGTAGCAAATTTTATTAATGATTACTAGTGTAATCTTCATCAGTGATGTTTCATGAATGAACCTTTTTCAAGTAGTATATGAATGTTTATATGGTTATGTGCACATACTTACGAATGGGTATGTTTAAATTGTACACATAGACCCACGACATCACCTACACATAGAAGTAATTGATTGCCACACATATGCATCTATTTATAGATGTAGATATTTATTCATTAAGAAGGCTTAAAGGCTGTCCGGTAGTATTTTAATTCACTGCAGGCAATTCAGTATAGCCCTGATACTTTCACCAAATTAGGAGGTAAACATCACAGAGCCAAAAAAACCCGGCAGT
Organism: Rana muscosa; assembly: GCA_029206835.1. Lineage (NCBI taxonomy): Eukaryota > Metazoa > Chordata > Amphibia > Anura > Ranidae > Rana > Rana muscosa. Next base: position 266,446,170 of record CM055123.1, on the reverse strand, counting down.
AGAATACAAATCACAGTAATAGATTCTGAACACCGGGGGCAATGTGGGTGATACATTGTTATCAAAACAGGCCCTTGGAGCTCCAGGGCACAGAGGTTAACTGTGGAGATGTCAGTACGGCGGTAGGTACCGGCGTATTTGTCATCACCCCACATAGCTAATTATCAATGTCCCCTTTGTATTTGCATTTAGGTTGGCTCGGTCTCACCGACACCGACAAGCAGATGCAATGTATCCTATCAGGACGCAGCTCGAATGCACACACCAATCAGAGGGAGGCATATCGAGCTGCGCCTGGTTGAACTTCCGCCCACAGCAGGGCATGGACGCGGACTATCTCAGGGCGCATGCGCAACGTCGCAGGCGCGCAGAGCGGGCTCTAACGTCCAGCCGAGGGGCGGGGTCTGACTCTGCATATATTCCGGTTGCTATGACGGTTGGTCACGCCCTCAGAAGAAGTCAGGAAGTGACGAAACGTCAGGGCGTGACCAACACAGTTCAGCAAACCGGAAGTGACGCGGACGCGTTCCAGGACCAGCCACACAGGAAACGCTGAGGAGATTTTACATCCAGTGTTCATCAGTGGCAAGTGCCCAGCGCTGAAGCGCTCGTTTTTACTCCATACTCATATGCCTGTATATATTCTCATTGTGGTACGCAGATTTTGTAAGGGGGGAGCCAAGGGGTTTGTTTCTCAATAAATTGGTTTTACAATATTACCCTATGTGGAGATATTTCTTTACCCTTACATATACCTGAGTTACCGCATGAAGTTTATGGTGGAGAAGAAAAGGAAAATTTATCTGATTGTATCATTGCTGAAGGAGGAATGTTGATCTAGGCTTACATTTATCCTGTATCTGGTGAGTGCGCCCCCTGAAGGGGACTTTCAAAAATCCCCCCACGCGGTGTAATACACTACTGGTGAAAGGAGCACTAAGAATTGGATACAACTAGATTCGCCATTCACTACTTCATCACCTAGATAAGCGATTATCATAGAAGACGCACATTTGAACTTTTGTTCGTAGCGCTGCTACAGTTTTATTCTGAACTTTTAAACCAAGTTTTAAAAAAAGACTGTTTTTTTAAATGGGGTCAACATGCCTCTCAGCAAATAGCTTGGGGTGTCTACTTTCCAAAATGGGGTCATTTGGGGGGGTTTGTGCCATCTTGGCATTTTATGGCCTTCAAAACTGTGATAGGTAGTGAGGAGTGAAATCAAAAATGTATGCCCTTAGAAACGTTGAAGGCGGTGCTTGGTTTTTGGGGTCCCGTACGCGGCTAGGCTCCCAAAAAGTCCCACACATGTGCTATCCCCGTACTCAGGAGAAGCAGCAGAATGTATTTTGGGGTGTAATTTCACATATGCCCATGGCATGTGTGAGCAATATATCATTTAGTGACAACTTTGTGCAAAAAAAAAAAGTTTGTCATATTCCCGCAACTTGTGGCAAAATATAAAATATTCCATGGACTGAACATGCCTCTCAGTAAATAGCTTGGGGTGTCTACTTTCCAAAATGGGGTCATTTGGGGGGGTTTTGTGCTATTTTGGCATTTTATGGCCTTCGAAACTGTGATAGGTAGTGAGGAGTGAAATCAAAAATTTGCGCCCTTAGAAATCCTGAAGGCGGTGCTTGGTTTCCGGGGTCCCGTACGTGGCTAGGCTCCTAAAAAGTCCCACACATGTGGTATCCCCGTACTCAGGAGAAGCAGCAGAATGTATTTTGGGGTGCAATTCCACATATAACCATGGCATGTGTGAGCAATATATCATTTAGTGACAACTTTTTGTAATTTTTTTTTTTTTTTTGTCATTATTCAATCACTTGGGACAAAAAAAAAAAATATTCAATGGGCTCAACATGCCTCTCAGCAATTTCCTTGGGGTGTCTACTTTCCAAAATGGGGTCATTTGGGGGGGTTTTGTACTGCCCTGCCATTTTAGCACCTCAAGAAATGAGATAGGCAGTCATAAATTTAAAGCTGTGTAAATTTCAGAAAATGTACCCTAGTTTGTAAACGCTATAACTTTTGCGCAAACCAATAAATATACGCTTATTGACATTTTTTTTACTAAAGACATGTGGCTGAATACATTTTGGCCTAAATGTATGACTAAAATTGAGTTTATTCGATTTTTCTTATAACAAAAAGTAGAAAATATCTTTTTTTTTCAAAATTTTCGTTCTTTTTCCATTTATATCGCAAAAAAAAAAAATCGCAGAGGCAATCAAATACCATTAAAAGAAAGCTCTATTTGTGGGAAGAAAAGGACGCAAATTTCATTTGGGTACAACATTGCATGTCCGCACAATTTACAGTTAAAGCAGCGCAGTGCCGAATCCCAAAAACAGGCTTGGTCCTAATGGTCCGAAATGGTCCGGGGCTTAAGTGGTTAAACAACGTCCCGTGTACATGAAGCCTTAAAGAAATAGTAAACAAACTGTGTTACAATTCCCTATGACATATTATTTGGACAATATTGCACAGCAGAGAGTAGTATATTGCTCTCATATCAGCAGGAAAAAGGTATTTTACCCAGGGACAAAGACTTATTATAATAACCTTTTTAGAGAAACTGCAAAAGAAATCGGTGTCAGTGAGCGCAGTTTCCTACATTATCAAAAGGCACTTGGAAACTGAAGGAAATTTTAAAGGAAACAGGTTTGGGGAAACCCTAAGGCAACAGAATCAGACAAAGTAGTGCAGCTTGCATGGTAGACATCACACAGGACAACAACTTAAAGTGATGGTAAAGTCTCGTTTACAAGAAAAAAATAACAAACATATTATACTTATCTGCACTGTGTGGTGGATTTGCACAGAGCAGCCTGGATTCACCTCTTCTCAGGTCCCTCTTTTACTGCTCCTGCCCCCTCCCTCCTATCAAGTCCCCCCACAGCAAGCAGCTTGCTATAGGGGCCGCCGAGCTGCAGCTCTGAGAGTCACTTTAGGCTCGGTTCACATTATCGCCGCATCCGTCGCACAGTAGGGGTCCGGTGCGTGCTGGTTCACTGTTTCAGGTCCGATTTCAGCCTGAATTATGGGCTGAATTGGGACCTAAAAAGCACACGTTTTTCCAGCAATTCGCACCGGCCCTGCTGCAGAAATACTGTATGTGAACCGGCTCCATAGAGTGCCAGTCACATTCTTCTGCTATGCAAATTGGATGTGGAGAAACCTGCATCCAATTTGCATGGGTGAGAACCCAGCCTTACACACAGAGCTGCGGTTCGGCCCCACCCCCGGTCTCTCCTGATTGGATAACTGACTTTGATTGACAGCAGCGGAAGCCAATGGCGCCGCTGCTGTGTCTCAGCCAATCAGGAGGGAGAGTCCCAGCCGGTCGAGGGACTTGTGGACATCGCTGGATAGAGGGGGCTCATGTAACTATTAGGGGGGTTGAGGGGGGCTGCTACACAGAAGGCTGCCTGCACTATATTTATTGCCCAAGGCTCACATTAAGTATGTAGGCTTTCAATCCTATGCCTTCCCTGTATTTTGGGGTGCAAGGCTGTCCCCGATATCTAACCTTGCTTTTTGCACTGGCTATAGAGTTCCCTATTTCAACTTACAAGACAACATTCAGGTATTTTGGGCCTCGATATTGCAGGACATCAACACAATTACAATCACGTTGTTGGTACCATTCTCCCTTAACTCACAGCCCTTCTGACCCACTTTGGTAACCTCTCAGGTCTTCATATTAACCATGCTACATCAATAAAATTAAATATCTCTATGATATCGAATTTAGCTCATTCATTGCGTATCTTTCTGCTATTAATGGGAATTGAATTATCTTTCCTACTTGGGAATTTAGCTCACTTCCTCATATAATACTTTGTATGAGGCCAATTACTTGCAGCTCATTGAAAAACGTAAGCAACTGTTAGCGACCCGGTTGGCTCTCCCTTTTATATTGGCTGTGTTGCATTACGGTGATTAAAATGACCTATTTGCAGAAATGACTTTACCTTTTCCGGGTATTACCCCTGCAAAACCCATCCCATGTCTTGGATACTCTACAAAATCAAGTTTTACACTTTATATGGCACCACCATAAACCCAGAGTTGTCAGTTATACTCTTTTTAATATTATCAAACTGCTCTGTTAGAATCCCTTACTAAATATCATGCGACTTCTGAAACCCTATTTTGGGTCTCTTTGGAAGCAATCAATTGCAACCCCTTACAAACAATCTATTTTGGATTCTTCCGAGGGGTAGGACTCGCATACAGAACCCTATATTACATTGCATTCTCTAAAAGTGTGGGATGACCTTAAATATTCTGGGCAACTCCAATCTCCCCCACATACCTTTACTGTAATTGCTTCATAACCCATCTCCCCCCACAGACTTAGAGGATCATCACCATTTTACACAATTGTCATGATGTCCAAGCTCTCCAATGTGACTATTCCCTACCTGACTCGGAAATATTCCACTACTTGCAGATAAAGCATTTTGTTACATCCCTGAGTGGTTGCCGCTGTGATAGGATAACCCTCATTTTATTGAAACAAAGATACAGGGATGACTCCCATTCCCCAGGCATGATCTCCTTGCTGTAAATTCAGCTTCTATGATGCCATTGATGCATTAATTGGCAAATCATCAATGGTACTGTACCCCCTTTTTGCTTGATATACTTACATTATGTTTCAATAAAAATTATTGAACAATAAAATTAGTTATGTAAAATATTACATACATATACAGTACATACAGTGTTTTTGGTTATAGTGGTCCCTAAATGAGTCTGATTACTTCTTAGGGTTTTTATTGCAGTTAGTAATCAACTTTCACTGTGCAGGTTGTTGGCAACCAAAGCCAACACCAGACCAGTGAACAGTGGCTTCTAATTGGTTGTTGTAAACTACTGCACATTGAATTTTTAAGCAATAAAAGTCAACTCTGTTGTAAAGCGCTGCGTAAACTGTTGGCCCTATATAAATCCCGAATAATAATAACTCTGTTACAAAGATTTTAGAGTGCATTTGTTATTTTCTGTTATAAGTCAGATTTAGTAAGTATTTTAGGCTCCATTCTCAACGATAAGACACAAGGATCTTTATGTTCATAAAATAGTTATTTTCTTCACAGAGTTCAATGAGATTTAAAAATTACAATCGCATGGTTGAAAGATCCTTATCTTTGTATACAGCTTTGTGAATTGAGCCTGTTATTGTACCATATGAGAGAATCTCCTTGTACAGTTTATGGAGGACATTTGTTATCTCCCCCTAAGGCACAAGGAGCAGCTCAGTTGTTATATGTGATGCTCGGATTAGAGAGCATTGCTTGGTGTAATCTGGCTGGTTTTGGTCACCCTTTTTCAACAAAAACTGTTTGAAAAGGAGGATCTAATTTGTAACTTTAGGCAGTCTATAGGAAAAAGGAATCTTCTATTATATCATTTAAAAAAATAAATAAGGTCCAGGGTCGTAATGCTGGTGGACTTCACTGCTCTGCCTTACAATATCACAACTGTCAGCGAGTCTGAAGGGTGCTCGAACCTTTATTGAACCTGAGCCATAAAGTGTACACAGAAGCAGCAACACCATAAATATTATTTGTATTCCAATGTCAGAGGAGATGAATTGCTGTTTTCTCCTAGTTCTATGAGGAACTATCACCAGCTGAATGATAGAAGTCCCAGTAATAAGAGCACAATGATAATTAGTCACTATTAGATAAGAGGACAGGTGGTGCTTTAATGAAACAATTTGGGGTAATCTGTGACCTCTAATGTCCCTCTCAATGCCAGGATGTATTTTTTTTTTTGTCCCAAAAATACTTACTAGCTCTGCTTTAGGCCAGTGGTAAAGCACCATAGGTGGAAAAAATAGGATTTTTATAACAGCTTACCTGTAAAATCCTTTTCTTGGAGTACACCACGGGACACAGAGCTAGTCATTACATAATGGGTTAAGGGTCACCAGCGGTGATTGGACACTGGCACAACCAATGGAAGACAGTTCCCCTCCATATAACCCCTCCCATCAGGGAAGTACCTCAGTTTTGTAGCAAAGCAGTAAGGTTCCCATAAGAAGGGTGGGACCTCTGTGTCCCGTGGTGTACTCCAAGAAAAGGATTTTACAGGTAAGCTGTTATAAAAATCCTATTTTCTTTATCGTACACCACGGGACACAGAGCTAGTCATTACATAATGGGACGTCCCAGAGCAATGCTCATATGAAGGGGGGGAGACACAGATCAAACCGACCGCTTGCGGACCAGAAGCCCTATACTGCTGCCTGCAGCACACTTCGCCCGAAGGCGGAATCCTCATGTCCTTTCACATCTATTTGATAGAATTTGGAAAATGTATGGACTGAGGACCAAGTTGCAGCCTTACAGATCTGAGCCATCGAAGCCTGGTGGTGCACTGCCCATGAAGCACTTATCGCCCTGGTAGAGTGCGCCTTAACAGGAAAAGGAGGAGTCCTGTTCTTTAAACCATAAGCTTGAACAATTACTTGTCTAATCCACCTGGAAATGGTGGATTTTGATACCGCTTGGCCCTTCTTGGGACCATCTGGTAAAATAAACAAAACATCTGTTTTACGTATCTGAGCGGTTGCTTGCAGATACACCCTTACCGCTCTCACTAGATCTAGAGAGTGTAATAATTTTCCCCCGCCGTCCGCGGGTTTGGAAAAAAGGAAGGCAGAACAATGTCTTGATTCAAGTGAAAAGCCGACACCACCTTAGGCAGAAAAGCCGGATGGGGTCGTAGTACGATCTTGTCCTTGTGACAAATTAGATAAGGCTCTTTACAAGAAAGAGCTGCTAGCTCTGATACTCTCCTAGCAGAAGCTATAGCAATCAGAAAGGCCAATTTCCTACTTAATATAATTAAAGGAATATGGCGAATAGGTTCAAAAGGTTGCTTTTGCAACACTGACAATACCAAATTCAAATCCCATGGACACAAGGGAGACCTGACTGGAGGATTTATCCTCAGTACCCCCTGAATGAATGTCCGAACTAGGGAGTGAGATGCCAATGGTCTCTGAAAGAAGACTGATAGAGCCGATATTTGCCCTTTGATGGTGCTAAGGGCTAATTTCATATCCACTCCTAACTGGCAAAAAGCAAGAATCCTACTTATTTCATATTTCAGAGGATTCCAACTTCTGGATTCACACCAGGAAACGTATGCTTTCCAGACTCTATGATAGATGAGTCTGGAGGCTGGCTTTCTAGCATTAATGAGCGTAGAAAGAACCAGGCCAGAGACCCCTCTCTTTTTCAAAATGTGGGTCTCAGCAGCCAGGCCGTCAAATTTAGCCTTTGTAAGGAAGGGTGGAATACTGGACCCTGTGACAACAGGTCGTGTCGAAGTGGAAGCTTCCAGGGCCTTCCTATCGCCATTTTTACGATCTCGGCATACCAAGGCCTCCTGGGCCAGTTTGGGGCCACTAGGATTACTGGTATTCCCTCCTCCTTGATCCTGCGAAGCAGTCTTTGTAGAAGAGGGATCGGAGGGAATGCATAGATCAGTGAGAACTGATTCCATGGAGTTATTAGAGCGTCTGTCCCGTAGGCTAGAGGATCTCTCGTTCTGGACACAAAGTTGTCCAATTTCTTGTTGAACCTGGAAGCTAGCAGGTCTACATCTGGGTTTCCCCATCTCAGACATATGGCCTGAAAGATCTCTGGGTGAAGAGACCACTCTCCTGGTAGCAGCTGCTGACGACTCAGGTAGTCTGCTTGCCAGTTTTCTATCCCTGGAATGAAGATTGCAGAGATGCAAGGTACATGCTCTTCTGCCCATGCCAAGATCCGGTTCACCTCTCTTTGGGCTGCCCGACTGTGGGTGCCTCCTTGGTGATTGATGTAAGCTACTGCCGTAGCATTGTCGGATTGAACCCGAACTGGGTAGCCCTGTAACCTGTATGTCCAGGTTTTGAGGGCTAGATATACCGCCCGGATCTCTAGCACATTGATGGGCAGGATCCCCTGAGTCTTGGCCCAGGTTCCCTGGGTAGAAGCCTCCTCGAATACTGCACCCCAGCCCGATAGGCTGGCATCCGTAGATACCACCTTCCAGGCCACTGGGAGGAAGGACTTTCCCTTCCGTAAATTCCTGGCTTCTAGCCACCAATTGAAGCTGTGGCGTACTTGTGAGGACAGGCGCATGGGTATATCCAGAGCTTGGCTCTTCCTGTTCCAGGAGGCTAAAATATTGCCTTGAAGTAGTCTCGAATGAAACTGGGCGTAAAGGACCGCCTCGAAGGAGGCTACCATCTTTCCCAATAGTCTCATGCAAAGGCGAATAGACGGCCTCTTGTTTGCTTTGACCTTGTGGATCAGGTCTTTCAGAGACTGTATCTTTGGCTCTGGCAGGTATACCCTGTTTTGGGCTGTATCTATGATCATGCCCAGGTACACTATCCTTCTTTGGGCCTGAAGAGAGGATTTTTGTAAGTTTATAATCCATCCTAAATGCTCCAGGTATCCTACTGTAGTGTCTACAGCGTGATCCAATCCCTCCTTTGACTGATCTATTAATAGTAGATCGTCTAGATAGGCTGTTACCGCAATGCCCCGTGTTCTTAGGTTTGCTAACAGAGGAGCTAGCACCTTTGTGAATACTCTGGGCGCGGTGGCTACACCAAATGGCAGGGCCACAAATTGAAAGTGGCGATCTTCTACCGCAAACCTTAGGAATCTTTGGTGAGCGGGGAGGATTGGTATGTGTAGATATGCGTCTTTGATATCTATGGACGCAATGAATTCTCCGCCTTTTAAAGTAGCGACCACGGATCGAATCGTTTCCATTCGAAAATGGCGAACGTTCAGAAACTGGTTTAGATTTTTTAGATCCAGGATGGGTCTGACTTCTCCGTTCGGTTTTGGAATCACAAAGAGGTTTGAGTAAAAACCTGAACCTTGCTCCTTTTGGGGTACCTCTGTAACCACACCTTGAGCTATTAAGTGATTCAAACCTTTGAAGAAGGATCCTCTTTTTTGTGGATCCTTGGAGAGTCTTGAACTTCGGAATTGAGAAGATGGGATCTCTCGAAATTCCAGTCTGTACCCTGAGGATATTGTGGATACCACCCATTTGTCCTGGGTTTCTGTCCGCCAAGTCGCTGAGAACTGACGAAGCCTTCCCCCCACTCGGCCGAGCGGGGGCGCCCCTTCAATGAGAGGTTTTGGGGGTTTGATTATTAGCTCTTGAACCCCACGGCTTCTTGTTCTTCTGAGCCTGTTCTTTGGCTTTTTTGGGCGGCTGAAAAGGCCGTCGCCACTGGCTGGAGTCAGATTTCCCGGGAGCTGGGGAGAGAGTGTGTTTAAAACAAGGTCTCTTGTTTTTCTTTCTCTCAGGTAAAAGTGTCGTTTTACCACTTGATATCTTTTGGATATATCTTTCTAAATCTTCCCCAAAAAGGCGTTCGCCATGGAACGGGAAACTTGCCAACAACTTTTTGCATGGGGCTTCCGCTGACCAATGCTTAAGCCAAAGTACTCTGCGCATCTGTACCAGCTGGAGTGTAAGGCGTGATGCCTGTATGATAGAATCTCTCATGGCATCCACTGTGAAGCATAAGGCTTTAGGCAAATTCTCCCAATTTTTAGCCTGCTCTGAAGGCAGCTCCTTCAGCCCCTGCTTTACCTGTTGGCTGACGACCTGACACATACCGACTGCTGCTACTGCAGGTTGGATAATTGAGCCGGCCAAAAGGAAGGAGGATTTCAGTAAGGATTCCAACTTCTTCTCAGAAGGATCTTTAAACACTTGTACATTATCCACTGGACATGTCAGGTTTTTATTTACACAAGAAATAGCCGCATCTACCGTAGGCAGGCTCCATTTCTTTAAAAAAATTTCCTCCATAGGATAAAGAATGTTAAACTTTTTTGGAGGTGAAAAACGCTTATCTGGATGTTGCCAGTCTGCGTACAATAGATCCTCTAGTAACGGATGAACCGGGAAGGAGCATGCACCTTGCAGGGATCTTAATGATCCTAGGGAGGAGACAGGTGATTCTGTTACCTCCAAAGAGGGTAACCTAAATGCAGCTCGCACGGCTCCTGCATAGCATTGCACCTGTGACTTTAAAATCTGGGATACCGAAAACGGCTCATCCGATATCCCTGATCCGTCTGACTCCTCATCCTCTGCTGATGTAGCCTCCTCCTCATCCTCCTCCTCCTCCTCAGGTACTTCTGAAGGGAGGTCCAATACTGGAGGAGATCTGCTTCGCTTATTGTCCTTTTTAGAGGATTTAGCGATTAAAGTAGCAATTTTCTCCTCCAGATTATTTAGGGCAGCTGATAAAGTGTCCTCAGTGACATATGCAGGCCCAAGCTTCACTGGGGAAGCCGCCATACCTGACAGAGGTAATGGCTCATCCTGTACAGGTGCTTTTGGCAACACAGGAGAGGAAGGTACCGAGTCAGCACAGCTAGAGCCCCCTGTCTCAGGCGGCGGTGCTCTTTTATCTCTTTTTGTCCGCATTACTTCCCCTGGAAGACTTACTGTTTAGACAAAATACAAGGTACCTAAATGCATATACTACCGTGTTCAGTTTAGCAAATACATTAAGTATGCAACTTTTAACACATAACTATGCATAACATGGATGTCTTCTAGGAAGTACCCAATCCAACCACATGGAGTCTTACGTCCCTGTATAGCTGCTGTGTTTCTCTGCCAGGAACAAGAGAACTAACGAGCTTGCTTGCTGCTGCAGTGCTTTTTACACTGACAGTCTTTTAAATTTGGCGCCGTTTCTGTGCCTGCGCGCGCCACGTGCCCGCGCACGCCTCGGCCCCCCCCCCCCTCCGATAAAGCGCGCTCCCGCGCGCGCGGCCTTTAGCGCTATGGTGGTGGCCATAGTGAGAGAGGACTCTCATCAGCCCCTGTCCCCACTTACCTGCATCTGCAGGTGTCTGTATCGGCCACCGGAAGGAGGAGCGGGGTGCTCAAGCAAGCTCAGCAGCGGAGGTGACGAGCAGTGTACTTCGCCGAAGCCGACACTGAACAGAGTGAGGTGAGTATATTCAGCTCTTTACTCCCCCCAGTGGTGGAAAAAAAGAAGACATCCACTTTTTGAAAAAGGTCCCAACCTAGTTATGGACCTTCTAATCTCACCTTATCCATGCCGCAGGTTTTTCTGCTGAAAGTTTTCAGACAGATACCAAACTTCACCCTTCACGGTGGGCTATGTGTGCCAACCTTCAGGGATATGGGTTCCTATTTAAAGGATACCTCTCCCCTGGGCCTTGTACAAGACTCTTACCAGGACTTTATAGCGAAATAGCGAAAGTGCTGGATCTTAGAGCCCAGTCCTCCGAAGAGAGACATTACAGGCGACGCCTCATGGATGAGGCCCGGATCCCATCCAGATTCAGCTCATTTGTAGGCGTCTTGGATGGATCCAAAAGCATAGCTCTTTTACCCCCAGAGGGTCTCTTTGGTAGAGCTTTCCTTTAGCACCTCCTAACGCGTCCAACACCTTTCGACACTGGCGAAAAAACTGAGGTACTTCCCTGATGGGAGGGGTTATATGGAGGGGAACTGTCTTCCATTGGTTGTGCCAGTGTCCAATCACCGCTGGTGACCCTTAACCCATTATGTAATGACTAGCTCTGTGTCCCGTGGTGTACGATAAAGAAAGACAAGCCAGAGCTGGTGAACACAGGACTTAGTCACTATGTGCATAGCCTTGACCCAGGATACCAGCAAGTACTTACAGTTCATAAAGTGTCTCCATGTTTACTCAGAGTGCATATCAGGGCAGTTTACAGAACATATGTAAATAGGAACTCAGCTGGTAATGATGTCACAGGGGGTGACCAAAGCTTTTTCTTGCTGAAGAAAAAAAAAATGCTGGTACATGTTCTAGAAAGGGAGAGGTAGGGTTAGAAGTACATTTTAAACACCCCACATAAGTACTGCTTGTGTTAAAGAGTGTTTGCACACCTGAAAGCTCACTATGGGCACCATAAGGCAATAGGATTCGGTGCAATTCCTTGTACAGAGAAAAGAAAATAGAGTCTGGAAATCAGAGAATGAGTGACCTGTTTTATCTGTTTCAGGGCTGCACCAAAACTCCCACCCCAGAGGCCAACATTCAGAGCCAGCCACTTCCAATGAGGGGGGATCGATGAGGCTGACGTTTGCACTACGTTCTACTACAAGATGGATTCTGTTTACTAAGTCATCAGAACTTTATTATATTCTTAAACTGTATTCTGAAAGGACTGAGCTGTTGCCCTTGGTGCTATGCTTTATGTGTGTGCTCAGGTACTTGTAAATTATTAATTTATGTGGAGTATTTAGTACAATGCAGTGCATTGGCCTAGGTATATTTAACCAAAGATGACTTTTCCACAGAAGGGAAATATTTTTTATAACGTGTACTTCACTTGAAACACTTTACCGTTTCTACTAGACTGTATGGATTAAAAAAGAAAAACTGTCATCATCTATTATTAAAATGTGTAAGTCAATAAGCACATTCATAACTGGAGGTTTAATCTGTAAAATCTGCACTTTTCTTCAATGCATTATTTTATTTACAGTGCAACTTATGTAATCAATACGCCACTCGCTAAACATTTTATATTACTGTTACTATGTATCAGAAGCGCTTCAGGAAGCCTGTAGATTTCTAACTGTTAGAGAACTACAAGTCTCAGCCGACCCTGTCTGCTAGTTGAATATTAAGTAAAGAGCTAATCAGAAATATGAAAGCGGTCATTACTAATGTGTAAATAAAAGGTGCAGGTTTTGGGGATGTCATTCCAGTTATAGCTCCACTACCCAGCAGGACAGGGATAGAGGCAATTTAGAATTCACTGGCTGCATGCTTGTTTTGGGGCAGTGAAGTGAGGGGTCAGGATGACAGTCCTTGGAGCCTGCAACTTTACAAAACATGTTAGCAATGGTGTTGCTTTATTTCTTCACTTGCAGCTTTATTTTTAGGTAGAACTCCAGGCTAGCCACTCAATCCCAAGCTAAAATATCTCTCTATGAGCTTTTGGACCTGCCATATAATTTGTAGTTCACTTAGCAAATGTGTCCACATAGGACAAAGCACAGCATCACTTTAAAGTGGAACTAAGCCGTAAAGAAAAAAAATCGATATTAGGTAGAGCTTTTTGGCATAGGAAAGATTGTTGTATGCCTCTTCTGTCAAACAAAAAAAAAACTCTTTCCTGTCTCCTAGTATTTGTCTTTGTGTACCCTGCCTGTAAACATGCACATTGTACACTCCTGGTTCATGCTGCCTTATTGTCTTTCCCCAACAGTTTTATACTGAAATTTCCTTTGCTACCCCCCTATTTAGGTCAGGAGCATGGGGGGGGGGGGGTGTAATTGACTTTAACAGTTTGTGAAGGTCTTTCAGATAAATGTAATCCAGGCGGCTCAATCACTTTTATGGGGCTGTGAACGTGTGGAACCCATGGTGGCCACAGAAGCAACATGTATTACATCACTTCTGCGGTCGGTCACAGCTGTCATTTCTTGGCTAGTGTAGCCAAGGATGCAGTTAATCAAACATGGTCTGTGTTTGATTAGCTGCATTGGAGGACATGGAGACATTGGGGGTCTAATCGATCTCTTTATGGACCTGCCACCTGCCCAATGCCATCACATAGTGGGCTTTTTAGCCCCTTGTGATGGCAATAAAAAAAGTTTTAAAAAAAATCTGAATCATTTCAGGTAAATAAAAATCACAAAAAAAAAGAAAATGTAAAGGACCCACATCCCCCCATATTAATGTGCAACATAGGGCGAGCACATAAAACATCAATTGCGCAACACATGCAAGTTTTTGTCACACATATCGGAGAGAGAGCAATAATTCTATGGCCATAATTCAAGTTTAAAGCTTTGCCTATACAGAATTCCTGGTACCATCGTTTTCTAGAATTTCACAGGCATGCACAATTTTAAGGGCTGACGTGTTTTAATATCCATTTATGCGATGCAACCCAATCTTTTTATATTTTACCAAAAAAGTGGGTATAATATTGTGCATGTTTGCACTACACTAAGATTTTATTTAGCATATTTTTCATAAGCGGGGGGGGGGGGGGGGTGTTATGTGTGAACATTTTTCCCCAGTAGGCAAGTGGCTAAAAGCAAACCTATTTCTTTGCCCTAAGTCAGTGTTTTAAATTACAGGCAATGGTAGCTGGAAGAGCCAAGAAGATGACAACTATTAACTATTTTATGTTGGATTCCTGTACCATCTTCTTGCCATTGGACGATGAAACAGCATAGGGGAGTATACCGATTCACCGTCCAATGAGCAGGCAGATGACACAGGTAGCTATCACACAGCTCTGGTTGAACAGAATCACAAATACTTTAACCTACAAAACAGCTATTCATTTCAAATGAAGGTGCTTGGCTGGAGTTCCACTTTAAAATGTGTTGCACCTCAAATAATTATAAATTCAGATGTGCTGATGTATTTCATTTAGACATATGCTTAATTTTCCAATATGTATTATTATTCTGTAGGTTAAATAATTCTAAACTTACGTACTTACAATTTTTTTCTGATTCAGTTGTCATGTGGTTGGAGTGTAAGGGGAAAATAAACAGAATCACATTTCCCTGTATACACTGCTTCTCTGGAGAGGTTGCTGTGACCTGTACTGTGTGTGTGTGTGTGTGTGTGTGTGTGTGTGTGTGTGTGTGTGTGTGTGTGTGTGTGTATGTGTGTATATAAATATATATATATATATATATATATATAGGGGAGGTGATGGTCATGTAAGTGGTGATTTTAGTAACCTTTTCAGTTTTTCTTCTTAGACACATAAGGTACTATGTGTGTGCGCAGACCATTCAATCAGTCAAGGGACTTTGGAAGAGTGGGAAGGGCTCCAAGGACACAGCAATGTGAAGAGCGGTTTATTATAACTGAGGAATAGGGATGAGCTTCGAGTTCGAGTCGAACTCATGTTCGACTCGAACATTGCCTGTTCGCCCGTTCGCCGAACAGCGAACAAATAGGGGTGTTCGCGGCAAATTCGAAAAATCTATGGGAGAAATCTAAAGTGCTAATTATAAAGGCTTATATGCAAGTTATTGTCCTGAAAAGTGTTTGGGGACCGGGGTCCTGCCCCAGGGGACATGTATCAATGCAAAAAGAAGTTTTAAAAACGGCCGTTTTTTCGGGAGCAGTGATTTTAATAATGCTTAAAATGAAAAAATAAAAGTGAAATATTCCTTTAAATTTCGTACCTGGGGGGTGTGTATGATATGCATGTAAAGTGGCGCATGTTTCCCGTGCTTAGAACTGTCCCTGCAAAAAATGTCATTTTTGAAAGAAAAAAAGTCATTTAAAACTGATTTGCGGCTATTAATGAATTGTCGGCTCCCGGCAATACATACAAAAGTCATTGATAAAAAAAAAAAAAAAAGCGTGGGGGTTCCCCAGAATTCAATTACCAGGCCCTTCAGGTCTGGAATGGATATTAAGGGGAACCCCGCCGCAAATTTAAAAAATAATTGATGTGGGGTTCCCCCAAATATCCATTCCAGGCCCTTCAGATCTGGCATGGATTTTAAGGGGAACTCCACCCCAAATTTAAAAAAAAAATGGCGTGGAGTCCCCCTAAAAATCCATACCAGACCCCTTATCCGAGCACGCAACCTGGCCGGCCACAGGGGAAAAGGGGGGGGACGAGAGAGCGGCCCCCCCTCCCTCCTGAACCGTACCAAGCCACATGCCCTCAACATGGGGAGGATGTCGCCATGTTGATGGGGACAAGGGCCTCATCCCCACAACCCTTGCCCGGTGGTTGTGGGGGTCTACGGGCGGGGGGCTTATCGGAATCTGGAAGACCCCTTTAACAAAGGGGACCCCCAGATCCCGCCCCCCCCCATGTGAATTGGTAAGGGGTACATTGTACCCCTACCATTTCACGAAGAAAGCGTAAATTTTTTTTAAAAAAAACACACAAACACCTTGAAAAAGTCCTTTATTTAAAAAAACAAAAAAACATTCCAGCGATGAAATCCAGTGTCCCGCGGCGATCCCGATGCGGACCAGATGCGGAACATGTATTACCAAAGTGAGAGCAGTTCCCCATCAGGTCCGCCCCCTCGGTCTTGAGCGGGGAACTTCCTTCACTGTGTAATTTAAATTTACATAGTGAAGGAAGTTCCCCGCTCAAGCCAATGACGTAGGCGGGTCCGACATACCGAGGGGGCGGACCTGATGGGGAACTGCTCTCACTTTGGTAATACATGTATAGACCCGCCCCTTCTCATGTTCCGCATCTGGTCCGCTGAGCGGACCTGATGGGGAACTTCAGAAGGGGCGGGTCTATACATTTAAAATACTGAGAGGGAGTTCCCCATCAGGTCCGCTCAGGCACAACCAATGAAGGACAGCGCTGGACATCGGGATCGCCGCGGGACACTGGATTTCACCGCTGGAATGTTTTTTTTTTTAAAATAAAGGACTTTTTCAAGGTGTTTGTGTGTTTTTTTTTTTTTTTAAATTACGCTTTCTTCGTGAAATGGTAGGGGTACAATGTACCCCTTACCAATTCACATAGGGGGGGCCGGGATCTGGGGGTCCCCTTTGTTAAAGGGGTCTTCCAGATTCCGATAAGCCCCCGCCTGCAGACCCCCACAACCACCGGGCAAGGGTTGAGGGCATGTGGCCTGGTACGGTTCAGGAGGGAGGGGGGCCGCTCTCTCGTCCCCCCCCTTTTCCCCTGCGGCCGGCCAGGTTGCGTGCTCGGATAAGGGGTCTGGTATGGATTTTTAGGGGGACTCCACGCCATTTTTTTTAAATTTGGGGTGGAGTTCCCCTTAAAATCCATGCCAGATCTGAAGGGCCTGGAATGGATATTTGGGGGAACCCCATGTCAATTTTTTTTTTAATTTGCAGCAGGGTTCCCCTTAATATCCATTCCAGACCTGAAGGGCCTGGTAATTGAATTCTGGGGAACCCCCACGCTTTTTTTTTTTTTTTATCAATGACTTTTGTATGTATTGCCGGGAGCCGACAATTCATTAATAGCCGCGAGTCAGTTTTAAATGAATTTTTTTCTTTCAAAAATGAAATTTTTTGCAGGGACAGTTCTAAGCACGGGAAACATGCGCCACTTCACATGCATATCATACACACCCCCCAGGTACGAAATTTAAAGGAATATTTCACTTTTATTTTTTCATTTTAAGCATTATTTAAATCACTGCTCCCGAAAAAACTGCCGTTTTTAAAACTTCTTTTTGCATTGATACATGTCCCCTGGGGCAGGACCCAGGTCCCCAAACACTTTTTAGGACAATAACTTGCATATTAGTCTTTATAATTAACACTTTAGATTTCGAACGTTCGAGTCCATTGTATTTAATAGGGTTCTAAAGTTTACACAAACATTTTGTCTGTTTGCAGGTTCTGGTGCGAACCGAACAGGGGGGGGTTCGGCTCATCCCTGCTGAGGAAATAAAGAACACACAGCAGGAATGTCATACACAAAGAAGTATGAAGTAACAGGCACTCCATATGTCAGAATGAGAAGTGGTAACATTCAGTGTAGATGCAGCTACAGGACCATTTATATCAGGGGTGCCCAACCAGTGGCCTGGGGGTCACATGTGGCCCGCAGAGCCTTCTGATGTGGCCCGCGACCTCCTGCTCTGGAATGGAATAAAATAGAATACTGTTATTAAAGGTCAGTTTATTACGAAAATCACAGTGTATATATGGGCATATCTGTTCTGCAGTGGTTAGTTACTGGGCTGTTTTCAAACTAATCCACAGATGCAGAGCACCTGCGAGTTACCTGCACTGAGCCATAGACTTCTGATATTACCCATATAACATACTTGTGGAAGCTTGAAAATCACTGTAGTAGTTACTGCTACTACAGTGATCACCGTGGCCTTCCAGATCTTATGCCAAGCGGTTGCCCTGCTGTATAGTGTACACAGGGGGGCACTTGCTTGGCACAGATGCCATTCAAAGAATGCCTTGCATTTTTCTCAATACAGTAAATGGCAAGTGTCTCTGAAGGGACATGGTGGAGACTGATGTCACTGCTCCACCACTTCACATTGTCAAATCACAGAATGCTTTGCATTCATTGAGAAAAATGCAAGGCATTCTGTGAATGGCATCAGTGGTGGGACCCGACCGACAGCTATTCCCAATATAAGTATGCCTATACCATACCTGTGATTTTTCCTCTTCCACAACAGCCCGACAGGTAAGGCATATGTATGCCAAAATTTATACACCTGAAATTTACTTTTTAAATGGGTCTATTTATAAAGCAGATAATTTGTCTTTCACAAACATTCTTTGAAGGCGAACCATCCAGGTGCATGTATTATAAAAGGGAACGATTGATTCCCCACCAGGGAATGTTGTAAAGGTCACATTCTCTGGTTTCTAAGTGTTTTCCATATCACTTAGTAGAACTCTTAACCCTGAAAGAGAACATTTGATCTCCTATCACCTTAAGGCCTAAAGTTTGGGATAGGGAAGGAAAGACTTCCATTTTTGTCAGGTTTTTATTAATGTCTGTGACCCCCTTGGAGAGTTTTACTATTACTTCCTGTGACACTCATGCAAGAAATGAGAGGAATGGGAATCACTGAGAAAGTACAGGCAACCATAAAAAAAAAGCTTATTTAAAAAGGTGTTGCTGATATCTCCATTGGAGAGATTTATCATCACTTCCAGTCTTTAAAACTGTCCCTGGAATTCATAAAGACCATCTAAAACCTGTACTTGAATTTGATGCATGGTACACCACTTTTAGAACGCATGCGAGACACTTTCACAAAATCTGTCTCCGTACGTCAAAAAAAGTTGGTCTTAACTGGCTCCAATTTTGTAGGATACAAACTGTCAGTACTTTGGTTTGAATTTGGCGCAGGTGTCGCACCACAATGTAAAATTGGGGAAAATTATAACCACCTTAATTTGGCACACAAGTTGCTATCAGAACCAAAACTGTTGCAGATTTTTTTTGAATTAGGTGCAGCACATTAACAAGTGCAAATTATGCCAGAAAAGTGCCGCAGCTTCATTAATTTCCCCCCTACAACTCTAATCAGCAACACTCATGCTCCTGAATGGCAGGTAGTAAGTGTGACTGTGCAGGGAAGATGGGGGCAGGTTCACAGCTTTAAAAAGTTACCTGGCTATCTCCAGGCTCAATTTCCTTCTGAATCATTGATCTGAACAAGTATGCAGACCAGGGAATCAGAATATTTGATGTTCCAGGTCAGCTGCCCAAAAGAGCCAACAGTTCAGATGGATTTTCAAAGGGATTGGTATTTTCAGTCTTAGTATTCCCCCAGTAGTAGCTTACTTTTCAGGTGACTATGCATTTGGATTAGTGATTGATTTGGTACGAGCGATTGCAAACAAACTATTCCTGTCTGACACATAAGCAGATATTTGTTCAATCAGAATCAATAAGATGTCACTGCAGCTAATTGACTTG
Source organism: Rana muscosa (assembly GCA_029206835.1). NCBI lineage: Eukaryota > Metazoa > Chordata > Amphibia > Anura > Ranidae > Rana > Rana muscosa. The sequence goes on along the minus strand of CM055123.1, from coordinate 266,426,707 downwards.
CCTGTGTTAAATCGATCAAAAGGTCTATTTAATGGAGGGGTCTGCGGTTTACTAATACTTTTCAATTTATTAATTCTAGTTGCATCAAATGATCATATTGATATGTGTGTCTAACTTAAAGGTTACATTTATTGGTTAGTAAGAGCTACGCTTCAAGGTTTTCTTTATCTCCATTTGTTGTAAGTTCTAAAGACCTGACAGCTGAGATCTACCTTCTGCTGGTGATTTTCACCCCTTGAAAAACACCCTCGACTTACAAATCTTATTACAGGTGATACTCGAAAAATTTGAATATCGTGCAAAAGTTCATTTATTTCACTAATGCAACTTAAAAGGTGAAACGAATATATGAGATAGACTCATTACATGCAAAGCAAGATAGTTCAAGCTGTGATTTGTCATAATTGTCTGTTGTTCAGGAGTGGCTTGACAAGAGAAATACGACAATCATCACAACGTCAGAAGCGTCTTACCTGGGCTAAAGAAAAACAGACCTGGTCTGTTGCTCAGAGGTCCAAAGTCCTCTTTTTTGATGAGAGCAAATTTTGCATCTCATTTGGAAACCAAGGACCCAGAGTATGGAGGAATAGAGAGGAACACACTGCAAGATGCTTGAAGTCCAGTGTAAAGTTTTGGGGAGCCATGTCATCTGCTGGTGTTGATCCACTGTGCTTCATTAAGTCTGGGGTCAACGCAGGAGATTTTGGAGCACTTCATGCTTCCTTCCGCCGACGAGCTCTATGGGGATACTGACTTCATTTTCCTGCAGGACTTGGCACCTGCCCACACTGCTAAAAGCACCAAAACCTGATTCAATGACCGTGGGATTACTGTGCTTGATTGGCCAGCAAACTCGCCTGACCTGAACCCCATAGAGAATCTATGGGGCATTGCCAAAAGAAAGATGAGAGACACGAGACCAAACAATGCAGAAGAGCTGAAGGCCGCTATTGAAGCATCCTGGTCTTCCATAACACCTCAGCAGTGCCACAGGCTGATAGCTTCCATGCCACGCAGCATTGAGGCCGTATTTGCTGCAAAAGGGGCCCAAACTGAGTACATATGCATGCTTACACTTTTCAGAGGTTCCTATATTGTATATGTACAATCCTTGTTTTATTGATTGCATGTAATATTCTAATTTTCTGAGATTGTGGATTTGGGGTTCTCATGAGCTGTAAGCCTTAATCATCAGAATTATGACAAATCACAGCTTGAACTATCTTGCTTTGCATGTAATGAGTCTATCTCATATATTAGTTTCACCTTTTAAGTTGCATTAGTGAAATTAATTAACTTTTGCACAATATTCAAATTTTTGGAGTATCACCTCTACGTTTAATTGCACACATTTGTAATCTATACAAATTCATACAATTAGTCTCAATGTGAAGAATTCAGAGCATGGCTATCAATTATTTCCAAGAAATAAGAGATGAAATACCTAAAGCCAGCCATGAAAACCAGAGTGAAATTTGTCATCGGCTGTGGAGATTTCTCCTTACTTCCTGTGACACCATTACATAAAATGGGGGAGCAGTTGTCACCAGGACAGGAAGGCACAGGCAGCAATAAAACATTGTCAAAAGTTCTAACTCGTCTCCATTTTATTAAAATGGAGACGAGTTAGGCCTCGTACACACGACCGATTTTCTCGTCGTAAACAGTCAAGAAAAGTGCCGCGAGAGTTTTTTTGTCTAGAAAAACGTTCGTGTGTATGGTTTTACGACGAGAAACTTGACGAGAATCTCGACAAGAAAATAGAGAACCTGCTCTCTATTTTCTCGTCAGGAGTCCAGATTTCCTCGTCGTGTTTCTCGTCGGCCTGTTTTGTGACGAGAAAATGGTTCGTGTGTATGCTTTTACGACTCTTCCAAAAGCGCGCATGCTCACAAGCAACTATGAGACGGGAGCGCATCTTCTGGTAAAACAAGCCTTCGTAAAGGAGATAGCACATTCGTCACGCTAAAACGAACTGAAAGCACGAAGACTGAAAAGTGCGAATCGTCTCTTCCCAAACTTTTACTTCACACACGGTAACACGAGATCAGCAAAAGCAGCCCAAGGGGTGGCGCCAAGAAAAAAGATCTTCCCCTTTATAGTGCCGTCGTACGTGCTGGACGTGAGCGCAGAGAACCACGAGGAAATTGGGAAATGACAGTGTGTACGCATAGAAAGCTTGACGAGAAAATCGACAAGCTTAACAAGAATCTCGTCGAAAAAAACGACGTGTTTTTTACGACGAGAAAATCGGTCGTGTGTACGAGGCCTTAGAAAAAAAAAAGGACAGTCTCTCCATAGACAGATAATGAGGCTGATTTACTAAGAGAATTGAGAATCTTCACACAGTAAATTGTGTAAATATTCACATCAAATATTCTATCATGTGAACACAAATTCTTGTTTACTTATTTCATCTGCAAATGATTGGATATTTGAAGCGAATAGTCACACAATTGGGAGTCTCAACACCTTTAAGGCTTGATTCACACCTATGCATTTTTAGTGCATTTTGCAGATTTGCACTACAGAACCTGTTCCATAGGAGACCATGTTAAATGGACTGTAGTGCAAATCTGCAAAATGCACTAAAAAAGCAAAAGTGTGCATCAGTCCTAAGTTGGGTACACACTATAGGTTTTTTTTTTGTTTGTTTTTTTCGTTTTCCAGCATGTACGTCTGACAGAAGCTGGCTGAATGGTTGGCTTCTGTCTGACAGACAGACAGACATACACACAGGCCGAAGGTCGGCTGTTTTTTTTGTTTTTTTTTAACCGGTCGTCATCTCCCGACTTCCAGCCCATGTGTACGGGGCATTAGTAAATCACCCTTAATCTATTTTTTAACTAAAGTATTATGCAAGGGAACCAGTAAGCCCTAGGCAAACGTGTAGCTGCTTGCAACAAAGGTCAATACATATAAACCATCTCATATGTGCAGCTCCAAAATGTAAACAAAAGCTATGAAATCAAAAATCAGTCGTGCTAATACGAGAATGTCAATATCTCAAAATTAAAAACCCAGTACCTTTATCAATCAATACAAAACAATTTGAATACAAAGTCCTGACTGCTCATATACAGCAGTTAAAATAAGTATTGACCATGTAACCATTTTTGCAATTGCATGGGTTGTTACAGACATGTGATGAAAATTTCATGTCCATAGCACCTTTAGAAATATATATATTTTTTTTCCCATATCTTTATTTTATAAATTTTCCATTTTACACAAATATACATTACATGAAAGAGAAATGATTTTGGGTATCCTATAAACCATTGCCATTATATATATATATATATATATATATATATATATATATATAATTTCCTATTTCTTTATCTTGAATATACTATCTAAAATTTCTCAATCAGTATATATCTATCCAGGATCCCAAAATTATTGTCCAGACTCGTACAAACGAACAAACATAAATCCAAATATCCCTACCCTTACCCATCCCCAAAAAAAAGGAGGGGAAATTTCATGTTCATAGCAACCTTTAGAAATATTTTTACTTAGAAAAATGGTGACATGTTCAATACTTTTATCTGCTGTATATAGCATGTGTAAAAATAAACCCCTGAAAAAAATACCCAAATTTTATAGAACTGTGTCTGTTATTGTCATCCACCACATCCATTGTCCAACCACGTCAAATGACTAAAGATTGCGTATTTAAGCCGTTGTTCTGCTCATATTATCTGGCGAGTATAAAGTGGTGGAGGTTGGTGACATCGGCTTGCCACATTTCACACAGTTGGTGGAAAACAATAACAGACAGAGTTGTATGAAATATTGGACTTTTATTTCATTTATTTTGTATTGATTGATATGTACTGGGTTATTAATTTTAAGACATTGACTTTCTCAGTATTGATTTTGATTGTATAGTTTTTGTTTAAAATTTTGCTGCTGAACATATGAGATTTTTTTTTTAATAAGAGAGATGCTGTTTACTAGATTTACAACAAAGGAAGATCAGTGAGGCACAACTATTGTTTGTCACTACTAAATGAGCAAATATTGCTTCTGTCACATACAGAATATTTACAAACTATACATACAATACTTAACCACTGGTTACATTACTTACATGAAGCTGATCTTTTTCACATGTAAATCTAAAAAAATAAATAATAATATTAATCTCTCTTTCACACAACAACCTCCATGAAATAACCTTAGATATAATCAGTTGTCTATATGCAAAAGGACAACAGAGAAGTGCTGACTATAAATGAAAAGTGCTACAGGCAAAAATAATGTGTGAATTGGCTAAAATATTAACAATGATATAAGCAGCGCATAATAAGATATACGGTATAACACTATGTAAGCAGCAAAAAATATCAAAACATCCATTTGCCAGACCACACTCAATTTAATGGTCTCAGAACACAGGAAAAGAGAAGAAAAGCAATATGCATACAAACCCAAAGAGAATATAATACACAATTAATATTCTGTCTATCCATTCATATGAAATTCTGTTGAGACTTATTGTACTTGGTATATATTATACATGTGGACAATATAATACACATGGAGCTTCATAAATCTGTGTGCTAAAATTTACACCTTCAGTGTATACAATAGAAACATCACAGCGGGGCTGGCTGTCAGGTCACTGGGCAAATAATGATGTTCTTGTAATAATGAAATGGGAATTTTAAAAGGACAAAAATTTGGCACTATCATTTCTGACCCATTTTTAACCAATAAGACTGGACTGGGCATCTAAGGCGCTTGCTTCTTAGGCCCCATTCACATGGGAGAACTTAAGCATACACCTGTGTGAGCGCTGGGTTTTGTTTGCAAAAGATGCACAGATATTTTGTGCCACTGCATGCAGGCAGTCCCATTTATGTTAACTGGGATGCAGTCATTGCTCCCAATTTGACATCTGTGTGGTTGTGTGTCCCCAAATTCACACTGTCTGCATTCAGAGACATGCATCCACACATATGTTAAATTGGGAAGCAGTGTTTGAATCCCAGCAGCCAGTTCTCCCAATGAGACCACCTACATGCAGATGCACGGAACACCTGTGCTGCTGTGTGGGCAAACGCAGTCCTTGCATGGGTGAAATCTTATGTACTGTACACCTATGTGAATAAGACCTTATCCCTAAGAATTTATTCTATATACCATAGATACAATGTAACTATTATGTTCTATTGTAATTAATTTGCTATGTGCAGATGGCTGTTTTTTCCATTCATGTGTTCTGTACAAAAACACAAACATATGCAAAAACACAAACACACACCTCATTAAAGTGTAACTAAAGGCAAAACTTATTTTTTTACTTTTTCATAGAGTGGATTAGAACACCTGTCAGGCTTTTATTGCTGTCTGTGTCCCTGATGAGGAGGTTCACCCTCTCTATTTTGTCATGTTTACCATTATCATCAAAAGATAATAGAAAGTAAAAGTTTCTAAATTTTGGGTTGTCACCATAAGACTCCATTCACACAGGGGCAACACGACTTCCAGCGTGACTTTGGGAGGCAACTTGGACACGACTTGAGTATGAATCACAGCGCGACTTGGGGCGACTTCAGCGCGACTTGGGGCGACTTACAACACGACTTGAAGTCGCCTCCAGGACAGGGGACTTTGCCAGTGGCCAATCAAAGAGTAATTAGCTCTGTGGGAGGGAGGGGTTTGCTGAGAAAACTATTTTAATTTCCTGTAAAGTTGCTTCAGTTAAGACAGGGGATCCGACTTGGAAGCGACTTCCATTGAAATCAATGGGTACAAGTCGCCTAGAAGTCGGATTGAAGTAGTACAAGAACCTTTTCTGAAGTCGGAGCGACTGCAGTAGTGTGCATTAAGACGGATCCATTCACTTACATTGATTTTTTTCATGTACCGCGACTTGAGGTGACTAGGAGCGACTTGAAGTCGGATCCAAAGTTGCCCCTGTGCGAATGGGCTCTTACAGGGCTGAAGGGGAAATCATCTATTAACAACCAAGGATTCCTTCACTTTCGTGGGATTTCCTCTCACTTCCCTTCATGAAAGACCCAACCAAGTAAAAACTAGTCTCAAAAATAAACAAAAAAGGTAAATTAATTAAAACCAAGCCATCAATGGCAGTTGGCATACAGTAATACCTTGGATTGCGAGCATAATTTGTTCCAGAAACATGCTTGTAATCCAAAGCACTCGTATATCAAAGCAAGTTTCCCCATAAGAAATAATGGAAACTCAGATGATTCGTTCCACAACCATTTATTTATAGGTCCTTCAGTTTATACTCCATATAAAAAGATTACAGCAATGTGACAGGTTGTGTAACCATAAAATGTCCATCCACAAATGGAAACCTCCACAAGGGGATTAGAAGCAAAATCCATCAGGAGCTATAGATATAAAAGAGAAGAGAGGCGCCTTAAGTGTAGCAATATGTTGCTAAATGTTGTACCTTCATTAAATGTAACCATATTGCTACACTTGGAGGCGCCTCTCTTCTCTTTTATACTCAGTTGTGACGTGACGCTACTTGTATATCAAGACATCGCTTGTATATCCAGTCAAAATGTATTAAAACATTTTGTTTGTCTTGCAAAACGCTCTCAAACTAAGTTACACTCAACCCAAGGTTTTACTGTATTTCTGTCCTCAAAGATTTCCTTTAAAGGAGAATTACAGCCAAAGCTTCCTTGGCTGTACTTCTCCTGTGGTTTACAAGAGTGCAGTTTGTTTTGCACTCCTGCGACCCGTTCTCAGCAGACAGTAGACCAGGCTTGGGGAAGATCACAACACTAGAGGCAGGATCCACCCAAATGGCTGAGCTGGCTGCTCCCGCCCTCTCCACAGCCCAGCGCTCCAGTGAGCACTGCAGGGGCAGAGCGGAGAGCAGTGACTGACAGTTACCAGCTCTCTACACGGATAGCACTGAGCAATCTGCGGTGTTTGATTACTCTGTTCTCAGTGTTAGAGCCGACGGGTGAGAAATGCAGCGTCGGACTGATGCTGCATCAACCTAGGCAAGTATAAATCTGCAAAAACCCAATACTTCTCTTTTAAAGCAAACCTGTGCATTTTCCCACGCACGTTTATTGATCCACCATTATGTCCTTCTCTCCAGCAGCATATGTTTTCCTTACTGTCACTTCATTCAGCCACTGGGCGTGAAAGAAAAGTCCTAACTAGGCTTTGAGTCACTTAGTTGTAGCTTTCACAGGGCACTGGAGTCCCATGAGATGGACTTGACTGGTCCAGCACTGTCACATGCTCCTCCATACTTGAAAGTGCCATATACCAGGCAATGTGGTGGGGTGATTGTGGGGGGTTTAAAGCACATCTGTTGCTTTTCCCTTATTGGGTATAAGCACAGGGCCCATCAAGCTATATTTTCTGCATGCGAGATGAGCAGAGTTTACATTATTCTGTGAAAAGCAGAATCATTCTTAGCCCTGCTGTGTTGTTTCTTTGAGGGTAGGCATTATTGTATGACCACTTATCTGTGAGCTCAGTGTTCTTGTGAATTCTTCTAAAAGTCAAATGGGGCCAATTACTGTATGCTGGAATGTTTTTACTGAATGTCCAGGTTTATAAATGGCACTTGTTGCACAAAGAAATGTGTATGACTTTTGTACCACTCACTATGTTTACAAAGATGAATGCCTCTGTTCCAATATTTGTCAGTATTATAAAGATGTAAAATTAGCAGAAACAGCAATAAGAGGGACAAGCTGGCAGTAGTAGTGGTATCTGGCTGCACAGTGCCAACACTATACAATATCTAGCCTGCCATGAGATCTATGAGCATTACTGTGCAGTAACCCATGGGAACCTATCAGAATTCACCTTTTGCTGATCTAACTGAAATCTAGTAGGTTGCTATGGGAACTGCACCTTGCACAGAATCATTCTCCTTGGCACTTCCCTTATTAAATTAAGCGTTTATGTACGAAGATACAAATAAGGTTTATACGTTGTTCATTGTCTATTATAATGTCTAACAATCTATTGCAATCTTAATGCACGATCACTGCAGCCGTCTGTTGTGAAAATTGTTATACCAATAAACAAGCTTTATATTAAGATCTTATTTGAAGTTTGTTACATTGATTTGATTGAATGTGTAGAGAGAATACTTATGGTCATTTCAGAAATTCTCTGCCAGTTTTCACCAACGGCTTTTGAGGCCAAAACAATAATTTGCTTGGATATAGAAGAAACAAGAAGTCTGCCTTGACAAGTGTGTGGAGTCCCTGTACAATCAATTACACTGTATCTCACACTATAGACATGGGGTTCCTAAACAAAAACTGTGCTACGCACTTGATCTCCAAATAATGAAAGACTGGACCAGGATTTTCTTCACTATTTAAAGTCATTTTGGTACCTAACAGACTGGTGGTGGTAATTTAGACAGTCTAATAAAAGGGGTATTGGGACATAACGAGCAGTCCACTGGGGGTCTGTAATTGGGAAAAGGTTAAGAAAAGAACCCTATAATAGATACTTGTATGCAGAATCCTCATATCTGATAGATCATTGTGGAGGCACAAACTTGTTGCTGATCCTGCTGTGAAGTTGGAGACAGGTCAGGTGGTTCCAGCAAAGTAAAAGGTTACTGTCGTGATATAAATCTATAGACTGCCATTGTGGGACCATTTTTAAAGATGTCCCCTGATTTCAAGACATTATCATTGTCCTTATGCATGTATGCTGATCAGAAGTTTGGATATTTCTTACTGCATCATGATTGTATTGTCCCAAAGCAACCGCCTTTCATGCTTCCAGTGCAATACAGGAAAGTGAACAGTGTAATAAGAGTGGCTGTTCGTTCTTAAAGTTGGAGTAAACTCCGTTGGTTGATTTTCACCTATAGGTAAGCCTATAATAAGGCTTGCCTATAAGTACAGTAAATATCTCCTAAATGTGCCCTGTTTAGGAGATATTTACTTGCGAAGCCGCCGGTGACGTCACCTTCCTATGCACTCTGAAGGAACAGCATACCCGTGCCACTCCCTCAGAGTCCTGTGCTGTGAACAGAGGCTCATGCATGCGTGGGAGTGACGTAATCGCGGTTTGTACAATCAAAGGACCAGAGCCTGCCAACCCAGATGAAGATAGAAGCCCAGTTAGTGGTGACAGCACACCGCTGGAGGGCTTTGTTTTAAGGTAAGTTTCACATAATGTGCTAGACTGCAGTGCATACTAGCACAATATAAAACTTTGCCTTGCAGTTTTTTTTGTTTTTTTTTTAAAGCTGGTGGTTTACTACTGCTTTAAAGTATAACTAAAAGGCAAAACTTTTTTTTTAGTTTTGGATAAAGTGGAAAGGGATTAGAACCCCCCCTTGTCAGTGTCCCTGTTAGGGAGATTCACCCTCTCAATTTGTCCTGTTTACCTTCATCATTGAAAGTGAAAGCGAAGAGAATGTCACATTTTGGGTTATTCCCAAAAAAAGATATATTTTGGAAATGTTCCAATGGGGACACTAGTTCTGGAGACCCGAGGGCCCCCCAAGCGATTTCTGCTCATGTCCTGTTTGTTTTGTAGTGCATTCCAAATACTCCAAGCAAGATATTAAAAAAGATGCATGAGCTTTCTTTGCCACATTTGTTGAGAGTAGGACAGCGCATTGAAATGAATGGCTGCCCAATGTGCAACACCTGGTGATGTGCTACAGTAGTGTGAAAGGGGCTTAGTTCTACACTAGACCTGATGATACTCACCGGCATTAGAGCTCAGAATCCCTGTAAGTGGCTACCAGGACGATGAACAGGTGCTTATGTTTGCTCTTGCTGCAAGGAATAAAACCCAGGTGTTAACACAATAAGACCCCTTTCACACTGAGGCAGTTTTCAGGCATTTTAATGTTAAAAATAGCGCCGAAAAAGCGCCTGAAAACTGCCTCCCATTTATTTGAATGTGTGCTTTCAGACTTGGGAGGTGCGCTTGCGGGACGGTAGAAAAAGTCCTGCAAGCAGCATCTTTGGAGCATGTTTAGAGCATCTTTGGAGTGCTGTAAACAGCGCTCCAAAATGCCCCTACCTGTTGAAATGAATGGGCAGCTTCCAAAGCGCCTTAAAAGCGTTTCCAAAGCGCCGTAAAACAGGGCTTTTTTGGGGCTTTTAAAGGTCCCGTTGTCACGAGACCTTAAAAAAAGCTTAAAAAAAACGACCCGAAAACCGCCGCTAAAGCACGGCAAAAACGACCGGCGCTTTAGCGGCTGTTTAAGCAGTGCTTCAGTGTGAAGGGGGTCTAACAAAATAAATATGCCACAATGATACACATAAAAATATTTCATAGTATTAAACGCACTCACCTGAAATTCAATAAAAAATTGCAATTCCATACAATATGCTTTTTTTTTTTTAAGGAAATTCACAATTATTGATCTGTAAATGCCTACAGAATAGCAATGTATCATTAGATGCAAATATGTTTGAAGTTTTGCTAGTCAAGCAAAGTCGTGCCACTGCCAATTTGTTATAGGTATAGAATCTAGGACTGCCATCCTGATCTTGCCTTCACTTCCAAGGTAGGTAACAAATGTACCGGTAGTTTCACCACACCCTGACCTTGAACAAGCAAGCAGACAATGAAGTATAAAACTCCCATCCTGCATGCTTGTTTCAGGCTAGCTTCCCTTCAGGAAACACATTAATGATAAACAAACGTTACTGGAATAGTCAGTTAGACCAGTGTAAAAATAGGATTTTTGGTACTCACCGTAAAATCCTTTTCTCTGTCGTCCATGGACGGACACAGCCTTCTCAAGTCTTGACATATGGGTTATGTTCCTGTTCATAGGAGAGGACTAGGCAGAACATGTTAGATATTTAAACACGTTACATTAATCAGAGTGGAACAGCCCCGCTCAGGGGGCAGTCCCTCCAGACATAACCCTCCGCCCTGCAGTCAGCAGCTCAGTTCGTAACAAGCAGTACAAACCTAAAAAGGAGGGGTGGGTGCTGTGTCCGTCCATGGATGACAGAGAAAAGGATTTTAAGGTGAGTACAAAAAATCCTATTTTCTCTTTTCGTCCATGGACAGACACGGCTTTCTCAAGTCTTGACATATGGGACGTCCCCAAGCAGTGTCAAAAAACGAGTGGTGGGAACAGTATCAAAAAACAACTAACTTCACCCCAAACAAGCAGAGCTCCGCAACGGAGGAGTTGCAACCCTAAATAGCCGCCTGCAAAACCTTGCGGCCGAAGGAAGCATCTGAAGATGCACTCGCATCAACCTTGTAAAATTTTGAGAAAGTGTGCACGGATGACCACGTCGCCACCTGGCACACCTGTGAGACACACGCTTGATGTCGTAAAGCCCAGGAAGCACCAATTGCCCTGGTTGAATGTGCCGTGACTGGAAACGGGGGCGCCCGCCCCTTAAGGGCATAGGCCTGTATGACGGTCTGCCTGATACACCGAGAAATGGTGGCCGACGAGACCGCCAGGCCCTTTTGTGGACCAGACACCAACACAAACAGTGAGTCAGACCTTCGAAACGGAGCCGTAACAGACAAGTACACCTGCAAGGCACGTACCACGTCTAAAGTATGGAGCCCAGGCTCTCTGGGATGCGACGGCCGAGGACACAAGGACGGCAGCACAATGTCCTCATTTAGGTGAAAGGCCGAAACCACCTACGGAAGAAAGGAAGGCTGTGGGAGTAGCACCGCTTTATCCTTATGGAGGACCAAGTATGGTGACTTGCAAGACAAGGCCGCCAATTCAGAAACCCTTCCGACAGATGTAATGGCCACTAGAAAAACCACCTTCTGAGAGATAGTGTCAAGAGAGGAATCTCTCTGATGTTCTCAAAGGGAGGTTCCTGAAGAACCGAGAGCACCAGATTCAAATCCCATGGAGGAAGAGGTGGTCTAATTGTGGGGAGGCACATGTCGAACCCCCTGCACAAAAGTACCCACCAGGGAATGGTTCATCAAAGGCCGTTGAAAGAAAACAGCCAAGGCTGAAATCTGACCATTAAGGGTGCTTAAGGCAAGTTTCTGATCCACTCCACACTGTAAAAACAGCAGGACCTTGGAAACCGAATACGTCTGTGGAGAGGGAGGGATGAAGGTGTGAGTGGGGTGTATGAATGGGTCAATCCACTAAAATATGATTTCTTGAAGGAAAATAAAAAGGAAAACACGTTTGAGGCACAGAATCACAATATGGGAAATACACTGATAAATTTGGATAGTGATGGCCAATAAACAGGATAAAGGGGTAATCCCAAACCAGAGTAGGAGAATTAAGGTATGTTCCTGGAATGTCCGAGGGGTAAGAGATCCAGCCAAAAGAAGGATAATCTACTCGATGGCAGAGATGGGTAATATTGGGATACTGTGTCTGCAGGAGACGCACCTAGAAAAGGAAACTATTAGTACATTAAAACATAGAAAATACCAAGTACAATATCATGCCACTCACACCTCGTACTCCAGGGGAGTGAGTGTGTTAATTAACTCTGGAATTGGGTTCTCCTGCAGGCAGAGTAAGGTGGATGAAAAAGGGTGGTTTATATTCCTTCTCTATCAGATAGAGACTAGAGAATATGTGCTGGACAACGTTTATATTCCCCCACCGTTTAGCACCGAAATTTTGGAAGAGTTGATGGAGTTTATTATGGACAAGGAAGGGGTGCCAGTCATAGTGGCGGGAGATTTTAACATGACCATGAATAAAAAGGTGGATAGGTTCCCACCCGGGGTCTCCTCCGGCGGCACGCCTGGCAGCCCTCCTCCATTTTTGTGAAGAGACGGGGCTGGTGGACGTGTGGAGGGAGAGACACCCGGATGAAAAGCAGTTTTCTTGTCACTCGAAGACACACGCGACCTTGTCCAGGATAGATCTGGTGCTTTGTAGTGAGGATGCTCTGAGCGAGGAAGGAGAGGCGAAATATGAACCGAGAAGCATATTGGATCATGCACCAATAATTTTTTTAATAAACACAAGCCGGTATTTTTTTTTTTTTAACTATTTCTTAATAAATTTTTCACAGTTTACAGACAATTAAGGAACGATAAATCCCAGACTGCCCCAACCCTCCAACAACCTCCCAACAACCTCCCCTCCACAAATTCGATAGACTGTACCTAGTAAATATATCTCCGGGGGGGAACCTGGTAAAGGGGGGACCCCTGGGGTTTTCGGTGAGAACTGCAGTTCTATTGCTAAAATTCATACCCTTTCACATCAATCAGTCATCTCTGTCATTCCTCAACGTCCACTCCCTTATCCAACATTCTATTGGGCTATTGCACACCATTTTGAGTGTTTTATCTTGCACTTATTGAGGGTTACATACTGATCCCTCTTGCTTCCCACCAGGGTTTCCAGATCTTATCATATGTCGTTTTCTCTTTAAGAATTACACCGTTCATGTTATTCTGCCATTCCTCACTGGACGGGGGCAATGTTGACTTCCATTTACGGGCAATCGGTAGCCTAGCTTGGAATAGACATCTCATGGCCGCTATTTGGGAGCTCCCAGGTTTGCCCCCTTCCCCCACTAGTCCCAGTAGGCATAGCTTTGGCCTCAGCTCAATAGACATCCCGAACACCCTATCAATAATTTTTTACCACCTCCGTCCAGTACCGGAATAATTTCGGGCACCTCCAGAACATATGAAGCAGGTCCCCTTTTGGGTTCCTACATCTACGACAGCAAGAGTCTGGCCGACGGCCAAACTGAAAAAGTCTATATGGGGTGTAATAAGTTCTGTATATTAAGAAAAGATGTGATATCCTCTGAGAGGGGGACAGCGAGACCAGTGGGGCTACTTCAAGGATCCTGTTCCACTGAGTGTCAGAGATAGCCCCCACATCTTTTTTCCACTTAATTTTATATAAGGGAGGTTCTAACCTGCTTGATCTCCCTTTATTGATATCAGGATACACTTTGGAAATTAAGCCCCTCGGGGAGTCTGCATTAATTTATTTTTTTAATACCGGAATTGTGGTCCATTCTAGAGTCTGTCCTTTAAATTGTTCCTCTAATGCAGTGGTTCTCAACCTGGGGGTCAGGATACCCTTGGGGGTCGAATGACGATTTGCCAGGGGTCACCATATCCTGGGCTGTTCCTGAAGCCCGCACTCCTCTTCAAGCCTTTTCGCGGCCGCCCAGCAGGGCTGTTCCTGGAGCCCACGGCTGCCCACTTAGCCTCTTCGCAGCTGCCTATTCAGTTCACAGCATGGCTGGGGGGCAGAGACCAGAGGTCAGCTGACTGGTAAGGAATGTAAAGTGGGAGGGGCTGAAGGAGACCCTATCTCCTGATTTCGGCATAGGTGTCACTGCTGCGAGACACAGTGAAGCCAGAGGCACAGTGAGTAACGGTACCTGTGATTATAGTTGGCATTAAAAGTCCCCACTACAGTTCTCATATCAGCAGATGACCTGGATCAAGAGCACCTAATTTGGCTGATCAGAACTGCCCCCAGTACTGCCACCCCCCCCCCCCCCACCAAGAGAAGGAATAAAAATAGAGAATACATGGAAGGGAGAGGAAAAGAGGGGGATGAATAAAGAAAAAGGGAGAGAAAGAACAAGAAAGATGGCTAGAGAGAGGGATGGGGGAGAAAAACAAGAAATTAGGATAGAGAGAGATAAAAGGGAAAGAAAGGAGAACAAAGAGAAAGAGGAGTGGTACATCCTAAAATGTACCATAAGGGGTTTTAATGCGGTACGAGTGGAAGGGACTCAGGGAGCGCTAAATGTCTGTAGGTTAGGGGCGCAAATTACTTGTCTTACCTTGGGTGCGGACAAACCACGCTACGAAAATTATTTTAATGTTAGGGGTCCCTACAACTTGGTAAATTTTATCAAGAGGTCACGGCACTAGTAGGTTGAGAACCACTGCTCTAATGCATGCCGAACCTGCAAATAATTGAAAAAGGATTTATTCGGCAGGTCATGATGGACCCTCAACTCCTCGAAGGTTTTCAAGGTACCATCCTGATATAACTGGGAAATAAATTTTATCCCGCATCTCTCTCATTCTCTTATTGTCCCTATTTTCTGGAGCTCCCCTAGATTACTGTTATCCCACAATGGAGTAAATTCCGTAAATCCTGTATAATTCAGTATGGTTTTCACTGTTTCCCAAACCTTCATCATTAGATTCAAAGTTGGAAGTTTTGGGGAAATAGATCCTGCCTCCAGAGCTTCAGGTATGGAATCATGTGGGGTATTTTGAAGAAGAATCTTTCTCCCTACTTGTTGACCAGGAGTATTACTTCCCCCTAGATACTGAAGTTGTGATGCCAGAAAGTAACTATAGGGATGTGGGAGTGCTACTCCTCCCTCCTGTTTTTGGAGCTGCAGAGTGCTTAACCAAATTTTTGCTGGACCCCCTTTCCATATTATTTCCCTAAACCGAGTCTCTATCTTTTGAAACCATTTTCTATAAAGCCAAATTGGTGAATTGTGTAATACGTAAAGGAGCTGGGGCATCCAGATCATTTTGATCAGGTTACACCGGCCTGCCACAGATATTGGCAAGCATTTCCAGACTTTTATTTTGCCCCTGAATTTGTTCAACAGGGGATCGATATTATCTGCGGTGTATTGTTAAAGGTCTTTAGAAATGTTTATACCTAGGTATTTGAATTTATTCCCAACCGGGATCTGGGCTATCTCCTTAGGTAAAGAACCCATCAGAGGGTCCACTGGTAACAAGCTGGACTTTGCCCAGTTTATCTTTAATCCAGAAATTTGGCCAAAGCTATTAATGATATTCATGGCCTTTCCGAAGGGAATCCTGTGCATCTCCAAGGAAGAGGAGAAGGTCATCTGCATATAATGCAACTTTTTCTTCCAGGTCTCCTCTTCTAAAGCCCCTCATCTGGTCAGAAGATCTGAGAGAAATAGCCAGAGGTTCTATTGCAATGGCAAAAGAGGAGAGGTGACAGGGGGCATCCCTGTCGCGTCCCTCTCCCCAATTCAAACTTATCGGACTGCTCTCCGTTCACCCTTACTCTAGCCTCTGGTGCTCTGTAGAGCATTTTCACCCAGTTGATAAAGCCCGGGCCCAGTTGGGCCGTATCCATGGCCTTCCACAGGTACTGCCACTCTAAACTGTCGAAGGCCTTGGCGGCGTCTAAAGACAGGATAACCATCTCCCCATCCTCCAGCCGGTATTTTAGCAAGGGGGATTGGAAGATAAACCCATTCTGGTTGGAAGTAATTAAAGATGTGGGGGGAATTTGTGCAGTTTGGAGGAATTTATAATATTAAACGAAGGATCAGCACTGGAAGGTGTTGTCTGGGATACCCTGAAAGCCTTCCTCCAGGGAGCCCTAATACAAAAAATGTCATATGTTAAAAAAGCAAACACAAGCTAAGGAGGTTACAGCAAGGGAAAAGGTGAGAGGGGCTGAAGTAAAATATGTAGAAAATCCAACTATAGAGAAACATAAAGAATGGATGGAAAGCCAGGAAGAATATAAAGTTCTACTACTTAAAGAAGAAAATAAAATGTTATTTCAAAAACAGACCTTCTTTGGGATGGGAGAGAGAGTGGGGAGAATGCTGTCCCTAATTGCTAGGAGCCAACGTCCCCTCCTCTGTCATTTCGGCTATATGTGATGAGGAAGGGGTGATTAGGAGGGGTACCACGGAAATAATAGAGGTCTTTAAAAACTATTACCAAAATTTGTATAGCAGTATACTATCAGAAAATGTAGAAGGAGAGATGGGAATTTTTTTTTGAAGGGCTACAGATCCCCCAATTATCAGTGGAGGATAGGGAGGGATTGGAGGCACCACTGACGCTGGAAAAACGACAAAAGGCAACAGCAGACATGGCAAACCAGAAGGCCCCTGGACCTGATGGTCTGCCAATAGAAATATACAAGATCTACAGTAAGGTGCTGCTTCCAAAACTCCTGGAAGTATTTAACTGGGCAGCCGAAGAAGGGAAGCTGCCAATGTCTATGACAGAGGCAACTATTATAGTACTCCCAAAGGAGGGGAAAAATCAGGTTGATGCAGCATCATGCAGGCCGATATCTCTTTTGTGTTCGGATGTAAAGATATTGGCCAAAGTATTGGCAACATGACTTAACAGAATAGTTGCGAAACTGGTGCACCCGGACCAGACTGGATTTATCCCAGACAGATCCACAAGTACTAATATAAGGAGAACATACTTAAATATTCAATTGCCAATAGAAAAAGGAGAGACGAGCAATTTTGTCTTTAGACGCAGCCAAGGCGTTTGATAGCCTTGAGTGGCATTTTTTGTGAAGGGCATTGGCAGAGTTACAGTTCGGCCCGAAGTTCACCAAATGGTTTAAGATACTGTATGAGGGTCCAAGGGTCTGAGGGTCCAAGGGCAAAAGTAAGAATAAATGGTGAGTGGTTCCAGTTGGCGAGGGGGACAAGGCAGGGGTGCCCACTGTTGCCCCTGCTTTTCGCCCCCGCAATGGAGCCCTTGGCCATCTCAATAAGGGCATCCCCAGAAGTACATGGATTTAAGAGGAAATGTGGGGAAGAAAAGGTCGCCATGTATGCAGATGATGTTTTGCTTTTTTTGGGGGATACGCAGTCCTCACTGGACGCAGCAATAAGGATAATTGGAGATTTATGGCAAATTTTCAGGGCTGAGGATTAATTGGGAAAAATCTGCACTCTTACCGATAGACCCAATATCACAGCAGATAACCCAAGTTAAAGTTGTAAGCCAGATGAGGTATCTGGGAATAAATGTAACAAGAGATCTAGGACAATATATAGCCGTAAATTTAGTGCCATTGATGACAAAACTAAAACAGAAGTGCCGCGTTTGGAAGAGGCTCCCACTCTCAGTGGCTGGATGGTGTAATCTGGTCAAAATGGTGTGGATGCCTCAGATCCTGTATGTTCTACATAACTCCCCAGTGTGGATCCCAAAGTACTGGTTTAAAAAACTGGACAGCGTATTCAGGGAGCTGATATGGAAAAATGGAGCGGCAAGAATCCGCCTCCGAACCTTACAGCAACCTAGAGAGAAGGGGGGTTTGGCATTACCCAACCCGAGACACTACTTCTTAGCTGCACAAATGCAACATATGAGTGGATGTAATCTATCGGTGTGCAGGGAGTCTGGGAAAAATCTACTATTGAATGACACAAGTCATGACAGAAGTAGAGGCAGTGGAGACGGATTATTTTTGCTCCAGGAATCCCACTGGAAAACTGATGGTTAAAAGCTGGGAAATGATTAAGGGGATACTGGGGTATAGCAGATGCTCTGAATTCCCCTCTATTTGGGATAATAGTAACTTAAAAGAGCTCAAAATTATGGGGAAAATTGAGGAATGGGATATGTGTGGTGTACACCTTTTGATACAGCTCTTTAAGGAGGGGAGAATAAAAACATTCCAGGAGATACTCACAATTTGGGCAGGAGATACCAGTATGGAATGAAATGCCCCAGCTCCGTAGATTAGTAAATGCATATACATTGTGACAGCAGGAAGGTAAAGTCACCTGGTTGCATCCAGGGGGGTAGATATATTTCGCCCAGATTCAGGCTTTACGCCGACTTATACAACTAGGTGGAGAGTTGTATAAGGCTAGTGGGCTCATGGATGACTCATACCTCTAGGGAGAGTGTGGGACGTCGTGCAGACAGGGAGTTGATGAGACCAGCTGAAGCTTGTCAGCTCATTTAGGCCTCTATAAGAACTCCCAGCTTCATTAGATGTTAGCTCATGCCTGGAACCAGACCTGTGTGGACTGTCTAGGGAGAGTGAACCCCTGTGCGGTGAGACAAAGCCTGTGTGGCTATTTGCTTGGACATTTAAAACCAGGGACTTAGGGACTAGGACAGCACTAGGCTGATCCCAGTTGTTAGTTAGGAAACCTGTATGTTTAGTCAGAGGTCAAGTTGACCAGGATTTATTTTGTTTATGTTTCTTTTGCTTTGCTGTGTTTTGTCACTGTAAATAGAAAATAAACCGCACCTTTTTGATTTTGAAAACCACAACCTCCGTTTGCTGGGCCTGTTTTTGTGTGGGGAGCCCATCTCGGGGGTCACACACACCCGCTGCCGAGCTAACCCCATCACAACATCTAAAGGGATAATCTCGGAGATGTAGAAGTGCATAAATGAGGCGGACCAGGAAGAGAGACCTGATATCAAGAATAAAGGGAAAATGGGAAAGAGATGTGGGTCGAATAACACAGGAACAGTGGAAGAAGATATTAGAACCAGGCCCAAGAGTCACACTCTACCCCTCTCAAATGGTCTCCCAATTATATTTAATACATAGAGCATACTATATACCCCAAAGAATGTTACAGTTCGGCAGGAGACAAGATGTGAAGTGCCAGAGATGTGGAAATGAGAAGGGAGATTTGATACATATGATTTGGAGGTGCCCCAAGCTGTATTGGTATTGGAAAGAAATAATAGATGGAATAAATTTTGTATTTGGGACATCCTTACAGCCAGAGGCCAGGCTATGTGTGCTAGGCCTGATGGAAGAAAGGGGAATACCAGGAGATACGCAAATGGCAATATTTAGATGCTTGTTCCAAGGTAGGAAACTTATAGCGCAAAGATGGCAAGCAAAAGACCCCCCAACAGGAACAGACAACACTATTAGGAAAGAAGAATTGATATACCTGTATAATAAGAGGGGAAATAGGAAGAAATTCATGAATATATGGAAACAATGGATAGAGGTGGAGGTATGGTAGAGAGTGGGAATATGAGGATGAGAGGGAGGAATGGAAGGGAGGGGAGAGGAGGTGAAATGTGTAGGGAGGAGGGGAGGGGAGGTGGGGTGGGGAAAGAGAGAATGGGTTTACTCCTTCATTGCTTGTGGTAAATGATATTTACATTGATGTACATGGAAGGAAAGTACTATATGTATAAGAATGCTTATATAAAAGAAATAAAGAATATTTGATTTTTTTTAAAAAAGGACGCTGGGGCCAATCTGGAGCGATTAGAATCACCGGGATCCCCTCGATCTCCACTCTGCGGAGCAGACGAGGAAGCAACTTCAGTGGGGGATAGGCATAAATTAGCCGATACTGACCCCACGGGGCCACCAATGCGTCTGCCCAGGGATCTCTGGACCAGGAGGCCAGGAGGTCCACGTCCGGCGTGCCCCACCTCCGGCAAAGGAGTTGAAACACCTCTGAATGCAATGACCATTCCCCCTGGTCTAGCATCTGGCGACTCAGATAGTCCGCCTGCCAGTTTTCTACGCCTGGAATGTAGACGGTCGACAGAGCCGGCACGCTTCTTTCCGCCCACCGCAGGATGTGAGCGACCTCGGATGCTGCAGCCGAGCTCCTTGTTCCCCCCTGATGGTTGACATAAGCCACCGCCGTGGTGTTGTCCGACTGAATCCTGATCGGGCGGCCTTGTAGCATCCTCGACCAGGAGGAGAGACAGTCTGATCCCCCGAAGTTCCAGGACATTGATCGGCAGACGGGATTCGTCCGGAGTCCAGCGACCCTGGGCCGACTGGACTCCCCAGACTCCCCCCCAACCTGTGAGGCTGGCGTCCGTCATAATCACAGTCCAATGGAAGGGAAGGAACGACTTCCCGTACTGAAGAGCCGGGGATCTCAGCCACCAACTCAGAGAAGCCCTTACCTGAATCTGACGATCCAGAGACAATGGAGATTTGTTCCATTTGGACACGATCTCCTTCTGCAAGACTCAAGTGTGGAATTGGGCTTACGGTACTGCCTCGAAGGAGGCTACCATGAGACCCAGAACTTGCATGCAAAAATGGAGAGACGACCATTTGCGGGATGTCAACAACCTCACTGCAGACTGGAGAGTCTGCAATTTTTCCAAAGGAAGACTCTCGCCTCCTTGGAGTCCAGAATCAACCCTAGGTACTCCAAATGCTGAGTCAGTTTCAGGACCGACTTCTGAATGTTTAACACCCAACCGAATTCTCTGAGGGTCTGACTGGCTATAGACACATCTTCCTCTAATTCTGAGCCAGAAGCCGCTCTCAGAAGAAGATCGTCTAAGTAGCCCATGATAGCAATGCCTCGCTGTCTCATTAAAGCTAGAATCGGGTGAGCACCTTGGTGAAAACCCTCGGTGCTGACGCTAGGCCAAAGGGAAGAGCCACAAACTGATAGTGGTCTTCGCCGATTGCGAAGCGCAGAAACCTCTGGTGTTTTGTGCAGATAGGGACATGCACGTATGCATCCTTGATGTCCAAGGATGCCAGAAAGTCCCCTGGATGGAGCGCAGCAACCACCAAACGAATTGATTCCATGCGGAACTTCCGAACCTTTACAAATACATTTAAGGCTTTGAGGTCCAAGATGGGACGGACTCCGTCCTTCTTTGGAACCACAAACAGATTTGAATAAAAACCCTGAAACCTCTCTTCCAGTGGTGCAGGTAAAATCACTCCGCCCCTTAGTAAATCTTGCACTGCCCCCAATAGGGCAGACCGACGAGCCAGAAGGAAAGGGAGATTTGAGGGAAAGAATCTGTTCGGCGGACAGAAAAGAAACTCGATCTTGTACCCCGAAGTGACCACCTCGCAGACCCACTGGTCGGAGAGCAGTGAGGTCCACCGCGCTGTGAACCTGCGAAGCCGCTCCCCCCCACCCATGAGTCGGGCGGGGGCAAAACTTCATGCAGTGGCAGGCTTGTTTGCCGGCTTGTTCGGCTTACGTACCCAGGGAAGCTTCTGTCCCCCAGCTGGACCTTTGTCAGCTTGGGAGGGTCTACCCGCAGGCCCTGACTGATGAAAATACCGCTTCTGCGTGGGAAAGAAAGGACCCGGCTTATGGTGCGGCTCCTTCCCCTTAGTGGACTGAGGGAGAAGAGTGCTCTTACCTCCAGTGACATCCTTAATAATGTCATCCAGCGAGGTACCAAAAAGCCTCCCACCTTTGAAGGGCAAGTCTGCCAAGGCTTTCTTGGAAGCCTGGTCAGCGGACCAGCATTTCAGCCAAATTAGGTGGCGCATTACCACCACAGATACAGAGGCCCTGGAGATTAAGGGGGCCGCATCCAGAGGGGCATCACAGACATACACAAGGCCCTGCACAAACTGGTCGGCCAGTCTTACACACTCCGGAGGGAGCTGATGTTCCTCCACAGTCTGGCGCAAAATCTTTGTCCAGTCAGTGAGTGTCTGAGATACCAAGGTTGCAGCCAAAATAGGCTGCAACGCAGACCCCAGCTGTCATGGATATGCATTAATGTCTGTCTGCCATCTTACCTTCCTCCTCATGTGTTCATCTAGAGACCAGACCTCCTTCACCTGGCTTCCTTTATAATCTCCTCCCAGCCTGACTCCACCCCAGGCCCTATCACTGAACACTATATTAACCTGTGCACTGCAAGCCTGCTTTGCTGATCAACGTGTTTGTTAGGCATTGTGTGTTTGGGTTCCTGCCTGCCGTGTGCTACGTCTGTCTCTCTGTTACGTTATTGGCTTGTCCCCGACCATCCCTGTCTGCTCGTGACCCTTGACCTTCGGCTCGTTCTTCGTTATCCTTGTCTGCTTGTGGCCCCTGACCTTCGGCTTGTTATTCGGTTCTCTCTATCGTGTGCTGCTGCTTCCCCTTATCCTACGGGGCGTGAGCTAGGAAACTCCAGGGGCCGCGACCTGGTCCCAGCCTGCAGCGTAACATCCTCACCACTAGAGGCCCTGGAGAAGACCAGCTGGGTCTTAGACTCCGCGCCCTGGGGAATCTTGGCTCTCGCTTCCGTTGGGATCCCGGTTGTGCTCCTCTGGTCCCGCTTTCCACAACCACCCAGTTTCCTATCCACAGAAGCCAGCCATAGGGTTCACTACCTCGCGGTGCACTCCTGTCCCCCTACGGTGTGCATCTGTCACCTGGCCACAGGTGACCCTGACAGTTTGATCAGCCATGAACCCGGCTGACATCCCGCTTCCCGCGGATGATCCATTGCAGGGCATAGTTCGCAGACTTGAGACCCAGGAATCAAATCAGACCCAGGTGATGCGATTCCTCCAGGATCTGGCTTCTCGATTCGAGCAGCTTCAGGTCTCCTTGGGAACCCCGAATCCGCAACCCCAAGTACAACCAGCGGCTGTACCTATCGCACCAGTCGCAGCCTCACACTCACTAAGATTGCCAGCTCCGTTCCGTTTCTCTGGGGACTCCAAGGCCTGCAGGGGGTTTCTCAGCCAATGCACTATTCATTTTGAGCTTCAGCCTCAAAGCTTCCTATCTGACCGGGCTAAGGTAGCCTATATCATTTCCCTCCTCTCCGGTGAAGCTTTGGCCTGGGCTGCCCCCCTGTGGGAGAGGAACGATCCGGTGGTTTCCAGTCTGTCCGAATTCTTGAAGCTCTTTCGTAATATCTTCGAAGAGCCGGCTCGGGCTTCTTCAGCGGCTAGTGCTGTCTTACGTCTTCGCCAAGAATCTAGTTCAGTGGGGCAATATGCTCTTCAGTTCCGTATCCACACAGCTGAATTGAGCTGGAATAATGAGGCCCTGGTCGCTACCTTTTTACATGGCCTCTCTGACCGAGTGAAAGACGAATTAGCGGGAAGAGCCATTCCCGTCGGTCTGGACGATGTAATTTCATTATGCAACCAGATCGACATTCGTTTTCAAGAGAGGTCCTTAGAAAAAAGACGCCAGCACTCTCTGGGTCCTAGCCAGTCTGAGCTCCCCTCCCTTCATTCCGTGGAGCATCCTCTACCTGCTGAAGAACCTATGCAGCTGGGCCGGACCAGACTAACCCCCGAAGAACGTGCTAGGCGCAGAACTCTGGGCTTGTGCCTCTATTGTGGGGGCAAGGGTCATTTTCGTGACTCCTGCTCGCTTCGTCCGGGAAACGCTCGGGTCTAATACATTTGGAAGGTGGAGTATTGGACCCAGAAACATCACCTTCTCGCCTGCTCTTGCCGGTGTCCCTTCATGTAGGCACTTCTCCTCAGTCAACCCTTGCATACCTGGATTCCGGGGCTGCCGGCAATTTCATGGATTGGAGAACTGCTTCTTCTATGAAGCTTACCCTTTCACCTCTCACTACCCCATTGGTAGTCTCGGCAATTGATGGCACTGTTCTCCCAGGGGGCCCTATTCGCTTCCAGACGCTACCCATTAGGATGTCGGTAGGGATTCTCCACCAGGAGTGGATATCCTTTCTTATTCTACCCAAGGCCTCTACCCCAGTTGTATTGGGCCTCCCTTGGCTACAGCTCCACTCTCCACATGTGGACTGGGTCTCTGGGCAGATCCTGGCCTGGGGTTCCTCATGTTTCTCGTCGTGTCTTTTCAAGGTGACCCCCAAGGAGAGTCTTCCGGTTGCTGCCACTTCTGTTTCTTCTGATCTTCCCGCCGCATACAGCGATTACCGGGATGTGTTCTGTAAAAAATCAGCTGAGGTGCTTCCTCCCCACAGGTCTTTTGACTGTGCTATTGATCTTGTCCCCGGAGCAACTCTACCCAGGGGTCGTACCTACCCTCTGTCCATCCCAGAGACCCAGGCCATGTCGGAGTATGTAGCAGAGAATCTGGAGAGAGGGTTCATCCGGAAATCCTCATCGCCTGCAGGGGCAGGGTTCTTTTTTGTTGCCAAAAAGGATGGTACCTTAAGACCCTGCATCGATTATCGGGGTTTAAATGCGGTTACTATTAAAAATCGATACCCCTTACCCTTAATATCTGAGCTATTCGATAGGTTGAAGGGTGCCTCCATTTTCACCAAGTTGGATCTCAGAGGCGCGTACAATCTCATTCGAATACGGGAGGGTGACGAATGGAAGACTGCATTTAACACTAGAGACGGGCATTACGAATATCTGGTGATGCCTTTTGGTCTGTGTAATGCTCCAGCCGTGTTTCAAAACTTTGTCAATGAAATCTTCAGAGATCTGCTGTACCAGTTTGTTGTCATCTATCTGGATGACATTCTGATCTTTTCTGAAAATCTGCTCGTCCACAGAAACCATGTCCGCACTGTACTTCAACGTCTTAGAGAGAACAATCTCTATGCCAAGCTGGAGAAATGTTCCTTTGAATGTTCTGAGGTCCTGTTTTTGGGGTGCTTTGTCTCATGTTCGGGGCTTCGTATGGACCCTGGGAAGGTTTTGGCTATCACCAACTGGCCTCTTCCTGCTAGCCTCAAGGCCACGCAGCGCTTTCTTGGCTTCACTAATTATTATAGGCAGTTCATAAGGAATTACTCTTCCATTGCCGCGCCTATTATCGCTTTGACCAAGAAGGGTGTGAATGCCAGAGACTGGCCTCCCGAAGCTGTCTCTGCATTTCACAACCTGAAACAGGCCTTTGTTTCTGGCCCCCTCTTGAGGAGACCAAATCCTGGGAATGCATTTTTTATTGAAGTGGACGCTTCCTCAATGGGGGTGGGAGCTGTGCTTCTTCAAATCTTTGAGAAGAGACGCCAACCATGTGCGTTCTTCTCCAAAAAAATTTCTCAGGCAGAGAGGAATTATGCCATCGGTGATCGGGAACTTCTCGCAATTAAATTGGCGTTAGAGGAGTGGCGTCATCTCTTGGAGGGTTCCCCTCACTCCATAACGATCTTTACCGATCACAAGAATTTACAGTATCTACAGAATGCTAAACGTCTGAATCCTAGACAGGCCAGGTGGAGTCTCTTCTTTGCCCGTTTTAATTTCACGATTACCTACAAACCTGGTTCCTGCAACGGTCGGGCTGATGCGCTCTCTAGGTCATTTGACACTTTGGACGAGGAGTCCGCCCCTGAACCTGAGCCGATCATTCCCACCTCATGCATTGTTGCCCACTCTACCACCCTGAAGTCTAAAATTCCGCCTGGTAAGACCTTTGTCCCCACTGAGCTAAGAGCTAAGATCCTTCGTTGGGGACATGATTCCAAGGTGGCAGGGCATTCTGGATTCCTCCGATCCTTCCTACTCATCAGTCGTCACTACTGGTGGCCTAATCTCCGCTCAGACGTCAAAGACTACGTTAAAGCTTGTCATGTCTGTGCTCAGTCCAAATCCTCCACACAAGCTCCTGCTGGTCTCCTCATGCCCTTGCCTATTCCTAAGGAACCCTGGGCCCATATTGCCATGGATTTTATCACCGATCTCCCACTGTCTGAGAATAATACAGTCATTTGGGTGGTAATCGATCGATTCTCCAAGATGGCTCATTTTGTTCCTCTTCCTGGTCTTCCTTCTGCCCCTGCCTTGGTTCCCATTTTCATTCGAGAAATTCTCCGCCTACATGGGGTCCCTTCTCATATTGTTTCCGACAGGGGAGTCCAATTCACGTCTCGTTTTTGGAGAGCCTTTTGCAAATCCCTCAATATTGTCTTGGATTTTTCTTCTTCTTACCATCCCCAATCCAATGGACAGACTGAGAGGGTTAATCAGGAGTTAGAGGTCTTTCTTCGCACCTTTGTGTCTTCTCACCATGACGATTGGTCCTCTCTACTCCCGTGGGCAGAATTCTCCCATAACAATCATGTGAATACCAGTTCGCAGAAGACACCCTTTTTCACAGTTTATGGAAAACACCCTCAACTTCCTCTTCCTATGATCTGTTCTCCAGACATTCCAGCTTTGGCTTCGGTTCAGGAGTCTCTCAATTCCGTTTGGGGTCACGTTCATGATTCCCTCCGGGCAGCTGCTGAAAAATTCAAAGGCTTTGCCGACCGCCGCAGGCGTAAACCGCCTTCTCTTCAGCCAGGGGACAAAGTCTGGCTCTCTACCAGGAACATCAAGCTCCGAGTTCCTTCTCTGAAGTTTGCTCCACGATTCATCGGTCCATACACGGTAACTGCTAAACTGAATCCGGTTTGTTTCAAACTCCAGATTCCTAAGAGCCTTAAAATCACTAACTCCTTTCATGTTGCTCTTCTAAAGCCTTTAGTCCTCAATAAATTCTCTCGTCCTCTTCCTACCGTGGCGCCTGTCTCGGAGGATAATCAGGAGTACGAGATCAGTCAAATTCTGGACTCCCGACTCTGTAAAGGCGTTCTTCAGTACCTCGTTCATTGGAAAGGGTTTGGTCCTGAGGAGAGGTCTTGGATCACTGCATCTGAGGTCTTTGCACCTCGTCTGTTAAAGGAGTTTCATCTGAAGTTTCCCTCTAAACCTGGGCCCAGGCGGGGAAGGGGGAGGCCTCGTAAGAGGGAGGGTACTGTCATGGATATGCATTAATGTCTGTCTGCCATCTTACCTTCCTCCTCATGTGTTCATCTAGAGACCAGACCTCCTTCACCTGGCTTCCTTTATAATCTCCTCCCAGCCTGACTCCACCCCAGGCCCTATCACTGAACACTATATTAACCTGTGCACTGCAAGCCTGCTTTGCTGATCAACGTGTTTGTTAGGCATTGTGTGTTTGGGTTCCTGCCTGCCGTGTGCTACGTCTGTCTCTCTGTTACGTTATTGGCTTGTCCCCGACCATCCCTGTCTGCTCGTGACCCTTGACCTTCGGCTCGTTCTTCGTTATCCTTGTCTGCTTGTGGCCCCTGACCTTCGGCTTGTTATTCGGTTCTCTCTATCGTGTGCTGCTGCTTCCCCTTATCCTACGGGGCGTGAGCTAGGAAACTCCAGGGGCCGCGACCTGGTCCCAGCCTGCAGCGTAACATCCTCACCACTAGAGGCCCTGGAGAAGACCAGCTGGGTCTTAGACTCCGCACCCTGGGGAATCTTGGCTCTCGCTTCCGTTGGGATCCCGGTTGTGCTCCTCTGGTCCCGCTTTCCACAACCACCCAGTTTCCTATCCACAGAAGCCAGCCATAGGGTTCACTACCTCGCGGTGCACTCCTGTCCCCCTACGGTGTGCATCTGTCACCTGGCCACAGGTGACCCTGACACCAGCAAGGTGAACATGGACCTGCTCAGTGCCTCGGACCTCCTATCAGTATGGTCCTTAAATGCAGGGGTTCCCTCTACAGGGAGAGTGGTTACTTTATTTAACCAAGCGACCGGGGGGGGGGGGGTTAACAACCAGAGGAGAAGCCCATTTTTTCAAAAGGATACCTGACCACCAGGCGCTGAGGAACCACAAAGGACTTCTGCGGCTTTTCCCATTTCTTATCTATGAATTTATCAAAGAAGGACACATAGGGAAACACCTTTACAGAGCGGATCGACTTGTGCGACCCAAAAGAGACTGACCCCTCCGTGGCCGCCTCAGCTGCACCTTCCAGCTTAAGGGAGTCTCTTACAGCATTTATAAGCGCACTAAGTGCCCAGTCTTGTGCTGACCCGGACGAGGGGTCCTCCTCACAAGGAAGGTCCTGGTCCGCATCTTCAGACAACCCAGAACCGGGGTCCTGTGCCGCAGCTAGGCCCATGTCTGAGTCAGAACATTCCCCTGGAGATGGCGGGGGAGGGGGTGCTTTTTACCCCCCTTACGCTCGCACGCCGCTTCCACCCTGGCAACAAATGATTCCAGGACTGCCGACAAGGTGTCCATGGTAACCGCAGGGGCACCGGCTGCCGCCTCTGGCATGTTTGGGGAAGAAGGGCCAGACACTGACTCCATGATACACCACTGACAGCTCTCAGGGACTCCGTCAAAAAACAAACAAACTGATAAGTCCACCCTCCTTGCTGCACTGACCGAGGGGGGGGGGTTACCCAGGGGACTCACCACCTAGTAAGAGGCCGCTGCACGTCTTCCGTCTGTACACAGCGTGTGTGAGGAAAACTGTGAGGAGAATTGTGCTGCGCGCCGTTCAGGAAGCCAGCACTAGAGGCCAAAACCCACTCCAAAATGGCCGCCAGATGCCTGACAGAGAAAAGGGCGTGACCACAAGAAAATGGCTGCCCGCAATATCAACCTGTGCCACAGCGCGGCCACGGCAAGATGGCCACCATTGGGAAAATACAATAGAAACAGCAGGCATACAAAAAATGGCGTCAGCGCCGCCAAAATGGCGCCTGAGCACCACGATGTGGACGAGCAGGCAGAGGTAGGGACTTCCCCGGAGCAGAGTACCCCCCACAGAAAAACGGGCCCCGACACCCCAAAGTCCCCTACTGGGACCCAGAGTCCCTCCACAGGCACACCCCAGTCGCAGCAAGCCCCGCTAGAGCATAAGGGGAATTGTGACAGAGAGCAGGGAAAGGGAGGACAGGAGAACCCCTTAATCCCTGAAACGCCCAGCTGTTCCCACCTGCCGAGGCAGGAGGAACAGTACTTACCGGTCCATGCGAGTAGCTGTCGGCCCGGTCCATTGTGAGTGAGACAGCAAACAGCCCAGTCATATGTGGACCCCGGAGCATGTGCTCACTGGCCACCCCTGGAGCCATGGGGTACATCTTGGCAGAACCAGTGCATAGCTAAGGACTGGCACGCTCGATGGCCGAACTGGGAAGACTACAAGGATCTATAATATCCAGCCTGTCGCCCAGCCGGTAGTTGATAAAAGATATCACAAAAAAATAAAATAAAAAATTCTTCAGGACTCTGGGCCCAAAAGGGAGCCACATCCTTCTCTGCTAGGCAGAAACTGAGCTGCTGACTGCAGGGCGGAGGGTTATGTCTGGAGGGACTGCCCTCTGGGCGGGGTTGTTCAACTCTGATTAATGTAACATGTGTTCAAATATCTAACATGTTCTGCCTAGTCCTCTCCTATGAACAGGAACATAACCCATCTGTCAAGACTTGAGAAGGCTGTGTCCGTCCATGAACGAAAAGAGAAACTTCTTTTAACTATTTAACCACTTCAATACAGGGCATTTTCACCCCCTTCCTTCCCAGACCAATTTTTAGTTTTCAGCGCTGTCGCACTTTGAATGACAATTGCGCGGTCATGCAACACTGTACCCAAATGAAATTTATGTTTTTGTTCCTCCACAAATAGAGCTTTCTTTTGGTGGTATTTGATCACCTCTGCGGTTTTTATTTCCTAACTGTAGGGGGCGGGGACTCACAAGGGGAGGAGACCGATCTGTGTTCCTCTGTACTGGGAACACACATTGGTCTCCTCACCTCTGACAGGACGTGGATCTGTGTGTTTACATACACAGATCCACGGTTCTGCTGTGTTCACGGGCAATCGCGGGTGCCTGGCGGACATCGCGGCCGCCGGGCACGCGCACTAGGTCCCGAGAGACGCGGCGGCGCGCGCGCCCCCTAGACGGCCGAGAAGCCCAGGACGTCATATGACGTCCACCCAGGAAGGGAGATCCCTCCTGCGGACGTCATATTACAATAGCCTGGTATTGAAGTGGTTAAAAAGAGCAATAACCCTTGGCAACCAATCAAAATTTTATTTATTTTTTAAACAGTTGAGTTACACCTTTCTATGAAACTGAAATATGGTTATATTGCCTTTAATACATCATAACTTCGGTAAAGTCATAAAATAAACCTGTATGAATCCTTTTTTCCAGCACAATGCTGATATTCTTGGTCTATAGCTATGCTTTGTAGCAAACTTTATGACATACAATGTGTTCTGCACACCTTTACATGGCCTATCTGTGCAGTGTGTCTGCTCCCTCCTGCAATCTCTTCCAGCTTAATAAGCCTCAAACCACTGGGAAAGTCCCTCAAGCTATTTTGTGTAACAGCAGGATGCTAGCAGGAGAGAAATAAAATATGTAAAGAAAGAAAATGTAATGCACATAAAAGGGAAACTTGTTCCCAAAAGCATAAAGCAGACAAATCATAATGATAATGGCAGGGAACAGGCCCCCCTCCAATCGTGTGGGTCTCCAGAGGTACCCAGAGATGCTGACACAGGCACAGAAGCCTAGAAAGGGGTGGGCGGTTTATTTTATTATTATTTTTTGAGAATATAAATACACTTTAAGTAAGTTATTTACTGGTCTAATAAGCATATAAATGGGACTAAAAGTAAAAAAATTACCCCACAACCTATCAAGTTTCATTTTTTGGTTGGTTGCTTTAACCAACTGCTCTAGAATTTGCAAATGATATGTGAAATAAATATATTTGTGATAAGCCACATCCTAAAATCGACTTGGGGATCTAAAGGGAATTGGAAAAGTATGGTCAATAAAAGGAAAACCTGTCCTTAGGCTGGAGGAGCCCTGACTTTAGAAAGCTATGGCTGGTACACAGAGCTGGTTTACAACATTACTTGCATTCAAAAGCTTGAAATCCTACAATACGGATATATAAATCTGCCGCCGACTACAGCAGAACTGATCCTCCATGGCTGAATACAGTAACCCGATCAGCTAGTTGGTTTTTACCTGCTAATGTGCATTGTACAACAGTAATACTGATGCATGTATTGCTGTTTTTATTGCTTTACTTAATAAGCCTTATTATATAGAGAACATACAGTATTACAAATCACAACTCAATACACATGCAGTAAATAATAGGATTTTTATAACAGCTTACCTGTAAAATCCTTTTCTTGGAGTACATCACGGGACACAGAGCGACATAGTCATTACTAATGGGTTATATAGATACCGTCAGGTGCTGGCACTGGCAACTTCCAAAACCGGAAGTACCCTCCCCTATATAAGCCCCTCCCATCCGGGAGCACCTCAGTTTTGTAGCAAAGCAATAAGTGTCCCCAAAGAGGGGCGGGAGCTCTGTGTCCCGTGATGTACTCCAAGAAAAGGATTTTACAGGTAAGCTGTTATAAAAATCCTATTTTCTTTCTCGTACATCACGGGACACAGAGCGACATAGTCATTACTAATGGGATGTCCTAAAGCAATGCCAAATGAGGGGGGGGATACACCATATATAAGCTGAGCGCTATCAGACATGAGGA
Source organism: Rana muscosa (assembly GCA_029206835.1). NCBI lineage: Eukaryota > Metazoa > Chordata > Amphibia > Anura > Ranidae > Rana > Rana muscosa. Next base: position 266,395,048 of record CM055123.1, on the reverse strand, counting down.
TCTTTTGCGGCCTGCAACACACTGCGCCCAAAGGCGATATCCTCCTGACTTCTAACGTCCACCTGGTAGAACCTAGTAAACGTGTGAACTGAAGACCATGTTGCGGCCTTACAGATTTGAGCCAGGGAGGCCTGGTGATGCACTGCCCATGAAGTTCCAACTGCTCTCGTGGAGTGCGCTCTAACTTTGAACGGAGGCGGTCTCCTTCTCAAGCCATAAGCTTGCATAATGACCTGTCGAATCCACTTGGCTAAAGTAGATTTTGACGCTGCCTGACCCTTTCTGGGGCCTTCCGGCAGAATAAACAAAGTATCCGTTCTGCGAATCTGAGCAGTGGCTTTTAGATAAGCTTTAACTGCTCTTACTACATCCAAAGAATGCAATAACTTTTCCTCTACCGAAGTAGGTTTGGGGAAAAAAGAAGGAAGAACCACATCTTGGTTCAAATGAAACCTCGATACCACCTTAGGAAGAAAGGCTGGATGAGGACGTAACACTACTCTGTCCTTATGGATAACCAGATATGGCTCCTTACAGGACATAGCTGCTAATTCCGATACTCTTTTAGCCGAACAAATGGCTACTAGAAAAATCAATTTCCTGGTGAGAAGCACCAAGGAAATATGCTGTAATGGTTCAAATGGTTGTTTCTGTAGAACCGACAGAACCAAGTTTAGATCCCATGGACATATGGGAATATTAACCGGAGGACTAATACGCATCACTCCTTGTATAAAGGCTTTGACTAGTGAATGCGAAGCCAAGGGCCTTTGAAAAAATATTGACAAGGCCGAAATCTGACCCTTGATAGTACTCAAGGCAAGCTTCCTATCTACAGCCCACTGTAGGAAGTCCAGAATCCTACCTATTACGTACTTATGTGGATGCCATTTCTTGGCCTCACACCACGCGATGTACGCCTTCCAGATTCTATAGTAGATCTGCCTGGATACCGGCTTCCTGGCATTGATCATGGTAGATACCACAGCATTAGAGAGCCCTCTCTTTTTTAGAATGTGGGCTTCAATAGCCAGGCCGTCAAACCTAGGGCTGGTAAGGAAGGGTGGTATATCGGTCCTTGCGAAAGCAGGTCCAGACGACGTGGGAGAGTCCAAGGACTCCCCACTGAAATTTTACAATCTCCGCGTACCACACTCTTCGGGGCCACGCTGGAGCCACCGGAATCACTGGTTTCTTTTCTACCCTGATTCTGCGGAGTAATCGAGGTAACCATTGTGGCGGTGTGAATGCATATATCAGCTTGAACTGATCCCAAGGGAACACTAGGGCATCCGAGCCGCAAGCTAGGGGATCCCTTGTCCGAGAGACAAACCTGTCCCCCTTTGCGTTGAATCTGGATGCTAGAAGATCTACATCCGATGTTCCCCACCGCTGACATATTGTCCAGAAAACCTCGGGGTGAAGGGACCCTTCCTCTGGGCCTAATTGCTGGCGACTTAGAAAGTCCGCCTTCCAATTCTCCACTCCTGGAATGAGTACCGCAGATATGGCTGGGACATATTTTTCTGCCCATTTCAGGATGTAATTTACTTCCCTCTGGGCTGCACGACTCCTGGTGCCCCCCTGATGATTGAATTCTGACAGGGGACCCTTGGAGTTTGGATGTCCATGCTACTAGGGCATACCGGGCTGCTCGTATCTCTAAGAGATTGATGGGCAGGGCCTTTTCTGCATCCGACCATCTGCCCTGGAGAGACCATTGCTCCAGTACTGCTCCCCAGCCTATAAGGCTGGCATCTGTAGTGACCACCTTCCAAGAAATCGGACTGAAGGATCTCCTTTTTTCCAGATTCTGGGGAACCAACCACCAACGGAGGCTCTTGCGAACGGAAGGGGACAAGGACATTGTAAGTCTAGGGCCTGAACTTTTTTGTTCCAGGCTGACAGTATGGCCCCTTGCAAATTCCTTGAATGGAATTGACTGTAGGGTACTGCTTCGAATGATGCCACCATCTTTCCCAGCAGCCTCATATACAGGCGTATGGACGGCTGTCTTTTTTTGTACCCACTAAGTGGATCAAATCTTTCAAAGACAACACCTTTCCTCGAGGCAAGAATATTTTTCTCTGGCCTGAATCCAACCTTAGCCCCAAGTATTCCAGACTTTTGACTGGTTTTTAGGGGTGACTTGTCTCGGTTGATAATCCAACCGTGAGATTCCAGATACTTGATTGTCTTGTGAACGACCACGTCTAGTTTTTTCACTGAGTGGTCTATCAGCAACAAGTCATCTAGATATGCCATTATCATTACACCTTGTGTTCTTAGATTGGCCAATAAAGGGCCAGAATTTTTGTAAACACTTGTGGTGCTGTGGCCGAACCGAAGGGTAAGGCTCTGAACTGAAATGGCGCCCTTCTACTGCAAAGCGTAGAAATTTTTGGTGGACTGGAAAGATGGGAATGCGCAAATAAGCATCTTTGATGTCGATCGCGGCTAACCAATCCTCCCCTTGTAGGGCAGTGGCCACCGATCGGATTGACTCCATTGGAAAGTCCTGATATACAGGAATTTGTATAGCCCTTTTAGAATTAATATGGGCCTCCCGTCCGCGTTTGCTTCGGGACTGTAAAGAGGTTTGAGTAAAACCCGAACCCTCATTCTTCCAGGGGAACCTCCATAATTACTCCTTGGAGCAATAGTTGTTCTAGTGCCAACAGGAGGGACTCTCTCTTCCGGGGATCCCTTGGCACGTTTGACCTCAAAAATGGGAAGGAGGAGAGTCTTTTAACTCCAAACTGTATCCCAAACATACTGCGGAGAGCACCTATCTGTCTTGATCGTGTCCCGCCAGGTCTCTTGCGAACAACTGGAGTCCTCCCCCCCACCCGACTGAGTGGGGGCTTCAATGAATTTAACTTTGGGGGAGGTTTTGTACCTCCCCTGACCCAGGGTTTCTCATTACCCTGCTATTGTCCCTGTTTTTTACCCCCGGGAATTGACCGAGGAGGCCGTCGGAACTGTTACACAGCCGATGCCCCAGGGACAGGAGAAGCAGGCCTCTTAAAGAGGGACCTCTAACTCTGTTTTTAACCGGCAAGAGCGTATCTTTACCGCTGGAAATTTTCTGGATATATTTGTCCAGGTTTTCCCTGAATAAGCGTTCACCATGAAATGGGACGCTAACCAGCCATTCTTTACAGGGAGCTTCAGCAGACCAGTTTTTGAGCCATAGGAGCCTACGCATATGTACTATAGACAGCGTAAGGCGGGAGGCCTGATGGACTGAATCCTTTATGGCGTCAACCGCAAAGCCTAAGGCTCTAGGTAGATCAGCTAGGGCAAAGCCTGCTGATCTGTCAAGTCCCTCAAGACCTGTTTCAACTGATCCTTCACTGCTTAGCAGACCCCAATAGCTGCTACTGCTGGTTGTGTCACCAAGCTTGCTGTAGAAAGAAGCAGATTTTCATAAGGACTCCAATCTTTTATCTATTGGGTTCTTGAACATTTGGACATTATCCACTGGACATGTCAGTGATTTATACATACAAGAGATGGCTGCGTCCACTGTAGGGACCTTCCATTTTTTTTTTTTTTTTTTGATTAACTTATCCTCCATGGGATAGACCACCGGAAATCTCTTGGGGGAATAAATATTTTCTCAGGACGTTCCCAATCCTGGTAAATGAGCCCTTTCAGTAAAGGGTGAAGTGGAAAAGAACAGACAGTCTGGGGGCTTCTAGCGACCCCAACGAGGATACAGTAGTGGTTGATGGTTCCGCAAGGTGCATTTTTAAATGCTGATCGGACCATGTTAGTCAGAGACTGAACCCATAATCTTTCAGCTTGAGATGCTGAGAAAAGGTTCCCCCACTGTTGATTCCTCTATAACAGAATCAACCTCATCCTGATCCCCTTCAGGCAGGTCGATCCCTGTATGGGACTGTTGCTCTGCTAACAGGCACTTCTGAAGGAGGAGACGGAGATCGGGCGTGCTTTCCCTGACAGGGAGGCAGCGATAAATGTTGACAATCTCTCTCTAATCCTCCCAGAGCTGAGGAAAAAACCTCCTCTGTTACATACACAGGAGCAGGTGAACTGAGGACAGCCACAGTACCAAGTACCCCTGCGGGGTCTCTACGGTCACTTACCTCTGAACTTCAGGGGAGACTGGTGCAGCAGAAGTATGCCCAAGATCCTCCGAGCCCGATGAGACCCCCTTCGCTTCCTGGAAGATTCAGTTCCGGAGCTTCTGGACGGCATATTCCTAAGCCTAAAGCTGAGGTATTCCAGCCGTAATACACCACTTTTACTGAGAATAGTCTAGCACAATTGCTGCTATATCACAGTTGGTGTCTACTAATGTGCCTTTCTAGGGGATGCCTGTATCAACCGCTTGCTGTATGCCCTTTTTTTAAATGTTGCCAGCTCTGTCTCTGTACTTCATAGCCAGCTCACCACACAAAACTGTGGTTTTTACATGCTGGGACGCCCGCACATGCGCAGAAGCGCTGCGGCGCACACAGAGCGTCATCCCCCAGGCTCCGCCCCCTTTCCCGGCTCACCTCTATATATAGAGGCGCGTGCACGCGCGCGGCCACGTGCGCCTTCGGCGCTGATTTTGAAAAATGGAGACTAGGGACAAGAGCCAGGGCCCCTCTTTGCCACAGGCCGGGGGATGGACGAGCATTGCAACATGGCAGAGGAAGCAGTTTCCCATAAGAGAACTCACCATCTGCCTGGACTTGCTCTGCTGAGAAGAAACTAGTCCACATGACAAGAAAACATTCCACAGCGGCCTCTAGTGGACAAACACAGGTACCGCAGTCTAATATCTTAAATATATATAAAAAAATATATATATATTTTTTTTTTTCTTGACCACCATTAAAAATTATTACATTTTTTTAGTAGTTACAGGCATGCACAGAATTTTGCGGGAATACCATTAGGTAACAGACAGAAAGACAAATTAGGCTTGGGGGTCCCCCAATAGAACCAAGTTCCTGGGGGCCCCCACTTACCTGTTCCCCGCCGCAGGACTTTGTTTGGTCCACAAAAGCCCAAACTTCACCTATCACGGCAGGCATTGTAATCAAACCTTCAGGGACCGGGTTCCCAAGGATTCCACTCCCCTGGACCTGTATAGCACCCTGCACAGAAAACATCTTGGTCGTGGGTATGACCAGAGCTCTGGATCCCAGGGTCCAGCTCTCCTAAGAGAAGCATTACAGGCAAAACCCTGCTCTTCTCTGCAAGGCCCGGGTACCGACCGTTTAGCTATGAAGCTTTTTTGGTCGGATCCGGAATAGCTTACTGAGGCCCAAAAGAACCTGTACGCAAGCTCAGTGAAAAACACATGTTTCTTCTTGGCCAACACCTTAGACACTGGCAAAAAACTGAGGTGCTCCCGGATGGGAGGGGCTTATATAGGGGAGGGTACTTCCGGTTTTGGAAGTTGCCAGTGCCAGCACCTGACGGTATCTATATAACCCATTAGTAATGACTATGTCGCTCTGTGTCCCGTGATGTACGAGAAAGAAAGATGTATTAACCTCTTCTGGGTGCGACATTGTCCCCTGTGAAATGTAATCATGCTAGAGCCATAGCTAACCTCTGACACCAATACCTCAACTTCGCAGGTCTCTTAGACACTCTCCATGCATTAGCTTTCCACTTTATGACCCCCCTAGGCTGCCCTTAGACTTTCCATGGGGCTCAGTCAGTCATGCTGAGCCAACAGTTTTGACACTTTAGGCTTTTTTTCCCCAGGGTCTCTTTTACCCCTCTGAAACATATAGACAAGTTAATGAGGCAGACTAATGCATCCACTCTCCTGCCTATTCACCTCTATCTAAGCTTTCCATGAGAAATTGTATGTGATCAGAGGTATGTCTGTCTCTTTGGATACCCCATAGGACACTGGGAATCCTTTGTCAACAAAGGGTTATAAAAACAAAGATTGTATCCACAGTGAAAAAAAAAAAAAAAACAGATGTAAAGCCTCTTAAAAATGTATAAGCTTTAAAGGCTAAGTTCACTTTTTTTTTTCTAAAATCAAGCTTCCCTTATGTACCAATATATCAGTAATGTACCTCTGTTGCACAAAAATACAAGTCTTCTTTGGTTTTGAAGACAAGGCCTCTTGTAGACAGAGGACAGTTGCACAGGAAAAAATTTACCAGCTGTCCTCATTAGCACACCTTCATCCATCAACTAAGTTTTCACAGCACCCCCTGGCATTTCTCAAAGTGTGAATTTGCCTGACTTCCCCAGCATCCCTTCGGACAGGCTCAGGGTGAATGCTAAAATCCCTGGGACCACATGCAGCCCACGGGACATCCCTGATGTAGTGCAAGTGCCTGCCTGATTGGATACAGAGTGATTGGATTGATGGTGTCTCCTCCTATTATATAGTTTTGGAACATAGTTTTGGAACATCTAAAAAGTAGATTGTAAAGAGATAGAGTATGGCCACATTTATACACCTAAAATTACCTAGTTGCGCTTTCAGTGTCATTAATTGTTAATGGCAAACCAAACACAGAAGAAAAACACACATTTTGCCACATGAAAAAACAGGTGACAAATGCAGTAACAAATGTACAAAAATGTCCTACGAGCTACTTTGCCAGGTGGAGCGCAGCCCATTGAAATCGACGGGCTGCCCTATGTGTCACTGGAAAAACAAGCCAAAAAACATGCACTTCCACAACTCTAGGGCCTGAATGTGAAATTGGTGCGTTTACAGAAGAACAATCAGGCTCCATTTACATCTGTGCATTTCCAAACGCATGGCAAACTGCAAAGAAAATGTGCGCTTTGCCATGCATTTCAGAAATGCTGCAAATGTGCATCGTGTTTGTGTTGTCATCACATGTTAAAGGCTCCCCAAATGCGGCAAATTCTAAATATCATGTGAATGAGGTAAGTGAGAGAAAAGCACATTGGGAGGACTGGGCCAAGAATGACACTGGAAAATTCTTCTATTTATTATAAAAAGTGAAATTCTGCCCAAAAAGGTGAACTTCTCCTTTAAAAAGACCACTATAGTTTCACCTTAGAGAAAACCTTTTCTTTAGAACAGTGTTTCTCAACTCCAGTCCTCAAGGCGCCCCAACAGGTCATGTTTTCAGGATTTCCGTAAGATGAAGCAGCTGTGGTAATTACTAAGGCAGTGAAACTGATCAAATCACCTGTGCAAAATAATGGCAAACCTGAAAACATGACCTGTTGGGGCGCCTTGAGGACTGGAGTTGAGAAACACTGCTTTAGAAGAATATTGCAGCTGCCATTGCGGACTTCTTGGACCTTATACACACAGACGGCAACAGGTTGTAAATAATTCCAGGGTAAAATTCTGGTGCAATTGCTCAAAAAGAGCACCAAATGAAAAATCCTTGGGAGTCCAAAGTCTTTATTGTTCAACTGGTTACAACAAGCAGAGCAAAAGACAGCCAATGCATTTCGGGGGGCCATGGGACGCAAAAGCCCTCCTAAGCAGACTGACATGCAGGCAGAGGATGTTACAGTATTGGTGTTCACAGTAGATATATCAAGGGCTGTCTTTTGCCGTGCTTGTTGTAACCAGTTGAACAATGAAGACTTTGGACTCTTAGAGCCCATACACACTATTAGATTTTCTGCAGATTTTTGTCTTCAGATTTACCAAAACCATATAATATGAGGTCAAACCTTAAAGAGTTTCAATTTGTATGCAATCAGGCAGGCCCTTCCACTACATGGTTTTGGTAAATCTGAAGACAAAAATCTGCAGAAAATCTAATAGTGTGTATGAGGACTTAAGCTCTATTCACACCTCGGCAATTCGAATCATGGGCGGAAGCACCGCTATTCCAAACCTTGCAAAACATGCGATGTGTTTGCGATGCCATTACTTCTAAATGGCACCCAAATCCCGGTGCGATTTTGCTGTAATAAATCACGCTGCAATCGTGGCAAATCGCAACTCACACCGCTGTCCTTTTTGAGCGACAAGCTCATTTGAGGTCATCTGAATTTCTCAACTCAGGCAAATGTCTTTTCCTGGGGAGGTCTCCATCTTTGTGGTACACTGCCAAATACAGCCGATTTGGTAATGACTTTGTCTGCATTTTGATTGCCTGTTAAAAATCTGTGTCCAGCATCCCTCTATCACTACCTCTTGGCGTCCAGCATAAAATTTCATATGGCTGTTGAGCTGCAGGTGCGATTTCATGCCAGAGAAATCATTGTATGCCAATTCACAGAAGCGTCAGCGTTTACTTAAATACAGACACATACAGCCATTCTTTTGTATGGCGAGCACTTGCAGCTCACCAGGCACAAAAAAAATGACCAGAATTTTACACTGGGCAAATGCTTGCAGCCCAAGCGTCATGCTGACCCGGTTTCTTCCATACTCACTAACCCTGCACAGTTAAGTACTTAGGAACTTCTGACTTTTCTGAGCCGAATACTTCCAGGTCAGTAACTCAAAAGGTATTTAATCTGGTGGTCAAATAGACAGACAGCTAGCATTTTCTGAAGGAGGTCAGCAATGGCAGCCAGCATGTTCCCTCAGGAAAGGTTTGCTTTAAAGGAGTGCATAGCAGAGTCCTTCCTTGCAAATAGTAAAGGGAACCTGCAGAGTCCAGGAACCTATAGAATCCTGTTTGAAGCAATCAGAACAAAAAAGGTGATTGCTGCAGGCTATTACCATCTGCACTGGCTGATAACAAGCTGGCGTGTTGTAGGAGAGAAAAGGTTTTAGTACTTATCTGCTCAATCTGGATGCCGAATAATGAATATACTGTAAAGACAGAAAGACATTTCCTATATGACATTCCTTAATTAAGAAGTAGAGCATAGAGGGCTTGCAAAAGTAAAAATAAATAAATAAATAGAATTATATAAAAATTCATTTTATAAGAGAAATCTTTGCAGGCTATGCATATTCAGCCTTATGTATGAGAGTTCCAGGTCCTCTTCCCCAGACTTCATGTACCTGAGGCTGCTGCAGGCACAGAAATATAAAATTATCCCACACTTGTCATTCCTTTCAGAGACAATACACAGCTTCACAGTGAAATAATCTCCTAGACATATATTAAAAGTTAAGAATTTCAAATACATACTGGAGACCTGTTACTGAAAATCCCCACCCCTTCCCACTAAGCCCCTCCCAATGCACTTAGTTGCATCATGGCAGGAGCACCATGCTGTGTCCCATTTTCAGAAGGGGTGTGTCTTCCTGCTCACAGAAAGGGGAGGATTATTTTATATGTGGTCGGCTTTATATCAGACTAATCTGTACATTTTCCATGTAAATACTTAATAGATTGGAAGCCCTATACAACCCTTTCTTCACACAGCCCTTTAAGGACTAGGCACAGGCTCCTCTATTCAGTTACTAAAATCAGAAATAGACTTCAACGATAAAGCAAAAACACTTCAGAAACAAATTTATATATGTAGCGCTACCCCCAGTTAAGAGAGCCGCTGGATTTTTGTTTCGGGCCCTGTATACAGCACCACCAACCCCCGACAATCTACTCAACCCCTGCAGGCACAGTTAGTCTAGGGAATATTACCTTGTAACGGTCTATACCTGATTATACACAATCTGGCAGTATTGATAGGTAACTACTATCTGCAAGAATAACAGTGATGCAAGGGTGTTAAAGTATAACTAGATTTACTTTAGTATAAAGGTCAGGATTAAACACATCACATAACATACTTGCAGAGCCCTGCAGCAATAAATAGGTTCATAAGTGATAGTGCAGAGTGATCACCCGCCATGTGCAACTATCCTTATTTCCTTATGCGCAGTATGGCGCACCTAATAAAGTTTTAACCCCCCTTGGTCAGGCCTGACGCAGATAAACCTCAGTCCCTTATAAAAACAAATTTCTTCGCATGCAACTTGAACGGTGGTGCACTTTCAGGAAACAATATTTGTAATCCAAGGGTAATTCACAAATGAGAACACTTCACTGGAGACTATGCAACTCAGTTCCCCCGCTAGTGTCCGGTGGGATAGTAAATGTAAAAGGAAAAAGGGCCAAGGCAGTCACTAGACCCAACAGAGTACAGCTAATATGTAGTGAGCAAGTGCTCGCTCACCACTCCGGACGCGATCCCAGTCCGGGCTTCCACCTTCTGTGTATCCGCACACAGTGTTCTCCAACGGCTGGGTCTCCGGTCCAACTGATGTCAGAAACTTGAACAGGAACAGGTGCCACCCAGGCTCCATGGTGGGGTAGAAGGCTCTTTGGAAGGTACGCAAGGCCCCGGCTTCAGGCCTTTCACAGCAGCGGATCCGCACAGGGAGTCCTATTGCTTGCAGCGCGGTGTCCAAAGAGGCCAAGCTTAGCCTCGCCCCCTTCTTTTATAGCCCCACCCATGAGTCTCTGTGGCGGCCAAATGCACCCTGGGTGCCGAAAGAGGTTCTGGGTAACGTAGTCCAGGGGCCTTAAAGGAGACCCCGCTACACACTCCCCCACTTAAACTCTTTGGTCCCCAAAGACAACTGTTAACACATACTGCGCACAACATGAGACAAAGATGCGTATGATGTCGGCAGAGGAAGTTCCCACCAAAAACGAGGGGGCGAACTCCCTTGCCCACAGGTCACAGGTCACACTGTCAGTAGTGGCCTGCCTAGCTGTGCCAGTGGGTGAGTTGGGGTTGCCCCCCACTAAATGAACAGTGGAGGGATTAGGGTCTTCCACACTCCTCCTGGCAGTAACCACAGTGTCCTCCGAGCTCTTCCCCATCTGTGGGTAAGTCAACTTTCGGGGAGGCCTTATGGCCCTTCTCAGCCTTTGTTCTCTTGGAATTTCTGGTTCAGGTAACACAGGTTCCTCTTCTGGAACCGTCTTGGGAGTTTCCACTGGTTCTGGGGCACTTGACTCAGGAGCAGGAAGATACATGGAATCTCTTGGATCCTCCTCCAAGAGTAGGTCACAGGCATCTTCCCATGAATCTGACAGAGGGCTGGACGGGACGAACTCGGTGGCTTCTGCATTTAGTGTACTATCTATGGTGTCTTCAGTAGGGGGAAGCTCTATAGCAGAAGTTTCTGGGACTTGGGAAGGCCATAGCCAATCGAGTTCCTCTCTCTCATCCTCACTTAGCTCAGAGACATCTGATTCTTCAATCCCAGGAGTCTGGGACCGAGTGCTTGGCTTGGGAGTATCCAGGATGGAAGCTGGCTCAGGAGAATCCCTTGCAGGGGGTATCCGAACTGCTTCGGCAAGTGGGAGTAGGTGGTTCCGATGCTAAGTCTTTAAAGGCCCAACCTTTCCTTCTGGCTTTAGTCTGTAAACAGGTAGGCCCGGCAGTTTCTTGCAAATAACATAGGGTTCAGGTCTCCATCTGTCTGCAAGCTTGTGCTTTCCAGGGACCACCAAGTTCCGTAGCAGCACTCTGTCCCCAGGTTGTAGATCCTGAATCCGGACTTTCAAGTCAAAGTTTTTCTTGTTGCGGGCTCCCCTTTGATCTGAGGCTGCTTGTGCTTGCTCATAGGCCAACTTCAAACTGTGTCTGAGCCTATCTACATATCCCTTGTGGGAAGCACCCGAGCAATGGTCTATGGAGGTACCAAAGGCCAGATCTACCGGTAGCCTTGCTTCTCTTCCAAACATAAGTCGATAGGGTGAGTACCCTGTAGCGTCACTTGTGGTACTATTGTATGCATGTACAATTGCTGCTATATGTTTGCTCCAATGCTGCTTCTTTTCACTACTTAAGGTCCCTAGCATGTTGAGCAGGGTTCAGTTGAACCTCTCCGGCTGAGCATCACCTTGTGGATGGTAAGGGGTGGTTCGGGTCTTCTTGATCCCTAAGGAATCCAAGAGCTTCCGAATCAGCCGACTTTCAAAGTCCCTTCCTTGATCTGAGTGGAGCCGTTGGGGTAGCCTGTAGTGTACGAAGTATTTCTCCATGAGTATATTGGCTACAGTGGAAGCCTTCTGGTCTTTGGTCGGAAAGGCCTGGCCATACCGGGTGAAATGGTCGGTTATCACCAGAACATTTCCTAGTCCGCTCAAGTCGGGTTCGAGGCAGAGAAAATCAATGCATACCAAATCCAGTGGGCTTTGACTTTGCAGATGGCCCATTGGGGCAGCTTGATGGGGTAAAGTCTTCCTCTGGATGCAGCGTGCACATGAGTGGCAGTATTCCTCGACTTCGGCCCTCATGCAGGGCCAATAGAACCGGCTCCTAACAAGCTGGAAGGTCCTTTCCGCTCCCAAGTGGCTATGATTGTCATGCAAGGAGACCAGGACGGTCTCTCGATGTTTCTCGGGTAGAAACAGTTGCCATTTGTCTTCTAGGTCATCAGAGGGGCCCCTTTGGTAGACCACTCACTGATGCACCTGCAGCCTGCCCCATATTCCTTCCTCAGCAGACGAGCTTCGTTTGAAGGGTGGCGTAAGAGTTTATCTGGATCCTGACTCTCCAGGGCTTCCAGGACCAATCTCCCCATGGGGTCTTCCAATTGGTCGCACCTCAACTCCTTTGACAGTTTTGGCAAGTCAGCCTCCTCCAGCTGGGTTACCCCACAGTATTGTTTGGGGACCCCTACTACAGTGACTCCTATCTCTTCTGCTCTTGAACCGCCACTGGCCTGGAGTTCAGCCCCCTGAAAGAGGGCCCGCACTCTGTCGGGTGCCACTTGGGTCCAGTCTTCTGTACTGCTGGTGGGTGCATGGGATCTTCTTGACAAGGCGTCTGCATCTCGATTTCCAGCCCCAGGTATATATTTCAGGCTAAAGTTGAAAGCAGACAGGGCTGCCAGCCATCTGTGTCCCGTGGCATCCAGCTTTGCTGTGGTGAAAAGTTAAGTAAGGGGGTTGTTGTCAGTTTTCACTGTAAATTCTGCCCATACAAATAGTCTTTGAGCTTGTCGACTACAGCCCATTTGAGGGCCAGGAACTCCAACTTGTGAGTGGAGTAGTTATTTTCCGAGGGGGTTAGACTCCTGCTCACATATGCAACGGGTCGCAGTTGTCCTTCGTGCTCCTGATAGAGCACTCCTCCCAGGCCATCATGACTGGCATCCACATGGAGTTCATACGGTTTCTTTGGGTCTGCGTAAGCCAGGACAGGGGCAGTGGTTAGGCTTTTCTTCAACATCTGTAAGGCCTCTTCACACTTCTCGTTCCACTGGTCTTTGACTGACTCCCCCGGCTTCCTGGGGCCCGAGTCATCCTCTTCCCCTTCCGTTTTGAGCAGCTCATTCAGAGGTTTGGCAATCCGGGCAAACCCTTCCACGAACCTCCTGTAATAGGAACAGAATCCCAAAAAGGATCTGAGTTCTGTCACAGTGGTGGGCCTTAGCCAGGAAGTGACTGCCTCCAACTTTTCGGGGTCTGTAGCTACCCCTTCTTTGGACACTATGTGTCCCAGATAGTTAACGGATGACTGATAGAACTGGCATTTTTCCAGGTGAAAGCTTGAGCCCCTCCTCACTGAGTCTTCTCAAGACCTTCTCCAGTCTCTCCTCATGTTCCTCCAGGGTTCTTCCAAAGACGATGATGTCATCTAAGTATACAAGGACTTTGATGAGGTTCATGTCTCCCACAGTCTATTCCATAAGGGGTTGAAAGGTGGCCGGAGCTCCAGACAGGCCTTGGAGCATCCTGTCAAACTCAAAGAACCCCACTGGAGTTATGAAAGCTGTCTTCTCCCTATCTTCTGGATGCATGGGGATCTGATCCCCATTACATCACCCACTCTTGAGATCCATTACACTGAACCACCTTGCTCCAGACAAGCTCTGCAAGGCATCCTCTATCCTCTGGGTGGTTTACTGGTCGGGTATGGTTCTCCTGTTGAGAGTCCTGTAGTCTATACATAGCCTCAACGACCCATTCTTCTTCCTGACCACCACTATCGGAGAGGCATAGGGACTTCTAGACTCCCGAATAACACCGGTTCGCTTGAGCTCGGCGAGCTGCTCCCTCAAGTCTTCGAGGTCTGCCAATGGGACTTGCCGGACCCTCTCCCTGAAAGGTTTGTCTTCCTGGAGGAAGATTCGGTGGGTGGCACTCTTCTCACACCCCACGTCGAACTCATCTTGGGAAAAGATCCTTCTCCACTTGGTCAACTGGGCCTTGGCTCTCTCTTTCCAAGCCCTTGGCAGGTTCGGGTTCTGCATGCAGAGCTTCTCCCAAATAGCCCCTTCACCCTCTGTCTTCTCCACATCCGACAAGACAACCGGGGTAGCAGGGCTCACCTGGCCCAGCAACATCCTGGCTGGGATTTCCATGGGGCCGTCCGTAGTATTCCTGACACTCACAGGTACTTTACAGTGTGCCTTCTTCAAGGCCCTCAACGGGACCACTTCTGGGACCACTTCTAAGCCCGAGTGTTCTTCCCTTGGGTCAGGTTCCAACATGACAAAAGGCCCAGGCTGCTCCCAAGTGAGCTTCACAGTGGCTCTGAAACAGGTTACTTCGCCGGGCTGCAGCACTATTCCTCTCCTTCCCAGCCTCCAGACCTTTCCTACCCCCTCTTCCGGGGCCTTCTGCTCTAAGACCAGTCGCTGGTAGGCTGTCTTTAGCATTGGGTGGATCTTGGTGACCGTGGGGTTCTTCTTTCGTACTAGAGGGGCCAAGAGTCTCCGAACCAGGTCCGTGTTGGTCCCTATTATTATGGAGCTCTTGTTAGCTCCAGGCGGTCGGGGGCATACCACAGCCAGGGTGTCGAACACTTCAGCCTTCCCGGCTACAGATGGGTCAAAGGTCAGTTTTATGGACAGGTAGCCATCATAAGGGAAGCTCCTGGTCCCAATCCCCCATATTTCCAACTCTTCAATCTTCTGGGTGGGTAGGTGACTTGGATGCTTGTCATAAAAGTCCCTGTATAACAGGGTCACTTGTGCCCCAGTATCCAATATGGCTCTTGTGTAGACTCCCTCCACTTGAACAGGTACTATGGGGGAGGGGCCTACCAGCTTCTCTGGATACTGTTTCGAAGGGGTCTCTTTCTTTTGATCTTTGCATTTCCCTTTTGGACTCTTTCTTCCATTTTTCCTTGGACTTTGGTCTCTCTTGGGCTCGGTATGCATTGATCTCCCTCCTCTTAATGGGTGTAGCTACCCGCTGAGGGACACTATTCTCTTTCTTTGGTGTATATTCCCACTGGGGAACACTGTGTTTCTTCTGAGGGGTGTTGTCCTCTCTCTTTCTACACTTCTCATTCAGTTTGGAGCTCACTGGAGATGATGGGCACCCGGTTGACTCCTTAACCGGGGCCCTCTGAAGTTTTCCGCCGGCTTGCGGTTATTCATCTTTTTTTCTTTGGACTGGAACACACTTTGGCGACATGGCCAGCCCCTCCACAATTGAAGCAAATCGCATCCCCCCAATCTTGCAGGGATGCGGGCGCTGAGGTGTTTGGAAACAGCTCCTTCTTCGGACTTTCCCTCTCTGGTACCCCTTGATCCTTGGCCATCAGGGAGGTCAGCATCCCCAATACCTGAGACATCTGTGACTTTAAGGTATCTACTTCTGAGTCTCTCTCAGGGGTCATGGCTGATCTGACCATTACTGGCGTAGGGGAGGCATACGTCTTGATCACTTGCTGATCCTGCTGTAGAGCCTCCTCATCCCTAATGATCTTTACCAGATCAGGATATTTTAGTGACATACCTCCTCCAGAGGTCTTCAGCTGGAGCCAGACTGGATCCGAGCGTAATGCTCCTTTTAAGATCTGCTTCATCCTTGCCGCAGTTATGGCTTCGGGTTCCATCCCTTTCTTTAGCACGATTTGACACAGCATCTTGTTCAGTCTTCTGACATACTCCGACAGCTTTTCTCCTGGCTGCTGAAAAGTGTGTTCGAATTGATACACCAGTTCTGTTACTTTTTCCAACTGACCAAACTCTTCTTGCAGCATGGCTAAGCAGTCATAAGCCGTGCAGGCAGCATTTCCAAATCGGAGACTTTTTACAGCTTCCGAAGCCGCGCCTTTCAGACTTTCCATCACGCGCGGCTTCTTCTGCGCTTCAGGCACCTCCCATGCCTCTACTGCTGACTGTCAAGGTCACCTGTGGCCAGGTGACAGATGCACACCGTAGGGGGACAGGAGTGCACCGCAAGGTAGTGAACCCTATGGCTGACTGCTGCGGATAGGAAACTGGGTGGTTGTGGAAAGCGGGACCAGAGGAGCACAACCGGGATCCTAACGGAAGCTAGAGCCAAGATTCCCCAGGGCGCGGAGTCTAAGACCCAGCAGGTCTTCTCCAGGGCCTCTAGTGGTGAGGATGTTATGCTGCAGGCTGGGACCAGGTCGCGGCCCCTGGAGTTTCCTAGCTCACGCCCCGTAGGATAAGGGGAAAAGAGGGGAAGCAGCAGCACAAGATATGAGAGAACCGAATAACAAGCTGAAGGTCAGGGGCCACAAGCAGACAAGGATAACGAAAGAACAAGCCGAAGGTCAAGGGTCACGAGCAGACAGGGATAGTCGGGGACAAGCCAAATATGTAACAGAGAGACAGACGTAGCACACGGCAGGCAGGAACCCAAACACACAATGCCTAACAAACACGTTGATCAGCCAAGCAGGCTTGCAGTGCACAGGTTAATATAGTGTTCTGTGATAGGGCCTGGGGTGGAGTCTGGCTGGGAGGAGATTATAAAGGAAGCCAGGTGAAAGGGCTCAGGCCTCTAAGATGAACACATGGGAAGGAAGGTAAGCTGACAGACAAACACTACTGCATATCCATGACACTGACAAGGCCGGTTTAATCCAGGTATCGAAGTCTTCCTCCCCTACAGGGATGGGCAGCCTCCCTGAAAATGTTCTCAGCTTCCTATAGCTGGCCTCTATGTGTATCGTATTCGTTCGCTGACACTTTGTGAGCAGATCTCCCAAGGCATTCAAGAGTTCTGGCCCTATGGCTGTAATGGGCATCACCGGAGGTGTCATCCCTCTCTGCCTCTCTGATGCATGGGGTATCCCTGGCGGTGATCCCATTGGGGATGGCGGGGGTGACTCCGTCTTCACAGCTATTGTGTGCGCCAGACCATAAGTTTTATTATCCAGCGACTGCACACTTCGCCCTTTAAAGTTCCCCGGAACTCCATACATCCACTCTATCAGTGCATACTGAAACGAGGTGTCTGGGTCTGATCTCAGGTCCATCACCCATGGTGTATTATTTGGGGATAGTGACACTGCGAGTCGCTCCACCGCGCTCACCGACTATTCTTCTCCTGGGAGACTGATGACCACTGACGTGTCTGGGTTTGTCTTGGCTGCTTCGCACCACGTTTTCACTTCTAGCGGGTCCATGCCGGTACTTCTGGCGTGTTTGCTTGCCATATACAGGATCCCGGACGAGCCCCCACGTGTAGCGCTACCCCCAGTTAAGAGAGCCGCTGGATTTTTGTTTCGGGCCCTGTATACAGCACCACCAACCCCCGACAATCTACTCAAGCCCTGCTGGCACAGTTAGTATAGGGAATATTACCTTGTAACGGTCTATACCTGATTTTACACAATCTGGCAGTATTGATAGGTAACTACTATCTGCAAGAATAACACTGATGCAAGGGTGTTAAAGTATAACTAGATTTACTTTAGTATAAAGGTCAGGATTAAACACATCACATAACATACATGCAGAGCCCTGCAGCAATAAACAGGTTCATAAGTGATAGTGCAGAGTGATCACTTGCCACGTGCAACTATCCCTATTTCCTTATGCGCAGTATGGCGCACCTAATAAAGTTTTATCCCCCCTTGCTCAGGCCTGATGCAGATAAACCTCAGTCCCTTATGAAAACAATTTCTTTGCATGCAACTTGAACGGTGGTGCACTTTCAGGAAAAAATATTTGTAATCCAAGGGTAATTCACAAATGAGAACACTTCACCGGAGACTATGCAACTCAGTTCCCCCGCTAGTCTCCGGTGGGATAGTAAATGTAAAAGGAAAAGGGCCAAGGCAGTCACTAAACCCAACAGAGTACAGCTAATGTAGTGAGCAAGTGCTCGCTCACCCCTCCGGACGCGATCCCAGTCCGGGCTTCCACCTTCTGTGTATCCGCACACAGTGTTCTCCAACGGCCGGGTCTCCGGTCCAACTGATGTCAGAAACTTGAACAGGAACAGGTGCCACCCAGGCTCCGCGGTGGGGTGGAAGGCTCTTTGGAAGATACGCAAGGCCCCGGCTTCAGGCCTTTCACAGCAGCGGATCCGCACAGGGAGTCAGTCCTATTGCTTGCAGCGCGGTGTCCAAAGAGGCCGAGCTTAGCCTCGCCCCCTTCTTTTATAGCCCCACCCATGAGTCTCTGCGGTGGCCAAATGCACCCTGGGTGCCGAACGGGGTTCTGGGTAATGTAGTCCAGGGGCCTTAAAGGAGACCCCGCTACATATAAATTAATGCAGATTTATTTTTGAATTCTCAGAACTAAATTATATAAAATTGGGATGACAAAAAAAGGAACCAGTTTTCCTGAAAGAAGCAGTGGTTGAAAAATAGACTTGAACAGCCCAAACCATAGCCAAACAATGCAGGGAAATTACATTTTCATTCTATGGAGCTGAAAAGAGGGACGAGAAATAAGGACCTGATTAAGGTGGAAGGTGGGAAGAAAAGAAATCCTGGACCTCACCAGCTTGTCCATGTGCAGAACCAAAAAGGTTCCCTTAAGACGAAGAAGCCAGATCAACAATTTGCCTAGCCGTAGTGATGGCCATACGGAATATAACCTTGTGGGTGTGGCAAGATCCCATTTAGAGGATTTGGACTAATCAGATATTGTTTGGCAAAAGTAAAATTCCAACCAAAATAGGAGCTACAAAGGATTTCATAGTTCTGGAAAGGGCCTCCAGTCGCTTATCTGCTGGATCCCTGAACGCAGGAGCATGTTCCACAGGTATAGTAGTCACTTTGTGAAGATGTGACCCAGCAGGAACTACAGTAGAAACAGATAATTTTTTAACTGCTCACTAAGCAGATGCAGGGATAACAAGCCCGGGTTCATGCTTGTGCGAACACAGACATCGCATGTGATTCACACCCGCACTGCAGTGCCGATCGCATGCGATGTCTGTGCAATGCGAGTTCAGCCCTACAGTTGTAAGGCTGAACTCGTATTGGATTTGCAGGGGAAAAAAAATTCCTGCACTGGAATCGGATCGCAAGGGTGTACTCATCCATGCGATCTGATTGCTGTGCGAGTACACAGTTCGCATTGCGATCTGTGAACCGATCTGGGGGGTCATTCACATTGTATTGACACCCGCTTTGTTTCGCAGAGGGCAGTGTGAACTGCCTGCGGGAGAAATGCAATGCGGGAATCAGTGCTGTAATCAATTTCAGCTGTTAGCACACAGGCGTGTGCAGTCTTCATAACTGCCGGCAAGAAGTGAGGAATGATGGTAGTAGGAGGGGGTTATACTTTGAACTGGCCTAAGGTTTTTTGGTTTGCCAATATCAAATCCTCCTGTAGGTGGCAGCATAGCCTGAAGGCTTAATTTGGAGTTCCAGATGTTTCAGCATATACAAAAAGTGTAGGTGCTGACTTTTAATAAAACACACACTCACTTTTTTCACAGAGCACTGGTGTTCAATATATTATATGCACTAATAATTTATGGACATTATTTATGGTTTTTATGCACTAATGATTTATGGTCAATTTTTTGGTTTCAAGATTGTGTGGTCATAATTATCAACGCTTTGAAGGATTTTATATATAAATTTTTATTAATTTTTACACAGGTTTATTCAATGTTATCACCACAATATTGATTGATTTAGGGGTTAATCACACCATTGGTGAAAATATTGTGTTTTTTCTTTTCAATTAATATTGAATGGTCACGGGGACAGCGCGATTTATATTTTTTCCATAGTCTTGCCCTTGTATTTTTTGTTTACATGATAATCGCAGCTCCCAATTGAATAACTGGTACACAATTTCCAGTTATTTGTTTTGAGTGTTTTTTAGCGCAGTTTCTTTTCCACTTTTTACAAACTACTTTTTTACAATTTATTAACTGCTGCTTTAAGTTTTTTTTTTCCCCATTAATATGGATATATTTGAATTTCGGGCCTCAAGGGTTGTTGAGTAGGAGTTTTTGATACTAACCTTATATCCACAGATTCCGATGTGAGTGGTTTATTTATGCGATTAAAGAATCTCACCACATCGGAAATTCATACACAATGGGATATTGTGTTTTTGGAGACCTATATCAAGGCAGCAATGGTCCCAAGGAGTTTGAGATGGGAGGTCAGCCCCCAAAAAGGTGAATTTGATTTTGAAGGCTGGTATAAATATTTTAATGACCCTGGGGTGAGCTTCTTGCGTTTCCTTGCAAAAAGGAAGAGCGAGAAGCTCTCACGTCTTGAAAAGACAAATTAGCACCTTTTAATACGAGTGAAAGAGTATAAGGAGTGCTCCAAAGCCTTTTTGAAAATTCTCGAGAAAGATCAAAAGGTTAAGAAAAAGAAGAAGTACATTAGGGATAAGGAGGATTACCAATCTGGTTTCGTGTTTGTTTGGCAGAAGAAAGTGGCCTCAGATAGTGAGGGGGATAATCTAATGGACACCTTACCTCAAGGGACTATGTCAAATACATTGGGAGTTAGGCCTACTCTCACCCAATTGAGGAGAGATCCCTACCCCTCACCGAGAAGGGACACCCCTAAGAACAAAACTCAACCTAAGCCCTTTAAAAAAGGTCCTGTCCAACCCCCACTGGGGAAAAAGTTTAAGAATAACCATAAATGGGAGAACTATATTCAGTATCCCCAGCAAGCTCCACCTCAGTCTTGGGACAGGGGCCCAGTTAGACAGGGACCACCCCAATCTGCACAGGGTCAGAATCGGGAGGGCCCTTCATATTACCAAGGGGAAAGGGGGAATCAGGGGTATCACATCCCTACATCTAATCGTGTTTTTCCTCTATCCGATATGGAAGCTCCTGGGGGCTCCAGTGAAGGCTACAATTCACCAAGGAGAAATCAAGACATGTATCACCCAGGTAACTATGGACAAAGTTACAGTCAACAGAGGTTTGATCATTATCTTGAACCTCCTGGTAGCCAGAGGAATCAGAATTTGAGTTTTCCCAGGAGCAACCAAGGCCTAAGAAGGCATATAGAGTTAAGAGAGGAACTAGAGGGGGGGGGGGGCATGCCCAGTGAGCAAAAATGAAAAAGAACGTAGGGGCTGGGATTTACAACCTAAGTCAACAGGAGCTAACAGACTCCGAAAAGAGACTGCTAGATAAGGGTCTGAAGTTTGCTCCACCTAGGAGTCTGAGCAAATTTCAGACCTTTATGGACGTACACAAGTACGTACGAAAGTTAAACATCAAACGTTACATGATGACTAACACTCCGGTCTGTCAAACGCTTCCCTCTTCAATCCCCCAGGCTCTTTAGCACCCCCATTAGAATGTTTAGAGATGTTGTACTACGGGATCTAGAGCACATCAAGGTTAAAAAGATTAAAATGCAGCAAGACTTAGAAATAGGTCTTGATTCCTTATGCTAAAATAAATCACTAGTTATCAGGCCAGCTGATAAAGGGGTACAATGGAAAAGGTAACTGTTAGCGCAAACACACAGTGCATAAGTAAATGGGGATATAGCAATGAGTCTGTTTAAAATAATAATGGTAACAGGCAGTTCAAAGGTTAAAAGGGTAGAGAAAAAGGAAGCGCCACCTAAGTGCAGTATTAAAAGATTATTTTAATGACACAAATATCAATCATACTTACAGGAAAGGAAGCAAAGGAAGGCTCACCTATAAAGATCCTGTAGTCCTCGTCCCGGGTCCATGGGCTGCACAGATGTAGAAGATGCAGAGTAGGAAACAGGAAATACAAAGGCTCATCTGTGTATCAGTGGTAAAAGGGGGGGGATCGTGGTCCTAGACCGATGTGACTACTTGGCTGAGTTGTATCGGATCGTGGGAGACAGTGAGACTTACACCCCTTTGAATGGGGACCCTGTCAATAAATATATATAAGAAGGAGTTGGAGATCATTGTAGAGAGGGGTTTTCATAGGGGTATCCTTACCAAGAAGGAGAAATAATTTTTGGTACCCAATGCCCCCCGTACCCCAATCATATACTATCTCCCAAAGGTTCACAAGAACCTTACCTGCCCCCCGGGACGTCCCATCGTGAGTGGTATTGATTCAGTCACGTCCCGGGTGGGCAAGTATATTGACCATTATCTACAGCCTTTGGTCAAGATAGTTTCTTCTTACATCAAGGATACTAAACAGGTTATAAACCTGTTATCAGGGATCACGCCTGCAAGCGGGTTGTGGTTGGTTACAGCAGACGTAACCTCACTCTACACCATCATCCCCCATCAATTGGGTCTGGAAGCAGTTAATCTTTATTTGGTGAGAGAGTCTGGACTGTCCCCAATACAGATTGATTTTATTATGGAGCTTTTGAGATACGCTGCCACCCACAATTATTTTCTGTTTGACCAACAGTTTTATCATCAAGATAGGGGTGTGGCAATGGGGGCCAAGTACGCCCCAAGCTTGGCCAATTTGTTTATGGCCAAGTGGGAGGAGGACGTCATCGGTACCCACAACAGACCAGAGGTGGTCCTGTGGGCTTGTTATATCGATGACGTCCTATGGCATGGTAGTGAACCGGACCTCCTGAGTTTTATGGCACTCCTTAACCAAAATAATAGGGGCATTTAATTCAATTTTGAAGCCAGCCTGGAGGAAATTAATTTCCTGGATCTTACGATTAAAATTAAGGATGGGAAATTTATTACGTCCACTTATTTTAAGCCAACGGACGGAAATTCCTATATTTCTCTGGACAGCTGTCATCATGAGCCCTGGTTGAGGGCTGTTCCTCAGGGACAGTTCACGCGTCTTAGACGGAATTGTACTGAGGTGAGAGTTTTTGACCATCAGGCTTCTGTCCTGTCCGCTAGATTTGTGGAAAAAGGCTATGACCCACAATCACTAGCCCAGACTGTGAGAATTATTAGAGAAGTAGATAGATCTTCACTCTTGGTAGAGAAAACCTGTAAAATAACAGAAAATAAAACATCCATGCCCTTTATCACAACATTTTCTGTACAACACCGCAGTGTTAAGAAATTAATTCAGAAACACTGGCACATATTGGGAAGTGATCAGGTCCTCAAGACCATATTACCTGTAAGACCGCAAATTATTTTTAGGAGGGCTTCGCCACTTGGGAATAGGATTGCCCCCAATGTCCATGATCCCCCCACAGAGAACAGAACTTTCCTTCAAAACCTTACAGGGTATTATCGCTGCAAAAAATGCCAAGTCTGTTCTTTGAACAGATGTAAGGACAGAAGGATATGTAGTTTTGTGTCCACCAGCACGGCTCGGGCCTTTGAGGTTGAACCTTTTATAACCTGCTCCTCGGAGGGGGGTCGTTTACCACATCCAATGCCCCTGCGGGTTACAATACGTGGGGAGGACCAAAAGGGCTTTGAGAGTAAGATTAAATGAACACATCAGCAATATTAGAAGGGGTTTTAAAAACCACTCAGTTTCAAGGCACTATGATGAGGTACATCACAGGGACCCCTCTAATACACGTTATATGGGAATAGATAAATACAAACTCCATTGGAGGGGCAGCTTACTTGTTAGGGAGATTGGCAAACAAGAAATGTCTTGGATATACAGCTTAAAATCATATGTTTTTGGGTTAAATGTTGATACCGACGTAAATGCCTTTATCAATAATTCCTAAGTTCACGTATTGTGTAGGGAAACATAATTCATATGCTTTAGGCGTTTGTGTTTTTTTATTTTTTATTTTAATTATCCCCTTTTTTTCTTTTTGGGGTATTTTTATATTAGGAGCACAATGTATTTATTGTTCAAGTTTTTTGTTCACCAGGCCTGGTTTTGTATCACCACAAACCCAGGGATAATTTTTGATAATCACAAATTAAATTTGGGGCTTATATGTGTAGGCATTCAAGTTATATTTTTATTATTATCATATTTATTTTATTTCACAGTGGAGGAAGTCCTTTTATGATAGGACATATAGGTCATCACTCATTGGTCTTGTCTTATTAATATAGGACTGATCATTATTTATTATTTAGGTTTTTGTAAAGTAGTTAACACCACCACTGGTATTAGTGGCATTTTCGGTATACCTAAGTTTTGTGGTTCGGTTATCTCACTAATAATCTGAACAGATACGCCCCAATCCTATACTTTAGGTTGAGGCCAGTGATATTATTTGTTTTATAAATAAGTTTTAAATGTAATAATTACTTCCAGCGCCTTTTATTCAAATGGACCCTGATTGGCTGCTTTGACAGTGGACCAGGGTTTGGTTTGAATTATGTGAAGGCCAATTCATTTATTGTCCACTAGGTGTCGCCTTTCGCCTACGGGCTAAGAGTGTCTCCTATATACACTCGGTTCATATCCAGTGTACCGCGGCTGAGTTCCATGGCAAAGTTGACACTGCATGGTACTGCGCATGTCCGTTGGTTGGTGGTGGCCCAGAACGAGGCTTGGTTCCAATTATCATGTATAAATAGAGGTGACGCAGTGCACCGCCCGTGCCCCTGGACGAAGTAAGCTGTTACAAAACAGACGTAGGGTGGAGTGACGCGCTGACATCACCTCGTGCTCCATACGATTTCCAGTAGGACGGGTGTCTGTGGTTTGTGCACCGGCCGGCACACCAGACTCAAAGGCCTATTTTATCTGCAACATTGTAAGTGCAATACAAATTGTTTTAATAAACTTTTTTACGTTTAATATGGAGCGTTTATATTTTCCATGTATCGGGTGCATCAGCTGATGATCTATTGGTTGAGACTCACTGCTTAACCACTTAAGCCCCGGACCATTATGCAGCTAAAGGACCAGGCCCCTTTTTGCGATTCGGCACTGCGTCGCTTTAACTGACAATTGCTCGGTCATGCGACGTGGCTCCCAAACAAAATTGGCGTCCTTTTTTTCCCACAAATAGAGCTTTCTTTAGGTGGTATTTGATCACCTCTGCAGTTTTTATTTTTTGCGCTATAAACAAAAATAGAGCGACAATTTTGAAAAAAATTCAATATTTTTTACTTTTTGCTATAATAAATATCCCCCAAAAATATATAAAAAAACATTTTTTCCCCACAGTTTAGTCCGATACGTATTTTTCTACATATTTTTGGTAAAAAAAACAAAAACGCAATAGGCGTTTATTGATTGGTTTGTGCAAAAGTTATAGCTTCTACAAAATAGGGGACTGTATTATGGCATTTTTAATAATAATTAATTTTTCACTAGTTATGGCGGCGATCAGCAAATTTTTACCGTGACTGCGACATTATGGCGGACACATCGGACACTTTTGACACCATTTTGGGGCCATTGTAATTTTTACAGCGATCAGTGCTATAATGCACTTGTTACTGTGAAAATTACAATGGCAGTGAAGGGTTCAACGTCTAGGTGGCGCTGTAGGGGTTAAGTGTTCCCTAGGAAGTGATTCTTACTGTAGTGGGGCGTGGCTACACATTACACGTCACTGATCGCCTGTTCTGATGACAGGGAACAGACGATCAAAGGACATGCCACGGAGAAGAACGGGGAAAGGTTTGTTTACACTCATCTCTCCCCGTTCTTCAGCTCTGTGATCCGATCGCAGGACACCGGCGGCGATCGGGTCCCGCGGGCACGGTCACGGAGCTCAGGACCGGGTCGCGAGCGCGCCGGCGTGCGCGTGACCCGCGGCTGGGCTCTTAAAGGGCAACGTACCTGTACATTGATGTGCCCAACCGTGCAATTCTGCCGTCGTATATCGGTGTGAGGCGGTCCTTAAGTGGTAAAGATTCACGTTTGTGGTTGCTGGTTCTTGGAGAAAGCTGACTGATTATAGGCATACATTGATCCTCTGTCATGGGGGATCGTGACAAGCTGGTAAGGAGTCATTTCTGCTGATTGGTGGTGGACCCTACACGATTGTTTTTGGAAACGATATCTCACATTATATGGACTTTTTTCACAGAGCACTGGTGTTCAATATATTATTTATAGCTCGATGCACTAATAATTTATGGACATTATTTATGGTTTTTATGCACTAATGATTTATGGACAATTTTTTTGTTTCAAGATTGTGTGTTCATAATTATCAACACTTTGAAGGATTTTATATATAGAATTTTTATTAATTTTTACACAGGTTTATTCAATGTTATCACCACAATATTGATTAATTTAGGGGTTTATCACACAATTGGTGACAATATTGTTTTTTTTCTTTTCAATTAATATTGAATGGTCACGGGGACAGCGCGATTTATATTTTTTTTCATAGTCTTGCCCTTGTATTTTTTGTTTACATGATAATCACAGCTCTCAATTGAATAACTGGTACACAATTTCCAGTTATTTGTTTTGAGTGTTTTTTAGCGCAGTTTCTTTCCCCCTCTTACACACACTCACCTGTCCCACGATCCAGCGATGCGGCCGCCCAAAGCCTCGGTTCTCTCCCCCGCAGCCAGCATTACTAGTGTGGGCACCCGGCTAGGACAGCTTGCGGCTTCCCTGAACTACCAGGAAAATTCTCACCTATGCTCCAACACCTGTGAGGTCCCTTGCCATTGCCAAATCTTTCCGGGTGCTGGTCTTTGGCTATCTTGATTGGCCAGTGCAGGAGTTATTCGTCCCGACACAATGCACTGTGCAAGCGCAGCTTCGTTTACATTCTAGGGAGGATTGCGAACAGATAGGCAAGTTTATTTTATTGAAGAACAGACATTTCATGTCTCTTCTCCAATAAGAGCATGTCTGTTTTTTTGTATACAGATCCACTTAAAAAGTGGACAGCGTAGTCTCCAGCTGGTCTTTTAGCTCAGAGAAGAAAGGGGCAGGGGAGTGCCTTGTCATCCTAGGCTATGGGGCTGTGTGTTTCTATTGATTCACACAGTGTAGAGAGACACAACTCTAGTCTCTGCATGCATGGGTGACTCGATAAGATGCTGCAAAACAAAGGAGCCACCCAAAAACAGAAAACCTGGGGCAGCAGTCATTGTCCCGGCTTAACTGGAAACTTGGGCAAGGATTAAAATATAAAGAAGCTGCAAAATATAAAATCTTTTTAAGTGATTAAAGTGCCTTTAAAAACTGAGGGTTTAATATCACTTTAAGGTATAACTATATTGGATCAGAGGATAAAAGGGGCTATAGGGCAACTATACAAAAGTTTGGTTATCCTTTAATATAAAACATTTCTGTATGTTGACTCTTACACACATAGTATTGGATTTATTATTAGCTCAGGTACAGTGATCCTATAAATGACGACTACAGAAATATCCTTCTGTTAACATAAAACATAATGATGT
Organism: Rana muscosa; assembly: GCA_029206835.1. Classification (NCBI taxonomy): domain Eukaryota; kingdom Metazoa; phylum Chordata; class Amphibia; order Anura; family Ranidae; genus Rana; species Rana muscosa. Next base: position 266,367,744 of record CM055123.1, on the reverse strand, counting down.
AAAAGTGTGCTCCCCCTCCAGTTCCCTGTATTTCTGACAAGTACATTTGATCAAATATTTCTGTCTGTTCCAAACACATCAAAAAATGCTAAATCTGGAAAGAGGGTAAACACATTTTCACAAGGCATTGTGCATATATCTATTCCTACCGGTTTCCTTTGATATATTATAATAAAAAGGATTCAGGACAGCGGGGTAGGTCAAGCAACGTAATACGCTTGGATATAAGTCATATGGTATGGGGTTTTTATAACTATTGTAAAATACAAAAAAAAAACAATTTTGGAAAAAAAAAAAAAAAAGATGAGACGTGTGAAGCCGGCGTCGTCTGTACAATGTGTTATTATAGCAGAGGGCTCAGCGAACAGACAGTCGTCTCTCTTCCTTGTTCTTCTCTAATATGAGCACCACGTTCTGTCGGGGAAATGACAGGAAGCGGTAAGGAGAGGGGGCTTCTACAATTGCTGCAAACGTTTTACGAGTAAAATCATCAGCTCTTTACCTGTCTGTCGAAAGCTTTAGCCATTTCTGCGATGCTTATTCCATACTGCATGAGAAAAGAGACAAGCTTATCACATCCTTGCTCTGATAGCTGAGCCCAGAATACCATTCCATCCAGCTGCCTCTAATACCTCATTTGTGATGCTGCAGTCTGCTCCGCTCTCTATTAGTAAACGCACCAGGTCTTCATGGTTATTTAATGCTGCAACCTGCAGAATCACAGAGAGAAGGAACATGAATATAAAAATTCCTATGGAATGTTGTACCATTGGATTTCTGCTATTTGTGCATTACCAGTAATAACAACACATACATAGCCTTGGACCAAGGAGGCAATACCCCAGGGTTTAATGCATACAAACTGATGAAAAAAAAAATGTGATGTGCGTAGCAGTGCAAGTTTTCTCTATATTAGTACAGATTAGAAACATTGAGAGCAGTTCTACCCACTCCGCATATACCGGTACTTTTAAAGGCAACAAGAATGAAGGTTTTTTTTTTTCAACAGAGCAGCTAACAATAGACAGATAAACGTATGGAAAGGAGCCTGGAGCTCCATCTGCTGGCTTTAAATTAGTATGAAACGTGCATTTACAATATTTCACATTTACCCAATTAAAAAAAGAAATATGCAGTATGAAATAAACACAAAGCCATTGTACGCTCCTTTTAAACACACAAATCTCATATATCAGAACGGTTTTATGGGAAGAAAAGATATGCAAAGTAAAGCACATACCTTGATTCCCCCCCCCCCCCCAATGCTATATGCATATGCAGGGCCACTGATAAGGCAGTACAACCAGTCCTCCTGTACGGGGCCCGGGCACCTGCTGGGAATGAGGGCCAGCTGTACTTGCCTTACTGCAGACACCGATCCTCTTCTGCCTCCTCCGCTCCCTCCCTCCCTCCAGCTGTGCCCCCCTTTTCCCCGCAGCGTTTCCAGCTTTCCTCATCGCCTCTCACGCCAGCAGCTGCTGTGGTCACACAAGATGATGTTTCAGGATGGCCAGCGGAAAGAGGGGGCAGTAAATATGTCATATAATAATGATTTTTGTGTATTTTTTGTAAAAATATCATTTGGTATTTTCTGGTGGGTGGGGGGGGGGGGCCCTTTCAGGTAAGCAGTATGGGGCCCTATGATTTCTAACAGCAGCCCTGGCTATATGGCTGCATATCATTATGATTGTGATATCACTGTTTACAGACAATACCTGTGCACATTATAAACCATTGACCATACGAATTTGGGAAAGAATCCCACTAGTTGTTCAAGCGAAGGGAAAGCAAGCTGCAGTCTCTCCTTCAAAAAACTTTATTAACATTTGAATTTAGAAAATGTGACACATACACTAGGTTTATAGCACAACAGTGCCATGCTCCATGCCTGCTACATGGGCTTCTTGTGAATATTGTCATACTGGGGATGCCCACCCCTATTCTTCCTCTCTCTCTCTCATAGGCACACTAAATTATGTCCCCTTTCTCCCCATCAGCATACAAAGCAGGCCCATTGTGAACCTGATATGAACTTTCATTTGGCATGCGGAGCTCAAGATTTCTGGTATTACTCTGGCTGGAGGTTGTCTAGGTAGCCCACGATAGCGATACTTCGCTGTCTCAGCAAGGCCAGAATGGGGGTGAGCACCTTGGTGCAAACCCTTGGTGCCGATGCCAGGCCAAAAGGGAGAGCCACAAATTGGTAGTGATCGTCACCGACTGCAAAACGCAGAAATCTCTGATGCATATGGGGACATGCAAGTATGCGTCCTTGATGTCCAAGGACGCTAGAAAATCCCCCGTGTGGAGTGCAGCGACCACAGAGCAAACTGATTCCATCCTGAACCTTCGCACCTGTACAAAGGTGTTGGAGGGCCTTGACATCCAGCATTGGACGGACCCAGTCCTTCTTTAGGACTACAAACAGATTGGAGTAAAATCCCTGAAACCTTTCCGGCAGCGGCACAGGTACTATCACCCTGCACTACAGCAGGTCCTGCACTGCCCCAAACAGGGCGTTCCGACGAGCTGGAGGAAGATGAAGGTTTGAGGGAAAAAAATTCTATCTTGTACCCTGATGAAACCACTTCGCAAACCCACTGGTCGGAAAGCAGGGAGGTCCACCGAGCTGCAAACTCGCGAAGGCGACCCCCCACTCGATAGTCGGGCGGGGGCAAACCTTCATGCAGTAGCAGATTTGTTTGCGGGCTTGTTTGGCTTGCGAACCCAGGGACGCTTTTGTCCTTCAGCTGGCCCCTTGTCGGCCTGGGAACGCTTACCTGCGGGCCCGGACTGACGGACAAAACGCTTCTGAGCAGAAAAGGAGGGCCAAGGCCTGCGGCGTGGCTCCTTACCTTTTCTGGATTGTGGGAGCAGTGTGCTCTTACCCCCAGTGACATCCTTAATAATGTCATCCAGCGAGGCTCCATCCTGCGCTGACCCGGACACAGAGTCTTCCTCACTGTCCGAAATGGTCCTGGTCTGCATACTCTGACCCTTCAGAACAGGGGTCCTGTTTCACAGCCAGACCTGAGTCGGAGTCAGAGCTTTCCCCAGAAGATGGTGGGGGGAGGGGGCGTTTTTTACCCCCCTTGCGCCCGCACACCGCTTCCATCCTGGCAACAAATGATTCCAGGACCGCCGACAAAGCCTCCACAGGTACCGCAGGTGCAGGGGCACCGGTTGCTACCACCGGAATGTCTGGGGAAGAAACGCCAGCTTCTGACGCCATTCTGACCCACACACTTGACAGCCACTCAGGGAACAAGTCAAGGTACAAAAAAAGACCCACCTTCCTAGCTGCCCAGACCGAGGGGTATTCCCAGAGGACTCACCGCCCTGACCCAGGCACTGCTTCAGCGCTGCCGTCCGCTCTAAACTCCTGCACAGTGTGTGCCTGAGGTGTCTCTGAGGTGATCTGCCATTCAGAATGACAAACCAGTGCTAGAGGTCCAGCAAATGTAAAAATCCCCACAAAGATGGCCGTCGGTTACCTCTGGAAAAAATAGCGCAAGCTACAAGAAAATGGCCGACCGCTGTATTAGCTATAGAAACAGCGCGGCTACAAGAAAATGGCCACCAGCTGTATTAGCATTAGGAACAGCGCGGCTTTCTGAGGTAAAAATAAAAGGCCGCAAAAACACTGGGCCTCCAAGCGGAGGCCCCCCAACAAGGCAGACCACCCACACTAGAGCGGACCCGGACACACCGCGCAGCCCCCAGCCAGGACCCGGAGCCCCCCTCAGGGACCCCCCGGTGAGGTACACAGCAGGCCCAGCAAAGCATGGGGAGGAGGGATGGACGGGGAGAGAGAAAAGGGAGGACTAAAGACCCCCTAATCGACCACCGCAGGAATGCCCAGCTGTTTCATCCTGCCAAGACAGGAGGAACCTTACTTACCCGTCCCTGCGAGGACTGCTGGACGCATTCCTGACAGACCCATCACCGAGCAGTATGGAGTGGCTGTCGGCCACGGCCCACTGTGACTGGACAGCAGTAGCCCGGTCATATGTGGGCCCCGGAGCATATAGCTCACCGGCCACCCCTGGAGCAAACGGGGTATGTCGTGGCCGACCCAGCGCGTAGCTAAAGACCTGCTCATGCTCAATGGCCGGACTGGGGAGACTACAAGGATCTATATTATTCAGCCTGTCACCCAGCCGGCAGTTGATAGTAGATCTCAGGATCCAAAATTAAAAATAAAAAAGCCAGGTCCTTCTACACTAGGCAGAAAAAACTGAGCTGCTGAGTGCAGGGTGAGGGGTTATGACCAGAGGGTCCGCCCCCTGGGCGGGGCTGTTCAGCTTTGGTATAATTACATGTTTTTGTATATCTAACATGTCTGTCTAGTCCTCTCCTAATAGACAGAACATAACCCACTTGTCAAGACTTAAGGACCTGTGTCCGTCCATGGACGAAAGAGAAATATATATATTAAAGAGACGCGTAAAAAAATATATATATATTAATAATAATAATTTCTAATTTAAAGTGCCCCTGTCCCCTCGTGCTCGCACACAGAAGCAAACGCATATGTAGGTTGCGCCCGCATATGTAAACTATGTTCGGACCACACGTGAGGTATCGCCGCAAACGTTGGAGCGAGAAAAATAATTTTTGCACTAGACCTCTGTAACTCTAAACTGGTAACCTGTAAAAAAAAAAAAAAAAATGTAAAGCATCGCCTATGGAGATTTTTAAGCACCATAGTTTTGCAGCATGCCACAAATGTGTGCAATTCTAAAGAGTGACATGTTTAATATCTATTTTACTCTGCGTAACATCATCTTTTCTTTTTTAACCAAAAAATTGGTTTATCTATGGGGTTTTTTTGCATTTAAAATCAATAAAATATAATTTTTCCAAAAATTGTGTTTGAAAAATTGGGAATTCCAGGTATGGATATTTTTTTACATAGTTACATTGGTCTGTTCTCTGACTGGATGGGGTGGAGAGCAGCTCCCTCCGCTCATTGGCTCACACAGCAGCAGGAGCCGTTGGCTCCTGCTGCTGTCAATCACAGCCAGTGAGCCAATGAGGAAAGAGCGGGGATGTGTGAGCGGGTCTGTGTGTGAATGAACAATGTCCATTCACAGGAGTGTGGCTTGGGAGCGAGCCTGTTTGGGTGCCCCCATAGCAAGAGGGGCTTGCTATGGGGGCACTCGGAGGGGGGAGGAACCAGGACCACTGGTGGGGGACCCAAAAGCAAAGAGAATCAGGGCTGCTTTGTGCAAAACCATTGCAAAGAGCAGGTAAGTATAACATGTTTGTTATTTAAAAAATAAAAATACATTTTTTTGCCTGCCGTATAGACAAATGATGGGATCCCCTTTTGTTCTTTGCTGACGTCATATGATGCTAGTAGTGACGCCAGTCTGTGCCCATCAGTGAGGCCATTCAGTGCTGCCTTTCAGTGCCCATTAGTGCCTGCTCATCAGTGCTGCATATTAGTGCCATCTCATCAGTGCCCTTCAGTGCAGCCTCATCAGCGTACATCAATAATTGAGAAAAATTACTTGTTTACAAACTTTTCTGACAGAAACTAAAGCCTCGTACACACGGTACGATTGTTGGGAGGGGATTGTCTGTTGACAGACTGTTGTCCTAAAATCTTACCTTTAGCACGCTCCTTTTGACAATTGTTGTCCAATTTTCATCCAACAAATGTTGGATGGCAGGCTAGTAAATTTTCGGCGGACAATGGTTTGACATCAGATTTTCGTATGGTCAGTACACAAATCCGTCACACAAAAGTAGAAAGTACAAACACACATGCTCGGAATCAATGTTTACCAAACACGAAATTAGCAGAAGGGGCCCAAAATGTGGGGCTCAAGAGCTGAAATTCCTTGTAGTACGTCACTACGTTCGTGTTTGTGGCACGACAATTGTGTACCGTTAGTATGCAAAACAAGATCCTGGCACACGCCCTTTTGACAAAAATCAGACGCTCGATTGGCCGAAAATTGTACCGTGTGTACGAGTGCTTAACCACTTAACGACCGCCCACTGTAAATATACGTCAGCAGAATGGCACGGACAGGCACAATCACGTACCTGTACGTGCCTGCCTTCGTATGGGTGGGGGGTCCAAGCGGACCCCCCTCCGGTACAGTGGGCGGCCGGGATCGCTTCGGGAGCGATCCGTGATGAGGGGGCCGCCATTCGATTCTGGCCACCCCCTCGCGATCGCTCCCGGCGAATCAAATGCTTCCTCTGCCTGTGTAATGTTTACACAGGCAGGAGGAAGTGATGTCATCCCCCATGCGGCGCTCACATATACCGAGCGCCGCATGAGAGAAGACACAAAGCAAAGGTTAGTGCACTAAACAGCACACTGACGCCACACACATAGGCACATGATCGCCTCCCCAGGCCCCCCCAGACACCCCCAGATCACCCCCCAGCCTCCAGTCACAGTGTCACTGATTGCAGTAACCATTTATTTACTGATCACTGCAATCAGTGACATTTGTGACTGTAAAAGTGTCACTACAGTTAGTTTTAGGTCCAGTGTAGCCCCCTAACCCCCCCCCCTAATAAAGGTTTAACCCCTTGATCGCCCCCCAGGTAACCCTTTCACCCCCTAACACCCTGTCACTAAGCGATCGTTTTTCTGATTGCTGTTTTAGTGTCGGTGATGCCGATAGGTAGCCAGTTATTTTTTTTAAGTTCGCAGGTTTTTATAGCGTCAGGTATCCCCATATATTACCTAAAGGTTTAACCCCTTGATCGCCCCCCCAGTTAACCCTTTCACCCCATTTTGACAGTGTCACTAAGCGATCGTTTTTCTGATCGCTGTCTTAGTGTCGGTGATGCCGATAGGTAGCCAGTTATTTTTTTTAGGTTCGCCGCAGGTTTTTGTAGCGTCGGGTACCCCCATATATTACCTAATAAAGGTTTAACCCCCTGATTGCCCCTAGTTAACCCTTTCACCAGTGATCACCATATAAGTGTTACGGGTGACGCTGGTTAGTTAGTTTGTTTTTTATAGTGTCAGGGCACCCGCCGTATATAACCCAATAAAGGTTTAACCCCCTGATCGCCCGGCGGGTGATATCAATTAGGTTTTAGCGTCAGAGAGGGTCTGCGTCGCCCCAGCCAGCGTCAGGTTAGTGCCAGGAACGCTAACACCCACGCGTGAAGCATACACCTCCCTTAGTGGTATAGTATCTGAACAGATCAATATCTGATCTGATCAGATCTATACTAGCGTCCCCAGCAGTTTAGGGTTCCCAAAAACGCAGTGTTAGCGGGATCAGCCCAGATACCTGCTAGCACCTGCGTTTTGCCCCTCGGTCCAGCCCAGGCCACCCAAGTGCAGTATCGATCAATCACTGTCACTTACAAAACACAACACACATAACTGCAGCGTTCACAGAGACAGGCCTGATCCCTGCGACTCCAGTGCTGTAGGAGGTGATTTCACCACCACAGTTAAAAAAAAGCATATATGCCGAAGCATTGGGGCAGCAGGGGCGGAGAAGCGGAGGAGCGATTTTGCTCCTAATGCTGCGTACATACGGTCGAAATTCCGACGGAGGCTTGCCCGTGGAAAAGTCCGACCATGTGTGTGCGGCATAACTTTTGCGGGAGGATGCCCCCATGCTTCGGCATATATAAATGGTGCATGTATGCCCATCATTAGAAGTGGGTGGATGAAGGGCGGTATTCTAATGGTGGGCATACCCACCGATCAATCTCTTTTTTCGTTCAGCCAACAGGCTGCATGAAAAAAAGGATTACAATACATGTCCAACAAGGACCAGCATGTTGCTGGACTTTGAATGGTTATACCAGATTGATGCCTGCGGGTTTAGGTATCATCTTGGTATCATTATTTTCAGCCAGCGGCCGGCTTATATGTAAAAGCAATCCTAGTGGCTAATTAGCCTCTGGACTGCTTTTACAAGCAGTGGGAGGGAATGTCCCCTCCCCAGATATAAAAAGCGTCATTGGGAAATTGGGAAAGCATTTTATCACACCGATCTTGGTGTGGTCAGATGCTTTGAGGGCAGAGGAAAGTAATAGGGTCTAAAAGACCCCAGTTTTTTCAAAAAAAGAGTACCTGTCACTACCTATTGCTATCATAGGGGATATTTACATTCCCTGAGATAACAATAAAAATTATTTTAAAAAAATACATATGGAAGGAACAGTTTAAAAATAAAATAAAAAAAGCAAAATTAATAATAAAAAATAAATAAAAAAAAAAGCACCCCTGTCCTGCCCTGCTCTTGCGTAATGGCGAACGCAAGCGTCGGACTGGCGTCATATGTAAACAGCAATTGCACCATGCATGTGAGGTATTACCGCAAAGGTCAGATCGAGGGCAGTAATTTTAGCAGTAGACCTCCTCTGTAAATCTAACGTGGTAACCTGTAAAGGCTTTTAAAGGCTTTTAAAAATATATGTAGTTTGTCGCCAATGCGCGTTTGTGCGAAATTTTAAAGCATGTCCTGTTTGGTATCTATGTACTCGGCCTAAGATCATCTTTTTTATTTCATCACACATTTGGGCAATATAGTGTGTTTTAGTGCATTAAAATTAAAAAAAGTGTATTTTTTCCCCAAAAAATGCGTTTGAAAAATCGCTGCGCAAATACTGTGTGGAAAAAAAAGATGCAACACCCACCATTTTAATCTGTAGGGCCTTTGCTTTAAAAAAATATATAATGTTTGGGGGTTCAACATAATTTTCTTGCAAAAAAAAATGTTTTCATGTAAACAAAAAGTGTCAGAAAGGGCTGTGTCTTCAAGTGGTTAGAAGAGTGGATATAAGCTTCCTAATGTTGTGTATAAAATGCCAGAACAGTTCAAAACCCCCCCAAATGACCCCATTTTGGAAAGTAGACACCCCAAGCTATATACTGAGAGGCATGTCGAGTCCATTGAATATTTTATATGTTGACACAAGTTGCGGAAAAAAGACAATTTTTTTTTTTTTTTTTGCACAAAGTTGTCACTAAATGATATATTGCTCAAACATGCCATGGGCATATGTGGAATTACACCCCAAAATACATTCTGTTGCTTCTCCTGAGTACGGGAATACCACATGTGTGAGACTTTTTGGGAGCCTAGCCGCGTACGGGACCCCAAAAACCAAGCACCGCCTTCAGGCTTTCTAAGGGTGTAAATTTTTGATTTCACTCCTCACTGCCTATCACAGTTTCGGAGGCCATGGAATGCCCAGATGGCACAAAACCCCCCCCCCCCCAAATGACCCCATTTTGGAAATTAGACACCCCAAGCTATTTGCTGAGAGGTATGGTGAGTATTTTGCAGATCTCGCTTTTTGTCACAAAGTTTTGAAAATTGAAAAAAAAAAATTATTTTCTTTCTTCATTTTCAAAAACAAATGAGACCTGTAAAATACTCACCATGCCTCTCAGCAAATAGCTTTGGGTGTCTACTTTCCAAAATGGGGTCATTTGGACTGGTTTTGTGCTATTTTGGCATTTTATGGCCTTCGAAACTGTGATTGGTAGTGAGGAGTGAAATCAAAAATTTGCGCCCTTAGAAATCCTGAAGGCGGTGCTTGGTTTTCGGGGTCCCGTACGCGGCTAGGCTCCTAAAAAGTCCCACACATGTGGTATCCCCGTACTCAGGAGAAGCAGCAAAATGTATTTTGGGGTGCAATTCCACATATAACCATGGCATGTGTGAGCAATATATCATTTAGTGACAACTTTTTGTAATTGTATTTTTTTTTTGTCATTATTCAATCACTTGGGACAAAAAAATAAAAAATATTCAATGGGCTCAACATGCCTCTCAGCAATTTCCTTGGGATGTCTACCTTCCAAAATGGGGTCATTTGGGGGGTGTTTTGTACTGCCCTGCCATTTTAGCACCTCAAGAAATGAGATAGGCAGTCATAAATTAAAAGCTGTGTAAATTCCAAAAAATTTACCCTAGTTTGTAGACGCTATAACTTTTGCGCAAACCAATAAATATACGCTTATTGACATTTTTTTTACTAAAGACATGTGGCTGAATACATTTTGGCCTAAATGTATGACTAAAATTGAGTTTATTCGATTTTTCTTATAACAAAAATTAGAAAATATTTTTAAAAAAAATTTCAGTCTTTTTCCGTTTATATCGCAAAAAATAAAAATCGCAGAGGCAATTACATACCATTAAAAGAAAGCTCTATTTGTGGGAAGAAAAGGACGCAAATTTCATTTTGGTACAACATTGCATGTCCGCACAATTTCCAGTTAAAGCAGCGCAGTGCAAAATTCTGAAAACACCTCTGGTCCTTTAGCTACAAAATGGTCCGGGGCTTAAGTGGTTAAGGAAACGTTTTTCAATTTTTTTTTAGCAAAAAAAAAACAGCTGTGATTAAATGCCACCAAAAGAAAGCTCTATTTGCAGGAACAGCATTGCATGACCGCGCAATTGTCATTCAAAGTGTGACAGCGCTGAAAGCTGAAAATTGGCCTGGGCAGGAAGGAGATGAAAGTGCCCTGTAGACAAGTTGTTAAATAAATGCTTAAACTGTTAGCAACATTATAAATCAGCCTCTCAAACTTTTTACCCCAGAGGAGACCCTTTAATTATTTTAGGGTCTCAAGGAACCCTTGCTAAAACCAATTTATCAGGGGTCAATGGGAAAATGCCCCTTACATTGGCAATCAGTAGGAAGAATGCCACCCTTACAGTAATCTAAAAAGAGATTTGGGGTCATGCTCCTGGCTTTGCCAAGTGGACCCCAGAACTATACAGGCACCATTAAATGGGAGGTCAATCAGGAAAAGCTCAAGAACCCCTATAAACCTCTGGAGGAACTCTGGTTGAGAATGGCTGCTAAAGGTAACATGCTTGTTAAGAATATATAAATATTTCATTGACACTTTGAGATTGAACAGTGATTCCCAATAATGGATTTTACCACTCCTTCCTCATATGATCTTATAAAGTGGACTTTCATTTGTTTCTTCTTTTCTACCTCAATGTTGACTTCCATTAAGAAAAAACAACCTACCTTTCCCTTTACCATCTGCCAGTGCTCAGTTAACAAAATTTCTTACTTTTTTTAATTTCATAAAATTTATTTTTCAAGTCCTCTGCATAAACTTTTCTTGCTGCGTACAATTTTATTTTTATCTCGGGAAATGTCCCTTCGGGATATTTTTAACCAATTTCTTATAATGACAGCCATTTGCCTGTAAATACCCATCACAATCAGTGGTTTTGAAAAAGATGCTCTCTATGATCTCATTATTTATAATCACAGTCTTTACATCTAAAAAAAAATACTGCAGTTAGACTACAAGTGCAAAAAACTTAAGCTTCCTTTTTCCATTATTACCCTGAAAGTTCTTTAAACTGTCCTCTATGCTGCCCCATATACAGATGGCGTCTGCCCAATACCGTAAAAAATAATCCCCCTCGAATTTTGGCTTCCTGCACATCCATTCCCACACACTCATGAACAAGAATAAATGCAGCAGGACAATTTTACATCCCATAGCAAAACTTTTTTTCTGCTGGAAATATTGGTTATTAAGGTGTAAGTAGACTCTTTTTTCCAGTATGTCCTGCATCATGTCTCCCTGTATACAGTATCTCCCTGTATGTAGTTTTCTTGAGCAGTTTGTATTTTGTAAATTTGTTACAAAGTTTCTTATTTGCAGATCTTGCCAGTAACACGAAGCAGCAGCATTGTCAGCCTACAACAGGAAGGGCAAGTGCCACAGATAAGGCAGTACAGCCAGCCCTCCTGTACTCGTCCCTCTCAGGTCAAAAGTGGGGCCCGGGCACCTTCTGAGCCGGAGGGCTGGCTGTACTGTCTTATTGCAGACACAGGTCCTATTCTGCCTCCCCCTGCAGCGATGCCAGCTTTCTCTACACTGCAGGGAAAGTGATTCTAGCATATGCGCCACTTCCATCTGCTGTCCGGGACCCCCTGTGTGCCCCTTTTTCCCCGCAGTGCTGGGGCACACAGGGGGATTTTCTCCTCTCCCGCAGCTGCTGCGGGTGCACAGGGGGCTGCTTCAGAATGAAGAGCCGGAGAAGGGGCCGGTAAAAATTTCATTTACCAGCCCCTTCCTTTCCTGAATGAACACAGTGAGCGATCGGTTTGTGAATGAGCAGAAAGCCTCAGAGTGCTTCCTACTCATTCATCTGTGCAGCTGAGGCTGCAGAGAAAGGGAAATCTATGTTCTCAGCCACTTTCAACCGGGGGGTGGTCCCTGTCGGGTAGGCTGTATGGGGCCCCGTCATTTCTAACAGAAGCTCTGGGAAGGGCTGTTACTAGCAGGATCTGTAGGTAATACACTTGGAAGCAGATTCACAAGAACTTTTTTGTTTAAAGCGATTCTAAAGGCTGAAGGTAAAAAACCTTCCCTGTGCAGCAGCTTCCCCGGCCCCCCGTAATACTTACTTGAGCCCAACCCCAATCCAGCAATGTGCACAAGACCTTTCATTCACATTCTGTGATCAATGATGAGAGATGGGGGGGGGGTGGGGCCGAGCCAGAGCTGTGTGTGGGAATGGGCACAAAGATCAGCAGTTTGGGAGCGAGCCTGCTTGGGTGCCATTGCAAGCTGCTTGCTCAGGGGGCACTCAGCAGGAAGAGGGGCCCGGGTGGGACCCGAGAGGGAGAATCTGGGCTGCTCTGTGCAAAAACCAACAAGTATAATATGTATTTTATTTATAAAAAAAATAAAATAAATCACTGCCCTTTATATCACTTTAAAGCCTAAGCTAAATCAACCTTTTTTTTTCTTTAAATCAGCAAAAGGGATAGTACTTTTTATCAATGCAAAGTGTCCCTTGTGCTGATGGCTGTAGCTTTGCTTGAAATCCAAAGTCCTCTGACCCCACCTTCTTCACCCAGTGGTAGTCCTACGGTGCTACAGATGTTAATAGAGCTGAGGGACCAATGGGAGGCACTTCTCAAGAGTAAAGACTATTACCGCCCTTCCCACCCCCTTCTCCATTCATAAAAGCTGTACTATAGCACCTATGAATGAAAAGATATCTATGAATGGAGGAGACATACCTTCAATTCATCTGCCTGTCCGCCATTCATATGTAGCACACGGACCTTTTTCTCACCTGGCTCACTTGTAAGATAAGGCACACCGTGCTATATGCCCGTACCCTCCTGTTTAAAGAGGTTAAGCGGTGTTCACAATTTGTTGGGTTCCGCAGCGAGTTACCTCTCCTGGGCTGGTTCCTTTCTCTAGAGTGTAGAGAAAAGTCTGTTTGTGTATCAATAAGGCCAATGTCCAGACAAGGTTAAACCTCAATGACTGAAGGTTTATTTTCTTTATGCTTGAAACCGGACAGGATAGTTGAAAGTGAAGAATAGAATAACAGGGAGGCAGGTTCAGGCACTTAATATCACCACTCAATCCTAATGCCCCGTACACACGATCGTTTTTAATGTCATTTTTTAAACCGACGTTTTTCTCCTCATTTGTTTTCATGTTTCCCCTCAAGCCTGCCTTGCGTACACACCATCATTAAAAAAAACGATCAAGCAAAGCGCAGTGACGTTCAACACGTACGACGGCACTATAAAGGGGAAGTTCCGTTCGAATGACGCCACCCTTTGGGACGCTTTTGCTAATTCCGTGTTTCCGCGTGTTAGTAAAAGTTTGGTGAGAGACGATTCGCGCTTTTCAGTCTTCGTGCTTTGAAGATCGTTTTCGGGAGTTCAGATTGCGCCTGTGGGTTCGTATCTGTTTAGCACTGCTTGTAGTCAGTTCGTATCTGTTTATTCAGTGCGGCCTGCTCTGCACATTCGTGTTTTTCAGCTTGTTCTTCATAGGCCTTGCTGTTCTTCCGTGCGTTCTTCTAGTTCGTTCTGTTCAGCCGACCGTTATCTAGCCATGTTGCGGCTACGTACTCGTCGTAGAGTTCGTGCTGTAGTTGGTGCAGGGGTTCATGCTGTATCCCGACTCCATGCCATGAGCAGGGTCAGGAGGAGTTCATGGACCAAGAATTGGTTGCTCCAGCGGCACCAATTCTGTCACATGCCTTTGTTGCGGGAGATCAGGGAGAATAATCCTGATGATTTCAGGAATTTCCTCAGGATGTCTGACCCCGTATTTCAGCAGCTGTTGGCTTTGGTGTCCCCCTATATTACCAGGCAGGACACCGTTATGCGGGAAGCCATCAGTGCTGAGCAGAGGCTCATCGCCACGTTGCGATACCTGGCTACTGGGAGAAGCCTGCAGGACCTTAAGTTCTCCACAGGCATATCCCCCCAGGCTCTGGGGATCATTATACCAGAGACTTGTTCTGCCATCCTTCAAGTTTTGCAGGAGGACTATATTAAGGTAAGTGTTCTTCTTCAAAAATTCACATTGTATGGTTTTTATTTTTGGATATTTTTAATTTGCTTTATTTGCAGTCCCTAATTCACATGATTCTTAGCTGCAGGGAATGTCCCCTTTCTCCCCATGTTTTATTATTTAAACTTTGGTGTTTGAGGCCTACCTGTAAATTTGGCTTACCTAACCTCTCCAGCATGCTATCCTGGGGCCATACCTTGCCTAGTCATTTCCATGTTTTTTATTATATGTTCCATCGTAGTGCTTTACCCAAAACGCACCCTAAATTTTGCCTAGGAATGTTTCATTTTTGTTAACTTCAATACAGAGTGCTACAGCCTTCATGTGTGATATTCCCAACTCATCTTCAACCCTTAACCCCCCCCCCCCCCCATATTTTTTTTTTTTTTCTTGCTTCCAATTTTTTATGTTTTGAACAGTTTCTACCAATGTTGGCCATGAATGTGTGTATGAAATCAGCTTTCAATGTTTCTGGCTCCAAGCATTAATTTGTTATTTCTTTAATTCCACAGTTCCCTTCTTCGCCACATGAATGGCAGAATGTGGCTTCCGAGTTTGCCCAGCGATGGAACTTTCCGAACTGTGGAGGAGCCATCGACGGCAAACATGTTCGGGTCGTCCCACCACCCCATTCGGGATCCTTTTATTATAATTATAAGGGGTTCCACAGCGTCGTGATGATGGCAGTGGTGTCGGCCACCTACGAGTTCCTCTATGTGGACGTTGGCAAGAATGGCAGGATGTCTGATGGAGGAGTTTTTGCCCAGATGGAGTTTGGAGAACGGCTCCTTTTGGATCTGCTGGCCTTGCCACCAGCGGAGCAGAATGTGGAGGGACTACCTTTTGTGTTTGTGGCGGATGAGGCGTTTGGCCTGGGACCCCATTTGATGAGGCCATTCCCGCAACGCACCCTCACCCCTGAGAGGAGGGTTTTCAATTATCGGCTGGCCAGAGCCAGAAGGGTGGTGGAAAATGCGTTTGGGATCATGGCCAGCCGATTTCGCCTCTTCCTTACCTCCATCCACCTTGCCCCATACAAATGGAACCATGTGGTTATGACGTGCTGTGTGCTGCATAATTTCCTAAGGGTGCATTCAACGAGTTATATATCTTTGAGTGGGCCTGAGGCCTCTTTAATCAATGCCGAAACTTTGGTGGCCCTGGAACCTGGCCTTCCTGGCTTGGCCCCCCCAACCGGACGTGAGGTCCGTAACCAATATGTGGACTATTTTATGGGTAGGGGGGCCATTGAAATGCCAGACAATCTCTAATAATTTTAGACCAAAAAAATAAAACTTTTTCAAAAAGTAAAGATTGGTTTGTCATTTTTATTGTATAATGTTTGATGTTTCTGGTAGGTTTACCTAGTGCACTTGTTTTGCCATGTGGATTAAAAAATCTTTTAATTAGCCTTCATTGTCAGTGTAAACACCAAACATTGATTAGTTCACTCAGCACCACATTTACATAATGAAGCCACAATGCTTTGTTATGTAAAAATACCTTAATTTTTTTTGTTTAGGTGGGCAACTTCCTTAGAAATGTGGATGTTCCCTTAATTTCAGGTGTATTAAAACGCATGACCAGCCATGCATAAACAAACTATATTTCTCCAAATTTTGAAAAAGCTAAACATGTGCTAGTCATTAAAGGGTAAAATAACCAAAAAAAAAAGAAATCTCTGCAAGTAAAACGTTATTTGGTGTAAAAACATTAGACACGCCCAAGCACAGCCATGATATTTTGGAGCCTTTCCTCCACCCGCTTTGTATTTGCCCTGATCTCTAGCAAATCTCCCTTAATTTTTTCGAGGTCACGACAGCAGACCATCAGGTATTGGATCAGGATCTGGGCACTGTGATGTGTCAACTTATTGGGGTCTTCGGCCAGAACTGCACCTAAATGTAAAAAGAAATATGTAGGATAGAATATGTAGGCCTACATCTATTTAACATGCATGTGTCTGGTTTCACTCTGACCTGTGGTGGTGCCACTTTCCACTTCCACAACATCACATTCCTCTCCATCCTGGGGTTCTGGGGGTATTGTTGTAGGTATTGCAATTCTCGTCTCATCTGAGGTAGCTTTTCGAATCCCTAGGGAGATTAAAATAAAAAGAATAGTTTCATTAGTAGCGACTCAATTTTGCTAAAATAAGAAACATGAAAAAAAACTTTGTAATCATTCTTTTGAAGCATGCTCCATTTTAATTTTTACCCCCTGTGCCAACCGGGACAAATAATTGGATACATAGGCCAAAACAGAGCATATACATTTTGTAAACAAATTTGAAACATTGTAACACCCCAAAGTATCTACACTGGATCACCTGTGTGTGACTCCCTCAAGCTTTTTGGCTTTAGGCCCACACTTGTACTACTGCGTTCAGATGTTTCATCAGCTGCTGAGCATTCACTCCCTTTAACATTACCATGCATATCGTTTTTTCAAATGAACAAATGTCCTTTGGATTAGCACACCAAAAATAAGTGTGGCCCAAATGTACTCCCCCCAAATAAACCAAAAAAACATGGGTGTTCACACTGGATGATCCTAAAACATCGTTTGAGGAACTGTACTGAGAAAGAGGTTTAATACGTCCATTTACTATGCGGACGAACCTCAAAAAGATGGTATCTTTCAGTGTACTATATGAAAGTTAAAAATACACGACAGAATACAAGAAAATAATATGTACCATGGAAACTCAAAAAAAAACAACTTACTTTTTAATATAACTTTCTTGATTCTTTTATATTGGTCGGCCTCCCGCAACTTCAGATCTGACCATCGTTTTCTGAGCTGTTCCTTCGTTCTGCACACCCCGAATTTTTGGTGGAGACTTTTGACCACTTTGCCCATAATTCTGGACTTGACCAGATTAGGCCTTTTATACGGACCATGCTTGGCATCATAATCCTCCTTCTTTAAAATGGCGACCATCTCCACCATTTCCTCGAATGACATGTTGGATGCCTTATATCTCCTGGGTCTTGATTTGGGCTCCTCTGTAATTTCATCCTCTGTAGAGGTAATCTCAGCCACCTGTGTCTCCGCCATGTTTTGTTCAGCACTACGAGCGAGAAGGGGCGGGGAAAGTACAATATCGAACGTCAGGGGCGGGGAAAGCGTGCGGAGTTTCACGCATGCGCTGTGTATATCAAGTGAAGATCCATGTCTGGGAAATACGTTCATTTTTCGGGAGAGAGAGTTAGCAACGAACGTCGTGACCAAGGTACCTAACAATTTTACTTTTTGAGGTTCATCAGACGAGGAGATTTGTGTGCTCAAAATATGTAGACAATGCACAGTTGAGGAATGTTGCCTGAAATATATATTTTTTTTGGTTTCTCGCTTTTACAGATATCATGAATACTTTTAAAAACCCAGACTTCATGGGGGAGTTCATCGATAAATGGCAAGAGCTCCCTATATTATGGCAAACAAAAAGTGGCGGTAATAAAAATAAAGACGCCAGGAAAGCAGCACTGGAGAGCCTGCTTGCATTTGTGCAAACAAAGATACCCACAACAACTCTCCAAGATGTCAAAAACAAAATTGGGACCATCAGAGGGACATACAGGACCCAGAGGACTATGGTCCTGAGGTCCCAGAGGTCAGGTGCACCAGCAGATAAGGTTTATAAACCCAGTCTGTGGTACTACAGTAAGCTTGCTTTTCTGGATGACCAGCTGGAAGTGCGGGAATCTCTCTCCACCCTTCCCCCCAGAGGTCAATCCAGCCTTCCTTGTACCCAACCCTCCAGCCTTCCCTGCAGCCAGTCCTCCAGCCTTCCTGTCAACCCTGCTCTGGCTTCCTCTGAGGATCAAGATCAGGGTCTTGAGGAGGCAGATTTGGAGATATGGAGCCAGGTAAAGTTTTGCTATCTATATTTCTATCGTACAAAATTGTAGATTTTAAATAGATGTTAGTATTGTTAAAGGTATGTACACTTCTACCAATAAAGTTTGTGAAGAGCAAGATACAGTAGTGGCCTAATTTTATGTGTCCAAGACAACAAAACCAGGATGCGTAATCAATGAAAATGACATAACTTTTGGCATTGATTTCATGTCTAGAGGTGAACAATGTCTGTGAATGATGATATGGCAAAATAAATAATGTCCCTTTCTTTTTTTACAGCCAGAGCAGAGCCAGGAAGAGGGTGATGTTGGGGATCAGGAGGAGGCAGGGCCCAGTGGCACCCAGGAGGAGGCTGGGCCCAGTGGCACCCAGGAGGAGGCTGGGCCCAGCACAAGAGCCCAGATGCCTCCCCTGGTAGTTAAACCACGAGGGCCAAGGAGAGGTAGGCAGGTGGAGGAGGAAACCAGGGCCTTCCTCAGAGAGGCAACAGCGGCCCTCAGAGAGGCACCCTCTGTTGATGAGGGATTTGCCGCAGTCCTCGCCCACAAACTAGGGCAAATGGAGTTGCAGCAAAAAAATTTCAGTGAGACCCTGCTATTGAAAGTCATCAATAAGGGCGTGCTGGGTGAACTCACTAGGTACACGGACATAACGGAGGTTGTCCCTACTCCTCCACCTCCTCCTCCTCCTCCTACTACTCCTCCTGCCACAACCTCTCCTCCTGATCCCCAGCCTCCAAGGAAGAAACCAACCAAGGCTGCAGAGAAGGCTGGAGAGAAGGCTACAAGGAAGAGGAGAAAATAATGCCTGCTGTAGTACCACAGACTGGGGACATATAGGACTTATCTGCTGTGGCTCCTGACCTCTGGGAGCTCAAGCCAAGATTGGGCTCATTTTTTGGGGGGATCTAATCTCTATTTTGGTTTGGACATCTTGTATGGTTGTTGTGGGGTGAAAGGGATGCACAAATGCAAGCAGGCTCTCCAGTGCTGCCTTCCACTTTAATTTGTTAATGTTCTGAAATAAAAAAAAATTGAGTGCCCTTTAAATACTTGACTATGTGATTTGTATTTCAAAAGAGAGCTTGCTAGGGAGCAGGCAGGGACATCTCAAATTATATTATTGTTATTATCAAGGGACACAAACCTCCCTGAGGCCAAATGAGACACATTTGGAAGGTTGTTGTGGTAACTTTACACAAGAATAATTTAAGCCAAAATACTTAAAAAAGGTCAAAAAAAAAATAAACAAAAATAATATAAAATTTAAAGAAAAAAGGAGAATTACATTTTTAAATTATTATTAGTATTATTTAGGAGGGAGGTGCGGCTTATAAATAATATTTTATAATCATTATAGCAATTTGGAATTACTTTAGAAACAAGTTTGGCATAAAACTCTCAATGTCATTATCAAAAGAGGGTAATTTTAAAGCATTATCAAAAGAAGAACGGAATGCGCAGCATTAAAACGATGCTATTAATTCCACCGTGACGAATGTGCCATCTCCATTTCCAACATTAGCTTTACCAAAACGAGCGCTCCCGTCTCATAGTTGCTTCTGAGCATGCGCGTTTTTATTCACGTCGTGAAAGCATACACACTATCGTTTTTCACGTCGTTAAAAAAAACGACATGAAAAACGACGTGAAAAAAGAGAGCATGTCCGGAATTTTTAATGGCCGTTTTTCACGTCGTTAAAAATGCTCTGGAGCCTACACACGATCATTTTTAATGGCCATTTTTTAAAATGGCATTTTTAACGGCATGAAAAACGATCGTGTGTACGGGGCATTAGTGGACTCTGCTCACCCGGATAGTTCCCTCTCACGGTCCGAGCAGCCGGAGTGATGCACGAACTTCACTTTTCTTTCCTAGGGATACGATCGGAACCCATTTGCCTAGTTCCAAACTTCCCAGCACTTGTAGCATAAGGACCTAGGTGCAAGTTGAAGCACGCTACAATGCCTGTGGCGGACTTGCGGAATCCCTCTTCAGGTGACCAGGCCTCATCCAAGGCGGTGACTTTCTTCACCGGTAACCCTGGCTCCCTCTCCAGAACGGGTCACCCTCGAGTGCCCTGGAATTCCTCTTTAGATGGTAGGCCAGTTAAAGGTGCTGGGCCTACATAAAGAGTTGCAGCCCCAGGCTAAAGGTGCCTGAGACTGATCCACCCATGCGTACTCCCAAGGCCTGGAGGGCCACGAGGCGCAGGCTGACTGCTCCTCGGTACTGCTCCTCAGTACCCCTCCTTCTCCCCTCTTTCTCCCATTGCCCAAGATGGCATCTGCCCCTTATGTATCCTCTCCCATCATGCGCAGCGGACCGACCACGCCCCCCGCACAGCTGCCTGGAGAGGACACCCAAAGGTACAGTAATGTCACTAGCGGTTCAACCCTGACCTGTTATGGCAGCACCACCCACAGGCCACAGGGAACTGTACACCAGCATCACCACTTGGCAAAAGCAGAAGAACAAAACCTAACAATTGAAGCGATCTGGGTCTGGCTACTAACCCAGATCAACCCCAAAATGTAGGTACCTAGCTTCCCTAAAGTAAAGGTGCGCTACACATAAATAGCTTTTCATACAGCACAGGAAGATTACATCTGCGGGGGTAGGGAAGGGTTCAAAGGACATCGGATTTCAACTAAAGCAGAAGCCATCAGCACAAAGGGCACTTTGCATTGATAGAAATTATGGTTCCTGTTGATATTTTTTTTTATTTATTTTTTCGTAGGCTTTAAGAAAATTGCATAAAGTGAGACCCTGTGCCTCTGCGGTTTTCAATTATATTGTTTCCATCTATCTTTGTGGACTACACAACACTTCCTCCTATATTATAAAAAAGAGGTGAGGGTAGTAGCCCATATCAAGAGTGAATCTACAGTCACAACACAAAAATGAAGCTGTACGGTGAGTGAGAGTTGTCACCTAGGGCAGTGTGTTACTGGATGGATCACCAGGTGAAAATAAAGGAAACATCTAGGGAAAAAATTGCAGCCATCACATCTAAGTAGATTAGTAAGCTGCAGGGCCGTTTGAAGGAATTTGGGGGCCCCAAGCAAATGGACATGGAGGCCCCCCAACCCCCCCAGCACGCACAAACAGTGGACACAGTATATCTAGCGATATATAATGAGAGCAAAAAATAAAGATTTACCGTAGCTTTACCGAAGAAACAATTACCATAGCTTTCTTTCCATTTTCTTTCTTTACCATCCCATTTCCATCTTATTGCTTCTTTTTTGCAAAAATTTACAAAGCAGAGAAAAGACTCTACAGTAGAGTGTACTGTAGAGTCTTTTCTCTGCTTTGTACATTTTTTCAAAAAAGAAGCAATAAGATGGAAATGGGATGGTAAAGAAAGAAAATGGAAAGAAAGCTATGGTAATTGTTTGTTTATGATACATATCATCCAGGTAGGTTATGGTCAGCAAGCTACCATAATTTTCATACTAAATGGGTCTTGATGACTGCCTCCCCCCCTTACACTCCCCCCCCCTCCCTACCACGTACTGCACGGCAGGAGATTGTTTGCTGTTTCCGGCCAGCCGGACTGAAAGGAAGTGAGCACTCAGTGTGTGCACTTCCTGTCAGTCCGGCCGGGAACAGGAAACTGAATCTCCTGTACCGCGCGGTACTTGGCCGGACTGCAGGAGGAAGGAACAGGAGCTCGGCCATGCTACAGGCTGCAGCATTTATAGGAAGCGGCGGTGTGGCAAGGACCCGCCCTGCTGGGGCCCCAGGCCAGCTCGGGGCCCCAAGCAATTGCTTGGTTTGCCTGTCCTGTCGCGACAGGCCTGGTAAGCTGCAATATAATACATTATTGTTCTTGGGTTTAGATACACTATAACTAAAACTATAGAAATTTAGTATGTGAGAGAAAGCAGAGAACCTTGAGTGCATTAGGAAGTGCATTCATTGTGAAAATGCTGCAATGCGCATACAATAGTGCATGCCACATGATGTATTGTTCACATCTGTGCACTGTGGTGCGTTACAATGCATTTGGGCTGCAGTACTTGTGTTAGTATTTAGAACAAGTTGCACCACATCATATCCCACAAATTGCCACGTGTTTGTGGTATTGTGTAAAAGGACGTGCTTTTATACTGCATTACTGCAATACAATAGTGTGAGCTGGCCTGACCACAGATCACTCATGTCCTATACAAATATTAGGCTGTCTAAGACCAGGTCTTAGAGCAGAAGTCTCCAAACTTTCTACACAAAGGGCCAATTTACTGTTCTACAGGCTTTAGGGGGGCTGAACTGTGACCAATGCGAGTAGAAAAAGCCCTGGCATCGGTGGGCGTAAACAACGCCATAGGCCAGGTGGTCAGTGGGAGTAAAAAAAAAAAAAAATTACATAATTTGTTTCAGTGAGAGGAATAGTGCCCCATTATTGGTGTCAGTGGGAGGAATAGTGCCCCATCATTGGTGTCCGTGAGAGGCACTGCAGAGAGGGGAGACGCCACGTATATATACATTCATACATACCTGGCTAACGCATGAAGACAGGGACTGCTTGGAGTTACCCACTGATTCTGGAGCTTCACTGAAGGCTCCGGCTAGCTCCCGTCCCGACCTTCTGCAGAACAAATACCGTCTATATTCAACTACTGGAATTTAGTTGCTGCTACCTACCTGCTTAAAAACATCTGGGAACTTATTACCCTAAGCCCAGATTGATATTGGGCTGGCGTTCATCTGCACCCCCATCCACACAGTTGCCTCATCCACTCTTCGTGGAATCACTCTAGTTAAGTAAAAACAATTTATGACCCTACTTATCCCTATCCTATACCCCTGACGAAGGTGTCAAACTGGAAAATGCGTCAGGTACCAGTGATTACCATCTACTGGAGAGTAATAGTGTCATTGTATATGAATTGTTGCATTTTGTTTTTTTGTCATATGTACACCTTGTTAGACGCTTGACGTTTTTTAACATTGATCATTCTGTTTGATCTGGAATCTCTTTTATGTATCAATAAATAATTTTTCTACACATATCAGTGTTTGTGGCATTTAAAGTCCCATTGAAGTGGGATTTTTCCTTTTCCAGTGAGAGGAATAATGCCTCATCATTGGTGTCGGTGAGAGGAATAGAGCCCCATCATTGGTGTCAGTGAGAGGAATAGAGCCCCATCATTGGTGTCAGTGAGAGGAATAGAGCCCCATCATTGGTGTCAGTGAGAGGAATAGAGCCCCATCATTGGTGTCAGTGAGAGGAATAGAGCCCCATCATTGGTGTCAGTGAGAGGAATAGAGCCCCATCATTGGTGTCGGTGAGAGGAATAGTGCTCCATCATTGGTGTCGGTGAGAGGAATAGTGCTCCATCATTGGTGTCAATGAGAGGAATAGAGCCCCATCATTGGTGTCAGTGAGAGGAATAGAGCCCCATCATAGGTGTCAGTGAGAGGAATAGAGCCCCATCATTGGCGTCAGTGAGAGGAATAGTGCTCCATCATTGGTTTCAATGAGAGGAATAATGCCCCATCATTGGCGTCAGTGAGAGGAATAGAGCCCCATCATTGGTGTCAGTGAGAGGAATAGAGCCCCATCATTGGAGTCAGTGAGAGGAATAGTGCTCCATCATTGGTGTCAATGAGAGGAATAGTGCCCCATCATTGGCGTCAGTGAGAGGAATAGAGCCCCATCATTGGTGTCAGTGAGAGGAATAGAGCCCCATCATTGGAGTCAGTGAGAGGAATAGTGCTCCATCATTGGTGTCAATGAGAGGAATAGTGCCCCATCATTGGCGTCAGTGAGAGGAATAGTGCCCCATCATTGTTGTCAGTGAGAGGAATAGAGCCCCATCATTGGTGTCAATGAGAGGAATAATGCCCCATCATTGGTGTCAATGAGAGGAATAATGCCCCATCATTGGTGTCAATGAGAGGAATAATGCCCCATCATTGGTGTCAATGAGAGGAATGGAGCCCCATCATTGGCGTCAGTGAGAGGAATAGTGCCCCATCATTGGTGTCAGTGAGAGGAATAGAGCCCCATCATTGTTGTCAGTGAGAGGAATAGAGCCCCATCATTGGTGTCAATGAGAGGAATAATGCCCCATCATTGGTGTCAGTGAGAGGAATAGTGCCCCATCATTGTTGTCAGTGAGAGGAATAGAGCCCCATCATTGGTGTCAATGAGAGGAATAATGCCCCATCATTGGTGTCAATGAGAGGAATAATGCCCCATCATTGGTGTCAATGAGAGGAATAATGCCCCATCATTGGTGTCAATGAGAGGAATGGAGCCCCATCATTGGCGTCAGTGAGAGGAATAGTGCCCCATCATTGGTGTCAGTGAGAGGAATAGAGCCCCATCATTGGTGTCAATGAGAGGAATAATGCCTTGTATCAGTGGAAGGAATAATGTCCCGCGGGCAGGATAAAGGCAAGCACAGGGTCATATCTGTCCCGCGGGCTGCAGTTTGGAGACCCCTGTCTTAGAGGAACACTCCTGAACATTGAAAATACATGAGCTGGGAATTTTAGTTGTAGAGCAAGTTTAAGTTTAATAACTTCCAAACTTCTCAGTCTAACCTCCTCCTTTGATCTGAAGCAATGGATACAGACTCCTACTCACTCTGAAGGCAATACCCTTGACCTTGTCTTCTCCTACCTATGCACTCCATGCATCCTCTCCAACCATCCTTACCCCCTCTCTGATCACCACCCTATTAATTTCACTCTCTCACTCTCTCCCTCTTCTCCTCCTCCTCCTCTCCCTCCAAACTCATAGAAACCTTGGCCATATCAACCCTTCTCTTCTATGCTCTACGACTGACCACCTCTATGACAAAATCGCACCCCTGTCCTGCACCCACCTAGCCACTTCTGTCTACAACACTTCACTTCTAGCATCACTGGACAGACTGGCCCCCCTCACTACACGCAGAATAAGGCCCCCCGTCCCCTTCAACCCTGGCAAACAGATGATACTAGAAGTCTGAAAAAACACAGCCGTGCTCTCGAGCGCCAATGGCGTAAGACAATGTCCCAGAAAGATTTTGGCCAGTATAAATCTGCCCTCCAAAAATACAATTCCAGCCTCCTCACTGCCAAGCAGACCTATTTCATCACCCCGTCCCCGTCAACTCTTCTCTACCTTCAACTCGCTCCTTCGTCCTCTACTGCCTCCACCCACTAACTCACTCACTGCCCAAGAGATTGCCAAACACTTTAAACAGAAGATTGATACAATTCGCGAGGAGATCTCTACTGTTCAGATACCCTTCACGCTATACACCTCCTGCCCACAGGTACAAACATCACTTCCCTCTTTCAACCCCACCACTATAGACGAGGTTGCTAAATTACTTGCTAATGTCCACCTTACCACCTGCGCTCTTGATCCTGTTCCCTCGCAAATGCTACGTTCACCCTCTAGCTCTGATCTACACTCTCTAAACCACATCTTCAATCTCTCCCTCTCTTCTGGCATCTTCCCTAACTCTTTGAAACATGCACTAGTCAGCCCCATACTTAAAAAGCCCTCTCTGAAACCATCCAATCTTGACAATTTGCGCCCCATCTCCTTGCTCCCCTTTTTATCCAAACTCCTTGAACGTCTAGTCTACAACCGACTGAGCGTCCACCTTGCTGATAATAACCTTCTTGATCCCCTTCAGTCTGGATTTCGTCCTCAACATTCCACTGAAACTGCTCTCCTAAAACTAACAAATGATATATTAACGGCCAAAACTAAGGGACACTATTCTGTACTCCTACTCCTGGACCGCTCTGCTGCCTTCGATACGGTTGACCACCCCCTCCTCCTCAAAAAACTCCATGCCTTTGGTCTCCGCGACTGTACTCTTCGTTGGTTCTCAACCTACTTATCCAACAGCACCTTTAGCGTTACTTACAATTCTACTTCCTCCTCTTCTCTTCCTTTCTCAGTTGGTGTCCCCCAAGGTTCCGTTCTTGGACCTCTTCTATTTTCAATCTACACCTCCTCCCTGGGTCAGCTGATAGCCTCCCACGGCTTCCAATACCACCTCTATGCTGACGACACTCAAATCTATTTCTCTGCCCCTCTACTCACTCCTTCATTCTCCTCGTGTATCTCTAATTTACTATCAGATATATCAGTTTGGATGTCACACCACTTCCTCAAACTTAATCTATCCAAAACTGAACTGATAATTTTTCCTCCTCCACATGCTCCCTCCCCCGATCTCTCTGTCAAAATTGATGGCACAACTATCAGACCATCCCCACATGCCAAGGTCCTAGGAGTAATTCTGGACTCCGAACTCTCTTTTAAGCCTCACATCCAATCACTGTCCAAATCTTGCCGCCTCAACCTCCACATCTCCAAAATACGCCCCTTTCTAACCAAAGACACAACAAAGCTCCTAATTCACTCCCTGGTCATTTCTCGCCTCGATTACTGCAACTCCCTCCTCATTGGCTTACCTCTGAAAATTTTAACCCCCCCTTCAGTCCATCACGAATGCTGCTGCCAGACTCATCCACCTTACCAACCACTCTGTCTATGCTTCTCCTCTCTGTCAATCCCTTCACTGGCTTCCGCTCACCCAACTAATTAAATTCAAAATTCTAACTACTACCTACAAAGCCATCCACAACTCTGCCCCCAGCTACATCACTGACCTAGTCTCTAAATATCAACCTAATCGTTCTCTTCGTTCTTCTCAAGACCTCCTGCTCTCTAGCTCTCTCATCACCTTCTCCCATGCTCGTCTCCAGGACTTTTCCAGAGCCTCTCCAAGCCTATGGAACTCCTTACCCTAATCTGTCTGTCTATCTCCTTCTCTATTAGCTTTTAGAGGATCCCTAAAAACCCTCCTCTTCAGAGAAGCCTCTCCTTCCCACACCTAACAACTGTGTTTTCATTTTGTCCACCTGATCATCCCCCACAGCTACTACCCTTTGTTTCACGTGACCCTCCCTTCTAGACTGTAAGCTCGAACGAGCAGGGCCCTCTGATCCCTCTGTATTGAATTGTATTGTGATTGTACTGTCTTCCCTGATGTTGTAAAGCGCTGCGCAAACTGTTGGCGCTATATAAATCCTGTATAATAATAATAATAATAACAGAAGTTTATATTTTGAGGAAAGCCTTGTTGTTCTCCCTCTGTGCAGCCACAAAAGGAATAGTCAAAGGTGGCATTTGATGTATCCAAGTCTGTTTTTCAAGAAAGTTAATTACATATACCTGGTGAATTACTAGAATATTTGAAGTTTAAGATTGAATCAGTTCTTTGTAGACTTCAGTGCTTTTATTATAAGGTGTGATTCCTGTGGAGACACTGTACCATGACTCATCTACTTGATATAAAATGTTCAAAATAAGAAGTATAAAGACTATAAGGCTCCATGTACACAGAAGCTCAAAAACGGTCATTTTTAAAGCAGCAGAAAAAGCTAGCTTTTATCAGCGTTTTTTTACTAGCTTTTATTAGCGTTTTTCAGTGTAGCGTTTTTTCGTTTTTTTTTTTTTCTTCAATGGACCAAAAAACGCAAAAAAAACGCTCGCGGCCAGCGTTTTTGAGTGTTTGAGAGTTTTTCGGCGTTTTGCGTTTTTTTTTGCCGAAAAAAACGGCACTTTGAACGCGAATATCTTGCGTTCAGAAAAAAGCCCATTAACTCCACTGCTCATTAAAGCTAAAAAAAACGTTATGTGTACATGAACACATAGGCTAACATAGAGTGCAGTTAATGGGCTTTTTAAAAATAAACGCCAATACACCAACTATCAGCTTCTGTGTACATGGAGCCTAAGGGTTTTTGTTTTTTATAAGAGAAACTTCAAGCACAATATAAAAGGAAAGAAAAAAGAAAAAAGAAAAAAAAAAAGCTCAGTAAAGGTCCTGCAGAACTTGTAACTATTCGAATAAAACAAATACTGATATTTTACTCAAGTTTGGTCTGTAGCAATAAATACTATATGAATTACCATCAAGGGGGATTTGCCATTCCTGTCCTTGGCATTGACCTCAGCTCCAGCTCTGATTAAACTGCGTGCAATGTCTGTGTTTCCAGTTACAGCAGAAACCCTCATCAGCGGAGTCCATTGTAAATGCCTGTCTCTGGTATCTACCTAAGAAAAAAAGTATACGCACAATACTTGAGCATTAAGATTAGACAATAATAATGAAAATAATAATTATAAAAAACAATTTTAGCAGTCATAGAAAGATAATACTAATAATATATTGATAATTACAAATCTATATAAAAAATTTAATTAGGAACAGAAAGCTACTGTAAAATGGTCTTTATACTTACCTGCCCCTCCCACTTCACCCCAAAAAAAAACTAAAAAAACTAGTAGAATCTTTGCTCTGTTGCACTTCACTTGAAGAATCCTAATATTCAAACCTTACAGGATTATCAGATGCCTGGTACACTATTACGCTCTGTGGTTCCTCCTGTCACCCCTTCCTCCTTACCCATACACAGTAATAATGAGTGGGCAAGTAGGAGGAGCCACAGAGTGCAGGAGGGGACACAGGCACCTGACAGAACCCAATGCATAGAGAAAGTATGCCACTGCTCCAGGTGGGTTTTTCCGCTTCAATCCTCTAAACCTTGCGTATGTTTGTGTGCAAGATCAGATCGTTTAGCTATGCACATTAGAAAATAAAAGGAATTCAGACAGCTGCACTCCGGAAAAGCCGCCTTTATTGAAAATATAAAAACTCCATAATACAGCAGAAAAACATGGCAGAGAAAAAGTCAATGCGTTTCACAATATATCAGCACTTACTCATGACATGGCAAAGTCATGAGTAAGCACTAATATAGCACAAAACGTGTTGACTTTCTCTCTGCCAACACAGTGTTTTTTCATTTTCAATAAAGACAAATACGATTTTTTGGAGCTTAGCTGTCCAGATTCCTTTAATTTTCTATTGTACAACACAAAGCATGCTAGAAGCTGAAGATTCTGCATACACTGTAGCTCTTCAAGGGAGTGAAGATCAGTAGTTCAGGCAGTGGGACAAGTAAGTATGAAGTCTTTTCTTTACATTGAGATCTTTTACAAAGTTGTTATTCTAGTGACAGATTTACTTTGAAAGAGCACTCAGTAATGTTTGGATGTTAAGATTCTTCATGTGGGTTTGATCTGTAACAAAGGGAAGATTCTACTAATGTGTACTAGGTCAGGTCAGGGCCGCCATCAGGGGGGTACAGTCAGTACACCTGTAAAGAGCCCGGAGGTTCACAGGGGCCCGGATGGCAACCCCTCTTTTTTCTTTTTTTTTTGTAAGGGGCCCAGAGGCCCGGAGGTCCCCAGGGCCCCAGGTGGCAACCCCCCTTTTTTTATAATTTTTTTTCTTTTTCCCTGTGTAGCGGCCTCACCCCCCTTCACATGTTTATCGCTTGTCCGAAAGCTCTTGTCTAGGGGTACCTGGGTTTCGAGAGTGAGGTGCGCTACGGCCCATGTCCTCCCCATGGCTGTGGGTGAGGTGAAGGCCAGTATCAATATCTTCCTCGGGCCAAATGTGCATTGGGTTGCGGAACTTAGCCCTGCTATGCTGGAATCTCCCTTTGCTCCCATCAACAGAGTCCATACACCGATCACAGTCCAACTGTTAGTTTTATTTCGTAGCTCCACAACAAACAATGTATGGCAGGATACGGTGGGATGAGCAGGCCGAGGCACTATCCGGATTGCAGTCCCTACACCCCCTGTGCTATGACCAGGGGTTGCAGGAGTCTTGATTAGAACAACTTCGCTGCGCTGCGGCCCCTATCAGGGGAAGAGGACCCTCCAAGGGAGTTACCGGAGGCCCGTCCGTCACCGGGTTGACGCTGCTCCGGAGTCTTCAGACGGGTGACCTCCCCAGCCTCCTCACCTCAGATGCGGGTCCCCTCGCAAGGGGCACCCTGGAATCACTTCACCCTCGCGGGACCCGGTCGAAGTCACCAGGTCCCAGGCCTTCTTCAAAGTACCTCACCCCAGGCCGAAGGTGCCTGGGATGGACTCCAACTCCAGCTTCATTCCGGCCAGGCCTAGGGTGCCCAGGCCGGAACCTTGAACCGCCCGCACCCAGGCCTAGGGCACCTGGGTACGTGAAGAGATGATCCCCCAAAGACCTCGTGGCGAGGGCGTCTCCCCCTTTTATCTCCTCCCATCGACACCACGGCGGGTTCCCCGCCCCAGCCGTACCATCTCCAGGAAGGGACAAAAAGGGTAGCACTGTGGTAGTGATTCTACCTCGAGCCTGTAGGTACCCCGCCACCCACAGGCCAAGGAGAATATTACACCACGCAATCCTCCACGAATAACAAAAAGGGGTCTAATCCCTGACATAATTACACACCTGGGTCTCTCTACCCCCAGGTGTATCCCACTAACTTTGAAGACCCCGCTACACACTCCCCCTTGTGATTTGACGCTGGTCCCCAGCGTCAGGTGCACACCCATGTCTCCCAAGGAGTGGTGACATGAAGTGGGCCCCAGAGGCTATCCCTCAAATTTTGAATACTGTGTGTGCCAAGACCTGCTCCAGGGAAAGGGAACTACAAAACATTAAAACTTTTGTATAAAACATCTGTCATGTACACATATACAATCCCTCCCGTCACTGTCTAAGAACCACCCTATACTCAGTAGTCTTGACCGACGAATCTCCTGCAGAAGGGAAACAAAAAAAACACATCCTAACACTCTGTGTTAACTTGGCATGAGTGGGTCCGTCAGCCGAGAGACCCACTCACTCCAATAAGTAATGCATGTGTAACATTTCAAACAACCGTTGCACAACACTGCCACCTGGTGACAGCGCTGCGGTAATGACACTTGGTGAGATCTTCATTCTTCCTGCTTTCCTACTCTGACTCTACCCCAAAAGTCTCTGCCTTTGGCACATGAAGAAAAAGGAGAAAAAAACAACAGCTCCCAAGTCTCCAGTGAGTAAAAGAAAAGCCCAAATCAAAACAAAAGTAGGGCACAGTTCTAGGCGTCTGGGAATGTCTCTTCCAGAAAGTTTCAACAGCAACAAGATAGGAGCTCACTTCTCCTATAAGTAGAACCTTGGATCCGGCAGAAACAGGGGCTTCAGGTGCCCGTCAAACACTTCCACCGAATACTCGACATCCTCTCCTTCTTTCCTGCAGATGAGCACATTATCAGCATGAATATGGCGCCCAAGTCTCCAATCAGCTCTGCAGTCCTTGAACTTTTTAGACACAGGCGGCGAACATGACAGGTATCGCCTGGCATGGGGTACTTTAAGCTTTTCCCATACAAACTCGTCATACCACCTTGGTCGCAGGACCTCGACTTCATACAATAAGTCCCGAGGCAAGTAGGGGTACTCCCACCCATATTCACGGGCGACTCTCTTATCTACCAGGGCGCCATCTAGGCCAGGCAAGCGGCGGGGTGAAGCTCGACCACGACCATAGGATGTCTGTACCAGGCCGACTTTCCTCTTCGGAGGTGGGAGCAGGGAGTCTGTGGTGACCGAAGCAGCGTCCTCGGATTTTTCTCTCTCAGTCTCTGATTGGGCAGTCCCATCGCCCTGGTCAGCGCGCACGGGGACTTCCGCAAAGGCCTGGATCTCTCCCTCCGGAGTGGCGGTTCCTGTGATGCAGTTGAGGCGAAGGGCCCGGGGCCTTACTATGGATGATTCGACCTCAAAAAGAAATTCTTTGCACGCTTCACATCGCCTGAACGGCTTCAGTTGGACCACCAGTCCCGAGCATCCGGGAAAGATCACACCGAGGGCCTCCGTGTCTCTGCATGAATACAGAGCCAACTGTCCTCGGGGCCTAAGTCTTATCCCCGTGTCTGTAATGGGCGCAGCAAATGCAGTCATTTTCGTGGGGTAAGGTACCGGCATCCACGGGGAGCTTGAGGCCATCCCGACCACCTGCTGTTCCATCACGCGCTCACCTCGCGCCGGAGTCTCCACGTGTATCTCCACACGTGGCCAGACTCCTCCCACGACTTGCACGTTTTCGCGGGCTTCCTTCAGTCTCCTCCCACGAATTGCGCAGTCATGGGGTGCCTCGTGGCGCAGTGCATTAACAGTCCCCACATGTAGTACTTCACACGGCTGGACCTATCCCTTTTTATGCTCCTCCGCGTGGGCCTTTCCCGACTTAGGGTCATGTCCACAACTCCGAGCAGGGATGCACTTTGGCCAATCACATGGCCGACCTGCTCGGACCTCCTCCGGGCAGCAAAGTCCAGACACAGCCGTTCCAACCCTTAGGATCAATACACATTTCATCCCGGACTCACGAGCCCCCACGTGTAGCGGCCTCACCCCCTTCACATGTTTATCGCTTGTCCGAAAGCTCTTGTCTAGGGGTACCTGGGTTTCGAGAGTGAGGTGCGCTACGGCCCATGTCCTCCCCATGGCTGTGGGTGAGGTGAAGGCCAGTATCAATCTCTTCCTCGGGCCAAATGTGCATTGGGTTGCGGAACTTAGCCCTGCTATGCTGAAATCTCCCTTTGCTCCCATCAACAGAGTCCATACACCGATCACAGTCCAACTGTTAGTTTTATTTCGTAGCTCCACAACAAACAATGTATGGCAGGATACGGTGGGATGAGCAGGCCGAGGCACTATCCGGATTGCAGTCCCTACACCCCCTGTGCTATGACCAGGGGTTGCAGGAGTCTTGATTAGAACAACTTCGCTGCGCTGCGGCCCCTATCAGGGGAAGATGACCCTCCAAGGGAGTTACCGGAGGCCCGTCCGTCACCGGGTTGATGCTGCTCCGGAGTCTTCAGACGGGTGACCTCCCCAGCCTCCTCACCTCAGATGCGGGTCCCCTCGCAAGGGGCACCCTGGAATCACTTCACCCTCGCGGGACCCGGTCGAAGTCACCAGGTCCCAGGCCTTCTTCAAAGTACCTCACCCCAGGCCGAAGGTGCCTGGGATGGACTCCAACTCCAGCTTCATTCCGGCCAGGCCTAGGGTGCCCAGGCCGGAACCTTGAACCGCCCGCACCCAGGCCTAGGGCGCCTGGGTATGTGAAGAGATGATCCCCCAAAGACCTCGTGGCGAGGGCGTCTCCCCCTTTTATCTCCTCCCATCGACACCACGGCGGGTTCCCCGCCCCAGCCGTACCATCTCCAGGAAGGGACAAAAAGGGTAGCACTGTGGTAGTGATTCTACCTCGAGCCTGTAGGTACCCCGCCACCCACAGGCCAAGGAGAATATTACACCACCCAATCCTCCACGAATAACAAAAAGGGGTCTAATCCCTGACATAATTACACACCTGGGTCTCTCTACCCCCAGGTGTATCCCACTAACTTTGAAGACCCCGCTACACCTGTAAGAGGCCCAGAGGTCCCCAGGGCCCCGAATGTCAACCCCCCCTTTTTTTTTTTGTTCGTCAGCACCCAAAGCCCCCCAGACCTCTCAATTCGCAGCAGCCCCCTCCCACTTCTCCTCTGCTCCAGGGGGCCCATGCCTGAAGCTGTGTAAGGGGCCCCAAAATGCCTGATGGCGGCCCTGGGTCAGGTAAATATAAAGTCTCTTTTTTACAGGAACCTTTCCTTTTTTTCTTTTAACAATTTAAGGTGGAACTCCAGGCCCTTAGCTAAAACTGTTGAAATACATACGTTTCCTGTTTTAACTATTAAATTATTTTTAATGCAGATCTTGTGCTCGAGAAGCCTCTGCTGATCAGAATTAGAGATGAGTTCAGGTGTCCTCCGAACTCCTCAGTAACCTGAACTTCAAAATAAGTTTTTTTTTGTGTAGTCCAATGAGCTGCAGACTGGGTCATTCCCCGCCACACAACTCATTTGAGCTGGGGGAGAGAGAGGAATGACCCAGACCGCAGCTCACTGGAGTGCGGAAAAAAAAGCAGAATTTGGGGTTAGAGAGGAGTTCGGAGGACACCCTAATCCTAGAGATGTTCAATTCCGGCTCAGGTCTGAACCCAGCTGACATTCTTTCAATAAACCTGTTGGGCAGATGTTGGTGTGCAGATAATTTTTACCACTTGGTCTACATGTTCACGGTTGCGAGCTGGAGCCTGCACACAGCCTTTCCTTTTTGGGTTAATTATTACACTCACCTGGAGAAGCCATCTGTCTCATTTCTCCTGTCATTCTTGGTACAATGAGCTGTGGGCAGGGGACTTCCTGTTCTGCAGTTGATGCTACAAAGGGGCAGGGATGCTTATGACATCATTGACCTAACAAGGCCACATGGCTATTATAGCTCAATGTCTACTCCCTGGACAGAGGTCAGTGTGTCGGTACACTGTCAAAACAGGAGGTTGAATTACTGGACCAATAAGACAAATTGCTTGATTGGGAACCACAGATGTCACCTGTCTGGCTGTAGAATGTGGAAAATGTGGAAATCACAAGTTTGGCCAAACAAGATAACAAATCAATCCCCCAGCAGGAAAGGCAGTAAACATGAAGTATATCCTGTACATTTCAGCTTTATATTTAGTGATTTGCCTGGAGTGTTTTCCAATAATAACGATGATGATGATGATGATACGTTACTATGTACAGATAACTCATGTTATAAGTAGAGAAATACTATAACCATAGGCACATGATAATGAATGCTTTCTAAAACAAATGAACTTGTTTATATAAAAAGACAGTATTTGTCACTCTTCCATACGTGAATAGGACAGACCACCCAAAACCTATACATCCAAAATTCCCACCTGTGGCCTTCTACTGTAGCCATGTCAGGGCGTCTCACTTGGACAGTTTTATCTTTTATAATAATTGAATGAGGAGAAGTGGAAGGCAACAGATCGGAGGACTCCACCAGGGAGAACTGTAGGAAGCCAGTGAACAACTAAACTCACTGGTGTCTGCCCATAACTGAAATGGCAGATTTAAGTGACCAACTCTTTAATAACTGCTCCAGTCTTATGTGACTCCATCTACTCTGAACCAGTACTGCAGATAGTGGCAGGTATCATACCTCACAACCATCGATAATCATCCACTGAATGACCTTCACATGACCACCATCAACTGCCGAGTGCATGGCAGTACAGCCACTCTTATCCCAGGTCTCCCATGATGCACCTTGTGTTCTTAGATACTGCACAACATCCAGATGTCCAGAGAAGCATGCCATCATCACACTGAAAAGACATAAAAACTACAAGGTTACAGGTGTTTGTCACCCCCTGTGCTGTGGAAACGGACAATGGCTCACATGACTTACATAATGCACACATCTCCAGTAAAAAATAAGAATATTTATCACTATTTATTGTGGATAGATTTCATACAATACAGGAGCAATTTAGTAACGTCTAAAAGCAAGTAAAAAATCACTTTAAAGGACGTATACCACGACTCCATTAGTAACTAAAAAAAGTTAATGTTAAACTCCAGGCAAACAGATGAATCACAAATATAAGAGCTGCTTTATAAGCCAAAAGATTCGTCGTTTTATCCATCCAGTTATGAGAATTTCAAAGTTGTATCACAAAGCACATCCCTCTCTGACAGGGCAGAAAACCTAATTTTTCTCTGCTACAGTTAAGTAATACTTGAAGGTCTTGTCCTTCCCCCAGCCTGTGATTGGACAGTTAAAAGAGAAGCAGCAGACATATCTCATCTCTCTGTTCTCCTCTCCTATGTGCATGCTCCTGTAGCGATACCTTCAACTAAGAAGGCCGCAAGTTTAGTTTGGGCCCTGAAAAACAGCTCCGCCAACCCCCGGCAATGTACTCGACCCCCTACTGGCACAGTTAGTATTGGCAGCAATAAATATTAACTTATACTGTATGAGTAAACCCAGACACCAAGACAGTAATGAAAAGGGTATCAAATTTACTTTGAGTTGTTGGTAATAAAAGTTAACAGTGGTAACGGTTCACATATAACAAATTGCAGAGCCCTGCAGCAATAACACTCTATGCATTTAAGATGAACAGTAAAGGTGCGCCGCGTGGGCGACTGTTAACTAGGCGCCCTGTGATGCAGTAACTAAATGAATTAACTAGCTGGCCAGGCCTGGCTCAGATATCTACAACTCAGTCTATAGGGGATGATGGTTTCTTCACCGGCAATTCTTTAAAGGTGGTGCACATTAACAGAACAACATTTGTAATCCAATGGGAAAGTTGTGATGAACTAAACACATTACTTCATGAACTCTAAGTTCCGCTCTGATATGGATCTCCGGTGAGAGTATCAGAAATAAACTTGTGGGCCACGGCAGTCTATAGGCACATTAGCAACAACAGTATATGGTCTGAGCATACGCCCTCTCACCCGTCCGGACGCGATCCCAATCCGGGAACTTCCACCGACTGTGTCCTCACACACACAGTGTCTCCAGCGATCGGGTCCCCGATCCAACCAAGGCTGTAGATAAGCGACGTCAGATGCCACCCAGGCTCGCAGTGGGGTGGAAGGCTCTTTGGTGCTGCGCAAGGCCTCAGGCTTCAGGCCTTGCACTCCGGCACATCCACACAGGAGGATCAGTCACAGAAGTCTCGTGTCCCAAAGAGGCCGAGCCCAGCCTCGCCTCCTCCTTTTATAACCCCTCCCATGAGTCTCTGTGGTGGAAACACTGCCGAATGGGGTTCTGGGTAATGTAGTCTCTCTCCTCTGCTTTCACTTCCAGTAATGTCTCTTCTCTACTTCCTCCCGACTCACCTCTCACCTGGAACTTCTTGACTCTCTGCATTAAAGGGGAACACCCCGCTACACTCCTCTTTAGCACATGATCACTGTAATCCAGTGGTCTCTCCTTTTGCAGTTTTGTAGAAAAGATATCTCCCACGAGACTTTCTTACAGCAATAGAAATCACACATAGAAATTATACATAAAAAATATGAACTCTTTATTAAACAACGAATTACAAATGGCTGATCTATACAGTTCACATCCTAATCTGTAAAATATTTCCTGCTAAACTCACAAGGAGCAGGAATATGATCGGATTAAAATTTAATTGCATAACCACCAAATCAAACCAACGCGTTTCAACTTATAGAAAGTTCTATAAGTTTAAACGCATTGAGTTCATTTGGTGGGTATGCAATTTATTTTAATCCTTCTATCATATTCCTGCTCCTTGTGAGTTTAGCAGGAAATATCTTCCAGATTAGGATGTGAACTGTATAGATGAGCCAATTTTAATTTATTGTTCAATAAAGAGTTCATATTTTGTATATATAATTTAATTGTGTGATTTCTATTGCTGCAACAAAGTCCCATGGGAGATATCTTTTCTACAATCCAATAGGAATGGTGCAGCTACCGTACCCATGATATAACTGTGAAGCCCTGTACACACGATCAGATCTCCTATGGATTTTAAACCGATGGATTTTTCCATCGGAAATCCGATGAAGCTGACTTCCATCAGTCTTGCCTACACACCATCAGTCAAAAAACCGATCGTCCCAAACGCCGTGACGTAAAACACTCAGACGAGCCAAGAAAAATTAAGTTCAATGCTTCTGAGCATGCGTCGACTTGATTCTGAGCATACGTGGGTTTTTTATCCGATGGAGTTCCCCACAGACGATAGTAATTTTCTATCGCTTTTTTTTTCCATCGGATAAATTTAAAACATGTTCTATTTTTTAACACCGATGGAAAAAAGACAGATGGGGCCCATACATGATCGGTTTGTCCGATGAAAAAAGTCCATCGGACTGTTTTCATCGGTAAAATCGATTGTGTGTACAGGGCTTTACTCTTCGCCTCCTTATGCCGTTTTTCCCTTTTTCAGTCTAAACCCTGCTGTACAGAGAGTACAAGAGTCTGATACTAAGTCAAATTCAGATTCTTTTACGGTTTGTATTAAAACATATGTTTAATGATGTATTAAAGCAGTAGTAAATTGTTTACAAAAAAAGAGAAAGAAAGAAAAAACAGTCACCCTGTAGGCTCAAGCCATAATAGTATGCACTGTATAATAGAATAGTTTGTCAAACGTACCTATAAAACTGTCCCCTCCAGTGGCGCCCTGTCACCGCTGACAGTGCTTCCATCCTCACCCAATCTTCCTCCCAGGTTCGCACGCTTCAGCCGTTTTAAATGGTCAAGTCATGATGACGTCACTCCTGCGTATGCGTGCCGGAACCACAATCGAGGCACAGTGCGCATGTCCCGATGACAATAAACTGGCCCTTTGGTTAGAAAGTTTGGAGACCCCTGTTCTAAACAAAGGATCAGCTTACTTCCCCTTTAGACTTTAGGGGGGACGACTGTAGCCAGTAGTAGTCGAAAATACCCTGGTGTTAGTGGATTAAACAATGCCTCAGGATTGGTTGTCAGTGGGAGTTGGTATTGGTGGAGGCAATAGTGACAATTTTTGGTATGAGTGGAAGAAATAGTGCCCCATCATTGTAATCAGTAGGAGGAACAGTCCCAGTGAGGAAGAAAATGTGTCCCATCATTGGTGTCAGTGGAAGGAATAGTGCCTCGTCATTGGCATCAGTGGGAGGAATAGTGCCTCATCATTGGTATCAGTGGGAGGAACAGTTCCCCATCATTGGTATCAGTGTGAGGAACAGTTCCCCATCTTTGGTATCAGTGTGAGGAACAGTGCCCCATTCTTCTTGTCAGAGGGAGGAATAGTACCCCAACATTGGTGTCGGTGAGAGGAATAGTTCTCCGTCATTGGTATCAGTGGGATGAAAAGTGTCCCATCATTGGTATCAGTGGGGGGAATAGTGCCCCATCATTGGTATCAGTGTGAGGAACAGTTCCCCAGGAAGAAAGGAAATGTGTCCCATTATTATTGTCAGTGGATGAAACAGCTCCCCATCTTTAGTATCAGTGGAAGGAATAGTGCCCCATCATTGTAATCAGTAGGGGGAACAGTTCCCCATCTTTCGTATCAGTGGAAGGAATAATGCCCCATCATTGTAATCAGTAGGAGGAACAGTTCCCCATCTTTAGTATCAGTGGAAGGAATAGTGCCCCATCCTTGTTATCAGTGGGAGGAACAGTTCCCCATCTTTGGCATCAGTGGGAGGATCAGTGCCCCATCATTGTAATCAGTAGGCGGAACAGTTCCCCATCATTGTAATCAGTGGGAGGAATAGTGCCCCATCATTGTAATCAGTAGGAGGAACAGTTCCCCATCATTGTAATCAGTGGGAGGAATAGTGCCCCATCATTGTAATCAGTAGGAGGAACAGTTACCCATCTTTGGTATCAGTTGGAAGAAGTGTGCCCCATCATTGGTACTGGTGTGAGCAACAGAGACCCATCATTGGTGTCTGTAGGAGGAATAGTGCCTGATATCAGTGGAAGGAATAGTGCCACAAGGGCTGGATAATGGCAAGCAAAGGGTCACGTCTGGCCCACAGGCCACACTTTGAAGACCACTGTTCTAACCAACTCAACCATGACTTTACAGCCTTTTACTTTACCATCAGGGTTTCCTTATTTTTTCTTTCCTTTGAGAACATCTACAGAAGATATAAGTAACACTACATCCAAGGAATGATATAAAGTAGCGATAGGTAAGCATACGATAATAACATTTGTGACTTCCATTCTATGCCTAAGCCCAGGTTCACACTGGGGCTGCGGGAGTGAAGCCGTGCGAGTTCAGCTGAATTTCACACGATTTCACTCCTGCCTGTCAGTCCCGATTTCGGCCGCGATTACAGGGACATCTGTGCAGGTTTCTGCACAGATGTCAATGTAAATCGCGGCCCGAAATCGCAAAAAGTAGTACAGAAACTACTTTTTGAAATCGGTGCAGCGCCGCAGATGCGGCGTCGCACCGATTAGAACGGTGCCATTGTAGAACGGTGCCATTGCCCGCAATTTGCGGCAAATATCGCCGATTTGACATGCGATTTGACATGTCAAATCGCACATCAAATCGCACCAGTGTGAACCAGGGCTTATGGTCAGTTCTGTTATTTTTCTTGTTCTGCATTTTAAACCTGAACACACGCACACACACACAGTGGATACGGAAAATATTCAGACCCCCTTAAATGTTTCACTCTTTGTTATATTGCAGCCATTTGCTAAAATCATTTAAAGGGGTTGCTCCACCGGAAAAAAAAAATTAAAAGTCAGCAGCTACAGCTACAGCAGCTGCTGGCTTTTAATATTTGGACACTTACCTGTCCTGGAGTCCAGCGACGTCCGCAGCAGAGGACGAGCGACCGCTCGTCGCTCTGCTGCTCCCTCCGCCATCCTCGCTGAGGGAACCAGGAAGTGAAGCCCTGCGGCTTCATGCCCGGTTCCCTACGGCGCATGCGCGAGTCGCGCTGCGCCGTTCTGATTGGTGCTCCTGTGTTCTGGGAGCCGAGTGTCTCCCAGAACACCAAGGGAAGTCTGCGGGAAGTGACGTAACTCCCGCAGATTCCCGGAGACAGGACTCCCGGATGTGGGTGAAAATACCTGTCTTAGACAGGTATCTTCACCCCCCTCCCCCCTGAAAGGTGTCAATTGTGACACCGGAGGGGGGGAGGGTTCCAAATAGCAAAAGTTGCTATTTAGGGTGGAGCTCCACTTTAAGTTCTTTTTTTTTTTCCTCATTAATGTACACACAGCACCCCATATTGACAGAAAAACACAGAATTGTTGAAATTTTTGCAGATTTATTAAAAAAGAAAAACTGAAATATCACATGGTCCTAAGTATTCAGACCCTTTGCTGTGGCACTCATATTTAACTCAGGTGCTGTCCATTTCTTCTGATCATCCTTGAGATGGTTCTACACCTTCATTTGAGTCCAGCTGTGTTTGATTATACTGATTGGGCTTGATTAGGAAAGCCACACACCTGTCTATATAAGACCTTACAGCTCACAGTGCATGTCAGAGCAAATGAGAATCATGAGGTCAAAGGAACTGCCTGAAGAGCTCAGAGACAGAATTGTGGCAAGGCACAGATCTGGCCAAGGTTACAAAAAAAATTCTGCTGCACTTAAGGTTCCTAAGAGCACAGTGGCCTCCATGATCCTTAAATGGAAGATGTTTGGGACGACCAGAACCCTTCCTAGAGCTGGCCGCCTGGCCAAACTGAGCTATCGTGGGAGAAGAGCCTTGGTGAGAGAGGTAAAGAAGAACCCAAAGATCACTGTGGCTAAGCTCCAGAGATGCAGTCGGGAGATGGGAGAAAGTTGTAGAAAGTCAACCATCACTGCAGCCCTCCACCAGTCGGGGCTTTTATGGCAGAGTGGCCCGACGGAAGCCTCTCCTCAGTGCAAGACACATGAAAGCCTGCATTGAGTTTGCTAAAAAACACCTGAAGGACTCCAAGATGATGAGAAATAAGATTCTCTGGTCTGATGAGACCAAGATAGAACTTTTTGGCCTTAATTCTAAGCGGTATGTGTGGAGAAAACCAGGCACTGCTCATCACCTGTCCAATACAGTCCCAACAGTGAAGCATGGTGGTGGCAGAATCATGCTGTGGGGGCATTTTTCAGCTGCAGGGACAGGATGACTGGTTGCAATCGAGGGAAAGATGAATGCGGCCAAGTACAGGGATATCCTGGACGAAAACCTTCTCCAGAGGGCTCAGGACCTCAGACTGGGCCGAAGGTTTACCTTCCAACAAGACAATGACCCTAAGCACACAGCTAAAATAACGAAGGAGTGGCTTCACAACAACTCCGTGACTGTTCTTGAATGGCCCAGCCAGAGCCCTGACTTAAACCCAATTGAGCCTCTCTGGAGAGACCTAAAAATGGCCGTCCACCAACGTTTACCATCCAACCTGACAGAACTGGAGAGGATCTGCAAGGAGGAATGGCAGAGGATCCCCAAATCCAGGTGTGAAAAACTTGTTGCATCTTTCCCAAAAAGTCTCATGGCTGTATTAGATCAAAAGGGTGCAAATACTAAATACTGTGCAAAGAGTCTGAATACTTAGGACCATGTGAGATTTCAGTTTTTCTTTTTTAATAAATCTGCAAAAATTTCAACAATTCTGTGTTTTTCTGTCAATATGGGGTGCTGTGTGTACATTAATGAGGAAAAAAATGAACTTAAATGATTTTAGCAAATGGCTGCAATATAACAAAGAGTGAAAAATTTAAGAGGGTCTGAATACTTTCTGTACCCACTGTATATAAGAATGTATTTATTTACTTTTCCCCCTTGTGCTGACAGTTTAAATTCAGCAGCCGCTTTGCTGCCAGAAAGGATGAAGAGTTCATGGTACTGAGACAAACACATAATGCCATTTTCTGGATGCTGCTGGAAGAAAGAACAGGTTTACATGAAGGTGAGCGAACATCAGCGGAGCAGAGTGATGTTCCCATGGTCAGCCTCCCTGTCACTTGTTTACTAAACACCTTATGGGAAATAATCTCTGAAGACACATGGCTGGCCATTAAAGTGAGCTAAACACACAGTTGTGTTGCAGGGAAATCCTGGCTGTCTGTTTTATCTGGAGCACAGTGTTCTGTCTCATTATATTGATGTAGAAAGGTGAAGTGCACCCATAAACACTGTATCTGTATATTGTATCTGCAGACCATCAGCTGCTGGACAGCGACAAATCCCAGCATACCTAGCTAAGTGACCCGCAGCTTGTGACAGAAGAAGCTATATTAAAGTGGACCTGGCATTAGATAGACTTTTATATGTTCCGTGCTTGCATGATAAAAGTATTTTGTAAGTGTAAAACTTTCAGTTATTTAATGCCCGTCAAAGATCCCAGTAATTTCTGAGCATGCCTGCATCTCCCTTTGTCTCCAGAAAGACAGAGCCATCTTTGTTCTGTTAATATCCAAGATCACATCTACTTCCTGGACCAAGATGATACAATCATATACATCCTGGTGGCTGTGTTCACAAATGTCTGACACAGAGCAACCCCTACTCTAGGCTCTCACCAATGACTTGCTACAAAGTTACAATTTGGTAGTGGGGACTGAGGAAATACTTTCTCCTGCATGCAGCAGATTGATGACATCATTACAGCCTAGGCAAAGTCATGTGGCTGGAGATCCAGGACTGATTTAAATGAAAAAAATGTGAATATTTTTTGAAAAATTGTATTGTTCCTGCATATTGCTTTTGTAAATTGTGACTTGTCAGAGATGTAACCACCCATATTTACATCACACCTGTTCCTGGAATAGGCTCTATAAAAATAGGTGCTGCAGCAACCGCCAGCTGGAAACTGGAACATACATGATGCAGTGTAGGCATTTGCCAGCACACCACGGATCTTCGAGTTAAGTCCGAACAATTTTTTTTATTAAAGCATGATCACATCACAAGCAATAGACTACAAAGTTTGGGAGCCGCACAGGACCCCTTCGTCAGACATGTGATGACATCACATACCAGACAAAGGGGCCCTGCACGGTTCCGAAACCTTGCACTCTGTTGCTTGTGATGTGATCATGCTTTAATAAAAAATCGTTTGGACTTAAAGGAGAAGTCCAGCCTGAGTTTTTTAGGCTGGGATTCTCCTATGGGTCACAGGAGTGCAATTAGTTTTGCACTCCTGTGACCCGTTTTCAGCGGAGAGTGGTCTGAAGTCCGCTCTCCGCTGACGTCACTTCCATCAGTCGGGGCAGCACGTCATCACAATTTCCAAGTCGGGATCCACCAGCTGCCCTGATTGATGGCAGTCTCAGCGTACCAGCGAGCCGCTGAGACGCCTCTCCCTGCCCCTCCACGGCTCAGCGCTCCAATGAGCGTGGAGAAGCAGAGAGTAAAGACGCTGACTGACAGTCAGTAGCTTTCCTCTCGGGGATCTGTGAGAACCGAGCCAGCGGCGATGTTCGTGGCTCAGTTCTCAGTGCACAGACGGCGGGGGACAGATGGAGCATCGGCCTGATGCTCCATCCACCGAGGTAAGTATGAATATAAAATAACCTGGAAACCCAGACTTCTCTTTTAACTCGAAGATCCGTGGTGTGCTGGCAAATATCTACACTATGTCAGAAATATTTGCACACTTGTGAGGCTTTATTCAAACCTAGTCAGTCTGTTGCAGTTGACTTAGTGCACATACAGTACATTATTATGCTAAATCTCCTGTGCTCCCAGGGGAGGACTGGCGGCCTTAGGCCTGGGGGGCAAGTCCAGTCAAGTGGCCCATTGAACCGCTGAATCAGCTCACCATCCATGGCCCACCTGGTTTTTCAATGCAGCCTCACCAGTGCCCATCAGTACAGCCAACTCCAGTGCCCATCAATGCAGCCTGATCACTGGGGCAGGTTACATGGGGTGTATGGGGGGGGAGATGGGGGTCATCTAGGGGTGTCAGGGTCTCTCACCTCAGCGATCTCAGCTCAGCAGGTCCTTGCACGCCATGGTCTCCTGGGGGGGTAACGGTCCTGATCCTGGGATCAAGTTGCAGCCAGCGCCCAGGCCTGCAGCCCTGCGTCCCGACTCCCTGGCACGCCCTGCCTCTGCCTGCTTCCAAGAATCCAGTCCCAGGGAGTTGTAGTTTCCTCTGCGCTGCTGTGTTTTCCACCCACCAGAAGCTTGAGTGCGGACTACAACTCCCGGAATGCAACAGCTAGTGGTCGGCCGCCATGGCCATGCCCCCGGCTCGACTTCCTAGACCAGAATAAAAAAGAAAATGGTAGCGGGCAGCGGCTGCCGGCCATTTTGAACATAAGTTAGGGAGGCCTGGGAGGCAATTGCCACCCTGCCCCCTGGCCCAGCCCTCCCCTGTGTGCTGCAATGTGTATCCCTGCGCAACTACCTAACATATTGAAGCCTGCCTGCACCACTATACAATTCCCACACTTAAAGTAAACGTAGTCCTTTTTTCCAGCGTAGTGCACAGGAAAAAAAGAACAAAATGCATGTGCATTATG
The DNA here is from genome assembly GCA_029206835.1 of Rana muscosa. Taxonomy (NCBI): domain Eukaryota; kingdom Metazoa; phylum Chordata; class Amphibia; order Anura; family Ranidae; genus Rana; species Rana muscosa. Next base: position 266,322,836 of record CM055123.1, on the reverse strand, counting down.
TTGTGTATAAAGATGTGTTGTGCTAAGGCAGTCTGTTCAACTCAATGGGCTGCCAATGCACCACAATGAACCAAAAATAGGATCTGTAATTTTTTTTGTAATGTAGAGCACCACAACGCAGTAATGCATTACCATGCAAAGGACCATAAGCTCTTCACCCCAACAATAGCTGAACTTAAACGGATCAAATGTGATAAATTATTTTTAATGGATCTATCTTTAATGAAATGAAAATGCTCAGAGGTCTAGTAGTACCAAAGCTGCACAGCATCCAGACCCCAAGGCTAACATATATACAGCCTTGTTTAATAAAGTACTACTATAATCCCCTGTGACCAATAGTATTGTGTTTACTGTTGGTCGGGAGGAGTAATGGAAAATCTAGTGGATTGCTATTCACAGAGCTGTGCATATGGACATTCATCTTTTCAGCTTCTTACGAAGGTTTCATGTCTGTTCTGTCTAAAGTGCACTTTCATTGAAGTCTACCACTGTATCTGATGTAAGGATGTTACAGTGAACCTGTGGCCGGGGTATGGACATTCAAGTCTCTAAATATTCTTAGCAAGCAGGAAATTATAATTAGAACAAAACCTTCTGTAACTGCAGGCATCGTGGAGCAATTTTATGCTCAAAGTTCACAACAGAGATGATATTCTATTCAGTTTCTAAGCAGCTTTAGCTCACCAAGCTTCAGAGTTTGTATTATGAACTTTTAGGATGAATTTCTCCATAATGCCTGTAGTTACAGAGGCCAGTGGAACTTGAAAAATAAGTAAACACTTCAATATATCCACAGGTTTACTTTAAAACAGGCACAAATGGGTGCCTGCACTAACCTTATAAAGTCTTCTAGAACAAAAACTAGTTGGGTTACTCTGTTGTAGAAATACCAACCTAAAGCAAACTGTATTTTCCCCATACAGGCAAGAGTAGCAGGGTTCACTTGATAACTGAGCCCCTCCTACTGATAATTAGCCCTCCCACACATTCCTGCTGCCTTGTTCACCTATCAGTCCCTAAAAAATGTTTTGTTATGGTCAGAGCTTACATACAGTAGGACTAAGGACCTCCCTCTGCTCTGACCACACATCGCTTGGAACCTGGTGACTGGCCAGTGCCACCCATTGCTCCCTTGAGGGAGCATGGCAATAGATTCACATGCCCCCTATACACATAAGCAGCATGCACTTCACAGGGCTCCAAAAGACAATCAGGAGCAGCAGGGGTATGTGGGGAAGCTAAAGTATCAGTAAACAAAGGGCTTGATTATCAACCAATTCTATTACTTTGCCTTGAATGCAAAGTAATGTGTAGCGGGGTGTTCCACTTTAATGCAGAGAGACTACATTACCCAGAACCCCATTCGGCAATGTTCCGCCGCAGAGACTCATGGGAGGGGTTATAAAAGGAGGAGGAGAGGCTGGGCTCGGCCTCTTTGGGACACGAGACTTCAGAGACTGATCCTCCTGTGCGGACGTGTCGGAGTGCAGGGCCTGAAGCCTGAGGCCTTGCGCAGCACCAAAGAGCCTTCCACCCCTCTGCAAGGCTGGGTGGCATCTGACTTTGCTCGACTACAGCCTTGTTGGATCGGGGACCCGATCGCTGAAGAGACGGAGTGTGTGTGTGAGGACACAACAGGTGGAAGTTCTCGGACTGGGATCGTAGTCCGGGCGGGTGAGAGGGCATATGCCCAAACGATATACTGTTACTGCATATAGGCCTATAGACTGCCGTGGCCTATGAGTTGTTCTTAGTGCTCTTATTGAAGACCCCTTGTTAGAACTGAACCTACCGTTCACATAGTCAAGTTTCTACTCCATCTTTACCTACCCCATTGGATTACAAAGTTTGTACTCTATTAATGTGCACCACCGTTAAAGATCTGCCGGTGAAGAAAAAGGACTAAGTTGTAGATATCAGAACCAGGCCTGGTGGGATTTCTAAGGTGTTTTGGTTACTGCGCCACAGGGCACTTAGCTAACGGTCACCCGCGTGGCGCACTTGTTAGGTGTTAACCTTATAGTGTGTTAGTGTGGTTGGGCTCTGCATTACAAATGATTATTCTGTAAACTGTCATTGATGTTACCCTTTTCTTTACCAATAGCAAAAGTAAAATCTTACCTTTATTTCAATTTAATATTGTCTCAATGCTCAGTTATTCATACAGTATAAGATATACAATTTACTGTCAGTACTAGCTGTGCCAGTAGGGGGTAGAGCATATTGCCGGGGGTTGGCGGAGCTGTCTTCAGGGCCCAAACTAAATCTGTGGCCTTCTTAGTTGGAGGTATTGCTACAAATGGATATACCAACAGCCCAATTGGCTTTTGGATTGTGTCTATTACATTGGTTTGAGACACTTCTGAGATGATGCAAAATTAATTGACAGGCGCCATTTGACCTGAAGTTGACTCCCATCTGAGCTACTTGCATCAAGTAGCTTTTGCATTCTGATAAACTTGTATGGGGATGCAAAAATCTGTTTGAAGAGAGCAAAATGTCCATTGGCACAGTCCCAAATGAAGGTTTAGAATCTTTCAGACCTCTATGTCTTTGTTATTTTGTCCCCTGTTGGGAAATTTCCCTTCACATTCAGTGTGCTCACTGGAACAAGAAACAAAGACAAGGGAACAGGTAATAAGAGGAAACTCACATGTTTGGGACATATATATTGATAGATGTATTGCTATGAACATCAAATTTTATTTTTTTTGGTTAAAATGCAAATAAGGTCATGAGAGATCTTGTTGATTTATATCGCTGATTATTGATGCACAGAGCGAGTTGTGTTTTATTTTATTTTGCATAGGTCTGGCGGAAAAATTCTATATGGGAGGGGTCTCCCTTTTTTGTGTTTTTTTTCTTCTTTTTTTTGGGGGTCAGGAGACTCATATTTGGGCATCGGGAAGGCGGAGGGGATTGGTGCAGTGTGTATCTGGACACCCCTCGGGATGGGACAGAGGCAAAATGGGGCCCGACACACTCCCGATGGGTGGACCGGAGCATATTGGGCACATATTGCTGTAGATATAGCAAATAAAATAGGATTTTTTACTCACCGTAAAATCCTTTTCTCTGAGTTCATGGACCGACACAGCTTCTCTTTTGATATAGTGGGTATTATCCGTTAATTAGGAGTAACTAGGCAGAAAACAGGTCCTCTCGTAGTGGTAGACGCCAAAAGGACGTCTGCTACACAAGCCCCACGGAGGTGGTGGAGGGTAGCCCGGAGGGGCCGCCTGCCGAACCCACTGTACAAACGTTCTCACTAGAGAGTGAGCCACCAGGGGTCATTGAAAAGACAGCCAGGGCAGATACCTGCCCCTTAATTGTACTTAAAGTAAAATTTTTGGCCCGTTTCCTGCTGAAGAACAGCAGGACTCTGGAACCAATAAGTACGCGGATGCCACCTCATCTCCTCGCAATAGGATATGCAGGTCTTCCAAGTGCGATGGTAATCTTCCTAGGGGATGATTTCCGAGCACTCCTCATGGTAGAGATCACCGAGTTTGACAGGTCCTGGTCTCTTAGCACCTGGCTCTCAAGCCATGCCCTCAAGCCAGTGACTGTAAAAACAGTATGGCGTACGGGCTCTAGCGACAGCAGGTCCTTCTTACAGTAGATGCCAAAAGGCGTCTGCTACCAGACGCACTAGATCGGCGTACCAAGGACGCCAAGGCCAATTCAGAGCAATTGGGACCATTGTAATCCTCTCTGCCTCCAGTCTGTGAAGCAGATGAGGAAGGAGCTTCCGAGGAGGAAAGGCATAGATTAGTCAGTATTGACTCTACAGTGCCATCAACGCATCTGTCGTGTTTGCCCATGGGTCTCTTGACCTGGCCACAAACCTCAATACCTTCTGATTGAATCGAGAAGTCAGGAGATATACGACTGGCGTGCTTCCCCTCTGGTAAGGGAGCCCCTTAGGAGGTGAGCGACCTCCGATGCTGCAGCAGGGCTGCTTGTTCCTCCTTGATGATTGACCTACGCCACCACTGTGGTGTTTGTCCGACTTGATTCTGACTGGACGCCCTTGTAGACACATTTGTCTAAATTTATGCCACACATGTAGCGATATCATGCATTAGTCAAATGCACTATTCACACACAAGTGGTTATAGTTGGACTGGTTACTCAGATAATCTTTTCATTTTCAACATTACACCCCATTCATGTTACACATACACACATGCCCCTCTTTGAAATTTGAAATGTGAAATTTTAAACTTTAAATTTATATGTATGTTTCTATACATCCATCTCTTTTTCATTTTTTCATTGTTTCATTCATATCATACAGGTTCTGGCTCAGGATATATATAAACATCAATATTTCCCTATACCTAATCATTGATTCCATATTTTATATTTTGCATCACTTCAATATGACCTACACTTAGAATAATCTACTGACGAGGGACAGCCAATGGCACGAGTTTAATCGTTTCCCGTGCACATTGATTGTGCATGTTGCATATGCTCAATACCGGCTTGGTGCGCTGCACATGGGACACACATTCATGCATGGTAAAAACCACAACACAATACAAGTCCAATTAATCAATTTAAATAGAAGTCCTTTATTCACAGTTAATATATACACAATAATAATAATGATGATATAATAGACAAACAGTCTATTATTTAAAACAAATAACATAAAAATAGGAATGTGTTTAGGCCATCAAGATCAAGAACAACACATTGATAGATTGATTGCACTGACACGTCCACACAAAAATAAAGTAACAAATAATATATATATTAAACGCTATTACATAAGAATGCTGTAGTTTACATGCGTAGCATCGTATGGTTTACAACGCACCTTACCAAACTAATTTACTTATATCGCTGTCATGTCCATTGCGTTTACAATCTTTAATATATTTAATATATCACAAAACATATACTCACATATTATTTTTTATGTTTTCACGTTTTTGTTGTTGTTTATCCAGCCTAACTTGATTAACTCTCACTCTTGCTTTCCAATGGGACTTAAATTACTTAAATAATTTTCATGTCCTGGTGGTTTCACGTCCAGCAGTCACCTGTTCTTTCCTTCGTTGTTCCCATATATAATTTTCATATATATAATTGATCTTGGCCACACACATCACAGACCATTTTGACTTTATTCCATCTTACTAATTCCATTCCTATTTTAGTGTTTATTACATCCTGATATGATTATATCACATTTTATTATTATTTACATGATTTTATTCACACACACACACACATATCCTTCACACATACTTTTTTTCTTCATTGATTTTTTGAGAATGATTCTCTCCTCTCTTATCACAGTGATCGGATGATCACACTGCTTCACTAGAATCACTCACTTACAAGTAGATCATTGAATAATTGTTTTCACATGGTGCTGGATCACATGATCCCTTTTCTTTTAGGGCATGGATATGCAATTAGCGGACCTCCAGCTGTTGCAAAACTACAAGTCCCATCATGCCTCTGCCTCTGGGTGTCATACTTGCTGCTGTCAGAGTCTCGCTATGCCTCATGGGACTTGTAGTTTAGCAACAGCTGGAGGTCCGCTAGTTGCATATCCCTGTTTTAGGGTATATATTGGTTTAATTTTTGTGCATTAGGTAGCTATGAATAAGCACTAGCATAGTGAAAAACATGTTAGCCGGATTTTTTTGACCTGTGTGCCGTGATGTATAGCATGTATTTTGAAATCCTTATTTTAAAATAAAGGCTTTTATTTTTTGGAGTGCTGCAGTCCAGAAGACTTGTTCGTTCCTGTTTGCTGTCCATAGCATTGCTTGCACCCTTGGCTGCTGGGAGGAGGTAATTTGAAGGATTTCCACACCTGAGCGGCTCCCTTTCTCCTGACGCCCTTGTAGCCTCTGAGACCATGTGGAGAGGCAAAGTAAGATCGTCCGAATTTCAGGCTAATGATCTGCAATGGGATTCCTCCAGAGTCCCGCGACCCAGGTTGACTGAGCTCTTCAGACTCCTCTGCAACCGGGAAGACAGGCGTCCGCCGTGGCCACTATCCAGTAAAAAGAAGGAACAACTTCCCAGACAGAATGCTGGTGAAGTCGGCCACCAACTACGGAGGTCCTGATTAGGTGGCTCACCCAGATTTTGATAATCCAAGTGTAGCGGGTACTTACTTTCCCGGGGTAAGTTTTTGAATTTTTCGGTGACACCAGTGGTGTATCTCCGGAGGTCCACTGGGTGGCGCTGTCACTGTGGGCCGACGGACGGATACCGCTGTGTGCTGAGCTTACTTTTGTCCTCTCTGGGCAGCGGTATGGTGGGGCGGGGAACCCGCCGTGCTTGCTGGGAGAGGGGATAAAAGGGGCCGGCCATCTTGGTCACGGGGTTGTTGGTCCCTGGCACCTTTAGCCTGCGGACGGAGTTTGTGTTTGTCCTCTAGGTGGACTAGGCCTAGAGGACCACCGGAGATCGTGTTCCATCTCAGGCACCTTTAGCCTGGGGTGAGGTACTCAGACGGTGGTCCGGAGCTCAGTGCCCAACACTGAGTTCCGCGAGGGAAGGATCCTAGGGTACTCCGGAGATGAATGCCTGAATCCGAGGTGGGCATAATGGACCGGGAAGAGCTCCTCATCTGAAGACCCGGTGCAGCATACTGCCGGTGACGGGTGAGCCTCTTGTCGGAGACCGTCCGGAAGGTGAATTTCCCTTGTGCGGAGACCATAACCCACTCTTTGGAGGAGAGTGGAGGATCGAACTTGTGTCTGGGCCTATTCGTACACACACCTCCTTTTCTGTTCTATAGCCAAGGGAGTCCATGTTATGTGCTAAATAAAGGAGTGTTGGACTTTAACGGTGTGTGGCTCAAATTTCTGGCAGACGAGGTTCTTGGAGACTCTTGGAGGGAGGATCCGATGCACAATACAGGCCCGAAGGTAAAGGAAGGCATTGCTAAGACCACTTATACATCTGTGGTGGAAGCCAGGCGTAGCGCACCCTCTCCCTCCCCTATCGTACCCCTAGACCAGAGACATAGTGAGCAGAACTTTAATAGAGGGGACTGGGAGAGGGGAGGAAGAGCCCGCTACACAAGGATGAAGGGCACTTGACCCTTCAGGACAAAGTTACCTTCTGTAACACTCGTGTGAAATAGCGCCTATGGTACCGCCTCAAAGGAGGCTACCATGAGGCCCAGGACTTGCCTGCAAAAGTGGTGCGATAGCCCAACTTTGGGATGTCCTACTGCTGCACCGCAGCCCGAAGGGTCTGCAACTTTCCCCTAGGGGGAAAGAAACGTACACCTCTGAGGAGTCCAGAATCAACCCTAGACACACTAGGAGTTGGGACGGTTTCAATACTGATTTCTGAGTGTTCAGCACCCAACCAAGTATCAGAGGGTCTGACAGGTATAGACACGCTCACTTCTAAATTTAGTTTGAAGTGACCCTCAGAAGAAGATCGTCCAAGTTGCCCCTGATAGCGAATCGGGGCAAGCACCTTGGTGAACACCCTTGGTGCCAATGCAAGGCCAAAGGGGAGAGCCACCATTGGTAGTGGTCTTCCCCGGCCGCCAACGCAGACATCTCTGATGCCTGGTGCATATGGAGACATGCAGTATGCGTCCTTAACCACTTCAATACAGGGCTTTTTGTACCTATTCAATACCGGGCCTATTTTGGCACTTCTCTCCTACATGTACAAATCATCATTCTTTTGCTAGAAAATTACTCAGAACCCCCAAACATTATATATGTTTTTTTAGCAGACACCCTAGGGAATAAAATGACGGTCATTGCAACATTTTTTCTTGCACAATATTTGCGCAATAATTTTTCAAACGCCTTTTTTAAAAAAAAAAATGGTTTCATGAATTAAAAAATAACAAAACAGAAAATATGAAAGATAATGTTACGCTGAGTAAATAGATACCTAACATGTCATGCTTTAAAATTGCGCACACTCATGGAATGGCGCCAAACTTCGGTACTTAAAAATCTCCATAGGCGACGCTTTAATTTTTTTTACAGGTTACCAGGTTAGAAATACAGAGGAGGTCTAGTGCTAGAATTGTTGCACGCGCTCTAACGCATGCGGCGATACCTCACATGCGTGGTTTGAACAGCGTTTACATATGTGGGCGACTTACGTGTGCCTTCGCTTCTGATCACGAGCTACCGGGGACAGGGGCGTTTTTAATTTTTTTTTTTAATTTTTTTTTTTACAATGATTTTACTTTTTTTTTTTTTTTATCACTTTTATTCCTATTACAAGGAATGTAAACATCCCTTGTAATAGGAATGTGTGTGACAGGTTCTCTTTATTGAGAGATGCGGGGTCAATAAGACCCCACATCTCTCCTCCAGGCTGGAAAGCATGAGATCAGTGAAAATTTTTTCACTGATCTCATACTTACAGCCGCAATGGCGGCTTTGTTTACATTTGAGACCCGGGCGTGACGTCATCACATCGCGCCCGGGCCTCCGACGATCATAGAGATGACTGGTGACCATCTGGTCACCAGTCATCTCTATGCTCATCACGTGACCCCACCAACGACGCCGGAAGATTCGCTCCGGGTCCCCGATCGCACAGGGGAGCCCGGAGAAGCACCGGATGGCGGCGGGAGGGGGGGTGTCCCCTCCCGCCGCCTATAAGAACGATCAAGCGGCGGAACTGCCGCTATGATCATTCTTATTGTGCACAGAATCGCCGGCACTTCAAAAGGATATCTGAATGATGCCTCTAGCTGCAGGCATCATTCAGATATCCCCCTACAAAGCCGAGGACGTCATATGACGTCCACCCAGGATGGGAGATCCCATCTGTGGACGTCATTTGACTATGGCTGGGTAGGGAAGTGGTTAAGGATCAAGGATGCCGAAAATACCCTGGATGGAGGGCAGCGACAACAGAGCGAGCTAACTCCCTACTGGAATCTTTGTACTTTCACAAAGCAGTTGAGGGTCCTGAGATCCAAGATTGGACGAACCCCCTCCAGTACTACGAACAGATTTGAGTAGAATCCCTGAACCCGTTCCTGTACTAAGACAGGAAGGCTACCCTGCGTATCAGCAGGTCTTGTACCGCCCCATCTAGGGCTTCCTGACAAGTCGGCAGAAGCTGGCGGTTAAGAGGGAAAAATTCTGTTCAGTATGCAAGCAAGGTTGGGCTTGCAAACCCAGGGACGCTTGTGTCCCTCAGCAGGCGCTTTATCAGCCTGAGGTCATTTACTTGCTGCACTAGGCGGACGAAGGGACCATTTGTGCGCGATGAAGGAGGGCCCTAGCCTATGGCGTGGCTCATTACCATCTTTGGATTGCAGAAGCAATGTGCTCCTACCTCCTGTGGCATCTTAAATGATGTCATCCAGCGAGGCCCCAAAAAGTCCTAAAAGGGCAGATCCAAAAGGACCTTCTTGGAAGATTGGTCCGCAGACCAGCACCTTAGCCAGATCAGGTGGTGTAGCGCCACTGCATAACCCAAGGTCCAAGACAGCAAGGGGCCAAGTCTGACTCGCAGACAGGCTCAAGGCCCTGTACCAACAGCATGCTTACCCATGAATAAGTCAAGTGCCAAAGACGTAACGCATAGGGGGACGAGCCTAGTGACGCTACCAACAGCCTGAGGAGGATTACATCAAACTGAGCTGAGCTTGAGCGCTGATTATCCAGGGTTATGTGAGTGCAGCCACAGCTGTTTTGAAGCTGATGGTGTAGTGATTATTGCGCAATGATCTCTTTTCTTTGTATCCCTTATATAATGACATCTTTGGAACCCCGAGTGATCTAGAGAAGGGGAGCCTTGTTTTGAAGCGGTCTCGCCACGGGTGGCCAGGGAGACTGGCGGACCTTTTTATTATGAGTTCAGTGTGAATTGTTCAGCAGTGTTTTGTGATTGCTTGGATGAATCATCTGAGGTTACAGTTCGCATAGTGGAAGCAAGGAGTTGTGAGCAGGACTGTCATGTCCACCACATTGGAATCCATTTATGCTGTTTTTCTTTATAAGCACTGCATATTATCACTGTTTAAGTTGATTATATTAGCACTGAGCATATTGTGTTTTTAGCACATTGTATTAAGCACGTTAAATTAGTTCACTGTGCACAAACAATAGGTTGGTGTAAGCGCATCATATATTTTAACATCGAAACAGGCATGGACCACCGCAAAATGGCCGCCGACAGCCTGGGGGGGGGGGAAAACACACACAGGTAAGCAGAAAATGAAATTTTTTAAAATGACAGCTAGAGCCAGCCCTGCTCCAGATGGAACCCCTTAGGTGACCCACAGCACCCAGCAACCTTAGCTCAAAGCCAAGGGAGGAGGGAAGGCAGGGAGAGAAGAAAGAAAGAAAGAAAGAAAGAAAGAAAGAAAGAAAGAAAGAAAGAAAGAAAGAAAGAAAGAAAGAAAGAAAGAAAGAAAGGGGCCACAACCACTTACTTGGTCTCTCCTGGAATGTCCAGCCAAGTCACCCTGCCGAAGCAGGGGAGCTTCTTACCCTTCCTTCGTGTATCCTGCTGGAAGACATTCCACAACAGATCATCATCCGCGCACGGAAGGTGACTGTCGGCCAGGCATGCTGTGATTGGACCCTAGGGAATGATCATCTGCATGCCCTGGAGCGCGACGCTCAGCCAGACAGGCTGCTGCATCTCGGCCGTAAGGTCAGCCGAAGCTGAGCGGTCTGATGCAAGCCTTGGAGCGTAAGCTCACCGGACAGGCTACTGCGAATCGGCCGTAAGGTCAGCCGAAGCTGAGCAGTCCGATGCAGGCCCTGGAGCGTAGGCTCACCGGCCACCCATAGAGCGACGGGTGTGTCGTGGAAAACCCAGCACGTAGCTAGGGTCGGCACACGCTCGATGGCCAAAACTGGGGGGACTACAAGGATCGAGGATCCAGCCTGTCACCCAGTCGGCAGTTGATCGAAGATCGCAGGAAACAAAAAACAAAATGTAGAAAAAAAATATTTTTTTTTTCCCCGGACCAATGGGCCCGAAGGGAGCCATGTCCTACTCCTTGCTAGACAGAAAAAAACTGATCTGCGATATGCAGAGTGAGGGGATATACCAGAGGGTCAGCCCCCTGGGGCGGTACTGTAGAAGGTGTGATGTAACACTTTTTACAAGTTTTCTGCCTAGTCACTCCTAACTAACGGATAATACCCACTATGTCAATAGAGAAGCTGTGTCAGTCCATGAACGAAAGAGTAAATAAGTTTAGCCATACTAGATGAGTTGATTAAAGAGTGTAAAATTATGGCGCTTTGAGTAAAATGTTTGTATAGGAAACTGAATGAGACTGGGGACAAGGGGAGCCCAGACAAGGTGCTGGACTGCCCTCTTTCCTTTTTTTTTTCCTTTGTTTTTGATTCTCTCCTTTTTCTTCTTTCATTTACCATTGGGAGCACGAACAACCAAGTGGTTGGGGGGTGTGGGACATATACATTTTTTGTAGTATTTTTTTACCCAATGGATTTGGTACTAAACCGTAGAGTTACAGACCCTCCGGGATGCACCGCGACCTACGGATCTGCGGTGACATTCACTGTATCTCTGCTGCTGAGGGGAGGGTTGTTTATTCTTTTTGTAGGTTTGTGTGTGTTTTTTTTTCTTTTTGTTTTTTTGTTTTGTCGGTTGATGTTCTTGTTTTTGTATTTGGAAGGTGTTGTGTTCCTCTGGGAGGCCCGCTCTATAGACAGATATCATGTGCCAAGCCTGCTTAAGCCCCATCTTGATCCACCATGAGGTGTCTTAAGTTTGGATCTCTGAATGTCAGGGATCTAAATATTCCTCAGAAAAGATCACAAATAACATATGATATGCATAAGCAAAAGGTAAATATTCTGTTCTTACAGGAAACACATTTTAAATCTTCATTGGTTCCTACAATGCCCACTAGATGGTTCATGAGTCACAATCAAATAGGGAAATCTAGAGGGGTGGCGACGATTGGCATACATTCCTCTATTCCAATCTCTGATATTCAGGAGCATACTGACCCCGAGGGCAGATATTTGTTAAATGTAAAATCTTTGATCAGCTATTTACATTAGTGAATATATATGCACCAAATCAGGGACAAGGCACTATGATGTCAGGGGTTTTAGGGAAACTTAGAGATTTTTAGGAAGGAGTCTTAGTTATGGGAGGTGATTTAAACTTAACTCTGGATCCTGCTATGGACACCTCAACTGGCAACCTTCCTTTTCTCACGTGTGCGCCTGAATAGATTAAAGCGGACGTTCCATTCCTTTCAACTAGTAGATGTTTGGCGTGCTTTACACCCCCGGGATAAAGATTATACGTGTTACTCTGCGACCCATAACAGGTACAGTAGGATAGACTATTTTATGGTTTCACATCGCTTGTTGTACTGGGAACCGTGGTCCGAGATAGGCATACAAAAGTGGTCTGATCATTTTCCCGTATATTTTATGGTGAAGCTCCCCAACTCTATAAAACCTAAATCTACTTGGAGATTAAATGAGAATTTGCTAAATGACACGCTGACAGTGGGGGCCATAGAGGAAACAATTTCAGCTTTTATTAATGATCATAAAAATGATACAACAGCTTCCCCTATAAAGGAGGCCTTAAAATGTGTGTTGAGGAGAATACTAATATCACATGGCACAAGACTAAAGAAGGAAAGGGCTTCCACTATGGCCTCCCTGTTGGAAGAGATTCACGAACTAGAATTGGAACATAAACGACATTCAGGGGTTGCTATTTTTCAATCTCTTCAACAAAAGAGATCAAAATTGTATTCATTACTTGATCAGGCCTATGTGAAACATAAGGAGTGTACACAACACATGATGTATGAACATGGGAATAAGTGTAGTAAAGCACTCGCCCATTCAATCTCTAAGAAACAATATAGAACTGATATCCCAAGGATGCAGTGCCCTCAGCGCGGCCTTGTATGTGCTACAGAACAAATCGCTTCCACCTTTCATGAGTACTCCTCATTATATAATTTAAAAGACGCAAATTCACTAACCCCAGATAGAATTCGTTCTGCGCAACTTGGTGACTACATACAGAGCACTGGCCTACCAAATGTGCCGAAGGAGAGGGTAGAGTGCCTATCAACTCCATTTACACTGGCAGAAGTCATCCAGGCTAGTAAATCTTGAAAGCGGTTGTATACCGCAAAGCTTTTTTTTTTTTTTTCACAACCTGCAAGGCAAAGTCATAATGAGCTAGTATGACTAGCATACTAGCTCATTATCAATCACTTACCTTAGATCGAAGCCCCCGCAGCGGTCCCCGGACACGTCCTCCGTCGCATCCATGATACCCGGAGTGACTTCCGGGTATCGCCGCTCCGGCGCTGTGATTGGCCGGAGCGGCGATGACGTCACTCCCGCGCATGCGCGGGGAACGGCACGATCCCCGCGCATGCATGAATTCCGGCAGTGTCCGGCAGGCTGCCATTCAAAGAGCCGCCGCGCTCAGTGCGCCTGCGCCGTTATCTATGGCGCGCATGCGCCGTAGATAGAGGTGCACTCTTTTTTGCAAATATCTCCGAAACCGTGTAGGTCTCGGAGATATTGCAAGCACCTACAGGTAAGCCTTAATGTAGGCTTACCTGTAGGTGCATTTCATATTTGTGGGTATACAACCACTTGAAGCTAGGTAAGAGTTCGGGGCCTGACGGATTTTCAGGAACATTTTACAAACAATTTGAGAACTTCTTAATCCTGTTCTGTGTAATTTGTTTAATGATATCACAGCAGACTGCCCATTCACTAAACAGACTCAGGAGGCGCATATTGCCCTTATAGCTAAACCTGAAAAAGATCCCACTCAGTGTTCCAACTACAGGCCTATTTTTCTGATAAATGTGGACCTAAAAATATATGCTAAAGTGTTGGCTGCACGTTTACAAACACTGATATTAAGTTTAATAGGGTTAGATCAGGTGGGATTCGTACCAAAGAGGGAAGCTCGGGATAATATCTTGAAGACTAGCCTATTGATACAGTATGCCCAGAGATCCAAAAGCCCGCTCTGTTTGTTAGCCTTAGACGCTGAGAAGGCTTTCGATCGTTTAGATTGGAAGTTTATGGCAGCGTCATTGGAACAAATAGGACTCCCAGGAGAATTTATAGAGAAAATAATGGCCCTTTATACAGCACCATCAGCAAGAATAAAGGTTAATGGGACATTATCTTCACCTGTTGAAATTTCTAATGGGACCCGCCAGGGTTGTCCGTTATCACCATATTTGTATATCCTGGCCATGGAACATTTGGCGGTTGCTCTCCGTTCAAATTGTTCAATTCAGGGGGTTCAGGTGGGCAATAATTCATATAAACGGAGTATTTTCGCAGATGATCTACTTCTATACGTATTGTGAGGGGGTTAACTCGGTAGCGGGTGTGTGTGACCCCCTGGTTGGGCTCCCCACACAAAAACAGGGCCAGCAGACGGAGGTTGTGGTTTTCAAAATCAAAAGGTGCGGTTTATTTCTCTATGTACAGTGACAAAAACACAGCAAAGCCAAAAAGAAACATAAACAAAATAAATCCTGGTCAGTTTGACCTCTGACTAAACATGCAGGTTTCCTAAACTAACAACTGGGATCAGCCTGGTGCTGTCCTAGTCCCTAAGTCCCTGGTTTAGTAAAAGTCCAAACAAATAGCCACACAGGCTTTGCCTCACCACACAGGGGTTCACTCTCCCTAGACAGTCCACACAGGTCTGGGTCCAGGCATGAGCTAACATCTAATGAAGCTGGGAGTTTTTATAGAGGCCTTTAAATGAGCTGACAAGCTTCAGCTGGTCTCATCAACTCCCTGCCTGCACGACGCCCAGCCCTCTCCCTAGAGGTATGAGTCATCCATGAGCCCACTAGCCTCAGCTGGGCTTCATCAACTCCCTAGTTGTATAAGTCAGCATAAAGCCTGAATCTGGGAGAAATATATCTACCCCCCTGGATGCAACCAGGTGACTTTACCTTCCTGCTGTCACATACCCCCCCCTCTTGTTTTAACCTTGGGGTTGGAACACCAGCAATCAGGCATTCATGTACTCGAGACAAAGCATCCACATTCCCCATTTGAACGCCAGGGCGATGCTTTACTGTGAAGTTGAATTCCTGTAGGGCCAGGAACCACCTATTCACTCTTCTATTTGTCTCCTTGTTTTGAGCCATCCACTTTAACGGAGCGTGATCCGTAACCATGTCAAAGTGCCTACCTAGCAGATAGTACCGAAGGGAATCTAGAGCCCACTTCACCGCTAAACACTCCTTTTCAACCGTGGCGTAATTTACCTCATGGGACTTCAACTTCCTGCTGAGGTAAATGACTGGGTGCTCTTCCCCGTTCCAGACCTGGGACAATACTGCTCCTAACCCCACATCTGACGCATCACTTTGTACGACAAAGTCTTTAGAGAAGTCGGGTGAGTACAACACTGGCTGGCTACATAAGGCTTGTTTCAAGAATTGGAATGCTGCCTCAGCCTCGGGGGTCCATTTAATCATGACCGACCCTTTCCCTTTCGTCAGGTTGGTTAGGGGCACAGCCTTAGAAGCAAAGTGGGGAATGAAGCGCCGATAATAACCCGCGATTCCCAGAAAGCCCCGTACCTGCTTCTTGCTGTTGGGACGTGGCCAACTCTGGATGGCCTCGACTTTGTTGAGTTGGGGTTTTATCACTCCCCTGCCAATGGTGTACCCAAGATATTTGGCCTCCTCCTGCCCAATGGTACACTTCTTGGGGTTAGCCGTAAACCCCGCTTCCCGGATAGAGTCTAGGACTGCTTGCACTTTTGGCAGATGTGAGGCCCAATCTGTGCTATGGACAATTACGTCATCCAGGTAAGCCGCAGCATACTTCCGATGGGGCCTCAGAATCTGGTCCATTTTCCGCTGGAATGTGGCCGGCGCATTCTGTAACCCGAACGGCATTCTCTTATATTGGAACGCCCCGTCTGGGGTTACAAATGCGGTTTTCTCTTTGGCCGACTTGGCCAGGGGAATTTGCCAATACCCTTTTGTGAGGTCAAGAGTCGTCATGTATCGGGCTGTTCCCAGCCGGTCGATCAACTCATCTATACGTGGCATGGGGTAGGTGTCAAATTTTGTAACTTTGTTCAACTGACGAAAATCGTTACAAAATCGCCAGCTCCCATCCGGTTTAGGCACCAACACAATGGGACTAGACCAATCACTTTGGGACTCCTCTATCACCCCTAAGTTCAGCATTTTCTGTACTTCCTCCCGTATTGCCTCCCGTCGGGCCTCTGGGATCCGATAGGGTTTTAACTTCACCCTTTCACCGGGCGGGGTAATAATATCATGCTCTACCCCAGATGTTTGTCCCGGCAGCTCATAGAACACCTCCTTGTTGCGAAGCACAAACTCCTTAACCTCCTGTTGTTGGGGTTGTGACAAGGTGGCTGCTATTCCAACCTCCGGAATCACGCAACCAGTTTGAGCTGGTGACCAAGTTTCTGCGACTAGGGACTCTCTATCCCTCCAGGCTTTCAACAGATTAACGTGATATATCTGTTCGGGCTTTCGCCTTCCTGGTTGTCTGACCTTGTAATTCACTTCGCTCACTTTTTCCATTATCTCGTAGGGGCCTTGCCATTTGGCAAGGAATTTACTTTCAACCGTAGGGACAAGTACCAATATCCTATCCCCCGGGGAAAAGGTACGGGTCTTTGCTCCACGGTTGTACACTCTCTGCTGTGCCAACTGCGCTTGGGCCAAATGTTCCTTCACGATGAGCATTACCTGTGCAATTCGATCTTGCATCAGGGCGACATGCTCAATCACACTCCTGTGGGGAGAACTCTCACTTTCCCAAGTTTCCTTGGCAATATCCAACAGCCCTCTTGGGTGTCTCCCATACAGTAACTCAAAGGGGGAGAATCCCGTAGAGGATTGGGGCACCTCCCTAATAGCAAACATCAAATAAGGAAGTAGACAGTCCCAATCCTTTCCATCTCTATCCACCACTTTCTTCAACATTTGTTTTAGGGTTTTGTTGAATCTTTCAACCAGCCCATCGGTTTGGGGGTGATACACAGATGTACGCAATTGCGTCACTTTGAACAATTTACACAGCTCTTTCATAACCCGGGACATAAAGGGTGTACCTTGGTCCGTAAGCAGTTCTTTACAAATACCCACCCGGCTAAAAACAAGAGATAGCTCTTTGGCTATGGTTTTGGCCGAGGTATTTCTGAGAGGGATCGCTTCTGGATAACGGGTGGCATAGTCCATTATAACCAATATGTACTGGTGCCCCCTAGCGGACTTGATTATAGGACCTACCAAATCCATTGCGATTCTCTCAAACGGGACCTCAATGATGGGTAGAGGGACCAGCGGGCTACGGAAATGTGGCATCGGGGCCGACCTCTGACACACAGGGCAGGAGGAACAATAATTTTCTATGTCCTTCATCACCCCAGGCCAATAGAATCTCTGTAATACCCTCTCTCGGGTTTTCTCTGTCCCCAGATGACCTCCAAGAATGTGCCCATGGGTCAACTCCAACACCAACTTCCTGTAAGGTTTGGGCACCACAAGCTGCTCAACGGTTTCTTCTGCCCTTTTTGCCACCCGATACAGTAGGTCCTTCTCTACGCTGAAGTATGGGTAAGTGCAGGTATTATCTGGGTTCACTAACTCGCCGTCTATTTCCACTACGTTTTCCCGTGCCTTTATTAGGGCGGGGTCTTTTAACTGTTCTGTGGCAAAATTTTCCCTGTGAACCTCCAGATCAGAAAACTCCACAGACGGTAGGTTTTCGTCTGAGGAGGTGGGCTCCTCTCCAGTTTCTTGAGTCTCCCCTGCCAATACTGACAAGGGAAATTCTGGAGAGTCCTCACCACTCTCAGAGGAGTTCTGGCTATCACATTCCTGGTACATAGGGGCACCAGTGGGGGGCTCAGGATCATCCCACAGTTCCCAGAACTTCGGAAAATCCCTTCCCACAATGGCATCATGCGGTAATTGAGATACTAACCCCACTGGATGAGAGAGGGTACCTTTGGGGGTCTCGAAACACACTGTAGTCACTGGATACTCTCGGGTGTCCCCATGCACACAAATAACAGCTACCTTGCTATTCCCAGAGACCTCTGTTTTAACTAATTCAGCCTTTATCAGGGTCACAAGGCTACCTGAATCCAGTAATACCACAACATTTCTACCATTAATACACATTTTGCATAAATGTTTCTTAGTTCCCCGAATGGCAGTGCATGCGACTGTCGCACACAGCGACTGACGTCTGTCCATCAGAAAGTCACATTGCATGGGTTCCTCCACAACCGGGCAATTTGCTGCAATATGTCCCGCTTGCCGGCAGCGGTAGCAAACAATCCATTTGGCTGCCTCTTGAGCCCCTGACTTCCCAGGCTGTTCTCGCCAAACTTTGGGTAGAGCTCCCACCCTCTCACTCTCTCCACCCTCACCCCTTGGAATCCTCTTATCCGCCCCTGGGGATGGTCTGGTCTTAGGGTGGAAAGTCCGAGAGTCTCTGGAAGAGGCCGTCAGGTTCTCTGTAGCCAAGTATTTCTCTACACGATCCACAAGACCACCGGCCGTCTCTGGGTCTCCATGGCTTACCCACTTTTGGATGGCAGTAGGAAGAGCTCTCAAAAACCGATCCATTACAACACGTTCCACAATCTCTGGTGCGGACAAAGTCTCTGGCTGTAGCCACTTCCTGCTCAGGTGAATGAGATCATACATTTGAGACCTGGGGGGTTTTCCAAGCTGGAAAGTCCAGTTATGCACACGCTGAGCCCGGACAGCCAGGGTGACACCCAGCCTTGCCAATATTTCAGCTTTTAGCATCACATAGTCTTTTGCTTGGTCAGGCTCTAGGTCATAGTAAGCCTTCTGCGATTCACCAGTTAACAGAGGAGCCACCAGTCCAGCCCACTGCTCCTCAGGCCACTTTTCTCTTTCAGCAGTCCTTTCAAATGTGGTCAAAAATACCTCTGGATCATCCTCTCCAGTCATTTTTGTCAATAAACGACTCACCCCAAAGGACGCGGTATTAGTGGGGCGGCTTTCCTCACTGGTCTGCGGACGTTGCTGCATTACTGCTTCCATTTGTTGTAGTCTCTGCTCTTGCTTCTGTAACAGGTCTATGAAGCGGGCCTCAGATTGCTGCTGGGCTTGTTGATGAGCTTGCTGCTGGGCTGCAAGGCTCCTTTGCAAACCTGCATTTGTCTGCTGTTGATTGGCATTTGCTAGAGCCAGCTGTTTCAGTATCTCCTCCATGCTGGCTTAAAAAAAACTGCCTGCATTCTCCACCAACTGTGAGGGGGTTAACTCGGTAGCGGGTGTGTGTGACCCCCTGGTTGGGCTCCCCACACAAAAACAGGGCCAGCAGACGGAGGTTGTGGTTTTCAAAATCAAAAGGTGCGGTTTATTTCTCTATGTACAGTGACAAAAACACAGCAAAGCCAAAAAGAAACATAAACAAAATAAATCCTGGTCAGTTTGACCTCTGACTAAACATGCAGGTTTCCTAAACTAACAACTGGGATCAGCCTGGTGCTGTCCTAGTCCCTAAGTCCCTGGTTTAGTAAAAGTCCAAACAAATAGCCACACAGGCTTTGCCTCACCGCACAGGGGTTCACTCTCCCTAGACAGTCCACACAGGTCTGGGTCCAGGCATGAGCTAACATCTAATGAAGCTGGGAGTTTTTATAGAGGCCTTTAAATGAGCTGACAAGCTTCAGCTGGTCTCATCAACTCCCTGCCTGCACGACGCCCAGCCCTCTCCCTAGAGGTATGAGTCATCCATGAGCCCACTAGCCTCAGCTGGGCTTCATCAACTCCCTAGTTGTATAAGTCAGCATAAAGCCTGAATCTGGGAGAAATATATCTACCCCCCTGGATGCAACCAGGTGACTTTACCTTCCTGCTGTCACAGTATCTAATCCAATAATAGCCTTTCCGAACATTCTCCATGAACTGGAACAATTTGGCCTATATAGCAATTTTAAAGTAAACGTAGCAAAATCTCGATGTCTCAATATTACGCTATCAGTAATGGATAAAGAAACGCTAGAGGATAACTTCCCTTTTCAGTGGGAATCACAAGCTCTTAAATATCTAGGAGTGAATATCACTGTGTTAGAAGAAAAAATGTATGAGTTTAATTATCTCCCTCTACTTAACTATACAATTAATAGACTGCAGCTCCTGGCTAAAAGGATACATTCATGGCTAGGGAGAATGGCAATATACAAGATGGATATTTTGCCGCGCTTCCTATATCTTTATCAAACATTGCCTATAGCTCTTCCACTGACTTTTTTTTCGATCCTTAAGTTCGAGTTTACTTTGCTATCTCTGGTGAAATTCATCGGCAAGATTGCAATATGATATTCTGGTAAAGCGGAAGACAGAGGGGGGAGCAGGATTACCGCAGATGGAACTATATTATACAGCCTCAGTACTGGCTAGAATATTGGATTGGTTCCACTGTGGGAGTACAAAACTATGGGTAGCCTTAGAACAGCAAATAATAGAGCTCCCGTTGGTCTCTCTTCCATGAATTTCACAGAAATTGCATCTTTTGGAACAAACACTTCCTCATTTGACCCAGTCCTTATTGAAAGTATGGGATAGGATGGTAAGAAGGTGGGGTGTTTCTTCAATACCAGGTCCATTAACCTCAATAATAGGTAATCCAGATTTCCCGCCTGCTATTTTACCAGATTGGTTTCTAAAATGGATAAGGCAGACTCCCTCCCCGATCATACAAGCTTTATCATCAAAAGGACTCCAGCCACTTAACATGATCATGAATAGTGATGAGCCGAACACCCCCGGGTTCGGTTCGCACCAGAACCCGCGAACGGACCGGAAGTTCGAACGAACATTAGAACCCTATTAAATACAATGGATGCGAACGTTCGAATTCTAAAGTGCTAATTATAACAACTATTATGCATGTTATTGTCCTAAAAAGGGTTTGGGAACCCGGGTTCTGCACCAGGGGACATGTATCAATGCAAAAAGAAGTTTTAAAAACGGTCGTTTTTCGGGAGCAGTCATTTTAATGATGCATAAAGTGAAAAAAAAAAAGTCAAATATTCCTTTAAATATCGTACCTGGGGGGTGTCTAAAGTATGCCTGTGAAGTGCCACGTGTTTCCCGTGTTTAGAACTGTCCCTGCACAAAATGACACTTCTAAAGGAAAAAAAAGCCATTTAAAACTGCTTGCGGCTTTAATGTAATGTCTGGTCCCGGTAATATGGATGAAATTCTTTAAGAAAAATGGCATAGCTACCCCATGACCCCCCCCCCCCTACCCCAGCCCATTACCAGCCCCTTTGGGTCTTGTATGGATATTAAGGGGAACCCCGCACATAAAATAAAAAAGGCCCTATATACTCTGAACAGCCGTATACAGGCGGTGCATACAAGACAGGGACTGTAGGTTTGTTCTTATGTAGAATCTGTTTGTAATTTTGAACAGGTACATTGTTGAAGTGTAGCTCCAGCCCAAAAATCTATTTTTAAACTTTTTGGAAAACATAGGTAAGGGTTATCACCCCTGTAACATTTGTTTTGCTGTCTGTGCCCCTGTTCAGAACATTTCACCTCACTTTCCGTCCCAATGACAACTGTTTTTGAAATGTGGTGTTTTTCTTGAAACAAGGATTGCTGATAAAGCATCAGTACAGAGGAGACACCTTTCTCCCATATTTATTCTTACAGGAGAGAATTTTCCTTCCTAGTGGTAGATTTCCTCTCACTTCCTGTTGTCTTCTTGCGTTTGCAAGTAGGAGTCGTTTGTAAGTTGGATGTTTGAAAGTAGGGACCTGCCGTATATACTCTGCAGAAATAGGCCCCTTAGTTGTTGGTGTTGGCACAACACTGTAAGCACTCACAGTTACTCTTGGTTGGTGCTGGAACGCCCTGCTGTCAACTATTATATCAGGAATTTTAATTACATATAATTGTTGAACAGTGGTAGTAAAAATTGGGCCTTTGATGGTGGTGCTGGTGCCACAACACTGTAAGCCCTGACAGTTACTCTTGGTGGGTGCAGCAATGGGCCCTGCTGTGAATTATTAGATCAAGAATTGTAATTACATGCCCCTGTTGAACAGGGGCTGAAAAATTGGGCCTTAGGCACTGGTGGCACAACACTGCAACCCCTCACAGATACTGTACTTGGAGCACAGCAATGAGCCCTGTTGCAAAGTATTGCTTCAAAAATTGTAATGACACGCCCCTGTTAAACAGGGGCTGAAAAATTGGGCCTTAGGCACTGGTGGCACAACACTGCAACTCCTCACAGATACTGTACTTGGAGCACAGCAATGAGCCCTGTTGCAAAGTATTGCTTCAAAAATTGTAATTACACGCCCCTGTTAAACAGGGGCTGAAAAATTGGGCGTTAGGCACTGGTGGCGGCACCCATAAACAAAAATGATCTTCCAAGCTATCATCATCAATCGTATCATTGAGGACTCGGAGGAGGAGGATAGCCAGTCAACATAACAGCACAGGCACTCAGCATCAGCATCAGTCTTGAAGGGATGTGACATTTTAAAATCAATTAGTCTGTTATATCAGCATCAGGTGTGTGGTAGCTGGTGGTGATCCAAGACTGGTTCATCTTGATGAAAGTCAGTCGATCAACCGAGTCGGTGGACAGGCGCACCCTGTGATCCGTGACAAATCCTCCAGCAGCACTGAATGTGCGTTCCGAAAGAACGCTGGATGCAGGACAGGCCAGTAGCTCAATTGCATACTGTGCAAGCTCTGGCCAGTGATCCATCCTCAAGACCCAGTAAGCCAGAGGATTTTCGGTGGGGAAGGTGTCCAAGTCTGACCTTGCCCCTAGATATTCCTGCACCATGTTTATCAGACGCTGGCGATGGTTGCTGGAACCAATCATACTTTGGGGCTGCGGACTAAAGAATTGTCTGAACGCATCGGTCAGACGGCCACCTTCCCCACCGCTCCTTCTTTGACTGGCCGAAGCCTCAGCAACTCGTTGTCCAGGACCAGGAGTTTGCAACCTCCCAGTCTCTGGGAACGCGTTGCACAGACCTTTCTGCAAGGCCTCCCGGAGTTGTCTCATCCTCTGCTCCCTCTGCGACGGTAACATAAGGTCCGCAACCTTACCCTTGTACCGTGGATCAAGGAGAGTGGCCAGCCAGTAATGGTCCCTCTCCTTGATCCGAAGAATACGAGGATCCTTCCGCAGACTTTGCAGGATCAGGGAGGCCATGCAGCGTAGGTTTGCTGAGGCATTCGCTCCGGAGTCCTCTGGGTCACTAAGGACGACATGATCCGCAGCCACCTCCTCCCAGCCACGTACAAGTCCACTGGTTTCTTGGGACTGTAAATCATCCCTAAAAGACTGCTGCTGATGATGCTGAGTGCCAGCCTCCACCTCCATGCTGACACAATCCTCCTCCTCCTCCTCCTCCTCCTCCTCTTCCTGTGCGATGGGTGGGACAGAAGGAACACTGTCTGGGTAAAGGGGGCCTTGAGAGGCAAGGAAGTCCTCCTCTTCCTGCCTCTGTTCTGCCTCAAGTGCCCTGTCCATTATTCCACGCAGCGTGTGCTCCAACAGGTGGACAAGAGGTACAGTGTCACTGATGCATGCACTGTCACTGCTCACCATCCTCGTGGCCTCCTCAAATGGTGCCAGGACAGTGCATGCATCCCTGATCATGCCCCACTGGCGTGGAGAAAAAAAACCAAGCTCCCCTGACCCTGTCCTGGTGCCGTAGTCGCACAGGTACTCATTGATGGCCCTCTGCTGCGTGTGCAGCCGCTGCAGCATGGCCAACGTTGAGTTCCACCTGGTGGGCATGTCACATATAAGGCGGTTCTTGGGCAGGTTCAACTCCTTTTGCAGCTCAGCCAGGCGAGCACTGGCATTATAAGATCTGCGGAAATGCACACAGACTTTCCTGGCCTGCCTCAGGACATCCTGTAAGCCCGGGTACCTGCCCAAGAACCGCTGCACCACCAGGTTAAGGACGTGAGCCACACAGGGCACATGGGTCAGTTGTCCCTGTCGGAGGGCGGAGAGGAGGTTGGTGCCATTGTCGCAAACCACCATTCCTGGCTTAAGCTGGCGTGGCGTCAACCACCTCTCGGCCTGGCCCTGCAGAGCAGACAGGACCTCTGCCCCAGTGTGGCTTCTGTCCCCCAAACACACCAGCGCAAGCACGGCATGGCATCTTTTTGCCTGCGTACTTGCGTAGCCCCGTGAACGGCTACGGAGCACCGCTGGTTCATAGGACAAACCACAGGAAGAGGCCATGGAGGAAGAAGAAGAGGAGGGGGTGGAGGAGAGAGGTGTGTCACAACCAGTAGTAGCATTTTGGAGGCGTGGCGGTGGGACAACCTCCAACACTACTGCACCTTGTCCTGAATCCTTCCCAGCTGCCAAAAGAGTGACCCAATGGGCCGTGAAAGAAAGGTAACGTCCCTGTCCATGCCTGCTGGACCATGAGTCAGCGGTAATATGCACCTTACCGCTGACCGCCCTGTCCAGCGAGGCCAAGACATTGCCTTCCACATGCCGGTAGAGAGCCGGAATAGCCTTCCGTGAGAAAAAGTGGCGTTTGGGAACCTGCCACTGAGGAACCGCACATTGCACAAACTCACGGAAGGGGGCCGAGTCTACCAACTGAAAAGGCAGCAGTTGAAGCGCTAGCAATTTAGCCAAGCTAGCATTCAACCGCTGGGCATGTGGATGGCTGGGAGTGAACTTCTTTCGACGGTCCAGCAGCTGGGGCAGGGAAATTTGCCTGCTAGAATCGGACGTCGGTGTACTGCTAGCAGAGTGGGCGCAAGTACTTGGCTGTGACACACCTAATTCTACACCTTCATTCCTCTCAGTGCATGTTTCAGAGAGGACTGAAGTTATAGTGGGGTTGGAGATCCCAGCTGATGCGGTGCAAGGAGAGGTCCGCTTTGTTCTTTGGTGTGGGTCTTTGAGGTAGGCTTGCCAACGAGCTGCATGGCAGGTCAACATATGTCTGGTCAGGCATGTGGTACCCAAGCGGCTGATGTTTTGGCCACGCGATATACGCTTGAGACATATGTTGCAAACAGCAGCTGTGCGATCTGATGCACTAGCCTCAAAAAAGGCCCACACCAAAGAACTTTTTGAATGACGGGCAGAGGCAGCGCCCTGCACAGGCGGAGCTCTGCGGTGTGATTCCGTCGGTGTACTGCCCTTACGCTGGCCACCAAAGGGCATCCTGCCTCGTTGGAGATGTGCCTCCTCCTCATCCTCCTCCTCCTCCTCTCTCCTATTAGGCACCCACGTGGAGTCATTGACCTCATCATCCCCTCCCTCCTCATCACTGGAGCCAATCTGGCAGTATGCTGCAGCTGCTGGAACATGACTGCCAGATTGGTGTCCTTCTTGAGCATCCCCTCTGTCTGCTCTCACGCTACTGCCTTCCTCTAGCTGGGTTTCATCATCAGACCCTTCGAAACGCTGGGCATCCTCCTGGAGCATGTACCCAACACTGTGCTGAAACAGTTCGGGGGACTCCTCAGGAGGAGGACATGGTGGGTCTAGGGAAGGAGTGACTGATGATTTGTCTGACATTGATACCAGGGAAGACGACGCTTTGGCAGCTGCTTTTCCAGTACCCTGAGCCTGGGTGAGAGAGGATGAGGAGGAGGAGGAGGGCTTGGTCATCCACTCTACCAAGTCTTCGGCATGATGTGGCTCAACATGTCCAGCTGCCGAAAAGAAGGACAAGCGTGTCCCATGGCCATGTGCTGATGACAATGCACCGCGTCCACGACCAGCACTGTTGCCCCCAGACACAGAGCCTGCTTGCCCTCTTTTATTGCCTCCTGACTGTCTGCCTCTCCTTGTTTGCCTTCCAGACATTCTAATAGATGGCCTGCAGGGAGATGGGAAAAAAGCAATAAGGGCTACCTTCAGGTGTCCTTCTCTGTCCCTGGAAACAAGGACTTGCAGAGTGAAAGAAAAAAAACACTCTCCCTACCTACAGTTTTCTGTCCCTAGAAAAAATGTTTTTTTTAATCACAATATAGCACAAGGAAAATTAACTCACTGTCCTTACAGGTCCCTGGAAACAAGGACTTGCAGAGTGAAAGAAAAAAAACACTCTCCCTACCTACAGTTTTCTGTCCCTAGAAAAAAATGTTTTTTTTAATCACAATATAGCAAAAGGACAATTCACTCACTGTCCTTCCAGGTCCCTGGAAACAAGGACTTGCAGAGTGAAAGAAACTGACACTGTCCCTACCTAGAGTTTTCTGTCCCTGGAATAAATGTTTTTTTCAGCACAATATAGCACAAGGACAATTAACTCACTGTCCTTACAGGTCCCTGGAAACAAGGACTTGCAGAGTGAAAGAAAAAAAATACTCTCCCTACCTACAGTTTTCTGTCCCTAGAAAAAAATGTTTTTTTTAATCACAATATAGCAAAAGGACAATTCACTCACTGTCCTTCCAGGTCCCTGGAAACAAGGACTTGCAGAGTGAAAGAAACTGACACTGTCCCTACCTAGAGTTTTCTGTCCCTAGAATAAATGTTTTTTTTAATCACAATATAGCACAAGGAAAATTAACTCACTGTCCTTACAGGTCCCTGGAAACAAGGACTTGCAGAGTGAAAGAAAAAAAACACTCTCCCTACCTACAGTTTTCTGTCCCTAGAAAAAAATGTTTTTTTTAATCACAATATAGCAAAAGGACAATTCACTCACTGTCCTTCCAGGTCCCTGGAAACAAGGACTTGCAGAGTGAAAGAAACTGACACTGTCCCTACCTAGAGTTTTCTGTCCCTAGAATAAATGTTTTTTTTAATCACAATATAGCAAAAGGACAATTCACTCACTGTCCTTACAGGTCCCTGGAAACAAGGACTTGCAGAGTGAAAGAAAAAAAACACTCTCCCTACCTACAGTTTTCTGTCCCTAGAAAAAAATGTTTTTTTTAATCACAATATAGCAAAAGGACAATTCACTCACTGTCCTTCCAGGTCCCTGGAAACAAGGACTTGCAGAGTGAAAGAAACTGACACTGTCCCTACCTAGAGTTTTCTGTCCCTAGAATAAATGTTTTTTTTAATCACAATATAGCAAAAGGACAATTCACTCACTGTCCTTCCAGGTCCCTGGAAACAAGGACTTGCAGAGTGAAAGAAACTGACACTGTCCCTACCTAGAGTTTTCTGTCCCTAGAATAAATGTTTTTTTTAATCACAATATAGCAAAAGGACAATTCACTCACTGTCCTTCCAGGTCCCTGGAAACAAGGACTTGCAGAGTGAAAGAAACTGACACTGTCCCTACCTAGAGTTTTCTGTCCCTAGAATAAATGTTTTTTTTAATCACAATATAGCACAAGGAAAATTAACTCACTGTCCTTACAGGTCCCTGGAAACAAGGACTTGCAGAGTGAAAGAAAAAAAACACTCTCCCTACCTACAGTTTTCTGTCCCTAGAAAAAAATGTTTTTTTTAATCACAATATAGCAAAAGGACAATTCACTCACTGTCCTTCCAGGTCCCTGGAAACAAGGACTTGCAGAGTGAAAGAAACTGACACTGTCCCTACCTAGAGTTTTCTGTCCCTAGAATAAATGTTTTTTTTAATCACAATATAGCAAAAGGACAATTCACTCACTGTCCTTCCAGGTCCCTGGAAACAAGGACTTGCAGAGTGAAAGAAACTGACACTGTCCCTACCTAGAGTTTTCTGTCCCTAGAATAAATGTTTTTTTTAATCACAATATAGCAAAAGGACAATTCACTCACTGTCCTTCCAGGTCCCTGGAAACAAGGACTTGCAGAGTGAAAGAAACTGACACTGTCCCTACCTAGAGTTTTCTGTCCCTAGAATAAATGTTTTTTTTAATCACAATATAGCAAAAGGACAATTCACTCACTGTCCTTCCAGGTCCCTGGAAACAAGGACTTGCAGAGTGAAAGAAACTGACACTGTCCCTACCTAGAGTTTTCTGTCCCTAGAATAAATGTTTTTTTTAATCACAATATAGCAAAAGGACAATTCACTCACTGTCCTTCCAGGTCCCTGGAAACAAGGACTTGCAGAGTGAAAGAAACTGACACTGTCCCTACCTAGAGTTTTCTGTCCCTAGAATAAATGTTTTTTTTAATCACAATATAGCACAAGGAAAATTAACTCACTGTCCTTACAGGTCCCTGGAAACAAGGACTTGCAGAGTGAAAGAAAAAAAACACTCTCCCTACCTACAGTTTTCTGTCCCTAGAAAAAAATGTTTTTTTTAATCACAATATAGCAAAAGGACAATTCACTCACTGTCCTTCCAGGTCCCTGGAAACAAGGACTTGCAGAGTGAAAGAAACTGACACTGTCCCTACCTAGAGTTTTCTGTCCCTAGAATAAATGTTTTTTTTAATCACAATATAGCAAAAGGACAATTCACTCACTGTCCTTCCAGGTCCCTGGAAACAAGGACTTGCAGAGTGAAAGAAACTGACACTGTCCCTACCTAGAGTTTTATGTCCCTAGAATAAATGTTTTTTTTAATCACAATATAGCACAAGGAAAATTAACTCACTGTCCTTACAGGTCCCTGGAAACAAGGACTTGCAGAGTGAAAGAAAAAAAACACTCTCCCTACCTACAGTTTTCTGTCCCTAGAAAAAAATGTTTTTTTTAATCACAATATAGCAAAAGGACAATTCACTCACTGTCCTTCCAGGTCCCTGGAAACAAGGACTTGCAGAGTGAAAGAAACTGACACTGTCCCTACCTAGAGTTTTCTGTCCCTGGAATAAATGTTTTTTTCAGCACAATATAGCACAAGGACAATTAACTCACTGTCCTTACAGGTCCCTGGAAACAAGGACTTGCAGAGTGAAAGAAAAAAAATACTCTCCCTACCTACAGTTTTCTGTCCCTAGAAAAAAATGTTTTTTTTAATCACAATATAGCAAAAGGACAATTCACTCACTGTCCTTCCAGGTCCCTGGAAACAAGGACTTGCAGAGTGAAAGAAACTGACACTGTCCCTACCTAGAGTTTTCTGTCCCTAGAATAAATGTTTTTTTTAATCACAATATAGCAAAAGGACAATTCACTCACTGTCCTTCCAGGTCCCTGGAAACAAGGACTTGCAGAGTGAAAGAAACTGACACTGTCCCTACCTAGAGTTTTCTGTCCCTAGAATAAATGTTTTTTTTAATCACAATATAGCAAAAGGACAATTCACTCACTGTCCTTCCAGGTCCCTGGAAACAAGGACTTGCAGAGTGAAAGAAACTGACACTGTCCCTACCTAGAGTTTTCTGTCCCTAGAATAAATGTTTTTTTTAATCACAATATAGCAAAAGGACAATTCACTCACTGTCCTTCCAGGTCCCTGGAAACAAGGACTTGCAGAGTGAAAGAAACTGACACTGTCCCTACCTAGAGTTTTCTGTCCCTAGAATAAATGTTTTTTTTAATCACAATATAGCAAAAGGACAATTCACTCACTGTCCTTCCAGGTCCCTGGAAACAAGGACTTGCAGAGTGAAAGAAACTGACACTGTCCCTACCTAGAGTTTTCTGTCCCTAGAATAAATGTTTTTTTTAATCACAATATAGCACAAGGAAAATTAACTCACTGTCCTTACAGGTCCCTGGAAACAAGGACTTGCAGAGTGAAAGAAAAAAAACACTCTCCCTACCTACAGTTTTCTGTCCCTAGAAAAAAATGTTTTTTTTAATCACAATATAGCAAAAGGACAATTCACTCACTGTCCTTCCAGGTCCCTGGAAACAAGGACTTGCAGAGTGAAAGAAACTGACACTGTCCCTACCTAGAGTTTTCTGTCCCTGGAATAAATGTTTTTTTCAGCACAATATAGCACAAGGACAATTAACTCACTGTCCTTACAGGTCCCTGGAAACAAGGACTTGCAGAGTGAAAGAAAAAAAATACTCTCCCTACCTACAGTTTTCTGTCCCTAGAAAAAAATGTTTTTTTTAATCACAATATAGCAAAAGGACAATTCACTCACTGTCCTTCCAGGTCCCTGGAAACAAGGACTTGCAGAGTGAAAGAAACTGACACTGTCCCTACCTAGAGTTTTCTGTCCCTAGAATAAATGTTTTTTTTAATCACAATATAGCAAAAGGACAATTCACTCACTGTCCTTCCAGGTCCCTGGAAACAAGGACTTGCAGAGTGAAAGAAACTGACACTGTCCCTACCTAGAGTTTTCTGTCCCTAGAATAAATGTTTTTTTTAATCACAATATAGCAAAAGGACAATTCACTCACTGTCCTTCCAGGTCCCTGGAAACAAGGACTTGCAGAGTGAAAGAAACTGACACTGTCCCTACCTAGAGTTTTCTGTCCCTAGAATAAATGTTTTTTTTTAAGCACACTATAGCAGAAGCACAAAACACACTGACACTCTCCCTACCTATCCTTCTCTTTCCCTAAACTAAAGGAATCCAGGTTAAGCAAGAAAGAAATAACAGTCACTGTCCCTGCCTATGCTACTCTATCCCTGCTCCGGAACACACTACACTAGGCCGCCGTGCTGGCGGCCTTTTATAGTGTGGGGCGTGTACTAAACACCCTCAGCAATAATTGGCCACAGGCATCCTGCCTGTGGCCAATCATTGCTCTCCTCGCTGCCGGCGCTGTGATTGGCCAAGCATGCGGGGTCACAGTGCATGCTTGGCCAATCACAGCGCCTGGATGACACTGCGATGGCGTAGTGCATTGTGGGCCGTTCGCGTCACTCGAATTTGGCGCGAACGGCCCAAATCGTTCGATCTTCGTCGAACGATCGAACAGCCAATGTTCGAGTCGAACGTATGTTCGACTCGAACACGAAGCTCATCCCTAATCATGAACAATGAACGAAGATATGCTGGTCAGTGGTTTCATTATCTTCAGCTTCAACATTTTTACAGTCATCTAACTAAAATAACTACATTACACAGGGACTTAACACCGTTTGAGTCCCTGTGTAACGGGGCAATAGGCTGTTCAAGCAATATCTCCACGATATATGATATACTTTTATCACACACTACCCCAACTAGTCCATATTACATTAAAGATTGGGAGAGAGAATTGGGCTATTCGATTCCTGTAGAAGAATGGAAGAAAGCTTATGTGTTAACTTTTAAATCTAATTCCGCAACCTTTATACACAAAAAGAATTATAAAATCTTAACTAGGTGGTATAGATGTCCGGCGAGGTCACATAGAATTTCCCAGATTTATCCTAGGGAATGCTGGTGATGTGGAGGGGATGTGGGTACAATGATCCATATTTAGTGGACATGCCCTTAGATTAGAGAATTTTGGGATTCTGTATTCCAGATCTGCTCCTATGTCACCGGTGTACCGTATCATAAATCTCCAGAAATAGCCTTATTATCCATATATCCAGGGGCTCTACGAGAGGCTATAAAAGGATTGTGTCCTAATCCATTTGGCTGCGCTGGGCAGGAATGGCATGGTGTGGTAGAGAGTCGGGAGGGGGCCTCCCAGGGGAATGTGTAGGTATGTCTAGGTTTGTATTTGTTTGTAGTTGTCTATGTACGTTTTCTGCCCCGTTTTTTTTTTTGGTTTTGTGTGTTTGGGCAGATATGTTCCAGGACCACGTGATAGCACTAAGAATTCACTATGGAGTATTGGGTAAAAATCTATAATAAATACCCAGGATCTTGAGATTCATAGTTGTTTTTTTTTTCTCTCTCTCTGTTGTGCATTTATTTTTTTTCTTCTATCAATAGAGAGTAAGATCCTGGGTTATCTCTTGGGAATAATCCAATCCTAAAATGGTTATATATACAAGATTATGTTTTCTATGTGTCGTAAGTGGAACCTGTGTGTGTTAATGAAATTAAAATGTAAAAACTTTCAATAAGATATGATTAAACAAAAATAAGAGGAAACTGGAGATATAACCAGCACTTATCCTTGATTCTGAGCCAAAGTAAACTTAACACTTGATAACGTTTTCTGACTCTTCTATGGTTTGTGGATCTACATATGCCTTTTCTGTGTCACTCAATATATTGAAGCCAGAGGGTCTGTCATAAGTCCTGAGGGGGACAGTGCAGAAGTAGCTAGAATGGAAGAGAGGAGCCGCCAATCATGTGAAGAACAGACGCTGCAATCTAATGAAGTGTGACTTCTACTCGGGAGATATATATACAGGTCCTTCTCAAAAAATTAGCATATTGTGATAAAGTTCATTATTTTCTGTAATGTACTGATAAACATTAGACTTTCATATATTTTAGATTCATTACACACAACTGAAGTAGTTCAAGCCTTTTCTTGTTTTAATATTGATGATTTTGGCATACAGCTCATGAAAACCCAAAAATCCTATCTCAAAAAATTAGCATATTTCATCCGACCAATAAAAGAAAATTGTTTTTAATACAAAAAAAGTCAACCTTTAAATAATTATGTTCAGTTATGCACTCAATACTTGGTCGGGAATCCTTTTGCAGAAATGACTGCTTCAATGCGGCGTGGCATGGAGGCAACCAGCCTGTGGCACTGCTGAGGTGTTATGGAGGCCCAGGATGCTTCGATAGCGGCCTTAAGCTCATCCAGAGTGTTGGGTCTTGCGTCTCTCAACTTTCTCTTCCCAATATCCCACAGATTCTCTATGGGGTTCAGGTCAGGAGAGTTGGCAGGCCAATTGAGCACAGTAATACCATGGTCAGTAAACCATTTACCAGTGGTTTTGGCACTGTGAGCAGGTGCCAGGTCGTGCTGAAAAATTAAATCTTCATCTCCATAAAGCTTTTCAGCAGATGGAAGCATGACGTGCTCCAAAATCTCCTGATAGCTAGCTGCATTGACCCTGCCCTTGATAAAACACAGTGGACCAACACCAGCAGCTGACATGGCACCCCAGACAATCACTGACTGTGGGTACTTGACACTGGACTTCAGGCATTTTGGCATTTCCCTCTCCCCAGTCTTCCTCCAGACTCTGGCACCTTGATTTCCGAATGACATGCAAAATTTGCTTTCATCCGAAAAAAGTACTTTGGACCACTGAGCAACAGTCCAGTGCTGCTTCTCTGTAGCCCAGGTCAGGCACTTCTGCCGCTGTTTCTGGTTCAAAAGTGGCTTGACCTGGGGAATGCGGCACCTGTAGCCCATTTCCTGCACACGCCTGTTCACGGTGGCTCTGGATGTTTCTACTCCAGACTCAGTCCACTGCTTCCGCAGGTCCTCCAAGGTCTGGAATCGGTCCTTCTCCACAATCTTCTTCAGGGTCCGGTCACCTCTTCTCGTTGTGCAGCGTTTTCTGCCACACTTTTTCCTTCCCACAGACTTCCCACTGAGGTGCCTTGATACAGAACTCTGGGAACAGCCTATTCGTTCAGAAATTTCTTTCTGTGTCTTACCCTCTTGCTTGAGGGTGTCAATGATGGCCTTCTGGACAGCAGTCAGGTCGGCAGTCTTACCCATGATTGCGGTTTTGAGTAATGAACCAGGCTGGGAGTTTTTAAAAGCCTCAGGAATCTTTTGCAGGTGTTTAGAGTTAATTAGTTGATTCAGATGATTAGGTTAATAGCTCGTTTAGAGAACCTTTTCATGATATGCTAATTTTTTGAGATAGGAATTTTGGGTTGTCATGAGCTGTATGCCAAAATCATCAATATTAAAACAAGAAAAGGCTTGAACTACTTCAGTTGTGTGTAATGAATATAAAATATATGAAAGTCTAATGTTTATCAGTACATTACAGAAAATAATGAACTTTATCACAATATGCTAATTTTTTGAGAAGGACCTGTATATATATACATACACACACACACACACACACACACACACACACACACACACACATACATATATGAAGCACCCGCACCACCCTCCTACTCCACTCTTTGGCTCGTTCACTGGAGAGGAAAGCACGCACGGTCTGCACCATGCCCGTACCCCCTGGGTCGCAGAGGTTAAGCACACTTAGTTTCACTTACGGGTCTTTGCAGCAGGCCCCCTGGGTTGGTTTCTGTCCATGTAGTGTAAGGACAAAAGTCTCTATGCCCCAAGTAACTCCAAGGTCCACACCAGCAACAACTCCAACATAGAGTTTATTTCTTTATGCACAAACATCCACAAATGAGGAGAAGAGAAAGGTGTTAGAAAGACAGATCAGTTCAGGCACTCTTGTTTCTTCGCCACTCGATCCCGAGTGGGTATAGCTCACCTGGATAGTCACCCGAAGGCACTAGCAGCCGGCGTGTAACTCGAACAGTCTATTTGATTCCCTAATGGATGTGTTCGGGAGATCCTCTGCCACAGGATCTATGGTGCCCCAAACCTCCTACTAGTCCTTTCGGTTAGATCCCTTTTTCCGGATGGATGACATCCCTCCAGAGAGTTACTGGGCCCCTTCCTTCACTGTGATCTCTCACCAGTCCTTCGGAATGGTCCTCCCCCAGCCTCCTCTTCTAGAAACGGGTCACCTCGCAAGGCGGCACCCTGGGATTCTTCCTCCCGAAGCGGGCTCCAGCTAAAGGTGCTGGGCCCAGGGTTGAAGTTGCAGTCCCAGGACTAAAGATGCCTGGGACTGAAATGCACGTGGCCCCATGGCCTGGAGGGCCACGCGCCACGACTCCGAGTCTGGAACCAGGAACGAACAGAAGACGCCTCCCAGGCGGCGTCTGCCCCTTATGTATCCTCTCCCGGCATACCCAGCAGGTTCCTCACACCCACTGTATGGCTGCCGAGAGAGGACACCAAATCACTGCCCTATTACCTGTGGTTCAACCCCGAGTATAGGTGACAGCGCCACCCACACTTCTAAGGGGAACCGCACACCAGGCAAAACAACAGCAAGGCAGAGTCCAGCAAATTGAAGAGATTCGAGCCAACTACCACTCGAATCACCCATTAAATTTGGCATAGCAGTCCCTAAATTTGGTACCCCCGCTACTATATATATATATATATATATATATATATATATATATATATATGTAGCGGCCTCCTCACTCCCCTCTTTGCATCAGCTCGTCTTTCTCTTGTCTAGGGGTACCTTAGAGGGGAGAGAGCGGGGTCACCACGCCAAGCCTTCACCACATGTGTCCGTGCGGTGTAAGCAAAGTTCCTTCTCTACCTTCGGGTCAGTGTTGTGCACCTGGAGTTACCTTGAACAATGTCCACCAGAAAAGAGCCCCACACCATTAAAGTCCAACACTCCTTTATTCTTCTCGAGTGAACAGCACAATCAGTTAGACTCCCTTAAAGAACAGAACAAACAAGGAGGTGTGGATGCGAGTAGGCCCAGACACAATGAACTCTCCACTTTCCTTCCTGAAAGTGGGCTGAGGTCTCCTAGCGAGGGGGGATTTTCCTTCCAGGCGGTCTCCGATGGGAGGCTCACCTGTCACTGGCAATCTGCTGCACCCGGTCTTCAAGTGAGTAGCTCCCCCCGGTCCATTCCGCCTTCCGGGTTCGGGTACCCAATCCCTGGGTTCCCTAGGACCTCCTTCCCTCGCGGAACTCAGTGTTGGGTACTGAGCTCCGGACCTCCATCCAAGAACCTCACCCCAGGCTAAGGGTGCCTGGGATGGAACACGACCTCCGGAGGTCCTCTAGGCCTAGGCCGCCTAGAGGACTGACACGAACCACCGCCCTCAGGCTGAAGGTGCCTGGGACTTCGACCCCGTGACAAAGATGGCCGGCCCCTTTATACCCTCTCCCAGCAAGCATGGCGGGTTCCCCGCCCCACCATACCGCTGCCGAGGGAGGACAAAAAGGAGGCACAGCACACAGCAATGGTTCAACCCCAGCCCAAGGCGACAGCGCCACCTGCTGGACCACAAGGAACTGCACATCGCTGGTGTCTCTGCCAGTTTGAATTACACCCGGGAAAGTACATACCCGCTACATATATATACACATACACACCCACACACACACAAATCTTGGTGTCTAGCATTCATTAGAACTTGACCTGTATATAACTGCAGTCACAGTAAAATCATGTAGATCTTGAAGATATTGTAAACTTATTTCCACTTTGTATTGAGTCTTTCTTTCTGAACCAAAACTAAATTAAATTCCACTAAATATTTTATCAGCTCTATATCCAGGAGCCAGCTCTGAAGGCAAATCAATTTGATGTACCAGAATTTCTGTAAGTAAATTGTTTGTCATGCAATATGTACATTGTTAACTAAAACACACAGATTTTGCTTCCTTTGAATAGACAAACAAGCTGACTGACACATTTCTACTATTCCATCTGCTGCAAAATCTATATCAGATGTATAGACCAGATGTATAACAGGAAATCAAATACCATGCCAATAATTACTATCTGTGTACCATTTGATGCCCATCTTGTGTCTTTTTGCTTACACCGGCACTTTTAGAATCCAGTACAAGGCAAGATGGCACTAAGTGGACTGGGAGAATATTCGATAAATAGAACATTCCTGTAGCCACAGCTGTGTCTATGCCTCCTTTGCAGTGACTTCTGAAACCCTTGGTCATACCACACAAATAAAAATAAAAAAGACAGTGTGACCCATTGTGCACAGGAATTCTGTACACTCCGTAAAACAATTGTGATGCTTTGCAGAGTACCTTGAAGACACTTGCAAATATACCACTTTTGCAAAATATAGTTTTGGAGTGGGTGTAGGCACCAATACTACAGTGATTGCCACAAGCTTCTGGATTCCATGCTGAACCGCTGCACTGTTGAATAGAGGACACTCTGAACAGGCAACATTCAGATAACACTTTGCATTTTCTCAGTGCTCAATGATTGGACAAGGTGGAAATCTTGACATTACCGCCCCTTCTCTCCACTTTGTCCAATGAGAGAACGCTCTGCATTCATTGAAAAGATGCAAAGTATTCCCTAAATGGAATACTGTTGAGCATGTAACCTCCTGTGCAACCTTCCTGCGGGAAGCACACCACAAATTTTCAGCAGGAATTCCAGACAGAAGGTTATGCTTGGCAACACTTAACATTTCGAAATTTTCCCTATAACTTCACTTTCCCCATTCCAACATACCTGTTCTTTCCACTTCCATTATCCTGGTGTACGTTTGCTCCATATTCAACCAGTAACTTCACCAGTCTAAGAAAACACAGCAAGAAAAAACAGCTCAGCCAAAAATTATTTATCACAATCTTGTACCATAAAGGTACACCAGTAACAAAGAGATGGCCCTGCCTCCACCTATAATTGCCCTTCACAGCAAAAAGCACATGGAAGGGCAAATGCATGAAAGACAAAACCAGAGAAAATGGATGGGTGGGGGCAGGGGCCATCTCTTTGTTACTGGTGTAAATTTGGTCGGGGGACACACTAGGCACCTTTGCTGCCATTGTGCTATGTGCTGGGTGTCCAATGTGCCCCTGTGCCTTTGAGGATTGGGCTACCTCCAGGCCTACCTGCCCCTTATCTATCCATTAGAATGCATGTGCTCCCATTGTGGAGACTCTAATAAATTTAGAAGGGTTAGAACTGTAATTGATACAGGGTGCCATGAAAAGGCCTTGCAGCTTACGCATGCGTTTGCAAATGTGTGCCAACTAAACCCCTGTTTTTAACGCATACTGTTAGACAGGTTAGTTTGGTTGGTGAGTTGAGCTAGGAATTTTCTCTGGTTTTGTACCATAAATGTACCCACAGAAATTAAACCAATCTGACAGTAGCCATTCTAACACATTCATTGGATAGCTGACCAAGGGTGTGTTGTACAACTCCAAGAGTCAGAAGAATTCTGCCCTCACAAAAAGCCGTAGGTAGTGAAGTATCAGGATACAAAATGTATAGCTTCAAGGGAAACTATTAGAGTTCCTGATCAAGTTTATTACACATTTCTAAACTTAAAGCGGAGCTCCGCCGAAAAAAAATATATTAAAAGCCAGCAGCTACAAATACTGCAGCTGCTGACTTTTAATATTAGGACACTTACCTGTTCTGGAGTCCAGCGACGTCCGCAGCAGAGGACGAGCAATTGCTCGTCACTCTGCTGCCCCCACCGCCATACTCGGTGAGGGAACCAGGAAGTAAAGCCTTGCGGCTTCACTGCCCGGTTCCCTACGGCGCATTCACGAGTCGCGCTGCGCCGTTCTGACTGGTCCTCCTGTGTTCTGGGAGCCGAGTGTCTCCCAGAACACTACGGGTATTCTGCGGGAAGTGACGTGCTTCCCGCAGATTTCCCGCAGAGAGGACTCCCGGAAGTGGGTGCAAATACCTGTCTTAGACAGGTATCTGCACCCCCCTCCCCCCTGAAAGGTGTCAATTGTGACACCGGAGGGGGGAGGGTTCCGATGAGCGGAAGTTCCACTTTAGGGTGGAGATCCGCTTTAAAAGGTCTATCCTACTTTAGTGTCTGTATAAAATATTTATTTTACAAAGAAACATTTAGGTTGATTTACCATATATGCTACTTATCGTTAACCCTTGACGGTATGTAATTTGGACATACTAGAAATCCGACACATTTCTTAAACATTCTTGGGGTCCTTTTTCCTCTCTTTTTCCCCTTTTTTTTTATCTTTTGTATCGTTATTTAATAGGACTTGTACCGGCTCCTTTTTAACTGACATATATAGCCTCTATTTTTGATTGGCAGCGTCGTTTTTTTTCCCATGTGGTGGCACCAGGTCTTTAATTCTGGAAACAGGCTACATGTCATGCACATATTTATAGCAGGCAATTTACAGTGTCTTGAAAAAGTATTCATACCCCTTGAAAATGTTCTACATTTTGTCATGTTACAACCAAAAACGTAAATGGATTTTATTGGGATTTTATGTGATAGGCCAACACAAAGTGGCACATAATTGTGAAGTGGAAGGAAAGTGATAAATGATTTTTAAAATTCTTTACAAATAAATGTGAAAAGTGTGGTGTGCATTTGTATTCAGCCCCCCTAAGTCAATAATTTGAAGAACCACCTTTCACTGCAATTACAGCTGCAAGTCTTTTTGGGGGATGTCTCTACCAGCTTTGCACATCTAGAGAGTGACATGTTTTCCCCATTCTTCTTTGCAAAATAGTTCAAGCTCTGTCAGATTGGATGGAGAGCGTTTAAGCAGCAATTCTCAATTGGATTTAGGTCTGGACTTTGACTGGGCCATTCTAATACATGAATATGCTTTGATCTAAACCATTCTATTGTAGCTCTGGCTGTACATTTAGGGTCGTTGTCCTGCTGGAAGGTGAACCTCCGCTCCAGTCTCAAAGTCTTTTGCAGACTCCAACAGGTTTTCTTCTAAGATTGCCATGTATTTGGCTCCATCCATCTTCCCATCAACTCTGACCAGCTTCCCTGTCCCTGCTGAAGAAAAGCATCCCCACAACATGATGCTACCCCCACCATGTTTCACAGTGGGGATGGTGTGTTCAGGGTGATGTGCAGTGTTCGTTTTCCGCCACACATATCGATTTGCTTTTAGGCCATAACGTTAAATTTTGGTCTCATCTGACCAGAGCACCTTCTTCCACATGTTTGCTGTGTCCCTCACATGGCTTCTTGTAAACTGCAAATGGGACTTCTTATGGCTTTCTTTTTGCCACTCTTCCATAAAGGTCAGATTTGTGGAGTGCACGGCTAATAGTTGTCCTGTGGACAGATTCTCCCACCTGAGCTGTGAATCTCTGCAGCTCCTCCAGAGTTACAATGGGCCACTTAGCTGCTTCTCTGATTAATGTTCTCCTTGCCCAGCCTGTCAGTTTAGGTGGATAGCTATGTCTTGGTAGGTTTGCAGTTGTGCCATACTCTTTCCATTTTCGGATGATGGATTGAACAGTGCTCTGTGAGATGTTCAAAGCTTGGGATATTTTTTTATGACCTAACCCTGCTTTAAACTTCTCCACAACTTTATCCCTGACCTGTCTGGTGTGTTCCTTGGCCTTCATGATGTGGTTTGTTCACAGAACAGCTGTATTTATACTGGGATTAATTTACACGTAGGTAGACGCTATTTAATTAGGTTACTTCTGAAGGCAATTGGTTCCACTAGATTTTAGTTAGGGGTATCAGAGTTATGGGGGCTGAATACAAATGCACGCCACACTTTTCAGATATTTGTAAAAAAAAAAATTGAAAACCATTTAGCATTTTCCCTCCACTTCACAATTATGTGCCACTTTGTGTTGGTCTATCACATAAAATCCCAATAAAATCCATTTACGTTTTTGGTTGTAACATGACAAAATGTGGAAAATGTCAAGAGGTATGAATACTTTTTCAAGGCACTGTATATATGTAT
The DNA here is from genome assembly GCA_029206835.1 of Rana muscosa. Lineage (NCBI taxonomy): Eukaryota > Metazoa > Chordata > Amphibia > Anura > Ranidae > Rana > Rana muscosa. The sequence goes on along the minus strand of CM055123.1, from coordinate 266,282,618 downwards.
ATTTCATTAAATGCATAATGTACTGTCTTACATGCATTGATACTGATCATATATGTAACCATAGAGATATATGCCAGTTCTCCCTAAGCGAGCGGGTTTCGTCCTGAAAAACATGTCAGAGATGAAGATATGTTGGCGAGATCTTATTTAGGACCAACCTGTGATGTAGTCCTCAACACTGGCATGATATGTTACTGCAACTAAAACACCATCTAGATGTTTGATATTCATATGTTTTACTTAATGTTTTGTACAATAAAAATGTAAATTTCTATTTTTAAATTTATTTTTAGTGTGGTACCTTTTTAAAGTCATAGTAGTTTTTTCATGTTAGGGATTGAGGTATCTTTCAGTGTCTTGCAATAGAGTATCTGATACCAGTAAAGCCTTAAAATGAGTTGAGAGACTAACAAATTACATTTTTCTAGTATACCAGAAGCTGCACAGATGCACCAGATTTTGCACTCTCCAGTTTTAGTAAATTAACCCCATTGTATCGAGGCTGTTTCAATGTTACTTTGTTTGCAGAGCATGCTGGCAGGAGCATAAAAAATCCCAACACTAACATTTGTAGTCTTCTCCTGCAAAGAGAAAGTTTTTAAAGTTCCTTTCCTCATGTTCTAAATTATTCCCACTGTATTAGAAGCACTAGAACTAATGTAACGTGTCCAGTACTTAAACTTGATTCCACTGATGCTGGATAGACATTATGGGATATGTATGTTCAAGTCAGTAGTTGCCATCCATTGCGTTTTATTCTTTTCTCTTATGTTAAAAAATAAGACCAAGTGATCCTAAAGAATGTACCTCTCTGTAGGATGAGGCCTTCTGCATGTGGCCCTCCTGTCGTTCCTTTCTGCATTTCAGCCAGGTGATTGACATTAGTCTCCAGCTCTCTTGGCCAAATCCCATTCCACCAATAATAGGAGCCAGCTGCACCAATTACAGAACATTTCTGTTGCCATCCTCCCACACAAACATTTACTGTATGCACAGTTTTCACTTAGGCCTAATCATTGCTGAAAACGGGATAGGAATATACTGTATCCACAGTGACCTGGATAACCCTATGAATGGAAGGGCAGAATGGAATAAAATACATAACTCTACCTGAGATATCCTTTCTGTGCAGCCACCATAAGAGGAGTGAAGCCCAGCTTATCAGGAACATCCACTTTAACGTGCCTGGAATGGAAGATACAGCACAATAAAAACCATGAAGGATTCATAAAATAAAATAGAAAAAGAAATGATCATTTAATATGGTCAATCTCAACATATTCAGACTGACTGTCTCATTGTGTATGTGTGCAAATATTAGGCAAGTTGACCGGATGAGCTCATTAGTACACAGACTGCCCTTTTTTGGCCACATATTGCTAGTTTGTTGCCCACCTATTTTTGCGACTGCCTGTTTTATTGCCCACAAGTTTTCATGACAACCTCAAAAAACTTTTGAGATTCTTGAGGTAACTTCCTCAGGAAGTAGAATACACAGGGCCATGGGAATGATTAGAGAATAAAAAACACACACACACACATACAGATTGAACTGGATGGACCCATGTCTTCCATAAACCTCATATGCCAAGTAAACTATGTAAACTTAGAAGAGGGATGGCAGACAAAAGACCAAGTGGTCTGAGTCTGAGACTTTTAAAGAAAAAAAATCTTTAATTTTTTTTTTTTTACTTTTTTTGTCTTAATTTAGAAGTTTGCTTGTCCTAAGCATGTTTGAATTGACTTACTGTTGACCAACTCACTACCTCTGCTTGAAGCATCAACTACTCTTGATAAACAAATATGGTGGCATCCATGTAAGAGTACAGCAAGTAACTGTTTGTAGTGTACTTAGGACCATATTGCTGTAATTTTACTGGCCTGTATGCCATTATTAAACCATGCCACCAACAGTGCTGCTATTTTGGACATACGCGATAATTTGGTTTAATTCTCCCTGCAGAATCTGAGGGTCATAGGTATGTGCATGACCCCATTGTGTGGGGACAGTCTGTAAGTAATCGTGTTGTTCACAATCTGATAAACAATAATGAATCATTATAGCGGATTTCAGACTCAAACATATGTGAAAAAGAAGAGCAGGAATAACAGTAAAGCTGACTACATACAGATGTTTCTCAGCTTTAATCTGCAAAGTAGAATATTTATTTAGAAAATATATTTTCCCTCACTGTCTGTCCCAGTGACCACCAGGACATCAGAACAGGAGGGGGAGAGGAAATGTTCCCAACAAGGTATTACCAGTAATTAAAATTTGACAATTTATCAACCTTTACTGCTCTACTTAAAGAAAAAAAAAATTGTCTGCCTTTGGTTGCCTTTCTCTGCATGGTTTCCAGGACATCCTGAAAATTTAATATTTGAAAAAGAACTTCAGTCCAACTAAAAAGCAGGGCATTTAATTACTATAAGGAAATGGCACAATCAATACTTGTAGGTAATTATGATTTTTACAAACTCTTTATAGTGGAAGAGCAGCTAACACTCCATTGTGTCCTGCTGACATCACAACTTACAGAAAGCAGATCAAGTTTAGGCAAACCTGTAGCTGTTCTAGACATAGGCATACACCGGCATCATGCTAATATTTTACCTACAAGGTTCCTTACTAACCTACAATCTAGGCTGCTCTTTTAGGTAAAAACTAAATGGGTGTTCTTTTTTGCCCTCCTTACCACCATACTGATTATTGAGGATGACCACTATACATTGTAGCCAATATGGAGCTGGAAAATGCTTCCATGGCTACCTGTGAATGGAATGGGCGCAGGTTCACTTTAGGCTTCTGTAGCATCATATGATAAACATTTTTTACTGCCCATCTGTGATATGCTTAGGAGACCTGACCAAAAACAAAAAATTTGATGAAAGCCTTAGCTGAATGACATTGTCTTTTTAAGGCACAAAACATTTGTAATTTGTTTTGTATTTTAAAAGAGGTTCTTTACTTTTTTATCTCAGTGATACTGATCTCCTCTAGCACATTTGCAGCCACTTTCTGATGATAGGCACCTGCTGACGGGCACTGCTAGACCAGTCCCTGCAGCATCTTCTCCCCCACGATCCAGTTGTCTAGGATCCTGACATCATCAAGAGCAATGCAAGGTAGCATTGCTCTGCATTGGACATGTTGACACAGATGGACAGTCCACCGCTGGATTGTGAGGGAGAGCCACCTGCTGGGGGAGTGGAGGCTCAGGTAAGTAAAATCGCTTCCCCTCTCCCCTAGACAAAACAAGCAATTAATCAAGGCAATGCAGACGAAGCACCAATGCATAGGATAATTTTAGAGTTGGGCTTTAACATATTAGAGATTTTATGAGATTTTAGTGATTGGGTCCACACATACTTTAAAGTGGTGATAAACCTTTATATAAGCCCAGTGAAGTGACTGGTTTCAGGTGATACATAACAAAGAGTTAAATCCTCCTGCATAATCTGTACCTGTTTATCTGTAGCCTTGCCTCCCTCAGTTTTTCAGCGTACACAGGTTAGATGGTATTTCTCAGCTTCCAGGAGACAGGGGGTGGGGATCTGATGTAACACACTGCACAGCACAGAGTGTCATCTGAGACCTGAGTGGAGGGAAAGGATACACCCACCCCCTACACAGTCCCACTGTGAAACATACACTTCTGAGGCTGGTCAATCACCTGCTGTGTGCTAGAGGGGAGGGGGTAAAGGAGCAGCGATGTCCCCAAGGTTTGCCCGGTGTCTGAAAAAACTGTCATGATTGATTCGCGCAGATAGCAGAGGAAGGGGAGAATAGACCACACTATGGGGTTGATTTACTAAAGGCAAATAGCACTTTACAAGAGAAGTTGGTCCTGAGCTTAGTAAATGAGGGCAAGCTCTACTGACTTTCCTCATTTAATCATAGGCAAGCAAAAATGCATTTTTTTTTATTTTCCTTGCATGCGATTGGGTATTCTTTGCAAAGTGAAGCTTTACCTCATTTACCAATATCCTGAGCAGCTGCACTTGCTAAGTGCACAGTCTATTTGCCTTTAGTAAATCTACCCCTAATTGCTATAGACTGAGGCAAGTACACATTATATGAGGATTGCTTTGTTAATTTTTCATTTCAGAGGTATGGCCATTTTAAAGTCCATGAAAACCATAACAATTAACTTCACTTATTTGCTCTGTTAAATATACTATGGAAATCATTTTGCTCTGTTTGATAAGTGCAAAATATCTATGGAACTTGTCAGAAATTCAGAGCTGTCCTGTGCTTATTTCCGGTGTTATTCTAAGGCGAGTAATCAGCCCACCCAGTCCTCATCTTGGACTACAGAACAAGTCTAGTCTTTATGTTGTGGAGATGGGAGAGTAGAGGGGTCTAGGTGGGTTGGCAACAGAAAACTGGGTGATGCCGACAACATCCAATCTATAAAATGCTGTGTGGTGTCAGCCTGCAATTGGTATTCTTCTGTACTTGCAGAAACTTTGCATGGATAAAACATGGGAAAAATAGGATTTTTATAACAGCTTACCTGTAAAATCCTTTTCTTGGAGTACATCACGGGACACAGAGCGACATAGTCATTACTAATGGGTTATATAGATACCTTCAGGTGCTGGCACTGGCAACTTCCAAAACCGGAAGTACCCTCCCCTATATAAGCCCCTCCCATCCGGGAGCACCTCAGTTTTGTAGCAAAGCAATAAGTGTCCCTAAAGAGGGGTGGGAGCTCTGTGTCCCGTGATGTACTCCAAGAAAAGGATTTTACAGGTAAGCTGTTATAAAAATCCTATTTTCTTTCTCGTACATCACGGGACACAGAGCGACATAGTCATTACTAATGGGATGTCCTAAAGCAATGCCCAACGAGGGGGGGGATACACCATACATAAGCTGAGCGCTATCAGACATGAGGATCTTTTGCGGCCTGCAACACACTGCGCCCAAAGGCGACATCCTCCTGACTTCTAACGTCCACCTGGTAGAACCTAGTAAACGTGTGTACTGAAGACCATGTTGCAGCCTTACAGATTTGAGCCAGGGAGGCCTGGTGATGCGCTGCCCATGAAGTTCCAACTGCTCTCGTGGAGTGCGCTCTAACTTTGAACGGAGGCAGTCTCCTTCTCAAGCCATAGGCTTGGATAATGACCTGTCGAATCCACTTGGCTAAAGTAGATTTTGATGCTGCCTGACCCTTTCTGGGCCTTCCGGCAGAATAAACAAAGTATCCGTTCAGCGAATCTGAGCAGTGGCTTTTAGATAAGCTTTAACTGCTCTTACTACATCCAAAGAATGCAATAACTTTTCCTCTACCGAAGTAGGTTTGGGGAAAAAAGAAGGAAGAACCACATCTTGGTTCAAATGAAACCTCGATACCACCTTAGGAAGAAAGGCTGGATGAGGACGTAACACTACTCTGTCCTTATGGATAACCAGATATGGCTCCTTACAGGACATAGCTGCTAATTCCGACACTCTTTTAGCCGAACAAATGGCTACTAGAAAAATCAATTTCCTGGTGAGAAGAACCAAAGAAATATGCTGTAATGGTTCAAATGGTTGTTTCTGTAGAACCGACAGAACCAAGTTTAGATCCCATGGACATATGGGAATATTAACCGGAGGACTAATACGCATCACTCCTTGTATAAAGACTTTGACTAGTGAATGCGAAGCCAAGGGCCTTTGAAAAAATATTGACAAGGCCGAAATCTGACCCTTGATAGTACTCAAGGCAAGCTTCCTATCTACAGCCCATTGTAGGAAGTCCAGAATCCTACCAATTACGTATTTACGTGGATGCCATTTCTTGGCCTCACACCAGGCGATGTACGCCTTCCAGATTCTATAGTAGATCTGCCTGGATACCGGCTTCCTGGCATTGATCATGGTAGATACCACAGAATTAGAGAGCCCTCTCTTTTTTAGAATGTGGGCTTCAATGGCCAGGCCGTCAAACCTAGGGCTGGTAAGGAAGGGTGGTATATCGGTCCTTGCGAAAGCAGGTCCGGACGATGTGGGAGGGTCCAAGGACTCCCCACAGACATCTTTACAATCTCCGCGTACCATGCTCTTCGGGGCCACGCTGGAGCCACCAGAATCACTGGTTTCTTTTCTACCCTGATTCTGCGGAGTACTCGAGGTAACAATTGTGGCGGTGGGAATGCATATATCAGCTTGAACTGATCCCAAGGGAACACTAGGGCATCCGAGCCGCAAGCTAGGGGATCCCTTGTCCGAGAGACAAACCTGTCCACCTTTGCGTTGAATCTGGATGCTAGAAGATCTACATCCGGTTTCCCCACCGCTGACATATTGTCCAGAAAACCTCGGGGTGAAGGGACCATTCCTCTGGGCATAATTGCTGGCGACTTAGAAAGTCCGCCTTCCAATTCTCCACTCCTGGAATGAATACCGCAGCTATGGCTGGGACATATCTTTCTGCCCATTTCAGGATGTAATTTACTTCCCTCTGGGCTGCACGACTCCTGGTGCCCCCCTGATGATTGATATATGCCACTGCTGTGGCATTGTCTGATTGAATTCTGACAGGGGACCCTTGGAGTTTGGATGTCCATGCTACTAGGGCATACCGGGCTGCTCGTATCTCTAAGAGATTGATGGGCAGGGCCTTTTCTGCATCCGACCATCTGCCCTGGAGAGACCATTGCTCCAGTACTGCTCCCCAGCCTATAAGGCTGGCATCTGTCGTGACCACCTTCCAAGAAATCGGACTGAAGGATTTCCCTTTTTCCAGATTCTGGGGAACCAACCACCAACGGAGGCTCTTGCGAACGGAAGGGGACAAGGACATTGTAAGTCTAGGGCCTGAACTTTTTTGTTCCAGGCTGACAGTATGGCCCCTTGCAAATTCCTTGAATGGAATTGACCGTAGGGTACTGCTTCGAATGATGCCACCATTTTTCCCAGCAGCCTCATGCACAGGCGTATGGACGGCTGTCTTTTTTGTACCCACTAAGTGGATCAACTCTTTCAAAGACAACACCTTTCCTCGAGGCAAGAATATTTTCCTCTGGCCTGAATCCAACCTTAGCCCCAAATATTCCAGACTTTTGACTGGTTTTTAGGGCTGACTTGTCTCGGTTGATAATCCAACCGTGAGATTTCAGATACTTGATTGTCTTGTGAACGACCACGTCTAGTTTTTTCACTGAGTGGTCTATCAGCAACAAGTCATCTAGATATGCCATTATCATTACACCTTGTGTTCTTAGATTGGCCAATAAAGGGCCAGAATTTTTGTAAACACTCGTGGTGCTGTGGCCAGACCGAAGGGTAAGGCTCTGAACTGAAAATGGCACCCTTCTACTGCAAAGCGTAGAAATTTTTGGTGGACTGGAAAGATGGGAATGTGCAAATAAGCATCTTTGATGTCGATCGCGGCTAACCAATCCTCCCCTTGTAGGGCAGTGGCCACCGATCGGATCGACTCCATCGGAAAGTCCTGATATACAGGAATTTGTTTAGCCCTTTTAGAATTAATATGGGCCTCCCGTCCGCGTTTGCTTCGGGACTGTAAAGAGGTTTGAGTAAAACCCGAACCCTCATTCTTCCAGGGGAACCTCCATAATTACTCCTTGGAGCAATAGTTGTTCTAGTGCCAACAGGAGGGACTCTCTCTTCCGGGGATCCCTTGGCACGTTTGACCTCAAAAATGGGAAGGAGGAGAGTCTTTTAACTCCAAACTGTATCCCAAACATACTGCGGAGAGCACCTATCTGTTTTGATCGTGTCCCGCCAGGTCTCTTGCGAACAACTGGAGTCCTCCCCCCACCCGACTGAGTGGGGGCAACCCTTCAATGAATTTAACTTTGGGGGAGGTTTTGTACCTCCCCTGACCCAGGGTTTCTCATTACCCTGCTATTGTCCCTGTTTTTTACCCCCGGGAATTGACCGAGGAGGCCGTCGGAACTGTTACACAGCCGATGCCCCAGGGACTGGAGAAGCAGGCCTCTTAAAGAGGGACCGCTAACTCTGTTTTTAACCGGCAAGAGCGTATTTTTACCGCTGGAAATTTTCTGGATATATTTGTCCAGGTTTTCCCTGATTAAGCGTTCACCATGAAATGGGACGCTAACCAGCCATTCTTTACAGGGAGCTTCAGCAGACCAGTTTTTGAGCCATAGAAGCCTACGCATATGTACTATAGACAGCGTAAGGCGGGAGGCCTGATGGACTGAATCCTTTATGGCGTCAACCGCAAAGCCTAAGGCTCTAGGTAGATCAGCTAGGGCAAGGCCTGCTGATCTGTCAAGTCCCTCAAGACCTGTTTCAACTGATCCTTCACTGCTTAGCAGACCCCACTGCTGGTTGTGTCACCAAGCTTGCTGTAGAAAGAAGCAGACTTTCATAAGGACTCCAATCTTTTATCTATTGGGTTCTTGAACATTTGGACATTATCCACTGGACATGTCAGTGATTTATACATACAAGAGATGGCTGCGTCCACTGTAGGGACCTTCCATTTTTTGATGAACTTATCCTCCATGGGATAGACCACCGGAAATCTCTTGGGGGAATAAATATTTTCTCAGGACGTTCCCAATCCTGGTAAATGAGCCCTTTCAGTAAAGGGTGAAGTGGAAAAGAACAGACAGTCTGGGGGCTTCTAGCGACCCCAACGAGGATACAGTAGTGGTTGATGGTTCCGCAAGGTGCATTTTTAAATGCTGATCGGACCATGTTAGTCAGAGACTGAACCCATAATCTTTCAGCTTGAGATGCTGAGAAAAGGTTCCCCCACTGTTGATTCCTCTATAACAGAATCAACCTCATCCTGATCCCCTTCAGGCAGGTCGATCCCTGTATGGGACTGTTGCTCTGCTAACAGGCACTCTGAAGGAGGAGACGGAGATCGGGCGTGCTTTCCCTGACAGGGAGGCAGCGATCAATGTTGACAATCTCTCTCTAATCCTCCCAGAGCTGAGGAAAAAACCTCCTCTGTTACATACACAGGAGCAGGTGAACTGAGGACAGCCACAGTACCAAGTACCCCTGCGGGGTCTCTACGGTCACTTACCTCTGAACTTCAGGGGAGACTGGTGCAGCAGAAGCATGCCCAAGATCCTCAGAGCCCGATGAGACCCCCTTCGCTTCCTGGAAGATTCAGTTCCGGAGCTTCTGGACGGCATATTCCTAAGCCTAAAGCTGAGGTATTCCAGTCGTAATACACCACTTTTACTGAGAATAGTCTAGCACAATTGCTGCTATATAACAGTTGGTGTCTACTAAAGTGCCTTTCTAGGGGATGCCTGCATCAACCGCCTCTGTGTGCCTTTATACTGTTGCTAGCTCTGTCTGTGCACTTCAATAGCCAGCTATGATGTGCTTTAAAACACGCTGGACGCCCGCACATGCGCAGTAGCGCCGCGGCGCACACCTGAGCGTCATCCACCCGCTCCGCCCCTTTTTCCAGATCGCCTCTATATATAGTGGCGCGTGCACGCGCTCGCGCGTGGGCACGTGTGCCTTCGGCGCCTTTTTTGAAAAAAATAAGGAGCTAGATGGGAGCCAGGGTCCCTGCCGCAGGGCCCGGGGATGGATGAGCGCAGCAACAGGGCAGAGGAGACAGCTTCCCAGCAGAGAACATACCAACTGCCTGGATTTGATTCTGGAAGAAAAAAATCCACATTACAAGAAAAAAGAACCATAGCGGCCTCTAGTGTCTAACACAGGTACCGCGGTCTTACATTTTTTTTTTTTTTTTCTTGCCTACTATTAAAATTTTTACATTTTCTCAGTAGTAACAGGCATACACAGAATAGCGGGAATACCTTAGGTAACAGGCAGAAAGACAAAATAGGCTTGGGGGTCCCTCAATAGAACCAAGTTCCCGAGGGCCCCCACTTACCTTTTCCTCGCCGCAGGACTCTGTTTGGTCCACAGAAGCCCAAACTTCACCTATCACGGCAGGCATTGTAATCAAACCTTCAGGGACCGGGTTCCCAAGGATTCCACTCCCCTGGACCTGTATAGCACCCTGCACAGAAAACATCTTGGTCGTGGGTATGACCAGAGCTCTGGATCCCAGGGTCCAGCCCTCCTAAGAGAGGCATTACAGGCAAAACCTTGCTCTTCTCTTGCAAGGCCCGGGTACCGACCGTTTAGCTATGAAGCTTTTTTGGTCGGATCCGGAATAGCTTACTGAGGCCCAAAAGAACCTGTACGCAAGCTCAGTGAAAAAACACATGTTACTTCTTGGCCAACACCTTAGACACTGGCAAAAAACTGAGGTGCTCCCGGATGGGAGGGGCTTATATAGGGGAGGGTACTTCCGGTTTTGGAAGTTGCCAGTGCCAGCACCTGAAGGTATCTATATAACCCATTAGTAATGACTATGTCGCTCTGTGTCCCGTGATGTACGAGAAAGAAATGTACACGAGTTACAGAGATGTGTATTTTTTTTTATTTTTTATGGTGGGGGGGGGTTTGCCCTGACAATAACACAACATATATTTTTACATCAGGGGCGGATCCAGGGGGGGGCAACAGGGCAATTGCCCCCCCCCGAGACCATCTGTCACACTCACTTGCTTGCTTTTTTTTTTTTTTTTGCGCCTGATCTCCCGAAATTTGGGGACCCGGTACCGGCCGGCCATAGATTCCCTGGACCCCAAACATGGTGCACATATAGCCACATAACTCCTCTACAAGTGTGCAAAGTTTGGTGTCTGGGGGACCTACGGCCGGGGAGCACTGATTTTTTAAAGCCGGGCACCCCTTCCATAGACTCCAATGTTAAACGGTCATTTCTCCGGTGACTTTCCAGACCCGGTACCGGCCGGTCGTAGGTCCCCTGGACCCCAATCTTGGCACACATGTAGCCCGATGTCTCCTCTACAAGTGTGCAAAGTGTGGTAACTGGGAGACCTACGGTCGGGGAGAACGAATTTTTCAAAGTCGGGCAATCCTTCTATAGACTCCCATGTTAAACATCAGTCTAGTCATGGGCACAGTGAGGCATGGGCACAGTGAGGCAAAGTGAGGCACAGTGAGGCATGCAGATGGACACCCTAGGATTATACTCGAGTCAATACGTTTTCCCAGTTTTTTGGGGTAAAATTAGGTGCCTCGGCTCATATTCGTGTCGGCTTATACTCGAGTATATACAGTACTTGTTCTGCGGCTGCCGCTGCCTCTCTGAGTCTCTCTCTCAGTTTCTCACATCAGCCGATCAGCGGCGCCGAGAGAGAGACTCGTCTAATGTAGTTACGCGGCGCACTGACACGATACCAGGAGCGGAGGAGGAGGTGGGTGGAGCCTCTTCTCTGCACTCGTTGCTAACGCCTGGGCCACTTAGCGTCTAGCAACGAGTGACGTCAGTAAGTCACGTCGGGCCGCTCTGCGGGCAGGTGCGATAGTGTGCGGCTCCACAGACGGGTAAGAAAGCGGGCGGCAAATTGTGGCGGGTGACGTGGCAAATGACAATCTGCATCTGGTGGCAGGCAAGTGACAATCCGTAAGGTGTGGCAGGTGGTGTGGCAAGTGACAATCCACAAGGTGTGGCAAGTGACAATCCACAAGATGTGGCAAGTGACAATCCGCAACGTGTGGCAAGTGACACGTTCAGGGCTCCCACTAATTGCAGGCGACGGTGGCAAGTGACACACTCGGGGCTCCCACTGATTCTGCATTGAACTATTTAATTTTATATTACAATGTAATAATAGAAATAATGCGCTTCAATCATCCTGACACCATAACAACCATGGTGCCAGGATGCGCAGACACCAGCCATTTCCGCGATAAATTTCCTACAAAAAAAAACATATTTTTTGGCAGTGCCCCTCCCGAGAAAAGACTCTGGATCCGCCCCTGTTTCACATAAGAGGTGACTGTTCCTTGCATTTTATATTTATCAAACTGATTGTTGTGTTGGCAAAAATACTGAAGTTTCAATCCCATCAATATATGTACTTAGAGACCATGTGACTATAAAAAAATGCCAGTAAAAGCAAAGAAAAATCAAGAATTTAAAGTGCTTTCTTGCAGTGCTTTTCTCTTTCCATAAACAGTTTTTTCATGTGCAATGTGCTTTTGAATTTGCTAGAAAATTTGACTAATCTAGAAGAATCATATCTCTAGTAGAGTAACGGCACCTCCTCTGTCAAGAGTGTCTAATTGCTCTCTGTGCTGGCCCAGCTCCTTCACCCCTCCCTTCACTTCTCTACCTAAACTTTTATGCAGCTGCTAAGGGAGGAGCAAAGGGAAATACTATAAAATTGGTGGTCCCCAAAGTGTGGCCCTTTGCTTGCGTCTATCTGGTCCTTGGGTTATTATTCTTTTCATGGATATAAATGATAAGACACTATTTCGTCCAGTGACACCAACAATGGGGCACTATTCCTTCCACTGATACAAGCAATGAGGCAGTATTCCTTCCACTGATGCCAATGATGTGGTATTATTGCCCCAGTGAAACCATGGATGGGGCACACTTCTTCCCATCTACACCAATGATGGTGATCTATTCCTACCACTGACACCAACAATGGGGCATTTTTCTTCTAACCCCTGACCACAGATGCTAGGTAATGTTTTACTTCTAATGACCACCAACCCTAGGGCATTTTATTTTACTCCCACTGAATACTGGCACTGTGAAATTATTTTACTGCCACTGGTGCTGTGGTGTTTTCTATTCCCACTGTAGCCCCCCCCCCCCAAAGTCTCTACCCTGAAAATAAGCCCTAGTTTAGGCTGGTTGTGGGCTGCTGGAGTCCTCTCTATTGCTGCTGGAATTCTCCCCTTCCCCCAACTGTCAGCGGGGGAATTCAGCTCCCCCTCTGCAAGGCTCAGAGCAGGTAGAAGAGCTCAGGTGGGTCACGGAAGTGCTGAGCCACGCTCAGCTGATCCCCGCTGCTCTCCTCTTCTGCCAGCTGTCATCGGGTGATCTCGGGCCCCACTCCCTCTGCAGTGCTTGTGCCAGGGAAGAACGATCAGGCGGGTCACAGAAGCACCGAGCGGCATTGTGGGAAGGTATGTGACACGGTTAGATTTTACCCTTTGCATTATATTCTGCTGTGGTGGCGAGGATTCTGGCAGTTTGCAAGCACTTTTACGCTGTGCACACTGGGGATTAAATTGCAAGCCTTTTGGTTGCAAAAAATATAAGACCCGGGCTTATTTTTGGGGAAACACGGTAGGTTCAGGTCTGGTCACTGACCTGCAATGCAACAGAAACAAGGCATACAGTACCTGTGCTCAAATCCCAAAAGCTTATACATGTATATATAATCCATCAGGTCCTGTTTTTTTATTACAAAGTTTGCTAGAAAGGGTATATAGCGGTGTGCAGAGGGTTTATCCATAATTTGTAGTGTTAAAATGTGGTTACAATCCTTTAGCACAGTGGTTCTCAACTCCAGTCCTCAGGGCCCACCAACAGGCCAGGTTTGCAAGATAACTGAAATGCATCACAGGTGATATAATTTGCTGCTCAGGGATTGCAGTATTCTAGTCTGCATCTCACCAAGGTAATACTTAAAATCTGGCCTGTTAGTGGGTCCTGAGGACAGGAGTTGAGAACCACTGCTTTAGCACCTGATAGAATATATACATGTACAAGCTATTGGGATTTGAGCACAGGTTTATCTTGTTTCTATCTAATTTCCCCTGCTATAGGGTGTCATTGGAGTGACATGTCTGAGTCTGCTGAGGCTCCTAAAATCATATCTAAGATGGTGGTGCCCAGGGTTATCTCAAAGTTTTTGGATGTCTACACAAGGGAGGCTTTAAATTATAGGGAAGTTTAAAAAAAAAATAACAAACATGTTATACTTACCTGCTCTGTGCAGTGGTTTTGCACAGAGCAGCCCAGGTCCTCCTCTTCTTGTGTGCCCCGCCGGCGCTCCTGGCCACTCCCTCCCGCCAAGTGCCCCCAAAGCAAACAGCTAGCTCTCGGGGAACCCAAGCAGGCTCGCTCCCGAGTCGCGTGTCCAGTCACACACAAAGGCCCGCCCCCTCTCTCTTCTCATTGGCTGTGACTGACATTGCTGTCTCAACCAATAAGGAGGGAGAGTCCCCCGAGAAATGAGGCTCTTGTGCATCATTGCTGGATCACGACTCCGGTAAGTATTAAGGGGGCTGGGGAGGCTGCTGCACACAGGTTTTTTACCTTCATACATAGAAAAACCTTGAGCCTTTAGAACCACTAATAGGTAAATACCAAGCATAAAATACACATGTAGCAATACCCCCTAGAGGGCCGCTGGTTAGTTTTGGGTTTTGTACGTTATCTCTTCGGCTGCGTTGTCCGGGTAGGAAAGTCTGTAGTAATGCAATGTTCACACCGATGTAAAACCTCAAACATTTAGGCTTTATTTTTCTTATGCAATAAACTTTGAGAAGTAGAAGGTATAGAAGCGTAGGGGAAGGTTCAGGCACTCGCCACTAAATTTGACAAAGGTATAAGTTTAAAATCACTCACCACACTCAATGTTAGAGTGGGTATTGGTCACCCGGATGGTTCCCTCTCACATGGCCTAGCAGCCGGTATGACACACAAATCAGCAACGGGGCAGTCTCTGCCACAGACTGCCCAAGATGAAGCAGGTCTCTGCCACAGACCTTTTGAAGTGTACAAAGTCTCTGCCACAGACCTTTTGAAGTTGAGCAAATGGATAGTCCAGGAATCCTCTGCCACAGGATTTAAAGTCCCAAACTTCCAGCCGCACAGTTAAAGGGCCTTTAAGCCAACCCGACGAACTGCAGAGCTTGTAATATAGCAGATCCCTCCTTGACAAAGTCACCAGTCCTCACCCGAGACAGCAGCACTTTGCCAGTCTCCTCCAGGGCAGGTCCTCCCCTGGTCTCCTTCACCAAGACAGCTTCCTCCCCATTTGGGCGGACAGCTTGGGATCCCTTCTCCGAATGTAGGCCCCAGCCAGACTAGCTGGGCCTACTAAGCAGCGATACAGCCTCGGGCCAACGTGGCCCCGAGACCAGAACCACACACATATGCCTCGCGTCCGGAGTATCCCGTCCCAGCAGGCACAGCGGATCGACCACACCCACCGTACCGCTGCCAAGAAGGGCCACTCAATGCAACATGGTTTGCCCATGTTCCAACAGGTGCCTGAGGTGGCAACGCCACCTACAGGTAATAAGGGAAAATACTATCGGGCAAACCACAGCTGGAGCAGAGGTCAAATAAAATGCAATTCAACCGTCTGAGCCTAACTATTGGCTCAGACATCCCTCTAAATTAAAATGGCGTCCCAACCTTTTGGGATGTGCGCTACACACACATAAAATCTTATAGGAAGTTTTTTCTTGTTAAAATAAACAGTCTGGTTGACAGGGTCTCTTTAAAAGAAAAAAATATATATGTGAGCCAAACAGTTTATCAATATTTGCACGTTAGCAGTGCAGACAATCTGGTACTAGTCTTGCTGCTTTTTCTGAGAACTGAAGAATACAGTTCAGCTTTGAAAGGAACAATTTTAATGATCCTTCTACAAAGGAAAGAAATACAGCATCATAAATGAGAAACCGTTCCTCATAAAACAGGTCCGTGGACAGGATTCCTCTGTGGAGTGGAAGTGGATGGAGAAGAGGTGGGGAAAGCTATGATATATTGCTATCACATGTTAAATAATGCAGAATCTTCCAATGCAAAGAGCCCATCACATATCCACATGACACGGTTTACACCCATTATGGTAAAGCACAAGTTCGGCATCTTGAAGGGTTTCAACTGCCCCCACCAATCACATTAAAGGAGTAGTAAAGTTACATGTTTTTTCACCTTAATGCATCCTATGCATTAAGGTGAAAAAACATTCGACAATACCACCCCCCCCCCGAGCCCCCGTTTTTCTTACCTGGCCCCTCGAAAGTCCCATGCTCGTCCCCGTCATCCTCTTCGTTTTTCTGCCTGGCCGCCGATTGGCTACACTGGATAGATTGAAAGCAGCGCAGCCATTGGCTGGCGCTGCTGTCAATCACATCCAATGACGCGGCACGCCGGGGGGCGGGGCCGAGTGATACAGTCGGCGGCTATGGCCGCCGCTGTATCACGGGAGCGCGCCCGCAATCACTCCACACCATGCGAGCTCACTCGCATTAAGGTGTGGAGTCCTTGCGGGGAGGAGCCAAGACAGCCGCCGAGGGACCCCAGAAGACCAGGATCGGGGCCACTGTGTGCAAAACGAGCTGCACAGTGGAGGTAAGTATAACATGTTTGTTATTTTTAAGCAAAAAAAAAAAAAGCTTTAGTGCTCCTTTAATATCCTAGATAGTGATTAAAATAATAAATATTCTGTAGCCCAAAAAAGATCAGGCAAGATTCCCTTTGAGATTGTAATTCATCAAAAGTATGAATAAAAGGGACAATGTGATATAATGAAAACAAATTATCCACAAAGTGGAAGTAATGAACAGCTGTTGTATAAATGTAGCAATCACCTGGGACTCCATCTAGTGTCACCGAGGAACACTGCTACACTACCTGAGACTCCACTGTTCAATTCAAATAATAGGCATCATATCTGGTCCCCTTGTCATTATATACACAAGATTACCAAAAGTATTCGGATGCCTGCCTTTACATGCACATGAACTTTGATGGCGTCCCAGTCTTAGTCTGTAGGGTTTAATATTGAGTTGGCCCACCCTTTGCCGCTATAACACTTCAACTCTTCAGGGAAGGCTGTCCACAAGGTTTAGGAGTGTTTGATCATTCTTCCAGAAGCTCATTTGTGAGGTCAGGAACTGATGTAGGACCCAAAGACCTGTCTCACAGTCTCCGCTCCATATCATACCAAATGTGTTCCATCAGGTTGAGGTCAGGACTCTGTGCAGGTCAGTCAAGTTCCTCCACCCCAAACTCGCTCATCCATGTCTTGTTGGACCTTGCTTTGTGCACTGGTGTGCAGTCATGTTGGAACAGGAAGGGGCCATCCCCAAACTGTTCCCACAAAGTTCGGAGCATGAAATTGTCCAAAATGTCTTGGTATGCTGACACCTTAAGAGTTTGCTTCGCTGGAACCAAGGGGCCAACCCAACCCCTGAGAAACAACCCCACACCATAATCCCCTCTCCACCAAATGATTCAGACCAGTGCACAAAGCAAGGTCCATAAAGACATGTATGAGCAAGTTTAGGGTGGAGGAACTTGACTGACCTGCACAGAGTCCTGACCTCAGCCCGATAGAACACCTTTGGGAAGAATTAGAGACTGCGAGCCAGGCCTTCTCGTCTACATCAGTGCCTGACCTCACAAATGCACTTCTGGAAGAATGGTCAAACATTACCATAGACACACTCCTAAACCTTGTGGACAGCCTTCTCAGAAGAGTTGAAGCTGTTATAGTTGCAAAGGGTGGGGCCAACTTAATATTAAATGCTACGTACTAAGACTGTGTAAAGGCAGGCATCCCAATACTTTTGGTAATATAATGTATGTAGCGGGTGTTTGAATTTATGTGAGGACTCTGGTGGTGTGGGGTTCCTTGGGGCCTGCAGGTGGCGTTGTTGCCTTGGGCCGGAGTTGAACTCACATCGCAAACTGTGCCTTTTTGTCCTCCCCTGGAGCTGGTACAGCGGGGCGGGGAACCCGCTGTGACGCAAAGGGAGAGGTCATAAAAAGGGGCGGACGCCCTGATTTGGGGGAGAGAGTCGGAGGACGCGGCCGCACCCAGGCACCTTCAGCTTGGGTGCTGGCGTTCCGGTGTTTCAGGCCTAGGCGCCCTTGGCCTGGCTGGAGCAGGGATGGAGTCCATCTCAGGCACCTTTAGCCTGGGGTGAGGTACTATGGTGGATGCCTGGGGCTCAGTACCTTCGACTGAGTTCCGCGAGGGTGGAGGAATCCGAGGGGGCCCTAACTCCTTGGGTGCCCGTGTCTGAGTTCGTGAGGACTGGTGCACAGTAACTTCTCTGAAGAGCCTGGCGCAGCATAGCTGGTGACGGAGAGGCCTCCACTTCTCCCTTGGACGGATTTCTTCCTCTGACAGGGGCAAAGTGAGCGAAGGTAATTCACGTTCTATATTACCTAGTTAGTGGCAGTGACTATTCACCACTGGTGACAGCACAGTGGGCAGCAGCAAGAAGGGAAAGGATTGTGCCTCGATCTGTCCCCCATTTTCCAAAGGAGAAAGATTGTTTTATTGCTTGGCAAGAAGAATAAAACGGAGTTGTACCTATTCACTGTGTGGAACTTGGGTTACTAAAGCAAAGGAGTCAGGGACGAAGGACTGGACTTGACTCTAGGACACCTACACAAAAGCCCAATCTCTGGCCTTCACCTCCCAGTTACGGAGGACATGGGCCATG
The DNA here is from genome assembly GCA_029206835.1 of Rana muscosa. NCBI lineage: Eukaryota > Metazoa > Chordata > Amphibia > Anura > Ranidae > Rana > Rana muscosa. Next base: position 266,264,338 of record CM055123.1, on the reverse strand, counting down.
GTGTGTATCATCTCTCTCCCAGGTGCCCCTAGACAACAGCCATATAACCGATAAAGCAAGAGAGAGAGGTGAGGCCGCTACATGTATATTATTGGGACATATATCTTAAAGCCCAACTGAGTTTATTTTTAAAAACTTTACCTTAGACATTAAAAAAGTGTCTCTGATTATCTCTAGCTGCAATAATCATCTTCAGATCAAAGCTGTCCCCTGAATTGCCTCTTCCTTAGCACAAGATTTTCTCATGTGTTGAATGACAACCGGTGGTGCACAACCCTGAAGAATGAACAAACACTAAATGCAGGGTGTCATGGCGCTGCCCCCTAGGCATGGTGTCCTGCACTCGCAGTGTACTGAGGCACAGATTGGTGCTGATGTCAAAACCATAGAGCCTCTCTGTGTCATCCAGGACTGCCCACCACCAGAAGACGACCAAAGATGAAGAGGACAAAAGGTATCATGTGACTGGGAAAAAAAACAAAGTGTACCATAATCCCGCCAGGGGCACGAGGGCCAGGATCTGGGGATCACGCCCAACGGTGTCACTCCTGCCTACCGGAGGAGGCCAGATGCAAGATGTGTAACCTTTATTTTTATTCTTCCAATATTGTATTGTTTTTTCTTTCACTTAGGATTTTTTAATATAAGAATGAATTGACCTCAGGAATTTTTCTGTCCATATTAAATCTCTCTGTACCTGCAGTTTTCTAGCAGGATAACAAAATAACTTTCAGATTTTCCATGCCTGTGGTCCTTCTCTGCAGAGGCTGCTGTCAACTGCACATTTCATAGCTGGCAGTTAAAAACAGGTTAGAATAATTGCAGCATCTGCTTTGTTCAGGAAACGTACAGGTCACCCATAGCAACCACTTAATATCTGGGCCAGTAGAGAAAAACACAGCAGTATGCAATTTGAATACATTATGTTTAGTACGCAAGAATATAAAAAAACAAAAACAAAAACAAAAAAAAAAACAAAGCTGGGTACCTATGGTCTTTAAAAGTCACAAGCATACTGTGCAACTTATTTTATGGCTTTATGTGCTGAATACATTAAATAACATAAGCGTGATGGGTAAAACTGGCTGAAACATACAAACCGAAATTGTCTACCACTTACTAACAAGAAGCATGCTGTAAAATTTAAATTTCAAAAGGTGACTAAAACTGGTTATAAAGGTTAATTGGCAAAGTCATTGCGATCGTTCTCTCCCAACGAAGAGGCTTGGCAGTAAAAAAGGATTTTAAAATCGGTACAAATTCTTCAGCATGAAAACATCACGGTCATTGAAGGAGGCTGTGACACTACTTGGTAAATGGGCAAGTCCTGGAACGTTCTCAAATCATGAGAAAAAAAAGTATAGACTTTATAGACCGTTTTTTAATTTTTAATTTAATTTTTTTTGTTATAGCATGCAACTGCTAAATCCTTTGGCTACCCAATTTGTTATCCCTCTTAAGGCTCGGTTCACACTGGATGCCGATGCGGCTCCCAGCAGGGGTCCTGTGCGTCCTGGTTCACCGTTTCAGATCCGATTTCAGCCCAAATTTTGGGTTGAATTCGGACCTAAAAACTGACCAAAAGACACACATGGTGTAAATTTGCCCTGGTGCCGCATTGAGATATGTGAACATTCTCCTGCTATTGCGAATTGGATGCGGGGATTCCACATCCAATTCGCAATAGTATGAACACAGCCTAAAGCAGAACTTCACCTAAAAGGGGAAGTCCTGCTTGTTTGCCTCCTCCTGTCCTTTTACGTCTTCAGATTGCCACGGCCCCCCTTCCCCTACAGCCTTCTGGGACACTTCACAAGTCCCAGAAGACTGCATGACCATCCGCAAACCGCAGCACGGCTCGCACATGTGCTGTCTGTGAAGCCGCAAGGCTTCACGGTTGATTCCCTATAGTTAAGATGCCAGCGCTAGGGACCTGAAACACACTGAAGAATCTGTCCAGTGAAGAGGGACAGAGCCATGAGAGCTGCTACTCTCGTGCACATCGATGGATCGAGATTAGGTTCAGGCAAGTATGGGGGTGGTGTCTGGGAGGAGGTTTCCACTGCAAAAAAAAAACAACCTACGTTAGACTTACTGGTAACAGTATTTCTACGAACCTTCCAGGACGGCACACCTGAGAGATGAGGGCTCCTCCCCACAGGAAACACAATCAATTGACAGCTTGTTATAAGTCCCCACCCTTCCCCTTGATCCCCAGTATGTAATAAATAATCCTGAACTGGTTCACAAGGGGCATCGCTCCATATAGATACTTACCACCTAGCGTTTAGCTTATCTTTTCCTCCACATAGGGCGGGAAGTAGGCCTGCCGTCCTGGAAGGTTCATAGACATACCGTTACCAGTAAGTCCAACGTAGGTTTTCTCCTATCACCTTCCAGGACGGCACACCTGAGAGGATAATCAAGTAACCACAGGCCTACTTTAGGGTGGGACCCCTGCCTGCAAGGCCTTTCTGCCAAATGCCAGGCTTTTTTACCTCCACTCCCTAGAGCGTGATGAAGGTATCCTAACTGGATCATGTAACTGATCTGCAGGTCTGCTCCACCTATGACCCTGCCTTCTCTTCGAATGTAGAATCTAGGTGGCACAGGCTCTTAAAGCAAAAATCTGAGAGCCTGTGTCAACCTTCTAGCAATCGTGGTCTATGTTGTCTGTAACTGCTGCACAAGACCCCTAAAGAGACTAATCAGAGACTTGTTCTGTGAAACACGGAACTACTTTGGTCAACAAAGAACATCTGGTTTTAAACCATTATTCTGTTCAGGAGAATGATTTAGAAAAAAAAAGGCTCCCTGACAGACAATCCTTGTGGGTCCCCTTTTTGTTTATTTGCCATAGCCATGGTGAAAAGGAAAAACCCACTTAAGGATAATAGAAGCTTATTCCCTGGGCTCAGAGGACTGGGCAGGTATGTAACCAAGCATACCCACTTCTGGCTTTCTTCCCATCTGAATGCTGACATGTCAGATGTGAAAGTGTTCTATATCCCCAGGCTCCTTATAACCCTGCGGGTAGATGCATTAAAACTAAGCAGAAAGGAGCCTGGTAAGAACGGATAGTAACCATTTCATAAATATCAGGTGTCTGAGACCATAGTCCACTCCAAGCACCAATGGGTTCCTCTTGGTACCAATGAGTGTCATGTTAAGCAGATCCCTACTACAGGGAATGAATTCTATAGTATGAGTAAAAGGCGAATATTGGCTAGCTACATCCAGTTCGTCCAAGGGGGTGGCATGAAGGATACCTGCCGAGCTGTAAACTTATCGGGTCGGGTAAACAGGTCAGATAAGTTCTGATGCTGCATCTTCAAGCCCAAAAAAAAATAATCTTATGAACATAGAAGTTCTTACTAAAAAATCATGATAGGTGATTTTATGTTCCTCTTTCAGTGTCTTATAACCCTACTGGGTTCAAGCCTAGGGAATGCCTCTGGCATGCCTGAATGTAAAGGACTGATTTTTTTGCAGTCAGAAATCCTGTTCCTTCCATGTGCATGGAAAATAAGGTCTGAAATAAAAGTGACAAATATATAATTAATATCACAGATATACAGGCCATAAATCTTGTATTCCTGAAGGGTAGCAAGCTCAAGCTTTATATGGAATACAAAACAGGAAGACACACCCAGCCTTCACTGTTATATTTTCTGATATACAGTCACCTGTAGAACTGAGAAGACACAAACAAAAACGTAAAATGTTGTGTATTTCTAATATGTATTAAGATACCATCATAAAACCTAAGCAAAGAGAAAGAACACAAACTTCAAAATGTGTGCTTCTGATGCTCAACAAGTTAAGGTCATACATCCAACAGAAAGGACACCAACAAGTGCAAATGTGCTGTTTTTCTGGGCAATCAATATGAACAGAGAAGACACAGACACATTTTACTGCTGTGTTTTTCTGATGTACAGCAAACTAAGGTAATAGATGCAAGACAGAAGGACAAGAAACACTTTGGTGTTGTGTATTCCTGATACCGAACGCAGTACGGTCATATAACCAACAGAAATTATACTAACACATATTGTGCATTTCTGATGATCAGGAAAATGCAGTCGCATAGCCAGTATGACAACAGAAAAGACACATGCGACCTACAGTTGTGTATTGCTGGAGCTGGACCACGTGCAGTCATAACCGGCAGAGAGTGACACTAAAAGACTTCTGATTAACAGGGTATAGACATAAAACCAACTGAAATGTCACCAACAATTCAATGCAGTGCATTTCTGACTAGCATCACTGCACAGTCATATACCCGACAGAAACGTCACTAGCAAAAACTCAATGCTGTGCGTTTCTGAATAGCAGCCCTGTACAGTAATATAATCAACATAAATGTCACTAGCAAAAACTCAATGCTGTGCCTTTCTGAATAGCAACCTTGTAGAGTCATATAACCAACAGAAAAGTCGCCATCAGTAACTCAATGTCGTGTGTTTCTGATTAGCAACAGTGTACAGTCATATAACCAACCGAAATGTCACTAACAATAATTCTATGTTGTGCGTTTCTGAATAGCAACCTTGTACAGTTATATAACCAACAGAAATGTCGTTGACAATTCAATGTTGTGCATTTCTGATTAGAAAACTTGTACAGTCTGTGACAGCAGGAAGGTAAAGTCACCTGGTTGCATCCAGGGGGGTAGATATATTTCTCCCAGATTCAGGCTTTATGCCGACTTATACAACTAGGGAGTTGATGAAGCCCAGCTGAGTCTAGTGGGCTCATGAATGACTCATACCTCTAGGGAGAGGGCTGGGCGTCGTGCAGGCAGGGAGTTGATGAGGCCAGCTGAAGCTTGTCAGCTCATTTAGGCCTCTATAAGAACTCCCAGCTTCATTAGATGTTAGCTCATGCCTGGAACCAGACCTGTGTGGACTGTCTAGGGAGAGTGAACCCCTGTGCGGTGAGGCAAAGCCTGTGTGGCTATTTGTTTGGACTTTTACTAAACCAGGGACTTAGGGACTAGGACAGCACCAGGCTGATCCCAGTTGTTAGTTTAGGAAACCTGCATGTTTAGTCAGAGGTCAAACTGACCAGGATTTATTTTGTTTGTTTCTTTTTGGCTTTGCTGTGTTTTTGTCACTGTACATAGAGAAATAAACCGCACCTTTTGATTTTGAAAACCACAACCTCCGTCTGCTGGCCCTGTTTTTGTGTGGGGAGCCCAACCAGGGGGTCACACACACCCGCTACCGAGTTAACCCCCTCACAGTTGGTGGAGAACCAGTGGCAGTTTTTTTTAAGCCAGCATGGAGGAGATACTGAAACAGCTGGCTCTAGCAAATGCCAATCAACAGCAGACAAATGCAGGTTTGCAAAGGAGCCTTGCAGCCCAGCAGCAAGCTCATCAACAAGCCCAGCAGCAATCTGAGGCCCGCTTCATAGACCTGTTACAGAAGCAAGAGCAGAGACTACAACAAATGGAAGCAGTAATGCAGCAATGTCCGCAGACCAGTGAGGAAAGCCGTCCCACTAATACCGCGTCCTTTGGGGTGAGTCGTTTATTGACAAAAATGACTGGAGAGGATGATCCAGAGGTATTTTTGACCACATTTGAAAGGACTGCTGAAAGAGAAAAGTGGCCTGAGGAGCAGTGGGCTGGACTGGTGGCTCCTCTGTTAACTGGTGAATCGCAGAAGGCTTACTATGACCTAGAGCCTGACCAAGCAAAAGACTATGTGATGCTAAAAGCTGAAATATTGGCAAGGCTGGGTGTCACCCTGGCTGTCCGGGCTCAGCGTGTGCATAACTGGACTTTCCAGCTTGGAAAACCCCCCAGGTCTCAAATGTATGATCTCATTCACCTGAGCAGGAAGTGGCTACAGCCAGAGACTTTGTCCGCACCAGAGATTGTGGAACGTGTTGTAATGGATCGGTTTTTGAGAGCTCTTCCTACTGCCATCCAAAAGTGGGTAAGCCATGGAGACCCAGAGACGGCCGGTGGTCTTGTGGATCGTGTAGAGAAATACTTGGCTACAGAGAACCTGACGGCCTCTTCCAGAGACACTCGGACTTTCCACCCTAAGACCAGACCATCCCCAGGGGCGGATAAGAGGATTCCAAGGGGTGAGGGTGGAGAGAGTGAGAGGGTGGGAGCTCTACCCCAAGTTTGGCGAGAACAGCCTGGGAAATCAGCGGCTCAAGAGGCCGCAAGAAGGATCGTTTGCTACCGCTGCCGGCAAGCGGGACATATTGCAGCCAATTGCCCGGTTGTGGAGGAACCCATGCAGTGTGACTTTCTGACGGGCAGACGTCAGTCGCTGTGTGCGACAGTCGCATGCACTGCCATTCGAGGAACTGAGAAACATTTATGCAAAATGTGTATTAATGGTAGAAATGTTGTGGTATTACTGGATTCAGGTAGCCTTGTGACCCTGATAAAGGCTGAATTAGTTAAAACAGAGGTCTCTGGGAATAACAAGGTAGCTGTTATTTGTGTGCATGGGGACACCCGAGAGTATCCAGTGACTACAGTGTGTTTCGAGACCCCCAAAGGTACCCTCTCTCATCCAGTGGGCTTAGTATCTCAGTTACCGCATGACGCCATTGTGGGAAGGGATTTTCCGAAGTTCTGGGAACTGTGGGATGATCCTGAGCCCCCCACTGGTGCCCCTATGTACCAGGAATGTGATAGCCAGAACTCCTCTGAGAGTGGTGAGGACTCTCCAGAATTTCCCTTGTCAGTATTTGCAGGGGAGACTCAAGAAACTGGAGAGGAGCCCACCTCCTCAGACGAAAACCTACCGTCTGTGGAGTTTTCTGATCTGGAGGTTCACAGGGAAAATTTTGCCACAGAACAGTTAAAAGACCCCGCCCTAATAAAGGCACGGGAAAACGTAGTGGAAATAGATGGCGAGTTAGTGAACCCAGATAATACCTGCACTTACCCATACTTCAGCGTAGAGAAGGACCTACTGTATCGGGTGGCAAAAAGGGCAGAAGAAACCGTTGAGCAGCTGGTGGTGCCCAAACCTTACAGGAAGTTGGTGTTGGAGTTGGCCCATGGGCACATTCTTGGAGGTCATCTGGGGACAGAGAAAACCCAAGAGAGGGTATTACAGAGATTCTATTGGCCTGGGGTGATGAAGGACATAGAAAATTATTGTTCCTCCTGCCCTGTGTGTCAGAGGTCGGCCCCGATGCCACATTTCCGTAGCCCGCTGGTCCCTCTACCCATCATTGAGGTCCCGTTTGAGAGAATCGCAATGGATTTGGTAGGTCCTATAATCAAGTCCGCTAGGGGGCACCAGTACATATTGGTTATAATGGACTATGCCACCCGTTATCCAGAAGCGATCCCTCTCAGAAATACCTCGGCCAAAACCATAGCCAAAGAGCTATCTCTTGTTTTTAGCCGGGTGGGTATTTGTAAAGAACTGCTTACGGACCAAGGTACACCCTTTATGTCCCGGGTTATGAAAGAGCTGTGTAAATTGCTCAAAGTGACGCAATTGCGTACATCTGTGTATCACCCCCAAACCGATGGGCTGGTTGAAAGATTCAACAAAACCCTAAAACAAATGTTGAAGAAAGTGGTGGATAGAGATGGAAAGGATTGGGACTGTCTACTTCCTTATTTGATGTTTGCTATTAGGGAGGTGCCCCAATCCTCTACGGGATTCTCCCCCTTTGAGTTACTGTATGGGAGACACCCAAGAGGGCTGTTGGATATTGCCAAGGAAACTTGGGAAAGTGAGAGTTCTCCCCACAGGAGTGTGATTGAGCATGTCGCCCTGATGCAAGATCGAATTGCACAGGTAATGCCCATCGTGAAGGAACATTTGGCCCAAGCGCAGTTGGCACAGCAGAGAGTGTACAACCGTGGAGCAAAGACCCGTACCTTTTCCCCGGGGGATAGGATATTGGTACTTGTCCCTACGGTTGAAAGTAAATTCCTTGCCAAATGGCAAGGCCCCTACGAGATAATGGAAAAAGTGAGCGAAGTGAATTACAAGGTCAGACAACCAGGAAGGCGAAAGCCCGAACAGATATATCACGTTAATCTGTTGAAAGCCTGGAGGGATAGAGAGTCCCTAGTCGCAGAAACTTGGTCACCAGCTCAAACTGGTTGCGTGATTCCGGAGGTTGGAATAGCAGCCACCTTGTCACAACCCCAACAACAGGAGGTTAAGGAGTTTGTGCTTCGCAACAAGGAGGTGTTCTCTGAGCTGCCGGGACAAACATCTGGGGTAGAGCATGATATTATTACCCCGCCCGGTGAAAGGGTGAAGTTAAAATCCTATCGGATCCCAGAGGCCCGACGGGAGGCAATACGGGAGGAAGTACAGAAAATGCTGAACTTAGGGGTGATAGAGGAGTCCCAAAGTGATTGGTCTAGTCCCATTGTGTTGGTGCCTAAACCGGATGGGAGCTGGCGATTTTGTAACGATTTTCGTCAGTTGAACAAAGTTACAAAATTTGACACCTACCCCATGCCACGTATAGATGAGTTGATCGACCGGCTGGGAACAGCCCGATACATGACGACTCTTGACCTCACAAAAGGGTATTGGCAAATTCCCCTGGCCAAGTCGGCCAAAGAGAAAACCGCATTTGTAACCCCAGACGGGGCGTTCCAATATAAGAGAATGCCGTTCGGGTTACAGAATGCGCCGGCCACATTCCAGCGGAAAATGGACCAGATACTGAGGCCCCATCGGAAGTATGCTGCGGCTTACCTGGATGACGTAATTGTCCATAGCACAGATTGGGCCTCACATCTGCCAAAAGTGCAAGCAGTCCTAGACTCTATCCGGGAAGCGGGGTTTACGGCTAACCCCAAGAAGTGTACCATTGGGCAGGAGGAGGCCAAATATCTTGGGTACACCATTGGCAGGGGAGTAATAAAACCCCAACTCAACAAAGTCGAGGCCATCCAGAGTTGGCCACGTCCCAACAGCAAGAAGCAGGTACGAGCCTTTCTGGGAATCGCGGGTTATTATCGGCGCTTCATTCCCCACTTTGCTTCTAAGGCTGTGCCCCTAACCAACCTGACGAAAGGGAAAGGGTCGGTCATGATTAAATGGACCCCCGAGGCTGAGGCAGCATTCCAATTCTTGAAACAAGCCTTATGTAGCCAGCCAGTGTTGTACTCACCCGACTTCTCTAAAGACTTTGTCGTACAAAGTGATGCGTCAGATGTGGGGTTAGGAGCAGTATTGTCCCAGGTCTGGAACGGGGAAGAGCACCCAGTCATTTACCTCAGCAGGAAGTTGAAGTCCCATGAGGTAAATTACGCCACGGTTGAAAAGGAGTGTTTAGCGGTGAAGTGGGCTCTAGATTCCCTTCGGTACTATCTGCTAGGTAGGCACTTTGACATGGTTACGGATCACGCTCCGTTAAAGTGGATGGCTCAAAACAAGGAGACAAATAGAAGAGTGAATAGGTGGTTCCTGGCCCTACAGGAATTCAACTTCACAGTAAAGCATCGCCCTGGCGTTCAAATGGGGAATGTGGATGCTTTGTCTCGAGTACATGAATGCCTGATTGCTGGTGTTCCAACCCCGAGGTTAAAACAAGAGGGGGGGGGTATGTGACAGCAGGAAGGTAAAGTCACCTGGTTGCATCCAGGGGGGTAGATATATTTCTCCCAGATTCAGGCTTTATGCTGACTTATACAACTAGGGAGTTGATGAAGCCCAGCTGAGTCTAGTGGGCTCATGAATGACTCATACCTCTAGGGAGAGGGCTGGGCGTCGTGCAGGCAGGGAGTTGATGAGGCCAGCTGAAGCTTGTCAGCTCATTTAGGCCTCTATAAGAACTCCCAGCTTCATTAGATGTTAGCTCATGCCTGGAACCAGACCTGTGTGGACTGTCTAGGGAGAGTGAACCCCTGTGCGGTGAGGCAAAGCCTGTGTGGCTATTTGTTTGGACTTTTACTAAACCAGGGACTTAGGGACTAGGACAGCACCAGGCTGATCCCAGTTGTTAGTTTAGGAAACCTGCATGTTTAGTCAGAGGTCAAACTGACCAGGATTTATTTTGTTTGTTTCTTTTTGGCTTTGCTGTGTTTTTGTCACTGTACATAGAGAAATAAACCGCACCTTTTAATTTTGAAAACCACAACCTCCGTCTGCTGGCCCTGTTTTTGTGTGGGGAGCCCAACCAGGGGGTCACACACACCCGCTACCGAGTTAACCCCCTCACAAGTCATATAACCAACAGAAATATCGCTATCAGTAACTCAACGTCGTGTGTTTCTGATAAGCAACAGTGTACAGTCATATAGCCAACAGAAATGTCACAAATAAGAATTCAATTTGGTGCGTTTCTGAATAGCAACCTTGTACAGTCATATAACTAACAGAGATGTCGCTGACAAATCAATGTTGTGCATTTCTGATTAGCAATAGTGTACGTTTATATAATAGAAGTGTCATTAACAATTCAATGTTATGTGTTTCTGATAAGCAACAGTGTACAGTCACAATCAATATTATGCATTTCTAGTGAGCCATAAGATAGTCACATAACAGAAAAGACACAAAACAAACTTCCAATGTTGTGTATTTCTGATGTGTGGTCAAACAATCTATCCTAGGCATAGCCTGAACTCCAGATACTAATCCTTCACCCACCAGTGAAGGAACATGGTAGTTCTAAATAATGGGGTGTGTGACTATACCACACTAGTGGTAGCTGTTACCCTACTACTGCATAAGTCTGAGTAGGTGTGGCTAGCCCACACACAGGTGGGAGCGAGTCCAAGCCTCCCAAGCATCTAACGAGCACAGACCCAGAGATCAATTAAGTCATTTTCAGGAAGAGAAGAGGTGATCACAATCTTAGGCCCCTTTCACACTGGGGCGGGCAGGTGCGGTGGCGGTATAGCGGCGCGATTTTCAGCGCCGCTATACCGTCGTTATCATCGCGGTATGCGGCCTTTAGCGGGGTGAATTTAACCCCCGCTAGGGGCCGAAAAAGGGTTAATACTGCCCGCAAACCGCGGCTATTGCCGCGGTTTGTGGGCGGTATTACTGCGGTGTCCCATTGATTTTAATGGGCAGCCGCGGTAAAGGAGCGGTGAACACACCGCTCCTTCACCGCTGTAAAGATGCGGCTAGCAGGACTTTTGGAGCGGTCCTGCTAGCGCACCGCTTCAGTGTGAAAGCCTTCGGGCTTTCACATTGAATACAGGGCACGATTTTTCAGGCGGTATAACAGCGCTAATATTAGCGCTAAACCGCCTGAAAAACGTGCCAGTGTGAAAGGGGCCTTAGCCTGGAGGCAATCAGACACCTGTAGGGCTTCACACTAAATACAGGCTAGTTTATGTAGCTCTAGCATAGAGGTTTGCACCAGGAACCCGTCAATTAAGGGTTGCAGGATAGCATTTTAGGCTTCTCGTACAGCCCACAGGTGGGTTGTAGCCCAAACCACAAGAGGTCTTGATTAACTCTTACACACTGATAGATATAGCAGGTGTGTAAGGGGGAAATAGATTGGAACTTGTTGAGATGTTGCCCATAACAAGCAACCCCCTCAGAGATAATATGTTCACAAGGGTGCCCCTTACTGTGCCACCCCACCCTATGGGTAAAAATTTAGGAGGCAGGTTTTTAAGAGCAAAAAAACTCTAAATGCACCATCGTGGAGCTACCTGCCAGATTCATAGCAGCTGGCCCTGATCCTTTAGGGATTGATGGAGTGGGAACACCCTGGATTTGAGCCTTGCTCAGACCCCTATAAATCTTGTCCTGTGCTGAGGTTACTCTAGGGGCTTCTGGAATCTCCTCAGTGGCATATTATTGCCTGCAGGGGTCCATCCAGATCTACTAGGGTGAAAAGGTGTCTCCTTAACCTTCCATCCTCCTGAGTCTGGCTTAACAGGTCTAGATCCAACTCCCCCTCTGAGCTATGTTCTGACCTGGCCTGGCTTTCTATATCTCCCCGTCCTCCTCTTCTTCCTCTGCCTGGACTAGAGGGAGTGATTGTGAGGGTGGGAGAAGGGCACTAGGTCCCCCTCCAAAAGAGGCTCTCCTGGGAGGATGTGCCTTCTCTAGGGGTAAGCTCCTCTGTGTCAGGACCCTGGGTTACTGACTTCCCGGCGGCTTCACGGCAAGCTTTGACTGTTGCCAGCATTTCCGTCTGCATTGATGAGACATTTTTTCATCAGTGTAGAAGCCTCTTTCCCTGCTAATTTATTGATACAGTTATAGCAAAAAGGGCTTCGAGTGGGACTTTGGGAGTTTATCCTTACAGTACCAACATTTTTTTTTTTTTTTTTAGGAGCTATGCCCTGTTGCGGCAGGTGGTTGCTTATGTGAGGCCTCCTGGGCTCCGCTGGGGGATTCTGTAAGACAAGAGATATAACATATATACATAACATTACTCTGTCTTCCCCTAGAACTGCGGGTTTGTACTGGGGAGGGGGAAAGGGTAAGGTGAGTGGTGAAGCCCAGTCCTGTTCTGGCTGGCCCAGGGATTCTCAGACCCCTGGAAGCCAGGACCTCTCACTCCCTTCCCCTCCTCCCATTCCAAGGGGGGTTTGTACTCACCGGGCCCCGACCTGGATCTGCCCGCAGTCGTTGTTGCCTTCCCTTCCTCTTGTTCTATGAGGAGGTTGGCTGGGTCCTGGGCTGCTGGTACTGGTAGAAGGGCTGGTACAGCAAACCGACCGCTTCCCACCACCTTGCTCCCACGCTGTCTCCCGGCGTTTCTAGCACTTCCGGGTTGTGCTGTAACTCTGGCACCGCCCACTTCCTGTGATGCGGTCGTGTTCAGAATGAAGCTTGGAGTGCAGTGCTTCCTGCAATAGGAAACCCGGAAGTGAAAAGAGCGGCTAATGGCGGTGGTTTATGCAATGCAGCGATGGCGCGCACTCCCTGTGGCCAGAGCGCTGGTGCACACTTGGGGCAACCTGTGAGAAGGACAAGGCCTACAGGTTAGTTCATCCCTCCCCGGCCTCCCTAAAACCTGTCTCAAAGGGGTACCATCAGACCCTCCCCAGTCATTAGGTCTTTAAAACAAAACAAACATGTCGCTGTGTTCGGGAGAAACACAATCAATACTGGGGATCAAGGGGAAGGGTGGGGACTTATAACAAGCTGTCAATTGATTGTGTTTCCTGTGGGGAGGAGCCCTCATCTCTCAGGTGTGCCGTCCTGGAAGGTGATAGGAGAAAGTTTTTTTACCATAGCGCATAGTAAGCATTAAAGGGCAAGTTCACCTTTACAGAAAAATCTGTAAGGTGAACTTACACAGGACGCCTTCCTCACCCGTCCCCCCGTCCCCTGCCCCCCCCAGTCCCGCTGACCTGGAGCGTGGCGATCACCCACACTGACACATCGGATCGTCGCCTCACCGGTTCAGGGCTTAGAAATCCCCTGGAGCTTAATCTCCAAAACGTACCTTGTCAGGAGCACATCAACTATTTTCATTTAGAGTTCTTCTTTTGTTAAAGCATAATTTAAGTCAGCAATAACTTACCTCTTCTTCAGTGGTCCCAGGTTCCTTGATGGCATCTTCTACCCAGCTTCTTCCAGGTGCCGGGATGCAACCGTCTGCATTGGTCGTCATGGGGTGACATCCTGCGTATGCAGAGCTCAGTGTACATTCTAAAGAAGACTGAGAGCAGGCAGGTAAGGTTTACTTTACTGCAGTAGAGACATTGCATGTCCCTTCCACAATGTCTGCCTGCTTTCAGTTTTTAATGAAAGACTTTAGTTCTGCTTTAATACAGGATTAATAAGAAAAATGTACAAAGCAGTCCTGGGCATCACACAGCAAGATCAGTAATGATGATCCAGTGAGTTTAACTGACTCTAGGAAGCCTTTTAAAAGATGTTGAGATTTGTAATATCTGTAACATGTGCACTGAGATTTCCACTGTTCCATAATCTGTATTTTTCTGAAAGTTAAAAGGGAAAATGGAAGCTACAATTCCGAATTTTATAATGAAACTCATCTACATTTAATCCACAAAATTGTCCCCTCTGGGTGCTTCTAAGTGCCGCTGCTGAGATAATGCAAGATGAGGTCAGCGTGAAAATTACAAAAGGTTACAAGCAAAACTTCTAAAAAAGTTCCTTCTCCATATTTAAGTAAAAGCATATCAGACTGAAAGATTTAAGCTGGAAGTGAAAGAGAACAAGTTCCAGGCGCGCGATAAGAGACTGTATATTCTTTAATCTACCTGAACCTACTACATTTTTTTTAATATATAGTGTGACTGTCCCTAGAGTCTAGCAATTAAAGGATAACTGTAATTTTTAAATGCTCTTTTGATATATCCAGGGATACTAAGCAAATTCGCAAAAAAAAAACCTGTTGGTGTCCTTTTTTTTCCCTGTAATTTAAAAGCGGTCATACTAGTCCCACTCTATTGTTTACATTCAGCTTGTATGCACTCCAATTTCAGATCAGAACTTTGGCCTGTTTCACATGGGCTTCAGCTTATATTATTATTATTATACATGATTTATATAGCGCCAACAGTTTACACAGCACTTTACAGTCTAGAGAGGGGAAAGGACAACTACAATACAGAAGGAATAGGAGGGCCCTGCTCAAGAAAAGCCCGGAGCAAAGGAATGCAATGGATGGGTGGAGGGCGGAGGGCGGACATGACTAGGGAAACAGGGACTTATGTGAAGGATTAGGGGATTGGTGGGTTAAGGCTGAGGAAGACAACAAACCCCCTTGGAGGTTTTAAACATATATTATTTTATGGGTTTGACAAAACATAAAATAATATATGTTTAAATTTCTTCTTTTTTGTATTTATGTTAATTTCCAGTTTGTAATTGTACATAATCCATGTGATTTATATCAAATTTGTCTTTTTGTAACTATTTATTAAAAATCTATATATTTTCAACATACTCTGATGTGTGTTTTTCAGTCACTCTGAAAGTCCCACCTCCAAGGGGGTTTGTTGTTTTATTTACTTATTTTTGGGATGTGGTGACTGTTAAACAAATACAATCTTGCAGATGTCGGTCTTCTTTGTCAAGGCTGAGGAAGAGGGGATAAGATTGGTGGGTTAATTTGTGTGGGAGGGGGCATGGAGGGTATAAAGGAGGACTCCGCCCCCTCCCCGGATAACATGCGGCGCAAAGAAAGTTTGAGATGGAGGACTTAGAGCAGCTCCTGGCCCAATTGCGGGCAGAGACAGCAGCGCGAGGCCCATAGTGGGCCCAGGAACATTTAGGGCCTTTGCTCAGGCGTCCGGTGGAAGAAGAGGTTAATGGGGGGAGAGTGTCAGCGCGAGCTCGGCAGTCAAAACCGCCGGAGCGCTTCTCTCCTGACCTCTCCTCCGGAGCTCGCAGACAAATAGGGAATCCCCATTCGCGGGCCCCTTCGGGTCCTCCCGCGAAACGAGCTGCTGTCGCCGGGTTGGACGCCAGAAGGAATCCCCAGCTGAGTCGGAGCTCCGCGGGCGGCCATTCCGGGAGTTCCGGAGCGGCCACTAGGCCCGCACGGCGATTGGAGTCGGAGGCAGCGGGCCCCGCCCCCAGAGTGATGTCACCGGGGACGGCGCCTCGGCGGGGGAGATCCAGTGTGGCGGTGGCCGGGCCTTCCACTGCGGCGGCCGGGGACCTTGCGGCAGAGGAGCGGACGGCAGAGGCAGCTGATGTAGGCGACAGGGCTGGACAGAGCCCCCCCCGGCTCGGGCAAGGCAACGAAAAATTCGGTGGGCAGGTCCAGAGCACGAAGAGGGAGTCGGTGGGCAGCGGGACCCTCGGCATCCAGGGATCCTTCCCCTGGAGGGCTTTCATCTGGAGCTGAAGGGGAGGAGCAACGGTCGGACGGTGCGTAATCGGAGGAGGAACGGGAGCCTCTCGGACGGTCAGCATCGATGGAGGCGGGACGGTCGGCTGGTGGGTCTCTTCCTAGGCAGCCCGGTAAGTTTGTTTTTCCTTTATCTTCCCTGGGTCAGTCACAGGTGGGTGCTGGGGGCTGCAGTGGTGGGGGTGATGCTGGGACGTCAGTGTGGGGGTGCTCGGCTGGGGGTGGTGACTTGGCAGGCCAGGGTCAGAGGTCGGTAGTGGGGATGGATACAAGTATGGGGGGGTTTTTAGCAGGGATCAAGGAACTGGTGGACAGGTTTGAAAATGCAGCAGGTGGGGCGCCATGCCCGGCAGCGGCATGGGTCCCCCCGGTGGGGGGGATGGCAGGAGCGGGGTGGCAGGGGCAGCGGTGGTGGTGCCACAGCAGGGGGGACGGACAGTCCTCCGCTAAGGAAGGAGGGGGTTGAGGCTGGCAGGCAGGACCTGGTGAGGTTGGCTGACGCGGCGATGTGCGAGGTCTATATCTGTTTTGAGGGACCGTTGGGAGCGCATTTGAAGGTGGAGGTACGGGAAAAGATTTGGAAAGGTGAGTATGTGGAGATATTCTCACTGCTGCCGTTGGGGAAGTTCAACTTGGACAGGGTCAAGCCGGATGACTCCAAGAAGGAAGATGAGGAGAAGCATAGGTATCGACTTATCCCACGGACATTTACAAATTGGCTGCAGGCATTTGGCATTTTGGCAAGTGTGATAGGGGTAAAGAAGCCGGAGTTCTGCTCTGCTCTGTTTTGCTACCAGGATGCTGTAGGGGAAGCATACAGAATCTTCGGGGGCACGGCTTGGTTGAGGTACGACGAGCAGTTTCGCCAGAGGATGGCGATGCGGCCGGAGTTGAGATGGGACCACAAAGACATTAGTTTGTGGAGCGATTGATGGCTTCGGCGAGGGCCCCGAACCAGTTTTTTCAGGGGGGGGCTGGTGGATCGTCTTCCCCTTGACAACCGGCCGGTAAGGCAAAAGGGGTTTGTTGGCAGTTTAATTCGGGTACATGCAAGTTTGGAGGAACGTGCCGTTTCAAACATGAGTGTTCCGGATGCGGGGGTTCCCACCCCTCGTCTAGATGCTTTAAGCAAGGCAAGAACCGTTCCGGAGAGCTTACGAATAAGAGGGAAGACGCCGGTGATGGTGGAAAGGATGCGGCCGTTTCTAGGTAGGTATCCTGACAGGGCGGCTGCGCGGTTGTTGGAAAGGGGGTTTGCGGAGGGTTTTCGTATTCCGTGCTCGTTGAGGGAGGTCCCCCCCGTGCCGCGCAATTTGCGATCGGCGTTGCTACATTGCGACTTAGTTTCTGAGAAACTACAAAAGGAAGTTGCGTTGGGCCGCATGAGCGGCCCTTTTCCAGTTCCCCCGTTAAAGGATTTGGTGGTCTCTCCGCTGGGTGTGGTGACAAAAAAGGAGCCGAATAAATTTTGGCTCATTCACCACCTTTCTTTTCCAAAAGGGGGGTCGGTTAATGACGCCATTGAGCCGGATGCTTGCACGGTGAGTTACACATCATTCGATGCAGCGGTTGTTTGGGTCCAGCATTATGGAAAGGGGGCTCTCATGGCAAAATCAGATGTGGAGGCGGCCTTTCGGCTTCTTCCGGTTCACCCTGATAGTTTTCGATTATTGGGGTGTCACTGGAATGGGGAGTTTTATGTGGACCGGTGCCTGCCTATGGGCTGTTCCATATCGTGTGCATTGTTTGAGGAGTTTAGCTCCTTTCTGGAATGGGTGGTCAGGGACGTGGCAGGGGTAAATTCGGTCATACACTATCTGGATGACTTCCTCTGCGTGGGCCCGGCTTCATCCAGGAATTGTGCGATTCTGTTAGCAACGCTGGAGCATATGGCGGATCGTTTTGGCGTCCCGTTGGCGCCTGACAAGACGGAGGGGCCAAGAACGGTCATTACGTTTTTGGGGATAACGCTGGATTCAGAAGCCATGGAATGCCGTTTACCGGAAGATAAGCTTGCGGCTCTGAAAGAAGAAATTAAACTGATGTTGGGTTTGCGCAAGGTACAGCTGCGGACGCTGCAATCTTTATTGGGGAAGCTGAATTTCGCCTGTCGCATTTTGCCGATGGGGAGAGCGTTTTGCCGACGGCTGTCAGCAAGTACGGCTGGGGTGCAGTCGCCGCGACATTTTGTTCGGCTGGTACGTTCCCACAGGTCTGATCTGCAGGTCTGGCATACATTCTTGGAGTCCTTCAATGGTAGGGCACTATGGATGTCGGGCCCGGTCAGCAACTTTGATATGGATCTGTTCACGGACGCTGCGGGCTCAGCAGGTTTTGGGGCTTTTTTCCAAGGCCGATGGAGTGCGGGTTCGTGGCCACAGAGTTGGGTGGAGGCGGGCTTCATAAAGAATATGGTGCTGCTGGAGCTGTTTCCAGTAGTACTGGCAGTGGAACTATGGGGCGAGGCTTTCCGGGATCGGAAGGTGCGTTTCCACATCGACAACATGGGCGTGGTGCAGGTGATTAACAGAGCATCGGCGGCATCGCCGCCGGTGGTTCGTCTGCTACAACAGCTGGTGTTGAGATGCCTACAGTTAAACATCTTCATATATGCTGTTCACCTTCCTGGAGTGGACAATGTGGTGGCTGACGCTTTATCTCGCTTTCAGTGGGACAGGTTCCGAGAGTTGGCACCGGACGCGGAGCAACGAGGGGTACCTTGTCCAGACTGGCTGTGGAAGATTGCGTTAGATTAGTCGCCGGATGGATCGGGAAGTCAGTGAGTGAGACGACATGGGCTGCATATCAGAAAGTTTGGCTGGAATGGGCGGATTTGGGTAGAATGGCGGGAGTGGATATTGATGGGCCGGAGGTGAGGTTGCTAGTCTTGTACTTTATCTCCAGGTGCATGGAAGCAGGGGTGTCGGTATCCACGCTGGATAAAAAGGTTGCTGGGTTGGCATTTTTGTTTAAATGGCAAGGTTTGCCTGATTTCACGAAAGACTTCTGGGTTCGACAAGCGCTCAAAGGTTACAGGCGGGCTAGGCCGTTAAAAGACACCAGACACCCTGTGTCCTTTGGGGTCCTGAGGGGGGTGTTGGCTAAGCTACCGGAGGTTTGCACCTCGGAATACGAGGCTGCCTTGTTCCGAGTGGCATTTTCTCTGGCATTTTTTGGGGCGTTCAGGATTGGCGAGCTGGTTAGCCCGTCTAAGAAAGTGCATGGGGGGATTGGGGCTAATGAAGTGCGTTGCCAGGAGGACAGGGTGTCCTTGTGGTTACGTAGATCAAAAACGGATCAAAAAGGGAAGGGCAAGAGAGTTCAGATCTTTTCATTGCCGGGCTCACCGCTTTGTCCAGTTGGGGCCGTTCAGGGTTTTCTGGCGGTACGCCCAGAGAACGTGGGTTCCTTTCTGATACATGCGGATGGGTGTCCGTTGTCCAGGATTCAGTTCATATCGGTTTTCCGAAAATGTTTGGGGTGCCTAGGTTTAGAGGCGAAAGAATTTTCGTCACATTCATTCAGAATTGGGGCGGCTACGGAAGCGGCTCGAAGTGGGTTGGATATGGAGTCGGTCAAGCGCATTGGGAGATGGGAATCGAGGAGATTTCGATCTTACATTCGCCCTCACTTAGTGGTAGGGGTGTGAGGAGAGTAGGAGTAGGGGTATGAGGAGAGTAGGAGTAGGGGTATGAGGAGAGTAGGAGTAGGGCTGATTGGAGTTTAAAAAAAAAAAATATATATATAAAGAAAATAAAATAATGAGGTTACGTTGTCAGGCTTGGCTGTGGTTACGGTGGATACATGTTTTTCTCTCTTTCAGGTGTGGCGCCGGCGTTGGTCTGGATACTGGGGCACTCTTACGTGTACAGGGGGGGTAAGAGGGCTGAGGCAAGACCGGAAGGTCGGCAATTGGGGTTTCCAAGGCAGGAGGCCCGGATTCGCTGGCTGGGAATTCCGGGAATGTTGTGGAGTAGGACAGTTCCAGAAGTGCATCGTTATGCGCGACTGGACCGCCCACCTGACGTTTTAATTCTGCACGTAGGTGGGAATGACTTAGGTGTTAGATCTATGCTGGATGTGACGAAAGATATCAAATTTGATATTCTTCGTCTTCGTATGGCATTCCCGGAAATGGTGATAGTGTGGTCCGACATGGTGGCGCGTACTTCATGGCGGACGGCTAGATCCATAGAGGGCATCAACAGGGCGCGGAGGAAAGTTAATCGGGATGTGGCCAGGTTCATGGTTAGGAATGGTGGGTTGGTGATACGTCATTTTGAGCTGGAGTTGGAGACATGGCGGTACCTTCGGGGTGATAGGGTACACCTCAGTGATGTGGGTATAGACCTATGGGCGTTAGGGTTACAGGATGGTATACAGAGGGCTCTCAGGGTGTGGAGGGGCACCCAATTGTAAAGGCTTTTACATTCGGGTGCTGTGGCGGGTGTATGGTCTTTGCAGGTGAAGGATGATACCTCGGAAAGAAGGGTTCAGGACCTGTCGTTGGTATGGGTCCTGACGGTGGGCTTACAGTTAACGGAGGTTTAGCTTGAAGCATTGGGATGGTGCACTGCGGTCAGGGTTGTCTCTGAGCCAGCATGTCGGCTTGAGGCCTATTAGCGGATTTTGAGAAGTACCGCAGTGCAATAATAGACACAGATGTTAATAGAGGTTCCTGCAGAGATCGACACCAGTAATTTACGGAGGGTCCTTTAGGACAGAGTTTATGGTTACTGTTAAAAAAAGTTATACAGCGTTTTTAATAAATAAGGCTGCTACGGCCTATATATATTTCTCCAACTCCTGGTGTGGTCTCGTTTACTTAGTCATAAGTAAGATAGTAAATAAGGGGTAGTATAATAAGGACATCTGTTATACGATAGTCAAGAAAAGCCCGGAGCAAAGGAATGCAATGGATGGGTGGAGGGCGGACATGACTAGGGAAACAGGGACTTATGTGAAGGATTAGGGGATTGGTGGGTTAAGGCTGAGGAAGAGGGGATAAGATTGGTGGGTTAATTTGTGTGGGAGGGGGCATGGAGGGTATAAAGGAGGACTCCGCCCCCTCCCCGGATAACATGCGGCGCAAAGAAAGTTCCCGCCCACCCTCCCCTGAATTTGGACGGTGTTGGGGATGTTGTCTTTACATTTTGTTTTACAGGTACAAGTGGGGTCATTGCAGATGTCGTGGCAGTGGCGGGTGTATGGTCTTTGCAGGGGAAGGATGATACCTCGGAAAGAAGGGTTCAGGACCTGTCGTTGGTATGGGTCCTGACGGTGGGCTTACAGTTAACGGAGGTTTAGCTTGAAGCATTGGGATGGTGCACTGCGGTCAGGGTTGTCTCTGAGCCAGCATGTCGGCTTGAGGCCTATTAGCGGATTTTGAGAAGTACCGCAGTGCAATAATAGACACAGATGTTAATAGAGGTTCCTGCAGAGATCGACACCAGTAATTTACTGAGGGTCCTTTAGGACAGAGTTTATGGTTACTGTTAAAAAAAGTTATACAGCGTTTTTAATAAATAAGGCTGCTACGGCCTATATATATTTCTCCAACTCCTGGTGTGGTCTCGTTTACTTAGTCATAAGTAAGATAGTAAATAAGGGGTAGTATAATAAGGACATCTGTTATACAATAGTCATGGAGTTTACAATCTAAAGGGAGGGGGAGGTGGTACAAAAGGTAATGTGGGGGATGATCTGATGGAGGTGACTCGGGTCCAGTTTTCTTTTTTTTTTTATTCTTTAAGGTTGCACATATTAGTATGACATACCATAGTAAATGAAATCCATTAATAGACAGTAATACAACCATATCAAAGAACCAATGGTTATCCACAAAATAACAGACACAGTACAGCAATATAAGGTATCCGTAAACTGTGGGCAATAGCCTCCACAACAAATATCCAGATTTATAACCTGTATTGTGGTGGAAGACCAATAGATGAATGTATTTATAGTGAACATAACGGGGGAAAAAAAAAAGTGAAAAACACCAACTACCGTGTTTCCCTGAAAATAAGCTTGGGTCTTATATTAATTTTGGCAACAAAAGACCCAGTAGGGCTTATTTTCGGGGTAGCGCTTGATATGTGCTGTCTTCTCTCCCCATCTCCCTCCCTGCCTGTCAGGTATCCCCAGTGGCCAGTGGAATTGAGTAAAAGTGGATGTGGAATCCTGGGGTGCACTGTGTTGCAGTATTGTGTAGTGTGAACTGTGCGTTTTTCTGTGGTCTGTTTGCGATGGGTGCCTTGTTATAGCGCCGATCCTCTCTTCCCACAATGACCATCATCAGATCAGCTGGCAGAAGAGGAGAGCAGCGGGGGATCAGCTGAGCACTGCTCGAGGCTTCCATGGCCTGCCAGAGCTCCCTTCCCTGCTCCAAGCACTGCAGGGGGGGGGGCGAGATATGTTTGTCACACGCGAATTGCAGCAGCATACATGTTTTGCATTGTGTAATTTGTATTGCAGTGAATTTTGGGATTTGACAATCAATTTAAACTAGGGCTTATTTTCGGGGTAGGGCTTATATTGCAGCCCTCCCAGAAAATCACGTGTAGCACACCCCCATAGGAGCTGCTGGTTTAAATTTGGGCCTTGCACGTCACCTCAGTATTCATTGTCTAGGGGAAGAAAGTCTGTAAGAACTCCAATGTCCACACAAGATGTAAAACCTTCTGCTGTTAGGTTTTATTTTCTTTGCTTAAAACTTGTGAAGAACAGTAGAAGGATGAAGGGAAGGGGTGGGTTCAGGCACACAGTACAGATCACTGGGGAAAAACTTCCCAACTACAAAGTCATTCACCACTCTTCCTCGAGTGGGTATTGCTCAACCGAATAGGCCCCTCTCACCTGGCCTAGCAGCCGGGATGATGCACCGACAATGATCAGGACCAGTCTCTGCCACAGACTGGTTGTGAGCAAAATTGGATAGTCCGGGATCCTCTGCCACAGGACTTAATGCCCGAACTTCCAGCCAAACAGTCAAAGAGCCTTTAAGCCGACCCGGCAGACTGTGAGGCAACTTTAGCTACGGTGCATCCTCCAACAGAATCACCAGTCCTTCCTCAAGACACCAGCCTTCCGCTCGGTCTTCTCCAGGACAGGTCCTCCCCTGGTCTCCTCCATTGAGTAGTTTTCTCCCGCAAGACGGACAGCACAGGATCACCTTCAAAGTATAGGCCCCAGTCAGCATAACGGGGCCTACTTGGTAGAGTTGCAGCCTCGGACCAACATGGTCCCGGGGCCGAAATCACACAACACACTCCTCAGGCGAGTTTAGGATTACACCTAGCACCTTGGTGTGTGTGTGAAAGTGAACAACGGTTGAAATATTACAAGCTCAGTTTTAGAAAAAGATTGAGTTTGAGGAAGTGGCGTGACATCCATACTGATATGTCACTCACTAAGTTTGTGATACGTGATAAGATTGAGGGAGTGAGTTGAGAAGTCGAGATAGATCTGGGTGTCATCAGCATAGAGGTGGCAACTGGCCCAGGAAAGAGGTATAGAGAGAGAATAGGAGGGGCCCAAGGACAGAGCCTTGGGCTACCTTAAAACAAAGAGGATGAGGAGCAGAGGAGATCATGTTGTATGCGACACTGAAAGTGCACTGAGATAGGTAGGAGGAGAACCAAGAAACGGCAGAATCACAGAGGCCAAGGGAGTGGAGTTTGCTGAGAAGGAGTGGGTGGTCAACTGTGTTGAAGGCAGCATAAAGGTCCAAGTGTATGAGTACTGGCCATTGGTTTTAGCAGTTAGTAGGTCATTGGTGAGTTTTAGTAGGGCCGTTTTAGTGGAATGTTGTGGTGGAAGCCAGACTATAGGGGATCAAGAAGGTTGTTGTCAGTGAAGTAGGAGCTCATATAGTTGTGGACAAGGAGTTCAAGAAGCTTGGAGGCAAACAAGAGCAGGGAGATGGGTCTTACGTTATTCAAACAGGTTAATTTCAGTGAGGATTTTTTTAGGTGTGGGAGTAACCAGTGAAAGTTTGAGCGGAGAGGGAAAGGTGCCGGAGGGGAGGGAGAGGTTGAAGATGTGGGTTAGAGAGTTTAGGATAGAGCAAGAAGGTGGTAGCAGTAATTGTGAGGAGACAAGTGGTGAGTTGGTGAGTAGTGTGACGATCTCACAAAATGGACACATGCCTAGAGCCTTAGTGCAACCATTTTGTTGGGACTGGTGTCCATGACAGTTTGTTAGCTAAACCTTGTACATTTGAATTGAACTCTCCAACCCCCTCATCCTTAAGGAATTTGCAGCTTTCTATTTCAAAGAGTGTTTTTTCACCCTCTAAGCTTTCTATATCAAACACACCTTATCTCAGCAGAGGAAGCTAGGTTTGATAACGGGCCTGGCAGTTTCTGGCCTGTCGTAAAAATGTCACCTTGTAAAGCCTTGGAGTTATAACAGGCCAGGGTCGTAAAACCCTGAGTGACCCTCCAGCATCCATCAAGGAACTGAGTATGAAAAATCCAACATGTTTCATAACTTTTGAATAACAAAACCCACAGTCCTAACATAAATATATTCAGTCTCCTCAGAGAATTTGTAACGCGTCAAGTCCAGACATGGATAGGTTAGGCCATAGGGAACCCGAGTAGTGACCGTTATTGCCCCTGGGTCAACTGGAGCTGACAGGCTGGTCATGTTTGGATTCAAATGAAAAGTTAAATAACACTGAATAAGAATATGAAGATTGTTAGTATGTAAAACGTACAGTTGCAGAGTTATGAAAATGTATCTCAAGAAGTGCACGTAAGGTAGGCATGAGTGGGGCACCTCCCTGGACCCCACCCCTACATTAGAAGGACCCGCCGATTGGGCACTGATCACTGTCAACACCCCCTGGAGTTTGAGAGAAAAAGGAGCTCTCAGAGAGCACAGGCAGTTCTCCTTGACCATCAAAAAAATAACATCTGCAGAGCTATCGTTTGGACATTTAAGCAAGAACCTCTGCCCAGTGGAGAACCGGAAACATTGCTCAACCTTTGGACATTTAATTGCAAGTATTCTTCTACTTCTAATTTCTACCTTAACCTTGTGGCTGTATAGTATTATCTCTTGAAACATATTTTTCTGTAACATTTTATTGCATCAACTTGACCCTTTTCAAAATAAATCCTTATGTTGGAAAGTGTTAATCTTGTCTCTAAAAACTCTTAATGCAAGCTATAAACGAACCTGCCTCTTGAAGAGCGCTACTGTAGGGCTCTGCGCAGACCTGTCTGTGGTGACAGTGTAGGCTGCAGACGCTTATTCTAAAATCATAATTGGTATTGTTAATTTATGGGAGTACCAACGCTTCCTGATCACTGTTGGTGGTGGCAGATAAAGGGTTAATTGTGACATTAACCCGGTAACAATCGCTCTCAGGCTGCTGGCACTTAGATTGTCGTCCCGCAAGCTGGAAAATCTTTGGGCTGGACGCAGCTGAGAGGGGCATTGTTACGCAAGTGACAGCATAGTGTGAGGTTGGCCGGTCCTTCGACGCAAGTTAGCGCGGAGGGCGGGGATCTGACACGTGCGTTCGTCACAAGTAGGGCAGTTGAAAGGGATTTGGCAACTTCTGCAGTGGTAACAGGGCTGAAGAAGGAGAGTATTGAGTATGGTGTTGGACCTGGTGTGTTGGCTTGGGGAGGAAGCTGGGAGCTGGATATCTCAGAAATTATGTTGATTCCTGAGCAGCAAGCAAGTTCGTGGGTGGAAGTAAGGAAGTAAAGGTAGAAAATAGTTGACGAGGTTAGGATGAGAGGTTTATGACGATAGGAGCTTTCTCCAAGTCTTTAAGCACTTGACCTCCGGAACATTTTACCAGGGTCGGACTTGGCCTACCGGGATACCGGGAAATTTACCGGTGGGCCGGCTGCCTGGCTGCCCCTGGGGCCACCGCCGCTGTGAGTGCAGCGGAGGCTGAAAAAAATATGGGCCGATATGCAACTGCGCAGGCGCCAGCGCTGTTCCGAAGTTAGCCGTGCTCGGGAAAGCCCGTACACGCTCGGCAATTTTTGGAAAGGTGGGCGCATGGGCAGTGACACGATGGCGCCAAGCGGCGCCATTTTTAAAAGTAAAGCAGTAGCGCTCAGTGAGGTCTCGTCTGGCGTGTGCTGTGCCTCTTCCTACATCTCCTCCGCAGCCTCTGACCTCCTGTCCCTTCCCCGCAGCCTCTGACCTCCTGTCCCTTCCCCGCAACCTCTGACCTCCTGTCCCTTCCCCGCAGCCTCTGACCTCCTGCCCCCCCCGCAGCCTCTGACCTCCTGTCCCCCCCGCAGCCTCTAACCTCCTGCCCCCCCGTCCCCGCAGCCACCGACCTCCTGTCGTCGTCCCAGCAGCCATCGACCTCCTGTCGTCGTCCCCGCAGCCACCGACCTCCTGTCGTCGTCCCCGCAGTCACCGACCTCCTGTCGTCGTCCCTGCAGCCTTTCGACCTCCTGTCGTCGTCCCCGCAGCCTCCGACCTCCTGTCGACGTCCCCGCAGCCTCCGACCTCCTGTCGACGTCCCCGCAGCCTCCGACCTCCTGTCGACGTCCCCGCAGCCTCCGACCTCCTGTCGACGTCCCCGCAGCCTCCGACCTCCTGTCGACGTCCCCGCAGCCTCCGACCTCCTGTCGACGTCCCCGCAGCCTCCGACCTCCTGTCGACGTCCCCGCAGCCTCCGACCTCCTGTCGATGTCCCCGCAGCCTCTGACCTCCTGTCGACGTCCCTGCAGCTTCTGACCTCCTGTCGTCCTCCCCGCAGCCTCTGACCAGTGTTAATTTTGGCAGAAAATTTCGATTTAGTTTTAGTCTTAGGACTAAAATGACATTTTAGTTTTAGTCCCATTTTAGTCTTCTGCAATTGCTTTAGTTTTAGTTATATTTAGTCGACAAAATCTCCAGTACATTTTAGTCGACTAAAACTAATTTTAGTCGTCTAAAATCGAATGGGTGTAATTCAATTGTAATGCATTAGTTAATATTTCTCTACAATTTCCAAACTCATTATATACTGCTGGAGTGAAAAATCGAATGTTATTATTTATGGTATTGAGGTATGAACATGCACTACAGACCAGTGTTAATTTTGAAGTCAAATTTCAATTTAGTTTTAGTCCAAGTCTTTTGACTAAAATGCCATTTTCGTTTTAGCCGTATTTTAGTCATCTCAATTGTTTTAGTCGTATTTTAGTAGACTAAAATAGTATTCATTTAGTCGACTAAAATGTTTTAGTTGTTTTAGTCGACTAAATTAACACTGCCTCTGACCTCCTGTCATCATCCCCGCAGCCTCTGACCTCCCGGCCTCCCCTGTACCATCCGCAGCCTCTGGCCTCCCCTGTACCATTCGCAGCCTCTGGCCTCCCCTGTACCATTCGCAGCCTCTGGCCTCCCCTGTACCATTCGCAGCCTCTGGCCTCCCCTGCACCATCCGCAGCCTCTGGCCTCCCCTGCACCATCCGCAGCCTCTGGCCTCCCCTGCACCATCCGCAGCCTCTGGCCTCCCCTGCACCATCCGCAGCCTCTGGCCTCCCCTGCACCATCCGCAGCCTCTGGCCTCCCCTGCACCATCCGCAGCCTCTGGCCTCCCCTGCACCCTCCGCAGCCTCTGACCTCCCCAGAACCACTAAGCTGGAGCTGACCGACTGAGCCCTCCACGGTGCACCTGAGAGGAGGTCAGTGACAGCGCCGCCAGGCCAGTCTGAGGGGGAGTCAATACAATATTGTAAGGGGGCAATGATATAAAGGTTTCCCCCTTATATCAGTAAACCCCTTTACCTTAGCGTTTTCTTTCTGTGGAAGGTGGTCTCTGGTCACCAGAGTCCTCCCCACATTCCGCACTCTGATGTAAAGGGCAATGCTGCAGACCCTGATGTAAGTGAGAACTCTGATGTAAAGGGGAATGCAGTGGACTCTGATATAAGTGGGGTCTATGGTCACCAGTGCCCCCTTTATATCAGAGTTCCCGCTTAGATCATGATCTGCAATGTTCCCCTTTATGTCAGAGTTCATGCACTGTAAAGGGGAATCCTGCAGACTCCTGATGTAAGGGGGAACTCTGTGCTGGCTGGGTTATATTAATCTGACCTTCATGTAAATGGAGAAATATGGTTTTTGACTTTTGTTTAATTTAAACACATTGCTAATAGCTTTAGCTACATGTTTATAGCTTAAATATGGATATTTGCACTGAAAACTGAAATTTTAGGTACTTTTATTGCAGTGTCAGTAGAAAAAGTGTCTGTGCCAGTAAATGGCATGATTTTTTCTAGTAAAAAAATTGGTGCCGTTTGTAAATTCCATGTCTCTCGTATCTATATATAATACACTCTTCAAATGTGCTTTAAAATGCATGGTTTTCTCTTTTGTGAACAAGAAAATAATGACATTATGCAGTTGAGCTGGTATAAAAATGCTATGGGGCTGGTATGAAATTTATTTCCAGGGCTGGTTTTTTATTCCCAGTCCGGCTCTGGATTTTACACCCATTTTTGGCTCTTTGGCACTGTCCTACTTCAACTGGCGATTGCTTGGTCATGCAACACTGTACCCAATTGAAATTTATATAATTGCTTTTCAGCTTTGACAATAGAAGCTGATTGGTCACTAGGCACAGCTGCACCAGATTTTGTGTGCTCCAGTTTTAGTAAATTGCCCCCATTATGTCCAAAGCAGCATGAAGGCAAACAGTGCTTTTGATGGAAGACTTATAGCGTGTATCTGTGCTATATTTTTGAACACAAACTGTTGCTATTCCCTACTACATAGGACTTGTGGCTGCAGATGGGCAAGTGAGGATTAGGTAGGAATTTATTATTCTGACTTACTGTAAAGCTTCCTTTATAAGAATCGTCGGTTCTAGAAAGGTATAAAACATATTCACAAAAAATAAAAGTAATCATATCTTGGGGCATAACATTTTTTTTTTCTTTTGGCAAATATTTAAAGCATACAGGATTTTTTTAAGTGGAACCCAACTCTTGCAATCAACATTCATTTATTTTAAACCTTATGCTACTAGGCATAGTAAAGATACATGTCTTCAGTTGCTTCCTGATTTCTGGCCTAGGCCAAAATGATGTAATTAATTCCAGGAGTCTTCATGGGCATTTTTTTCTTTCTTTCATCTAAAGGTGGGGCTTTCTCAGCTAAGCACACCCTGCATTCTGTCTGCATATCTGAGCTAAGGGCAGATGGATTCCAGGAAATTAAATGTTACATCAAGGGAGTCAAAGTAATTTTCATTGTTGGCTGCATCAGCATTATGGTTTCCCTCAAAGGGCCAGTTGTAGCTGTAAAACTACATGTCCAGAGCACCTCACTCCCCTTACATCAGATGTCAGCCCCCTCAACTATCAGAAGTCAAGAGTTCCTTATCCTCTCTTACATCACAGTGCACCACCTTAGCTTGTTCTGCTGCAGGGAAGAAGCTGGGGCAGAGCTGGGAAGCAGAAAGTGCAGAGTCTGGGGGACGACCAGAGGAGGGCTGGAGTCTGCTGAATGGCAAGACCAGGGAAGGTGGAGAGAAGGGGGTGCTACGGCTGCACAGGTCCTGTAGGAGGAGTTCTGTCTTGCACTTGGATGAGCCAGGAGTGCAACCGTGGCTGGGACAGCCTTTGAGAGGAGAATTTGTGGAACAGGTTAAACAACAGGACTAACCCAGCCGAATAAAGTATTACCCTTTTTTTCCTGCACTCCTGACTGAACGAGCAGCTTACTCTTGCATTATGTAAGGGTAGGGTGTCGTGGTCCTCATGTGCTCCATGTTTCCTTCTTTGTTTGGCACCAAGCAGGGGTCCCATGAGAGGCCTACCCCAGGGTGGGTTCTTCTGGGCTACACTAGGCACTTTGTACAAGGTCACTGCCATACAAATGGGGTACTTCTACTTGAGCCATGCTCACGATGCAGGAGATGACTAACATAAATCAACTTTAGTAAACTCTCTTGATGTCACATACACCAACAAGGTCACTTGTGCATTTAAAAAAGGGACACGCAGAGCCAATTCCCTCTCCACCTGCCCAGCGTAGTGCCACTACCTCACTCCCAGTATTGTTACGAGATCCTGCTGTGCACCTAGCGTGGACTCCATGTGTGCACTTCACTCTCTCGAGTAGCTGCATACAATATGAGGGTCCCGGCGGTGCAGATCTGCTCCCGTTGCTATGGGAGAAGGATCGTGGCCGAAGGAGTGCCGACAACCTCTCCCTTGCTGGAAGAGACCATCTCATCTACCACATGTACACACTTCAGGCTGCTAGGTAAACCTTTGTTACCCTTGGTAACCACTGTATCTTTACACTGTATTAACCATTTACACCAATGTATTCATACACCAATGTGTTTAGTGACCCGGGCTGTAACTATATGTGTCAATTACTTACACTTCATTCTTTTAGTAACTTCAGCCAGGCAAGGGCAAAGATTCAAACATTTTACTTGAAGAATACGTCAACATGATGACATTCACAGGTAACAGTTCAAAGTACAGACATTCCCCTAACATCCCCAACTCAGGCTTGTGGCTGCCCCAGCATACCCCCATAGGTAAGAGTCAATCTTTGGCAGAGTTCATTCTTGTCAGAACCGAGGATTGACATCTTTAGGTAGGACTGCAAGTTCCAGCAATCCTCCTACATCTTGCAGGCTGTCTGTGTCTTTCCTCCCATACAAGACTGTTTGTGTGTGACTTCTCTCTCACCTGCTCAACAACCATGGATCTGGACCCCCTGTCCCTTTTATAGCACACAGGACGGGAAGGTCGGACCCAAGAAAAACCACCAAGACAGAAAATCTGGGAGTGCAGTTACCCCTAACTGCCCTTTGGGGCAGCAGTACCCACTACCTGCCTACAGGTGTGCAGAAGGAGGAATTTGTTAGTACAGGGGTAGATTTTGTCTAATTTCTGGTGCTGGGCTTTAAAAAAAATTATTGAAGGAAGGCACCAAATGTTTTTGTAACTCAGGAGGAGGAACTATAACATTATTTTTATTTGTTCCACTATTCATCTGTCAAGATCTGCACAAGTTTTCAATTAAAGCTTTCTCCAATTTGCAAGATCAAGTTACTGTCTGCCAATGCTGCTGAGATTGTGAGTTATAGCTATCCCTCCAAAACTGCATCAGCTATAGAGATCACGCTTGCAATGCTTAGATAGGGGAGGCAGAACAAAGCTCTTCTATACTTTTTAAAGGTTTAGAATTATAAATTTGACTGTAAAATACTTTTAACTTGTTACAGCTTAAATCTATCTTATCATAAATGCATTTTTGCAACAGCTTGATCAAGCACAAAAAGAGGCAAATTTAAAGGAAATTTTAAGTTAAATTTGAGTTGGAGGGCACTATATTCACCACCAGAAATGAGGAATTCAATTTGTGTGATATGGAAAACAGCAAGTTAGGATGAATTTTTCCAGAATTACTGACCCACTTTGGAGTATATTTAGGATGGCCCCTTCATCATCCATATTGACAGCTCGATGAAGATGTTCTCCATTCATCGGTTCTCCTAGAAGACACACAAATACCTGATATAGCTGACAGTTAAAATGGAACACCAACAAAAAATTGTTTTGCTTGTTTTGTATAGTGCGAGGAGGGTTAGATCCTTTCCCATGATTTTACTGCTTTCTGTATCCCCATTATTTTTTCCTCATTTCCTGTCCGAGTGGCAAAGTCGTCAACAAATCTTTATCGGGGACAGAGGCAACAATAAAAAGCTGATGGTGGTTCAGGCTTCTACCACTCCCCATCAGGAACTCACACCGCAATAAAACCTGACTCTTCCCTAAGCTAGGGTGACCAGACATCCCCAGTTTCAGGGGACAGTCCCCTGATTGAGGACACTGTCCCCGGACCAAGTCTGTCCCCGGTTTTGTCCCCGGATTGGATTTGAACAGGAGCTGGGGCAATTTTAAAGACAGTCAGTGCAGAATAAAAATAAAAAAAATTCTGAATTGCACCCCCCCCCCCCCGCTCCGCCGCTCCTACTAGCTTAGGAGGGTGTATTTTTTCTATTATCTGTGCCCCTTTCTGATGATCATGTGCTGGTCGGAGCGGAGGGAATATTTCTTCAGTTTTGGGCACATGCCCATTCAGCTCCGCACGCATGTCCCGGCCAGCCGCCTACCTGTTTATCTCCTTGCCTTCCCTGGCTGAGTGATCTTCCTCCGCTCCACACCCAGTAGTAGCCCTGAGAGTAAGACTTGACAGGCTGTGAGGCAGGCGGCAACGGGCAGAGAGTCGCTGATTGCCGCCATTACTAGTAAAAAAAAATATGTCCCCGGTTTTCATTTTAAAAATCTGGTCACGTTACCCTAAGCTATGAAAGGAAAAAAGTTCTATCTGGAGTTAGATTTAAAGAGGAGTTCCAGTTTGTAAAAAAAATTTTTTAAGTCAGCAGCTACAAATACTTTCCAGGGATCCCACAATGTCGGCACCCCAAGCCGATTTATCAATCAGTTTCAGGTGCAGGTGGCGGCATCTGTAGTAAGGAAAACAGGAAGTGAAGCCATGCGGCTTCACACCCAGTTTCCTACTGTGTATGCGTGAGTTGCGCTGCGCTTTCTGAATGGTCTCGCCATCTTCTGGGACATCTGTGCAGGAAATGACGTGGATCACCGAGCAGCGATCTTACCCAGAATTGGAAGCAGGTACCCGTTAAAGCCAGGTACCCACTACCCCACTACCCCCTCCACCCATGTGGCAGTGGGGGGGGGGGGGGCTGGGGTGCGAACAAGCGGAGCTTCCACTTTTGGGTGGAGCTCTGCTTTAAAAAAAGGCAGTAGCATTATAAGTATACACATATGTACAACTGCCATTCTAAGTTATTAAAGGAATGCTCTGCTGAGACTGAGTATGTTAGGGAAACTTTGCAAGTTCCAAATAGCTCCACAGCAACATGGTCAAAAATCAAGATTTAAAAAAATAAATGCAACAACCTAAGCTTTAGAAATTATATGACATCCAAAAGTACATGGGGGAGAGAGAATGTTTTTAGCATATATTTTTAGGGTAAAAGTTACAATGCTTAACATCATCAATAATGAAGCACATTCTCATCATCATTTAACAGGATGAAAAACATTGTGTATAAGTAAAGATTAAGAAAAAACATACTATCATAAAAGCATAGGTATGGGGAAAACAATAAAATAAAGAAACATATCCGATACATCTTTGCAAAACATGGACATTTCCCTATTTCTTTAAAATGCTGCAAGTACATAAAAATTATTTTTGATCTGCCAGAAATCCAGTGAGCCCCTAACTTCCTATAGTGAGTTCCCAACACTGTGCTTTTCAGCCTCGTCAGATCTCCCCTGCTGAATTACTACAGCACACTGCTCTGTTACGTAGATGGGAAGCAGTGTTCGGTACTCCAGCAGAGAAAAACTCAGCAGAGAAGAATTTAGGCATGGCTGACAACAGCTTGGGATCAGGGCTGCAAGGATTTTTTTCCTACACAGGCAAAGGTGCATTTTGCAGATGTCTAACTTTTGAGACAGAGAATGGAGATTCTCTGCAGCCTCCGCTGCACAGAATGAATGAACAGGAAGAGTTCTGCACTGTCTCCCTGTTCATTCACAAACCAAAAGCATGTGTTCATTCAGAAAAGGAAGGAAAGGAAAGAAAACATTTGATTTAATGATCCTTTTCTCACTCTTCATCTTCAAACGATCCACCCGCAGCAGCCTGTGGGAGAGGAGAGGAGGGGAAGTCGGCAGCACTGCAAGGGGGAACAGGGGAGCACACAGGGGGTTCAGGCTGCAGAAGGAAGTGAAACCTGGAGGGGGGGCATATACAGAAGCGAATCCCCTGTATTTTCCTCGTGCAGTCGCTGAATGCCAGCGGTAGGGAGTAGCGGGGGATACCAGCTTTTAGCGTATGCAGGAGGAAAATATAGGGATTGGTTGCAGTAAATGCTGCAGTCGCTCTTGTCCTGGAGTAAAACCTAATGTTCCAGGAAGTCTGCATGGGCCCCTGGAGAATGGGCAGGGTTGCCACTATGACCCCTCAAGCTCCGCCAATGCCACCCCCATCCTGGCACCCCAAGACGGCTGTCTAAGCAGCCTTATACTAGTGCCATTTCTACTTGGGATTTCAGTGCAGCAGAGGCATTCTTGTCCATATCTCCCAACTGTCCCTGATTTCGAGGGACTTGTCCCTCATTTTGGTCTTATCTATATAGTTGTATATAAAACGCACTTTTTAGCTTTCAAAAGGTGTTACCCAATGCTAAACCTTTCATCCAATTTCTAAATTGCTGCATTTATAAAATTTCAAAACCCAGAATAAAGGAATAGTAGTGGTAAAAAAAAAAAAAAAAAAACACATCTGGGTTTAATTAAATAATTTTTTTATAATTTTCCTTTAAGGGGGCGTGTCCTATGCCTACATACTTTTGCCGATAGGTGTTCCTCATTGCCATCTCAAAAAGTTGGGAGGTATGTCTTTGTCACCTCACTACAGAAAGTTAGGAATGCACTGGATTTCTGGCAGATCAATGGTAGTTTTTGTACTAGTGGGGTTTTTAATAGTGAAAAACATGGAGAAAGGCCCATGTATTGTAGGGATGTACTGTGTGTTTTAATTTTTATTTTTTTAAGTACACTAAGAAAACAACATTGTTTTAAGCAGCCTGTTAGGTTCTGATAGCACTAAAAATCCACAAGATATGCAAAACAAAAATGTTACAGCCTGGTTCATATCTGTGCAGTGCACTTTAAGTGTGTGGAGTTTTACATGCATTATAGGTGTGCTATCATTGAATGCTGTAACATGCATTTAGAGAAATAACTTTGAAAAACCCTCCCCTAGCTTATGATTCATGTAGCATTTACTTCCTGGAATCCACCTGCCCTTAGCTCATGCATGCAGGCAGGAGGAGGGTGTGCTTAGCAGAGAAAGCCCCCATTCCCTCCCCTCCTCCAGGTGAAAGAAAACAAATGCCCATGAAGACTCCTGGGATGTATGACATCATTTTGGCCTAGGCCATAAACCAGGAAGCAACTGAAGAAATGTAAAAAAAAAATATTTAAACAGAAGTAAATATAATATACTTCCGATCTATTTCCTAATGCTAGCAGCATAATGCCTTGTACACACCATTGTTTTTCCTGACGTGCAAAAAGCCGTTGTTTTTCCCCGACGTGATTCCTCTCCAGCCTGACTTGCATACACACGTTCATGCAAAAAAATGTCCGACCAAAGCGTGGTGACGTACAACACGTACAACGGGACTATAAAGGGGAAGTTCCTTTCTAATTGTGCCACTCTTTGGGATGCTTTTGCTGATCCTCGTGTTAGTAAAAGTTTGGCGAGAGACGATTCACGCTTTTCAACCTCGTGCTTTTCAGTCCGTTACAGCGTGACGAATGTGCTATCTCCATTCTGAACGCTAGTTTTACCAGAACGAGCGCTCCCGTCTCATACTTGATTCTGAGCATGCGCGTTTTTTTTCCCCTCGGAAAAGCATACACACAACCGTTTTTCGCGACGAGAAAAAGACTGACGGGAAACACAACGAGAAAAAAGAGAAAACTGCTAGGGAGCATACACACGACCGGTTTTCACGACCAATATAAAAAAATGGCAGTTTTCTCGTCGTGAAAACCGGACGTGTGTACAAGGCATAAGGATTAAAATAGTTAATGTTGATTTAGAGAGTTAAGAATCTTTTTTAAGCTAACCACACAAACGCAAAAGAATGAACAGGGCCGAACTGTGGAAAACAATCGCAAATATAAACAGCTTGACTGATTAATATATAAATAACCTCATTTATACTGCAGCGTTGTGCATTAAAACACGACAACCAATCAGAAACCTTTCTTGGCTGAGCAGATAAATAAAGGACACTGTCACTACTGTCTGTACCGTATTATTAATCTCGCTAGTTTTACAGTTTCCCATTAGGAAAGTCTATATCTTACTGAATATAGCTGAAACCAGTATTACCACGGTGAAAGTATGGCGAGAAGGAATTTAATCTGACTGTTGCAGCACTTTAAGCAATCTGCTGCAGTTCTTGAAAAGGTGCCTGAGCTGCTGGATTCTAAAATTCCATCATGTGAGCTATCTAAATCCGCTTTCATTCCATTTTATATGCTTTTTTCCCCTTCTAAGCTACAAATCTATTTAAGAGAGAGATATATTAATGTCTTTTTTAGACAGATGATGTTTCTGAACTGGGGAAGAGTATGTTTTACAGCACAGTATTCTATTGTGCCAGCAAATCCTGCAGAACACATCCAATATTCCCCGGAAACACAATTCAGCATTTGTACGAAGTGGAACATAGCGCTATTTATGACGGGTTCACCTTTTTTTTTTCCTACAATGGCTGAAGTATGTCGAGATATGTAGCCCAGAAAGCTACGCGGTTTTCATAACTACACCAAAATGATAAAAATAGGAAGGAAAGGATAAAATGATGGAAGCAAAATAGGATTTTCATTAGAGAGATTTAACATTCCACTGAAAGCTCTTCAGATTTTTTGGTTAGCGTATGGTTGGTTGTTAGCTTATAAGGCTAGCAGATATGGACTAGTTACTGTCCTAGATCTGGCATTTTATGGGCAGGGACAATCTTTCTAGCTCCTTCCTAGCTGCCTGTGGTAAATTTACAGCCCAACTTTTGGAATTAGACAAAATCTTCCCTTGCAGTGCATCCCGTCCCCAACACTGCAATTGTTCCCCCCCCCCAAAACATTCCCCCCCCCAAAACATTTTAAAAAGTTAGCTACAAATATTGTAGCTGCTGACTTTTAGTATAAGGACACTTACCTGTCCAGTGATGTCCTCAACCGAGCTAATTCTTGAATCAGCTTCGATTGCAGGTGTCTCGTCACATATGGCTACCCATCACAGATTGCTACGGAAGTGACGTTCCGTTGCTGCCATCTTGCTCTACCCCACACTCCTGCACAGAAATGATAGAGTGAGAACGGGGCAAGCGGACCTTTTGTTACACCCACCGGAGTTTTAGATTTCACAGTTATTTTCAACACAAAACAGAGCTTATATGCGTAAAGAGGAAGTAAACCCTGATGAGTTTTACTTCCTCTTTTGCTACATGAACAGCCTGCAAATGTAAAGCATAATGGGCTAGTATGCATTGCATATTAGCCCATTATGTGACACCTGCAAAAGAATCCATCGATGCCCCCACAGTAGGAAGCGTTCATCTTCTGTCTCCTCTTCCTTCCGGGCTGCGGACTCCGGTGCTGTGATTTGGAAATCCAACGGACTGTTTAGATGTTAAATTTTAAAAGCAGCAGCAAACCTGCTGACCTTACATGGTTGCCAATGACAGAACACCTCTGATTTTCACATTTAACATGTAAACAGTCCGTCGGATTTCCAAATACTGTATTTAAGCATATAAGCTCAGTTTTATGTTGAAAATAACTTTGAAATCGAAAACTCTGGTGGGTGTAACAAAATGTCCGCTTGCCCCCTTCTCACTCTATCATTACTGTGCAGGAATGTGGGGTGTAGCAAGATGGCGGCGACGGAATGTCACTTCCGTAGGAATCTGTGATGGGGAGCCGAATGTGACGAGACACAGGCACCAGCATCTCAAATAAGGAAAACAGGAAGTGAAGCCTTGCAGCTTAACAACCGGTTTTCTACTGCGCATGCGTGAGCTGCGCTGCGCCTTGTGAATAGCTGAAGTCCCGCTTTAAAGTGGTACCTATGCTATGGACCTATGTTTCAACGGTCCAATGCCCACAAGCTATCTCATTGGTATCTTCTCTCTGGCTTCTTCCAGGTGCCAGTCTTCTGCTGTCATGATTGGCTGGTGCAGGATGATGTCACTCCCACACATGCACAGAAGTGCAAAGGTTAAAAAAAAAAAAGCCAACCATTTATGTGAACAGTGTTTTAGCAAACTAAATGTCATTCGGTTAGGGGATATGCCTACTTTAAAGCGGTAGTAAACTGCAGCATTGGGGGGGGGGGGGGGGAATAGGATTTTTATAACAGCTTACCTGCAAAATCCTTTTCTTGGAGTACATCACGGGACACAGAGCGGCATAGTAATTACTATGTGGGACGTTCTAAAGCAATGCCTACTGAGGGGAGGGAGACACAAATAAAGCAGACCGCCATCAGACCTGAGGATCTATACTGCTGCCTGCAGCATACTGCGCCAAAAAGCGGCATCCTCTTGCCGTCTTACATTCACCTGATAGAAATTAGTGAACGTATGCACCTGCGACCAAGTTGCGGCCTTGCAAATCTGCGTCATAAAGGCTTGGTAATGCACCGCGCATAAAAGCGCTTACTATCCTGTTAGGGTGCAGTCAAAGAAATAGGGGAACCCTCTGTTTAACCACAAGCCTGAAGAATAACCTGATGGATCAACATTGAAATAGTTGATTTAGACGCTGCCTGCCCTTTCCTGGGGCCTCCCGGTAACGAAACATCAGTTTTCCATATCTGAGCAGCCTCTTCAGATAGGCCTTTATTGCTTTCATTCTAACGAGAGAGCATAACCATTTTAATAGCCGATTTGAATGCTGCCTGCCCATTTCTAGGGTCTTCTGTCAGCACAATCAAAACGTCAATTTCCTATATCTGAAACCTTCAGATAGATCTTTAACTGCTCTCATCTATATTGAGAGGAAGCAATAACCTTTCCTTCCGCAGAACCAGGCTCTGGAAAAAAGGAAGGCAAGAATATCTTGATTGAAATGAAAACTAGATCCTTCTAGGAAATAAAGCCTGGTGAAGATTTAACATTACCCTGTCCTTAAGAATAATTAAGTATGGCTCTATACAAAAAAAGTTGCCAATACTGAACTCTTGCGGAGGCTACCGCAACCAAAAATACCAATTTCCTTGTTAGAAGGATGAAGGATATATGGTGCATCGGCCCAAGGTGCTGATCTTGTAAGCCGACCAAATTAGACTCAATCCTCCGAGCACAAGGGCGACCTAACTGGTGGACTTATGCGCGTTACCCCTTGTATAAAGGCCCGGATCAAGGAGTGTGAAGCAAGCAGCCTAATCGGATCCTTGATGGAACTTAAGGCTAGCTCCATCTTCTTTCCTAATGTAGGAAGGCAAGAACTTTACCTATGACATACTTCCAAGGATCCACCCCTTGGTTTCACACCAGGAACATGGGCCTTCCAGATCCCAGAACATGGTCCTGGAGGCCAGCTCTCCTGTACGAATCAAGGTGATTTGTCCCTGATTCTGAAAGCCCCGATCCTCAAGAATGCGGGCTATAACAGCCAGACCATCAATTCCCATGTTTGCAAGACGGGATGGAATTCCCCTCAGATGTTGCATAGAAGCCACGGTAGTCGCAGCACTGGGGGGAAAGAATGCATAAACCAGTGACAACTGGACCCATGAGATCACCAACGCATCTGTCCCACATGCGAGTGGATCCTTTGTTCTTGACAAAAAGCTGTCCAACTTCTTGTTGAACCTGGACGCCAATAAATTTTATGTCCGGGATACCCTTTCTCTGGCATTTGGCCAGAAAAAAGTCGGGGTGTAGAGGTCATTCTCCCAAGAACAATTGTTAATGGTTCCAGAGAACCGCCTGCCAATTCTCCATTTCATGTAATGAAGACTTTCGATAGGCAATGCACAAGCTCCTCTGCCCAAGCCAGAACATGGTTCACTTCCCTCTGGCTGTGTGACTTCTAGTGCCTTCTTGGTATACAAAGTAAATCATTGGTGTGGCATTGTCGGATTGTACTCTGCCATCCGTAGCTCTAGAATGTTGATGGCCAAGGCTCACTTGGATCTTGACCACTTCCCCTGGGCACTGGTCTCTTCCAGGCCTGGCCTCCATCCCTAGAGGCCAGACTTTGTAGCCGCCACCTCCCAGGTAACTGGCATGAAGGATCTTCATTTCTGCCAATCTTTTGGTTAAGAACCACCAACTAAGACTCCAGCGTATCCCTGGGACCAGACCCTTTGGATAATGCTAGGTTAGGATCTACTTGTTCTAGGCTGCCAGAATAATGTTTATAGCAGTTTTGAAAGAAACTGAGCATAGGGAACTGCTTTGAAAGAAGCCGCCATCTTCCCTAGCACCTTAAGCAAAAGGCAAACGTAAGGAACTCTTCCTTGCCTTGACCACATTAGACCAGCTCTCTTATAGTGCTGCCTTTGAGGCAAAAACCTCTCCTTTTTGGGCTGTGTCCCAAACATTCCAGGCTTCTTACCAAATGCAAGAAGGTACTTTTAGACTGGGATCCTAACCCAGGAGTTCCAGATACTTGACCATCCTAGACACACTTAGGTCCAGCCATGCTACTGACTGATCCATCAGCAGCAGATTGCCTCGGTATGCCATTACTGCTATACCCTGGGCCTTTACTGCTAGAGGCGGCCTTAGCACCCTGTAAACCCGGGCACGGTGGCTAACCCCAAGGGGCAAGACCACCAACTGGAAGAGGTGCTGCTCTCCTGTGAAATGCAGACAACATCAGTCCCATGTAAATAAACACATATGCAAATGGATCCCCATATGTGTATGTGGCAAGTGTTAAGCCATATGCCTCTATGGAAGCGTGCGTTCATTGAAGCATGAATTCATACAAATATGTTTTAAGCACCACCTAAAAAAAGTGTGCGCTGTATACACATATACATATAGCACGTGTGCTATGGAATGACCATCTTGCAAGCAAGCATGCGTTTGATAACGTGTTATGCCACATGTACTCATGCAGACACGTATTCCTATGTGAACACAAGGAATCCTATATAATTAAGGAAACTTAAATTATCATGCCTCATTATGCAACCATGCAAAATCTAGGCGAACATGCAACTTTAGGCGATCATGTATCCTTATGCGATTCAGCATCTTTTATGCGATCAAACATCTTGTGCATTTTAAGCACTACTGTGCAGACATGCACCCTTGTGTGACCAAGGACTTGTGTGATCAAGCACTCCTGTGCGATCCAGCATCTTTATGCAATCAAGCATTTTTATGCGATTTTGGGCCATTCTGTAAAAACAAGCCTCTCTGTGTGACCAAGTATGCTTGGGAAATCAAGGACTCGTGAGATCAGGCATCCTTGTGTGATCCAGCATCTTTATGCATCAAGAATTTTTATGCGATTTTAGGCATTTCTGTGCAAACAAGCCTCTCTGTGCGATTTAAGCACTTTAATATGATTAAGTATCCTCATGCGACTATGTAAAAAACATGTAAAACCATACAAACAGAAACATGTATCTTTATGTGATCAACAATAGACATGTTCTGTTACTTGTTTTTTACCCCATATGCAATTTGTACATTCCAAACATATGTATTTTATGTCAACATGTGGACTGGTAAAGAGGAAGTTATCCTCTGTAGATGAGCGTTTTCCGCAACCATGCGATAAAGGGATTTTTATAACAGCTTACCTGTAAAATCCTTTTCTTGGAGTACATCACGGGACACAGAGCGACTTAGTCATTACTAATGGGTTATATAGTTTACCTTCAGGTGCTGGCACTGGCAACTTCCAAACCGGAAGTACCCTCCCCTATATAAGCCCCTCCCACCCGGGAGCACCTCAGTTTTGTAGCAAAGCAATAAGTGTCCCAAAAAGAGGGGTGGGAGCTCTGTGTCCCGTGATGTACTCCAGGAAAAGGATTTTACAGGTAAGCTGTTATAAAAATCCCTTTTTCTTACATCACGGGACACAGAGCGACTTAGTCATTACTAATGGGACGTCCCAAAGCAATGCCAAATGAGGGGAGGGATACATAAGCTGGGCGCCATCAGGCATGAGGATCTTTTGCGGCCTGCAACACACTGCGCCCAAAGGCGACATCCTCCTGACTTCTAACGTCTACCTGGTAGAATCTAGTAAACGTGTGTACTGAAGACCATGTTGCGGCCTTACAGACTTGAGCCAGGGAGGCCTGGTGATGCACTGCCCATGAAGTTCCAACTGCTCTTGTGGAGTACGCCCTAACTTTGAATGGAGGCGGTCTCTTTCTCAAGCCATAGGCTTGTATTATGACCTGTCGAATCCACTTGGCTAAAGTAGATTTTGATGCTGCCTGACCCTTTCTGGGGCCTTCCGGCAGAATAAACAAAGTATCCGTTCTGCGAATCTGAG
Organism: Rana muscosa; assembly: GCA_029206835.1. Taxonomy (NCBI): domain Eukaryota; kingdom Metazoa; phylum Chordata; class Amphibia; order Anura; family Ranidae; genus Rana; species Rana muscosa. The sequence goes on along the minus strand of CM055123.1, from coordinate 266,222,486 downwards.
CAGTGGCTTTTAGATAAGCTTTAACTGCTCTTACTACATCCAAAGAATGCAATAACTTTTCCTCTACCGAGCTAGGTTTGGGGAAAAAAGAAGGAAGAACCACATCTTGGTTCAAATGAAACCTCGATACCACCTTAGGAAGAAAGGCTGGATGAGGACGTAATACTACTCTGTCCTTATGGACAACCAGATATGGCTCCTTACAGGACAAGGCGGCTAATTCCGATACTCTTTTAGCCGAACAAATGGCTACTAAGAAAATCAATTTCCTGGTGAGAAGAACCAAGGAAATGTGTTGCAATGGTTCAAACGGTTGTTTCTGTAGAACCGACAGAACCAGGTTTAAGTCCCATGGACATATGGGAATACTAACCGGAGGGCTAATACGCATCACTCCTTGTATGAAAGCTTTGACTAGTGAATGCGAAGTCAAGGGCCTTTGAAAAAATATTGACAAGGCCGAAATCTGACCCTTGATAGTACTCAAGGCCAGCTTCCTATCTACAGCCCACTGTAGGAAGTCCAAAATCCTACCTATTACGTACTTACGTGGATGCCATTTCTTGGCCTCACACCATGTAATGTACGCCTTCCAGATCCTATAATAGATCTGCCTGGATACCGGCTTCCTGGCATTGATCATGGTAGATACCACAGGATTAGAGAGCCCTCTCTTTTTCAGAATGTGGGCTTCAATAGCCAGGCCGTCAAACCTAGGGCTGGTAAGGAAGGGTGGTATATCGGTCCTTGCGACAGCAGGTCCGGACGATGTGGGAGGGTCCAAGGACTCCTCACTGACATTTTTACAATCTCCGCGTACCATGCCCTTCGGGGCCATGCTGGAGCCACCAGAATCACTGGTTTCTTTTCTACCCTGATTCTGCGGATTAATCGCGGTAACAATTGTGGCGGTGGGAATGCATATATCAGCTTGAACTGATCCCAAGGGAACACTAGGGCATCCGAGCCGCAAGCTAGGGGATCCCTTGTGCGAGACACAAATCTGTCCACCTTTGCGTTGAACCTGGATGCTAGCAGATCTACATCCGGTGTTCCCCACCGCTGGCATATTGCCTGGAAAACCTCGGGGTGAAGAGACCATTCCCCCGGGCATAATTGCTGGCGACTTAAAAAGTCCACTTTCCAATTTTCCACTCCTGGGATGAAAAACCGCGGATATGGCTGGGACATATCTTTCTGCCCATTCCAGGATGCAATTCGCTTCCCTCTGGGCTGCACGACTCCTGGTGCCACCCTGGTGATTGATATATGCCACTGCTGTGGCATTGTCTGATTGAATTCTGACAGGGGACCCTTGGAGTTTGGATGTCCATGCTACTAGGGCATACCGGGCTGCTCGTATCTCTAAGAGATTGATGGGCAGGGCCTTCTCTGCTTCTGACCACTTGCCCTTGAGCGACCATTGCTCCAGTACTGCCCCCCAGCCTATGAGGCTGGCATCTGTAGTGACCACCTTCCAAGAAACCGGACTGAAGGGTTTCCCTTTTTCCAGATTCTGGGGCACCAACCACCAATGGAGGCTCTTGCGAACGGAAGGGGACAGGGACATTGGTAAGTCTAAAGCCTGAACTTTTTTGTTCCAGGCTGACAGTATGGCCCTTTGCAAATTCCTTGAATGGAATTGACCGTAGGGTACTGCTTCGAATGAAGCCACCATTTTTCCCAGCAGCCTCATGCACAGGCGTATGGATGGTTTTCTTTTTGTACCCACTAAGTGGGTCAAATCTTTTAAAGACGACACCTTCTCTGGAGGTAAGAAAATCTTTCTCTGATTTGAATCCAGCCTTAGCCCTAAGTATTCCAGACTTTTGACTGGTCTTAGAGCTGACTTGTCCCGGTTGATAATCCAACCGTGATATTCCAGATACTTGATTGTCTTGTGAATAGCTACTTCCAGCTTTTCCACTGAGTGGTCTATTAGTAGCAGGTCGTCTAGATATGCCATTATCGTTACACCTTGTGTTCTTAGATTGGCCAATAGTGGGGCCAGAATTTTTGTGAACACTCGTGGTGCTGTGGCCAGACCGAAAGGTAAGGCTCTGAACTGAATATGGCGCCCTTCTACTGCAAAGCGTAGAAATTTCTGGTGGGCCGGAAAGATGGGAATATGCAGATAAGCATCCCTTATGTCGATCGAGGCTAACAATTCCTGCCCTTGTAGGGCGGTGGCCACCGATCGGATCGACTCCATCCGAAAAGTCCTGATATTTAGGAACTTGTTTAGCCCTTTTAGATTTAATATGGGCCTCACGTCCCCATTTGGTTTGGGGACTGTGAAAAGGTTCGAGTAAAACCCGAATCCGCTTTCTTCCAGGGGAACCTTCATGATTACACCTTGGAGCAATAGTTGTTCTAGTGCCAGAAGGAGGGATCCTCTCTTCTGGGGATCTCTTGGCACGTTTGACCTCATAAATTGGGCAGAAGGAGTGTCTTTTAACTCCAGCTTGTATCCCAGACTTACTGCGGAGAGCACCCATCTGTCTCTGATGGTGTCCCGCCAGGTCTCTGTGAACAACTGAAGTCTTCCCCCCCACCCGATTGAGTGGGGGCAACGCTTCATGACTTGGGGGGAGGTTTTGTACCTCTCTTGATCCAGGGTTTCTTGTTACCCTGTGATTGTCCCTGATTTCTGCCCCCTGAATTTGACCGCGGAGGCCGTCGGAACTGTTTCACAGCCGATGTGCCAGGGACTGGAGAAGTAGGCCTCTTAAAAGAAGGACTTCTACTTTTGTTCTTAACCGGTAAGAGTGAACTTTTACCGGCAGAAATTGTCTGGATATATTTGTCCAGATCTTCTCCAAATAAGCGTTCTCCATGAAATGGGAAGCTAACCAGCAATTTCTTACAGGGAGCTTCAGCAGACCAGTTTTTGAGCCATAGAAGCCTACGCATATGTACTACAGACAGCGTAAAGCGGGAGGCCTGTTGGATTGTATCCTTTATGGCGTCCACCGCAAAACACAAGGCTCTAGGCAGGTCAGCTAGGGCAAGAGCCTGCTGATCTGGTAAGTCCCTTAAGACTTGTTTCAACTGATCTTTCACCGCTTGGCAGACTCCAATCGCTGCTACCGCAGGTTGTGTCACCATGCTTGCTGTAGAGAAAGCAGATTTTAGTAAAGACTCCAATTTTTTATCTATTGGGTCTTTGAACATTGGAACATTATCTACTGGACATGTCAGTGATTTGTTCACAGAAGAGATGGCTGCGTCCACTGTAGGGACCCTCCATTTTTTTATGAACTTATCCTCCATGGGATAGATCACCGGAAATCTCTTGGGGGGAGCAAATATTTTATCAGGATGCTCCCAATCCTGGTAAATAAGCCCTTCTAATAAAGGGTGGATTGGGAAGGAACAGACAGCCTGGGGAGCTTTTAGCGACCCTAGCGAGGAAACCGTAGTGGTTGATGGTTCCGCCAGAGGCATTTTAAATGCTGATCGGACCATGTTAGTCAGAGACTGAACCCATAATCTTTCAGCCTGAGATGCTGAGAAAGGTTCTTCCACTGTTGATTCCTCCATAACTGAATCAACCTCATCCTGATCCCCTTCAGGTAGGTCGATCTCTGTGTGGGGCTGTTCCTCCACTAACAGGCACTCTGAAGGAGGAGACGGAGATCGGACGCGCTTTCCCTGTGACAGGGAAGCAGCGATCAATGCTGTTAATCTCTCTTCCAATCCTCCCAGAGTTGAGGATAAAACCTCCTCTGTTATATATACAGGAGCAGGTGGACTGGGGACAGCCGCAGCACCAGGCACTCCTGCGGGGTTTCTACGGCTACTGACCTCTGAATTTTCAGGGGAGATTGGTGCAGTACAAGCATGCCCAATATCCTCAGAGCCCGATGGAGACCCCTTTGGTTTCCTGGAAGACTTATTTCCGGAGCGTCTGGACGACATATCCTTTAAGCACAAAGCTGAGGTATTCCCGTCGTCATACACCAATTTTGCTGGTAATAGTCTAACACAGTTGCTGCTATATACCAGCTGGTGTCCACTAAAGTGCCTTTCTATGGGGATGCCTGTATCAACCGCCTCTGTGGGCCACTGTTTGTTGCTAGCTCTGTTTGCATCCAGCTGACACTTGTACTGTGTCTTTTATACAAGCTGGGACGCCTGCACATGCGCAGAAGCGCCGTGGCACACATCGAGCGTTATCCACCCGCCCCGCCCCTTTTTTTTCATAGGAGGCGCGTGCACGCGCCCGTGCGCGCGCCCGTGCACCATTGGCGCCCTTTTCGAAAACCAAACAGGGACTCGGAGCCAGGGCCCTTTTTGCCGGAGGGCCTGTGCGGTGGATGAGCGCAGCAACAGGGCAGAGGAAGTGGATTCCCACAGAGAAACTTACCAACTGCCTGGATCTTTTGACTTGAGAAAACCAAAGATCCACATGACAAGAAAAAATGGACCACAGCGGCCTCTAGTGGTTTAACACAGGTACCGCGGTCCTCTTTTTTTTTTTTTTTTTCTTGACTACTATTAAAATTTTACATTTTTCAGTAGTTACAGGCATACACAGATATTAGCGGGAATACCGTTAGGTAACAGACAGAAAGACAAATTAGGCTTGGGGGTCCCCCAATAGAACCAAGTTCCTGGGGGCCCCCACTTACCTGTTCCCCGCCGCAGGACTCTGTTTGGTCCACAGAAGCCCAAACTTCACCTATCACGACCGGGTTCCCAAGGATTCCACTCCCCTGGACCTGTATAGCACCCTGCACAGAAAACATCTTGGTCGTGGGTATGACCAGAGCTCTGGATCCCAGGGTCCAGCCCTCCTAAGAGAGGCATTACAGGCAAAACCTTGCTCTTCTGTTGCAAGGCCCGGGTACCGACCGTTTAGCTATGAAGCTTTTTTGGTGGGATCCAGAACAGCTTACTAAGGCCCGTAAAAGAACCTGTACGCAAGCCCAGGAAAACACATGTTACTCTTTGGCCAACACCTTAGACACTGGCAAAAAACTGAGGTGCTCCCGGGTGGGAGGGGCTTATATAGGGGAGGGTACTTCCGGTTTGGAAGTTGCCAGTGCCAGCACCTGAAGGTAAACTATATAACCCATTAGTAATGACTAAGTCGCTCTGTGTCCCGTGATGTACGAAAAAGAAATAGCTGTTGTGCGTTGGCAACGTGCACCAGCAACAGTGCATCCCAGCAGTTGTGCATTTTGGCTAGCCTGAAGCCAGCACCAGGATGAGGGTCCTGTGGAGGTTTTTCTAGCAACCTATACTCCTCGACTAGAGTTTTTTTAGGAGGAGAAAAAAAAAGGGAACATTTTATACTTACCCGATGGTAATTTTCCTTTCCTGATGCAAGCATGACAGCATATACGTATGTAAAGGCTCCGTCTCCCTGCCCAATTCAGGACCGGTTATATTATAAAAGTAGGTCTCCTCCCTTCCTGCAGTATTCTCGTAACTTAGTATCACTGCGAAGGCCTTTATCATATTTTCGGGATTTTTTTTTTTTTGGGGAGGGGACCTATATGCTGTCATGCTTGCATCAGGAAAGGAAAATTACCGTCGGGTAAGTATAAAATTTTCCCTTTTCCTGACACAGCATGACAGCATATACGTATGGGATGTACCAAATCACCAGACAAGAAGGGTGGGTAATGCTGTACTCTTTATTATCTATACATATACTTTTATGTATCTATATCTCGTATCCGACATTGCTTCATGTCGATCCCTGTAACACCGCGCGGCCAAATTGTACTGTCGTTAAAGCCGCCGGATCCACTTTATAGTGGTTTAAGAATGTATTGAAGGTCGCCCATGTTGCGGCCCTACATATTAGTTTGGGGGTGACTCCTCGAAAGTTAGCCCACGATACTGCCATTGCACGTGTGGAGTGAGCCTTAAGCCCTGTTGGAGGTTCTAGACCCTTTGTCGCATAAGCTCTCCTTATGACCTTAACTAACCATGATGCCAGTGTCCTTTTGGACGCTGCTAGCCCCTTTCTGTGACCCTCAGGTATGACGAATAGATTTTCTGTCTTTCTAAATGGTGCCGTCATCTCTATGTAGGTTTTCAGGACAGATCCGACATCCAAGCTGTGGGGTGTCTGTGTTGATGAGATGTTCCCTAATGACGTGGATTGCCCCCTGCTAAAGGGATTTTGTGAAAGAAGATCTAATACCAGTTGAAGGTCCCACGGTGGGACATATGATCTTTCCGCAGGCCAAATTCTAGTACATGCTTTTAAGAATTGGCGGATTAAACACCGCGATGCCCATTTCACTCCAGACAATGCCGTTAGGGCTGAAATCTGTACCCTCAGTGTACTGACACTGAGACCTTTCTCTAAACCTGTTTGTAGAAAGCCTAGAACTTGGGGGCGTGTCCGGACGTGAAGCAGGGAAGACGTGCTGGTGCTGGGCTCTGTACCCACGGGGACAATCCTTAGCCATCCCGTGCTTATTTTACCCCACTGGGCATAAAAAGTGACTTTACCCGTACCTGGGCATCTCCTGCCGCAGCCCCATCCGGGTTTTTGCGGACTTTGCCGGGTCGGACTCGTCCTGGGATTGCAGCTGGCTTGACGCTGCCGAGGCCTGCCGCCATCTTGAGGCCTACGGAGCCTCCGGCGATCCCCGACCTCGCCTGCCGAGATCCGCGAGGGATTCGGACTCTCCATCCCTCTCCACCACAACCCCGTGGGTATACAGCGACTCTCCTAGGGGCCACTTACAGCGCTGATCCCCTGCAGGAGAGCTCCGTGATCCGGCGGACCCGACGCCATCTTGAGGCCTTCAGACCCGGCTGCATCCTCTCAGGTACAGTGATAGGCGCTCGGCGCTGCTGTGATACAGCCGGCACCTCCGGTGCCGATAGACTGTCTGATCGCTGGCCGCGATCCGTCGCCAGCCCTTAGTGGGGAAGTTGTGGCCCAAACGCAGCGGAGCTCTTCCGGACGGCGGCCGAGCATAAGAAAGTCCGCGGCTTCGGCCTAGTCCCGGAAGACGGCGGCCATCTTGCTGCACCCGAGGCCCCAATACAGTTAAAGCACGGCCTGCTTTAACCCCTCAGCCGCCCAGCTCTCCCTGCACAGGGCCCCCACCTCTTTCCTCTTCCCACAGCCACTGCAAGGATTCCCTTTGACTAGTTAAAAGCTGTGTATGGCACCCCCTGTCTGCGGCTTGCAGGTTGTGGATCGGATACAACACTGTGCTAGACGGCCATCTTGCTGCACCATAGTGCCCATTATTCAGACTTTTCTCATTTAACAAGTTGCCCCTGGAAGCCTAGGTGCTCTGGCCGGCCAGGCTATGACCCCTAAATCAGATAGCTATATATACTAACTTTTGCTATGTACTGAACCTACAGCCCTGGGGGGCAACTACACAGAGTCGGGGAGGATGACAGCTTGATCTCCCTGCTCTGCGCCGTCGGACCGCTCAGTCTCGGCGAATAAGACACATCCTGAATCCCTGACGCCACCGCGCATGCTCCCTGAGTGACGGACATCGCCTAACATTACCTATGCACAATACTTCCCGAAACCGACAGCGCTACCGCTCCCAGCAGAAGGCCTCTCCCACCGTGGGGAAGGGGAAGAGCAAAATGGCACCCGAGCCTCCGGAACCGGATGACACCACTCAGCATTCTGAGGACAGCTTGCTTCAGTTCCCCTCCAACCTGGCAGGCCCCACTGACGCTGGCTAAGATGCCATGCTCCAGAAGTTCCGCAGTATAGTGCGAGATGAAATAAACGTTGCCTCCCGTAAGCTCTCAGCAGAACTGGTGAAGGGTCTCAAGGAGATAGGCCACCGCACCAACCAACTGGAACAGAGGATGGATTTAACAACAACAGTCCTAGAGGGTCATGAGGACGAAGTTGAAAGACTGAATGCTGAACTGTTGAGCCTACAGGATAAATTAGAGGACTCTGAGAATAGGGCTCGCAGGGATAACCTCCGCATCCGTGGGCTCCCAGAGGCCATAACCGACCTGCAGGGGACGGCCACGGCTTTCTTTCAGGAGCTGGCGCCTGACGTCCCTTTGGAGCGCTTGGAATTCGATCGCATACACAGGTCCCTAGCTCTCAGGCCCACCGAGGGTCCCCCCAGGGACGTTATAATTAAATTTCACTTTTACAAGACCAAAGAGCGGCTCCTGCAGGCTGCACGGGATATCCCGGACCTCTCTTACCGGGGTAGTCCCCTCCAACTATTTGCAGACCTCTCTCTGGTCACCATAGCCAAACGGCGGAGTCTGAAGCCTTATTTGCAGATTCTACAAGCTCGGGGCATTCGTTATAGATGGGGGTTCCCCTTCAAGCTCTCCTTCTATCACCTTGGCCGCCAGTTTCATGCCTCCTCCCTGCCTGACTTACCGCGACATTTTCAGGATCTGCAGTTTGATCTCCCTCCCTCCCAACCGGAGCCTTCTTCGGCCCAGCCACGATCATCCAGGCCACCCCACGGTTCCTCCCAAATGTCTCAGCAGGGGTCCCAGGCGCTTTGATCACTGCAAGCACAGCGATTCCAGGATGTCCCTAAAGGATGACAGCACCGATTCTCATTTGTCACTGAGGAGCTAACCTGCCAGCACCCTGTTATTCTGAACTGTCAGCAGTATCTCACCTTGAACTATAAGTTTAAATCTAAATTTCACCTTTAGACTTCCCATTCTGTGGACCCAATTGCAGTACATGAACATTTCTGCCTTTCAACCAAAATGATATCTGGACTGTTTTTTTTTTTTTTTTCCTGGGCCCGGTGGCCCCATTGTGTTCCCTCCTTCCCTGCTCCTGGAGGCCTTGTCATGTGGCTGACCCCTTGTCCGATGTTGCCCCAATTGAGGGACGGCGACATTGGGCCTCTGTGCTGTGGCTACGTTCGCATGGTCCTTTGGCCCATCTGGATTCTTGTCCCCTGTCCCCCCCCCCTTTTTTTTTTTTTCCTCAGGCGAAGGCTTTTGATCTGTCGCTTGAGAGGAATGTCCTTGTACTGTGCTGCACACCCCCATTACAGTTGTGGGTGTGCCCTGCCCATCGCGGTCCACGGTTTGTGGCCTTCGCAGTTTTGGCCGTAGTATGTGTATGTTATTGTCCTTGTGTTTGCGGTGGGTCAGCTTCGTGTCCTGGACTCCCCGTACTTTGGTTGGGGGCTCCGGGACGCGAGGATGACCACGGCCCACAATAATTTGTTCACAATTTTAAGTTGATATGTTACATAATTTTGATTGAGACTGCTTTAATCCTTATTTAGGTGGTGTCTATTGAACATGTTTTTTCTGTTTACCTTATGCTGATGTCGATCTGATCTCATTGTTCAGACTACTTTAAAAATATGCCGAGCGGTGTCCGACGGACCATTGCTCCCCCTTGGCTTGGAACTTGGCCCGAACAAAAGTTTTGGCCAACTTCCGACCTTTTAGTGGGATTCCAGCCCCACTACCAATTGCAACCTAGATGACTGGAATGTTTTTACTCCGAGTTTTACTCGGTCTGTTTGTTTTCCTTTATCTGTTTTCTTTCACTGTCTCCCTACTTGACTCTCTGGTCTTTCACCTTTTTTTTCCCTCTACAAGGTCCGCGGGGTGTGTGCTTGGGGAAATGATCTTCTGCCGATTGCTAGTCCTACTATGACGCTTAATTGGCTGTCCCTGAATGTTCAGGGTATGAATTCTCCTCAGAAAAGGGTGAAGATTTTTAAGTATCTTAGGAAGCAGCGGATTGACATCGCCTGCTTACAGGAAACCCATTTTTCGGCGTCTTCCTGCCCTAAATACTTTGATGCTCAGTTTCCCCAGGTATTTTTGGCCACGGCTCCAACCAAGCAAAAGGGGGTGCTCATAGCTTTCCGCAAGTCGGTTTCATTTAGTTGCACTAGACAGATCGCAGACCCAGATGGCAGATATCTATTGCTACAAGGCACTATCCAAGGAAAGGAGGTTACCATCATGACTTATTATGCGCCAAACTCGAACCCAGGACCCTTCTTGACTCACGTCTGCGCCCTGCTAGCATCCCATCACAGGGGTACTCTCTTTCTTTCGGGTGATTCAAATTTAGTTTTGAATCCCTCACTGGATAAATACCCCTCGGAGCGTATCGCTCCCTCGCCTGGCTCTAAAAATTTGCTCGCTCTTTACAACTACATGATTTGGTCGATCTTTGGAGGGAATGCCATCCTCAGAGTAAGGACTTTACACATTATTCCCACCCTCATCACTCTCACTCCAGAATTGATCATATGTTCATGCTACGACGCCACCTTCCCATGGTGGTCAGGGCCTCTATCCTGGCTGTTCCATGGTCTGATCATGACCCTGTTTTGGTGGTCTGCCACTCCGTTTTGGACAGACCCCAATTCTCACCCTGGGCGATGAATGATTCGCTCTTATCGCTTAAAGAGGTCCGGGAAGGTATTTTTAAGGCCTCAGAGGACCACTTCCGTGAAAATCAGGGGTCGGTTACGTCGCCGGTAACGCTTTGGGAGGCTTATAAGGCTGTACTCCGTGGCCACATTATTCGGGTAGCGTCAGCCCGTAAGCGGGAAAGGGGCTTGAAACAAAAAGCCCTGGAGACCCGTCTGGAGGCATTATCTGCGGTTTTTAAACAATCCCCCACCTCTGGCAACCGTAAACTCTTGGAACAGGTTCGTTCGGAGTTGGATCTTTGTCTCACCGAGGGGGCTGAACGCGTCTTACGTTGGTCCCGCCAGAGGTGGTATACCAGGGCGAATAAACCTAATCGAATGTTAGCCAACAGACTCCGGACTTTCGCTCCTAAATTCACCCCCATCACTCTGCGCAACCGACACAATGTACTTACGGGTAATCCGTTGCATATATTGGAGGAGTTTCGATTCCGCCTTACTAAGTTGTACTCTGATCCAGAGCAGTTTAACGCCCAGGACACTGCTGATTTCCTCGGCCGTCTCCCTCTCCCGACCCGGACGGAGGCGCATGTTACTCTTATGGACCGGGATATACAAATTTCAGAGGTCCTCCAAGGTATAAAAGATCTTAAGGTGGGAAAGCGACCGGGGCCGGATGGCTTTACGGCGCTTTACTACAGGAAACTGGCAGTTATGGTAGCTCCGCATCTAACGGCAATGTATAACTCTGTTAAAAATGGATGCTCCTTTACCCCGGACCTCTTGACGGCAAACATAGTGATGATCCCTAAACCGGATCGCGATCATTCCTCCTGGGCTAATTTTAGGCCTATCTCCCTAATTAACGTTGACATGAAAATTTTTACCAAAATTCTGGCTAATCGCCTAAATTCTTTTCTTCCTCGATTAATTGGGAAGGACCAGGTCGGTTTTATACCTCAGACAGGCCGGTGACGCTATTCGGCGTATATTGCAACTCCAACACATAGCTCATACTCGCTCGCTAGAATCTATGCTCTTGTCTCTGGACGTAAACAAGGCCTTTGACACTTTGTCATGGCCTTACCTCATGTCTGTTCTTCGACATTATGGCTTCGGGTCTTCTTTTATGCACTGGATATCTGTCTTATATGATTCCCCCCGGGCAAAAATTAAGTATTATGGATTCGAGTCTCCTCTCTTTAATATCAAGAGGGGCACCCGTCAGGGGTGCCCCCTATCACCTCTTCTTTTTGTATTGGCTCTGGAACCCCTGGCAGAGGCGATTCGCTCTCATCCGGATATACGAGGCATCGAATTAGCGGGTTGTCCCCATAAAATTTCCCTATTTGCCGATGATGTCCTTCTCACTTTGACCTCCCCCAGAAGCTCTTTACCAAACTTGCAAACTCTTTTGGATACCTTTGCTTCCCTTTCGGGGCTCCGGGTTAATCCCTCAAAATCGAAAGCGTTGTCGGTTAACCTCTCTCCTGGCCTGATGAGGGATTTACAGTCGGCATTCTCCTTTCAGTGGGTTTCCTCGCTGCCCTATCTGGGAATCCACCTTACCCCCACGTACTCCGGATTGTACCAGGCCAACTTTCCACCATTGTTCTAGAGACTAACAGATATGCTGTTGTCTTGGTCTCATTTGCCTTTGTCTTGGTTCGGCAGAATAACGGCTGTTCGTATGTCCTATCTCCCGAAATTATTATATTTTTTCCGTGTCTTGCCGGTTCAGGTTTCTTCGCATATCCTCCGCATACATCAGCGAAGAATTATGCAATTTATATGGGGTTCGTCCCGCCCTCGAATCGCCAAACAGGTCTTGTTTGCTAAGCGAGTCAATGGGGGCCTTTCGGTTCCTAAATTACAAGCCTATTACATAGCTGCTAACATAGCCCCACTTTCGTGCCTTTATGAAACCTATCAGCTCCCGCTCTGGGCTATGCTTGACCTGGTTGACATCGACCCTATTCCTATCTCCTCATTACCCTGGCTCCCACCTGTGCATCGTCCGGCGGTCATGGGGCCCTGCTTGGCCCACTCCTTGCGACTATGGGACTCGGTAAAGTACTCTGCAGGGCTGATCTCCCCACATCTCCCACTCTTACGACTCTTACACTGCCCGCTGTTCCCTCCAGGTTGTGATAATCCCTCCCAATTTCTATGGTGGACCATGAACGGGTTCACAGATGTTCACTCAATGCTACGGCCTACCAGGATTTTGGCATTTGACGCTTTGCGCTCTTCTCATGGTATTCCCTTGCGTGAGCACTATCGCTATTTACAAATTCGCCACTTTCTTCAGAGCCTTATTAGGTTTCAATCTACCCCTTATACCTTGACCCCCTTTGAGAGCCTTTGCAGAGCCAGGCCCCATTCTCCGGGTCTAATATCACTGATATACTCGGCGGTGATATCAATAAAGAGACCCCCATTGAGGCCTTATCACCTTCAATGGGAGAAAGAGCTGGGGAGGCAGTTAGACCCTGAGGACTGGCAGGCGATGACACTAACTCTGTCCAAATGCTCACGTAATGTGTCAATTTTGGAAAATGCCTATAAAGTATTGTATAGGTGGTACTACACACCGGCGAGATTGGCTCGCTTTATCCCAAATTATTCTCCACTTTGTTATAGGGGGTGTTCCCAGGAAGGCACCATGGCACATATTTGGTGGTCATGCCCGCGGGCGTGCAGACTGTGGATTAGGGTATATACTCTCCTCCGCAACCTTTTTCAGATTAATATCAAAAGAGACCCCTATGTAGCTCTCCTTGGTAAGCCCATCGTGGAACTACTGCGTCCAGAACGGCAACTAGCCCAACATCTTTTTACTGCAACTAGATTGAAAATTGCGAGAGCATGGAAAACCCCTACACTAAGCTTTGAGGCAGTCAAGAACCGCCTGAACGATATCATGGTCAACGAGAAACTAACAGCTATTCTTTCTGATACGCATGACAAGTTTCTCAGAGTCTGGCAACCTTGGATCACATACTACCACCCTTCTAGATTCGACGCTGCATTGCTGTCACTATAGGACCCCTCTTGCGCGCACCCCGTGGACCTCCTACTTCCCTCTTCTCTTTCTCCCTCTTCTCCTTTTTTTCTTGTCCTGCCTCCTTTTTTCTTTTCTCTTTCTCTCTCTTTCTCCAATTTTTTTTAATTTTTTTTTCTTCTTAGGCTCTTACTTGAGGTTTAACTGTTCTATCTTTTCTAGAGGATGCCAACTTTCAGGTTTTATTGTTGTGTATTATACACCCATTCTACAGGTTTACACCCATCTGGGCATGGCCCAGGTTCTGGACCATCGGGTCCTGAGGACTTTTTCATTTATTTTTTATTTTTATCTTGAATATAACATCAGATCACGGCTCATGCTTCCTTCCTGTTGTTGAGGGCTTTCGAGTCCAGATCTACTTTGTATACTGAATGCTATAACACTCTATTGCAAACCTGTACTGTTGATTTAAATGACAATAAACTTTTTTTGTAAAAGAAAGCCTAGAACTTGATGGTCTTTTGGGGTCAAATTGTTGGGTCTTGGCAAAGGACTTGAATCTTTCCCAGATTCTGGAATAAGTATGGTTAGTGGTAGATGCTCTTGCCTTCAGCAGTGTTTTTACGACTGCTGTGGTAAATCCTGCTTCTTCTAGCCTTCTCCCTTCAGCTTCCAAGCAGCTAAATGTAGGACTCCTGGATCCGTATGTACCACTTGACCTTGTTGCAACAGATCCGGTATGTTCGGGAGGGGTAAGGGAGGTTCCACTGCCAATGATTGTAGTAGTGGGAACCACAGTCTGCGTGACCACATTGGGATTATCGCTATCACCACCCCCGAGTGTGTTCTTATTCTGTTGAGCAACCTGAAGATTATGGAAATCGGAGGGAATACATATGCTAGTTTGCAAACCCATCTGGCGTTGAGAGCATCCGTTGCTTCTGCCTCTTTGAACCTTGCTTTCGCAAGGAAACGTCTGCACTTCCTGTTGGTTGCGGTCGCCATTAGATCCAGATCTGAATACCCCCACTGTCTGCATATCCAGTGAAACACTGACTGATTCAGTGACCAGTTGTTGGGGTCTAAGGTTCGTCTGCTCAATGTGTCCGCCACAAAGTTCTGTGGGGCTGGGATATAGACGGCTGATAGATGGGCTAGATTCTGCTGTGCCGACTCCATTACAGGTGTTACCTCTTTCAGCAGCGACTGGCTTCGTGTCTCACCTTGTCTCTTTATATAGGTGACTGCCGCTCTATTGTCCATTTGTATTATTCGCCAACAAGTCGCCAGACTGTATAATATTGTCTATCAACTCGAGAGATGTAGTCGGTTCTGCACCTGACTGTATTTCTGTTTTTATATACTCTGCCCACGTCGTGATGGCCTTTGCTAGCTTTGCTAGTGACGTGAGTGCTAATACTGGTCTGTATGCATTGCCTGCAGCTAAGTAGGTTCTTTTCATGTCTGCATCCATCCTCCTATCTAGAGGATCCTTAAACGTCACTGCATCGTCTATAGGGAGGGTTACGTGACGTGCCAGTCTCATGATTGCCGCATCCACCAGCGGAGGCGTCTCCAGATCATGAACATCTTCTGTTTTAAAGGAATACATACGATTAAATCTGTTAAACCTCGACACCTTCCTGTCCACCTTATCCCACTCGTCTTGAATCACCTCCCTTACTTCTTCTATTAAAGGAAATGACAACATTGTCTTTTTCAACTGGGGATAATATTTTCTTGCTTTAGTGGGTTGATATACCTCTTCCTCCCACTGAAGTGCCTCTCTTACAGCTTTTATTTACTGTTGTACTGCAGAGTATCTGAAGCTTAGTTTTGTATCTTCCTGTTGGGAGTCTTCCTCGGAACCGGATCCTGAGGATGGGTCTCCTGCTCTTTGGGTCGCATCTCGACCCTCACTGGCTCTCTTTTTGCTAGTTGTCAGTTTTGTGTATGGATTCTTTGACCGTCTGTTTAATTATTTGGATCATTTCAGCCTTCTCGGCCTCCTTGTCCGTTGCTGCCTCTCGCAAACAAGCCTTACACAGAATTTTTCCCGCAAGGGCAATTCTTCCACATCCTACACAGAGATCTTCTCTGGGTTCATCTCCCTGATGTGCATCTTCTGCTCTGTGCCTGCTCTTATCGCGGGCCTTAGCGTGTGTTATTGACCTCTTAGAGCTTGAGGCATGTCTGTGATGTGTCTCCTTGCTCTTGGAGGGGTGATGTGGTAATTGCGTGCTGAAATCAGATTTACAGCCAATCAGTATGTGCACTCTTTTAAAACATGTCATACAGACACACATACCTACCTGCCCTCACCTTAAGATACGTGGCTGGTCTCTAGGAGAGCTCATGCTGACTCTGTAATTCACAGATAGTCTTGGTTCAATTCATATGCCATCACACTAACATATGACACTTTAATATGCGTGCTTCCTACCTTCACCTCAGGTCAGATGCTGTAGCGCTGAAAGTCTCTGCTGGTGTACTTCCCTTGGCTTGCGTACTGTAAGTTAGCATGCTCTGCTTATTTATTTTGTGAGCCTGTTGGTTTAGGACGCCCACTGCGTCCTCCGCGACCGGAAGTTCCTCGGTCGCCATCTTGCTTCACCTGGAAGTCTGCCTGTGAGCTTGTATGTCGCCGGAAGCTATGTTTCCGCCATCTTGCTTTACCCGGAAATCCGCATGTAGGTTCGTATACCATCGGAAGTCCTGCTTCCGCCATATTGGTGTACCCGGAAGTCGTGCCTCCGCCATTTTGCGAGTGGGCAGCCCTTAGCACATTTGTTTGCTCGAGTTTGAATGGCTCTCCTAGACCAGATACCTGCACCCCTTCTTCTTGGATCTGTTTGTTGGGGTGAGGTCTCCCCCATATAGGCGTTCATGTCTGCCTGTACAGCGGGGAGCTTCGTCACAGGAGAGGCTTGAACCTGTGCGGCTTGGCCAGAAGTGTCCGGCAAGGTGAGGGGAAAAATAAAAAATCTTGCTTCCTAGCAGTAGCATAACCGCCTGTAGCAGCGAGGAAAAAAAAGAGAATACTGCAGGAAGGGAGGAGACCTACTTTTATAGTATAACCGGTCCCATACATATATGCTATCATGCTGTCATGCTGTGTCAGGAAACAGCTTATGCGGGTGCCCAACCAGCAGAATAAACTGTTGCAGTAATGGATGGAGTGGGAAGGTACAAGCCACAAGGAGGAGACAGAGGCTTTAGCTGACTAGGCTGAGAGTAAGCTATATTGCAGTATGAATCTCTGAAAAAGACTGCAGCTGCAACTCCAGAGCTTGTGGGGCTTCTGATACCTCCGCCTCATTAGCCTGCACCTGTTCCCTGTCCTCTGACGGTGAACCCTCATCCTCAGGACTTTTAATCCATTTGTTTGAGGATTTAGAGCAGGGAAAGGGGCACACCCCAGTTTCTGCTTTCTGTGAGGATGCAGCAATATAGCAATTAACCTCTTATAGACCAACAATGTCCGCCTTTTGCTTCTTAGGATTTTTAGTCCCAGAGCCCTTAGAAGGCATAGTCCCAAGCTTAAAGCCAAGGTACTGCCTAATTTCACCCATTACTGAGCTATAGTCTAGCGTACAAGCTGCTATATGAGCCAGTCAGGTGTCTAAACTAATGTGCCTTGGGGATGCCTGTATCGACGCCTGTTGTATGCCAAATACATTAATATTATACTGTCACCAAGTCAGCCCCTGCTCCTGTGTCTGTCCTCTTACCAGTGTGTCTTCCAGAGACTGTTCTTTTAAGGCAGAGGGCGCCCCCACATGCGCCCCGGGAACACGGAGCATCAGCACACCAAGCCCTGCCCCCCTCCTGACTCTTTCATATTTTGGAAACCTCTCGCGCGCGCGTGCGTGCACGTGTGTGCCGCCGTAAACGCTTCCTCATGGAGAGGAATGGGGAGAGGAGGAGGGAGGCCGGGAACTGCTCCAGCCAGTCATGGCTGAGCGGAGCCTATACAGGGAGGTCCGCAGCGCAGCACCAGGATGCGAACTCAGGTCTCCCCCTCAGGTATGACATGGCAACATTTAGCAGATGGCCCCTGGAGCTGTACCTACAAAAAGGGAGCTCCTCCATCTGTCCAGGCATTACTCTTGAAACAAGGTATAGCCCAGTTTAGACATCTCATAGAGGACTCGCCCTCTAGTGCCCAAAAAGGGTACTACCATAATGTCCAAAACTAGAAACCATATGAAATCATTTCAGGTTTTACAAGATTAGGCACCAGGATACAGCGGGAAGTAATACCACATAGGTAAAATTACAGGCAAAAACACATTAGTTTGAAGGTTCCCTGCTGAACCAAGTCCATCAGGGACCTTCACTTACCTTTTCCCTGCCGCAGGACCCTGTTCAGAACAGATAGCCCAAACTTCGCCCCTCTCGGCGGGCAATGTCAGCCGACCTTCAGGGACCGGGGTCCTACTGAAAGGTACACCACTCCCCTGGACCTGTATAGAACCCTGCCAGAAACATCTTGGTTTTGGGTATGACCAGAGTACTGGATCCCAGGGTCCAGCCCTTCTAAGAGGCATTACAGGCCAAAACCTCGTGCTTCGGATACGATGCCCCAGGTACCATCCGTTTGGCTATGAAGCACTTTGGATGGATCTGGTCTTTATGGAGGCTATTTAAATCCAGCATGGATCCCTCCAGTGGAGCTCCTCAGAGCACATCTTCACTCGTGACCAACACCTTAGACACTGATGAAAAAACTGAGGTACTCCCAGTATGGGAGGGGTTATATAGGGAGGGAACTTCCTGTCTAATTGATTACATCAGTGTCCAGCACCTGAAGGTGAGATATAACCCACATAGTAATTACTATGCCGCTCTGTGTCCCGTGATGTACGATAAAAAAAAAAATCCCCTGCAAGGCAACTACTTATGTGCTAGTATGCATCACCAGGAGTCACGGCCGCAGCACAGCGGCATTGGTTTACCGTTCCTTTTGAGCGCATGTGCATGTGACGTCCATGGCTGCTGCTCACTAGAATATCTACTAAGCGGTGAACGTTTAGGGGATATTCATTTTACCTACAGGTAAGCTTTCTAATAAAATAAATGGGAGGGTTTGCTACCACTTTAAAAGAACCCTGTGCTAAGAGAATTATGTTGGCTGTCATTGCTGGCCTCCTGTCAGTCAGGCAACTAGTATTTCCAAAAAGATCAGCAACGACCAGCCATGTACTGTTAAAAAGTAGGGGGGGGGGGCGGAGTGCAAGTGGGAACACCCAGGTTGTGTGACTCTAATTTTCCCAGAAAATTGCTTTATGTAGGAAACATTGCATTTCAACATACTTGTAGTGGAGACGGAGACGAGTGGACTGTATGCACATTCACCATTAAACTCTGTAACTTTCAGTCTGAACCTGTAGGTAAAGCTGGGCTCTAATCCTTCCACAACATGTTTCCGAGAATATCCCCTGAAAGAGAAGAATACATTTATAAAGCAATTTACAAATCACAGGACAGCAATGAAAAGGTTATAGAGGCATATTAATAAATAAAGAACATTTCAGCTGTTGGTTACAGCAAGCAATCAAAACCCAGGTTACGTTCTTTTAGTAAAGTTGGTCATCAAGGCAATAGAACACAACCCGACCACCAAAGTGATATGGACTTTGCCCAAATAGTTTCAAAGGTAACAGTTCTCAAATACCTCTGTTAGTCTTCAAACACATCCCCCTGAGAAGCCCTCCTGCATTATAACTTTGGTCTGCACGTGGGGCCTAAAATTCTTACAAAATGTATCTCTGCTCCCTGTTGAAAATTAAGTCCCACCGAAGTGTCATTCAAGTTTCAAATTCCAGAGATTTACCGCCCACTGAGGTTCTGGCATTAAATATTTGAAGGACAGGGCATGGGGCTTAATCACATGTTGGGCAGAAATTGAGGCTTCATGTAGAGTCTGGGTCATACATCCAATGGGCTAGACAGAGACACTGGGCCATTTTGAACACCAACACATGTTCTTGCCCAGATTGTGGTAATCCATGAACTTCCATACTTTCCGGTAACCTAGATTTATGCTTGCAAAGTGGCAAGCTCTGATGTACAGCTCTGACACTTACATATGAAGAAAACAATTGGTCATTGGTTGAAAATTATCATCAACTCAGACAACAGCCAATCCATTCCTCAACAAACCCAACTTTATATGCTTCCAGGTAACTGCTAAAAGCATAGGCGTGCGCACAGGGTGTGCCAGGTGTGCCCAGGCACACCCTAATCACTCCCTGCAGTGAAGATTCCCCCTGCTGCCCGGTGCCCCCTCCAACAGCATGGCTGGCTTCCCTCCTCTCTCACTGGCTACTGCAAGAGCACACATAGATGATATTTCAGGATGAGTGGGGGAAGGGGTAGTTTCATTTACCGGCCCATTCCCTTTCTGAATGAACACTGTGAGAGATCTGTACCGTGTTTTCGAGCTTTCAGGTGCACACCCTAATGCAACAGGCTGCGCACACCTATGGCTAAAAGCATCCCCCTATGCTATGGCATAATCCACAATTAAAAGAGCTCTGCAAATCTCAATATGGATATTTCTGGGCCCGCTATGGGATTACAATTGTATGAGAACTTAATTTTCAGACTTTTAAAAGCAAGTATGGACTACCTTTAACTGCAGTTTTCCGCTATAAAAAGATCACGCATGCAGCCACAATACAGCTGGGTTGTCTGTTCCACCCCAAACTGGGACATTTGCTTAATCCAAGTACAATAATTGATTTGCACATAATATTCAACTCTTATACATATTACCAAAAAACTTGTGCGGACTAAAAAGCAATTGGCCATATATATAGTTAGGTCCATATATATTTGGACACGGGCACAATTTTTCTCAGGTATGTCCAAATCAGAGGGAGGGAGGGTTTAGGAATTACAGCTCTTAATAGCCATCCCCCCTTTTTCAAGGGACCAAACGTAATTGGACAATTTAATCAAAAGCTGCTTCATAGCCAGGTGTGGGCTACTCCTTTGTTATTTCTTCATCAATTAAGCAGGCAAAAGGTCTGGAGTGATTGTAAGTGTACATGGGCGTCCGCAAGGGGGGGGAGCAAGGTGTCCACACAAGTGGGTGTCCGTGAGCCGAGCGGTCCTTGCAGGGTCCGCCGCTGACTTTTTTCTGAGTCTGCTGACTTCTGCTGCGCTGCTCTCTGACATGATCGGACTCCCTGCCTGAGACCGTCCCTCCCGATCATCCAATGTGAATGCGATGGCTCGGTCGGCAGGCCTCGGCTCGGCCCCGCCTCCAGTCCTATCCCTACTGTGTAGAGAGGGTCGAGAAGATGTAGATCCAGATGGTATTCCTCAGATTAGGCAACCGGTCAGATCTGGTAACGGAAGTGACTTTCCGCCGCGGCCATCTTGGTACACCCAACACTCGACCGCAGTAAGCCTATAGTCAAAAAGCGGCAAGTGGACATTGTTTTTACACCCACCGGAGTCTTGCATTTCACACTTATTAATAAACTGAGCTTATATAGTGAAATACAGTACTTCAAGGGCTTAGGCCACTTAAACATCACAGGAAAGTGGCATACCTTAACAGTAAAGAACCACAGGTAAGAGCAGTTACAAATAGGAGGAGCATTTTGATATATATTATAATATATATTGGAAAGTTGGAACAGCTATTGCTGGAAAGATGCAGTATCTCACAAAATTGAGTACACCCCTCACATTTTTGTAAATATTTTATTATACCTTTTTATGTGACAACTCTGAAGAAATTACACAATGCTACAATGTAAAATTAGTGAGTGTACAGCTTGAATAACGGTGTAAATTTGCTGTCCCCTGTCTGGAGTACGGGTCGGCTCGGTGACCGAGAAATTGGCATTGTATGCCGATGATTTGATTCTCTTCCTCAGGGACCCCGGTCCTTCGCTCACCGGGGCGCTTCGGCTTCTGGACCGTTTCGCGACTCTCTCTGGCCTCAGAACCAACTGGAGCAAATCACTAATTTTACCCATAGATCCCGGGGCAAGAAGGCTGAGTGATCCTACTTCGCCTTTACAATGGGCAGATACCATCAGATACCTAGGGATAAATATTTCGTCTAATACTAAAGATTTTTTCAAACTTAACCTGTCCCCGGTGCTGCAGTGGTGTAAACTAAAACTGAAGGCCTGGTCAAACCTCCCATTATCTCTAATAGGGAGAATTAACCTAATAAAAATTAAACTACTCCCGGTCTTGCTGTACATCTTGCGGCACTCTCCGGTCTGGATCCCCAAGTCTCTTCTCCAACAACTAGACTCCTCAGTGGCTTCCTTCTTGTGGCAATCACACCCGGCCAGATTCAGTAAAAAGATCTTGTGTAGATCATGGACACAGGGGGGACTTGCCTGCCCGGACTTCCACACCTACTATTTAGCAGCGATGCTCACCCATGCACATAACTGGCTGGTCTCGGATGACACCAATGCGTCCGTTGTCCTGGAGGCAGCACACCTAGGATCTTTTGAGGCCCTTCGCAACGCACTCTATAGGGGGTCAGGGGGCTCTGCGGTACCCTCGACCCTAGCTATGAAAGCGATCATTAAGGCATGGTACACGGTAGTGATTAAACCTAATTTGGCAAAGGCCAGATGGTCCCCTAATACACCACTTTGGTGCAATCCGAGGCTTAGGGAATTTCACTCTTTGCAGGATCCGGGTCTGTGGGCCGGCAAGGGCATCAAGTACTTGAGGGATATCTGCGATGAGCTGGGGCTATTTACATTCGATAGGTTAAAGAATAAATTCCAGCTTCCAAACTCTTTCTTTTTCAGGTTCCTGCAGCTCCGCCACGCTTTCAATTCGCAATTCAGGTCGGTTCAGCTCCGGCTGGAGCTTGACACCTTGGAGATTCTCCTAGACGATGCTGAGCTCTCAAAACCATTATCCTGAATCTATCGGGCACTCTTGCCGTCCATCCAGGTAGGTCTGGATGGTCTGCGTGGTCTGTGGCAGGCGGAGGTGCAGGAACTGGACAGCGAAGACTGGGAAGATATGTGGGACTACCCATTTCAGCCGCTGGTGGCTACCAGGGACAAACTGATCCAATTCAAGATCATCCACAGGATCTACTACACACCCCAACGCCTCCACCGCATATACCCGGCCCTGCCGGCTAATTGCTGGAGATGCTCTGATACTCCTGCAGACTTCTTACACATATTCTGGGATTGCCTACAGATTCAGGACTATTGGCAGGAGGTAACACAATTTATCCATAGCCTAACTACCATTTCCATTCCCCTGACAATTAGTGTTTGCCTCCTTGGCCTGATGGAGCAACTGGCACTTGCCAAAGCCCCACATATCCTAATAGGTATCCTCCTGTTTTACGCAAGGAAAGCCATAGTATTAAAGTGGAAGTCAAACAACCCCCCACCCTGACCTCATGGAAGCATCTAGTTAACACAGCGGTACCCCTCTATAAAGCGACGTATCTGTCTCGTGGATGCCCCAAAAAATATGAAAAAGTCTGGCATCTGTGGACTTATTCAGAGTCCACAACAGATGACAGACCCCAAGAGGAGTAACTTGTCAGATCTCCTCTGTACTCATCAGACCTGATAGGAGCTGAGGTCCGTACCCTGAATAGATAAATGGAGGTGTAAGCATAGCTCAAAATTAATAGCACCTGCTCCTGCATGCTCCTGATAAGCCCAACCCAGACATCTAGGAACGAGTAGAGGTCCCGCAAGGAAGAATAAATCCTGTTGTAATCCTACCATGTGTATCCCGAGAGGTGTCCCTGTTGTGTTGGTTAGATATATTTAGTGCAGGGATATGCAATTAGCGGACCTCCAGCTGTTGCCAAACTACAAGTCCCATCATGCCTCTGCCTTTGGAGGTCATGCTTG
Organism: Rana muscosa; assembly: GCA_029206835.1. NCBI lineage: Eukaryota > Metazoa > Chordata > Amphibia > Anura > Ranidae > Rana > Rana muscosa. Next base: position 266,199,255 of record CM055123.1, on the reverse strand, counting down.
TAACTGTCAGAGTCTTGCTATGCCTCATGGGACTTGTAGTTTGGCAACAGCTGGAGGTCCGCTAATTGCATATCCCTGATTTAGTGTTAGGATGTGATGTTAAGTTGTCTTCAGTTTTTGTTTTTTTTTTCCTTTTCTTTTTTTTTTCTTTCTTTGATGTGCACGTGGTTATGTGCAAGGTTTGGCCGGGGTATGCCCCAATGGCCCTGTTTTGTATCTCAATAACAAAGAAAAACTTCAATAAAGAGAATTAAAAAAAAAAATAATAATTTGCTGTCCCCTCAAAATAACTCAACACACAGCCACTAATGTCTAAACCGCTGGCAACAAAAGTGAGTACACCCCTAAGTGAAAATGTCCAAATTGGGCCCAATTAGCCATTTTCCCTCCACGATGTCACGTGACTTGTTAGTGTTACAAGGTCTCAGGTGTGAATGGTGAGCAGGTGTGTTAAATTTGGTGTCATCACTCTCACTCTCTCATACTGGTCACTGGAAGTTCAACATGGCACCTCATGGCAAAGAACGCTCTGAGGATCTGACAAAAATAATTATTGTTCTACATAAAGATGGCCTAGGCTATAAGAAGATTGCCAAGACCCTGAAACTGAGCTGCAGCAATGTGGCCAAGACCATACAGAGATTTAACAGGACAGGTTCCACTCAGAACAGGCCTCACCATGGTCGACCAAACAAGTTGAGTGCACGTGCTCAGCGTCATATCCAGAGGTTGTCTTTGGGAAATAGACGTATGAGTGCTGCCAGCATTGCTGCAGAGGTTGAAGGGGTGGAGGGTGAGCCTGTCAGTGCCCAGACCATACACCGCACATTGCATCAAATTGGTCTGCATGGCTGTCATCCCAGAAGGAAGCCACTTCTAAAGATGATACACAAGAAAGCCTGCAAACAGTTTGCTGAAGACAAGTAGACTAAGGACATGGATTACTGGAACCATGTCCTGTGGTCTAATGAGACCAAGATAAACTTATTTGGTTCAGATGGTTTCAAGCATGTGTGGCGGCAACCAGGTGAGGAGTACAAAGACAAGTGTGTCTTGCCTACAGTCAAGCATGGTGGTGGGAGTGTCATGGTCTGGGGCTGCATGAGTGCTGCCGACACTGGGGAGCTACAGTTAATTGAGGGAACCATGAATGCCAACACGTACTGTGACATGCTGAAGCAGAGCATGATCCCCTTCCCTTCGGAGATTGGGCCACAGAGCAGTATTCCAACATGATAACGACCCCAAACACATCTCCAAGATGACCACTGCCTTGCTAAAGAAACTGAGGGTAAAGGGTGATGGACTGGCCAAGCATATCTCCAGACCTAAACCCTATTGAGCATCTGTGGGGCATCCTCAAACACAAGGTCTCCAACATCCACCAGTTCCGTGATGTCATCATGGAGGAGTGGAAGAGGACTCCAGTGGCAACCTGTGAAGCTCTGGCGAACTCCATGCCCAAGAGGGTTAAGACAGTGCTGGAAAATAATGGTGACCAAACAAAATATTGACACTTTGGGCCCAATTTGGACATTTTCACTTAGGGGTGTACTCACTTTTGCTGCCAGCAGTTTAGACATTAATGACTGTTATTTTGAGGGGACAGCAAATTTACACTGTTATACAAGCTGTACACTCACTACTTTACATTGTAGCAAAGTGTACCGTATTTTCCAGCGTATAAGACAACCTTTTACACTTAAAAAAACTGCCCAAAAAGCAGGAGTTGTCTTATACGCCGGGTCAGCTGCTTGGATAGTGATAAAAAGAAATAAATGTGCTACCCAAAAAACACATAAATAATAACAACTCTATAGAGGGAGGTGAAGCAGCTGTGCTGGAATGTGACAAATTCAAACAAAATGGAAGGTAATAGTACAGCGCTACATATAGGCCAGTAAAAACTGGACTGTAACTCAAATGTGACCATAAATGGAAACACACAAAAAAGTGAGAAGGGGCAGGCTAAACGCCCTACCCAATATATATATAAAATGTCCACAATGATAAACAAAAACAAAAAAAAAATTATGAGTGTCCAAAACAGTGGGTAAATAACAAAGAATGGATGTAAAACTTCTGGCACAATTCTTCACGTGGATGATGACATTCATGTGTGCTTACCAGAAACGTTGGACCCGAATGTCATACGACAGCGGATCAATCGAACTTGAGTGTATCTCCAACGGCTGCTCCACAGGAGCGTCCCCGGATCTCTGATGGATGTAGAGGTATACCAGCTAGACGATCGGATGTCTTCAATCCTGGGTGGAACTGATGGATGCAGTACTTCTCGGGTCTCCAATACCCCCAAGGCTGGAGATCCCACCAGAAGACTGGCACTCTGGATCCCGGTATTCAACCGGACGATGGAATACGATCAAACTTAAATGGAAAATACCCCGACAAGGGTATTGTAGAAGGACCAACTGGAGAAAACTGAAAAAACTTTTCCTCACCGATTTCATGCAAAGAGAAGAAAAAAATTAGGGGGCTCCAATGGTGTAGGTCAAAAAAAATTGGGTTTTTAATCAGAAAAACACCAACATACAAAGATAAAAAGTGATCACAGTTCATATATTAAAAGACAACATGGGAAGCAAAATGCATAGCCCAACGCGTTTCGTTCCTAACAGGACGTCTACAGGGGCATTCCTGTTAGGAACGAAACGCGTCGGGCTATGCATTTTGCTTCCCATGTTGTCTTTTAATATATGAACTGTGATCACTTTTTATCTTTGTATGTTGGTGTTTTTCTGATTAAAAACCCAATTTTTTTTGACCTACACCATTGGAGCCCCCTAATTTTTTTCTTCTCTTTGCATGAAATCGGTGCGGAAAAGTTTTTTCAGTTTTCTCCAGTTGGTCCTTCTACAATACCCTTGTCGGGGTATTTTCCATTTAAGTTTGATCGTATTCCATCGTCCGGTTGAATACCGGGATCCAGAGTGCCAGTCTTCTGGTGGGATCTCCAGCCTTGGGGGTATTGGAGGCCCGAGAAGTACTGCATCCATCAGTTCCACCCAGGATTGAAGACATCCGATCGTCTAGCCGGTATACCTATACATCCATCAGAGATCCGGGGACGTTCCTGTGGAGCAGCCGTTGGAGATACTCTCAAGTTCGATTGATCCGCTGTCGTATGACATTCGGGTCCAACGTTTCTGGTAAGCACACATGAATGTCATCATCCACGTGAAGAATTGTGCCAGAAGTTTTACATCCATTCCTTGTTGTTTACCCACTGTTTTGGACACTCATAATTTTTTTTTTTTGTTTATCATTGTGGACATTTTATATATATTGGGTAGGGCGTTCAGCCTGCCCCTTCTCACTTTTTTGTGTGTTTCCATTTATGGTCACATTTGAGTTACAGTCCAGTTTTTACTGGCCTATATGTAGCGCTGTACTATTACCTTCCAGCTGCTTGGATGCCTGCTGGATGTGCGGTAATACTGTATGTAGCTTCGGCTACATACAGTATATACCGCTTAGCAAATCCCGGTATGCGATGTATTCAAATGAATACAGAGCCTGCTCGGATTGGAGTAACAACCTCTGCCAATCCGAGCAGACTACATACAGTAGCCTGCTCGGATTGGCTTTGAGAGTCAGAGAGGCGCAGGCTGATGATGTTACAGCCTCTGCCAATCCAAGTAGGCTTTGTATTCATTAATAGAATACATCGCTCGCCGTGATTGGCTCCAGCAAGAAGGAAGAAGAATATGGCTCCAGCTCCAGCAAGAATGAAGAAGGATATGGCTCCAGAAGGAAGAAATATGAAGCGTTGGAAGCCTCAGTATGGGGGGTCGTCTTATACGGTGAGAACATGGAAAAAAAAATCTTAAAAAACTGTAAAATTAGGGGGTCGTCTTATACACCGGTAAATACGGTAATTTCTTCAGTGTTGTCACATAAAAAGATATAATAAAATATTTACAAAAATGTGAGGTGTGTACTCATGTTTGAGACACTGTATATGTGTAACGTGTTATATAAGAGATAATTCTTCTTCACTTTGTATTGAAAGTTACTCAGGCGTACCATGCCCATATAAATAGCCTAGAGAATGTACATCTTTTTATATTTTCAATACATCTGTGGTAGCCATATTTTGATCTTGATGAAAACAGCTGTACTGTATAGCCGTTTTCATCAGGATCAAAATATGGGCAGTTGGCCACCACAACAGATGTATTGCAATATAAAAAGATGTACCGGTACATTCTCTAGGCCATTTATATGGGAATACTACGCCTGAGTAACTTCCAATACAAAGTGAAGATGAATTATCTTTTATATAAACACATACAGTATCTCACAAAAGTTAGTACACCCCTTACATTTTTGTAAATATTTTATTCTATCTTTTCATGTGACAACTCTGAAGAAATGACACTTTGCTACAATGTAAAGTAGTGAGTGTACAGCTTGTATAACAGTGTAAATTTGCTGTCCCCTATTTTGTGTGGCCACCATTATTTTCCAGCACTGCCTTAACCCTCTTGGGCATGAATTTCACCAGAGCTTCACAGGTTGCCACTGGAGTCCTCTTCCACTCCTCCATTACGTCATCACAGAACTGGTGGATGTTAGAGACCTTGCGCTCCTCCACCTTCCGTTTGAGGATGTCCCACAGATACACAATAGGGTTTAGGTCTGGAGACATGCTTGGCCAGTCCATCACCTTTACCCTCAACTTCTTTAGCAAGGCAGTGGTTGCCTTGAAGGTGTGTTTTGGGTCGTTATCGTGTTGGAATACTGCCCTGCGGCCCAGTCTCCAAAGGGAGCGGATCATGCTCTGCTTCCGTATGTCACAATACATGTTGGCATTCATGGTTCCCTCAATGAACTGTAGCTCCCCAGTGCTGGCAGCACTTATGCAGCCCCAGACCATGACACTCCCACCACCATGCTTGACTGTAGGCAAGACGCACTAGTCCTTGTACTCCTCACCTGGTTGCCGCCACACACACTTGACACCATCTGAACCAAATACGTTTATCTTGGTCTCATCAGACAACAGGACATGGTTCCAGTTATAGATGTCCTTAGTCTGCTTGTCTTCAGCAAACTGTTTGCAGGCTTTCTTGTGCATCGTCTTTAGAAGAGGCTTCCTTCTGGGACTACAGCCATGCAGACCAATTTGATGCAGTGTGCGGTGTATGGTCTGAGCACTGACAGGCTGACCCCCTACCCCTTCAACCTCTGCAGCAATGCTGGATGCACTCATATGTCTATTTGCCAAAGACAACCTCTGGATATGACGCTGAGCACGTGCACTCAACTTGTTTGGTCGACCATGGTGAGGCCTGTTCTGAGTGGAACCTGTCCTGTTAAACCTCTGTATGGTCTAGGCCACATTGCTGCAGCTCAGTTTCAGGGTCTTGGCAATCTTCTTATAGCCTAGGTGATCTTTATGTAGAGCAACAAATTTTTTTTCCAGATCCTCAGAGTTCTTTTCCATGAGGTGCCATGTGGAACTTCCAGTGACCAGTATGAGAGAGTGAGAGCGATAACACCAAAATTAACACACCTGCTCCCCATTCACACCTGAGACCTTGTAAAACCAACGAGTCACATGACACCGGGGAGGGAAAATGGCTAATTGGGCCCAGTTTGGACATTTTCACTTAGGGGTGTACTCACTTTTGTTGCCAGCGGTTTAGACATTAATGTGTTGGGTTATTTTGAGGGGACAGCAAATTTACACTGTTATACAAGCTGTATACACACTTCTTTTCATTGTAGCAAAGTGTAATTTCTTCAGTGTTGTCACACGAAAAGATATAATAAAATATTTTACAAAAATGTGAAGGGTGTACTCACTTTTGTGAGATATTGTATAACTTTCCAGTGGAAATTAGAAATTGCTAATCAGACAATGGCAGCTTGATCCTTCTATTAACCGCTTGCCGACCGCTGCACGACTATATACGTCGGCAGAATGGCACGGCTGCGCATATGGACATACCTGTACGTCTCCTTTAATTCGGGTAATTGTGGGCACGCGCGCCCACTGCGAGCTCCGTGAGTGTGACCGCGGGTCCGGCAGACTCTATGTCCGCCGGGTGCCCACGATCGTGTAACGGAGCTGCAGAACAGGGGGGGGTGCCTGTGTAAACAAGGCATTTCCCTGTTCTGCCTTGTGACAGGACAGTGATCTACTGCTCCCTGTCATCGGGAGCAGTGATCACTGTCGTGTCACACATAGCCCATCCCCCCCCCACAGTGAGAATCACTCCCTAGGACACACTTAACCCCTTCCTCGCCCCCTAGTGGTTAACCCCTTCCCTGCCAGTGTCATTTACACAGTAATCAGTGCATTTTTATAGCACTGATCGCTGTATAAATGACAATGGTCCCAAAATAGCGTTGAGTGTCCGATGCGTCCGCCATAATGTCGCAGTCACGATAAAAATCGCAGATCGCCGCCATTACCAATAAAAAAATATATATAAAAAAATATGCTATAATTCTATCCCCTATTTTGTAGACTCTAACTTTTGCGCAAACCATTACATATACGCTTATTGTGATTTTTTTTAACCAAAAATATGTAGAAGAATACGTATCGGCCTAAACTGGAGGAAAAAAAATAATTTTATATTATTTTTGGGGGATATTTATTATAGCAAAAAGTAAACAATATTGCTTTTTATTCAAAATTGTCGCTCATTTTTTGTTTATAGCGCAAAAAATAAAAACCGCAGAGGTGATCAAATACCACCAAAAGAAAGCTCTATTTGTGGGGAAAAAAAAGGACATTAAATTTTGTTTGGGAGCCACGTCGCATGACTGTGCAATTGTCAGTTGAAGCGGCACAGTGCCGAATCGCAAAAAATGGCCCGGTCATTGGGCAGCCAAATCCTCCGGGGGTTGAAGTGGTAAAGCTTTTGCATCAGGTTTCTGAAAAACTTTGCATGCCTGCGCTTTATGTGATAATGACCAAGCCCCTCCCCTTCATGACATTGTTGAAAAGGGGCAGAGCATGGGTGACCTTAAAATTATGTCCCCCCCCCCCCCAAAAAAAAATAATTCTGCGGACGCCCATGTAAGTGTCGTATTTGCATTTGGAATCTATTGCTGTGAACCTAAATCATGCGTTCAAAGGAAGATTCCATGCAAGTGAAACAGGCCATTGTAAGGTTTCAAAAACAAAACAAATCTTTTAGAGAGATAGCAGCAACATTAGGAGTGACCAAAGCAACAGTTTGGTACATTCTGAGGAAAGAAGAACACACTGGTGAGCTCAGCAACATTAAAAAGCCTGGACAGCAACAGAAGACAATAGTGGTGGATGATCGCAGGATCCTCTCCATGGTAAAGAAAAACCCATTCACAACATCCAGACAAGTGAAGGACACGCTTCAGGAAATGGGCGTATCATTGTCAAAGTCTGCAATCAAGGAAAGACTTCACAAGAGCAAATACAGAGGGTTCACCACAAGGTGCAAATCATTCATAAGCCTGAAGAATAGAAAAGCCAGATTAGACTTTGCCAAAAAACATCTAAAAAAGCCAGACCAGTTCTGGAAAAGCATTCTTTGGACAGATGAAAATAAGATTACCGTATATACATATACATATAAGCCGAGTTTTTCAGCACATTTTTTTGTGCTGAAAATGCCCCCCTCGGCTTATACTCGAGTCTGTGTCCATCTTCAACTTTGTGTGCCTGATCCCGGCCAGCCATAGGTCCCCTGGACCCACTCTTCATCTACAAGTGTGCAAAGTTTGTTGTCCAGGGGATCTACGGCCGGGGAGCACGGATTTTTCAAAGCCGGGCACCCCTTCCATAGACTCCCATGTTAAAAGTCAGTCTAGTCACACAGCGCCGGAGATCAGGTAGGGAGATTGGGCACAGTGAGGCATGGGAACAGTGAGGCATGGGAACAGTGAGGCATGGGAACAGTGAGGCATGGACACAGTGAGGCATGGACACAGTGAGGCAAAGTGAGGCATGGACACAGTGAGGCAAAGTGAGGCATGGACACAGTGAGGCAAAGTGAGGCACAGTGAGGCATGCAGATTGACACCCTAGGCTTATACTCGAGTCAATAAGTTTTGTGGTAAAATTAGGTGCCTCGGCTTCTATTCGGGTCGGCTTATACTCCAGTATATACGTTAATCTTTACCAGAATGAAGGGGAGAAAAAAGTGTGGAGAAGGCTTGGAACAGCTCCTGATCCAAAGCACACGTCATCTGTAAAACATGGTGGAGGTAGTGTGATGGTATGGGCATGCATGGCTACCTGTGGCACTGGGTCATTGGTGTTTATTGATGATGTGACAGAAGCAGTCGGATGAATTCTGCGGTGTTTAGAGCTATACGGTCAGCCCAGATTAAGCCAAATGCAGCAAAGTAGATTGGATGGCGCTTGACAGTACAGATGGACAATGATCCAAAACACACTGCAGAAGCAACCCAGGAGCTTTTGAAGGAAAAGAAGTGGAATATTCTGCAATGGCCAAGTCAATCACCTGATCTCAACCCAATTAAGCATGCATTTCACTTGCTGAAGGCAAAACTAAACACAGAAAGACCCACAAAGAACAACTGAAGACAGCTGCAGTTAGAGCCTGGCAAAGCATCAGAGAGGAGGAAGCCCAGTCTTTGGTAATGTCCATGGGTTCCAGACTTCAGCCAGTCATTGCCAGTAAAGGATTCTCAACAAAACATTAAAAATTAACATTTTATTTATGATTATATTCATTTGTCCAATTACATTTGAGCTTCTGAAAATGGGGGTACCGTGTAGAAAAATGGTTGCAGTTCCTAAAATTTGTACTTGATGTTTATGTTCAACCCCTTGAATTAAAGCTGAAAGTCTGCACTTCAAATTCATTTGGATTGTTTTGTTTTCATTTTATTCTTGTGGCATACAGAGCCAAAAGTATGAAAATTGTGCCTGTGTCCAAATACATATGGACCTAACTGAAGATGCTTGACAGGATATTTTAGGTCCACATATTACATTTGTCTACTCCACCAGAGACAAATTAAACCAACTGAAATATTTACATTGTATGTATTATACGCTATATAGACTATTTAACATACACTGTTGAATAAATCCTGCTACACCATTGGTGGCTTGGCGCCGCTTTCTCCCCTTCCCCCTTCTTATAACCTCAAAATGACATATGTACCCTTGTGAACACAAATTAAAAATTACAATGCACAAAGATGTAGCTGATATATAGATTTCTTTATTGATTTATATGTGACAACTGCACCCATCTTTACTGTCAACATGTCATATTTTATACATGTTATGCATTTATAAATGTTAAGATATTGAACCTAATGTAAAATGCAATGATTCACATCCATGGTGGCAGAAATGTATACTTATGTGATATCTGGTAACGATTGGATATCTATAGTGTGTACTGTTATTTATCTGTATTATTTATCTGTAAACTCTAATAAGCTTTCCCTTAGAAAAACTGACAGTCGGTAGAGAGGCTGACTGCCACCTGATCCTGGAAAAAGCTGCAGAAATCAGACATGTTGACATTTTTCCCAACCTTAAAGCGATTGTAAAGTCTTACTTTTATATAAAAAAAAAATAATAATAAAAAAACAACAAACATGTTATACTTGCCTGCCCTGTGCAGTTGGTTTTGCACAGAGCAGCCCCGATCCTCCTCTTCGCGGGACCCTCTTCTATGCTCCTGGTCCCTCCCTCCTGGTGAGTGCCCCAACAGCAAGCAGCTTGCTATGGGGGCACCTGAGCAGAGTCACAGCTCCCTGTGTCCATTGTCCATTCAGACACAGAGCCCCGGCCCGGCCCCCTCTCTCTCCTGATTGACAGACTGACTTTGAATGACAGCAGCGGGAGCCAATGGCACCGCTGCTGTGTCTCAGCCATTTAGAAGGGAGAGTCCAAGACGACCGAGACACTAATGGTCATCATTGGACAGAGATGGGACTCATAAAACAAAATAGAGATGGGACTCAAGTAAGTATTAGCTGGCCCGAGGGAGGGGCTTCTGCAAACAGAAGTTTTTTTTTATCTTAATGCAAAGAATGCATTAAGATAACAAACCTTCTGATTTTACAACCACTTTAATTATTTTTAACCCCTTCCCGCCGACTGTAAACACATATGCAGCCTCACTGAAGTTGTAATTTTTTCCCCACAATTCTTTGCAATTTTTATTTATTTTTCACAAAATTGTCATATGAACAGGTTATTTCTCTCACATAGCATATGCATATTTGCAACTACACCCCAAAACACATTCTGCTACTTCTCCTGAGTATGGCGATACCACATGTGTGAGACTTACACAGCCTGGCCACATACAGAGGCCCAACATGCAGGGAGCACCGTCAGGATGAGCACTGACGTGGCATGGATGAGCACTGGTGTGGCACGGATGAGGTATGAATAAGGTATGAATTAGCATGGATGGGTCCCATCCCTCCCTCCTCCTGCTACCTACCCTATGTAAAAAAAGATCTGTATACCTGTGTAGCGGGGTCCTCAATTTAGGGGTAGTGTTTGAGTGGTAGTTATGCTCAAACACCTAAATTGTTAGGACATTATCAACCATTTTGTCTGCAGGAAGAGTATCGTGTACTGTTCCCTATGGGCTGCAGGTGGCGCTGCCATAGTGGGCCAGGGTTGAACCGCTGATACAGTGCTGTGCCTTGTGTGTCCCCTCTTGGCAAACATACAGTGGGAGTGGTCGGCCTGCTGTGTATGCTGGGAGAGGATGTAAAAAGGGGCAGACGCTGCCTGTAGGGGTTCGTTCGTCGTCGGGAGTCCTACTCCCAGGGAGTGTGTGTTCCTGTCCGCCCTGGGCACCTTTGGCCCAGGGGCGGTGGTTGGTGAATCAGTCCCAGGCACCTTTAGCCCTGGGGCTGCAACTAAAGGCCTTGGACCCAGCACCTTCGGCTGGGGCCCATCAAGGATAGAGGAATCTCAGGGTGCCGCCTTGCGAGGGGACCCGCATCTTAGACGAGGAGGCCGGGGAAAGACCGTTCCGAGGGACTGGTGAGAAGTCACAGTGAAGGAAGGGGCCCGGTAACTCTCTGGAGGGATGTCTTCTCCTTACAAAGAGGCCAAGCTTTGAACACCAAGTTCATCAGGTCTGTGGCAGAGACCAATTTCACCAGGTCTGTGGCAGAGACAAAGTGTACCAGTTTGTGTAGTGACTGTGCGGTTAGTTCGAGTACCATTTTGGCTGCTAGTCCCTATCTAGGGGGACTATCCAAATGGGCTAAGTCTTCTTGAGAAGCCAAGCAGTGAAGTGTATTACGTTTGTGCCTGGACCTCTCCCACACCTTATGCTGTCCTATTCTCTCTCCAACATTTTCTATCAGAGACTGTCATTTAAGAGAAATAAACTCTACGTTGGAGTTACAGCTGGTGTGGACATTTAAGTTATTGGGGGAAATAGAGACTTGTCTTTATTGACTATAAAGATAAGAACCATTCTCTGGAGAATCTGGCTGTGGAGACCCATCACAACACCGCTCAACCTCTTCACACAGGAGGGTACGGGCATGTAGAGCTGGGTGTGCCCTTTCCTCCTGCGAGGAGCCTTAGACAAGGAGGAGAGGGTGGTAAGCGCTATACCTGCCTTTTTCCAGCCCCCTCTGTTCTGGTCACTTGATCCTGTAACTCCAGCTCTGCTGTGTTAGGGAGCCCTCAACAATGGCTGGGAATTCCTGGAGCAGTGACATCAACCATAGGCTCCCATAGCCCAGCCTTCGTCTATACTCTCTGTTCTCCCCGTGCAGCCGGCTGCTCACTGACATAGGGGAGCCGGAGCTGTGGGATCACTTGACCAGACCAGAGCGAGCTGAAAAAAGGAAAGAAAACTATACAGGTCTTTTTCCTTCTTTACATAGGATAGGAAGCAGGAGGGGGGCTATTTTAAGAATAGTTATGGTTAGCAAGGGATTCGACTTTAACAGTAAGGCCTCATGCACATAGGGGGTTTTCTGCTGCTTTAACCACTTGCCGACCGCGCCATGGACGAAAGACGTCTACAGCGCGGTCGAGTTATCCTGAGTGGACGTCCCAGGGACGTCCTCCCAGAATCTTGCTCCCGCGCGCCCCCTGGGGCGCGCTCCAGGAAATGTCCGTGACCGCCGGGTCCGGAAGACCCGGCGCATCACGGATCACGGTAGATGGCCGCTAATCGCGGCCGTTTACCACGTGATCGCTCTGTCAAATGACAGAGCGATCTCTTGTAAACAGACCGGCGTCATGTGATGACGCCGGTTCCTCCCTCCCCTCTCTGTACCGATCGGTACAGTGTGAGAGGAGCGGGGAAGAGAGCGGATCATGGCAGCTCCCTCCCCCATGTCAGATCATGTCAGCTGTGGGCTGGATCTGTGACAATTGCAGTCACAGATCCAGCCATCCATCCATCCCTGTGCAATACCCTGTGCAATACCCTGTGCAATACCCTGTGCAATACCCTGTGCAATACCCTGTGCAATACCCTGTGCAATACTCCGGCAATACTCCGCAATAACCACTTCCCGCCCGCCGGCTGTCATATGACGTCCTTGATTTTGTGCGGGGATATCTGAATGATGGGAGCAGCTACAGGCATCATTCAGATATTCGCTTTTTCAGCCGGCTATTCCCCACACCATAAGAACGATCATAGCGGCTGTTCCACCGCTTGATCGCTCTTACGGGAGGTGAGAGGGGATGCCCCCCCCCCTCCCAACCGGTGCTTCTACTGACTCACCGCTACGATCAAAGCCAAGATTGTTATTTTTTTTTGGTTTTTTTTTCAGGCTTCCCAGCCTAGAGGTGAGATGTGGGGTCTTATTGACCCCATATCTCACTGTAAAGAGGACCTGTCATGCCATATTCCTATTACAAGGGATGTTTACGTTCCTTGTAATAGGAATAAAAGTGATCAAAAAAAAATTTGGGGCGGAAAAACATGTCAAACTAAAATAAATAAAGTAAAATGAACAATAAAATATATATATTTTTTAAAGCGCCCCTGCCCCCGCGAGCTCGCATGCAGAAGTGAACGCATACGTAAGCCCCGCCCACATATGAAAGCGGTGTTCAAACCACAGATGTGAGGAATCTCTGTAAACGTTAGAGCGAGAGAAATAATTTTGGCCCTAGACCTCCTCTGTAACTCAAAACATGTAACCAGTAAAAATATTTAAAGCGTCGCCTATGGGGATTTTTAAGTAGCGAAGTTTGACGCCATTCCACGAGCGTGTGCAATTTTGAAGGGTGACATGTTAGGTATCTATTTACTCGGCGTAACTTCATCTTTCACATTATGCAAAAACATTGGGCTAACTTTACTGGGTTTTTTTTCTTTTAAGCACAAAACTGTTTTTTTCCGTAAAAAACGCGTTAGAAAAATTCTGCGCAAATACCGTGCAAGATAAAAAGTTGCAACGACCACCATTATATTCTTTAAGGTCTCTGCTAAAAAAAACATAAATAATGTTTTGGGGTTCTATGTAATTTTCTAGCAAACAAATGATGATTTTTACATGTAGGAGAGAAATGTCAGAATTGGCCTCGGTGCTCCAGAACGCCTGAAGGTGCTCCCTGCATGTCGGGCCTCTGTATGTGGCCACGCTGTGTAAAAGTCTCACACATGTGGTATCGCCATACTCGGGAGTAATAGCAGAATGTGTTTTGGGGTGTAATTTGTGGTATGCATATGCTGTGTGTGAGAAATAACCTGCTAATATGAAAATTTTGTGAAAAAAAAAAAAGAAAAAAAAATCTTGATTTTGCAAAGAATTGTGGGAAAAAATGACAACTTCAAAAAACTCACAATGCCTCTTTCTAAATACCTTGGAATGTCTTCTTTCCAAAAAGGGGTCATTTGGGGGGTATTTGTACTTTTCTGGCATGTTAGGGTCTCAAGAAATGAGATAGGCCGTCAGTACTTCAGGTGTGATCAATTTTCAGATATTGGCACCATAGCTTGTGGACTCTAACTTTCACAAAGACCAAAAAATATGCACCAATTTGTACTTCTTTTTACCAAAGATATGTAGCAGTATAAATTTTGGCCAAAATTTATGAAGAAAAAAAATAGGATTTTTTGTACTCACCGTAAAATCCTTTTCTCTGACATCCATGGACTGACACGGTGTCTCTTTACACTTTACACGTGGTTATGTCCCTGCTTGTAGGAGAAGACCTAGGCAGAATGTGAGATGTTATACATACATTCTAAAAGCCAGAGCTGAACAGCCCCACCCAGGGGGCGGTCCCTCCGGGCATAACCCTTCCACTACAGTCAGCAGACTTCAGTTCGTAACAAAGCAGTACAAACTTAAAAAGGAAGGGTGGGTGCCGTGTCAGTCCATGGATGTCAGAGAAAAGGATTTTACGGTGAGTACAAAAAATCCTATTTTCTCTTATCATCCATGGACTGACACGGTGTCTCTTTACACTTTACACGTGGGATGTCCCAAAGCAGTGTCAAGAGGGATGGGAGCAGTATAAATGGAAAAACCAAACTTTCACTCCAAGAAGGCAGATCTCCTCAACGGAGGAGTTGCAACTTTAAACAGCGGCCTGCAGCACCCTGCGGCCGAAGGAAGCATCCGAAGATGCAGCCACATTAACCTTATAAAAAACTTAAGGCATGAACAGACGACCAGGTCGCCGCCTTGCACACTTGTGCAACCGACGCTTGATGTCGGGAAACCCAAGAAGCACCAAATGCCCTGGTGGAATGCGCCGTAACCGGAAAGGGAGGCGCCCGCCCTTTGAGAGCATAGGCTTGAATGACGGTTTGTCTGATTCCCCTAAAATGATGGCAGACGAAACCGCTTGGCCCTGTTATGGACCAGGGACAGTCACAAACAGTGAGTCGGACTACCGAATAGAAGCAGTAGCAGACAGGTACACCCGTAAGGCTCGTACCACATCCAATATGTGCAGCGCAAACTCTCTGGGATGCGATGGGTGAGGACACAAGGACGGGAGGACAATGTCCTCATGTAGGTGAAAGGTAGACACCACCTTTGGCAAAAAGGAAGGTCACGGATGCAACACCGCCTTATCCTTATGGATGACTAAATATGGCGACATGCAGGACAAAGCCGCCAACTCAGACACTCGTCAAACAGAAGTGATTGCCACTAAAAGGCCACCTTCTGAGACAAGACAAGAGGGGAATATCCCGGATATTCCCAAAAGGAGGTTCCTGGAGGACCGAGAGCACCAAATTCAGATCCCACGGTGGGAGAGGAAGCTTGACAGGAGGGAGCACATGGCGAACCCCCAACACAAGGTACTAACCAAGAAAATGACCCGCTAGAGGTCGCTGAAAGAAGATGGCCAAGGCCGAAATCTGATCATTGATGGTACCCAAAGCAAGCTTTTGGGTCACTCCACACTGCAGAGGACGCAGGATTCTGGGTACGGAATACGTCCGAGGACGCCAGTCCAGTGCTTCGCACATGGCGATATAAGCTTTCCAGGCACGGTGATAGATCTGCCTGGAGGAAGACTTCCGTGTCTTTAACATGGTCAAAATGACCGAGTCTGAGAGACCTCGGTCCCTCAACACCTGGCTTTGAACAGCCCTGCCGTTAAAGCCAGAGACTGTAAGCCGGATGAAACATAGGACCTTGAGACTGAAGGTCCTCCCTCATCGGCAACCGCCAGGGAACGTCCGCGACGAGACGTACCAGATCAGCGTACCAGTGATGCTGAGGCCAATCCGGAACAATTAGGATCGCCGGAGTTTATATCAGGCGATAAGGGCCCTATGGGGCCACCAACGCATCCGAGGCATCGCCCAAGGATCCCTGGATCTGGCCACAACCTCGACCCTTGCGATTGAGTCGAGAGGCCATCAGGTCCACATCCGGCGTGCCCCACCGTCGGTAAAGGAGTTGAAATATGCAAGGACCACTCTTCTTGGTCCGGCGTCTGGCGATTGGCGACTCAGATAGTTCGCCTGCCCATTGTCTATGCCCAGAATGTAAAATGGCCTACAGAGCCGGCACGTTTCTTCCGGCCCACTTCAGGATACGGACTACCTCGGAAGCAGCAGCTGAGCTCCGAGTTCCCCCTTGATGGTTTACATACGCCACCGCCGTGGCAGTGTCCGACTGGCTCCTGATGGAGCGACCCCGCACTCTCTCTGACCTGAGGAGAGACACAGTCCGATGGCCCGTATTACCAGAACAGTGATTGGTAAACGGGCTCGTCCGGAGTCCAAGGCCTGAGCCAACAGGACTTCCCAGACTCCACCCCAGCCCGTCAGGCTGGTGTCCGTCGTGAGTACCGTCCATTGGATGGGAGGGGAACGACTTTCCGGACCGAAGAGCCGAGGATCTCAACCACCACGTCAGGGGCGCCCTGACCAGGTGAATCACCTGGATCTGAAGATCCAAGGACAACGGGGATTTGTCCCAGGTGGACAAGATCTCCTTCTGCAATGCCCTGGTGTGTGATTGGGCATACGGAACGGCCGCGAAGGAGGCCACCATGAGTCCCGGGACTCTCATGCAAAAAACGGATTGACAACCATCTTTGGGATGTCAGCACCCGCACCGCAGACTGAAGTGTCAGCAACTTCTCCAGAGGTAGGATACCTTTGCCTCCAAGGAGTCCAGAATCAGAACTAGATACTCCAGACACTGAGTCGGGACCAGGACTGACTCCTGAATGTTCAGGAACCACCCGAGTCCCTGAGGGTCTAATTGATGATAGTCACCTTTCCTCTAAGTCTGATCCACTTTCTGCTCTTAGCAGAAGATCGTCCAGATAGCCCACAAGAGCAATACCTCGCTGTAACAGAAGGCTAGAACCAGAGCAAGCACCTTGGTGAACACCCTTGGTGCCGAGGCTAGGCCGAAAGGAAGAGCCACAATCGATAGTGGACTTCGCCGATCGCAAAGCACAGAAACTTCCGGTGACTTGCGCAGATCGGAATATGCAAGTAGGCGTCCTTGAAGTCCAAGGACGCCAGAAGAGAATCCCTTTTGTGGAGTGTAGCGATCACCGTGCGAAAGGATTCCATGCGGAATTTCTGCACCTTCTCGAAGGCATTCAGGGCCTTGAGGTCCAGGATAGGTCGAACCACGTCCTATTTTTGGGACGACAAACAGATTCGAGTAGAATCCCTGAAAACTCTCCTGTGACGGAACCGGCACAATCACTCCGGACCTGATCAAATCCTGTACAGCCCCCAAGAGGGCTGCCCGACAGGTAGGAAGGAGAGGAAGATTTGAGGGAAAGAATCTGTCTGGGGGCCAGGATCGGAATACTATCCTGTATCCTGAGGTGACCTCCTCGCACACCCACCAGTCGGAGATTCAGGAGGACCACTGATTCGTGACCTGCGAAGTCGTCCCCCCACCCCAGAGTCGGGCGGAGGCAAGACCTCACGCGGAGGCGGGCTCGGGAGCCGCTTGTTTGGCTTACGCACCCAGGGGCGCTTGTGCCCACCAGCCGCACTCCGTCAGTCTGGGAGGACCTACCTGTGGAATCCACTGACGAAAAAACCCCTTGTTTGCTGGAAAGGAAAAGGCCCTGTTTGCGGCTGGCCCCTTTACCCTTGCCAGTCTAAGGAAGAAGAGTGCTTTTACCTCCCATGACATCCTTGACGATGACATCCAGAGCAGCACCGAAAAGTCTACCACCTATAAAAAGGTAGATACATCAGGAGCTTCTTAGAGGCTAGGTCAGCAAACCAGCATTTCAACCAGATAAGACGACGCCATACCACCGTCGGGACAGAGGCCCTGGATGTTAAAGGGCCCGCGTCCAACGTGGTGTCGCACACATAAACCAGGCCCTGCCCAGTTGGTGGGCCAGAGTAACTGTGTCTGGAGGAAGATTATGCTCCTGTACAGCTAGGTGCAACATTTTTGCCCAACCTGTAAGCGTTTTAAAACACAAGGGTCGCCGCTACCACAGGCCGTAGGGCGGATCCCAACAAGGCAAACATGGCTATGCGCACCACCTCTGACCTCCTGTCAGTGGGGACCTTACTGCAGGAGTCCCCTCCATCGGGAGAGTGGTGGCCTTGTTCAACAGGGCGACTGGAGGGTCGACCACTGGGGGAGAAGCCCACTTTTTAAGTAGGGCATCTTCAAAGGGGTATCTGATAGACAAACGCCGCGGGACCATAAAAAATTCTTCTGCGGCTTTTTCCAGACCTTATCAATGAGCTGGTCAAAGAAAGTACAATGGAAAAAACCCCTTTAGAAGGCCTGGCCTTAAAAGAACCAAAGGAGACAGTATCCGCCTGAGGTTCTGCATCCGCAGCATTTGAGCTTGAGAGTGTCCCTCACCGCAGTCATGAGCACACTAACAAGCGCCCTGTCATTTACTGACTCAGAACTGGAGTTTCCCTCATAAGGAATGTCCTGTTCAAAACCATCCATACATTCAGAACTAGGGTCCTGAGCGATAGTGGCTAGGCCCATATCTGAATCAGCGCACTGCCCTCGAGTAGATAAAGTGGGGAGAGGGCGCCTTTTTTGTACCTTGCGCTTGCACACAGCTCCCATCCTGGTCAGAAATTGATTCCAGGGCTGCCCACAACAGGTCCATAGGGACCGCAGGTGCTGAAGCACTGCCTGTTGCCACTGACATTTTTTGGGGAAGCTGGTGACACAGACTCCATATTGTCCCCCTCTGAGACTCTCTCAGATAAAAAGTCCACCCACAGGCTGTGCTGACTGAGGAGGGGGCGCCCAGGGGACTCACCAAACCGGACCAGGGACCGCTTAGTTCCGCTGTCTGTACCGCGCTGTGTCAGCGCTGGTGAGCTGTGAGGAGACTGTGAGGAGATTCGCGTTGCTACAGCAGCGCTAGAGGCCAAACTAGTGCTGAAAAGCGCGCGGGCTACAAGAAAATGGCCGCCGCACTTCACTGAGGCGATCCGCGGCAAGATGGCCGCCATGACACAGTTAAAATGAAACAGCACACACGCACAGCGCCACTCGGCGCTCAGGCCCCAAAAAAAACACACAAAAAAGCCCCAAGGCATACATTGCAGACCAGCATGAGCCCCCCAAGAACAGTGTGACCCCCAAGCACCCCACACAGCCAGCGCCAGTAATGGTGACAGAGAGCGACAATAAAATACAGGGGGAGACAGGGAAAATCCCCCACAGAGAAACACACAGCCCTTTGTACTCACCTGCAGGCAGGAGAGACTACTTACCCGTCCCCTGAGGGACACACTGGTGTTTCTGACAGGACTATCACAGTGCAGTACTGAGTAGCTGTCGGCCCGGTCCACCGCGAAAGATACAGTCAGTCAGGAGCTGTTCAGTCTTGAGAGGACCGTGGGAGCATGAAAGCAAACCCGGCCACCCCTGGAGTCATGGGGCCTGTCGTGAACTGAGTCTCACGCACAGAAGGCGAGGATCAGCACGCTCGATGGTCGGACAGGGAAGACTACGAGGATATCTTGTACCCAACCTGTTGCCCAGCCGACAGTTGATAGAAGATTCTCAAAAATAAAATAAAAAAGAATTCCAAAAAGGAATAAAATAGGTCAGGAGACTGGCTCCTGAGGGAGCCACGTCTTCTCCTTCTGCTAGGCAGAAAAAAACTGAAGTCTGCTGACTGTAGTGGGAGGGTTATGCCCGGAGGGACCGCCCCCTGGGTGGGGCTGTTCAGCTCTGGCTTTTGGAATGTATGTATAACATCTCACATTCTGCCTAGGTCTTCTCCTGCAAGCAGGGACATAACCACGTGTAAAGTGTAAAGAGACACCGTGTCAGTCCATGGATGATAAGAGAAATACTAATTTGCAAAATGTTATAACGGAAACAAAGAAAAATTCATTTTTTTACAAAATTTTCAGTCTTTTTTCTCTTATAGCGCAAAAACATAAAAAACCCAACAGTGATTAAATACCACCAAAAGAAAGCTCTATTTGTGTGAAAAAAAGGACAAAAATTTCATATGGGTACAGTGTTGTATGACTGAGTAATTGTCATTCAAAATGTGAGAGCACCGAAAGCTGAAAATTGGTCTGGTTAGGAAGGGGGTTTAAGTGCCCAGTTGTCAAGTGGTTAAGGAACATTAGGCATTTTTTTTCTACAGCTTAAAAGGGGTTGTAAAGGATCATTTTTTTTTTTTTTTTAAATAACAAACATGTCATACTTTCCTCCACTGTGCAGGTCATTTTGCACAGAGTGGCCCCGATCCTGCTGTCCTGGGGTCCCTCGGCAGCTCTCGCGGCTCCTTCTCGCAATAGCTAGCCCCCTGTGGGAAGCTCTCTCCCGAGGGGGTTATCTTGCGGGCGCACTCCTGTGTCATACAGTCGGCGTCCTTGGCAGCCGCGTCATTGGATTTGATTGACAGCAGTGGGAGCCAATGGCTGCGCTGCTATCAATCTATCCAATCAACGCAGAGACTCCTTGGAGAAATAGACGCCGGGAGATGCGCAGAGCAGGTGAACGGGCTCAAGTAAGTAAGTAAAACAGGGGGGCTGGGGGGCCCTTGACAGCCAGGTGTTTTTTCACCTTAATGCATAGGATGCATTAAGGTGAAAAAACACAAACCTTTACTACCCCTTTAAAGTGTTTGTAAAGCCTGTTTTTTTTCCTCTAAATATACCAAACATGTTAAACTTCCCTCCTCTGTTGCAGTGGATTTGCACAGAGCAGCCCCGCTCCTCCTCTTCTCGGGTCCCTCTTCTGTGCGCATGGCCCCTACTTTCTGTTGAGTGCCCCCACAGCAAGCAGCTTACTGACTTTGATTGACAGCAGCAGGAGCCAATGGCGACGCTGCTGTGTCTCAGCCTATCATGAGGAGTGTTTGGGATGGCCAAGACACTCGTGGACATCACTGGAGAGAGATGGGGCTTAGGTAAGTATTAGGGGGTGTTGGAGGGCCACTGCTGCACACAGAAGGTTTTTTTATCTTAATGCATAGAATGCAATAAGATAAATAACCTTCTGCCTTTACAACCCCTTTAAAAATGCCTCTCTATATTATTCTGTGTCCATGCACACATAGGCTTTTAGGAGCTGTAAGTGGCATAGGTGTTTTCAAGCTGTAAAAAAAAAAAAAAACAGGGCCAGGGAGTTCTGGAGCAGCAGGGTTAAAGTGGATGTAAACCCTCTCCTATACCCAGTGAAGTGAACAGCCACAGATGATACACAGAGATTAAACAGATCTCTCTACATAAGTTTTACATGTATATCTACGACTTTAGCTTCCTATATTCTTCAGAAAGTGAACATTGTGTTAGAATTTTTACTTCCTCTTTCAGCAGTGGGAAGGGAGTCTTGTGACAGCTGATTGGAGGAAAGACCTCCCCCCCCCCCCCCCCACATAGGAAAAAAGAAAACATACAGAGCTGTGCTGTGAATAGATCTCTGCTAATCTATTTATAGCACCCTCTCCGACACAAATATTCAGCTGCTTTTATCTCCCGTGTCAGAGAACTATTTAGAAGTTATCATGCTGATAACAGAGGAACGAAGCAGCAGAAAGACACAGGACTTAGACTAGGTTTCCACTATTGCGACCTGAAAGTCGTGCTATTTTGCCACGATTTTGATGCAAATTAAAGCAATGCCTGTGTATTATTCAGGTCTATGGACCTCAAGTCGCATCAAAGTGGGACCAAAGTAGTGCAGGGACTACCTTGAAGTCACACAGATATGAACGGTACTCATTTGAACTCATGGGGTACGACATGTAATGCGACTTTGCAGTCCCAAGTCGCATGACAAGTCGCACTAATGGAAACCGAGACTTAGGGCTTTGGAGAGAGATAAGTAAACACTGCAGATATATGTGCCCAGGTCAAATATATACAGAGTTAAGCCACGTCAAGTTTTTTTAAGCTGTAGTAATTGGATTTGGGAGTGGAAAATAGAAGAGGGCAGAGAAACGCTGCTAAACGCGCATTGTTAATGCAAAAACGCTTCTAAAAGCACGTTTTCACCTGGCGTTGGTACTGGCTTTGCAGCTGGATTTTTTCAATGCCCTGTGTGCATGAGGCCTAAAAATATACTGTGAAACAGGAGGTACCGTCTCTACGTGTCTGTTCTATTAATACAGAAGAAGAATTGTATAGGAGACAATGAGGTTGACTCACTAAACTGTAATGCCGCGTACACATGTGAAAAAACAAAAAAGTGGGGGGGGGAGAGTGACCTCATAGCGCCCAAGCCGAATGTATCATACACATGCTTCCATCCCCGTGAGTACATGTCTGGTAAAGGGAAAAAGAAAAGGTTTTGGGACTTTGAATGAAGCATGTGTATGTAACATAATAAAATGGATGGAACTTATTCTATCCGGGTCATGTGTTGTGATTCCCAAAACAGGGCAGCACAAGACCCGGATAGAATAAGTTCCATCCATTTTATTATGTTACATACACATGCTTCATTCAAAGTCCCAAAACCTTTTATTTTTCCCTTTACCAGATGCGTACACATGGTCGGAATTTCCGACAACAAATGTTCGATGTGAGCTTGTTGTCGGAAAATCCGACCATGTGTAGGCTCCATCGGACATTTGCTGTTGGAATTTCCGACAACAAATGTTTGAGAGCTGGTTCTCAAATTTTCCGACAACAAAACTTGTTGTCGGAAATTCCGAGCATGTGTACACAATTCCGACGCACAAAATTCCACGCATGCTCGGAATCAAGCAGAAGAGCCGCACTGGCTATTGAACTTCATTTTTCTCGGCTTGTCGTACGTCACCGCGTTCTTGACGTTAGGAATTTCGGACAACATTTGTGTGACCGTGTGTATGCAAGACAAGTTTGAGCCAACATTCGTCTGAAAAAAATCCACGGTTTTGTTGTCGGAATGTCCGATCGTCTGTACGCGGCATTAGAGTTATTTTAGCTGTATAGCTTCTCTTTCATTCCACAATAATTTTTTCATAAAAAAAGTCAATATGCCAAAATAATTCTGCAAAATAACATGTATTATAAAGAGGAAGAATATTGTAATGTAATGTAAATTCATCTGATCCATGGAATTAAACCTGTGAACTGAACACATTGTTTTCAGTTGTAAATATTAGCAGAGCACTTTAATGAAAATTCTGCATGCTTTATGCTTTAGAGAACTGAGCTTTTTTAGTAAATCCTTGATGCTTGTAAGTTACCATGGCGACTCTTAGAGGTTAGATTGTGAGAGAAATTGGCCCTGATGCCACTTTTTTTTTGGATGTGAGCAGACCCATATGTACAATAGAGTGAAATCTGTCCGATGGGGGGATGATCATGTGGTGTACCATGGCTGTGGTAAATTTGTAGATTCCGAATCCGGTACCTATAAAAGAACAGTAACATTTGTAACAATTATGTTAAAACATAATTATTACAAATGTTACTGTTCTTTTATAGATAAGGTTACTCTCTAAAAAACTCCTGAGGAAGCAGATACAACTGCGAAACATGCTGAGAAGATATGGACATATTCTCGGTGATAGACCATGAGTATCAGCCTTTAGGCATCACTGGATAAATGAGAGCGTTTTTTTTATAAAAAAAAAATCTGTCACATAATTTCTGTGTATGTTTTGAAACTGATAAAACATTAATTATAGACTATGTTGTGTTGTTCCATACCAGTACCATTAAAGTCCATGAAATAGCCTGATATTCCTGTTGGCATGTAACCTATATATTACCCATCACTGGTCCCATTTGGCGCAGAGGCTAGTGGCACAGGTAAGACAAGTATGAAAATATGGGGTGAACCAGAATGAACACAATGTTAGGGTTCGCAAGGTCATTAGGGTGGCCATTATCTTTTATGCCAACAGCTCATGCCCTAACAAATCTCTCATCCAACCTCTGTGTACTACAGTGGTGGCTGTTTTTTTTTTTTTGGGGGGGCAGCAAACACCCCCCCCCCAAGTGGCCGGTGGCACCTCCCCCCCGCTGTCTGCCTGTCTGTCACTTACCCCATCTAGGCAGGTAGCGGGCAGCAGCTCCGTGTCCTCTCCTCCATCAGCGGCTTCCAGCGTGCGGCTTCTCCCCTCCTCCTAGGCACCCAATAGAATCATCTGTCCTTTCAGCAAATCAGGCGACGGCTCTCAAAACCCGCTTCCTGATTGGTCGGGGGGAGGATCAGTGCTACAATAGCGAATATTTATTCGCTGTTGTAACACACCTGGGTGGGCTCCATTCGCATTCTCTGCATCCCAAGTCCACCCTATCTTGAGGCCTATTAGAACCTCTGGCTCTAATCAGATGCTAAAAAAAAAAACACCAGATCAATAGACTGGTCAGACACCATGTTTTCTCAATGGATCAAAGCTTAAAGCGTACCCCAACACTTTATATTCCTGATACGTGCCTGCTGTACCATGTATTTGCATGTATTTGTATGAGAAGGTCTCCTGTTCTCTTTGTCTTGCAATTCCTTTCTATGGTGCTCCTGCTAGTTTCCTTACTGTCCTATAAAAAACTGACCACACTAAGCAGGAGAGCACAATGTGGTCAGTTCTCTAGCTGTGCTTGGAACTCCGTGTGCTCTCCTCCAATGATCAGAATTGTCACTTTAAAATAGAACTAAAAAAGGCAAATGTTTTTTCTTTTTTGGATAAAGTAAGGGAGGGTTATAACTCCTGTAAGGTTTACATTTGCCATCTTTGTTGCAATGGGGAGATTTCCCTTCACTTACCATCCCAGAGCCGGAACAGGAAGTGAGAGGAAATCCCTCTAAAGTAAGGGAGTCTCTGGTTTTCACCAGGGTCCTGTTATGCAGGAAGACAGATCTGTGTGTTTGCCCAGGCAGCCCATCCCCCATACAGTTAGAACACACCTGCAAGAAACACATTTAACCCCTTGATCACCCCTGATGGTAACCCCTTCCCTGCCAGTGTCATTAGTACAATAACAGTGCATATTTTTAGCACTGATTACTGTAATCATGTCACTTGTTCCCAAAAAAAAAAAAAGTGTAAAAGATGTCAGTAAGGTGTCCGATCTGTCTGCCGCAATGTCGCAGTCCAAATAAAAATCACAAATCGCCGCCATTACTAGTAAACAAAAATAATAGTAAAAATGCCATAAATCTATTCCCTATTTTGTAGATGCGATAACTTTTGCGCAAACCGATCAATATACGCTTATTGCAATTTTTTTTAACGGAGGAAGATTTATTTTATATATATATATATATATATATATATATATATATATATATATATATATATATATATATATGTGTGTAGCGGTGTATACCCCTTTAATACAGAGAGACTACATTTCCCAGTACATCCTGCAGCACCCAGGATGCATTGCTCCGAAGCAGGGGCTGCTGGGGCAGACTTTATAAAGGGGAGGCGTAGTTGATTCTCTCTCTTTGGACACTCCCTCTCCTAGCAAGAGGATACCTGTGCTGAACTGCTGTATGCACAAGGCCTGAAGCCTGAGCCTTGTGCTCTGTTCCAAAGAGCCCTCCGCCAGCCTAGCTGAACCTGAGAGACATCGTCTCCTCCTTGCTGCAGTACACCAGACAGACTGAAGGCCTGGATGTCGGTGGATTCCTGTTCCTAGACGAATCGGCGGAGGAAACAGACTTGGACTGTCGGGGTGGTGAGAGAGCACTTGCTCATAGACAGATACTTTATCTTCACTATTCATTTGGATTATAAATTTGTTCATCAAGTGCACCACCGAAAGATTGCATGCGAAGATTTGTGTTCCCTGAACTTCCTTTTAGATCAGTCAGGCCTGACTGTTAGGTAGATACTACTGAGAGTTAGTCTGCCCATGAGGGGAAGTGATTGAAAAGAGGCCGCGCTAGAGCCGCATCACATTACTTGAGCTATCTGATTGTTTGTTCATTTAAATACTGTTTATTTCTAAGATCTATACTTTGTTATACTGTTATTTTATTACTTGCCCATTAGCCTTAGTAAAACATCTGGGTCAAGTACATTTGGTGTCAGCTTCAGTTACTTTAATAGTAGTTTTAAAAGTATATTGCTGTGCATGCTTGCTATAAGACTGAGTCACCAAGAGTTGCGGTCACGCGGTCTTATCCCACTACGACTACTACTATCTGTGCAACGGGAGGTTAGAGCCGATTGCCAGGGGTTGACAGCGGTGCACTACAGGGCCCAAATCAATACCAGCAGCCCTCTTAACTGAGGGTATCGCTATATATATATATATATATATATATATATATATATATACATACCTCCCAACTGGCACGGATTGTGCGGGTTTTACCCGCAGAGGCTCCTCCTTCCCGCACAGCAGGAAACATGAAGAGAAGAAGAGGAGCAACATCACCAGGTAAGACCCCCCCCCGCGATCGGGGCGCACTAGTATGCCCCCCCGATCGGCGGCCCCCCACCGTGCCCCAAACCCCCGCTTTAAATTTTTTTTTTTGCAAGTCCTTTTTTTTTCTTAAATGTTCCGGCGGCAACCATCTCCCCCCCCCCCCGCTCCAGAACTTCTGTGGCAATTCCCGTTTTTTTTTTGCCAATGTCCCCCCCCCCCCCCCCCCCGCTCAACAACTCTGGTTGGCAGGGGAGAGGGGACATCAGAATGTCCCGCAAAGGGACTTTACAAAGTTGGGAGGTATGTACACATATATATATATATATATATATATATATATATATATATATATGTAGCGGCCTCACCCCCCGTCCCCTTGTAAATAAAACGGCTTGCTTGTCTAGGGGTATGCGGGAGGAGGATGAGGTTCACTACGGCCTATGTCCTCTAATGTGCAGAGGTGAAAGCTAACACTTATTTTACCTTCGGGCCTGTGTTCTGGATGGAGCCTCTGCTTCTCCTGTGGAAGTTTGACTGTCAGTAATAGAGCCCCACACCATAAAAAGTCCAACACTCCTTTATTCTTCTTGACAAGTGACCAGCATCAGTTGAACTTTTGAATAAACAGACAGGGTGTGGATATGAGTAGGTCCAGGCACAGTGAACTCTTCTATTCCTTCTAGTGCAAATAGGCTTGGCGCACAGTCTCTGCCACCGACCGTGAGATTGGTCGCTGCCACCGACTGGGTGAACTGTTGAGGCCCCTGCCACAGGCCTGATAGCAGGTCTCTGCCACCGACTTGAGTGAATTAGATGAACCACTGCCACCGGTCATAGAACATGAACCACCTTCCTAGATGAATTGGCCATTGTTGGGAAAAGACATCCATCCGGACGGTCTCCAGAGGTCCACCCGGCACTGGCAATATGCTGTACCAGCTCTTCGGGAGGATCCCCTCTCTGGTCCCTTACGCCCTGGATTCAGGCGCCCAACACCCAGGGGAACCTTAGGATGATCCCTCCCTCGCGGGACCCAGTGGAAGGTACTGGGCCCCAGGCCTCCGGCTGAGTACTTCACCCCAGACTGAAGGTGTCTGGGATGGAACACGAACTTCACGTGTACAGGCCAAGGGCGCCTGGACACCGATCACGGACAGCAGCCCTCAGGCTAAAGGTGCCTGGGACTCGGACCTTGTGGTGAAGATGTCCGCCCCCTTTATACCCTCTCCCAGCAAGCACAGCGGGTTCCCCGCCCCACAGTACAGCTGCTGCGAGAGGTCACAAAGGGTACGGCACTGCAGTGATGATTCAACCCCGGCCCAAGGCGACAGCGCCACCTACTGAGCCACAGGGAACTGAACACCACTGATGTCTTCACACAAACGAAAACACAGCCCTACTCTACCAATTAGTGCATCTGGGTCGTACTACCACCCAGATGCTGCCCCCGAAAAGTACATACCCGCTACAGATGGATGAAATGTCGTTTTGTAACATAATTTCAATAAAGTCGCAAAAATAAAAAAGTCAAACAGTGCTATGAATCTGCCCAGAAGTCCAGTCAACATGTGGAGAGTGGAGCTGCAACCAAGGAAGCCCCAATACGATAGGGGTTGAGACCTTAGGAAGGATATCCACTCCTGGTGGAGTATCCCTACTGACATCTTAACAGGAAGGGTCTGGAAGTGAATAGGGCCCCCTGGAAGAACAGTGCCATCAATCGCCGACACCACCAATGGAGTGGTGAGGGGTGAAAGGGTAAGGTTCATGGAAGATGCAGTGCTCCAGTCCATAAAGTTGCCAGCAGCTCCGGAATCCAGATAAGCCAAGGTTGAGTGGGAGGAAGCGCCAACATGAAAAAACACAGAAAGAAGGAGATGAGAAGGTGACTTTTCTGGGTCAAATACTCCACCTTCCAGATGTATTAGACCCGAGCGTTTCCCGGACTAAATGAGCATGTGTCACGAAAATGACCTTTGCCCCCACAGTAGAGACACAGGCCCAGAGTTCTGCGCCTAGCACGTTCCTCTGGGGATAGCCTGGTCCGACCCAGCTGCATGGGTTCCTCAGCTGGCAGGAGATGCTCCACTGGTTGAAGAGAGGGGAGCTCAGGCTGACCAAGAACCAAAGGAGTGCTGGCGTCGCTTTTCTAGGATCATTTCCTGAAAACGAATATTTAACTGGTTACACAAGGAGATAACTTGGTCCAGATCAGTGGGGATGGTTCTTCCCGCTAAATCATCCTTCACTCTATCAGAAAGACCATGCAGAAAGGTTGCGACTAAGGCCTCATTGTTCCAGCTCAGCTCAGCCGTCAGTATGCGGAAATGAAGAGCATACTGTCCCACAGAAGCAGACTCTTGGCGGAGACGTAAAAGGGCGCTGGCCGCTGAAGAGACATGACCTGGTTCTTCGAAAATGTTCCGAAAGAGTTTCAAGAAATTAGACAGGCTGGAAACCACTGGGTCGTTCCTCTCCCACAGGAGTAGCAGCCCAAGCTAAAGCCTCGCCGGACAGGAGAGAAATAAAATAGGCCACCTTAGCCCGATCAGACTGGAAGTTTTGAGGCTGGAGTTCGAAGTGAATGGTTCACTGGCTAAGGAACCCTCTGCAGGCCTTGGAATCCCCAGAGTAACGGGACAGAGCTGGTAAGTGCAACGAGTTAGTGGCTGCGACTGTAGGTGGAGCTGATACAGCAGCAGGTTGCGGTTGAAGGTGTCGAACCGGGGATTCTAAGGAGGCTTGAAGTTGTTCAAAGCGGGAAGCCAAATCCTGGGTCTGATTAGATTCCTGGGTCTCGAGTCTGCGGACTATGCCCTGCAGCTGATCATCGGCAGGTAGCGGCACATCAGCCAGGTCCATGGCCGTGCAAACTGTCAGGTCACCTGAGGCCAGGTGACAGATGCACACTGTTGGGGTCAGGAGTGCACCGCTATGATAGTGGACCCTACGGCTGACTGCTGCGGATGGAACCCTGGGTGGTACAGGAAGGCAGGCCCACTGGGGCACCAACACGAATCCCACAGGGAGCTAGAACATAAGATTCCCCAGGGCGCGGAGTCCAAGAGCCAGCAGGTGTTCACCAGAGCCTCTAGTGGTGAGGATGGACTACGCTGCAGCTGACTCCAGGTCGCGGCCCCCAGAGTCTCCCAGCTCACGCTCACAGTAGGCTATAGGAGGAAGCTACAGGTCGGGGTGACTAGCAGACAAGGATAAACGGAGAACAAGCCAAAGGTCAAGGGTCACAAGCAGGCAGGGATGGTCGGGAACACGCCAAGATCGGTAACAGAGACAAACGTAGAGCACACGGCAAGCAGGAAACAAGAAACCAAACAAACACACAATATTGCACGGCAAGACAGGCTTGGAGAACAGTGTTAAATAGTGGTTCTTGTTGAGGCTAGGGTGGAGCCACACTGAGGGAAGATTACTTAACCATGCAGGTGTGAGAGAGCAAGCCCTAAGGCTGATACACAGACCAGGTAAGAGACAGACAGGTCATGAAAGTATTACTGCAAGGTCATGACAGCGGCCCATGACATCACCGCTCGGTTCCCTCCTCCTCTCCCTGCCACCGGGCCAGTAGGAGAGAGGAGCGGGGCCTCGCATATGCGCAGTAGGTTTCCCGGGGTGAAGCCATAAGGCTACACTGCCGGGTTCCCTTACCCGCAATGGCGGCGACATGCACCTGACAGCTGATGGAAACATCAGCAACGGTTTTGACATCGCTGGACTCCAGGACAGGCAAGTGTCCTGTTTTTTCAACGCCAGCAGCTGCAGTATGTATACATACCCCCCAACCTGCACAGATTCTGCGGGACTTTCCCGCACTGCCACTTACTTCCTGCATTCCCGCGATAGAGCTCATATTCCTACACAGGAAGAGA
This sequence comes from Rana muscosa, assembly GCA_029206835.1. NCBI lineage: Eukaryota > Metazoa > Chordata > Amphibia > Anura > Ranidae > Rana > Rana muscosa. The sequence goes on along the minus strand of CM055123.1, from coordinate 266,169,143 downwards.
GGAAGAGGAGGCAGCCTGGCAGGACGGGAGAAGGAGGTAGGAAGATTTCACTCCGCAGCCCCGTTATAAGAGCACTGTCGGCGGCAGACCGCGACCCCCCCCCCCCCCCTGCTAATCTTCACTAATACAATGGTAAAAACATCTTCTATTTCCGTCCCGCTGCCTTTCCTTTACCCTCTGTTTCGGTCCACCCCCCCCCCAACTCTGTGGTCGGAAACTTCTTAGTTTCTGTCCTGCGGCAGCACAGCATCCACCCCCCCCCCCCCCCTCCCCGCTCAACAACATTGTCCTTTGTCCCGCAAATGCTTTTTTAAAAGTTGGGTGGTATGTGTATAGCGTTTTAAGGAGAACTACACTGCACCGAGCACCACAAACCAAAAACATTATTTTAATTGATTTTTAACATTAAAAGCAAACTCCCCTATCCATGATATATTTTGCTGCAAAATCACTTTTAAAATTACCCCCCTAGCGTTTCTAGCCATGGACATCTTGAGCTTAATTAAGATGGCCATGTAAGTGGGTTGATAGTTAATTTAACATTTACTTCCTGGAATCTATCTGCTCTTAGCTCAGGCATGCAGGCAGGAGGGTGTGCTTAGCTGAGAAAGCCCCTCCTCCCCTTCTGAAGGCTCTTGGGATGTATGACATCATTTGCCTAGGCCATAAACCAGGAAGTAACTGAAGAAATGTAAAACAAAAGTTTAAAATGCATAAATATCATAGTCCTATCCATTTATGAATGCTAGCAGTGTAACGATTAAAAATAGTTTATCTTAATGAGAGAGTGAGGTTCTGCTTTAAGGACTGTCACTCCACACTCCAGTATGAATGATGGGCAAAGACCCTTTCATGGTCTTTGCCCATCATCACAACCAAATGTTAGCTTAAATAGTTTTTTAAATACTCTAGGCTGGAGAGCTGTAATCTGGTTGCTATTGGCATCTATTAAATTTTCTCTAATGTTCCCAGATTTCAGTTTTGAAATTAAAAAATTCACCTGATTTCCTCCGGCTTCCCAGCCGACATGAAATAAATGGTCTAATGAAATATTTACAGTGCTTGCAGAAGCTGCCAAAAACCTAGTGTCACCGGGTGCAACAAAACATAGCAGAAGCCTTGTTTGCAGCTTCATCATCTTTAATCAAAAATTATTTTTCAACAATACTGAAATGTTCTCTTGCCTTCAAGTAGTAAAACCTGTAAAACGCAAAAATCAGGTGGTCTCCGGAGATGCGATGGCAGCATTACCAATGTAAGTCTGCCACCTAGTGGTGCACGCAGGCGTTCCTCCGCCGTGCAAGTCGTCTAATCTCATTAGATATGGTGACAATGCAGAGGTGAACCAAGCAGAAAAATAATCTCTATTCAAATAATCATAGTGAAAGAAAAATCACAAACTGGATTAACATGGATTTGTATCTGCATCAGCATAAACTAAGGTTCACCTGAGCGTGTGGAAGTGCAACGCAGACATTGTAGACAGAAGGGTCATTTGAAGTTCACACAGAGAGAAGATCATGGGGGAAAATATGATGACGCTGCAGAAAAGCTTTACGCTGTTTTTCTAGAGTATTTACAGTTCTGTTTATAGGACAAGAACCAATATTGTATTAGGAGGAGAACCTGTCCTCATGCATGCACTCCAGCAGCAGCTGCAGTATCATTGCTCAGGGCTGCTTTCTTGATGGTTGCAATAGTGGAAAATGTCAGCACAAAGATTGTTGGCACGCCTGCCTTTACATGTAACATGGTGACAACATAGGAGAGCAAATGGGAGACAGCCACAGAGTGTTGTCACCCTATACACAGGAAGTGCCTGAACAAGGACCTCCATGGCAGGATTACCAAGTTTTTTTTTTTTTTTTTTTTTTTTTTTTATTGAAAATCACTTGAAATTGCACAAACATAGTAAAGACTATATACACTCATCGGCCACTTTATTAGGTACACCTTGCTTGGATGACTGAGAGCTCCCTCAAACTCAATGGATCCAAAACAGAACTTCTTCATCTCCACGCAAACCAAAAGACAAACTAGGAACTCATGGACACCACCCACCATCCTTGGACAGACCATCACCCCAAGCACCAAAGTCAAAAGCCTTGGAGTCACCTTTGACTCAGAGATGTCGATGGACGCACAAATAGGATCAGTAGTCAGCGGATCACACAATCTTCTCCGCCTGCTGCGTAGACTCATTCTCTTCATCCTGGAAGAGGATACAGCGGTAGTAGTCGGAACAATCATCAACTCTCGACTCCACTACGCAAACTCCCTCTACTTAGGACTACCTAAATATCAGATTTCGCACCTACAAGTCGTCCAGAACAAGGCAGCCAGACTGGTAACGGGGAAAAAACCCTGGGAATCCATCACCCCATCCCTGAGGACCCTTCATTGGCTAACTGTAAAGGATCGGGTCACATTCAAGACCCTCTGCCTCACCCACAAGTGCACACAAGTAAAGGCTCCTCAATACTTATGCGAGAAAATAAAACAAACACTACACCCCCAATCACATTCTCCGATCAACTAACCAAAACCTCCTCCACATCCCCAAGTCCCCCTACAAATCGAAGGGAGAACGAAGATTTGCAGTCCAAGGACCACGGCTATGGAACGCTATTACTGTGTAAATGTGAATGGCCGTGAAGGGGGTTAATCTGTAGGGGGCGCTGAAGAGGTTAAGTGTGTCCTAGGGATGTGTTCTAACTGTAGGGGGGATGGGCCATGTGTGATCAGTGTCCTTGTCACTAGGAAGAATGGGGAAATGCTAGTTTACAGCCTTTCCCCGTTCTTCCTCTCCGTGAGACGTATCGCGGGTATCCCTGCGTACATCGAGTCCGTGGGACCCGCAATCACACTCACGAAGCTCGCGGCGGGCTCAATGCCGCGTCTTAAAGGCGAAGTACAGGTACGTTAATCTGCCTATATGTGCCATTCTACCAATGTATATAGTTGTGAGCCGGTCCTTGAGTGGTTAATAACAAAGATGTTACACTTGCATGCTCAGTGCAATAGTTTTGCAAACAGCAGCCCTGATCCTTCTCTGCTCAAGTCCCCCCTCTTTTGGCTCCACCCCTCCACCGAGTGCCCACCATAGCAAGCCGCTTGCTATGGGATCACTCATGCAGGCTTGCTCCCAAGCCAGGTCTGTGATTGACATTAGCAGGAGCCAATGGCTTATGCTGCTGTCTCTAAACCTATGAGGAGGGAAGAGAGCCGAGAGAGCCACTGTTGCGCACATCACTGGATTGAGATGGGGCTCAGCCTTTACAACCACTTTAAGCTACTCTTGCACACAGGTCCATTTCAATCAACTTTAACCGGCTCTCGATTGCAAAGGTGACCAAACAGGTCAAGGCAAACTACCAACTACACGCTGTATTGAAGTTGTTGGGTTGCTGGTTACCGTATATACTCGAGTATAAGCCGAGTTTATCAGCACATTTTTTTGCGCTGAAAATGCCCCCCTCGGCTTTTACTCGAGTCACCTTTTTGCACCTGATCTCCCGGACTTTGGGGACCCGGTACCGGCCAGTCGTAGGTCTTCTGGACACCAAACTTGGCACACATGTAGCCCCACTCTCTCTACAAGTGTGCAAAGTTTGTTGTCCGAGGGACCTACGGCCGGGGAGCAACGATTTTTTAAAAACCGGGCACCCCTTCCATAGACTCCCATGTTAAACATCAGTCTAGTCATAGGCACAGTGAGGCATGGACAAAGTGAGGCACAGTGAGGCATGCAGATGGACACCCTAGGCTTATACTCGAGTCAATAAGTTTCCCCAGTTTTTTGTGGTAAAATTAGGTGCCTCGGCTTATATTCAGGTCGTATTATACTCGAGTATATACAGTACCTTGAAAGCTTGTTAACCACTTAAGCCCGGACCATTTTGTAGCTAAAGGACCAGAGGTGATTTCAGAATTTTGCACTGCGCTGCTTTAACTGTAAATTGTGCGGACATGCAATGTTGTACCCAAACGAAATTTGCGTCCTTTTCTTCCCACAAATAGAGCTTTCTTTTAATGGTATTTGATTGCCTCTGCGATTTTTATTTTTTGCGATATAAAACGGAAATAGACCGAAAATTTTGAAAATAAATGATATTTTCTACTTTTTGTTATAAGAAAAATCGAATAAACTCAATTTTAGTCATACATTTAGGCCAAAATGTATTCAGCCACATGTCTTTAGTAAAAAAATGTCAATAAGCGTATATTTATTGGTTTGCGCAAAAGTTATAGCGTCTACAAACTAGGGTAAATTTTCTGGAATTTACACAGCTTTTAGTTTATGACTGCCTATCTCATTTTTTGAGGTGCTAAAATGGCAGGGCAGTACAAAACCCCCCCCAAATGACCCCATTTTGGAAAGTAGACATCCCAAGGAAATTGCTGAGAGGCATGTTGAGCCCATTGAATATTTTTTTTTTTTGTCTCAAGTGATTGAATAATGACTAAAAAAAAAAAAAAAAATTACAAAAAGTTGTCACTAAATGCCATGGTTATATGTGGAATTGCACCCCAAAATACATTCTGCTGCTTCTCCTGAGTACGGGGATACCACATGTGTGGGACTTTTTGGGAGCCTAGCCGCGTACGGGCCCCCGGAAACCAAGCACGGCCTTCAGGATTTCTAAGGGCGCAAATTTTTGATTTCACTCCTCACTACCTATCACAGTTTTGAAGGCCATAAAATGCCAGAATGGCACAAAACCCCCCCAAATGACCCCATTTTAGAAAGTAGACACCCCAAGGAAATTGCTGAGAGGCCTGTTGAGCCCATTGAATAGATTTTTTTTGTCCCAAGTGATTGAATAATGACAAAAAAAAAAAAAAATACAAAAAGTTGTCACTAAATGATATATTGCTCACACATGCCATGGTTATATGTGGAATTACACCCCAAAATAAATTTTTCTGCTTCTCCTGAGTACGGGGATACCACATGTGTGGGACTTTTTGGGAGCCTAGCCGCGTACGGGACCCCGAATACCAAGCACCGCCTTCAGGATTTCTAGGCACAAATTTTTGATTTCACTCCTCACTACCTATCACAGTTTCGAAGGCCATAAAATGCCAAAATAGCACAAACCCCCCCCCCCAAATGACCCCATTTTGGAAAGTAGACACCCCAAGCTATTTGCTGAGAGGCATGGTGAGTATTTTACAGCTCTCATTTGTTTTTGAAAATGAAGAAAGAAAATATTATTATTATTTTTTTTTTTTTCAATTTTCAAAATTTTGTGACAAAAAGCGAGATCTTCAAAATACTCACAATACCTCTCAGCAAATAGCTTGGGGTGTCCACTTTCCAAAATGGGGTCATTTGGGGGGGGGGTTTGTGCCATCTGGGCATTCCATGGCCTCCAAAACTGTGATAGGCAGTGAGAAGTGAAATCAAAAATTTACACCCTTAGAAAGCCTGAAGGCGGTGCTTGGTTTTTGGGGTCCCGTACGCGGCTAGGCTCCCAAAAAGTCTCACACATGTGGTATCCCCGTACTCAGGAGAAGCAGCAGAATGTATTTTGGGGTGTAATTCCATATATGCCCATGGCATGTTTGAGCAATATATCATTTAGTGACAACTTTGTGCAAAAAATAAAAATAAAAAAATAAATTGTCTTTTTTCCGCAACTTGTGTCAACATATAAAATATTCCATGGACTCGACATGCCTCTCTCAGTATATAGCTTGGGGTGTCTACTTTCCAAAATGGGGTCATTTGGGGGGGTTTTGAACTGTTCTGGCATTTTATACACAACATTAGGAAGCTTACATCCACTCTTCTAACCACTTGACACTTTTTGTTTACATGAAAACATTTTTTTTTTTTGCAAGAAAATTATGTTGAACCCCCAAACATTATATATATTTTTAACGCAAAGGCCCTACAGATTAAAATGGTGGGTGTTGCATTTTTTTTTTCTACACAGTATTTGCGCAGCGATTTTTCAAACGCATTTTTTTGGGAAAAAATACACTTTTTAATTTTAATGCACTAAAACACACTATATTGCCCAAATGTTTGATGAAATAAAAAAGATGATCTTAGGCCGAGTACATAGATACCAAACACGACATGCTTTAAAATTTCGCACAAACGCGCATTGGCAACAAACTACATACATTTTTAAAAGCCTTTAAAAGCCTTTACAGGTTACCCCGTTAGATTTACAGAGGAGGTCTACTGCTAAAATTACTGCTCTCGATCTGACCTTCGCGGTGATAACTCACATGCATGGTGCAATTGCTGTTTACACATGACGCCAGACCGACGCTTGCGTTCGCCATTGGGCAAGAGCAGGGCAGGACAGGGGTGCTTTTTTTATATTTATTTTTTTTTATTTTTATTTTTATTATTAATTTTGCTTTTTTATTTTATTTTTAAATTGTTCCTTCCATATTTATTTATTTTTTTATCATTTTTATTGTTATCTCAGGGAATGTAAATATCCCCTATGATAGCAATAGGTAGTGACAGGTACTCTTTTTTGAAAAAACTGGGGTCTTTTAGACCCTAGATCTTTCCTCTGCCCTCAAAGCATCTGACCACACCAAGATCGGTGTGATAAAATGCTTTCCCAATTTCCCAATGGCGCTTTTTATATCCGGGGGGGGGGGGGACATTCCCTCCCACTGCTTGTAAAAGCAGTCCAGAGGCTAATTAGCCACTAGGATCGCGTTTACATGAAAGCCGGCCGCTGGCTGAAAAGAATGATACCAAGATGATACCTAAACCCGCAGGCATCATTCTGGTATAAACATTCAAAGTCCAGCAACATACCAGTACGTTGCTGGTCCTTGTTGGACATGTATTGTAATCTTTTTTTTTTCATGCAGCCAGTTGGCTGAACGAAAAAATAGGATTTTTTGTACTCACCGTAAAATCCTTTTCTCTGACATCCATGGACTGACACGGTGTCTCTTTACACTTTACACGTGGGTTATGTCCCTGCTTGCAGGAGAAGACCTAGGCAGAATGTGAGATGTTATACATACATTCTAAAAGCCAGAGCTGAACAGCCCCACCCAGGGGGCGGTCCCTCCGGGCATAACCCTCCCACTACAGTCAGCAGACTTCAGTTCGTAACAAAGCAGTACAAACTTAAAAAGGAAGGGTGGGTGCCGTGTCAGTCCATGGATGTCAGAGAAAAGGATTTTACGGTGAGTACAAAAAATCCTATTTTCTCTTATCATCCATGGACTGACACGGTGTCTCTTTACACTTTACACGTGGGATGTCCCAAAGCAGTGTCAAGAGGGATGGGAGCAGTATAAATGGAAAAACCAAAACCTTTCACTCCAAGAAGGCAGATCTCCTCAACGGAGGAGTCGCAACTTTAAACAGCGGCCTGCAGCACCCTGCGGCCGAAGGAAGCATCCGAAGATGCAGCCACATCAACCTTATAAAAAACTTAAAAGGTATGAACAGACGACCAGGTCGCCGCCTTGTACACTTGTGCAACCGACGCTTGATGTCGGAAAACCCAGGAAGCACCAATTGCCCTGGTGGAATGCGCCGTAACCGGAAAGGGAGGCGCCCGCCCTTTGAGAGCATAGGCTTGAATGACGGTTTGTCTGATTCCCCTAAAAATGATGGCAGACGAAACCGCTTGGCCCTGTTATGGACCAGGGGCAGTCACAAACAGTGAGTCGGACTTCCGAATAGAAGCAGTAGCAGACGGGTACACCCGTAAGGCTCGTACCACATCCAATATGTGCAGCGCAAACTCTCTGGGATGCGATGGGTGAGGACACAAGGACGGGAGGACAATGTCCTCATGTAGGTGAAAGGTAGACACCACCTTTGGCAAAAGGGAAGGTCGCGGATGCAACACCGCCTTATCCTTATGGATGACTAAATATGGCGACTTGCAGGACAAAGCCGCCAACTCAGACACTCGTCAAACAGAAGTGATTGCCACTAAAAGGCCACCTTCTGAGACAAGACAAGAGAGTAATATCCCGGATATTCCCAAAAAGGAGGTTCCTGGAGGACCTAGAGCACCAAATTCAGATCCCACGGTGGGAGAGAAGGCTTGACAGGAGGGAGCACATGGCGAACCCCCAACCCAAGGTGCTAACCAAGAAATGACCCGCTAGAGGTCGCTGAAAGAAGACGGCCAAGGCCGAAATCTGATCCTTGATGGTACTCAAAGCAAGCTTTTGGGTCACTCCACACTGTAGAGGACGCAGGATTCAGGGGACGGAATACGGACGCCAGTCCAGCGCTTTGCATATGGCGATATAAACTTTCCAGGCACGGTGATAGATCTGCCTGGAGGAAGACTTCCGTGTCCTTAACATGGTCAAAATGACAGAGTCCGAGAGACCTCGGTCCCTCAACACCTGGCTTTTAACAGCTCTGCCGTTAAAGCCAGAGACTGTAAGCCGGATGAAACATAGGACCTTGAGACTGAAGGTCCTCCCTCATCGGCAACCGCCAGGGAACGTCCGCAACGAGACGTACCAGATCAGCGTACCAGTGACGCTGAGGCCAATCCGGAACAATTAGGATCACCGGAGTTTATATCAGGCGATAAGGACCCTATGGGGCCACCAACGCATCCGAGTCATCGCCCAAGGATCCCTGGATCTGGCCACAACCTCGACCCTTGCGACTGAGTCGAGAGGCCATCAGGTCCACATCCGACGTGCCCCCCCGTCGGCAAAGGAGTTGAAATATGCAAGGACCACTCTTCCTGGTCCGGCGTCTGGCGATTGGCGACTCAGATAGTCCGCCCCTACAGAGCCGGCACGTTTCTTCCGGCCCACTTCAGGATACGGATTACCTCGGAAGCCGCAGCTGAGCTCCGAGTTCCCCCTTGATGGTTTGTCTGACTGGCTCCTGATGGAGCGACCCCGTACTCTCTCCGACCTGAGGAGAGACACAGTCTGATGGCCCGCATTTCCAGAACAGTGATTGGTAAACGGGCTCGTCCGGAGTCCAAGGCCTTGAGCTGACAGGACTCCCCAGACTCCACCCCAGCCCGTCAGGCTGGCGTCCGTCGTGAGTACCGTCCATTGGATGGGAGGGGAACGACTTTCCGGACCGAAGAGCCGAGGGTCCCAACCACCCTGTCAGGGACGCCCTGACCAGGTGAATCACCTGGATCCGAAGATCCAAGGACAACGGGGATTTGTCCCAGGTGGACAAGATCTCCTTCTGCAATGCCCTGGTGTGTGATTGGGCATACGGAATGGCCGCGAAGGAGGCCACCAGGAGTCCCGGGACTCTCATGCAAACAACGGATTGACAACCATGTTCGGGATGTCAGCACCCGCACCGCAGACTGAAGTGTCAGCAACTTCTCCAGAGGTAGGATACCTTTGCCTCCAAGGAGTCCAGACCAGAACTAGAGACTCCAGACACTGAGTCGGGACCAGGACTGACTCCTGAATGTTCAGGAACCACCCGAAGTCCCTGAGGGTCTAATTGACGATAGTCACCTTTCCTCTAAGTCTGAGCCACTTTCTGCTCATAGCAGAAGACCGTCCAGATAGCCCACGACAGCAATACCTCGCTGTAACAGAAGGCTAGAACCGGAGCAAGCACCTTGGTGAACACCCTTGGTGCCGAGGCAAGGCCGAAAGGAAGAGCCACAATCGAGAGTGGACTTCGCTGATCGCAAGGCGCAGAAACTTCTGGTGACTTGCGCAGATTGCAAGTAGGCGTCCTTGAAGTCCAAGGACGCCAGAAGAAAATCCCTTTGGTGGAGTGTAGCGATCACCGTGCGAATGGATCCCATGTGGAATTTCTGCACCTTCTCGAAGGCATTCAGGGCCTTGAGGTTCAGGATAGGTCGAACCACGTCCTATTTTTGGGACGACAAACAGATTCGAGCAGAATCCCTGAAAACTCTCCTGTGACGGAACCCGCACAATCACTCCGGACCTGATCAAATCCTGTACAGCCGCCAAGAGGGCTGCCCGACAGGTAGGAAGGAGAGGAAGATTCAAGGGAAAGAATCTGTGTGGGGGCCAGGATCGGAATACTATCCTATAACCTGAGGTGACCACCTCGCACACCCACCAGTCGGAGATTCGGGAGGTCCACCGATCCGTGAACCTGCGAAGTCGTCCCCCCACCCCAGAGTCGGGCGGAGGCAAGACTTCACGCGGAGGCGGGCTTGGGAGCCGCTTGTTTGGCTTACGCACCCAGGGGCACTTGTGCCCACCAGCCGCACTGCCGTCAGTCTGAGAGGGCCTACCTGTGGACTCTGACTGACGAAAAAAACCCGTTTTGCTGGAAAGGAAGGCCCCTGTTTGCGGCGGGCCTCCTCACCCTTGCTAGTCTAAGGAAGAAGAGTGCGTTTACCTCCCGTGACATCCATGACGATGTCATCCAGAGCAGCACCGAAAGGTCTACCGCCTTTAAAATAGTAGATCCGTCAGGAGCTTCCTAAGGCTAGGTCAGCAGACCAGCATTTCAACCAGATAAGACGACGCAATACCACCGCCGAGACAGAGGCCCTGGATATTAAAGGGGCCGCGTTCAGCGTGGCGTCGCACACAGAAACCAGGCCCTGAACCAGTTGGTGGGCCAGAGCAACTGTGTCTGGAGGAAGAATATGCTCCTGTACAGCTAGGTGCAACATTTTTGCCCAACCTGTAAGTGTTTTAGACACAAGGGTCGCCGCTACCACAGGTCGTAGGGCGGATCCCAACAAGGCAAACATGGTTCTGCTCACCACTTCTGACCTCCTGTCAGTGGGGTCCTCAAATGCAGGAGTCCCCTCCATCGGGAGAGTGATGGCCTTGTTCAACCGGGCGACTGGAGGGTCGACCACTGGGGGAGAAGCCCACTTTTTAAGTAGGGCATCTTCAAGGGGTATCTGATAGACAAACGCCGCGGGACCATAAAAAAATTCTTCTGCGGCTTTTCCCAGACCTTATCAATGAGCTGGTCAAAGAAAGTACAATGGAAAAAACCCCTTTAGAAGGCCTGGCCTTAAAAGAACCAAAGGAGACAGTATCCGCCTGAGGTTCTGCATCCGCAGCATTTGAGCTTGAGAGTGTCCCTCACCGCAGTCATGAGCACACTAACAAGCGCCCTGTCATTTACTGACTCAGAACTGGAGTTTCCCTCATAAGGAATGTCCTGTTCAAAACCATCCATACATTCAGAACTAGGGTCCTGAGCGATAGTGGCTAGGCCCATATCTGAATCAGCGCACTGCCCTCGAGTAGATAAAGTGGGGAGAGGGCGACCTTTTTGCACCTTGCGCTTGCACACAGCTCCCATCCTGGTCAGAAATTGATTCCAGGGCTGCCCACAACAGGTCCATAGGGACCGCAGTGCTGAAGCACTGCCTGTTGCCACTGACATTTTTAGGGGAAGCTGGTGACACAGACTCCATATTGTCCCTCTCTGAGACTCTCTCAGATAAAAAGTCCACCCACAGGCTGTGCTGACTGAGGAGGGGGCGTCCAGGGGACTCTCCAAACCGGACCAGGGACTGCTTAGTTCCGCTGTCTGTACCGCGCTGTGTCAGCGCTGGTAAGCTGTGAGGAGACTGTGAGGAGATCCGCGCTGCTATAGCAGCGCTAGAGGCCAAACTAGTGCTGAAAAGCGCGCGGGCTACAAGAAAATGGCCGCCGCACTTCACTGAGGCGATCCGCGGCAAGATGGCCGCCATGACGCAGTTAAAATGAAACAGCACACACGCACAGCGCCACTCGGCGCTCAGGCCCCAAAAAAAAAAAAAACACACAAAAAAGCCCCAAGGCATACATTGCAGACCAGCATGAGCCCCCCAAGAACAGTGTGACCCCCAAGCACCCCACACAGTCAGCGCCAGTAATGGTGACAGAGAGTGACAATAAAATACAGGGGGAGACAGGGAAAATCCCCCACAGAGAAACACACAGCCTTTTGTACTCACCTGCAGGCAGGAGAGACTACTTACCCGTCCCCTGAGGGACACACTGGTGTTTCTGACAGGACTATCACAGTGCAGTACTGAGTAGCTGTCGGCCCGGTCCACCGCGAAAGATACAGTCAGTCAGGAGCTGTTCAGTCTTGAGAGGATCGTGGGAGCATGAAAGCAAACCCAGCCACCCCTGGAGTCATGGGGCCTGTCGTGAACTGAGTCTCACGCACAGAAGGCGAGGATCAGCACGCTCGATGGTCGGACAGGGAAGACTACGAGGATATCTTGTTTGTACCCAACCTGTTGCCCAGCCGACAGTTGATAGAAGATTCTCAAAAATAAAATAAAAAAGAATTCCAAAAAGGAATAAAATAGGTCAGGAGACTGGCTCCTGAGAGAGCCACGTCTTCTCCTTCTGCTAGGCAGAAAAAAACTGAAGTCTGCTGACTGTAGTGGGAGGGTTATGCCCGGAGGGACCGCCCCCTGGGTGGGGCTGTTCAGCTCTGGCTTTTAGAATGTATGTATAACATCTCACATTCTGCCTAGGTCTTCTCCTGCAAGCAGGGACATAACCCACGTGTAAAGTGTAAAGAGACACTGTGTCAGTCCATGGATGATAAGAGAAAAGAGATTGATCGGTGGGTATGCCCACCATTAGAATACCGCCCTTCATCCACCCACTTCTAATGATGGGCATACATGCACCATTTATATATGCCGAAGCATGGGGGCATCCTCCCGCAAAAAAGTTATGCCGCACACACATGGTCGGACTTTTCCACGGGCAAGCCTCCGTCGGAATTTCGACCGTATGTACGCGGCATTAGGAGCAAAAATCGCTCCTCCGCCCCTGCTGCCCCAATGCTTCGGCATATATGCTTTTTTTTTTTTAACTGTGGTGGTGAAATCACCTCCTACAGCACTGGAGTCGCAGGGATCAGGCCTGTCTCTGCGAATGCTGCAGTTATGTGTGTTGTGTTTTGTAAGTGACAGTGATCGATCGATACTGCACTTGGGTGGCCTGGGCTGGACGGAGGGGCAAAACGCAGGTGCTAGCAAGTATCTGGGCTGATCCCGCTAACACTGCGTTTTTGGGAACCCTAAACTGCTGGGGACGCTAGTATAGATCTGATCAGATCAGATATTGATCTGATCAGATACTATACCACTAAGGGGGGTGTATGCTTCACGCGTGGGTGTTGGCGTTACTGGCACTAACCTGACGATGCCTGGGGTGTGACGCAGACTCTCTCTGACGCTAAAACCTAATTGATATCACCCGCCGGGCGATCAGGGGGTTAAACCTTTATTGGGTTATATATACGGTGGGTGCCCTGACACTATAAAAAGCAAACTAACTAACCAGCGTCACCCGTAACACTTATATGGTGATCACTGGTGAAAGGGTTAACTAGGGGCAATTAGGGGGTTAAAACCTTTATTAGATAATATATGGGGGTACCTGACGCTATAAAAACCTGCGGCGAACCTAAAAAAAATTACTGGCTACCGATCTGCATCACCGACGCTAAGACAGCGATCAGAAAAATGATCGCTTAGCGACAGTCGTGATAGGGGGTGAAAGGGTTACCTGGGGGGCGATTAAGGGGGTTAAACCTTTATTAGATAATTTATGGGGGTACCCGACGCTATAAAAACCTGCGGCGAACCTAAAAAAAATAACTGGCTACCGATCTGCATCACCGACGCTAAGACAGCGATCAGAAAAATGATCGCTTAGCGACAGTGGTGATAGGGGGTGAAAGGGTTATCTGGGGGGCGATCAAGGGGGTTAAACCTTTATTAGATAATTTATGGGGGTACCCGACGCTATAAAAACCTGCGGCGAACCTAAAAAAAATAACTGGCTACCGATCTGCATCACCGACGCTAAGACAGCGATCAGAAAAATGATCGCTTAGCGACGGCGGTGCTAGGGGGTGAAAGGGTTATCTGGGGGGTGATCAGGGGGTTAAACCTTTATTAGGGGGGTTAGGGGGCTACACTGGACCTAAAACTAACTTTAGTGACACTTTTACAGTCACAAATGTCACTGATTTCAGTGATCAGTAAATAAATGGTCACTGCAATCAGTGACACTGTGACTGGGGGCTGGGGGGTGATCTGGGGGGGGGGCGATTTGTGTGCATATGTGTCCTGGTGTCAGTGTAGTGTTAGTGCACTGACCTGTGTGTCTTCTCTTGTACGGCGCTCGGTATATGTGAGCGCCGCATGAGAGATGACATCACTTCCTCCTGCTTCCTCTGCCTGTGTAAACATTACACAGGAGAGGGAGCATTTCCATTCGCCGGGAGCGATCGCGGGGGGGGTGGCCGGAATCGAATGGCCGCCCCCTCATGTCGGATCGCTCCCCAACGAATACCGACCGCTCACTGTATAGGAGGGGGGTCCGATCGGACCCCCCAACTGTACAGAGGCAATCACGTACACTGTACGTGATTGTGCCTGTCGGTGCCATTCTGCCGACGTACATATACCGTGAGCGGTCGTTAAGTGGTTAAAATGGCTAGAAAATTGTACTGTGTGGATCTAGTACAAAAAACTTACAGGGTTTGTGCTGGGGTTTTTTTTTTGCAGCAAATAACCTTTTTTGCTAGAACATCCCAATCCTTTTTAAAGTCAGGAGATAGGGCTTTGAAGGGAATATATGTCATCTTTTCAGTGAGTAAAGTTTGAAAATGACTTGCTAAGCTATTGCTAGACTTGCCAGGCTTCACAAGTTTGTTGCACAATTACACAAAGTCTGCATGCCATTGCATGACTCCAGATCAACTTTCTTTAAAAACATTCTGCAAGTCTGCTGCAAGTTCCGGTTCAGTTATGTTGTTCAATAGTCATCCCACCACAGGGGTCATTGTGGCGGAATTTTCATGCTGTAGACTTGCAGGGCTCTTGCTGTAGACTCACCACTGCAACTTTGCTCTTGCTAGAGACTTGCCACGCAGATTTTCTACAAATTGGAAATGTGTTAACTAGAACTTGTGCTTCAAGTGCACAACTTGCCAGTGAAAATGTGCAGCAAGTTAACAGACTTTACAATTCAACACTGCCAAAAAATTGTGTCAAGTTATCCTTGCTATCTGGGATGTTGACACAGCCCTGAATGCACAACGTCTGTGTTCAGGGCCACTCACCCACCCACGCACGCCTATCGCAATAGGATGAGTGTCTGTGTCTCTATAGCAGCTGCTTCCCCTAGATAAATGCATGTTACCAGCATGCAGCCCCTGGTGGCTCCCACCACAAACAAGGTGCTCGTTCATACTGTATAGGCCTCAGCAACCGTATGAATAAGGCCTAAAAGTGTGCTCAAACAATTACATATTTTGTTAACCATTGCCTCCAGCTCTGGATCCCTGAGTGCAGCTTCCCTGAACTTCTGGTCAGGAAAAAGGCACTCTGTGTGCCAAATCACAAGGGACAGCAGTTGTCTATCTATTGGCTTTGAGGAGGGAAGACATGGGAGCAGAGAAGTGACTTGCCATCCTAAGGCATTGAAGAGGTTTGTGTGGGTAAGGGAGCGTGCATGCAAGGGTGGCTCCACAGGAACGTCTAAGGAAAAGAATGAGGATCCAGATGAGAAGGCAATCATTAAAGAAAAGAGCATATACTGCAAGTAATCATTTCACCAGTAGGAATGGAGAAAACTATTTTAAAGGTTTAATATAATTTTAAACCCTCTCTGACTTGGTGACCAGGGTCTGAGACAGAAGTGAGGGAACATCCAAAGATGTTGAGTTGTCAGCAGAGCTGGAGTTAAGGGAAAATCTCCCTATGGGGATCCCCATTTCTGTGACAATTCTCTTAGACAGAAATTCCACTCACTTTAGATAGATTTCCTCATTCCTTTTTGTGTCTTCAGGAAAAAACAACAAAAATATTCCCAGCACGGCAGTGGCAGCAGAAAATAATCTAATAGGGGGTATTAATCTTTCCCTACGCTATCCAAATGAAAAAAAAAAAAAAAAGGTTTGCCTTTTTCATCCTTTGGGAAAACCTGGTTTAAAAAAGGAGTTAACAATTATGGGGAAAACTGAAAATAAAATAAAACAAAACCCAGTTTAAGGCTAGGAGGAAACACAATTTATGATTTACTGCTAATTTACAGCAAGCAAAAGAAGTAACCATGCAAACAGCGCAGGATTGTCTGTACTCGTGATTCTAGTTCAATATTCTTACAGAAATCGCTATTGGCATGCTGGTCACAGAGGAACTCTTTATTATGGTGGTCAATTTACTAAACCTCCCTCACACTTCGTAAAATGCACCAGTTAACGAAGATAAAATGGTAAGGGAAACCTTTATTGCAGCATATAACAGTATATGGCACTACTACAGTCTATACATTCTCCAGTATAATTGTAGCACCATGGGAAAGAAGAAGAATGAGCAATGAAATGGTGATGGCCCAATGTATTATTTAATATAGCAGGGTTATGACCCCAAGCTTGCTCTTCCACTGCTGGGCTCGCCATGCAACTGTTTAACAATCTACATTTTAATGGAGAATGTCAGCAGCCATACCAATAGTGCACTACCGCTGTGCATGTGTGATTGCAAAAGGCAAAATTACTGCTTAATATGCAGATGAGGGATGTGGAAAACAAAGAGCTGCGGCTGACTGGTACAAGGTTCCTGTGCATGCTGTATTCCACAGGATACAGCCTTACATCTTGTGTTCAAGCTGTTTATAGCACAGTCTTTAAAAAAACAACAGTATATGAACCCCTAGGGTACTGTTGGTGGGTTCAGGGGTAGTTTTTCTTGATATACTGTATGAGACTACCAGTTTGAACAAGTAGTCATTTTGCAACAGCTCTAAAGGGAGTGTTTTTTTGTACTTTCTGTAAAAAACTATTTTTTCTCGGTGTTCATTGAAGATCAATTAAAGGACATTACACTGCTTTAGATAATAACCAACTGGGCATACAACCACCTGCAGGAGTAAGAGCGCTAGGTGCACACACACAAAAAAAAGCCCAGGGGCAGCCCTTGCTGGTGGACAAATCCCCCTTCACAGCTGTGGACAATATATTTACATGGCATGGCAGTGAAAATATCAAGAATAAAATTACAGATACAGCGGCAGCATACCAAAGGTGCGGGTGCTGTGTCCTCCAATTAATGCGGAGAATAGGATTTTCCAGTCCACCTTGTAATATATGGTGACTGTATGAGCGACCAACCAAGTAGCTACCTTACAAACCTGTGAAATTGATGCCTGATGGTGGAAATCCCAGAATGCACTTATCGAAGCACTGAAGAAGACCTTTACACAGACCAGTTTTTCTCAACTTCAGTCCTCAAGGCACCCCAACAGGTCATGTTTTCAGGATTTCCCTCAGATGAAACAGCTTTGGTAAGTACAAAAGGAAGTGAAACTGATCAAATCACCTGTGCAAAATAATGGAAAGCCTAAAAACATGACCTGTTGGGGCGCCTTGAGGACTGGAGTTGAGAAAACACTGACATAGACCCTTTACAACTACCAACAGGGAGTCTGTCCCACAAAATCCGGTTGTGGCATTCAAGTACACTCTAAACACCCCAATTACTTCGGAGGAATGTAGGACCGTGTCCTTAGGGTATACTGGTTTGGATGCACGATATCCTCATTCAGGTGAATGGCTGACACTGCTTTTTGCAAAAAGAAGAGTCTTGGACATAAGATGATTTTACCCTTATGAAGCACCAAACATGGTAGCTTATAGGACAATGCAGCCATCAGATACTAGGCTTGCTAAAGTGATAGCTTCTAGAAATGCCACATTGAGAAAATGTCAGCAGATTCAAGATATTCTTACTAGATTTAGGTCTCAGTGACAATGTTGGCCTGACTGGAGGCATGATGTGCATAACTCCCTGAACGAAAGTGCAGACAAGTGGCAGCGGGCAACTGAAAAAGAATGACAGCACACCCCTAGGGGTTCAAACTAACAGCGCCATGGTAATTTAATGAGAACTACAAGCCAACAGCCGTAAAGGATGTCGGGGCTTGTAGTTAATTCACACACAGAAAATGCCAGCTAGTGCTAGGAACTTCTCCCCGTACTGATGGCTGCAGAACAGCTATTGACTCACAAATCTCATGTTTGATAAGGTTTACTATCTTAAGAGATGGGGAGATGGCTTGTTCTATGCCTTTTAGACAGTTAGACTGTGGCGCCAAACATGGCCAGAAACTCCAATTCCTATTTATTTTAATGCAACGCAGTATAAGAAGAGTGAGTGTTACAGAGTGATTTTATGTATTAAAAACAGTTTTTTTTTTTTTTTAAAGGCTAGAGTTGGGAAGAGTCATGGCTTCTATTTTTGCTTGTGACCACACTGGGGAGACATCCCCTCACTTTCCATCTATGAAGCCCACACAGGACATCTGGGGAGACTTTCATCACTAGAGTTCCCATTACTTCCTCTTCTAGCAGGTAAAATCTCCCCTATATGGACATAGATGGCAAAACAAAAAACAGACAGAGGATCTATCTAAACAAATTAAAATGTTTTATCTGAATCTTATACTGTGTCTATTCCCTCCACTCATGTCTCAGGCTACACTCAGCTCCCTTGAAAAAAACACAGAAGTATAGGTATCAATGACTCATCCACTGTAGTCAGGGGATTAGGTGACTGATGTAATCCTACAGGAGTCACCTACACCAGTTAATTATAACCATGTGATCGTAGCATTAGTAGAGAATTCCCTCAGTAGCAGCTACTTCAGTTCCTCTAAATTATTGCAGCAAATAAAAAAAAAAAGGGGGAGAGTGAAACAATGTTTCAAAAATAATTTTTCGGAGAGGAATATGGATTAAGACTACAGATTTTTTTATTTAAAATTTGGCGTGGAGTTTCCCCTCAAGATTCATACCAAACACAGTACCTGGAATTGGTGGGGATCCAAGTCGGATCCCCGTTCATTGAAAGTTGGACGTAGGTCGGCTTCATGTCGCAGGGCAAAGTCGGATCCAAAGTAGGATGGCTGTCTTGTCGCACAAGTGTGAACCCGGCATCAACTTGTAAAAAGTATTTAGAAGGATTTGTTTAATCTCTGTATATCACCTGAGGCTAGTCACTGCTGTCCCATAAAGCACTGTCAGCTGAAAACCATTCCCCTTCCTAATCTCCTTCCAAACACTGGAGCTTGTAAAAAGGAAACATTCATGGTTACATCAACGTGCTCCCTTAATGTGAGTTTGTAGTTGATACCAGAGTAAGCATATTCACGTAAATGTGTTCTGCATGTTAATCCCAAACTCTGCTGTGTATGGCCTACAGTGAAGAGGAATATAACCAGCAGTATGCATCCCACATGCTGGGAAACACTGAACTAAAAGGATTTACTGTTTGTACCTACTGTCACTTAGTTTTGAACTGCATTTCCAGTGTGGCAGCGAGAGGTACAACATTTCCAGACTGATTTCCTGGAGACCACCAGAAGGCTGCACAGTGGTGGAGACCGATACAAAAAGCTATAGCAAAACCAGAACACAAACTCAGCAGCATCTGGGATTATTACCTATACATATTCCTTTTTTTATTGCACTGTTCCACATAAATCAGCTTGTCCCATTCAGCTCCATACAAACCCCCTTGGATGGAAACATGGCTATTGCCATTAGATTATGATGCCACGAGAAATGATTGGCAAGTCTCAGTAAATGCTGCTGCTGCAGAAATTCTTTGCAGTACAGATTACTTGTGTGATAAGCACTTGTCATCCTCAACAGCAAAAAATTAAAAAAACAGATCAATTAAATGCGTCACCGAGCCACTAGATTCAGTACAAAGGACAGACAGAATTCACATTATTGATTTTGTGTTACGATCTCCCATGGTAGTGTAAAAGATACTTAGAACACATTATAGAGACAATATCTAAGAATGTCAAGTATTTTTTTAAACCAGCAGATCAAGCGGTAATAAAGCCAATACAATACAAGGACTCGCACATCCTACATATACAGATGACTAGTGCTACTTCACCAATTAGGATGAGTATTATACACCAAGTGCAAGCAGATAACCATTTGTTACAGATGACAAAGTAAAGGTTAGCTTTAACTGTATGTGTTTAAGACCTTAGTTTATCCTTTCCTAATTTGTGGTAGAAGACTAAAAATGGCACTGGGCATTAAGAGAAACCATTCTGGAGATTTTTAATTAAAAGGCAACAATGTGTTTTTCTTTTTGTTTTGTTTTCTAATTCTTTATTTATGTGTAGCAATACCCACTTCAGGGCCGCTGGTTAGTTTTGGGTTTTGCACGTTATCTCTTCAGCTGTGTTGTCCGGGTAGGAATGTCTGTAGTAATGCAATGTCCACACAGATGTAAAACCTCAAACAGTAAAGCCTCGTACACACGAACGAGTTTCTCTGCAAAAACCAGCAAGAAACTTGCTGGCAGAGATTTTTTGCAGAGAAATTCGTTCGTGTGTATGGTTTCTCGTCAAGAAAAGCGACAAGAATCTCGACGAGAAAATAGAGATCCTGCTCTCTATTTTCTCGTCGAGATTCTCGTCAGCCTGTTTCTCGACGAGAAAATTGTGTGTGTGTACACTTACCTTTTCGCCGGGAAGCCCGCGCATGCTCGAAATGACTTTGACGCATGCGCGGTAGCTTCCTAGGCATAGGTAGGGTGAACCAAGATGGCGGCGACGGCATCGAATGTGACGAGCGCATGCTCGTCGTATTCAATGACGTCACCGCGTTCGCTCCATTCAAAGTACCGCGGGTTCTTTGAATCGAGCGTGTGTACACTCGGCCGGGACAAGTTTCTTGTCCAAGAATCTCGTCGAAAAAAACGACATTTTTTTCGACGAGAATCTCGGCCTTGTGTACGAGGCTTTAGGCTTTATTTTTCTTATGCAGTAAACTTTGAGAAGTAGAAGGTATAGAAGATTAGGGGAAGGTTCAGGCACTCGCCACAAAAGTTGACAAAGGTAGAAGTCCAAAGGAACTCACCACTCTCAATGCTAGAGTGGGCATTGGTCACCCGGATGGTCCCCTCTCACATGGCCTAGCAGCTGGGATGACACACGGATCAGCAACTGGGCAGTCTCTGCCACAGACTGCCCAAGATGAAGCCGGTCTCTGCCACAGACCTTTTGAAGTGTACAAAGTCTCTGCCACAGACCTTTTTAAGTTGAGCAAATGGATAGTCCAGGAATCCTCTGCAACAGGATTTCAAAGTCCCAAACTTCCAGCCTTACAGTTAAAGAGCCTTTAAGCCAATCCGGCGAACTGCAGGGCTTGTAGTATAGTGGATCCCTCCTTGACAAAGTTACCAGGCCTCACCCGAGACAG
Source organism: Rana muscosa (assembly GCA_029206835.1). NCBI lineage: Eukaryota > Metazoa > Chordata > Amphibia > Anura > Ranidae > Rana > Rana muscosa. The sequence continues at coordinate 266,147,938 of CM055123.1, read as the reverse complement.
CAGCACTTTGGCGGTCTCCTCCAGGGCAGGTCCTCCCCTGGTCTCCTTCATCAAGATAACTTCCCTCCTATTTGGACAGACAGCTTGGGATCCCCTCTGCTCCAGCTGTGGTTTGTCCGATAGCATTTTCCCTTATTGCCTGTAGGTGGCGTTACCACTTCAGGCACCTATTGGAACACAGGCAAACCATGGTGCATTGAGTGGCCCTTCTCGGCAGCAGTACAGTGGGAGTGGTCGACCCGCTGTGCCTGCTGGGAGGGGAATACTTAAGGGGCAGACGCCATTGATTGGGGTCGGTTCTCGACCCGCAGCCCTCTGGGCGCAAGGTGTGTGTGTGGTCCTGGTCTCGGGGCCACGTTGGCCTGAGGCTGCATCGCCATCTAGTAGGCCCAGCTAGTCTGGCTGGGACCTACAGTCAGAGAGGGGATCCCAAGCTGTCTGTCCACAAGGGGGGGGAGGAAGCTATCTTGGTGAAGGAGACCAGGGGAGGACCTGCACTGGAGGAGACTGGCAAAGTGCTGCTGTCTCGGGTGAGGCCTGGTAACTTTGGCAAGGAGGGATCCGCTATATTACAAGCCCTGCAGTTCGCCGGATTGGCTTAAAGGCCCTTTAACTGTACGGCTGGAAGTTTGGGACTTTAAAATTCTGTGGCAGAGGATTCCTGGACTATCCATTTGCTCAACTTAAAAATGTCTGTGGCAGAGACCTGCTTCATCTTGGGCAGTCTGTGGCAGAGACAGCCCTGTTGCTGATCCGTGTGTCATCCCGGCTGCTAGGCCATGTGAGAGGGGACTATCCGGGTGACCAATACCCACTCCAACATTGAGAGTGGTGAGTGACTTTGATCTGAGAATTATATTTTGTGGCGAGTGCCTGAACCTTCCCCTACTCTTCTATGCCTTTTACTTCTCAACGTTTACTGCACAAGAAAAATAAAGCCTAACTGTTTGAGGTTTTACATCTGTGTGAACATTGCAATACTACAGACTTTCCTGCCCGGACAACGAAGCTGAAGAGGCAACGTGCAAAACCCAAAACTAACCAGCGGCCCTCTAGGGTGTTATGCTACACCTAATTTTGCCACCCCCTGACTCCACCCCCTTTTCCTGCCCATGTAAACCCCACCTTTTTAATAAAGCGCCCATCAAATGCAGCCCCCACCAGTGCCCATCAATGCAGCCTCACCAGCGGCCATCATTGCAGCCTACCAGTGCCCATCAATGCAGCCTACCAGCGCCCATCAAATGCAGCCTACCAGCACCCATCAAATGCAGCCTACCAGCGCCCATCAAATGCAGCCTCACCAGCGCCCATCAAATGCAGCCTCACCAGCGCCCATCAAATGCAGCCTCACCAGCGCCCATCAAATGCAGCCTCACCAGCGCCCATCAAATGCAGCCTCACCAGCGCCCATCAAATGCAGCCTCACCAGTGCCCTTCAAATGCAGTCTAGCAGCGCCCATCAAATGCAGCCTCACCAGCACCCATCAAATGCAGCCTCACCAGCACCCATCAAATGCAGCCTCACCAGCGCCCATCAAATGCAGCCTCACCAGCGCCCATCAAATGCAGCCTCACCAGCGCCCATCAAATGCAGCCTCACCAGCGCCCATCAAATGCAGCCTCACCAGCGCCCATCAAATGCAGCCTCACCAGCACCCATCAAATGCAGCCTCACCAGTGCCCATCAAATGCAGTCTAGCAGCGCCCATCAAATGCAGCCTCACCAGCGCCCATTAATTGTAGCCTACCAGCGCCCATCAAATGCAGCCTACCAGCGCCCATCAAATGCAGCCTACCAGCGCCCATCAAATGCAGCCTACCAGCGCCCATCAAATGCAGCCTACCAGCGCTCATCAAATGCAGCCTACCAGCGCTCATCAAATGCAGCCTACCAGCGCCCATCGATGAATGTTTGCTTGCTTCCATTTATTCGGGAGTCGGGACACAGACACAGTCCTCTGCGCCTCTGACACTATGTGCGAACGGAGTGGCAGCTGCCTGCTGATGCTGAGACTTAGTTGCTTGCTGAAGGGAGAGTAGGAACCCCAGTGGCTTGGGTGCCCTAGGTGGCTGCCTAGTTTGCCTAGTGGTAGCACCGGCCCTGGACACAACAGCCAGCTACAAAAACACAAGACAACAAGTGCGGGTGTCATAAACATACCCTGGGAACACGGATTGACACAGAGAAATCAGTTACATGAATATTAATAGACAGTGTTGCCAACCGTCAGTATTTTTACTGGCAGCCAGTAAAAAAGGGGCACTTTTTTCCTGCCAGTAAATGCCAGTGACAGGAAAATGTTGTCAGTAAAAAATATGGCTGATATACTTGACTCGGAAACTGGCATGAAATAAAAATAGCAATACATCCCAATGAAAAAAAATAAATAAATATGCAAGGTACATTTATTAGGAACTTTATATCTAAGCCAAACACATATAAGCAATCATCATTGTTAGGGTAACATACACTTTAATATATCCGGAAAATATAGGGGAAAGATATAGGATACCTATAGGATATATACCTCACAGATATCATTGCTAAAGCGCTGGTGTACATTACATTGCTTGGTTTCTAAATATATCCCTGTAAACCCCATCATTGATACAGGATATAAATATCCATATACTCCATACAACAAAAAGATTCTCAGCATCAACCACTGATGGAGCTATAATAAATGTTTTATTGCGGTCTGCCCTTTTCTGTTTGTAGTGATACCTGTATCCCCCAATTTAATGAACAGGTGTCACAGGGACAGGAAATAAGGGAGAATCTTCCCAAGCGAGTCAGACAGAAGAAAAAGTTAAGAGAAAAGTGAACTCTATCCAAAACAAAATAAAAGAAAATACACAGTACATGACCTGAATAACTGTTCTAGACACAACGCCATTAGAACATATAGATAGAAGGGAAGTACTAAAGGTCACCATCGACAATCTGCAGGGAGGCTCCACTTTTTGGTGAACCTTTCCTCCGTAGGATATACCACAGCAAACTTTTTTGGAGGAAGGAACAGTTTATCAGGATGTTCCCAATCCTTATAAATGAGACCCTCTAGCAATGGATGCACTAGAAAGGATCCATTAGCCTGCGGGGCTTTCAAAGACCCCAATGAAGAAACCAATGTAGTTGCTGGTTCTGAAAGGGGCAGCTTGAAAGCTGACCGAACCATGTCTGTTAAAGACTGAACTAACAATTTTTCAGCTTGTGAGGCTGAAAACGGTTCCTCTAAAGTAGATTCTTCTGAGGCAGCGTCATCCTCAGCCTGATCCCCTGCAGGAAAATCAATTTCATCCTGAGACAATTTCTCTGCCGCTAGAAACTCTAACGGTGGAGAGGGAGATCTGGCGCGCTTTTTTCCCGGCAGGGAGGAAGCGATTAATGCTGCCAATCTTTGTTCCAATCCTCCTAGAGCTGAGGTAAAAGTCTCCTCTGTCACATACACCGGAGCAGGTGAGCTGAGGGCAGTCGCCGCACCTAGCATTCCTGATGGCTCCGCTCGGGTAACTACCTCTGATTTATCAGGGGAGGATAGACCAGCGGGAGCAAGCCCTAGATCCTCAGAGCCTGATGGTGAACCCTTTTGCTTCTTAGCCGAAGGACTTGCAGCCAAAAATGCACCCACCACTAGCTATAGTCCAGCGTACAAGCTTGCTATGTGAGCTAGTCAGGTGTCTAAACTAATGTGCTTTGGGGATGCCTGTATCACCACCTGTTGTATGCCCAATGTAATAATATTAAATGTCACCACAATTCCCTTGCTGCTGTGTCCGTCCTTTCATCAGCGTGTCTCTCAGAGACTGATTTTAAAAGAAGAGGATGCCCGCACATGCGCAGAAGCGCGCCGGGAAACACTGCGCGTCATTACGTCAAGCCCCGCCCCCTCCGTCACTCGTTCCCCATAACTTGGCTTTTTCGCGCGCACTGCAAAGTTTCCTCATGGAGAGGAAAAAAATGGGGAGAGGAGGGAGGCTGCAAACTGCTCCAAACCCTTAGGCCGAGCGGTGTTACATAGGGAGACCGCAGCGCAGCATCATGCGAATCCAGGTCTCCCTACAGGTATGACATGGTAACATTTAACCAGATGGGTCCTTTAGAGCTGTACTTAGAAAAGAAGGCTCCTCCATCCGTTCAGGCATTACACCTATGACAAGGTATAGCACAGTTTTTTTAGACATCTCAAAAAATTGGATTTTTTTACTCACCGTAAAATCCGTTTCTCTGACGTCCATGGACTGACACAGCTGTCATACTGATTACGTGTGGGTATATGTCCCTGCTTGCAGGAGAAGACCTAGGCAGAATGTTAGATGTTAAAATATTCTAGAACAAACCAGAGCTGAACAGCCCCGCCCAGGGGGGGCGGTCCCTCCGTACATTACCCTCCCACCTGCAGCTAGCAGACCTCAGTTCGTAACAAAGCAGTACAAACCTTAAAAAGGAAGGGTGGGTGCTGTGTCAGTCCATGGACGTCAGAGAAACGGATTTTACGGTGAGTACAAAAATCCTATTTTCTCTTATCGTCCATGGACTGACACAGCTGTCATACTGATTACGTGTGGGACGTCCCAAAGCAGTATAAGAAAAGGGTGGGAGCAAATAGTAAAAGGAACAATCAAAACTTCACTCCAAACCAGCAGAGCTCCTCAACGGAGGAGTTGCAACATTAATCAGCGGCCTGCAACACTTTGCGGCCGAAGGAAGCATCCGAAGATGCAGCCACATCAACCTTATAGAATTTTGAAAAGGCATGAATGGACGACCAGGTCGCCGCCTTGCACACTTGTGCAACCGACGCTTGATGTCGGAAAGGCCAGGAAGCACCAATTGCCCTGGTGGCATGCGCCATAACCGGAAAGGGAGGGGCCACCCCCTTAATGTCATAGGCCTGTATAACAGTCTGACTGATCCATCTAGAAAAGGTGGCAGACGACACCGCTCGGCCCTGTTCGGACCAGAGACAGACACAACTAGTGAGTCATATCACGTACCACATAAAATGTGTGAAGCGCAAACCCTCTGGAATGCGATGTGTGAGGACACAAGAACTGGAGGACAATGTCCACATGTAGGTGAAAAGCCGAGACCACCTTTGCAAAAGGAAGGTCGCGGACGCAACACCACCTTATCCTTATGGATGACCAAATAGGGCGACTTGCAGGACAAGGCCGCCAACTCAGACACCCATCTGACAGAAGTAATGGCCACTAAGAAGGCCACCTCCTGAGACAAGGTCAAGAGGGGAATATCTCTGATATTTTCAAAGGGAGGTTCCTGGAGAACCGAGAGCACCAAATTCAAATCCCGAGGAGGGAGAGGAGGTTTCAACAGGAGGGAGCACATGGCGAACCCCCTGCACCAAGGTGCTACCAAGGAATGACCCGCTAGCGATTGCTGAAGGAAGACGGCCAAGGCCGAAAACTGACCCCTAATGGTACTCAAAGCAAGCATTTGGGTCACACCACGCTGCAAGGACCGCAGGATACTGGGGACAGAATACGTCCGTAGACGCTAGTCCAGCTTATTGCACATAGCGATGTAAGCTTCCCAGGTACGGTGATATATCTTTCAAGCGGAAGACTTCCGTGCCCTGAACGAAATGACCAAAATCCGAGAGACCTCGGACTCTCACCACCTGGCTTCCAATAGCTATGCCTGTCAGTGGGATCCTTAAATGCAGGAGTCCCTTCCATTGGGAGCGTGGTAGCCTTATTCAAACGGGCGACCGGGGGGTCGACCACTGGGGGGAGAGCCCACTTCTTAACCAGGTCCTCCTTAAAGGGGTACCTCATGGCTAGGCGCCGCGGGACCGTCAAAGTCTTCTGCGGCTTATCCCAGACTTAGTCAATGAATGTATCAAAAAAAGGCACATATGGAAAAAACCTTTTTGAATAAACGGCTTTAAAGGAACCAAAAGGAGACAGCTTCCACCTGAGGTTCCTCAGCCTCAACATTCAGCTTGAGAGTGTTCCTCACAGCATCAATGAGTTCACTTACAAGCACCCTGTCAGTTTTTCAGAACTGGGGTCTTCCTCACAGGGAATATCCTGTTTAAAAACCTGAAAATCCTCAGAGCTAGGGTCCTGAGCAGCAATAGCTAGGCCCATATCTGAGATAGAGCACTCCCCTACAGGAGGATGTGTGGGGAGGGGGCACTTTACAGCTCCCTTGCGCTCGCACACCGCTTCCATCCTGACAAGGATGATTCCAGGACTGCCGACAACTAGTCGCTAGGGACCGCAGGTGCAGGAGCACTGCCAGTTGCCTCAGACAAGTTTGGAGAAGCAGGGGAACTAGACTCCATACTGCCACCCTCTGAGACTTTTAAACACTCATAGTGAGTAACACAGTCCACCCACTGGCTATGCTGAAGCTGAGAAGGGGATACCCAGAGTACTCACCAACCCCTGTAAGGACCGCTCATTCCGCTGTATGAAACCGCGCTGCCGCGCGGGTGAAGCCTGGGGAGAGGGAGGAGACTGAACTGTGAGGAGATTGTGAGAATCGCGCCACAGCAGCGGCCGATAGAGGCCGAAAGCGAAAGCAAAAACTCTGCGGCTTCAAGAAAATGGCTGCCGGCCGCATACATTACTGCGCCATCGAACACAAACAGCCCCACTCAGTAACAACCTGTGAAGCTTAGCTTTGCTAAGCATGCATGTAACCACTACTCCACAACAGTATGTACAACACTCACATCAGAACACTGCACCTCTCCCAGGGCCATTAAAACAGACATGAGCGCCCCCAGTCAGGCCAGAGTGACCCCCAAGCACCCCCACACAGCACAGCACCAGTACAGGGTGCAGAGAGCAGCATAACAGGGGGGAGACAGGGAGAAACCCCCCATATAAAGAAACACAGCCAGCATGTACTCACCTGCAGTAGGAGAGACTACTTACCCGTCCCTTTCAGGGACCCACTGGCTTGTTTCAGACAGACCTATCACAGAATAGTACTGCGTAGCTGTCGGCCCGGTCCACCGCGAGAGATACAGTCAGTCAGGTACTGTTCAATCTTGAGAGGACCGCGGGAGCATGAAAGCAACCCGGCCACCCCTGGAGTCATGGGTTAGGTCGTGAACTGAGTCTCACGCACACAAGGCGAGGATCAGCACACTCGATGGTCAGACAGGGAAGACTACGAGGATACCAGTGTACCCAATCTGTTGCCCAGCCGACAGTTGATTGAAGGTCTCAAAAATAAAATAATAAAATTCCCAAAGGAATAAAATTTAAAAGTAAAATCTTCCAGGAGACTGGCTCCTGAGAGAGCCACGTGTTCTCCTTCTGCTAGGCAGAAAAAAAACTGAGGTCTGCTAGCTGCAGGTGGGAGGGTAATGTCCGGAGGGACCGCCCCCCTGGGCGGGGCTGTTCAGCTCTGGTTTGTTCTAGAATGTTTTAACATCTAACATTCTGCCTAGGTCTTCTCCTGCAAGCAGGGACATATACCCACACGTAATCAGTATGACAGCTGTGTCAGTCCATGGACGATAAGAGAAAAGTATCTCCCTCTAGTGGCCTAACCGGGGTACTCAAATATATAAAAGAAGGAACCCCCGCGCTAGCTGGGTATTGGCCAGTAGAAGAAAAAAAAATAGTATAAAACCAAGGGGAGGGGAACGGACAGGAATGGGACACTGCAGCAGTCACTGGGGGGTCTGATCCAAATAGACAATAATAAATGAAGTGAAAAGTGATGGTGGCTGCGCTGTGGTTAAACTAATGTGGGGAAAGTGAAAAAAGGGAAACCTAGTGTGAGACCAACTAATTAGCAAGTCTAATGTGAACCAAACAGATGCAATGAACGTAGTGACATCAAACATACAGCATGAATCATAAAGTGCATATACTAAGTGGACCACACGTGGGTGCAAGATTATGGTGCCAAAAAATGGGTAAACAATGATGAAGACACTGGAAAAAATAACATAAACCAGGAAACCTAATCATATGTCTCTCACAGTGATGGACGAATGAAACCTATGCATGTGATATATATAACTAAACAATGAGTCTCTAGAATGGCAAAAAAATATATCAAAAGTGTAAAATTGAAAAGCAGAAAACAGTAAGTTCTTAAAAAAAAAATATTTTCCAAAGTCCAATATGTAACAAGTCCCATCACCAGCAATTATAAAGTGCTTAAAGGAAGACTTCGGTGCAAATCCACCCAGTGCTCACAAGCAGCTTACCTCCCCGCTGGGAAGGAACAGCATGAACTGAGACTCCTATTATGAACAGTGATGCAGCGACCTTGCGTGGAAGTTCAAATCTCACTCACATAGATGCATAAAAATACACAAACGGAAAAGGCATTAATAGCATAACTCTGTGGGTCCAGCAGAACGGGTGACTAAAGGTGTGTTCTCACACTCACTTTTAAAAGGTGAGCGTGGGCATCAATCCTACGAACACCGCGCTATGTATTACAGGCTGCGATGGTCTCAATGATGCGGTCCTTCTGTCCCCCCCCAGCAGCCAGTCACCATTGTGTGACATCCATGACAGTCCTGGCTCTCCTCCTCAGTGTGTCTCTGATCTCCCACACACGACTTCCTGCTGCTCTGCCCACGTGATCCGGTTCTCAGCCAATCAAATTTGTCCAATAATAGAAACCATATGAAATAAATTTCAGGTTACAAAAATTTAGGCACCAGGTACAGTTGGAATTATATCATATAGGTAAATTACAGGCAAACACATTAGTTTGAAGGCTCCCTGCTGAACCAAGTCCATCAGGGACCTTCACTTACCTGACCCCGCCGCAGGACCCTGTTCGGAACAGAAAGCCCAAACTTCGCCCCTCTTGGCGGGCAATGTCATCTGACCTTCAGGGACTGCGGTTCTACTGAAAGGACCACCAATCCCCTGGACCTGTATAGCACCCTGCCAGAAACCTCTTGGTATTGGGTCTGATCAAAAGTACTGGATCCCAGGGTCCAGCCCTCCTAAGAGAGGCATTACAGGCCAAACCTTGTTCTTCTTCACGGAGGCCCGGGTACCATCCATTTTGGCTTTGAAGCACTTTGGACGGATCCGGAATAGCTTGCCTTAGGCCCAAAAGAACCATACGCAGAGCCAACTTGAATACATGCTTAACCGTGACCAACACCTTAGACACTGGCAAAAAAACGGAGGTACTCCCGGTATGGGAGGGGTTATATAGGGGAGGGGACTTCCTGTCTTGGGTGTGCCAGTGTCCATCACCTGAAGGTAAGCTCTATAACCCACATAGTAATTACTATGTCGCTCTGTGTCCCGTGATGTACGATAAAGAAAAAGGACTACACGTTCATTATTTACTTTTCAAACAGGTTTACCCGTCTTTAAATATTTAAAAAATAAAAATAACGCTCCATGTCACCAATAATTAACAAAAAATGTGTGTTAAAATTAATAAACTGAAAAAAGACTGCTGCAACCCACATACCAGAATGCTACTGAAGATGCAACGTGAAAGGAAAACACGTTGGATGGAGCTTGCTCATGACATCATTGCGCACGCCGGAAGTTTGATGGCTGTGCGATATGCGATCTTCTGTTGCTGTATCAAGCCTGTCAGCTTATACTATGTTGAATAAATCCCGCTTTAAATGATACAGGGCCATTGAATAATTTTATTTTCTTTGAGTGGCACATGAAAAGTGCCATCTATATTCATTGGAGCCGTGGTGAGAGCCATCTAGTGGGGCAACCTGTTGTGGCAGCCGTGAAGCCTGAGGTTTGTCTCTGACTAGGAAAGGTCTCTCATCTAATGCTTTTAACCTCTTAGGATCTGGAAGTTAATTACTCTTAGTAAGGAGTGAGCATTTGAAGTGACGGTGGAGCACACATGGCATTCAAGGATATTAGAAGCTTACAGATTATATGAACTTTTGAACTGAAGAATTATATCAGTGTTGGAAGTCAACATGTTTTTAATATCAGATATAACGGAACGGAAGACAACTGGGGGCTGGGTGAATGCCAGCAGAGAAAGGTTACCCAGATGGGTGTTTGTAACAAGGAGTCATGTAAATGAGAATTAATTTCCTTCAAAAGGCCAGCTGTTGCTGGAATGCTGACCTGGGTCAAGAAGTTTGATGGTAATAAAGCAGTGCCACCTGGTGGAGACAGCAACATACTTCCTGGAAGATGTTCGGGGGAATAACATAATTCCCGGTAATTAGGAAGAACGGCCTCTTATAGCTTCTCATTGGACAGAGGACTTCACGGGCGAGCAGATGGTGTTTGTGTGGGTTGTGTCTGAGTGTGCTTTAAAAAGGCAATGGCCAGCAATGGTCTGTTTCTTTCTCTCAGTCCTAGAGCCCAGCAAGCATACAGAATCCAAAAGGAAGGACTTCCAGGTAGCGTATCAGCCTTGATCTTTTTGTTTTATATGCTCTGTAGTATTCTTTTAGTACAGTGTTTCTCAACTCCAGGCCTCAAGGCGCCCCAACAGGTCATGTTTTCAGGATTTCCCTCAGATGAAACTGCTGTGGTAATTATTAAGGCAGTGAAGCTGATCAAATCACCTGTGCAAAATGATGGAAATCCTGAAAACATGACCTGTTGGGGCGCCTTGAGGACTGGAGTTGAGAAACATTGTTTTAGTGTTTTATGTTAGCATTTCTACTTTCTTTGTAAACAAATGAGACCTTTGCTTCTTTGAGCATTGTGTTTATTTATATAGCTAACATGGTTATTATACAGTATCATCACCATTAACATTATCAGAGCATTGATAGACTAGCTAACTTTAGAAACTAACAAAATGATACATATAGTTATAAATCAAATAGGGGGATGGGGGGGGGGGGGGACAAAACCACCCCCTATTTATTTCAAACAGTTTGCACATTCTTTATGCACAACAGCACTTTTGCTTGTAGTTATGTGATAAACATTTTTTTATATATCTTTGATTGTATATTTGAATTGAATTGTTTATATAAATTTTTGATTACTTATTTATAAAAAATGTAACACTTAGTGGAATTGGCTGTTTAAAAAGACAGCGCAACTTTTTGGGAAAGTCCCCCCGCCCCCAAACCACAAAAGTCCTGGTGCATCCCTAAACATCTTGTAAAATCAAAAGTTTTATTTGTCAACTTACAGTTTTATAGCACTTTGTGGTATTTATTAGGCACTGGTGATATAGCCAGGGCCTCACAGCTTCCCCCTGGGAAGGCTACATCACCAGTGCCTTTCAGGGAGATCGTGTTTGTAAACAGCAAAATCTTGTAAGATTACAGCGAAAAATGTTTTCTACAGGGAAAGATCTAGTGAAGACAAGAAGAAGCTAAACACTAATGACATTTTTTTTAAATGGCGATGCAGGATGTGGAGCCCAGGCAGGACAGGCCAATGGGAGTATGAAAACACAGAAAAGAAAAAAAAACTGTGTGTTACTTATATGTAACTTATTTAGTTAGTGTTAATAGTTTATTAAAATGTGGGATGGAGGGGGGGCACTTTAACCACTTAAGGACTGCCCTGCGTACATTTACTGTGGCAGGGCGCTCCTTAAGCGCAAAATCACGTACCTGCACGCGATTCCCATTGTCGGCTATAGGACACAGCGGGAGCCAATCAGCGGGTCCGGCGGCATCGATGGCCACTTGGACCTGCCAATTGTTCATAGGAGAGGCAGAACGGCAGTCTGCCTATGTAAACAAGGCAGAACGCTGTTCTGTTACAGAGGGAGAGAGAGATCTTGTGTTCCTGCTAATCAGGAACACAGATGTCTCTCTTCCTCCAGTGAATCCATCCCCCACACAGTTAGAAAGCATTCCCTAGGAGCACACTTAACCCTTTAATCGCTCCTGATGTGAACCTCTTCCCTGCCAGTTTCAGCACATTTTTTTTTTAGCACTGTATTGGTGTCACTGGTCCCCAAAAAGCTTCAGATTTGTCCATCACAATGTCGCAGTCACGCTAAAAATCACTGATCGCTGACATTACTAGTAAAAACAATAAAAAAAAAATTTAAAGTCCATAAATCTATCCCATAGTTTGTAGATGCTATAACTTTTGCGCAAACCAATTAAAATACGTTTTTGGGAATTTATTTTACTAAAAACATGTAGCCAGGGCCGTCTTATCAAGCGGCACACCTGGGCACAGCCCAGGGGCCCCAGATGCACATGGGGCCCATTAGGGCCGGTCAGATCTAGGGGGAAGCTGCTGGCAGTGCTAGGGCGGCATGGTACACTGCACTGCACACAGAGATTAACTGACAGTAACTTTGTTGGCAGTGGCGCGCACCTGCTCCCTGCAGTCTTTAAGTTGTCTCCATGGCTAATTGCTGCTGGTATGGGCAGCACGAGCTGCTACCCGGCCGGGAATCCCAAGAGTTTGTGGCTTGGAGTGGGTGCACTGTCACTGTGCTGTGCCAATCCATTTACTCAATATCTCACTCGTACAAAGCCTAGGAGTGGGATATTGAGAGACACTGAAATACGAGTGCACAGCACAGTGTGTTGAACAGGCCAGTGACTCTGCTCCTCCTCCTGATGATCCATCCTATCCCTGCTGTGGCTGCCCCATCAGTCCCGCCCATACTCCACCCCCTGCTGTGCACACACACAGCACTGTGAAAGGACGTGTATGTGCAGGACAGATGCAATATTGGAGTACACACACTACAGCTGCACCAGACACATAGTGGTAGATCCTGGCTGGAGAATTTGGCAAGTTTGTCTAAACCCCCCCCCCCCCCCCTGTTTATTGCAGATGGCCCTCCCTCTTCTCCAAGTCTCTGATTGAGGGCTAGGGCTACATTCACACCAGCGATTAGGGCCGGTGTGCATTGTAGCAGCAGTTCCTGCTGCGGCTGTCAGTGGGTACATGCGGCCGCTGACCCTGTTTACTATAGTGATCGCTACTGCATGCACTTTGTCTGTGTCCAGCAACAATCAATCACCACAGGTAATCGCTAGCTGTGCAGAGAGCCACGAATAGGTTCAGCCACCAGCAACCTGTCGCTATAGTGAACAGGGCCGGTGACCGCACCTACCTGCTGATAGCCGCCGAGAGCTGCAGGAGGAACTGCTGCTTCAATTTGCACCGGCCCCAATCACCGGTGCGCATGTAGCCTAATGTACACTATATGCAGTGACAGATATTTTACTGCATTTTAAAGCGTCTGTCACATCAGGAACACTTAGGAAGCAATTGTTTCCTATGTGTCCCATGCACACTGCAATGCAGCAATAAAATGCAGACATGCCGAATCGCACAGCAATGCAACACGTCTCACTACTGTACATCACCGTGAATGAAGTGCACGTTTTTTACATTCCAAATAAAGTTTATAAAAGAAAAAGGGAGCCATGTGATGCGCTGAATTGCACACCACACTGCCCCCACCACAGCAACTCTGCATTATGTGTAAATACAGCTTAAAAAAAAAATCCAAAGGTCTCTTTTTAGAGACATTTGTCAGCCAGTGAGGAAAGGTTGTCAGCTCCTCACCACTTGTTTTAACTCCCAAAATGCTGCATCACCCCACCACAATCACGTGCATTGCACGCGGTTGCAGCACGGATCTATCTAATCTAATAAACGAATAATCCGATATCAAATCTAACAAACAAGTAATCATAACAAATCTGATAAAATAATAATCTATTAACTAATCTAATAAATCTATCACCTATTTTTATACTTTAATTCTTGTGAGTAAGTGCGAAAATTTGGACAGGCTTGTAGGGGCCCCAGTGCATTACTATGCCCAGGGGCCCATGATGCTGTTAAAATGGCCCTGCATGTAGCAAAATACAAATTTGCCTAAATTGAAGAAATTATTTTTTTCCTTTTTTTTTTTTTTTTTGGTCGGTCTTTTTTTGTTTATAGCACAAAAAATAAAAAATACAGAGGTGATCAAATACCACCAAAAGAAAGCCCCATTTGTGGGGGAAAAAAAGGACATCAATTTTATGTGGGTACAACATTGCACGATGGCGCAATTGTCAGTTAAAGCAACACAGTGCCGTATCGCAAAAAATGGCCTGTCTAGGAAAGGGGTAAAACCTTCCGGAACTGAAGTGGTTAACATCATGTCAGGTGCATATTTGAAACGGAAAACACTAAATGTGCATGCAGTTTCCCTATATTGCATAGATAATGTGACACAGATACTTACGAATAGATTGTGCCATACGCATGCCTCTTTGGATCTTCCTCTTCAATAGAAAATTTAAACCAGTTTGTGACAGGGCCTCTTATTTGATAAGCGTTATTGATATCCCAATACAGCTCGATACTGTGGTGATTCACCTTCCCCACTATGGGAGGATCAGGGCGTGGAAAATCAACCTCGCCTGGGAAAAAAAAAAAGAGAAGTATTTTGTTCAGTAATGCAGAACCTAAATGGAATAATGGAATGTACATGGAATTGTCAGATATAGACAAGAGAAATGGGAATTGTAAATGTTTCGTAATTAGTTTGGTTATCCTTACATAATGTTGGGTCTTGCATTTGTCTGAAATAATTAAAAAGTGTATATTGATTTATATAGGTTTAGCTCAAGAGCATAAATTAGCATTTATAAGCCTCTGACAGCTAATTACATTAGAGATCATGAAGTTGTACTAGAGCGGTGAATCAAGCCCACTACACAGGGAGAATATCAAATGCAGGCAGAGATGCCTTACCAAGCAAGGCCATTTACTGGTGTTATTCTGTCTACAAAAGAGCAAACCCACAGAGCTGGAACTAGTAGCAAGGTGAGAAAAAGAGAACATTAAACACTTTTGTGAAAGCGCGAAGCAACAAAAGCTCTTCACTAGAGATTAACCACTTACCGCTACGAGTACTAAATTGACAGAATTTAAACTTAAAGTAGTAGTCTGTATTTGGATTGTAACCTACAGGTAAGCTTATAATAAAAAAGGTTAAAAAAATATCTCCTAAATGTGCACCGTTTAGGAGATATTCTAGGGAGCAGCAGCCAGTGACGTCACCGGCGCATGCGCTCTGAAGGAACAGGATAACCCGTGCCATTCCTTCAGAGCTCTGTGCTTATCGCGGCATTGAAGCAGCTGAAGCCCGTCAACCCAGAAGGAAGACTGGGTGAGGATGGAAGCCTCTGCAGCGGTGACAGCATGCCGCTGGAGGTCTTTGTTTCAAGTTAAGTCTTTTATAATGTGCTAGTATGCAATGCATACAGTACTATGCCTTTACCTTCCAGGTTTTTTTTACTACCGCTGTAAAGCAGAACTTCGCTCTCTCAATCAACATTACCTATTTTTAATCCTCATACTGCCAACATTAATAAATAGATAAGAAGGTATATTATATTTATACTTGTTTTAAACTTTTACATTTCTTACTTCCTGGTTTCTCGGCCTAGGCAAATGATTGGTCAAAAGAAATGTGTTGCACTGTCACTTATTAATAAAGTACATCAATATTAAATCAATCCAATATAAACCATACATTTATAAAGTGCATCAGTAATGAATGTTTCGATTCATATTAAATAATATCATAAATTCAAGAAATGTCATAAAGTGTGGAACATTTGAGTGGAATCCGCATATACTAATGCCGATTCTTCGGATGACTAGTGAACACTTGGATAGGTAATTAACGGTATATATTGTTGTACAACTCTACATTTATGCTTCATTAGAGGGAGTCTTTCCTGACACATAAGATATGGGAGAGAGTGCATTTCCATAAATTTCCGAGTTAGCTCTGTAGGATGTTTGAGATGGAGAGTTGCTAATAAGAATCCTAATAATTCGGCCTGCACGGGCGGTTAGAGTGTACCAACTTTTTGATAGTTTAGAGTGCCTTGATTTTAGCTAGGTTGTTTTTATTGGTTTTTTTTATTGTGCTTTTGTTTGTTTTTGTTTTGTTTTTTGCTATGAAATTGAGCCTGGATATGCCCAACAGTGTTGGTCATCTTTAAAAAAGTAATTAGTTACAGTTACAAATTACTTCTCCCAAAAAGTAATTGCGTTAGTAACTCAGTTACTACATTGAAAAAGTAATTAGTTAATCAGCAAAGTAACTGACTTTTTTTTTGAGGGCACATAGCACATCAGGGCACATAGCACATCAGGGCATGGGGCACATAGCACATCAGGGCACATCATGGCATGGGCACAGGGCACATAGCACATGAGGGCACATCAGGACATGTGGCACATAGCACATTGTTTACCAGCCATGCAGAGTAGCGCAGGAAGCGTGTGTAATAAGTTCTCTCTCAAGTCACGGCACTGACGGCAGTCACGCTACTCCCCGGCGGCCCCTCCTCTCTTCTCGTCCATCCCAGATGGTGTCACAAGCAAATGGGGATGGACGAGAAGAGAGGAGGGGCCGCGGGGAGCAGCGTTACTGCCGTCAGTGCCGTGACATGAGAGAAACCCGGTCATAGAGAGGAGGAATTACACTACTGCCATCTTGTGGCGGTAGATGTAATTGGGGTAATGCCGCCCAAGTAATGGTAACTGCATTACCATGAGGGGAAGAGTAATCAGTTAGATTACTCATTACCCTCTAAAGTAACTGCGTTACGTAACTCTGTTTATTCTAACTCAGTTACTTACATCACTGATGCCCAATAGCCTCTGTTATGTACTGTTAACTTCGAAACCGGCAATAAAAAAAATATACAACTGATAATTCTGTGATGAGTTATGAATGAAAGTTTAATCATGCAAAAATAAAGTGAAAAGAATATTATGTATAAAAAACAGTCCAGAAGAAAAATAAATAAATATGGTGATAATCCAAAAGGCAAATCATGCGATACATCCCAGGAGTCTTCAGGGGGAGGGGCTTTTTCAGATAAGCACACTCCCCTGTCTGCATGCCCAAGTGAAGGTTAGATGGATACCAGGAAGTAATTGCTACATGACTCATCTGCCTTCACTCAACATGGCCACAGCCAGAAATATTTGGGGGGTGAAAGTAATTCCTCAGCAAAATATAGCATGGAGACATGAATGGATGGGTAAATTTGCTTTTAATATAAAAAAAAAATTAAATAGCACTTTTGGTTTGTGGTGCTCAGATGAGATCAAAATAATACCTTTATGTTTTTTTGGAGGATGGAGTCAAGCCCACCATGCCGGCCAGTGCTTTTTTTAAATACAGTGATACCTTAGTTTGCGAGCCTAATTCGTTCCAGAAGCATGCTTGTAATCCAAAGCACTCTTATATCAAAGCAAATTTTTCCATAAGACATAATGGAATCTCAGATAATTCGTTCCACAACCATTTATTCATATGAAAATGAGCAAAAGCTCATAATACTGTACAGTACTGTAGTAGGAATACTTTACCTCTGTGTTGAAAAAATAAATAAAAAATTACACTCACTTGTTCATCCATGTAAAGCTGCTGTGTATA
The DNA here is from genome assembly GCA_029206835.1 of Rana muscosa. Classification (NCBI taxonomy): domain Eukaryota; kingdom Metazoa; phylum Chordata; class Amphibia; order Anura; family Ranidae; genus Rana; species Rana muscosa. The sequence goes on along the minus strand of CM055123.1, from coordinate 266,130,579 downwards.
TGTACAGTATACAGTGCTGTATGTGGCCAGGGGTTCGGGGGTGATAGTGGCTCCCAGCATTTCCTGGAGAACACAGGGACACTCAGGAACTGTTGACATCACTTCCGGGTGCTCCGAACGCATGGTACGCCCGTCCTACCCAGCAGGGAGTGTCCGAGTGTCTCCAGGAAGTGCCGGGAGCCACCATCGCCCCCGAACCTCTGGCCACATACAGCAGTGTATACAGTACACAAGCAGCTTTACTGTACATATACACAGCAGCTTTACCGGATGAACACCAGACTCCTTAACATTGTGAGTGTAATTTTTTTTACAGTTAAACTACCGCTTGTATATCAAGACAGTGCTCATATATCAAGACAACGCTCGTATATCAAGAAAGCAAAAAAAAAAATGTTGCTCATCTTTCAAAATGCTCGTATACCACGTTACTCGTAAACCAATCATCATCAGGTTCCTGTGCTGTGTGCAAGATGGGTCTGTACTGCAACTGAGGTCTGTTAAAGGGACATAGTAGATAGGAAGGGAATGGGGAACATACAGTGGGTACGGAAAGTATTCAGCCCCCTTAAATTTTTCACTCTTTGTTATATTGCAGCCATTTGCTAAAATCATTTAAGTTCATTTTTTTCCTCATTAAGGAAAACACAGCACCCCAGAAAAACACAGAATTGTTGACATTTTTGCAGATTTATTAAAAAAGAAAAACTGAAATATCACATGGTCCTAAGTATTCAGACCCTTTGCTGTGTCACTCATATAAAATATTTAACTCAGGTGCTGTCCATTTCTTCTGATCATCCTTGAGATGGTTCTACACCTTCATTTGAGTCCAGCTGTGTTTGATTATACTGATTGGACTTGATTAGGAAAGCCACACACCTGTCTATACAAGACCTTACAGCTCACAGTGCATGTCAGAGCAAATGAGAATCATGAGGTAAAAGGAACTGCCTGAAGAGCTCAGAGACAGAATTGTGACAAGGCACAGATATGGCCAAGGTTACAAAAAAATGCACTTAAGGTTCCTAAGAGCACAGTGGCCTCCATAATCCTTAAATGGAAGGCGTTTGGGATGACCAGAACCCTTCCTAGAGCTGGCCGTCCAGCCAAACGGAGCTATCATGGGAGAAGAGCCTTGGTGAGAGAGGTAAAGAAGAACCCAAAGATCACTGTGGCTGAGCTCCAGAGATGCAGTCGGGAGAAAGTTGTAGAAAGTCAACCATCACTGCAGCCTCCACCAGTCAGGGGCTTTATGGAAGAGTGGCCCGACGGAAGCCTCTCCTCAGTGCAAGACACATGAAAGCCTTCATGGAGTTTGCTAAAAAACACCTGAAGGACTCCAAGATGGTGAGAAATAAGATTGTCTGGTCTGATGAGACCAAGATAGAACTTTTTGGCCTTAATTCTAAGCGTAATGTGTGGAGAAAACCAGGCACTGCTCATCACCTGTCCAATACAGTCCCAACAGTGAAGCATGGTGGTGGCAGCATCATGCTGTGGGGGTGTTTTTCAGCTGCAGGGACAGGACGACTGGTTGCAATCGAGGGAAAGATGAATGTGGCCAAGTACAGGGATATCCTGGACAAAAACCTTCTCCAGAGTGCTCAGGACCTCAGACTGGGCCGAAGGTTTACCTTCCAACAAGACAATGACCCTAAGCACACAGCTAAAATAACGAAGGAGTGGCTTCACAACAACTCCGTGACTGTTCTTGAATGGCCCAGCCAGAGCCCTGACTTAAACCCAATTGAGCATCTCTGGAGAGACCTAAAAATGGCCGTCCACCAACGTTTACCATCCAACTGGAGAGGATCTGCAAGGAGGAATGGCAGAGGATCCCCAAATCCAGGTGTGAAAAACTTGTTGCATCTTTCCCAAAAAGACTCATGGCTGTATTAGATCAAAAGGGTGCAAATACTAAATACTGAGCAAAGGGTCTGAATACTTAGGACCATGTGATATTTCAGTTTTTCTTTTTTAATAAATCTGCAAAAATGTCAACAATTCTGTGTTTTTCTGTCAATATGGGGTGCTGTGTGTACATTAATGGAGGGAGAAAAATGGACTTAAATTATTTTAGCAAATGGCTGCAATATAACAAAGAGTGAAAAATTTAAGGGGGTCTGAATACCTTCCGTACCCACTGTATATGTTTTTTTTTTAACAAGGTAAAATTTACCTGGCTTACAAATGTCAATAGCCAGAGCTTCTTCAGTCCGTGTCAGGATCAGACTTCATTGCTAAAAATGATAACCCTTGAAAACTACACTAATCTCAATCTAACTTGCAAATATTTTTTGTGACCCATCAGTATCACAAGGTGTTTACCAGAATTGCCATATTGCCAGCTTCAGTGCATATCCAGACCAAAAAAACGTTTGCCTCCTTTCCACAAAAAGGGTACAAGTATTTTTTAATACATCAGATTTTTTTTAAAAGAAGGCCCTGTGCACACTAGCATTTTTTTAAGCCCCTAGAACCTAAATAGAATAGTGTTATCCTATGTGTTTATGCACACTACTTTAAGCAATTAGCGTTTTTTTGAGCTTCAGTGGCTAGGAGTATAAAAAAAAAAAAAGTTTTTGTAGAGTTTCTTGGAGCGTTATTCCAGCAAAAATGCTCCTAGATGCTTCTAAAACACTGCTACAAAAGCTCAGAGGCGGCTCTTTAATTAGGCGGTTGCCTAAGGCCTCGCGCTCACAGGGGCTCCGCGACCGCCTAATTTGCCTACTGAAGGAAGAGGAGCACTGGCATAGATAGCGTGGGCAGCCGGTGGACCCACGCTGTCCCTGGGTCCGATGACCCGGCCAGCCGTGGAATCGGGACTCTATTGACAGCGCTGCCTGGCTGCATTGAACAGTGAGGGGGAACTCCCGCTACCTCCGCCCGCAGGTCATGTTCTCCATATCAGCACAGCAGCACTTGATGTCGGGCAGAGGACTTTGACAGAGATGAGGCTGCGGGGGGCAATTACAGCAACCATACTCTGTATCTGTGTCCGTCCAGCAGCTGAAAGCCCTCCCACCGGCGGCCGCCCCCCCTCCCCGCTGGACGCCGCAGACACAGATACAGAGTATGGTTCCTGTAATTGCTCCCCTCAGCCTCCTCTCTGTCAAAGTCTCGTGTCAGGTGGAGTCTTCTACTCTGCCCGACATCAAGTGCTGCTGTGCTGATAAAGAGAACATGACCTGCGGGCGGAGGTAGCAGGACTCGGGAGCCCTGGGAATATGCACCGTGCACAGTGTTGGTGAGTAGAGGCCTGTGCGTGCAAGATCATCAAGGCAAAAGCTGGGCGGGACTACAATCTCCAGCATGTAGGAGGCGCACTTAGTGTGAGGCTGGAGGTAAAAACTGTCTGCAATCCTACAGTAGTACAACACTGCCCACATATCCTAATTATCACATCAGCCTCTCCCCCTCTTCTCCTTCTACCTCCCCTCCTATCCTCCTGTCTATCCCCCCTTCCTCTGCCCTATAACCCTCCTATACCCCCCATTATTTCCACCACCCCTCCGTTTCTCTTCTCTCCTCCCTTCCCATCCTCTCCATCATCCCCCCCATGTCCTCTCCCCCCCCTGTCCTTTCTGCCCCCTCCCTCTGTCCACATTCTCCTCTCCCCTCCCTCTCTCTATTCTCTCCCCCCTCCCTCTCTCTATTCTTTCCCCTCTCCCTCTCTCTATCCGCTCTCCCTCCTTCTCTCTATCCTTTCTCCCTCCTTCTGTGCACTCTCTCCTCTACCCCTTCCTCTCTCTATCCTTTCCCCCCTCGCTCTCTCTATCCCCCCTCTTTCTATCCTCTCCCCTCCCTCTATCTCTCTCTCTCCATCCTCTTTCCCTCCCTCTGCACACTCGATTCTCTCCCCCTCCCTCTGTCCACTCTCTCCTCCTTCCCTCTCTGTCCATGCCCCCCTTCCTCTGTCCACTCTCTCCTCTCCCCCCCTCTCTCTGTCCTCTCCCCCCTTCCTCTGTCCACACTCTCCTCCCTCCCTCGCTATCTCTCTGTCCATGCCCCCTTCCTCTGTCCAGTCTCTCCTCTCCTCCCTCTCTCTCCTCTCCCCCTTCCTCTGTCCACTCTCTCCTCCCTCCCTCTCTCTGTCCATGCCCCCTTCCTCTTTCCACTCTCTCCTCTCCCCCTCTCTCTGTCCATGCCCCCTTCCTCTGTCCACTTTCTCCTCTCCCCCTCCCTCTCTCTATCCTCTCCCCCCTCCCTCTCTCTATCCTCTCCCCCCTCCCTCTCTCTATCCTCTCCTCCCTCCCTCTCTCTCTCTATCCTCTCCTCCCTCCCTCTCTCTATCCTCTCCTCCCTCCCTCTCTCTGTCCATGCCCCCTTCCTCTGTCCACTCTCTCCTCCCCCTTCATCTGTCCACTCTCTCCTCTCCCCCTCTCTCTCTCCTCTCCCCCTTCCTCTGTCCACTCTCTCCTCTCCCCCTCTCTATGCTCTTCCCCCTCCCTCTCTCCCTCCCTTCTCTCTATCCTTTCTGCCTCCTTCTGTGCACTCTCTCCTCTACCCCTTCCTCTCTCTATCCTTTCCCCCCTCGCTCTCTCTATCCCCCCTCTTTCTATCCTCTCCCCTCTATCCTCTCCCTCCTCTTTCCCTCCCTCTGCACACTCTCCTCTCCCCCCTTCCTCTCTCCACTCTCTCCTCTTTCCCCTCTCCCCCTTCCTCTGTCCATTCTCTCCTCCCTCCCTCTGTCCATGCCCCCTTCCTCTGTCCACTCTCTCCTCTTCCCTTCCTCTGTCCACACTCTCCTACCTCCCTCTCTCTGTCCATGCCCCCTTCCTCCTTCCCTCTCTCGCTCTCCTCTCCCCCATTCATCTGTCCACTCTCTCCTCTCCCTCTCTATCCTCTTCCCCCTCCCTCTCTCTATCCTCTCCCCCCTCCCTCTCTCTAGCCTCTCCCCTCCCTCTCTCTATCTATCCTCTCCCCCCTCCCTCTCTCTATCTATCCTCTCCCCCCTCCCTCTCTCTATCCTCTCCCCTCCCTCTCTCTATCTATCCTCTCCCCCTCCCTCTCTCTATCTATCCTCTCCCCCCTCCCTCTCTCTATCTATCCTCTCCCCCCTCCCTCTCTCTATCTATCCTCTCTCGCCTCCCTCTCTCTATCCTCTCTCGCCTCCCTCTCTCTATCCTCTCTCGCCTCCCTCTCTCTATCCTCTCTCGCCTCCCTCCCTCTATCCTCTCTCGCCTCCCTCCCTCTATCCTCTCTCGCCTCCCTCCCTCTATCCTCTCCCCCCTCCCTCTATCCTCTCTCCCTTCTTCTGTGCACTCTCTCCTCTACCCCTCCCTCTATCCTCCCCCCTAGCTCTCTCTACCCCCTCTTTCTATCCTCTCCCTCTGTCTCTCTCTCTATCCCCTTTCCCTCCCTATGCACACTCTTCTCACCCCCTTCCTCTGTCCATGCCCCCTTCCTCTTTCCACTCTCTCCTCTCCCCCTCTCTCTCCCCCTTACTCTGTCCACTCTCTCCTCCCTCCCTCTCTCTGTTCATGCCCCCTTCCTCTTTCCACTCTCTCCTCTCCCCTCTCTCTCCCCCTTACTCTGTCCACTCTCTCCTCCCTCCCTCTCTCTGTTCATGCCCCCTTCCTCTGTCCACTCTCTCCTCCTCTGTCCACTCTCTCCTCTCCCTCTCTCTATCCTCTTCCCCATCCCTCTCTCTATCCTCTTCCCCATCCCTCTCTCTATCCTCTTCCCCCTCCCACTCTCTATCCTCTTCCCCCTCCCACTCTCTATCCTCTTCCCCCTCCCACTCTCTATCCTCTTCCCCCTCCCACTCTCTATCCTCTTCCCCCTCCCACTCTCTATCTTCTTCCTCCTCCCACTCTCTATCCTCTTCCCCCTCTATCTATCCTCTTCCCCCTCTATCTATCCTCTTCTCACCCCCTCCCTGTCCACTTTCTCCTCCCTCCTCTCTGTCTATGCCCCTCCCCTCTGTCCACTCTCACTTCTCCTCCTCCCTCTATCCTCTCCCCCTCACGCTCTAAATCCTCTCCCTCCTCCCTCTCTTTCTATTCTCTCCCCCTCCCTCTGTCCACTCTCTCCTCTCCTCCACCCCTCCCTCTCTCTCTCTCTCCTCTGCCTTTCCCTCTCTCTCTCCTCTGCCTTTCCCTCTCTCTCTCCTCTCCCCCTCCCTCTCTCTCTATCCCCTCCTGCTTCCTTTGTCCACACTCTCCTCTTCCCCTCTATTCCGCTCTCCCTTCCCTCCCTCTTTCTGTCCCCAAATTCTCTCTTCCCTCTCTCCCTCCCTTTCTCTGTCCTTCCTCCATAATGGAGCACCCAAGGTTCAGGGGTTCTGAGGTATGTGACCTTAAAACCGCTAACAGATAGGACATGGGAACCTGTGGGTGATATCACGCTCCAGGCTTTACCATCCATTGTCAAGCGCTCTCTCCTCTCCCCTGCAGCCACCGCTGACTGACACAGGGGATCATGTGACCAGACCGGAGCTAAAAGTCCACGGGTTAGGGGGCGCAAATTACTTGCCTTGCCCAAGGCACTGACAACCCATGCTATGTCACTGGAGGGGAGAGCCCAGCACTGCCACCTTGAGCTGTCAATGTTATCCCTATGTGCTGCTCACAAATGGCGATCTGCAGACAAGACACACCCAGGGGAGAGCAGAGCACAGCCTGGAAAAGGGAGGGACGGTCTTGGTGAGCTCGCTGGTGTGATATGATCCAATAACATGCTGGAATTCTTGAGGACTGGCCATGGGTGGATTGCCATCAGTTTATTGTACACTGTACATTGCAATGTAGTATTAATTTTCTATCGCTTTAATTATTCTTCCCATTATGGGCATGAGAGGGCCTCATGTCTAAGTTGTGCCTAAGGCCTCACAAAGCCTAGAGCCGCCTCTGCAAAAGCTGTTACCAGTGTTTTTCTCCTGCATTTTTTCAGCGTTTTTTAGTGTGCATGAAGCCTAAAGATTAAATTATAAATAAAGGCATAACTTTTTCTTTTCATTTTGGATAGTTTCTTTTTTTTTTTTTGGGGGCATCTGTGTCCCACAGGGGAGATTTATCTTCACTTCACGTCCCATAACCAATACAGGAAGTGAGAAGGAATCCTGGTGTGTCACCAGAACTAGTGTCCCCATTAGAAGATTGATGATACCATGACAAATAGAGAGGGTGAAACGGGGGACATACAGTATTAAAAACTGACAGGTGTTCTAATCCCTCTCCACTCTATCCAAAGCTAAAAAGAAAAAAAAAAAAGTTACACTTTGAGAAATAACGACAGTCAGTCCCTGACCCCCTCTTTTCTCCTGGCTATCCCCATTGATAGCAAACAAAAAACTACCTGATGCATATGAATAATGCAAGATTGGTCTATATATTAATAGAGAAACATCAGCAGGGGTGCACTATACCCACTATGACCTAAAACTTCACTTTTATTCGTAACTGTCTAAGAACCTAGACTGTAGAATAATCAGACAGCAAGTATGTCTTTAGCTGCCCTTGGAGAACTTGCTGTCTGGTGATCTCCCTATAATGAGGGCAATTGAATATCTGTTTCATCATTTTGTACATTTGCACTAATTCTGCATTGCCCTATGAGGTTATACACCTGGCATTTTTAGGACTTCCTTTCATTTTCTACAGTTATGAATAAAAGTGAAGTTTTAGGTCATAGTGGGCTTGGTGCGTGGGTAAAGTGCACCCCTGCTGAGGTTTCTCTATCCCTATTGATGATATCTTAAAAACCAATATAAGTAGTCTCAATGTGGTTGTGTATTGAAATGATATCACTTAGCTGGAAATTATTATTGAACCCACAGACTCAGGATATTTGCTAAGGTCCTGGATCTTTCAGACCAGTTCCTGCTCCTCTGTTCCTTTCGTAACATAAAAAGAATCTTAAATCGGCGTTAGTCATATTTTTGTTTATTTGAAGTCAGCAGCTACAAAAAGTGTAGCTGCGGACTTTTAATAAACAGACACTCACCTGTCCCATAATTCAGCGGTGCGCTCTGTTCTCCATGTGTCCTCCCTCAGCGGCACCAACATCTCTACTATGGGCACCTGGCTGTGACCGCTTGCGGCTGCACTCTGTGATTGGTCCCAAAGTCTTCCAGGACCTGCCATGTGTCCCAGAAAACGTCAGGATGGAGAGATTCCGCTTCCGATCACCTAAGGTGACCAAAACGGAAGTGGGAGCAGGTACCTGTCGAAATTGGGTACCTGCTCCCTCCCCAAAGGCTCCATTTCACAAACAGGAGATGGGGAGGAGGCCTTAAAGGGGAAGTTTCACTTTTGGCTGGAACCCCGCTTTAATGATACTGAAAACACCTGCACTGATGGTAATACAAAATAAAACCTCTTTGGTTAACTCAGCACATGTTCCAACTGTGCACCCCCTGTACACAATAAAATAATGACTATAACATGGACAAAGCTAGTGCGGCCACCCTACTTACAAAAAATGTAGAAATATATTTATGTCCATAAAGACATGGATGAGCAAGTTTGGGGTGGAGGAAATTGACTGGCCTGCACAGAGTCCTGACCGACACCTGATAGAACACCTTTGGAATAAATTAGAGCGGAGACTGCGAGCCAGGCCTTCTCATCCAACATCAGTGCCTGACCTCACAAATGTGCTTCTGGAAGAATGGCCAAACATTCCCATAGTCACACTCCTAAACCTTGTGGACAGCATTCCCAGAAGAGTTGAAGCTGTTATAGCTGCAAAGGGTGGGCCAACCCAATATTGAACCCTATGGACAAAGACTGGGATGCCATTAAAGTTCATGTGCGTGTAAAGGCAGGCGTCCCAATACTTTTGGTAATATAGTGTATATTAGGACTACAGAACAACTCCAACTTTTCATAACATATGAGGGAGGTGTTCCTGTTCCGTAATAAATTAGCAAGTCACCGATTTTTGGCCGTATCAACAGGTAGTGAATAAGAAATTATTTGTAAGAATTTACATATACTTTGAAGGTAGACTAGTAGTCTGGTAAATCGGCCAACATCCAGTATAACCAAATAAAAAATATTTATAGGAACAGTTAGCAAGCATTAGAATATTGTTATATAAAACAGCAGATGGAAATTTACAACTTCCCTATTTTGTGTGCATTTAATTAAAGAGATAATCACCATTACAATATCATATTTTAAATAAATATCCTTCTTTTCATGCCAATTTAAATACTTCATTAGAAGAGCATCAGTAGGCCATTTTTAGTGTGGGTAATGGGAAATTACTGATATGACTGTTAACATAAAAGAAAATATATAGACACACACATTTACAGAAAAGATTGCCATCTAGTGAGATGTAAATAATAATAAGATATGCTAATGTTACATTTCTCGGTAAAATAATAGGATGCTCTGGGGTATTGAAAAATTCATATCTGAATATTTCTTTACACGCACTGGAAAGGAGTTATGAAGCAGACTAGAGCCGACACAGCACCAATTATGATGCTGAATAGTAGTGTTTAAATGGAGCATATCTTTGTGCAAGCTGTATACAGTATTCATAGGAGGATACCCATTGTTGCCAGTGGTGGCTGGTGCTAAACTTTTGGAGGGGGGGCACGATTCTGGATAGACTAAATTAGGTATTCAGCTCTGGAGTTGGGGGGGGGGGGAGAATAAATCAAGGTATCAGAAGACACTTGTTGGGAAATTGCAGAAGATATGTCAAGCAGTCATGTACTGACGGGTTCCCAAAGTAAGTCTCATCAGTCCAGATCCACTCGATCTGCAAACCTCCATTCCAATCAGCCAATCACAGTCTCACAAGTGGGTAGCGGTGCCGCGGCTTCTTCTCCCGGCCAACCCGATGCAACACCTGTTCTGATTGGCCGGGAGGAGAAGCCTATATAAAAAGCGAATATTGAGTCGCTAGTGTCACAAGTCGGTGGGTTCAGTAAGGCACTCTTGGGTTTCCAGGGGGAATGGGCAGCACATGTGACTTGTGTCGCAAGTGTATGTGATTTTTTTTTTTTTTTTACACACACACACACACACACACACTTTTTTTATTATTATAATTACTTTTTTTAACCACTTCTCCACCAAGGACGTCATATGACGTCCTTGACTTTGAGGGGGGATATCTGAATCATGCCTGCAGCTACAGGCATCATTCAGATATCATTCTGTCATGCCGGCGATTCTGCGCACCATAAGAACGATCATAGCGGCAGTTCCGCCGCTTGATCGTTCTTGTAGGCAGCAGGAGGGGACATCCCCCCACCATCCTCTGCTTCTCCGGGCTCTCGCGTGCCATCGGGGGCCCGGAGAACGAATCGGCCAGTGCCGGCTCACGACGATAGAGATTTCTATGACCTTCGGAGTCCCGGGTGCGACGTTGTGTCGTCACGCCTGGTACCCGGAAGTAAATGTAATAGGAATAAAAGTGATCAAAAAAAAAAGTGATCAAAAAATAAATAAAAAAAGTGTCAAAATAAAAAAAAATCTGTAAAAAAAATAAATAAAAAAATAAATAAATAAATGTAAAAAACACCCCTGTCCCCGGTAGCTCGCGCTCAGAAGCGAACACGCATGCAAGTCCCGCCCACATATGTAAACACCGTTCAAACCCCACATGTGAGGTATCGCCGCGTCCGGTAGAGTGCGAGCAACAATTTTAGCACTAGACCTCCTCTGTAACTCAAAAATAGTAACCTGTAAAAAATGTTAAAGCGTCGCCTATGGAGGATTTTTAAGTACCGAAGTTTGGCGCCATTCCATGAGTGTGCGCAATTTTAAAGCGTGACATGTTGGGTATCTATTTACTCGGCGTAACAGCATCTTTCACATTATACCAAAAAAATGGGCTAACTTTACTGTTTTGTTATTTTTTAATTCGTGAAACAGTTTTTTTTCCCAAAAAAAGGCGTTTGAAAAATGATTGTGCAAATACCGTGCAAGATAAAAAGTTGCAATGACCGCCATTTTATTCCCTAGGGTGTCTGCTAAAAAAATATATAATGTTTGGGGGGTTCTGATTAATTTCTAGCAAAAAAATTATGATTTTTACATGAAGGAGAAAAGTGCCAGAATAGGCCAGGTGGAGAAGTGGTTAATTTGCTCCCCCCCCTCCCCCCCAAGTGCAGTTACCCTTTAAAAGAGTCTCAAGACTCTTTAAATCAAGTAAGATGAACGTCATCATGGAAAGACAGCAAATAAAATTTGGTCTAATAAATCCTGGTTTTTACTTTTACTCTGATAATTTTATACCATCACTGGTGAGCAATGGACTGTACTAAAAATAATAAATTCCAGGAAATGTTCTTAATACATTAGAGAAAAAAAAATGTAAGAAATGCTTTCTTGAAGTCTGGGAGATGTGACTGCCTTTAAATGATGGGATACATAGTAAGATGCCAAGAACGAAGCTTGGACAAAAAAAAGCTGAAGGATATTAAAGGCGACCGTTTTCCATTTCTACTACTGTTGACTAAACAACCTTTGTACCCCACCAATGGCTGAGGCCCAGGAGTATGACATCCCGTGCCTAGGCCTGGAAACCAGGAAGTAACTGAAGAAAGTTAAAACAAGTAAATACGATATACCTTCCTATATGCTAGCAGCATAAGGATAAAAGTGGTTATAAAACAGGTTTGTTTTTTGTTTTGTTTTTAAATAATAAAACACATCATACCTGATCTATATAATGGTTTTGCACAGAGGAGCCCTGATCCTCCTCTTTTTGGGTCCCCCAGCCAGCGCTTCTGGCCCTTCCCCCTTGCTGAGTGCCCCCCAGAGCAAGCTGCTTTCTCTAAGGGCACTCATGCGTGCTCAATCCCGAGCCGCCACTGTGTGTCTATGGGACACATAAGAGCATGGCTCAGTCCCGCTCCCTCTTCATTGACTGTGATTGACAGCAATGGGAGCAGCAGTTTGTTTTTTTAGGTGGACCTGATCGGAAGCTCCATGTTAGTGTAGCGGGCATGTACTATTTAGGGGGAGCATCTGGGTGGTAGCATGACCCAGATGCACTAATTGGAAGAATAGGGCTGTATTCTGTTCGGGTGAGGACATCAGTGGTGTTCAGTTCCCTGCGGCTCAGCAGGTGGCGCTGTCACTCTGAGCCGGGGTTGAACCACTACTGCAGTGCCGTACCCTTTGTGACCTCTCGCGGCAGCTGTACTGCGGGGCAGGGAACCCGCTGTGCTTGCTGGGAGAGGGTATAAAGGGGGCGGACATCTTCACCACGAGGTCCGAGTCCCAGGCACCTTCAGCCTGAGGGCTGCTGTCCGTGGTCGGTGTTCAGGCGCCCTCAGCCTGTACACGTGGAGTTCGTGTTCCATCCCAGACACCTTCAGTCTGGGATGAGGTACTCATCCGGATGCCTGGGGCCCAGTACCTTCCGCTGGGTCCCGCGAGGGAGGGATTGTCCTAAGGTGCCCCTGGTGTTGGGCACCTGAATCCAGGGCGTAATGGACCGGAGAGGTGACCCTTCGTGAAGCTGGTGCAGCATATTGCCAGTGTCGGGTGGACCTCCGGAGACCGTTTGGATGGATATCTTTCTCCAACAAGGGCCTATTCATAAAGGAAGGTAATTCATGTTCTGTGACCGGTGCATCTAGTCAATTCAGGTCGGTGGCAGAGACCTGCTATTAGGCCTGTGGCAGGGGCCTCAACAGTTCACTCGGTCGGTGGCAGCGACCAAACTCACGGTCGGTGGCAGCGACTGTACGCCAAGCCTATTCGCCAAAGAAGGAATAGGAGAGTTCATTGTGCCTGGGCCTACTCGTATCCACACCCTGTTTGTTCGTTTGAAAGTTCAACTGATACTGTTCATATGTGAAGAAGAATAAAGGAGTGTTGGACTTTTTATGGTGTGGGGCTCCATTACTGACAGTCAAGCTTGCCCTTTGCAGGAGGGCCAGAGGCTCCATCCAGAACACAGGACTCAGAGGTAAAATAGTGTTGGCCTTCACCTCTACACCTTAGAGGACAGGGGCCGTAGTGAACCTCATCTAACTCCCGCATACCCCTAGACAAGCAAGCCATTTTATTCACAAGGGGACGGGGGGGTGAGGCCGCTACATTAGTTTATGGGAAGCCTGATATAAATGGACTTGCATCCGATTACCTCTGAGTCAGTCCATATCTGAAATAAAAAAAAGAATGGAAATGGTGTCCCTTTTTCCTATTTTCGGACCCATTTGTGACAGATCTGAGGTAATCTAATGTAAATGGGTGCAAGTCTTTAAATGTGGCAGGAAAATGGACATCTGTTCAGTTCTGCTCTGATCCAATAGGAGATCTGTTTATAGATTTTCCCTGAAGATCGGAGTGGACAGGGCCTTAGTGCATAGTTGCCAACAGTCACGGATTGGCCGGGACATTCCCGGGATTCAAACCCTTTTCCCGGATTTATTTTGTCCCGGCCAATCCGATTTTTCCCGTTTTCCCCGAATTTGGACGCCGCAGGCCGCCGCCGCTAGAGGTCCACGGCTGGCGGAGACAATGTCTCCGCCGGCCGCCATGTTCAAGAAGACCAAAACACGGATGTAGTACAATAGAAAATAAAGCCGCTGCGGCGCCGCCCACACCCCGCACCTCCCCGGGGGTGGGCGGCGCCGCAGCAGCTTTATCTTCTATTGTACTACATCTGTGTTTTGGCTGGCCGGCAGGCCACCCCCCCGCCCCGCCCCGCTGCAGGTCTGTCTGTAACGGAAAGGGGCGGGGATCGGCAGCGCCACAGCTTAATTTTTTTTTTTTTCAGCCACACTGTCGGCTCCGCCTTTATTTTGTTCCCCTTCGGGGAAGGGGAAACAATAATGGCGGCCGAGACAGGAGACGCCTGTGGTTAAGGGGGGACTCCGCTGGGGATGCCTGTGGTAAGGGGGGACTCCGCTGGGAACGCCTGTGGTAAGGGGGGACTCCGCTGGGAACGCCTGTGGTAAGGGAGGACTCTGCTGGGGACGGCTGAGGTAAGGGGGGACTCCGCTGGGGACGCCTGATGTAAGGGGGGACTCCGCTGGGGACGCCTGATGTAAGGGGGGACTCCGCTGGGGACGCCTGATGTAAGGGGGGACTCCGATGGGGACGCCTGATGTAAGGGGGACTCCGATGGGGACGCCTGATGTAAGGGGGGACTCCGATGGGGACGCCTGATGTAAGGGGGGACTCCGATGGGGACGCCTGATGTAAGGGGGGACGCCGATGGGGACGCCTGAGGTAAGGGGGGACTCCGATGGGGACGCCTGGGGTAAGGGGGGACTCCGCTGGGGACGCCTGAGGTAAGGGGGGACTCCGCTGGGGACGCCTGAGGTAAGGGGGGACTCCGCTGGGGACGCCTGAGGTAAGGGGGGACTCCGCTGGGGATGCCTGAGGTAAGGGGGACTCCGCTGGGGACGCCTGAGGTAGGGGGGACTCCGCTGGGGACACTTGATGTAAGGGGGACTCCACTGGGGACGCCTGATGTAAGGGGGGACTCCACTGGGGACGCCTGATGTAAGGGGGGACTCCGCTGGGGACGCCTGATGTAAGGGGGGACTCCGCTGGGGACGCCTGATGTAAGGGGGGACTCCGCTGGGGACGCCTGATGTAAGGGGGGACTCCGCTGGGGACGCCTGATGTAAGGGGGGACTCCGCTGGGGACGCCTGATGTAAGGGGGGACTCCGCTGGGGACGCCTGATGTAAGGGGGGACTCCGCTGGGGACGCCTGATGTAAGGGGGGACTCCGCTGGGGACGCCTGATGTAAGGGGGGACTCCGCTGGGGACGCCTGATGTAAGGGGGGACTCCGCTGGGGACGCCTGATGTAAGGGGGGACTCCGCTGGGGACGCCTGATGTAAGGGGGGACTCCGCTGGGGACGCCTGATGTAAGGGGGGACTCCGCTGGGGACGCCTGATGTAAGGAGGGACTCCGCTGGGTACGCCTGAGGTAAGGAGGGACTCCTCTGGGGACGCCTGATGTAAGGAGGGACTCCGCTGGGGACGCCTGATGTAAGGAGGGACTCCTCTGGGGACACTTGATGTAAGGGGGGACTCCTCTGGGGACGCCTGATGTAAGGGGGGACTCCTCTGGGGACGCCTGATGTAAGGGGGGACTCCACTGGGGACGCCTGCATAGTTACCAACAGTCCCGAATTTCCCGGGACAATCATGATTTTTGGACCCTTGTCCACAAGTGTGGAGGGGGCTCTGCTGGGGAGGCACCTGATGCAAGGACGGACTGCTGGGGAGGCACCTGATGCAAGGACGGACTGCTGGGGAGGCCATCTGGTGGCAGGCGACGTGGCAGGTAACACGCTCAGGGCTTCCACTGATTCGGCATTATGGTGAGTTGAATGATTTCATTTTATATTACAATGTAAAAATAGAAATAATGCACTTCAATCATCCTGACACCGTAACAACCATGGTGCCGGGATGATTGAAGCGCCAACAGGTGTTTTGGAGTATCCTTATCTGCCAATTTTGTTACACATTACTATTGTGGTGTAGGATCTGGCTTCTTTCTTTCTATTTCTTTCTCT
Organism: Rana muscosa; assembly: GCA_029206835.1. NCBI lineage: Eukaryota > Metazoa > Chordata > Amphibia > Anura > Ranidae > Rana > Rana muscosa. The sequence goes on along the minus strand of CM055123.1, from coordinate 266,115,115 downwards.
CTCTTTCTCTCACCTCGGACTCTAGCCACACCCCTTTGAACCACGCCCATTTAAACCACACCCACTATCGTGCGTAAACCACGCCCATTTTTTGCCGCGCCGCTCTTTGCGCCGCATTTTTCACTCCAGCATGACACGCCTACAAACGAATGCCCCGCCCCCTGATTATAGCAAGGCTCCGCCTCAATACAAAAAAAGTGTCCCAGATGTTTTTTTTGCAATGTTGGCAACTATGCTTAGTGCTGTATAACACATTTGGTTGTTAGATTATTTTATTACTTATTTATTTCAGGTACCTCTATATTATACATTCACATCAGTCCCTGCCCTCAAGGAGTTTACAATCCAAGGTCCCAAACTCATATTCATACACTAGTGACAATTTTAGACAGGAGTCAATGAACCTACCAGCATGTCTTTGGAGTGTGGGAGGAAAGCAGAGTACCCGGAGGGAATCCAAGCAGGCACAGGGAGAACATGCAAACTCTGGGCAGGTAGTGCCGTGGTTGGGATTCAAACCACGACCCTAGTGCTGCTAGGTCTAAGTGCTAACCACTTAGCCACTCTGCTGCCCCTTATTAGTAAGAGGTACATTCCCGGATTGCCACAAATTTGTTGAGTTGTAAGTCGAATAACTTGCTGCACATTTTCACAGGCAAGTTAAACACTTGCAGGGCACTTCAAGCACAAGTTCTAGTTGACACTTTTCCAATTTGTAGCAAGATTGTGCGGCAAGTCTCTAGCAAGAGCAAAGTTGCAGTGGTGAGTCAACAGCAAGAGCTCTGCAAGTCTACAGCGTGAAAATTCAGCCACAGTGGTGGGATGACTATTGCATAACATAACTGAACCAGAAAATTGCAGCAGACTTGCAGAATGTTTGCAAAGATAGTTGATCTGGAGTAGTGTTGAGCGAACCCGAACTGTAAAGTTCAGGGCCGTACCGAACTTTAGCTTTTTCCCGAACCTGGACTTTGCCCAAAAGTCCGGGTTCGGGTTCGGCAATCTAATTATGCATTTAGAAATGCTTCAGGGGCCAGCCAATCACCTTTTGATTAGCTGGTGTGCCCTTAGAGGCCATCATAGCCATGCCTACTAATGGCATGGCTGTGATTGGTCAGTGCAACATGTGACCCAGCTTCTATATAAGCTAGAGGCACACAGCACACATGTCACTCTGCTTCAGAATAGATAGGGAGAGGATCTAGTCTGCTGCTGCTGCTTTTAGGGAGAGATAGAAAGATAGATGAGGTAGTCCTGATTCTACAATCTGAGGGAAAAGATAGAGAGATAGTGTAGTGTAGGGCCAGGTTCCTGTGTTGGTGCTTTCAGGGAGAGAGAATATTATATAGGAGTCCAGATTCAGAGATTAAAATCAGCGATCTGCATAGGTTTACCGATTTGTGTTGCAGTGCAGTCTTTTTACACTGCCATGAGCCCAGTGTCAGAGAAAAACTAACTTTTAGGGGGAAAAAAAAAAAAGGCACTTTATTGTGCTTTTTTCCAAAAGACCCATAGGGCAAAAAAAAAAAAAAAAAAGCATTTTATTTTGCTCGTGCAAAAAAAGACCCGTTTAGGGCAAAAAAAAAAAAAAAAAAATTTGCACTTTAATGTACGCTTGCAAAAAACGCCGTTTAGGGGCACAAAAAAAAAGTTTGCAGTGTGTTATACATATTTTGAGGTGTGTGAAATAAACAATTTCTATATAGTTTTCTCCTACTGTGCTATACTAAAAAAACAACAATTTTTTTGAATAGCATTTTCTGCAGTTCTGTAGCTGTGCGATTCAGCGGTTACGTACTGTGGGTGTGTTCTGCGCTTCCAAAAACACCCATTTAGGGCAAGATCCTAAATTTGGAAAATATGAGGAGAAGGTCAAAGGGACGTGGTGGCCCCGGTCGTGGTGCTGCTGGTGGAGCTCCTGTTGCAGGGAGAGGACGTGGTGGATCTGTGCCAGATACACGCACAAGTGAAACACCTTCCTCAGGTGCGAGTAGGCGACCGAGCCTGCGGCTGTATTTTGTCGCGCCTAATGAGGCTGTACGAATGTTTAGGCCAGGACAAGTACAGGCGATAGTAGATTGGGTTGCTGACAGTGCCTCGGGTTCCTTCACATTGTCTCCCACCCACTCTTCTGATGAAAGAACAGAGTTGGCACCTGAAACCCATGTCCATCAGTCTTTCACCTCACCCCCTTGCAAATCAGCCAAGCAGTCTGAGCCCCAAATCATGCAGCAGTCTCTTCTGCTTTTCGATGACTCTGTTAGCAGGGTTTCCCAGGGCACCTAGCCCTGCCCCAGAAGTGGAAGAGATTGAGCGCACCGATGCCCAACCACTTATGTTTCATGATGAGTACATGGGAGGACCATCGCAGTACGTCCCGGATGATGACGAAACACAGGTGCCAACTGCTGCTGCTTTCGCAATTGTGCAGACAGACAAGGAGGGCAGGGGTGAAGACTGGGTGGAAGATGATGTGGAGGACGATGAGGTCCTCGACCCCACATGGAATCAACGTTATGCAGGTGACCAGTGTAGTTTGGAGGAAGAGGCGGTGGTCGCACAGAGCCACCAGCACAGCAGAAGAGGGAGCAGGGTGCAAAAGCGGAGCGTCTGTCAGCTAGACAGTATGTCTGCTACTGCCCAATGCAGCAAGGGACCGAGCACACCAAAGCCAGGTCCAAGGAGTTCCCCAGCGTGGCAGTTCTTCACACAATGTGCTGATGACAAGACACGAGTGGTTTGCAAGCTGTGCAATCAGAGCCTGAAGCGAGGCATAAACGTTCTCAACCTGAGCACAACCTGCATGACCAGGCATCTAAGTGCAAAGCACGAGCTGCAGTGGAGTAGACACCTCAAAAACCAAGAAAGGTCTCTGGCTCCTCCTGCTTCCTCTTCTGCTGCAGTCTCGGCCTCTTCATCCACCTCTGTAGTGACAGTGGCACCTGCCACCCCGCAAACAGAGGATCTGCCAGCAACACTACCACCTGGGTCACCAACCATCTCCACAATGTCCCATGGAAGCGTTCAGCTCTCTATCTCCCAAACATTGGAGCGGAAGAGGAAGTACCCCCCTAGCCACCCGCGATCCCTGGCCCTGAATGCCAGCATTTCAAACCTCCTGGCCTTTGAAATGCTGTCATTCCGTCTGGTGGAGACGCAGAGTTTTAAAAGCCTGATGGCATTGGCTGTCCCACAGTACGTCGTGCCCAGCCGCCACTATTTTTCCAGGCGAGCCATCCCTTCCCTGCACAACCAAGTGGGGGACAAAATCAGGTGTGCACTGCGCAACGCCATCTGTGGCAAGGTCCACCTAACTACGGATGCGTGGACCAGTAAGCACGGTCAGGGACGTTATATCTCCCTAACAGCACACTGGGTAAATGCAGTGGCGGCTGGGCCTGAGGCAGATAGCAGTTTGGCGCATGTCCTTCCACCACCGAGGATTGCAGGGCGCTTCAGTTTGCCTCCTGTTGCTAACTCCTCCTACTCCGCTTCCTCATCCTCTACCGCCTCCTCATCCGGTCAGCGTAACACCTTCACCACCAACTTCAGCACAGCCAGGGGTAAACGACAGCAGGCAGTTTTAAAACTTTCCTGTTTGGGGGAAAAACCCCACACCGCGCAGGAGTTGTGGAGGGACATGGAACAACAGACCAATGAGTGGTTGCCGTCAGTGAGCCTCAAGCCCGGCCTGGTGGTGTGCGATAACGGGCGAAATCTCGTAGCAGCTCTGGGCCTAGCCGGTTTGACGCACATCCCTTGCCTGGCGCATGTGCTGAACTTGGTGGTCCAGAGGTTCCTTAAAAATTACCCCAATATGCCAGAGCTGCTGCAGAAAGTGCGGGCTGTGTGTGCGCACTTTCGCGTTCTCACCCTGCTGCTGCTCGCCTGTCAGCGCTGCAGCGTAACTTCGGCCTTCCCGCTCACCGCCTCATATGTGACGTGCCCACAAGGTGGAACTCCACCTTGCACATGCTGGCCAGACTGTGCGAGCAGCAGCAGGCGATAGTGGAGTTTCAGCTGCAGCAATCACGCGTGAGTCGCTCTGCGGAACAGCACCACTTCACCACCAATAACTGGGCCTCCATGCGAGACCTGTGTGCCTTGTTGCGCCGTTTCGAGTACTCCACCAACATGTCCAGTGCCAATGACGCCGTTCTTAGCGTTACTATCCCAGTTCTATGCCTCCTTGAAAAAACGCTTCGGGGGATGATGGAAGAGGATGTGGCACAGGAGGATGAGGAGGAGGAGGAGGAAGCGGGATCATTTCAAAGGCTTTCAGGGCAGTCTTTCACAAGTGGCTACGAGGGTGGGTTCCTGCACCAACAAACGCCAGGTACACAATTGTCCAGCAGAAAGGGCACAGTTCTGGAGGATGACGAGGTGGAGGAGGAGATGGAGGAGGAGGAGGAGCCATTTTCACAGCAGGGTGGCACCCAGACCAGCTCGTGGCCATCACTGGTGCGTGGCTGGGGGGATACAGAGGACACAGACGATACACCTCCCACAGAGGACAGCTTTTCTTTGCCTCTGGGCAGCCTGGCACACATGAGCGATTACATGCTGCAGTGTTTCCGCAATGACCGCCGAGTTGCCCACATTTTAACTGGTGCTGATTACTGGGTGGTCACCCTGCTGGATCCCCGTTACAAGGACAACGTACCGTCCTTAATTCCCTCACTGGAGCGGGATCGTAAGATGCGCGAGTACAAGCGCACGCTGGTAGACGCGCTGCTGGTGGCATTCCCACCTGACAGCGGGCGTACGGTGGAAGCACAAGGCGAAGGAGGAGGAAGAGGTCGCCAACGCAGCCGGGGCACCGGCAGCACCTCAGAAGGCAGGGTTAGCATGGCTGAAATGTGGAAAAGCTTTGTCAGCACGCCACAACAACCAGCACCACCAGCTGAGATGGAACGTCTTAGCAGGAGGCAGCATTTCACCAACATGGTTGAGCAGTATGTGTCCACAGGCCTACACGTACTGGATGACGGGTCTGCCCCCTTTAACTTCTGGGTCTCCAAATTGGGCACATGGCCTGAGCTTGCCCTTTATGCCTTGGAGGTGCTGGCCTGCCCTGCAGCCAGTGTATTATCTGAACGTGTATTTAGCACGGCAGGGGGCGTTATCACAGACAAGCGCAGCCGCCTGTCCAGAGCCAATGTGGACAAGCTCACGTTCATTAAAATGAACCAGGCATGGATCCCACAGGACTTGTCTGTACCTTGTGCAGAATAGACATGTATACCGGTGTTGTGACAAAAACTGTCCGGCCATCGGATTGTGTCCGGCCCATACTGCGAAGGCGCAGCGCTTGCGCAGTACAGAGGACAAGGAGATTCACAAAATCTCCGAAGATGAACGGCGCCTGCGCTGTGAGTGCAGGTTCAAGCCCCACCATCCAAGTGGACATACGGTAGCACATAGTAACAGGGCCCCTCACGGGCTCGGTTCGATCGCCACGCTTCGGGCACGGCCTCACTTGGCTCGGCTTGAACCACGGATGGTGTGGCCTTCACCTGAACTCACCACGCAGGCGCCGTTCGTCTTGGGAGATTTTAGAAATCCCCTTGTCCTACATACTGAGCAAGCGCAGTACAGGGTGGACACTATTTGACGGGGGACAGAATTCGACACATCACCGGCCTTACCCAGCCATTGTTGTATTTTTGAATCAGTGTTGGCTACCTCGTTCTCCTCCACCGCCGCTTCCACCTACACAGCCACTTCCACCGCCACCTCAACCTCCTACTCCATATGGACCTCGTCCTCCTAGGTCAAGATTATTATTTTTTATTTTTATTTTTTTTATGTTATTTTAAGTTATTTCCCTATCCACATTTGTTTGCAGAGCACTTGCCATGCTCTTAACAACATTTTACTGCCATTTGCAGCCCTCTAGCCCTTTCCATTACCTTTTTAGAGCCTTTTTAGTCCTTAGAAGTCCGGGTCCCCATTGACTTCAATAGGGTTCGGGTCCGGGTTCGGGTTAAAGTTCGGTCCCGAACCCGAACTTTTTTCCGAAGTTTGGCCGAACCCGTCGAACCCGAACATCCAGGTGTCCGCTCAACTCTAATCTGGAGCAGTGGCGGCCTGTCCACATCCATGCGTGCGGCCCCCTAATCTTCATGCGGGGCGCAGGACACATGGATTCCAATGTTTTTTTTTGTAGCACGCGATTAGAGCCAGAGGCCCACACACTTGTGTGACAATAGCGAATGAGTATTATCTATGGCCTTCCTCCATCTCCTCCCCACCAATCAGGAAGCCCCTCTTGGCCAGTGAGTCTTATGATGACGCTGTCTCCCGGTGGGAGCAGACTTGTGAAGCCTGGCAAGTCTATCAATAGCTTAGCAAGTAATTTTCAAACTTGCAGCACAATTACTTGCTGTCTAGGTTTTTATAATGGCCTATACATCAAACCAAAAGGAGGGACAATTGAGAAGGCAAGAGGGGCAGAGGTATTTCCAAACAAGCGACAGTCCTTCCAAATGAGGATTAGTTGGGAGCTATTCTGTTGGACACCAGCACCTCATTCGTAGAGCATATTAAAGTTAGATAGAAAATCTTGTAAAATTGGCAAATCTCAAATTTTCACCTTAAACAATCTAGATTCATGATTTTCATTATGCTACCCAAAATGGACAGATCTGCATACATGCATCCAGACAAAAAAAATAATGATTTGCTATATTTGCCCTATGGCTAAAAAAACTCATTAAACAGCTTTTATTACTGACCTAGAATGAAGGCAAACATATTAGTATATATATGTAGCGCTACCCCCAGTTAAGAGAGCCGCTGATATTGATTTGGGCCCTGCAGTGCACCGCTGTCAACCCCTGGCAATCGGCTCTAACCTCCCGTGGCACAGCTGGTGATAGAGAGATAGGACCGCGTGATCGCAACTGTTGGTGACGCAGTCCTATAACAAACATACACAGAATATACTTTAAAACTCCTATTAAAGTAAGCGGAACTGACACCAAATGTACTTTACCCAGATATTTTACTGAGGCTAATGGGCAAGTAATAAACAACAGTATAACAAGTTGCAGATCCCTGCAACAAACAGTAATAAAGATAAACAGAGTAATCAGAATAATAAAGTATTGCTATGCAACTCTAGCGCTGCCCTTTTACAGCTACTTCCCCTCATGGGTAGACTAACACCCAGCAATGTCTACCTATGCAGTCAGGCCTGACTGATCTAAATGGAAGTTCAGTGAAACAATATTTGCTAGCAATCTCTCGGTGGTGCACTTGAAGAACAACTTTGTAATCCCAACGAATAGTAAAGATAAAGTATCTGTCTTTAAACAGCTCTCACCACCTGGACAAGTCCAAGTCCCTTTCCTCCATCGATTCGTCTAGGAACAGGAATCCACCGACATCCAAGTCTTCAATCCTTCTGGTGTACTGCAGCAAGGAGGATTAGATGTCTCTAAGGCTCTGCTAGGCTGGCAGAGGGCTCTTTGGAAAGGAGCACACGGCCCAGGCTTCAGGCCTTGTGCACACAGCAGTTCAGCACAGAGATCCTCTTGCTAGGAGAGGGGTGTCCAAAGAGGCCGACCAAAACTCTGCCTCCCCTTTATAAAGTCTGCCCCAGCAGTCTCTGTTCTGGAGCAATGCACCCTGGGTGCTGCAAGATGTACTGGGAGATGTAGTCTCTCTCTCCTCTGCTTTCACTTCCATAATCTCTCTTTACTTCCTCCCGACTCACCTCTCACCTGGAACTTCTTGTCTCTCTGCATTAAAGGGGAACACCCCGCTACACACTCCCCCCACTTGAACTCTTTGGTCCCCAAAGATAAACTTCAACAAATACTGTTTACCATTTTGGACAATGTCGAGCATGATGTTGGCATAGGGAATTCCCACCAAAACTTTGGGATGGAACTCTCTTGCCCACAGGTCACACTACCATGAGTGGCCTGCCTAACTGTGCCAGAGAGTGAGCTGGGGTTGCCCTCCACCAAATGGACGGTGGAAGGATCAGGTTGTTCAACACTTCTCCTAGCCGTTACAACAGAGTCCTCTGAGCTCGTCCCCATTTGGGGGTAAGTTAGTTTCTTGGGAGGCCTGATGACTCTGCGAGCCCTCTGCTCTCTTGATGCTTCTGACTCTGGCACCACAGGCTCTTCTTCAGGAGTAAGTTCAGGTAACATTGCTGGTTCTGGAACCTCTGATTCAGAAGTCGACTGACGTATGGAATCTCTAGAGTCCTCCTCAGCGCAAGTGTCAGGAACATCTTCCCAGTAATCAGCTGAGGGACTGAAGGGTATGAATTCAGTAGCCTCCGGATTCAGCGTTGCATCTGGGGTATCCCCTCCATTTGGGAGATCTATGGTGGACGTTCCCAGAGTCGAGGGAGGCCACAGCCAGTCCAGTTCTCCACCTTCTTCTGTACTCAATTGGGAGGCCTCCCCATCTTTGGCTCGAGAGGTCTGGGACCGAGTGTTCGGCCTAGGAATATCCAGGATAGAGGCCGGTTCAGGGAAGTCTCTCACGGGAGGTATTCTGACTGCCTCAGCAAGTGGGAGCAGGTGGTTCCGATGCCACATCTTCAGTGGACCCACCTTTCCTTCTGGCTTTAGTTTGTAGACAGGCAAACCGGGCAACTTCCTACAGACAACATAGGGCTCAGATCTCCACCTGTCGGCAAGCTTGTGTTTTCCAGGGACCCCCAGATTGCGTAGCAGTACTCGGTCCCCGTGCTGCAGATCTTGCACTCGAACCTTCAGATCAAAATTTCTCTTGTTGCGGGCCCCCCTTTGATCCGAAGCCGCCTGGGCTTGTTCATAGGCCACCTGCAAGCTACGTCTAAGTCTATCCACGTATCCCTTGTGGGATGTAGCTGAGGTATTGTCTATAGAAGTGCCAAAGGCCAGGTCCACAGGTAGCCTTGCTTCTCTCCCAAACATAAGTCGATAAGGGGAGTAGCCAGTGGCGTCACTTGTGGTACAGTTATAGGCATGTACTAGGGCTGATATGTGCTGACTCCAGTGTTGCTTCTTCTCTGTTTCTAAGGTTCCCAACATGTTGAGCAGGGTCCGGTTAAATCTCTCCGGCTGAGCATCCCCTTGTGGGTGGTAAGGCGTGGTTCTGGTCTTCTTTATTCCTAATGAATCCAAAAGTCTTCGGATCAACCGACTCTCAAAGTCCCTTCCTTGATCTGAGTGGAGTCTCTGTGGTAGTCCGTAATGGACAAAATACTTCTCCATAAGTATCTTGGCCACGGTGGATGCCTTCTGGTCTTTGGTTGGGAAAGCTTGAGCATAGCGGGTGAAATGGTCGGTTATTACCAGAACATTCCCCAATCCACTCAGGTCGGGTTCAAGGCAGAGAAAGTCAATGCATACCAGATCCATTGGGCCTTGACTCTGTAAGTGGCCCATTGGGGCAGCTTGATGGGGTAGGGTCTTTCTCTGAATGCATCGTGCACAGGAATGGCAATACTCCTCTACTTCTGCCCTCATGCAGGGCCAATAGAACCGATTTCTGACAAGCTGGAAGGTCCTTTCTGCCCCTAGGTGACCATGATGGTCATGCAGGGCAATTAGTACAGTCTCTCGGTGCTTCTCTGGAAGAAATAACTGGCACTTATCTTCTGAGTCATCAGAGGGGCCCCTTCGGTAGACCACTCCCTGATGTACCTGTAGCCTGTCCAATTCCTTCCTCAACAGGCGAGCCTCCTTTGAGGGGTGATGTAGGAATTTGTTGGGATCCTGATTCTCCAGGGCTTCGAGGACCAATCTCCCCATGGGGTCTTCCAATTGGTCACACCTCAACTCCTTCTTGGACAGTCTCGGTAGGTTGTCTTCCGCCAGTTGAGTTACCCCACAATAGTGTTTGGGGACTCCTACCATGGTAACCCCTATTTCTTCTGCTCTGGAGCCTCCTCTGGCTTGGAATTCAGCCCCTTGACAAAGGGCCCGCACCCCGTCCGGTGCCACTTGGGTCCAATCTTCCCAGTCATTTGTCGTGGCATGAGACCTCCGGGACAGGGCATCTGCATCCCTATTTCCGGCTCCTGGTCTGTACTTCAGACTGAAGTTGAATCCAGACAATGCGGCCAACCACCTGTGTCCGGTGGCATCTAGTTTCGCGGTGGTGAAGAGGTAGGTCAGGGGGTTGTTGTCTGTCTTCACAGTAAACTCTGCCCCATACAAGTAGTCTTTTAGCTTGTCTACTACCGCCCATTTGAGGGCCAGGAATTCCAGCTTATGAGTGGGGTAATTCTTTTCTGAGGGGGTCAGGCTCCTGCTCACATAGGCCACTGGTCGCAGTTGTCCTTCATGTTCTTGGTAGAGTACACCACCTAGACCCTCATGGCTGGCATCCACATGTAATTCATAAGGTCTGGTAGGGTCGGCGTATGCCAGGACTGGGGCAGTGGTTAAGCTCCTCTTCAGAGCATGAAAGGCCTCTTCACACCTTGGGTTCCACTGATCTTGAACTGACTCACCAGGCCTCCTGGGCCCTGAGTCATCCTCTTCCCCTTCTGCCTTTAGCAATTCATTCAACGGGCGGGCAATCCGAGCAAACCCCTCCACAAACCTCCTAAAATAGGAGCAGAACCCCAGGAAGGATCTGAGCTCTGTTACTGTGGTGGGTCGTGGCCAGGAAGTGACTGCTTCCAACTTCTCAGGATCTGTGGCCACCCCTTCTTCAGACACTATGTGCCCCAGATAGTTCACAGAAGACTGGTAGAACCGACATTTCTCGGGGGAAAGCTTAAGTCCCTCTTCGCTGAGTCTTCTCAATACTTTCTCCAACCTGGCTTCATGTTCTTCCAAGGTTCTTCCAAAGACAATGACATCGTCCAAGTACACAAGGACTTCTATAAGATTCATGTCTCCAACAGTCTTCTCCATAAGGCGTTGAAAGGTAGCAGGAGCTCCAGACAGACCCTGAGGCATCCTATTGAATTCGAAGAATCCCACCGGGGTTATGAAGGCTGTCTTCTCCCTGTCTTCTGGGTGCATAGGGATTTGATAGTACCCACTCTTGAGGTCCATCACACTGAACCATTTGGCTCCAGACAAACTTTGTAGGGCATCTTCTATCCTTGGCGTGGTGTATTGGTCAGGGATGGTTCTCCTGTTGAGAGTCCTGTAATCGATACAAAGCCTCAACGACCCATTCTTCTTTCTGACCACCACGATTGGGGAGGCATAGGGACTTCTAGACTCCCGGATCACACCAGTCTTCTTTAGTTCTACAAGTTGTTCCCTCAGATCCTCCAGATCTGCCAGGGGGACCCGCCTGACCCTCTCTCGGAAGGGCTTATCTTCTTGGAGGCGGATCCGATGGGTGGCACTTCTTGCACACCCCACATCGAATTCATCTTCGGAAAAGATCTTCTCCCACCTGGTCAGCTGGGCCTTGGCTCTTTCTTTCCAAGCCCTGGGTAGGTTCGGGTTTTCCACGGACAGTTTCTCCCAAACATCTCCTCCGTCACCCGTCCCCTTGACTTCGGACCAAGTGACCGGGGCAGCAGGGCTCACCTGACCAAGCAACACTCTGGCAGGGATCTCCATGGGTCCTCCCGTAGTGTTCCTAACACTCACCGGAACTCTGCCATGGGCCTTCTTCAGGGCCTTGAACGGAATCACTTCTGGTATCACTTCCAGGCCTGAGGACTCTTCCCTTGGGTCTGATTCCAGCATGACAAAGGGGCCAGGTTGTTCCCACGAAAGCTTCACAGTGGCCCTAAGACAGGTTACTTCTCCGGGCTGTAGTACTACTCCTTCTCTGCCAAGTCTCCACACCTTCCCTATCCCCTCTCCCGGGGTCTTCTGCTCTAAGACCAGTCGTTGGTAGGCCGTCTTTAGCATGGGATGGATTTTGGTGGCTGAATGGTTTCTCTCTTTCACGAGAGGGGTCAGGAGTCTCCTGACTAGATCCGTGTTTGTCCCAATGATCAGGGAAATCTTGCTGGCTCCAGGCGGCCGGGGACACACAACTGCCAGGGTGTCAAACACTTCAGCCTTCCCAGCCACGGATGGGTCGAAAGTCATCTTTATGGGCAGGTACCCATCATAAGGGAAACTCTGGGTTCCAAGTCCCCATATCTCCAGCTCTTCTATCTTCTGGATAGGCAGATGACTCAAGTGCCTATCATAGAAGTCCCGGTATAGTAAAGTCACCTGTGCTCCGGTGTCCAAAAGAGCTTTAGTATAGACTCCTTCCACTTGAATGGGCACAGTAGGAGACGGGCCCACCAGTTCCTTTGGGTATGGCCGGACTGGGGTCACCTCTTTTTTTTGGCTTTCGACCCTTGCCCTGCTCCTTTTGGACTTTAATTTTTCCTGAGCCTGGCATGCATTGACTTTCTCCCTCTCAATGGGGGCACAAACCCGCTGAGGGATGTTATTGTTCCTTTTAGGTGGATGTTCCTTCTTTGGGGTGCTGTACTTCCACTGAGGGGTCTTGCCCCCTCCCTCTGGGGTACATCTTGGTGGGGGTGTACTATACCTCCTCCTAGGAGTTTTGTCTCCTCCATTCTTGGCCTTTTTTTTTAGTTTGGAGCGCACTGAAGATGATGGGCACCCGGTTGACTCCTTCACCGGGGCCCTTTGGAGTTTCCCGCCGGCTTGCAATTATCTGTTCTCCTCTTCTTTGGGCTGGAGCATACGTTAGCAAAGTGGCCACTCCCTCCGCAGTTATAGCAAATCACCTCTTCTCGGTCCTGTAGGGAGGCCGGTGCTGAGGTGTTCGGGAACAACTCCTTTCTTGGGCTTGGTTTCTCTCGTCTTCTCTGATCTTTCTCCATCAAAGAGGTCAGCATCTCCAACACTTGGGCCATTTGCGATTTCAGAGTGTCAACCTCCGCATCTCTTTCTGGGCTCTTGACCGAATGGACCAACACTGGTACAGGTGTGACATTCGCCTTGGCCACCTGCTGATCTTCCTCCAGCGCCTCTTCGTCCCTAATAATTTTTATTAGATCAGAGTAGGTTAGTGACATTCCTCCTCCTGAGGTTTTCAGGTGCAGCCAGACCGGGTCTGAGCGCCGCGCTCCCCTCATGATCTGCTTCATGCGTGCTTCATCTGCATCTTTGGGCAGCATTCCCTTCTTCAGTACAATCTTGCATAACTGCCTGTTCAGCCTTCTAACATATTCTGACAGTTTCTCATTCGGCTGCTGGAGAGTGTGTTCAATTTGATAAATCATCTCTGACACCTTCTCCAGCTGACCAAACTCTTCCTGCAGCATGGCCAGGCAATCTTGAGCTGTACAGTTTTCATTTCCAAACCGGAAGCTCTTCACCGATTCTGCCGCGGCACCTTTCAGACTTTCTAAGACTCGCTGTCTCTTCTGTGCCTCAGGCACCTCCCATGCTTCTACTGCCTGCAATGCCTGTTCCACCCAAGTGTCAAAATCTTCCTCCCCCGCAGGGACGGGGAGCTTCCCTGAGAAGGTGCTAAGCTTCCGGTAACTGGCCTCCACATGCACCGTACTGCTTTTCTGGCACTTAATTACAAGGTCTCCTAGAGCATTCAACAATTCAGGCCCTATAGCGGCCAGCGGTGATCCCGGGCTTAATAGTTCCTTAAGCTTTTCTGCTTTAGGGGATAGTGGTGGAGATAATTGTGGGAGTGATGGCTTTGGTGTCTGAAACCATTCTTCCTTCACTGGCAGCGTATGTATCAAGTGATAGATCTGATTATCTATGGCTTGTATACTCTGACTTTTAAAATGCTCTGGGATTTCGTTTTTCCATTCTACCAGTGCGTATGTAAACGAGATCACTGGATCTGGCCTAAAATCCATCACCCATGCTTTGTGGCTCGGAGACAGTAACAATACGAGCTGTTTTATCTCCTCTTCCTTCCATCTTTCCCCCGGGAGTACAATGACTACCGCCGCGGTTGGATCGACGCCAATCACTGCGCACCACTGTGACATTGCCAGCGGGTCCATGCTGGTACTTCTGACCGGCTTGATTGCAGCGTGCAACGTACAAGGATCCCGGACTCGAGCCCCCACGTGTAGCGCTACCCCCAGTTAAGAGAGCCGCTGATATTGATTTGGGCCCTGCAGTGCACCGCTGTCAACCCCTGGCAATCGGCTCTAACCTCCCGTGGCACAGCTGGTGATAGAGAGATAGGACCGCGTGATCGCAACTGTTGGTGACGCAGTCCTATAACAAACATACACAGAATATACTTTAAAACTCCTATTAAAGTAAGCGGAACTGACACCAAATGTACTTTACCCAGATATTTTACTGAGGCTAATGGGCAAGTAATAAACAACAGTATAACAAGTTGCAGATCCCTGCAACAAACAGTAATAAAGATAAACAGAGTAATCAGAATAATAAAGTATTGCTATGCAACTCTAGCGCTGCCCTTTTACAGCTACTTCCCCTCATGGGTAGACTAACACCCAGCAATGTCTACCTATGCAGTCAGGCCTGACTGATCTAAATGGAAGTTCAGTGAAACAATATTTGCTAGCAATCTCTCGGTGGTGCACTTGAAGAACAACTTTGTAATCCCAACGAATAGTAAAGATAAAGTATCTGTCTTTAAACAGCTCTCACCACCTGGACAAGTCCAAGTCCCTTTCCTCCATCGATTCGTCTAGGAACAGGAATCCACCGACATCCAAGTCTTCAATCCTTCTGGTGTACTGCAGCAAGGAGGATTAGATGTCTCTAAGGCTCTGCTAGGCTGGCAGAGGGCTCTTTGGAAAGGAGCACACGGCCCAGGCTTCAGGCCTTGTGCACACAGCAGTTCAGCACAGAGATCCTCTTGCTAGGAGAGGGGTGTCCAAAGAGGCCGACCAAAACTCCGCCTCCCCTTTATAAAGTCTGCCCCAGCAGTCTCTGTTCTGGAGCAATGCACCCTGGGTGCTGCAAGATGTACTGGGAGATGTAGTCTCTCTCTCCTCTGCTTTCACTTCCATAATCTCTCTTTACTTCCTCCCGACTCACCTCTCACCTGGAACTTCTTGTCTCTCTGCATTAAAGGGGAACACCCCGCTACATATACATATATTTTTAGAAGCTGTCAGCTTTAATATAGTTGCCAACGTCTGAAACCTCTCTCTCAAGCGTTCCAGCTCTTCTTGTACCCATTTGCAGGCGGAAGTAATATATTCTAGAACAGTGTTTCTCAACTCCAGTCCTCAAGGCGCCCCCAACAGGTCATGTTTTCAGGATTTCCCTCAGATAAAATGGCTGTGGTAATTACTAAGGACTGGAGTTGAGAAACACTGTTCTAGAAGACAGAGACTTCTCTCCTTGCATACAAACCTGCCAGTTAGGCCAGTCAGTACTTGATAATATCAGTTGAGGGCTCAATAGGGCATTGGGAGTCAGATCAGATTTCCTTGGAGACAGATCTTAGTCATGCAGTGAGTTCTGGGCAGCCATTGTAGTCGCCAATGTGCCTGTCTAAGGTATAGGGTGCATTTGTACCAGTAACCATGACAATGGAGAATGCCAAACTGCCTGCTTTCAGGCTACCTGGACCACTATCTCCCTCCATGTTCAAATCTTCAGTAACTTTGCACAGGGCAAAGGGATTGTGTTTGTAGGGAGCCCCCTCAACCCATCCACCATTAGGCAGCAAGTTATATTTACTGGACATGCTTCCTTACCTGCTGACACTGTCACTTTGCCCTGATTGGGTAAAATGAAAGCGAGACCTCATTCTCCAGTTCTGGAGACCTGACTTAGAGAAAGATATCGATAACATAGAACAAGTCCAAAAAAGCGTAACAAAAATGGTGAAAGGTTTGGGGTATAAAACAGATCAAGAGCGACTTCGGGAACTTATTAGGTACAGTCTGGAGGAAAAAGGGGAAAGGGGCAAAATGATTGAAACCTTTAATTATATCAAGGGGGTGAATAAGGTTCAAGAAGGCAGTCTTTTTAATATGAAACCAAAATCCAGAACGCGGGGACATGACCTCAAACTAACTGGAGGAAAGTTCAAAACTAATCTTAAAGTGTTATTTTACTGAAAGGGTAGTTGATGATTGGAAAAAACTACCAACAGAGGTAGTGAGACAGTCAACACTAAATGGCTTCAAACATGCTTGGGATAAAACACAGCAAGGTTAATGATAAACTAAAAACTAAAATAAAAAATGTGATGACTCGATGGACTACTCAATCTTTTTCTGGCGCCACTTTTATATGTTTCTATGAAAGTGCCTCGAAAAAGCATTAAAGACCCCTATCACACTGAAGGCCCTTTACAGGCGTTTTAGCGATAAAAATAGCGCCTTTAACTGCCTCCCCAATGTGAAAGCCTGAGTGCTTTCACACTGGGGTGGTGCGCTTGCAGGATGGGAATTTTTTATTTTTTTTAAATGTCCTGCAAGCAGCTTCTTCGGGGTGGTGCGGGAGCGGTGTATACACCGCTCCTAAACCGCCCCCTGCCACTGAAAGGGGCGCTTTTTGGGTGCCTTTAATCCCTTCCTTGGGGTTAAAAGCACCCCGCTCCCGCCCGCACAGTGCCGGTAAAACGCCGCTAAAACAAGCAGCGCTTTTACCGCTTACCAGCCCGCGCTCCAGTGTGAAAGGTCTCTAAAGATGAAGTTTACAATAATAAAGTAAAAAAAATCCCCTACAATTTCTGTTGCATCATTTACCTGTAATGAACCATGTTTCACATTGTGCAGGCAGCTGGATCCTGGAGAAATCTTCACTGCGGGTATGCCGGTTCCATCCCATCACTGAAATAATGGTTAACAGCTTTGAGTGTTCAGCACAGATGTTCCAATGGGGACCTGCGCAAACCCCTCAACCCCCCCACCCCCCTTACCGCCTCCTCCAGTAAGAAGAGTTATTTTATTAATTGCACTGCTTGTAACATATTAATGGGGGGTGGAGGGGAGCTGATCTGTCGTTGAATTCTTTCCATTCACTGGTCATGATACAACCAGTATAATCAACTAAAGGAGGAGGAACAAGGGGGTGTGTGAAGCACCAGAAGTTCACAGACAGGAAGAGGACAGGCATCCCTTCAGTAAAGGTGATTACTTCAGAATCCAACTGCCTGCACAATGTGTAAAATACTACTTTACAAGTAAGTGGTGACTACAGCTGTAGGGATTAAAAAAAAAAAAACTTCAGCTTTAAACAAGGTACTAAAATGACTGGGGTAATGCTCTATTGCAATATTTTGTGTGTTTGGCATCCCAGAGAAAGGACACAGTAGACATGTTTGCTGCATCAAAACTACTATCGTATGTACTCAGCACAGTGGTGGCTCGTCCATTAAGGGTGCCACCCCCCTATATGGTAATGGATAGATTTATGCCTAGCATGAATCTATCCATGACCGCCGTGGCCACCCCCGATTCATGCGTCTGGCCCCTTTCGGAGCACCGGGTGCATGAACTACAGCTGCAGGGGATTTTTTTGAAGCACCTGATTAAAACCAGAGGCTCTAATAGGCTTCAAAATAGGGTGGTCTCAGGTCACAGAGCATGTGACTGGAGCCCACCCAGGTGTTTTACAACAGCGAATGAACATTTGCTGTTGAAACACTGATCCTCAATCCGGCGCGGGTGTGAGACCCGGTTTCCGATTGGCCGAAAAGAGAAGACTCCCAATTGGCCGCCGATTAGTAGGGAGGAAACGGAAGCCGCCGCCGTGGAGAGCAGAACGGTAAGCTGCCAGTGATGGCGAGCATGAGGACGGGAGGCCGCCACTGTCGCCGAGCAGGGGGAAGCTGCCGGTGATGGGGCAAGAGCTACCGACCGACTGAGGATAGGTGTCATACTGTTTGCACCCCCCCCCAAAAAAAATATAATTTTTTGTACTCACTGTAAAATCCTTTTCTCTGTCGTCCATGGACGGACACAGCCTTCTAAATCCTTGACATATGGGTTATGTTCCTGTTCATAGGAGAGGACTAGGCAGAACATGTTAAATGTTTAAACACATGTTATATTAATCAGAGTTGAACAGCCCCGCCCAGGGGGTGGTCCCTCCAGGCATAACCCTCCACCATGCAGTCAGCAGCTCAGTTCGTAACAAGCAGTACAAACTTAAAAACCGGAGGGGTACAAAAAATCCTATTTTCTCTCTTCATCCATGGACGGACACAGCTTTCTCAATCCTTGACATATGGGACGTCCCCAAGCAGTGTCAAAAAACGAGGGGTGGGAACAGCATCAAAAACAACCAACTTCACCCCAAACAAGCAGAGCTCCTCAATGGAGGAGTTGCAACCTCAAACAGCTGTCTGCAAAACCTTGCGGCCGAAGGAAGCATCTGAAGATGCACTCACATCAACCTTGTAAAATTTTAAGAAAGTGCACACGGACGACCAGGTCGCCGCCTTGCACACCTGTGAGACAGACGCTTGATGTCGGAAAGCCCAGGAAGCACCAATTGCCCTGGTTGAATGTGCCGTGACTGAAAAGGGGGGCGCCCGCCTCTTAAGGGCATAGGCCTGAATGACGGTCTGTCTGATCCACCGAGAAATGGTGGCCGACGAGACCGCCAGGCCCTTTTGTGGACCAGACACCGACACATAAACAGCGAGTCAGACCTCCGAAACGGAGCCGTAACAGACAAGTACACCCGCAAGGCACATACCACGTCTAAAGTATGGAGCGCAGTCTCTCTGGGATGCAACGGCCGAGGACACAAGCACGGTAGCACAATGTCCTCATTTAGGTGAAAGGCCGAAACTACCTTTGGAAGGAAGGAGGGCTGCTGATGTTCTCAAAAGGAGGTTCCTGAAGAACCGAGAGCACCAGATTTAAATCCCATGGAGGAAGAGGTGGTCTAATTGGGAGAGCCACATGTCAAACCCCCTGCACAAAAAGTACCCACCAGGGAATGGGTCGCCAAAGGCCGTTGAAAGAAAACAACCAAGGCTGAAATCTGACCTTTAATGGTGCTTAACCACTTAAGCCCCGGACCATTTCGGGCCATTAGGACCAGGCCTGTTTTTGGGATTCGGCACTGCGCTGCTTTAACTGTAAATTGTGCGGACATGCAATGTTGTACCCAAATGAAATTTGCGTCCTTTTCTTCCCACAAATAGAGCTTTCTTTTAATGGTATTTGATTGCCTCTGCGATTTTTATTTTTTGCGATATAAACAGAAAAAGACCGAAAATTTTGAAAAAAAATGATATTTTCTACTTTTTGTTATAAGAAAAATCGAATAAACTCAATTTTAGTCATACATTTAGGCCAAAATGTATTCAGCCACATGTCTTTAGTAAAAAAAATGTCAATAAGCGTATATTTATTGGTTTGCGCAAAAGTTATAGCGTTTACAAACTAGGGTACATTTTCTGAAATTTACACAGCTTTAAATTTTATGACTGCCTATCTCATTTCTTGAGGTGCTAAAATGGCAGGGCAGTACAAAACCCCCCCAAATGACCCCATTTTGGAAAGTAGACACCCCAAGGAAATTGCTGAGAGGCATGTTGAGCCCATTGAATATTTTTTTTTTGTCCCAAGTGATTGAATAATGACAAAAAAAAAATTACAAAAAGTTGTCACTAAATGATATATTGCTCACACATGCCATGGTTATATGTGGAATTGCACCCCAAAATACATTCTGCTGCTTCTCCTGAGTACGGGGATACCACATGTGTGGGACTTTTTGGGAGCCTAGCCGCGTACAGGGCCCCAAAAACCAAGCACTGCGAACGCTGCAGTTATGTGTGTTGTGTTTGGTAAGTGACAGTGATCGATCGATACTGCACTTGGGTGGGCTGGGCTGGGGTGGGCTGGGCGGAGGGGCTAAACGCAGGCGCTAGCAGGTATCTGGGCTGATCCCGCTAACACTGCATTTTTGGGAACCCTAAACCGCTGGGGATGCTAGTATAGATCTGATCAGATCTGATCAGATACTATACCACTAAGGGGGGTGTATGCTTTGCGCGTGGGTTTTAGCGTTACTGTCACTAACCTAACACTGCCTAGGGCGACGCAGACCCTCTCTGGCGCTAAAACCTAATTGATCTCACCCGCCGGGCGATCAGGGGGGTTAAACCTTTATTGGGTTATATACGGCGGGTGCCCTGATGCTATAAAAAGCAAACTAATCAACCAGCGTCACCCGTAACCTTTATATGGTGATCACTGGTGAAAGGGTTAACTAGGGGCAATCAGGGGGTTAAAACCTTTATTAGGTTAAATATGGGGGTACCTGACACTATATAAAAACCTGACGGGTAACCTAAATAACTTACTGGCTAACCAGTGACACCAGTGACGCTTATACGGCGATCACTGGTGAAAGGGTTAACTCTAGGGGCAATCAGGGGGTTAAAATAATATATGGGGGTACCTGACACTAATAAAAACCTGTGGCGAACCTAAAAAAAAATAACTGCCTATCTAAAACACCAGCGACACGAATACAGCGATCAGAAAAACAATCGCTTAGTGACGCTGAAGTTAGGGGGTGAAAGGGTTACCTGGGGAGTGATCAAGGGGTTAAACCTTTATTAGGGGGGGGGGGTTAGGGGGCTACCCTGGACCTAAAGGGGCCTAATCCTAACTGCCCTGCAACTTTTTACAATCACAGATGACACTAAATGCAGTGATCAGTAAAATAAATGATCACTGCAATCAGTGACACTGTGATTGGGGGCTTTGGGGTGACCTGGGGGGTGATCTGGGGGTGACTGGGGGGTGATTTGTGTGCCTATGTGTACCTACGTGTCAGTGGACTGTTGGTGCACTAACCTGCTTCTTCTCTGCTCGGCGCCGGGAACGAAAAGACCGCGGCGAGGGAGATGACATCACTTCCTCCAGCCTTGTTTACATCACATGGCGGAGGAAGCATTTTCATTGGCCGGGAGCGATCGCGAGGGGGGGGCGGAATCGAGCGCCCCCCCCCCTCATGCCTGATCGCTCCCGAACACTTAACGGCCGCTCACTGCAGTGAAGGGGGGTCCGGATGGACCCCCCAACTGCACAAAGGCGATCACGTAGATCTACGTGATTCTGCCTGTCCGTGCCATTCTGCCGACGTAAATCGGCGGTGGGCGGTCGTTAAGTGGTTAAGGCAAGTTTCTGATCCACTCCACGCTGTAAAAACAGCAGGATCCTGGAAACTGAATACGTCCGTGGACGCCACTCCATCTCTTCACACAGAGATGTAGACCTTCCAAGTACGATGGTAGATCGTCCTGAAAGAAGATTTTCGTGCCCTCAGCATAGTTGAAATGACCGAATCCGAAAGACCTCGGTCCCTTAGTACCTGGCTTTCAATAGCCATGCCGTTAAAGCCAGCGACTGTAAACCAGGATGAAGTATGGGACCTTGAGACAGAAGGTCCTCCCGCATTGGCAGCCGCCAGAGTACGTCCGCCACCAGGCGCACGAGGTCGGCGTACCAAGGATGCCAGGGCCAATCTGGAGCGATTAGAATCACCGGGATCCCCTCGGTCTCCACTCTGCGGAGCAGAAGAGGAAGCAACTTCAGTGGGGGATAGGCATAAATTGACCGATACTGACCCCACGGGGCGTCTGCGTCTGCCCAGGGATCTCTGGACCTGGCCACGAATCTCGACACCTTGTGATTGAGTCGAGAGGCCAGGAGGTCCACGTCCGGCGTGCACCACCTCCAGCAAAGGAGTTGAAACAACTCTGGGTGAAATGACCATAGACGGGATTCGTCCAGCGACTCTGGGCCAACTGGACTCCCCAGACTCCCCCCCCCCCCCAACCTGTGAGGCTGGCGTCCATCGTAATCACAGTACAATGGAAGGGAAGGAACGACTTCCCTGACTGAAGAGCCGAGGATCTCAGCCACCAACTCAGAGAAGCCCTGACCAGGCGACTGACCTGAATCTGATGATCCAGACACAATGGAGATTTTTTCCATTTGGACAAGATCTCCCTCTGCAAGACTCAAGTGTGGAATTGGGCATACGGTACTGCCTCGAAGGAGGCTACCATGAGACCCAGAACTCGCATGCAAAAGCGGAGAGATGACAATTTGCGGGATGTCAACAACCTCACCGCAGACTGGAGAGTCTTCAATTTTTCCAAAGAAAGAAAGACTCTCGCCTCCTTGGAGTCCAGAATCAACCCTAGGTACTCCAAACACTAAGTCAGTGTCAGGACCGACTTCTGAATGTTTAACACCCAACGAATTCTTGGAGGGTCTGATTGGCTATAGCCACATCTTCCTCTAATTCTGAGCCAGAAGCTACTCTCAGAAGAAGATCGTCTAAGTAGCCCACGATAGCAATGCCTCGCTGTCTCAGCAAAGCCAGAATCGGGGCGAGCACCTTGGTGAAAACCCTCTGTGCTGACGCTAGGCCAAAGGGAAGAGCCACAGACTGATAGTGGTCTTCGCTGATTGCAAAGCGCAGAAACCTCTGGTGTCTTGTGCAGATTGGGACATGCAAGTATGCGTCCTTGATGTCCAGAGATGCCAGAAAGTCCCCCGGATGGAGCACAGCAACCGAATGGATTCCATGCGGAACTTCCGAACCCTTACAAAGACATTTAAGGCTTTGAGGTCCAGGATCGGACGGACTCCGTCCTTCTTTGGGACCACAGATTCGAATAAAAACCCTGAAACCTCTCTTCCAGTGGTACAGGTAAAACCACTCTGGCCTCCAGCAAATCTTGCACTGCCCCCAATAGGGCAGACCGACGATCCGGAAGAAGAGGGAGATTTGAGGTAAAGAATCTGTTCAGCGGACAGGAAAGAAACTTGATCTTGTACCCCGAAGTGACCACCTCGCAGACCCACTGATCGGAGAGCAGGGAGGTCAACCGTGCTGTGAACCTGCGAAGCCGTCCCCCCCACCCATGAGTCGGGCGGGAGCAAAACTTCATGCAGTGGTCGGCTTGCTTGCTGGCTTGGTGGGCTTGCGCACCCAGGGATGCTTCTGGACCCTTTTCACCTTGGGAGGGTCTACCCGCGGACCCTGACTGACGAAAAGACCGCTTCTGCGTGGGAAAGGAAGGACCCGGCTTACGGCGCGGCTCCTTCCCCTTGGTGGACTGAGGGAGAAGAGTGCTCTTTACCTCCAGTGACATCCTTAATAATGTCATTCAGCGAGGTACCAAAAAGCCTCCCACCTTTGAAGGGCAAGTCTGCCAAGGCTTTCTTGGAAGCCTGGTCAGCGGACCAGCATTTCAGCCAAATTAGGCGGCGCATTACCACCACAGACACAGAGGCCCTGGAGATTAAGGGGGCTGCATCCAGAGTGGCATCACAGACATACACAAGGCCCTGCACCAACTGGTCGGCCAGTTTACACACTCCAGAGGGAGCTGATGTTCCTCCACAGTCTGGTGCAAAATCTTTGCCCATTCAGTGAGCGTCTGAGACACCAAGGTAGCAGCCAAAATAGGCCGCAACGCAGACCCCAACAAGGTGAACATGGACCTGCTCAGCGCCTCGGACCTCCTATCAGTATGGTCCTTAAATGCAGGGGTCCCCTCTACAGGGAGAGTGGTTACTTTATTTAACCGAGCGACCGGCGGGTCAACAACCGCAGGAGAAGCCCATTTTTTTCAAAAGGCTCTCCTCAAAAGGGATACCTGACCACTAGGTGCTGAGGGACCACAAAAGGACTTCTGCGGCTTTTCCTATTCCTTATCTATGAATTTATCAAAAAAGGACACATAGGGAAACACCTTCACAGAGCGGGTCGATTTGTACGACCTAAAAGAGACTGACCCCTCTGTGGACGCCTCAGCTGCACCGTCCAGCTTAAGGGAGTCCCTCACAGCATTGATAAGCACACCAACAAGTGCCCTGTCATGCGCTGACCCGGATGAAGGGTCTTCCTCACAAGGAAGGTCTTGGTCCGCATTCTCTGACAACCCAGAACCAGGTTCCTGTGCCAGGTCTGAGTCAGAGCATTCCCCTGGGGATTGCAGGGGGGAGGGGGCACTTTTTACCTCCCTTACGCTCGCACGCCGCTTACACCCTGGCAACAAAGGATTCCAGGACTGCCAACAAAGTGTCCATGGTAACCGCAGGTGCATGTTTGGGGAAGAAGGGCCAGACACTGACTCCATTACTGACAGCTCTCAGGGACTCAGACAAAAACTGAAAAGTCCACCCTCCTTGCTGCAATGACCGGGGGGGGGGTTTACCCAGGGGACTCACCACCCAGCAAAAGACCGCTCAGCGCCGCTGCCCACCTTCCGTCTGTACACAGCGTGTGCGAGGAAAAAAACTGAGGAGAATTGTGCTGCACGCCTTACAGGAAGCCAGCACTAGAGGCCAAAACCCCATCCAAAATGGCCGCCAGACACTCAGAAAGAAGAGGGCGCGACCTCAAGAAAATGGCCACCCGCAATAACAACCTGCGCCACAGCGCGGCCACGGCAAGATGGCCGCCAATGGGTTAATTACATATAACAGCAGGCATACAAGAAAATGGCGGCGGTGCAAAAATGGCGCCCGAGCAACGCGATGTGGACAAGAAGGCCGAGCACAGGGACTTCCCCAAAACAGAGCACCCCTCACAGACAAACGAGCCCCGGCACCCCACAGTCCCCCACCGGGATCCGGAGCCCCCCCACAGGTACACCCCTGGTCGCAGCGCGCCCTGCTAGAGCAGAAGGGGAATTGTGACAGAGAGCAGGGAAAGGGAGGACAGGAGAACCCCTAATTCCCTGAAACGCCCAGCTGTTCCCACCTGCCGAGGCAGGAGGAATAGTACTTACCTGTCCTGCTGGTGTGTCCCTGACAGGCCTACAACCAAGTTGGAGTAGCTGTCGGCCCGGTCCACTGGGAGCGAGACAACAATCAGCCCAGTCATATGTGGACCCCGGAGCATGTGGACCCCGGAGCATGTGCTCACCGGCCACCCCTGGTGTCACGGGGTACGTCGTGGCAAAACCAGCGCGAAGCTAAGGACTGGCACGCTCGATGGCCAGAACTGGGAAGACTACAAGGCAGTTGATAGAAGATATCACAAATAAAAATAAAATAAAAAAATTATTCGGGACTCTGGGCCCAAAGGGAGCCGGGTCCTTCTCTGCTAGGCAGGAAAAAACTGAGCTGCTCACTGCAGGGCGGAGGGTTATGTCTGGAGGGACCGCCCCCTGGGTGGGGCTGTTCAACTGATTAATATAACATGTGTTTAAACATTTAACATGTTTTGCCTAGTCCTCTCCTATGAACAGGAACATAACCCATATGTCAAGGATTGAGAAGGCTGTGTCCGTCCATGGACGAAAAGAGAAATATATGTTTCCACCAGCAGCCACTGACTCAGCATCTACTATTCCCATGATGGATTCAGGAACCCCAAAAATGTTGGCTCAGATCACAACTGCTTACATCATCTTTCTAGGCCCTCTTTGTAATACCTTGACATTGGGGCTCATCTACAACAACAACAACAAAAAAGTCAAAACAATTATTCGTGTTCCCACAAATCAGATTCAAACTTCCAGATCCCAAATTTCAGCTGGTATCTGAAAATCTAAATTGGACCGGTCATTGTTGGTTATTTATTGTCTTTTATAAAAGTCCAGCCAAGGAATAACGTTATTTTCTTGCTATCACAAGTAAAAAGAATTTTGTCATTCAGTCCACCCCGTAGGACAAACATTCCAAACACCATTAAACCTTTATAATAGTGATTACTTGTCTGGAAAAAAAAAACATAAAAGAACTGAAAGGAAAACATATATTGTGCTTTTTTTGACTGCAATTATTCTCTCACAATACCTTTATTAAAGCAGCAGCAAGCATAATCCTGCTGAATATTTGGGGATATAACAAATACATTTTCATACACAATGAACTGATACTAGCCAAGGGCAGCGAGATACTTGCCTGTGTTATTAGAAAGAACATAATGCAAAATGGGATAAACCTGGCAATACATTATAAAAATAATAGGCAAGCCTTTGAAATAGAAGCAGAATGGGAGCCTCCAAGCAAGTATTAGAATATAATCATCACTACTTTTTTTATTTAAAAGTTAAAATATTACTTTACCTGTTCCCTGACCCAAACAATTTCAGATTGATGTAGTGTGTAATAAAATATGTGGAGTCCTCACAAGGAGACTCAAAAGAAAAGTGAATGTATACTCCGGGTATGGTCAGGTGGGCTGAAAGTACTGTATTTATTAGCGTATAACACTCACTTTTTTACCCTGAAAATGGAGGGTAAACTGTGCCTGCGTGTTATACGCAGGGGGCTGTGGAAAGTTTTTTTCCTGAAACTTCCCTCTTAAAGTCAGAGTGCGTGTTATATGCCGATAAATACGGTAGATATAAACTTTAACAGAATGACATTTCTTTTTTTTCAATGTACTGTGTATCAAAAATAATTAATATTTTCTTTTATTAACTTGTTGCCAATCACAGTGCATATGTATGGCGGGCAGAGAGGGTGGGCCTTACATTCCACAAGCCAAACATATGCACTCATATTGGCTGAGTGCATGCTCACTACACACTCCCAACGCAGTGACTGAGCGGTCACAGGCAGCTCTCGATTTCTGTCTTAACAGGAGCCGATGGGAGGGGCTGCCAATCATCTGACCACTGTGACAGCCAATCACAGTGATTATGCGATCATGAAATCTACCTCCTGGCATTAAAACCCAGTTAACCACTTAGGGACTGCCCCACAGACATTGATTGCGTCAGGGCGGCCGCTCTGTGCCATATCCTGTACATACTACGTCTTCTGACACTTTCGGGTCTGGGCCGCGTGCACACCGCCAGCGACCCACTCCCGCTGTGATTGGACACAGCCAATCAGCAGGTCCGGCAGACTCGATGTCCGTCCAGACCCACTGATCGTTCGGAACACAAGCAGAATGGCAGTCTGCCTATGTAAACAAGGCAGACTGTCGTTCTGTCAGCAGGGAAGGCTTTGATACTGTGTTTCTGCAAAGATTTTGCACTCTCCAGTTTTAGTAAATCAACCCCAGTTTGTGTTAAAACAAACTTTTAGTTACATAGTTGGTAGGGTTGAATAAAGACACTGGCCTATCCTGTTGAACCTGTGTGGATGTGTGTGGATGTTTATGTCAATACCATTTCCCATATCCCTGTGCCCATCTAAGTTTTTTTAAAACGATTAATACTTCCCGCTGACACCACCAATTGTGGAAGGGAGTGCCACATCCTTACCGCTCTGAAAGTAAAGAACACCCTACACAGTTTAAGGTTAAACCACTTCAATTTCACAGGGAATCGTTTTTTCCCTATGCTAGAATCACCAATTAGGTATTTGTATATCGCTATTATGTCTCCTCTCAAGCGTCTTTTCTCCAGGTAGAATATGTTTAATGCTTGTAGCTGTTCCTTGTAACGGAGATCCAGTGCCCTTTATTCATTTTGTTGCCCTTCTCTGGACTTTCTCAAATTCCAGCACATCCTTCCTGAAGACTGGTGAGCAGAACTGGATGGCATACTCAAGATGAGACCAGACCGTAGTTTTATACAGTGGTAGTTGTATTTTCCACCGAAAGTCCACGTGACATAGTGGCAACACAAAAGCATGATTGGGAGACAAGGACAGAGTGTTTTCCCCCTATGGCTGGAAGTTTCTAACAATCGCAGGACCTTAATAGCAGGATCTTAAGGTTATTATTTTAGGAAAACTGCATATTTTCAAACATTGATTTACAGGACACTGTACGAGGCAGGCAAGCTTTGCACTATTACTCTAGCTAAATTTGTTCTGTTTACATTAGAAACAGACTGCTTTAGAAATTCAGCATATGTTACATACTGTAGTTACATACTTGGTAAGGTTGAATAAAGACACCAGTTCATCCAATTCAACCTGAGTGTGCGTGCACGTATGTCGATTGTTTACATCTAAGGGGAACCACAGATGCCTCATTTTAAAGTATACCTATGCCCAGACTACAGACATTAAAAAAAGAAGTACAGCCAAAACTCTTTTGGCTGTACTTCTCCTGGAGATCACAGGAGTGCAGTTTGTTTTGCACTCCTGTGACCCATTTACAGCTAACAGCAAGCTAAAGCCCACTGTCTGATGTCACAGAGGCGGTCCAGGCTCTGAAAAGATCCCAACCATATGATCAGGATCCACCCTAGAAGCCTGGACCAGCAGATGGCTCAGCCTTTCAGCAAGCCCCTGAGAGCCTGAACCAGCCGCTCCCGCCTCCTCCACAGCCCGGGGCCGCAGTGAGTGCTGGAGGGAAAGAGCAGAGAGCCGGTGACTCACAGTCACCGACTCTCTGCTCATGGAACACCAAGAACTGAGCGATCAGCGGTTTTTGATGGCTCAGTTCTCAGTCTTAAAGCTGGTGGGGGACAGATACAGCATCGGCCCGATGCTGCATCCACCCAGGTGAGGAGAGTATACGTTTTTTATCCCATGCTTCTCTTTAAACCAATTACACATTCCTAAAAGGATAAGTACATTCTAAAACAAGTGAATTTATTCATTTTTTTTTCCCTCTTCATCTAACCCAACTCCACAGATGCATACTTGCCTCGATCCGACATGTTTCTGCTGATTGCTTACATCCAACTAGTGCAAGGCTTTACTCTCCTGGCAAAGCCTGCACATTAGTCCCCCTAGACCAGAGGTCTCAAATTGGCGGCCCTCCAGCTGTTGCAAAACTACAAGTCCCATCATGCCTCATGCCAGTGGGAGTCATGCTTGTAACTGTCAGCCTTGCAATGCCTTATGGGACTTGTAGTTTCGCAACAGCTGAAGGGCCACCAGTTTGAGACCCCTGCCCTAGACCTTTATAGGGCTGTGTCCAAAGTCTGGGAATGATCATAGAAACTCCCACAAAAATTGATGGGGCTGTAATGGCAGGCATAGCCAGGAGAGTGAAGACTAGATGGAAAGTACTGTACATATAAAAACACATTGTCACTAGCTTATTAGGGAAAACAACTGCAATAAAATAAGGTTTCCAAACTCAATTTTTTTCCCAACATCTATGAGCCTCACAGCCCCAAATATAAGATCTTTTAGCTGCAAAGAAAAGACCATAGGCAGATATCTTGGCAGTTATAATTCCTTTTTTTTTCCTGATGCAAGAAGCAAGCAAGCACTAAATTACTGTTGAAACTTATTATTGGAGATTTATCTTTTCTAACTAGATTCCTGCCCGTGGCATTCAGCTGTGGGTGGAGGTTATTGGGTTACAGGGAAAGAAATAACACTAAGGATATTATGGTTATATACTACTTACTGTAAATTGCCTTAATACATCTGAAGGTCCAAATACACATGAAGGAAAAAAAAAAAGCAAATACATTAAATTCATGAACATGCAGTGTTATTGTCTATGAAAATTGTGGCCTAGAAGAGAACACAGAAAAAAGTAGAGCTTATCTGTTGTTCAATAATGTGTATTTATTATCCTTACAGCAATGGTGAGTTACTCATACACGGCTTGCTTTTTGAGTCCAGAGTCCACATAAATAAGTGTGGAATACAAAGCCAAACCAGAGAAAGTCTGGTCTTGGGTGTCGGGTGAAATGATTTGTCTAGGGACAGAACCAATTTGTCCCATGACGACAGAATATTGAGTTGTAAGTGTCTGGAGTGGAACTGAGCAAATGGAACTGCCACAGAGGATGCTACCGGCTGAACTTCTGTTGGATCGGCTGTAGTACACACGGGCCGAATGTCGACCGGTTTCTATTGAACCGTCCGACATTTGGCCCATGTGTACAGGGCTTTAATCTAGGAGTAGAATATTTGAAGCTTTCTGTGAGGAAGAAAAACTCTTGCTTGAGCTGTGTCTACAATGAGACCCAGATACTACATGCATGTGTTGGCTTAAAGGTTTGGACTGTCTACATTGACAGTCATAGTTTGGGCTGACTGTTCCCATAATAAGAGGTTGTCTATATATGCAAAAATGGGAATTCCCTGCAAGCATAGTGAGGCCCAGCACAGGAACCAGAACCCTGGAGAACACTGCTGATTTTCAGGTTGTTAGTATGGTGCTTTCGATAGCCGATTCCAAGTTTTCATCCGACAAAAGCTGGATGTGCAAATTACACAAATTTGGTCGTACGCAAACTCAACGTCAGATTTTCGTTTAATTAGTACGGTTTTCGTCCGAAAAAAACAAAAACGTAAGAGCAAGACTGCACATGCTCAGAAACTAAAGAATACATACAAAACTAGTCAACACATTACATCACTTCTGAAGTTGTATTCTGTGGTACGAGAATTTTCATATGGCGAGTAACCTCTTCACTTTTGACATGAGACTAGCATGCAACAAAAAAAACTGACAAATGGTCGTCCGAAAATCTGATCATGTCTACGAGGCTTTAGTGTGTGAATGACAGACAAAACGGTAGGGCTATAAACTGATAGTGTTAAGTACCCACGTTAAAACAAAAGGTAGTGTTGATGCCCTGGAAAAATAGGGACATGCAAGTACACATCCTTGATGTCCACAGAGGACTAGAAAGTCTCACTGATGGAAGGAGGCTAAGGTGGACTTAGTGGATTTCATGAGAACCTTTTTAATTCTTATGAAACCATTTTGAGCTCTCAGATCTTAGATGAAGCAATGCATTTTTTTGGTTTTTGAAGAGCGAGGAGGTTGGAGTAAAACCCCTGAAAGCTTTCTACTAAGGATTCCATGACAATGACTCTTGGGTGTAAAAGATCTGCAGGGAAAGCATGTAGGTCTGCTAGCCTGTGTGGAAACATAGGCAGGTTGGACAATGTTAAATCGGGGAGGAGGCAGTGAGCTGCATTCTGGCTTGTAGTCCTTGGACACCACATCCCTCACCCAGGCATCTGAGATGCTCCAACGTGTTGTAGTGTTTGAACAGGAACAACATAACAATAACCACCAGGTAACATTTTGGTTTACTCACAACCAGCTGCATAAGCAAATGGGAATTATTGGCTTAAGTCAGATGACAAGGTAACTTTAGGCGGCAGGAAGAAAACTACTTAAGTAGTTTAACAGAGGAATACAAAAGTAAAAAAATTGATTATTGTGGTATCTGCTCTGAGATTTAAATATTTAAACATTATACATTTAAATATTATAAACAGTTGGGCAGATTCACTTTATTCTGAACAACCTCAACCCTCAAAAACACATTGCATCATCAGCTTATACAATACGCTGCCACTGGGGGATATAACGGTACAGAAAATGTTACTGTGCCGTTCAAATGTTGGTAGCAGGTGGTTGTAATCAATAAATGGTGAAAATATGATTAAAATGAAGAACATGCTAGATGTCAGTAATTAAATTGCATTTTAATTGAGAGCCAGGAAGAAATGTGGTTGAAGTCACAGCTGTAATTATGATTGGCAATTGAACGGCACAGCAGGGGGCTTCCCTAAATTACCAGATGAGATGCACAGTTATAACGGGGACAGAGCCTGACATTTTACCAGGCTCTCATGAGTGCACAGCCGTTGAATGCAAACAATGGGAAACGGCTCTATTAAGGCCATTGTGATGAGCTTACACAAGCAATTACTGTTGCTGTAAACTTAATGTGAATTATGGAATGTTTAAGGAAACTTTCTTCCTGAATGTTCTATTTGGTTTCATGTGCAATAATATTTTGCTGGTAATTTAGAAAAAGAGCGGTTGTTAAAAATATAAAAATAAAAAAACAGGCTATGCATTTAAAAGAAGAATTTTTACACCAAGGGACTGCAGACTTCACTAAATGCAATCATTATGTTCACTCCTGGCAATGAGAGAACCATCAATAGGCAAATCTCAAACCATGTATCCAGCCATTTTCCATAACAGAAGTAGAAGGAAGAGAATGGAGTACCCATGAACAAGTACAAAAACCAACCTGGCTTCATGTGTATGTCAGGCTGAGGCATCGGGGAAGTTTGTTTCTCATAGAAAGACTTGTAATTTTTCTTCTAGTATAATGTGATCGTGATACTAGGCCAAGCTAGATTCAGAGAGTAAAATGAATCTGTGTTTTGCCTATAGGATCATTTAAATGCTGGGGTTGGGCTGGGACATGGGCTCCCCCCCCCCATTGAGGTTATACTCACCTTAACCCATCACTCTCTTTGTTGCTTGAAGCATAAGACCAGGTTCAAATTTGTAAGGTTCATTAAAACACACATTATAAAGCATTGCATCACGGTGTCCAGTTCATTTTGAACAAAACCCACACTACTCTTTCTATAGGCTGGTCGCTTTAATTTTTTTTAGTAATAGGCTTAGCTGATTGGGATTTAGCTACTGAGACTACCTGAGATTTATGACTCTTAAACCTAGTACACATTATGAGAAAAAAATCGGATGAACGATCGTCCGATTTTCCAAGTAGGTGTGTATGATCATGTAACCGAGAATGATTAATTAATTAAATTAAAAGAGGAGCTCCAGTCTCCTGTGTAAAAATAAAAAAAAGGCAGCAACTACAAAAACTGTAGCTGCTGACTTTTTAAACAGCCACCCACCTGTCCCAGCATCTAGCGATGGGCTCACCCAAGCCGTTTTCACCTCCTGTCATCTGTCCCCGCCATCTTAACTGTGAGCACCTGGCTGTGACAGCTTGCGACTTCACAGCTGAGTAAGTGAGAAACTTGTATAGCGCTACAAATGCAAACTAAAATCGCCTCAAGGCGCTTTTTCCATTCAGTGTTGTCCTGATCCTTCAGAAGAGGTGGGTCTTAAGTTTTTTCCTGAAGGCCCAATGGTTTTCTTCCATGCGGATGTTCGTGGGTAGAGCGTTCCATAGCCGTGGTCCTTGGACTGCAAATCTTCGTTCTCCCTTCGATTTGTAGCGGTACTTGGGGATGTGGAGGAGGTTTTGGTTAGTTGATCGAAGAATGCGATTGGGCGAGTAGTGTTTTATTTTCTCGCATAAATATTGAGGAGCGTTTCCTTGTGTGCATTTGTGGGTGAGGCAGAGGGTCTTGAAAGTGACCCGATCCTTTACGGTTAGCCAATGAAGGGTCCTCAGAGATGGGGTGATGGATTCCCAGGGTTTTTTTCCCGTTACCAGTCTGGCTGCCGTGTTCTGGACGACTTGGCCATCTGGTATTTAGGTAGTCCTATGTAGATGGAGTTTGCCTAGTCCAGTCGTGAATTGATGATTGTTCCAACTACTACTGCTATCTCCTCTTCTGGAATGAAGGGGATAAGTCTACGCAGCAGGCGGAGAAGGTGGTGAGATCCGCTGACTACTGATCCGATTTGTGCGTCCATTGACATCTACGAGTCAAAAATGACTCAGAGACTTGACTTTGGTGCTTGGGGTGATGGTCTGTCCAAGGATGGAGGGTGGTGTCCATGCAGCACCAGGAGACATGATTCTCCGTCATCTGCTGCTTTGAGTGCGTCATCCCATATTTTGAGAAGTGCTGTTTCTGTGCCATGGCCCGGGTGGAAGCCTGATTGTAGTGGGTCCAAGAGTTTCCAAATGGAGTTGTAGCTGTTGTACTACTGCTTTCTCCATAATCTTGGAGATGGTGTTGAGGCTTGTTACCGGTCTGCGGTAGTTTGGGTCTTTGGGGTCGAGGTTGGGTTTCTTTAGGAGGGGTTTGATTATGCCTTGCTTGAGGGAGATCGGAACCATACCTTCTTTGAATGATTCATTTACGAGATGTGTTATGGTAGGTGTTAAAATGTCGGTACATTCTTTCAGGAGTTTTGTAGAAATTATGTCATTTGGTGATGTGCCGTCTCGGAGGCTTCTGATGTTTTTGGTGGCGTCGATGGTGATCGGGACCAACGAAAATTTTGTCGACTGTATAATGTTCGTATTGATTTCCTCTGTTTGCGTTGGCTGAGGGAGGTTGGTTGTTTTTTTTTCTGTTGAATTATTTCACAAATGTTTTCGATTTTGTCGATAACAAAATCCAATAGCTCATTACAGAACTCTTGGGTCTCGTTTGCTGGAGGCTCTAGGCAGGTAGGGTTCATAGTCTGAGTGACTAGTTTGAAGAGTTCACAAGGTCGGTTTAGGGATTTTTTTATGGTGTTTGAGAAATGTTCCTTTTTTGCTTTGAAAATTGCTTTGTGATATTAGTGAGTGCTTTGTAGCTTATGTGGTTTTCCTTAGTTGGGTTTCTTCTCCAGGCTCCTAAAGCTCTTCTGCATTCTTGCTTAAGTAGAGTAAGAGTGTCATTAAACCAGCCCAAGTTGTTTTTGCGAATGAGTGCTCTACGTTTCGGAGCGACTGTGTCTGCGGTTTGTAGTAATGCTTTGTTTAAGGGAGTTGAGCGTTTGTTCCGTTGAGTGGTTTTGATTTAGCGTTCCTATTTTTTTTGATAGTGTGGTTTTGAAGAGTTCCGAGTGTAGTTTCTTCTGAGATCTTGACCAGTATGTTGTTATTGAGTGTTTCGGTTTTTGGGAGATGGTGTTGGTGGTGATTTTAAATTTGGTGGTCTGTCCATGGTAACGGCATGTTGTCCAGTGCGTTCACGTCTATATTTTGTTTGAAGATGAGGTCAAGAATGTGACCCGACCCATGCGTGGGGGCATTTATCAGTTGCTGCAGACCTAGTTCTTCCAGTTGATTGATGCAGGAGGTGGCGATGGGGTCCTGAGTGGAGTTAGCCCAGAGGTTGAAGTCCCCGAGTAATAGAACGTTTTTGGTTTTTAAGGTATATGTCGAGATGAATTCGGTGAAGGGTGTGATGAGATTTGTCTTTGGTCCTGGTGGTCTGTAGCATAGCAGTATGTGAATGGTGTCTTGAGGTGTTGTTTGAAGATGCAGAGTGAGTGTCTCTATGAAAGGCAAGGAGTTCTGTAGAGTCGGTTTGATAAGAGAGAGGTGAGATTTGAAGATCACTGCTAGGCCTCCTCCTCTTTGTCCTATTCTATGCTCGGTTAGGATGCAGTAGTTCTCAGGCACCAATTCGGTTAGGATGGTGTTAGAGTCAGGTATTAGCCAGCTTTCCGTGATAAAGAGGCAATCTATGTTGTTTTGGGTTATGAAGTCGTAGATTTCCTGTCTGTGCTTGACTGCAGATCTCGTATTGATCAGGGCGCATGATATGTGTTGTAGTTGAAGTGGTGCCTTCGTGTTTTTGATGGTCGATTGTCGATTGATCCTTAGCAGTTGTTCTTTTCGTAGTATTTTTTGGGTGGAGGTTGGTAGTGTTGAGGCAGTATTCGTTAGCCTGTGGAGGGTGTCCACTGAGTATTTAAAAAATTGCACATGATGGGAAAAAAAACAAAAAGTTAATGGGGATGGTGAATAGGGCCCAATGACCTAACCGCCCCCCTGTTGGTCCAGAGGAAGGCGAAAAACCCCAACTGAGCCTAGGCCAATTGCTACAGCAGGGGAAAAATTCCTTCCTGACCCCCCGAGAGGCAATCGGGTGAACCCTGGATCAACTTCCTACTGGTTGGAGGTGCCCCAATATACTTACCAGGTCAGTGCACGTGGGCCCGCTGGAAAGAGATTTGGGGAGAGGATAATGGGTTGGCCAGAGCTAGGCCGCAGCCGTGGTCTGTCCTGCAGGTCTAGAGGCGGGCACCCGGATGAAGGCAGGCGGTAGTCATCGGCTGCGGGCGGCGCGATGGTGAGCTGGGGGACCTGAGCTAGGGGAGAGTGGGGTCCAGGGGAAGCCACAGGTCGTCAGGTTCACGTTTGCTGGGGGAGAGAAATGCAGGAATCCAAGGATGAGTCCTGGATGGCCAGATGGCCAGAGCTCCTGCCACACACATCCGTTACGCTTGACCGTGTATGTGGATTGCTCTGTGAAGCGGTGAGGTCAGAGCTCCTGTCACACACGTCCGTTACGCTTGACCAAGTGTGTGGATTGCTCTGTGAAGCGGTGAAGCTAGAGCTCCTGTCACATACGTCTGTTACGCTTGACCGTGTGTGTGGATCTGGGGAGATAGGGGAGTCGCTGTGGTCGGTCCTGTAGGTTGGGGTAGCCTGGGTACGTCGGGGGGGAGATGTACGTAATAAGTAGAAAAAATAGGATTTTTGTATTCACCGTAAAATCCATTTCTCTGACGTCCATGGACTGACACAGCTGGATAATGTAAACGTGTGGGTATATGTCCCTGCTCGCAGGAGAAGATCTAAGCAGAATGTTAGATTGTTAGAAACATACATTCTAGAACAAACCAGAGCCGAACAGCCCCGCCCAGGGGGGCGGTCCCTCCAGACATTACCCTCCCACCTGCAGCTAGCGGCCTCAGTTCGTAACAAAGCAGTACAAACCTTAAAAGGAAGGGTGGGTGCTGTGTCAGTCCATGGACGTCAGAGAAATGGATTTTACGGTGAGTACAAAAATCCTATTTTCTCTTATCGTCCATGGACTGACACAGCTGGATACTGTAAACGCGTGAGACGTCCCAAAGCGGTATCAGAAGGGTGGGAGTAGTAGTAAAGGAACAACCAAAACTGCACTCCAAACAAGCAGAGCTCCTCAACGGAGGAGTTGCAACATTAAACAGAGGCCTGCAATGCTTTGCGGCCGAAGGAAGCATCCCAAGATGCAGCCACATCAACCTTATAAAATTTTGAAAAGGTATGAACGGACGACCAGGTCACCACCTTGCACACTTGTGTAACCGACACTTGATGTCGGAAGGCCCAGGAAGCACCAATTGCCTTGGTGGAATGCGCTGCAACCGGAAAGGGAGGCGCCCGCCTCTTAAGGGCATAGGCCTGTATGACGGTCTGCCTGATCCACCTAGAGATGGTGGCAGACGACACCGCTTGGCCCTGTTTTGGACCAGACACAGACTTCCGAATGGAAACAGTAGCAGACAGGTACACCCGTAAGGCTTGTGCCCATCTTAATGTATGAGGCGCAAACTCTCAGGGATGAGATGGGTGAGGACACAAGGACGGAAGAACAATGTCCTTCTTAAGGTGAAAGGCCGAGACCATCTTTTGAAAATAAGGACGGTCGTGGGCACAGCATCGCCATATCCTTATGGAGGACCAAGTAAGGCGACTTGCAGGACAAGGCCGCCAACTCAGACACCCATCTAACCGAAGCAATGGCCACTAAGAAGGCCACCTTCCGGGACAAGGTCAAGAGAGGAATCTCTCTGATATTCTCAAAGGGATGTTCTTGGAGAACCGAGATGCATCAAATTCAGATCCCAAGTAGGGAGAGGAGGCTTGACGGGGGGGGGGGAAATCACATGGCGAACCCCCTGCACAAAAGGTGCTAATCGTGGAATGGCCCGGTAGCGGTCGTTGAAAAAGACAGCCCGGGCCGAAATCTGACCCTCAAAAAAGGTATGCAAGGCCAGCTTTTGGGTCACACCACGCTGTAAGAACAGCAAAATCCTGGGAACGGAATACATCCGAGGACGCCACTAAAGTTCCTCGCACATAGCGATGTAAGCCTTCCAGGTAGGGTGAGATATCTTTCTGGAGGAAGATTCCCGTGTCAACAACACAGAAGAGATGACCGAATACGAGAGAACTCGGTCCTTCAGCACCTGGCTTTAAACAGCCATGCCATTAAAGCCACGGACTGTAAAGCAGGATGAAGTATGGGATCATGAGACAGAAGGTCCACCCCAATAGGCAGTCGCCAAGGAACGTCTGCGACTAGCCGAAGTAGATCGGCGTACCAATGTCGCTGTTCCGGAGCAATGAGGATCACCGGAATGGCCTCAGCCCCTACTCTGCGAAGCAGGCGAGGCAACAACAGGAGCAGAGGGTAAGCATATATCAGGCGATACTGCCCCCATGGGCTTCCAACGCGTCTGCCCAGGGGTCCCTGGACCTGGCCACGATCTTGCCACCTTGCGAGTGAGTCGAGAGGCCATAAAGGTCCACTTCCGGTGCCCCACCTCCGGTAAAGGAGGTGAAAAAAACCTGCGGATGCAAGAACACTTCCCCTGCAATGCACACGGCCGACAGGACTGTCTTACAGCGAGATGTATGAAAATCCCAAAGAGACTCCGCAATGTATCGGAGAAGGGAGGCCCCGGTGTACAGGGTGCCTCAACTGTTGGCCAATAAAGGCAACTTGACGGAACTTCCCTAGGAACTCGGTCAGAGGACTAGTACCTCAGCCTCCACAGGTGGCGCAAACCCACCCCGGGCACAGAGACCCTAAAGGCTAAAGCAGTTGCAGTGCACCTGCTAGACGACTGATGGATGAAGCAGAGGCTTTTGCCCAGTAATTGAGCGACAAAAACGCCAGAGACGCAGCCACTAACGGCGTAACGCTAACCTCAGCCTGGCGAACACAGTCCAAGCCAGCGCTTCTGATCACCACTGAAAGCAGGTGGAAAGTGCTACCCCTGAAACCAGGGATCCTTGTGACAATGCTCCATCCAGCAGCTACCCATGGATAAGTGCTGATTGTACAAACACATAGTTTATACTATGTATTGCGTCAAACGCGCAAATAGAGTGTGGGAGGAAACCCACCCAGCCACAAAGAGCATAATACAACCACATACGGCGTATGTAGTTTAGTATGTGTAGATAAACCTATTAAAAACACGTTTATACTGTGCCAGCGACGAAGGCGCGCACATCATCGGGGCTTGGATGTAAACCAGCCACGCAGATTGCGTACACAACCATGTAGGTATGTTAGCCTGCGAATAAACAAATTGCACATGTTTATAGTGTGCATAGCGCTGAAAATGCGCACACCATTGGAACGCAGGGTAGAAACCTGAGCACCCGGATGAAACCCATGCAGACTGCATACACATACCGTGTAGGTATTATAGTATGTGTGCTAAACATTTCGCATAAGCCCATGTGTGCATAGCACCGAAGGCGCGCACACCGTTGGCGCGTGGGAGGAACCGAAGTACCCCACGCATACCCAGAGAATGCAATACCTACAACTACTGTGAATGTATTTAGTGTTGTGTATAAACATAATGTGTATGTTTACACCGTGTATTGCACCAAAGGCACGCATGTCATGTAAGCGTGGGTGGAGACCCGGAGGAAACCCACTCAGACATACCGGGTAGGTATGTTAGTATGTGGATATCCAATCGCAAAATTTAGACTGTGCATAGCGCCGAAGCGCCCATACTAATGGAGTGTGGGAGGGAACCGGAGTACCCGGAGGAAACCCACACAGACTGCATACACATACCGTGTAGGTATTATAGCATGCGTGATAAACATTGAACATGTTTAACTGTGCAGAAGGCCAAAGGCGCACATACCGTCAGCGCGTGGGAGGAAACCGGAACACCCGGAACAATCCCACGCAGACAGCACACAGATACCGTGTAGGAATGATAGCATGTGAATAAACATATTGCACATGTTTATGCTGTGCATTTCCATTGGAGCGTGGGGGGAAACCGGGGTA
Source organism: Rana muscosa (assembly GCA_029206835.1). Classification (NCBI taxonomy): domain Eukaryota; kingdom Metazoa; phylum Chordata; class Amphibia; order Anura; family Ranidae; genus Rana; species Rana muscosa. The sequence continues at coordinate 266,075,937 of CM055123.1, read as the reverse complement.
CCCGGAGGAACCCCACGCAAACAGTATACCCATATTGTAAACATGTATAGTATGTGCAATAAACATATTGAACATGTCTATACTGTGCAGAGAGCCGAAGCGCACATACCATGAGAGCGCGGGAGGACAACGGAGCCCCCGGCAGAAACCCGCGCCGACCCAGAGAGTATAATACATACATATACTGTGAATGTATCTGGAGTCGTGCATAAACATATTTTGTACGTTTATATCATGTATGGCACTGAAACACAGTATTGGAACGTGGGGGGACACCCATGCAGACTCAGAGACCAATAACACATACATACACTGTGAATGTATGCAGTTTAGAGGTATAGGATGAGTTTAAATTATGTCGCAGAGGCGCATAATCTTCTCTGTATCATTCCAGCCTGCTTGACTGTGCTGCCGAAGCAGCATGCAGGTAACAGGTAACCTCTGATCCTCAGACCGTGTGTCTGTCAGAGCTCAAAGCGTTCCCCAGGAAATGGCGGGAAACCACAGGTGCAGAGACCCTGTTGTTGCCTCAGGACAACACACAGAAGGCTCACAGGGACTAGAGACATAAATGAATAAAGTCGCCCCCCCCCACCATGCTGCACCGACCAGGGGGAGGGAAACACTGTGTACCCCTGTATCATCCATGCTGCTCTTGACGCAGCGTGTGAGGAAAACAGAGAGGAAGCTGTGTAAAAAAAAGCTTGAAGGAACCAAAGGGAAACAGTGTCCACCTGAGGTACCTCAGCCACAGCACCCAGCTTGAGAGAGTGTTCCTCACATCATCAATGAGTTCACTTACAAGCGCCCTGTCATTTACTGACACAGAACTGGAGTCTTCCTCACAAGGGAATGTCCTGTTCATAAACATTAAATATTCAGAGCTAGGGTCCTGAGCACAGTAGCTAGGCCCATATCTGAATCAGAGCACTCCTTCACTAAAGATTTATGTGGGGAGAGGGGGCTTATAGCTCCTTTCGCTCGCACACAGCTCCCATTCTAACAAGGAATGATTCCAGGACAGCCGACAACTGGTCCATAAGGACCGCAGGTGCAGGAAACATATGAACATGTTTAACTGTGCAGCACTGCCAGTTGCCCCAGGCAAGTGTGGAGAGAAGGTGTATCAGACTCCATAACGCCACCCTCTGAGACCTTATACACTATACAGTGAATATACAGTCTACCCACTGGCTACGCTGAGGCTGAGGAGGGGATACCCGGAGGACTCACCAACCCTTAAGGACCGCTCAGTCCTGCTGAAGAAACCGCGCTGTGAGCCTGAGGAGAGTGAAGAATCTGAGGAGATTGTGAGGAGATTCGCGCCGCAGCGCTGCCGCTAGAGGCCGAAACCGAAAGTAAATGCGCGGCGGCTACAAGAAAATGGCCGCAGCTACAACTGCGCCATTGAACCACACCAAGATGGCCGCCGAGCGTGAAATTCAAAGCTCTAATGTGCGCTAATGGCGCACGCAATAACCACCTCACACACCAGAAAAATTGCCCCTCTCTCCAGAACCCACTACAGACATGAGCGCCCAGCCAGGCCAGAGTGACCCCCAAGCACCCCAGAGCACAGCTCCAGTACAGGGTGCAGAGAGCAGCATAACAGGGGGGAGACAGGGAGAAACCCCCCATATGAATAAACACAGCCAGCATGTACTCACCTGCAGTAGGAGAGACTACTTACCCGTCCCTTTCAGGGACCCACTGGCTTGTTTCAGACAGACCCATCACAGAGCAGTACTGTGTAGCTGTTGGCCCTAGCTACCGCGAGAGATACAGTCAGTCAGGTACTGTTCAATCTTGAGAGGACCACGGGAGCATGAAAGCAACCCGGCCACCCCTGGAGTCATGGGGCATGTCGTGAACTGAGTTTCACGCACACAAGGCGAGGATCAGCACGCTCGATGGTCTGACAGGGAAGACTACGAGGATACCAGTGTACCCAACCTGTTGCCCAGCCGACAGTTGATTGAAGGTCTCAAAAATAAAATAATAAAATTCCCAAAGGAATACAAATTTAAAAGTAAAATCTTCCAGGAGACTGGCTCCTGAGAGAGCCACGTCTTCTCCTTCTGCTAGGCAGAAAAAAACTGAGGTCTGCTAGCTGCAGGTGGGAGGGTAATGTCCAGAGGGACTGCCCCCCTGGGCGGGGCTGTTCAGCTCTGGTTTGTTCTAGAATGTATGTTTCTAACAATCTAACATTCTGCCTAGATCTTCTCCTGCGAGCAGGGACATATACCCACACGTTTACAGTATCCAGCTGTGTCAGTCCATGGACAATGAGAAAATAGGATTTTTGTACTCACCGTAAAAACCTTTTCTCTGACATCCATGGACTGACACGGCGTCTCTTATTCACTGTACACGTGGGTTATGTCCCTGCTTGCAGGAGAAGACCCAGGCAGAATGTGGACATAACCCACCCCCTGCAGTCAGCAGACCTCAGTTCGTAACAAAGCAGTACAAACAAAGCAGTACAAACTTTAAAAGGAAGGGTGGGTGCTGTGTCAGTCCATGGATGTCAGAGAAAAGGATTTTACGGTTTTCACTGTACACGTGGGATGTCCCAAAGCTGTGTCAAGAGGGATGGCAGCAGTATAAATGGAAAAAACTAAAAACTTCACTCCAAACAAGTCAGAGCTCCTCAACAGAGGAGTTGCAACTCTAAACAGTGGCCTGCAATAGGCTTGTGCAATTCGTTTCGTAACGAATTGAAATTCGTCCGAATTTAGCAACTTTCGGACATTCGGAAGCATTCGAATTTCCGAACAAAGCAATTACGAATAAGACCGAATCCGAAATAAATTATACCGCAAATAGCGAATGCCCGAATGTCTTCGGCATAATTCGTTATGAAAAAGTTACGAATGTACGAATCCATACGAAGCACAATAACACTCACTCTGCTCTGCTCTCTGCTTCTCCCACACCGTGCTGAACTCCCTCTCAAAATGGTGTACAGGGGCGGAGGTTATAGCCGCATGTAAAAAACGAAAGTAAAATACGAGATTTCGAATCCATTCGAAGCACAATAACACTCTGCTCTGCTCTCTGCTTCTCCCTCACCGTGCTGAACCCTCTCAAAATGGTGTACAGGGGCGGAGCCTATAGCCGCATGTTAAAAACGAAAGTAAAATACGAGATTTCGAATCGTTACAAATAACCGCAATGTATTTAGAAAAGTACAAATCCATTCGAAGCACATTAGGCATAATAGGCAGCGTCGTTGTGAGAGAGACACGGAAAATTACGAATCAACGAACCCAAAAAAAGTTACGAAAGTAGGAGTTGTGTCCAGAATCAACGAAAAACAACGTACTCTACCGAAAGTACGAACCCAAAAAAAGTTACGAAAGTAGGAGTTGTGTCCAGAATCAACGAAAAACAACGTACTCTACCGAAAGTACGAATTATAAAGCAACAAAAAATTCAACGAAAAATGTCGCTTGCAAAAATACGAATGAGTCCGAACACGAAAAATCCCGTCTAGCAAAATTACGAATGATTACGAATCAACAGGACTGGAAAGAAACGAACCGAAACGGAACGAATTTTTCCGTTGTGCACAAGTCTAGCCTGCAACACCTTGCGGCCAAAGGAAGCATCCGAAGATGCAGCCACATTAACCTTATAAAACTTAGAAAAGGTATGAACAGACGACCAGGTCGCCGCCTTGCACACTTGTGCAACCGACGCTTGATGTCGGAAAGCCCAGGAAGCACCAATTGCCCTGGTGGAATGCGCCGTGCCCGGAAAGGGAGGCGCCTGGAAAGGGAGGCTTGAATGACGGTTTCTCTGATCCACCTAGAAATGGTGGCAGACGAAGACGGTTGGCCCTGCTTCGGACCAGAGGCAGTCACAAACAGTGAGTCAGACTTCCGAATAGAAGCAGTAGCAGACAGGTACACCCGCAAGGCTCGTACCACGTCCAATGTGTGAAGCACAAACTCTCTGGGATGCGATGGGTGAGGACAGAAGGACGGGAGGACAAGGTCCTCATTTAGGTGAAAGGCCGAGACCACCTTTGGCAAAAAAAAAAGGTCGCGGACGCAACACCGCCCTATCCTTATGGATGACCCAATATGGCGACTTGCAGGACAAAGCCGCCAACTCAGACACTCGTCTAAGAGAAGTAATTGCCATTAAAAAGGCCACTTTCTGAAACAAAGTCAAGAGGGGAATATCCCTGATATTCTCAAAAGGAGGTTCCTGGAGAACCGAGAGTACCAATTCAGATCCCACGGGGGGAGAGGAGGCGTGACAGGAGGGAGCACATGGCGAACCCCCTGCACAAAGGTGCTAACCAAGGAATGACCCGCTAGTGGTCGCTGAAAGAAGTAGGCCAAGGCCGAAATCTGACCCTTAAATGGTACTCAAAGCGAGCTTTTGGGCCACTCCATGCTGCAGGAAACGCAGGATTCTAGGGACGGAATACGTCCGGGGACGTCAGTCCAGCTCTTCGCACATGGCGATGCAAGCTTTCCAGGTACGGTGATAGATCATTCTGGAGGAAGACTTCCGTGCCCTTAATATGGTCGAAATGACCGAGCCCGAGAGACCTCGGTCTCTCAACACCTGGCTTTCGACAGCCATACCGTTAAAGCCAGAGACTGTAAAGCAGGATGAAATATAGGACCTTGAGACAGAAGGTCCTCCCTTATTGGCAACCGCCAGGGAACGTCCGCGACGAGACGTACCAGATCGGCGTACCAGTGATGCAGAGGCCAATCCGGAGCAATGAGGATCACCGGAATTCCCTCGGTCGCCACCCTGCGAATGTATGTATAACATCTCACATTCTGCCTAGGTCTTCTCCTGCAAGCATGGACATAACCCACGTGTACAGTGAATAAGAGATGCCGTGTCAGTCCATGGATGATAAGAGAAATACGATTTTTGTACTCACCGTAAAATCTGTTTCTCTGACGTCGATGGACTGACACAGCCTCTTAATATTTGACAAGTGGGTTTATGTCCCTGCTTGCAGGAAAGAACTAGGCAGAATGTTAGATGTTACAACATACATTCTAAAGACCAGAGCTGAACAGCCCCACCCAGGGGTCGGTCCCTCCGGACATACAGTTGCAATAAAAAGTATGTGAACCCCTTGGAATGATATGGATTTCTGCACAAATTGGTCATAAAATGTGATCTGATCTTCATCGAAGTCACAACAATAGACAATCACAGTCTGCTTAAACTAATAACACACAAATAATTAAATGTTACTATGTTTTTATTGAACACACCAAGTAAACATTCACAGTGCAGGTGGAAAAAGTATGTGAACGCCTAGACTAATGAGATCTCCAAGGAGCTAATTGGAGTGAGGTGTCAGCCAACTGGAGTCCAATCAATGAGATGAGATTGGAGGTGTTGGTTACAGCTGCCCTGCCCTCTAAAAAACACACACCAGTTCAGGGTTTGCTTTTCACAAGAAGCATTGCCTGATGTGAATGATGCCTTGCACAAAAGAGCGCTCAGAAGACCCACGATTAAGAATTGTTGACTTGCATAAAGCTGGAAAGGGTTATAAAAGTATCTCCAAAAGCCTTGCTGTTCATCAGTCCACGGTAAGACAAATTGTCTATAAATGGAGAAAGTTCAGCACGGCTGCTACTCTCCCTAGGAGTGGGCGTCCTGTAAAGAGGACTGAAAGAGCACAGGGCAGACTGCCCAATGAGGTAAAGAAGAATCCTAGAGTGTCAGCTAAAGACTTACAAAAATCTCTGGCATATGCTAACATCCCTGTTAGCGAATCTACGATACGTAAAAACACTAAACAAGAATGGATTTCTTGGGAGGATACCACAGAAGAAGCCACTATTGTCCAAAAAAAACGTTGCTGCACGTTTACAGTTTGCACAAGAGCACCTGGATGTTCCACAGCAGTACTGGCAAAATATTCTGTGGACAGATGAAACCAAAGTTGAATTGTTTGGAAGAAACACACAACACTATGTGTGGAGAAAAAGAGGCACAGCACACCAACATCAAAACCTCATCCCAACTGTGAAGTATGGTGGTGGGGGCATCATGGTTTGGGGCTGCTTTGCTGCGTCAGGGCCTGGACAGATTTCTATCACCGAAGGAAAAATGAATTCCCAAGTTTATCAAGACATTTTGCAGGAGAACTTAAGGCCATCTGTCCACCAGCTGAAGCTCTACAGAAGATGGGTGTTGCAACAGGACAACGACCCAAAGCATAGAAGTAAATCAACAACAGAATGGCTTAAACAGAAGAAAATACACCTTCTGGAGTGGCCCAGTCAGAGTCCTGACCTGAACCCGATTGAGATGCTGTGGCATGACCTCAGGAAAGCTATTCACACCAGACATCCCAAGAATATTGCTGAACTGAAACAGTTCCGTAAAGAGGAATGGTCAAGAATTACTCCTGACTGTTGTGCATGTCTGATCTGCAACTACAGGAAACGTTTGGTTGAAGTTATTGCTGCCAAAGGAGGTTCAACCAGTTATTAAATCCAAGGGTTCACATACTTTTTCAACCTGCACTGTGAATGTTTACATGGTGTGTTCAATAAAAACATGGTAAAATTTAATTCTGTGTGTTATTAGTTTAAGCAGACTGTGATTGTCTATTGTGACTTAGATGAAGATCAGATCACATTTTATGACCAATTTGTGCAGAAATACATATCATTCCAAAAGGGTTCACAAACTTTTTATTGCAACTGTAACCCACCCACCTGCAGCCAGCAGCCCTCAGTTCGTAACAAAGCAGTACAAACCTTAAAAAGGAAGGGTGGGTGCTGTGTCAGTCCATGGACATCAGAGAAACAGATTTTACGGTGAGTACAAAAATATTATTTTCTCTTACCGTCCATGGACGGACACAGCCTCTTAATATTTGACATGTGGGATGTCCCAAAGCAGTGTCAAAAAAGAGAGGTAAGAGTAAAGAGAAAGGAAAACCAAACTTCACTCCAAACAAGCAGAGCTCCTCAACGAAGTTGCAACTTAAACAGCGGCCTGCAACACCTTGCTGCCGAAGGAAGCATAAGAAGATGCAGCCACATCAACCTTATTAGAACTTTGAAAAGGTATGTGCGGACGACCAGGTCGCCGCCTTGCACACTTGTGCAACAGACGCTTGATGTCAGAAAGCCCAGGAAGCACCAATTGCCCTGGTTGAATGCGCCGTGACTGGAAAGGGAGGCGCTCGCCCCTTAAGGGCATAGGCCTGTATGACAGTCTGTCTGATCCACCTAGAAATGGTGGCAGACAAAACCGTCTGGCCCTGTTGTGGTCCTGACACAACCACAAACAGCGAGTCAGACTTCCGAATAGGAGCAGTAAAGGACAGGTACACCCGTAAGGCACATACCACGTCTAGCGAGTGAAGCGCAAACTCTCTGGGATGCGACGGATGAGGACACAAGGACAGCAGGACGATGTCATCATTAAGGTGAAAGGCCGAGACCACCTTTGGTAGAAAAAAAAAGGTCGCGGACACAACACAGCCTTATCCTTATGGATGACCAAGAAAGGCGGCTTGCAGGACAATGCCACCAATTCAGACACCCGTCTGACAGAAGTGATGGCTACCAGGAAAGCCACCTTCTGAGACAAGGTCAAGAGAGGGATATCTCTGATGTTTTCAAAAGGAGGTTCTTGAAGAACCGAGAGCACCAAATTCAGATCCCAAGGAGGGAGAGGAGGTTTAACAGGAGGGGCCACATGGCGAAACCCCTGGACAAAAGGTGCTAATTAAGGAATGGCCCGCTAGTGGTTGTTGGAAGAAGACAGCCAGGGCCGAAATCTGACCCTTGATGGTACTCAAAGCCAGCTTTTGGGTCACACCACGCTGCAAGAACAGCAGAATCCTGGGAACGGAATACGTCCGTGGATTCCAATCTAGCACCTCGCACAGAGCGATGTAAGCTTTCCAGGTACGGTGATAGATCTTTCTGGAGGAAGATTTCCGTGCCCTCAACATGGTCGAGATGACCGAATCTGAGAGACCACGGTCCCTCAGCACCTGGCTTTCAATAGCCATGCCGTTAAAGCCAAGGACTGTAAAGCAGGATGAAGTATGGGACATTGAGACAGAAGGTCCTCCCTCAATGGCAGCCGCCAGGGAACGTCCGCGACGAGGCGCACCAGATCGGCGTACCAATGACACCGTGGCCAAACCTGGAGCAATGAGGATCACCGGAATCCCCTCGGCCTCTACCCTGCAAAGCAGGCGAGGCAGCAACTGTAGCAGAGGGTAAGCATATATCAGGCGATACTGACCCCACGGGGCTACCAACGCGTCTGAGGCATCTGCCCAGGGGTCCCTGGACCTGGCCACAAACCTCGACACCTTGCGATTGAGTCGAGAGGCCAAGAGGTCCACGTCTGGCATGCCCCACAGCCGACAGAGGAGTTGGAACACCTCCGGATTCAAGGACCATTCCGCCTGGTCCAACGTCTGACGGCTCAGATAGTCGGCCTGCCAGTTGTCTATTCCTGGAATGTAAACGGCTGACAGAGCCGGCACGCTTCTTTCCGCCCACCTTAGGATGTGGGCAATCTCAGACGCCGCAGCTGAGCTCCGAGTTCCCCCCTGATGGTTGACAAAAGCCACCGCTGTTGCGTTGTCCGTCTGGATCCTGACCGAGTAGCCCTGTAATCTTTCCGACCACGAGGAGAGAGAGACACAGTCGGATTGCCCGGAATTCCAGGACATTGATCGGTAGACGGATTCGGCCGGGGTCCACAGCCCCTGAGCTGAGAGGACCCTCCAAACTCCACCCCAGCCCGTCAGGCTGGCGCCCGTTGTGATCACCGTCCACTGGACAGGGAGGAACGACTTCCCCGACCGAAGAGCCCTGACCGGGTGACTCACCTGGATCTGATGATCCAATGACAACAACGGGGACTTGTCCCAAGTGGACAGGATCCCCTTCTGTAAGGCATGAGTGTGAGATTGGGCATACGGAACTGCCTCGAAGGAGGCCACCATGAGTCCCAGGACCCTCATGCAAAAGCGGATTGATGACCATTTTCGGGACATCAGAAGCCGTACCGCAGATTGAAGAGTCTGTAACTTCTCCGAGGGTAGGAATACTTTCGCTTCCGAGGAGTCCAGGATCAAACCTAGATACTCCAGACACTGAGTCGGGACCAGGACCGACTTCTGGGTATTCAGAAGCCACCCGAAGTCCCGGAGGGTCTGACTGACAATTGTCACACTTTCTTCTAACTCTGAGCCAGTGTCTGCTCTTAGAAGAAGATCGTCCAGATAGCCCACAATAGAAATGCCTCGCTGTCTCAGCAAAGCCAGAATCGGGGCGAGCACCTTGGTGAAAACCCTCGGTGCTGACACCAAACCGAAGGGAAGTGCCACAAATTGATAGTGGACTTCGCCTATCGCAAAGCACAGAAACTTCTGGTGACTTGCGCAGATTGGGACATGCAAGTAGGCGTCCTTGATATCCAAGGATGCCAGAAAGTCCCCTGGGTGGAGCGCAGCAATCACTGTGCGAATGGATTCCATGCGGAATTTTTGAACCTTCACAAAGGCATTTAAGGCCTTGAGGTCCAAGATTGGACGCACTCTGTCCTTCTTTGGGACCACAAATAGATTAGAGTAAAACCCCTGAAACCTCTCGTGACGGAACCGGCACAATGGCTCCACACCTACGCAAGTCCTGCACTGCCCCCAAGAGGGCCGCCCGACGTGCTGGAAGGAGAGGGAAATTTGAGGGAAAGAATCTGTCTGGAGGCCAGGAACGGAACTCTACCCTGTACCCCGAGGTGACCACCTCGCACACCCACCGGTCGGAGATCCGGGATGTCCACCGATCCGTGAACCTGCAAAGTCGCCCCCCCACCCCCGAGTCGGGCGGGGGCAAGACTTCATGCAGTGGCGGGTTTGGGAGCCGGCTTACGCACCCAGGGAGGCTTCTGTCCACCAGCCGCACTCTTTTCTTACCTGTGGACTCTGACGGACGAAAAAACCTCTTCTGAGCTGGAAAGGAGGGGCCCCGACTTACGGCGGGGCTCCTTACCCTTAGTAGTCTGAGGAAGCAGGGTGCTCTTACCCCCCATGACATCCTTAATAATGTCATCCAGGGCAGCACAGAACAGCCTACTGCCCCTAAAGGGCAAGTCAGTCAGGAGCTTTTTAGAGGCCAGGTTTAGCAGACCAGCATTTTAACCCGATAAGACGACGCAATACCACTGCATACACTGCGACCCTAGAGATTAAGGGAGCAATTTCCAAGGTGGCATCACACACATACACCAGGCCCTGCAACATTTGGTGGGCTAGTGAAACGGTCTCTGGAGGAAGATTATGCTCCTGCACAGTCTGAAGCAAAATCTTTGCCCATTCTGTGAGTGTCTGAGACACTAGGGTCGCCGCTACAACAGGACGTAAGGCGGATCCCAGTAAGGCGAACATGGCTCTGCTCACCACTTCTGACCTCCTGTCAGTGGGGTCCTTAAAAGGCAGGAGTCCCCTCCATCGGTAGAGTTGTGGCTTTATTCAAACGGGCGACCTGGGGGGGGTCGACCACAGGAGGAGAGGCCCATTTTTTAACCAGGGCCTCCTCAAAAGGGTACCTAGTAGACAGACGCCGCGGGAGCGCAAAAGTCTTCTGCGGCTTTTCCCAAACCTGATCTATGAACCTGTCAAAGAAAGGCATGTAAGGAAAAACTTTTTTAGAAGGCTTGGGTTTGAAAGAACCAAAAAGGAGACAGTGTCCGCCTGAGGTTCCGCAGCCGCAGCATCCAGCTTGAGAGTGTCCCTCACAGCATCAACGAGTTCACTTACAAGCACCCTGTCCTTTGCTGACTCAGAACACCCAGGGGACTCACCGATCCAGTGGGGACCGCTCGGCTCCGCTGCCTGTTCTGCGCTGTATAGTGCGAATGAGCAGTGAGGAGAACCGCGGCGATCCAGCCGCGATAGAGGCCAAACAGAAAAAACGTGTGGCTCCAAGAAAATGCCCGCCGCAATAGAAACTGCGTCATAGCGAATCCACGGCAAGATGGCCGCCATGCGCGCCATAGAAAGTATACAGAGACACAGTAAAACATGGCGCTGAGCGGCGCACAGGCCCAAAATAACACCACATTCCTCATGCAGAGCCACGAGCCCCCCCCCCCCGGGACAGAGTGACCCCCCAGGCACCCCCAGCGTCAGTTAACAGGTGACAGAGAGCAACAACAACAACAAGGGGGAGACAGGGAAAATCCCCCATATAGACGAACACACAGCACTGTACTCACCTGCTGAAGCAGGAGATACTACTTGCCCGGCCCGGAAGGACCTACTGGTGTGTTCCTGACAGACCTATCACAGTTCGGAACTGAGTAGCTGTCTGCCCGGTCCACCGCGAAAAGAGACAGCAGGTACTGTTCAATCTTAGCAGACCGCGGAGCATAAAAAGCCCACCGGCCACCTCTGAAGTCATGGGGCATGTCGTGAACTGAGTCGCACGCCGCAGCGAGGATTCAGCACGCTCGATGGTTGGACTGGGAAGACTACGAGGATATTCAATGTACCCAACCTGTTGCCCAGCCGACAGTTGATAGAAGATAACAAAAATAAAATAATAAAATTCCAAAAGGAATAAAAATTCTTCAGGAGACTGGCTACGAAGTGAGCCATGTCCTCTGCTTCTGCTAGGCAGAAAAAAAACTGAAGGCTGCTGGCTGCAGGTGGGTGGGTTATGTCCGGAGGCGGGGCTGTTCAGCTCTGGTCTTTAGAATGTATGTTGTAACATCTAACATTCTGCCTAGTTCTCTCCTGCAAGCAGGGACATAAACCCACTTGTCAAATATTAAGAGGCTGTGTCAGTCCATGGACGGTAAGAGAAAAGTTTTTGTTTTTAAGTGTCAGTGTTGGAGAAGCTCCTGGGTATACCAAGATGGCTGCTGCTTAGCAGGCCGGATCTCCATTTTGTCCTCCCGGCTGCCGCTTCAAAGTGACCCAGTGGGGGCCATAGGCAATCGACCAGTGAGGGGGTGCAATCCGGTAGTTATACCGGGTGAGTCTGTTCCAGGGGGGCCGGGAGAAGGTGTTGAGAGCCGAGGCTGGGTGGACCAAGGTGGCCACCACGGCCGGGGCTAGGCCGAAGCCGCGGTCTATCCTGCCGGGCCAGGCAGCTGCTAGTACTGTTTCGGCGGCCCGCTACCGGCTGGGGGGGAGCTCCAAGAGCGGGGGCAGTAAGCGGGCTCGCTGGGCGATCCGGATGCCGGAGGAAGGATTTCTATGGCGGAGCTAGGCCGCAGCCGCGGACTTTCCTGCCGGCGGCTGTGGGTGAGAAAGGGATGACGAAAGGCGGCGGGTGAAGGCCTCGGCGGCGCTGGTGAGATGGGGGTACTGGGCTGGAGGGGAGGCCCCGGGTCTATGGGTGAAGTAGCCGCAGCCCGTGAGGGAAAACTCTGGCTGAGAGGGGAGAACCGTGGGGGGGGGGGAGAACTGTGCAGCCCTGGATGGAGCTGGAGCTCCTGCACACACATCCGTTCAGCTGTCAGACCTTTGGATTTGGGTGCCCACTGTGCATGTGTGAGTCGCGCTGCGCATTGCGAGTGGCCCTGCAGTCTTCTGGGACCTGTTAGGTGTCCCAGAAGACTGCAGGGCAAGGAAGGTGGGGGGAGACTTCCGCTTACGACTGTTAGTGGGTAAATGCCCGCGCCCCCCCAATGGCATTTCACAAACAGGAGTGGGGGAGGAGGCCTTTTGGATGGCGGTCTGCTTTAACTTGTATGAAAAATTTTGAACAAAGGCAAACGTAGCTACGTACTGTTACGGAGATATTCATAACCTCGCTTAAATGCTTAAAATAAGTGATTAAAAACCTTTTGTCTATATAAAATTAAATCAAACGATAGCGGTGGGAAAAGAGAAAACAATGACATTTATTTATACAGAAACGATACCACCTAATAGCAAGGTGATACCAATGTTACACGATACATAATAGGAATATTGCTATGACAAACATGATAATACCTATGATGAAGATGATACCAACTTTACATGATAATACCAATAGTAACAAGAGAGCAAAGGAGAAGCAGTGGCACCCTTATGGGAGGGAGAGAGAGAGAGAGAGAGAGAGAGAGAGAGAGAGAGAGAGAGAGAGAGAGAGAGAGAGAGAGAGAGGGAGAGAGGCAGAGAGAGAGAGAGCTTACTACATCACCATGCTGCTACGTCAGATCTTCATTCGTAAGGGCTCTAGCCATGAGTGTACCTGACTTTTATACCCCCTATGCCAACCAGAACCCAAAATCCTGTGGTCTCATTGGTTTAAAGCTGACCACCTGATTGGTTGAAATCTCAAACCTTTTTACTTAGCCTTCCAAATCTAAACCAGAAATACTTGCTGCTTTTATCAGATAGAGGTGTGTTCCTTTGATGCTCAGTTCAACAAGTTTCTCACATTAGCAAGCATGCTAAGGGCCCCTGCGGTGACCGCCCCCCCCCCCCCAAGACAAAGGACACTTAAGTTTCACCTGAAACCTAATCCATGTTCCCAACCAACAGGAGATGATACGTCCTTTGTTTACAGTATGGGGGGGAGCTCTCTCTCAAAGAAAATATCTTTCAGTAAACTCATAAACAGATTTTTACCCGTCCCCCTACATATATATATATACAGTATATACATACATACACATACATACATGCACATGCAGCGTCCTGTTCCCAATGATTGGACGCTATTAAACCAGCAGCTCCTACAAGGGTAGTGTTTCATAAATACATATATACATGTGTCCGTTGGGGGGCATGGTGGTTTATTTAGCGTACAGGATATGAAAAAGAATTAGAATCAAAATATCCACCACAGTACCCCCTCAAGTTCATTATTGAACTTATGACCTCCTTCAATGATCTTGTATCCACCCACAACGGCCCAGAAGCCCCCCGACCCTTTCCCCACCACCACTGCGGCCTTTTCCTTTCTTGAACCCGCCGTAACCCATCAAGGTAGACTTGAGACAGTCCTGGTGCCTTTGAGACTTCACATCCGACCCATGAGAGTCTGTACTGCAATGCTTCATCGCCCCTCTGCATTGGAAGAGCGAAATTCAAACATTAATGGCGGGATCCTTTCATATTTAGTCCTGTAGCTTGGAAATATGGTGTTATGATTGTCACGATTGGATCGGACCGCGAGACAGCACTTTTCAGCATGGTGAAGGAAAGTTTCAGAAGAGTCTTATTCGTGGCACGTTTTTCTTAAGAGATGCGTTGCTTCTTCAGGTGGTGGTTGGGCGGGCCTCCGGACAGTCGTGCATGAATACAAAAAAACAAGAACAAGAGGGAGAATGTCAGACAGGAATATCTATGAGTAGTGCAATGTGGACGAGTCAGGTGGGATCCCCACAGAGTACCGAGACCGCGCCACGGCCAGTATCATCCATTGCCCTTGATGGTAGGGATAGTCAACACTGTCTGCTATTGTCAGGTCCCTGGGTTCACCACACCTGTTCATGGGGCTCAGGTTAAAGCAGTGGGCAGACTAGGGGAGGTACAATTACATTAAGACATAGGACCTGGATGTCCAGGGATACTTTGTGAAATATGGTATTTGTATGTTTCATGAACCCATTCTATGGAACCCACTGGACTCTTAAAAAAATGGAGTCAGGCAGAGACGGTAAACCCTTACAATTCACAACTCATCTCTGATATTCAAACAAACGTTCCAGAAGATTAATACATTTCATATTTCCAAGCTACAGGACTAAATATGCAAGGATCCCGCCAGTAATGTTTGAATTCCGCTCTTCCAATGCAGAAGAGCGATGAAGCATGGCAGTACAGACTCTCATGGGTCGGATGTGAAGTCTCAAAGGCACCAGGACTGTCTCAAGTCTACCTTGATGGGTTACGGCGGGTTCAAGAAAGGAAAAGGCCGCAGTGGTGGTGGGGAAAGGGTCGGGGGGCTTCTGGGCCGTTGTGGGTGGATACAAGATCATTGAAGGAGGTCATAAGTTCAATAATGAACTTGAGGGGGTACTGTGGTGGATATTTTGATTCTAATTCTTTTTCATATCCTGTACTCTAAATAAACCACCATGCCCCCCAACGGACACATGTATATATGTATTTATGAAACACTACCCTTGTAAGAGCTGCTGGTTTAATAGCGTCCAATCATTGGGAACAGGACGCTGCATGTGCATGTATGTATGTGTATGTATGTATGTATGTATGTATGTATGTATGTATATATTGTGACAGCAGGAAGGTAAAGTCACCTGGTTGCATCCAGGGGGGTAGATATATTTCGCCCAGATTCAGGCTTTACGCTGACTTATACAGCTAGGTGGAGAGTTGTATAAGCCCAGCTGAGACTAGTGGGCTCATTGATGACTCATACCTCTAGGGAGAGGGCTGGGCGTCGTGCAGACAGGGAGTTGATGAGGCCAGCTGAAGCTTGTCAGCTCATTTAGGCCTCTATAAAAAACTCCCAGATTCATTAGATGTTAGCTCATGCCTGGAAGCAGACCTGTGTGGACTGTCTAGGGAGAGTGAACCCCTGTGCGGTGAGAGAAAGCCTGTGTGGCTATATTTTGCTTGGACATTTAAAACCAGGGACTAGGACAGCACTAGGCTGATCCCAGTCGTTAGTTAGGAAACCTGTAAGTTTAGTCAGAGGTCAAGTTGACCAGGATTTATTTTGTTTATGTTTTTTTTGCCTTGCTGTGTTTTTGTCACTGTAAATAGAAAATAAACCGCACCTTTTTGATTTTGAAAACCACAACCTCCGTCTGCTGGGCCTGTTTTGGGTGGGGAGCCCATCCCGGGGGTCACACATACCCGCTGCCGAGCTAGCCCCCTCACAGTTGGTGGAGAATGCGGGCAGTTTTTTTTTAAGCCAGCATGGAGGAGATACTGAAACAGCTGGCTCTAGCAAATGCCAATCAACAGCAGACAAATGCAGGTTTGCAAAGGAGCCTTGCAGCCCAGCAGCAAGCTCATCAACAGAGCCTTGCAACTTTACAACAGAGTCTGGAGGCTCAGCAACAAGCCCAACAGCAATCTGAGGCCCGCTTCATAGACCTGTTGCAGAAGCAAGAGCAGAGACTACAACAACAGATGGAAGCAGTAATGCAGCAACGTCCGCAGACCAGTGAGGAAAGCCGTCCCACTAATACCGCGTCCTTTGGGGTGAGTCGTTTATTGACAAAAATGACTGGAGAGGATGATCCAGAGGTATTTTTGACCACATTTGAAAGGACCGCTGAAAGAGAAAAGTGGCCTGAGGAGCAGTGGGCTGGACTAGTGGCTCCTCTGTTAACTGGTGAATCGCAGAAAGCTTACTATGACCTAGAGCCTAACCAAGCAAAAGACTATGTGATGCTAAAAGCTGAAATATTGGCAAGGCTGGGTGTCACCCTGGCTGTCCGGGCTCAGCGTGTGCATAACTGGACTTTCCAGCTTGGAAAACCCCCCAGGTCTCAAATGTATGATCTCATTCACCTGAGCAGAAAGTGGCTACAGCCAGAGACTTTGTCCGCACCAAAGATTGTGGAACGTGTTGTAATGGATCGGTTTTTGAGAGCTCTTCCTACTGCCATCCAAAAGTGGGTAAGCCATGGAGACCCAGAGACGGCCGATGGTCTTGTGGATCGTGTGGAGAAATACTTGGCTACAGAGAACCTGACGGCCTCTTCCAGAGACACTCGGACTTTCCACCCTAAGACCAGACCATCCCCAGGGGCGGATAAGAGGATTCCAAGGGGTGAGGGTGGAGAGAGTGAGAGGGTGGGAGCTCTACCCCAAGTTTGGCGAGAACAGCCTGGGAAATCAGCGGCTCAAGAGGCCGCAAGAAGGATCGTTTGCTACCGCTGCCGGCAAGCGGGACATATTGCAGCAAATTGCCCGGTTGTGGAGGAACCCATGCAGTGTGACTTTCTGACGGGCAGACGTCAGTCGCTGTGTGCGACAGTCGCATGCACTGCCATTCGGGGAACTGAGAAACATTTATGCAAAATGTGTATTAATGGTAGAAATGTTGTGGTATTGCTGGATTCAGGTAGCCTTGTGACCCTGATAAAGGCTGAGTTAGTTAAAACAGAGGTCTCTGGGAATAGCAAGGTAGCCGTTATTTGTGTGCATGGGGACACCCGAGAGTATCCAGTGACTACGGTGTGTTTCGAGACCCCCAAAGGTACCCTCTCTCATCCAGTGGGCTTAGTATCTCAGTTACCGCATGACGCCATTGTGGGAAGGGATTTTCCGAAGTTCTGGGAACTGTGGGATGATCCTGAGCCCCCCACTGGTGCCCCTATGTACCAGGAATGTGATAGCCAGAACTCCCCTGAGAGTGGTGAGGACTCTCCGGAATTTCCCTTGTCAGTATTGGCAGGGGAGACTCAAGAAACTGGAGAGGAGCCCACCTCCTCAGACGAAAACCTACCGTCTGTGGAGTTTTCTGATCTTGAGGTTCACAGGGAAAACTTTGCCACAGAACAGTTGAAAGACCCCGCCCTAATAAAGGCACGGGAAAACGTAGTGAAAATAGATGGCGAGTTAGTGAACCCAGATAATACTGGCACTTACCCATACTTCAGCGTAGAGAAGGACCTACTGTATCGGGTGGCAAAAAGGGCAGAAGAAACCGTTGAGCAGCTTGTGGTGCCCAAACCTTACAGGAAGTTGGTGTTGGAGTTGGCCCATGGGCACATTCTTGGAGGTCATCTGGGGACAGAGAAAACCCGAGAGAGGGTATTACAGAGATTCTATTGGCCTGGGGTGATGAAGGACATAGAAAATTATTGTTCCTCCTGCCCTGTGTGTCAGAGGTCGGCCCCGATGCCACATTTCCGTAGCCCGCTGGTCCCTCTACCCATCATTGAGGTCCCGTTTGAGAGAATCGCAATGGATTTGGTAGGTCCTATAATCAAGTCCGCTAGGGGGCACCAGTACATATTGGTTATAATGGACTATGCCACCCGTTATCCAGAAGCGATCCCTCTCAGAAATACCTCGGCCAAAACCATAGCCAAAGAGCTATCTCTTATTTTTAGCCGGGTGGGTATTTGTAAAGAACTGCTTACGGACCAAGGTACACCCTTTATGTCCCGGGTTATGAAAGAGCTGTGTAAATTGTTCAAAGTGACGCAATTGCGTACATCTGTGTATCACCCCCAAACCGATGGGCTGGTTGAAAGATTCAACAAAACCCTAAAACAAATGTTGAAGAAAGTGGTGGATAGAGATGGAAGGGATTGGGACTGTCTACTTCCTTATTTGATGTTTGCTATTAGGGAGGTGCCCCAATCCTCTACGGGATTCTCCCCCTTTGAGTTACTGTATGGGAGACACCCAAGAGGGCTGTTGGATATTGCCAAGGAAACTTGGGAAAGTGAGAGTTCTCCCCACAGGAGTGTGATTGAGCATGTCGCCCTGATGCAAGATCGAATTGCACAGGTAATGCCCATCGTGAAGGAACATTTGGCCCAAGCGCAGTTGGCACAGCAGAGAGTGTACAACCGTGGAGCCAAGACCCGTACCTTTTCCCCGGGGGATAGGATATTGGTACTTGTCCCTACGGTTGAAAGTAAATTCCTTGCCAAATGGCAAGGCCCCTACGAGATAATGGAAAAAGTGAGCGAAGTGAATTACAAGGTCAGACAACCAGGAAGGCGAAAGCCCGAACAGATCTATCACGTTAATCTGTTGAAAGCCTGGAGGGATAGAGAGTCCCTAGTCGCAGACACTTGGTCACCAGCTCAAACTGGTTGCGTGATTCCTGAGGTTGGAATCGCAGCCACCTTGTCACAACCCCAACAACAGGAGGTTAAGGAGTTTGTACTTCGCAACAAGGAGGTATTCTCTGAGCTGCCGGGACAAACATCTGGGGTAGAGCATGACATTATTACCCCGCCCGGTGAAAGGGTGAAGTTAAAACCCTATCGGATCCCAGAGGCCCGACGGGAGGCAATACGGGAGGAAGTACAGAGAATGCTGAACTTAGGGGTGATAGAGGAGTCCCAAAGTGATTGGTCTAGTCCCATTGTGTTGGTGCCTAAACCGGATGGGAGCTGGCGATTTTGTAACGATTTTCGTCAGTTGAACAAAGTTACAAAATTTGACACCTACCCCATGCCACGTATAGATGAGTTGATCGACCGGCTGGGAACAGCCCGATACATGACGACTCTTGACCTCACAAAAGGGTATTGGCAAATCCCCCTGGCCAAGTCGGCCAAAGAGAAAACCGCATTTGTAACCCCAGACGGGGCGTTCCAATATAAAAGAATGCCGTTCGGGTTACAGAATGCGCCGGCCACATTCCAGCGGAAAATGGACCAGATGCTGAGGCCCCATCGGAAGTATGCTGCGGCTTACCTGGATGACATAATTGTCCATAGCACAGATTGGGCCTCACATCTGCCAAAAGTGCAAGCAGTCCTGGACTCTGTTCGGGAAGCAGGGTTTACGGCTAACCCCAAGAAGTGTACCATTGGGCAGGAGGAGGCCAAATATCTTGGGTACACCATTGGGAGGGGAGTAATAAAACCCCAACTCAACAAAGTCGAGGCCATCCAGAGTTGGCCACGTCCCAACAGCAAGAAGCAGGTACGAGCCTTTCTGGGAATCGCTGGGTATTATCGGCGATTCATTCCCCACTTTGCTTCTAAGGCTGTGCCCCTAACCAACCTGACGAAGGGGAAAGGGTCGGTCATGATTAAATGGACCCCCGAGGCTGAGGCAGCATTCCAATTCTTGAAACAAGCCTTATGTAGCCAGCCAGTGTTGTACTCACCCGACTTCTCTAGAGACTTTGTCGTACAAAGTGATGCGTCAGATGTGGGGTTAGGAGCAGTATTGTCCCAGGTCTGGAACGGGGAAGAGCACCCAGTCATTTACCTCAGCAGGAAGTTGAAGTCCCATGAGGTAAATTACGCCACCGTTGAAAAGGAGTGTTTAGCGGTGAAGTGGGCTCTAGATTCCCTTCGGTACTACCTGCTAGGTAGGCACTTTGACATGGTTACGGATCACGCTCCGTTAAAGTGGATGGCTCAAAACAAGGAAACAAATAGAAGAGTGAATAGGTGGTTCCTGGCCCTCCAGGAATTCAACTTCACAGTAAAGCATCGCCCTGGCGTTCAAATGGGGAATGTGGATGCTTTGTCTCGAGTACATGAATGCCTGATTGCTGGTGTTCCAACCCCGAGGTTAAAACAAGAGGGGGGGGTATGTGACAGCAGGAAGGTAAAGTCACCTGGTTGCATCCAGGGGGGTAGATATATTTCGCCCAGATTCAGGCTTTACGCTGACTTATACAGCTAGGTGGAGAGTTGTATAAGCCCAGCTGAGACTAGTGGGCTCATTGATGACTCATACCTCTAGGGAGAGGGCTGGGCGTCGTGCAGACAGGGAGTTGATGAGGCCAGCTGAAGCTTGTCAGCTCATTTAGGCCTCTATAAAAAACTCCCAGATTCATTAGATGTTAGCTCATGCCTGGAAGCAGACCTGTGTGGACTGTCTAGGGAGAGTGAACCCCTGTGCGGTGAGAGAAAGCCTGTGTGGCTATATTTTGCTTGGACATTTAAAACCAGGGACTAGGACAGCACTAGGCTGATCCCAGTCGTTAGTTAGGAAACCTGTAAGTTTAGTCAGAGGTCAAGTTGACCAGGATTTATTTTGTTTATGTTTTTTTTGCCTTGCTGTGTTTTTGTCACTGTAAATAGAAAATAAACCGCACCTTTTTGATTTTGAAAACCACAACCTCCGTCTGCTGGGCCTGTTTTGGGTGGGGAGCCCATCCCGGGGGTCACACATACCCGCTGCCGAGCTAGCCCCCTCACAATATATATATATATATATATATATATATATATATATATATATATATGTAGGGGGACGGGTAAAATCTGTTTATGAGTTTACTGAAAGATATTTTCTTTGAGAGAGAGCTCCCCCCCATACTGTAAACAAAGGACGTATCATCTCCTGTTGGTTGGGAACATGGATTAGGTTTCAGGTGAAACTTAAGTGTCCTTTGTCTTGGGGGGGCCGGTCACCGCAGGGGCCCTTAGCATGCTTGCTAATGTGAGAAACTTGTTGAACTGAGCATCAAAGGAACACACCTCTATCTGATAAAAGCAGCAAGTATTTCTGGTTTAGATTTGGAAGGCTAAGTAAAGAGGTTTGAGATTTCAACCAATCAGGTGGTCAGCTTTAAACCAATGAGACCACAGGATTTTGGGTTCTGGTTGGCATAGGGGGTATAAAAGTCAGGTACACTCATGGCTAGAGCCCTTGCGAATGAAGATCTGACGTAGCAGCATGGTGACGTAGTAAGCTCTCTCTATCTCTGCCTCCCTCTCTCCCCCTCTCTCTCTCTCTCTCTCTCTCTCTCTCTCTCTCCCATTTTTAAGAAGATTAATCTTACTTCTCTTTAGCTCTCTGGTTCCTTTTATCATGTAACATTGGTATCATGTTTGTCATAGCAATATTCCTGTTGGTATTATCATGTAATATTGGTCATAGGTGATATAATTTTAGGTTAGAGCAATGTTCCTATTTTGTATTGTGTAACATTGGTATCATCTTGCTATGAGGTGGTATAATTTCTGTAAAAAGAAATGTAATTGTTTTCTCTTTTTGCACCGCTATCGTTTGATTTCATTTTATATAGACAAAAGGTTTAATCACTTATAGTAAGCATTTAAGCGAGGTTATGACTATCTCCGTAACAGTACTAGTGTCTTCCGGGCTGTTCTTTGCTTGCAATCATGCACAGTATTTTCTATTTGATTATTTCTATACAATAACTATACACTTTAAAATGAAAATCAAATGTTGGGTTGACTTACAATAAAAAAATTCTAGCTTGCGCCTTCGATTTTTTATTTTTTTTGGCCGAACATTCATAATCAACTGTTGAAAACAATATACTAACAGACAGATAATGGATTGATCGTTTCTGTTACGGAATTTTTAGTCCAGTTTTCTTATCCTTTGTACCGGCCTCTACATCTTTGCACTGTACTACTATATTTATGTTATTTTAATTATTGATTATCACTGGTACTTCACCCTCTTACCTCTATATTTATGCCTGATGTGCAAAGGCAGAAAAAAAAAGCTGCTGTTAAGAAGAGTCTAGTGTTTTTATTTTATTTTATGCCACAAACGCAGCTACATGTTATTTAAATGTGGCCATACAAATGCAGATGGTTTATGCGTGTATTTGTGCACAGTATTCAGAGGCATTAAAAAAAAAAAAAAAAAAACACCCCTCTGAAGCTACATTTGGAATTCAACGCTGGCAATGCTGCAGCGGCTGCACACACAAGCAGAGGGCCATCAATAAGTATCTGTGCGAGTATGGCACCAGGACAGGGTCAGGGTTGCTTGGCTTCTTTTCGCCATGCCAGTGGCTACTGATCAAGGAGGCAGTCACTGTCCTGTCACCATTTGAGGAGGCCACAAGGATGGTGAACAGCGACAATGCATGCATGAGTGACACTGTGCCTCTAGTCTTTCTGTTGGAGCACACGCTTCGTGGAATCATGGACAGGGCACTTAAGGCAGAACAGCGGGAGGAAGAGAAGGACTTCCTTATCTCTCAAGGCCCCCCTTTATCCAGATAGCATTCCTGCAGGCCCGCCAAACACATAGGAAACCCAAGGAGTTATACGTGGCTGGGAGGAGGTAGTTACGGATCCTTAGTAACCCAGAGGATTCAGAATCAAAATGCCTCTGCAAACTTACGCTGCATGGCCTCCCTGATTCTGCAAAGCCTGCGAAAGGACCCTAGGATTTGTGGTATCAAGGAGAGGGATCATTACTGTCTGGGAACCCTTCTTGATCCACATTACAAGGGTAAGGTTGCAGAACTTATCCTGACTTTGCAGAGGGAGCAGAGGATGAAACATTTCCAGACTCTGGGAAGGTGACAATTTCCTGGTACTGGACAACGTGTTGCTGAGGCTTCGTTCAGTCAGAGGAAGTGCAGTGGAGAAGGTGACCGGCTGACGGATGCCTTTAAACAATATTTCAGTCCTCAGGGCCAAGGTCTGATGGTTAAGCAACCATTGCCAGCGTCTGCATTACATGGTGCAGGAATATCTAGGGGCAAGAGCAGACTTAGAGACCTTTCCAACAGAGCATCTACTGGGTTACTGGGTCTTGAGAATAAACCACTAAGTTCATACAAATTGTTATATAATTTCACCACGCAATGTATTACTAAGACTTTTTATATGTTACTGTAATGCTTCATTGTATTTCAATACATTTTTTATTGATTATTTATTTGGAGGATGGACCACTGGCCAGAACTTGCTCAATATGCAATTGAGCTACTGGCCTGTCCTGCATCCAGCTTGCTTTCTGAACTCACATTCAGTGCTGCTGGAGGGTTTGTAACGGATCAAAGAGTATGCCTGCCCACAGACTCTGTTGATAGGCTCATATTCATAAAAATTAATTAGTCTTGGATCAGCAGCTATCACCTGATGCTGATGCAACTGATTGAATTTGCCATGAATGTGGGATCCTTTGAAGACTGCCTATGCCGACTATCCTCCTCCGCCTCAATCTTGATGATGCTAGCTTCCAACAACAAGGTTTAGGGCACCACCACCACCACCACCACCCAAGGCCCAATTTTTTTGCCCCTGTTTAACAGGGGCATGTAATTAAAATTTTTGATATAATATTTCACAGCAGGGCCCGTTCCTGCACCCACCAAGAGTAACTGATGGCTTACAGTGTTCTGGCACCACCAACACCTAAGGCCCAATTTTCTGCAGAGTATATAGGGCAAGCCATATAGTATATATACTGCTGTTCAGAGTATATAGTGCCTGGGGGACCCCCACACCATTTACAAAAAAAAACATTGGGTGCAGGGTTCCCCTTAAAATCCATACCAGACCTGAAGGGCCTGGTATCGATTTTGGGGGTGACATCCACGCCATTTAGGTATTTTTATCTATATTGCTGGGATCCGACAATACATTACAGCTGCAAGCAGTTTTAAATTAAATTTTTTCCTTTAGAAATGTCATTTTGCTGTGGCCCTGTTTTAAACATGGGAAAGATGCGCTACTTTAGAGGCATACTAAAGGACACCCCTCCAGGTTTCTGCACAGATGTCAATGTAAATCGCGGGCCGAAATCGCAAAAAGTAGTACAGAAACTACTTTTTGAAATCGGTGCAGCGCCGCAGATGTGGCGTCGCACTGATTAGGATGGTGCCATTGCGGCAATTTGCGCCAAATATCGACTTTTTGACATGCGATTTGACATGCCAAATCGCATGTCAAAACGCACCAGTGTGAACCAGGGCTAATGCAAAGAATGTGATGGGATTTGATTTATTAATATACATTTGTGATGATTATTTCATGAATGTTTAATTGTTTGCGGTTTTCAAAGGGTTGGTAGTATAATGTTTTGGGTTTTTTTGCACTTAAAAAAGGGACAGCACTTTACATATACAGTGGGAAATATCAACAGAATATCAACCAAAAATGCAGAAAAAACACACGATACAAATGTTATAAATTGAGTTGCAGTTCAGTGAGTAAAATAAGTATTTAATCCCCTACCAACTAACAATTTTCGCTACAGTATGTGGTACACAGATTAGTCCTGTCAATTTAAAGTGGCGTTCCACCCACTTTTTACAACTTAATCTTAAAGTGGTTTTATACCCTCCTTTGCAGGTTACACCTACAGGTAAGCCTAGATTAAGGCTTACCTGTAGGTGTTTGCAATATCTCCTAAACCTACACGGTTTAGGAGATATTTGCTGAAAGGTATACATCGTTGTCTACGGCGCATGCGCGCCGTAGACAACGGCGCAGGCGCAGTGATAAGCCCATTCATAAAACCGGCGAGATGACTGCGGCCGGAGGGGAAGACGTGGACGGCTTCGGGGGCTTCATTCTAAGGTAAGTATTGCATAATGAGCTAGAATGCTAGTCATATTAGCTCATTATGGCTTTGTCTTGCAGTTTGTTCATTTAAAAAAAAAAAAATATTTATGGGTTTACAACCACTTTAAAGGAATGACAACCCCTCCACCACTCGATTTTGGATATTTATTTATTTTTTTCCTCCTTACTTACCTTTTATGAAGTACCTTGTGTACTTCCGCCCCAGCTTTGCCGTGGCCCAATGCGTCACATCCACAAAATGGGAGAAATACAAAAAATAGGATTTTTGTACTCACCGTAAAATCCATTTCTCTGACATCCATGGACCGACACGGCATCTTACACTTTACACGTGGGTATATGTCCCTGCTTGCAGGAGAAGAAAGAAGATCTAGGCAGAATGTTAGATGTTAAAACATTCTAGAACAAACCAGAGCTGAACAGCCCCGCCCAGGGGGGCGGTCCCTCCAGACATTACCCTCCCACCTGCAGCTAGCAGACCTCAGTTCGTTACAAAGCAGTACCAACCTTAAAAGGAAGGGTGGGTGCTGTGTCAGTCCATGGACGTCAGAGAAATGGATTTTACGGTGAGTACAAAAATCTTATTTTCTCTTATCGTCCATGGACTGACACAGCTGGATACTGTAAACATGTGGGACGTCCCAAAGCAGTATCAGAAGGGTG
The DNA here is from genome assembly GCA_029206835.1 of Rana muscosa. Taxonomy (NCBI): domain Eukaryota; kingdom Metazoa; phylum Chordata; class Amphibia; order Anura; family Ranidae; genus Rana; species Rana muscosa. Next base: position 266,050,368 of record CM055123.1, on the reverse strand, counting down.
GGAGAAGTAGTAAAGGAACAACCAAAACTTCACTCCAAACAAGCAGAGCTCCTCAACGGAGGAGTTGCAACATTAAACAGCGGCCTGCAATGCTTTGCGGCCGAAGGGAGCATCCGAAGATGCAGCCACATCAACCTTATAAAATCTTGAAAAGGTATGAACGGACGACCAGGTTGTCGCCTTGCACACTTGTGCAACCGACGCTTGATGTCGGAAGGCCCGGGAAGCACCAATTGCCTTGGTGGAATGCGCCACAACCGGAAAGGGAGGCGCCCGCCCCTTAAGGGCATAGGCCTGTATGACGGTCTGCCTGATCCACCTAAAGACGGTGGCAGACGACACCGCTCGGCCCTGTTTTGGCCCAGACACAGATTTCCGAATGGAAACAGTAGCAGACAGGTACACTCGTAAGGCTTGTACCCATCTTAATGTATGAAGCGCAAACTCTCAGGGATGCGATGGGTGAGGACACAAGGACGGAAGAACAATGTCCTTCTTAAGGTGAAAGGCCGAGACCATCCTTAGAAAAGAAGGATGGTCGTGGGCGCAACACTTGTGGTGGATATTTTGATTCTAATTCTTTTTCATATCCTGTACTCTAAATAAACCACCATGCCCCCCAACGGACACATGTATATATGTATTTAACAGGACGCTGTATGTATTGTGACAGCAGGAAGGTAAAGTCACCTGGTTGCATCCAGGGGGGTAGATATATTTCGCCCAGATTCAGGCTTTACGCCGACTTATACAACTAGGGAGTTGATGAAGCCCAGCTGAGGCTAGTGGGCTCATGGATGACTCATACCTCTAGGGAGAGGGCTGGGCGTCGTGCAGGCAGGGAGTTGATGAGACCAGCTGAAGCTTGTCAGCTCATTTAAAGGCCTCTATAAAAACTCCCAGCTTCATTAGATGTTAGCTCATGCCTGGAACCAGACCTGTGTGGACTGTCTAGGGAGAGTGAACCCCTGTGCGGTGAGGCAAAGCCTGTGTGGCTATTTGTTTGGACTTTTACTAAACCAGGGACTTAGGGACTAGGACAGCACCAGGCTGATCCCAGTTGTTAGTTTAGGAAACCTGCATGTTTAGTCAGAGGTCAAACTGACCAGGATTTATTTTGTTTATGTTTCTTTTTGGCTTTGCTGTGTTTTTGTCACTGTACATAGAGAAATAAACCGCACCTTTTGATTTTGAAAACCACAACCTCCGTCTGCTGGCCCTGTTTTTGTGTGGGGAGCCCAACCAGGGGGTCACACACACCCGCTACCGAGTTAACCCCCTCACAGTTGGTGGAGAACCAGTGGCAGTTTTTTTTAAGCCAGCATGGAGGAGATACTGAAACAGCTGGCTCTAGCAAATGCCAATCAACAGCAGACAAATGCAGGTTTGCAAAGGAGCCTTGCAGCCCAGCAGCAAGCTCATCAACAAGCCCAGCAGCAATCTGAGGCCCGCTTCATAGACCTGTTACAGAAGCAAGAGCAGAGACTACAACAAATGGAAGCAGTAATGCAGCAACGTCCGCAGACCAGTGAGGAAAGCCGTCCCACTAATACCGCGTCCTTTGGGGTGAGTCGTTTATTGACAAAAATGACTGGAGAGGATGATCCAGAGGTATTTTTGACCACATTTGAAAGGACTGCTGAAAGAGAAAAGTGGCCTGAGGAGCAGTGGGCTGGACTGGTGGCTCCTCTGTTAACTGGTGAATCGCAGAAGGCTTACTATGACCTAGAGCCTGACCAAGCAAAAGACTATGTGAGGCTAAAAGCTGAAATATTGGCAAGGTTGGGTGTCACCCTGGCTGTCCGGGCTCAGCGTGTGCATAACTGGACTTTCCAGCTTGGAAAACCCCCCAGGTCTCAAATGTATGATCTCATTCACCTGAGCAGGAAGTGGCTACAGCCAGAGACTTTGTCCGCACCAGAGATTGTGGAACGTGTTGTAATGGATCGGTTTTTGAGAGCTCTTCCTACTGCCATCCAAAAGTGGGTAAGCCATGGAGACCCAGAGACGGCCGGTGGTCTTGTGGATCGTGTAGAGAAATACTTGGCTACAGAGAACCTGACGGCCTCTTCCAGAGACTCTCGGACTTTCCACCCTAAGACCAGACCATCCCCAGGGGCGGATAAGAGGATTCCAAGGGGTGAGGGTGGAGAGAGTGAGAGGGTGGGAGCTCTACCCAAAGTTTGGCGAGAACAGCCTGGGAAGTCAGGGGCTCAAGAGGCAGCCAAATGGATTGTTTGCTACCGCTGCCGGCAAGCGGGACATATTGCAGCAAATTGCCCGGTTGTGGAGGAACCCATGCAATGTGACTTTCTGATGGACAGACGTCAGTCGCTGTGTGCGACAGTCGCATGCACTGCCATTCGGGGAACTGAGAAACATTTATGCAAAATGTGTATTAATGGTAGAAATGTTGTGGTATTACTGGATTCAGGTAGCCTTGTGACCCTGATAAAGGCTGAATTAGTTAAAACAGAGGTCTCTGGGAATAGCAAGGTAGCTGTTATTTGTGTGCATGGGGACACCCGAGAGTATCCAGTGACTACAGTGTGTTTCGAGACCCCCAAAGGTACCCTCTCTCATCCAGTGGGGTTAGTATCTCAATTACCGCATGATGCCATTGTGGGAAGGGATTTTCCGAAGTTCTGGGAACTGTGGGATGATCCTGAGCCCCCCACTGGTGCCCCTATGTACCAGGAATGTGATAGCCAGAACTCCTCTGAGAGTGGTGAGGACTCTCCAGAATTTCCCTTGTCAGTATTGGCAGGGGAGACTCAAGAAACTGGAGAGGAGCCCACCTCCTCAGACGAAAACCTACCGTCTGTGGAGTTTTCTGATCTGGAGGTTCACAGGGAAAATTTTGCCACAGAACAGTTAAAAGACCCCGCCCTAATAAAGGCACGGGAAAACGTAGTGGAAATAGATGGCGAGTTAGTGAACCCAGATAATACCTGCACTTACCCATACTTCAGCGTAGAGAAGGACCTACTGTATCGGGTGGCAAAAAGGGCAGAAGAAACCGTTGAGCAGCTTGTGGTGCCCAAACCTTACAGGAAGTTGGTGTTGGAGTTGGCCCATGGGCACATTCTTGGAGGTCATCTGGGGACAGAGAAAACCCGAGAGAGGGTATTACAGAGATTCTATTGGCCTGGGGTGATGAAGGACATAGAAAATTATTGTTCCTCCTGCCCTGTGTGTCAGAGGTCGGCCCCGATGCCACATTTCCGTAGCCCGCTGGTCCCTCTACCCATCATTGAGGTCCCGTTTGAGAGAATCGCAATGGATTTGGTAGGTCCTATAATCAAGTCCGCTAGGGGGCACCAGTACATATTGGTTATAATGGACTATGCCACCCGTTATCCAGAAGCGATCCCTCTCAGAAATACCTCGGCCAAAACCATAGCCAAAGAGCTATCTCTTGTTTTTAGCAGGGTGGGTATTTGTAAAGAACTGCTTACGGACCAAGGTACACCCTTTATGTCCCGGGTTATGAAAGAGCTGTGTAAATTGCTCAAAGTGACGCAATTGCGTACATCTGTGTATCACCCCCAAACCGATGGGCTGGTTAAAAGATTCAACAAAACCCTAAAACAAATGTTGAAGAAAGTGGTGGAAAGAGATGGAAAGGATTGGGACTGTCTACTTCCTTATTTGATGTTTGCTATTAGGGAGGTGCCCCAATCCTCTACGGGATTCTCCCCCTTTGAGTTACTGTATGGGAGACACCCAAGAGGGCTGTTGGATATTGCCAAGGAAACTTGGGAAAGTGAGAGTTCTCCCCACAGGAGTGTGATTGAGCATGTCGCCCTGATGCAAGATCGAATTGCACAGGTAATGCCCATCGTGAAGGAACATTTGGCCCAAGCGCAGTTGGCACAGCAGAGAGTGTACAACCGTGGAGCAAAGACCCGTACCTTTTCCCCGGGGGATAGGATATTGGTACTTGTCCCTACGGTTGAAAGTAAATTCCTTGCCAAATGGCAAGGCCCCTACGAGATAATGGAAAAAGTGAGCGAAGTGAATTACAAGGTCAGACAACCAGGAAGGCGAAAGCCCGAACAGATATATCACGTTAATCTGTTGAAAGCCTGGAGGGATAGAGAGTCCCTAGTCGCAGAAACTTGGTCACCAGCTCAAACTGGTTGCGTGATTCCGGAGGTTGGAATAGCAGCCACCTTGTCACAACCCCAACAACAGGAGGTTAAGGAGTTTGTGCTTCGCAACAAGGAGGTGTTCTCTGAGCTGCCGGGACAAACATCTGGGGTAGAGCATGATATTATTACCCCGCCCGGTGAAAGGGTGAAGTTAAAACCCTATCGGATCCCAGAGGCCCGACGGGAGGCAATACGGGAGGAAGTACAGAAAATGCTGAACTTAGGGGTGATAGAGGAGTCCCAAAGTGATTGGTCTAGTCCCATTGTGTTGGTGCCTAAACCGGATGGGAGCTGGCGATTTTGTAACGATTTTCGTCAGTTGAACAAAGTTACAAAATTTGACACCTACCCCATGCCACGTATAGATGAGTTGATCGACCGGCTGGGAACAGCCCGATACATGACGACTCTTGACCTCACAAAAGGGTATTGGCAAATTCCCCTGGCCAAGTCGGCCAAAGAGAAAACCGCATTTGTAACCCCAGACGGGGCGTTCCAATATAAGAGAATGCCGTTCGGGTTACAGAATGCGCCGGCCACATTCCAGCGGAAAATGGACCAGATACTGAGGCCCCATCGGAAGTATGCTGCGGCTTACCTGGATGACGTAATTGTCCATAGCACAGATTGGGCCTCACATCTGCCAAAAGTGCAAGCAGTCCTAGACTCTATCCGGGAAGCGGGGTTTACGGCTAACCCCAAGAAGTGTACCATTGGGCAGGAGGAGGCCAAATATCTTGGGTACACCATTGGCAGGGGAGTGATAAAACCCCAACTCAACAAAGTCGAGGCCATCCAGAGTTGGCCACGTCCCAACAGCAAGAAGCAGGTACGGGCCTTTCTGGGAATCGCGGGTTATTATCGGCGCTTCATTCCCCACTTTGCTTCTAAGGCTGTGCCCCTAACCAACCTGACGAAAGGGAAAGGGTCGGTCATGATTAAATGGACCCCCGAGGCTGAGGCAGCATTCCAATTCTTGAAACAAGCCTTATGTAGCCAGCCAGTGCTGTACTCACCCGACTTCTCTAAAGACTTTGTCGTACAAAGTGATGCGTCAGATGTGGGGTTAGGAGCAGTATTGTCCCAGGTCTGGAACGGGGAAGAGCACCCAGTCATTTACCTCAGCAGGAAGTTGAAGTCCCATGAGGTAAATTACGCCACGGTTGAAAAGGAGTGTTTAGCGGTGAAGTGGGCTCTAGATTCCCTTCGGTACTATCTGCTAGGTAGGCACTTTGACATGGTTACGGATCACGCTCCGTTAAAGTGGATGGCTCAAAACAAGGAAACAAATAGAAGAGTGAATAGGTGGTTCCTGGCCCTCCAGGAATTCAACTTCACAGTAAAGCATCGCCCTGGCGTTCAAATGGGGAATGTGGATGCTTTGTCTCGAGTACATGAATGCCTGATTGCTGGTGTTCCAACCCCGAGGTTAAAACAAGAGGGGGGGGTATGTGACAGCAGGAAGGTAAAGTCACCTGGTTGCATCCAGGGGGGTAGATATATTTCGCCCAGATTCAGGCTTTACGCCGACTTATACAACTAGGGAGTTGATGAAGCCCAGCTGAGGCTAGTGGGCTCATGGATGACTCATACCTCTAGGGAGAGGGCTGGGCGTCGTGCAGGCAGGGAGTTGATGAGACCAGCTGAAGCTTGTCAGCTCATTTAAAGGCCTCTATAAAAACTCCCAGCTTCATTAGATGTTAGCTCATGCCTGGAACCAGACCTGTGTGGACTGTCTAGGGAGAGTGAACCCCTGTGCGGTGAGGCAAAGCCTGTGTGGCTATTTGTTTGGACTTTTACTAAACCAGGGACTTAGGGACTAGGACAGCACCAGGCTGATCCCAGTTGTTAGTTTAGGAAACCTGCATGTTTAGTCAGAGGTCAAACTGACCAGGATTTATTTTGTTTATGTTTCTTTTTGGCTTTGCTGTGTTTTTGTCACTGTACATAGAGAAATAAACCGCACCTTTTGATTTTGAAAACCACAACCTCCGTCTGCTGGCCCTGTTTTTGTGTGGGGAGCCCAACCAGGGGGTCACACACACCCGCTACCGAGTTAACCCCCTCACAGTATGTATGTATGTATATATATTGTGACAGCAGGAAGGTAAAGTCACCTGGTTGCATCCAGGGGGGTAGATATATTTCGCCCAGATTCAGGCTTTACGCCGACTTATACAGCTAGGTGGAGAGTTGTATAAGCCCAGCTGAGACTAGTGGGCTCATTGATGACTCATACCTCTAGGGAGAGGGCTGGGCGTCGTGCAGACAGGGAGTTGATGAGATCAGCTGAACCTTGTCAGCTCATTTAGGCCTCTATAAGAAATCCCAGATTCATTAGATGTTAGCTCATGCCTGGAAGCAGACCTGTGTGGACTGTCTAGGGAGAGTGAACCCCTGTGCGGTGAGAGAAAGCCTGTGTGGCTATATTTTGCTTGGACATTTAAAACCAGGGACTAGGACAGCACTAGGCTGATCCCAGTTGTTAGTTAGGAAACCTGTATGTTTAGTCAGAGGTCAAGTTGACCAGGATTTATTTTGTTTGTTTCTTTTGCTTTGCTGTGTTTTTGTCACTGTAAATAGAAAATAAACGGCACCTTTTTGATTTTGAAAACCACAACCTCCGTCTGCTGGGCCTGTTTTTGTGTGGGGAGCCCATCCCGGGGGTCACACACACCCGCTGCCGAGCTAACCCCCTCACAGTTGGTGGAGAACCAGTGGCAGTTTTTTTTTAAGCCAGCATGGAGGAGATACTGAAACAGCTGGCTCTAGCAAATGCCAATCAACAGCAGACAAATGCAGGTTTGCAAAAGAGCCTTGCAGCTCAACAACAGAACTTCGCAGCCCAGCAGCAAGCTCATCAACAGAGCCTTGCAGCCCAGCAGCAAGCTCACCAACAGAGTCTGGAAGCTCAGCAACAAGCCCAGCAACGATCTGAGGCCCGCTTCATAGACCTATTACAGAAGCAAGAGCAGAGACTACAACAAATGGAAGCAGTAATGCAGCAACGTCCGCAGACCAGTGAGGAAAGCCGTCCCACTAATACCGCGTCCTTTGGGGTGAGTCGTTTATTGACAAAAATGACTGGAGAGGATGATCCAGAGGTATTTTTGACCACGTTTGAAAGGACTGCTGAAAGAGAAAAGTGGCCTGAGGAGCAGTGGGCTGGACTGGTGGCTCCTCTGTTAACGGGTGAATCGCAGAAAGCTTACTATGACCTAGAGCCTGACCAAGCAAAAGACTATGTGATGCTAAAAGCTGAAATATTGGCAAGGCTGGGTGTCACCCTGGCTGTCCGGGCTCAGCGTGTGCATAACTGGACTTTCCAGCTTGGAAAACCCCCCAGGTCTCAAATGTATGATCTCATTCACCTGAGCAGAAAGTGGCTACAGCCAGAGACTTTGTCCGCACCAAAGATTGTGGAACGTGTTGTAATGGATCGGTTTTTGAGAGCTCTTCCTACTGCCATCCAAAAGTGGGTAAGCCATGGAGACCCAGAGACGGCCGATGGTCTTGTGGATCGTGTGGAGAAATACTTGGCTACAGAGAACCTGACGGCCTCTTCCAGAGACACTCGGACTTTCCACCCTAAGACCAGACCATCCCCAGGGGCGGATAAGATGATTCCAAGGGGTAAGGGTGGAGAGAGTGAGAGGGTGGGAGCTCTACCCCAAGTTTGGCGAGAACAGCCTGGGAAATCAGCGGCTCAAGAGGCGGCAAGAAGGATCATTTGCTACCGCTGCCGGCAAGCGGGACATATTGCAGCAAATTGCCCGGTTTTGGAGGAACCCATGCAGTGTGACTTTCTGACGGGCAGACGTCAGTCGCTGTGTGCGACAGTCGCATGCACTGCCATTCGGGGAACTGAGAAACATTTATGCAAAATGTGTATTAATGGTAGAAATGTTGTGGTATTGCTGGATTCAGGTAGCCTTGTGACCCTGATAAAGGCTGAATTAGTTAAAACAGAGGTCTCTGGGAATAGCAAGGTAGCTGTTATTTGTGTGCATGGGGACACCCGAGAGTATCCAGTGACTACAGTGTGTTTCGAGACCCCCAAAGGTACCCTTTCTCATCCAGTGGGCTTAGTGTCTCAGTTACCGCATGACGCCATTGTGGGAAGGGATTTTCCGAAGTTCTGGGAACTGTGGGATGATCCTGAGCCCCCCACTGGTGCCCCTATGTACCAGGAATATGATAGCCAGAACTCCTCTGAGAGTGGTGAGGACTCTCCCGAATTTCCCTTGTCAGTATTGGCAGGGGAGACTCAAGAAACTGGAGAGGAGCCCACCTCCTCAGACGAAAACCTACCGTCTGTGGAGTTTTCTGATCTTGAGGTTCACAGGGAAAACTTTGCCACAGAACAGTTGAAAGACCCCGCCCTAATAAAGGCACGGGAAAACGTAGTGAAAATAGATGGCGAGTTAGTGAACCCAGATAATACCTGCACTTACCCATACTTCAGCGTAGAGAAGGACCTACTGTATCGGGTGGCAAAAAGGGCAGAAGAAACCGTTGAGCAGCTTGTGGTGCCCAAACCTTACAGGAAGTTGGTGTTGGAGTTGGCCCATGGGCACATTCTTGGAGGTCATCTGGGGACAGAGAAAACCCGAGAGAGGGTATTACAGAGATTCTATTGGCCTGGGGTGATGAAGGACATAGAAAATTATTGTTCCTCCTGCCCTGTGTGTCAGAGGTCGGCCCCGATGCCACACTTCCGTAGCCCGCTGGTCCCTCTACCCATCATTGAGGTCCCGTTTGAGAGAATCGCAATGGATTTGGTAGGTCCTATAATCAAGTCCGCTAGGGGGCACCAGTACATATTGGTTATAATGGACTATGCCACCCGTTATCCAGAAGCGATCCCTCTCAGAAATACCTCGGCCAAAACCATAGCCAAAGAGCTATCTCTTGTTTTTAGCCGGGTGGGTATTTGTAAAGAACTGCTTACGGACCAAGGTACACCCTTTATGTCCCGGGTTATGAAGGAGCTGTGTAAATTGTTCAAAGTGACGCAATTACGTACATCTGTGTATCACCCCCAAACCGATGGGCTGGTTGAAAGATTCAACAAAACCCTAAAACAAATGTTGAAGAAAGTGGTGGATAGGGATGGAAAGGATTGGGACTGTCTACTTCCTTATTTGATGTTTGCTATTAGGGAGGTGCCCCAATCCTCTACGGGATTCTCCCCCTTTGAGTTACTGTATGGGAGACACCCAAGAGGGCTGTTGGATATTGCCAAGGAAACTTGGGAAAGTGAGAGTTCTCCCCACAGGAGTGTGATTGAGCATGTCGCCCTGATGCAAGATCGAATTGCACAGGTAATGCCCATCGTGAAGGAACATTTGGCCCAAGCGCAGTTGGCACAGCAGAGAGTGTACAACCGTGGAGCCAAGACCCGTACCTTTTCCCCGGGGGATAGGATATTGGTACTTGTCCCTACGGTTGAAAGTAAATTCCTTGCCAAATGGCAAGGCCCCTACGAGATAATGGAAAAAGTGAGCGAAGTGAATTACAAGGTCAGACAACCAGGAAGGCGAAAGCCCGAACAGATCTATCACGTTAATCTGTTGAAAGCCTGGAGGGATAGAGAGTCCCTAGTCGCAGACACTTGGTCACCAGCTCAAACTGGTTGCGTGATTCCTGAGGTTGGAATCGCAGCCACCTTGTCACAACCCCAACAACAGGAGGTTAAGGAGTTTGTGCTTCGCAACAAGGAGGTATTCTCTGAGCTGCCGGGACAAACATCTGGGGTAGAGCATGACATTATTACCCCGCCCGGTGAAAGGGTGAAGTTAAAACCCTATCGGATCCCAGAGGCCCGACGGGAGGCAATACGGGAGGAAGTACAGAAAATGCTGAACTTAGGGGTGATAGAGGAGTCCCAAAGTGATTGGTCTAGTCCCATTGTGTTGGTGCCTAAACCGGATGGGAGCTGGCGATTTTGTAACGATTTTCGTCAGTTGAACAAAGTTACAAAATTTGACACCTACCCCATGCCACGTATAGATGAGTTGATCGACCGGCTGGGAACAGCCCGATACATGACGACTCTTGACCTCACAAAAGGGTATTGGCAAATCCCCCTGGCCAAGTCAGCCAAAGAGAAAACCGCATTTGTAACCCCAGACGGGGCGTTCCAATATAAAAGAATGCCGTTCGGGTTACAGAATGCGCCGGCCACATTCCAGCGGAAAATGGACCAGATGCTGAGGCCCCATCGGAAGTATGCTGCGGCTTACCTGGATGACGTAATTGTCCATAGCACAGATTGGGCCTCACATCTGCCAAAAGTGCAAGCAGTCCTGGACTCTGTTCGGGAAGCAGGGTTTACGGCTAACCCCAAGAAGTGTACCATTGGGCAGGAGGAGGCCAAATATCTTGGGTACACCATTGGGAGGGGAGTAATAAAACCCCAACTCAACAAAGTCGAGGCCATCCAGAGTTGGCCACGTCCCAACAGCAAGAAGCAGGTACGAGCCTTTCTGGGAATCGCTGGGTATTATCGGCGATTCATTCCCCACTTTGCTTCTAAGGCTGTGCCCCTAACCAACCTGACGAAGGGGAAAGGGTCGGTCATGATTAAATGGACCCCCGAGGCTGAGGCAGCATTCCAATTCTTGAAACAAGCCTTATGTAGCCAGCCAGTGTTGTACTCACCCGACTTCTCTAAAGACTTTGTCGTACAAAGTGATGCGTCAGATGTGGGGTTAGGAGCAGTATTGTCCCAGGTCTGGAACGGGGAAGAGCACCCAGTCATTTACCTCAGCAGGAAGTTGAAGTCCCATGAGGTAAATTACGCCACCGTTGAAAAGGAGTGTTTAGCGGTGAAGTGGGCTCTAGATTCCCTTCGGTACTACCTGCTAGGTAGGCACTTTGACATGGTTACGGATCACGCTCCGTTAAAGTGGATGGCTCAAAACAAGGAAACAAATAGAAGAGTGAATAGGTGGTTCCTGGCCCTCCAGGAATTCAACTTCACAGTAAAGCATCGCCCTGGCGTTCAAATGGGGAATGTGGATGCTTTGTCTCGAGTACATGAATGCCTGATTGCTGGTGTTCCAACCCCGAGGTTAAAACAAGAGGGGGGGGTATGTGACAGCAGGAAGGTAAAGTCACCTGGTTGCATCCAGGGGGGTAGATATATTTCGCCCAGATTCAGGCTTTACGCCGACTTATACAGCTAGGTGGAGAGTTGTATAAGCCCAGCTGAGACTAGTGGGCTCATTGATGACTCATACCTCTAGGGAGAGGGCTGGGCGTCGTGCAGACAGGGAGTTGATGAGATCAGCTGAACCTTGTCAGCTCATTTAGGCCTCTATAAGAAATCCCAGATTCATTAGATGTTAGCTCATGCCTGGAAGCAGACCTGTGTGGACTGTCTAGGGAGAGTGAACCCCTGTGCGGTGAGAGAAAGCCTGTGTGGCTATATTTTGCTTGGACATTTAAAACCAGGGACTAGGACAGCACTAGGCTGATCCCAGTTGTTAGTTAGGAAACCTGTATGTTTAGTCAGAGGTCAAGTTGACCAGGATTTATTTTGTTTGTTTCTTTTGCTTTGCTGTGTTTTTGTCACTGTAAATAGAAAATAAACGGCACCTTTTTGATTTTGAAAACCACAACCTCCGTCTGCTGGGCCTGTTTTTGTGTGGGGAGCCCATCCCGGGGGTCACACACACCCGCTGCCGAGCTAACCCCCTCACAATATATATATATATATATATGTGCAAGGCGATATAGGGGGACGGGTAAAATCTGTTTATGAGTTTACTGAAATATATTTTCTTTGAGAGAGAGCTCCCCCCATACTGTAAACAAAGGACGTATCATCTCCTGTTGGTTGGGAACACAAATAGGTTTCAGGTGATACTTAGAGATTATCCTTTTGTCTTGAAAGGGTCAGTACAGACATCAAGACCCCATCACAGCAGGGGCCCTTAGCATGCTAATGTAGGAAGTGGTTAAACTGTACATCAAAGGCACACACCTTAGTTCTGAAGGCAGATCTGAATGGGCTAGGCAAAAATAGGCTTGAGTTTCAACCAACTAGATGGGGAGGCAGCTATAAACCAATGAGACCACGGGATTTTGGAGTCTGGTTGATGGGGGGGGGGGGGGGTAGGCATAGGGGGTATAAAGGCCAGGTACACTCATGGTTAGGGCCCTTGCGAATGATGTCCTGACCTGAGGAGCATGGTGAAGTACTCTGTAAATATACCTCTTTAATTTCCTTAATCTCTCCTGTAACTCTAATCTTCCTTTAAACTTGTGCTAACACACGGTTGTCTCCCTTATAGCCATATTCTTATGTAATAGTATTGTGTAATAGCCATATTCTTATGTAACATTATTGTGTTGTATGAGTAACCTCTTTGTTCCAGAGGTGATATAATTTATGTTATCGTCACAAGTTCTGGATTAATACAAGTTTCTTCTTTCCTGTATAATAAATTACTTTTTTTTCCTTTTTCGTACCACTATCGTTTGCGTTAATTCTATATAGACCAAAGGTTTAATCAATCATTTTTGTGTATCATTAATACTTTAAGTGAGGTATAAACATTGCCAACACATTTGGTGCCCCCTGTGTGAGGAAGCTGGACGTTTTGGGCTATTGGGATTTTATGTGTGGAGGACAGAGCAGAACCAGACAAATCTAACTCCAAACACGGTAAGCATTTTCATGTCCTTATGTGTATGTCTGTCTTCCCTGTCTGAACACCCAAACTGGCAAGCTTCTATGAACATTGTTTATATATAACCTTTTGTCTGTACTAAAATACTTTTGATGAGACTGATATGAACAGTATAAGTGAAATAAATTGTACTGGGAGTGTATGAGAGGACATCCTGCTCGATTGGGCCAAAATTGCAGCAGGGTGTCAGCGTGAATGATATGGGCTCTGATTGGACGCTTGAAGGCAGTGAAAAGAATTGGAATCTGGGCCTTTCTGCCAACAAGCGCTTCTGATTGACCCTTGTATGAGTCTAGGTCAAGACACTTCCCAATCTTTGAGATTGAATTGCACCTGTGGGCCTAGGACACACTGAATTGTCTGGATGTATGTGACTCTATCTTCCTGTGTAAACTACTAACTGGGGATTGTAAGCTTTGTAATTATCGGTAAACACTGGCTATATTGTAACTGCTAAGAGCGTAACTACTAAAAGATCATAGTGCAAGTAGGTGGGCATCAGTTAAACTACCTCCTGCACTACAAGCAATCATAAGGTCTAATAAGTGAGCATTTCTTTTAGAATATTGCAGAAAAGTCCACGGGGGGGGATTAAACTATTTTAGTTGGGAAGATCCCCAGGCTAATTTTTTGAAGGACTATAGTCAGAACAGGGATTGTTCGGGCAGGTAGCGAAAAAATATTAGTAACGGCGACAGGGGCAGTACCTGTCGACCCAATCATTGGTCAGAGAGTAGTTAGCTATGGGAAAAAAGCAACCTATAAGAGGTTTGCGGGATCAGTTCAAGGTCTTTCGTCCGTAAAGGATGGGTAATAAAATCGCTTCAAAGAGGGAGTCTAACCGTGGGGAACCTTACCACTTGACCCCGAAGGAAGAAATGATAGATAAATATGGACCTTGGGTGGTGAAATATATGCAAGATTGGGATCGCTGGACTGGGAAGCGATATTCTAAAAGGGGTACTTTTAAACAACACGCTTGGGAAGCCCTGTGGTACAATCACCACGGAAAGATGAGACGAACAAATGAAAGAGATGCTTGGAGTGCATGGATGGTAGAATCCATGAATAGAACTGACGATGTGAATATTTTCACAGTAGGTGTTAACCACTTCCCTACCCAGCCATAGTAATATGACGTCCACAGATGGGATCTCCCATCCTGGGTGGACGTCATATGACGTCCTTGGCTTTGTAGGGGAATATCTGAATGATGCCTGCAGCTAGAGGCATCATTCAGATATCCTTTTGTTCTGCCGGCGATTCTGTGCACCATAAGAACGATCATAGCGGCGGTTCCGCCGCTTGATCGTTCTTATAGGCGGCGGGAGGGGGCACCCCCCCTCCCGCCGCCATCCGGTGCTTCGCCGGCTCTCCCAGGTACCGTTGTGTTCCTTAGGACACGGCAGTTCCCTGATGGGGGTAAATGAGTGGCGGCGGAGCAGGAGCGGCGGGCAGCGGAGCTTTCTGTGCGGAGCGGCTTACCGGCTCCCATATGCAGAGCTGCAGCAGCGGCGTGCACGGCGCCCGCGCGCGCCCCCGGGGGCGCGCAGCGCGGCGATCTGGGATCCGGTGTGTCCCTCTGGACACACCGATTCAAGTAATGTGGCGGCGGGCGGCGGAGATTCCGGTATAAACTTACCGTAATTGATGATGCAGAGCTGCGCAGCGGCGTGCACGGCGCCCGCGCGCTCCCCGGGGGTGCGCAGCGCGGCGATCGGGGCTGAGGTTTTTCCCTTGGATACAGCCCAGCCTTGATCAGGGTAAAGAGCCAATGAAATTGGCTCTTTACCACGTGACCGGCTGTTTTCAATCACAGCAGGTCACTAAATGTAAACAAAACACACAATTGTGTGTAACTCACTGTTGCCTGGTTCTCCTCTTCACACACCTGTGAGGAGGAGATCAGCTAACAGTGAGTTACACATATGTTATACACATATACATATGTACTACTGTGCCCAGATTGCCCCCCCCCTAAATAAAGAGTACCTGTCATCTAGTACCTGCCACCAGATCACCCGCCACCCACCTGTCCATCAGGAGTACCTGTCCATCAGGAGTACCCGCCACCTCAGAGTACCCGCCTCCAGTCCATCAGGAGTACCTGTCCATCAGGAGTACCCGCCACCTCACCTGAGTACCCGCCACCTCAGAGTACCCGCCACCAGTCCATCAGGAGTACCTGTCCATCAGCAGTACCCGCCACCTCACCTGAGTACCCGCCACCTCAGAGTACCCGCCACCAGTCCATCAGGAGTACCTGTCCATCAGGAGTACCCGCCACCTCACCTGAGTACCCGCCACCTCAGAGTACCTGCCACCAGTCCATCAGGAGTACCTGTCCATCAGGAGTACCCGCCACCTCACCTGAGTACCTGCCACCAGTCCATCAGGAGTACCTGTCCATCAGCAGTACCCGCCACCTCACCTGAGTACCCGCCACCTCAGAGTACCCGCCACCAGTCCATCAGGAGTACCTGTCCATCAGGAGTACCCGCCACCTCACCTGAGTACCCGGCACCAGTCCATCAAGAGTACCTGTCCATCAGCAGTACCCGCCACCTCACCTGAGTACCCGCCACCAGTCCATCAGAAGTACCTGTCCATCAGGAGTACCAGCCACCTCACCAGGAGTACCCGCCACCAATCCATCAGGAGTACCCGCCACCTCACCAGAGTACCCACCACCAGTCCATCAGGAGTACCTGTCCATTAGAGTACCCGCCACCTCACCAGAGAACCTGCCACCAGAGTACCTGCCACCTCACCAGCGTATTCACTATGTCCAAAAAGGTGTACACCCCAGAAGAAGCATATCAAATACTCAGTCTGACTGATGAGAGCAACGGGGAGCTCTCACCGCTCAGTTCTGATTCCGATTCTGGTTCGGAATATGAACCCCCCGAAGGCAGCACATCCGGATCCGAATTAGAGGAGGACACAGTCCGTCCAAAAAGAAGACGGTCTGAACACCAGGCAGCGACCAGCAGTGCCAACGGCGGTAGACCCCAGGAGGAGAGGTCCAGTACAAGCGCTGCTAGACCCCAGGAGGAAAGGCCCAGTGCAAGCGCTGCTAGACCCCAGGAGGAAAAGCCCAGTGCAAGTACACGCCAAATAAGTAGGACCCGAACCCAGCTTCCAGATGGCTTGGCAAACCCATTGTGGCTGCCTTCTACCTCAGGGTCAGCCACGATCCCCCCTTTTACAGCACAGCCAGGTGTGCAGGTCAACACTGAGGGTTTTTCCAAACTTGATTTTTTTTATTTATTTTTCCCTGATGAATTGGTTCAAGGCATTGTGGAGCAAACTAATCTTTTTGCTCAACAATTCATTGAAAACAACCCCAGCTCCAGCTATGCCCGCCCTTTTGAATGGAGACCCCTAACAGTGGTGGAGCTTAGATTGTTTTTAGGCCTAACGTTTAACACGGGGCTTACAAAAAAAATGAAATGAATAGGTATTGGTCGAAGAAACCCATCCACCATATGCCAATTTTTACATCGGCCATGTCCAGGTCCCGATACGAACTTATAATGCGGTTCCTGCATTTCAGTGACAACTCACAGTGCCCCCCCCCCCCCCGAGATCACCCAAACTTTGACAAATTATATAAAATTCGCCCCCTAATTAATTTTTTTTCCAAGAAGTTTGCCGAACTTTGTCCCTGACCAAAACATTTCTGTGGACGAATCCCTGGTGCATTTCACAGGCTGGCTGGGAATCAAGCAATATATCCCCAGTAAGCGGGCGAGGTATGGCTTGAAGCTCAACAAGCTCTGTGAAAGCGCCACTGGTTATGTGCACTCATTCCGCATGTACGAAGGCAAAGATTCCCAGCTCGAGCCCCCTGAGTGTCCATCGTACATGGGAATAAGTGGAAAAATTGTTTGGGAGTTGGTATTCCCACTCCTCCAAAAGGGGTATCATATTTATATGGACAACTATTATACCAGCCTGTCTCTTCTCCGCCACCTCTACCTAAAAAAACTCTGGCGTGTGGTACAACAAGAATAAACAGAAAGGGCTTCCCACAGCGTCTTGTCACCACAACCATTCAAAAGGGGGAATCGGCAAGCTTGAGGAACGAGGAAGTGTTGGCTGTGAAGTGGAGGGATAGGAAAGATGTGTACATCATGTCCACCATCCACGATGACACCTCGGTGGAACTTCACAGAAGACGCAGTACCGTTCGCAAGCCTTCCTGCATCAATGAGTACAATAAATTCATGGGGGGTGTGGATTTAAATGATCAAATGTTGCAGCCCTATCTTTCAACCCGAAAATCCCTCTTCTGGTATAAAAAAAATCGCAATTTACTTTTTTCATTTGGCCCTGTTAAATTCTTTCATAGTCTACCAAAAATCCACACATAGACCCACCACCTTCATGAGATTTATTGAAGACATTGTCACTGCCCTGATCTACCAACAAACATCCCCCCCAGAAAGCATTCACTCAGATTGTGTCAGCAGACTACATGAGCGCCATTTTTCAGACCATATTCCACCATCACGATCCGGAAGACGACGCCAAAAAAAATGTCGGGTGTGCACCAGAAGAGGAATTAGGAAAGACACCAGCTTCCATTGTCCCGACTGTCCCTCCCAACCTGGCCTTTGCATCGGAAAATGCTTCAAGCGATATCACACTCTCGAAAACTATTAGCCCATATTTCTAATACTGCCATTTCCCCGTTTTCAATATGTCCTGAATATTTCCCTGCCTCAACCAACCATATCATTGTCTTCCATGTGAACTGACCCTGGCCTGTTTCTCGACTATGTCTCTGCCTACCGTCTGCATTGTTTATCCGCCATGTTTCTGCCTTTCACGTGAACTGACCCTGGACTGTATGGATTATGCCTCTGCCTACCGTTTATTTCTGCCTTTTACCTGCACTGACCTCGGCCTGTTAACCATGTTTTTGCCTGCCCCCTTGGACTGATCTTTCACCCTGCTACACAGGGGTCTCACATATATGTGAGGGGCTCCAGAATAGTGTTCTGAATTCAGAAAACCAGTTTTTGGTTTTCTGTGTTCCCAGAACAGGGTCTGGTTGTCCGGAGGCTTCAAAGTGATTTGGGTGGGAGAAGCCTCTACCCCTGTCCCCATTCTTTCCTGACCGTTGCCCTAAGCTTGATGGTCCTGCCTGCTCCCTGGACAAATACTCTGGCTGTGCTGACCATACCTCTGCCTGCTGCATGTACTAACTATGGACAGTATTCCTGCCTGCTGCATGGACGATCCTTTGTTCCTTTTGCTACTGCTGACCACATCCCTGCCTGCTATCTGGACCAATGCTTTGGCTGTGCTGACATCATCTCTACCTGTACTGACTATTCCTGCCTGCTGCCTGTTTTGCTGTCGCTGTCCACGTTCCTGCCTGCTGCCTGGACCGATGCTCTCCTCTTTGGACCACTGCACTACTAAAACCGCAGGTAATCTTTTCTTTACCCTTTTTCTCAGAAGAATGTATTTTGGTTTAGAATTGGTATGTACAGTACATGCTATGTTTTAGAAATATGAAGGGCCTTCAACAATGTGATAGGTTGTCAGGAATTTATGTGTGTAATTTATGCTCCTAGAACACATGACGGTGCTACTTAGATGTTAGGCCTCTGTATTTGGCCAGGCTGTGTAAAAGTCTCACACATTTGGTATCGCCATACTCAGGAGGAGTAGCAAAATGTATTTTGGGGTGTCACTTTTGCTATGTACATGCTATGTGTTGGTAATATCTTATAAATGGACAACTTTGTATAAAAAAAATGCGGTTTCATTTTTTTCCCACATATTCCAAAAACTTCTGGAAAAAAATGAACCGTTCAAAAGACTCATTATGCCTCATAGATTATACGTTGGGGTGTAAGCTTTCCAAAATGGGGTCATTTTATGGGCGTTTCCATTGTCCTGGTGCTCCAGGGCCTTCAAAACTGTAATAGGTGGTTGAGAAATGAGATGTGAAATTTATGCTCCTAGAATGCCTGAAGGTGCTATTTCAATGTTGGGCCTCTGTATTTGGCCAGGATGTGTAAAAGTCTCACACATTTGGTATCGCCATACTCAGGAGGAGTAGCAGAATGTATTTTGGGGTGTCATTTTTGCTATGTACATGCTATGTGTTGGTAATATCTTATAAATGGACAACTTTGTATAAAAAAAATGCGGTTTCATTTTTTTCCCACATATTCCAAAAACTTCTGGAAAAAAATGAACCGTTCAAAAGACTCATTATGCCTCATAGATTATACGTTGGGGTGTTAGCTTTCCAAAATGGGGTCATTTTATGGGCGTTTCCATTGTCCTGGTGCTCCAGGGTCTTCAAAACTGTAATAGGTGGTTGAGAAATGAGATGTGTAATTTATGCTCCTAGAATGCCTAAAGGGGCTATTTCAATGTTGGGCCTCTGTATTTGGCCAGGCTGTGTAAAAGTCTCACACATTTGGTATCGCCATACTCAGGAGGAGTAGCAGAATGTATTTTTGGGTGTAATTTTTGCTATGTACATGCTATGTGTTGGTAATATCTTATAAATGGACAACTTTGTATAAAAAAAATGAGTTTTCATTTTTTTCCCACATATTCCAAAAACTTCTGGAAAAAAATGAACCGTTCAAAAGACTCATTATGCCTCATAGATTATACGTTTGGGTGTTAGCTTTCCAAAATGGGGTCATTTTATGGGCATTTCCATTGTCCTGGTGCTCCAGGGTCTTCAAAACTGTAATAGGTGGTTGAGAAATGAGATGTGTAATTTATGCTCCTAGAATGCCTGAAGGTGCTATTTCAATGTTGGGCCTCTGTATTTGGACAGGCTGTGTAAAAGTCCCACACATTTGGTATCGCCATACTCAGGAGGAGTAGCAGAATGTATTTTGGGGTGTCATTGCAAGTATGCATGTGCTGTGTGAGAGAAATAACTTGTTATTATGACAATTTTGTGCAAAAAAATTAAAATTTAAAAAAATGTAAAAAATTTCCCAAGAATTGTGGGAAAAAAGTACAACTTTAAAAAACTCACAATGACTCTTACTAAATACATTGGAATGTCTGCTTTCCAAAAAGGGGTAATTTGGGGGGTATTTGTACTTTCCTGGCTTGTTAGGGTCTCAAGAAATGAAATAGGCCTTCAGTACATCAGGTGTGATCAGATGTGATAATTTTTCAATGATTTGCACCATAGCTTGTAGACTCTATAACTTTCACAGAGACCAAATAATATACACTTTTTTGGTTATTTTTACTAAAGATATGTAGCAGTATACATTTTGGCCCAATTTTATGAAGAAAAATTACTTTTTCGCAAAATTTTACAATAGAAACAAAAAAAAAGTGTTTTTTTTTTAAAAAAATCTAACTTTTTTCGCTTATATTGCAAAAAATGTAAAACCTAGCGGTGATTAAATACCACCAAAAGAAAGCTCTGTTTGTGAGAAAAAAAATGATAAAAATTTGGTTTGGGTACAGTGTAGCATGACTGAGTAATTGTCATTCAAAGTGTGAGAGCGCTGAAAGCTACAAATTGGTCTGGTAAGGAAGGGTGTATAAAAGCCCTGTATTGAAGTGGTTAAGGAGAAATCACACAAGATGATGCTGAGAAGTAGGGACAAGCAGGGAGAGCCACATCCCCAGAGTAGTGACAGTGAGGAACAGGGGGACGAGGAGGAATTGTCAGGAGCGGGGCCTTATGCCATTGCCTGGTCCTGGTTGGAAAAATACTCAGAGGCTGAGAGGAATTGTCATCTATCAGGAGAGGACAAAATGAGGAAGCCACAACTTGCGGCCCAATTTGACACCCCATTTAAAACCCTAAATGAATCACAGGAAAACTCCTCCTGTGAAGCATTGAAACAAAAGGAGAGAGATAGCGCAACCAACCAGGGGAAGGGAATGCTGGACTCAAGGGAGAAAAGTCTCCCCAGTTCCAGAGACCATATACCATCAAAAGGGATACTCTCTTCTCCTTGGATGAAAGAACCTCCCGAATATAGTAATCCTCCATTTACGGGCCGCGAACCCACATTCTCCCCTAGACGGCAGTTAACAAACAATTACGCTGCTGCAAGCAATACTGGCAGTTCTGCCACGGGGCATACGGCCTATGTACCTTTATACCCCCAAGTAACTAGCACCCCACAACAAGGACCTATGTGGTGTCACTCTGAGGAAAGGATATCACCCAATGTGGGCACACCAGTGTACCATGGGACTGTTAATGCCACCCTTCAGGGCACTTTGCAATTGGATAAAGTGCCCCCACATGGCAGCAACAATCCTCCCCAGTCTTATTGGGAACCTGTGACAGAATCCAAAAAGACCAATCCACAACTAATATCTTTTCCGGATGACACATCTGTCTATCCTGTAAGAGAACAGGTGGTTTATGATAACAGTGGGAGGTCCACTGGACGAATGACACATCATGTACCATGGACTCCCTCTGAGATGAAGGGATTTCTGAGTGTTATCCCCCATCCGAGGACAGATCCCATCAAATTTGCCAAGGAGCTGCTGGACATCCAGGCCAGCTACAATGCTAACTGGAGTGATATGCTTCAAATAATGAAAAGGGTTTGTGGAGATGGGGACTTTGATGAAATCCTCAATAAAACTCATATTCCACGAACCCTGTATGTTGATTCCAGCCAGCAAGGAGATATACTCACTAAGCAATTAGCACAGTTGATTAAGACAGTCTATCCTCCCCAGTCTTGGACAAAGGTGTCAGGAGTGATCCAGGGTCCAACGGAAGATTGTATGACATACTACAATCACTTTAAACAAGCCGTGGAATCGGCTGGTGGGGACATTACTAACAGTGCCCTATCGCCCGTATTGATACATAGCTTCATTACCGGGTTGAGAGGAAACATTAGGGAAAAATTGATGACTGCAAATCCAGACTGGAGAGATAAGCCCCTCTCCTCTTTGTTGTCACTTGCGACTGCTATTGAAAGGAATATAGCAGATTGGGAGTCACAGAAACCTCAAAGGATCTACCTTGTCACTGATCAGGTGAACAAAGCAGATCTTGACCAAAAACCAAGAGGGAGACAAGTTTGTTACAACTGCCACCAGCCTGGTCACATCAGGAGGTATTGTACAGCTCCAAGACAAAGTAAGCCACCACGACAAGAGAGGGAATCTGAAAGAGACCCCCAATGACGGGGAGAGCTCCCGGTGTTACCTGTAATCTCGACAAATGAGCAAGGTAGTGCTTATGTACAGATGAAATTAAATAATCAGACCCTAAGGCTATTGGTTGACACGGGGGCCGCTCGAACAATTTTAAAATCCAGTGAGGTGAATCTTCCTGTTCAAAAGACTGTGAGAGGAGTTGGGCTAGGGGGTATAGTATACCCCCTATTGGAAACTACTACAAAAGTTTGAATAGGGCCCTTTCAAACTGAAGCTTCCCTGCTCTTGAGCAATTCAGTTCCTTGCAATTTGCTGGGAAAAGATTTGCTCTCCCAAATGAGAGCACAAATACACTTTACGGAGGATGGAGTGGAGGTAAACATCCCTTCCGATTCTGACCAACCCCAAATGGTAGAAACCTGGGATAGTATAATTACCTTGTGTAAATTAGAACTGGATGCAAGTCTTACGGGGAGCTTGCCCAGTGATTTATTTGAGGGTACCAATCCAGATGTTTGGGCAAAAGAGGGGAACACGGGGCTTATGATCCGCTGCCCCCCTGTTAGGATCAAACTAAAACCTGATGCTATCATTCCTAGGTTACCTCAGTATCCATTAAAATTGGCCCAATTGGAGGGAATTAGAGACCAAATCACACACCTCCTGAAATAGGGTATACTGGTGAAAGTGAGTTCACCAGCTAATACCCCCTTGTACCCTGTGAAAAAACCAGGCCGAAACGTGTACCGGATGGTACAAGACCTGAGGGCAATTAACAAAATCATCCAAGAGGATGCTCCCGTGGTACCAAACCCTCACACTATTCTAAGTAACATCATCCCGTCTAATCAATATTTCACAGTTATGGATTTGAAGGATGCCTTTTTCACGGTACCACTCCACCCTGACTGTCAATACCTCTTCGCCTTCAGCTTTGAACGGCAACAGTATACCTGGAGTAGATTGCCCATGGGTATGGTATCTAGTCCAAATGAGTACAGCAAAGCCATGAAAGAATGTCTGGACAGGTGGCACTGCCCGGAGGGTACCACTCTCCTCCAGTATGTGGATGACTTGCTAATTGGAGGCAACACGAGAGAGGCATGTAGAGATGCAACTATCTCCTTGTTAAATCACCTTGCAGAGGAGGGATGCAGAGTATCCCCGGCCAAGTTACAATACAACAGGGACCGAGTTGTGTTTCTGGGTCATTGCATCTCCCAAGGAAAAAAAAACACTTGACACAAGACCGAAAGAAGGCTATTCTGAATAGCAAAATGCCACAAAATGCAAAACAATTGAGAGGATTCCTAGGATTGGTCAGGATTGGTCGGATATTGCCGACAATGGATACCAGAAATGTCCAATGTTTGTAAGCCACTCTATGACTCTGTAAACACACAGGGAAAACTGGAACTCAGTGAAGGGCAAATGCATGCTATTCAGACCTTGAAGGCTGCAATCAGTGAAGCACCCGTTTTGGGCCTGCCAAATTATACCAAGGGATTCAGGCTTTACTGCCACGAGTCCAAAGGCCACGCTGCTGGAGTCCTGACACAGGACCATGGAGGACATGACAAGCCAATTGGCTATTACAGCTGTCAGATTGACACCATTGTCAATGCAATGGCACCCTGCCTGAGGGCAGTAGCAGCAGCGGCGGAGATGCTGACTAAGACTGCAGACATTGTGCTAGGGAACCCGTTGGAAGTTTATGTACCCCATGAGGTTCACGTGGTCATGCAGAACCTGACCACAAAGCACATTTCGTCAGCGAGATTGACCAGATATGAACTGACACTTTTAACGCCCACAAATATTACCCTCAAAAAGGTGTGCGAAATTAAATCCAGCTACCCTGCTACCAGAGACAGTGAAAGATGAAATAGAAAGTCATGACTGTAATGCAGAAATGGAGGATCATTATCTGGAAGCACAGAGAGTAAGAGACACCCCCATTCCCAATGCTGACCTCACTGTGTTTGTAGATGGATCCCGCTTCTATACTGAAGAAGGGCACCCTGTTGCAGGATATTCTGTGGTCACCAAGGATGAAATCCTTTTCCAAGGAAAACTGCTTGGGCATCATTCCACACAGGTGGCAGAGCTTATGGCTCTCATGCAGGCTTGCATAGTAGGAAAAGGAAAAAGGCTCAATGTCTACACCGACTCAAGATATGCCTTTGGCATATGTCACGATTTTGGCCAACTATGGAAATTAAGAGGCTTTCTGACCACCTGTGGAAAACCTATCAAACATGGTGGGCTCATTAAGAAAGTCCTTGAGGCAGTGTGGTTCCCCGAGGAAATAGCAGTTCTAAAATGTGCAGCACACACTCGAGGCACGGATGAGGTTTCACTTGGGAATGCCAAAGCAGATGCCGCGGCAAAGGCAGCGGCTGTAACTGGCACCGAGTCTGTGGAAATCTTCATGGCCACATCTTGCTCCAACAGTCCGCATCAAGTAGATTTGGCTGTCCTGGAGAAATTGCAAATGCAAACCGATGAAAACACAAAACGGAAGTGGCGAGACCAGGGATGTAAGGAAACTGCTGGACTTTGGGCCCATGAGGATGGAAGGTACTGTGCTCCTCCAGCATTGTATCCATATTTGGCGGAGGCATCGCACGGCCCCTCTCATCTAGCCAAAGGAGCACTGGTCTCCACAATCACATCTCACTGGGTGGCCCCTGGATTCACCACTGTTGCAGAGAAATTCTGTCAAGGGTGTGAAACATGTCAGATACATAATCCTAGGAGGCTCGTCAAAACCCCAATTAAACATTTGCCCAAAGAAAAAAAAAAAAATGAAATAAAAATAAAACTGAAAATTAATTTTTTTATTTTTTTTATTGTTATAAATTTTTTTTCTCTTTTCATTCAGGTGGGAAAAGTTCCAAAAGGTTTGGACTTTGTCCACCTGAAGGGGGGGGGGGGTAGTCATAACGTTTTTTGGGTTTAAGATGCATGAGCATTCCTGACCGCCAGAAACCAGAGTGTCCACTTTTTATTCTTCTTATGTCATAATGTAAATCTACCCCCCCAAAAGTAATTTTACCTCCCAGAGTCTACCTACTGTTCTAACCCGAGTCCAGGGAGCAGGTGTGGTGAACCCAGGGACCTAACAATAGCAGGCAGTGTTGACTATCCCTACCATCAAGGGCAATGGATGATACTGGCCGTGGCTCGGTCTCGGTACCCTGTGGGGATCCCACCTTACTCGTACACATTGTACCCCTCATAGGTATTTAATCTTAATGGCCACGCCACTGCTCGTGTCTGACATTCCGCCAATAACTCCGGTCTGATGTTCTCCTTTTTTTGTTGTTTTTTTGTATTCATGCACGACTGTCCGGAGGCGCGCCCAACCACCACCTGAAGAAGCAACGCATCTCTTAAGAAAAACGTGCCACGAATAAGACTCTTCGGAAACTTTCCTTCACCATGCTGAAAAGTGCTGTCTCGCGGTCCGATCCAATCGTGACAATCATAACACCATATTTCCAAGTTACAGGACTAAATATGAAAGGATCCCGCCATTAATGTTTGAATTCCGCTCTTCCAATGCAGAGGGGCGATGAAGCATTGCAGTACAGACTCTCATGGGTCGGATGTGAAGTCTCAAAGGCACCAGGACTGTCTCAAGTCTACCTTGATGGGTTACGGCGGGTTCAAGAAAGGAAGAGGCCGCAGTGGTGGTGGGGAAAGGGTCGGGGGGCTTCTGGGCCGTTGTGGGTGGATATAAGATCATTGAAGGAGGTCATAAGTTCAATAATGAACTTGAGGGGGTACTGTGGTGGATATTTTGATTCTAATTCTTTTTCATATCCTGTACTCTAAATAAACCACCATGCCCCCCAACGGACACATGTATATATGTATTGAACAGGACGCTGCATGTGCATGTATATATATATGTGTATATATATATATATTGTGAAGGACTAGCATCAAGTGTAGAGCTTGAAGGACACCGCCACTCGCTGGTTCTTCTTTTTAAGGGTTGTTTGCCCATTTTTATTAAAAGAAGTTCAAAACAAAATCAAAAGGTTTTCCCTCGCAGGGGTTTCAGTACTCCTTTTCAACAACAAAATGACATTCAGCCTCCTGGCTTATACATACAGCAGTGCTGCTCAGGCCTTCCACTTCAGGCTCTTGTCTGTCTCCTATAGACTATTCCATCTGCAACACCATCCATTTGGATAGCAGCCCCTTGCTGTTCTGACCCTCAGACCTGGGTCTCTGGCTTCACTGTGCACACAAGCAGTCTCTGACTTCTCCAGTGCACACTTGCACTCTATGGCTTCCCCAGTGCACACCTGCACTCGTCGGGAGGGTGGGGCCCAGAATGCTGGTCCTGATTCTACTATCAGGCCCACACACACCTGAACAATCAGTGTGCAGTTGAGTCTCAAAACCCGGATCCAGGACTGGGGATTTCATCCCACCCGGATCTCTAAGAAATCCCCAAGCTCCGGGTCCCAAAGTGGATTTTAGTAAATCATGAGGAAACTGAAAAGCCAGTTTCCTCCCAAACAAGCAAATACCCTGGAGCCTCTCAACCTGCCTGGTTGAGAATCCTGCATCCATACACTGGTGGGGTACCACACTACCACAATATATATATATATATGTAACGGGAAGGCCCGGGGAACTCAGAATCGCTTAGAAAGTATGAGATACCCTTGCTTCAGCTCCCCCAATGCCTCTTATGTGTCAACCACCCTGTGTCTCTATTAGGGGCACAGGGTGAATGAAAACCCCAATATGGTCTATGATAGCCATATTCAATGCTGCACATACATTGTATCTAGATTGGATGTGTACTGTGAGGGGGGGGGGGGTGTGTAATCATTGCTGTGAGGTGTTAAGGTGATTTGCATTCTATTGTCTATTATGAATTAAGTCTGCTACTGTGACGATGTGGATTGGAGCTGGTCGACCGTCTGACTGCATATTATGGGATGTTGAAGTGTCTTCTGTGAGGAGGGGGGGGAATCACCCCTCCTGCTAAGACTGTTTACTGAAGGAGAAGTTTGAACACACCAGACCTGTATCACCATTGTCATTGGACAGTTTAAACCGCCCTGTTCCCCAAGGATGGGAGGGAAGGGTTTTGAAGAGAAATGTGTTACCATGTGTTTTGAAAATAAAGTCATTCCCTGTTTTGGAACTTGAATACAGAGCGTTGTCTCGTATCGGGGGGGAGAATCATTCGTATGGGGTCTTATTCGGCTGGTTGGAGTGTCTGGTGGCTGTCGTGTGGTTGGAAAGGGAATATCCTAACGGTGTTAACCCCTTTCATACTTGGGGTGCCGTTACAATATATATATAGGGGGACGGGTAAAATCTGTTTATGAGTTTACTGAAATATATTTTCTTTGAGAGAGAGCTCCCCCCATACTGTAAACAAAGGACGTATCATCTCCTGTTGGTTGGGAACACAAATAGGTTTCAGGTGATACTTAGAGATTATCCTTTTGTCTTGAAAGGGCCAGTACAGACATCAAGACCCCATCACAGCAGGGTCCCTTAGCATGCTAATGTAGGAAGTGGTTAAACTGTACATCAAAAGGCACACACCTTAGTTCTGAAGGCAGATCTGAATGGGCGAGGCAAAAATAGGCTTGAGTTTCAACCAACTAGGTGGGGAGGCAGCTATAAACCAATGAGACCACAGGATTTTGGAGTTTGGTTGATGGGGGGGGGGGGGTAGGCATAGGGGGTATAAAGGCCAGGTACACTCATGGTTAGGGCCCTTGCGAATGATGTCCTGACCTGAGGAGCATGGTGAAGTACTCTGTAAATATACCTCTTTAATTTCCTTAATCTCTCCTGTAACTCTAATCTTCCTTTAAACTTGTGCTAACACACGGTTGTCTCCCTTATAGCCATATTCTTATGTAATAGAATGGTGTAATAGCCATATTCTTATGTAACATTATTGTGTTGTATGAGTAACCTCTTTGTTCCAGAGTTGATATAATTTATGTTATCGTCACAAGTTCTGGATTAATACAAGTTTCTTCTTTCCTGTATAATAAATTACTTTTTTTTCCTTTTTCGTACCACTATCGTTTGCGTTAATTCTATATAGACCAAAGGTTTAATCAATCATTTTTATGTATCATTAATACTTTAAGTGAGGTATAAACATTGCCAACACACACTAACATATCCTTATGGAGGACCAAGTAAGGCGACTTGCCGGACAAGGCCGCCAACTCAGACATCCGTCTAACCGAAGCAATGGCCACTAAGGCCAACTTCCGGGACAAGGTCAAGAGAGGAATCTCTCTGATATTCTCAAAGGGATGTTCTTGGAGATGCATCAAAATCAGATCCCAAGTAGGGAGAGGAGGCTTGACAGGGGGGATCACATGGCGAACCCCCTGCACAAAAGGTGCTAATCAAGGAATGGCCCGGTAGCGGTCGTTGAAAAAGACAGCCCGGGCCGAAATCCGACCCTCAAAAAAAAAAAAAAGGTATGCAAGGCCAGCTTTTGGGTCACACCACGCTGTAAGAACAGCAAAATCCTGGGAACAGAATACATCCGAGGATGCCACTCAAGTTCCTCGCACATGGCGATGTAAGCCTTCCAGGTACGGTGAGATATCTTTCTGGAGGAAGATTCCTGTGTCAACAACATAGAAGAGATGACCGAATACGAGAGAACTCGGTCCTTCAGCACCTGGCTTTAAACAGCCATGCCATTAAAGCCAAGGACTGTAAAGCAGGATGAAGTATGGGATCATGAGACAGAAGGTCCACCCCAATAGGCCGTCGCTAGGAATGTCTGCGACTAGCCGAAGTAGATCGGCGTACCAATGTCGCCGTTCCGGAGCACTGGAATGGCCTCAGCCCCTACTCTGCGAAGCCGGCGAGGCAACAACAGTAGCAGAGGGTAAGCATATATCAGGCGATACTGCCCCCACAGGCTTCCAACGCGTCTGACGCGTCCACCCAGGGGTCCCTGGACCTGACCACGATCTTGCCACCTTGCGAGTGAGTCGAGAGGCCACAAGGTCCACTTCCGGTGCCCCACCTCCGGTAAAGAAGGTGGAAACACCTCCGGATGCAAGGACCCTTCGCCTGTAATGCACACGGCCGACAGGACCGTCTTGCAGCGAGATGTATGAAAATCCCAAAGAGACTCCGCAATGTATCGGAGAAGGGAGGCCCCAGTGTACAGGGTGCCTCAAATGTTGGCCAATAAAGGCAACTTGACGGAACTTCCCTAGAAACTCGGTCAGAGAACTAGTACCTCAGCCTCCACAGGTGGCGCAAACCCACCCCGGGCACAGAGACCCTAAAGGCTAAAGCAGTTGTAGTGCACCTGCTAGACGACTGATGGATGAAGCAGAGGCTTTTGCCCAGTCATTGAGCTACAAAAAATGCCAGAGACGCAGCCACTAACGGGCGTAACGCTAAACCCAGCCTGGCGAACACAGTCCAAGCCAGCGCTTCTGATCACCACTGAAAGCAGGTGGAAAGTGATACCCCTGAAGCCAGGGATTCTTGTGACAATGCTCCATCCAGCAGCTACCCATGGATAGGTGCTGATTGTGAAAACACATAGTTTATACTATGTATTGCGTCAAACGCACAAATGGAGAGAGTGTGGGAGGAAACCCACCCAGCCACAAAGAGCATAATACCACCACATACGGCGTATGTAGTTTAGTATTTGTGGATAAACCTATTAAACACGTATATACTGTGCCAGCGACGAAGGCGCGCACATCATCGGGGCCTGGACGTAAACCAGCCACACAGATTGCGTACACAACCGTGTAGGTATGTTAGCCTGCGAATAAACAAATTGCACATGTTTATACTGTGCATAGCGCTGAGAATGCGCACACCATTGGAACGCAGGGAAGAAACCTGAGCACCCGCGTGAAACCCATGCAGACTGCATACGCATACCGTGTATGGTATTATAGTATGTGTGCTAAACATTTTGCACAAGCCCATGTGTGCATAGCACCGAAGGCGCGCACACTGTTGCGCGTGGGAGGAACCGAAGTACCCCACGCATACTCAGAGAATGCAATACCTACAGCTACTGTAAATGTATTTAGTGTAGTGTATGAACATAATGTGTATGTTTACATTGTGTATTGCACCAAAGGCATGCATGTCATGTGGGCGGAAACCCACGCAGAGTGCAAAGACATACCGGGTAGGTATGTTAGTATGTGGATATTCAATCGCACAAATTTAGACTGTGCATAGCGCCGAAGCGCCCATACCAATGGAGTGTGGGAGGAAACCGGAGTACCCGAAGGAAAACCACACAGACTGCCTACACATACTGTGTAGGTATTATAGCATGCGTGATAAACATTGAACATGTTTAACTGTGCAGAAGGCCAAAGGCGCACATACCGTCAGCGCGTGGGAGGAAACCGGAACACTCGGAAGAACTCCACGCAGACAGCACACAGATACCGTGTAGGAATGATAGCATGTGAATCAACATATTGCACATGTTTATGCTGTGCATTTCCATTGGAGCGTGGGGGGAAACCGGAGTACCCGGAGGAACCCCGCGCAAACAGTATACCCATACTGTAAACATGTATAATATGTGCAATAAACATATTGAACATGTCTATACTGTGTAGAGAGCTGAAGCGCACATACCATGAGAGTGCGGGAGGACACCGGAGCCCCCACCAACCCAGAGAGTATAATACATACATATACTGTGAATGTATCTGGAGTCGTGCATAAACATATTTTGTACGTTTATATCATGTATGGCACTGAAACACAGCATTGGAACGTGGGGACAGCCACGCAGACACAGAGACCAATAACACATACATACACTGTGAATGTATGCAGTGTAGAGGTATAGGATGAGTTAAATTATGGCGCAGAGGCGCATAATCTTCTCTGTATCATTCCAACCTGCTTGACTGTGCTGCCGAAGCAGCATACAGGTAACAGGTAACCTCTGATCCTCAGACCGTGTGTCTGTCAGAGCTCAAATCATTCCCCAGGAAATGGCGGGAAATGTTACCTCAGGTATCACACATAAGGCTCACAGGGACTACAGACATAAATGAATAAAGTCCACCCTCATCCATGCTGCTCTTGAGGCAGTGTGAGGAAAACAGTGAGGAAACTGTGTAAAAGAAAAGCTTGTCACAGCAATTCCAGCCTGAGAGTGTTTCTCACATCAATGAGATCACTTACAAGCGCCCTGTCATTCACTGACACAGAACTGGAGTCTTCCTCACAAGGGAATGTCCTGTTCATAAACATTAAATATTCAGAGGTCGGGTCCTGAGCATAGTAGCTAGGTCCATATCTGACTCAGAGCACCCCTTCAGTAAAGATTTTTATGGGGGGAGGGGGCTTATAGCTCCTTTTGCTCGCACACCGCTTCCATTCTGACAGGAATGATTCCAGGACTGCTGACAACTGGTCCATAAGGACCGCAGGTGCAGGAAACATATGAACATGTTTAACTGTGCAGCACTGCCAGTTGCCCCAGGCAAGTGTGGAGAGCAGGTGTATCAGACTCCATAACGCCACGCTCTGAGACCTTATACACTATACAGTGAATATACAGTCCACCCACTGGCTACGCTGAGGCTGAGGAGGGGATACCCGGGAGGACCCACCAACCCTTAAGGACAGCTCAGTCTGTGAGGAGATTGTGAGGGGATTTGCGCCGCCGCCAGAAATAAATGCGCGGCGGGCACAAGAAAATGGCTGCCGGCCGCAGCTATAACTGCGCCACTGAATGCCAAGATGGCCGCCGAGCGCAAAATTCAAAGCTCTAATGCGCGCCAATGGCGCACGCAATAACCACCTCACACACCAGAAAAAACTGCAGACATGAGCGCCCAGCCAGGCCAGAGTGACCCCCAAGCACCCCACAGCACAGCACCAGTACAGGGTGCAGAGAGCAGCATAACACAGGGGGGAGACAGGGAGAAACCCCCACACACAGAAACACAGCCAGCATGTACTCACCTGCAGTAGGAGAGACTACTTACCCGTCCCTTTCAGGGACCCACTGGCTTGTTTCAGACAGACCTATCACAGTCGTACTGCGTAGCTGTCGGCCCGGTCCACCGCGAGAGATACAGTCAGTCAGGTACTGTTCAATCTTGAGAGGACCGCGGGAGCATGAAAGCAACCCGGCCACCCCTGGAGTCATGGGGCATGTCGTGAACTGAGTCTCACGCACACA
Organism: Rana muscosa; assembly: GCA_029206835.1. Lineage (NCBI taxonomy): Eukaryota > Metazoa > Chordata > Amphibia > Anura > Ranidae > Rana > Rana muscosa. The sequence continues at coordinate 266,018,161 of CM055123.1, read as the reverse complement.
AGGCGAGGATCAGCACGCTCGATGGTCGGACAGGGAAGACTACGAGGATACCAGTGTACCCAACCTGTTGCCCAGCCGACAGTTGATTGAAGGTCTCAAAAATTAAATAATAAAATTCCCAAAGGAATAAAATTTAAAAGTAAAATCTTCCAGGAGACTGGCTCCTGAGAGAGCCACGTCTTCTCCTTCTGAATAGGCAGAAAAAAACTGAGGTCTGCTAGCTGCAGGTGGGAGGGTAATGTCCGGAGGGACCGCCCCCCTGGGCGGGGCTGTTCAGCTCTGGTTTGTTCTAGAATGTTTTAACATCCAACATTCTGCCTAGATCTTCTTTCTTCTCCTGCAATCAGGGACATATACCCACGTGTAAAGTGTAAGACACGCCGTGTCGGTCCATGGATGATAAGAGAAATACTGTATTTAATCGGCGTATAACACACGCCTTAATTTTAAAAAGGTAGGTTTCAGGAAAAAAAATATATATATTTAAATAAAGGACTTTGAAGCAAAATAAGTGCAAGTGCCCATTAATGCAGCCTCATTAGTGGCCTCGCCATTGCCCATCATTGCAGCCTAATCATTGCCCATCATTGCAGCCTAATCATTGCCCATCACTGCAGCCTAATCAGTGCCCATCACTGCAGCCTAATCAGTGCCCATCAGCAGTCTTGCCATTGCCCATCATTGCTGGTTAGACAGAGCCGGATCTGCTGTGTACTCGACTCGGCTCACAGTATCGCCCAGTCCCACCTCCTGGCCCGGCTCCTATGATGGACATAACACCGGTTTAATGCCAAGACGTCAATGCTAGGAGCCATCCAGGATATGGGACTAGGCGTGACTGCAAGCCGAGTACACAGGAGATCCGGCTTTGTGTAATCCGGCGGTGCTCGCCCCCTCCTTTCCCTCCGAGGCAGCCCTATATCGACGTATAACACGAACCCATGATTTGCGCCCTATTTTCAGGGGGGAAAAGTGCATGTTATACGCCGGTAAATACGGTAACCATCAATCGCCCTCTGTCTGGAACTCCATTCAAAATTTCACCTCATTGGGGATCAGCCCAGAACTACACGGGAGAAACTTGTGAATGATCTCAGGGCAGTTGGGACCATTGTCACCAAACAAACTATTGGTAACACAGTATGCTGCCATGGATTGAAATCATGCAGCGTCTGCAAGGTCCCCCTCCTCAAGAAGGCACATGTACAGGCCCATTTGAAGTTTGCCAATGAACATCTAAATGATTCATAGAAAGATTGGGAAAAAGTGCTGTGGTCAGATGACACCAAAATTTAGCTCTTTGGCATTAACTCGACTCGCCGTGTTTGGCCGAAGAAAAATACTGACTATGACCCTAGTCTCTCTGCTAAAAGGTACAGGTTGACTTTGCCACACTGAGAGGCCAATGGACGGGGCCATGTATTGTAAAATTTTGGAGGAAACCTTCTTCCCCCAGAACACAATGACTCAAAACATCCTGCCAAATGACAGCCAAGAAACCTTAAGGATTTAGAGAAGATCTGTAAAGAAGCGTGGACCAAAATCCTTGCTGGGATGTGTGCTTACCAACAAGGGTTTCTCCACTAAGTCATGTTTTGCTTGGGGATCAAATACTTATTTTACTCACTGAACTGCAACTCAAATTTATAACATTTGTATCGTGTGTTTTTTTAGGATTTTTGGTGGATATTCTGCATTAATTTCTTTGTAATTGTGCAAACTTACAAAATCTGCAGGGGATCAAATTATTATTTTCCCCACCGTATAGTATTCATTCCGCTTTAACCTCTTCATGCTGCAGCCTCCCAGCCCTTTAAATTGGATCGAATTGTAAGGTGGAGGCTGGTATTCTGATCATGGAACCGCTGTGATTGGCTGTCACTACGGTCACATGATCGTAGGATCCTGATCGCAAGTATGCATCTGGAGCTTTCTGTAACAGTTTAGTTACTGTGCAGGTAGTGCACTCTCAGCACAGTAAACTGTTTACATATATATGCGGCCACTCTGCCTTAAAGACCACCCTCTGCATGCGGCTGGCAGCAAGAGGTGAAGGCCCAACTCTAGGCAGCTGAAAAAATAAAACCAAAAAGGTCGGGTTCACACTGCAATGCATGCATCCCTGTTTTGACAGTCTGTTCATTTGAATTCAAAAGTAGTGCAAGCAAATACAAATTTGCTTTTACAAATCGTGCCACACAAATCAGCATGGTACTGTGGTACCATATAGTTTGGTGGCTGAAAAAATTTGTTTTTTTGTACTGACCGTAAAATCCTTTTCTGTCGTCCACCCTGCAGTCAGCAGCCTCAGTTTGTACAAAAGCAGTACAAACTAAAAAAGGAGGGGGTGGGTGCTGTGTCCGTCCATGGACGACAGAGAAAAGGATTTTACGGTGAGTACAAAAATTGCCCTGGTTGAAAGCACAGTGACAGGAAAGAGAGGCGCCCGCCCCTTAAGGGCATTGGCCTGGATGACAATCTGCCTGATCCACCTAGAAAGGTGGCCGAAGAGATCACCAGGCCCTTCTGTGGACCAGACACCGACACGAACAGTGAGTCAGAACTCCGGAATGGAGCAGTAGCAGACAGGTACACCCGTAGGGCACGTACCACGTCCAAGGTATGTAGCGCAGCCTCCTGGGATGTGACGGCCGAGGACACAAAGGATGGAAGCACAATGTCCTTGTTTAGGTGAAAAGCCAAAACTACCTTAAGGAATGAAGGTTGCGGGCGTAGCACCGCTTTATCTTTATGGAGGACCAAGTAAGGTGACTTGCAAGACAAGGCCGCCAATTCAGAAACCCTTCTGACCGATGTAATGGCAACTAGAAAGGCAACTTTCTGAGAAAGCGTTAAGAGTGGAATCTCCCTGATGTTCTCAAAGGGAGGTTCCTGAAGTACCGAGAGCACAAGAGTCAAGTCCACGGAGGAAGCAGTGGTCTAATCGGGGGAACCACATGCACAAACATACTTACCAGTGAGTGAGCCGCCAAGGGCCGTTAGAAGAAGACAGCCAAGGCTGAAATCTGCCCCTTAATAGTGCTTAAGGCAAGTTTCAGATCCACTCCGCAATGTAAGAACAGCAGGATCCAAGAAACCCGTGGACGCCAGGCCATCTCTTCACACAGAGATGTAGGCCTTCTAAATGCGATGGTAGATAGTTACATAGTTAGGTTGAAAAAAGACAAGTCCATCCAGTTCAACCATGAAAAAAAATTAAATACAAGATCGTCTGGAAAGAAGATTTCCGGGCCCTCAACATGGAGGAGATAACCGAATCTGACAGATCACGGTCCCTTAGTACCTGGCTTTCAATAGACATGCCGTTAAAGCCAGCGACTGTAAAACAGGATGAAGTATGGGACATTGAGACAGAAGGTCCTCCCGCATTGGCAGCCGCCAGGGAGCGTCAGCTACCAGTGTCACGAGGTCAGCGTACCAGGGATGCCGGGACCAATCTGTGGCGATTAGAATCACCAGAATCCCCTCGGCCTCCACTCTGCGGAGCAGATGAGAAAGCAATTTCATTGGGGGAAAGGCATAAATTCCCCATTGAGCCACCAACACGTCCGACGCGTCTGCCCAGGGATCCCTGGACCTGGCCAAAAACCTTGACAGCTTGCGATTGAGTCGAGAGGCCAGGAGATCCCCAACTGGTGTGCCCCATTTCTGACAAAGTCATTGAAACACCTCCGGGTGTAACGACCATTCCCCTTGGTCCAGCATCTGGCGACTCAGTCCGCCTGCCAGTTTTCTACGCCCGGATGTAAACAGCCGATAGAGCCGGCATGCTCCCTTCAGCCCAACTTAGGAAGTGAGCGACTTCCGATGCTGCGGCCGAGCTCCTTGTTCCTCCCTGATGGTTGACAGAAGCCACTGCCGTGGCGTTATCCAACTGGAACCTGACCAGACGCCCTTGAAGTCTCTGCGACCACTTGGAGAGGCAAAGTCTGATCGCTCGAAGTGCGAGAACATTGATCAGTAGGCGAGATTCGTCCGGAGTCCAGCAACCCTGGGCCGACCGGACCCCCCCAGACTCCCCTCCAAACCGTGAGGCTGGCGTCCGTCGGGATCACAGTCCCATGGAAAGAAAGGAACGACTTCCCGGACTGAAGAGCCGGGGATCTCAGTCACCCTCTCAGGGAAGCCTTGTCTAGAGACAATGAAGATCTGTTCCAATTGGACAGGATCTCCTCCTGCAATACTCGTTTGTGGAATTGGGCATACAGAACTGCCTCGAAGGAGGCCAGCATGAGGCCCAGAAGTCGCATGCAAAAAACGGAGAGACGACCATTTGCTGGATGCTAACAATTTTACCGCCGACTGGAGCGTCTGCAACTGCTCCAAGGAAGGAAGACCTTCGCCTCCGAGGAGTCCAGGACCAAGCCTAGGTAATCCAGACGCTGAGTCGGTACCAAAACCGACTTCTGTATGTTCAGTACCCAACCAATTTCCCGGAGCGTCTGACTGGCTATAGACATGTCCTCCTAATTCTGAGCCAGAATCAGCTCTCAGAAGAAGAACGTTCAAGTAGCCCACGATAGCAATGACTCGCTGTCTCCGCAAAGCCAGATCGGGGCGAGCACCTTGTTAAAAACTCTTGGTGCCGACGCTATGCCAAATCGCAAAGCGCAGATGATGGCTGTTGCAGATGGGGACATGCAAGTATGCGTCCTGGATGTCCAGGGACACCAGAAAATCCCCCGGATGGAGCGCAGCAACCTCCGAATGAATGGATTTCATCCTGAACTTCGCACCCTCACAAGGTATTGAGGGCCCTGAGGTCCAAGATTGGACAGACACCGTCCGTCCTTGGGACTACCAACAGATTCAAATAGAATCCCTGAAACCTTTCCACCAGGGGCACAGGTAAAATTACTCCGCACCAGAGCAAGTCTTGTACTGCTCACATCAATGCAGACCGACGAGCCAGAAGAAGAGGAAGGTTTGAGGGAAAGATCTGTTTGGTGGACAAGAAGAAACTCTATCTTGTACCCCTAAGTGACCACCTCGCAGACCCACTGGTCAGAGAGCAGGGAGGTCCACGAGCTGCAAACTCGCTAAGCCGTCCCCCCATCCTTTAGTCGGGTGGGGGCAAAATTTCATGCGGTAGCAGGTATGTTAGCCGGCTTGTTCGGCGTATGCACCCAGGGACGCTTCAGTCCCCCAGCTGGAGCCTTGTCAGTCTGGGAGGATCTGCCGGCTGACCCTAACTGACGAAAATACCGCTTCTGTGCGGAATAGGAGGGCCCCGGCCAACAGCGTGGCTCCTTCCCCTCAGAGGACTGCGGGAGAAGTGTGCTCTTACCTCCAGTGACATCCTTAATAATGTCGTCCAGCGAGGTACCAAAAAAACCTCTGAAAGGCTATCTGCCAGAGCTCACGTGGATGCTTGGTCAGCGGACCAGCATTCCAGCCAATCAGGCAGCGCAGTACCACCGCAGATACAGAGGCTCTGGAAATCATGTTACATACACACACGGAGTATGTATTAGTGTATATGTTATTACTGTGGCGCCGAAGGCGCGCATGTCATTGGAGGGTGGGAGGAAACCGGATTACCCGGAGGAAACCCACACAGACACAGGGAGAACATGCAAACTCCAGGCAGATGGCGACGGGGTCCGGGTCGAACCACTGACCCCCTTGCTGCCAGGTGAGGGAGATAACCACTACACCACTGTGCTGCCCTCCATTCAGTGAATGTCTGAGACACCAAAGTCGCAGCCAATATAGGTCGCAACACTGACCTCAGCATGGTGAACCTGGAGCCAGACACCGCTTCGGACCTCCTATCAGTAGGGTCCTGAAAGATAACGGACCGCCATGCGTTGGGGGACCACAAAAGACCTCTGCAGCCGTTCCCATTCCTTATCTAGAACTTATCAAAGAAAGTAACATAAGGAAAAAAACTGTCATAAAGCGGTCAGATTCGTGTGACCCAAAGGAGACAGACTCCTCTGCGGAAGTCCCAGCTACATCTTCCAGCTAGAGAGTGTCCCGCACAGCATCAGAAGTGCACTCAGAAGTGCCCTGACTAACACTCCCCAGAAGATGGCGGGGGGAGGGGCGCTTTTTTACCCCCCTCACGCCGTTTCTACCCTGGCAACAAATGATTCTAGGACTGTCTACAATGTATCCATTGAAACCGCAGGTGCAGAGGCACCATTAGCTGCCTCTGGCAATGTAGGGGGAAGAAAGGTCACATACTGACTCCATAAACACCCACTGACAGCCCTCAGGGACCAAGTGAAAAACACTTAAGAATCCACCCTCCATGCTGCACTGACCGGGGGGGGGGGTAACCCAGGGGACTCAGCACCGCTGCCCGCCTTGTATACACAGCACGTGTGTGATGAAAAAACTGAGGAGAATGAACTGTGCGCCATTCAGAAAGCCAGTGCTAGAGGCCAAACCCACTCCAAAATGGCCGCCAGATGCCTCAGATAAAAAGGGCGCGGACCACAAGAAAATGGCCGCCCGCAATACCGACCTGCGCCACAGCGCGGCCACGACAAAATGGCCGCCAATGGTAATTTCAATATAGAAAAAAAGCACACTAAAAATGGCGTCAGCGCCGCAAATAATGGCGCCCGAGCCCCGGGATGTGGACGAGAAGGCCTGCAGAGACTTCCCAGGAGACAGACCCCCCCCCTCACAGAAAGCGGACCACGGCGCCCCACAGGGACACGGAGCCCCCCCACAGGTACACCCTTGTCGCAGTGGGCCCTAAGGCAGGAGGGGAAAGGGCGACAGAGAGCAGGGAAAGGGAGGACAGGAGAACCCCTTAATCCCGGGAATGCCCAGCTGTTCCATCCTGCCGAGACAGGAGGAACCGTACTTGCCCGTCCTTGCGAGGACATGCTGGTGCGTCCCTGACAGACCCACAACCGATGGAACGGAGTAGCTGTCGGCCTGGTCCACTGTGAGTGAGACAGCAAGCAGCCCAGTCATATATGGACCCCGGAGCATGTGCTCACCAGCCACCCCTGGAGCCATGGGGTACGTTGTGGCAGAACCAGCACGAAGCTAAGGACTGGCACGCTCGATGGCCGGAACTGGGAAGACTACAAGGATCTACAGGATAATATCCAGCCTGTCGCCCAGCCGGCAGTTGATAGAAGATATCATAAAAAAATTAAAATAAAATAAAAAAAATTCTTCAGGACTCCAAAGGGAGCCACGTCCTTCTCTGCTAGGCAGAAAAAAAAACTGAGGCTGCTGACTGCAGGGTGGAGGGTTATGTACGGAGGGACCGCCCCCTGGGTGGGGCTGTTCAACTCTGTTAAAGTTATGTTTTAAGATAACTAACATGTTCTGCCTAGTCCTCTCCGATGAACAGGAACATAACCCACATGTCAAGATTTAAGGAGCTGTGTCCATCCATGGACGAAAAGAGAAAGTGTTACGTGTGAGAGACGTGTTTGGAGTGCCATTAACAATAGCATCTGCCCGCATCTCGCAGCGTGCAGTGTAGGAAACGCACCATGTTCCAGTGTGACTAGCCCTAAAATACCTGGTTGTTTTGAAAAATATTGTCTAATATAACTGCTAACCTATAGGCTAATGGTGGCACCCATGAAACCTTGCAGGAAAACTCCCATATTATTTGCATGCCTCCACCCTGGCTAGTCACTAGAATACGGTATGTAGTGAGCCCCCCAGCATCACAGGGGCAAGCGTCCTACCTTGGTCAAAAGCTGCAAATGCACGGTGCACTCTTCCCTGTCTTAGCAATGCTAAGCTCAGTTGCTGCAGCTACAGGGGGACAGAACAGGTGCAAGGTATAAGTGAAGAGGTCTGTGGAGACCACTCAGATCCCAATTAGGTGATGGTTATCTAGGTCTGCTGTTCAGTGGCACTCTGATTCTGATGCGACAGTGGTGTGACAAAAGGCAGCAGCTGCTGGTAGAGACACTTGTGAGGAGATTCCCAGCATTCTTCAAGCTGTATGTATGTTATATGTTTACAGAGCACCCGACATGTCAGATAGAGGCATGCATTGCCCCATACCAGACACACAATACTCCACTGTCTGCTCCAAACAGCTAATGTAAGGATTCCAGCCACACGTTCACCCCAGTGATAGTCAGAAAGGTCTGCGACTGTATTCTATATTTAGGGAACCACTAAGAACAACTGGTGGGGAAATGTCAAAGTCTGTCCTAATGGCCAACGTTACACTGAGAACATTGAGCAATCTGGTAAGCATGATTTTCACTTTAATTTAAAGCCCAGGAATCCACTGCAAGGGTTAACCTCTTGTTTAGTCTAGGGGCCAGTAAAAGTACTTTTACTTACCCAGTCCTCTGGATTCCCTGGCAGACGACGCTCCCCTATGCTCTGGCAGTAGACTGTCCCTTGGCCTTCTCAAGCTCATTGCAGGGCTATGTACCATACACTGGTCTTGAAGATATCAGAGAACCTTAGACCACTGGAGCACAGGGTAGAAGAGGCTGCAGGGATCCGACCAGCAGCATAGAGGAGCCTGTAGGAGTGTTGGATCAGGCAAGTAAATCTGCTTTTCACAATTCCCTAGACAGAAACAAGCAGCTAACCCCCCTGTAGTGCAGGTGCAGCCCCACTCCAAGGGAGATTTTTCAGGTTTTCTGGAGTTCAGCTTTAAAAGTAACCTTTCCTGAGAAAAATATAGGGGCAGACAATGCTAATGTTCTTCTGAAAATGCCTTTTTGCTTGGAGATAATGCCAACACACTGGGCTTGTATACTTTCGGAGGGTCTGACCCATCCTGTGATATTCTCTTGACACTCATTAGAACTTAAAGCAGTAGTTAACTCTGTATGTGAACTTGTACATACAGGTAAGCTTACAATAAGGCTTCCCTTTAGGTACAATGAAGATCTCATAAACGTACACCATTTAGGAGATATTCACATCGGCAGAAGCCAATGACATCACCTTCGCATTCGCAGTGAGACTCTGCATTCAGGGAGAACAGAGCGTGCCATGGAATGCAGAGCGTTGTTCCACAATCGTAGCTCCCGGCTTGGCCATTCAAGTGGCTGGAGCCTGCAAATCTGGAAGGAAGACCGGGTGAAGACGGAAGCCCTGGCAGCGATGACAGCTCGCCACTGGAGGGCTTCATTTGAGAGGTAAGTTTGTCAATATTTGGCACATATTAGCACATTATGGCATAAAACTGCAGGGGGCCCAGATTTTTGTTTGCCAGTTTGCTACCACATTGAGAAGTGGCTTGGACAAGCTCTGAAACATCTTCAGCAGTACAGTTAAAGAGTAACTCTACTTTTGGTGAGGAAAACAAAAGCATTCCCATCTGGGTGATCTATATACATTACAAGGATTTTAAACAAACTTTGTTGCAGATTCCTACCTTTTGCATTTCTGATGAAATCCCTGTGTATTTGTCTGTGTCCATTTGGTTAAAGCGGAGTTCCACCCAAAAGTGGAACTTCCACTCAGTTGTCTCCTCCCCCCTCCAGGGCCACATTTGGCACCTTTCGGGGAGGGGGGGGGGGAGATACCTGACTATAACAGAGATCCTGTCCCCACTTCCGGGAGGCCAGCTGCGACAAATTACGTTAGCAGCTCGGCTTCCTCCTCCTTCCCCCGCCGCCGGGCCAGTAGGAGAGCATGGCGGTGCCTCGCGCATGCGCAGTAGGGACCCGTGTGAAGCCGTAATGCTTCACTACCGGGTTCCCTTACCGGCAATGGCAGCGGCAGCACCCGATAGCTGATGGAAACATCAGCTGCGGTGCCGACATCGCTGGACTCCAGGACAGGCAAGTGTCCTATTATTAAAAGTCAGCAGCTGTAGTATGTGTAGCTGCTGGATTTAAATTTTTGCAGGGGTGGGCAGACATCTGCTTTAAGTGAATCTAATGGGAGGGGTTTCATAATTATCAATCAGCTGCAGGGCACCAATGAGGAAAATTGCAGGGCCTGCATCCCTTTAGATGCGACTTCCTATTGGGAGTATCTTACCAAAAATGAAATTTTTGTTGCAGGTGATGCCTGAAATCTGACTTGTATCTTAGTGTAGACTACTAGGAAAATCTGGGAGCCAATCACACAAGCAGGAAATTATGTTTCTGTGGGATCGTTCTGTACACATTCTGTGTACAGAACACCACCAGGTAGCCATATTGCATTTTCAGAAAATTACAGTGGCTGCAGATTGAAAAGGAAAGGGTAATTTTTAATAACATTCAATTACAATATGACTTGTGTCGCAATTGTATGTGGTATATTATTTTTTCTTTATTTGCTATTTTTCTTTTCTCCACGAAAGTGGAGTTACCCTTAAGGCTGGATTCACACTATCTTCGCATGTGGCTCACAGCAGGGGTCCGGTGTGTCCCGGTTCACCGTTTCAGGTCCGATTTCAGCCCCAATTTTTGTCTGACTGAGCGTCTCCGGCACCCCACACCTCAGGCAACATGTGGTACTGCATACAATAAAAGTCACTGTGGAACTAATTATCTGAGTTTCCATTGACTTCTATGGGGAAACTTGCTTTGATATACGAGTGCTTTGGATTACAAGCATTCTTCTGGAACGAATTATGCTTGTAATCCAAGGTTCCACTGTACTTACCTGTCCAGTGCGGTCTTCCTAGCACTCAAAGTCTTTACAGCTTTTTAGGCTCCAATGCCACCATCTAGAATTCGGGAGCTGGCTGTCACTTCCGGATCACTCACTGTCGGCCCCCTACTGCACACTGTGAGACTGGTCCTGTAGTAGGACATGGGCAGGGGTGGACTAAGCGAGACATAATCTTGATCTAGGTGAAAAATTAGGAAGTAGAAGCAAGTACCTGCTAAAAATGATACTTGCTCCCACCCTAGACCACAATTTTTTTTTTCCAAATGTATACAGCAGAGTTCCCACGTGCAGCAGACTTGCGGATTGCACTTCAGAGGCATTTGCTATGTTGACTACTCGCCACCCGTTTTAATCCTGAATATGCTTCACTACCACTCCACAACTGCAATCAATGCATGACCAATTCACATGAATGGGGTGTGATCAGTGGGCATTTTTGCTGCTGCCGTGAAGCAAGGCATGTGAAAAGACAACATCTGGCTGTATTTAGAGCTTACAGTGGAAGTCCATCCTCAGGCCCCTTTCACACATGCGGACTGTTATGCCGTGTACACACGATCGGTTTTACCGATGAAAACAGTCCGATGGACTTTTCTCATCGGACAAACCGATCGTGTATGGGCCCCATCGGTCTTTCCCATCGGGAAAAACCGATAGCAAATTCCGATCGTTTGTGTGGAACTCCAGCGAACAAAAAACCCACGCATGCTCAGAATCAAGTCGACGCATGCTCAGAAGCATTGAACTTAATTTTTCTTGGCTTGTTGGAGTGTTTTAGGTCACGGCGTTTGGGACAGTCGGATTTTTGACTGATGGTGTGTAGGCAAGACTGATGGAAGTCAGCTTCATCGGATTTCCGATGGAAAAATCCATAGGAAATCCGATCGTGTGTACAGGGCTTTAATGGATGAAAAACTGACATCAATGCATCTCTATGGAAAAACGGGTGTAAACGGATGATCACCCATTTACATTTACTTCCGTCAAAAAAAAAAAAACGGATGTAAATGGACAAATGGTTTGTTTTCTGCCTAAAAAAAATGGCTTTGGGCCGCAAGTGGTTTAGGACTCTTGCTGAGGAATATAAAAAACTGATGACAAACTGATGTAAACCTAATCAGTTTTTTCTTTGAAAAAACGTGACTGAACTGATGAAACAAACCGTCCGCATGTGTGAAAGGGTCCCAACTATGCTTAAAAAGGTTTGCTGAAACCATCCTGCTACCAATCCTCTGTATAATTACCTTTTTTTCATCCTCTTGGGTCCAGGGCATGCAACCCCACAGCTCCTTTTCCATTGTGTCAGAGAGCGGCAGCTGCAAGGGAGAGGAGGGGAGCCTATAGGTGATGTCACGGCTCCCACAATTCCTAGCCATTAAGCACTTCCTCCTCTGTACTTCAGCCACTGCTCACTAGCACAGGGGATCATAGGACTGGAACAGAGCAGACTAAAAATACACAAGGTAGGCAAGATAGGTAGCAGGAGGGGAAGGAACATTTTTAAGCATAGTCAGTGTTAGGCTGGAATTCCACTTTAAGGAGGGGAGGGGACCATAAAAAGGTTTCACAACTATCACCCCAACCACATATGTAAGGGCTGGTCCACACTGGAAATCGCACAGAATGCAATGTGCGTTCTTGTGTGGTGCGATTTTAGCCCATTCATATTCAATAGGCTAAAACTGCACAGCAGCAAAAGTAGTGCATGCTAGGGATGAGCTTCGTGTTCGACTCGAACATCGGCTGTTCGATGAAGATCGAAAGTTATGGTCCGTTCGCGCCAATTTCGAGTGGAGCGTCACGGCCCATAATTCACTGCGGCATCGCAGTGCATTGCTGGCTGATGATTGGCCAAGCATGCACTATGACCCGCATGCTTGGCCAATCACAGCGCCGTCTGTACAGAGAGCCGTAATTGGCCAAAGCCAGGGTGGCTTTGGCCAATCATGGCTCAGAGGAGTATGTACACGCCCCACACAATATAAGGCCGCCTGGAAGTCGGCCTTGTGTAGTGTGTTGGCGTTTGTAAAAGAGACAGTTACAGAGAGAGACAGTGTCATTTATATTGAGTTAGATAGAGCAGGCAGGCCAGTCAGTTAGCTGCTGTTACAGTGTGTAGAGGATATATATGCATCCTAGGTGTTGTATACCGTATATACTCGAGTATAATCCAACCCGAATATAAGTCAAGGCACCTAATTTTACCACAAAAAAATAGGAAAACGTATTGACTCGAGTATAAGCCTAGGGTGTCCATCTGCATGCCTCACTGGGCCTCACTTTGCCTCACTGTGTCCATGCCTCACTGTGCCCATGACTAGACTGACATTTAACATGGGAGTCTATGGAAGGGATGCCTGGCTTTAAAAAAAAAAAAAAAAAATCGGTGCTGCCTGGCCGTAGGTCCCCCAGGCAAAAAACTTTGCACACTTATAGAGGGGAAACGGGGCTATATGTGTGCCAAGTTTCGGCCGGTACCGGGTCCCCAAATTCACCGGAGAAATTACCGTTTAACATGGGAGTCTATGGAAGGGGTGCCCAGGTTTGAAAAATCTGTGCTCCCCGGCCGTAGGTGCCCTGGACAACAAACGTTGCACACTTGTAGAGGAAGAATGGGGCTACATATGTTTGGGGTTTGGGGTCCAGGGGACCTACGACCGGCCGGTACCGGGTCCCCAAAGTCCAGGAGATCAGGCGCAAAAAGGTAACTCAAGTATAAGCCGAGGGGGGCATTTTCAGCACAAAAAAAATGTGCTGAAAAACTCGGCTTATACTCGAGTATATACGGTATATATTTATACACTGTATTGAGTTTAGCTAGATCCGTTCCTGTTAGTCTCTATACTGTGACAGGCAGGCAGGTGATTGTGCTAGCTGCAGACAGTCAGTGTTTCACTTCGTGTACTACTGTGTGCTTTGCATAGCATTCACCTAAATCTCACCTGGATACAGTTATTCTCTATACTGTGACAGGCAGGCTGGTGATTGTGCTAGCTGCAGACAGTGTTTCACTTAGTGTACTACTGTGTGCTTTGCATAGCATTCACCTAAAGCTCACCTGGATACAGTTAGTGACTAATACTATTATAGTGGTGTTCTCATAATAAAACCACAAGCAGAGAGCTGCAAGTATTTTCAGTGTACTGTGTCCTCTGCACAGTTTTCACCTAAAACTAACTGAAAACAATTGCTGCTTTTCCCATACTAACACCACAGCAGGCCATTAGTATGTCTGGAAGGCAAACAATGAGAGGCAGACAGTCACGAGGCAATAAAATTGGGCAAGCAGGCTCTGTGTCTAGAGGCAACAGTGATGCTGGTCGTGGACACGGTGCATTCTCATCAGCACGTGGCCGTGGGAAACGCTTGTCCTTCTTTTCGGCAGCTGACCATGTTGAGCCGCAACATGCCGAAGACTTGGAAGAGTGGATGACCAAGCCGTCCTCCTCCTCCTCATCCTCTCTCACCCAGGCTCAGGGTACTTTGTCTGGCAAAGCAGCTGGCAAAGCAGCTGCCAAAGCGGCCTCTTCCCTCGGCTTAATGGCATAAGTCACTCCTTCCCTAGCCCCACCATGTCCTCCTGAGGAGTCCCCCGAACTGTTTGACCACAGTGTTGGGTACATGCTCCAGGAAGATGCCCAGCGTTTTGAAGGCTCCGATGATGGAATCCAGCTGCAGGAAGGTAGTAACGTGAGCTCAGAGAGAGGGGGTAGTAACGTGAGCCCAGAGAGAGGGGGTGCCCAACAAGGTCAGCTATCTGGCAGTCATGTTCCCCCAGCTGCAGCATACTGCCAGATTGGCTCCAGTGATGAGGAGGGAGGAGATGATGAGGTCACTGACTCCACGTGGGTGCCTAATAGGAGAGAGGAGGAGGAGGAGGAGGCGGCACATCTCCAACGAGGCAGGATGCTCTCCAGGGGCCAGCTTAAGGGCAGCACACCGACTGCATCACACCACAGAGCTCCGCATGTGCAGGGCGCTGCTGTCTCTGCGCGTTATTCCAAAAGTTCTTTGGTGTGGGCTTTTTTTCAGACGTGTGCAGCAGATCGCACCATTTCCATTTGCAACATATGTCTAAAGCGTATCTCACGTGGCCAAAACATCAGCCGCTTGGGCACCATGTGCTTGACCAGACATATGTCGACCTGCCATGCAGTCCGTTGGCAAGCACATCTAAAAAGACCCACGCCAAAGAACAAGGCGGACCTCTCCTTGCTTCTCATCAGCTGGGATCTCCAACCCCACTATACCTTCAGTCCTCTCTGAAACCTGCACTGAGAGGAATGAAGGTGTAGAATTAGGTGTGTTACAGCCAAGTACTTGCGGGCAATCTGCTATCGGTACACCGACGTCCGATTGAACCAGGCAAATTTCCCTGCCCCAGCTGCTGCACCGACGCAAGAAGTTCGCTCCCAGCCATCCACATGCCCAGCGGTTGAATGCTAGCATGGCTAAATTGCTAGCACTTCAACTGATGCCTTTTCAGTTGGTAGACTCTGCCCCCTTCCGTGAGTTTGTGGAATGTGCGGTTCCTTCAGTGGCAGGTTCCCAAACGCCACTTTTTCTCACGGAAGGCGATTCCGGCTCTCTACCGGCATGTGGAAGGCAATGTCTTGGCCTCGCTGGACAGGGCGGTCAGCGGAAAGGTGCATATTACCGCTGACTCATGGTCCAGTAGGCATGGACAGGAACGTTGCCTATCTTTCACGGCGAATTGGGTGACTCTGCTGGCAGCTGGGAAGGATGCAGGACAAGGTGCAGTAGTGTTGGAGGTTGTTCCACCACCACGCCTCCAAAATGTTACTACTGGTGATCAGACACACCTCTCTCCTCCACCCCCTCCTCTTCTTCCTCCATTGCCTCTTCCTGTGCTGATTTGTCCTCAGAACCAGCGGTGCTCCGTAGGCGTTCAAGGGGCTACGCCAGTACGCAGGCAAAAAGATGCCATGCAGTGCTTGAGCTGGTGTGCTTGGGGGACAGGAACCACACTGGGGCAGAGATTCTGTCAGCTCTGCAGGGTCAGGCTCAGAGGTGGTTGACGCCACGCCAGCTTAAGCCAGGAAAGGTGGTTTCCGACAATGGGACCAACCTCCTCTCCGCCCTCCGACAGGGACAACTGACCCATGTGCCCTGTTTGGCTCATGTCCTTAACTTGGTGGTGCAGCAGTTCTTGGGCAGGTACCCGGGCTTACAGGAGGTCCTGAAGCAGGCCAGGAAAATCTGTGGGCATTTCCGCCAGTCATATAATGCCAGTGCTCGGCTGGCAGAGCTTCAAAAGGATTACAACCTGCCCAAGAACCGCCTAATCTGTGACATGCCCACCAGGTGGAACTCTACGTTGGCCATGCTGCAGCGGCTGCACACGCAGCAGAGGGCCATCAATGAGTATCTGTTGCAATATGGCACCAGGACAGGGTCAGGGGAGCTTGGATTTTTTTCCCCACGCCAGTGGGCCATGATCAGGGATGCATGCACTGTCCTGGCACCATTTGAGGAGGCCACTAGGATGGTGAGCAGTGACAGTGCATGCATCAGTGACACTGTGCCTCTTGTCCACCTGTTGGAGCACACGCTGCGTGGAATAATGGACAGGGCACTTGAGGCAGAACAGAGGCAGGAAGAGGAGGACTTCCTTGCCTCTCAAGGCCCCCTTTATCCAGACAGTGTTCCTGCTGGCCCGGCTATCACACAGGAAGAGGAGGAAGGAGGAGGAGGAGGATTGTGTCAGCATGGAGGTGGAGACTAGCACTCAGCATCAGCAGCAGTCTTTAGGGAATCAATTACAGTCCCAAGACACCCATGAACTTGTACGTGGCTGGGAGGAGGTGGCTGCGGATCATGTCGTCCTCAGTGACTCAGAGGACTCGGCACCGAATGCCTCAGCAAACCTACGTTGCATGGCCTCCCTGATCCTGCAAAGCCTGCGCAAGGATCCTCGTATTCGTGCGATCAAGGAGAGGGATCATTACTGGCTGGCAACCCTCCTTGATCCACGTTACAAGGGTAAGGTTGCGGACCTTATCTTGCCATCGCAGAGGGAGCAGAGGATGAGGCATCTTCGGGAGGCCTTGCAGAAAGGTCTGTGCAACGTGTTCCCAGAGACTGGGAGGTTACAAATTCCAGGTCCTGGACAACGTGTTGCTGAGGCTTCGGTCAGTCAAAGAAGGAGCGGTGGAGAAGGTGGCCGTCTGACCGATGCGTTCAGACAATTTTTTAGTCCGCAGCCCCAAGGTATGATCGGTTCCAGCAACCATCGCCAGCGTCTGATATACATGGTGCAGGAATACCTAGGGGCAAGGTCAGACTTGGACACCTTCCCCACCGAAAATCCTCTGGCTTACTGGGTCTTGAGGATGGATCACTGGCCAGAGCTTGCACAGTATGCAATTGAGATACTGGCCTGTCCTGCATCCAGCGTTCTTTCGGAACACACATTCAGTGCTGCTGGAGGCTTTGTAACCGATCACAGGGTGCGCCTGTCAACCGACTCGGTCGATCGACTGACCTTCATAAAAATGAATCAGTCTTGGATCACCACCAGCTACCAGGCACCTGATGCGGATGTAACAGAATAATTTTCTTTGAAATGTCAGGACCCTTCAAGACTGCCTATGCTGATGCAGAGTGACTATACTGTTATGCTGAGTGACTATCCTCTTCCTCCTCAATCATGCTGATAGCTTGAGAGAACATTTTTGGTTCTGGGCACTGCCACCAGTGGCTAAGGCCCAATTTTTCAGCCCCTGTTTAACAGGGGCGTGTAATTAAAATTTTTGATTTAATACTTTGCAACAGGGCTCATTGCTGCGCTCTAAGTACAGTATCTGTGAGGGGTTGCAGTGTTGTGGCACCAGCACCAGTGCCTAAGGCCCAATTTTTCTGCCCCTGTTCAACAGGGGCATGTAATTAAAATTCTTGATCTAATATTTCACAGCAGGGCCCATTCCTGCACCCACCAAGAGTAACTGCGAGGACTTACAGTGTTGTGGCACCAGCACAACCACCACCACCAAAAGGCCCAATTTTTCAGCCCCTGTTCAACATTCCATTGCACATAGCGGTGTAAACTTCCCGGGTACGGTGATATATCTTTCAAGCGGACCGAGAGACTCTCAGCACCTGGCTTCCAATAGCTATGCCGTTAAGTCAGAGACTGTAAAACAGGATGAAAAATAGGACCTTGAAAACAGAAGGTCCTCCCTTATTGGCAACCGCCAAGGCATGTCCGTGATGAGACGTACCAGATCAGCGTACCAAAGACGCCGAGACCCACCCTGCGCAAGAGGATCACCGGAATCCCTTCGGCCACAACCCTGCGCAGCAGGCGAGGAAGCAGCTGCAGCGGAGGATAACAGATAACAGGTGATAATGACCCCATGGGGCCCACCAACGGATCCGAGGCATCCGCCCAAGGATCCCTGGACCTGGCCACAAACCTTGACACCTTACGATTGAGTCGAGAGGCCCTCAGGTCCACAACCGGCATGTCCAGGAGTAAGGACCCTTCTCCTGGTCCAGCGTCTGGCGACTCCGATAGTCCGCCTGTCAATTGTCTACGCTTGAACGTAGACGGCCGATAGAGACCACGTGGGGAGGCATATTCTGATTGCCCGTATTTCCAGAACATTGGTCGGTAAGCGGCTTCGTCTGGAGTCCAAGCCCTGGGGCTGACAGGACTCCCCAAACTCCACCCCAGCCTGTCAGGCTGGCGTCTGTCATGAACACCTTCCACTGAATGGGGAGGGACGACTTCCCGGACCGAAGAGTCGGGGACCCCAACCACCATGCCAGGGACGCCCTGAGTGGGTGACTCATCTGGATCTGAAGATCCAAGGACAATGGGGATTTGTCCCAAGTGGACAGGATCTGTTACTGTAATGCCCGTGTGTGTGATTGGGCATACGGAACAGCCTCGAACGAGGCCCTCATGAGTCCCAGGACTCTCATGCAAAAAACGGGTTGACGACCATTTCCGAGACGTCAGGACCCGCACTACTAGGGTTAGGAATACCTACGCCTCCATGGAGTCCAGGATCAGACTGAGATACTCCAAATGCTGAGCCGGGACCAGGACCGACTTCTGAATGTTCGGGAGCCACCTGAAGTCCCTAAGGGTCTGACTGACAATAGTCACACTTCTTCCAATTCTGAGCCATTGTCTGCTCTTAGAAGATCGTCCAGATAGCCCATAATAGCAATGCCTCGCTGTCTCAGCAAGGCTAGAACCGGAGCAAGCACCTTGGTAAAAAACCTTTGGTGCCGAGGCTAGTCCGAAGGGAAGAGCCACAATTGATAGTGGTCTTCGCCGATTGCAAGCGCAGAAACTACTGTTGACATGCGCAGATCAGAACATGCAAGTAGGCGGCCTTGATGTCCAAGGATGCCAGAAAATCCCCTTGATGGAGTGTAGCGAACACCGCGCGAATGGATTCCATGCGGAACTTTTGCACCATCACAAAGGCAGTCACGCCTTGAGGCCCAGGATTGGCCGAACCCCCGTCCACCTTTTGGGACTACAAACAGATTTGAGTAGAAACCCTGAACCACCTCACCTGTGACGGAACCGGCACAATCAGTCCGGACCTGATCAATCCTGTACAGCTCTTAAGAGGGCCGCCCGACGGGCAGGAAGGAGAGGGAGAATTGAGGGAAAGAATCTGTCTGGGGGCCAGGAACGGAATTCTATCCTGTATCCTGAGGTGACCACCTCGCACACCCACCGGTCGTTGATCCGGGAGGTCCACCGAACCGTGAACCTGCAAGGATGTCCCCCCACCCCAGAGTCGGGCAGGGGCAAGACTACATGCGGCGGTGGGCTTGGGAGCTTGCTTGGTAGGCTTACGCACCCAGGGACGCTTATGTCCCCCAGCCGCACTTTTTCCAGTCTGGGAGGGCTTACCCGTGGATTCTGACTGACGAGAAGAAACTCATTCTTCTTGCCGGAAAGGAAGGGCCCGGCCTACGGTGGGGCTCCTTTTTCCGTACCAGACGGAGGAAGGAAGGTGCTCTTACCCCCTGTGACATCCATAATAATGGCATCCAGGGCGGCCCCAAACAGTCTACCGCCCTTAAAGGGCAAGTCAGCCAGGAGCTATTTGGAAGCTAGGTCGGCCGACCAGCATTTTAGCCAGATAAGGCGACGCAGCACCACAGCAGATAGATGCCCCAGAAATGAAAGGGGCCGCATCCAAAGTGCCATCGCACACAGAGACTAAACCCTGCGCCAGTTGGTCAGCCAGAGTAATGGTCTCAGGGAGGGAGATTATGCTCCTGAACCATCTGGTGCAAAATCTTTGCCCATCCTGTGAGTGTCTTGAGACACAAGTGTCGCCGCCCCTATAGGGCGTAAGGCAGACCCCAATAAGGTAAACATAGTTCTACTCACCACTTCTGACCTCCTGTCAGTGGGATCCTTAAATGCAGGAGTCCTTTCCATTGGGAGTGTGGTAGCCTTATTCAAACGGGCGACCGGGGGGTCGACCACTGGGGGGAGAGCCCACTTCTTAACCAGGTCCTCCTTAAAGGGGTACCTCATGGCTAGGCGCAGCGGGACCGTCAAAGTCTTCTGCGGCTTATCCCAGACTTAGTCAATGAATGCATCAAAAAAAGGCACATATGGAAAAAAACCTTTTTGAATAAACGGCTTTAAAAAGAAACCAAAAAGGAGACAGCTTCCACCTGAGGTTCCTCAGCCTCAACATTCAGCTTGAGAGTGTTCCTCACAGCATCAATGAGTTCACTTACAAGCACCCTGTCAGTTTTTCAGAACTGGGGTCTTCACAGGGAATATCCTGTTTAAAAACCTGAAAATCCTTAGAGCTAGGGTCCTGAGCAGCAATAGCTAGGCCCATATCTGAGACAGAGCACTCCCCTACAGGAGAATGTGTGGGGAGGGGGCGCTTTACAGCTCCCTTGCGCTCGCACACCACTTCCATCCTGACAAGGATGATTCCAGGACTGCCGACAAGTAGTCGCTAGGGACCGCAGGTGCAGGAGTACTGCCAGTTGCCTCAGACAAGTGTGGAGAAGCAGGTGAACTAGACTCCATACTGCCACCCTCTGAGACTTTTAAACACTCATAGTGAATAACACAGTCCACCCACTGGCTATGCTGAAGCTGAGGAGGGGATACCCAGAGTACTCACCAACCCCTGTAAGGACCGCTCATTCCGCTGTATAAAACCGCGCTGCCGCGCGGGTGAAGCCTGGGTAGAGTAAGGAGACTGGACTGTGAGGAGATTGTGAGAATCATGCCGCAGCAGCGGCCGATAGAGGCCGAAACCAAAAACGCAGCGGCTTTAAGAAAATGGCCGCCGGCCGCATACATTACTGCGCCATCGATCTGTGGCAAAATGGCCGCCGAGCGCGTCTTTTTTTAAATACCTCACAGCGCTAATGGCGCACATGTTTAGTGGCACGGCAAGTGCTGGGGCGGCTGTTTGAACACAAACAGCCCCACTCAGTAACTGAACCTGTGAAGCTTAGCTGAAGCCACAACTCCACAACAGTATGTACAACACTCACACCAGAATACTGCACCTCTCCCAGGGCCATTAAAACAGACATGAGCGCCCCCAGTCAGACCAGAGTGACCCCCAAGCACCCATACACAGCACAGCACCAGTACAGGGTGCAGAGAGCAGCATAACGGGGGGGGGGAGACAGGGAGAAACCCCCCATATAAAGAAATACAGCCAGCATGTACTCACCTGCAGTAGAAGAGACTACTTACCCGTCCCTTTCAGGGACCCACTGGCTTGTTTCAGATAGACCTATCACAGAGTAGTACTGCGCAGCTGTAGGCCCGGTCCACCGCGAGAGATACAGTCAGTCAGTCAGGTACTGTTCAATTTTGAGGAGGACCGCGGGAGCTAAAAGCAACCCGGCCACCCCTGGAGTCATGGGGCATGTCGTGAACTGAGTCTCACACACACACAAGGCGAGGATCAGCACGCTCGATGGTCAGACAGGGAAGACTACGAGGATACCAGTGTACCCAACCTGTTGCCCAGCCGACAGTTGATTGAAGGTCTCAAAAATAAAATAAAATTCCCAAAGGAATAAAATTTAAAAGTAAAATCTTCCAGGAGACTGGCTCCTGAGAGAGCCACGTCTTCTCCTTCTGCTAGGCAGAAAAAAACTGAGGTCTGCTAGCTGCAGGTGGGAGGGTAATGTCCGGAGGGACCGCCCCCCTGGGCGGGGCTGTTCAGCTCTGGTTTGTTCTAGAATGTTTTAACATCTAACATTCTGCCTAGGTCTTCTCCTGCAAGCAGGGACATATACCCACACGTAATCAGTATGACAGCTGTGTCAGTCCATGGACGATAAGAGAAACAACCGTTTTAAAAGATTCTTTTTACATTGATACATGTCCCCTGGGGCAGGACCCGGGTCCCCAAACCCTTTTTAGGACAATAACATGCATATTAGGAGTTATGATTAGCACTTTAGATTTTGAACGTTCGCGTCCATTGTATTTAATAGGGTTCTAAAGTTTGCGCGAACTTTCGGTCCGTTCGAAGGTTCTGTTGCGAACTGAACTGGGGGGGGGGGGGGTGTTCAGCTCATCCCTAGTGCATGCACTACTTTTACAAATCCACTGCAATCCCATCGCATTGTACTTTTGTTCCATCTGATCCGGTGCAGGAAAATGTGACCTATATTCTAACAGCAGAGGAGTCCCGCTGTCAGAATACAGTTGCCCAGTCACAAACCTTCCTTGTGTGGATGGGAAAAACTGTTCAGTTATTTTGATCAGCCTGACTGATTCATCTATGCCAGCCTTTTTCAACTAGGGTGCCTTCTGGGATCTTCAGAGGTGCCTTGGTTAAAATGCCTTCAAAATTGACCAAAATTTGTGTACAAGCCACCAAATGGATCAAGTCTGTTTTTTTACACAAAGCCACAGGTTTTAATTGTGCAACAATACAACTTAGGATGCTGGTGGCTGGCCTGCACAGTGCCCAAACAACTGTTGACATCATTGGTTTTTAACCACTTTAGCTCCGGGAGGTTTTTTTCCCCCCTTTCCTGACCAGGCCATTTTTTGCTGCTTTAACTGGTGTAGTCATGCAACGCTGTACCCAAGCAAAAAATAAATGAAAAAAAGGGGGGGGGGGGAAATAGGATTTTTTACTCACCGTAAAATCCTTTTCTCCGAGTTCATGGACCGACACAGCTTCTCTATTGACATAGTGGGTATTATCCGTTAATTAGGAGTGACTAGGCAGAAAAACGTGTAAAAAAAAGTGTTGCATCACACCTTCTACAGTACCGCCCAGGGGGCAGACCCTCTGGGTATATCCCCTCAGTCTGAATCTCGCAGATCAGTTCGTCAAAAAGCAGTACAAACTTAAAGGAGGGGTGGGTGAAGTGTCGGTCCATGAACTCAGAGAAAAGGATTTTACGGTGAGTAAAAAATCCTATTTACTCTTTCGTTCATGGACCGACACAGCTTCTTTATTGACATAGTGGGACCTCCCAAAGCAGTGTCAGAAAAAAAAACGAGGGGTGGTAACAGCATTAAAAACTTCACCCCAAACAGAGCTCCTCCAAGGAGGAGTTGCAACTCTAAACGGCCGCCTGCAATATCTTGCGGCCGAAGGAAGCATCCGAAGATGTACACACCTTAACTTAAAGTTTAGTGAAAGTGTGAACGGACGAGCAGGTCGCCGCTTTACACACCTGGTGAAAACAGACACTTGATGCTCTCAGAGCTCGGACAGCATCCAAAATATAAGTCGTCGTTTCCTTAGGATTTGACGGGTGAGGACACAAGGATGGCAGTACAAGGTCTTCCTTGATGGAAGGTCAAAAGACCTTAGGAAGAAGAAGGCTGCATGACAAGGCTGCCGGCTCAGAAAACCGTCTTACTGACGTAACACCAAGAGGCATCTATTGTCCTGGTTAAATGCGCCGGAATGGAGGCGCCTGAACCTTCATGGCGTAAGCCTGATCACAATCTGTCGGATCCACCTAGAATGGTGGCCGACGAGACCGCTGGGCCCTACTGGGAACCAGCCACTGAAAAATAAACAGTGAGCCTGGATTCTGAAATGGAGCAGTACCAGACAAGCATTCTCTCAGAGTTTGGACCAAGTCCAAAAATGCAGCGTCGTCTCCTTAGGATTCGACGTATGGAGGACACAAGGATGGCAGTACAATGTCTTCCTTGAGATGGAAAGTCGAACACGACTTCTAGGAAGAAAAGAAGGCTGCGGACGCAGCACCACCTTATCCTTGTGGAAGATCAGATAGG
Source organism: Rana muscosa (assembly GCA_029206835.1). Lineage (NCBI taxonomy): Eukaryota > Metazoa > Chordata > Amphibia > Anura > Ranidae > Rana > Rana muscosa. The sequence goes on along the minus strand of CM055123.1, from coordinate 265,994,319 downwards.
GAGGCTTGCATGACAAGGTTGCCCGCTCAGAAACCCGTCTTAGCTGGCTTAACAGCCACCAAGAGGACCACTTTCTAAAAAAAGTGTCAACAAGGGAATCTCCCTGATATTCTAAAACAGTGGTTTCTGAGACACTTAGAGGCCATGCCGTTGAAGCCACAGCCTGCAAGCAGGATGGCATATGGAACCCTGCACCAGCAGGTCCTCTCGTAGTGGTAGACTCCAAAAGGACGTCTGCTACACAAGCCCCACGGAGGTAGTGGAGGGTGGCCTGGAGGGGCCGCCTGCCGAACCCACTGTACAAACGTTCTCAATAGAGAGTGAGCCACCAGGGGTCGTTGAAAGGCCAGCCAGGGCAGATACCTGCCCCCTAATTGTACTTAACAGTATAATTTTTGGCCTGTTTGCTGCCGAGAACAGCAGGACTCTGGAACCAAATAAGTACGCGGATGCCACCTCATTTCCTCACAAATGGATGTGTAGGTCTACCAAGTGCAATGGTAAATCTTCCTAGGGGATGATTTCCGAGCACTCCTCATGGTAGATATCAGCGAGTCTGACAGGTCCCGGTCTCTTAGCACCTGGCTCTCAAGCCATGCCCTCAAGCCAGTGACTGTAAAATGGGATGGCGTCTGGACCTGCGATAACAGGTCCTTCCTTAGCGGTAGCTGCCAAAAGGCTCTAGATCGGCGTACCAAGGACGCCAAAGCCAATTCAGAGCAATTGGGACCATTGTAATCCTCTCTATTTCCAATCTGTGAAGCAGATGAGGAAGGAGTTTCCGAGGAGGAAGCCATAGATTAGTCGGTACTGACTCCACAGTGCCCTCAACGCATCTGTCGTGTTTGCCCATGGGTCACTTGACCTGGCCACAACCTCAATACCTTCCGATTGAATCGAGAAGTCAGGAGATATACGACTGGCGTGTTTCCCCTCTGGTAAGGGAGCCCCTTAGGAGGTGAGCGACCTCCGATGCTGCAGCAGAGTTGCTTGCTCCTCCTTGATGATTGACCTACGCAACAACTGTGGTGTTTGTCCGACTGGATTCTGACTGGACACCCTTGTAGCCTCTGAGACCATGTGGAGAGGCAAAGCCAGATCCCCTGACTTTCAGGCCAATGATCTGCAATGGGATTACTCGAGTCCAGCGACCCAGGTTGACAGAGCTCTTCAGACTCCTCTGCAAACAGGAAGACAGGCGTCCACCGTAAACCACTATCCAGTAAAAGGAAGGAACAACTTCCCAGACAGAATGCCGGTGAAGTCGGCCACCAACTAGGGAAGCCCTGTTTAGGTGGCTCACCTGGATCTGATAATCCAGGGATGAAGGGCACTTGACCCTTCAGGACAGAGTTACCCTCTAACAGTCGCGTGTAAAATAGTGCCTATGGTACCGCCTTGAAGAAGGCTACCATAAGGCTCAGGACTCGCCTGCAAAAGGTGGCATGACAACCCCTACTTGGGATGTCAACTGCCGCACCGCAACCTGACGGGTCTGCAACTTTCCCCTAGGGGGAAAAAAATAAAAAAACTTACGCCTCTGAGGAGTCCAGAATCAACCCTAGATATACTAGGAGTTGGGACGGTACCAATACTGACTTCTGAGTTTTCAGCACCCAACCAAGTATCGGCGGGTCTGACAGGTTATAGACCCGCTCACTTCTAAATTTAAGTTTGACGTGACCCTCAGAAGAAGATCGTCCAAGTTGCCCATGATAGCAATGCCACGCTGTCTTAGTAGGGCCAGAATCGTGGCAAGCACCTTGGTGAACACCCTTGGTGCTGATGCCAGGCCAAGGAGGCGAGCCACCATTGGTAGTGGTCTTCCCCGGCCGCCAACATCTTTGATGCCTGGTGCCTCTGGAGACATGCAGCATGCATCCTAGATGATCAAGGATGCCGGAAAATCCCCTGGATGGATGGGCAGCGACAACAGAGCGAGCCAACTCCTTTCCGGAATCTTTGTACTCTATGTTTCAAGAGGCCCTGGGCCTCTTGAAACATAATGCCAGTTAATGGATAGTAGTGAAGCTTTCTCCATATTTCCACCATCGGTTGTCGTGAGTGAAGTCCTGTGTGGAATTACCAGCTGAGGATTCTTCAGTGATATATATCCAAAGCTTGAGTCGACCCTCTAGACGTACGTCTATTAGGGTCCACAGATTCTGGTAAGCCTCCTCTATATTGGTGGTGGTCACTTTTCATTTCACAATTTATTCAAGATCTTGGAAGTATCATTTAACTACCACAAACTTGTCGATTTTTATTTACCAGAGACTTTTGATATGGTTCCTATTATGATGGACTATTGACATCTGATTTCTGGATTGTTATCACTTTTTCACAGGGTGTTATTCAACGTTTATTCACATTTTAGCGCTACAATTTATTTGTTAGGGAGAGAAGACAGAAAGGGGCCACAACCACTTACTTGATCTCTCCAGGAATGTCCGGCCAAGTCACCTTGCCGAAGCAGGGGAGTTACTTACCTATCCTGCATGTCTCATGCTGGAAGACATTCCAAAACAGATCATCATCCGCGCACGGAAGGTGACTGTCGGCCAGGCATGCTGTGATTGGACCCTAAGGAGCGATCATATGTATGCCCTGGAGTGCGACACTCACCGGACAGGCTACTGCGACTCAGCCGTAAGGTCAGCTGAAGCTGAGCAGTCCGATGCAGGTCCTGGAGTGTAAGCTCACCGGCCACCCGTAAAACGACGGGTATGTCGTGGAAAACCCAGCGCGTAGCTAGGGTCGGCACGCACTCGATGGCCGAAACTGGGGAGACTACAAGGATCGAGGATCCAGCCTGACACCCAGTCGGCAGTTAATCGAAGATCGCAGGAAACAAACAAACAAAAAAACAAAATGTAGAAAAACTGATCTGCGAGATTCAGACTGAGGGGATATACCCAGAGGGTCCGCCCCCTGGGCGGTACTGTAGAAGGTGTGATGCAACACTTTTTACAAGTTTTCTGCCTAGTCACTTCTAATTAACGGATAATACCCACTATGTCAATAGAGAAGCTGTGTCGGTCCATGAACAAGAGAGTAAATCAATTATTTTTCATAAATTTAGGCCAAAAAAATAAAATAAATCACAATAAGCGTATATTGATTGGTTTGCGTGCAAGTTAAAGCGTCTACAAATGGTGGGATATACAGTATCTCACAAAGAGTGAGTACACCCCTCAAATTTTTTGTAAATATTTTTTTATATATCTTTTCATGCGACAACACTTTGCTACAATGTAAAGTAGTGAGTGTACAGCTTGTATAACAGTGTAAATTTGCTGTCCCCTCAAAAAAACTCAACACACAGCCATTAATGTCTAAACCGCTGGCAACAGAAGTGAGTACACACCTAAGTGAAAAATGTCCAAATTGGGCCCAAAGTGTCAATATTTTGTGTGGCCACCATTATTTTCCAGCACTGCCTTAACCATCTTGGGCATGAATTTCACCAGAGCTTCACAGGTTCCCACTGGAGTCTTCTTCCACTCCTCCGTGACGACATCACGGAGCTGGTGGATGTTAGAGACCTTGCGCTCCTCCACCTTCCGATTGAGGATGCCCCACAGATGCTCAATAGGGTTTAGGTCTGGAGACATGCTTGGCCAGTCCATCACCTTTACCGTCAGCTTCTTTAGCAAGGCAGTGGTCATCTTGGAGGTGTGTTTGGGGTCGTTATGTTGGAACACTGCCCAGCCAGCGGCCCAGTCTCCGAAGGGAGGGGATCAGGCTCTGCTTCATTAGGTCACAGTACATGTTGGCATTCATGGTTCCCTCAATGAACTGTAGCTCCCCAGTGCTGGCAGCACTCGTGCAGCCCCAGACCATGACACTCCCACCACCATGCTTGACTGCTGTAGGCAAGACACACTTGTCTTTGTACTCCTCACCTGGTTGCCACAACACAAGCTTGACACCATCTGAACTAAATAAGTGTACCTTGGTCTCATCAGACCACAGGACATGGTTCCAGTAATCCATGTCCTTAGTCTGCCTGTCTTCAGCAAACTGTTTGCAGGCTTTATTGTGCATTATCTTTAGAAGAGGCTTCCTTCTGGGATGACAGCCATGCAGACCAATTTGATGCAGTGTGCGGCGTATGGTCTGAGCAATGACAGGCTGAGCCCCACCCCTTCAACCTCTGCAGCAATGCTGGCAGCACTGATACGTCTATTTCCCAAAGACAACCTCTGGATATGATGCTGAGCATGTGCACTCAACTTCACTGGTCGACCATGGCGAGGCCTGTTCTGAGTGGAACCTGTCCTGTTAAACCGCTGTATTGTCCTTGCCACCTTGCTGCAGCTCAGTTTCAGGGTCTTGGTAATCTTCTTATAGCCTAGGCCATCTTAATGTAGAGCAACAATTCTTATTTTCAGATCCTCAGATTTCTTTGCTATGTTGAACTTCCAGTGACCAATATGAGAGAGCAAGCGATAACACCAAATTTAACACACCTGCTCCCCATTCACACCTGACACCTTGCAACACTAATGAGTCACATGACACAAGGTTGGGAAAATGGCTAATTGGGCTCAATTTGGACATAGTCACTTAGGGGTGTACTCACTTTTGTTGCCAGCGGTTTAGACATTAATGGCTGTGTGTCGAGTTATTTTGAGAGGACAACAAATTTACACTGTTATACAAGCTGTACACTCACTACTTTACATTGTAGTAAAGTGTAATTTCTTCAATGTTGTCACATGAAAAAATCGAATAAAATATTTACAAAAATGTGAGGGGTGTACTCACTTTTGTGAGATACTGTATACTGGATTTATTTTTATTTTATACTAGTAATGCATCGATCAGCGACTTATAGTTGGGCCAGCGATAGTGTCCCATTGCTCACAGCATTAACTGATGCTGGGGGGGGGGGGGAACTGGCTGACACCACTAGCGACATTTAGGCTTCTTTCAAAACGGGCGCCTCTGCTAAGCAGAATCTGCTTGCTCAGCGGAGGATCTCTCTGCTAATCCCCACTGAGCAGGCGGATGACAGGTCCGTGTCCGCTCCACTGGGCAGTCCTGCTCTCCTCTATGGGGCAATCCGATGCGACCCGATCCGCCAGACAGATGGGGAATAGGCCATACCATTCCTCCGTTTTTGGCGGACAGGATTGGATGGAGGCGGGTGTCAGCAGACATGCGTCCGCAATGTAACAACAACACAACCTCCACACATGCCAGGGTGCTGGGTGTAATCCTCGACTTTTACCTCTCCTTCAGCCCCCACATCCAATCACTAGCTAAATCCTGCCACCTTAACCTCCAAAACATCTCCATAATTCGACCCTTTCTGCCTAATGACACCACAAAGCAACTTATTCATTCCTTGATTATTTCCCGCCTTGACTACTGCAACTCTCTCCTTAATGGCCTACCCTTACGCAGGCTATTCCCCCTTCAGTATATTATGAATTCTGCTGCTAGACGAATACACCTCACTAACCGATCCGTGACTGCTGCTCCTCTCTGCCAATCCCTTCACTGGCTTCCCCTAACCCACTGTATAAAATTCAAAATGCTAACCACAACATACAAGGCCATTCACAACATCACCCCCATCTGCAGATATCGCCAAAATCGTCCCCTCCGCTCCTCCTGCTCTCTAGCTCCCTTGTTACCTCCTCCCATGCTCGCCTTCAGGACTTCTCCAGAGCCTCTCCCATCCTCTGGAACTCCCTGCCCCAGTATGTCCGATCAGCCCCTACCCTGTCCACTTTTAGGAGATCCCTAAAAAACTCATTTATTCAGGGAAGCCTATCCCCCACCCACCTAACAACTGTCCCCAAGCCACCCTCATCAAATCATTCTCTGCAGATATTACCTTTCGTACCACCCCCCCTTCTCCCTTTAGAATGTAAGTTCTACGAGCAGGGCCCTCCTGTACCTTTTGTATTGAACTGTACTGTATTTGTGCTGTCCCCCCCTCTACATTGTAAAGCGCTGCGTAAACTGTTGGCGCTATATAAATCGTGTATAATAATAATAATAATAATCTGCAGCTCCATAGAAGTGACTTGAGAGTCAGATCAGGACCGCCTGAAAAACTGATTGGACAGCCCATGTTAAAGGGGCCTAATACAGTGACCAGTGCTAATAATATAGGACAGTAGCACAGTGATAAATAGCAAAAAATAGCCTGGTCATGAAGGGGGTAAAGGTTGAAGAAGTTAAAAAAATAAAAAACGGAGTTCCAGCCTGCATAAAAAAAATAATAATTAAAAAGTCAGCAGCTACAAATACTGCAGCTGTTGACTTTTAATATAAGGACACTTACCTGTCCAGGGTGCCCGCGATGTCAGTACCTGAAGCCAACCTGTCCATCAGCTTCGGATGCAGGCGCCGGCATCCTTACTAAGGGAAACAGGAAGTGAAGCCTTGCGGCTTCACAGCCTGTTTCCTACTGTGCATGCGCGAGTCGCGCTGTGCTTTCTGAATGGTCCAGCTGTTCTCTGGGACCCATGTGTGTCTCTCAGAAGGCAGCGGGGGGCATGATATACATTGTGGCCCAAAAGCACAGTCCCTATGAAATAATTAGATTTTTTTGTACTCACCGTAAAATCCTTTTCTCTGACGTCCATGGACTGACACAGCATCTTCATTCTTGACAAAGTGGGTTATGCTCCTGCTCATAGGAGAAGACTAGGCAGGATGTTAGAGGTTTTAATATACATTCCCTTACCAGAGCTGAACAGCCCCGCCCAGGAGGCGGTCCCTCCGGACATAACCCTCCAACCTGCAGCCAGCTGCCTCAGTTCATATCAAAGCAGTACAAACTAAAAAGGAGGGGTGGGTGCTGTGTCAGTCCATGGACGTCAGAGAAAAGGATTTTACGCGAGTACAAAAAAAAAAAAATCCTATTTTCTCTTACCGTCCATGGACTGACACAGCATCTTCATTCTTGACAAAAGTGGGACGTCCCAAAGCAATGTCAAAAACGAGGGGTGGGAACAGTATCAAGGAAAAACCAACTTCACCCCAAAACAAGCAGAGCTCCTCACCGGAGAACTTTAAACAGCTGCCTGCAAAACCTTGCGGCCTAAGGAAGCATCAGAAGATGCACCCACATCAACCTTATAAAAAGGTATGTGCGGACGACCAGATCGCCGCCTTGCACACCTGTGCAAAAGACGCTTGATGTCGGAAAAACCCAGGAAGCACCAATTGCCCTGGTTATATGCGCCGCAACCAGAAAGGAAGGCGCCCGCCCCTTAAGGGCATAGGCCTGTATGACGGTCTGCCTGATCCACCGAAAAATGGTGGCAGACAAAACCGCTAGGCCCTGTTTTGGCCCAGACACAGACACAAACAGCGAGTCGGACTTCCGAAACTAAGCCGTAACGGAGAGGCACACCCGCAAGGCACGTACTACGTCTAAAGTGTGAAGCGCAAACTTCCTGGGATGCAATGGACGAGGAAAAAAAAGACGGAAGTACAATGTCCTCATTAAGGCGGAAGGCCGAGACAACCTTCAGAAGAAAGGGAGGTTGTGGGCGCAGCACTACCTCATCGTCATGAAATAACAAGTATGACAATTTGCAAGACAATGTCGCCATTCAGAAACCCTTCTGACAGAAGTAATGGCTACAAGTTAAGAGAGGAATCTCCCCGACGTCCTCAAAAAGGAGGTTCTTGAAGAACCGAGAGCACCAAATTCAAATCCCCAGGAGGGAGAGGCGGTTTAATAGGGGGGAGCACATGGCGGACCCCCTGTACAAAAGGTACTAAGCAAAGAATGGCCCGCTAGCGGCCGCTGAATGAAAACAACTAAAGCTGAAATCTGACCCTTAATGGTGCTACAGCAAGCTTTTGGCCCATACCATGCTGTAAAAACAGCGGGATCCTAGAAACGGAATACATCCGTGGATGCCAAACCAGCTCCTTGCACAAAGTGATGAAGGCCCTCCAGGTACGGTGGTATATCCTCCTGGAGGAAGATTTCTTTGCCCTCAACAATGGCCGAGAGGACCGAAGCCGAAGGACCTCGGACCCTCAGTACCTGACTTTCAATAGCCAATGCTGTTAAAGCCAGCGCCTGTGAAGCAGGATGAAGCATGGGGACCTTGAAATAGAAGGTCCTCCCGCATTGGCAGTCGCCATGGAACGTCCGCCACCAGGCGCACAAGATCGGCGTATCAAGAATGCCGTGGTCAATCTTGAGTGATGAGGATCACCGGAATCCCTCAGCCTCCACCCTGCGGAGTAGACGAGGAAGCAACTTCAGTGGATGATAGGCATAAATCAGCCGATACCGACCCCACGGGGCCACCAACCTGTCTGACGCATCCGCCCAGGGATCGCCGGACCTGGCCATGAATCTCGACACCTTGCGAGTGAGTCGAGAGGCCAGTAGGTCCACAACAGACGTGCCCTACCTCCGGCAAAAAGAGTTGAAAATACTTCCGGATACAAGGACCATTACCCCTGGTCCAACAACTGGTGGCTCAGATAGTTCACCTGCCAGTTGCCTACACCTGGAATGTAAACGGCCGACAGAGCCGACACGCTTCTCGTCCCATTTTAGAATGTGAGCGGCCTCGGACGCTGCTGCTGAGCTCCGCGTTCCCCCCTGATGGTTAACATAAACCACCGCCGTGGCAATGTCCGACTGTATCCCGACAGAGCGCCCCTGTAGTCAGACTACGAGCAGAGACACAGTCTGATCGCCCAAAGTTCCAGGGTATTGATCGGCAGACGGGTTTCGTCCGGAGTCCAAAGCCCTTGGGCTGACAGAACTCCCCAGACCTTGCCCAGCCAGAAAGACTGGTGTCCATCGTGATTAAAGTCCATTGAATAGGAATGAACAACTTCCCTGACCGAAGGGCCAGGGATCTCAGCCACCATGTCAGGGACGCAGCTGGATCAGACGATCCAGTGAAAATGGAGACCCGTCCCAGCAGGACAGAATCACCTATTGCAAGGCTCGAGTGTGGAATCGGGCATACGGTACAGCCTCGAAGGAAGCCACCACGAGTCCCAGGACCCTCATGCAAAAACAGAGAGACGACCCTTTGTGGGACATCAGCACCCGTACCGCAGATCCAAGAGTCAGCAAGTTTTCCAAGGGGAGAAAAATCCTCGCCTCCGAGGAGTCCAGGATCAACCTAGGCACTCCAAACGCTGAGTCGGAACCAGGACCGACTTCTGAATGTTCAGCAGCCAACCGATCTCGGAGGGCCTGACTGGCTAACAACACAATTTCCTCTAATTCTGAGCCAGAGTCTGCTCTTAGAAGAAGAACGTCCAGATATCCCACGATACCAAGCCTCGCTGTTTCAGCAAAGCTAGAATCGGGGGAAGCACCATGGCGAAAACCCACGGTGCTGACGCTAAACCGAAGGGAAGAGCCACAAACTGATAGCAGTCTACACCCAGCACAAAGCGCAGAAACTTCTAGTGACCCGCGCAGTTCGGGACATGCAAGTAGGCGTCCTCGAGGTCCAAGGACGCCAGAAATCCCCCGGGTACAGCGCAGCAATCACCGAGGGAATGGATTCCATGCTGAATTTCTTAAACCTTCACAAAGGCATTCTAGGGTCCTGAGGTCCAGAATTGGATGAACCCCATCCCTCCTTTGAAATCACTCGACGGTACTGGCAACAATACCTCGCACCTCACCAAGTCATGTACTGTCCCCAACAGGGCAGCCCGACGCGCCGGAAGGAGAGAGAGATTTGAAGGAAGGAACCTGTCTGGTGGCCAGGAAAGGAACTCTAACCTGTGCCCCGAGGTGAGCACCTAGCATACCCACCGGACGGAGATCCGGGAGGTCCACCGATCCGTGAACCTGAAAAGTCGTCCCCCCCACCCCAGAGTCAGACGGGTGCAAGACTTCATGCGGTGGTGGGCTTGTTAGCCGGCATGATTTGCTCACTCACCCAGGGACGCTACTGTCCCCCAGCTGCACCCTTGTTGGTCTGGGAGAAATTATTCCCTGTGGCTTTGACTTACGCCAAAACCTCACCTGTGAGAGAAAATAAGGGCCCGTTTACAGCGCGGCTCCTTCACCTCAGTAGGCTGAGGAAGAAGGGTGCTCTTACCACCCGCAACATTTTTAATAATGTCATCCAGGGAAGCACCAAATAATCTCTCTCCCCTAAAGGTTAATTCCGTCAGGAGCTTCTCAGAGGCCAGGTCAGCAGACCAGCACTTAACCAAATAAGGCAACGCAATACCACCGCAGACACTGAGGCCCCAGAGATTAAAGGGGCAGCGTCCATAGTGGCATCGCACACATACACCAGGCCCTGTACCAGTTGGTCGGCCAGTGCGAAGCAACCTGGAGGAAGATCAGCTCCTGCACAGTTTGGTGTAAATCTTGCCCATACTGCGAGTGTCTGAGACACCAGGGTCACCGCTACAAAAAAGACGTAGCGCGGATCCCAGCATGGTGAACATGGCCTTTTTCACCCATTCCGACCTCCTACCACTAGGGTCCATAAAGGCAGGAGTCCCCTCAACCGGGCCGTAGCTTTAATCAACCAGGCGACAGGGGGGCGACAACCGGAGGAGAGGCCCACTCTTTAATCAGGCTCTCCTCAAAGGGGTACCTAACCGCCAGACGCTGCGAGACCATAAAAAAGGTCTTCTGCGGCTTTTCCCATACCGGGTCTATGAATTTGTCAAAGAAAGGCATACAGGGAACTAAAAAAAAAAAAAAAGGGACGAACCTTAAATGAACCAAAAAGGAGACAGCCTCCACCAGAGGTTCCTCAGCCGCAACATCCAGCTTGAGAGTGTCCCTCACAGCATCAATGAGTTCACTAACAAGTGACCTGTCATTTACTGACCCAGAGAAGGAGTCACCCTCATAAAGGAATGTCCTAGTCAAAATAATCTAAAAATTCAGAGCTAGGGTCCTGTGCTGTAGCAAGGCCCATATCTGAATCAGAGCACCCCCCCCCCCCAGGAGATGGTGGGGGGAGAGGGCACCTCTCAGCCCCCTCGCACGCCGCTTCCATCCTGGAAACAAATGAGTCCAGGACTGCCGACAACCGGTTCATAATGACTGCAAGTGCTGAGACACGGCCAGTTGCCCTGACATGTTAGGGGAAGCAGGTGAAACTGACTCCATAAATCCGCCCTCTGTGACATTGTTAATAAAACAAAAGTCCACCCTCCTGCTGCACTGACTGAATGGGAGAATGCCCAGGGGACTCACCGACCGAGGGAGGACCGCTCAGCGCCGCTGCCCGAACCTCCACAGCAAGAAATAGAGAAGAGGATGTGAGGAGAATCATCCGCGCCACTCCAGTCAGCACAAGAGGCCAAAATAGTGCCCAAAAAGCGCGCGGCTCCAACAAAATGGTCACCGCAATTATAAGTGCGCCATTGCGGGCCCCCGCAAAATGGCCACCAAGCGGATTCACACAGCAACACAGTTTAACACAAAACATGGTGCCTGAAGGCGCGAAAACTGCGATAAGACCCAGGGCTGACTAGCGGCATCCCCCACACAGATTCCAGACCCCCGACACCACCGGCCCCACCCGGGACAGCGTGACCCTCAGGCACCCCTCAGTCAGTGCATGCACAGAAATAAAGGTGACAGAGTATTAAAACAAGGGGTGGGGACCCCCCCTACAGTAGGAACACACAGTAAGTACTCACCTGCTGAGGCAGGGGAACAGTACTTACCCGTCCCGCAAGGACCCACTGGTGTGTTCCTGACAAGCATATCACAGTGCAGTACTGAGTAGCTGTCGGCCCGGTCCACTGTGAAAGATACAGCATAACTGTTCAGTCATATGTGGATTCTGGAGCAAAAAAGCTCACCGGCCACCCCTGGAGTATGTCGTGGACTGATCTCACGCAGAGCGAGGATCAGCACGCTCGATGGTCGGACTGGGAAGACTACAAGGATAGTGAACTACCCAACCTGTTGCCCAGCCGACTGTTGATAGAAGATCTCAAAAATAAAATAATAAAATTTAAAAAGAATAAAATATTTCTTCAAGAGACTGGCTCCGAAGAGAGCCACGTCCTCTCCTCTGCTAGGCAGAAAAAAACTGAGGCAGCTGGCTGCAGGTAGGAGGGTTACGTCCGGAGGGACCGCCCCCTGGGCGGGGCTGGTCAGCTCTGGTAAGGGAATGTATGTTAAAACATCTAACATTCTGCTTAGTCTTCTCCTATGAGCAGGAACATAACCCACTTTGTAAAGAATGAAGATGCTGTGTCAGTCCATGGACGGTAAGAGAAATAGTGTTTTGATTTCTACTACTTCCTAAGCATTAGCAGCTTAACAGAACCTGCAGGAAGCCCTTAGCTACAATGCAAAAAGCACAGATTTACTTTATGTAATATACGCACACATAAAAGCAGCTGTGTCACTGCGATGAACAGCAAATCATGACTTTGTTAATAGACCCGGGAGACTACTACAGACTAAAATAGCCATTTTTTTACAGAGTGAATCATCATGGAGAATGACTCCCAAAAGACCATTTCTAAAAAGCGAAGAAATGGGAGAAGTTTGGGCTCCAATATTACATTCATAATCCTGTATGCTGTACTCAGCCCCGCTACCATTACGTCCTGAGGCAATTAAAACCCAGCCAAGTAACTGTCTGCAGCAGTGCACCTCATTGCAGCACGCCAACTCATACTGCAGTCCTTTCCAGGGACAGGTGAGGGATCGGACAATTCCATGGAACCACTGATGTCTCGTAAAATTGTCTTTTTATAGAGAACTGTGAAATCCTCTGATTAAAGAGCCATTGCTTAAACCGTGCTGTGAAAATATAAAACATACACAAAGGGGGTTATTTACTAAAGTCAAATCCACTTTGCACTACGAGTGCACTTGAAATTGCACTTGGAAGTGCAGTTGCTGTAAATCTGAGGGGTGGATCTGAAATGAGGGGGAAGCTCTGCTGATTTTATTATCCAATCATGTGCAAGCTAAAATGCTGTTTTTTTATTTTCCTTGCATATCCCCCTCGGATCTACTGCGCCTGCACTTCCAACTGCACTTTCAGTGCAATTTCAAGTGCACTTTGCACTTGTAGTGCAAAGTGGACTTTCCTTTCATAAATAACCCCAAAAGTTCCTTGAGAGCTACAAACTGTCAGCCATAAACGTGGGTATACAGACCCTGGGGAATGTAGAATGGGCTTGAACCCAGTGCAGCTGCCAACCACTGGAAGAATGGATAACAAGAGACAAAAACAAAAAAGCAGCGCTCTATGGGTAAAGCATAAAATACTTGTAGACCTTTGGCTAAGTAAAAATAGGATTTTTGTACTCACCGTAAAATCCGTTTCTCTGACATCCATGGACTGACACAGCGTCTCTTTACACATGGGTTATGTCCCTGCTTGCAGGAGAAGACCTAGGCAGAATGTGAAATGTTATACATACATTCTAAAAAGCCAGAGCTGAACAGCCCCGCCCAGGGGGACGGTCCCTCCGGACATAACCCTCCCACTGCAGTCAGCAGACCTCAGTTCGTAACAAAGCAGTACAAACCTTAAAAAGGAAGGGTGGGTGCTGTGTCCAGGGCCGCGATCAGGGGGGGGGTACAGGCAGTACACCTGTAAGGGGCCCGGAGAATTGACGAGCATTTTCGGGACGTCAGCACCCGCACTGCAGACTGAAGTGTCAGCAGCTTCTCCGGAGGTAGAAATACCTTCGCCTCCAAGGAGTCCAGAATCAGACCTAGATACTCCAGACGCTGAGTCGGGACCAGGACCGACTTTTGAATGTTCAGGAGCCACCCGAAGTCCCTGAGGGTCTGACAGACGATAGTCACACTTTCTTCTAATTCTGAGCCACTGTCTGCTCTTAGAAGATTGTCCAGATAGCAATGCCTTGCTGTCTCAGCAAAGCTAGAACCGGAGCAAGCACCTTGGTGAACACCCTCGGTGCCGAGGCTAGGCCGAAGGGAAGAGCCACGAATTGATAGTGGACTTCGCCGATCGCAAAGCGCAGAAACTTCTGGTGACTCGCGCAGATCGGAACATGCAAGTAGGCGTCCTTGATGTCCAAGGACGCCAGAAAATCCCCTTGATGGAGTGTAGCGATCACCGTGCGAATGGATTCCATGCGGAATTTTTGCATCTTCACGGAGGCATTCAGGGCCTTGGAGGTCCAGAATTGGTCGAACCCCGTCCTTTTTTGGAACAAACAGATTCGAGTAGAACCCCTGAAACCTCTCCTGGGACGGAACCGGCACAATCACTCCGGACCCGATCAAATCCTGTACAGCCCCCAAGAGGGCTGCCCGACGGGCAGGAAGGAGAGGGAGATTTGAGGGAAATAATCTGTCTGGGGGCCAGGAACGGAACTCTATTCTGTATCCTGAGGTGACCACTTCGCACACCCACCGGTCGGAGATCCGGGAGGTCCACCGATCCGTGAACCTGCGAAGTCGTCCCCCCACCCCAGAGTCAGGCGGGGGGCAAGACTTCACGCGGAGGCGGGCTTGGGAGCCGGCTTGTTTGGCTTACGCACCCAAGGGCGCTTGTGTCCACCAGCCGCACTGTTGTCAGTCTGGGAGGGCTTACCCGTGGACTCTGACTGACGAAAAAAAAACTTTTTTGCTGGAAAGGAAGGACCCGGTTTACGGCGGGCCTCCTTACCCTTAATAGTCTGAGAAAGGAGAGTGCATTTACCTCCCGTGACATCCTTGATGATGTCATCCAGAGCAGCACTGAAAAGTCTACCACCCTTAAAAAGGTACATCCGTCAGGAGCTTCTTAGAGGCTAGGTCAGCGGACCAGCATTTCAACCAGATAAGACGACGCAATACCACCGCAGAGACAGAGGCCCTGGATATTAAAGGGGCCACGTCCAACGTGGCGTCGCACACATATATCAGGCCCTGCACCATTTGGTGGGCCAGAGCAATGGTGTCTGGAGGAAGATTATACTCCTGTACAGTTTGGTGCAAAATTTTTGCCCATTCCGTGAGTGTCTGAGACACAAGGCGGATCCCAACAAGGCAAACATGGCTCTGCTCACCACTTCTGACCTCCTGTCAGTGGGGTCCTTAAATGCAGGAGTCCCCTCCATCGGGAGAGTGGTGGCCTTGTTCAAACGGGCGACTGGAGGGTCGACCACTGGGGGAGAAGCCCACGTTTTAAGTAGGGCGTCTTTCAAAGGGGTATCTGATAGACAAACGCCGCGGGACCATAAAAGTCTTCTGCGGCTTTTCCCAGACCTGATCAATGAGCTGGTCAAAGAAAGGTACATATGGAAAAACCTTTTTAGAAGGCCTGGCCTTAAAAGAACCAAAAGAGACTGCCTCTGCCTGAGGTTCTGCAGCCGCAGCATTCAGCTTGAGAGTGTCCCTCACCGCATCAATGAGTTCACCAACAAGCGCCCTGTCATTTACTGACTCAGAACTGGAGTCTTCCTCACAAGGAATGTCCTGTTCAAAACCATCCAAATATTCAGAGCTAGGGTCCTGAGCAGCACTAGCTAGGCCCATATCTAAATCAGAGCACTCCCCTTGTGGAGATAAAGTGGGGAGAGGGCGCTTTTTTGCTCCCTTCCGCTCGCACACTGCTTCCATCCTGGTCAGAAATGATTCCAGGACTGCCGACAACTGGTCCATAGGGACCGCAGGTGCTGGAGCACTGCCTGTTGCCTCTGGCATGTAAGGGGAAGCTGGTGACACTGACTCCATGTTGTCCCTCTCTGAGACGCCACAGAAAAAAAGTCCACCCACAAGCTGTGCTGACTGAGTAGGGGAATGCCCAGGGGACCCACCAACCTGACCAGGACCGCTCGGTTCCGCTACCTTGTCTCTCTGCACCGCGCTGTTCAGCGTGAGTGAGCTGAGGAGAGTGCGAGGAGATTTGCGCCGTTCCCAGCAGCGATAGAGGCCAAACAAGTGTTTGAAAAACGCGCGGCTTCAAGAAAATGGCCACCGCAATGTGCTCAGGCGATCCACGGCAAGATGGCCGCCAATGTAAAGTAATGCACAAAACACAAACATGGTGCCGAACGGCGTCCAGACCCCCAAAACACTCAAAAAACAGCCCCAGCGATATGCAGACCAGCATGAGCCCCCCCAGGACAGTATGACCCTCAGGCACCCCCCACAGCACAGCGCCAGCAATGGTGACAGAGAGTGCCAATAAAAAAACAGGGGGAGACAGTGAAAATTCCCCACACAGAGAAACACACAGCATGTACTCACCTGCAGACAGGAGAGGCTGCTTACCCGTCCCCTGAGGGACTCACTAGTGTGTTTCTGACAGAACTATCACAGTGCGGTACTGAGTAGCTGTCGGCCCGGTCCACCGCAAAAGATACAGCAGGACTGTTCAAACTTGAGAGGACCGCGGAGCATGAAAGCCCACCGGCCACCCCTGGAGTCGTGGGGCATGTCGTGAACTGAGTCTCGCGCACACAAGGCGAGGATCAGCACGCTCGATGGTCGGACAGGGAAGACTACGAAGATATCTTGTACCCAACCTGTTGCCCAGCCGACAGTTGATAGAAGATCTCAAAAACAAAAGAAAAAATTCCAAAAAGGAATAAAAATAGGTCAGGAGACTGGCTCCTGAGAGAGCCACGTCTTCTCCTTCTGCTAGGCAGAAAAAAAACTGAGGGCTGCTGACTGCAGTGGGAGGGTTATGTCCGGAGGGACCGCCCCCTGGGCGGGGCTGTTCAGCTCTGGCTTTTTAGAATGTATGTATAACATTTCACATTCTGCCTAGGTCTTCTCCTGCAAGCAGGGACATAACCCACGTGTAAAGTGTAAAGAGACGCTGTGTCAGTCCATGGATGATAAGAGAAAAGTTAACTCCTTCGCGCCCAGCATACGACTATAAGAGGCCACAACGTGGCTCTACAATGCCAGGAGGCCGTCATTATACGGCCTCCCCTTTCCTCGTTTCCCGAGCGTGCATCGGGGAACTTCTGTGCTGGCCGTGTCCCTTGGACACAGCCATTCACAGATCGCTGTAAATAGCCAATCACAGCGGCTATTTACAGCGCGATCGAGGTGCCCAATGAGAGATGATCTCAAATGTAAACATATGAGATCATCTCTCATTGCCGGCTCTCCCTCCTCACACAGACACCGCGTGTGAGGAGGGAGAGCGATCTGTGAGTGTGTAAGTGAGTTACACACAGCTTCTCAGTGCCCAGTGAAAACACAGTGCCCACCTGTGCCACCTGTGATCAGTGCCCATCTGTGCTGCCTCAGTGCACCTGTGCAATACCTGCTCATCCGTGCCCACCTGTGCCACCTCATCCGTGCCCACCTGTGCCACCTCATCCGTGCCCACCTGTGCAATCAGTGCACATCTGTTCCACCTCATCAATACGCATCTGTGCCACCTCATCTGTGCCGCCTCATTAGTGCCATCTGTGCCGCATCAGTGTACATCTGTGCCACCATCTCAGTACCCATCTGTGCCACCATCTCAGTACCCATCTGTGCCACCATCTCAGTACCCATCTGCGCCACCATCTCAGTACCCATCTGTGCCGCATTAGTGCCCATCTGTGCAATCAATCAGGGCCCATCTGTGCCACACACCTGTGAAGTCGCATCACCACCGCCAGCAACCAAAAGATGTCAAAAAGGTGTTTTACCGCCGAGGAGGCATACCAAATTCTTTCCACGCCTGAGAGCGACGGGGAGCTCTCTTTTTCAGATTCCGATTCAGGTTCTGAGTCGGACGTAAACTATGAGCCAGTCTTCAGTAGTGGAATAGAGACAGCCTCAGAGGAGGAAGATAGTCGGCCCGCCAAAAGAAGGCACTCTGGTGAGGCAGCAGTAGCATCCACCAGCACCGCAGTGCCATCCACCAGGACCGCAGTGCTATCCACCAGGACCGCAGTGCCATCCACCAGCACCGCAGTGCCATCCACCAGCACCGCAGTGCCATCCACCAGCACCGCCTCGGCAAGAAAGACCAAGGACCCATGCCGGCCTTCCCTATGCCCTCCAGAACCCCTTGTGGCTTCCTCCTAATTCAGGAGAAGCCAACATTCCCCCTTTCACTGCCCAGCCAGGAGTCCAGGTGAACACGGACAATTTTTCCCCAATCAATTTTTTCAATCTAATTTTTACCGAGGACATGCTATCCAACATTGTCACCCAGTGCAACCTATATGCCCAGCAATTTATTGCAAGTAATCCTACATCCTATTATGCCCGTCCCTTCGAGTGGAGAGACCTAACGGTGGAGGAGTTGAAGGTTTTTTTTTAGGCCTCACATTTTGCATGGGACTCAACCCAAAAAACACTTTTCATTCCTTTTGGTCCAAACGCCCCATCTATCACATGCCAATATTCTCCAACGTAATGCCCAGAACCAGGTACCTCATGATCATGAGGTTTCTCCACTTCAACGATAATACCCAGTGCCTTCCCCGAAATCACGACAGGTTTTTCAAAATTCGGCCCTTACTAAATTATTTTTCAGAAGTATTCCCCCAGTTATATACCCCGGACCAACACATATGTGTGGATGAGTCCCTTGTTAAATTTAGTGGCAGGCTTAAAATAAAGCAATTTATCCCCAGCAAAAGGGCCCGCTATGGGGTGAAGGTGTACAAACTCTGTGACCGAGTCACAGGTTACCTGTATGGCTTCCTAGTGTAGCTGCATCCCCCCAATTGCCCAGACTACTTGGGATCAAGCGGAAAAGTTGTTTGGCAACTCATCAACCCCCTACTGGAAAAAGGCTACCATTTATACGTAGATAACTTTTATACATCTCTTCTCCTGTTTCGCAACCTTCACCTGAAGAAGACGCCAGCATGTGGCACGGTCAGAAAGAACCGGAAGGGCTTTCCTCAAAGTCTTGTAAATAAGAAGAAGCTGAGAAGAGGAGAGTCGGCAAGTCTGCGAAACCAGGAGGTTCTGGCAGTGAAGTGGAAGGACAGAAGGGATGTATACATGTTATCTTCCATCCACAATGATACCTTCGTGGAAATCCCCAGAAGGAATGGCACCACCATCCAAAAGCCCACATGCATCCAGGACTACAATTTGTTCATGGGGGGAGTCGACTTTAACGACCAAATGCTGGAACCCTATCTTTCCACAAGACAGACATACCATTGGTATAAAAAAGTAGCAAATTTATTTTTTTCATTTGGCCATATATAACTCTTATATTATTTACCGCAAGTCCACCCAAAACCCCCTACCCTTCCTTGGCTACCAGGAGGAAATCACCACTGCCCTGATATTCCAGAATGGCCCACCCCAAAACATCCGATAAGTCGACTCTCCGAACGTCACTTTCCCGATAAAGTCCCTCCCACAGCAACAGGCCGACAAGGTCAAAAAAAAATGTAAGGTGTGTGCCAGTGGAGGAGTCAGACGAGACACAGTTTATTATTGTGCCGAGTGTCCTTCCCAACCAGGCCTCTGTGTAATTGACTGCTTTCGCCGTTACCATACTTCACTAAATTATTAGTGAAGTATGGTAAACGTAATCCTCATTGCCTGCCTTCACACCCCTTATGCTACTGCCTGCTCTGTAACTGACCCTGGCTTGTTATGCGACCACGCTTCTGCCTAACGATTCTGTACTACCTCTGCCTGATCTGGAACTGACCTTGGACTATTTGACCATGCTTTTTGCCTGCCTCTTGGATTGATCTTGTACCCTGCTACTGGACTAGTGGGATTCAACACAGGGGTCTCACATATGTAAGGGGCTCCAGAAAAGTTTTCTTTCAAAATTTTCGGTCTTTTTTCATTTATAGCGCAAAAAATAAAAAACCCAGGAGGTGATCAAATACCACTAAAAGAAAGCTCTATTTGTATGAAAAAAAAGGACAAAAAATCATTTGGGTACAGTGTTGCATGACTGAGTAATTGTCATTCAAAGTGTGACAGCACTGAAAGCTGAAAATTGGTCTGGGCAGGAGGGGTGTTTAAGTGCCCAGTAAGCAAGTGGTTAATTTATTGCACTTCTGAGAAATAAACAGCAACTGTCAATAGTAAAAACTTGCAGAGGTTGCAAAGGCAGTCATAGAAGTGTAGCGCTACCCCCAGTTAAGAGAGCCGCTGGATTTGTTTTCGGGCCCTGTGTACAGCACCACCAACCCCCGGCAATCTGCTCAACCCACCCTGGCACAGTTAGTCTAGGGGTTATATTTTTATCATAACCAATTGGTATTGTAAAGGGCACCCTCCTTACAGTAAGACAACACACAAATGTTAAAGATTAACCATAACAGTTTTACTTTGGTTGAAAAAGGCTTAAGCAGAATATAATACACACAACCGGCTTGCAGAGCCTTGCAGCAATCAATATAGCACGCAATAATGGCACTGCGCGGTAATCCACCACGCGTAGCTATTATGGTATACACGCCCTGTGGCGCACTAAACAATATTCTATCTCTTCACCCTGGCCAGGCCTGACCCAGAATAAATCTCAGTCCTTCCTATAGGGATTTCTTTGCATGCAAACTTTCGGTGGTGCACTTGATGAATAGTATTTGTAATCCACAAACTGGCAATCACTAAGTACACTATTCTGGGGGGACACTTCAACTTTGTCCTGCTACTGGTCCCCCAGTGGAACAACAAGCAAACGATCGGTGAGCCACGGCAGTCTATAGGCCTAGAATCTGTAAAGTCTATTTGATTGAGCAAGTGCTCGCTCACCACTCCGGCCCC
The DNA here is from genome assembly GCA_029206835.1 of Rana muscosa. Classification (NCBI taxonomy): domain Eukaryota; kingdom Metazoa; phylum Chordata; class Amphibia; order Anura; family Ranidae; genus Rana; species Rana muscosa. The sequence continues at coordinate 265,973,693 of CM055123.1, read as the reverse complement.
GATCCCAGCCCGGGACTTTCACCTGCTGTGTCTCCGCACACAGCGTCTACAACGATCGGGTCCCCGATCCAACTGATGTCCTCACTCGACAAGTCAGATGCCACCCAGGCTCCGCAGTGGGGTGGAAGGCTCTTTGGAAGTTGCGCAAGGCCCAGGCTTCAGGCCTTGCACTGCAGCAGATCCGCACAGGAAGAAACTCTTGCTTGCAGCGCAGTGTCCAAAGAGGCCGAGCTCCGCCTCGCCTCCTCCTTAAATAACCCCTCCCATGAATCTCTGCGGTGGCTAACTGCACTCTGGGTGCCGAACAGGGTTCTGGGTAACGTAGTCCCGGGGCCTTAAAGGAGACCCCGCTACAGAAGCATATAGCAAATATAGATACTTAAGTAAAAGATTGTTATTAAAAAGAACGGTGTCCAAGATAGGAACCACATTGCGTTCCAAAAGGGCCCTCCGCCATTGTGGTTCCTATCTCTGACCACCAGCCAAAGGTAAAGGGTTGTGACACAACTATCCCCCTCTGATCACTGCGCTCCCATCGTTATCCCCATGGATTTTCACAGCTCTTCCCATGTTCTACCTACAAGCTAGCCGGTTGATGTTGACCCATTCCCCACCCGGATGTTATAGTAGTACCGTTCTTTTTAATAACAATCTTTTACATCAGTATCTATATTGGCTATATGCTTCTATGACTGCCTTTGCAACCTTTGCAAGTTTTTATTATTGACAGTTGCTGTTTATTTCTCAGAAGTGCAATAAATTTACTTTTTACTTAGCCAAAGGTCTACAAGTATTTATGCTTTACTCATAGAGCGCTGCTTTTTTGTGAAAATATAACAAAATGATCGACCGATTATCTAATCATTAGTATAGTGCTTTCGACAGACAATTATGACTTTTCAGACAACGAAACCTGAAGGTGCATGCTATAAAATAGTTATTGTATGTGAACACAATGTCCGATTTTCGTTTGATTAGTACAGTTTTTGTCCGGAAAAAAAAAAATCTACGCATGCTCGGAAACATAAGAATACATTACAAAACACATTATATCACTTCCAAAATTGTATTCTGTCATACGAGAATTTTCAGAAGTTGAGCAACCTCTTCATTTACGATATTACGCTAGCATGCAACAAAAAAACAGATGATTATTTGTCCGATAATCTCATTGTGTGTACCGGGCTTAGGGCTGGGTTCACATATATGCGGCAGCGGTTTCAGTGCGGTAGTCCAGTGCGTTTATGTTCACCGGTTCAGGTGTGATTTAATTTTTTTTTTACCTGAAATCGCACCAGAACTGGACCCAAATACGCACAGGACCCTTTTTGAAACCGCACGTGTGAACCGTCTGCAATGAAAGTCATTCACAATATGCGAATTGGACATGGTTAAAAACGCATCCAATTCACATATATGTGAACCCAGTTTACACTTTATTTATTACTTGTATGTAAATCTTATGCACTGCAGTGTTGCGATGCATTACAGCAACATTCTGTACAAAAATGTGACATATGCATCTTTTCTGTGCACAGGTGCGAGCTGAAATCTTAGGACTTGAGGCAAATTGCCTTGCTCTTGCACTAGATAGGAGTCCACCAAATGCAACCAAACAACTGCTGGTATGAATGACCCTATAACACAGATACAATAAATGCTACCCAAGAAAGTGAAATTTCTCATGTTATTGCTATTTACCTTATTTTTGGTGACCGCACATTCCAGCAGTGTAAATTACTGAAGACAGGAGCTCAGTGCCTGGGCTCCATGCTGCCAGTCCTGTCACTTCCTGGTGTCTCCTCACAGGTGACCCGACTGAACCTGATCACCTCACCTGTGTTCTGAGGAGACTCACCTCAGCTTTTCTCAGCCGTAATATACACATGAAGTAATGTCTAGTTGTAAATCATATAAATCAATTGAAAACAAGCCTGTGTGAAAGGGCCACAGTGTTCTTTTTGGTTATTTTGAGGTATTGCGCACCTCAAAATGACAGAGGTGCTTCTGAGGTGACTGAAATAGACCCAGACAATTTTTATGGTCATAGACCAGGACATTCTAATGTCTCAGAAGGACTTGAGTTGCTAAAATAAAAAATCGAATTCCCATAGCAATAAATGAATCAGTATACTGTAGGTATCTGAATAATATATTTTTTAGGCCTCATTCACAGGCAGCCAATGCAAGGGCTGCGTTTACGCACACTGGGATGCACGGGTGTTCTGTGCAACACCATCCCAAGGTTTTAGTCACTTTAAACTTCCATCATTTTACAGACTGAAGTTCATTCCTTTGATCTAAGAAAGAAAATTTACAATGTTTATAGTTATCTACCAGCGAGGACAATGTTGTGACGAACTTGTCAGGCTGTCCGGTTTTTTCTTTTGACAGCTGAGTGAGCAGAGAACTCTTTACACTTGTTACATGAATGAATCGGGAAATTCTGCATAGAGATCGTAAGGGGGGATTGAATTGAGATGACAATTTTTTTTTAAACGATTAATCGTGCACCTCTACAATAAGCTGCCTGAATAGGTCTAAAATGCACCTGAAATATGCCAACTGCAACCTGCATAGGTGTGAATCAGGCCTGAAAGCTTGCTGTTCACATTGTTCTTATACAAGCTGAAGTGTGAAAGGCCTAATGGGAGTTTTTCATCGGTTTTTCCGACCGTGTGTATGGCCCATCTGACTTTTCCCGTCGGAATTTCCGATGGACTTACATAGAAAGCAGATTCTCTATTTGTCTGTCGGAAATTCCGACAGTTTTGACCGGTCAAAAGTCCGGCCGTGTGTACGCGGCATTAGTAATTACATGCAGGACACCCAGCAATGGGTTCCCAGCGATTAGCTACAGGCGGAAGCCCCATTGAAAGCAATCAGAGCAAGGTTGCCAACTTTCAGTAAATTTACAAACAGTTTGTAAAATCCGTAATTGGTGTGTAGCAGCAGCTCCTCACACTCCCCTCTTGGTCTCGTCTTTCTCTTGTCTAGGGGTATCTTAGAGGGGAGGGAGCGGGGACACTACGCCTAGCTTCCACCACAGATGTTAGTGCGGTATAAGCAATAGTTCTGTATTACCTTCAGGTCAGTGTTGTGCACCTGGATCCTCCCTCCAAGAGTCACCGCGAACCATGTCTGTCAGAAAATGAGCTCCACACCATTAAAGTTCAACACTCCTTTATTCTCCTTGTCCGAACACAAACAGTTGAACTCCCTTGATAGAACAGAACAGAAAAGGAGGTGTGGATGCGAACAGGCCCAGACACAATGTAAGCTGCCACTTCCCTTCCTAGAAGTGTGTCCTGGTCTCCGCACGAGGGTAGATTTCCTTCCAGGTGGTCTCCGACGAGAGACTCACTTGTCACCGGCAATATGCTGCACCGGGTCTTCAAATGAGGAGCTCCCCCCGGTCCATTGCGCCTTCCGGATTCGAGTACCCAATCCCTGGGTACCCTAGGATCTCCTTCCCTCGCGGAACTCAGTGTTGGGCACTGAGCTCCGGACCTCCATCCAAGTACCTCACCCCAGGCCAAAGGTGCCTGGGATGGAACTCGACCTCCGCTGTCCTCTAGGCCTAAGCCACCCAGAGGAGCGACACGACCCACCGTCCGCAAGCTGAAGGTGCCTGGGACGTCAACCCGTGACAAAGATGGCCGGCCCCCTTTATACCCTTTCCCAGCAAGCACGGCGGGTTCCCCACCCCACCATACCGCTGCCGAGGGAGGACAAAAAGGAGGACGGCACACAGCAATGATTCAACCCCAGCCCAGGGCAACAGTGTCACCCACTGGGCTGCAGGGAATTACACATCACTGATGTCTCTGCCAAATTCAAAATTACACCCGGGAAAGTACATACCCGCTACAGTTGCATCTGTCCATGAATGTCAGTTACAGACATGCAGGCTACATGTCTGTAATAGACATTTAAGGACAGATGCAAAAAGTACGGATTTTACAAACTGTTTGTAAATTTACTGAAAGTTGGCAACCCTGAATCAGAGGCTGACGGTGTGTGTCCAGGATGGATTATTCGCAGGTAGTCACTACTTCAGCGATTATGGTCTAATTTTTGGACATTTTGTGCTTCTGAAGCCCATTGGGGCCACCTAATGCTACATTATGCGACAAAATGTGCGGCATAGAATCGCACAAATGTAAATGGGCCCTATAATATTTCAAAATGCTATGAGGGAAAATTAGAAAGAGCTTGTGGAATGCCGTGTTCAAGAAGCCTGAAGAACATGAATCTGCATGTCGAGATGGCAATCTACTCACTGGGGGGGGGGAACCTCTGGGGGAATCTAGGATGGAAAAGGACCTGGGGGTGCTAGTAGATGATAGGCTCAGCAATGGCATGCAATGCAAAGCTGCTGCTAACAAAGCAAACAGAATATTGGCATGCATTAAAAAAGGGGATTAAAGTTATACTAAAGCTTCACATTTTTATTTATTTTTTTAACCACTTAGCAACCACCTGCCGACAAATAACGTCGACAAGGTGGTTGCTTAACTCTGGGAGGACGTTATATAACGTCCTCCCAGAATCGCGCTCCCGTGCGCCCCCTGGGGCGCGCACACGGGAAACTCCGTGACCGCCGGGTCCTCTGGACTCGGCGGATCACGAATCGCGGTAAATCGCCGCTGATAGCGGCCGTTTACCACGTGATTGCTCCGTCAAATGACGGAGCAATCACTTGTAAACAGACCGGCGTCATGTGATGACGCCGGTTCCTCTCTCCCCTCTCTGTACCGATCGGTACAGTGTGAGAGGGGAGGGGGAGGGAGCGGATGGCAGCAGCAGCACTGTGGGCTGGATCTGTGACAATTGCAGTCACAGATCCAGCCATCCATCCATCCCTGCTCAGCCATCCCTGTGCAATACCCTGCCAATACTCTGCAATACCCTGCGCAATACCCTGCAATACCCTGCGCAATACTCTGCAATACCCTGCGCAATACTCTGCAATACCCTGCGCAATACTCTGCAATACCCTGCGCAATACTCTGCAATACCCTGCGCAATACACCCTGTGCAATACTCTGCAATACCCTGCGCAATACTCTGCAATACCCTGCGCAATACTCTGCAATACCCTGCGCAATACTCTGCAATACCCTGCGCAATACTCTGCAATACCCTGCGCAATACTCTGCAATACCCTGCGCAATACACCCTGTGCAATACTCTGCAATACCCTGCGCAATACACCCTGTGCAATACTCTGCAATACCCTGCGCAATACTCTGCAATACCCTGCGCAATACCCTGCACAATACTCTGCACAATACTCTGCGCAATACTCTGCAATACCCTGCGCAATACCCGGCATCACCCTGCGCAATACTCTGCAATACCCTGCGCAATACCCTGCAATACCCTGCGCAATACCCTGCAATACCCTGCGCAATACTCTGCAATACCCTGCGCAATACTCTGCAATACCCTGCGCAATACTCTGCAATACCCTGCGCAATACACCCTGTTCAATACTCTGCAATACCCTGCGCAATACTCTGCAATACCCTGCGCAATACTCTGCAATACCCTGCGCAATACTCTGCAATACCCTGCGCAATACACCCTGTGCAATACTCTGCAATACCCTGCGCAATACTCTGCAATACCCTGCGCAATACCCCCTGTGCAATACCCCATGCAATGCCCTGCCATACTCCGCAATGCCCTGCCATACTCCGCAATGCCCTGCCATACTCCGCAATGCCCTGCCATACTCCGCAATGCCCTGCCATACTCCGCAATAACCACTTCCCGCCCGCCGGCCGTCATATGACGTCCTTGACTTTGTGCGGGGATATCTGAATGATGCTTGCAGCTACAGGCATCATTCAGATATTAGCTTTTTCAGCCGGCGATTCCCTACACCATAACAACAATCATAGTGGCTGTTCCGCCGCTTGATCATTCTTACGGGAGGCGAGAGGGGATGTCCCCCCCCGCCGCCCTCCGGTGCTTCTACCGACTCACCGCTACGATCAAAGCCAGGATTGTTGTTTTTTTTTTTTGTTTTTTTTTTCAGGCTTCCCAGCCTAGAGGTGAGATGTGGGGTCTTATTGACCCCATATCTCACTGTAAAGAGGACCTGTCATGCCATATTCCTATTACAAGGGATGTTTACGTTCCTTGTAATAGGTATAAAAGTGATCAAAAAAAATGTTGGGGCGGAAAAACATGTCAAACTAAAATAAATAAAGTAAAATGAACAATAAAAAAATATATTTTTTTTTAGAGCGCCCCTGTCCCCGTGAGCTCGCATACAGAAGCGAACGCATACGTAAGTCCCGCCCACATATGAAAACGGTTTTCAAACCACACATGTGAGGTATCTCTGCGAACGTTAGAGCGAGAGCAATCATTTTGGCCCTAGACCTCCTCTGTAACCAGTAAAAATATTTAAAAGCGTCGCCTATGGGGATTTTTAAGTAGCGAAGTTTGGCGCCATTCCACAAGCGTGTGCAATTTTTAAGGGTGACATGTTAGGTTTCTATTTACTCGGCGTAACTTCATCTTTCACATTATGCAAAAACATTGGGCTAACTTTACTGTTTTTTTTTTTTTAAGCACAAAACATTTTTTTCCGTAAAAAAACGCGTTAAAAAAATTGCTGCGCAAATATCGTGCGAGATAAAAAGTTGCAACAACCACCATTATATTCTCTAAGGTCTTTGCTAAAAAACCATATATATATATATATATATATATATATATAATGTTTTGGGGTTCTATGTAATTTTATAGCAAATAAATGATGATTTTTACATGTAGGAGAGAAATGTCAGAATTGGCCTCGGTGCTCCAGAACGCCTGAAGGGGATCCCTGCATGTTGGGCCTCTGTATGTGGCCACGCTGTGTAAAAGTCTCACACATGTGGTATCACCATACTCGGGAGGAATAGTAGAATGTGTTTTGGGGTGTAATTTGTGGTATGCATATGCTGTGTGTGAGAAATAACCTGCTAATATGACAATTTTGTGAAAAAAATAAAAGAGAAAAAAAAAATATCTTGATTTTGCAAAGAATTGTGGGAAAAAATGACAACTTCAAAAAACTCACAATGCCTCTTTCTGAATACCTTGGAATGTCTCCTTTCCAAAAAGGGGTCATTTGGGGGGTATTTGTACTTTTCTGGCATGTTGGGGTCTCAAGAAATGAGATAGGCCGTCAGTACTTCAGGTGTGATCAATTTTCAGATATTGGCACCATAGCTTGTGGAATTTGGTTTACGTATCTTGTCTATTGATGGTGCCAATTAAACCTTTTTTCTTTTGTCCAGCACTCTGCCCACCCGGGTGTGTATGGCTAGTTATTTCCCACACGTAGGCTGCCATGGAGTCTGTCAGGAAAATGGAAAATTTATATCAAATACTTACCGTAATTTTCCTTTCCTGATGGACTCCATGGCAGCCTACGTGTGGGTTAATCCCGCCCCTCATACCTCATAGGACCCTTCTCCCATAAATCTTTGCTCTGGGCCAGAGGCCGTGTTCCATAATTTAGCCTACTCCAGCCACTGGGAGGGAACTCCTGCTGCCATGGAGTCCATCAGGAAAGGAAAATTACGGTAAGTATTTGATATAAATTTTCCGTTTTCCTGACAGACTCCATGGCAGCCTACGTGTGGGAAATAACTAGCCATACACACCCGGGTGGGCAGAGTGCTGGACAAAAGAAAAAAGGTTTAATTGGCACCATCAATAGACAAGATACGTAAACCAAATTAAACAGAAGATAATGAGGCTGGCTCTACGCAGTAGTGTGCCATGAACGTGTTAATTGAAGACCACAAGGCCACCTTGCAAATAACTTCTGGAGGCACGTGACGTGATGCCGCCCATGATGAAGACACTTCTAGGTGAGTGAGCAGTCACCGCTTCTGGAGGCGCCAAGCCCTTGGCTTTATAGGCCCACTGAATGGCCTGAACAATCCCTGCTCCGATAGATCTGGAGGAGGCACGCATTCCCTTATAATTCCTGTGAAAAGAACGAGCAGGTGGTCGGTCTGACGGAAAGAAGCTGTAGCTTCAAGATACTGACTCAGAGCTTTTCCAACATCTAAGGGATAAACACTGGAATCCTCGGTAGATCTGAACGTTGGAAGAGCAATCTCCTGATTGTCATGAAACACAGATGCCACTTTGGGGTTTGAACCCAACATAGGAATTAAAAAGTTTAGAAATGGCTCCTTGCATCCCAGAGAGCTGATTTCAGAGACCCTCTTGGCCGATGTTATAACCACCAAGAAGACAACTATTAGAGAGAGTCATTTGACAGAAGATTGATCTTCATGTTCCAACTCTCTACCTAAGAATCCAGGACAAGGGGAAGATCCCAATTAGAAAAACTTGGCTCTGAGATCTGAGCCTTATTGCTCCTCTGAAAAACTACTGAGTAAGAGGGTGTCTAGCCCAGGAAACACCCGTAAAGGCAGAGATTACAGCAATTTGGACTCGCAGCGAGCTGACTGACAATGAGAGATCCAATCCTGATTGTAAGAAGCCCAGGATATCATGTATCTTTGGGTTATTGCAAGAACCTGCAGTGGATTTTCCAAATCCTCTGGTAGACCCTGTTGGTGCCTGTTCTTCTGGCATTTAATATTGTGGAGATGGCCCTACTTGGACAGCCTAGGGCCTCCAACCTTCCCCTCTCAAGAACCAGATCATCAGATGTAGATGGGCCGGGCATGGATGTAGAAATGCCCCTTGTGATAGGAGATCTGGTCTGGAGGGTAGAGGAACTGGGTCCCGGAAGCTGAGTTGCATCAGCAGTGGAAACCATGGCTTGTTTGGCCAGTACGGGACTATTGCCACTATCTCTGCTTCTTCCATCCTGAGCCTCGACAAAAAACGGAGAATGACAGGAACCGGGGGAAAGGCATAGGCCCTGTGGAACCGCCAACGGTCTGTCAGAGCATCCACCCAAAAGCCTGGGAATACCAAGACCTCGTGTAGTATCTCTCTAGTCTGAAGTTACATGGGGAGGCGAACAAGTCTACTTCCGGAATGACTCCCAGGGACAGGACCCACCTGAAGACTTCAGGGGGGGGGGGGGGAGTCCACTCGTTGTCCAGAGAAACTCTCAACAGAAAATCTGCCTGAACGTTCGGGACTCCAGGGAGATAGACAGCTGTCAGGTTGGCCAGGTTTTTCTGGGCCCAGATCATGATAGGCTCTATTTCCTTTGACAAGGAGAGACTGCGAGTACCCCCCTGTCTCTTGATGTATGCGACTGCCGTTGTGTTGTCCAGTCTTAGGAGGACTGAGTCTCCTGCTGTTAAGTGGTGAAAGGCCTGCAGAGCGCAGAACGCTGCCCGGAGTTCCAGAACATTGGAGACTATCCTGTGAGAGGGAAAATTCCATATGCCTTGGGCTACTTCTGTCAGCCCCTGTTGCTGGCATCTGTAGTGATGGTGACCCAAGACACAGGTGTGATGGAGTGACAATTGAGGAGGTTCCTCTGTTGTAGCCACCAAGGAAAGCTCTCCCGCATGGATGAGGTTATTTGGATAAAGTGATCCCGAAGCCCTGGATTATACTGCTGGAGGAAACCCTTCTGGAAGGGCCGCATTTTCCACTGAGCCCACTTTACCATGGGTGTTGTTGCCACCATGGTGCCAATGATCTTTAGGCATTGAGAGGCTTGGAGATGAGGACGACATTGCAAGCCAAACTCCCGGATCACTGGGATTTTTCCAGGGGTAACAAGATGGTGCTCTTGATAGCGTTGAAGTGTGCCCTGAGGAATACCAGGGACTGCGTAGGATCCAGATGGCTCTTTTCCAGATTCAGAAGCCAACCAAACTCGAGTAGAGTGGAGATGACCTGGGATCTGTGGATTAGCAACTGCTCCTTGTCCCGAGACAACAGCAGGTCGTCTAGATAGTGATACAGACGGATACCTCTGGTCCTGATCAGAGCCACGACAGCCAACAAGTTTTGAAAACACACGAGTCGATGTTGTAAGCCCGAAGGGGAGACAGGTGAACTGCAGACGGATTTGATCGACAGCAAAGCGAAGGTATTTCTGGATTTCTGACGTGATCGGAACATGGAAGTAGGCGTCCTTCAGGTCTATAGAGACAAGCCAATCGCCTGGTTGGATTGCTTGACTGATCATGAGTAGTGTCTCCATCTTGAACTTCTCCTTCTAGATAAAAGAATTCAAGTGGGTTAGGTCTATAACTGGCCTCCAGGAGACGTTTTTCTTCAACAACATGAAGAGGGGCGAGTAGACCCCTTAAAGCCTTTTGTCGTCTGGAACTGGAATTGCAGCGCCCTGAGCCACAAGAGAGACAGGAGAATTCGCTTTTTGTCTTCCGAGAGAGGCAAGGATGCCGACTCGCTCTGTTTTAGGCAGGTGCAATATCATAAAGACTTAGGGGATTCTTGTCCACCGGAAGATGCCCCTTTTGAAAACTTCTGGCCTGAAGGCTGTTTATTTTTTTTATTTTTTTTCTTCCAGGTCTTCTTGAACTCACGGCCAGGCCTATAGTAGCGAGCATTCCTTGCTCGATCTGAACTTTGCCTGGGCTGTGTTCTCTTCTGGTTTAGCAGACGGCGATCCTGGGGAAGGAACCCCGACTTGCCCCCTGTGGCACGGGTGATGGCACTGTCTGATATGTTCCCAAAGAGAGACGAACCCCCAAATGGAATCCTGCACCATGCCTGCTTGGAGGCAGGGTCAGCTACCCATGGGCGCAGCCACAAGGCACGCTTAGCCGTGACAGATGTCAGCATGATCCGAGCCACCAGGCGAATTATGTCTAGGGAAACCCCACGAGAAACGCCAACGTCAACCTTAGCCCATGAATAGGTGAGCTCCTGGCCAGTTCTTCCGAGATGCTCCTCAGAGAAGCATCTACGTCGTCTGCCCAGACTTCCATTGCTTTAGAAAGGGCTGCGAGAGCTAGAGCTGGTTTGCAGGTCATACCCGCTGTAATGTAGATCCGCTTGAGGTCGGTATAAATTTTCCACTCCAGGCAATCCCTAAAAGGAAACAGTATCCTACAATGGGAGTGTGACGTGCCTCACCATCCTCATTAGGGCTGAGTCAATGAGAGGAGCCGACTCCAGGTGTTTTACATCCTTGCTTTTAAATGGGTACATTTTTGATACCTTCATTAACAGGCAATTCTTCCTTTCAACACCACCCCATTCGTCGGAAATTATTGCGCTGAGTTCACCCAAAAAGGAGAAATTAGGGCGTTCTTTTTTGAGGTGTTTAAAATATTTCCTCTGTTTGGAAGGTGCCTCCACTGGCTCTTCCACCTCAAAGCTTCTTTGACAGCTTTTGACCAGCTGTGGTACTAGGGCAAATTCAAAACCTGCACCAGGGTCATCTACCTCCACCTCACTGTCTGAGGCTTCAATTGAGGAATGGCTCGGCTGTGAAGGGCCTGGAGCCTTGAGATCATCCCTAATAGGGACTGACATAGTGTCGCCAGCAGGGTTGTGGGTATGACCAGAATCCCCTTTACTCAGGGACTCACGGACCACCTTTCTGACCAGTGCTTCCACTTGTTGGTCTCCACCCTCTCTTTCTTATGCGACTTTAGAAAAGCATCGCTCGCAGAGCGATTTGCCTTTAGGAACCTGGGCCCCGCATACCCAGCAGGCTTTCCTCACAGAGCGGCTGGAGTGGCGGTGAGAGTGACGCCCAGAGGTGGTTTTAGACTCCTATCTGTGGTACCTAGATCTAAAGGAAGATCTGACGTCTGGACCTTGAAGAGGAGTGACAACGTTGAGACCTAGGACGGTCTTTGCCGTGCTTTGGTGTTCAGACCTAGAAGAGCTGAGTGAAAAAGAAAGGGTTAAGAGCTCCTGAATGAGTGAACCCAAGCATCACAGGTAGAAAATAAATAAATCCTACCTGCTGCGCAAGGGTTGGCCACAAGAGGGCGGTGACAGATCCATGGCAAGGCAGTTTGAAAGTGAAATGAATCATTAAAACCTTATGAGAAACAGGAGTGACAACAGGCATGAGAGAGCACATAACAAAACATAGCCAGCACCCAGGGAGCCTGCAGCAAACAATTTACCTTGTAAACCAGAGCCCAGTGCCTGGGTAAACACCGCATAAGCCTGCAAGTCATCCCAAGTAATAGCTGCTTTGACAGCTATATAAATCTGCCACCGTTAACGATGTCACCGCCCCATAGCGGTTGCCATCTGGTGGCGGCCAATCGCATGCGCGACCGCCGCCGCCATTTTGGCGAAACTGCGCCTGCACGAACCAAGCACGGAATCTTCATTCGCGGCTTGCGGATGCGCAGCGACTTCCTGAAACGGCGAGCTGGAACGCAGCTGCGCTCCAGCCACCGTGGCCACTCACTGGAGCTTTATAGAAAATAAGGAGACACACAAAACACAGAGATACGGCTGCCATATAAAAGGAATATCTTTGTACATTACCACCACCACGGCACGATCCGGACCAGAACCTGGGACTGGGGAGCTGTTCGCTCGACCCACCGCACGATCGGGCGTTTACAAAGCCTCCCGCTAATAGCTGGGACGTTTGGCCATATTGCCGCTTGCCTGCCAATGGCCAGGTTAGTAAGCTCTTCATGGTATCACATCATATCGCCCATGTCCACCTGCTAATAGCTAGGATTGCTGGACTGCAGAGAGGATCACCGCTAACCACCAACGTATCGCCGTGCACACCGCCAGGCCTGGATTACAGGAAAATTTATGAAAAGGTAAGACTATATCTTGGTCCTAGGAGGAGGACAAAAAAAGGAACACGGCCTCTGGCCCAGAGCAAAGATTTATGGGAGAAGGGTCCTATGAGGGGCGGGATTAACCCACACGTAGGCTGCCATGGAGTCTGTCAGTAAAGACCAAATAATATGCACCAATTTGTACTTATTTTTACCAAAGATATGTAGCAGTATAAATTTTGGCCAAAATTTATGAAGAAAAAATTGTAATTTGCAAAATTTTATAACGGAAACGGAAAAAAAAACATTTTTTTACAGAATTTTCAGTCTTTTTTCTCTTATAGCGCAAAAACTAAAAAACCCAACAGTGATTAAATACCACCAAAAGAAAGCTCTATTTGTGTGAAAAAAAGGACAAAAAATTCATATGGGTACAGTGTTGTATGACTGTCATTGTCATTCAAATTGTGAGAGCACCGAAAGCTGAAAATTGGTCTGGTTATTAAGGGGGTTTAAGTGCCCAGTGGTCAAGTGGTTAAATAACAAACATGTCATACTTACCTCCACTGTGCAGTTCGTTTTGCACAGAGTGGCCCCGATCCTCATCTTCTGGGGTCCCTCTGCGGCTGTCTCAGCTCCTCCCCGCTTCTGATAAACCCCTCTGGGAAGCGCTCTCCCAAGGGGGTTACCTTGCGGGCACGCTCCCGAGTCCTGTAGTCTGCGTCCATAGCCGCCAACTACAGGACTCGTCCCCCCCTCCGCATCATTGGAGTTGATTGACAGCAGCGTGAGCCAATGGCTGTGCTGCTATCTATCCAATGAAGAGCCAAGAAGCCAGCGCGTTCACGACGCAGGACTTTAGAGGGCTTAGGTAAGTAAACGAGGGGGGGGCCTGTAAGCATCGGATGTTTTTTCACCTTAATGCATAGGATGCATTAAGGTGAAAAAACGGGAAGCTTTACAAACCCTTTAACTCTAGAGATAAAGCGATAATTTCTCCCGCTCTACAAGACTCTGGTCCGGCCGCACCTAGAGTATGCTGTCCAGTTCTGGGCACCAGTCCTCCGGAAGAATGTACTGGAAATGGAGAGAGTACAAAGAAGGGCAACAAAGCTAATAAAGGGTCTGGAGTTATGAGGAAAGTTGCGAGCACTGAACGTATTCTTTCTGGAGAAGAGACGCTTGAGAGGGGATATGATTTCAATTTACAAATACTGTACTGGTGACCCCACAATAGGGATAAAACTTTTTGTGGAAGGAAGTTTAACAAGACACGCGGCCACTCATTAAAATTAGAAGAAAAGAGGTTTAACCTCAAACTACGTAGATGGTTCTTTACTGTAAGAGCGGCAAGGATGTGGAATTCCCTTCCACAGGCGGTGGTCTCAGCGGGGGGCATCGATAGTTTAAAAAAACTATTACATAATAGGAATGAGCTCAGGCGTGTTCGCATTGAACCCGTGTAGAGCCCGCCAAGGAAGTCGGCACCATCGGAACCGTGCTGCGCTAATCACAGGCAGGGAGACATTTCCCGATCTCTGCAGCCGAGCATCGAGACAATGTCTCCCTGCCTGTGATTAGCGCAGCGCGGTTCCGACGGTGCCGACATCCTTGGCAGGCTCTGCACGTGTTCAATGCGAACACGCCTGAGCTCATCCCTATTAGATAAGCACCTGAACGACCACAACATACAGGGATATACAATGTAATACTGACATACAATCACACACATAGGATGGACTTTTTTCAACCTCGCCTACTATGTAACTATGAGATGAATGCGGCCATTTCCGATCAATGCAGATACAACACGCCGTATTTCCAATAATCTGCCAGGCAGTCAGAGTTTGCTTTCCACGTTGGGAGATCAGGACAAGCCTGAGCCTGTAATAATCACAGCAGACCCTCCCCTCAGCTGTTTGCCAAGTGTCACAGATCTTTCCTACAAGCCATGCCGGATTCTCCTCCTCCCCCCCATTTACAAATCCACAGAGCAACACCACTGCCAGGTCTGCAACCCTCATGACTACAGGTAACGTTCATTTCATTCCATCTATATTATATCCAGGTCTGGGAACACTACAACTCCTAAACTAAGGAGGACGGTCACAAGTGGGAGAGTCCGGACATTTATGTGTCTAATCACTAGAATGTGCAGTTGGGGGTGGGTGGAAAAAAATGCACGGTAAGACTGGGTTCACATTGGTGCGATGTCAGACAACGCATGCGAGTTGCACCGCGGTGCAAATCACATGCGATGTCTGTGATGCATCGCATTCAGACCAACCTCATGCAGGACCCTTTTTTTTTTGGTCCACACCAGAATCGGTCAGATCGCATGGGTGTTCACACTCATGCGATCCAATTGCTGTCCGAATTGACAGTCAGCACTGCGATATCCAAACCGATCTGGGGATGTCCTTACCTTTTGTACTGACACTCCCAGCGGTCCGCATAAGGCAGTTGGATTCGCAGGTTTCCCGCATCGCACCAATGCAAACCAAGCCTTAAACCGTGTTTTTGCCAACTGCCCCCCCCCCCCCCCTTTAGCTGCAATAGGCAGGAGACTGCGGTGCTTGTTTACATGCCGCGGTCGTGATGCATTGTGCCCACACCAAACTTTACCCGACATGTAGCGATCGGCGAGCCCACTGAATATCGCATACTCAAGCTACTGGGGAAGCGCTGCCAACACCCCACAATCGCGTTTGTCTGCAAAAATGGGGCTAAAACAGTGAGGAGGCTTCACATTGCCTGTCAGTAGCATCTGAAGCGTGATCCAAATGCAGGACGGCCTTCAGAGGAAAGGGAGATTCAGGCTCAGCGCACACTGCCGCAACCTGCAGTACGACTTTGCCAGGCGACTTGGAAGCAACTTCAGGGAATGCCTGGGTAATCTCCTTGTAATGTCGGATCCAAATCATGTCAATTAAGAGGAGGATCTGACTTGGAGGCGACTTCCATTAAAGTCTATGGGGACAAGTCAGGTAGAAGTCGCCTTGAGGCTCAGTTCACACATATGCAATGCTGGAGCGATTCCTGTGCAGGTTCCTGCATCGCATGCGATTCACAGGCAGTTCACACTGCCCTCTGTAAACCACTGCAGGTGTCAATAGAAAGTTAATGGCACCCATCGATCGGATCGCATTGCGAACCGTCAAATGGTGGAGGAATCGAATCGCATACACCCATGCAATTTGATTCCAGTGCGGACCGAAAAAAAAGGGTACTACACTATTTAGGTGCGAATGCGATTATAGCCATACAGTTTGTATGGCTGAATTTGCATTGCACAAGCATCGCATGTGATCTGCACAGCGACTTCAGTAGTGCTAATTAAGACAGCTCTCATTGACCAGAATGGGATTTCACATGTCACACGACTTGGAGTCTCACAAGTCGGATCCCAAGTCGCGGCAGTGTGAACCAAGCCCTGGCCCTGGTTCACATTAATGTGGGATTGAAATCTTGCGACTTCAGCTGAATTCGCACAATTTCATTCCCACGTATCAGCCCGACGATTTCAGAGACATCTGTGCGGTTTCCTGCACATATGTCTATTGAAATCGCACCTAAAAATCGCCAAAAGTACTACAGAAACTACTTTTGGCAATCGGTGCAGCACCGCAAAGTCGGCGTCGCACCGATTCGGACGGTTCCATTGTGGGCAATAGCCGCCAATTTGACATGTTAAATCGCATGCCAAATCACATCAGTGTGAACCGAGCCTTAGAGACATGCCTAAATCTACCTA
Organism: Rana muscosa; assembly: GCA_029206835.1. NCBI lineage: Eukaryota > Metazoa > Chordata > Amphibia > Anura > Ranidae > Rana > Rana muscosa. Next base: position 265,957,250 of record CM055123.1, on the reverse strand, counting down.
GCCCTCGTTCACACCGGTGTGATTTGACAGTTCCAAATTGCATGACAAGTTGCTCCGTATTGCCAGCAATGGAACTGTTCACATCGCCGCTGCTCATGTTGCAGCAATTCTGAAAAAGGTTAGTGCAGTACTTTTTTCCAATTTCATAGGAACTTGCATTGATTTCTGTTAAATGTGGTTGCAAGCAGCAATGAAATCGGTGGTGCAAATCGCACTGATCTGCAGCTGTGAAACTCTCGCTGAAGTAGCGCAATTTCAAAGCCGCACCAGTGTTTACCAGCTGTGACCTTCGGGTGCGGAAAGACGATGAATTCTTGAGGTGTACGCTGAAATCCATCCATGTGCCTGAGCCATAAGGGCTTGTTTACACCTGTGTCACTTTGTGAAGAGTGATTTGCAGTGGATCACTTTTCTCAGAGCAGTGCAGGTGCAGATGACCGCAATTCAGGAGGTAATACTGCCACGAATGCTTGTAATATTTTGTATATTGCTTTTGACAACTGAACAGGCTAAATACTCCAGTTGTCTCACAGTTGCAGCGACTCCACATTCACTTCAATATGTTGTTGTGTTCGCTGCTGGTACTGCCAGCTAAATAAGACATGATGCCAGTGTTCTGTCGATATGTGCCCGCCGTCGAAAAGTGCCCACGCATGCGCAGAACGGAAGGACACTCCAGCTGAGTTGCTGATCAGCTGGAGTGACGTCACCATAGCGCATGCGCACATCTTAGGAGCCTTTTTTAGACGGGAGATACCATTTCTCGGGCACAATTTAATGCTACGCAAACAGCGGAGGGACACCATATTTGTAATTTTGTGTCTCGCTGTTGCACCTCGGATTTACAGCGAGACACAATCTGACATCTACGGTGTCCCTCCGCTCATTGCGTAGCTTTAAATTGTGCCCGTGAAATGGTATCGCTCATTGAAAAGCAGTGGCAAGCGTGCGGATCTCACAGGTTTGCTAATCGGACAGAAGATCGCTGCTTTTATATTTCAACATCTAAACATTCAGACGGAGTTCTAAATCCTGTATTTCACCTTTTATAATCTCAGTTTACTGTTAAAAATAAGTGTAAGATGCAAAACTCTGATGGGTGTAACAAGATGTCCGCTATCCCCCTTCTCAGTGTATCCTTACTGTGGAGGGGTGCGGGGTGTAGCAAGATGGCGGCGATGGAACGTCACTTCCGTTACCAATTCTGATGGTTCACCTAACATGACGAAACGCCGGGTAGGGAGGGGGTAATTCATAAGAGGGCCAATGAGAGCTGCAGAGCAGGAAGTGAACAGGCAGCAGCTTCAGCTGCCCACAGTTAAAATGACTGCAGCCAGACTCAGTGGAGGGAGATTTCTGCAGTATATTTGGCAAGTACAGAATCACAGTATATATAAAATAATATGCAACGTGGTTGGAGGGAAGCTTCAGAATGGCAAAGATGTTTTTATTTTAAATTATGTGAGCAGACTGCAGTTCCCCTTTAAATCGGAGGTCCGCCTGAAAAAAAAAAATATTAAAAGCCAGCAGCTACAAAAATACTGCAGCTGCTGACTTTTAATAAATGGACACTTACCTGTCCAGGGTGCCCGCGATGGTGCAGCCGAAGCCGATCAATCGCTCCTCTCTCGGCTGCCCCCGCCGCCATCCTCGGTGAGGAGATCAGGAAGTGAAGCGTTGCGGCTTCACTGCCCGGTTCCCTACTGCAAGTCGCGCTGCGCGTCCTAACTGGTCCCTGCTGTCTTCTGGGACCTGTGTGTTTCCCAGAAGACAGCGGGGGGCGTGACTCCCGCAGGAGTCTATGCCCGGAAGTGGGTGAAAATACCTGTATTATACAGGTAACTGCACCCCCCCTTTACCCCTGAAAGGTGCCAAATGTGACACCAGAGGGGGGGGGGGGGTCCATTTTTATGTGCTTTAAGGCTGGATTCACACCTATGCAGTTTTAGTGCTTTTTGCATTTTGAAGATTTGCACTGCAGTCCATTTAACATGGTTTCCTATGGAACACGTTCTGTAGTGCAAATCTACAAAAAGCACTAAAACTGCCATAGGTGTGAATCCAGCCTAAGGTCTCCTAGATGTTCCAACATTCAATAAAGTAGAACTAAAGACCAAACTTTTCCTTTTGAATTACAATGGAGAGAGATTAGAACCCCTGTCAGGTTTATATTGGTGTCTGTGTCCCCGTTAGGGAGATTCCCCCTTTCTCTTTGTCCTGGTGACCGTTATCACTGAAAATGTAGGGGGGGGGGGGATCACACATTTTGGGTTGTCACCAGAACAGGAATGGAGGGGAAATGTTCCAATGGGGACACCAGTGACAACCAGGGTTTCTCTTAGTTTGCAGCAATTTGTTCACTTCCTGTTTGAGCTATGGGACAGGAAGTGAAGGGAAATCTTACCAATGGGACACAGATGGCAACAAAAACCTGACAGGGATTAGAACCTTTAATCCAAAATAAAAATAAACGTTTTACCTTTAGTTTTACTTTTATAACCCTCCCATCCAGCCTCAGGCACTACAGGTCCCAGCACAGCCGCTGTCCAGCCTGTGTAGGTGGTGTATGCTGTCAGTATGGACTGATTGCTGTGTAATGGGTATTACCTGTGCCCTCCATGTAGCCGTGTACTGCCTGTCCCTGGCGGATGCGGTTTCTTTGGCTCTCAGGAAGCAGCATGGGGCGGTGTTTACATTTGGGTTGCTATGGAGACGCGTGGTAGAGGAGGCCGACGGGAGCCCGGAGGTCCAGAAAGCTTCTATAGAGAGGGGAGTGACGTCATCGCCCGGCTGAGCACTGGGACTGGGCTGTATAGTAAGTATATGGGAGGGGTCCTGTGTCATCCCTGATCACTGTATGAGTACAGTATGACCTAGAATATAGTGGGGGCAATGGTAGACCTGTTCAATGGAGACAGAATGCATTGGTGCCAAAATAGAGATCAAGTGATCAGTAGAGCTCAATAGATCAGTGCAGGCGTAATCCCCTGACGATTTACCCCCCTTCATGACCAGGCCATTTTTGCGATACTTCACTGCGTTACTTTAACTGACTTTACTTGTGCGGTCGTGCAACGTTGTACCCAAATAAAATATTTTTTTTCCCCTACAAATAGAGCTTTCTTTTGGTGGTATTTGATCACCTCCTGTGGTTTTTATTTTTTGTGCTATAAACAAAAAGAAGACCGACAATTTGAACAAAAAATAAACAATATTTTTTTACTTTCTGCTATAAAATATATCAAATAAAAAATTGAAACAATCTAATTTCATCATTGCCGATATTTAATATGCTACATATTTTTTGGTAAAAAAAATAAAAATTCCAATAAGCGTATATTGACTGGTTTGCGCAAAAGTTATATCGTCTACAAACTATGGGATAGATTTTTTTTTTTCTACTAGTAATGGTGGCGATCGGCGACTAAGAGCCGGTTCACACCAGGGCGACTCGTCGGGCGACTCGTCGGGCGACTCGTCAGGCGACTCGGTTGCCTGACGAGTAGCGTCCCATGCTTTTCAATGGAACCGTTCTAAGTAAGAGCGACTCAGGTCGCTCCGACTTAGAAAAAGGTTCCTGTACTACTTTTGGGGGCGACCCAAGGCGACCTGCATTGACTTCTATACAGAAGTCTTATGCAAATCGCCTCGGCGGGCCTCTCAAGTCGTCTTGAGATCGCGCCGCCGAGGTCGCCCCCACAAGCCGCCCTGGTGTGAACCGGCTCTTATAGAAGCACTGCGATATTGGGGTGGACATACTGACACTTTTTGGAAACCATTGACACCAATACAATGATCAGTACTAAAAAATATGCATTGTCACTGAGCTAATGACACTGGCTGGGGAGGCGTGCGATCAAAAGGGTTAACTGTGTGCCTATTCTGTGTTTTACTATACTGTGTGAGGTGCTTTTACTAGAGGAAGAGATGGAATATATTCCCTGTTGTGCAGGAACACAAACTCCATCCTTTCCTTCCTGTCAGAACGGTGATCTGCTTTGTTTACATAGCAGATCGCAGTTCTGTCTCTCTGCCTAACGATCGGCGGGTGCCAGAGGACGTCTGGTACCATGCACCCGCCGATTGGCTTCCCCTGTGTGAAAGCGAGCTGGCGTCGGTGCGTATGTGCACCCCCTACCTAGAAGAGTCGGAATATATATATATATATATATATATAAATAAATAAATAAATGTGTGTAGCGGGTATATACTTTTAAAACTGGTGAAGACACAAGTGATGCATAGTTCCCTGCGGCCCAGCAGGTGGTGCTGTCACTTTGGGCCGGGGTTGAACCATTGCTGCAGTGCCGTACCCTTTGTGACCTCTCGCAGCGGTTGTACGGCGGGGCGAGTCCCAGGCACCTTCAGCCTGAGGCATACCTCCCCCAACTGGCACGGATTGTGCGGGTTTTACCCGCAGAGGCTCCTCCTTCCCGTACTCCCGAGAGACTATCATGTTTCCCGCACAGCAGGAAACATGAACAGAAGAAGAGGAGCAGCAGCAGCAGCAGGTAAGAGCCCCCCCCCCCTGATCGGCGGCCCCCCGCTGCGCCCCAAACCCCCCCCCCCCCCCCCCCCCCGCTCAACAACTTTTTTTTTTTTTTGCAATTTTTTTTTTTAAATGTTCTGGCGGCAACCATCGCCCCCGGCTCAACAACTTCTGTGGCAATTCCCATTTTTTTTTGGGCAATGTCCCGCACCCCCCCCCCGCTCAACAACTCTGGTTGACAGGGGAGAGGGGACATCAGAATGTCCCGCGAAGGGACTTTACAAAGTTGGGAGGTATGCCTGAGGGCTGCTGTTCGCGGTCGGTGTCCAGGCGGCCTAGGCCTGGACACCTGGAGTTCGTGGGGCACCCGAATCCAGAGGCGTAAGGGACCGGAGGAGGGACTCATCTGAACCTCTGGAGACCGTCCGGAGGGATATCTTTCCCGAACAGGGGCCAAGTTCAGAGAGGAAGGTGGTTCATGTTCTATGACCGGTGGCAGCGGTCCAACTAGTCAACTCAGGTCAGTGGCAGAGGCCTGCTATTAGGCCTGTGGCAGGGGCCTCAACGGTTCATCCGGTCGGTGTCAGCGACCAAAACTCACGGTCGGTGGCAGAGACTGTGCGCCAGGCCTATTTGCTAGAGAAAAGGAATAGGAGAGTACAGTTGTGCCTGGGCCTACTCGTATCCACACCCCTGTTTGTCTGTTACTAAAAGTTCAACTGATTGTGTTCACCCTGAAAGCAGAGAAATAAAGGAGTGTTGGACTTTCGATTGGTGTGGGGCTCTATGTTATTGGCAGACACATCTCCAGCTGGAGGCTTTGTATGCAGTGAACAGATCCGGAGGTAATTCAAGTAACTCTGCTCAACCCTCATACACATACGAGGGGAGAGCTTGGCGTAGTGTTCCTGCACTCTCCTCTCCCAGGTACCCCTAGACACAAGCCACTCAAACGAGAAAACCCGAGAGGGAGAGTGAGGCTCCTCTATCTCTATCTAGATAGAGAGATATATATATATATATATATATATATATAATGTGTGTGAACTGGTGCACAGGTGCAACTCTGTAGCAGTAAAACTGCTATAAGGCAGACCTTAAGTGGTTAATAATTGTATATTGGGAAGCCATAGTGACTCACTATGTTTTTCAGGTGCTGCATAGTCCTTAGGAGTGCTGTACAATGTTTGCCAACTCCCTTATCTCCATGCTTACCAGACAGGGGTTATCTCATTGAAAACAATAGATTTCCTTGGGTGGGATTAATAAGCATGCAGGGGAAAAAACTGTGCCATTTCTGTACGCATTCTTGTTTACCGTATTATGTGCCAAATAAAAGTGTTGCAGTTTATTGCATGATAGCAGAACGCAATACAGAACCTCCCTCCTCTGTCTCCTTGCTGTCTGCCCACCTCACCTCATTACCCCAATGTGATAAGGGTGTACACTTTCACATCATTTTTTTATTCAGAACATCAGTGCAAGTGCTCGATTTTATTTTGGTGATCGCTATTGGGTGTTTAAGCGGAACTAAACTCCACAAAATACCTCCACCTTCCAGCAATGCAAACCGTTACATTCCTCGCCGGCTGGCTGGCTGGCCGGGCCGCGGTCATCGTCTCCCCGGATCCCCGGACTACTTCTGGGTGCTGGATATTCAGCCTCTTGATTCACCATCGGGGATTATGTGATACAATTGAAAAAAAAGAAATTAAACCCATCGAATTATTGATTTCCCAAAACAGTTGTTGAAAAAAAAAACATACTGGAGGTGATCAGTAAGGCTCCCTTCACACTTGTGTGACATTGGACATGACAAGTCGCAGCCATCCTTTTTAATGGCAAATGTTCAGAACGGTGTCACTTAAAGTTGCAGCGATTATGAAAAGGTGCCTGCACTACTTTGGTGCGACTTGTGATGCGACTTAAGTCCATTGAGTGAAAAGTCAGATCAAGGTCGTCTTGAAAGTTGCACTCCAAAGTTGCACTGAAAACGTGTGACTTTGGAGTCGCACTAGTGTGAATGGAGCCTTGGGGCCTATAGCTAGAGCCTTAAGCTAGGGTGACCAGACATTCCCGGTTTCCGGGGACAGTCCCCGGATTGAGGACACTGTCCCCGGATTGGATTTGAACAGGGGCTGGGGCAATTTCAAAGAAAGTCAGTGCAGAATAAAAAAAAAAAAAATCTGAATTGCACACCCCCCCCCCCCCGCTCCTACTAGCTTAGGGGGTGTATCTTTTATTTTTTTTTCATTATCTGTGCCCCTTTCTGATGATCATGTGCTGGTCAGGGCGGGGGGAGTATTTCTTCAGTTTCGGGTGCATGCCCATTCAGCTCCGCTCGCATGTTCTTCTGCCTTGGCTCAAGTCCCGGCCAGCCGCCTGTCTATCTCCTTGCCTTCCGTGGTGGAGTGATCTTCCTCCGCTCCCCACCCAGTAGTAGCCAGGGCCCGGAGAGTAATGGGCCCGTACACACGATCCGAAAATCGTATGAAAACGATCGTCCGAGTAAGAATCGTACGATTTTCGGATCGTGTGTACACTACTTTCGAGAGCCGACCACGACAGTTCATCCGATATTATTCGATCGGACAAGCGCAAAAATTTTCCTCGTACGATACCAGATCATACGTTTTTCGTTTAGTCAGTATAGTTGTCTTCCGAAAATACAATACAAATCTATTACAACACATGACATCACTTCCGATTTTTTTTTTTTTTTTTTTTTTTTCTTTCTGTCCTACGAGAATTTTCGTGACTTTAACCACTTCCCTACTGGGCACTTAAACTCCCTTCCTCCCCAAGCCATTTTTCAGCTTTGAGCGCTGTCACACTTTGAATGACAGATGTGGACGTGCGACGCTATACCCAAACAAAATTTGCGTCCTTTTTTTCCCACAAAAAAGGCGCTATAAACAAAAGAAGAGCAACAAGTTTGAAAAAAAACACAATATTTGTAACTTTTTGCTATAATAAATATCCATTTTTTTTTTTTTTAATTATTTTTTTACATTTTCCTCAGTTTAGGCCGATACGTATTCTTCTACATATTTTTGGTAAAAAAAATTGCGATAAGCGTATATTGATTGGTTTACGCAAAAGTTATAGCGTCTACAAAATAGGGGATAGATTTATAGTTATTATTATTAATAACCTATTTAATTTCTACTTGCGACTATTAAGCGAAAAAAGTAGGGCTGTTACTGATTAAAATTTTTCCGTTCAATTAATCGTTTTTTTTTTTAATCGACTAATTTCGATTAACTATAAGGCACATACAGATCCAACTACTTTTAGCTGATCTCCTTGCAGGCCGATTCCCAGTGCAGCTACCAACCACTGGAAAAATGGATAGCAGGATACGAAAAACACACAAAGGCAGCGCTCGATGGGAATAGCATTAAAACTTTTATAGTCTTCAAGTAGGTAACAAAATAAATATTGCACTGGAGATAAAATCGATGTAGCTACATAAACTGTAAAAATGGTGCGAGTAATACCAAACGGTGGCAAAAGCATGTAGCTTAGTATGATACTGGTATAAAAATGTGTACAACGATACCACTGCTGAATCCAGATGAGGAGGGGTTAACATCAGTCCGTCGGCATGTAGATGTCCCGTGAAGGGAACTATCACAACTCCCAGTGGATGGCTGTAGAATCCCAGGTTGATAGAGGGAAGTGATAGAGGGAAGTGTAACAGCCCTTGCGTGTGGCAGATAGTAAGGTCCCGCCAGCATGCAGATATGAAGGCACAGCAAAGGAGCCCTTCAGATGGACACGGCAAGCCCCGCCGGTGTCCGTGACATCACCGGATCTCCGACAGAACTCCCTGAAGACCGTTAAGCCGGCGGAGAGGTGAGTACCGATCAAAATAATTTTGATCGATCAATAAAATTATTCAAGGAATTAATAAATTTCCACAGCCCTAGAAAAAGTCGTACAATATTCGGATCGTGTGTACGGGGCATAAGACTTGAGAGGCTGTGAGGCAGGCAGCGGTGGCGACGGCAGAGAGTTGCTGATTGCCGTCATTACTAGTAAAAAAAAATATGTCCCCGGATTTCATTTGAATGGAGTTAGCCGGCCTGAGCGCGCATGCGTGTGACGTCATCGCCGCTCCGGGGCCAATCACCGCGCCAGAGGGGCGATACACGGAAGGCAGAGGGGAGCAAGATGGCGGCGGCGGCGACGGAGGTGTCCGAGCACCGCTGCGGGGGCTTCGATCTCAGGTAAGTGATTCATAATGAGCTAGTATGCTGTGCATACTAGCTCATTATGTCTTTGTTTTGCAGGTTGTATATAAAAAATAAAAAAAAAAAGCACAGCGGGGTTTACAACCACTTTAAGGCAGTGCTGGGAAATAATGGTGGCCACACAAAATATTGACACTTAGGGCCCAATTTGGACATTTTCACTTAAGGTGTACTTACTTTTGTTGCCAGCGGTTTAGACATTTTTGGCTGTGTGTTGAGTTATTTTGAGGGGACAGCAAATTTACACTGTTAAGCCCGGTTCACACAGGGGCGGCACGACTTTGGTGGCGACTGCCGCAACGCGATCTTGAGACGCCCGGTTCAGGCGATTTGCATAATGACTTCTGTATAGAAGTCAATGCAAGTTGTCCCGAGTCGCCCCCAAAAGTAGTACAGGAACCTTTTTCTAAGTCTGAGCGACCTGAGTCGCTCCTATTAGAACGGTTCCATAGTACAGAGCGGGACGCGACTCGTCAGGCGACCGAGTCGCCCCCTATGTTAACCGGGCCTTATACAAGCTGTACGCTCACTAGTTTACATTGTAGCAAAGTGTAATTTCTTCAGTGTTGTGACATGAAAAGATATAATAAAATATTTACAAAAATGTGAGGGGTGTACTCACTTTTGTGAGGTAATGTAGATGTTTGCTGTGAGAAGGAATCGAGGCGTTTGATCTATAGGTGTTCTCCTATAAGAATGAAGTCTGTCTGGGAAGATGTGAGTGTGTAGAGCAAGGAGGGATGTCTCAGGATAAACGGAGAAGAAAAGCGGAGGCAGTAAAACGGCGTGATATTAAAGTTCCGGTAGAAGAATGGAACTAGTCGGCTTGATTTTTAGCTACAAGTGAAGCAGCACCGGCTGATGTGGAACAGGTTGTGTTTGTGTTTATGTGGTGTGGCGGCGGAGGGCTGTCATTATTTTCCTCTGTGATTCTGGCCCCTGCGGCTGGCTCATAAAAAGTAATAACATTCAAAATTCAAATCAAGTATTGAAAAAGCTTTTTGGGATTTTCAGAAAAAGATTATGGCCTCTAGAGTTTCTTAGACCCCGAGAATAGAAATTAGAGTAATGGGGGGGGGGGGGGGGGGAGGCAGAAGTATTAAAGCAGCAACCAAAAAATGTAATATATTGTAATATATTGCAGCTTACCAAATATTAGATGTGGTGGCTGCATTTGTTTTCTTTTCTTTGGCTTTTTTCACCTGGTGATCTGTCCAGTGACACACCTTAGTGGAGATTTACTAAATCTGGTTCAGCTGTGCATAGTAACCAATCCACTTCTAATTTCAGCTTGTTCAAATGAGCTTCCGTTCACATCAGGGCGATTTCTCAAATCGCTTACCAAATCACAGCCTATTGCTGGCAACAGCACTGTCCCAATCGGTGCGACGCCGACTTTGCGGCACCACACCGATTCCCAAAAGTAGTTCCTGCTTTATTTTTGACAACTTCAGGGGCGATTTCAATAGACATCTGTGCAGGAACCCGCACAGATTGCTTTCAAATCACCCCCGAAGTCGCCCCGAAATGCAGGTTTGAAATTATGCAAGTTCAGCTGAACGAGGGCAAAGGAGCTATAAGCCCCCTCTCCCCACAAACTTCTTTAGTGAAGGGGTGCTCTGATTCAGATATGGGCCTAGCTTCTGTGCTCAGGACCCTAGCTCTGAATATTTAATGTTTATGAACAGGACATTCCCTTGTGAGGAAGACTCCAGTTCTGTGTCAGTGAATGACAGGGCGCTTGTAAGTGAACTCGTTGATGTGAGGAACACTCTCAAGCTGGGTGCTGTGGCTGAGGTACCTCAGGTGGACGCTGTTTCCCTTGGTTCCTTCAAGCTTTTCTTTTACACGGCTTCCTCACTCTTTTTTCCTCACACGCTGCGTCAAGAGCAGCATGGATGATACAGTGTTTCCCTCCCCCTGGTCGGTGCAGCATGGTGGGGGGGGGGGGGGTGACTTTATTCATTTATGTCTCTAGTCCCTGTGAGCCTTCTGTGTGATGTCCTGAGGCAACAACAGGGTCTCTGCACCTGTGGTTTCCCGCCATTTCCTGGGGAACGCTCTGAGCTCTGACAGACATACGGTCTGAGCATCAGAGGTTACCTGTTACCTGCAAGCTGCTTCGGCAGCACAGTCAAGCAGGTTGGAATGATACAGAGAAGATTATGCGCCTCTGCGCCATAATTTAAACTCATGATATACCTCTACACTGCATACATTCACAGTGTATGTATGTGTTATTGGTCTCTGCGTCTGCGTGGGTGTCCCCCTACGTTCCAATGCTGTGTTTCAGTGCCATACATGATATAAACGTACAAAATATGTTTATGCACGACTCCAGATACATTCACAGTATATGTATGTATTATACTCTCTGGGTCGGCGCGGGTTTCCGCCGGGGGCTCCAGTGTCCTCCCGCGCTCTCATGGTATGTGCGCTTCGGCTCTCTGCACAGTATAGACATGTTCAATATGTTTATTGCACATACTATACATGTTTACGGTATGGGTATACTGTTTGCGTGGGGTTCCTCCGGGTACTCCGGTTTACCCCCACGCTCCAATGGAAATGCACAGCATGAACATGTGCAATATGTTTATTCACATGCTATCATTCCTACACGGTATCTGTGTGCTGTCTGCGTGGGGTTCTTCCGGGTGTTCTGGTTTCCTCCCACGCGCTGACGGTATGTGCGCCTTTGGCCTTCTGCACAGTTAAACATGTTCAATGTTTATCACGCATGCTATAATACCTACACGGTATGTGTATGCAGTCTGTGTGGGTTTCCTCCGGGTACTCCGGTTCCCTCCCACACTCCATTGGTATGGGCACTTCCGCGCTATGCACAGCCTAAATTTGTGCAATTGGATATCCACATACTAACATACCTACCCGGTATGTCTGTGCAGTCTGCATGGGTTTCCTCGGGGTTTCCGCCTACGCTACATGACATGCGTGCCTTTGGTGCAATACACGGTGTAAACATACACACTATGTTTATACACAACGCTAAATACATTCACAGTAGTTGTAGGTATTGCATTCTCTGGGTATGCGTGGGGTACTTCGGTGCTATGCACACATGGGCTTGTGCAAAATGTTTAGCACACATACTATAATACCTACACGGTATGCGTATGCAGTCTGCATGGGTTTCATCCGGGTGCTCAGGTTTCTCCCCTGCGTTCCAATGGTGTGCCCATTCTCAGCGCTATGCACAGTATAAACATGTGCAATTTGTTTATTCGCAGGCTAACATACCTACATGGTTGTGTACGCAATGTGCGTGGCTGGTTTACGTCCAAGCCCCAATGATGTGCGCGCCTTTGTCGCTGGCACAGTATAAACGTGTTTTAATAGGTTTATCCACACATACTAAACTACATACGCCATATGTGGTTGTATTATGCTCTTTGTGGCTGGGTGGGTTTCCTCCCACACTCTATTTGCACGTTTGACGCAATACATAGTATAAACGATGTGTTTGTACAATCAGCACTTATCCATGGGTAGCTGCTGGATGGAGCATTGTCACAAGGGTCCCTGGTTTCAGGGGTACCACTTTCCACCTGCTTTCAGCGGTGATCAGAAGCGCTGGCTTGGACTGTGTTCGCCAGGCTGAGGTTAGCGTTACGCCCGTTAGTGGCTGCGTCTCTGGCGTTTTTGTAGCTCAATGACTGGGCAAAAGCCTCTGCTTCATCCATCAGTCGACTAGCAGGTGCACTGCAACTGCTTTAGCCTTTAAGGTCTCTGTGCCCGGGGTGGGTTTGCGCCACCTGTGGAGGCTGAGGTACTGGTCCTCTGACCGAGTTTCTAGGGAAGTTCTGTCAAGTTGTCTTTATTGGCCAACAGTTGAGGCACCCTGTACACCGGGGCCTCTCTTCTCCGATACATTGCGGAGTCTCTTTGGGATTTTCATACATCTCGCTGCAAGAAGGTCCTGTTGGCCGTGTGCATTGCAGGGGAAGGGTCCTTGCATTCGGAGGTGTTTCCACCTCCTTTACCGGAGGTGGGGCACCAGAAGTGGACCTTCTGGCCTCTCGACTCACTCACAAGGTGGCAAGATGGTGGCCAGGTCCAGGGACCCCTGGGCGGACGCGTCAGACGCGTTGGAAGCCCGTGGGGGCAGTATCGCCTGATATATGTGTAGCGGGGACTACGTTACCCAGAACCCAGTTCAACACCCAGGGTGCATTTAGCCACTAAAGAGACTCATGGGAGGGGCTATATAAGAAGAGGGCGAGGCTGAGCTCGGCCTCTTTGGACACCGCGCTGCAATCAACAGGTCTTCCTGTGCGGATCTGCTGCAGTGCAGGGCCAGAAGCCAGGGCCTTGCACAACTTCCAGAGAGCCTTCCACCCCACTGCGGAGCTTGGGTGGCACCTGACTTTGTCGAGTTTGGACATCAGTTGGACCGGAGACCCGGTCGTTGCGGATACTGTGTGTGGAGACACAGTAGGTGGAAGTCCCGGACTGGGATCGCGTCCGGAGTGGTGAGCGAGCACCTGCTCATTCATATAGACTGTACTTTGATTCGGCTTAGAGACTGCCTTGGCCCTCCGGGTTCTATTTTACTGTCCCACAGGAGACTAGTGGCGGAACTGAGTTGAGTAGTCTCCTGTGAGGGGTTCATTCTCCTTTTTTATTTTCCTACCGTTTGGATTACAAATTACCATTCCTGTTGTGCACCATCAGTCAAGTTGCCTGCGAAGAAATTGTTCTTCTAGAGACTGAGTTTAGATCTGGGTCAGGACTGATCTGTAGTTAGAACTTTGGTTGCTGCGCCATAGGGGCGCATAGTTAGAGATAGGTGTACTTGGCAGGTAACCGCCTGCGTTATATTTTCTGCTGCAGGGCTCTGCAGACATATATGTGTTATGTGTTAACCTTATGCCTTTTACCCAAAGTAAAGAAACGTTATAATTTATCTGTTGCTATCCGTGTGTTGTCTTTATGCAAAGAGGTTACCCTTGCAATACAAATGGATTATGTGCATAAACTGTTAGATTGTGATAAGAGAACAATCCCTAGACTAGCTGTGCCAGAGTGGGTCGAGTAGATTGCCGGGGGTCGGCAGTGCTGAACACAGGGCCCGAAACAAATCCAGCGGCTCTCTTAACTGGGGGTAGCGCTACATATGCTTACCCTCCGCTACTACTGTTGCCTCGCCTGCTTAGCAGAGTAGGGGCTGAGGCCATTCCGGTGATCCTCATTGCTCTGGAACGGCGACATTGGTACGCCGATCTACTTTGGCTAGTCGCAGACGTTCCTTGGCGACTGCCTATTGGGGTGGACCTTCTGTCTCATGATCCCATACTTCATCCTGCTTTCCAGTCCGTGGCTTTAATGGCAGGTGCTGAAGGACCGAGTTCCCTCGTATTCGGTCATCTCTTCTATGTTGTTGACACGGGAATCTTCCTCCAGAAAGATATCTCACCGTACCTGGAAGGCTTACATCGCTATGTGCAAGGAACTTGAGTGGCGTCCTCAGATGTATTCCATTCCCAGGATTTTGCTGTTCTTACAGCGTGGTGTGACCCAAAAGCTGGCCTCGCAATACCTTTTTGAGGGTCGGATTTCGGCCCGGGCTGTCTTTTTCAACGACCGGTACCGGGCCATTCCTTGATTAGCACCTTTTGTGCAAGGGGTTCGCCATGTGATCCCCCCTGTCAAGCCTCCTCTCCCTACTTGGGATCTGAATTTGATGCATCTCGGTTCTCCAAGAACATCCCTTTGAGAATATCAGAGAGATTCCTCTCTTGACCTTGTCCCGTAAGGTGGCCTTCTTAGTGGCCATTGCTTCGGTTAGACGGGTGTCTGAGTTGGCGGCCTTGTCCTGCAAGTCGCCTTACTTGGTCCTCCATAAGGATATGGCGATGCTGCGCCCACGACCGTCCTTATTTTCAAAAGATGGTCTCGGCCTTTCACCTTAAGAAGGACATTGTTCTTCCGTCCTTGTGTCCTCACCCATCGCATCCCTGAGAGTTTGCGCCCCCTGGCTGGTCTGCGACTTTCGTGGACACACCTCCCCTATGCAGACGCATCCGTAAGTTCTGTGGGTTAAATGTATGGGTGGGGGAGTTTTCTCCTATTCTATGTTTGCCCACTGGCTCTCTAGCATTCCTTTAGATCATTAAAATGTATCTGTCTTTTTCATCCCTAGATGACCACTTCGGTTTTTGCTCCTGATGAGCGGCCTGAAAGGCCCGAAATGCATAGAGCTAATATCTACCGATAAGTGCACATACTCATCAACCTTTTATGGACGTTCCTTCCAATATATACAAAATCCCCCTCCACCATTCATTTTTAAAAAATAATTTAGTGGTTTACCAAGTTGCATAGGTAGCGACTGCAATGTTTGATTGACATGTACTGTTGTATCTGTAAATATATGAAATATCCTTGATGGAATATTTATTACTGTGTAATATTTGGTTCAGATGAAATATAAAAAAGTATTGATATATAGCAAAATGCATAAAATTTAAATATGAAATTGTATTGCGATTTTGAACCAATTAAAAGCTGTCCCCCCATCAAACGTATTTCTTTGTGTCCGTGTGCCTCATATAAAGTCCCGCCTTCTACCTTCTCTTTTGAATACCAAACCAGGGATGGAGGAGGGGATCTGAACGGCCCCTGAACCTCATTTAAAGTCCCAAAATACCCCTCTTTTTATCAAGGATATGGCGGTGTTGCGCCCACGACCGTCCTTCTTTTCAAAAGATGGTCTCGGCCTTTCACCTTAAGAAGGACATTGTTCTTCCGTCCTTGTGTCCTCACCCATCGCATCCCTGAGAGTTTGCGCTTCATACATTGAGATGGGTACAAGCCTTATGGGTGTACCTGTCTGCTACTGTTTCCATTCGGAAGTCTGTCTCTGGTCCAAAACAGGGCCGAGCGGTGTCATCTGCCACCGTCTCTAGGTGGATCAGGCAGACCGTCATACAGGCCTATGCCCTTAAGGGGCGGGCACCTCCCTTTCCGGTTGCGGCGCATTCCACCAAGGCAATTGGTACTTCCTTTTATAAGGTTGATGTGTCTGCATCTTCGGATGCTTCCTTCGGCCGCAAAGCATTGCAGGCCGCTGTTTAATGTTGCAACTCCTCCGTTGAGGAGCTCTGCCTGTTTGGAGTGAAGTTTTGGTTGTTCCTTTTACTACTGCTCCCACCCTTCTGATACTGCTTTGGGACATCCCACACGTTTACAGTATCCAGCTGTGTCAGTCCATGGACGATAAGAGAAAATAGGATTTTTGTACTCACCGTAAAATCCATTTCTCTAACGTCCATGGACTGACACAGCACCCACCCTTCCTTTTAAGGTTTGTACTGCTTTGTTACGAACTGAGGCTGCTAGCTGCGGGTGGGAGGGTAATGTCCGGAGGGACCGCCCCCCTGGGTGGGACTGTTCAGCTCTGGTTTGTTCTAGAATGTATGTTTCTAACAATCTAACATTCTGCCTAGATCTTCTCCTGCGAGCAGGGACATATACCCACACTTTTACAGTATCCAGCTGTGTCAGTCCATGGACGTCGGAGAAATGGATTTTACGGTGAGTACAAAAATCCTATTTTTCTCTAGTCATCTTCCAGGACGGCACACCTGAGAGATGACTGGTCCACCTGACAGGAAACACAATCAACACATGAGGTTAAAAGGCCCCTCCCTTCCCCTGCACCTCAGTTCTTGATTGTGTTTCCCGGCAGCGAAACGTTTGTTGTTTTTGTCAGACCTGAAGTCGGTAGCGGATGGTCTCCCCCCTGAGAGCTGGACGCCAAGGCCGGGGAGGGTTGCGGGTCCAGCCAGTGATCAGTCCCTTCTCAGGGGGGGTTCCCAATGACCGGTGGTATTCCCCGGTAAAGAGCCTCCCGGGCACAGGGGCGTTTCCCGGATCTCTTGTGGGTACATGCCTCCCCACCTACCTTCCACCCAGTCTAGGGTACTTGGGGGATGAAGGAACCGGAGGGTCTGCAGGAGTCCAGGCCGCTGGAGGAGGAAGGCTGTCATTTTCCTGACAGTGCAGCTCCATAGGGAATGCTGGAAACACTCCTAGGCAGGAGTGAGCATTCGTCGGGTGGAGCAAGATGGCGCCTCTTCCGGTTACGGGCGACATCACGTCCAGTTTCCGGTCCATGCCAAAATGGCGGATCCGGACACTAGAGGCCAAAATGGGACTACCTCTGGCGGCGGGACTCCAGCAAAATGACGCCGATCGGCGTCCTGGCCATAAAAATCCGGTGGAGCCAGGCGGAGGTCCCACAGGCCCCTCTCACCGCCTGGAGTCTCACAGCAGAGCTCCTAGGAAGTAGGAACCAGCTGAGACCAGGAATGGAGCGAGAGGAGGACACAGCAGTGGCTGCATCCCAGGAGGGGACCACGAGTGGTGAGTCTTTCCTCTATTATTCACAAGGGGTTGGTTAAGGGAGGTCTTACCCACACCCCTTGGGGGGGGTAGGAGAAAGTACAGCTTGCTAAAAAAACTAGTGCTGTCTTGTCTTTTTGTCTCCTTAGAACCCAGTGGATCTGCTCAAGGGGCCCACAAGGTTAAAAGCAAAAGTACCCCTCCCCCTAGAACAAAAAGGTGTGGGAATTGCAATGAAAAGCTCCCACTTGATCACGCAAAGCCTTTTTGTTACAGGTGCATACATAAATTGTCGGGTAAGGAAACCTCGCAGGTGTTGAGGGACTTCCTTACAGTACAGGCAGAGATGCTGACTACGTTACAATCCCTTAAGACAGTTATTGCATCTAAGGAAGAGCATAGCACTAGTGGCAGAGAGGTTCTGTCCTCTAGAGAAGGTACTTCATCTCAGGGGGAAACATCTGATAGAGGTCAGAGAACCCCACAGGGGCCTCCCTCTTCCATTACTTCAGGAGTAGATGAGCTTGAGGACCCAGAGGAGTCAGAAGAGGACTCATTAAAGGAGGGGGAAGGTTCAGACCCTGAAAGCCAGGACAGTGACAGTCCTAAACTTAGGCATCTCTTTCCCGTGGAGGACATGGGACAGTTGCTTAAGGCAATTTATGCCTCTGAAGATATCCCAGAACCTCCAGTACAGACAACAGCCCGGGATAAGTTGTATAAGGGCTTAGGAAAACCTCAGTCCAGAGTATTCCCAGTACACCAAACCCTTAAGGAGGTAATTCTGAGGGAGTGGAAGGACCCGGAAAGGAAGGTCCTTAAGCTAAAAACCTGGAAGAGAAGGTTTCCTTTTGGGGAGGAAGAAGAAGAGAAGTTTTTCAAGACCCCCAAATTAGATGCAGCCTTTTCTCAGGTCTCTAAGAAATCCGATTTGTCCTTTGAGGACTCGGGTAGCATTAAGGACCAAATGGATAGGAAGGCTGAAACGCTTCTGCGCAGAGCATGGGATGCCAATGCGGCAGCCATGGCTCCTGCACTAGCATCTGCCTGCGTAGCCAGGAATGTGAATTCCTGGCTAGGTAGGCTCTCTGGCCATGTTTCTAGAGGGGACAATTCCGAAGAGGTTATGGACTCTCTAGAAATAATTAACAAAGCAGTAGCATATTTGGCTGATGCGACAGTGGAGGTGGTCAGAACCTCAGCCAAGTCAGCGGCCCTCCTGAACTCCGCAAGAAGGGCGGTCTGGGTTAAGTCATGGCAGGGGGACCCTATGTCCAGATCACGGCGCTGCGGGTTACCTTTTGAAGGTTCCCAGCTTTTTGGCCCTGGTCTGGATCAGGTCCTATTGCGATCTGCAGAGAAGGGGAAAAAGTTCCCGGTTAAGGCCAAGAGAGAAAAAGGCAAAAAGTTTTTTCGTGCCCCTCCTAATCAGGGCCAGTTTAGGGCCAAGAAAGACACCAATAGAAGATGGGGGAAGGGAAAGGGCGGACAGAAGGGTGGCCTGCTCTTCTCCGGAACCAAGGACGCCAGCAGGCAGCCAAAGTGACGCCAGTGTCAGGGTAGGGGGGTGACTTTCTCGATTTGTCCCTCAATGGCGAAGGATCTCCGAAAGCCCCTATATCCTGCATATCCTGACAGAAGGATATCGTCTGGAACTTTCCTCTCCTCCCCCTCAAAATTTTACTCTGACCCATCTCCCCAAAGAACCTTTGAGAGCAGCAGGGTTGATGGACAATTTGCAGGGATTGGCGGACCAGGAGGTTATCGTTCCCGTTCCACCCGAAGAGCTCTACCAGGGATTTTACTCCCACGTGTTTGTGGTCCAGAAGCCGTCAGGAAAATTTTGCCTGATATTAAATCTCAGGAAGCTGAACAGGTTTCTGATACACAAGAGCTTTCGGATGGAAAGCATTTATACTGTGAGAAAACATCTATTGAAGGATGCCTTTATGGCCACAGTGGATCTGAGGGACGCGTATCTCCACGTGGCTATTGCCCCGGAACACCAATCCCTGCTGAGGTTTGCAGTCCTGACAAGCAAGGGTATACAACACTGGCAATACCGAGCACTTCCCTTTGGCTTAGCTGCAAGCCCAAGAGTGTTCACAAAGATATTGGCAGAGGTTGTAGCTTACCTGCATTTACAGGGGGTATCTCTGATACCCTATTTAGACGACCTCCTGATCTATGGACAGTCTTTAGAGCAAGTGACAGCAGACGTAAAGACGGTGATCTGCACCTTGGAGAACTTGGGTTGGATAGTAAACAGGCAAAAATCGTCCCTAGTGCCATCCCAGATAAAAACTTTCCTAGGATACTCTGTGGACGCAGGGGCTCAGAAGCTTTTTCTCCCAGAGGAAAAAAGGTTAAAGGTAATATCAGCAGTTTCCTCTCTATTGGAACCCAGGGACTGCTCTCGCAGACAGGTCATGAGGGTCCTTGGCCTAATGACTGCCTGTATTCCGGCGGTTCCCTGGGCTCAGCTCCATTCCAGGGAGCTACAGTTTTTCCTTCTATCCTCCTGGGACAAGAAGACAGAGTCTCTGGATGGGAAGGTGGCCATTCCAGCAAGGGTAAGGGCCTCCCTAGATTGGTGGCTGGGTCAGGACAGACTCACGTTGGGTCGTCTCTGGACCCAGTGGAACCCTATAAAAATTACCACAGATGCAAGCGCCTGGGGTTGGGGTGCTCACTTGGGGGACCTCCAAGCGCAGGGATCCTGGAACCAGATCCAAGCAAGGGCCTCCTCCAATTACAGGGAGCTTCTTGCGGTGGGTCAGGCTCTGAAGGCCTTCGAAAGCAGAGTTCAGGGACTAGACGTCCAAGTCCTCTCGGACAATGTGACAGCAGTTTCCTATCTAAACCGACAAGGGGGTACAAGATCCAGAAGGCTACTAAGTCTAGCCCTGGAGATTCTGAGTTGGGCAGAAGGGGTCCTTCAATCCATATCGGCGGTCCACATAAGAGGGACCACCAATGTGGTAGCGGATTTCCTGAGCCGACAGCCCATTTACCAAGGGGAATGGGAACTAAACCAGAGAGTATTCCTCCAGATAATCCAAGAGTTCGGGGTTCCGGAGATAGACCTTTTCGCCCACAGAGGGAACAGAAAGGTGGAGCGTTTTTTCTCTCTCACCAGAAAGGGAGGTTCAGAGGGAATAGATGCTCTAGCTCAGAATTGGGACTGTCACCTAGCATATGCTTTCCCTCCACTAGCTTTGATTCCTCGGGTTCTACAGAGGCTGGCCAACTCGGAGTGCAAGCTGATTCTGATAGCCCCTTGGTGGCCCAAATGGACTTGGTTTGCTACTCTGAAGAAATGGTCGGTGGCCCCTCCTTTTCCTCTCCCAACCAGGCAGGATCTTCTTCTGCAGGGGCCAGTCGTTCACCCCAACCCAGGATTCTTCAGGTTGACGGCATGGCTCTTGAGAGGGAGATTCTCAGAGGCAAAGGATGCTCCGATAAAGTGATTGAGACCCTCCTAGGTAGTCGAAAACCAGTCACTAGGAGGATATATTCAAAGGTTTGGAATACTTTTTCTCACTGGTGTCAAGATAGAGAAGTGTCTAGTCCTTCGGTACCAGTGATACTAGAATTTTTACAGGCAGGGGTGGACAAAGGGAATTGCCACAAATACCCTGAAGGTACAGATAGCTGCTCTATCCGTATTTTTGGACCAGAGGCTCACGTTAGAGCCTCTGATTAGGAGGTTCCTAGTAGCTAGGGAGAGGTTAACCCCCATAAAGGTTAAAAGATTCCCCCCTTGGAATCTAACATTGGTCTTGGAAGCGTTGACGAAAGCGCCTTTCGAACCAGCTCAGGAGATCTCCATTCAATTTTTGACGCTTAAGTTAGCCTTCTTACTGGCCATCACAACAGCCAGAAGAGTAAGTGACCTGCAGGCCTTGTCAAGTAAAGAGCCTTTTCTGTTGATTCTGGAAGATAGAGTGGTGCTGAAGCAAGACCCACTTTTTCTTCCCAAAGTTGCATCACAGTTTCATAGGTCGCAGGAGATCATTTTGCCTTCCTTTTGTGAAAACCCAAAGAACAAAGGAGAGGAAAAATTTCAGTTTTTAGATGTCAGGAGATGTTTGCTGACATACTTGGACAGAGTGAAGGACTTCAGGAAGTCGACTCACCTTTTAGTTTTATTTAGCGGCCCTAGGAAGGGAGGGCAGGCTTCTAAATCTACAGTGGCTAGGTGGATTAGGCAGACCATAGGTATGGCTTATGAGCAGTCAGGTTCCCCAGTACCAGGTAACATTAAAGCTCATTCAACAAGATCTTTGGTGGCCTCTTGGGCAGAAAAAGCAGGGGCCTCAATCGAACAGATCTGCCGAGCAGCCACATGGGCGAAGCAGGACACCTTCTTAAAGCACTATAGAGTGGAACTACTATCGCCTCAGGATCTGACGTTTGGAAGGAAGGTCTTACAAGCGGTGGTCCCACCCTAAGGTAGGCCTTGAACTTCTTGTCCATCCTCTCAGGTGTGCTGTCCTGGAAGATGACTAGAGAAAATTGACAGTTACTTACCGTTAACTGCTTTTCTAGGATATCTTCCAGGACGGCAGGCCTACTTCCCACCCCTGGTTTGATGTAAGTACTACGGGTAGAGTTTCCCTCTGGCACCCGGATAACCTATTACTTTGGTAGAACTGAGGTGCAGGGGAAGGGAGGGGCCTTTTAACCTCATGTGTTGATTGTGTTTCCTGTCAGGTGGACCAGTCATCTCTCAGGTGTGCCGTCCTGGAAGATATCCTAGAAAAGCAGTTAACGGTAAGTAACTGTCAATTTTTTTACGTCTATTAGAGCCTAGGGCTGTAATCGCGTGCTTTAAAAAAAATACCCCCCCCCCCGCTGAAATTCAGGCTCCTGGCACCCGACAAGGGGCCGGGCGCCTGAATAGGGGGTGACAGCGGTGACCATAGATTCATGCAATGCATGAATCTATCTATTGGTGATAGACAGACAGGTGGCAGAAGAGAGGGGGCAGCGCCCGTTCGCCCCTTAAGGACGCACAGGGATCTCTCCGCTGAGCAGGCGGATGGCAGGTCCAAGTCGGTTCCGCTATGCAGAAAGGACACAGCACGCTGTTCTCTATTTTCACGACATGAAAAATGGGCATTAAAAATTTGGAACATGCTCTAATTTTTCTCGTCGTTTTTCACGTCGTCGTTTTTCTCGTCATGAAAAACGGCCGTGTGTAGGCTTTAACGCCGTGAAAAAAACGCGCATGCTCAGAAGCAAGTGATGAGACGGGAGCGCTCGTTCTGGTAAAACTAGCGTTCGTAATGGAGATAGCACATTCGTCACGCTGTAACGGACTTAAGAGCACAAGGCTGAAAAGCGTGAATCGTCTCTCGCCAAACTTTACTAACACGAGGATCAGCAAAAGCAGCCCAAAAGGTGGCGCCATCCGAATGGAACTTCCCCTTTTATAGTGCCGTCGTACATTTCATTCGTCACCGCACTTTGCTCGAGCATTTTTTTTTCATGATGGTGTGTAGGCAAGGCAGGCTTGAGAAGAATCACGTCGAGAAAAACGTTGTTTTTTTTCAATGACATTAAAAACGGTCGTGTGTACGCGGCATAAGAGTTGGTAAGCTGCAATATAATAAATGTCTGCTTTTGGGTTTAATACTGGCTTTAAAACTAAAGCCCTGTACACACGATCGGTTTTACAGAGGAAAACAGTCTTTTTTTTTTTTTCCCATCGGTGATTTAAAAATAGAACAGGTTTTAAATTTATCCGATGGAAAAGAAAACGATAGCAAATTCCGATCGTCTGTGTGGAACTCCATCGGAGAAAAAACCCACACATGCTCAGAAGCATTGAACTTAATTTTTCTCTGCTCGTCTGAGTGTTTTACGTCACGGCGTTTGGGACGGTCGGATTTTTGACTGATGGTGTGTAGGCAAGACTGATGGAAGTCAGATTCATCGGAAATCCGATGGAAAAATCCATCGGATTTTATTACATCGGAAATCCGATCGTGTGTACAGGGCTTTAGACACCCAAAACTGATTACAGATCTTCCCCAGATTATGTGAACCTTCGTATAGATTATTCACCACTCAGGTAAAGGCATGCATTTACTCTGAATTCCCCAGCTACTGGAAATCCTTGTCCCCACTTAACAGGTACCATAAATAAACCTATAAATGATCCAGCACTTGTGACTCTATTAATAAATCCCACCTAATCCTAAAATATAAATCTTTTGTGTGATCATTTCTTCTTTCTCCCTTTCTTAAAAATCTTAAACCCTCACCAGATGTTTTGATCCATGTGAACCAATGCATACAGCATTCAATGAAACAACGACCAAAATCTCCGGATGTCCTACTTCACTTAAATCGATGTTCCTCTCTCCTACAACCTCCATGAAATATCCCCCCCCCCCCCCCAAAAAAAAAATTAAGGCTATATAGTGTAGTACAGCCATATGCAATTAGCGGACCTCCAGCTGTTGCAGAACTACAAGTCCCATGAGGCATAGCAAGACTCTGACAGCCACAAGCAAGACACCCAGAGGCAGAGGCATGATGGGACTTGTAGTTTTGTAGCTGGAGGTCCGCTGATTGCATATCCCTGGTGTAGTATATCCACAGAATAAATAAAATAAATAAAATTTTATTATTCTAATTGAGCTCACATAAATCGGTGACTATAACGATTTAAATATTTTATTATTTTTTTTAATTCTTTTTATTTCAGTTTTAATTTTAAGATTCAAAAACAGAGCCCATTTGCCATACCCAGGCTCGGCACATATACATTTCAATAAAAACAAACAAAACCAAAGCCAAACTGGCACTAAAACTAAACAACTTGCTCCATTGGCTACGAAGGATATTTGTACGTTTATATGCCTCGTACACACGACGCAGTTTTTCTGACAGGAAAACCGGATGAGAGCTTTTGGCCGGGAATCCCGGCTGTGTGTATGTTCCATAGTTTTTTCGACGGGAAAGCTGCCGGGAAAAAAAAGAGAGCAGGATCTCTTTTTTTCCCGTCAGGAAAAAATCCTAGCGGGAAAACCGTTTGTATGCTTTTCCGACGGGGGAAAAAACGTGCATGCTCGGAAACAATTTGACGCATGCTCAGAAGCATAGAACTTCATTTTGACGGCTTGTCGTAGTCTTGTACGTCACCGTGTTCTTAGCAGTCAAAAGTTCACCAGACTTTTGTGTGACCGTGTGTATGTGTAGCGGTCCCACCCGCTCTCTCCCTTCTTCTCGGCTGGTTTACTCGTCTAGGGGGAGACTACTGCCGTGAGAGGACACCAAGGGCACGGCCCTACAATGATGGTTCAACCCCAGCCCAAGGCGACAGCACCACCCAGGGGCCGCAGGGAACTGAACACCATTATATCCTCCACAAATCAAATTGGTCATAGATCACTATCAATTAGTGTATCTGGGCCATGCTACCACCCAGATACTCCCCCTAAATGTTAACCCTCGCTACACATGCAAGGCAGGCTTGAGAGGAATTCCGTCGGAAAAAACATTGTTTTTTTTTTTTTCCAACGGGAAAACCGGTCGTGTGTACGAGGCAGTAGGGAATCTGTTTTTAAGGTTAGTATTGAGCCTTGTTCTGGTAAGCTGGAAGTCACAGTTCTGTGTAGTGCGAAATTATTTTTGGTTCTCTACCATACTGAAATTACCTTGCAAGGCACTAAAAGAATATATATTAACTGGTAGGTTTTGGGTCAGTATTGGTAGAAGGATCTTGTACCCAAATGTCTCAAACTTTGTGGAATTTCTTGGGGCATCCTCTTGTTAAATTGGCGGCTTTATATAATGGCAGACTAGCATTGATTACATTTTTTCCACAAGGTTAGAGTTGGTGCCAATGGGGAGTTCCACTGGAGCAGAATAATAATCCTATCAGAGTCCTGGAGGTCCTAAAATAAGCCAGAGTGTCCCCCAGGCCCAGCAAGCATACTTCCACAGTCCGGGGTACCTGGATAGTGGTCACAAAGTGTATTACTGAAGCTACAGCTTCCCAATATGTTTAAATATGGGGGCATTGCCAAAAGATGTGAATAAAGTCTGCTGAGCACTGCCAGCTCTCCTCAGGAGCAGATGGGTGTAGGATTTTGTATTGAATCAACCTATCCCTTGCAGAAACTAGCTGCAGAAAGGAACACTCCCACATTTACTCCCAATCTTCATTGTCTAAGTTAGGGAGATTTAGTGCCCATTTAGATTTAAAGCGGTTGTATACCCTCTTGTGATACATGCACCTACAGGTAAGCCTACATTAAGGCTTACCTGTAGGTGCTTGCAATATCTCCTTAACCTACATAGTTAAAGAGATATTTTCAGAAAAGCGAGCACCGATGTCTACGGCGCATGCGCGCCGTAGATAACGGCGCAGGCGCACTAAGCGGCGACTCTTGAATGGGAGCCTGCCGTAATGCGCGCATGAGCGGGGATTGTGCCGTTCCTCGCGCATGCGCGGGAGTGACGTCATCGCCGCTCCGGCCAGTCACATTGCCAGAGCGGCGATACCTGGAAGTCACTCCGGGTATCATGGAGGCAACGGAGGATGTATCCGAGGACTGCTGCTGGGGCTTCGATCTAAGGTAAGTAATTGATAATGACCTAGTATGCTAGTCATATTAGCTCATTATGCCTTTGCCTTGCAGGTTTTAAAAAAAAAAAATTGGGGTATACCACCGCTTTAAGTCTCCAACCCCGAGTGGACAGAGGGAGACCTAGTCTTGTAAATATTGAAAAGTGGTTTGGCGAGGATGTCATCTCTAAGTTCCGCTTCGAGGGTAGTGGTTTAGAAGGCTACTTGGTTGCTGCCCGAATTGTGTTTTAAAAGCGTGCCTCAATTGGAGGTATCTAAAAAGGTATACATTAGGAAGGTCAAACTGTGTTTTTTAGATTATCAATAGTCTTCAGTTCTCCACCTACACATCTGTTCCAGATATTTAATGCCCTTTACCGCCCAAATCTGGGGGTCGGGTATAGAAAAGTTCCGGTAATAATGGATTAAGCCATAAAAGGTTATGTTGAAAATGTGTCAAGGGGGGTAGGATGTAGCGCATGGGCCATCGACCATGCTTTTAAGACCGCTTTCATGGCAGCAGTGAGGAGCAGGAAGATGGCTGCCCCTCTATATTTGAGTTTTTCAAGAGCTTCAAAGGAGCCTACACAGGATGCCTCTAGCACTACCGCAGCATTAGAATCATTCTTTATAAGCTAGTTGTGGGCATGTGTGAGCATGGCAGACAGAAAATATTTATGAAGGTCGGGGCACGCCAAGCACCCCCGGAAACCACGGGTGCTGCAAGACCATCGGCTTAAACCTCAGTTGTTGTGAGCCCCAAATAATTTAAGTTATATTGGAATTTATAATTTTAAAATACCGGTACTTCTTGGGGATCCATATTGATGCGTGTCTTAGTACATATAGGAAACCCGGTAACAATTTTAATTTTAAATAGATTTATGCGCCCCATCAGTGACAGAGGGAGGTTAGCCCAAGCCTTCAATTTAGACTTCATATTGTTAAGAAGTGGGACTAAATTTACCATACAATATTCTGAGGGATCCGAGGAGATCTCAATACCAAGATACTTAAAGAGGAAGTAAACCCTGCAAAGTAAAAGCACAATAGGCTAGTATGCATCGCATACTAGCCCATTACGTTGCACTTACCTGCAAGCGAAGCCTGCAATGTCCCCGCTGGTGGCCATGTCCATCTTCACCCCATCTTCCTTCCGGGGCTGTGGACTCTGGCTCTGTGACTGGTCGGAGTCACATAACATCGCGTTATACTCACTGTGAAACCTAAGGGGTCACACTTCCGCATTGTGTAAAAAGGCTGTTTGATCCTGTCGTCTCTGATTCTCCCCTTCTTTTACTGTCCCCAATCCATCTGCTGATAGAACAGAGCCCTAGGAGGCACTCTGCACATGACCAGTTTGGTGTGTATTGCTAGAGTTTTTTTGTTTTGTTTGTTTTTTGGGGGGGGTGCATGTGATCAGCACTGTCCAGACAAAGTCAGGGGTCATGCAGCCTCATAGGACAGTCAGAGGAGAATGAAAACTCCTCCTACAAGCTTTAACCAGTGCTCGGCCAGACACTGATGGAAGTCGCAAGACTGCTAAATACTGCTGATGAGAAAAGGAATTTAGCAGTTTATATTTAACTAAAATAATTTACTAAACTAATTGCATTCCCTGTTCTGTGTACTGTGGGAGACCAGATATAGTGAATGCAGGGTCCTGGGTTTAGTAACATTCGGCCCATGTATACTAGGCTTTAGTTTGAACCAAAGCCAGAGCAAAGATCACATGATCCCTGGCTACCAGAAGCCTTGTGTGCATTTCAGGTGATTTACTTCTGAAAGTCTATTGGTTTTTAATTAGACAGAACCTGTTGTGTTTTTCTGATCCTCATGTCATAAATACCAAACTGCTGTGCTAAAGCCTGGTATACACGGGCCGAATATCGGCTGATCCAACAGAAAAAGACCAATATTAGGCTGTTTGGCATCCATTGCGCTGACCAGTGTGTTCTGGTGGGGTGGGCAAACCCCTATAAGAACAAAATAGCTCAGTGGGGAGATCACTGTACTAATATTGCATAGTTAGTACAGCGAGTTCCTCCGTGTTTTTTTTTTTTTGTTTGTTTTGTTTTGTTTTGTTTTCGTTCAGCCTGCTGTGTACCAGGCTTTAAGCATAGCCTACATACTTGCAGGTCCAGTATTGTCAAACGTATTCTGGTAATTATATTTGATTAAATACAAAGGTATATTATGTAAAAATTTTATTAGAGATATTAAAAGAGGATTAAACACCTCTCTATAAGTTAGCCATCCAAGATGCATCGTTTTCTGGCCCTAGGATCTGTTTATCAGGCCAACGCGTTTCGTGGGTAGTCCAACTTTATCAGGGCCTTGGATCTTATTATAGAGTACTGTAACAATCTACATAAACAAAAACCAACAGTCATTAAAAGGTATATTACATAAACATCAACATAACATATGTGTTTTTATATCAATTAGACAACATTTAGTATAGATAAAGTATATATCCTACAAAATTATAATTAAAGAGATTGTCATCTGTAAATGTATACGTGAATTGTTTGGTGAAAGACTGCCAGGTCTGTGGGGGGGACCAACCAAAACCCCCTGAAAGGTGCTTTACATCCAAAAGTGGGAATAGTATATCTTTCTGTATAATAGTCCAAGGTTTTGTGGGGATCCCAGAGGAGGGGGAAGGGGGAAAAAAGGGGTTAAGATTTTAAAACACTTTACCCCCACACACAAAATGATATATTTGATTAAAGTGGAAAATTCAGTTAGTTAACATCTACTTTAACTCATTTCTGCCCACCCAATATCCCTTAAACTACGGAGCAGGAAGGTCTGCTTACTCATTTGACTACAGTAATTGGCTGTCATGGCGGTCCCGCCGGTTCCTGATCATACGTACAAACGAAAAGCTTTCTTTAACAGCTTGGTCTCTGTTCTGGGAGTTTGCACTGAGCATGCTCTCAGCGCAGAAACGTCTGCAACCCATAGACACATGCTTACTATACACAGCTGCACCAGATTCTGTACGCATCGGTTTTACTAAATCTCCACCATTGTGTTTTTTTCTTTTTTGTTAAACAGGGCTCCTTTGCAAAAATATTTTTTTTATTTTCTTCTTAATCTATAGACTTGGAAAAAGGTAACAAAATGGAAATAAATATTATTTTTCTAATTTGACCAGTGCCAAAACAACTAGTGTCCCTATAAATAAGTACGGTATACAGTATGTGATGCTGGATAAGTACCGGTTGTCATTATGACAGGCAGGATTTGCAGTCAAGAGTAGTCGGGGTAGCAGTGGAAGAGGAGCAAGACGGTGTATGCCCAAGGTACCCTGGTGTTGAAATTTGTGGGGTGTACGCTGGAGGTCGACCGATATATTGGCCGATTTTTGGCACTTTTTAATTAATCGGCATCGGCCGATTGTTCTGAAAAAAAAAAGACGATTTAAAAAACTTCAGCGCCACTTGCAAATATCTTCTTTCATTGAAGTCAATACAAGTTGCCTGAAGTTTCCAGTGGAGCGACTTGTCTCTGGGCAGCTTGCCAAGTGTGAGAAAATAATACAATGTTTCTTCTTAACAATGAACTGAACTCCGTGTCTAGAAGTTCTCAGTTTAACCATTTAAAGACTAAATCTTTTCTGACACTTGTAGCTTACAAGTAAAAATCCTGTATTTTCTGCTAGAAAATCACTTGGAACCCCCAAACATTTATATATATATATTTTTTTAGCAGAGACCCTAGGGAATAAAATGGCGGTTGTTGCAATATTTTATGTCACACGGTATTCACGCAGCGGTCTTTCAAACGCAATTTTTGGGAAAAAAAATACACTAAACTGTAAAGTTAGCCCTTTTTTTTTTTTTTTTTTCGTCAGTTTAGATTACCTGTTTTTGTGCCTGCTTCCTGATTCCCTTACCGAAGATGGCGGCGGCAGCACCCGAGAGCTGAAAGAGAGATCGGCTTCGGGGTGCCGACATCGCGGGCGCCCAGTACAAGTGAGTGTCCATATATTAAAAGTCAGCAGCTGCAGTATTTGTAGCTGCTGACTTTTTATATATATATATATATATATATATATATATATATATATATATATATATATATATAAAAATTTTTTGGGCGGAACTCCGCTGCTTTCACACTGGAGCGGGCAGGCGTTGACGGTAAAACGCAGCTAGTTTTAGCGGCACTTTACCATCATTTTAGCGCTGCTATTCGGCTGCTAGCGGGGCGCTTATAACTCAGCTAGCGGCCGATGAAGAGGTTAAATGCGCCCGTGTAGCACCGCTGCAGAAGCGCTTTGCAGGCACTTCGGCAGCAGTACCCATTCATTTCAATGGGCAGGAGTGGTGGAGGAGCGGTATACACCGCTCCAAAGATGCTGCTTGCAGGACTTTTTTAACGTCCTGCCAGCGCACCGCCTCAGTGTGAAAGCACTCAGGCTTTCACACTGAGGCTGCAGGGGAGCTGTTTTGCAGCCATTTTTACAGGTGCTATTTTTAGCCCAAAAGTGCCTGGAAAAACGCCCCAGTGTGAAAATGGTCCAACTGTTCGTTTTTTTTTTTTTTTTTTTCCCTTCATCTCATAAAATCTAAAAAAATCGGCCTAACATATCGGCCCAAAAGAAATCGGCATCATATATCGGCCGCGGCGATCTCTAAATATCGGCATCAGCCAGAGAAAAACCCATATCGGTCGACCTCTAGTGTACGCCTAAGTCCTCAAGTGGATAACACGTGAAGCTTCTCATATGTTTAAACCATTGCTGTCACCTGTCAAAGCAGGTGTGTTGTCAAAAATGTTGGCACTGAAAAGCGTTATTTTTTTTTCGTTTTTTTCGTCGAGTCTATCACATTTTTCTATCTATTCGTTTATTGATTTATCTAGCCCAATACATTCTTAGAAGTGTAAAATAATAGCTTGTTGTTTTCCATCATGTTAGTGGTGTTTTATCTACCTGGGAAAGTAGAAGAGTCATAACTGTTATGGTGCTCACCCCGATATACTACTATAACTCTATTCCTTTCTTTAACTTGCTAGGTATTACATCTCAATTTAAAAGCTTTCCATCTTCCATCCACAAGCCTTAAAATTCAATTTAAACTGGTGACACGGTAATGGAAAAGCACAGGCTTTAATAAATCCTAGCCCATTTAAACTTCCAAAAGTGCGTGGAATATTGGGAAGTATGCACAGGCTTTTAAGAGTGCAGCAACCATTGAAAATTAATGCAAGGGCTTTGAAATATGTAAAAGTCTGAAATCTAGTGCTGGTGCCGTAAGGAGGCAAATGACAGCACGTGCCCTCGATCATCTGCAACGCCCGACGGGCGATACATTTTCGGCTTCATGTTTCTCTCGGTTAAATGAAAGTGAGATGTGAGTAATAACCTAATAGGGGCTTATGTTGATGGGCAAATGTGGCGTGGTTTCAGCTGCTTGGATTTGACATGAGTTTGGGAAACTTCTGAGTACCTTCTACTTGTGCTTTTTGACCTGCATTTTGGCTTCCTTCTAACCTATATTTGGCCTCCTTTGGACAGACCTGCATTTGACCACCTCCTGACCTGCACTTGACCTCCTTCTGATCTGAATTTTACTTTTTTCTTTTTCACTCATTTTATGAAGAACTCAAGTAACAACGTAAACATTATAAAGTAGCAAAATCAAGTACAATAAGGAACTGTCATCATAGTCAGTATATAGGAAAATAGCGACATCAGCATAAATTAAGGAAAGGGGGGGGGGGGGTTAGCCAGTGTCCAATGGAAAGTCCATAAGTAGGTATGAGAAACTGTGCCAAGGTGGTCAACTATGAAAAGTCTTTTATAGAAGTATATGCGGCCAAACGACAAATGGGTCTTGAATCAGACAAACATTGTAGGCCCAGGGGAGTGGTCAAGCAGAACTACACCTGCCCACCTAACCACCCGGGCAGGTGATAACTATAATAGTGCAAAACAAACTAACAGAGATATATAGGAGACCAAATGGCATCAACCAATAGGAGTATACATCTGTCATAAGATCATCAAAAAATGTATTGGGATCAGCATCATATCCTCGATAACTTGTAACATATAGAACTTGGACAGAAACCTTAAATTGGAAATAGAGGTCCGACTAGAGGCCCAAAATTGCACCAGAGTAAAGAGAGAGTAAAAGCAAACAAAGGAAAGGGAAAGAGAGAAAATTAGAAAAAGTTAAATGGTTAGGATATGCCTGTCCATGAATCCACCAGGCCATCAATCAAGTGAACACGAACATTTTTTTTTTTTTCCTGTAGCATAATCCAAGTTAACTTTTGCTTCAATAAAGCCAAGTCAATCACTTGGCTTTTTGAAGCAGTGGTGGTGGCAATTGTAGCTGTCAGAAACGTATAATAGATTAAAGTCTGTGGGGATCTCAGGATATTTTCCACAGGTTCATTGAGCAGAGCGATCCAAGGGTCTTGGTGACCGTGTATAGAAACAGAAACGACGGACATTGGGGCAGAGTATGAAGAGCGGATCCCACCTGACCACAACCCCTGAAACAGGAGAGTGATGTGCCCGGGTACGTTTTTAGAAAGGCGTTCAGGTGGCAAAGTACCATCTCGCAAGCACATTGTACCCTGCCTCAATCAGGGCAACATTCATAATGCCATTGTGTATGCGTGTGGTCCAGTTTTGCCAATCCTCCTCCTCGGGACAATGCCCAAGTTTCTCTCCCAAGCAGTTTGATAAGGATGTTTTGGCGACCTGGAAACAAAGGCTTTGTACAACATGGAGATGCAACTGCGCTGAAGAGTCTCCTGTATAGATCTGTTTTCAAACTGTGTTTGAACTGCAAGATTGGGACTTTTTCTCTGCAAAGTGCATAAAAAGTTGTGTTTTTGTTGTAGATGGAAATTCTCAGAGTGGAGCATTTCCAAATCATGTACAAAATACGAGCTGGTGGCGGTAAAATGTCCTATACGTTAAACCCCCTTGTTCATCCACCAACTAAAATGGGTAGGTGACATACCTGAGGGTTATTAAAAAGGGGTGCAACAGGAGTGTGAGGCGAGCAGAGAGGCCATCGTCTACAGGTTGATTGCCATGGGCCAATAGAATGGGAAAATGTGGGGCACATAAAGGCCTTGCAGTGTTTTGAGGGAAGCCCAAAGCACCAAGTCTGTTTTAAAACAACAAAACCCAGGGAGTCAATTTGACCCCAAAATAGGGAAGCAACGTAGTTTGCCACAAGAATGAATACTGAGCCTGAAGGCTCCATTGCACTGTAACCTTTTTGTCCTGCATTTGTGTGTACCGTATTTTCCGCACTATTAGGCGCACCAGATTATAAGGCGCAGTCTCAATTACGGGGTCTATTTCTGTACTTGACCCATACATAAGTCGCATTGTATTATAAGGCGCATGCTAAGACATACGGTCTACAAAAAAAAGGTAACGGAAGCAAAACCGTGAGTTTAGTTGAACTTTATTCTACTATTTAACAATACACTCACATTATTTTTCAGTCTCGTTGCCAGGTGGCTGTTCAGCAATGATGCCGGCTTTCGCAAAAGCTCGGACAACAGTTAAAGCAGATACCGTACTGTACATATTACGTAATGTTCTCTGACTGTAACTCTGCCAGCGTACGTAGTGTACGTATTACGTCCCTGTGTCAGCGGGAAATGGTCTGACAGTCAACCAAGCGGAGCGCTTACCAAAGTCGCACAACAACATTTTAACAGATTTTGGAACTCAGTGCGCACATAAGGCGCACGGCCAATTTTTGAGAAAATTTAGGGCTCTTAGGTGCGCCTTTAACAGAAGTGAATGTCAGACCCTTGCCCTTCTCACCAATTCATGACAAAGGACTGGCCAATCTCACACCGGGCTGTCATTTACTTTACAATGCCACTCTCAACTGCACTTTGCACAAAGATTTTCCAACTATCAGGACCCAATCTAGGTGCCAGCAGCCTGAGAGTGATTGTCACTGGGTTAAGTTAATTAACCACTTAAGCCCCGGACCATTTGGTAGCTAGAGGACCAGAGGTGAATTCAGAATTTTGCACTGCGCTGCTTTAACTGTAAATTGTGCGGACATGCAATGTTGTACCCAAACGAAATTTGCGTCCTTTTCTTCCCACAAATAGAGCTTTCTTTTAATGGTATTTGATTGCCTCTGCGATTTTTATTTTTTGCGATATAAACGGAAAAAGACCGAAAATTTTGAAAAAAAATGATATTTTCTACTTTTTGTTATAAGAAAAATCGAATAAACTCAATTGTAGTCATACATTTAGGCCAAAATGTATTCAGCCACATGTTTTTAGTAAAAAAAATGTCAATAAGCGTATATTTATTGGTTTGCGCAAAAGTTATAGAGTTTACAAACTAGGGTACATTTTCTGAAATTTACACAGCTTTAAATTTATGACTGCCTATCTCATTTCTTGAGGTGCTAAAATGACAGGGCAGTACAAAACCCCCCAAATGACCCCATTTTGGAAAGTAGACACCCCAAGGAAATTGCTGAGAGGCCTGTTGAGCCCATTGAATATAATTTTTTTTGTCCCAAGTGATTGAATAATGACAAAAAAAAATAAAAAATTACAAAAAGTTGTCACTAAATGATATATTGCTCACACATGCCATGGTTATATGTGGAATTACACCCCAAAATACATTTTTCTGCTTCTCCTGAGTACGGGGATACCACATGTGTGGGACTTTTTAGGAGCCTAGCCGCATACGGGACCCCGAAAACCAAGCACCGCCTTCAGGATTTCTAGGCACAAATTTTTGATTTCACTCCTCACTACCTATCACAGTTTCGAAGGCCATAAAATGCCAAAATCGCACAAAACCCCCCCAAATGACCCCATTTTGGAATATAGACACCCCAAGCTATTTGCTGAGAGGAATGGCGAGTATTTTACAGCTTTCATTTGTTTTTGAAAATGAAGAAAGAAAATATATATTTTTTTTTTTTTTTCAATTTTCAAAACTTTGTGACAAAAAGCGAGATCTGCAAAATACTCACAATACCTCTCAGCAAATAGCTTGGGGTGTCTACTTTCCAAAATGGGGTCATTTGGGGGGGTTTTGTGCTATCTGGGCATTCCATGGCCTCTGAAACTGTGATAGGCAGTGAGAAGTGAAATCAAAAATTTACACCCTTAGAAAGCCTGAAGGCGGTGCTTGGTTTTTGGGGTCCCGTACATGGCTAGGCTCCCAAAAAGTCTCACACATGTGGTATCCCCGTACTCAGGAGAAGCAACAGAATGTATTTTGGGGTGTAATTCCACATATGCCCATGGCATGTTTGAGCAATATATCATTTAGTGACAACTTTGTGCAAAAAAAAAAAAAAAAGATTGTCGTTTTTCCGCAACTTGTGTCAACATATAAAATATTCCATGGACTCGACATGCCTCTCAGTATATAGCTTGGGGTGTCTACTTTCCAAAATGGGGTCATTTGGGGGGGTTTTGAACTGTTCTGGCATTTTATACACAACATTAGGAAGCTTACATCCACTCTTCTAACCACTTGAAGACAAAGCCCTTTTTGACACTTTTTGTTTACATGAAAACATTTTTTTTTTTGCAAGAAAATTATGTTGAACCCCCAAACATTATATATATATATTTTTAAAGCAAAGGCCCTACAGATTAAAATGGTGGGTGTTGCATTTTTTTTTTCTACACAGTATTTGCGCAGCGATTTTTCAAACGCATTTTTTGGGTTAAAAAATACACTTTTTTTAATTTTAATGCACTAAAACACACTATATTGCCCAAATGTTTGATGAAATAAAAAAGATGATCTTAGGCCGAGTACATAGATACCAAACACGACATGCTTTAAAATTTCGCACAAACGCGCATTGGCGACAAACTACATACATTTTTAAAAGCCTTTAAAAGCCTTTACAGGTTACCCCAGTAGATTTACAGAGGAGGTCTACTGCTAAAATGATTGCCCTCGATCTGACCTTTGCGGTGAGACCTCACATGCATGGTGCAATTGCTGTTTACATATGATGCCAGACCGACGCTTGCGTTCGCCATTGGGCAAGAGCAGGGCAGGACAGGGGTGCTTTTTTTTTTTTTTTTTTTTTTTTTTTTATTATTAATTTTGCTTTTTTATTTTATTTTTAAATTGTTCCTTCCAAGTATTTTTTTTTTTATCATTTTTATTGTTATCTCAGGGAATGTAAATATCCCCTATGATAGCAATAGGTAGTGACAGGTACTCTTTTTTTGAAAAAAATGGGGTCTTTTAGACCCTAGATTTTTCCTCTGCCCACACCAGGATCGGTGTGATAAAATGCTTTCCCAATTTCCCAATGGCGCTTTTTATATCCGGGGGGGGCATTCCCTCCCACTGCTTGTAAAAGCAGTCCAGAGGCTAATTAGCCGCTAGGATTGCTTTTACATGAAAGCCGGCCGCAGGCTGAAAAGAATGATACCAAGATGATACCTAAACCCGCAGGCATCATTCTGGTATAAACATTCAAAGTCCAGCAACATACCAGTACGTTGCTGGTCCTTGTTGGACATGTATTGTAATCTTTTTATTTCATGCAGCCAGTTGGCTGAACGAAAAAAGAGATTGATCGGTGGGTATGCCCACCATTAGAATACCGCCCTTCATCCACCCACTTCCAATGATGGGCATACACGCACCATTTATATATGCCGAAGCATGGGGGCATCCTCCCGCAAAAAAGTTATGCCGCACACACATGGTCGGACTTTTCCACGGGCAAGCCTCCGTCGGAATTTCGACCGTATGTACGCGGCATTAGGAGCAAAATCGCTCCTCCGCCCCTGCTGCCCCAATGCTTCGGCATATTTGCTTTTTTTTTTTAACTGTGGTGGTGAAATCACCTCCTACAGCACTGGAGTCGCAGGGATCAGGCCTGTCTCTGCGAACGCTGCAGTTATGTGTGTTGTGTTTTGTAAGTGACAGTGATCGATCGATACTGCACTTGGGTGGCCTGGGCTGGACGGAGGGGCAAAACGCAGGTGCCAGCAGGTATCTGGGCTGATCCCGCTAACACTGCGTTTTTGGGAACCCTAAACTGCTGGGGACGCTAGTATAGATCTGATCAGATATTGATCTGCTCAGATACTATACCACTAAGGGGGGTGTATGCTTCACGCGTGGGTGTTAGCGTTACTGGCACTAATCTGACGCTGCCTGGGGTGTGACGCAGACCCTCTCTGACGCTAAAACCTAATTGATATCACCCGCCGGGCGATCAGGGGGTTAAACCTTTATTGGGTTATATACACGACGGGTGCCCTGACACTATAAAAAGCAAACTAACTAACCAGCGTCACCCATAACACTAATATGGTGATCACTGGTGAAAGGGTTAACTAGGGGCAATCAGGGGGTTAAAACCTTTATTAGATAATATATGGGGGTACCTGACGCTATAAAAACCTGCGGCGAACCTAAAAAAAATTACCAGCTACCGATCTGCATCACCGACACTAAGACAGCGTTTAGAAAAACGATTGCTTAGCGACAGTGGTGATGGGGGTGAAAGGGTTACCTGGGGGGGCGATCAAGGGGGTTAAACCTTTATTAGATAATATATTGGGGTACCTGACGCTATAAAAACCTGCGGCGAACCTAAAAAAAATTACCGGCTACCGATCTGCATCACCGACGCTAAGACAGCGTTTAGAAAATCGATCGCTTAGTGACAGTGGTGATAGGGGGTGAAAGGGTTACCTGGGGGGCGATCAAGGGGGTTAAACCTTTATTAGATAATATATTGGGGTACCTGACGCTATAAAAACATGCGGCGAACCTAAAAAAAATTACTGGCTACGATCTGCATCACCGACACTAAGACAGCGTTTAGAAAAACAATTGCTTAGCGACAGTGGTGATAGGGGGTGAAAGGGTTACCTGGGGGGCGATCAAGGGGGTTAAACCTTTATTAGATAATATATTGGGGTACCTGACGCTATAAAAACCTGCGGCGAACCTAAAAAAAATTACTGGCTGCCGATCGGCATCACTGACGCTAAGACAGCGGTCAGAAAAATGATCGCTAAGCGACAGTGGTGATAGGGGGTGAAAGGGTTATCTGGGGGGTGATCAGGGGGTTAAACCTTTATTAGGGGGGGGTTAGGGGGCTACACTGGACCTAAGACTAAACTTTGGTGACACTTTTACAGTCACAAATGTCACTGATTGCAGTGATCACTAAATAAATGGTCACTGCAATCAGTGACACTGTGACTGGGGGCTGGGGGGGTGATCTGGGGGGGCCTGGGGGGGCAATTTATGTCCCTATGTGTCCTGGTGTCAGTGTAGTGTTGTGTGCACTGACCTGATATCTTCTCTTGTACGGCGCTCGGTATATGTGAGCGCCGCACCAGAGATGACATCACTTCCTCCTGCTCCCTCTGTCTGACACAGACAGAGGGGGCATTTCCATTCGCCGGGAGCGATCGCGAGGGGGTGGCCAGAAATGAATGGCTGCCCCCTCATCCTGGAACGCTCCCGGACACTTAGCCACCGCTCACTGTATAGAAGGGGGGTCCGATTGGACCCCCCAACTGTACAAAGGCAATCACGTACACTCTACGTGATTGTGCCTGTCGGTGCCATTCTGCCGACGTATATATACAGTGAGCGGTCGTTAAGTGGTTAAGCATCTGTACACGCACTGTTACCACAGACAGGTATATTCAGAGGTTTAATGTATACAGTAGTGCTCTTCAAGAGACGGGGATTCGCTTAGCTTGCATTAAAAGCCCTAAAGACAGTTTTAACACTTTTCAAAATATAGTTTAATAATAAAAATGTAAAATCGGTGCAAATAAAAGATTTACAGAAAAAGGGTGTTACAATATAACCACAAATAAATAAAAAGGTGGTTGGAAAGGGAAATATACTTGCAGTGTCCTCTGGGGTTAGCAGAGTTCAGTTGACTTGACAGATGTTCCTGGGTTGATGGTACCTGGGAGCTGTCAAACTGTCCTGGCATCTCCCTTTTCTTTGGGATCAAAGTGGTGTTGACAAAGACTTTCTCACCAATAATCTGGTCTAAGGGGTAGTTGCTGGGAGGTCACTATGTTTATGACCATGTCTCAGATCCAATTTTTGATAGGTATTCATATCTCTGTAGATATTCAGTTTTCTAACCAGCAGATTATAAATATTCAAAATAAATATAAATATGACAGGTTTCAAATGTCTACTTTTGCCTAGGAAGGACGAGGTGTGCCAGTGGTTCCCCATATGGTCTGACATAGGGGTGTCCGGACTTAAAATGTTACAAATTAGCTGAGCAAAGTAAATATCTCTATATTCTGCCTGTGCTATTGTTTTAGAAGTAATGAAACATGCTGGAGTTTTAGAGTTATAACTGCTAATCTATTTGCAGATATGTGTATTGCCCATCCCATCTAACTAAGCTATTTACGACCGGTATCTGTTCTCTGAATTGCTCAGCTTGGAGGGTGATGTTTTATTAGAATTTACAGATGGGAATGTGGATTGGTTAATGGAAAGGATCTGGTCAATGGACTGATAATGTCCTGGCATCAGTTGAGCTTGTGTATTGTAAAACTGAAAGAAAAAGGTGGGGGACAAGGTCACTGGTTATGCCCTTCACATGACAACATAGCTGAGACATGAACAAAATGGCTGCTACACACAGCTAGTTGTGGGCCCAGTATGCATGACCATTACACTGTGGACTTTACTCAGCTCTGCCTTTTATTTAAACTGCATACTACAGGTTCCCCTATATTTTTGGAGCCCTACAGAGACCGTTTTGTTTTTTTGTTTTTTATCAAAAAGGTTTTTCTTGAACATAATATATAGCACAACAGTTTCCAATGCACAAGAACTTACAGGAAACATTTTTGCACACAAACATCGTGCGCACATTCAATTTTAACAATCCAATACTTTATCGCCAGATTCACCAGACATATACATTTCAGTACTATGGACACTAAGAGTCTAGACATCACAAGCTCCCTAGGGCTTAAACCAGGAGTATCTAGCCAGTGGGACCAAATGTGTTCAAACTTGCCCGGGCATCCCCTGTGCTGGTAGATATATTTCTCCATAATGAGAGTATTCCCCATATGTGTTATCCATGAGGCGATGGTAGGTGGCAAGGTCAATTTCCATCCCATCAGTAGGGATGAGCTTCGTGTTCGAGTCGAACATACGTTCGACTCGAACATCGGCTGTTCGATCGTTCGACGAAGATCGAACGATTTGGGCCGTTCGCGCCAAATTCGAGTGACGCGAACGGCCCACAATGCACTACGCCATCGCAGTGTCATCCAGGCGCTGTGATTGGCCAAGCATGCACTGTGACCCCGCATGCTTGGCCAATCACAGCGCCAGCAGCGAGGAGAGCAATGATTGGCCACAGGCAGGATGCCTGTGGCCAATTATTGCTGAGGGTGTTTAGTACACGCCCCACACTATAAAAGGCCGCCAGCACGGCGGCCTAGTGTAGTGTGTTCCGGAGCAGGGAAAGACAAGCATAGGCAGGGACCGTGACATTTATTTCTTTCTTGCTTAACCTGGATTCCTTTAGTTTAGGGAAAGAGAAGGATAGGTAGGGAGAGTGTCAGTGTGTTTTACTGTGCGAATCCTTGTTTCTAGGGACAAAGAAGGAAAGTGAGGGGAATTCTCCTTGTGCTATAGTGTGCTTTAAAAAAACATTTTTTCTAGGGACAGAAAACTCT
Source organism: Rana muscosa (assembly GCA_029206835.1). Taxonomy (NCBI): domain Eukaryota; kingdom Metazoa; phylum Chordata; class Amphibia; order Anura; family Ranidae; genus Rana; species Rana muscosa. The sequence goes on along the minus strand of CM055123.1, from coordinate 265,916,848 downwards.
AGGTAGGGAGAGTGTCAGTTTCTTTCACTGTGCGAGTCCTTGTTTCTAGGGACAAAGAAGGAAAGTGAGGGGAATTCTCCTTGTGCTATAGTGTGCTTTAAAAAAACATTTTTTCTAGGGACAGAAAACTCTAGGTAGGGAGTAGGGATGAGCTTCGTGTTCGAGTCGAACATACGTTCGACTCGAACATCGGCTGTTCGATCGTTCGACGAAGATCGAACGATTTGGGCCGTTCGCGCCAAATTCGAGTGACGCGAACGGCCCACAATGCACTACGCCATCGCAGTGTCATCCAGGCGCTGTGATTGGCCAAGCATGCACTGTGACCCCGCATGCTTGGCCAATCACAGCGCCGGCAGCGAGGAGAGCAATGATTGGCCACAGGCAGGATGCCTGTGGCCAATTATTGCTGAGGGTGTTTAGTACACGCCCCACACTATAAAAGGCCGCCAGCACGGCGGCCTAGTGTAGTGTGTTCCGGAGCAGGGAAAGACAAGCATAGGCAGGGACAGTGACATTTATTTCTTTCTTGCTTAACCTGGATTCCTTTAGTTTAGGGAAAGAGAAGGATAGGTAGGGAGAGTGTCAGTGTGTTTTACTGTGCGAGTCCTTGTTTCTAGGGACAAAGAAGGAAAGTGAGGGGAATTCTCCTTGTGCTATAGTGTGCTTTAAAAAAACATTTTTTCTAGGGACAGAAAACTGTAGGTAGGGAGAGTGTCAGTTTCTTTCACTGTGCCAGTCCTTGTTTCTAGGGACAAAGAAGGAAAGTGAGGGGAATTCTCCTTGTGCTATAGTGTGCCAAAGCATTCCTCATCAACCATCTTTGAAATCCTTGTTTTTTGGACAGTCAGGGAAATTGTCGTTGTGCTATTCTGTGCAAAAGCAATAATCCTCAACCATATTTAGAAATCCTTAAGTAAAGGGACAGAGAAGGACACCTGAAGGTAGCCCTTATTTGTTTTTTCCCATCTCCCTGCAGGCCATCTATTAGAATGTCTGGAAGGCAAACAAGGAGAGGCAGACAGTCAGGAGGCAATAAAAGAGGGCAAGCAGGCTCTGTGGGGGGCAACAGTGCTGGTCGTGGACGCGGTGCATTGTCATCAGCACATGGCCATGGGACACGCTTGTCCTTCTTTTCGGCAGCTGGACATGTTGAGCCACATCATGCCGAAGACTTGGTAGAGTGGATGACCAAGCCCTCCTCCTCCTCCTCATCCTCTCTCACCCAGGCTCAGGGTACTGGCAAAGCAGCTGCCAAAGCGTCCTCTTCCCTGGTATCAATGTCAGACTCATCATCAGTCACTCCTTCCCTAGACCCACCATGTCCTCCTCCTGAGGAGTCCCCCGAACTGTTTGAGCACAGTGTTGGGTACATGCTCCAGGAGGATGCCCAGCGTTTCGAAGGGTCTGATGATGAAACCCAGCTACAGGAAGGCAGTAGCGTGAGAGCAGACAGAGGGGATGCTCAAGAAGGACACCAATCTGGCAGTCATGTTCCAGCAGCTGCAGCATACTGCCAGATTGGCTCCAGTGATGAGGAGGGAGGGGATGATGAGGTCACTGACTCCACGTGGGTGCCTAATAGGAGAGAGGAGGAGGAGGAGGATGAGGAGGAGGCACATCTCCAACGAGGCAGGATGCCCTTTGGTGGCCAGCGTAAGGGCAGTACACCAACGGAATCACACCGCAGAGCTCCGCCTGTGCAGGGCGCTGCCTCTGCCCGTCATTCAAAAAGTTCCTTGGTGTGGGCCTTTTTTGAGGCTAGTGCATCAGATCGCACAGCTGCTGTTTGCAACATATGTCTCAAGCGTATATCGCGTGGCCAAAACATCAGCCGCTTGGGTACCACATGCCTGACCAGACATATGTTGACCTGCCATGCAGCTCGTTGGCAAGCCTACCTCAAAGACCCACACCAAAGAACAAAGCGGACCTCTCCTTGCACCGCATCAGCTGGGATCTCCAACCCCACTATAAATTCAGTCCTCTCTGAAACATGCACTGAGAGGAATGAAGGTGTAGAATTAGGTGTGTCACAGCCAAGTACTTGCGGCCACTCTGCTAGCAGTACACCGACGTCCGATTCTAGCAGGCAAATTTCCCTGCCCCAGCTGCTGGACCGTCGAAAGAAGTTCACTCCCAGCCATCCACATGCCCAGCGGTTGAATGCTAGCTTGGCTAAATTGCTAGCGCTTCAACTGCTGCCTTTTCAGTTGGTAGACTCGGCCCCCTTCCGTGAGTTTGTGCAATGTGCGGTTCCTCAGTGGCAGGTTCCCAAACGCCACTTTTTCTCACGGAAGGCTATTCCGGCTCTCTACCGGCATGTGGAAGGCAATGTCTTGGCCTCGCTGGACAGGGCGGTCAGCGGTAAGGTGCATATTACCGCTGACTCATGGTCCAGCAGGCATGGACAGGGACGTTACCTTTCTTTCACGGCCCATTGGGTCACTCTTTTGGCAGCTGGGAAGGATGCAGGACAAGGTGCAGTAGTGTTGGAGGTTGTTCCACCGCCACGCCTCCAAAATGCTACTACTGGTTGTGACACACCTCTCTCCTCCACCCCCTCCTCTTCTTCTTCCTCCATGGCCTCTTCCTGTGGTTTGTCCTATGAACCAGCGGTGCTCCGCAGCCGTTAACGGGGCTACGCAAGTACGCAGGCAAAAAGATGCCATGCCGTGCTTGCGCTGGTGTGTTTGGGGGACAGAAGCCACACTGGGGCAGAGGTCCTGTCTGCTCTGCAGGGCCAGGCCGAGAGGTGGTTGACGTCACGCCAGCTTAAGCCAGGAATGGTGGTTTGCGACAATGGCACCAACCTCCTCTCCACCCTCCGACAGGGACAACTGACCCATGTGCCCTGTGTGGCTCACGTCCTTAACCTGGTGGTGCAGCGGTTCTTGGGCAGGTACCCGGGCTTACAGGATGTCCTGAGGCAGGCCAGGAAAGTCTGTGTGCATTTCCGCAGATCTTATAATGCCAGTGCTCGCCTGGCTGAGCTGCAAAAGGAGTTGAACCTGCCCAAGAACCGCCTTATATGTGACATGCCCACCAGGTGGAACTCAACATTGGCCATGCTGCAGCGGCTGCACACGCAGCAGAGGGCCATCAATGAGTACCTGTGCGACTACGGCACCAGGACAGGGTCAGGGGAGCTTGGTTTTTTTTCTCCACGCCAGTGGGGCATGATCAGGGATGCATGCACTGTCCTGGCACCATTTGAGGAGGCCACGAGGATGGTGAGCAGTGACAGTGCATGCATCAGTGACACTGTACCTCTTGTCCACCTGTTGGAGCACACGCTGCGTGGAATAATGGACAGGGCACTTGAGGCAGAACAGAGGCAGGAAGAGGAGGACTTCCTTGCCTCTCAAGGCCCCCTTTACCCAGACAGTGTTCCTTCTGTCCCACCCATCGCACAGGAAGAGGAGGAGGAGGAGGAGGAGGATTGTGTTAGCATGGAGGTGGAGGCTGGCACTCAGCATCATCAGCAGCAGTCTTTTAGGGATGATTTACAGTCCCAAGAAACCAGTGGACTTGTACGTGGCTGGGAGGAGGTGGCTGCGGATCATGTCGTCCTTAGTGACCCAGAGGACTCCGGAGCGAATGCCTCAGCAAACCTACGCTGCATGGCCTCCCTGATCCTGCAAAGTCTGCGGAAGGATCCTCGTATTCTTCGGATCAAGGAGAGGGACCATTACTGGCTGGCCACTCTCCTTGATCCACGGTACAAGGGTAAGGTTGCGGACCTTATGTTACCTTCGCAGAGGGAGCAGAGGATGAGACAACTCCAGGAGGCCTTGCAGAAAGGTCTGTGCAACGCGTTCCCAGAGACTGGGAGGTTACAAACTCCTGGTCCTGGACAACGAGTTGCTGAGGCTTCGGCCAGTCAAAGAAGGAGCGGTGGGGAAGGTGGCCGTCTGACCGATGCGTTCAGACAATTCTTTAGTCCGCAGCCCCAAAGTATGATTGGTTCCAGCAACCATCGCCAGCGTCTGATAAACATGGTGCAGGAATATCTAGGGGCAAGGTCAGACTTGGACACCTTCCCCACCGAAAATCCTCTGGCTTACTGGGTTTTGAGGATGGATCACTGGCCAGAGCTTGCACAGTATGCAATTGAGCTACTGGCCTGTCCTGCATCCAGCGTTCTTTCGGAACGCACATTCAGTGCTGCTGGAGGATTTGTCACGGATCACAGGGTGCGCCTGTCCACCGACTCGGTTGATCGACTGACTTTCATCAAGATGAACCAGTCTTGGATCACCACCAGCTACCACACACCTGATGCTGATATAACAGACTAATTGATTTTAACATGTCACATCCCTTCAAGACTGATGCTGATGCTGAGTGCCTGTGCTGTTATGTTGACTGGCTATCCTCCTCCTCCGTGTCCTCAATGATACGATTGATGATGATAGCTTGGAAGATCATTTTTGTTTATGGGTGCCGCCACCAGTGGCTAAGGCCCAATTTTTCAGCCCCTGTTTTACAGGGGCGTGTAATTACAATTTTTGAAGCAATACTTTGCCATAGGGCTCATTGCTGTGCTCCAAGTACAGTATCTGTGAGGGGTTGGAGTGTTGTGGCACCAGTGCCTAAGGCCCAATTTTTCAGCCCCTGTTTAACAGGGGCGTGTCATTACAATTTTTGAAGCAATACTTTGCAACAGGGCTCATTGCTGTGCTCCAAGTACAGTATCTGTGAGGGGTTGTAGTGTTGTGCCACCAGTGCCTAAGGCCCAATTTTTCAGCCCCTGTTCAACAGGGGCATGCAATTACAATTCTTGATCTAATAATTCACAGCAGGGCCCATTGCTGCACCCACCAAGAGTAACTCTGAGGGCTTACAGTGTTGTGGCAACGCCACCACCACCACCACGAAAGGCCCAATTTTTCAGCCCCTGTTCAAAAGGGGCATGTAATTACAATTCTTGATCTAATAATTCACAGCAGGGCCCATTCCTGCACCCACCAAGAGTAACTCTGAGGGCTTACAGTGTTGTGGCAACACCACCACCACCACCACCACCACCACGAAAGGCCCAATTTTTCAGCCCCTGTTCAACAGGGGCATGCAATTACAATTCTTGATCTAATAATTCACAGCAGGGCCCATTGCTGCACCCACCAAGAGTAACTGTCAGGGCTTACAGTGTTGTGGCACCAGCACCACCATCAAAGGCCCAATTTTTACTACCACTGTTCAACAATTATATGTAATTAAAATTCATGATATAATAGTTGACAGCAGGGCGTTCCAGCACCAACCAAGAGTAACTGTGAGTGCTTACAGTGTTGTGCCAACACCAACAACTAAGGGGCCTATTTCTGCAGAGTATATACGGCAGGTCCCTACTTTCAAACATCCAACTTACAAACGACTCCTACTTGCAAACGCAAGAAGACAACAGGAAGTGAGAGGAAATCTACCACTAGGAAGGAAAATTCTCTCCTGTAAGAATAAATATGGGAGAAAGGTGTCTCCTCTGTACTGATGCTTTATCAGCAATCCTTGTTTCAAGAAAAACACCACATTTCAAAAACAGTTGTCATTGGGACGGAAAGTGAGGTGAAATGTTCTGAACAGGGGCACAGACAGCAAAACAAATGTTACAGGGGTGATAACCCTTACCTATGTTTTCCAAAAAGTTTAAAAATAGATTTTTGGGCTGGAGCTACACTTCAACAATGTACCTGTTCAAAATTACAAACACATTCTACATAAGAACAAACCTACAGTCCCTGTCTTGTATGCACCGCCTGTATACGGCTGTTCAGAGTATATAGGGCCTTTTTTATTTTATGTGCGGGGTTCCCCTTAATATCCATACAAGACCCAAAGGGGCTGGTAATGGGCTGGGGTGGGGGGGGGGGGTCATGGGGTAGCTATGCCATTTTTCTTAAAGATTTTCATCCATATTACCGGGACCAGACATTACATTAAAACCGCAAGCAGTTTTAAATGGCTTTTTTTTCCTTTAGAAGTGTCATTTTGTGCAGGGACAGTTCTAAACACGGGAAACACGTGGCACTTCACAGGCATACTTTAGACACCCCCCAGGTACGATATTTAAAGGAATATTTGACTTTTTTTTTTCACTTTATGCATCATTAAAATGACTGCTCCCGAAAAACGACCGTTTTTAAAACTTCTTTTTGCATTGATACATGTCCCCTGGTGCAGAACCCGGGTTCCCAAACCCTTTTTAGGACAATAACATGCATAATAGTTGTTATAATTAGCACTTTAGAATTCGAACGTTCGCATCCATTGTATTTAATAGGGTTCTAATGTTCGTACGAACTTTCGGTCCGTTCGCGGGTTCTGGTGCGAACCGAACCCGGGGGTGTTCGGCTCATCACTACCCATCAGTATAAGTTTCCTGGCCTGAAATAGTGCCCTAAAGAACGCGACCCTGACCAATTCCTCAGGAATCACATCCTCCAGGACCCCCAGCAAGCAGCACATAGGGTCTACAGGGACTTTCGTTTGAAATACACCACTGAGTGTACCCACCACATCGCTCCAATACCTGTAAAGCATCAGGCATCTCCACAGGAGATGAATGAGGTCCCCATTGTGTCGCCGACAACGACAGCACAAAGGGTCCGACAGCCTACCCATCTTATTTAGTTTTGTTGGGGTGCAATGTACTCTCAAGAAGATATATAGTTGGGACACTTTCTGCACCACATTTAAAGAGCATGAGGTTATGGATTGCATGGCTTCCTCCCACTGATCTCCCGCAAATTGGCCAAGGTCCCTCTCCCACAAGGACTTTGCCTTACATGGATACGCTCGCAGGTGTTTCGCCAGCAACATTTGGTAGCATTGGGAGATGAACCCTTTAGTTGCAGTGCTGTTGTGCAGCACATGGAACACAGGAGTGGGCGACAGGGCTCAGTCCACAGCGTCTCCCTGCGCAGCAACCACATGATGGAGCTGAAGGTAGTAATAGTGCATGGTAACAGGCAGGTCAAACTTAGCCCGCAGCTCAGGGAAGGTCAGTAGCTTACCATTAGCAAATATGTGAGATGGCAGAGTCACACAGAGACCGATTTTAAACTGATACCAGGTCTTGAAATGCCTAGGCTTCATTTTCTAGCTGTGACCTAGAGCAACAGGTTTGCTTTAAAAAAATAAAAATAAATTTATGATCATCCGATCAACGTAGACCGAACAGTCATTGTACCCATGCTCTTTTGGGGTGTTCTAGGTCTTTCGTATCTCACTAGAGACATCCATCTGACAAAGCCGTTGTTGAATTTAAGGTCATTGGGACTGTGCAACCATGAAAGACAGCTGGCAATGAAACCGCTAATTGCCCTTGAGTTTTGTCTTAGTTGTAGTCTCAGCGGAATTCGTGCGTAGAGCAGTACAACAAAGACATTGACATCTGTTCAGACCTCCGTTCAGCCTGTGTGCGCTGCCCATCCCTCTACACTGACCTCTCACTCAATAGAAGCCAAATTACCTCTGAGATGGATTAGAAAGAGATGGCGAGAGATGTGAATGGAAAACTGATAAAAGGCTGCGTATGACTGGGCGTGCGTGTGGCTCTGCCTCCTTGTTCCGAACGGGGTTAGTATTTTTAGTGTTTACTTTTATCATTAATGGCTGATAAAGACAGACAGATCTTGCCGAGAACTCAAAAAGCATCTAGGCAATCTGCTCATGCAGATTGCTATGTCTCTGGGACATGCCATGATGTCTTTTCCCAGCTCGACTAATGGTATGATGCTGCGCAAATGCGATCAAGGGACCGCTCCATTTTCTGGAATGATTAGTTAGTGATTAAAGAAAATCTGTAATCACTCTCCCTCTTGTCAGCTTAAACCCAAACTGCAGACAAACGGCCTTTAAATAAAACCGAGATAAAGTACATTTACGGGAGCTGTTTTACCTACCAAGGAATTTGTATTTGAGTCCATCCAGCCCTAAGAACAACACAGCTCTGCCAAACAGCCGAGCCAGTCTAGGGACCTGACTTTTCTCTACTGCAGGTGTAGCGCCCTGACCAGGCGCTCGCATGTAAATTTAGTGGGTTATCTGTTCTGTACATAGTTCAGATTCAATATTATGGCTAAATTAGCCTCTGCTCCAGCATTGGCTGTGTTGTGTACAGTTTCACACTGTCGTCTGTAGGTGTTGTTATCACCACAGGCCAGTGGTGGAAGGACAACAGGCTAAGGTGTATTGGGTGTCCTTTTCCCCAGAAACAGCCCAGTGGGAGTGGTTCACCGCTGTGCATTCTTGGAGAGGATACTTGAGGGGCAGACGCCATTTTTCTCACTCTCTGACCTCATGGCCCGCCTGGCCTAAGGTATGTGACAACTGCTCTTCTGCCTTGGGGCCTGCTGGCCCGAGGCTACGTGACTGCAAGTAGGCCCAGAAGCCTGGTTCAGAGTTGGTCCTGTGCTGTCTTACCTGCGGGAAGAAGCTGAGCAATTGAAGGATCCGGGGGAGGAATCATCCTGGAGAGGACCGAGCGAAAGGCTGTTATCTCAAGAAGAGCCTGGTGACTCAATTGGAGGATGCATCCTAACCAATCTACCTCACAGTACTGCCGGATGGCTTAAAGGGACTTTAGGTACTGTGTAGCTGTGTTCGCTTGTCTATTACTGATCACTGAATCCTGTGGCAGAGGATTGTACAAATAGTTATTGCTATCATCAAGTCTGTGGCAGAGACTTTTGTCCGTGCATCATTCCGGCTGCTAGGACAGTGAGAGAGGCCTATCCGGGTGAGCAAGATCCGCTGATAAGGAGTTGTATTTGTCTTCTGGATCTCAAGTTCCTCAGTGATCTGCACAAGGTATCTGAACTTTCCCCTAACCCTCCATCCCTCTACGGCTACAAGTTGTGTTAAATAAAAAGCATTGGAAAAAAGACTAAGTGACTGGTGAATGCATCTGTGGGCTCATTGTCCAATTTAGAGCCAAGCAAGTTTTGATACATTGAACTGTGGGGTAACGGCAGGACCAAAAATAACCAGCAGCTCCTACAGGGGTAGTGCTACACAGGTAAAGAGGAACTTTACCCTCACGAAGTTCCTAAGCCCGTGACCTTTGCTGCTGTTTCTGCTGGCTAAATATACATACAAGTCCAATGGATCCAGTGTTGTCCTCTTCTCCCGCACCATTCTCTTACTCTAGGGCCCATCCCACACTACCATCTTCTTGTATATGATCTGGAGCCGGGTGTCTCTTTCTGGTTCTGCAGCCAGACCCTCGATGATGCGGTGCCCAGTGTATCTTTCTGCATTGCTGGGAAGCTTGCAGCCTCCAGGGACCTTATCCCTAGGAGGTTGCAGGAAGAGACTGATGCCTTATTCCTCCCCTAGGTGAGAATGGAGGCAGGGGTGGGTTGACTATGAGTTAAAGCAGAATTAAACTCTGCTTTTTCCCCCCCAGGAGTATGCACCACTTATTAGTACCTGTCAAATGATGTTCTCCAGCCCTCCGCTGTTAGTGTTCTCATGGGCCCTTCCATCTTCCCCTAGTCTTCCTTCTGGATTTGGTGTGTTCAACTACTTCAGTGGCCAGGATGTGATGTCACTCCCAAATGCACCTGGGAGTCGCATCATTACGAAACCGAGGGGGTGCCGTAAATGTTTACTGAGCCGCACATGCGTGGCTGGGTGCACATTACCACTGACAGGCAAGGAGAGGCATCCATGACAGGAGAGACCAATAGGATCTCTTCTGTCATAAAAACCCTACTTAGTATTGTTTTTTTTTTTACATAGAAATATATTATTTTAATGAAATTATATTTTATGCTGTGGAGGGGGGTGATTGGGATGGTGGAAAGTGTATTTTGTTAATGGAATAGTGTGCTTTAACCGCTTGCCGACCACTGAACGACTATTTACGTCGGCAGAATAGCACGGATGCGCAAAAGGACGTACCTGTACGTCCCCTTTAAATCGCGTCATTGTGGATGCGCGCACCCGCCGCAAGCTTCGTGAGTGTGACCGCGGGTCCCACGGAATCGATGTCCGCCGGGTGCCCGCGATCATGTCACGGAGCTGCAGAACGAGCAGACAAGGCATTTCCCTGTTCTGCTTAGTAACAGGAGAGTGATCTACTGCTCCCTGTCATCGGGAGCAGTGATCACTGTCGTGTCACTCGTAGCCCAGCCCCCCCACAGTTAGAATCACTCCCTAGGACACACTTAACCCCTTCATCGCCCCCTAGTGTTTAACCCCTTCCCTGCCAGTGTCATTTACACAGTAATCAGTGCATTTTTATAGCACCGATCGCTGTATAAATGACTGGTCCCAAAATAGCGTCAAAAGTGTCCGATGTGTCCGCCATAATGTCAGTCACAATAAAAATCGCAGGTCGCCGCCATTACTAATAAAAAATAATAATAAAAAAATGCCAAAAATCTATCCCCTATTTTGTAGACGCTATAACTACATGTATATATTTACCAAAAATATGTAGAAGAATACGTATCGGCCTAAACTGAGGAGAAAAAAAAAGGTTTTTTTTGTTTTTTAATATGTTTTTTGGGGATATTTATTATAGCAAAAAGTAAAACGTATTGCTTTTTTCCCAAGGCGTCTTTCAGGACAGCACCTTGAGAGATAGTGACTCTACCCACCACTGCAGGAAATGCCTTCTTCCTCCAAACTTTAAAGGGAGGTACCTCCCTGGCATACCTCAGTTTTTGTGTTTCCTCCGGCCTGGAGGGAACATCTTCGGTGAGGGAGGCTGGAAGCTTTCCTTCTAATTTTTCCTCCTTCTAGAGACCACTGTCCTCCCGCTCTACCCAGCATGGAATACAGGGCATTCGGTCTCCTCTTCCCCCTGGAGTGCTCAGAGGAGCCAGGGACTAGGTAACTTGCTTCTCTGGGAGCGACGGTCGCGCGCGTGCGCCGCCGCCGTTTTGGTGTAGCCAAACACCGCAAGTGAGAGCAGGGTCGCCAGGTCAGCGTGGAGCATTAGCTGAATGCAAGGGGGAGGAGGCAGGACAGGAGCTGGTGCTTATTTGCCGCTTCCGGTCCGGTGCAGAGGCACTAGGGAGTCTGGAAGCGGCGTGTGAAGCCTCGAGTGGAGCTGTACACCTGCAATGGAGGACGCGGCGGATACAGCGGTGGGGACAGGCACAGGCACCAGCAAGGCTCAGGTAGGAGGCAGCAGTTTAAGTCTGCTTATCCCTTATCTGTCAGGTTTTGGTCTCTCCTTTTTCTTTTACTATCCCCCTAGTGGCAAGGGGCCTGTTTGGGCACTGGAGGTGTTTATAGTTTCCTTCTTAGTGCACCTGTTTTTTTGGGGTGGTCCATTAGCAAGAGACCGGGTCTCATTCAGGATCCCCTGCTTTCTTCCTCTTTTTGTCTCTCCAGGCCAAGAGCTCTGACCCAAAAAAGAGATGTCCTTCATGTAGGACAAAGATGGGAGAGAATTGGAAGAAAGTTGTATGCAGTACTTGCATTGCTTCTTTAGTTCAAGATGAATCATCCTCAGTACAGGAGGAATTGGTTACCTCTGTAAAAGAACTATTTGCCACGATACAATCGTTTCGTGACTCTTTAGTTAACCCGGCTGCTGCTCAGTCCTCCACTTCACAATCTTCCCAAAGTTTGGTGGCTATACCAGTATTAGATACTCTGGCTGAGGAACCGGTTACCAGGGAAGAACAGTCCCATGTACCTACCAGTGAGGATTCAGAGGACTCAGGGGAGGAAGCAGTAGTGTCCCCTTCAAAATTCAAGTTGTTCTTGGAGGAGGTGGATGGGCTACTTAGGGCCATTCATGTTACACTGGGCCTAAGTGAGGAAAGGAAGGATTTAAGTTTACATGACCGCATGTATGCAGGTCTAAGTGAACCTAATGCCGTGTACACACGACCGTTTTTCTCGTCGAGAAAAATGACATTTTTTCCTTTTGACGAGAAAAACGATCGTCTGTGGGCATTTTGTCATTTTTCCCAACGGGAAAAACGGAATTAAAAACGGCGAGAAAAATTAGAACATGCTCAAATTTTTCTCGTCGTTTTTCTCGACATTTTTTTCCGCTGCAGTTTTCCCATAGGGAAACACTGCCGCGGAGCCCACAGACGGTCATTTTTCTCGACAAGAGAAAAAATGACGTGAAAAACGACCGTGTGTGGGGAACAAGCCATTCCCTCTTTTTTAATGTCATTATTCACAGCGTTTTTTTAACCGCCGTGAATAATGATCGTGTGTACGCGGCATAAGGGTCGCACCTTCCCAGTCATTTCAGATGCTATAAAGATGGAATGGCAGGATCCAGAGAAAAAAACTTTTCTCAAAAGCCCATAAAAGACTCTTTCCTTTTGAGGAAGGTCCCTAAACTGGATGCGGCCTTCTCCCAAGTTTCCAGGTCCACTGATCTGTCTTTTAAAGACATGGGGGTTCTCAAAGACCATATGGACAAAACGCATGGATCTCTTACTCAAACAGTCGTGACAGTCAATTATGAATATTTTAAAGCCTGCTATGGCCACAACGTGTGTAGCCAGAAATTTTAGAATTTTGGACTAACCAGTTAAAGTCCCACATAGTGGCAGACTCACCTAAACAGGAAATTTTAGATTCCTTTACCACTTTGTCTTCTGCGGTAGCTTACATAGCTGATGCTTCAGCTGAAGCCATAAAGATGTCAGCAAGGTCTGCAGCCTTGACTAATACCGCACAAAGGGCTTTGTGGTTAAAGACCTGGCCAGGGGATGCAGCTTCAAAAAATAAGCTCTGCGGAATTCCCTTTTCGGGGGACCTTCTTTTTGGGCCTGATCTAGAGAGTATCCTAGATAGGAGAGCTGACAGGAAAAACTCCTTTCCGATTTAAAAAGAAGAAACAACCCCCAAAACGTTTTTCTCGACCTCCAAAAGGCTCAGGAAAAAGACAACAAACCCCAAGAGGGTAGGAGGAATTGGGCTGCACAAAAAGCCAAAGGAAAAGGGGGACTCCTTTTCCATCCTCCTACACAAGCCGAGAAATCCCAATGACTCAGCCGTGCAAGTAGGTGGGAGACTACAAAAGTTTCTTCCGCAGTGGTCAGTCATAACATCCATCCAGTATATCCTGACCACTCTAGCTCAGGGCTGTGTAATAGAGTTCTCGGAGATCCCCCCCCCCCCCGAAAGGTTTTTGGTAACAAACACCCCAAAAGACCCAGAAAAAGCCCTGGCCATGAAAGCCTCATTAAAGGAGTTGAGTCAACAGGGTGTGGTGGTACAAGTACATCCGGAAGAACAACAAAAGGGTTTTTATTCTCACATTTTCCTAATAAAAAAAACAACAGGAAAATTCAGGATGATCCTAAATTTGAAGCCTCCGAGCAGGTCTGTAAAATACAGAAAGTTCAAGATGGACTCGATATATTCGGTAAAAAATCTATTGACGCCAGTGTGTTACATGGCGTCAATAGACCTAAGAGATGCATATCTGCACATCCCAATCTCCCCTCAGTCCCAGAGATACCTCAGATTGGCAGTGAGGATGGAGGGAGTAGTCCAGCATCTTCAATTCCGGGCCCTACCATTCGGGCTGTCATCCTCGCCTCGGATTTTCACCAAGGTGATGGCGGAAGCCCTAGCCCCTCTTCGTCTACAGGGAATTGCAGTTATACCCTACCTAGACGACCTGTTCTTCTTCGCCCCCTCAAAAGAAAGGTTACTAGACAACCTGTCCAAGGCATGAAACCATCTGGACTCTTTGGGGTAGATTTTGAATATACAAAAGTCCTCCCTAGTTCCATCTCAGGAGATCCGTTTCTTGGGTTACCAAGTCGATTCGGCGAACCAGTCAATGTTTCTCCCTCAAGAAAAAAAGGACAAGGTACTAGAAGCCGTCTCCCGGCTACAGTCCAACCAGCCTATAACTATAAGGCAGGTAATGTCTGCTTTGGGAGTTCTGACTTCAACCATGCCATCCATCCAATGGGCAAGGTTGCATTTCAGGTGCCTACAGTCATTTCTACTGAGATCATGGGATCACAATCTCAGTTCCCTGGACACTCAAGTAAAAGTTCTCAAGTGAAGAGATCACTTTATTGGTGGAAAGATCAGGAGATCCTTTCAAAGGATCTGGAGTGGTCCTTTCCAGTAGAAAAGAGACTGACCACGGACGCCAGTGCGTGGGGGTGGGGAGCCCACTTAGAAAAATACTTCATTCAGGGGACTTGGCTGAAAGAAGAGTCAAAAAGATCCTAAAATTGGAGAGAGCTAAAGGCAATCTCATTGGCTCTGCTAAAGTTTTCTCCGGATCTCCAGAACCATCATGTTCAGGTGTTAACAGACAATGCCACGGCGGTGGCATATCTCAACAGGCAAGGGGGCACAAGGAGCAAACCTCTACAGATCCTTGCAACAGAGATCCTTCTGTGGGCAGAAAGGAACTTAAAATCCCTGTCAGCAATCCACTTAAAGGGATCCCTGAACAAGGTGGCAGATTACCTAAGCAGGCATACAGTCTGGGAATCAGAATGGGCACTGAACCCTGAAGTCTTTGCGACAATTTCCAGCAGGTGGGGTCAACCAGAGGTGGACCTGTTTTGCCTCAAGGGAAAACAGGCAAGTACGTCAATTCTTTTCCCTAAACAAACTGGACGGGTCTCTGGGAATAGACGCTCTGGCACACCCTTGGAAGTTTTGCCTTTGTTTCGCGTTCCCCCCCATTCCAGTTAATCCCTCTAGTGTTACGAAAAATCCAAAGGGAAAATGTACCGGTCATCTTGATCACCCCGTTCTGGCCCAAGAGAGCTTGGTTCTCAACTGTCCTAGGGTTGACAACCAAACCATTCTGGCATCTGCCCCCCAGGCAAGATTTATTGGTACAGGGTCCTGTATGGCACCCAAATGTGTCCAGTCTCTCACTCGCAGCCTGGTATCTGAAAGGCAACTCTTAAAAAAGAAGGGTTTTTCAGACCGATTAGTTGCGACACTGCTAGAAAGCAGGAAGAAAGTAACTAGGGCCATATACACCAAGGTATGGAAGGTGTATAATTCCTGGTGTGACTTGTCCGTCCAAAATCCGGGCAATCTCAGTTCCATTTTGGAATTCCTACAAGAGGGAGCAGAGAAAGGTCTGGCAATCAGCACTTTGAAGGTACAGGTATCTGCATTAACAGTGTTTCTGGAAAGATCCGTAGCCTCAGAACCACTAGTAGCTAGGTTCTTCAAGTCCCTTACAAGGTCTAGACCAGCTCAGATTAGGGGTTTCCGGAAATGGAATCTTTCAATAGTGCTGCAATACCTGGCGGGAAAGCCATTCGAACCTTTAGAAAATGCATCTCTCAGAGATCTTACCCTAAAATCTCTGTTCCTGGTCGCTATTACTTCAGCGCGCAGGATCAGTGAGCTACATGCCCTGTCAATAAGGGAGCCTTATTTATCTTTATTTTCGGATCGAGTGGTTCTAAGAACAGATCCAAAAATGTTGCCTAAGGTAGCGTCATCCTCTAATCATTCCCAAGAGATTGTGCTACCAACTTTCTGTGCAGGACCTTCAGGGGAAAAATAAACTTTTTTTCACATGTTGGAAGTAAGAAGGGCTTTGTTATGCTATCTAAAAATAACAAAGGGCTTCAGACGCACAGATTCCTTATTTATTCTTTTTGGAGGCAACAAAAAAGGTTGCCAAGCTTCTAAGGGTACCTTAGCTAGATGGTTGAAATTGGCCATTGTGGAAGCCTACACTCACGCAGACATGGTGCCACCAGTAGGGGGCCCTATCTTGAGAATGGGTATCCCCCTAGGCAGGGTGAATATAGGGATAACCTTAAGGTCCCTAGACACCCTGTTCCCTACTTTCAGGGTTATCGAGAACGAGATTATGATCCTAGGGATACCTGGTCTCAAAAAAATAGACACCCAAAATCGGATGACCATAGGATAGACCCTAGAGATGCTATTCGGTATCATAACCCTAGACCCTCCTACCAAACTCCGCAGACCAACCTAACTTTGGAAAATAGGTTTGCACCTTTGTTGGACTATCATGATGATGGATATGAAGATAACTATGTCATCACGCAACATCCCCAATCTGGTGATTTCCATGCTTCTCAGAGAGATTATTGTCCCGAATCCCCTCAAGCATTTGGTGATGGTTCACAACGTTTTTTTCCCAAGGGCAGCAACAGGGGAAAACGAGGTCACGAAGACAGAGAGGCACCAGAGGGGGGAGGCGAGTCAGGGCCAAAAAAAAGGAAAAGTTAGACATCAGTGGCATTTTTAATTTGAGTACAGCCTCTCTATCAGAAGGTGAACAAAAAGTTCTCAGTCAAGGTTTGAAATTTGCACCTTCCCATAACCTTAATAAATTTGAGACATTTATCGATGTCCACAAGTTTATTAGGAAAATGAATATTAAAAGACATTTCATTCTCAACCCTATTGGCAATAGGAGCCAGGTTGTTCACAGGATTCCCATCCAGACCTTAATGGAAGGTGGGACACCAGCACGACCCCATGAACCAAGGGATATTCCTATTCGCCACACTGGATTGAGTAATGCTTCACTATTCAACCCACCCGGCTTTGTAGCCCCATCCATTCAGGTTTTCAAGGAATTAGTTCTTCATGATCTGTTGGAATTGAAAATACCAAAAAAGAAGACTAAAGATGACCTCCGAACACATGTTAAAAGTATATGTGAACGGACGGACATCATGATAAGACCTGCGGATAAGGGTGGGGGCATTGTGGTGTTGGATAAATCTCAGTACATCGAGGAAATGACTAGGCTATTATCCGATGGGTCAACCTATGCTCCACTTGCCTCTAACCCTACTATTAAATTTAGAAAAGCATTGTCTAATCTGATAGACTATGGCTTTGAGAGTGACATTCTAAACAAAAAAGAGAAGACTCACCTCATTCCTATTATCCCTAGAGTACCCGTGATTTATTATTTGCCCAAATTACATAAGAACCCTACTCAACCCCCTGGCCGCCCCATTATTAGCGGTATCGATTCTGTTACTTCTAGAATCAGTAAATATGTGGATCATTTTCTACAACCTCTTGTGACTCAAACACCAGCTTATTTGAGAGATACCATGCAGGTGCTTAATCTACTTGGTGAATTCCAGTGGAGAGAGGGTTGCATTTTAGCGACAGCTGACGTTGCCTCCCTTTATACTATTATTTCGCACCAACAGGGTTTTGAGGCGGTCGATTTTTATTTACAAAAAGATTTTTCTCTTTCTTGTTTACAAAGGGACTTTATTATGGAACTACTTAGGTTTGCCACGAGTCATAATTATTTCTGGTTTGGAGGAGATTTCTATTTACAAAAAAAGGGTGTGGCTATGGGGGCTAAATTTGCCCCCAGCTTAGCCAACCTTTTTATGTCACATTGGGAATTGGATGTCATTGATACCTGTCCCCCCAGAGAGTTGTTACTTTGGAAAAGGTACATTGACGATATCATTCTCATCTGGGAAGGAGATATGGTGTCTCTTGAAAATTTCTTTTCTCAATTGAATACCAATGATAGAGGCATACGTTTGGAATATGTTGCTAGTGTTGAACAGGTGAATTTCCTTGATTTAAATATTACCATTCAGAATGGCCATATTAGTACTAGCACTTTCTTTAAAGAAACAGACCGCAATTCTTTCATACCAACTACTAGCTGTCATCACAGGTCCTGGCTCTCAGCGGTCCCTAAGGGACAGTTTCAGAGGATCAGGCGTAATTGTACTAATATTTCAGAATATTTTGCACAAGCAGATGTATTGAAACATAGGTTTGTGAGTAAGGGATACTCACCTGCAGTAATTGATGAGACCATTACTAAAGTGGCTACTTTGGATAGAGGGACCCTTTTAGTTCCCAAAGACCAGTCAATTTCTGATAGATTTGGCTGGTCTATGATCACTAGATTTTCTAACCAACATTTTTCTATAAAAAAGATCCTCAAAAAACATTGGGATGTACTCAAAAATGATAAAATATTGGGACCTGTAATTCCAAAAAATCCAGGAGTTATTTATAGGGGTGCACCATCACTTAGATTAAGTATTGCCCCTGATGTGATAGATCCCCCTATTAAGCCCTCTTTCTTTCAGAGTATGAAAGGGTTTTATCCGTGTCGTAAGTGTAGTATCTGTAAAGTTAATCCCCTGATAGGCCACAAATGTGTTCAGTTCACATCATCTGTAACTAATTTAACATATGACATTGATTCATTTATTACCTGCTCCTCCAAATATGTGGTATATATGATTCAGTGTCCATGTTCAAAACAGTATGTAGGCCGCACTAAGCGGGAATTGCATATTAGGCTCAATGAACATGTAGTTAATAGGGATGGGCCCGGTGCTCGATTCGAACCCATGTTCGAATCGAGCACCGGGCGTTCGCTCGCTCGTCGAGCCCAGAACTATTTGGGCCGTTCGCATCACATTCGTGTGATGCGAGCGGCCCCGCAATGCATTGCGGCCGGCGCAGTGCATTGCTGGCTGATGATTGGCCAAGCATGCACTGTGACCCCGCATGCTTGGCCAATCACAGCGCCCGAAACTCGGAGAGCAATAATTGGCTACAGGCAGGACGCCTGTAGCCAATTACAGCTCAGGGGCTTTAGTACATGCCCCACCATTTAAAAGGCCGCCACGCCATCGGCCCCGGTCACATGAGTTCCGGCTTTAGGAGAGATCAGTCTGCTGATTCTGTCTTTGCTTGATACTGAAAGATTTGCTCTTCTTTGCTAAACCATTGGCTATTTCTTTGCTAAACCATTGCTACCTAAGTCATTGATCGTTCATTGCTGCTGATTGCACAGTTAGCGTGTTATTAGCTGCTGCTGGGGATTAGTCTGGTGCGTGCTTACTGTTAGTACAGTATTGCAGTAGTACCAACCGCAGTGCTGTTAGCACAGCATTGCACCCCAACAGCACCCATAGGACTTCTAGTGTGTTAGTGGCAGCAAACAGAGCTCCTATATTTTCTTCTCAGCAGCACCCATAGGACTTCTAGTGTGTTAGTGGCATCACACAGAGCTCCTATATTTTCTTCTCAGCAGCACCCATAGGACTTCTAGTGTGTTAGTGGCAGCAAACAGAGCTCCTATATTTTCTTCTCAGCAGCACCCATAGGACTTCTAGTGTGTTAGTGGCAGCAAACAGAGCTCCTATATTTTCTTCTCAGCAGCACCCATAGGACTTCTAGTGTGTTAGTGGCATCACACAGAGCTCCTATATTTTCTTCTCAGCAGCACCCATAGGACTTCTAGTGTGTTAGTGGCAGCAAACAGAGCTCCTATATTTTCTTCTCAGCAGCACCCATAGGACTTCTAATGTGTTAGTGGCATCACACAGAGTTCCTATATTTTCATCTCAGAAGCACCCATAGGACTTCTAGTGTGTTAGTGGCATCACACAGAGCTCCTATATTTTCTTCTCAGAAGCACCCATAGGACTTCTAGTGTGTTAGTGGCAGCAAACAGAGCTCCTATATTTTCTTCTCAGCAGCACCCATAGGACTTCTAGTGTGTTAGTGGCATCACACAGAGTTCCTATATTTTCATCTCAGAAGCACCCATAGGACTTCTAGTGTGTTAGTGGCATCACACAGAGCTCCTATATTTTCTTCTCAGCAGCACCCATAGGACTTCTAGTGTGTTAGTGGCATCACACAGAGCTCCTATATTTTCATCTCAGAAGCACCCATAGGACTTCTAGTGTGTTAGTGGCATCACACAGAGCTCCTATATTTTCTTCTCAGCAGCACCCATAGGACTTCTAGTGTGTTAGTGGCATCACACAGAGCTCCTATATTTTCTTCTTAGCAGCACCCATAGGACTTCTAATGTGTTAGTGGCATCACACAGAGTTCCTATATTTTCATCTCAGAAGCACCCATAGGACTTCTAGTGTGTTAGTGGCATCACACAGAGCTCCTATATTTTCTTCTCGGAAGCACCCATAGGACTTCTAGTGTGTTAGTGGCAGCAAACAGAGCTCCTATATTTTCTTCTCAGCAGCACCCATAGGACTTCTAGTGTGTTAGTGGCATCACACAGAGTTCCTATATTTTCATCTCAGAAGCACCCATAGGACTTCTAGTGTGTTAGTGGCATCACACAGAGCTCCTATATTTTCTTCTCAGCAGCACCCATAGGACTTCTAGTGTGTTAGTGGCATCACACAGAGCTCCTATATTTTCATCTCAGAAGCACCCATAGGACTTCTAGTGTGTTAGTGGCATCACACAGAGCTCCTATATTTTCTTCTCAGAAGCACCCATAGGACTTCTAGTGTGTTAGTGGCAGCAAACAGAGCTCCTATATTTTCTTCTCAGCAGCACCCATAGGACTTCTAGTGTGTTAGTGGCATCACACAGAGTTCCTATATTTTCATCTCAGAAGCACCCATAGGACTTCTAGTGTGTTAGTGGCATCACACAGAGCTCCTATATTTTCTTCTCGGAAGCACCCATAGGACTTCTAGTGTGTTAGTGGCAGCAAACAGAGCTCCTATATTTTCTTCTCAGCAGCACCCATAGGACTTCTAGTGTGTTAGTGGCATCACACAGAGTTCCTATATTTTCATCTCAGAAGCACCCATAGGACTTCTAGTGTGTTAGTGGCATCACACAGAGCTCCTATATTTTCTTCTCAGCAGCACCCATAGGACTTCTAGTGTGTTAGTGGCATCACACAGAGCTCCTATATTTTCATCTCAGAAGCACCCATAGGACTTCTAGTGTGTTAGTGGCATCACACAGAGCTCCTATATTTTCTTCTCAGAAGCACCCATAGGACTTCTAGTGTGTTAGTGGCAGCAAACAGAGCTCCTATATTTTCTTCTCAGCAGCACCCATAGGACTTCTAGTGTGTTAGTGGCATCACACAGAGTTCCTATATTTTCATCTCAGAAGCACCCATAGGACTTCTAGTGTGTTAGTGGCATCACACAGAGCTCCTATATTTTCTTCTCAGCAGCACCCATAGGACTTCTAGTGTGTTAGTGGCATCACACAGAGCTCCTATATTTTCTTCTCAGCAGCACCCATAGGACTTCTAGTGTGTTAGTGGCAGCAAACAGAGCTCCTATATTTTCTTCTCAGCAGCACCCATAGGACTTCTAGTGTGTTAGTGGCATCACACAGAGCTCCTATATTTTCTTCTCAGCAGCACCCATAGGACTTCTAGTGTGTTAGTGGCAGCAAACAGAGCTCCTATATTTTCTTCTCAGCAGCACCCATAGGACTTCTAGTGTGTTAGTGGCATCACACAGAGCTCCTATATTTTCATCTCAGAAGCACCCATAGGACTTCTAGTGTGTTAGTGGCATCACACAGAGCTCCTATATTTTCTTCTCAGCAGCACCCATAGGACTTCTAGTGTGTTAGTGGCATCACACAGAGCTCCTATATTTTCATCTCAGAAGCACCCATAGGACTTCTAGTGTGTTAGTGGCATCACACAGAGCTCCTATATTTTCTTCTCAGCAGCACCCATAGGACTTCTAGTGTGTTAGTGGCATCACACAGAGCTCCTATATTTTCATCTCAGAAGCACCAATAGGACTTCTAGTGTGTTAGTGGCAGCAAACAGAGCTCCTATATTTTCTTGTCAGCAGCACACATAGTACCTATAGTGTGTTAGTGTCAGCACCCATAGGACCTACAGTGTGTTGTGAGCACACATAGGAGTTCTATTTTTTATACTATATACACTACCGACTACAATGGCTGGAAGACCGCCAAGGAGAGGCAGAGCGTGCCGAGGCAAGAACACAGGGCAGGCAGGCTCTGTTTCTAGAGACAACAGTGCTGGCCGTGGACGTGGTCGTGCATCGTCATCAGCACGTGGCCATGGGACACGCTTGTCTTTGTTTTCGGCAGCTGGACATGTGGAGCCGCATCATGCCGAAGGCTTGGTAGAATGGATGACCAAGCCCTCCTCATCCTCCTCATCCTCTCTCACCCAGGCTCAGGGTACTGGCAGAGCAGCTGCCAACGCGTACTCAATGGCATCATCAGCCACCCCTTCCCTAGACCCACCATGTCCTCCTGAGGAGTCCCCCGAACTGTTTGAGCACAGTGTTGGGTACATGCTCCAGGAGGATGCCCAACGATTCGAAGGCTCGGATGATGATACCCAGCTTGAGGAAGTCAGTAGTGTGCGCGCAGAGAGAGGGGATGCTGAAGGACAGCAATCTGGCAGTAGTGTTCCACCAGCTGCAGCTTACTGCCAGGTTTGCTCTAGTGGTGAAGAGGGAGGGGATGATGAGGTCACTGACTCCACATGGGTGCCTGAAGGGAGAGAGGAGGAGGAGGAGGAGGATGCAGCGTCACATGTCCAACGAGGCAGGATGCCCCCTGGAGGCCAGCTAGAGGCCAGCACAGCAACTGTACCACACCGCAGAGCTCCGCCTGTGCAGGGCGCTGCCTCTGCACGTTATCACAAAAGTTCTTTGGTGTGGGCCTTTTTTGAGACGAGTGCATCAGATCGCACCACTGCTATTTGCAATATTTGTCTCAAGCGTATCTCGCGTGGCCAAAACATCAGCCGCTTGGGCACCACAAGCATGAGCAGACATATGTCGACCTGCCATGCAGCTCGTTGGCAAGCACACATAAAAGACCCACACCAAAGAACAAAGCGGACCTCTCCTTGCTCCTCATCAGCTGGGATCTCCATCCCCACTATATCTTCAGTCCTCTCTGAAAGCTGCTCTGAGAGGACTGAAGGTGTAGAATTAGGTGTGTCACAACCAAGTACTTGCAGTACACCGACGTCCGATTGTAGCAGGCAAATTTCCCTGCCCCAGCTGCTGGACCGTCGAAAGAAGTATACTCCCAGCCATCCACATGCCCAGCGGTTGAATGCTAGCTTGGCTAAATTGCTAGCACTTCAACTGCTGCCTTTTCAGTTGATAGACTCGGCCCCCTTCCGTGAGTTTGTTCAATGTGCGGTTCCTCAGTGGCAGGTTCCCAAACGCCACTTTTTCTCACGGAAGGCGATTCCGTCTCTCTACTGGCATGTGGAAGGCAATGTCCATGCCTCGCTGGACAGGGCGGTCAGCGGTAAGGTGCATATTACCGCTGACTCATGGTCCAGCAGGCATGGACAGGGACGTTATCTTTCTTTCACGGCCCATTGGGTCACTCTATTGGCAGCTGGGAGGGATGCAGGACAAGGTGCAGTAGTGTTGGAGGTTGTTCCGCCACCACGCCTCCAAAATGCTACTACTGGTTGTGACACACCTCTCTCCTCCACCCCCTCCTCTTCTTCTTCCTCCATGTCCTCTTCGAGTGCTCTGTCCTCGGAACCAGCGGTGCTCCGTAGGCGTACAAGGGGCTACGCGAGTACGCAGGCAAAAAGATGCCATGCCGTGCTTGCGCTGGTGTGTTTGGGGGACAGGAGCCACACTGGGCCAGAGGTTCTGGCAGCTCTGCAGGGGCAGGCCGAGAGGTGGTTGACGCCACGCCAGCTTAAGCCAGGAATGGTCGTTTCTGATAATGGCACCAACCTCCTCTCCGCCCTGCGACAGGGGCAGCTCACCCATGTGCCCTGTATGGCTCACGTCCTCAACCTGGTGGTGCAGCGGTTCTTGGGCAGGTTCCCAGGCTTACAGGATGTCCTGAGGCAGGCCAGGAAAGTCTGTGTGCATTTCCGCCGATCTTATAATGCCAGTGCTCGGCTGACTGAGCTGCAAAAGGAGCTGAACCTGCCCAAGAACCGCCTAATATGTGACATGCCCACCAGGTGGAACTCAACGTTGGCCATGCTGCAGCGACTGCACACACAGCAGAGGGCCATCAATGAGTACCTTTGCGACTACGGCACCAGGACAGGGTCAGGGGAGCTTGGCTTTTTTTCCCCACGCCAGTGGAGCATGATCAGGGATGCATGCACTGTCCTCTCACCATTTGAGGAGGCCACGAGGATGGTGAGCAGTGACAGTGCATGCATCAGTGACACTGTACCTCTTGTCCACCTGTTGGAGCATACGCTGCGTGGGATAATGGACAGGGCACTTGAGGCAGAACAGAGGCAGGAAGAGGAGGACTTCCTTGTCTCTCAAGGCCCCCTTTATCCAGACAATGTTCCTTCTGTCCCACCCATCACACAGGAAGAGGAGGAGGAGGAGGAGGAGGATTGTGTGAGCATGGAGGTGGAGCCTGGCACTCAGCATCAGCAGCAGCAGTCTTTTAGGGATGATGTACAGTCCCAACAAACCAGTGGACTTGTACGTGGCTGGGAGGAGGTGGCTGGCGATCATGTCATCCTCAGTGACCCAGAAGGCCCCTGGACCGAATGCCTCAGCTAACCTACGCTGCATGGCCTCCCTGATCCTGCAAAGCCTGCGGAAGGATCCTCGTGTTCTTCGGATCAAGGAGAGTGACCATTACTGGCTGGCCACTCTCCTTGATCCACGGTACAAGGGTAAGGTTGCGGACCTTATCTTGCCGTCGCAGAGGGAGCAGAGGATGAGACATCTCAGGGAGGCCTTGCAGAAAGGTCTGTGCAACGCGTTCCCAGAAACTGGGAGGTTACAAACTCCTGGTCCTGGACGACGAGTTGCTGAGGCTTCGGTCAGTAGCAGAAGGAGCGGTGGGGAAGGTGGACGTCTGACCGATGCGTTCAGACAATTTTTTAGTCCGCAGCCCCAAGGTATGATCGGTTCCAGCAACCATCGCCAGCGTCTGATATACATGGTGCAGGAATACCTAGGGGCAAGGTCAGACTTGGACACCTTTCCCACCGAAAATCCTCTGGCTTACTGGGTCCTGAGGATGGATCACTGGCCAGAGCTTGCACAGTATGCAATTGAGCTACTGGCCTGTCCTGCATCCAGCGTTCTTTCCGAACGCACATTCAGTGCTGCTGGAGGATTTGTCAACGATCATAGGGTGCGCCTGTCCACCGACTCGGTTGATCGACTGACCTTCATAAAAATGAATCAGTCTTGGATCACCACCAGCTACCAGACACCTGAAGCGGATATAACGGAATAATTTATAATGTCACATCCCTTCAAGACTGCCTATGCTGATGCTGAGTGACTGTCCTGTTATGTTCACTGACTATCCTCTTCCTCCTCCTCAATGATCCATGCCACCACACCAGTGCCTAAGGCACAATTTTTCAGCCCCTGTATAACAGGGGCGTGTAATTACAATTTTTTAAAAAGATGCTTCGCAACAGGTGTGACTGCTGTGCTCAGAGTACAGTATCTGTGAGGGGTTGCAGTGTTGTGGCACCAGCACCAGTGCCTAAGGCACAATTTTTCAGCCCCTGTTGGGGCGTGTAATTACAATTTTTAGGCAATGCTTTGCAACAGGTCTCATTGCTGTGCTCAGAGTACAGTATCTGTGAGGGGTTGCAGTGTTGTGGCACCAGCACCAGTGCCTAAGGCACAATTTTTCAGCCCCTGTATAACAGGGGCGTGTAATTACAATTTTTTAAAAAGATGCTTCGCAACAGGTGTGACTGCTGTGCTCCAAGTACAGTATCTGTGAGGGGTTGCAGTGTTGTGGCACCAGCACCAATGCCTAAGGCACAATTTTTCAGCCCCTGTTTAACAGGGGCGTGTAATTACAAATCTTGATCTAATAGTTCACAGCAGGGCCCATTCCTGCGCCCACCAAGAGTAACTATGAGGGCCTACAGTCTTGTGGCAACACCGTCCACCACCACCACCACCACCAAAGGCCCAATTTTTCTGCCCTGTTCAACAGGTGCATGCAATTACAAATATTGATCTAATAACTCACAGCAGGGCCCATTCCTGCACCCACCAAGAGTAACTGTGAGGGCTTACAGTCTTGTGGCAACACCGTCCACCACCACCACCACCACCACCAAAGGCCCAATTTTTCTGCCCGGTTCGACAGGTGCATGCAAGTACAAATCTTGATCTATTAACTCACAGCAGGGCCCATTCCTGTGCCCACCAGTCTTGTGGCTACACCAACATCTAATAGGGCAAATTTCTGCAGAGTATATACGGCAGGCCCCTACTTTCAAACATCCAACTTACAAACGACTCCTACTTGCAAACGGCAAGAGAAAACAGGAAGTGAGAGGAAATCTACCCCTAGGAAGGAAAATTCTATCCTGTTAGATTTAATTTGGGAAAAAGGTATTTCCTCTCTACTGATGCTTTATCACCAATCCTTGTTTCAATTAAAACCCCACTTTTCCAAAAACATTTGTCATTGGGACGGAAAGTGAGGTGACATGTTCTGAACAGATGTGCAAAGACAGCAAATGTTACAGGGGTGATAACCCCTCCCTATGTTCTCCAAAAAGCTTAAAAATTGATTTTTTTGGGATGTAGCTACACTTCATAATGTACCTGTTCAGATTCTACTTAAGAACAAACCTACAGTCCATGTCTTGTTTGCACCACCTATATACTGCTGTTCAGAGTATATAGGGTTGTAGGTATAGGGTTTTATTTTGGGTGCGGGGTCCCCCTTAGTATCCATACAAGACCCAAAGGGGCTGGGGTGGGGGGGGGACGGGGGGTGATGGGGTAGCCATGCCATTTTTCTCAAGGATTTTCAGCCATATGGCGGCCAGGACAAGACATGACATTAAAGCCGCAAGTGGTTTTAAATGGCTTCTTTTTTTCCTTTACAAATGTCATTTTGTGCAAGGACAGTTCTAAACACGGGAAACACATGCCACTTCACAGGCATACTTTAGACACCCCCCAGGTACCATATTTAAAGGAAAATTTCACTTTTTTTTTTTTCACTTTATGCATCATTAAAATGACTGCTCCCGAAAAAACTTTAGTTTTTAAAATTTCTTTTTGCATTGATATATGTCCCCTGGGGCAGGACCCGGGTCCCCAAACCTGTTTTATGACATTAACATGCATATTGGCCGTTGTAATTAGCAATTTTGATTTCGAACGTTCGCGTCCATTATAACGAATAGGGTTCGAAAATTTGCGCGAACTTTCGGTCCGTTCGAAGGTTCTGGTGCGAACCGAACCCGGGGGTGTTCGGCTCATCCCTAGTAGTTAACATTAAGAGGAGTTTCCCTAAGCATAACCTATCCAAACATTATGATCAACATCACAACCGTCAACTTAAGGGTACTACATTTTTTGCTATTGATTTGGTGCGGCCTCACTGGAGAGGTACTAATATGGTTAGGGCTATATCCAGATCTGAAACTAGATGGATTTTTCTTTTAAAGTCCTTCAAACCTTTTGGTTTGAATATAGACTGGGACATTAACAGCTTTATTAATAATTCCTGATTTGTTGTTATGTCCCAGCTATATATATTTTTTATAGATTTTATGGGCTTTTTTACTTGTTTCTATTATGGTAGGTGGATTAGTTTTTATTTTTTATTTATTTTTTGCATTCAGATGGTCATATTCATACTGCTTGTAATTTGGTTCGGCTGTTCCCTTGCTTTTTGCGGCTCCCGCTGGTACTTCCTCTTTATTACCACTAGATGTCTCTATTTGGGTTCGTTCCCCTCTGTTCCTATTCTGTTTCCTGTGCGGCTTATCCAACATTTCATTACATTTTTGGGTTGCCATTACTTCCTCTGTTACATGCCGAGTGTTTGCCATGATCCAAAATGGCGCCGACATGTATTTATTCTTCTAGCGTGGTGACGCTCGCTTCGGCCAATCCCCAGTTGATGTCCGTGGTGACGAAACACGTAGGGGGCCGGTGACGTCATCACGCATTTGAGTACACACGAGGAAGTATCTGCGGAGCACAGGAGCTCGGGAAAATTTGAACCAACGCTGCCGTATGCAGCACTGTTATTGCTGCACATTATCTGTCTTTTATCGCTGACTGACCATCTACCAATTGTAAGTGCAACCTTTATCAATTCATTAAACCGGATTTTTACTTATTACACTATGGAGTTTCTTTGTTTTCTCTCCCATTTGGAATAATTTTGGGCTGGTGAGAACTGCTCAGGATATCGTTGGGCTGTGGGGAAGCCTTATTCCCTGTGTTAGGTGAGACTGTGGACACAGTCATGGCTATCCGGTAAGCAGGACCACCACACACCTGGGTGTCACGTTTGCCAGTCTGCACAGCTCCCCTGGGAAGAAGCTTCTCTAGCCACTCACTTTTTTATTTTTTTTATTTTATTCTTTCACCGTTCTGGGACTTCTTGCTCATGATGTTTTAGTTATTGTATTCATTTCACTAATTATTTCCAGCATCATTTTTATTTTATTTTCTATTTACCTTTGTTTGGTAATCTTTTTAGTATCACTTCACGGTGTGTTTATTTGTGATTTTTGGTCATTTATTCACTTTGGTTTTTATTGTTTGGACTAGATTAGGTTAACTGGTCCTTTATTCACCTATTTAGCGCTGCATATTTTATTTTTATTGTTATATGTGCACACTCAACAAGAGCACTTGCGGCAACATGGGCAGAAAGAGAGCTGGTGCCACCCCTGACCAAATTTGCAGAGCAGCAACGTGGTCAAGCTTTCGCACTTTCGTGCACCATTACAGACTGGACCTCACATTTGCCAGTGACCAGGCTTTCGGCAGAAAGGTCCTACAAGCTGTTTTCCCCGCCCTAAGGTGATAAGTCTCTATTATCCTCTCAAGGTGCTGTCCTGAAAGACGCCTTGGGAAAATTCAAGTTAGACTTACCGGTAACTTGTTTTCCAGAAGTCTTTCAGGACAGCAACGAACCGCCCTAAATGTTTGATATACTAGGCTGTGACTAACGTATGTGTTTATGTGTTCCAGCCGGGGCCGGAGGTTTTCTCTGATACAACTGAGGTATGCCAAGGAGGTACCTCTCTTTTAAAGTTTGGAGGAAGAAGGTGTTTCCTGCAGTGGTGGGTGGAGTCACTATCTCTCAAGGTGCTGTCCTGAAAGACTTCTGGAAAACAAGTTACCGGTAAGTTTAACTTGAATTTTTTTCAGAATTGTCCCTCTTTTTTTGTTTATAGCGCAAAAAATAAAAACCGCAGAGATGATCAAATACCACCAAAAGTAAGCTCTATTTGTGGGGGAAATAAAGACGTCAATTTTGTTTGGGTGCAACGTCGCACGACCGCGCAATTGTCAGTTAAAGCGATGCAGTGCGGTTTCGCAAAAAATGGCCCGGTCATTGGGCAGGCAAATCATCCAGGGCTGAAGTGGTTAATTATTACAACTAGTTTTTGAATCTCCCCCATCCTGTTTCTGAACAGTGAAGGAAAAGCAGAGGACCAAGGATCTCTCTCTCTCTCTCTCTCCCCCTCCCTCTCTCTCCCTCTCCCTCTCTCTCTCTCTCTCTCTCTCCCTCCCCCCCAGTCAAAGCTCTGCAGTACTAAGGATTGCAATGACTGATTTCGGGTACTTTATAGTTTCTTTGATAAATTAACCAAATAATGTAAACAAATACCAAATGGCGTTGTTTTTTTTTTTTTTTCTTTTCTTTTTGGTATTCAGCATTAACGTATATGTGAACCTTTACCTTGTAAATCAATCCATTCAGTTTAAAATGGAAATGAAAGGCAAAACCGTTTGTGTATCCACTTGACCTCTGGAAGATTCTCCCCTATTCAGGACCAGGCCATGTTTTGCAATACGGCACTGCGTCACTTTTTAACTGACAATTGCGCAGTCATGCAACGCTGTACCCAAATATAATTTGTATTTACTTTTTTTCACAAATTAAGCTTTTTTTTTTTTTTTTTTCCTTTAATACTAGTAATGGCAGCAATCAACGACTTCTAGCGGGACTGCAATATTGCGGCAGACACTAACTGACACTTTGTGGGGACCAGTGACACTAATAGAGTGATCAGTGCTAAAAATATGCACTGTCACTGTACTAATGACACTGGCTGGGAAGGGGTAAACATCTAGGCCGATCAAAGGATTAAATATGTGCCTAGCCAGTGTTTTTTTACCGTACTGTACTGTGTGGTGCATTTACTAAGGGAAGCGATGGGGCTTTGCTTTGCAGGGAAAGAAAATCCTTCACTCATCCCTGGCCGAATGGAGCTCTGCCTTGTTTACATAGACAGAGCTCCATTCTGTGTGTTTTCTCGACAATCGGCGGGTGCTGACGGACACCCATTTGCCGGCACCCACTGATTAGCTTCTGCTATGAGCAGAAACAAAGACTATTTTGATACATTCCACGCAAAACTCCAAAAATGGACTGGGCAAAATAATTGCCACCTTCTCAAAATTGTAAGAAATAATTGCATTCCAAGTTTGTGATGCTCCTGTAATTTTGTAATTAAATGCACCTGTATCAATTAACAGGCCCAGACAATATAAAAATCACACTGGCAACCAGTTAAAATGGTGAAATATTGACTCCACCTTTCTGTTTTGTGTCTCTGTGCGTGACACAGAGCATGGAGAAGAGAAAGAGCAGCAAAGAATTGTCTGTCTGAGGATTTGAGAACAAAAATTATGGTAAAGTATGGACAATCTCCAGGTTACAAGTCCATCTCCAGAGATCTTAAAGCGATATTAAAGCCTTGTTTTTAAAAATCAACTTTAATGTTCCTGTGTCCACTGTGTGCAACATTGTCAAGAAGTTTACAGCACATGGCACTGTAGCTAAGCGATGTAAACAAAAGAAAAAAATTGATCAGAGTTTGCCTAAACTTACCGTATATACTCGAGTATAAGCCGACTTTTTCAGCACTTTTTTATTTTTTTATGCTGAAAAAGCCCCCCTCGGCTTATACTAGAGTGAGGGTCTCCCGCTGTGTCAGTCTACAGTTCGGCGGCCGTCCACTGTAACAAAGCCCTGCCTCCTCCTCGTCCGTGATAGACGGAACACTGATAACAAACTGAATCAGTGTTCCGTCTATCACGGGGCTTTGTTAGAAGTCGACGGCCGCCGACTGCAGTTGCATGACACAACGGGAGATCAAAGGTACATGAGGCTGCAGATGAGCGAGCACAGTGAGGCTGCAGATGGGCACACACAGTGAGGCTGCAGATGGGCATTGTTGACCCTCTTTCTCTTATCGTCCATGGACTGACACAGCTCTCATACTGTTTACGTGTGGGTATTAGTCGCTGCTTGCAGGAGAAGACCTAGGCAGAATGTTAGATGTTAGAAACATTCTAGAACAAAACCAGAGCTGAACAGCCCCGCCCAGGGGGGTGGTCCCTCCGGACATTACCCTCCCACCTGCAGCTAGCAGCCTCAGTTTTTTTCTGCCTAGCAGAAAGAGAAGACGTGGCTCTCTCGGGAGCCAGTCTCCTGGAAGATTTTACTTTTAACTTTTATTCCTTTTGGGAATTTTATTATTTTAGAGACCTTCAATCAACTGTCGGCTGGGCAACAGGTTGGGTACACTGGTATCCTCGTAGTCTTCCCTGTCCGACCATCGAGCGTGCTGATCCTCACCTTGTGTGCGTGAGACTCAGTTCACGACATGCCCCATGACTCCAGGGGTGGCCGGGTTGCTTTTATGCTCCCGCGGTCCTCTCCAGATTGAACAATACCTGTCTGTATCTTTCGCTGTGGACCGGGCCGACAGCTACGCAGTACTACTCTGTGATAGGTCTGTCTGAAACAAGCCAGTGGGTCCCTCTGAGACGGGTAAGTAGTCTCTCCTGCTGCAGGTGAGTACATGCTGGCTGTGTTTCTTATATGGGGGGTTTATCCCTGTCTTCCCCCCCCCCTGTTATGCTGCTCTCTGCACCCTGTACTGGTGCTGTGCTGTGTGGGGGTGCTTGGGGGTCACTCTGGCCTGGCTGGGGGCGCTCATGTCTGTTTTAGTGGAGAGGAGCAGTGTTTTAGTGTGTGGATGTTTTATACTGTGTGCGCCATTAGCGATGTGAGGTGATTTGAAAACCGCGCTCGGTGGCCATCTTGCCGTGGGTCTCTGGCGCAGTAATGCATGTGGCCGGCGGCCATTTTCTTGAAGCCGCAGCGCTTTTAGTTTCGGTTTCGGCCTCTATCGGCGCTGCTGCGGCGCGAATCTCACATTCTCCTCACACCCTCCTCAGGCTTCACTCGCGCTGCAGCGCGGTTTCATACATCGGATCTGAGCGGTCCTTACAAGGGTTGGTGAGTCCTCTGGGTATCCCCTCCTCAGCCTCAGCGCAGCCAGTGGGTGGACTGTACTATTCACTGTAATAGGTGTATAGGGTCTCAGAGGGTGGAAGTATGGAGTCTGGTTCACCTGCTTCTCCACACTGAGGCAACTGGCAGTGCTCCTGCACCTGGGGTCCCTAGCGACTAGTTGTCGGCAGTCCTGGAATCATCCTTGTCAGGATGTAAGCGGTGTGAGAGCGCAAGGGAGCTGTAAAGCGCCCCCTCCCCACACATTCTTCAGTAGGGGAGTGCTCTGTCTCAGATATGGGCCTAGCTACTGCTGCTCAGGACCCTAGCTCTGAGGATTTTCATGTTTTTGAACAGGATATTCCCTGTGAGCAAGACCCCAGTTCTGAATAACTGACAGGGTGCTTGTAAGTGAACTCATTGATGCTGTGAAGGACACTATCAAGCTGAATGTTGAGGCTGAGGAACCTCAGGTGGAAGCTGTCTCCTTTGGTTCCTTTTAAAGCCGTTTATTCAAAAAAGGTTTTTCCATATGTGCCTTTTTTTGATACATTCATTGACCAAGTCTGGAAAAAGCCGTAGAAGACTTTGACGGTCCCGTGGCGCCTAGCCATGAGGTACCCCTTGAGGAGGACCTGGTTAAGAAGTGGGCTCTCTCCCCAGTAGTCGACCCCCCGGTCGCCCGTTTGAATAAGGCTACCACGCTTCCAATGGAAGGGACTCCTGCATTTAAGGATCCCACTGACAGGAGGTCAGAAGTGGTGAGTAGAACTATGTTTACCTTATTGGGGTCCGCCTTATGCCCTTTAGTGGCGGTGACACTTGTGTCTCAAGACACTCACAGGTTGGGTCTCCACACAAGCATGCATGTGATCCCTGGGTTCACTCCCGAGTAGGTCTAGAGTGCATTGTAAATGGGCTTGCATGTGACCCTGTGTTCAATCACGGGTCTAGAATGCATTGCCATGTGACCTATGGCATCTCCGCACAAAGATTTTGCACCAGACAGTACAGGTGCATAATCTCCCTCCTGAGACCATTTCCCTGGCTCACCAACTTGCGCAGGGTTTAGTCTGTGTGCGAGGCCACTTGGATGTGGCCCCTTTAATATCTGGGGCCTCTATCTATGCTGTGGTGCTGCATCGCTTTATCTGGCTAAAATGCTGGTCGGCCGACCTAGCTTCCAAATAGCTCCTGGCTGACTTGCCCTTTAAGGGCGGTAGACTGTTTGGGCCTCCCTGGATGACATTATTGCGGATGTCACAGGGGGTAAGAGCACCTTCCTTCCTCAGTCTGTTGAGGAAGAAAAGCCCCACCGTAGGCCGGGCCCTTCCTTTCCGGCAAGGACGAAGGAGTTTTTCGTCAGTCAGAATCCACGGGTAAGCCCGGCCAGACTGAGAAAAGTGCGGCTGGGGGACATAAGCGTCCCTGGGTGCGTAAGCCTACCAAGCTAGCTCCCAAGCCGCCGCCGCATGAAGTCTTGCCCCGGCCCGACTTTGGGGCGGGGGGGACGTCCTTGTAGGTTCACGGTTCAGTGGACCTCCCGGATCTCTGACCGGTGGGTGTGCGAGGTGGTCACCTCAGGATACAGGATAGAGTCCCGTTCCTGACCCCAGACAGATTCTTTCCCTCAATTCTCCCTTTCCTTCCTGCCCATCGGGCGGCCCTCCTAGGGGCTGTACAGGATGATCAGGTCCAGAGTGATTGTGCCGGTTCCGTCACAGGAGAATTTTCAGGTTTTCTGCTTGAATCTGTTTGTAGTCCCAAAAGAGGGACGGGGTTCAGCCAATCCTGGGCCTTAAGGCCTGAATGCCTTGGTAATGGTGCAAAAGTTCCGCATTCCATCAAGGTTTTTTTTCTGGCATCCTTGGACATCAAGGACGCCTACTTGCAATGGTCCTGGTCCTGGCTCAGCATTTGGAGTATCTCGGTCTGATCCTGGACTCCATGGAGGCGTAGGTGTTCCTAACCCTGGAAAAGTTACTGACTTTTCAGCCTGTAGTGTGGGTCCTGACGTCTCGGGAGTGGTCGTCAACCCGTTTTTTGCATGAGAGTCCTGGGACTCGTGAGGGCCTAGTTCGAGACTGTTCCATATGCCCAATCACGCAAACGGGCATTACAGTAAGAGATCATGTCCACTTGGGACAAATCCCCGTTGTCCTTGGATCTTCAGATCCAGATGAGTCACCCACTCAGGGAGTCCCTGGCGTGGGGTTGGGGTCCCCGGCTCTTCGGTCCAGAAAGTCGTTCCTCCCCATCCAGTGGGAGGTGTTCATGATGGACTCCAGCCTGACGGGCTGGGGTGGAGTCTGGGGAGTCCTGTCAGCCCCAGGGCTTGAACTCCGGACGAAGCCCGTTTACCTATCAATGTTCTGGAAATACGGGCAATCAGACTATGCCTCCCCACGTGGTCTCTATTGGCCATCTACATTCAAGCATAGACAATTGGCAGGCGGACTATCGGAGTCGCCAGACGCTGGACCAGGCAGAGTGGTCCTTACACCTGAAGATTTTTTTCAAAATCTGTGCCGGCGGTGGGGCATGCCGGATGTGGACCTGAGGGCCTCGCGACTCAATCGTAAGGTGTCAAGGCTTGTGGCCAGGTCCAGGGATCCTTGGGCGGAAGCCTCGGATCCGTTAGTGGCCCCATGGTGGTCATTATCACCTGATATACGTTATCCTCGGCTGCAGCTGCTTCCTCGCCTGCTGCGCAGGGTTGTCGCCGAGGGGATTCCGGTGATCCTCTTTGCGCCGGGTGGGTCTCGGCGTCATTGGTACGCTGATCTGGTACGTCTCATCGCGGACGTTCCTTGGCGGTTGCCAATAAGGGAGGACCTTCTGTTTTCAGGGTCCTAATTTTCATCCTGTTTTACAGTCTCTGGCTTAAAGGCATAGCTATTGGAAGCCAGGTGCTGAGAGTCCGAGGTCTCTCGGATTCGGTCATTTCGACCATGTTCAGGGCACGGAAGTCATCTGCTTGAAAGGATATATCTCCGTACCTGGGAAGCTTACATCGCTATGTGCGAAGAGCTGGACTAGCTGGTCCTTGCAGCGTGGTGTGACCCAAATGCTTGCTTTGAGTACCATTAGGGGTCAGTTTTCGGCCTTGGCCATCTTCCTTCAGCAACCGCTAGTGGGTCATTCCTTGGTAGCACCCTTGTGCTGGGGGTTCCCCATGTGCACCCTCCTGTTAAACCTCCTCAGGATTTGAATTTGGTGCTCTCGGTTCTCCAGGAACCTCATTTTGAAAATATCAGAGATATTCTCCTCTTGACCTTGCCTCAGGAGGTAGCCTTCTTGGTGGCCATTACTTCTTCAGACTGATGTCTGAGTTGGCGGCATTGTCTTGCAAACCGCCTTACTTGGTCATCCATAAGGATAAAGCGGTGTTGCGTCCGCGACCTTCCTTTTGCAAAGGTGGTCTCGGCTTTTCACCTACATGTGGACATTGTCCTCCCGTCCTTGTGTCCTCACCCATTGCATTCCAGAGGGTTTGCGCTTCACACATTTTATGTGGTACGTGATATGACTCACTAGTTGTGTCTGTCTCTGGTCCGAAACAGGGCCGAGCGGTGTCGTCTGCCACCTTTTCTAGATGGATCAGACAGACTGTTATACAGGCCTATGCAATTAAGGGGGTGGCCCCTCCCTTTCCGGTTACGGCGCATGCCACCAGGGCAATTGGTGCTTTCTGGGCTTTCCGACATCAAGTGTCGGTTGCACAAGTGTGCAAGGCGGCGACCTGGTCGTCCGTTCATGCCTTTTCAAAATTCTATAAGGTTGATGTGGCTGCATCTTCGGATGCTTCCTTCGACCGCAAAGTGTTGCAGGCCGCTGCTTAATGTTGCAACTCCTCCGTTGAGGAGCTCTGCTGGTTTGGAGTGAAGTTTTGATTGTTCCTTTTACTATTTGCTCCCACCCTTTTCTTATACTGCGATGAGAGAAAATAGGATTTTTGTTCTCGCCGTAAAATCCGTTTCTCTGACATCCATGGACTGACGCAGCACCCACATTTCCTTTTAAGGTTTGTACTGCTTTGTTACGAACTGAGGCTGCTAGCTGCAGGTGGGAGGGTAATGTCCGGAGGGACCGCCCCCCTGGGCGGGGCTGTTCAGCTCTGGTTTTGTTCTAGAATGTTTCTAACATTCTGCCTAGGTCTTCTCCTGCAAGCAGGGACATATACCCACACGTAAACAGTATGAGAGCTGTGTCAGTCCAAGGACATCAGAGAAACGGATTTTACGGTGAGTACAAAAATCCTATTTTTCCACTTACACTAGCTGCTGCATTTCCCACCCTAGGCTTATACTAGAGGTAATACGTTTTCCCATTTTGTTTGTGGTAAAATTAGGTGCCTCGGCTTATATTTGGGATGGCTTATACTCGAGTATATACGGTACATGCGAGAAGCCAAAATCCTTTTCCGAGAATGTGCTGTGGACAGATGAAACAAAATTTTTGTGGAACCTTGGATTACGAGCATAATCCGTTCCAGGAGAATGCTCTTAATCCAAAGCACTCGCATATCAAAGCGAGTTTTCCCATAGAAGTCAATGTAAACTAAAGTTATTAGTTCCGCATTGACTTCTATGGCATGCAATACCGCATGTGGCCAGAGGTGAGGGGCACCGGAGAAACTCGGAAATGCTCGGGAACAGCTCGGCTGAACTCGGAAAACCTCGAACGGAGTAATTCCGAACGGCTCCCACCTCAGGCCAAATGCGGTACTGCACACCGCTGTGGCTTGAATCCTTCTTGTTTTGCGAGACAACATTCGCAAACCGAGTCAGAATTTAAAAAAAAAACTGTGCTCGTTTTCAGAAAAGCTCGTTAACCACGTTACTCGCAATCCGAAGTTTCACTGTACAGCTTTTTGGTAAAGCCTGTCTTTCTACTGTTTTCAGAAAAAGAAATGAGGACTTCAAAGAAAAGAATACAGTCCCTACAGTCAAACATGGTGAAGGTTCACTGATGTTTTGAGGTTAATTTGCTGCTTCGGGCACTAGATGTCTGGATCATGTGCATGGAATTATGAAATCTGAAGACTACCAAAGAATCCTGGGGTGCAATGTAGAGCCCAGTGTCAGAAAGTTTGGGACTCTGTCAGAGGTCATGGGTCTTACCGCAGGACAATGGCCAAAAGCACACGTCAAAAATCACCCAGAACTGGTTTAAGACAAAGCGCTGGAGAGAACTGAACTGGCCAGAGTCCAGATCTAAATTCCATAAAGCACCTGTGGAGAGATCTAAAAACCACAGTTGGGAAAAAGAAACCTTCCAATCTGAGAGACCTGGCATGGAGCAGTTGGCGAAAGAAGAGTGGTCCAAAATTCCAGTAGAGAGGTGTAAGAAACTCATTGATGGTTGCAGGAAGTGATTGATATCCGTTATTTTTTCCAAGGGATATGCTACCAAATATTAAATTGAGGGTGCCAATAATTTTTTCCAGTCCGTTTTTGGAGTTTCTTGTGGAATGTGTCAGATTTGGCTTTTTGTTTCTCCACTTTTTTGTGTCCTACCAATACAAACAAAACAAATTAAACCTGAGAATGCCTAAACATTTGTAATTGCAACAATTTTCTGGGGGAAGTGGTGCATTATCTGACAGAAATGCAGAAGTGCCAATATTTTTGTCCATAACTGTAAATATAAAAAAAAACTTATAAACACCTTTTTTATGTGTAAGTGACCAAATAATCTATGTTCTCAGCTGCATAGGCCACTTAGAGAGGTAGAGGTAGAGAAACAGCAGTGTACTGATCTTTCCCGTGAATGGCAGTGCAGAGGGGGGGGGGGTGTCAGCAGAAGTCTTGGCCATTGGAGAACAGGCAGGCTGGGCTCCCAGCACAGCCAGAAAACTGACCACACTGGGATGGATGTGCTCTCATGCCTAGCATAGCCAGTTTGCAATAGGAAAGCAGGGGGACTGGCAGGATCACCAGGTATTTCACACGAAGGGAACCATACAAAGAGAACAGGATACTTTTAACACAAGTAGATGGTACAATTTACACATATCAGGATAATTAAATGTTAGGGTAACATATCCTTAAAGCCTCAATTTTTTTGTATATCCCTCTGACCTGTCACTAGCATAGTACAGTTTTCTATGGAAAGCTGCTAAACTAGTGAAAAAGAAAGTAAAAAAATCATGTCAGTACCACCCTCTTGCCTTTCTCTTGAGCCAGCTGGAAGTAGAGAAACAAGAGGCATTGGTATCTCTACTATAAGTTGCCTGACTTGGCAGTATAGAGGGGGGTGGTGGATCTGAGTGACCATATACTTAGCAGGGGGAGTAATTGCAGTGGGAGGGGTAAGACCTTCCTTTTCACCTTGGTCAAAAAGATTTGGAGGGTGTCCTTATAAAGCACGTATGCATTGGACGGAGGAAAGGGAAATACTTTCCGTGAGCTTTTTGGATCTAATAATACTTCCATCATTTTGATATTTTGCAGCTTTTTAAAAACTCTCTATGGGAAGTTGACCTTTTCCCATTCTTGCAAGTGCTTGCTAAATTAAACTTACATTTAGCAAGCGCAAAATTAACTTTATAATAGGCTTGCTGGGATGGATAAATAAAGTGCAATAGTGGGGCTGATGCACTTGCCTTGTCTGAGGAAATTGCTACTAAAAGTTCCTTCCAGTGCTTGCCATTGGAGGGAAACCAAGGCCAAAACCTGCCAACTCTACAACTGAATTAAATACGGGTTGTCACCTTGGGAAAGAAAGTGCCTGTGCATACACCTTGCAGGTAGGCTTACCAGGCATAATTTTATTAAACTACAGGAAGATATATGATGGCATATTGTGTTTAACAACTTGCCGACCGTGCTATAGTTGAGTGACGGCCCTAGGATGGCGTCATATGACGTCTTCCTGTGATTGTGCCCACTGCGGCACGTGGGTGACACGATTTGTGTTCGCTGTGCCTTTAGGACACAGCTGATGACAGATCGAGGTAAAGGGTCAATCACAGCAGCCTTTTACCACGTGATCAGCTGTGCCCAATCACAGCTGATCATGATGTAAACCCAAGCCGGTTATCGGCATTTTTTTCCTCGCATTGTCAGCTTGTGTGAAGGTGACATCTACACTGATATTCAGGGCTCTGATTATCAGTGCCGTCCCAACTGTGCCCACCAGTGCTGACAATTAGTGCCCCCCAGTGTCCTGTATCAGTGCTGCCTACCAGTGCCAGCCTTCATTGCCACCTATCAATGCCCGTGAGTGCCGCCTCGTGAATGCCTGTGAGTGCCGCCTCATCAGCGCACATCAGTAAAGGAGAAAAATTACCTGTTTTCAAAAAATAAAAACCCCAGTGGTGGTTAAATACCACCAAAAGAAAGCTCTATTTGTGTGAAAAATTGATAAAAATATCTTCATATGGGTACGTGTTGCATGATCGCGCAATTGTCATTCAAATTTTGACAGTGCTGAAATGTGAAAATTGGCCTGGGCAGGAAGGGGGTAAACGTGTCCAATAGGCAAGTGGTTAAATTATACAAAAATATTATTATAATTATACTATTTTTTTTGTTAATTTCCTCCTTTTTGGTCTGTTAGGACTTATTTAGACTTGCAGTTTTGGGGCCATGTAAAGGCAGTATATAGGGGTGTTCACATGCAATGGTTGTGCTGCTGTGCTTCACATCTGCAGCAAAAACTAATGATTCTTTCACGTTCGGCAGGCAGGACCCCGCCAAACCCAACTGCAACTTATTCAAGCAAATCGGGCGTAAACTCCCCATAACTGCGTGCAATGCATATTCATGTGGCATTTACAAAGTTAAAATGACATATCACCTCCTCAACACTTGTTTTATAGTTCTGCCCTCAGATGGTGACATTGATCCTGTTTAGTACAGTATGTAAGTGTAGCGGCCTCACCCCCTCTGATATGTCTAGGGGTATTTTGTGTATGAGGGTGAGATGCGCTACGGCCCATGTCCTCCCCATGGCAGTGGGTGAGGTGAAGGCCAGTACCAGATATTTTCCTCGGGCCTGTGTGCTTCAGTTAAGGACCAAGTCCTGCTGTGCTGACACTTCCCTTTGCTCCCATTAACCAGAGTGCCACACACCGATAAAGGTCCAACTATTGTTTTATTGTCACACTCACAATAAACAGTGCTTTAGCAGCCAACTGGTTGCGACCCAATAACAGTTCAATACGGTGGGGTGAGCAGGTCGAGGCACTATCCTGATTGTAAGCTAAACCACTGTGGTTTCACCAGCGGTTACTATAGCCATCGGCTAAGAGTGAACTTAGAACTTGTGAGTCTCTACCAGCAACTCAAGAGAACGTAGATAGGAGTACCTTTGCTGCGTTGTGGCCCCTGTCAGGGGAAGATGTCCCTCCAAGGGAGTTACCGGAGGCCCATCCGTCACCGGGTTGATGCTGCTCCGGACGGGTGACCTCTCCAGCCTCCTCACCTTAGACTTGGTCCCCATCCACTTCAGGGACCCTCGGACTTCTCCACCCTCGCGGGACCCAGTCGAAGTTACCGGGCCCCAGGCCTTTGATTTAGTACCTCACCCCAGGCAGAAGGTGCCTAGGATGGACGCCAACTCTGCTCCGGCCAGGCCTAGGGCACCTGGGCCGAAACTCCGGACCGCCCGCACCCAGGCCTAAGGTACCTGGGCGCGTGATGAAGAAGATCCCGCAGAAGACCCCGTGACAAGGGCGTCTCCCTCTTTTATCTCCTCCATTGACGTCACGGCAGGTTCCCCGCCCTTGCCGTACCATCTCCGAGAAGGGACAAAAAGGACAGCACTATGGCAGTAAATCTACCTTGAGCCTGCGGGTACCCCGCCACCCACAGGCCAAGGAGATTATTACACCGCCCAATCCTCAACGAATACAAATGGTCCAATTCCTCTCATAATTTACACACCTGGATCATACTACCACCCAGGTGTATCCCACCTAAATTTAGAGACCCCGCTACATAAGCATTGTAACTCTACTGACAGGATCACTAGTTGAAAATAAAGAGACTGAAGACTGGAAAAAAAAGACCTGGTAAACTGCAATATATTATATTTTTGGTGGGTTTACATAGACTTTTCAGAGGCATAAGTAGAGGCCAAATAGTTTTGGCACAAAGCTTTAACTTGGTCCTTCTTTTAATACAAGTTTAAAGAGATCCTGTCAACAGACTATTGATTTTAGCAACAAAATTTCCATAGGATTATACAGTGGGGAAAATAATTATTTGATCCCCTGTAGATTTTCTAAGTTTGCCAACTTACAAAGAAATGAAGGGTCTGTATTTATTTTTTATTTTTTATCATAGGTGCATTTTAAATGATCAAGACCAAAAATCCAGAACAAACACATGATACAAATGTTATAAATTGAGTTGCAGTTCAGTGAATAAAATAGGATTTTTAATAACCGCTTACCTGTAAAATCCTTTTCTTGGAGTACATCACGGGACACAGAGCCTTTAATCATTACATAATGGGTTATATCCACCTTCAGGTGCGGGACACTGGTGTAATTAACTAGACAGGAAGTTTCCTCCCTATATAACCCCTCCCATACTAGGAGCGCCTCAGTTTTGTAGCAAGCAATAAGTGTCCCAATATCCCCCAAATAAGAGGGGCGGGATCTCGGTGTCCCGTGATGTACTCCAAGAAAAGGATTTTACAGGTAAGCTGTTATTAAAAATCCTATTTTCTTTTTCGTACATCACGGGACACGGAGCCTTTAATCATTACATAATGGGACGTCCCAGAGCAATGCTCAACTTGAGGGGAGGGAGACAAATAATGCAGAGCGCCATCAGACGTGAGGGCCTATACTGCTGCCTGCAGCATACTGCGCTAAAAAGCGGCATCCTCTAACCGTCTTGCGTTCACCTAATAAAAATTGGTGAACGTAAGGACTGATGACCAAGTTGCGGCCTAGCAAATCTGTGTCATAAAGGCTTGGTAATGCACCGCACATGAAGCGCTTACTGTTCTGGTACAGTGCATTCAAAAAGAAACAGCAGGAACCCTCTCTTTAACCACAAGCCTGATGAATCAACATTGAAACAGTTGATTTAGACGCTGCCTGCCCTTTCTGGGGCCTCCTGGTAGCGCAACAAACATCAGATTTCCGTATCTGAGTAACCGCTTCAGATAGGCCTCTCAATATAACGAGAGAGTAACCATTTAATAGCAGATTAGAACGCTGCCTATCCATTTCTAGGGTCTTCTGGCAGCATAACAAAGCGTCAGTTTTCTGTATCTGAAACATTCAGATAGACCTCAACTATTCTCATCTATATTTAGATGAAACTAGATCCTTTTGGGGAAAAAGGCTGGGCGAGGATTCAACATCACCCTAATAAATAAGTATGGCTCTATACAAAGAAAGTTGCCAATACTGGAATTCTCTTGCGGAGGCTACTGCAACCAAGAACACCAACTCCCTTGAAGGAGTATGAAGGGAAATATGGTGCATCAGCCCAAGGAGCTGTCCCTGTAAGCTGACAAAGCAGACTCAAATTCCCCGGGCACAAGGGTGACTTATACGCGTTACCCCTTGTAGAAAGGCCCGGATCAAAGAGTGCAACGTAAGCAACCTTGAAAACGCTGACCAGGTCGAGAATCGACTCTTGATGGAACTTAAGGCTAGCTCCATCTCTTTACCTAGTGTAGGAAGGTAAGAATTCTACTTGTGACATACTTATGAGGATGGATGCCATCCCTTGGTCACACCAGGAATATGGGCCTTCCAAATCGTATAATACATGGTCCTGGAGGCCAGCTCTCCTGTATGAATCGGGGTAATCGTCCCTGATTCTGAAGCCGCGATCATCAAGAATGCGGACTAAACCAAGTAAACCATTTAATTCCCATGTTTTTAAGACAGGATGAAATACCGACCCTCAAAGTAGTAGGTCTGGACAAGATGTAAGGGCCCCTGGGTCCTCTACTACCACCCTTGCGATCCCTGCACAGTAAGGTCGACTGGTCATGCCGGAATTATTAGGCTGGCTTTCATTCCCCTCTGATGTAGCATAGAGGCCATGGTATTTGCAGCACTGGGGGAAGAGAATGCATAAACCAGTGACAACTGGTTCCACAAGGTTACTAATGCATCTTGTCTCCTATGCAAGTGGATCCTTTGTCCTAGACCTAAAGCTGTTCAACTTTTTAGTTGAAACTGGACGCCCATAATCTTTTGCCTGGGGTGCCCCTTCTCTGGCTTCTGATCCGAAAAAGTTCGGGGCTTAGAGGCCATACACCCAGGAATAAATGTTGACGGTTCCAGAGAACTGCCTGCCAATTCTCCATTTCATTAAATTAAGACTGACGACAGGCAAGGCACAAGCTCCTCTGCCCAAGCCAGAACATGACTCTCTTCCTTCTGGCTGCGTGATTTCTAGTATCCCTTTGGTAAACCAAGTCAACCGCTGATGTGGCTTTGTAGGATTGTACTCTGACAGAACAAACCTGCAACCTTAATGCCCAGGCGATTAAGATAGACGTGCCATCCGAAGCTTTCGACCCTTAATGGCTAGCAGGTTGACTGACAAGGCTTCTCTTGGAACTAGACTACCTCCCCTGGGCGTCTTTCCAGGACTGGTCTCCATCCCTAGAGACCAGTCTTCATAGCCACTACCTCTCAAGTAACCGGCATGAGGGATCTTCCTTTCTGCCAAATCTTTTGGATAAAAAATACCAACTGAGATTTCAGCGTATCCGTGGGATCAGATCCTTGGCTAACGCCAGGTTAGGATCAAGCAGCCTTGAAACTGGGCATAGGGAACCTCTTTGAATGAAGCCACCATCCCTAGCATCTTAAGCAAAAGGAATGTAAGGAACTCTTCCTTGCCTTGACCACAACATAGACCAGTTTCTTAAAGCGGTGACTTGTCTGAAGCAAGAGGAAAAAAAAACTCTCTCCTTTCTTGGGCTGTGTCTCAAACGCTCCAAGTTCCTTATCGAACGTACGAATGTACCCTTAGACTGGGATCCTAACCCAGGAGTTTCAGATACTTGACTATGCTGGACACACTTAGGTCCAGTCATGCTACTGACTGATCTATCAGCAACAGATTGCCTCGGTATGCCATTACTGCTATACCCTGGGCCTTAGTCCTGCTAGAGGCGGGCTCTAGCACCTTGTAAACCCGGGTACGGTGGCTAACCCAAAGGGCAAAACCACAAACTGGAAGAGGTGCTGTCCCCCTGCGAAAACGCACACAACCTCCTGCATTCCCATGTAAATAAACACAAATGGTTCCCCATATGTGTAAGTGGCAAGTGTTGAAGCTAAATGCTTCGATGGAAGCGTA
The DNA here is from genome assembly GCA_029206835.1 of Rana muscosa. Taxonomy (NCBI): domain Eukaryota; kingdom Metazoa; phylum Chordata; class Amphibia; order Anura; family Ranidae; genus Rana; species Rana muscosa. Next base: position 265,872,590 of record CM055123.1, on the reverse strand, counting down.
CCTTCATGGAATCATGAACTTGTACAAATATGTTTTAAGCAAAAAACATAAAAAGTGTGCACTATATACACGTGTGTGTGTGTGTGTGTGTGTGTGTGTGTATGTATGTATGTATGTGTGTGTATATATATATATATATCTCACAGTGGGTACAGAAAGTATTCAGGCCCCCTTAAATTTTTCACTCTTTGTTATATTGCAGCCATTTGCTAAAATCATTTAATTTTTTTCCTCATTAATGTACACACTGCACCCCATATTGACAGAAAAACACAGAATTGTTGAAATTTTTGTAGATTTACTAACCACTTAAGCCCCGGACCAATACGCAGCATAAAGACCAGGCCCCTTTTTGCGATTCGGCACTGCATCGCTTTAACTGACAATTGCGCGGTCGTGCGACGTGGCTCCCAAACAAAATTGACGTCCTTTTTTTCCCACAAATAGAGCTTTCTTTTGGTAGTATTTGATCACCTCTGCGGTTTTTATTTTTTGCGCTATAAACAAAAATAGAGCGACAATTTGGAAAGAAATTCAATATTTTTTACTTTTTGCTATAATATCCCCCAAAAAATTATAAAAAAAATATTTTTTTTCCTCTGTTTAGGCCGATACGTATTCTTCTTCTACATATTCTTGGTAAAAAAAAATCGCAATCAGCGTTTTATTGATTGGTTTGCGCAAAAGTTATAGCGTTTACAAAATAGGGGGTAGTTTTATGGCATTTTTATTAACCTCCCTGGGGTTGTTTTTTTTAGCTAGGATCGGTAACCCCGAGTCACGCTCGGGGTAACATTGCAGAGCGGCAAATTTAGTTCAAAAGTTCACACAACACAAACACAGAAATAAAAGCAGTTATATTGTATCTGATTACACTGTATTACACTGTATCATCTCTGATCACTATACAGTGCCCTGTACAGTACCCCCTTGCCTGTCATCTGTGCCCATAAAAATATGGCATCAAAAAAGCGCTTTACCAAAACTGCGCTTTTGGAGCAGATGAGTGACAGCGGCAGCGACACGGAGTTGCTCGCAGAAGAGAGCGATAGCGAGTCGTGGGGAGATTTGTCATCTGACACTGACACCGACACGGATCTGGCAAGTGACAACGGCGATGATCCTGCACCTGACCTCAGCGATGTGCGCACTTGGTGCCCTATAGACACCGATACGGACCAGGTAGCGCCCCCAAGATTTCCCTTCACTGGATCACCTGGGATGAAGGTAGATGTGGAGTGTGACAACCCTCTGGCATACCTGCAATTATTTCTCACTGAAGAGGTAATTGAAAAAATTGTCACAGAGACAAATCGTTACCACGATCAGCAATCCGCTACGCTGCATGCCATTTTTTCCCGAAGCAGAAAGTGGGAACCGGTGACGAAAGAGGACATCTGGCACTTTCTGGGACTCATTATTCTCCAGGGGGTGGTGGGGAAACCGCTCCAGAAATGGTACTGGACCACCAATAAGCTACTGGCCACTCCGTTTTTTAGCACCGTGATGTCTAAATTATTGTTTTTCCCTCATCATGAAGTATTTCCACTTCACGAACAATGAGGAGTTTGATGAGGCCACGCATCCTGCGCCCAAGCTAAAGAAAATATGGGAGGTATGCCAAATGATCGTGGCCAATTTCCAGCGGACCTACGTGCCAGACAGGGACGTCAGCGTGGATGAAAGTCTGATGGCCTACAAGGGACGCCTAAGCTGGATACAGTACATCGCATCCAAAAGAGCGCGGTTTGGCATCAAATTCTTTATGCTCTGCGAGTCATCCACCGGATACATATGGAATTCGGTCATTTACACCGGTAAAGGCACGAAGTTCAACCCAAGGTACAGCGGCTATGGGATGGCCACATCATCTGTCCTTACGCTGCTGGAGCCATTGCTGAACCAGGGATATTGTGTGACCACGGACAACTTCTATACATCTCCGGAACTTTTTGAGGTTTTGCTACAAAATAAAACTGATGGGTATGGTACCGTTAGGCCTAACCGACGTGGCATGCCATCTATGTTTGGCAAGAAAAAACTAAAAACAGGAGAAATGGTTGCCTGGCAGAAGGGTAAGATGATGGCAATGCGATGGCGAGACAAGAAGGACGTGTGTCTCATGAGTACTGTGCACAATACCGCCACTGCCATGGTCCACACAAGAGGTGGGAAAGATCTGTTGAAGCCGCAAGTTGTGATGGACTATAATAACACCATGGGAGGTGTCGACAGAGCCGATCAGGCAATGACATTTTACCCGGCTATGCGCAAACAGCAGAAAAAATATTATAAAAAGATTTTCAGGCATCTTTTGGAACAATGCCTTTGGAATGCGTATATCCTATACAAAGCAAAGAGTGGCATGCCTCTTGTTCATTCCGACTTTATCTGGAAGGTGGCTGAGCAGATTTTTGTAAACCACCAGATGCCATCAGTAGCTGTGAACAGACCCGGACGACGTGCTGTTGGCGTTGTCAACCCAGAACGCCTTACTGGACGTAATTTTTTGGACTATATACCGCCAACCGCAAAAAAGCAAGCACCTACCAGGATGTGCGTGGTCTGCTGTTCCAAGAGAAATGGCAATGGTAAAAAAGTCAGAAAAGAAACAAGATACCATTGTCCAGATTGCGACGTTGGACTTTGTCTAGTTCCATGCTTTAAAATGTATCACACTCAGGATGTGTATTGAATTTTCTTTGTTTGACAAATGTCATTATTTTCTTCTGCATTATTGAATAAAATTATATTACTTATTAGATTATAATTCACGATTTTGCGTTTCAAATTTATCACATCTGGGATGTCTACTAGAGTCTTGTTTGGTCAGGTTTAAGTAAGTAATTACTAAGAATTGCAGGCCTACAGTACATAACGCCAAATTTCCATGCAAAATAATTGTACCGCTTTTGGTACATAATTCCAGACAGAATCATACCGCCAGGGAGGTTAATAATTATTTTTTTTTTTACTAGTAATGGCGGCGATCAGTGATTTTTTTTTCGTGACTGCGACATTATGGCGGACACATCGGACACATTTTTGGGACCATTGTAATTTTTACAGCGACCGGTGCAATAAAAATGCACTGGTTACTGTAAAAATTACAGTGAAGAGGTTAACCACTAGGGGCACTGAAGGGGTTAAGTGTGCCTAGGGGAGTGATTACTACTGTGTGGGGGCGTGGCTACGAGTGACACGTGACCGATCTCAGCTCTGATTACACTGTGAGACGATCGCGGGGATCCCCGCGGCGATCGAGTCCGCGGGACCCACGGTCCGACTCACGGGGAAGGTAGGGGGGTCGCGCGCACCCCGACGTCGGGCAGTTAAAGGGGACGTACAGGTACGTGATTGTGCCTGTACGAGCCATTCTGCCGACGTATAAATACAGTGGCTGGTCCTTAAAGTGGAGCTCCACCCTAAATAGCAACTTTTGCTATTTGGAACCCTCCCCCCCTCCGGTGTCACAATTGACACCTTTCAGGGGGGAGGGGGGTGAAGATACCTGTCTAAGACAGGTATTTTCACCCACATCCGGGAGTCCTCTCTCCGGGAATCTGCGGGAGTTACGTCACTTCCCGCAGACTTCCCTTGGTGTTCTGGGAGACACTCGGCTCCCAGAACACAGGAGCACCAATCAGAACGGCGCAGCGCGACTCGCGCATGCGCCGTAGGGAACCGGGCATGAAGCCGCAGGGCTTCACTTCCTGGTTCCCTCAGCGAGGATGGCGGAGGGAGCAGCAGAGCGACGAGCGGTCGCTCGTCCTCTGCTGCGGACGTCGCTGGACTCCAGGACAGGTAAGTGTCCAAATATTAAAAGCCAGCAGCTGCTGTAGCTGTAGCTGCTGGCTTTTAATATTTTTTTTTCCGGCGGAGCTCCGCTTTAAGTGGTTAAAGAAAAACTGAAATATCACATGGTCCTAAGTATTCAGACCCTTTGCTCAGTATTTAGTAGAAGCACCTTTTTGATCTAATACAGCCATGAGTCTTTTTGGGAAAGATGCAACAAGTTTTTCACACCTGGATTTGGGGATCCTCTGCCATTCCTCCTTGCAGATCCTCTCCAGTTCTGTTGGGTTGGATGGTAAACGTTGGTGGACAGCCATTTTTAGGTCTCTCCAGATATGCTCTGGCTGGGCCATTCAAGAACAGTCAGGGAGCTGTTGGGAAGCCACTCATTCGTTATTTTAGCTGTGTGCTTAGGGTCATTGTCTTGTTGGAAGGTAAACCTTCGGCCCAGTCTGAGGTCCTGAGCACTCTGGAGAAGGTTTTCGTCCAGGATATCCCTGTACTTGGCCGTATTCATCTTTCCCTCGATTGCAACCAGTCGTCCTGTCCCTGCAGCTGAAAAACACCCCCACAGCATGATGCTGTCACCACCATGCTTCACTGTTGGGACTGTATTAGACAGACAGGTGATGAGCAGTGCCTGGTTTTCTCCACACATACCGCTTAGAATTAAGGCCAAAAAGTTCTATCTTAGTCTCATCAGACCAGAGAATCTTATTTCTCACCATCTTGGAGTCCGTCAGGTGTTTTTTAGCAAACTCCATGCAGGCTTTCACGTGTCTTGCACTGAGGAGAGGCTTCCGTCGGGCCCCTCTGACATAAAGCCCCGACTGGTGGAGGGCTGCAGTGATGGTTGACTTTCTACAACTTTCTCCCATTTCCCGACTGCATCTCTGGAGCTCAGCCACAGTGATCTTTGGGTTCTTCTTTACCTCTCTCACCAAGGCTCTTCTCCCACAATAGCTCAGTTTGGCCGGATGGCCAGCTCTAGGAAGGGTTCTGGTCATCCCAAACGCCTTCCATTTAAGGATTATGGAGGCCACTGTGCTCTTAAGAACCTTAAGTGCAGCAGAAATTTTTTTTGTAACCTTGGCAAGATCTCTGCCTTGCCACAATTCTGTCTCTGAGCTTTTCAGGCAGTTCCTTTTGACCTCATGATTCTCATTTGCTCTGACATGCACTGTGAGCTGTAAGGTCTTATATAGACAGGTGTGTGGCTTTCCTAATCAAGTCCAATCAGTATAATCAAACACAGCTGGACTCAAATGAAGGTGTAGAACCATCTCAAGGATGATCAGAAGAAATGGACAGCACCTGAGTTAAATATGAGTGTCACAGCAAAGGGTCTGAATACTTAGGACCATGTGATATTTCAGTTTTTCTTTTTTAATAAATCTGCAAAAATGTCAACAATTCTCTCTATCTATCTAATAGATAGATAGATTTATCTATCTATCATAGGTGTGCGCAGCGTTTTGCATTAGGTTGTGCACCCCAAAGCTCAAACACACCCTACCGATTACTCACGATGTTCATTCAAAAAGGGAAGGGAAGGGAACAGTAAATTACATATTTAATGGCCCCTTCCCCATTCATCCTAAATTATCCCTGCAGCAACAGCCGGCGGGAAATGAGAGGAGGGAAGCCAGCAGTACTGCAGGAGGAAGGGAGGGGCCAAGGCAGTAGGGCAAATCTGTGCTCTGTGCTGCACAGGGTAATTAGGGTGTGCCTGGGCACACCCTGTGCGCACGCCTATGATATATATATATATATATATATATATATATATATATATATATATATATATATATATATATATATATATAAATATCACGTATGCTATGGAACGGGCATCTTGCCAGCAAGCATATGTTTATGAACGTGTCTATGCAACATCACCCAACATGTATCAATGCAGACACGTACTTTTATGCGAACATAAGAAATCCTGTATAATTTAGGAATCCTTAAATTATTATGCAACCATTCAAAAATCTAGGCGATCATGCAAGTTATATGTGATTCAGCATCTTGATGCTATCAAACATTTAATGCACCTTAAGCACTATCATGCGGACAAGTACCCTTGTGAGACTAAGGATTCCTGAACGATCAGGCACCCTTGTGCGATTCAGCAATTTTTATGCCATCAAGCATCTTAATGCGATTTTTGGCATCTCTGTGGAACAAGCCTCTTCGTGCGATAAAGTACTCTTGGGTAACCAAGGACCAAGGCCCCATTATGCAACCATGCAAAATCTAGGGGAACGTGCAACTTTAGGCGATCATGCATCCTTATGCGATTCAGCATTTTTTATGTGCTCAACCATCTTATGCATTTTAAACACTACTGCGCAGACCAGAACCCTTGTGTGACCAAGGACTCTTGTGTGATCAAGCACCCCTGTGCGATCCAGCATCTTTATGCAATCAAGCGATTTTATGCAATTTTAGGCATCTTTGTGAAAACAAGCCTCTCTGTGTGATCAAGTATCCTTGAGTAATCAAGGACTCTTGTGCGACCCGCATCTTTATGCAAACAAGCATCTTTATGCGTTTTTTTGGGCAAGACATGTCAAGCCATCAACACAAAAAACATGCAAACATGTGGGTTGGTAAAAGAGGAAGTTATCCTCCGCAAACATGCGATTTAGCTTTTTAGCAACAATGTGCACCAGCAACTGTGCACCCCCACATTTTTATGAGGAGAAAACGGCTTATGCGGCTGCCCAACCAGCAGGTATAAACTGTTGCAGTAAGGGAGTGGGAAGGTACAAGCAACCTATGGGTATTTTTTTTTTTTAAACCCCAAAGGAGGAGACAGAGGCTCTCGGCCGTCTGGGCTAAGGGGAAGTTATACGCAGCATGAATCTCTGTAAAAGATTGCAGCTGAAACTTCAGAGCTTGTGAGGCTTCTGATACCTCCGCCTCGTCAGATTGCACCTGTTACCTGTCCTCTGACGGTGAACTTTCATCCTCAGGAATTTAATCCTCCTCATTTGAGGGTTCAGAGCAGGGGAAGGGACACACCCAGCTTTCTGCTCGTTGTGAGGACGCTGCAATTTATAGCAGTTAACCTCTTATAGACCAACAAATGCAAAGAAGCGTCCAAAATGACATATGCAATGTTGGGGGAGGCTGCAATGCCTGACAGGGCCGATGGCTTAACCTGTGTGGCTACCTCAAGTCTCTCAGGGGAGGATATTATCATGCTTTCCTGCCCCTGAACCTTTTTTTACAGGGAGACATAGACCTAATGCCAAAGCAGAGGTACAAACAATGCATATACTACTGTGCTAGTTTAGCAATCTACATAAAGTATGCAACTAATCACAGTTTGATGCTGAGCAGGTGTCCCGGAGTGCCTGAATCCAACCACATAGAGAAGCTTGCGTGCCCCACAAGCCGCCATGTCCCTGTAAGTTAGGGGAGAGGGTTCCCCAACCCCAGGATACCTGAGTGAGAGTTAGCCATGGCAGTGCTTGCAGCAGAAGTGTGTTGTCCGAGGAGGAGCTGACACTATTCCTGGAGCATAGTAGGTGAAAATCAACTCAATACTCCCTCCAGTGGTGGATGTAGGCAAGAAATCCTACTCAAAAGGAATGTCCTTAAAGTGGAGGTCCACCCTGAAAAAATCTTCACACTAAAAATTCTAAAAAAAATAAATAAAAATTAATATAAAAAATAAAAATTTATACTCCCCTTAAATGCCTGTTGCTATGCGGAAGTCCCCTAATCTGCCGCTAATGTTCCTCTTCTCCGTCCGCGGTGGCTCTCCTTCCGCTTCCTCTTCTTGTGAATGGCCCGCGCTGCCTTCTGGGAACTGTGTGTATCCCAGGAGGCAAGCCGCCCATTCACAAAGCGCCGTGCGAGTGGCGCATGCGCAGTAGGAAACGGGCAGTGAAGCCTTACGGCTTCACAGCCTGTTTCCCCTACTCAGAATGGAGGAGCCGGGAGCCTGCCAGCAGCGATCGATCGCCGCGGCAGGACCGACATCGCGGGAGAGTAGGACAGGTAAGTGTCCTTATTAAAAGTCAGCAGCTACACTGTTAGTAGCTGCTGACTTTTTTTTTTTCCTGCACCACCGCTTTAAGATGTTTGCTTAGGATCTTTCCCCGATTATCTTATCCCCGCTGCAGGACTGCTGAAGACCAGACAGTACTAATCTTCACCCATCACGACGGGTATGTTGTGCCAACCTTCAGGGCTATGGGTTCCTACTTAAAGGAGGCCTCTTCCCTGGGCCTTGTAAAAGATTCTGCCAGAAACTTTTGCACATTTTTATATATAGCGAACGTACTAGATCACAGAGCCCAGTCCTCAAAAGAGAGACATTACAGGCTAAACCTCGATCTTCTGCGAGGTCCGGATACCATCCATTTTTAGGCGTATAAAAAGAAATGTTTTTTGGATGGATCCGATGTACACAGCTCTTTGACCCCCGGAGGGATTCTTTAGTAGAGCTTCTTAGCACATCCTTAGTCGTGACCAACACCTTAGACACTGGCGAAAAAAATGAGGAGCTCCCAGTATGGGAGGGGTTATATAGGGAGAAAACTTCCTGTCTAGTTAATTACACCAGTGTCCAGCACCTGAAGGTGGATATAACCCATTATGTAATGATTAAAGGCTCTGTGTCCCGTGATGTACGAAAAAGAAAAGTATTTGATCCCCAAGCAAAACATGACTTAGTACTTGGTGGAGAAACCCTTGTTGGGAAGCACAGAAGTAAGACGTTTCTTGTAGTTGTTGACCAGGTTTGCACACATCTCAGGAGGGATTTTGATCCACTCTTTACAGATCTTCTCTAAATCCTTGCGGTTTCCTGGCTGTCTCTTGGCAACTCAAAGTTTCAGCTCCCTCCTTACATTTTCTATAGGATTAAGGTCTGGAGACTGACTAGGCCACTTCATGACATTAATGTTTTTCTTCTTGAGCCAGGTCTTTGTTGCCTTGGTAGTATGTTTTGGGTCATTGTCATGCTGGAAGACCCATCCATGACCCATCTTCACTGTTCTGGCTGAGGGAAGAAGGTCATCATCCAAGATTTTACAATACATGGCCCCGTCCATTGGCCTCTCAATGCGGCAAAGTCGGTCTGTACCTTTTTAGCAGAGAAACGACCCCAAAGCATAATGTTTCCACCTCCATGCTTGACTGTAGTGATGGTGTTCTTAGGGTCATAGTCGTCATTTTTCTTCCTCCAAACATGGCAAAAGAAGGCACATGTACAGGCCTGTCTGAAGGTTGCCAATGAACAACTAAATGATTGAGAGAAGGATTGGGAGAAAGTGCTGTGGTCAGATGAGACCAAAATTTAGCTCTTTGGCATTAACTCGACTCACCCCGGTAGCTTAAAAAAAGGCTATGTGGAGAGGTGAGGGAGAGTAGATTAGCTGGGGCAACACAGACGGTAATCAGACTTTTCCAGAAAAGGAGAGGGCTATGATATGCAAAGAGGGAGGGGTTGTGCTTGGAAACTGAAGTAGTCATATATTACACATTTTTAGGCACACATTAAACCCCTTGACTGCCCCTATATGTTAACCCCTTCCCAGCCAGTGTCATTAGTACAGTGTCAGTGTACAGTAGAAGATCTGCTCACTGTATTAGTGTCACTAGCGATGTACGTGTCAATCAGTACCCACCCAATGTCAGTGTCGGATTGCTCACCACACTATCACAGTCCCAATATAAGACACTGATCACTGCCATTACAGTCTACACAGGGCAGGTCCATTAGGGGCGCCGCCCCCTCTCTCCAGGCCACCCCCTTTATGCATAGCATGAATCTATCCATGGCTGCCGCCCCCTATTTATGCGTCTGGCACCTTTCAGGGCACTGGGCGCATGAATTACAGCGGTCAGGGTTGTAATTAAGCATCTGATTAGAGCCAAAGGCTCTAATTGGCTTCAAAATAGGGTGGGTTTCGGGGCGCAGAGGATGCATCCGAGCCCATCCAGGTGTGTTGCAACATGAATATTCGCTGTTACAACACTGATCTTCCTTCCGGCCAATCGGGAAGCGGGTCGGATACCAGTCACCCGATTGGCTGAAAGGACAGGCTATCCTATTGGATGCCTAGGAGGAGGGGAGGAGACATACAGCGGAAGCGAGGAGGAGAAGAGCCTATGCCTGGATGCCCGATCCCCGCCGCCGTTCCTCAGATGCTCGCTGCCTAGATGGATTAAGTGCCGGTGGACTGACCGGCGGACATCGGGGGGGGATTTGGGGTTGAGTTGCAGCGGGGGGCAAACAAAAAACCATCAGCCGCCACTGTGTCTATAGCTGCGTAAATTCCAGTATATACAAAGTTACCCTTTAAAGAAAACCATTCCAGTGTATACACCATAGTTTGTAAATGCTATAACTTTCACGCAAACCAATTAATATACACTTATTGTTTGTTTTTTTGTAGCAGAATGCATTTTGGCCTAACATTTATGAATTATTATTTTTTTTGATGTTTTTTTTTGGATACATTTTATAACAATGAAAATATATTTTTTCAAAATTATTTTGTCTTTTTTAGTTTTATATAATAAATTAAAAAACCCAGATGCGATCAAATACCAACAAAAGAAATCTCTATTTGTGTGAAAAAATATATAAATTAAATTTTGCGTAGTGTTGCATGATCCCACAATTGCCAGTTAAAGTAGCGCAGAGCTGAATAAAAAATTGCCTGGTCATGAAGGGGGTAAAACCTTCCTCTGGAGGTCATGTGGTTAAAGAATGTTCCCTACTTGCCATCATAACATGAAAGTGGAGTTCCACACTGGGGGAAAAAAAAAATTTCACCAAAAATCTACAAATAAATAAAAAAATAAAAATGTTTTACTTACCAGAAATAGCGGTTGCTATGCAGAAGTCCCCAATCTGCCTCTTCATCCTCCGTAGTGGATCTTCTTCCTCGTCCTACACTCGGTGTCTTCTTGTGAATGGGGCGCGCTGCCTTCTGGGAACTGTGTGTATCCCAGAGAGCAGCCGGCCCATTCACAAAGGGCCACGCTGCTCGCGCATGCGCAGTAGGAAACGGGCAGTGAAGCCGCATGGCTTCACTGCCTGTTTCCCTTACTGAGGATGGCGGCGCCGGGAGCTGCCAGGATCGAGGGATTGGCCTGGGGGGGGGGGGGAGGGGGCTGACATCGCGGGCGAGTAGGACAGGTAAGTGTCCTTATTAAAAGTCAGCAGCTACAGTGCTTGTAGCTGCTGACTTAAAAAAATAAATAAAAATCGCGGGTGGAACCCCCCTTGAAGTGTTCATTTCAAACATCCAGTTGTATGCAAAAGAAAGACTTTTTTTTTTCCAAGTTCCTCTGTTCAGGATTGGTTATTTGAAGTTAACATTGGTTCAGGTCACGCTGTTGTAAATCAGTCCCGGGATCACCTCCCTGCACCTGACTGTAAGTATTAGTAAATGAGATCCTAGGTGCAGCAAGTGTGTTTGCACGGTGTATTATACAGTTGTCTTAATTCTCATTTTGGCTGTAGATTCTCCTGATCTTGTACTCTTTATGTACACTAAAATTGCAGCAGTTAAAAGTACAGTGAACTCTTTGTTGCATGATTTCCAGCAAACATTATTTGCTCTAACTCTTTCCTTTTTGTTCCGTCCCATAGCTCTGATGAGCTGTGACCAGCAGATGTAATTTGGTGGCTTGTAACGCATTGCTCTCCCTGTCCTTTCACTCCCTACAGTGCAGGGTAAGCTCCATTGTTGTGGGATTAGGTCACCACATGACCCGTCTTACACTCGCAATCACTTCACTCCCATAGCTTTGTATTCATAGTCAATCAGGATACAGACACGTGTACTGGGGCCGGCCTGAACTCTGCTTAATCATTGTCTGTACAAAGCAGTTGGGAAAAACAAAGTGTTTATAGGCAGCCTTGGCTGATGTTTAACCAGACTTTCCTTAAGCATGCAATTCTAACATGTTCGTAAACTGGATTTGTTGACAGTGCGGAGAAATCTCTATCACATCGGCTGTTGAAGTCCAACATTGCAACTTTGTGGATGAGATTAGCGGAGAAGCGTCTGGATTCATGGGAAACCCCCTTTCTTCTGTCCGGTAATGGCTCTCGTGCCTGGAACACCACCAGGAGTCGAGGACTTCCTAGCTGTTTCCCCAGGGAAGAGTTGTCTTCTTGATGAATCTGACCCAAGTGATGTGGATGAAGGCCTGCTCGATGACTTGGAGCTAAACCCCTTTGACGGTTTGCCGTACTCGTCGCTGTTTTACGAGCTCCTGAAACAGAGGGAAAAGCTCCCCATTTGGAAAACCAAATATGTCTTCCTGGAGAGTTTGGTGCGGAACCAAATTGTGGTGGTGTCAGGAGGAGCCAAGTGCGGAAAAAGTTCACAAGTAAGTTTGCTGGTTGTTAGTGCTTCACTTCTACAGCTTACAAAAGTTTAGATCAGGGATGTCAAACTCAATTTCATTGTGGGCCGCATCAGCATTGTGATTGCCCTCAAAAGGGCCGGTTGTATCTGTAAGATTAGATGTCCAGCACATCCCCTCCCCTTACATTAGATGTCAAGAGCCACCCCACCATCGGAAGTTGAGTCCGCCACCCTCCCTTACATTACAATGCACTCCCTTACCTTATGCTGCTGCTGGGGGAAAAAGCTGGATGAATTTATTGAAAGCAGAAAGTACAGCATCTGGAGAAGGACCAGAGGAGGGCAGAAGAGGTGCGAGGGCCACATGAAATGGCCCGGAGGGCCGGATTCGGCCTGCGGGCCTTGTGTTTGACACCTGTGGTTTAGAGCATAAAAGAAAAGTTGTCAGTAGAGTTATCAGACAAATCTCAAATATAATTCTTTGTAAATAGTAAACTCATTGGGACACAAATTGCCCGATGGTGGACAAGGATGCTGTGCAGGCTCCCAAAATCTTCCTTATCAACCGATGACATCATTGGTTGTTTGGATGCCAGCGATTAGAAAGTTGTAATGGTGCACAATGAAAAACTGTGGTTTTGTTTAACTTAAAGACAGGCTTCATTCACTCTTTTACATCGTACACACGACCGGTTTACCCGTCGGATAAAAAACCAATGGTTTTCCCGACGGAATTCCTCTCAAGCCTGCCTTGCATACAAACGGTCACACAAAAGTCCGGTGAACTTTTGACTGCCAAGATCGCGGTGACGTAAAAGACTACGACGAGCCGAGAAAATGAAGTTCTATGCTTCCGAGCATGCGTTGAATTGTTTCCGAGCATGCACGTTTTTTTTCCCGTCGGAAAAGCATACAGACAAACAGTTTTCCCGCTAGGATTTTTTCCTGATGGGGGAAAAAAGAGATCCTGCTCTCATTTTTTCCAGCAGTTTTCCCGTCGGAAAAACTCAGATGGAGCATACACACGGCCGGGATTCCTGGCCAAAAGCTCTCATAGCAGTTTTTCCGACAGGAAAACCGGTCGTGTGTACGAGGCATCAAGCTTGTATACAATTTTTGGCAATTTTTAGGTATTCTGCCAAGACACCTAAAAAAACCTGGGATGCATGATATGAATATCCCAGGGGACTTTGAGCAGAGGGGAATATCCTTTCTACCTAGAAGAGAAAGTCAGAAGTGCAGGGCCAGGTCTTGCAAAAATGGGTTTTTAAGAAAAAAAATGTTTTTTTTCAATGTCTGATTTGTATAACAAGAGTGAAGAGAAGAAAAAGTATGTAAAGTGCATAAAGAGGGTGAAAGTCCACTTTAAAGCTTTTTTGTTGGTTACAAGTATACAATATAATACGCATGCGCATCGTACATAGTTGATTAGAAGACAGCGCGGATCAATTAAAGTGTTCCAATGAGACACATGTGTACGTTTTAACCAGTTGGCGTTTGACAAAACCTAATGGGAAGAGCATGAGTTAAGGCTCAGGCTTGGCTCACACTATTGCGAATTGGATGTAGCTTTCAACACATCCAATTCGCAAAGCAGGAGATTGTGATCGGTTCTTTATGGAGTCGATTCACACATCTTCGGAGCGGCTCCAGTGCGAATTGCACAGGAGTCCTGTGCGTCTTTTGGTCCGATTTCAGGTCTGAATTCAGCAAAAAATTCCGGCTGAAATCGGACCTGAAACGGTGACTGGGGACGCACCGGACACTGCTGTGAGCTGCTCCGTGCGGCAGTGTGAACCTAGCCTCAAGTGGTTTTTCTGCAGCCTTTGGGGTGTAAAGGTAACTGAATCTGGATAGGGAACGGGGGCCAGGGCAGACAGGATAAAGGCTGGTGGACCAGGTAGGGATGGTAGAGATGTTCAAAACTCATAAGAAAAAAAGTGGAAAAAACGAAGAAAAGGAATTTGGGGTAAAAGTGGAGGGGAAAAAAGAGGATAGTGGTTGTGCACAGAGGCACAGGTTTCTGAATAATGGAAGGTCAAGTGTTTACTAAAAAGTGATCACGACTCACGAGTTGCAAACAGGTAGTGTGTTACCCAGGGGTCCCGTATGTAAAAGAATTTGGACCGTCTGTCACTATCAGTGGTGGACAGCATGTCATATAGCATACATTGATGCATATGCAATTTTAAAACTGATGTCCAGGTTTAGCCCTGGTTCATACCAGGGCTTCAAGGTGGTGTGATTTTGGTCTGATTTAAGTGCGACTTCAATGCAATTTCTGACTATTTCAATGTACTATGATATTTCCAGTCCAAAAAGTATAGTGTGTGACATAATTCCTTTCCTTCTAGCACAATTGCCGCCAACTAAAAAAATGAGAAAAAAATAAACTTACTGTGCAGAGCTCTCTCCTTCCTTTTTTTTTTTTTTTTTTTTCGGGCCGGCGTTCATCGTGATTGACGTTGGATCTACTTTAGAGGATTTTATTTTTTTTATCACTTTTTACACTTTTTGGGTGAATGAGTAGGGGTACCCCTACTCATTCACATAGGGGGCCCTAAGGGGACTTCCAGATTCTGATAAGGCACCCCCACAACTACTGGGCCAGGGTTATGTCCTCTTCATCATGGGGACAAGGTGCTCTGGGAGGGGGTTCCCTCTTACCCCAAAGCACCCCCCCCATGTTGAGGACATGTGACCTGATATTGTTCAGAAGGGGGGGGCGCTCGCTCGCCCACCCCCCCCTGGCCTACCAGGCTGCATGCTCGGATAAAGGTCTGGTATGGATTTTGGAGGGGACCCTATGCCATTTTTTTTTTTTTTTCTAATGTTGGCATAGAGTTCCCCTTAAAACCTATACCAGATAATGATGGGGGAGGAGGGTCCAAAATTCCTGGTATGGATTGGGGGGGGGTAGCCACGCAATTTTATTTTTTATTTTTTTTGCCGGCAATTCTGTTTACATTCAGCTTTCAGTGTCGAACCCGCTACTTTTGTTTTGTGAACAAAATTGTTAGTAAGAAAGAGTAAAAAATAAAGTGAAACTTCAGTGCGATTTTATATTACAGTCTATTAGAACTAAATCGCACTGAAGATGGGGAAAAAATAATACATAAACTTATTTTCAAAAAGCACCACGTCAAGTTGCAGCTATTAATACCAAGCCAATGAAATACATTAGGTGCATCTTCAGGTGCGATTTGAAAATCGCATGTCGCACCGGTGTGAACGGGGGCTTATTTTCACTTTAAATAGTTTGTTTGAGCCAAGCTGGCCCAAACAAACTATTTAGAGTGTAAGTAAACCTAGACGTCGGCTTTAATCAGTCTAAGGGGTGTTAGGTGTTTTCCAGGCCTTAGCGATGGCCTGCAGCACCAGGGACGTAGTGAAGTTTGTCCCTTGTCGGACTGACTGCTGGATTGTGTAGAAATCTTCTCCCCACTGCTGCCGGTTCCTCTCCACAGCGCTGATTTTCCGGCACTACTGGAACTACCATTTGTCGCTGCAAGTGTGAACTTCAAAGATCTTTCACTATTCTTTCCTAGTGTACAAAGTGTTCTGTGATTGGAGGGGGGAGATCCTGTCAGTCATCTGCCCATCATCCATTCACTGAATATTTTACATTCTCAGAAAGCATAGTACAAGTTCTATGAGACAGTGAGCATAGTCCTATTCATGTTACAGGTGCTGACATGCTGCATGTGTGGTTAGAGATTGGAGGCATTCTGCAGGAGACAGTGAGTGAGGAATGGGAGAATGTTACAGATCACTGCAATTGCAGTCTCTTTACAAATGGTCCCACTACTTACTTCTAGGGTCTGAGGCGCTGCACAGCAATGATCAAAAAGCTGCAGGTTGAGTACCAGGGAATTGAAATAAACCCTTGTTTCATTTACTCTGTACACTGTTTGATGTTTAAAGTGACACTAAATTATATGTATTTATTCTCCAAAATTAAAGCGGTTGTATACCCGCTGCTGCTTTTTTCTTTTTTTTTCTTTACATAACTGAAAGGCAAAAGGCATAATGAGCTAGTATGCACCGCATACTAGCTCATTATGAAATACTTACCTTAGAACAAGACGTCGGTAACTTACCTGGTCGACGCCGAGGGAGATGTCATCTTGCCTCGGCGTGTCTTCCGGGTATCGCCGCTCCAGCGCTGTGAGTGGCTGGAGCGGCGATGTCATCACTCCCGCGCACTGGCAAGGTCCGGCAGCTGCCGCGCTTTAGCCGAGAATCCCCGCTGTGCATGCGCCACTGCAGTCAGCGGCTCATTGCGAGGGGAATATCTCCTAAACCGTACAGGTTTAGGAGATATTCTTTTTACCTACAGGTAAGCCTCATTCTAGGCTTACCTGTAGGTAAAAGTTAAAAAACAGGGTATACAACAGCTTTAATACATCCACATCCACTACTCAATGGGCCTGTGCTTTTTTTTATTTTTTTTGTATTGTTTCCTACTGTCAAGGTTGTGTTTATTATTGATTGAACCCATGGCAAACATTTTCTTGGGTTGCTGCCAGTGTGCCCATCAAACTGCTGCCAGTGTGCCCATCAAACTGCTGCCAGTGTGCCCATCAAACTGCTGCCAGTGTGCCCATCAAACTGCCGCTACTGTGCCCACCAATTGCTGCCAGTGTGCATCCTCCGCCCGCCCTTGTCTCGGGGCAGCGGGTCATGGCGGCGATTTCCTCCACGCTCCTCGATGTCGTCTCCCGTCCTCTTCTATGATTGGATGCCTGATAGGCGGCGTCCAATCACAGCGCCTGTCTTTCAGCCAATCGGGTGACAGGTAACAGACCCGAGCACCTGATTGGCTGAGAGGCGGTTCAGTGTTAGTAAAGCGATTTATTCGCTTTCCTAACACAATGCTGAGTGAACAGTGAGCGCCCAGCACAGAACCGCTCCCCCATACTACACTCATTACACAGTACCCCCTTACCTATACTACCCCATCATTACACAGGACCCCCTCCCACAATTATCCCTCCATTATTACACAGGACCCTCCTCCCCCATACTACCCCCTATTATCACACAGGACTCCCTCACCTCCCTCCACAGACCCCTGCATTGGACAACAATGACTGGGCCCAGAGCAGCTGCCCCTTTTTCCCCACATTAAAGATGACCCTGCTTACTGTGTTTTTCTGCCTCCTTGTTATGTCCTCCTGTGAGCCCACAAACCTCTCTTTTTTTGGAAAAAACTGTGAACTTTAGTTGCAGTCATATGCATTGCTCTATGCACATTACAAATCCCATAGCACATGGTCCATCTTGGGAGTGAGAAAGAGAGGGTGGCTACATTCCTACATACAGCGGGATCACGAAGAACGAACGTAGCCACCCGTAGCAGACAAAAAAAAATACTTTGGAAATATGGAGGAGGCTGAGCGCTATAGAAGCAGTGGCGGATCCAGGGGGGGCAACAGGGCAATTGCCCCCCCCCCCCCCCGAGACCATCTGTCACACTCACCTGCTTGCTCTGTTTTTTTTTTTTTTTGCGCCTGATCTCCCAAAATTTTGGGACCCGGTACTGTCGGCCGTAGGACCCCTGGACCCCAAACTTAGCACACATGTAGCCCCATGTCTTCTCTACAAGTGTGCAAAGTTTGGTGTCTGGGGGACCTACGGCCGGGGAGCACTGATTTTTTAAATCCGGGCACCCCTTCCATAGACTCCAATATTAAACGGTCCTTTCTCCAGTGATTTTGCGGACCCGGTACCGGCCGGTCGTAGGTCCTCTGAACCCCAGACTTGGCACACATGTAGCCCCATGTCTCCTCTATAAGTTTGAAAAGTTTGGTGTCTGGTAGAACCGATTTTTCAAAGCCGGGCACTCCTTCCATAGACTTCCATGTTAAACATCAGTCTAGTCATGGGCACAGTGAGGCATTGGCAGAGTGAGGCAAGTATAAGCCTAGGACACCCTAGGCTTATACTTGAGTCAATACGTTTTCCCAGTTTTTTGGGGTAAAATTAGGTGCCTCGGCTTATATTCGGGTCGGCTTATACTCGAGTATATACAGTACTTGTTCTGCCGCTGCCTCTCTGAGTCTCTCTCTCAGTTTCTCACATCAGCCGATCAGCGGTGCTGAGAGAGAGACTCGTCTAATGTAGTTACGTGGCGCACTGACACGATACCAGGAGCGGAGGAGGAGGTGGGTGGAGCCTCTTCCCTGCACTCGCTGCTAACGCCTGGGCCGCTTGGCGTCTAGCAATGAGTGACGTCAGTGAGTCACGTCAGGCCGCTCTGCGGGCAGGTGCAATAGTGTGCGGCTCCACAGACGGGTAAGAAAGCGGGCGGCTCCGCTTGCGGCGTGGTTTGTTGTCGGGGGCGGCGCGGTTCATGGGCAGACCGTGCTGCTCAGTGTGTTGGCAGCGCAGGTAAGAGTGAGAGAGCAGGCTCAGTGTGGCAGCTGGCCAATCAGCTAGCTGGGAGCGGGGGAGCAGAGAGATGAGATCATCTCTCACCGCCCGTGCCTGCCCTGCATTCCTGCAGTGACTTCCGCCCTCACTGTGCAGGCAGCAGAGAGATTACATTATCTCTCTGCTGCCTGACTCTGGGAGTCTGGGACACAGCAAGAGACAACCAAAACTACACCTTAGTAGGCAAGTTAGTGACAATCCGCAAGGTGTGGCAGGCGACGTGGCAAGTGCTAATCCGCAAATTGTGTCAGGTGACGTGGCAAATGACAATCTGCATCTGGTGGCAGGCAAGTGACAATCAGCAAGGTGTGGCAGGTGACGTGGCAAGTGAGAATCCACAAGGTGTGGCAGGTGATGTGGGAAGTGACAATCCACAAGGTGTGGCAAGTGACAATCCACAAGATGTGGCAGGTGACGTGGCAAGTGACAATCCACAACGTGTGGCAAGTGACACGCTCAGGGCTCCCACTAATTGCAGGCGACGGTGGCAAGTGACACACTCGGGGCTCCCACTGATTCTGCATTGAACTATTTAATTTCATATTACAATGTAATAATAGAAATAATGCGCTTCAATCATCCTGACACCATAACAACCATGGTGCCGGGATGATTGAAGCCACGACACCAGTGGCGGCCCGTCCATAGGGGGCGCCCGGGCGCCACCCCCCTCCTGTGGTCACCAAAAAAAAAAAAAACGATACAGCCTGAGGGCTGTAATCGGCTTCTAAATATCTAAAGAGAGGACGCACAGGGGTGCGTTCCCTGGCCAATCAGGTTCACCGGGTCTGGTTACCGGTAACCTGATTGGCTGAAGTGACATCGAGGGCGGGAGAAGACATCGAGGACGGAAGAAGGACGGCGCTGACTCAAGGAAGGTAAGTGCAGGGCTGGGGGGACAAACTGGCTGTATATGGGGGAGAAACTGGCTGTATATGGGGGAGAAACTGGCTATATTATGGGGGAGAAACTGGCTGCATATGGGGGAGAAACTGGCTGTATTATGGGGGAGAAGCTGGCTGTATTATGGGGGAGAAACTGGCTGTATTATGGGGGAGAAACTGGCTGCATATGGGGGAGAAACTGGCTGCATATGGGGGAGAAACTGGCTGCATATGGGGGAGAAACTGGCTGCATTTTGGGGGAGAAACTGGCTGCATTTTGGGGGAGAAACTGGCTGTATTATGGGGGAGAAACTGGCTGTATTATGGGGGAGAAACTGGCTGTATTATGGGGGAGAAACTGGCTGTATTATGGGGGAGAAACTGGCTGTATTATGGGGGAGAAACTGGCTGCATTATGGGGGAGAAACTGGCTGCATTATGGGGGAGAAACTGGCTGCATTATGGGGGAGAAACTGGCTGCATTATGGGGGAGAAACTGGCTGCATATGGGGAGGAAACTGGCTGCATTTGGGGACAAACTAGTGGCGTTTGGGCACAGTGGCTGCGTTTAATGGGCACAGTGGTGGCAATTGATGATTTTTTTTTTTTCAGTTTGTTTGCGCCCCCCCAAAAAATTTGAGCACCAGCCACCACTGGCCGACACCAACCATTTCCCCGATAAATTTCCCACAAAAAAAACATTTTTTGGCAGTGCCCCTCCCGAGAAAAGACTCTGGATCCGCCCCTGTATAGAAGGGACTTTTCTGAGTTCAGAATACATACTTGAATAGATTATTGTAAACCAGAGCTTAGCGTCACTTTAAAGCTTTATGTATCCAGCAGAAAATGCTGCTTTTATCTGTGTATAATCATTCTATATGGTCACCTATAATAGCCTATGAATGTATATATTTAGAAGGGTAAACAGAACAGGTTACTGCTCGTGAATCATGCAAGATGATGTCGCATGATGTCACATAAGATTGCAAAGTTTACAATATGGACCCTTGGTATGCTTTAAAACCTAAGTGTTATTTCACTGTTTTCTTACACAACATTATTTTTATCTGTTACAGGTTTGTATATGTAAGACCAGTACTGGGTTTTTGTATACATAGACTGTGTAGGTAATTGTATCCTATCAATAGTTTGTTCCTAAAATCTGTGTTTAAAGAGGAAATCCAGGTATGAATATTTTTACATAGTTGCATGACTAATGCCGCGTAGACACGGTCGGAATTTCCGAGGAAAAAAGTCAGACGGAATTTTTTCATTGGATATTCCGACTAGGGATGAGCCGAACACCCCCTAGTTCGGTTTGCATCAGAACATGCGAACAGGCAATAAATTTGTTCGAACATCCAAACACCATTAAAGTCTATGGGACACGAACATGAAAAATCGAAAGTCCTAATTTTAAAGGCTTATATGCAAGTTGTCATAAAAAGTGTTTGGGGACCCGGGTCCTGCCCCAGGGGACATGTATCATTGCAAAAAAAAGTTTTAAAAACGGCCGTTTTTTTCGGGAGCAGTGATTTTATTAATGCTTAAAGTGAAACCATAAACGTGAAATATTCCTTTAAATTTCGTACCTGGGGTGTGTGTATAGTATGCCTGTAAAGTAGCGCTTGTTTCCCATGCTTAGAACTGTCCCTGCACAAAGTGTCATTTCTGAAGAAAAAATTTTTTTTTTAAAAGTACTCGCGTCTGTAATGAATCCTTTCCAGATAGACACGGGGCAGCAGTCAACACTGCAGCCAGTGAAATGCAGACAAGGCCAAAACAATCACATGTGGCTACAATCAATAGGTGAGCCAGTAACTAAATTTACCTAACCAAATATCTACCTAGGAGGGTTCTAAATGATGTATTTTACCATACCTGGCTAATCACTGAAGTAGACACCACTACTCTGCTGATCTCTACTAGCTTTTGGGTCTCATGCCAAGCGGCTACCCTGCTGCATTGTGAGCACAGGAGATTGCTCGCTAGGCATGGGTGCCATTCAGATGATGCTCTGCATTTTCTCAATTATTGCAAAACATTCCCTGATTGGACGAGATGAAGATTGTGATGTCATTGCTCTGCCTCTCCATTTCATCTTCATTGTTCTTTGAATGGCGACATGCTGAGTAAGACTCCATTCACACAGGGGCAACACGACTTCCAGTGCGACTTTGGGAGGCAACTTGGACACGACTTGAGTATGAATCACAGCGCGACATGAAGCTACTTACAAGGCAACTTCAAGTTGCCTCCAGGACAGGAGACATTCCAGTGGCCAATCAAACAAGAATCAGCTCTGTGGGAGTGAGGGGGGAGGGAGAGGTTTTCCTGAGAAATGTATGTTCTCTTCCTGGAAAGTTGCTTCTGTTAAGACAGTGATCCGACTTCTGAGGTGACTTCCATTGAAATCAATGGGTACAGGTCGCCTAGCAGTCAGATTGAAGTCGTACAGGAACCTTTTTTGAAGTCGGAGCGACTGCAGTAGTGTGCATTAAGATGGCTCCATTCACTTACATTGATTTTCTCATGCAGCGCGACTTGAGGCGACTAGGGGCGACTTGAAGTCGGATCCAAAGTTGCCCCTGTGTGAATGGGCTCTAAGGAACCTTCTGTGTTTATAATGCAGCAGGGCAACTGCGTGGCACAGGACCCGGAAGCAGGTGGAGATCAGCAACAGTGATTTCCACCTTCAAGGGGGATCAGCTAGGTGTATACATAGTGACATTGGACCAATGTCACTATGTAAAAATATCCATACCTGGAATTCTTCTTCAAGGTGAACCTGAGCTTTGCCTGTACGGGGTAAAGAAAAGGTTCATTTTAATGCTATTCCTTTCAGAAGTTTTTTCTCCTCTTCCCTTTGCTCCCATGCCGGGTAATTCGCCCACTGGTGGAATAACTCCTGTGTCAACTACAAATCATTCCTACCTGGAACTTACAAAGGTCTACAGGCTTTCTTCCTTGCTTCCATAGAATGGCGCTAGGGCAGTGATTCTCAACCTGGGGGTCGGGACCCCCTCGGGGGTCGAATTACAATTTGCCAGGGGTCACCAAATCCTGGGCTGTTCCTGAAACCCGCACCTCTCTCCCAGGCTTTTTGCAGCCGTCCAGCAGGGCTGCCCCTAGAGCCTGTGGCGGCCCACTCAGCCTCTTTGCAGCCGCCTATTCAGTTCACGGCATGGGTGGGGGGCAGAGACTAGAGGTCAGCTGACTGGTGAGGAATGTGAAGTGGGAAAGGTTGGAGGAGACCCTGTCTCCTGATTTCGGCATAGGTGTCACTGCTGCGAGACACCACAAAGTCGGAGACACAGTGAGTAACACTACCTGTGATTACAGTTGCCATTAAAAGTCCCCACTACAGTTCTCAGATCAGTGGATGACCTTGATCAAGAGCACCTAAGTTGGCTGATCAAAACTCCCCACAGCACTGCCACTTATCCCATTCCCCCACCCACCCCCCCCCCCCCCCACCAAGTAGTAAGAGAAGGAATAAAAATAGAGAATACATGGAAGGGAGAGGAAAAGAGGGGGAAGAACAAAGAATAAGGGAGAGAAAGGAAAAAAAGAGAGAACAAGAAAGAAGGCTAAAGAGAGGGATGGGGGGGAAAAAAAACAAGAAATTAGGATAGAGAGAGATAAAAGGGAAAGAGAGGAGAACAAAGAGGGAGTGGTACATCCTAAAATGTACCATAAGGGGTTTTAATACTGTACGAGTGGAAGGGACTCAGGGAGCGCTAAATGTCCGTGGGTTAGGGGCACAAATTACTTGTCTTGCCTTGGGTGCTGACAACCCAAGGCAAGGTAATTTTACTGTTAGGGGTCGCCACAACTTGGGAAATTTTATCAAGGGGTCACGGCACTAGAAAGGTTGAGAACCACTGCGCTAGGGCTTGAGCAGCCAATTAAGTATATGCTCAACCATACCTGAAAGTACCAGATGCCTTTCTTTCAATTTGGGAGCTGAACAAAGGGCCGGTGAGTATATTCTGCTGGTGGGGATGCCATTAGGCTGCATTTACTTTGTCGCTCTGAAAACGCGGGCAGAATTGTACCTTCCTGGTCGTGTTTTCAGAAATGTGGTAAAATGCGTGCCATGCTTGTGATACCATTATTTTCAAATAGCCCCTCAAAAGTGGTGTGATTTTGGTGCGCTTGTCTGCAACACCGAATGCGCTTGACAGTTGATACGTGGGCTTCTCTAGTATGTTTGTGGCATGTACGGCCATTCAAGGGAATGGCCGTATGTGCAACACTCATAAACACGTGAAAAAAGCATGTTTCCGCTACACTTCTTGTGAACCGGACCTTAAAGTTCATTTATTGCTTTGCACTGCATGGGAAAAATACAGGTGTACTTTAATTGTGTGTATATAGTTCCGTAAAGAGTTAAAATACAAGGGAGATTTTCTCCACTGGGTTTCTGGTAACGCTCCATGCACACAGGGCGTTTTTACAGCCGCGTCTTTTACAGCTTAAAAAACGCCTGTCCATGTTTTGTAAACATTTTTTGACCTTTTTTAAAAAAAATAAAAAAAAATCCTGGAGCTCAAAAACGCAAATCGCGGCGTTTATGTGCGTTTTCGCTGCGTTTTTTGGGCGTTTATGCGCGTTTAATAGCGTCGGCCGTTTTTGCAGCTCAAACCTGGAGCTCCAGAACGCACTGGAATTGGTTTTTTTTTTGCAGCTGGAAAACGCCTATGCCACTTGGAGCTCATAAAAGCTCTATATGTGCATGACACAATAGAATAACATGGATGGGCGTTTTGCAGCTGTAAAAAAAAAACGTCTAACGCTGCTTGCAGCAGCTGCAAAAATGCCCTGTGTGCATGGGGCCTTACCATTCCTTAAGCCCAGTAAACGTGGGCAGAATGTTGAGTGGCATCGCCCGGTTCAATAGAAATCCATATGTACGGCCAGGACCGCTGATAGGGCAGTACAACTGGCCCTGTTGTACCGGGCCTAGGCCCCCTCAGCTCAACAGCATGAATAAATGCAAACGATTTTGCTAAACCACATTCCCACTCCCACTCCCTGCTTACCAGGCAATAATACCTTTTTTCTGGGCCCCACCAGGTCAACGGTGGGGCACTAGAGGTGACAGCTGGGAAGGGACTCCTTTTCCTTTTTGGGGTGCTCCCTCAGTAAGTGCCGTGGCCTGAGGGAAGACTGATGTGAAGCGGGCGAGTGGCTGAGAGGGCGCAGCATGCCTGATCCGGTGGCGGGTGGCAGTGCACAGCTTCAAGCAAGCAGCGGCACACATAGTGACACTGACTGCTGTGGAAGGTACAGTCCCCAGGCTCCCTACTGTGTGCCTATGATCATCATTATGATCATAGCACAGCAGATACTCTTTTTCTCTGTCAGTGTCACAAGTGACCACTGACAGGGGACATGAATACAGAGAAGGGACCAGCAAGTCTGCAGTCATCTTGTCTCCATAAAGGTACAGTGAGTAGAAAACCACCCCCTTCACACCTATGCTATGTCCCTGTTGCCCATGATTGATACAGCTAAATCTGATCATCCTCATGATCATCTTAAAAAGTCACACAGTGCAGGAACATTGAACCACAGCATCTTTATTGTGTAATTATCATGAGGATAATGATAATAAAAGAACGTTGAAATTCTCATCCTTTGACCTCATTTAGGGCCCATTCACACATGGCACTGCAGATATGCATCTTTTGTGCAGGGCCGTCTTTTACCAGAACTGAAATGCACAAAGTGTTGTATGCATCCCCGTGCCAGTTTCCCATTTGTTTCCATTGAGACACAGCCACTGTGTCCCAACATGTAATGTGGGTGTGCCTGGGTCTCTGAATGCATTCACATCAGTGGGTGGGGACAGGGGGGTTGTCAGTGGTGTGGGCGGGGTTGAGAGGGCCCCATCAGATAGTCTGTAGGGGGCCCCGTGATTTTTGACAGCGGCTCTGTGTACGGCAGCCAGTCTGTCAGAAGTTGGCCGTTTGTCGGCTTCTATCGAAGGTTCATGACTAAAAAATGTCTACCGACCGGCTCCCTATCAGCACTCTCAACCAATGGCTGAGATCGATGACCGGAGTGCTCTGGCAGGGGGCCATCCCCCTGTCAGAATCTGATAGCACAGCAAGGGGAGATTTCTGTACTAACATTGCATGGTTAGTACAGCCGCTCCAACCTGAGCTGGAAGGTTTTTGTTTTAGTTCCGCAGGGTTGAACTAAAAAAACTACTCGTGTGTATGAGGCTTTAGATGTGGTGGCTGCATTAGTATTTTTTTCCCTTTTTATTTTCACTTGATCCTGCCAGTGACAAATTTTCTGTACTAAGGTGACGATGCGCACTCACTGTGCTGTATCTAAATTGGAGCAGCGTTGTCAGCCTAGGACAGGACTACAGAACCTCCCCCTCTCCTCTTTTCTATACCCTAGAGCAGGGATATGCAATTAGCGGACCTCCAGCTGTTGCCAAACTACAAGTCCCATGAGGCATAGCGAGACTCTGACAGCATCAAGCATGACACCCAGAGGCAGAGGCATGATGGGACTTGTAGTTTGGCAACAGCTGGAGGTCCGCTAATTGCATATCCCTGCCCTAGAGGTCTTCAAACTTTATGAACAAAGGGCTGGTTTACTGTCCTTCAGACTTTAGAAGGGCTGGACTTTGGCCAGTGGGAGTAGAAAATGCCCCTGTGTCAGTAAGAGTAAAAAAACAACATAGTTTCTTTAGTCAGTAGAAGGAGAAATAGTGCCCCATCATTGGTATTAGTGGGAGGAATAATGCCTTATTGCTTATATCAGTTGGAGGAATTATGCCCCATTGCTGGTGTCAGTGGAAGGAAAAATTCCCCATGGTCGGTGGAAGGAAAAATTCCCCATTGTCTGTGTTGGTGGAAGGAAAAATTCCCCTTTGTCTGTGTTGGTGGAAGGAAAAATTCCCCATTGTCTGTGTTGGTGTAAGGAAAAATTCCCCATTGTCTGTGTTGGTGTAAGGAAAAATTCCCCATTGTCGGTGTAAGGAAAAATTCCCCATTGTCGGTGTAAGGAAAAATTCCCCATTGTCGGTGGAATGAAAAATTCCCCATTGTCGGTGAGAGAAATGGTTCCCCACGGTTTGTGTTTGTGGAAGGAATGGTGCTCCTTGTTGGTGTCAGTGAGGGGAATAGTGCCCCGAGGGGCGGATAAAGGCAAACAAAGGTCCACATTCTGCCCATGGGCCATAGTTTGGAGACCACTGCTCTAGTGGTAAAATGTTCTCTAGTCCAAAGATGTAGCGTGGAACACTGCTTATCGGCTCACTCAATTTCTGACATGATTAAATGGTATTTTTCAGATTAAAAGGAGGACATCGCAAATGATTTGTACCAAAACTATTTGACTTCTAGTTATGCCTATCAGAACAATATCCAAACCCGTTCCCTGCAATTTCAGGACTGGCACAGACAGATTTTGCGAAAGTGTCTCACGTGTTCTAAAACTGGCACAGGGTGCCCCAATTTCATGTGACTGTCTAGAACCTGTATTTGGCCCTCTCACCTCCATCCCCACTCTCCTCAAAGAACTCAACACCTTTCATGACATTTCTGTCCTTAAGATTTTCATAAATAAATGTTCAGCTTTACCATTTAACTTCCCCCCCCCCCCCCCCAGAATACGCAAAATATATTGCAAAAAAAAATTTCATTTATTTTGGTGCACACAATCATCAAATATTTAGGCACTCATGTCACTTCCTCTCATAATTTATTATATAAAACGAACTACCTCCCTCTTTTCAACCACATTCGCTCCCTCCTTAAAACTTGGTCGACATACCACATATCCTGCCTAGGCAGGATATGTGCCATCAAGATGAATATCATCCCCAAACTATTGTACCATTTTCGTGCCCTCCCTATTAATATCTCAAAATCTAAACTTGAATCTCTCCAAAGAGAGTTTAACAAATTTATTTGGGCAGAGAATAAACCCAGATGTAGCTACGCACTTATGCACAGACCTCAGTCCAAGGGAGGATTGGGGCTTCCTAATCTTTGGCACTATTTCATAGCAGCCAGACTCACACAATTATCTCAATGGTTCACCCCTAACCAAGATATTTCATGGAAACAGTTTGAAACCGCCTCGATCTCCCCACTATACCTACAAGGCATCCTGTAGTCTAATCTAACCTCATACCGTATTCTCAAATGTAGCGGGGTCTTCAAAGTTAGTGGGATACACCTGGGGGTAGAGAGACCAAGGTTTGTAATTATGTCAGGGATTAGACCTCTTTTCTTATTCGTGGAGGATTGGGTGGTGTAATATTCTCTTTGACCAGTGGGTGTCAGTGTACCTGCTGGCTCGAGGTAGAATCGCTATCACAGTGTTACCCTTTTTTTGGTTCCTTCCTGGCGATGGTACGGCTGGGGCGGGGAACCCGCCGTGGTGTCGATGGGAGGATATAAAAGGGGGAGATGCCCGCGCCACGAGGTCGTCGTCGCCTGTCTGTTGTTCTTGTGGGAGGGGGTCACCCCTTCACGCACCCAGGCACCTTAGGCCTGGGTGCGGGCGGTTCAAGGTTCCGGCCTAGGCGCCCAAGGCCTGGTCGGAACGAAGATGGAGTCCATCCCGGGCACCTTCAGCCTGGGGTGAGGTACTATTAAGGAGGCCTGGGACCCGGTGACTCCGACTGGGTCCCGCAAGGGTGAAGTTGCTCCAGGGCGCCCCTTGCGAGGGGACCCGCATCTGAGGTGAGGAGGCTGGGGGGGGTCACCCGTCCGAAGACCCGGTGTAGCGTCAACCCGGTGACGGATGGGCCTTCAGTAACTCCCTTGGAGGACATCTTCCCCTGATATGGGCTTCAGCGCAGCGGAGGAGCTTCCATCAAGACTCCTGCAACCCCTGGTCATAGCACAGGGAGTGTAGGGACTAGGAACCTGTACAGTGCCTCGACCTGCTTCCCCATCGTATCATGCTGTTGCATTTGACTGTATGTGGAGATACGCAATAAACCTGAGTTTGGACTTTGATGGGTGTATGGACTCTGTTGATGGGAACAAAGGGAGATTCCGGCACCGGAAGGACTGACCCTCATAACCAGCACACATTTGGCCCGAGGAAAAGATTGATATTGGCCTTCACCTCACCCACATGCATGGGGAGGACATGGGCCGTAGCGCACCTCACTCTGTCGCTCGACATACCCCTAGCTAAAGAGGTCGGGGTGAGGAGGCCGCTACACGTGGGGGCTCGTCCGGGATACGAACGTGTGTTAACCCTGAGGTTTGGAACGGCTGTGTTTGAACTTTGCTGCCCGGAGGAGGTCCGAGCAGGTCGGCCATGTGATTGGCCAAAGTGCATCCCTGTGCTCGAAGTCGTGGAAATTTCCCTGAAAAACTGGGAGAGGCCCATGCAGAAAGAGCGGGAAGAGGGAGGAGTCCAGCCGTGTGACGAACTACATGTGGGGACTTTTGCTGCACTGCGCCACGAGGCACCACATGACTATGCAATTCGTGGGAGGAGACTGAAGGAAGCCCGCGAAAACGTGCAAGTCGTGGGAGGAGTCTGGCCACGTGTGGAGATGCACGTGGAGACTCCGGCGCGAGGTCAGCGTGTGATGGAGCAGCAAGTGGTCGGAGTGAACTCAGGCTCCCCGTGGATGACGGTACCTTATCCTTTCAAGATGACTGCATTTGCTGCATCCATTACAGACACGGGGATAAGGCTCAGGCCCCGAGGACAGTTGGCTTTGTATTCATGCAGAGACACAGAGGCCCTCGGTGTGATCTGTCCCGGATGCTCGGGACTGGTGGTCCAACTAAAGCCATTCGGGCGATGCGAAGCATGCAAGGAGTTTCTTTTTGAGGTTGAACCACACACGGAAAGGCCCCGGAGTTCCCGAGGAAATCTAGTCCTCTGACCAACTTTCCGCATTCAACTACATCACCCGCTCTGATGGTGGGGATGCAGCGTGCTTCATTGCGGGCACCAAAGACAAAGAAACCCGAGATGGTAAAGGTACCTCGGCACCCGGAGGCCATCGTACAGCCAGGAGAAGGTGAGCGAGATGTGATGCCGCCTCTAGCCAGGTTGCAGAGATTTTCTCCCAGAGAGTCGCCCGTGAATATGGGTGGGAGTACCCCTACTTGCCTCGGGACCTATTGTATGAAGTCGAGGTCCTGCGACCAAGGTGGTATGACGAGTTTGTATGGGAAAAGCTTAAAGTACCCCATGCCAGGCGATACCTGTCATGTGCGCCGCCTGTGTCTAAAAAGTTCAAGGACTGCAGAGCTGATTGGAGACTTGGGCGCCATATTCATGCCGATAAGGTGCTCATCTGCAGGAAAGATGGAGAGGATGTTGAGTATTCGGTGGAAGTGTTTGACGGGCACCTGAAGCCCCTGTTTCTGCCGGATCCAAGGTTCTATTTATAGGAAAAGTGAGCTCCTATCTTGTTGCTATTGAAACTTTCTGGAAGAGACATTGCCAGACGCCTAGAACTGTGCCCTACTTTTGTTTTGATTTGGGCTTTTCTTTTACTCACTGGAGATTTGGGAGCTGTTGTTTTTTTTCTCCCTTTTCTTCATGTGTCAAAGGCAGAGACTTTTGGGGTAGAGTTAGAGTAGGAAAGCAGGAAGAATGAAGATCTAACCAAGTGTCATTACCGCAGCGCTGTCACCAGGTGGCAGTGTTGTGCAACGGTTGTTTGAAAATGTTACACATGCATTACTTACTTATTGGAGTGAGTGGGTCTCTCGGCTGACGGACCCACTCATGCCAAGTTAACACAGAGTGTTAGGATGTTTTTTTTTTGTTTCCCTTCTGCAGGAGATTCGTCGGTCAAGACTACTGAGTATGGGGTGGTTCTTAGACAGTGACGGGAGGGATTGTATATGTGTACATGACAGATGTTTTATACAAAAGTTTTAATGTTTTATAGGTTTTTTTTTTTGAGCAGGTCTTGGCACATACAGTATCCAAAATATTAGGGATAGCCTCTGGGGCCCATTTCATGTCACCCCTCCTTGGGAGACATGGGTGTGCACCTGACGCTGGGGACCAGCGTCAAATCACCAGGGGGAGTGTGTAGCGGGGTCTTCAAAGTTAGTGGGATACACCTGGGGGTAGAGAGACCCAGGTGTGTAATTATGTCAGGGATTAGACCCCTTTTCTTATTCATGGAGGATTGGGTGGTGTAATATTCTCTTTGACCAGTGGGTGTCAGTGTACCTGCTGGCTCGAGGTAGAATCGCTATCACAGTGTTACCCTTTTTTTGGTTCCTTCCTGGCGATGGTACGGCTGGGGCGGGGAACCCGCCGTGGTGTCGATGGGAGGATATAAAAGGGGGAGACGCCCGTGCCACGAGGTCGTCGTCGCCTGTCTGTTGTTCTTGTGGGAGGGGGTCACCCCTTCACGCACCCAGGCACCTTAGGCCTGGGTGCGGGCGGTTCAAGGTTCCGGCCTAGGCGCCCAAGGCCTGGTCGGAACGAAGATGGAGTCCATCCCGGGCACCTTCAGCCTGGGGTGAGGTACTATTAAGGAGGCCTGGGACCCGGTGACTCCGACTGGGTCCCGCAAGGGTGAAGTTGCTCCAGGGCGCCCCTTGCGAGGGGACCCGCATCTGAGGTGAGGAGGCTGGGGGGGGGTCACCCGTCCGAAGACCCGGTGTAGCGTCAACCCGGTGACGGATGGGCCTTCAGTAACTCCCTTGGAGGACATCTTCCCCTGATATGGGCTTCAGCGCAGCGGAGGAGCTTCCATCAAGACTCCTGCAACCCCTGGTCATAGCACAGGGAGTGTAGGGACTAGGAACCTGTACAGTGCCTCGACCTGCTTCCCCATCGTATCATGCTGTTGCATTTGACTGTATGTGGAGATACGCAATAAACCTGAGTTTGGACTTTGATGGGTGTATGGACTCTGTTGATGGGAACAAAGGGAGATTCCGGCACCGGAAGGACTGACCCTCATAACCAGCACACATTTGGCCCGAGGAAAAGATTGATATTGGCCTTCACCTCACCCACATGCATGGGGAGGACATGGGCCGTAGCGCACCTCACTCTGTCGCTCGACATACCCCTAGCTAAAGAGGTCAGAGGTGAGGAGGCCGCTACACAAATATAACGTTATAGTGGCACATTTCTATCAATTATGGGTCAAAATTAAAAGTACATTTAACCTTTCCTCGAACATCCCCCTTTTAGCCTCCTTTTTAGGCGACCATAGATTTCACCTTGCATTTATTAATAGTTCCTTTTTCTCTCTCTGGATACATAACAAATTAACCACACTGAGATCTCTACAGACTAAATGGGAATTCACCTAATTTTCTACATTACAAGATAAATACAACCTCCCATCATCTGAGCACAGGCTCTACCTACTGTTTAGATCCTTTTACGAAGAACATTTCTCGCTCAATACTCGTCCCCCCAACACAATTTTTGAACGTATCAATTCTTTTATCTCTTGATGAGGAAATGCAATCACGGTTTTACTGTTACCTTAATGGTTTTGCAATACAAGAGAAATCTGGACCAATGCTTAGGTGGGAATCCGAGTTGGACTGTTCCCTCTCAGTTGAAATGTGGACCTCCATGTTGGATAACCTCCGCAAATGTAACAGAGCTGTCTTTTAGGGAAACCCCATTGAAGTTATTCTCCAGATGGTATCTGACTCCCTCTAAAATCCACTTTTTACCCCTCTGCCTCCCCTAATTGCTTTAGGGGCTGCCCGGAACAAGGTACATTTTTGCACATCTTCTGGGATTGTAGACACCTTGATCAGATATGGCGCACTGCAGTGGAGAGGTTTGAAAAGTCATCCAAACAGAAAATTGTACCCAATCCTCAGATCTGTCTATTGTACGCCAATATACCTAATACCCCCAAACCATGTGTCAGACTATTCCACTCATTATGTAGCTCCATCCAATGGATGATCGCCTTCAACTGGAGATCCAACAACTTACTTTGGCCGCAGGTTCTTGCCAGAATGGAAACACTCAAACTCTCTGATAGAATTTACCACACTTTAAATGACAGCCGCCATATCTACGATCTAAAATGGTCTTCCTGGGATCTTGCATAATCACTGCCTCTCATAGTTCACCTTATATATATACTTTAAAGTTCCCCTCTCTACGAAAAATGTTGTTATCCTTTGGTATAATTAATGCTTACTCCCTACATGTGACCTGTACCATTTTTTCTATTTTTACTCTTCATGTTTTCAGTTGTGATATAAGTACATCCTCAGATTCGATGTTGATGCCTTTTATTAACAGTGTATTGTAATTTTATATTTGAACTTCCAAATAAAACTTTTGTAAAAAAAAAAAAAGAACCTGTATTTGGCACACGCCGCACCACTTTTGGAACGCATGCGGGAAGCTTTTGCAGAATGTGTCTCTGGACGCCAAAAGAATGTTGGTCTTAATTAGCTCCACTTTTATAAGAAATTAACTGTTGGCATTTTATTTTGAATTTGGCACAGGTGTTGCACCTCAATGTAAAAGTGGAGCAAATTGGAACTACTTGAAGGTTTTTTTTATTTATTTAGACACAACACATTAAAAAGATCAATTGACGCCAGAAAAAAAGGAGCAGGAGCTTTATTGGATTTGGCCATTGTCTGATCTTAACCCAAGAAAAAAATCTAATATATTGCAGTTTACCAATCGTCTGCTCAGTGATATCTCTGTGTATAAACTGATGCCAGGTACACAAGCCCAAATCAACAAAGGTCTTAACAGTTTGCCGACCGTATAACTTACATATACGGCAGCAAGGCAGCTCTGCTGCGCAGGATCAGGTACCTAGTACGTGATGCTGCAGTGTCGAGTCTGGGGCACGCACACGTGCCGCCGGCAGATTATACACAGCCGGATCTGATCAGCGGGTACCGCAGACTGTGAGCAGAGAGCTGGTGACTGTCAGTCACCGGGCTCTCTACTCTCCCCCCTGCGCTCACTGGAGTGCTGGGCTGTGGTGGAGGCGGGAGCAGCCAGCTCAGGCTCTCAGTGGCTTGCTGAGAAGCTGAGCTTTGGCTGTACTTCTCCTTTTAAGGCTCACAATGAAAGACGAGGAAAGTCAGTCGACATTCATATTAAACCTCATTTACCTGGGTGTCCCATAGCAACCAATCACAATGTCCCTTTTATTTTCAAAGTTTACCTGAGGAAAAGCTGGCTGGCTTCTATTGGCCACCCAGACAGTTTCAGGCTGTTTAATAAGTGAGGCCCTTAGAGTTTTCATGTACGTAAAAGCACTCATTAGTTGTAGAAATGGAACGTTCCCTTGACTTGTGCGGTGGAATACTGGTGTTTACCTGCATTGAAGTTCCCATCCCCCCGAGATCAATTGCAGCTTCAATATTGTTCATTAATCTTCCAGCAAGTCAGCTTGGAAAGTGCGCAACCTGCGTTGTGTTCTCCAGTTTACAGAGAGCCATAAAACATTATTTAACCCATTTATGGAAAGATGCTTTTTACTAAAGGCTAACCCCAGAAAATAAATACAAAACTCATGAATACATATTTGCTTATATTAAAGCTATACCTTTTTTATATGTCTCTTCTTTTTTGTTCTGTGTTTACCATCTGAACAAGTCCAGTTAACTGTAGCTTGCTACTACTGTTATACAGCACAGTGCTTGTGCTGTGTAATTTGGCCCCTTCTATCAAGTGAAATTCCTGGCTGATCCTGCCTGGTTCTGCCCTCCCCTTTGTAAACTGACCATGGTATATCATGGCTGCTAAGCCCTGACACCGTGGTAAGTTTTATGTGCCTCAGTCATCCGCTGTGTCTCCTGTCTCTCCTCAGTGCTCTCCTCCGTCCTCTCCCCCCTCCCTCCCTGCTTGTCTGCTTCGTGTCCGCCCCCTTCCCCTCCTGCTGTTCAAATTAGGGTTACAATTACATTATCCTATCGGTTGATTCATGTAATGTCCCCCTGTGACTGTTCTTTATAAAAAATAATGCAGCTATATACCTGTTTACAGAGCGCAGTTTGGCGCTCATGTGACCTGCCGGCTCTCTTCTTTCTTGCATGACAGCTGCAGTTAGTGGGACCACCTCTCTCCTCCTCCCCACTGACATCAGCTGTCAGGCAAAGAGAGGAAGGAGCCAGCGGGTCACGTGAGCGCCAATCTGCGCTCTGCAAACAGGTATATAGCTGAATCTTTTTTTATAACGCACAGTCACAGGGGGACATTACATGAATCAACTGAGAGGATAATGTAAATTTAACCCTGTGGGTTAACAACCACTTGAAGATTAAGTGTTGTTCTAGGAGGGTAAATTTGGGGAGATGTGCTAGGAGTCATGATTTTGGAGGGATTTGTGGGGAGATGGGGAAGAGGATTTTTGCATGGATGGTGGATTTGGCAGGTTTATGGGTGGGGAAGAGGGGATTTGTTCTAATAGGGATGATTGAAAGCATTTGTGCTAGAAGGGGAAATATGGGAGGGGGGATTCGTGCTAGGATGGGGGATTTGGAGTGGGGGGGGAGGATTTGTGCTTGTGGGGGAAAATTTAGGTTTTTTTTATTTGGGGGGGGGGGGGGAATGTGCTGGTAGCATATGTAGAATCAGCGTGTATGAGCAGATTAGCGCTCAATTTTTTTGAGGGAGATGGTTTTTGCTGAAACATAATGCTCAAACATCTCGGGGGGGGGGGGGTGTTTGGGTGCAATTTGGCATGTTCACCCTGGGCTCTAAATTACCTTGTCCTGGCACTGACTGAGAGGATTCATAATAATCTACAACAAGGACTTGGGCCATAGTAATCCCCAGTCCATGACCAGCATGTACTCCCTGTACATGGATACTCTGTCTGAGAGAAATGTTCCA
The DNA here is from genome assembly GCA_029206835.1 of Rana muscosa. Classification (NCBI taxonomy): domain Eukaryota; kingdom Metazoa; phylum Chordata; class Amphibia; order Anura; family Ranidae; genus Rana; species Rana muscosa. Next base: position 265,837,309 of record CM055123.1, on the reverse strand, counting down.
TAGAGTTTTAGGCCTGTGGATAGAAAAAAAAAACCTGTCTCCAAAATAAGTAATTTGTCTGTATTTTCTTGAAAATAGCTAGCCATTAGGCACAATGCTATTCGATTTAAAAGTTTTTCTTCTATTATATGCTTGACTCATATGCTGTAAAAACTAACAAAAAAAGGTCTGACCATTTATTTTATTTTTTTATGTTAACAATTTTCAAGAAAACACAGCAGGTAAGGTATTCATAACAGAACAACCGAAGTTGACAGACTGCTTGCAGGCAGAATTATCCTTCACAGGGAAATATGTATAAGCTATAGGCAGCACTGTCACTTGGCATTCAGCGGCAAAGACAAAGAACGTACTAGAGAGGTAGATGAAAAGCAAAGAAGTAGAAGAAGAACTGAGCAGGAGAGGAGAGAAGGCAACCGGTTGAATAGAATGGATCTGTATGGACAGTGGGCGATCCATGGGGACTATTGGGTCAAAGTGAGCTCTGCAGTCAATCATATCCTCAAAAAAAATCATCTTACAGTTTAGTTTAGGCAAACTACATTTTTTTGTGTATACGGCAGACCTAGATAAATGCTTCTTATGCCCTGTACACAAGATCAGATTTTCCGTCGGAAAAACCTTGGATGGTCTTTCTGATTGAATTCTGCTCAAGCTTGGCTTGCATACACACGGTCACACAAAAGTTCTCGGAATTTTTCGACCGTCAAGAACGCGGTGACGTAAAACACTACGACGAGCCGAGAAAATGAAGTTGCATGCGTCAAATTGTTTCCAAGCATGCATGCTACAGGCGATCGGAATTTCCGATCGGAATTTTTTCCGTCTGAAAAATTGAGAACCTGCTCTCAATCTTTTGCTGGCGGAAATTCCAACCGTGTACACGGCATAAGGGTTAGGTGCCAGTAATTTTCTTAGGGTTAGCAGCAAGCAAGATTTTTCTAAGGCATGCAAACCTTCTTGAAGTACTGGTCGGGCTTTACGTTCAACAACTCCAACCAAAATATCATGCCTGCATTTCACCCCAGAACTTTAGCCTCCGTCACAAACCTTGGATAAAAACAAACCTTATATAAAAACTATGGAATTGCACTTTACTCTTCCTGGTATCTGATCTCTGCTTGTGACTAAGAACCAAACCTGTACATATTCTAGTTTTCTGTTACTGTACCCGAGAAAGGCTCTCCTACCTTGTACCACATTCTACATATATCCACGTCTGGTATCATACCCCAAACCTGTGTGTGATCCAGTATTCTATTCTATTCCTGTACCTAACATGCCTTGCCTTCCACTGTACTTTACCTATATCCAGGTCTTGTATTATACACCCCAAATGTTCATGTCTCCGTAATCTGGTACTGATCTCAGCATGCCCATCAAGCCATACTTGGTTGGGTCTAAAGCAGTGGTTCTCAACTCCTGTCCTCAGGACCACTAGCAGGCCAGATTTTAAGTATTACCTTTGGGGATATGCAGACTAGAATACTGCTATCACTGAGCAGCAAATTTATATCACCTGTGATCTAATTCAGTTATCTTGCAAACCTGGCCTGTTAGTGGGTCCTGAGGACAGGAGTTGATAACCACTGGACTAAAGCCTCGTAAAGCCGCTAGGTTGAAGGGGGGAAATAAAAAAACTGACAGCTCAGGTCGGAGCCACTGTACTAACAAAAAGGTGTTATAACAGAGATCTCCCCTTCTGTGCTATTGTATTCTGACAAAGGAACGGCTTCCCCATCAGAACACTCCAGTCAGCATTCTCAACCATTGGCTGAGAGCGCTGAGCTGGAGCTGATCAGCAGACCTTTATCGGTCATGACCCTTCGACAGAAGCCAGCCAAAAGGCTGCTACATCCACCTAGGTAAGTATGATTATGGGAAAAATGCAAAACCCATACTTCTCCTTTAAGTCTGGTGCCACTGTCTGCCTGATTGGGTCAGACTAATGGCTGCGAAACATTGTATCGTTTTATGATCAACAAAAAGGCTGTTCTACTTGATATGGGTCTGTTGTACCATGTAGTTGTGTTTAGAAATAATTTTTTTCAATTTGTATTTCTTCCTTTGTGTGAAATACCTGGTGATCTTGCCAGTCCCTTTGGTTTTGTATTTCAAACTAATCAAGCTAGGTCTGAGAGCACATCCTGCCCAGCATGCAGAGTTTTTGGCTGTGCTGGGAGAATAGCCTGCCTGTCCTCTAATGGCCAAGACTTGTGCAGACCCCCCCCCCCCCCGCACAGCTCTTCACTTGGAAGATCGGTGTTTTGCTCTTTTTTTGTCTCCTTCTGATATACCCTCCCGCAGTCTCCACCCCCAGCTCTATAAGGCCCTTATGTAGCTGAGAACAGAGGGTATGTGATCACTTCTAAAAAGGAAAAAAAAGTGGGTATTTATAAGGTTATATATACCCAAAAATGTTTTGCCTTCCATTTCTATTATAAACAGAATGAGTTGATTTACAAGGTGAGGGTTCACACATACATGCATTAACTGTCCTGGGTTTGAAACAAAAGATTATTTTTAACAATAATTAAAGCTAATCTTCTAAAAATCTCCTTTTGTTAGCTCTCATCCCAAAACAGGTTTTAGTACTAGTTGGGTTTAGCCTAAGGAGTTTAACAATACTTTCCTTATTCCTTGAGACCCTGGAAGCCGGCCACTCCTCAATTCCTGCTGAAGCCCTGGAATGTGGGAAGGCCCTTGAAATCCTGACATGGACCTGCATTTTACAAGAGGACGTTGCCGATGGGTAAAGGCCACATGACCAGCAAAGTGGAGCGGTGTTGGGGACCAGGCATCCAGTGGGTATGAAGCCTGCAAGAGTGAGGTCTGTGGTTGCGGTTGGTGCCCAGGCAGCCTAGGCCTGGACACTAGGAGTTCGTGTTCCATCCCAGACACCTTCAGTCTGGGGTGAGGTACTCAGCCGGAGGCTTGGGGCCCAGTACCTTCCGCTGGGTCCCACAAGGGAGGGATCATCCTAGGCGTAAGGGACCGGAGGAGGGACTCACCCGAAGACCTGGTGCAGAAGATTGCCAGTGCCGGTTGAACCTCTGGAGACCGCCTGGATGGTTATCTTTCCCAAACAGGGGCCAAGTTCAAAGAGGAAGTTCAGTCCACGTTCAATGACCGGTGGCAGCGGTCCAGCTATTTCAATCAGGTCAGTGGCAGGGGCCTGCTATTAGGCCTGTGGCACGGGCCTCAACAGTTCATCCGGTCGGTGGCAGAGACCAAAACTCACGGTAGGTGCCAAAGACCGTGCGCCAGGCCTATTCGCTAGTAAAGGAATAGGAGAGTTCAGTTTTGCCTGGGCCTACTCGTTCCCACACCCCCATGTTCGTCTGTTATTGGAAGTTCAACTGAGTGTGTTCACCGTATGGTATGAGAAATAAAGGAGTGTTGGACTTTCGATTGGTGTGGGGCTGTATTATTGGCAGACACGTTTCCATGGAACAACTGAGGCTTCGTATGCAGTGGACAGACCCGGGAGGTAAATCAACTAACTTTGCTCAACCCTCTTGTACACATGAGGGGAGAGCTTGGCGTAGTGTTCCTGCACTCTCCTCTCCCAGGTACCCCTAGACACAAGCCATTCACAATAGGAAAGAGGGAGAGTGAGGAGCCGCTACATATATATAAAGGTGAAGTTCAACTTTTTTAAAGTGATTTTACTGCTTGTTCAAAATATGTGATTACTTTAGTGTGCACAGTGTATAGTCTGTAAATGTTGCTGTATTATGTCACATATGGAGGCAGGCAGTGTGAAGCTACAGCTTTTTGGAATGTAGAAAGTACTTTTTCACTGCATGATGTTTCAAGTCTCCTCCGTTTCACACAAAATTTAGCAAAGAAAAGTTTTTTTGTTTTTTTTCCCACAATTGTTTGCAGTCTTATTAAGTTTAAATATTTAGTGTTCTCTTTCGGAGGGAGAGAAAAGATTTTTTTTTCTCCGGTACATTTAGCAAAACAAAGTGACAGGGAATGGTGGGGGTTCCCAGAGGTAACGTTCCTCCCTTGTGCCCACACACACACAGCTCAGCCGTGAGTTTGATAACAAATTTCCTGGCTGATAGCACAGTGTATGTAGCAGGTGTAGGGGATGTTTGTGTGTATAAGAGAGAAGTGCTTGGCGGCATGTTTCTTGTCCCCAGCGTGAGGTGACACCTTCGATTACTACAAGAGGCCGCCGTCACAGCAGCTGCCGCAATCAGCCTGTCATTTCCCTTTTCCAGGGATTACACTGCAGGATTTACATCGTCCTGAGTTTATGTAACTAATGCATCTACTTGTCTTGTCACATTTTCTCTAGGAGTAGTTTATTTTTAAAGAGCAGAGCGACCTGTAATTTACCAGTAAACATATAACTGAGAAGGATAACGAGGTGAATGCTTTATTTGCTTCTTTAGTAATTAAGGCTTTGATGTCATTTTTAGACCTGCTTTCTACATTTTAAAGTGTATTTAAAAAAAATATTAATTATATTACAATGACTAAAACATAGTACAGTAAAACCTTGGATTGCGAGCATAATTCATTCCAGAAACATGCTTGTAATCCAAAGCATTTGTATATCAAATCGAATTTTCCCATAAGAAATAATGGAAACTCAAATGATTCGTTCCACAACCATTTATTCATAAGTTCTTCAGTTTATTGTCCATATAAAAAGGTTATAGCAATGTGATAGGTTGTGTAACCATAAAATGTCAAATAGGAAATAACAAATAATAATAATATAATAATAATAATAATAATAATAACAAATAATAATATAATAATAACAATAATAAAAAATGGAAGCCTCCACAAGGGGATTAGAAGCAAAATCCAGCAGGAGCAATAGAGTATAAAAGAGAAGAGAGGCGCTTCTAAGTGTAGCAATATGGTTACATTTAATGAAGGTACAACATTTAGCAACTCACACGGTTGATGATTAAAAGAGGCACATCTAAGTAGGCAGGCATCTTGGGTAACATTGTCCACATAGACCGCCCTCCGCACCGCTGGCTCTCAACCGCTGTCAGTCTGCAATCGTGACCGGGAAGACTACCCTGCAGTAGAGCAATTGAACCGCTCGTGGAACGCAGCGTGGAAGGGACAATGTTGATGGTGGTGCGGGGGATGGTCTATGTGGACAGCTTTATCCCAGATGCCTGGATACTTAGATGTGCCTGTTTTAAAGGATAACTAAACCTTCAGGTTTGTTTGGTTTTTTTTGTTTTCAGTTTTTTTTAAATAACAAACATGTCATACTTGCCTCCTCTGTGCAGTTGGTTTTGCACAGAGTGGTCCCGATCCTCCTCCTTCTGGGGTCCCTTAGAGGCGCTCCTGGCTCCTCCTCTTCTCGAGTGCCCCATTGGAGAGCCGCTCTCCCTCGGGGCACTCGTGCGGGCGCGCTCCCATATCCTGCTGTTGCATCTATTGACAAAGACGGCAGGACTCGGCCCCGCCCCCCTGCTCCCACGTCATTAGATTTGATTGACAGCAGCGGGAGCCAATGGCTGAGCTGCTATCAATCTATCCAATCAGGACCTGAGACACCGAATGGAGCTGGTGTGCTCATTCTCAGCGATGAGTAAAAGGGGGGATCTGGGGGGGTGCGGCACTATAGAAGGTTTTTCACCTTAATGCATAAAATGCATTAAGGTAAAAAACCATTAGGGTTTCCAAACCCTTTATTTATCAGCCATATAAGTTGCTAAATGTTGTACCTTCATTAAATGTAACCATATTGCTACATTTGGAGGCGCCTCTCTTCTTTATACTCAGTTGTGACAAGACATCGCTTGTATATCAAGTCAATTTTTTTTTTTTAAATGTAGCTTGTCTTGCAAAACGCTCTCAAACCAAGGTTTTATTGCAGTTCAGGAGTGGGCTGCATGCAGAGGGCAGAGTTCAGGAGTGCACTGCGTAGAGGGGTAGAGTTCTGCGTACAGAGGGAATAGCATTGTAGCTGCGTCCCACGAGAGCTTAGACTATCGCCTCTTCATGTCCCTAGGCTTGGCTACATCCTACCGCGCATGTACGATATTGCAGCGGTGATGTAGCAGAAGGGCAGAAGTAGGGATCGGAATGGCATCAGGTGATTTACCAAAAGGTGGTGCAGGCTTCAGCAGCATTATGAGAAATGAAACATCAGCTGCAGTAACAGTAACGACACTCTAACTATAACATATCTGGTTAATTTGTAATGTGGATTGCAGAGCGAATCTGTGTTTAAAAGGATTTGGCACACCGAGTTTACTACCTCTTTTTAAAGCGGAGCTCCACCCTAAAGTGGAACTTCCGCTCATCGAAACCCTCCTCCCCTCCGGTGTCATATTTGGCACCTTTCAGGGGGGTGCAGATACCTGTCTAAGATAGGTATTTGCACCCACTTTCCGGGAGTCCTCTCTGCGTGTATTCTGCGGGTAGTACGTCACTTCCCGCAGAATACCCGTTGTGTTCTGGGAGACACTCTGGTCCCAGAACACAACCGGGACCAGTGAGAACGGCGCAGCGTGACTCGCACATGTGCCGTAGGGAACCGGGCAGTGAAGCCGCAAGGCTTCACTGCCTGGTTCCCTCACAAAGGATGGCGGTGGGGGCAGCAGAGTGACGAGCGATTGCTCGTCTTCTGCTGCCGACATCGCTGGACTCCAGGACAGGTAAGTGTCCTAATATTAAAAGTCAGCAGCTGCAGTATTTGTAGCTGCTGACTTTTTAATATATTTTTTTTCAGGGGAGCTCTGCTTTAGGAGCACAAGCATCTTGTTGTCAGTCACGGCATGCCTTGATTGCAAACAGTTTTGGGGAAAAGTTGAATTGATGGATTTAGTTCTGCATTAAGATTGGTGCCTGGACTGAAGTATAGGGTCTTGTAAATGGCCTGGGCCTGGAAGTGGCCCCACAGCAATACATGGATTAATTCGATGATTACGACATTTACTATTAGTTGTCACTGCCCTTTTCTAGAACCTGACACTTAAGCCTCGTACACACGGCCGGGAATCCGGTCAGGAAAAAACGTCGGTTTTCCTAAGAAGCTTTCCTTGCTCGCAGAGTGTACACACCGTTCTTTTGAATGGCAAGAACAAGGTGACGCCGTCGCCGCCATCTTGCTACACCCTACACTACCCTTGTAAGCTACCGTGCCTGCGTCTCATCGAGCATGCGCAGGCTTACATGGGACAGGTAAGCATACACACTCACGTTTTTTTTGGCAGGAAACACTCTGCCAAGAATCCCGACAAGAAAATAGAGAAGGTTCTCTATTTTTCTCGTTGGGATTCCTGGCAGTTTTCTCGCAGAGAAACCATACACACGGCCGGTTTTCTCGGCAAAAAGCTCTCCCAGCAGCTTTCTTGCCGAGAAAACCGGCCATGTACGAGGCTTCTCACTTACATTTTTTTCCTGTCCTCATACATAAATCATAATATCCAACAGAAATAATAATCTAAATCTACCGATGGTTCTAAACTTTTAAATGCGAAGCCTTCAAAATAAAATGTAAAAAAAAGAATAAATTGCAGTAGGAAATTGTGTTCTTCTTTGTTTACATTTTGATATGGGTAATGGCTTCATTCTACCATATGGCGATGCTTTGCTGTGCTAATGTTGAGCCTTGCCTCAATGTGTTCTTTGCATGCTGGGATCAATTTAAAAATGTAAAAAGAATATGGAATGTAATGGCAGAGTTAATTAAAACATAGTTTTTCAAACTTCAGATAAATGGCCCAGAATTTCTATGTCTTTGTCTGGGCACTGTTGTGTACAATGATGCCAGGGCATATGGAGCAAGGCAAGGTAAAGAGCCGTGGTGTGCAGACATGAAAGACAATTGCTGATTGTTTACTGCGGCTTACTGGTACACATTGCTCTTTGATGGATTAGGTACCCAAGCAGGCCGTAATTTGTTAGCATAAAATCACAAGAAAATAGCAGAATGTTGTTTTTGTTAATTTTTTTGTTTTTTTATTACCGGTACTTATAAAAATTAACATGGTTGTTTTTGAGTTTGATGTATTGATGCAAAATCTTCAGCATGTGAATTTTTGTCAGTTCTACGTGTTTGCCACTGATATTTTTACATGTGTTATTGAACTATTTGATCATACATTTGTAACACCAGAAAACTAAGGTAAGAGCACTGGAATGCTTGCCACAGTGTGAAAGTATGCACAGCACTTTATTGGTAACGTACCACTGGGTTGCCCTTTATCTGGTACAATCATTTTTATTGAGAATTTAAAGAAAATACAATGCAAAAGTCACCCACCCAGGGGGCCTTATACAGACATACATACGTAAAAATTAAACCACAATTGCCATAAAAGGTGGGTATGTGTATGACCATTTTAATGAACAGTATTTCAGAGATTGAACAACTCTGCCACACGGCGCAGACCGTTGGCCTAAACAACTGGCTGAATCTAAGGACCAAGGCTAAAAGATGGAATTCAGAGCGTAGTGATTAATGATTCTTACTCTGAATGGTGTAAGGTTATCAGTGGTGTAACCCAAGGTTCAGTGTTGGGACCTTTTACTTTTTAATATCTTTTATAAATTATATCGGGTCTGGGATTAAAAGTAACATTTCAGTCTTTGCAGATGACACTAAGCTATGCAGTGGAATAACGTCTTTACAGGATGTCTCCAATTTACAAGCCGACCTCAATGCACTGTTTACTTGGGCAACTGTGTGGCAAATGAGGTTTAATGTTGATTAAATGTAAAGTTATGCACTTGGGGGCTAAGAATATGAATGCATCATACATACTAGGGAGAGTACAACTGGGGAGATCCGTAGTGGAGAAGGAGCTGGGTGTTCTGGCAGATCATAGACTTTAATAATAGCATGCAATGCCAAGCTTCAGTTTCCAAAGCGAGCAAAGTAATTTCTTGTATTAAGAGAGGTATGGACGCCAGAGAGAGAGAGAGAGAGAGATTAATTATGCCCTTGTTCAAATCATTAGTAAGACCTCATCTGGAATATGTAATTCAGTTTTGGGCACCAGTTCTTAAAAAGGATCTGGAGAAAAGGCAGGGAAGGGCAACCAACCTGATAAGAGGCATGGAGGAGCTCTGCTATGAGGAAAAAATTAGAGGAACTGAATTTATTCTCTCTTGAGAAGAGGATATAAGGGAGGAGATATGATCAATATGTATAAATACATAAGTGGTCCATATAGTCATCACAGAGGACGAGGGGGCAACCTTTACATATAGAGGAAAAGAGATTTCATCTCCAAATACGGAAAGCTTTCTTCACAGTAAGAGCTGTGAAAATGTGGAATAGACCAGTGTTCATTTCGTCAACGAAAATTATTTTGTCATAATTTTCGTCGGTGGCATTTTTACAGTAACGAAACGAAAAGTACACCACATTTTCGTCCTCTGCCGAAAACGATGACGAAAATCAATTCTGTTTTTGTAAATTAACAAAAACTAAACAAAAATATGAGGCAGGGATGTTTTCCCTCAGAACTTTCAGTTTCCAGTGAGCTCCTGCTTCCTCTGGATGGAGCCCGGCGTTTGTAGATAGGAGGCTGTCCGCAGAAAGGTTAGACTATCAATGGCCATCTACAGCCTGAAGGGGGATGTTCTATCAGGCGGGGGCTTGGCTGTGTAGGTAACTCTCTCACACACTCACACTTCATACTGATATATCGAGGCCCCCTGAAGGAGACTTGTTTATTGTCAATAGGCTTCACAGCTTGTCCACTACGGGAGCGCAGCACACTGATGTGCAGATCCGTTTTAACGTTACAATTCTATCAAAAAAAGCAATATTCTTGTAATGAAACTTGGTTTACCTTAAAGTGGATGTAAATCCTCACATATACCCAATAAAATTAACAGCCTCAGATAATACAAAGAGATGAAACAAATCTCCCTACATAAGTTTTTTACATGCATATCTGTTGTCTTCATCTGTATATATTGTGAGGGGGTTAGCTCGGCAGCGGGTGTGTGTGACCCCCGGGATGGGCTCCCCACACAAAACAGGCCCAGCAAATGGAGGTTGTGGTTTTCAAAATCAAAAAAGGTGCGGTTTATTTTCTATTTACAGTGACAAAACACAGCAAAGCAAAAGAAACATAACCAAAATAAATCCTGGTCAAGTTGACCTCTGACTAAACATACAGGTTTCCTAACTAACAACTGGGATCAGCCTAGTGCTGTCCTAGTCCCTAAGTCCCTGGTTTAGTAAAAGTCCAAACAAATAGCCACACAGGCTTTGCCTCACCGCACAGGGGTTCACTCTCCCTAGACAGTCCACACAGGTCTGGTTCCAGGCATGAGCTAACATCTAATGAAGCTGGGAGTTCTTATAGAGGCCTAAATGAGCTGACAAGCTTCAGCTGGCCTCATCAACTCCCTGTCTGTACGACGCCCAGCCCTCTCCCTAGAGGTATGAGTCATCCATGAGCCCACTAGCCTTATACAACTCTCCACCTAGTTGTATAAGTCGGCGTAAAGCCTGAATCTGGGCGAAATATATCTACCCCCCTGGATGCAACCAGGTGACTTTACCTTCCTGCTGTCACATACCCCCCCCCCCTCTTGTTTTAACCTCGGGGTTGGAACACCAGCAATCAGGCATTCATGTACTCGAGACAAAGCATCCACATTCCCCATTTGAACGCCAGGGCGATGCTTTACTGTGAAGTTGAATTCCTGGAGGGCCAGGAACCACCTATTCACTCTTCTATTTGTTTCCTTGTTTTGAGCCATCCACTTTAACGGAGCGTGATCCGTAACCATGTCAAAGTGCCTACCTAGCAGGTAGTACCGAAGGGAATCTAGAGCCCACTTCACCGCTAAACACTCCTTTTCAACGGTGGCGTAATTTACCTCATGGGACTTCAACTTCCTGCTGAGGTAAATGACTGGGTGCTCTTCCCCGTTCCAGACCTGGGACAATACTGCTCCTAACCCCACATCTGACGCATCACTTTGTACGACAAAGTCTTTAGAGAAGTCGGGTGAGTACAACACTGGCTGGCTACATAAGGCTTGTTTCAAGAATTGGAATGCTGCCTCAGCCTCGGGGGTCCATTTAATCATGACCGACCCTTTCCCCTTCGTCAGGTTGGTTAGGGGCACAGCCTTAGAAGCAAAGTGGGGAATGAATCGCCGATAATACCCAGCGATTCCCAGAAAGGCTCGTACCTGCTTCTTGCTGTTGGGACGTGGCCAACTCTGGATGGCCTCGACTTTGTTGAGTTGGGGTTTTATTACTCCCCTCCCAATGGTGTACCCAAGATATTTGGCCTCCTCCTGCCCAATGGTACACTTCTTGGGGTTAGCCGTAAACCCCGCTTCCCGAACAGAGTCCAGGACTGCTTGCACTTTTGGCAGATGTGAGGCCCAATCTGTGCTATGGACAATTACGTCATCCAGGTAAGCCGCAGCATACTTCCGATGGGGCCTCAGCATCTGGTCCATTTTCCGCTGGAATGTGGCCGGCGCATTCTGTAACCCGAACGGCATTCTTTTATATTGGAACGCCCCGTCTGGGGTTACAAATGCGGTTTTCTCTTTGGCCGACTTGGCCAGGGGGATTTGCCAATACCCTTTTGTGAGGTCAAGAGTCGTCATGTATCGGGCTGTTCCCAGCCGGTCGATCAACTCATCTATACGTGGCATGGGGTAGGTGTCAAATTTTGTAACTTTGTTCAACTGACGAAAATCGTTACAAAATCGCCAGCTCCCATCCGGTTTAGGCACCAACACGATGGGACTAGACCAATCACTTTGGGACTCCTCTATCACCCCTAAGTTCAGCATTTTCTGTACTTCCTCCCGTATTGCCTCCCGTCGAGCCTCTGGGATCCGATAGGGTTTTAACTTCACCCTTTCACCGGGCGGGGTAATGATGTCATGCTCTACCCCAGATGTTTGTCCCGGCAGCTCAGAGAATACCTCCTTGTTGCGAAGCACAAACTCCTTAACCTCCTGTTGTTGGGGTTGTGACAAGGTGGCTGCTATTCCAACCTCAGGAATCACGCAACCAGTTTGAGCTGGTGACCAAGTGTCTGCGACTAGGGACTCTCTATCCCTCCAGGCTTTCAACAGATTAACGTGATATATCTGTTCGGGCTTTCGCCTTCCTGGTTGTCTGACCTTGTAATTCACTTCGCTCACTTTTTCCATTATCTCGTAGGGGCCTTGCCATTTGGCAAGGAATTTACTTTCAACCGTAGGGACAAGTACCAATATCCTATCCCCCGGGGAAAAGGTACGGGTCTTGGCTCCACGGTTGTACACTCTCTGCTGTGCCAACTGCGCTTGGGCCAAATGTTCCTTCACGATGGGCATTACCTGTGCAATTCGATCTTGCATCAGGGCGACATGCTCAATCACACTCCTGTGGGGAGAACTCTCACTTTCCCAAGTTTCCTTGGCAATATCCAACAGCCCTCTTGGGTGTCTCCCATACAGGAACTCAAAGGGGGAGAATCCCGTAGAGGATTGGGGCACCTCCCTAATAGCAAACATCAAATAAGGAAGTAAACAGTCCCAATCCTTTCCATCTCTATCCACCACTTTCTTCAACATTTGTTTTAGGGTTTTGTTGAATCTTTCAACCAGCCCATCGGTTTGGGGGTGATACACAGACGTACGCAATTGCGTCACTTTGAACAATTTACACAGCTCTTTCATAACCCGGGACATAAAGGGTGTACCTTGGTCCGTAAGCAGTTCTTTACAAATACCCACCCGGCTAAAAACAAGAGATAGCTCTTTGGCTATGGTTTTGGCCGAGGTATTTCGGAGAGGGATCGCTTCTGGATAACGGGTGGCATAGTCCATTATAACTAATATGTACTGGTGCCCCCTAGCGGACTTGATTATAGGACCTACCAAATCCATGGCGATCCTCTCAAACGGGACCTCAATGATGGGTAGAGGGACCAGCGGGCTACAGAAATGTGGCATCGGGGCCAACCTCTGACACACAGGGCAGGAGGAACAATAATTTTCTACGTCCTTCATCACCCCCGGCCAATAGAATCTCTGTAATACCCTCTCTCGGGGTTTCTCTGTCCCCAGATGACCTCCAAGAATGTGCCCATGGGCCAACTCCAACACCAACTTCCTGTAAGGTTTGGGCACCACAAGCTGCTCAACGGTTTCTTCTGCCCTTTTTGCCACCCGATACAGTAGGTCCTTCTCTACGCTGAAGTATGGGTAAGTGCAGGTATTATCTGGGTTCACTAACTCGCCATCTATTTTCACTACGTTTTCCCGTGCCTTTATTAGGGCGGGGTCTTTCAACTGTTCTGTGGCAAAGTTTTCCCTGTGAACCTCAAGATCAGAAAACTCCACAGACGGTAGGTTTTCGTCTGAGGAGGTGGGCTCCTCTCCAGTTTCTTGAGTCTCCCCTGCCAATACTGATAAGGGAAATTCCGGAGAGTCCTCACCACTCTCAGGGGAGTTCTGGCTATCACATTCCTGGTACATAGGGGCACCAGTGAGGGGCTCAGGATCATCCCACAGTTCCCAGAACTTCGGAAAATCCCTTCCCACAATGGCGTCATGCGGTAACTGAGATACTAAGCCCACTGGATGAGAGAGGGTACCTTTGGGGGTCTCGAAACACACTGTAGTTACTGGATACTCTCGGGTGTCCCCATGCACACAAATAACAGCTACCTTGCTATTCCCAGAGACCTCTGTTTTAACTAACTCAGCCTTTATCAGGGTCACAAGGCTACCTGAATCCAGCAATACCACAACATTTCTACCATTAACACACATTTTGCATAAATGTTTCTCAGTTCCTCGAATGGCAGTGCATGCGACTGTCGCACACAGCGACTGACGTCTGCCCGTCAGAAAGTCACACTGCATGGGTTCCTCCACAACCGGGCAATTGGCTGCAATATGTCCCGCTTGCCGGCAGCGGTAGCAAACGATCCTTGCCGCCTCTTGAGCCGCTGATTTCCCAGGCTGTTCTCGCCAAACTTGGGGTAGAGCTCCCACCCTCTCACTCTCTCCACCCTCACCCCTTGGAATCCTCTTATCCGCCCCTGGGGATGGTCTGGTCTTAGGGTGGAAAGTCCGAGTGTCTCTGGAAGAGGCCGTCAGGTTCTCTGTAGCCAAGTATTTCTCCACACGATCCACAAGACCATCGGCCGTCTCTGGGTCTCCATGGCTTACCCACTTTTGGATGGCAGTAGGAAGAGCTCTCAAAAACCGATCCATTACAACACGTTCCACAATCTTTGGTGCGGACAAAGTCTCTGGCTGTAGCCACTTTCTGCTCAGGTGAATGAGATCATACATTTGAGACCTGGGGGGTTTTCCAAGCTGGAAAGTCCAGTTATGCACACGCTGAGCCCGGACAGCCTGGGTCACACCCAGCCTTGCCAATATTTCAGCTTTTAGCATCACATAGTCTTTTGCTTGGTTAGGCTCTAGGTCATAGTAAGCTTTCTGCGATTCACCAGTTAACAGAGGAGCCACCAGTCCAGCCCACTGCTCCTCAGGCCACTTTTCTCTTTCAGCGGTCCTTTCAAATGTGGTCAAAAATACCTCTGGATCATCCTCTCCAGTCATTTTTGTCAATAAACGACTCACCCCAAAGGACGCGGTATTAGTGGGACGGCTTTCCTCACTGGTCTGCGGACGTTGCTGCATTACTGCTTCCATCTGTTGTTGTAGTCTCTGCTCTTGCTTCTGCAACAGGTCTATGAAGCGGGCCTCAGATTGCTGCTGGGCTCGTTGCTGAGCCTCCAGACTCTGTTGCAAAGTTGCGTTTGTCTGCTGCTGGGCTGCAAGGCTCCTTTGCAAACCTGCATTTGTCTGCTGTTGATTGGCATTTGCTAGAGCCAGCTGCTTCAGTATCTCCTCCATGCTGGCTTAAAAAAAACTGCCCGCATTCTCTACCAACTGTGAGGGGGTTAGCTCGGCAGCGGGTGTGTGTGACCCCCGGGATGGGCTCCCCACACAAAACAGGCCCAGCAAACGGAGGTTGTGGTTTTCAAAATCAAAAAAGGTGCGGTTTATTTTCTATTTACAGTGACAAAACACAGCAAAGCAAAAGAAACATAACCAAAATAAATCCTGGTCAAGTTGACCTCTGACTAAACATACAGGTTTCCTAACTAACAACTGGGATCAGCCTAGTGCTGTCCTAGTCCCTAAGTCCCTGGTTTAGTAAAAGTCCAAACAAATAGCCACACAGGCTTTGCCTCACCGCACAGGGGTTCACTCTCCCTAGACAGTCCACACAGGTCTGGTTCCAGGCATGAGCTAACATCTAATGAAGCTGGGAGTTCTTATAGAGGCCTAAATGAGCTGACAAGCTTCAGCTGGCCTCATCAACTCCCTGTCTGTACGACGCCCAGCCCTCTCCCTAGAGGTATGAGTCATCCATGAGCCCACTAGCCTTATACAACTCTCCACCTAGTTGTATAAGTCGGCGTAAAGCCTGAATCTGGGCGAAATATATCTACCCCCCTGGATGCAACCAGGTGACTTTACCTTCCTGCTGTCACAATATCCTATAGAAAGTCCTCTTCGTGTTAGAGAATTTCTCTTCCTGGTCAGCACTGGGAGTGGATAATTTGGCATACAGCTAAGACAGCTGATTGGAGGAAAGGCACACACCCCCACTCCTCAGAGGAAAAAGGAAGGCAGGAATGTGCAGGGCTCTCCTCTGAGACGAAAAGCTCTCTGCTAATCTATTTATAGCAGCCTCCCATGACACAAACTTTAGGCTGCCGTCTAGGAGAGCTTGTCAGAAGTTATCAGGCTGATAACTGAGATAATGAGTCAGAGAAAGCTACGGGAAGGATGCTTTGATGAGATATAAGAAAACACTACAGATATGTGCCCAGCTCAAATTTCATGAATCGGGTTTACATCCACTTTATAAAGACCTTTTATATAACAACTAAATCTGTCACGTTCAAACCTTAATAACATAAATATCAACTTATTTGATTTTTCAATCCAGGAGTATATAAGGTGTTTGGAAATTTGTAGAGAAATGCTTAAATAATGCATTACAATGTAACTAAACCCATTAGATTTTAGTAGAATAAAATGATTTTAGTCGACTAAAATGTACTAGAGATTTAGTCTCGACTAAAACTAAAACTCTTGCAGAAGACTAAAATGGGACTAAAACTAAAATGTCATTTTAGTCCTAAGACTAAAATTAAATTGAAATTTTCTGCCAAAATTAACGCTGGAATAGACTCCCTCCAGAGCTGGTTCTAGCCAGCTCAGTAGATTTGCTTTAAGAAAGGTCTGGATTCTTTCCTTAATGTACATAATATAACTGGGTACTGACATTTATAGGTAAAGTTGATCCAGGGAATATCCGATTGCCTCTCGGGGGATCAGGAAGGAATTGTTTCCCAAGCTGGAGCAAATTGGATCTTTCTTTGCTGGGGTTTTTCACCTCCCTCTGGATCAACTGTGGGTATAGAGTTGTGTACAGTGCCTTGAAAAGGTATTCATACCCCTTGAAATGTTCCACATTTTATCATATTACAACCAAAAACGTAAATTTATTTTATTGAAATTTTATGCGATAGACCAATACAAAGTGGCCCATAATTGGGAAGTGGAAGGAAAATGATAAATGGTTTGAATTTTTTTACAAAAAAAGATCTGAAAAGTGTGGCGTACATTTGTATTCAGCCCCCTTTACTCTAATACCCCCAACTAACATCTAGTGCAGGGATATGCAATTAGCAGACCTCCAGCTGTTGCAGAACTACAAGTCCCATAGGGCATAGCAAGACTCTGACAGCCACAAGCATGACACCAAGAGGCAGGACTTGTAGTTTTGCAACAGCTGGAGGTTCGCTAATTGCATATCCCTGATCTAGTGGAACCAATTGTCTTCAGAAGTCACCTAATTAGTAAATAGTGTCCACCTGTGTGTAATTTTATCTCAGTATAAATACATCTGTTCTGTGAAGCCCTCAGAGGTTTGTTAGAGAACTTTAGTGGACAAACGGCATCATGAAGGCCAAGGAACACACCAGACAAGTCGGGGATAAAGTTGTGGAGAAGTTTAACGCAGGGTTAGGTTATAAAAAAATATCCCAAGCTTTGAACGTCTCTAAGAGCACTGTTTAATCCATCATCCGAAAATGGAAAGAACATGGCACAACTGCAAACCTACCAAGACATGGCCGTCCACCTAAACGGATAGGCTGGGCAAGGAGAGCATTAATCAGAGAAGCAGCCAAGAGTCCCATGGTAACTCTGGAGGAGCTGCAGAGATCCACAGCTCAGGTGGGAGAACCTGTCCACAGATTAGTCGGCACATCACGGATCTGGTGGACAGATTACTGGGAGGGGCCTCTGGAAGACCCAGCTGTCATGGTGCACGTTGGCACCAATGACAAAGTCAGAGGCAGATGGAGTGTCCTAAAGAACGATTTTAGGGACTTGGGAGCTAAATTGAGGAACAGGACCTCCAAGGTAGTTTTCTCAGGAATACCATTGGTACATCGAGCCACACCAGAAAGGCAGAGGGAGATTAGGGAAGTGAACAAGTGGCTGAAGAGCTGGTGTAGTAAGGAGGGCTTTGGGTTCCTGGAGGACTGGGCCGACTTCTCAGTCGATAACCAGTACTATAGAAGGGACAGACTGCACCTAAATGAGGAGGGTGCAGATCAGATGGGAATAAGGATGGCCAAAAAGTTTGAGGGGTTTTTAAACTAGGCGATGGGGGGGAGGGTCCAGAGATAGTGAGAGTCAGCGTGGAACATATTCCAGAGGGTAGTATTAGGGGCATTAGTGGTAGGGTAACCAAAGCACATAAACCCAAAGCAAGTATAGTAGCAAGTCCTAGTTGCAATCTCGGAACACCCAAGAGGATAATATGTGACCAGTCAAAATATATTTAATGCATTAAAGTTTGTTCACCAATGCCAGAAGTCTACCAAGCAAAATGGGTGAGTTGGAAGCTCTGGTGCATGAGGAGAACTATGATGTAATCGGTATTGCTGAAACTTGACTTCATTCCTCACATGACTGGGCTATTAATATTCCTGGCTATGCACTCTTTCAGAAAGACAGGGTAAAAAGGAAAGGTGGAGGGGTCTGTCTCTATGTGAGAAGTGATCTCAAAGCGAGTGTGAAAGGGGACCTGGTGGATGGAGAGTGTGATGAGTCTGAAGCATTATGGGTGGAACTGCATACAGATGTGCGTAGTTCAAAGTTAATCATTGGAGTTTGTTATAGACCACCCAATGTTAATGAGGAGGTGGAGACTCAGCTCCTTGCACAGATGGAAAGGGCTTCAAGGGCTGGGATGGTGATAATCATGGGGGATTTTAACAACCCAGAAATTGACTGGAGTAATGGCACTTCTGGGACAGTTAAAGGGCAAAAAATTATAAACATATTGCAGGACAATTTTATGGTCCAGTTTGAGGCCCCAACTAGGAATGATGCTCTTTTGGACCTGGTAATCTCAAACCATGCAGAGCGTATTACTAATGTTCAGATAAAGGAACACCTGGGTAGCAGTGGCCATAACATGATTTCTTTTGATGTTAGCTGTAAGCAAAAATCACATACGGGAAAGATAAAAACACTTCATTTTAAGAGAGCAAATCTCCAGGACTTAGACTGGGGGGGGGGGGGGGGGATATTGGCATCAATGGGCACAGAACAGAAATGGGAATTCTTCAAAAAGACTGTTTGTGAACTCGCTGCAAAGCATATTCCCATGGGCAATACGTTTAAAAGGCTGAAAATAAAATGTGGCTTACGGCCAAAGTTAAAAAAGCTATAAACTACAAGAAAAGGGCTTTTAAGAAATATAAAAATGAGGGAACACTAGTGTCATTTAAATGTTACAAAGAATATAACAGGATATGTAAAAAGGAAATCAAGGATGCAAAAATTCAAAGCGAACGACAGATTGCAAAAGATAGGACAAACCCCCAAAAATTCTTCAAATATATTAATAGTAAAAAGGTCAAGTCTGAGCATGTAGGCCCTTTACAAAATAATCTAGAGTGGGTGACTGGGGACAAAGAGAAGGCTAATTTATTAAATACTTTCTTCAGCTCTGTGTATACAAAGGAGCATGGGGGAGCTCATGTCCAAAATGGGGGTGGTAGTGACACAGCCCCAAATCCACAATGGCTCAAAAGGGATATGGTCCAGAAATATTTAGACCGAATAAAGGTGGATAAAGCACCTGGACCAGATGGCATACACCCACTGATCCTAAAAGAATTGAGCTCTGTAATATCAAAGCCATTGTATCTAATTTTTAGGGACTCATTAATGACAGGAATAGTACCACTGGATTGGCGCAGGGCCAATGTGGTGCCTATATTTAAAAAGGGAACAAAGTCTTTGCCAAATAACTATAGACCTGTTAGTTTAACGTCTATAGTTGGGAAGATCCTGGAGAGATTAATAAAATACCACATAGATAAGTTCTTGCTGGAAAAAAATATTTTAAGCAACAGACAGCATGGATTCATGAAAGACAGAAGTTGTCGGACAAACCTGATTTATTTTTATGAAGACGTAAGTAAAACCTTGGACAGAGGGGTGGCGGTGGACGTGGTATACTTGGATTTTGCAAAAGCATTCGATACAGTTCCCCACACACGGCTCATGTGCAAGATAAAGTCTACAGAATTGAAAATATCAGTTTGTAAATGGATAGAAAACTGGCTAAAAGACAGAATTCAGAGAGTCGTGGTTAATGATTCTTACTCTGATTGGTCTAAGGTTATCAGTAGTGTACCCCAAGGTTCGGTGTTGGGACCCTTACTTTTTAATATCTTTATTAATGATATTGGGTCTGAGATCAAAAGTAACATTTCTGTCTTTGCAGATGACACTAAGCTATGCAGTGGAATAATGTCCTTACAGGATGTCGCCAATTTACAAGCCGACCTCGATGCTCTGTCTAATTGGGCGACTATGTGGCAGATGAGGTTTAATGTTGATAAATGTAAAGTTATGCACTTGGGGGGCTAAGAATATCAATTCAGTTTTGGGCCCCAGTTCTCAAAAAGGATATTGGGGAACTGGAGAAAGTGCAGAGAAGGGCAACCAAACTGATAAGAGGCATGGAGGAGCTCAGCTATGAGGAAAGATTAGAGGAACTGAATTTATTCACTCTTGAAAAGAGGCGATTAAGGGGGGATATGATCAACATGTACAAATATATAAGGGGTCCATATTGGTATTGAGTTATTCACTTTATGGTCAACACAAAGGACAAGGGGGCACTCTTTACGTCTAGAGGAAAAGAGATTTCACCTCCTAATACGGAAAGGTTTCTTCACAGTAAGAGCTGTGAATATGTGGAATAGACTCCCTGCAGAGGTGGTTCTGGCCAGCTCAGTAGATTGCTTTAAGAAAGGCCCGGATTTTTTTCTTAAATGTACATAATATAACTGTGTACTAACATTTATAGGTAAAGTTGATCCGGGGAATATCCGATTGCCTCTCAGGGGATCAGGAAGGAATTTTTTTCCCCTGCTGTAGAAAATTGGATCGTGCTCTGCTGGGGTTTTTCGCCTTCCTCTGGATCAACTATGGGTATAGAATTGGGTATATGGGATTGTATGATATTATTATTATTTTTTTTTTATGGTTGAACTGGATGGACTTGTCTTTGTTCAACCTGACTAACTATGTAACTAGTCGTGCACTCTACAAATCTGGCCTTTATGGAGTGGCAAGAAGAAAGCCATTGTTGATAGAAAGCCATAAGAAGTCCCGTTTGCAGTTTGTGAGAAGCCATGTGGGGGACACGGCAAACATGTGGAAGAAGGTGCTCTGGTCAGATGAGACCAAAATTGAACTTTTTGGCTTAAAAACAAAACGCTATGTGTGGCGGAAAACTAACACTGCACATCACCCTGAACACACCATCCCCACCGTGAAACATGGTGGTGGCAGCATCATGTTGTGGGGATGCTTTTCTTCAGCAGAGACAGGGAAGCTGGTCAGAGTTGATGAGAAGATGGATGGAGCCAAATACAGGGCAATCTTAGAAGAAAACCTGTTAGTCTGCAAAAGACTTGAGAATGGGGCAGAGGTTCACTTTCCAGCAGGACAACGACCCTAAACATACAGCCAGAGCTACAATAGAATGGTTTAGATCAAAGCATATTCATGTGTTAAAATGGCCCAGTCAAAGTTCAGACCTAAATCCAATTGAAAATCTGTGGCAAGACTTGGAAAATTGCTGTTCAGACGCTCTCCATCAAATCTGACAGAGCTTGAGCTATTTTGCAAAGAAGAATGGGCAAAAATGTCACTCCTAGATGTGCAAAGCTGGTAGAGACATCCCCAAAAAGACTCGCAGCTGTAAATGCAGTGAAAGGTGGTTCTACCAAGTATTGACTTGGGGGCTGAATACAAATGCACGCCACACTTTTCACATATTTATTTGTAAAAAAAAACAAAAAAAACATTTTATCATTTTCCTTCGCCTTCATAATTATGTGCCACTTTGTGTTGGTCTATCACATAAAATCCCAAAAAAAATACATTTACGTTTGATTGTAACATAACAAAATGTGGAAAATGTCAAGGAGTATGAATACCCTTTTACTTTCAATCGTTTTTATTGATTTTGTAAACAATAAAGATCAGAATACGAAGTACTAAATAGAAATACAATTACAATGTCCTTGTGCGTTTCCAAAACATTATGGGATAATGGTAATACAATTAGAGCGTACTAACATATTGTGAGGATACCGTATATACTCGAGTATAAGCCGACCCGAATATAAGCCGAGGCACCTAATTTTACCACAAAAAAATGGGAAAACTTATTGACTCGAGTATAAGCCTAGGGTGTCCATCTGCATGCCTCACTTTGCCTCACTGTGTCCATGTGCATGCCTCACTGTGCCCATGCCTCACTGTGTCCATGACTAGACTGATGTTTAACATGGGAGTCTATGGAAGGGGTGCCCGGCTTTGAAAAATCGGTGCTCCCTGGCCGTAGGTACCCCGGGCAACAAACTTTGCACACTTGTAGAGGAATAGTGGGGCTACATGTGTGCCAAGTTTGGGGTCCAGGGAACCTACGACCGGCTGGTACCGTGTCCCCAAACTCCGGGAGATTAGGCACAAAAAGGTGACTCGAGTATAAGCCAAGGGGGGCTGTCACGTACCTGACGGTGACGAGCCTGGATCTGCAGAGGGAGGCCTCTCTTACGGCTTCCACCGGCGGCCCCTGGTACTGAAGACAGGAGGCACGGAGGTAGAAGGGGTACGAGTGCCTGGCAGGATGGATCAAGGTAGAGTAGAGTCTGAAGACTGGGACGGATCCAGGCACCCAGGAAGTATGGCAGGCTGAACCGGAACCAGGAACACAGCAACTGGACTGGAACTGAAGAGACTGGCTGGACTGGAACCAGGATACAGCAACTGGACTGGAACCAGGAACAAGCAACTGGACTGGAACTAGGAACAAGCAGCTGGACTGGAACTGATGAGGCTGACTGGACTGGAACCAGGACACAGCAACTGGAGAGATTGGTCGGACAAGCCGGGTCGGTAGTATTGGCTGACGGCAAGGTACTGGAGGATCAGGCAGAAGATTGGTCAAACAAAGCCGGGGGTCAGAGGCAGGCAGGAAACTGGAAGGGTCAAGGTAAGCCGGGTCGGATGCAGGTAAATACACGAATCAGGTCTCTTTGGGTACTACACGCTGTAGAGCAGACAGCAGGGACTGTCTGTCACAGGCATGTTTAAATAGCTCTTCTGGCGCGCTTTGTGGAGCGTGCGCGCGCCCCCGCGCGCACGTGCTCGCCATCGCGCGCGTGGACGTGCCCGAGATTCGGAATCAGGAAGTCCAGGAATCCTGTAGCTGACAGGATTTCTATGACATTGCCCCCCCAAGGGGCAGCCTCCGGATGCCCAGCTGGGTGAACCTTCCAGGGTGAGTCCTTTTGAAAGCCTGTATCAAACTCCTGGCATGGATATTCTCCTCGGGTTCCCATGAGTTTTCCTCGGGTCCGTAGCCCTTCCATTTAATTAGGAATTGGTTCTGGTTATTTCTTCTCCTGAAGTCCATGATAGCTTCTACTTCGAATTCCTGCTCACCGTCAATAATGATCGGATCAGGGTGATCCGGCTTCCGATCTGGAAACGGATTAGAGACTGTGGGTTTTAGGAGAGCGACATGAAAAACTGGATGGATTCTAAGAGAGTCAGGAAGTTCCAATTCATAAGCTACTTCATTAATTTTCCTCTTAACAGGGAATGGACCTAAAAATTTGGGGCCCAGTTTTTTAGAAGGGCATGCCATTCTTAGGTTTGTGGTAGATAGCCATACTTGGTCGCCGGGTACCAACACTAATTCACCCCGTCTCTTCTTGTCATAGATTGTCTTGTTGTGTTCTTGAGTCTTGGTCATGGTCTCTTGTAAAAGCTGGTTATTGACCGAGAAAAAATTTAACTTTTCCTGGACTGCAGGTACAGGACACTCAGGAAGGGAGTTAGGCAGAAAAGTAGGATGAAAACCATAGTTTGCAAAGAAAGGAGTCTGGCAGGTAGCGGAGTGGATGGAATTGTTATACGCAAACTCGGCCAACGGAAGTAGGGAAACCCAGTTGTCCTGAGCAAAAGAGGAGAAGCATCGCAGGTATTGCTCGAGCGTCTGATTCGTTCTCTCCGTCTGTCCGTTGGTCTGTGGATGGTAAGCAGAGGAAAACGATAATTCGATTTTCAAGGTTTTGCAAAGGGATCTCCAGAATCGAGAGGTAAATTGAACCCCGCGATCGGAAACAATATTGGCTGGTACCCCGTGGAGTCTGACTATTTCTCTGATGAATACCTGTGCGGTTTCAGGAGCGGAGGGAGTCCCTTTCATAGGGATGAAGTGTGCCATCTTGGACAGACGGTCCACAATAACGAAGATGGTGGAATGGTTCTCGGCCGGGGGTAACTCGACAATGAAGTCGATGGACAACATTCTCCAGGGCCTATCTGGAACGGGTAAGGGTTTTAGTAGTCCCCAGGCCTTGGATCTGGAACCCTTGTTTTGGGTACAAGTTGTACAAGAATCTACAAACCTCCTACAGTCTTCACGTACTCGAGGCCACCAGAAGGTGCGCTGTACCAGGTCAGTGGTCTTGGCAACTCCAAAATGCCCGGCCAGGGCGTGGTCGTGGCAGAGTTCTAATGCGGTTACTCTTAGTTTCTCAGGTACGTAGATTCTGTCTTGGTACCACAATAGTCCATCCTTAACCTGCAATTCCGGCTCGGAGAACTGTCTCTGCCCGGTGGAAGCTTGTTTGATTTGAGTGAACAGGTTCTCCTGTAGAAGGAAATTTCCGGGGGCAAGGATGGTATCAGGCGGAGAAGTCTCCTTGGACTTATGGAACATCCGAGACAGGGCATCAGGCTTAATATTCTTGGCCCCAGGACGATAAGTAACATGAAAAGAGAACCGGGAGAAGAAGAGTGCCCACCTGGCTTGCCGTGGATTCAATCTTCTCGCGGCTTTCAGGTACTCCAGGTTCTTGTGGTCAGTGAATATTAGGATCGGATGAGCCGCGCCCTCCAGCAGGTACCGCCATTCTTCTAGTGCAGACTTGATCGCTAGTAGCTCCCGATCCCCCACGTCGTAGTTCCTCTCTGCTGCAGAAAGCTTGCGGGAGAAGAAGGCTACTGGGTGGAGCAAGGCTTTGACTCCCTGTCTTTGGGACAGTATTGCTCCTACCGCTATTTCGGAGGCGTCTACCTCAAGTACGAATGGTAGTGAGGAGTCTGGGTGTTTCAAGATAGAGGCTGAGGTAAATAGGGCCTTCAGGCGTTCAAAAGCTTCTTGGGCTTCAGGAGACCAGTGAAAACGTGTTCCTTGCTTGGTGAGTTGAGTAATGGGTGCGATAATAGCTGAAAACCCCCTGATGAACTTGCGGTAGAAGTTGGCGAATCCAACGAAACGTTGGATTCCCTTCTTGTCCACCGGTTCTGGCCAGTCCAGGATTGCGGTAATCTTTTGAGGATCCATCTTGATGCCCTCGCTGGAAATGATTAACCCCAGAAATGATATACTCTCTTGCTCGAACTCGCATTTTTCGGCCTTCGCATACAGGCCATGCTGGCGGAGCCGACCCAACACATTTTTGACATGTCTGCGATGAGAATCAAGGGAGGAAGAAAAAATTAAGATATCATCAAGATAAACAATAACAAAGAGGTCTAGGAAGTCCCGTAGAACATCGTTGATAAAATACTGGAAAGTGGCAGGGGCGTTACACAACCCAAATGGCATTACCAAGTACTCAAAATGTCCATACCGGGTACGGAAGGCGGTCTTCCATTCGTCACCTTCTTTGATACGGATCAAGTTGTAGGCTCCGCGGAGGTCAAGTTTGGTAAAGATGGTGGCAGTTCCTAGTCTCTGAAATAACTCTGGTACCAGGGGGAGAGGGTAGCGATTTTTTACTGTAATTTTATTCAATTCCCAGTAATCCACACAAGGTCGAAGGGTGTGGTCCTTTTTCTCTACAAAAAAGATGCCTGCGCCTGCTGGGGATGTGGAAGGGCGGATGAACCCTTTTTGCAAGTTCTCATCAACATAATTTTTTAAAGCCCCTTGTTCCACCTCCGTTAAAGGGAAGACTCTACCGAACGGAATCTTTGCTCCAGGAAGTAGGTTGATGGGGCAATCGTAGGCCCGATGGGGTGGTAGAGTCTCTGCCTTTTGTTTACTAAATACGTCAAGAAAGTCGTGGTAAACTTCTGGGAAGGATTGACGGGTGCCATCTTCGGTGTCAATGCATAGTAACGAGGCCGGCCCGGAAGGTTTATATGAGCCACAGGACTGTTGGCAATAGGAAGAAGGAAAGGCAACTATTCCCGTAGTCCAGTTGATAGTGGGATTGTGGGCTTGTAACCAAGGCATACCAAGGATCAAGGGAAACAACGGGGAAGAGATGATGTCCAGACACAAGCATTCTTGGTGGGTTCCAGAGGTGGTAAAGATGGTAGCGGGTATAGGAGTGGTCTCCTGGGTCACAGGTCCGGACTTAATGACGGAACCATCAGCCAGATGGACACGAAGTCCGTGGGTCTTGGTACGAAGGGGAATTTGGTGTTTAATGGCAAAGGCTGAGTCCATAAAGCAGCTGTATGCTCCGGAATCAATAATGGCGGGTACTTGCAAAGTCCTTCCTGGGAGCTGTAATGAAACAGAGAGGGCAAGGTGAGATGTGGTTTTGGCTTGTAGGTTAGTCATGTTAGAAGAAACTGAAAGAAACTTACGAAGCTTCAGGGGACAGGTTCTAACGAAATGTCCGGGGTCCCCGCAGTACAGGCACAGATTATTTATTCGGCGGCGCTGGCGTTCCTCAGGAGCGAGGGATGGACGAAGGAGCCCGAGCTGCATTGGTTCAGGCGTGTCAGATGTGGGAGTTGGAGGTGTAGCAGGAGCCGAGTACAGGTGACTAGGAGCCCGAGGAAGCATCCAGGTTGGGCGGGAGAAGCCAGTGGTCCTCTCAGCCCTCCGTTCCCTCAGACGTCGGTCAATCTGGATGGTTAGATCAATCAACAGGTTGAGTGTCTGTGGTACACCAACTCTAGCTAGCTCGTCCTTCAAGGAATCGGAAAGTCCTAAGCGAAACTGATGGCGGAGGGCGGCATCATTCCAATTGGTATCCGCACTCCACCGCCTGAATTCTGCCACATAGTCCTTCGCTGGTCTGCGTCCTTGTTGAAGGGAACGCAAGGCGGCTTCTGCGGTTACTGAGAGTTGGGGATCTTCGTATAGCTGGGCCAGGGCATCGAAAAAAGCAGCGAGGTTGTTTAGTGATACATCCTTCTGTTCAAAGAGACGGTGGGCCCAGCTCTGAGGGTCTCCAGCGAGCAAAGAGACCACAAAGCCCACCTTGGTGGCCTCTAGAGAAAAGGTACGGGGCTGTAGGGCAAAATACAGTTCACACGAATTCCGGAAGGCCCTAAACTTGCTCCGATCCCCGGAAAATCTTTCGGGTGTAGGAACCTTAGGTTCAGGAGGAAGCATGACCACTGTGGGTGAGGAACTTGTTCCGGCTGTGGAAGCAGAGGCGTGGGGCCCCTCTTGGATGGCAGAGGGATTGGAGAGGACCCGCACTTGTTCTTCCAAGCGGGTGTATCCTTGTTGAAGACTCTTGACTGCTTCAGACAAACCTGCCAGGTGCCGACAGAGTTCCTCCATAGGTGAGGCTCCCTGCCCGGGCTCAGACATGGCTGTCTGCTACTGTCACGTTCCTGACGGTGACGAGCCCGGATCTGCAGAGGGAGGCCTCTCTTACGGCTTCCACCGGCAGCCCCTGGTACTGAAGACAGGAGGCACGGAGGTAGAAGGGGTACGAGTGCCTGGCAGGATGGATCAAGGTAGAGTAGAGTCTGAAGACTGGGACGGATCCAGGCACCCAGGAAGTATGGCAGGCTGAACCGGAACCAGGAACACAGCAACTGGACTGGAACTGAAGAGACTGGCTGGACTGGAACCAGGATACAGCAACTGGACTGGAACCAGGAACAAGCAACTGGACTGGAACTAGGAACAAGCAGCTGGACTGGAACTGATGAGGCTGACTGGACTGGAACCAGGACACAGCAACTGGAGAGATTGGTCGGACAAGCCGGGTCGGTAGTATTGGCTGACGGCAAGGTACTGGAGGATCAGGCAGAAGATTGGTCAAACAAAGCCGGGGGTCAGAGGCAGGCAGGAAACTGGAAGGGTCAAGGTAAGCCGGGTCGGATGCAGGTAAATACACGAATCAGGTCTCTTTGGGTACTACACGCTGTAGAGCAGACAGCAGGGACTGTCTGTCACAGGCATGTTTAACCACTTAAGCCCCGGACCATTTCGGGCCATTAGGACCAGGCCTGTTTTTGGGATTCGGCACTGCGCTGCTTTAACTGTAAATTGTGCGGACATGCAATGTTGTACCCAAATGAAATTTGCGTCCTTTTCTTCCCACAAATAGAGCTTTCTTTTAATGGTATTTGATTGCCTCTGCGATTTTTATTTTTTGCGATATAAACGGAAAAAGACCGAAAATTTTGAAAAAAAATGATATTTTCTACTTTTTGTTATAAGAAAAATCGAATAAACTCAATTTTAGTCAGACATTTAGGCCAAAATGTATTCAGCCACATGTCTTTAGTAAAAAAAATGTCAATAAACGTATATTTATTGGTTTGCGCAAAAGTTATAGCGTTTACAAACTAGGGTACATTTTCTGAAATTTACACAGCTTTAAATTTATGACTGCCTATCTCATTTCTTGAGGTGCTAAAATGGCAGGGCAGTACAAAACCCCCCCAAATGACCCCATTTTGGAAAGTAGACACCCCAAGGAAATTGCTGAGAGGCATGTTGAGCCCATTGAATATTTTTTTTTTTTGTCCCAAGTGATTGAATAATGACAAAAAAAAAAAAAAAAATTACAAAAAGTTGTCACTAAATGATATATTGCTCACACATGCCATGGTTATATGTGGAATTGCACCCCAAAATACATTTTGCTGCTTCTCCTGAGTACGGGGATACCACATGTGTGGGACTTTTTAGGAGCCTGGCCACGTACGGGACCCCGGAAACCAAGCACCGCCTTCAGGATTTCTAAGGGCTTAAATTTTTGATTTCATTCCTCACTACCTATCACAGTTTCGAAGGCCATAAAATGCCAAAATAGCACAAAACCCCCCCAAATGACCCCATTTTAGAAAGTAGACACCCCAAGGAAATTGCTGAGAGGCCTGTTGAGCCCGTTGAATATTTTTTTTTTTTTGTCCCAAGTGATTGAATAATGACAAAAAATAAAAATAAAAAATAAATTACAAAAAGTTGTCACTAAATGATATATTGCTCACACATGCCATGGTTATATGTGGAATTGCACCCCAAAATACATTTTGCTGCTTCTCCTGAGTACAGGGATACCACATGTGTGGGACTTTTTAGGAGCCTAGCCGCGTACGGGACCCCGAAAACCAAGCACCGCCTTCAGGATTTCTAGGCACAAATTTTTGATTTCACTCCTCACTACCTATCACAGTTTCTAAGGCCATAAAATGCCAAAATAGCACAAAACCCCCCCAAATGACCCCATTTTGGAAAGTAGACACCCCAAGCTATTTGCTGAGGAGGCATGGTGAGTATTTTACAGCTCTCATTTGTTTTTGAAAATGAAGAAAGAAAATTTTTTTTTTTTTTTTTTCAATTTTCAAAACTTTGTGACAAAAAGCGAGATCTGCAAAATACTCACAATACCTCTCAGCAAATAGCTTGGGGTGTCTACTTTCCAAAATAGGGTCATTTGGGGGGGTTTT
Source organism: Rana muscosa (assembly GCA_029206835.1). NCBI lineage: Eukaryota > Metazoa > Chordata > Amphibia > Anura > Ranidae > Rana > Rana muscosa. Next base: position 265,808,029 of record CM055123.1, on the reverse strand, counting down.
GTGCCATCTGGGCATTCCATGGCCTCCGAAACTGTGATAGGCAGTGAGAAGTAAAATCAAAAATTTACACCCTTAGAAAGCCTGAAGGCGGTGCTTTGTTTTTGGGGTCCCGTGCGCGGCTAGGCTCCCAAAAAGTCTCACACATGTGGTATCCCTGTACTCAGGAGAAGCAACAGAATTTATTTTGGGGTGTAATTCCACATATGCCCATGGCATGTTTGAGCAATATATCATTTAGTGACAACTTTGTGCAAAAAAAAAATAAAAAATAAAAATTTGTCTTTTTTCCGCAACTTGTGTCAACATATAAAATATTCCATGGACTCGACATGCCTCTCAGTATATAGCTTGGGGTGTCTACTTTCCAAAATGGGGTCATTTGGGGGGGTTTTGAACTGTTCTGGCATTTTATACACAACATTAGGAAGCTTACATCCACTCTTCTAACCACTTGAAGACAAAGCCCTTTTTGACACTTTTTGTTTACATGAAAACATTTTTTTTTTTTTGCAAGAAAATTATGTTGAACCCCCAAACATTATATATATTTTTAAAGCAAAGGCCCTACAGATTAAAATGGTGGGTGTTGCATTTTTTTTTTCTACACAGTATTTGCGCAGCGATTTTTCAAACGCATTTTTTGGGGAAAAAATACACTTTTTTTAATTTTAATGCACTAAAACACACTATATTGCCCAAATGTTTGATGAAATAATAAAGATGATCTTAGGCCGAGTACATAGATACCAAACACGACATGCTTTAAAATTTCGCACAAACGCGCATTGGCGACAAACTACATACATTTTTAAAAGCCTTTAAAAGCCTTTACAGATTACCCCGTTAGATTTACAGAGGAGGTCTACTGCTAAAATGACTGCCCTCGATCTGACCTTCGCGGTGATACCTCACATGCATGGTGCAATTGCTGTTTACATATGACGCCAGACCGACGCTTGCGTTCGCCATTGGGCAAGAGCAGGGCAGGACAGGGGTGCTTTTTTTTTTTTTTTTTTTTTTTTTATTATTAATTTTGCTTTTTTATTTTATTTTTAAATTGTTCCTTACATATATTTTTTTTTTTATAATTTTTATTGTTATCTCAGGGAATGTAAATATCCCCTATGATAGCAATAGGTAGTGACAGGTACTCTTTTTTTGAAAAAACTGGGGTCTTCTAGACCCTAGATCTTTCCTCTGCCCTCAAAGCATCTGACCACACCAAGATCGGTGTGATAAAATGCTTTCCCAATTTCCCAATGGCGCTTTTTATATCCGGGGGGGGGACATTCCCTCCCACTGCTTGTAAAAGCAGTCCAGAGGCTAATTAGCCGCTGTGATTGCTTTTACATGAAAGCCGGCCGCTGGCTGAAAAGAATGATACCAAGATGATGCCTAAACCCGCAGGCATCAATCTGGTATAACCATTCAAAGTCCAGCAACATACCAGTACGTTGCTGGTCCTTGTTGGACATGTATTGTAATCTTTTTTTTTCATGCAGCCTGTTGGCTGAACGAAAAAAGAGATTGATCGGTGGGTATGCCCACCATTAGAATACCGCCCTTCATCCACCCACTTCTAATGATGGGCATACATGCACCATTTATATATGCCGAAGCATGGGGGCATCCTCCCGCAAAAAAGTTATGCCGCACACACATGGTCAAACGTTTCCACGGGCAAGCCTCCGTCGGAATTTCGACCGTATGTATGCGGCATTAGGAGCAAAATTGCTCCTCCGCCCTGCTGCCCCTGCTGCCCCCATGCTTCGGCATATATGCTTTTTTTTTTTAACTGTGGTGGTGAAATCCCCTCCTACAGCACTGGAGTCGCAGGGATCAGGCCTGTCTCTGCGAACGCTGCAGTTATGTGTGTTGTGTTTTGTAAGTGACAGTGATCGATCGATACTGCACTTGGGTGGCCTGGGCTGGACGGAGGGGCAAAACGCAGGTGCTAGCAGGTATCTGGGCTGATCCCGCTAACACTGCGTTTTTGGGAACCCTAAACCGCTGGTATAGATCTGATCAGATATTGATCTGTTCAGATACTATACCACTAAGGGGGGTGTATGCTTTACGCGTGGGTGTTAGCGTTACTGGCACTAACCTGACGCTGCCTGGGGTGTGACGCAGACCCTCTCTGACGCTAAAACCTAATTGATAGCACCCACCGGGCGATCAGGGGGTTAAACCTTTATTGGGTTATATACGGCGGGTGCCCTGACACTATAAAAAGCAAACTAACTAACCAGCGTCACCCGTAACGCTTATATGGTGATCACTGGTGAAAGGGTTAACTAGGGGCAATTAGGGGGTTAAAACCTTTATTAGATCATATTTGGGGGTACCTGACGCTATAAAAACCTGCGGCGAACCTAAAAAAAATGACTGGCTACCGATTGGCATCACCGACACGAAGACAGCGATCAGAAAAACGATCGCTTAGTGACAGTGGTGATAGGGGGTGAAAGGGTTACCTGGGGGGCGATCAAGGGGGTTAAACCTTTATTAGATAATATATTGGGGTACCCGACGCTATAAAAACCTGCGGCGAACCTAAAAAAAATTACTGGCTACCGATCGCCATCACTGATGCTAAGACAGCCATCAGAAAAATGATCGCATAGCGACAGCGGTGATAGGGGGTGAAAGGGTTACCTGGGGGGCGATCAAGGGGGTTTAACCTTTATTAGATAATATATTGGGGTACCTGACGCTATAAAAACCTGCGGCGAACCTAAAAAAAATTACTGGCTACCGATCGCCATCACTGATGCTAAGACAGCATCAGAAAAACGATCGATTAGCGACAGCGGTGATAGGGGGTGAAAGGGTTACCTGGGGGGCGATCAAGGGGGTTAAACCTTTATTAGATAATATATTGGGGTACCCGACGCTATAAAAACCTGCGGCGAACCTAAAAAAAATTACTGGCTACCGATCGCCATCACTGATGCTAAGACAGCCATCAGAAAAATGATCGCATAGCGACAGCGGTGATAGGGGGTGAAAGGGTTACCTGGGGGGCGATCAAGGGGGTTTAACCTTTATTAGATAATATATTGGGGTACCTGACGCTATAAAAACCTGCGGCGAACCTAAAAAAAATTACTGGCTACCGATCGCCATCACTGATGCTAAGACAGCATCAGAAAAACGATCGATTAGCGACAGCGGTGATAGGGGGTGAAAGGGTTACCTGGGGGGCGATCAAGGGGGTTGAACCTTTATTAGATAATATATTGGGGTACCCGACGCTATAAGAACCTGCGGCGAACCTAAAAAAAATTACTGGCTACCGATCGCCATCACTGATGCTAAGACAGCCATCAGAAAAATGATCGCATGGCGACAGCGGTGATAGGGGGTGAAAGGGTTATCTGGGGGGTGATCAGGGGGTTAAACCTTTATTAGGGGGGGTTAGGGGGCTACACTGGACCTAAAACTAAACTTTAGTGACACTTTCACAGTCACAAATGTCACTGATTGCAGTGATCACTAAATAAATGGTCACTGCAATCAGTGACACTGTGACTGGGGGCTGGGGGGTGATCTGGGGGGTGATCTGGGGGGGTCTGGGGGTCCTGGGGGGGGCGATTAGTGTTCCTATGTGTCCTGGTGTCAGTGTAGTGTTGTGCTCACTGACCTGATGTCTTCTCTTGTACGGCGCTCGGTATATGTGAGCGCCGCACAGGAGATGACATCACTTCCTCCTGCCTCCTCTGTCTGAAACAGACAGAGGAGGCATTTCCATTCGCCGGGAGCGATCGCGAGGGGGGGGCCGGAATCGAAAGGCCGCCCCCTCATCTGGGATCGCTCCCGGTGAAGTAACGACCGCTCACGGCACAGAAGGGGGGTCCGGATGGACCCCCCAACTGTACAAAGGCAGTCACGTAGATCTACGTGATTCTGCCTGTCCGTGCCATTCTGCCGACGTAAATCGGCGGTGGGCGGTCGTTAAGTGGTTAAATAGCTCTTCTGGCGCGCTTTGTGGAGCGTGCGCGCGCCCCCGCTAAGCGCGTGCGCGCGCACGTGGACGTGCCCGAGATTCGGAATCAGGAAGTCCAGGAATCCTGTAGCTGACAGGATTTCTATGACAGGGGCATTTTCAGCACAAAAAAATGTGCTGAAAAACTCAGTTTATACTTGAGTATATACGGTAGTTATCCCTTTTACCTTAACTTTTCAATGTTTTTATCAGCATTTTCTCCATCGGAAATAAAAGCAAACCTTGCAGACATTATAGCAATTGCAGAGTACCTGATGTTTGTTTATACAAGTGAAAACACTGGGTACCTCCATCTTGGAACTCAGATAGTACTCGTCAAACTCCTTATGAAACCAAAAGGATACAAAGTAGAGAGGAAAAGAGGGGTGAAGGGGAGGGGAAGACCCCAAGCTCTGATCCCTGCCACTCAAAAGCTCCTTAAATCAGAGATGAATATTTTAGGTGCTATACAAATATCTTTAATATTTCACGGGGTCCAAACATTGACCAAGTGAAACAAAAAGTCAATTTCCCCTTAATGAATGTTCCTCAAAAACTTAAATAAATTTGGACACCTTGAATCGCTCACTATCTCCAATCAATTTCAACAGTACTTTGACAACTGTTGAGGTTAACAGCTATTTCATCAAAGTTCCAAACAACGTAACGTTGTTTGGAACTTTGATGAAATAGTTGTTAACCTCAACAGTTGAAAAGGACCTTAGCCTGACCTTCCACTGCCCCCACTAGTTTCTAACCTTTCTTCCAAGTACCCTCTATCTCCCAATTCTTTCCTATTATTTTATTCAGACTTTTCAGTTTTGTCTACACTAATTATTGACGAGGTGTGGCAGATCTCTAGACAATTCCTCCCTCCTTCTTCCATTGAACATTGGTTAACTGATGTTTGAAACCCAGTGAACAGATTCATACATGACAAAGGTTAACACCTTAATGCCTCGTACACCTGATGAGATTATCGGACAAATGATTGTCTTTTTTTTTTTACATGTTGGTCTCCTATCAAAAATGAAGTGATTACTAAAGTTACGAAAATTCTTGTATGACCGAATGAAAATTCAGAAGTGATGTAATATATTGCATTTTCGAACGACAAATGTACTGATTAAACGAAAATAGTACAATCTGGTATCGTACAAGAAAAAGGTTTCATGCTTGTCCCATTGGATATTTTAGCATGAATTGTCGTGATTGGGTCTCGAAAGCGGTGTTCGAACAATCAGATTATTATACGGTCGCTTCGAAAGCGGTATTTTTCTTACGATTTTCTGACGGTTTGTACGGTCCATAAGGCTTGGTTCACATCTACAGGTGCGACTGAGCGTGGGTGCGTTTTGTGTACTTTAAATGCATCAGGCAGCCTATTCATTTCAATGGGCTGCCCTATACGTGAGAAATGTATAAAATAAGTCTCTAACTCTATTTTAAAAACGCACTGCACTTAACTACTGGTACTGCTGTGCGCCTGCTAAATGGCAGTGCATTTCTCTGCATGCTGGGAGTGGGAAGTCACCCAATTATGCACGCATTCCCAACACACAAAGGTAGGAATCTAGCCTAAATTTAATCTTTTTTTGAGGAAGATTTTGTAACAATTTTGAAATGGTCCTTTAGAAGCCTAAAGGCTTGTACACACTTATAAGAAAATCAGGCGAACATTTTCTTCCGTAGAATGATCTACGATTTTCTGATCGTGTGTACACAACTTTCGACAGCTGATTCCGACCTTACGAACGAAAAAGTCTGCAGGGACAAACTCCAAAAATTTTCTCGTACGGGAACAGAACAAACGATTTTCATTTTTAATGTGTACCCTTTTTTTTGTACGATTTTTGTAAGAAAAAAATAAGAAGCAAAAGACTGCGCATGATCAGGAAACAATAAACAAACGGAAAAAAAAAAAGCTTTTGTCGTACGAGAATTTTCGGACATTGTTTCCTTACTCTGTTTCTGACTTGCTGTGAAACCACGTGGAAAAGTCAGATAATCATTCGCCCAATTTTCTTATAATGTGTACCACACTTAAGAATAATATAACACTGTTTTGTACTGCCCTGTCTACTATGTACTGTGTGTTTAAAAACCTATTGAAGCTAAAAAGTTTGTTTTAAAGCTCATTTTAATATGCTATACAAATGCAGATAGCTTTTAGGATCACAGTTTGCCTATTTTGTTTAGCTCCTGTAATAATATTGTAAAAATAACAATGGTAGGCATTAACCCAATTAAAAGCATGCTTTTAGTAGCATGGAGTGGAGAGACCAGAGAAGTTTGCAGTTTAATCGCTCTGGATTACTGTACTGTATTGCTCTTTGCTCTATTATTAGGTGAGCTGATGAGTGTTCCATCACCTGCATATTATTTTCTGCTCCTTTCCTGCTTTTCATATGACTTGTCTATACTCATGCTGAGTCTGTCATCTTATTTTCCGGTTTTGAATTATAAAACACCCGGTAGATGGGATTAGGAGTGAAGTCATCCTTTATACTGGTGAGGTCTGTCAGCATCTAGTTGAGTGTTTTACCTCCCAGGAGTAAGGCTTCCATGTGGTCTCCTGAGCTCATGTCTGTCTGTTCTCGGACCATGTAATATATTCCTGGACCAGTCACCGGGTATTCTGTTTTCCCCCAGGTTGACAGTGGCCAGGTCTTAAGATCGGAGCAACTCCTTTATGAAAACTGTGACTCAGTAATGTTCAAAGTCAAATCCAACCCAAATAAAACCTCTGTTAAATCTTGGCTTCTGAAGCTACCGGGCCAGGCTTGCATTTATATGGAAAGTGCTCCAAAGGGAATTTCAGGTGTTCAAGAAAAGGCTGTCCCCTGTTTTTTACCATATTTTTTTCTAAAGATTCATTCTTTATTTTTTTTCAAAATCTGTTTAGTTCATTGACTTCTACACAACAGCTGAAAGCTGTGAGAAGTCTGAGTCAAGCCCATAGCTTATGGCAACATTTTGCAGGCAAAGTGAGGCATGACCAGAGAAAGATCAATTTGATGCCGTTGACCAGATTGAGCTATATTCCAAATTTATGCAAACCATTCTGTAAAATCTTATGTGCAAAAGAGGCATATCCTGGATGGTGCCAATATCCCTAGTAACATAGAACTTTCAAAAATTGTGCAATGTTGCTTTCGAGGCACCCAGAAATAACTACAGTTTGTGTGTGTGTGTGTGTGTGTGTGTGTGTGTGTGTATATGTATATATATGTATTACTCTTTCATCCATGGACCGAGACAGCCTCTCTATTGACAAAGTGGGTATTATCCGTTAATTAGGAGTGACTAGGCAGAAAAACTTGTAAAAAGTGTTGCATCACACCTTCTACAGTCCCGCCCAGGGGGCGGACCCCGGGGTATATCCTCTCAGTCTGCATCTCGCAGATCAGTTTTTTTCTGTCTAGCAAGGAGTAGGACATGGCTCCCTTCGGGCCCATTGGTCCGGGGGAAAAAAGATAGAGATATATATATATATATATATATATATATATATATATATATATATATATATTTGCTACATTTGTTGTTTCCTGCGATCTTCGATCAACTGCCGACTGGGTGACAGGCTGGATCCTCGATCCTTGTAGTCTCCCCAGTTTCGGCCATCGAGCGTGTGCCGACCCTAGCTACGCGCTGGGTTTTCCACGACATGCCCGCCGCTCCACGGGTGGCCGGTGAGCCTACGCTCCAGGGCCTGCATCGGACCGCTCAGCTTCGGCTGACCTTATGACCTTACGGTCGAGTCGCAGCAGCCTGGCCGGTGAGCTTACGCTCCAAGGCTTGCATCGGACCGCTCAGCTTCGGCTGACCTTACGGCCGAGTCGCAGCAGCCTGTCCGGTGAGCATCACGCTCCAGGGTATACATATGATCGTCCCTTTTTGGGTCCAATCACAGCATGCCTGGCCAACAGTCACCTTCCGTGCGCGGACGATGATCTGTTTGGAATGTCTTCCAGCATAATACAAGCAGGATAGGTAAGTAAAACTCCCCTGCCTCGGCTGGGTGATTTAGCTGGACATTCCTGGAGAGATCAAGTAAGTGGTTGTGGCCCCTTTCTTCCCTCTCTCCCTGCCTTTCCCTCCTCCCTGGGCTTCTAGCTAAAGGTTGCTGGGTGCTGGGGGTCACCTAAGGGGTTCCACTGGAGTGGGGCTGGCTGTAACTAACATTTAAAAGAAATGTAATTTCTGCTTACCTGTGTGTGTGCTTCCTCCTCCATGCTGTCGGCGGCCATTTTGAGGTGGTCCATGCCGAGTTCGGCCTCTTGTGACTGCCCGGCGGCCATCTTCCTTTGGTTCGGCCACACCCACTGACCCCTATCAGCTGATCGGAGGCCATGTTTGTCCACCCTGTATGTATATATTGCCATTCAGCGGCCATCTTTTTGTGGGCTACGGCTGCTTGACCTCTATCTTCGGCTCCGCGGCCATCTTCTTAGAGCCCACATTATCTTCCATACAGATGTTTTTGGCAGCCATTTTGCGAGAGCCTCTAGGGTGCATTACACTGGCGCGAAAATTCAAACAGGAAGTGCTGATAAAAGAAGCAGACTGACACAGCAGCAGGGGCGCAGCACACGGCAGCATAGCAGTACTGGTCCAGGGTGGTGAGTCCTCTGGGTAACCCAGCATCTCGGCAGCGCAGGAAGGTGGCCTATTGATATCTTGCCTGGAGCCCTGTGAGTGTCAGCGTGTGGTCAGCATGGCATCTGAGCCAGATGTCTTCTCCCCTGAAACGCCAGATTTAGCAGCTGGTGCCCCTGAGGTGTCTATGAACGCTATGACGGCAATCCTAGAGGCGTTTGCTGCCAGGGTGGAAGCAGCACACGGGAATACAGGAGGTAGTAAATGCCCCGTCCCCTGCAAGCTTCTGGGGATAATTCTGATGCAGAACCAGGTCCAGCTACGGCTCCGGGCCCAGATTCTGACGCATCAGAGACTGCAGACCGTGACCGGACAGTGAGGATGACTCCAAGTCCAGGTCAGTACGTGAGACGGCTTGGTATCTGACCTTATTACTGCAGTGCGGGATACGCTAAAGTTGGAAAATACTGCAGAAGCAGCAGAGACTCCGGTCCACTTGGGTTTCATAGACCTGCCCGCACTGCTAAGGTGTTCCCTTGTGTGTCTTTTGATAAACTCTTATACAAGGAATGGGAGAACCCACTGAGGGTCTTTACAGCCCCAAAGAGGTTTGCGGTACGGTACCCCTTTGAGGAGAGTTTTCTGAAGAGATGGACCACTCCCCCTATAGTGGACCCTCCGGTGTCCAGACTTAATAGAGCCACCACAATTCCTGTAGAAGGGGCTCCTGTTTTCAAGGACCCTGTGGATAAGAAGGCTGAAGCACTCGCTTGCTACCTATACTCAGTGGTAGGCTCGGCAGTACGCCCGGCATTGGCGGGGGCCCTAGTGTCTCACACACTTACTGAATGGGCAAGATTTCTACTCCAGGGGTTAAGGGCCGACCTGTTGGTCCAGGGCCTTAGGTTGTCTGCGAGTCAGACATGGATACTATTCCCCTGCTGTCTAAAGCTTCGGTTTATGCAGTAGCAATACGCCGCCTGATCTGCCTAAAAGGCTGGTCTGCGGACCAGACTTCCAAGAAAGCCCTGTTGGATCTGCCCTTTAAGGGCAACAGATTTTTTGGGGCTCTATGGATGACATCAAGGATGCCACAGGAGGTAAAGGCACTTTGCTTCCCCAAATTAGCAAGGGTAAGGGGCCACGCCAAAGGCAAGGGCCCTCCTTTACTGCACGCAAGCGTTTTTTTCGTCCCCCTAGGGCGACAGGGAAAAGACCCCAGGCCAATAAAGCGCCTGCCCAAGGACAGAAGCGTCCTTGGTCCCGCATACCCAATAAGCCTGCGGACAAATTTGCGTCCGCATGAAGGTCCACCCCCACCCAGCTCTCGGGTGGGGGGGACATCTTCGCAAATTCACGACTCAGTGGACAGCTCTAATCTCCGACAGGTGGGTTTGCAAAGTAATCTCCTCCAGGCTACAAGATAGTTTCTCTCTTGTCCACAGGACAGATTCAACACCTCCAATCTCCAGCTACTACCGACCCGTCGGGAGGCCCTGTATGGGGCGATCCAGGGTCTACTGGAACGCGGGGTAGTTATTCCAGTTCCAGAACTGGAACGGGGTTTTTACTCAAATCTGTTCATTGTGCCGAAGAAGGAGGGGGTTCGTCCAAGCTTGGATCTCAGAGCCCTCAATTGCTTTGTGAAAGTACAAAGATTTCGGATGGAGTCGGTTTGATCTGTAGTCACGGCTCTCCATCCGGGGGGACTTTCTGGCCTCCTTGGACATCAAGGACGCATACCTGCATGTCCCCATATACTCCAGACACCAGAGGTTTCTGCGATTTGCTATCGGGAAGAACCACTACTAGTTTGTGGCCCTCCCGTTTGGCCTTGCCTCAGCACCCAGGACGTTCACCAAGGTGCTCGCTCCGATTCTGGCACTTCTAAGACAGCGGGGTATCGCTATCATGGGCTACTTGGACAACCTTCTACTGAAGGCCCCTTCAAGCTCAGAATTAGAGGTAAGCGTGTCTATTACCTGTCAGACTCTTCGAGACTGTGGTTGGATACTAAACACGCAAAAGTCAGTATTGGTGCCCACTCAACGCCTAGTGTACCTGGGGTTGATTCTGGATTCCTCAGAGGCAAAGGTATTCCTCCCTGTGGAGAAGTTGCAGACCCTCCGGGCTGCAGTACGGCAGCTGACTTCCAGGAATTGGTCGTCACTCCGTTTTTGCAGCACCGGCTCTAATGGCCGGGAAGTCATTTCTTCCGGTTTACTGGATAGTGATCACGACGGACCCCAGCCTTACAGGTTGGGGGGGTCTGGGGTGTTCAGTGGGCGCAAGGTCGCTGGACCCCAGAGGAAGACCTCCTGCCGATCAATGCCCTGGAGATCCGGGCGATCAGGCTGTGCCTCTTCAAATGGTCTCAGAGGCTGCAAGGACGTCCGGTCAGGATCCAGTCAGACAACGCCACAGCGGTGGCATATGTCAATCATCAAGGAGGAACAAGAAGCTCAGCTGCAGCATCGGAGGTCGCTCACATCCTGAAGTGGGCAGAGAGGAGCGTACCGGCACTGTCGGCCAGGTACATTCCGGGTGTGGAAAACTGGCAGGCGGACTACCTGAGCCGCCAAATGCTGGACCAGGGAGAATGGTCCTTACACCCGGAGGTGTTCCAACTCCTCTGCCAAAGATGGGGCACACCAGTCGTAGATCTTCTGGCTTCCCGACTCAATTGTAAGGTATTGAGGTTTGTGGCCCGGTCAAGAGACCCATGGGCAGACGCAACGGACGCGATGGTAGCATTGTGGGGTCAGTATCGGCTAATCTATGCCTTCCCTCCCTTAAGGCTTCTTCCTCTTCTGCTCCGCAGAGTGGAGGCAGAGGGAATTCCAATGATCCTAATCGCTCCAGATTGGCCTCGGCGTCCTTGGTACGCCGATCTAGTACGTCTGGTAGCAGACGTCCCCTGGCGCCTACCACTACGGAAGGACCTGCTATCGCAAGGTCCCATACTCCATCCTGCTTTACAGTCATTGGCTTTAACGGCATGGCTGTTGAGAACCAGGTACTGAGAGACCGGGGCCTGTCAGACTCAGTAATCTCTACTATGAGAAGTGCTCGAAAACCGTCCTCTAGGAAGGTTTATCACCGCACTTGGAAGGCCTACATCTCCATGTGTGAGGAAATGAAATGGCATCCGCGTACCTATTTGGTTTCCAGAATCCTGCTGTTTTTACAGCATGGGGTGGACCCAAGGCTTGCCCTAAGTACGATTAAGGGACAGATATCTGCCCTGGCTGTCTTTTTTCAGCGACCCCTGGCGACTCACTCTCTCGTGAGTACATTTGTGCAGGGGGTCCGACATGTGGCCCCTCCGGTCCGTCCCCCGTTACCTCCGTGGGACTTGAACCTGGTCCTCTCGGTGCTTCAGAAGGCACCGTTTGAGAATATTAGAGATATTCCCCTGTTGACACTTTCTCAGAAAGTGGTCTTTTTGGTGGCTGTTACGTCAGTTAGACGAGTCTCTGAGCTGGCAGCCTTGTCCTGCAAGGCTCCCTATTTGGTTTTCCACAAGGATAAGGTGGTGCTGCGGCCGCAGCCTTCCTTTTCAGAAGTCGTTCCGGCTTTTCAATGAAGACATTGTACTTCCATCCTTGTGTCCTCAGCCGTCGAATCCTAAGGAGTCGGCGTTGCATTCCTTGGACGTTGTCCGAGCTTTGAGAGTATACCTATCTGCTACTTCCCTGTTCCGGAAGTCAGACTCACTTACGCATTTAAAGGGTCAAAAGCCTTTAAAGGGTCAAGCGCCCCCCTTTCCGGTCATGGCGCATTCGACCAGGGCAAGAGGTGCCTCTTGGGCTTTCCGACAGCAAGCGTCTGTTTCCCAAGTATGTAAAGCGGCGACTTGGTCGTCCGCTCACACTTTCACAAAATTCTACAAAGTTGATGTAGAGGCATCTTCGGATGCCTCTTTCGGCCACAAGGTTTTACAAGCGGCTGTTTAGAGTTGCAGCTCCTCCGTTGGAGGAGTGCTGTTTTGTGTTTGGGGTGAAGTTTTTTTATTTTTATACTGTTACCACCCCTCGTTTTTTCTCTGACACTGCTTTGGGACGTCCCAGTTTGTCAATAGAGAGGCTGTGTCGGTCCATGGACGAAAGAGTAAATAGGATTTTTGTACTCACCGTAAAATCCTTTTCTCTGAGTCCATGGACCGACACAGCACCCACCCCTCCTTTTTAAGTTTGTACTGCTTTTTGACAAACTGATCTGCGAAATGCAGACTGAGAGGATATACCCGGGGGGTCTGCCCCCTGGGCGGGACTGTAGAAGGTGTGATGCAACACTTTTTTTACAAGTTTTTCTGCCTAGTCACTCCTAATTAGCGGATAATACCCACTTTGTCAATAGAGAGGCTGTGTCGGTCCATGGACTCAGAGAAAAGGATTTTACGGTGAGTACAAAAATCCTATTTTGTGTGTGTGTGTGTGTGTAATATATATATTTCTTTTTCGTACATCACGGGACACAGAGCGACTTAGTCATTACTAATGGGTTATATAGATTACCTTCAGGTGTTGGCACTGGCCAATTCCAAACCGGAAGTACCCTCCCCTATATAAGCCCCTCCCACCCGGGAGCACCTCAGTTTTTTGCCAGTGTCTAAGGTGTTGGCCAAAGAGTAACATGTGTTTTCACTGGGCTTGCGTACAGGTTCTTTTGGGCCTTAGTAAGCTGTTCCGGATCCCACCAAAAAAGCTTCATAGCTAAACGGTCGGTACCCGGGCCTTGCAGCAGAAGAGCAAGGTTTTGCCTGTAATGCTTCTCTTAGGAGGGCTGGACCCTGGGATCCAGAGCTCTGGTCATACCCACGACCAAGATGTTGTCTGTGCAGGGTGCTATACAGGTCCAGGGGAGTGGAATCCTTGGGAACCCGGTACCTGAAGGTTTAATTACAATGCCTGCCGTGATAGGTGAAGTTTGGACTTCTGTGGATCAAACAAAGTCCTGCGGCGGGGATCAGGTAAGTGGGGGCCCCCAGGAACTTGGTTCTATTGGGGGACCCCCAAGCCTAATTTGTCTTTCTGTCTATTACCTAACGGTATTCCCGCTAAATATCTGTGTTTGCCTGTAACTACTGAAAATGTAAAATTTTAATAGTAGTCAAGAAAAAAAAAAAAAAAGGGACCGCGGTACCTGTGTTAAACCACTAGAGGCCGCTGTAGTCCATTTTTCTTGTCATGTGGATCTTTGGTTTTCTCAAGTCAAAAGATCCAGGCAGCTGGTAAGTTTCTCTGTGGGAATCCACTTCCTCTGCCCTGTTGCTGCGCTCATCCACCGCACAGGCCCTCCGGCAAAAAGGGCCCTGGCTCCTAGTCCCCTGTTTGATTTCGAAAAGGGCGCCAATGGCGCACGGGCGCGCGCGCAGGTGCGTGCACGCGCCTCCTATGAAAAAAAGGGGCGGGGCGGGTGTATGACGCTCGATGCGCGCCGCGGCACTTCTGCGCATGTGCGGGCGTCCCAGCATGGTTAAAAGACACAGTACAAGTGTCAGCTGGATGCAAACAGAGCTAGCAACAAACAGTGGCACACAGAGGCGGTTGATGCAGGCATCCCCATAGAAAGGCACTTTAGTGGACACCAGCTGGTATATAGCAGCAACTTTGTTAGACTATTACCAGCAAAAATTGGTGTATGACGACGGGAATACCTCAGCTTTGTGCTTAAAGGATATGTCGTCCAGACGCTCCGGAAATAGATCTTCCAGGAAGCCAAAGGGGTCTCCATCGGGCTCTGAGGATATTGGGCATGCTTGTACTGCACCAATCTCCCCTGAGAATTCAGAGGTCAGTAGCCGTAGAAACCCCGCAGGAATGCCTGGTGCTGCGGCTGTCCCCAGTCCACCTGCTCCTGTATATATAACAGAGGAGGTTTTATCCTCAACTCTGGGAGGATTGGAAGAGAGATTAACCGCATTGATCGCTGCTTCCCTGTCACAGGAAAAGCGCGTCCGATCTCCGTCTCCTCCTTCAGAGTGCCTGTTAGTGGAGGAACAGCCCCACACAGAGATCGACCTACCTGAAGGGGATCAGGATGAGGTTGATTCAGTTATGGAGGAATCAACAGTGGAAGAACCTTTCTCAGCATCTCAGGCTGAAAGATTATGGGTTCAGTCTCTGACTAATATGGTCCGATCAGCATTTAAAATGCCTCTGGCGGAACCACCATCCACTACGGTTTCCTCGCTGGGGTCGCTAAAAGCTCCCCAGGCTGTCTGTTCCTTCCCAATCCACCCTTTATTAGAAGGGCTTATTTACCAGGATTGGGAGCATCCTGATAAAATATTTGCTCCCCCCAAGAGATTTCCGGTGATCTATCCCATGGAGGATAAGTTCATAAAAAAAATGGAGGGTCCCTACAGTGGACGCAGCCATCTCTTCTGTTAACAAATCACTGACATGTCCAGTAGATAATGTTCCAATGTTCAAAGACCCAATAGATAAAAAATTGGAGTCTTTACTAAAATCTGCTTTCTCTACAGCAAGCATGGTGACACAACCTGCGGTAGCAGCGATTGGAGTCTGCCAAGCAGTGAAAGATCAGTTGAAACAAGTCTTAAGGGACTTACCAGATCAGCAGGCTCTTGCCCTAGCTGACCTGCCTAGAGCCTTGTGTTTTGCGGTGGACGTCATAAAGGATACAATCCAACAGGCCTCCCGCTTTACGCTGTCTATAGTACATATGCGTAGGCTTCTGTGGCTCAAAAACTGGTCTGCTGAAGCTCCCTGTAAAAAACTGCTGGTTAGCTTCCCATTTCATGGAGAACGCTTATTTGGAGAAGATCTGGACAAATATATCCAGAAAATTTCTGCCGGTAAAAGTTCACTCTTACCGGTTAAGAACAAGGGTAGAAGTCCTTCTTTTAAGAGGCCTACTTCTCCAGTCCCGGGCACATCGGCTGTGAAACAGTTCCGACGGCCTCCGCGGTCAAATTCAGGGGGCAGAAATCAGGGACAATCACAGGGTAACAAGAAGCCCTGGATCAAGAGAGGTACAAAACCTCCCCCCAAGGCATGAAGCGTTGCCCCCACTCAATCGGGTGGGGGGAAGACTTCAGTTGTTCACAGAGACCTGGCGGGACACCATCAGAGACAGATGGGTGCTCTCCACAGTAAGTCTGGGATACAAGCTGGAGTTAAAAGGCACTCCTGCCCAATTTATGAGGTCAAACGTGCCAAGAGATCCCCAAAAGAGAGGATCCCTCCTTCTGGCACTAGAACAACTATTGCTCCAAGGTGTAATCATGAAGGTTCCCCTGGAAGAAAGCGGATTCGGGTTTTACTCGAACCTTTTCACGGTCCCCAAACCAAATGGGGACGTGAGGCCCATATTAAATCTAAAAGGGCTAAACAAGTTCCTAAATATCAGGACTTTTCGGATGGAGTCGATCCGATCGGTGGCCACCGCCCTACAAGGGCAGGAATGGTTAGCCTCGATCGACATAAAGGATGCTTATCTGCATATTCCCATCTTTCCGGCCCACCAGAAATTTCTACGCTTTGCAGTAGAAGGGCGCCATTTTCAGTTCAGAGCCTTACCTTTCGGTCTGGCCACAGCACCACGAGTGTTCACAAAAATTCTGGCCCCATTATTGGCCAATCTAAGAACACAGGGTGTAACGATAATGGCATATCTAGACGACCTGCTACTAATAGACCACTCAGTGGAAAAGCTGGAAGTAGCTATTCACAAGACAATCAAGTATCTGGAATATCACGGTTGGATTATCAACCGGGACAAGTCAGCTCTAAGACCAGTCAAAAGTCTGGAATACTTAGGGCTAAGGCTGGATTCAAATCAGAGAAAGATTTTCTTACCTCCAGAGAAGGTGTCGTCTTTAAAAGATTTGACCCACTTAGTGGGTACAAAAAGAAAACCATCCATACGCCTCTGCATGAGGCTGCTGGGAAAAATGGTGGCTTCATTCGAAGTGGTACCCTACGGTCAATTCCATTCAAGGAATTTGCAAAGGGCCATACTGTCAGCCTGGAACAAAAAAGTTCAGGCTTTAGACTTACCAATGTCCCTGTCCCCTTCCGTTCGCAAGAGCCTCCATTGGTGGTTGGTGCCCCAGAATCTGGAAAAAGGGAAACCCTTCAGTCCGGTTTCTTGGAAGGTAGTCACTACAGATGCCAGCCTCATAGGCTGGGGGGCAGTACTGGAGCAATGGTCTCTCCAGGGCAAGTGGTCAGAAGCAGAAAAGGCCCTGCCCATCAATCTCTTAGAGATACGAGCAGCCCGGTATGCCCTAGTAGCATGGACATCCAAACTCCAAGGGTCCCCTGTCAGAATTCAATCAGACAATGCCACAGCAGTGGCATATATCAATCACCAGGGTGGCACCAGGAGTCGTGCAGCCCAGAGGGAAGCAAATTGCATCCTGGAGTGGGCAGAAAAATATGTCCCAGCCATATCCGCGGTTTTTATCCCAGGAGTGGAAAATTGGAGAGCGGACTTTTTAAGTCGCCAACAATTATTCCCGGGGGAATGGTCTCTTCACCCCGAGGTTTTCCAGGCAATATGCCAGCGGTGGGGAACACCGGATGTAGATCTGCTAGCATCCAGATTCAACGCAAAGGTGGACGAATTTGTGTCTCGCACAAGGGATCCTCTAGCTTGCGGCTCGGATGCCCTAGTGTTCCCTTGGAATCAGTTCAAGCTGATATATGCATTCCCACCGCTACAATTGTTACCGCGATTACTCCGCAGAATCAGGGTACAAAAGAAACCAGTGATTCTGGTGGCTCCAGCGTGGCCCCGAAGGGCATGGTACGCGGAGATTGTAAAAATGTCAGTGAGGAGTCCTTGGACCCTCCCACATCGTCCGGACCTGCTGTCGCAGGGACCGATATACCACCCTTCCTTACCAGCCCTAGGTTTGACGGCCTGGCTATTGAAGCCCACATTCTGAAAAAGAGAGGGCTCTCTAATTCTGTGGTATCTACCATAATCAATGCCAGGAAGCCGGTATCCAGGCAGATCTATTATAGGATCTGGAAAGCGTACATTAAGTGGTGTGAGGCCAAGAAATGGCATCCACGTAAGTACGTGATAGGGAGGATTTTGGACTTCCTACAGTGGGCTGTAGATAGGAAGCTGGCCTTGAGTACTATCAAGGGTCAGATTTCGGCCTTGTCAATATTTTTTCAAAGGCCCTTGGCTTCGCATTCACTAGTCAAAGCTTTCATACAAGGAGTGATGCGTATTAGCCCTCCGGTTAGTATTCCCATATGTCCTTGGGACTTAAACCTGGTTCTGTCAGTTCTACAGAAACAACCGTTTGAACCATTGCAACACATTTCCTTGGTTCTTCTCACCAGGAAATTGATTTTCTTAGTAGCCGTTTGTTCGGCTAAAAGAGTATCGGAATTAGCCGCCTTGTCCTGTAAGGAGCCATATCTGGTTGTCCATAAGGACAGAGTAGTATTACGTCCTCATCCAGCCTTTCTTCCTAAGGTGGTATCGAGGTTTCATTTGAACCAAGATGTGGTTCTTCCTTCTTTTTTCCCCAAACCTAGCTCGGTAGAGGAAAAGTTATTACATTCCTTGGATGTAGTAAGAGCAGTTAAAGCTTATCTAAAAGCCACTGCTCAGATTCGCAGAACGGATACTTTGTTTATTCTGCCGGAAGGCCCTAAAAAGGGTCAGGCAGCATCAAAATCCACTTTAGCCAAGTGGATTCGACAGGTCATAATACAGGCCTATGGCTTGAGAAAGAGACCGCCTCCGTTCAAAGTTAGGGCGCACTCCACAAGAGCAGTTGGAACTTCATGGGCAGTGCATCACCAGGCCTCCCTGGCTCAAGTATGTAAGGCCGCAACATGGTCTTCGGTACACACGTTTACTAGATTCTACCAGGTAGACGTTAGAAGTCAGGAGGATGTCGCCTTTGGGCGCAGTGTGTTGCAGGCCGCAAAAGATCCTCATGCCTGATGGCGCCCAGCTTATGTATCCCTCCCCTTATTTGGCATTGCTTTGGGACGTCCCATTAGTAATGACTAAGTCGCTCTGTGTCCCGTGATGTACGAAAAAGAAAAAGGGATTTTTATAACAGCTTACCTGTAAAATCCTTTTCTTGGAGTACATCACGGGACACAGAGCTCCCACCCCTCTTTTTGGGACACTTATTGCTTGGCTACAAAACTGAGGTGCTCCCGGGTGGGAGGGGCTTATATAGGGGAGGGTACTTCCGGTTTGGAATTGGCCAGTGCCAACACCTGAAGGTAATCTATATAACCCATTAGTAATGACTAAGTCGCTCTGTGTCCCGTGATGTACTCCAAGAAAAGGATTTTACAGGTAAGCTGTTATAAAAATCCCTTTATTATAATTGGAAAAGGCTCATCATAAGTGGAACACACATTTTGTGGATTTTGGGACCCAATCCGTTATCTATTGGGTACCACTCCCGTGATCTCTTGTATGCTTCACTGCCCCCCACGTAGCTGCCGGCCATATTGGGCCTGGGTTGAGAGATGGATCTTGTTTTTATGTCATGGTTGACTAATTTCTTGTACAACCTGTGTATATATACATGGCTACGCCAACCCCTGAGGAAGAGAAATGTTAAAGCGCATTGGATTATCCCGCCTAAGACTTTTCATGAATGGTCAGGAGACTGCTCTGTGTACTATATCCGAGGCAGAAATTATTAGAGTGGTTTAATTTGCTGGGTCATGTTATGATGGGTGATGTTTGTCTAGAAATGTGAAAGCCTAGTTTTTAATCGTATGATAAGATTTTTATACTGTTTTTGCAATTAAAATATAACTTTTTATATATGCATTGTAGTTATATCTTGGTGCCTTGAAAGTCCAATTACACACATTTGGAGAGTTGTAAACCCTTGGCACTCCTCTTCTTCATATACTGGCCGCTGCCATACCTATGGCACTACTCTCCTGCGCTTATTGCCGGCTGTTATACGGTACCCCTAACCCTCCTTCTGCACATAACATTTGCTGTCATACTCTGTTTTCTATTGCTGCCTGCTAAAGTATGTTTTCAGCATTTTTTTTTTCTTATGCAAACTTTTGCATATACAGTAGGTATAGAAAACAATGATCCCCACTTTAAAATAATCATTTTGTAACATCCAAGTGAAAGGTATAACACCAACATGTCAGACAAAAAAATGAGACTAAAATTTAATTATTTGGCCTTAACACCAAACGATGTGGTGAAAATCCAATACAGCTCACCATCCAAATAACACCATTCCTATAGTAAAGCATGGAGGTGGTAATGTCCTGTTATGAGGCTGTTTCTCTGCATCAGTGACTGGAGCACTTGTCAGGATAGAAGAAAAAATGGGTGGGACATAATACTGTCAATTTCTTGAGGGGAAATCTGCTTCCTTCTGCCAGTAAGTTGTCAATGGGAAGAGGGTTTACATTCCAACAAGGCAATGACCCAAAGCACACAGCAAAAATGACCACACAGTGGTTGAAGGTGAAGGTCCTTGGACAGCTTAGTCAGAGCCCAGACTTCAACCCCATTGAAAATCTGTGGAATGACTTGAAGACTGCAGTCTACAAACGGCCACCATCAAATTTAACTGAACTTGAGCAGTTCTGCAAAGAAGAGTCGGCAAATATTGCAAAGTCTAGATGTGCAAAGTTAGTAGAGACATATCCCAACAGACTAAAGGCTGGAATTAAAGCAAAATGTGGTCCAACAAAATACTGACATAAGGGAGCGATCCTTTTTCCAACTCAGTGATTTCTGTTTTTTAATTCAATCATATTTATTCATATAGAGAACAAGAAAGCAAAAAAGTAAACATTACATACATTGGTAATGTAGCGGCCTCACCCTCTCTCTCTTCTTTAGCGGTTACTTTGGCTCCGGTCTAGGGGTACTTTGAAGGGGAAAGTGAGGTGCGCCTCGGCCCATGTCCTCTAGATTATAGCATGTAGAGGTGAAGGCCAGCACCAGATTACCTTCGGGCTGTGTATACGCTCAGAGCCAAGTCTGTTCTGCTGATAACCCCCTTTTGCTCCCAGTAATTGGTACCACAGACTGAAAAGGTCCAACACTTATTTATTCCATAACGGCAAACAAATAGTCCTTTGCGAGCAGACCGTTTGAGACCCATAGAACAGTTCAGAATTGGTGGGGAGTAGACCAAGGCACAATCCTCAAAGAAAACTCAACCGTTGAGGTTTCACCAACGGTTGCTAAGCACAGTGGCTGTAAAACTGACTTTTGGCTTCAGAGTCTCTTCCAGCGACTCTAATGAACAGGAACTAGAGTTACCTTCA
Organism: Rana muscosa; assembly: GCA_029206835.1. NCBI lineage: Eukaryota > Metazoa > Chordata > Amphibia > Anura > Ranidae > Rana > Rana muscosa. The sequence continues at coordinate 265,787,167 of CM055123.1, read as the reverse complement.
CTACGTTGCAGCCCCTGTCAGGGGGAAGACATCCCTCCAAGAGAGTTACCAGAGGCCCCGCCGTCACCGGATTAATGCTGTACCGGGCTATTCGGAAGGGTTACACTCCCTGGCCTCCTCACCTCAGATACGGGTCCCAACACCTTAGGGCCCCTCGGACTCCTCCACCCTCGCAGAACCCAGTCGAAGTTACTGGGCCCCAGGCCTCAGCCATAGTACCTCACCCCAGGCTTAAGGTGCCTGGGATGGACTCCATCCCTTGCTCCGGCCAGGTCAAGGGCACCTGGGACTGGAACTCTGGAACGCCAGCACCCAGGCTGAAGGTGCCTGGGCGCGGCTGCGTCCTCCAACTCTGAACCCCAAGGTCAGGGCGTCCGCCCCTTTTATCTCCTCTCCCTTTGCGTCACAGCGGGTTCCCCGCCCCGCTGTACCAGCGCCAGGAAAGGACAAAAAGGAACAGTCTTGCAGTGCAGGTTCGACTCTGGCCCAGGGCGACAACGCCACCTGCAGGCCGTAGGGAACCTTGCACCACCAGAGTCCTCCAAGAACCACAAAAGGGATTCTCAGACTCCCTAACAATCAGTACATCTGGGTTAAATAACCCAGATGCTCCCCCCAAATGTAAATGCCCGCTACAGTAAGGTACACCAACAATAATGATCAAATTACATTGGAACAAATGCATATCCAGGTTACATAAAAATGAAATGAAAACATGTTAATAAGGCACATCAGGAGTTCACCTGTGAGAGCAAAACCTGAAAACATTACAGGTTAAAGTAACAATCACCATCATTTCACAGAAGGAAATCGTAGGTGTCCCATACGTAGTGCATCAGTAAAGGTTATATTGAAAAACTGTCCTCCTGAAAAATATGTTGCAGGGGTCACACACTCTGACTCAGTAACAATGGGCAAGTCAAAGTCATGGTACATTTGCCCAAAGGATCCCTAAGGGTGTATATAGACAGAGGAAAGGGAATAGGGGTAGAAAATAGTGGGCAGAAAGATTAGGGACAAGAAGCACTCCAGCCTAGTCATAAGGTAAACTCTGAGGAGTATCGGAACATGGACCACGAAGTCCAAGTGAAGGAAAACTGTTCGTCTTTACCATATTCCTCAGCCAGAAGGCGGTCCACTCCAGTAGCCCAATCAGTGATTCAGTTTTTTTTTTTTTCTGACATGTTGGTGTTATATCTTTCACTTGGATGTTATAAGTTGCACTAGTAAATACAGCTGGATAAAACAAAAACTGTGTCTGTTTTCATTATAGGCTGCAAAGCAGCAAAATGTGATTATTTTAAAGGGGGTGATTCTTTTCTATACCCATTGTATACCGAATGAAAATGTTATATTTCCTTTTACTGTTACATTTGGATTGTATTATGGTGCCCACTTATCTCTCTCATTTTGTCTCTATAGATCCCACAGTGGTGTGCAGAATACTGCCTATCTGTTCACAATCAACATGGGACGGTTATATGTACCCAGGTTCAAAAACAGACCGCTGTCTGGCTCGCGATGAGGGTGGCAGATGAAATGGATGTCAACATTGGACATGAAGTTGGCTACATGGTGCCTTTTGAGAATTGTTGTACTAACGAGACTATCTTAAGGTTAGTGCTGATCCTTTATTTCATCCCTGTGCCTTGTCCAGCTGTCAGTTTGCGCCGAAGAAGAAGAATGACAAGATAACCGCTCTGTGGCCAGCAAGTCACTGTCATGGAAAAGCAGCAGCCTATTCAATGGGAAATTTGTGTCTTGTACATCAGTTATACAGCAAAAGCAGTTACTCTGCACAGCCTGATTATGTTTTAATGCGTGCATTGGCAGCTAAAGCTAATTAATGTCATTTTAAGAAGTATAATTGTAAATCATTATTTGTTGGCATTCTTCACAATGAACCGGCTTTGTTGAAGGCCAACATATTCACCTAATCACATTTTCCCTGTGCTTTTACTGTACGTTTTTTTCTTTTTTTTTTATATCAGGGGTGTTCAACCCCTGAGGGCCACTGTAATGATTTGGTAACTGGTCGTGGTCCACAATGGAATGAAAAGTTGCTGACTGGCAGGGTATTTATGGCAGAAGAGACTCTATCAGTCTTTTCTGTCATAAATGCTTCCTCCTGCCTGTCGGCCATCATGTTCACTGAGCTGTACATCTGCAGCTCAGCTCAGTAAACATTTTAGCCCTGATCTGTGCCGCTGTGTTCTGATTCCCGTGCGCATGCACAAGAGGGATGTCATGGCGACCTGGCCATTTAAGTGGCCGAAGGCACGGAATCTGGATGGAAGACCAGACGAGGACGTAAGCTTCCAGGACCTGCCGCATCGGTCACAGCGCAGCGCTGCAGGACTCGGTTTGACAGGTAAGTATGCCATAATATGCTGTGCATATTAGCACATTATGGCATAACCCACCTGGGGGCACCTAAAATGAAGAAATTACAGCAGACTCAACTACCACTTCAAATAACTGAACTTTTATCTTTCAGTTTCTGCTGGCATTGCCGGCTGTTAGGTTCCTGTCCCAGGCGAAGTGATACCAAATACAATTTACCTGGGACAGGAGACAGCGCTATAGAGGAAGAATTGGCATGTGCGGCTCCTGCTCCCTCTGCAGCTGCTTGCTTCCTCTTGCGCTGGCTCCATCCACTCTGATGCTCTGGAATGGCAGGTTGGCAGTACAAACCTTTAACTGATTTTTGCAGCAAAGAAGGGCGACGCACGTCAAACAAAACCAAAGAAAATTCCCAGCTCAACTCGGCAACCAGCCTGCAAGCAACCAAATTATTCTGTCTTTGCGTTAAAAACAGGGGTTTAGTTTGCACACATTTGCAAATACATGCATAAGCTGCAGAGCCACTACACAGCACCCCAGTATTCTCTGTAGTCCTAACTCTATACATTTTAGAGAGGCTTCACAGTGGAATCACAAGCATAATAATGAATAGATATAGGGCAGTAAAGCCTGGAGGCAGCCCACCCCTCCTTTTAAAGGCACACGGCACACTGGACACCCAGCATGTTGCACAATGGCAGTAAAGGTGTCCAGTGTGTCCCCTCACCAGTATTCCGACAGTACAAACAAATGGCCCCTGCCCCATCTACAACTGGCCTTGCTGCTTGTTTGTACTGTTGGAATACTGGTGAGGGGATGTACTGGACACCTTCGCTGCCATTGTGCCACGTGCTGGGTATCCAGTGTGCCCCCGTGCCATTTGAGGAGTGTGCCCCCTCCAGGCTTACCTGCCCTCTAACTATCGATTATTATGCATGTCATTCCACTGTGGAGGCTCTCAAAAATGTATAGAGTTAGGACTAAAGATAATACTGGGGTGCCGTGAAGTGGCTCTGCAGCTTACACAAATATATTTGAAAATGTGTGCAAACTTAACCTCTGTTTTTAAAGCAAACTGTTAGACAGGATAATTTGGTTGTTTGCAGGCTGGTAGGTGAGTTGAGCTGGGAATTTTCTTTGGTTTGGTTTGACATGGCGGGCCGGCAACCTGCAATCTGGGCATGCCGACCCACCATCCCAGAGCAGGAGGTCGTGGGCCACATCAGAGGGCTCCACTGGCCACCGGTTGAGCACCCCTGCTTTAGGGTAAAAAGGTTGATAAAGGCTACAGTAGACTGTCCCTGGCTATCAAGCTGATTTTGACTAGCTGTCTGATTTTCAAAGTTTGACCCTGAAAGAAATGCATCTGCTATGGCCATGTTATTGTGAATAGCACTAACCCTAATCCATAAAAGTAGACCATTACATATTCTTGTAGCTGTGTATGTGTGACATCCTGACATGTTCATACTGTGTGCTGTGTTGCAGGTATTGCACAGATGACATGTTACTAAGGGAGATGATGTCCAACCCTCTCCTATCCTGTTATGGAGTCCTAATTATTGATGATATTTACGAGCGATCAGTATCATCGGACGTTCTTCTCGCATTCCTTAAAAACATACTCTTGGCAAGGCCTGGACTGAAAATTGTGCTCATCACCCCTCCTGAGCTGTCTGACAAGCTAGTAACTTACTATGGTGGTGTCCCCCTCATTAAGGTGGATTGTCCACATTCTATGGAGGTAGTCTACGCCCCTGGCATTCAGAGGGACCCTTTCCTCGCAGCCATCCGGCTTCTTTTCGAGATACATCACTCTCAGGAGAAAGGAGACATTGTTGTCTTCCTGGCTTGCGAACAAGTAAGTGGGTGTGAGTTTTGGGCTTTTTCTGCACATTCAATGCTTTCCAGAACAAATTACTGTGAGCTAAATAAATAGAAATTAGTGGATGTCAATACACTGTCTGTCAGGGCTGCTTTTTCTGCCATCAGAGGTTTCTCACCGCGGCACATACAGGCTGCAATATGTGTGAGTGCTTGTGCACAGTGGTTTTTATATACCTTTTTTTTTTTTTTTTTAGAAGGAAACTATAATGATTTTTAGCTAGTTTTATTTGATTTTATTTTAAAAAAATTCTAGAACGAATGTTTTTTTAAAATCAAAATATATAAATTTTTTCCACTGTGGGTGTCATCTAGGTTTGAGATCCTTCAATCAGAAAATTGTAGTGTAAACTCTGTGCTACATCCCTAAACTAGATATATCAAAACTATTAGAATTAAAAAAAAAATCCTCATTAATGTACACACAGCACCCCATATTGACAGAAAAACACAGAATTGTTGACATTTTTGCAAATTTATTAAAAAAGAAAAACCTGAAATATCACATGGTCCTAAGTATTCAGACCCTTTGCACAGTATTTAGTATTTGCACCCTTTTGATCTAATACAGCCATGAGTCTTTTTGGGAAAGATGCAACAAGTTTTTCACACCTGGATTTGGGGATCCTCTGCCATTCCTCCTTGCAGATCCTCTCCAGTTCTGTCAGGTTGGATGGTAAACGTTAATGGACAGCCATTTTTAGGTCTCTCCAGAGATGCTCAATTGGGTTTAAGTCAGGGCTCTGGCTGGGCCATTCAAGAACAGTCACGGCGTTGTTGTGAAGCCACTCCTTCGTTATTTTAGCTGTGTGCTTAGGGTCATTGTCTTGTTGGAAGGTAAACCTTCGGCCCAGTCTGAGGTCCTGAGCACTCTGGAGAAGGTTTTCCTCCAGGATATCCCTGTACTTGGCCGCATTCATCTTTCCCTCGATTGCAACCAGTCGTCCTGTCCCTGCAGCTGAAAAACACCCCCACAGCATGATGCTGCCACCACCATGCTTCACTGTTGGGACTGTATTGGACAGGTGATGAGCAGTGCCTGGTTTTCTCCACACATACCGCTTAGAATTAAGGCCAAAAAGTTCTATCTTGGTCTCATCAGACCAGAGAATCTTATTTCTCAACATCTTGGAGTCCTTCAGGTGTTTATTAGCAAACTCCATAGGGCTTTCATGTGTCTTGCACTGAAGAGAGGCTTCCGTCGGGCCACACTGCCATAAAGCCACGACTGGTGGAGGGCTGCAGTGATGGTTGACTTTCTACGACTTTCTACAACTTTCTCCCATCTCCCGACTGCATCTCTGGAGCTCAGCCACAGTGATCTTTGGGTTCTTCTTTTCCTCTCTCACCAAGGCTCTTCTCCCACGATAGCTCAGTTTGGCCGGATGGCCAGCTCTAGGAAGGGTTCTGGTCGTCCCAAACGTCTTCCATTTAAGGATTATGGAGGCCACTGTGCTCTTAGGAACCCTAAGTGCAGCAGAAATTCTTTTTGTAACCTTGGCCAGATCTGTGCCTTGCCACAATTCTGCCTCTGAGCTCTTCGGGCAGTTTCTTTGACCTCATGATTCTCATTTGCTCTGACATGCACTGTCAACTGTAAGGTCTTGTATAGACAGGTGTGTGGCTTTCCTAATTAAGTCCAATCAGTATAATCAAACACAGCTGGACTCAAATGAAGGTGTAGAGCCATCTCAAAGATGATCAGAAGAAATGGACAGCACCTAAGTTGTGGGTATGAGTGTCACATCAAAGAGTCTGAATACTTAGGACTATGTGATGTTTCAGTTTTTCTTTTTTAATAAATCTGCAAAAATGTCAACAATTCTGTGTTTTTCTGTCAATATGGGGTGCTGGGTGTACATTAATGAGGAAAAAAATGAACTTAAATGATTTTAGCAAATGGCTGCAATATATAACCGTACCCACTGTATAAGTATTATGGTGGCGGTTGGGACCCCTTGGATGGGGTTAAGAATCTGTTGGTGGGATACAAGTGGAGAACCATTAGTTGGTATGGTGTCCTCTGGTTGGGTGTGATCCAATAATAGGACCAGGTATAAGTAGACCTGTAAGGTCTCTGGCAAGTGTTAATGTCCCTGAGGCGGTGTTTTGCGGCTGGGGGCATGTATATTTTGTTTTAATGTTATTGTTATTTATTGGTTGGTTATTGTTTTCTTTAATAAAAGGCCTGACGACCATTTAACTCCACCTTGTGTTAAGTGTTTTATTGTGGTTAAGGGGGGTGAAGTTTTAGATGGTCGTGTAGGATTTATAGGGGTGACCTCTGTGCTACCCTAGTCATGTATTTTGTTTCACAATTTGTACTCATTTTCAGGAAATACGAAAGGCCTTTGAAATGATCCGTCAGGAAAGCTTACACATGAATCCAGCACTGGGTGAACTGCATCCCATTCCAATCTATCCTCATCACAGTCTGCCTTATTACACGCCGTACGATGGGCTGGCCCATGGCGGCACTGACCGTGGGAGGAATGTGGTGTTAACAAGCAGCCGTGGCGAGTCTCTGGTCTGGATATGCAACGTGCACTTTGTCATTGATATTGGACTGGAGAGGAGGAAGGTAACTTGTTTGTTTGTTTCATTCTATCTTACTGCTTCTCCCAAAATATTTCTCTGTATTAAACCTTTTTGTTTTTTGGATAGAATGGAGAAAGGATAGAACAACTGTCAGATTTTTACTGTTATCCGGAGAGGTTTTTACTTCTTTATTATAACTGTGACCATGGTTTCAGCAGACAGTATGAGGAAGTGAGAGAAATCTACACACATCAATAAAAAGCTGACGGGGTAATTTTTATTTTTCCTGTGTTGCTGTTTGTGAATTTCTCCTTCACTTCCGGTCTTGTAAAACTGTTGATCTCGCTAAATGTGCCCCTTATAACAGTAAAAGCCTAACAGGGGTTCTAACCTATTCACCTCTCTATCCATAACTTAAAGTGGAATTTAATGTCAAAATCTAACTAAGGCTAAACCTACTCCCACCTCTATTCTAAGCCTATTTTATCTAACCCTGCAAGAAAAGGGTTTGTACACTTGCCTATTCTGAAGCTGCTCTGGTCCGGTCACATGATCCCTCCAGCGGCTGCTTCTGTTTAGAGGAGAGATAGCTGACAATGGCTGCAAATGCCTGGGAGATGCCATAGACTTATTTTAGGGCATATGTTTAAGCTGTCCCTCCTCTCACAGCACACTTAGAAGCTAGCCTGCAAAACGACCCAATTTGACCCTGTCTAACAATTTCCGTTAAAAGCATAGGGTTTTGTTGCACACGTTTGCAAATATATGGGTAAGCTGCAGTGCCCATGTCAAGGCTGCTCTGTGTACTGCAGTCCTAACTCTATAATTTTCAGAGTCTCCCAAGTAGGACCATATATAGAAGTGGATAGATTAAGGGCAGGTTTGCCTGGAGGGAGCCCATCCCTCCTTAAAGGCACAGGAATGCCCAGCAAAAGCACAATGGCACCCGAATGAATTCCTCCAAGACCCTATCTCCACTAAAGGGACCCATGACCCGACTGTTTGGCACTCCGGATTTTCCGCCGGCCCTACAGGGAGTGAGATTTGGACCTTGGTGTAAGGAGGACCACAGACGACTTGCCCAAGTTCTTCGTTCAGACTCTTCTCGGATTAAAGACTTTCCCTCTGGCCCATCTCCTCATGCTTTGACGCATTGGCTGCAGAGGCAACATTCGTACCTTCCCATTCCTGCCTGATGTACTGATTTAACAGACTTGGAGAACATGCTGCTTCAGGCTGACCCCCCCCTACGCATGTGGTCTCAACTATACTCTCTCCTACATATGGATTCTAATCCTGACCTCCCCCCATACACACAGGCCTGGAAGGAAGATTTGGGTCACTCCATTTCACCTGTTGACTGGCAAAAGTGCTTCATTCTGACTCACAAAATATCCTTAGCCTCCAAAGCTCAAGAAAAAGGGTTCAAGTTGTTGACCCGTTGGTACAGGAGCCCCTTGACTTTACACTGGATAAACCCGGCGCTCCCGGATACCTGCTGGCGTTGCTTGTCATCCAAGGGAACTTTACTCCACATTTGGTGGGAATGCCCCCCTGTGCGGAGGTTCTGGCAAAAGATCCTCAACCTGTACTGCAGACTCATGGCGACCCCAAATACACCCTCTCCTGAGGTAGTTCTGCTATCTATGCTCCCTGGACCACTCAAATCGGTCAAAAAAGACGTTCTGCGTCACTTTCTGGCAGCAGCTAGAACGGTTCTGCCCAGACGCTGGAAGTCGATGAACATGCCTTCCCTGGGGGATTGGGCAATTTGAAGTGGACCGAATCAATAGCTTGGAACGAATGTTGTCACGGGTAAAGAGGAGCAATTCTCCAAGACCTGGACCTTGTGGTCTATGTTTCGTTATTCCTCTGAATTTATCCCATGGGTTGCAGAGGACTCTACCAACACAACTTTCTAACCTAAGTGGAATGTCTCCCTCTTAATATCTACCTACCATTACTGCCTTGACCCCTCTATACTCATCTTCATTCCCCCTCTTCTCTTTATATGTTGCAGTGTTACACGACCACCCAAACCATAATCTCTAGTCTCATCAGACGGAAATTGTGACACATAGAGTTTCCCCCTAAGAGAAATTGTGTTTAGCACAACAACAAAAGCCCTAGCATATTTATAATGTGTGTGCACCACTCGTTGAGTGGATAGTGGTGCTCACCGACCCTTCAGTCATGATAGATGATATCGCTACACAGGCTTGTATACCAAACTAACTCGGTTGAAGCTAACAATTTCTCTATACCATGAGACGTTATGGTACCAGTATTGAAATGATGTATATTTCTATGTGTTATTGAATGACATATTTGTGTACTTTACACTTTTCCTTTCTCAATAAAATAAGATTGAACTAAAAGCACAATGGCAGCTGAAGGCATCCAGGGTGTCCCTGTATCCAATTCAAGCAACCATTTTCCCTAATTGTATGCCTTCCCTTCTCTGCAGCTTCTTCCTCACCTGTTGGTGATAAGGATAAAAGTATAAAGCCTCGTACACACGACAGAGAATCTCATCGGAAAAAAACAATGTTTTTCTCGACGGGTTTCTTGTCAAGCTTGACGAGATTCTTGTCAAGCTTTCCTTGCATACACACTGTGAATCCAAAATCTCGTCGGTCTAAAAGCGCAGTGACGTACAACACGTAAGACGGCAGTATAAAGGGGAAGTTCAATTCTCATGGCGCCACCCCTTGGGCTGCTTTTGCTAATCTCGTGTTGCCGCGTGTTAGTAAAAGTTTGGGAAGAGACGATTCGGGCTTTTCAGACTTCGTGCTTTCAGTTCGTTACAGTGTGACTAATGTGCTATCTCCATTATGAACGCTAGTTATACAAGAAGGTGCACTCCCATCTCATACTTGAGTCTGACCATGCGCGGTTTTTGAAGACTCGGAAAAGCATACACACGAACGGTTTTCTCGTCCAAAAACAGTCTGACGAGAAAAACTGAGATTCCGACGAGAAAAAAGACCGCAGGACGTCTTTTTTTTCTCGTCGAGATTTTGGACAGTTTTCTCGACGAGAAAGCATACACACGAACGGTTTTCTCGGCAAGAAAGCTCTCCCAACAGTTTTCTTGTCGTTTCTTGCCGAGAAAACCAGTCATGTGTACGCGGCTTTACAGATTACAGAAAAGAATAACAGATTGTTCTGCCTATGCAATCCCCAATGGGACTTCAATTTGGTCTTCTGTGTTTTGCAGGCTTTTTCTTTTTGAGCCTCTCCAAACGATGCTCTTACTACTCCTCATGCTGAAGGTTGTTTTACTTCTAGCTTCTGTTACATTGGATTGCAGGGCCCCAGAGTTGGATGTGCTTTCATGCAAGGAGCTATTCCTGGTCCTTCACCAGGATAAAGTGGTGTGGAGGCCTTGGTCCTCCTCCTTACCTAAGTTAGTTTCTTCAATCAACCTGAATCAGGACATTGTGTTGCCACTGTAGGGGTTAATTTACTTTGCAAGCTTAATAAATGAGCTAAAGCTTCACTTTGCAAAGATTATCCAATATCGTGCAAGAAAAACAACAAAACAGCATTTTGCTTGCACATGATTGGATGATGGAAGTCGTCAGAGCTTCCCCTCATTTACTAAGCTCTGGAGCAGCTGCAATTGTAGCGTGCACAGTCTATTTGTCTTTAGTAAATCAACCCCTAAATGTCCTAACACTAAACATCCTAAGGACAAAGTGGAGGATGATCAAATTCATCTGAAGTTTACAGCTTTGTTTCTACAGTCGGATTACCTGTCTGTTTGTTTCGCTTGAGGGTCCTTGCAATGGTCGGGCTGCTTCTTGATCCACTATTTCTAAGTGGATTCCTCCGCTCATGTCTCAAGCCTTTGGGGTCAAGGGCATGGTGCTTCCTTTTTCCGGTGAAGGCCCATTCCACCAGGAGTGTTAGTGCTTCTGTTGTTCAACTGTGTAAGGCTGCTGCCTGATCTTCTGTTTACGTGTTTACGAAGTTCTCGCCTCTGTGGATGCGAGTTTTATTGGAAAAAATTTGCAGGTGGCTTGTTGAGGGGTTCCCCACTGTTCTGTTCTGTTTTTGGGTTTTGGGTGTGTTGGGCCTTTTTGCTGTGTTGCCCGCCTGTCATGTTCAGTGCTTTGGGGCATCCAAAGCAGTCTTAAATATGAAGCTTTTCTTCAAGTGCATCTTGGCTGTTCTTAATTTCTTACTATCAAACGTAGGCTAATTGAGCTGAGAGGCATTATGCCATGGGTGGGCCTGATATTTCAGCCATTTAAAGCCCAGTGACCACTCACCTGAAGGGGGCAGCATAACCCAATTAGTCTTCAATATGAAGTCTTCTGTGTCTTATGATGTTCTCCAAGTAAAGGATTTTACAGATAAGCAAAAAAACCTATGTTTCTCTTTTCGTCCATGGACGGACACAGCTCCTTAAATTTTGACAAAGTGGGTTATGTTCCTGTTCATAGGAGAGGACTAGGCAGAACATGTTAGTTATCTTAAAACATGTACATTTAACAGGGGCGGTCCCTCCGTACATAACCCTCCACCCTGCAGTCAGCAGCCTCAGTTTTTTTCTGCCTAGCAGAGGAGAAGGACATGGCTCCCTTTTGGGCCCAGAGTCCTGAAGAATTTTTAATTATATTTTGAATTTTTTGTGATATCTTCTATCAACTGCCGGCTGGGCGACAGGCTGGATATTTTAGATCCTTGTAGTCTTCCTAGTTCCGGCCATCAAGCGTGCCAGTCCTTAGCTTTGCGCTGGTTCTGCCACGACGTACCCCATGGCTCCAGGGGTGGCCGGTGAGCACATGCTCCGGGGTCCACATATGACTGGGCTGCTTGTTGTCTCACTCACAGTGGACCAGGGTCGACAGCTACTCCGTACCATCGATTGTGGGTCTGTTTGGGACGCGCCAGCATGTCCTCGCAAGGGATTAAGGGGTTCTCCTGTCCTCCCTTTCCCTGCTCTCTGTCGCCCTTTCCCCTCCTGCCCTAGGGCCCGCTGCAACCGGGGTGTACCTGTGGGGGGCTCCGAGTCCCTGTGGGGTGCCGGGGTCCGCTTTCTGTGAGGGGGGGTCTGTCTCCTGGGAAGTCTTTGCAGGCCTTCTCGTCCACATCCCGGGGGTCGGGCGCCATTTTTTGCGGCGCTGACGCCATTTTTAGTGTGCTTTTTTCTATGTGAAAATTTCCATTGGTGGCCATTTTGTTGTGGCTGCACTGTGGCGCAGGTCGGTATTGCGGCGGTCATTTTCTTGTGGTCCACGCCCTTTTTATCTGAGGCGTCTGGCGGCCATTTTGGAGTGGGTTTGGCCTCTAGCACTGGCTTTCTGAACGGCGCTCAGTTGATTCTCCTCAGTTTTTTTCATCACACACGTGCTATCAGTGCAGCAGGGAGGGTGGACTCTTTAGTGGTTTTCACTTGGTCCCTGAGGACTGTCAGTGGGTGTTTATGGAGTCAGTATGTTACCTTTTATTCCCCTACATAGCCAGAGGCTGCTAATGGTGCCCCTGCGGTTTCCATGGATACGCTGTAGACAGTCCTGGAATCATTTGTTTCCAGGGTAGAAATGGCATGCGGGCATAAGGGGGGTAAAAAAGCACCCCCTCCCCCGCCATCTTCTGGGAAGTGTTAGACATGGAACTTATGAGTGCACTTATGATGCGGGACACTCTCCAGTGGGTAGATGCAGCTGGGACTTTCGCAGAGGACTCTGTCTCCTTTGGGGCGCACAAATATGACAGCTTGTGACAGTTTTTCCTTATGTTACTTTCTTTGATAAAATGGTGGTCCGTTATCCTACAGGACCCAACTGATAGGAGGTCCGAAGCGGTGTCTGGCTCCAGGTTCCCCATGCTGGGGTCAGTGTTGCGACCTATATTGGCTGTGACTTTGGTGTCTCAGACATTCACTGAATGGAGGGCAGCACAGTGGTGTAGTGGTTATCTCCCTCACCTGGCAGCAAGGGGGTCACTGGTTCGACCCGGTCCCAGTCACCATCTGCATGGAGTTTGCATGTTCTCCCTGTGCCTGCGTGGGTTTTCTCCGGGTGATCCGGTTTCCTTCCACACTCCAAAGACATGCGCGCCTTCGGCGCCACAGTAATAACATATACACTAATACATACTCAGTATGTAACATGATTTCCAGAGCCTCTGTATCTGCGGTGGTACTGCGCTGGCTGGAATGCTGGTCCGCTGGCCAAGCATCCAAGTGAGCTCTGGCAGATTGCCTTTCAGAGGTTTTTTGGTACCTCGCTGGACGACATTGTTAAGGATGTCACTGGAGGTAAGAGCACACTTCTCCCGCAGTCCTCAGAGGGGAAGGAGCCGCGCCGTTGGCCGGAGCACTCCTATTCCGCGCATAAGCGGTATTTTTGTCAGGGTCAGCCGGCAGATCCTCCCAGACTGACAAGGCTCCAGCTGGGGGACAGAGGCCGAACACACCGGCTAACATGCCTGCTACTGCATGAAATTTTGCCCCCGCCCGACTCAAGGGTGGGGGGACGGTTAGCGAGTTTGCAGCTCAGTGGACCTCCCTGCTCTCTGACAAGTGGGTCTGCTGAGTGGTCACTTAGGGGTACAAGATAGAGTTTCTTCTTGTCCACCAAACAGATCTTTCCCTCAAATCTTCCTCTCCTTCCGGCTCGTCGGTCTGCTTTGATGGGAGCAGTATGAGCCTTGCTCTCGTGCGGAGTGATTTTACCTATGCCCCGCAGGACAGGTTTCAAGGATTCTATTCAAATCTGTTGGTAGTCCCAAAGAGGGACGGTGTCCGTCCAATCTTGGACCTCAGGGTCCTCCATACCTTTGTGAGGGGGCGAAAGTTCAGGATGGAATCAATTCGTTCGGTGGTTGTTGCGCTCCATCCGGGGGATTTTCTGACGTCCCTGGACGTCAAGGACGCATACTTGCGTGTCCCCATCTGCAACAACCATCAGAGGTTTCTGCGCTTTGCGATTTGGCATAGCGTCAGCACCAAGAGTTTTTAACAAGGGGCTCACCCCGATCTGGCTTTGCTGAGACAGCGAGGCATTGTTATCGTGGGCTACTTAGACAATCTTCTTCTGAGAGCTGCTTCTGGCTCAGAATTAGAGGAGGACATGTCTATAGCCAGTCAGACCCTCCGGGAAATTGGTTGGGTACTGAACATACAGAAGTCGGTGTTGGTCCCAACTCGGAGTCTGGAGTACCTAGGCTTGATCCTGGACTCCTCGGAGGTGAAGGTCTTCCTTCCTTTGGAGCAGTTGCAGACACTCCAGTCGGCGGTGCAATTGTTTGCATCCCGCAAATGGTTGTCTCTCCGTTTTTTGCATGCGAGTCTGGGCCTCATGGTGGCCTCCTTTGAGGCAGTTCCATATGCCCAATTCCACTCTCGCATGTTGCAGGAGGAGATCCTGTCCATTGGAACAGATGTCCATTGTCTCTGGATTCAGGTATTTCACCTGGTCAAGGCTTCCCTGAGACGGCGGCTGAGATCCCCGGCCCTTCAGTCCGGGAGGTCGTTCCTTCCTTTCCATGGGACTGTGATCACGACAGGCGCCAGCCTCACAGTTTGGGGGGGGAGTCTGGGGCGTCCAGTCGACCTAAGGTTGCTGGACTCCGGACGAATCTCGCCTGCCGATCAATGTCCTCGAACTTCGAGCGATCAGACTGTGCCTCTCCAAGTGGTCGCAGAGACTTCAGGGGCGTCTGGTCAGGATCCAGTCGGTCAATGCCATGGCGGTGGCTTCTGTCAGCCATCAGGGAGGAACAAGGAGCTTGGCTGCAGCGTAGGAAGTCGCTCACATCCTAAGATGAGCCAAAAGGAGCGTGCCGGCTCTATCGGCTGTTTACATTCCGGGCGTAGAAAACTGGCAGGCGGACTATCTGAGTCGCCAGATGCTGGACCAAGGGCAATGGTCGTTACACCCAGAGGTGTTTCAACTCCTTTTGTCAAAAATGGGGCACACCAGTTGTGGATCTCCTGGCCTCTCGACTCAATCGCAAGGTGTCGAGGTTTGTGGCCAGGCCCAGGGATCCCTGGGCAGACGCGTTAGTGGCTCCATGGGGAATTTATGCCTTTCCCCCAATGAAATTGCTTCCTCGTCTGCTCCGCAGAGTGGAGGCTGTGGGGATTCTGGTGATTCTAATCGCCCCAGACTGGTCCCGGTGTCCCTGGTATGCCGACCTCGTGAGACTGGTAGCTGACGCTCCCTGGCAGCTGCCAATGCGGGAGGTCCTTCTGTCTCAAGGTCCCATTCTTCATCCTGTTTTTAGAGTCGCTGGCTTTAACGGCATGGCTATTAAAAGCCAGGTACTAGGGGACCGTGGTCTGTCAGATTCTGTAATCTCCTCCAGGTTGAGGGCCGGAAATCTTCTTCTTGGACAATCTACCGTCGCGCTTGGAAGGCCTACTTCTCTGTGTGAAGAGATCTGGCCTGGCGCCCACGGGCATATTCGGTTTCTCGGATCGTGCTGTTCTTACAGTGTGGAGTGGATCTGAAACTTGCCTTAAGCACTATTAAGGGGCAGATTTCAGCCTTGGCTGTCTTCTCCCAACAGCCCCTGGCGGCTCACTCACTGGTGAGTTACGTTTGTGCAGGGGGTCCGACACGTGGTTTCCCTGATTAGACCACCGCTTCCCCCGTGGACTTGATTCTAGTGCTCTCAGTACTTCAGGAACCTCCCTTTGAGTACATCAGGGTGATTCCTCTCTTAACGCTTTCTCAGAAGGTTGTCTTTCTAGTTGCCATTACATTGGTCAGAAGGGTTTCTGAATGGTGGCCTTGTCTTCCAAGTCACCTTACTTGGTCCTCCATAAGGATAAGCAGTGCTACGCCCGCAACCTCCATTCCTTACTAAGGTAGTTTTGGCTTTTCACCTAAACGAGGACATTGTGCTTTCATCCTTGTGTCCTTGGCCGTTGCATCCCAGGAGGCTGTGCTACTTATCTTGAACGTGGTACGTGCCCTACGGGTGTACCTGTCTGCTACTGCTCCGTTCCAGAGATCTGACTCACTGTTCGGGACGGTGTCTGGTCCACAGAAGGGCCTGGCGGTCTCCTCGGCCACCTTTCTAGGTGGATCAGGCAGACCGTCATCCAGGCATATGCCCTTAAGGGGCAGGCGCCTCTTTTTCCTGTCACGGCGCATTCAACCAGGGCAATTGGTGCCTCCTGGGCTTTCCGACATCTAGCATCTGTCTCCAAGGTGTGTGAGACGGCGGCCTGGTCGTCGGTTCACACTTTCTCAACGTTTTGCAAGGTTGATGTGAGTGCATCTTCGGATGCTTCCTTTGGCCGCAAGGTTTTGCAAGCGGCTGTTTGAGGTTGCAACTCCTCCGTTGAGGAGCTCTGTTTTGTTTGGGGTGAAGTTAAGTCTTCTTTTGATTGCTGTTCCCACCCCTCGTTTTTTCTGACACTGCTTGGGGACGTCCCACATGTCAAGATTTAAGGAGCTGTGTCCATCCATGGACGAAAAGAGAAAATAGGATTTTTTTGTACTCACCGTAAAATCCTTTTCTCTGTCATCCATGGACGGACACAGCACCCACCCCTCCTTTTTTAGTTTGTACTGCTTTTCTACGAACTGAGGCTGCTGACTGCAGGGTGGAGGGTTATGGGCGGTCAACTCTGTTAAAGTTACATGTTTTAAGATGACTAACATGTTCTGCCTAGTCCTCTCCTATGAACAGTAACATAACCCACTTTGTCAAGATTTAAGGAGCTGTGTCCATCCATGGACGACCGAGAAAAGGATTTTAGGGTGAGTACAAAAAAATCCTATTTTTCTCCTTAAAAATGGAAGTGCAGAAAAATACCCGTTGGCCTGCCATTAATCCAGTGAGCTCTTGACTTGCTGCAGTGGGCGAACAATGCTGCCTCTACTGTTTTCTTATGCTGGACTACAATACTTCCCCTCCTTATGCTATGAAGATGAATGGGGAGACTGTAGTCCACCAGGAGAGACAGCACGATTTGGGATTACAGTGCAGTAGAGTAACGTAAAAGCCATTACAGGCACACTTTAACAGAGGGAAATTTGGAGTGCAAATATTGGGGCGTCATCACTCTCTTTGTATGGTGCACTTCTGTTTACATGTCAGACTGTAAATTGTAGGTTTATAATATTCACACCAGGACATTTGTTGGTTTCAGCACTATATTAGATTAGCACTTTACTAAGGTTTATGATTATTTAAAGAGCGCTGCTCCTCTTTTCTAAAGTTATGGAGGAGCAATGTTGTCGTCGTTGGACAGGACTACAGAATACCTCCCCTTCTCTCCTCATAACATTAGGGGAGGTGTTTCATGGTTTTACAAAAACAGCTGGGGACAGTATAACTAATGAGAGTCAGAGAAAGCACAGGAAGTTATCGGAAGACAACATTTTTGCCAGGATCAGCAGGCAATTTTTTTGCACTTATCGAACAGATATAACAAAAGGCTATAAATGAAAGATGTTTATTAGTACAATGTATCTACACTTTATTTGTGGCCAAAAACTTTTTGGTAAGATGATATTCTGTGTACTCCAGGTGTGTAAACAGTGTAATTGTGTGAGATGGTATTTGTTATATCGGACATTAGCGTGTTGCTATGTTCTTTTGACTCAAAATAAATAAAACCACTTTGAAAAGGAATTATTCTCAAGTTTCAAGTGTTTCCAGTTTTGACAAAGAGAATCTGTTGTTTAGGCCTCATGCACACTGTGTTTTAAAAACTATTTTATGGGCGTTTGGCGATTTTTTTTTTTTTTTTCCAGCCTGTAAAAGCACTTCTGTGGTAACTTATGTGTCCATGCACACATAGGTGTTCACAGGCGTTTTAGAAGAGGGTGGAAAAAAACAGGAGTTGCGTTCAGAAGAGGAAGAGGAGAAAAAAACAGAAATCGGCTAAACCCTTGTAAACGCACCTAAATACATGTAAATGCTAGACGCATTTAGGTGCGTTTGAGCCTTAATGTATTTCAAAACTGCTTAAAAAAAGCATCCAAAACTGCGCATTGCACCTTAATTTTACTGAACAGAATATGAATTTATTCAGTGAAATCCATTAACACTCAAATGCTTGACACATCCATTTGCATGTGGAATACGCAGTTTTAAACACTTTTTTAAAGCAGTTTCTCTCCTGTCTGGAGTTCCGGCATTCCGAGAGGCTAAACGGATGTCCTTGTAGTTGATGTACCGTAATCGCTCTCCGGAGTCAGTCCTTCCTCCCTTGGCTGTTCGGCAGACGGAGTAGTTTAAAATATCATCCATACAGTATTTTAGTGCTAGTAATTACTTAATATTAATGGACAGAGATAATTCAACAGATCTCTGTGAAACCGATCATTGATTTCTATGGTTTAAATTAATGTCTATTTTCACCAACTCGTATGCTAAAATTGACCATGCTAAGCAGTTGGCCTTCTGTGTAGAATAGAGATGAGCTTAGACATCCTCCCAACTCATTTCTAACCTGAACTCTGTATTCCCACTTTTTTTTACTTCGAGTCATTCCCCGAGGCTTCTGTGAGCTGCAGGATGGGGAATGACCAAACCCAAAGCTCATTGGATTGCAAAATGGTGGGAGTTTGGAGTTTGGGTTAGAGATGAGTTCAGAGGATGAACAAGCTCATTACTAGTGGGGAGGGCTGTATGGAGAAGAGTAGTTGGTAATACTGAGAGAAATGGGGATCACTATTACTAAATTATATTTTATAATTTAATTATGAATGCTCTTGTAATCTGTGCATATAATATTTGTGTATACTGTATATAGGTTTCTGCTGATCTTCAAAATTGGCTTCTTGTTTTTGGCATGGAAGTTTTAGTGCAAGGAATGTTAGCATAGAAAATTTTGGCCCAAATTGTTTTTATTGCAAGGCTAATACCCTTTTTAAACTTGACAACTTTGATCATTCACTGAATGTTAATGCCTAAACTGTAATCTTAAAGAATTCTCACCAAAAATGTTTAACTTTTATTTAATCCCCCACTTGGTCGCGTTCAATTCCGTCTTGCCGTTCAGTTTGGCCTCAGAAAGTTTGCCCCCCCCCCCCCCCCGTTGGTCTCTGAGAGAGTCTGTTTTGGAGACCAGCGCTGCTGAACACCACAGATCACACAGCCTGAAGGCTGAAGGTTGTGTGATTTACTTACGGCTGCTTTTAAACATGCACCACCCTGGCAGATGGATTACACAGCCTTGCAGTCCTGAATCATCTCTTTTATTACGAATGAACAAGTAGTGTCTTTGGGCTGTGTGATGGAGCTGCTAGTGTCCTATACATTTACTAGCAACCTGCAGCTCTGTCGCACAGCCCTACAGCACTGAATGGATATACATATTAGTATAAGAACAGCCAGCTTAGTGAGGTGCTGGGTGTACCTCCCCCTTTAGGAATGCCCATAAATTGGGCTTCAGACTGGGGTGAAGCTGCAGCCAGCATTCTCAAAAATAAAGAGGTACTTTTATCTGAAACGGGGGCCACTGTAATAGCGTGCACTTGGCAAGAACTCTTGTTTTTACAAATGTAGTTCTTGGACTAGGAGGGAGAAAGACCACCTTCTGTATTGCACATACTAAGTCACAGCAGTGAACATTCACTGTACACAATAGCTGCTTTAGTCTGGCCATAATGCCTTTGTAGGTGGCTTGCATTTTTCTGATTCCAGCAAAGGATTCAGACAAAATTTGAAAGGTCAATTTAACAATTTTCAGAGCCAGGTGGAGAATTATCAGATAAACAGTGACTGCCTCCTATCAGAAGCGGCCGTTGTTGGGAGGTGCCACTGTATTCATAATGCAATAGACAGCAGATCAGGGTGTTCTGGCAGGGGGGGGGGGGTCATCCTCCTGTCAGAACACAAGAGCTCAGCGGAGGAGATCGCTGAACTAACTTTTGCATGGTTAGTACAGTGGCTCCAACCAGAGCTGCTCGTTTTCTTTCTTTTTTTTTTATGCAACCCGCTGGATTTCACGAAAAAAGCTGTAGTGTGTACCCTGCTTAACTGACAAAAACAATCCACCTTCATTGCTTCACAAGAGTACCATCTCCTCTGGTAGTCCTAAAGGCAGAAAATCATCCCACAAAAAACACTTTTGAAGTGATCGTATGATAATCTGATCGTTAGTACACCGCTTTTCCGAAGGGGCAAACGCAAAAAATGTTCTCGGACGATACCAGATCGTACAATTTTCCTTTTTTAATCAGTACAGTTTTCATGTGAAAATACAATACATTGCATCACTTCTGAATTTTTATTCTGTCGTACGAGAATTTTCGTACTTTAGTAACCTCTTAATTTTCGATATGGAGAATAGCATGCAAAAAATAAATGAAAAAAAGTGGATGATCATTCGTCTCATTGTCTGTCTTGATAATCTCATCATGTGTACTAGGCTTTATGAGCACACTACAGAAGGAGAAAGCTGCAAAAATATCATGGCTGCCTGTGTATCCTTTACCATAATGCTTTGCTTTGGTGAAAGAAAACCGATTTGGCTGTACTAGGGCATGCTGAGCTTGAAATGCCAGCCAAGCAACAAGCGGTCAGCTTTTTATTATATTGCTGGAAAGAGAGAAAAATAAATCTTATTATGAGATTTGGCATTTAAAAGTATTTTTGCATTGGCAGCCATGACCATATAGTAAAACCTGAACATGGCAGACACCCAATCAGTTTGTAAGCAACACAGAGCTCATGGGTGGGGCAGTTCATAGTCAATGGATAGTAAAAAGATTCCTCACAGAGCCAGCATAGAGGAGCAAACTATAAACTGCTTCTAAGGATTAGGAACAAAGGTCCATAGAGCTCCTGAGGAAGTCTAAGTCTTGGCATCTGTAGTTTCCTCAGAGCAGTAGGGGCTGCCGAAGCCTGTTGTGGAAGAAAGAATATTATTCCTTGGATTACCCAGCCAAGTATCAGCATACACTCTGATTGCCAAGCCTAAGGAAGAAAGGGTACAATTAGTTCAATTAGTAAATTGCTGTGTAATTTATAGCCATGGAGATCATCAGTGCCAGCTACTTTTCATTACACAAAGTCACAGCTAATTGGCTTTGTCACTTTCGTTCTTAACACATAAAAGACCACTAAACCTAAAGTACAACCCTGAAGCATTCCTTAAATTAGGTGCTAATCACACACACAAATGTGTAGCTTCATGGAGTGTGACGATTTACACTGGAGTCATTTTTTGTTAGCCATATGGATAGTTATCATTCTCTCTGAAATAAAGGGTAACACTGAAGATGATAAAGACTGTGTTGGTCAGTGTGGGAGTTTGAAATGACTATATGCCTCTCCTATGTAAGAATCGACTTTAGTAACTTTTATCATAACATCTGCGCTGCAAACTACGATCCTCTTTTGCAAACGTCATGGTGAACTTCTGTGATAAGCAAGAGAAAATTCCCAGCTTAACTCGTCAACCAGTCTGCTTACCAACCAAATTAACCTGTCTAACAGTATGCGTTAAAAACAGGGGTTTAGTTAGCACCCATTTGCAATCGCATGCGTAAGCTGCAGGGCCCCTTCACGGCACCATGTATTACCTGCAGTCCTAACCCTTATAAATTTATGAGGGTCTCCAACAGTGGGAACACATGCATTCTAATGGATAGATGGGGGCAGGTGGGCCTGGAGGTAGTCCAGTCCTCCCTAAAGGCACAGGGGCACACTGGACACCCAGCACTTAGTACAGTAACAGCAAAGGTGTCCAGTGTGTCCCCTCACCAATATTACATCAGTACCAAACAAATGGCCCCTGCTCCCATCTTTATCTGGCCTTCACAACAAAGAGCGCATGGAAGGGCAACGCATACAAGACAAAACCAGAGAAAATTCCCAGCTCAACTCCCCAACCAGTCTGCTTACCAACCAAATTAACCTGTCTAACAGTATGCGTTAAAAACAGGGGTTTAGTTAGCACACATTTGCAAATGCATGCATAAGCTGCAGGGCCCCTTCACAGCACCCTGTATTACATGCAGTCCTAACCCTTGTGGGAGCACATGCATTCTAATGGATAAAGGACAGATGGGTCTGGAGGTAGCCCAGACCAACTTAAAGAACTTCTATGATGAGCAAATATTATCTAAAAACAAGAGCCATGTGTATTCTTTTTAAAAGCAAGATCAAATATGGCCCCAGAATGGGATAGTAGGATTTTTAAAACAGCTTACCTGTAAAATCCTTTTCTTGGAGTACATCACGGGACACAGAGCAGCATAGTCATTACTATGTGGGTTATATAGATTACCTTCAGGTGCTGGCACTGGCAACTTCCAAAACAGGAAGTACCCTCCCCTATATAAGCCCCTCCCATCCGGGAGTACCTCAGTTTTGTAGCAAAGCAATACGTGTCCCCAAAAGAGGGGTGGGAGCTCTGTGTCCCGTGATGTACTCCAAGAAAAGGATTTTACAGGTAAGCTGTTTTAAAAATCCTACTTTCTTGTTCATACATCACGGGACACAGAGCAGCATAGTCATTACTATGTGGGACGTCCCAAAGCAATGCCACATGAGGGGGGGGATACACCATACATAAGCTGGGCGCCATCAGGCATGAGGATCTTTTGCGGCCTGCAACACACTGCGCCCAAAGGCGACATCCTCCTGACTTCTAACGTCCACCTGGTAGAACCTAGTAAACGTGTGTACTGAAGACCATGTTGCGGCCTTACAAATTTGCGCCAGGGAGGCCTGGTGATGCACTGCCCATGAAGTTCCAACTGCTCTCGTGGAGTGCGCCCTAACTTTGAACGGAGGCGGTCTACTTCTCAAGCCATAGGCTTGTATTATGACCTGTCGAATCCACTTGGCTAAAGTAGATTTTGATGCTGCCTGACCCTTTCTGGGGCCTTCCGGCAGAACAAACAAAGAATCCGTTCTACGAATCTGAGCAGTGGCTTCTAGATAAGCTTTAACTGCTCTTACTACATCCAAAGAATGCAATAACTTTTCCTCTACCGAGCTTGGTTTGGGGAAAAAAGAAGGAAGAACCACATCCTGGTTCAAGTGAAACCTCGATACCACCTTAGGAAGAAAGGCTGGGTGAGGACGTAATACTACTCTGTCCTTATGGATAACCAGATATGGCTCTTTACAGGACATGGCGGCTAATTCCGACACTCTTCTAGCCGAGCATATGGCTACTAAAAATATCAATTTCCTGGTGAGTAGAACCAAGGAAATGTGCCGCAAAGGTTCAAATGGCTGCTTCTGCAGAACCGACAGAACCAAATTTAGATCCCATGGGCATATGGGAGCCTTAATCGGTGGAATAATACGAGTCACACCTTGCATAAAGGATTTGACAAGTGAATGCATAGCCAGGGGCCTTTGAAATAGTATTGACAAGGCCGAAACCTGGCCCTTGATAGTACTTAAGGCAAACTTCCTGTCTACAGCCCACTGCAGGAAGTCCAGAATTCTGCCTATAACGTACTTACGTGGATGCCATTTTCTGGCCTCGCACCAAGTGATGTACGCCTTCCAAACTCTATAGTAGATCTGCCTGGATACAGGCTTCCTGGCATTGATTATAGTTGATACCACAGAGTTAGAGAGACCTCTCTTCTTTAGGATGTGGGATTCAATAGCCAGGCCGTTAAACTTAGAGTTAGTAAGGAAGGGTGGTATATCGGTCCTTGCGAAAGCAGGTCCGGACGACGTGGAAGGGTCCAAGGACTCCCCACAGACATTTTGATGATCTCCGCGTACCAGGCCCTTCGGGGCCACGCTGGAGCCACCAGGATCACCGGCTTCTTCTCCAACCTGACTCTGCGAAGGAGTCGAGGCAACAATTGTAGCGGAGGGAATGCATATATCAGTCTGAACTGATCCCAAGGGAACACCAGAGCATCCGAGCCGCAAGCGAGGGGATCCCTTGTCCGGGAGACAAATCTGTCCACCTTTGCGTTGAATCTGGATGCTAGCAGATCTACATCCGGTGTTCCCCACCGCTGACATATTGCTCGGAAGACCTCGGGATGAAGGGACCATTCCCCTGGGCATAACTGTTGGCGACTCAGAAAGTCCGCCTTCCAATTCTCCACCCCTGGAATGAAGACAGCTGATATACATGGGACATGCTTTTCTGCCCATTCCAGGATGTGACTTACTTCCCTCTGGGCTGCACGACTCCTGGTGCCTCCCTGATGATTGATATATGCCACTGCTGTGGCATTGTCTGATTGAATTCTGACAGGGGACCCTTGGAGTCTGGATGTCCAGGCTACTAGGGCGTACCGGGCTGCTCGTATCTCTAAGAGATTGATGGGCAGGGTTTTTACTACATTTGACCATCTGCCCTGGAGAGACCATTGCTCCAGTACTGCCCCCCAGCCTATAAGGCTGGCATCTGTAGTGACCACCTTCCAAGATATCGGGCTGAAGGGTTTTCCCTTCTGGAGATTCTGGGGGATCAACCACCAGCAGAGACTCTTCCGAACGGAAGGGGACAAAGCCATCGGGAAGTCTAGAGCCTGAACTTTTCCGTTCCAGGCTGACAATATGGCCCTTTGTAAATTCCTTGAGTGGAATTGGGCGTATGGTACAGCTTCGAATGATGCTACCATCTTTCCTAGCAGCCTCATGCACAGGCGTATGGACGGCTGTCTTTTTGCACAAAGCAGACGGACCAAGGCCCTCAAAGAGGATACCTTGTCTAGAGGTAAGAAAATCTTCCTCTGGTCTGAATCCAGCCGTAGCCCTAGATATACCAGGTTTTTCACTGGCTGTAGGGCTGACTTGTCCAGGTTGATGACCCAACCGTGAGACTCTAGATACTTGATTGTATCGACAATTACCACTTCTAGCTTGGCAACTGAGTGGTCCATCAACAACAGGTCGTCTAGGTATGCCATTATCGTTACACCCCGTGTTCTTAGATCGGCCAACAGTGGGGCCAGAATTTTTGTGAACACTCGTGGTGCTGTGGCCAGACCAAATGGTAAGGCTCTGAACTGAAAATGGCGCCCTTCTACTGCAAAGCGTAGGAATTTTTGATGACCTGGAAAGATGGGAACATGCAAGTAAGCATCTTTGATGTCGATCGAGGCTAACCATTCCTCCCCTTGTAGGGCAGCGGTGACCGATCGGATCGACTCCATCCGGAAAGACCGGACGTTTAGAAATTTGTTTAGACTCTTTAGGTCCAATATGGGTCTTATGTCCCCGTTTGGCTTCGGGACTGTGAAAAGGTTTGAGTAGAAACCCAACCCCCACTCTTCCATAGGAACCTCCATAATTACTCCTTGGAGCAATAGTTGTTCTAACGCCAATAGGAGAGACCCTCTTTTTAGAGGGTCTCTTGGCATGCCTGACCACATAAAATGGGACGGAGGAGACTCTTTTAACTCCAACTTGTATCCCAGAGTTACTGCGGAGAGCACCCATCTGTCTTTGATAGTCTCCCGCCAGGTCTCTGCGAACAACTGAAGTCTTCCCCCCACCCGTTTGAGTGGGGGCAGCCCTTCATAGGCTTGACTTGGAGGCTGGTTTAGTACCTCTTCGGATCCAGGGATTTTTATTACCCTGTGGCTGTCCCTGATTTTTACCTCCTGAGTTTGACCGAGGAGGCCGTCGGAACTGCTTAGTAGCAGACGTCGCAGGGATAGGAGAGGTAGTCCTCTTAAAAGATGGACCCCTAGACCTCTTTTTACTCGGTAAGAGAGTACTTTTACCACTGGAAATCTTCTGGATATACTTATCCAGGTCTTCGCCAAAAAGGCGTTCCCCATGAAATGGGAAGCTAACTAAGAGCTTCTTACAGGGAGCTTCAGCAGACCAGTTTTTGAGCCACAGAAGCCTACGCATATGTACCAAAGACAGCGTGAGGCGGGAGGCCTGATGGATAGAATCCTTGATGGCGTCAACCGCAAAGCATAATGCTCTAGGCAGATCAGCCAGAGCCTGGGCCTGCTGGTCTGGCAAATCCCTCAGGACCATTTTCATTTGATCCTTTAAAGCTTGGCAGACCCCAATAGCTGCCACTGCTGGCTGTGTAACAGCCCCTGCTGTGGAAAAAGCAGATTTTAATAAAGATTCCAATTTTTTATCCACTGGATCTTTGAACATTTGAACATTATCTACTGGACATGTCAGTGATTTGTTCACAGAAGAGATGGCTGCATCCACCGTAGGAACATTCCATCTCTGGGTGAACTTTTCCTCCATGGGATAGATCACCGGAAACCTTTTAGGCGGAACAAATAGTTTATCAGGATGTTCCCAGTCCTGGTATATAAGTCCTTCCAATAATGGATGTATTGGAAAGGAGCAATTAACCTGGGGAGCTTTTAGCGACCCCAATGAGGAGACAGCAGTAGTTGATGGTTCAACAAGAGGCATTTTAAATGCAGATCGAACCATGTCAGTTAGGGTCTGGACCCACAATCTTTCAGTCTGCGATGCTGAAAATGGTTCATCTACTGTCGATTCCTCAAAAACAGAGCTAACCTCCTCCTGATCCCCTTCAGGTAGGTCGGTCCCTTCCTGGGACTGTTGCTCTGCCATCAGGCACTCTAATGGAGGTGATGGAGATCTGGCGCGCTTTCTTTCCTGTAGAGAAGAAGCGATCAATGCTGCCAATCTCTGCTCCAATCCCTCCAGAGTTGAGGAAAAAACCTCCTCTGTTATATATGCAGGAGCAGGTGGACTGAGGACAGCCGCAGTACCTGGCACTCCCGGGGGTTCCTTATGGGTATTAACCTCTGATTTCTCAGGGGAGGAGGGTGCAGATGACTGCTCCAGATCCTCAGAGCCCGATGGAGACCCCCTACACTTCCTGAGAGGTATATCTCGGAGTTTTTTAGGCGGCATATTCCTTAGTTCAAAGCTGAGGTATTCCAGCCGCAATACACCCCTTACTGAAATAGTCTAATGCAATTTGCTGCTATGTACATCAGTGGGTGTCTACTAATGCGTCTTTCTGGGGATGCCTGTATCAACCGCCCGCTGTAAGCCCCTATACCATGCTACCAGCTCCTTTTCATGCTCTGTGTCCATAGCAAGCAGCGTGGACTGAGTCCTTTTATCTTGCTGGGACGCCCGCACATGCGCAGAAGCGCTGGGCGCACAGAGCGCGTCATCCGCCAGGCTCCGCCCCCTTTTTTTAAGCTAAACCTTATAAAAGGAAAGCATGTGTGCGCGCGCGCGCGCGTGCACGTGTGCGCTCTTGGCGCCATGTAGGGAGAGAAGCCAGGGTCCCTGTTTCACCAGGACTCGGGGATGGAAGGAAACTACTTGGCAGCATGACAGAGGAATGCAGCTTCCCTGATAGAGAGCTCACTCATCTGCCTGGACTTTCACCATGGAAGGAATAGTCCCAAGAAAAAAGACGTTCCACAGCGGCCTCTAGTGGACAAACACAGGTACCGCACCTTTGTCTTTTTTTTTTTTTTTTTTTAAAACCTCCTTTATGAAAAAACATTTCCAGGTTTACAGTTTTTTTAAAACTTCCCTTATGAAAAAACATTTCTAGGATTTCTTAGGCATATACAGCTATTAGCGGGAATACCCTTTAGGTAACAGGCAGAAAGACATATTAGGCTTGGGGGTCCCCTCAATAGAACCAAGTTCCTGAGGGGCCCCCACTTACCTTTTCCCCGCCGCAGGACTTTGTTTGGTCCACAGAAGCCCAAACTTCACCTCTCACGGCAGGCATTGTACTAGACCTTCAGGGACCGGGTTCCCAAGGATTCCACTCCCCTGGACCTGTATAGCACCCTGCACAGATAGCCTCTTGGTTTTGGGTATGACCAGAGCTCTGGATCCCAGGGTCCAGCCCTCCTAAGAGAGGCATTACAGGCAAAACCCTGCTCTTCTCTGCAAGGCCCGGGTACCGACCGTTTAGCTATGAAGCTTTTTTGGTCGGATCCGGAATAGCTTGCTAAGGCCCAGAGAACCTGTACACAAGCCCAGATGAATACATGTTAACCTTGGCCAACACCTTAGACACTGGCAAAAAACTGAGGTACTCCCGGATGGGAGGGGCTTATATAGGGGAGGGCACTTCCTGTTTTGGAAGTTGCCAGTGCCAGCACCTGAAGGTAATCTATATAACCCACATAGTAATGACTATGCTGCTCTGTGTCCCGTGATGTATGAACAAGAAATACTTGAAACCCAGTGCAAAAGGAGCAAGACCAGTATACAACCCTCAGAGGTAAAAGGACAAGGGGTGATTAGTAGTAAATCTCAAGATCATGTTCATGAAAAAGTCCATATAATGAATCCAATAGAGGGAATAAACGTTTACAGTGTCAGCAGTCTCTCCTTCAAACCAGTTCTGAAATTCTCCTGCCAATAGTCATGTAAAAACATAAAACGTTGAGGGGGAGAGAGAGCGCCACTGTCTAAGCATAGTAATATTAGGAAGATTTATTAAAAAACGGAATAAGTATTGTACTCGCGTACACATGGATGAAAATCAGAGTATCAATATGTACAGTGGAGACATCAACCAATGGTAGCTACTTTAGAATACTCTGGATATAAAACGATAAGAAAAAGGAGAGGGGAAACACATGACTTTCAGTATAGTATTAATAAAGGCAATACAGTGGAACCTCGGTTTACGAGTAACGTGGTTAACAAGCATTTTGAAAGACGAGCAACTTTTTTTTTTTTTTAGATTCTGACTTAAAGCTAATAGGGCCTGCAGTACCGCATTTGGCGTGAGGTGCGGGGGCGCCGAACGATGCTAATCGGCGCCGTTCGCCAGTGCTGAATGAATGACTTGTATAGCGCTACAAATGCGAACTGAATCGCCTCAAGGCGCTTTTTGCAGCCAGTGTCTTGGTGGCTGGTGCGGTAGGATCTCGACACGCTTGGGACACACATTTGTACACATTTTGATACTGGGCCAATTTGGACAGGATCCAATTACCCTACCAGCATGTCTTTGGAGTGTGGGAGGAAACCGGAGTACCCGGAGGAAACCCACACAGACACAGGGAGAACATGCAAACTCCAGGCAGATGGTGTCGTGGTCGGGATTTGAACCAGCGACCTTTTTGCTGCTAGGTGAAAGTGCTAACCACTAAACCACTGTGCTGACCTGCTTGGAAAGACATGAAAAATACTCAGTTTCGAGCCTTTCCGAGGTTTGCCGAGGTGTCCTTGGGCCTTTCTAGCCATTTCCGAGGCGCTCCGGCGCCCCCCCACCTCTGGCCACATGCGGTATTGCATGCCATTGAAGTCAACGCAGAACAAATTATTTTAATTTCCATTGACTTCAATGGGTAAACTCACTTTGATATGCGAGTACTTTGGATTACGAGCATTCTCCTGGAACGGAATATGCTCGTAATCCGAGGTTCGACTGGATACAAAAAGTAAGAGATGCACTCACGTGAAGGTAGTGTAACACAAGCATTACTCAATGTCCCCAGCAGGTGGCGTCCCTCTGATTGTCCCCAATGGAGATGTATAGAGGGTGGATAGGGAGCTTCTCCTGGTGGATGGTCTCATCAGTGGATGTAAAAATACGGATTCAAAAAACAAATAAAAACCAAAGGGAGAGTGCGCTGCTCTAAGTGTAGATAAATGATAAAAATGCACTCGCATGCAATAAGTAAAGCAACCGGCAATATACCAATAACTTCCAGCCGTAGCTCTAATCGTACACAAGTGTGGGTTTTCCTGGTTCTCACCCTATGAGAAACTATAGTGCTTCTTGGCAAACTTACCCAGCTATAACCATCCAGGACTGACTATCCATTGGGACCCATGCTATAATGCCCCCGGCTGGAAGTTTTTGGTATATTGCCTGTCGCTTTACTTACAAAGGGGATTTAAATTCTTTGAGAAAGATTTTATTGAAAGTTTTGTGCCCAGTGTTCAGTTTTAGGGATCCATTCACAGGCCTGAAATAATTGCCACCCTTCATGGTCAGACAAACTAGCCACAGTCAAAATTACCTACCTACTAAGATACTTTACCTGTTTCAGGTCTTGCCCCCACCTCGATTCCTTCCCAAGCTATAAAAATCCTACAGCAAGTTCTGCAAATATGTTGGAGCACTTGCAGAGTGCTAAAGCAAATGGGAGCTTCCACGTGCAGTGTCACAGGAGAGCACAGGAGGACCGCCGGGAAGCTCCCACCTGCCTTCCATTTGCCCCTGCACAAGTAAAGCATAAGTTCACTTTAAGACCTAAAACTTGATAGTTGGTTTATTAATGCTAAGTGTGTCCACTGCTAAATCCTTGAAGTCCCTGCTTTGAGATCTTGCAGCAGTAATGGCTCAGTGGCTATAGCAAGTTGTTCGTCCTGTGCAATTTGAACCCAGGGTTCCAGAGAAGTAAAATGGCTAACATGAAGAAAAAAGAATGACCAAAATCCTTTGATTTCCGAATCTCAGTTAATGGTAACTAACTGAGCTCTGCATTTAATATTGAATTTCTAGACACCAGCAGAATTTTTACATCAAGTTTTCAACCTGAGTGCCTGCCTCTTGAAAGACCATTTTCAGGAATGTGTCAAAAACAACCCTTGCTGTGGTTCCACCAACACTAGGTGGAGCTGATCAGACTGTGATATTTACCCCCCCCCCCCAAGCATCCTCGCATGCAACGCAGGGCTATTAACCCTGCATTGTACGTGGTGGAGACGAGCATGCAACCGCAGCCCAAAGCAACTTGGAAAGTAGCCTGTTGGGGACCGGTTGCATGGATGGTGAGAGCTTGCCGGTGATGCGTGTAAAGTAAGTATTTCTCCATATTTGTGCACCACTAGACTAAATGAGCTTTTAAGTCTTGCGTGTGGGCGGGTGAGTTTTAGCAGTGCCGGGCCCCGAGCCTTTTGCGTGGGTTGGTTTTGTCACAATCCTGGAGTTAAGTTTTAATCTAATAGGAGGCAAGGCAATTCAGGTGGGTGTACATCGCAATGTGTTTATCACTAGTGTTCAGTATTTCAAAGAGCAGATGGGAGGCATCCACAGATTTGCACGCTGTTAGAATGTTGTCACTCTTTTTATGCTGTGAAGCCAATAACTACATATTTGACAAACTTTTTGGTAGGAAAATTTTCCAGTATGAATTTTTTTTGCTATTAGGATGAAGTAGTCCCTTATGCACGTTAGAGAATAATAGAATATTTGTTACCCATCTTGCCCTTGATGTCTGCTATGCTGACAGTAAACAATTATTTGTGGTGTGTATTTCCATGTAACC
This sequence comes from Rana muscosa, assembly GCA_029206835.1. NCBI lineage: Eukaryota > Metazoa > Chordata > Amphibia > Anura > Ranidae > Rana > Rana muscosa. Next base: position 265,756,271 of record CM055123.1, on the reverse strand, counting down.
TCTTGTGGATCATGAAATTAAGTGCACAAGGCTCTGCAAATAACTGTGAAACTAATGAGTGCTGGAGAGCATTGAGCTCCAGGACACTAATGACTGAGAGTGGCACTGTTCTTGAAGCTCAGCGGGGTTACATCTTGATGAGAGAGCAAGCCATTGGCGTCCTCCCAATCGAAAGACCTCACAGGAGAGCCTGCGATGTTGCTCTGCTCATTTACATTAGTGCATATCGATCTCTGGCTGGCCTGTGTGTGATCAATCACGGAGAAGGTAATTGTACGCGCACACTGTTCGGCAATACAGGCCTACTCGGTGTTCTTTTACTTGCTATGTACAGGGAAGATTGAATTGGGATTTCCCCTAGCTGTGGTTGGTCTGCCCACACAGTCGTTTACATTTCAGGTTTGCAGCATTCCTCCCGCTGCTTGTTGGCATTATGTGGAAAATGAGCCAGTCACCAGCTGGATTTTGTGACTAATATTTACTTGTATAAAATTACAGACCATCCAATGTAATAAAAACTTCAGTTGGCAGATTGTGACATGCATTTGGAGCCTAGTAGCCCTATGGGGCTTACAATAACATGGAAGAAGTTGCTGGGGTAGCCGTTGTTGCCATTTGCCATAGTTATTGTACATAGAATGCCAAACTGTTCACATTAGCCCCTGTTCCAGAAAGGAGTACGATTTATGGCATGCCCTTGCTCGGGCCAATATAGGCAAAATTCAGCTAACTTCTGCCAACAGTATGTAATCAAATTATGGGCGTGATTTGTCCAGAATCCTAAGAAATAGCAAACAAGGGCACATTACACTTTCTCATTTCTGCAGGTAGGGCACAGATCTCTAGGCACTAGAAGTTGACATTATGCCACTGGTCAGGGAGTGGACCAATAAACTAAATAATATAATAAAAATGGAAAAACCAACTCTTCACTTGCATGACCGATATCTGAATTTTGTTGAAACGTGTGTACATGCATGACATTCTCTCATTCTTCTCATCTACAACCCTATCTTTGATCCAGCGTATTGGACTCGCATGGTTGGGACCCCTCATCCTCCCTTCCTTCCCCTCTTAATTCTGCTCACTGACCTTCCCTCTCTCTGATTTCCACTTCACTCTCTTGGTACAGTTCTGAGATTGGCAGTCCCCTAATCACCTGTAGAATCTTGATTTCTTCTTTGTACAGTCACATTAGCCATTTTTAAAGTGCACTGTTCTCTGTTTACCTTGCTTGTAATGTTGTTTTACTCCCGATATCTTGGTGAAACACTTGATGGGGGAGCCTATTCTCCACCCATGCGTTTTTTCGTGTGTTGTGTTGAAAATGCGATATAACCTATTGTTACAAAAAAAATTGCAGTATGTATTTGGGTTTTGGGTAGAATCCTGGACCCAGAATAACCTATGAAAATATGGGAAGAACACAGCAGTATTTACTTGCTAGTGGTTGGTCACATTAAACTGGACCTGTTTAGTAATACTGAAGATGTTTTACCACTCATGGCAATTGAAATGGGTCTCAGGAACATACCCCAGCATTTATACCCAAATGGGTAACTCCGTCACCTTAATTCAAGCACTATGGTGTCATGAAATACATCAAAAGCAAATGGCAATTTTCCTAAAAGACAACAAGAGATGTGAAAATTTCAAAAGTGCTTGACATTAGAAGTGCAAGAAACTGACAGAAGCAACTGTCTCTAAACAGGGGTAGGAGTCTTTAACACTAAGTGGTGCATTTAAAACGCAGCAGTATAGCTACACCGCACATCTAGAAAGTACACAATATGCTTTGCGCTCTGCTTGCTTTGGAGCCTGAAGACGGTCAAGCACAGAAAAAATGAATAGATGAAGAAAGTGTCGGTCCAGATCTGAACCTGGGACCTCTGTGGTGTCTGGCTGTAGCTCTTCTTGCTGTGCCACATGAGATACTGGATTGTTCCCCACTTGATCCCTTGGACATCCTGAATGAATGAATGAATGAGTGACTTGTATAGCGCTCACATGCGAACTGAATCGCCTCTAGGCGCTTTTTGCAGCCAGTGTCTGTTTGGCCGGTGCGGTCATTTTACCCCGTAGGATCTCAACACGCTTTGGACGCACAGTCGTACACACATATATACTGGGCCAATTTGGACAAGATCCAATTAACCTAACAGCATGTCTTTGGAGTGTGGGAGGAAACGGGAGTCCCCGGAGGAAACCCACGCAGACACAGATAGAACATGCAAACTCCAGGCAGATGGTGTCGTGGTCGGGATTCAAACCAGCGACCCTTCTGCTGCTAGGTGAAAGTGCTAACCACTACACCAGTGTGCTGCTTCGTCTTGGATCTTTTTTTCTGGTAAACCTGGAACTCTTTGCGCCTCCCATGAACTTCCTGATTTAAGCCATGGCTCTGCACTTCCTGTTTGCCAGATTGTTGTACTCTTTTCAGCCAATATTTTGCTTCCTTGCATACCTGCAGCTATCCTTATTCTCACTACTTCTCGTATCGACCCTTGGCTTGTTCCTTGACCACTCTTCTGCTTGATCCCAACCCACAATGATTTGTTACCAGCCTTTGGTTTGTTCCCCAAATATGCTTTGCTTGATGCCAACCTGCAACTACTTGTTATCAACCTTTGGCTTGTTTACTGACTACACTTCAGCTTATCCCTATCTGCTAAATCTATTACCGGACCCCGGCTTGCTTACCTCCTGGTGGGGCGATCCTGAGGACCGCGACCCGGCACTAGCACTCAGTAAATCCCATCTCCCCCATTGGGAGCTCTTGAGGAGACCGGTTAGTGCTTAGACTACGTGCCTTGAGTGTTTCCACCTTATCTGCAAGAATGACCTGCTTGTGTATTTATCTTGCTGGTTAGTGTGAACCCCTCTAACTGGTCTCCGAGCCTGACTATGACAGGAAAAAAGGGGGAAAAAAGCTGAGAGGAAAGCCCAGCAATTGACATGTCAAAGTTACCTGACCAGCTACCATCCAGTCACAGAGCTTTCTCTGCTCTCTATTCTAAAAATAATTTTGTGGTGCATTGTGTAGCTACACAACCAGGCCTGATGTATAGGTTGCAGTGTGCATAGCACAGCAGTACATGACATAGAGTGAATAGCAACATCCACACTCCATTGTAAATAGCATGAGCCACTGTCACCCATGTATAATGTTGTTTTAACATCTTTACACAGCGATTTGACAATTATTCACTCCTTCAGCCGTGTAACGTAAACCTCGAACAGATGGCCCCAACTTTTTGGCACCAAAGTGATTTAATTATGTTAAACAATACATGATAGTTTCACAGAATGTCTGTGAATGTTCGTATTTATCCAGATCATGGTATAGCTACTAGTAGTTGGCCACATTCAGCTTGACTTGTCTAGGCTAGCTCTGAGAAAGGGGGTGCGCCCCCGAAACATGTTGGCTGTACCCCGTGTTCTGTGCATGTCCATGCACTGTTTATGGCCTTTTGTCAGTTGCATTTTGTAAATACCCACTTTTATACTAAAACATTTTTTTATTAAACTATCTCTGGTAATGCACTAGGTGTGCACGCCTTCCATTTCTGTTTTTCTTGTAGTTCCTTTCGGATTACCCCATCTGAGGAAGGCAGCATCCACCTAGCTTTGGGATACCATATATACCTTTTACACCACCATTTTATGTGATATCTGTTACATCACACCTTGGAAGACCTATTCGCGCTGGAAGTGACTGTGTTTTTTGTAAATGGACAGGTGGTCCATTAACATCTGACCGCCCATAGAGGAGAGTCGGCGGTGTCTGTGTCCGCTCTGCATAAACAAATCGGACACAGACCAGCCTTTCGCTGGCTCAGCAGGGATCAGTGGACAGATTCCCCGCTAAGCAGGCGGACTCCAATGGAACACGCCCCTTGTGGAAGGGGCCTTAGTTCAGTAGATAGATGTTAAAGCCCCAATGAAGAGGTACTGTTTGTCCTCTGAAACTTATTGCTTTCTTGTTGTTGTTGTTTTTATTTCTTTTCCATTTGTGAATGAATAAAATACATACTTGGACTCTCATCACGAGTGTCTGGCTTTCTTTCCAGTTTAAATACACATTACTCAAGCCTGGTGACCCTCCCTTGGTTGGAAAGACCCTTGCTTTGGGGAGAACTGCTGCACCATGGCCATTATAAGCCCAACTAAAGACTTTCTACTTTTCACAAAATTACTTGTGTCTAGCACTTTACTCCACCCCTTGGTTTGAGGTCAGTGCTCATTCAAAAGACAGCTGAAACATCCAGCAGGCAAGCTGTTCTCTTATTTAATCGTATTTACAAAAAATTGTCTTCTTGATTAGAGTAGGACCTTGCATGTGTCGGTCAGTAATTCAGAATACAGTTAGATACAAATATGTCTGTGTGTATAGAGACCATGTCTCCCAACCTAGTGTAAAAAGCTGTGATCCCACCCCAGGGCAGAAATATAGGATTTACCATTGGTGATCTTTTAAGGTATTCGATCTGGATCTTTCATTCTCGTCCTTGCTTCGCCACTCTGCAACCCACAACAACAAATGTACCTGGTAATGTCACACCCCAAAAGCTTGTAGCTTCAAAAACGGTCAGCAATGGCAGTGTTAAAGTGTAATTAAAGTTCGTTTTGGATGGAATGGAGAAGGATTAGAACACCAGTTTTCATTGCTGTCTGTGCCCCTGTTGGGGAGATTCACCCTCCCTATTTGTCCTGTTTACCATTCTCATCAAAAGTAGAAGAAAAATCTAAATTTTGGGTTGACATTGGAACAGTAATAGAGGGGAAATCTTCCAATGGGGACGCCAGTTCTGGTGACCTAGGTGATACCCCAGGATTGCCTATTGAAAGTATTTCTCTTACTTTACTGTATTGACTATGGGGCAGAAAGTTGAGGAAAATCTCCCCTAAGGGACACAGATGCAAAAAAAAAAAAAAACCTGACAAGGTTATCAAAAATGAAAAAATTAATTGCCTTTTTAGTTACGCTTTGTTTTATTCTGATAGTTTCCCTTTAAGGGATCTACTGACAGCTACATTCCCAGGAACCAGGTTTTTATGTTCTTCCATCGTATCTTATTAATTTAAGGTTTATAACACCAGGATTCGTGCCGAGTCTGTCATCACTCAGCCAATCAGCAAGGTTCAAGCGGAGATGAGGAAGCAGATTCTGGTTTCTGATCCTGCAGGTAAAACATTTGCAAAGGAATTCTCTATAAGTTTGCAGCAGTGAAACGTGTATTTGATGTGTTTTTTTAGTAGTAAGTTCTCCCCTATGCACTGTAATCATGTATTTGTAATAGATACTGGCTGCATCGCATGTGTATTCTTGGCTGCTCTAAACTTCTGATGTGTTCCAATATAATTTTATTACAGGTCCTTCACCCTCCAGATTTTATAAGCCTTTTGTATCAGTCGCTGATCATTATTAGGTGTAAGCTATAACCAGCAAGGCCCCGACAGAGCATGCATTCTGTTATGTTTTGTTTGGTCAAGTGCTTATACTATTACTATAGTGTGGGCTTTTAAATATGATGCCACTGTATTAAAGCGGAATTCCATGCACAATAAAATCCAGGATACCTGGCACAAAAATAGTTTTTACTGCATCAATAATTGCTCCTGCGCGTCATAGCGCCAATTAAAAATGCAACCTTTTGGGTTGGCAATGTCCCCATCTGGATGGTAGTGCCCAGGTCACTGCTGCTTGCTTCCTTTGAGCAGGGTGAATGGTGTCCTCACCGCCACCGCTGACGTTATGGGGCAGAGACCAGAGGTGGAAGTTGGTGCAGTACATGCAATCTATGCCTGCCTTAAATAACTCTGCCTATTCTGCTGCATATCTCTCTGCCCACATTTTTACCTATGGATCCCACATCCAGGCTCCAGGAGCTGAAGAATCTTGACTAGGGTAATAAATATTGCTTGTCCTCCTTCTGCTCAGCTCATCAACCCCCCCCCCAACCACACCTAAGTAACCACATGAAAATTTTAAATATCCACCAAGTCCGTCATGGTAGCTCCCTGGGTCACCGTATGGCTGCAGGAGTTGGCTTTGGCTCTTCTGGGGATAGGTGCGGTGCAACTGCTGTGAAATTCACCTCATATCTAATCCCCTATTTAAAATTATGCAATGGATATTTCTCTAGTCATCTTCCAGGATGGTACACCTGAGATGATGGGTCCCACCTGACAGGAAACACAATCAACAATAGAGTTTAAAACTGCCCCCACCCTTCCCTCTGTCCCTCAGTTATTGATTGTGTTTCCAACAGGATGGCAGCAAAACAATAATTTTTTTTCTAAATTTTAAAGACCAAGGTCTGGGACCAACGTCTTCCCCCCCTAGAATGTCAGACCAAGAGCAGCCAGTGGGGGCTGCAGGGGCTGACAGAGCTTTTGCTCCTTTCAAGGGGGGTCTCCCTTTCCATACATTCTCAGGGGGAATACATGACCAGTGTTTCAAGAACACCCCTGAGAAACTGGTGGTGCTGGACACGTGAGGGTGTCCATAACCCCAGGGACCTCATATCCCACTCTCTCCTCCTACCTGACAGTGGTGGATGGCGTGGAGGAGCCGCTCGGATATCCCCCGACTGGGGGAGCGAGTCTCTGACGCTGTCCATGCAGTATCCCGGGTCGGCATAAGTTCAGAGGCCAGAGATCTCCTGCTTGCCGCTATGCTGTCTTTGGCGTCGCTCGGGGACCATTGAGCATGTCCGGATGCCGGACGGTGCACTCGGATGATGTAATTTTCGCCACGTCCAGGCTACAACAAAATGGCGGCGAGCGGCGCAGCATGCTGTTGGCAGGCGGTAACGGAGAGGCGGTCCGCGGTCCTGTGTTCCCCCAACCTGCCCAGAGCGATCCTTCCCGGTCGGGTGGGCTGCCTAAAGTGGTATGGAGAAGGACGACCGACCGATTCCGGCATCAGAGGTCACCACAGGGGGTGAGTAATCCAGCTGGCAGGGGGAGAAGATTTGGGGTGGCCCTACTACCCTCTCCCCCGCAAGATACCCTAAGGGTTATGGCTTAACAGGGTTTACTTGCCTTTTACTGACACTGATTGCCCTGCCCAGGGACGACCAGTAGGTCTAGGGCCAAAGCCACTAGTAAATCTAAGCGTTGTGGGAATTGTAGTGAGAAGCTCCCGCAGGAACACGCAAAACCCTTTTACTTTAGATGGAGCTATGGAGAGAAGAGGGAGGAAGCCCCCTTAGGTAGGGAAAGCTCCCCCTCTCTGGTGGGGAACCCCGGCAAGTGTTACGGATGGATCCCAGGGACGGACTCTCGGTTACTCTGATGAAGAGGTAGAGGCCTCGGACCAGAGCATCTCTTTGCAGCCAAAGATGAGGACATTCGGTTACCGTCCACTCAAGTCCCTGCACAGGATAGTGTACAGGGGACTTGGCAAAACTCAGGCCAAATCTTTCCCAGTACTCCAATCTCTTAAAGATCTAATTTTAAGAGAATGGAAAGCTCCTGAGCGCAAAGTTTTAAGGCTTAAAGACCTGGAAGCATAGGTGCCCCCTTAAGGCTGAGGAAGAAGAAAGATTCTTTAAAATTCCACTTATGGATGCTTCGTTGGCTCAAGTATCCAAACGTTAGCTTCCGGAATCTTCGAAGGACAAATCCTTTCGGGATCCGATGGACAAGAAATCTGAAACCTTGCTACGCAGAGCCTGGGACGCCTACTCTGCAGCTATGGGCCCAGTATTAGCCTTCCCCTGTGTCGCCAGAAACGCGGACGCATGGGTTCGCAGGTTAATGGATCACGTAGCACACGAGAGTAAATCTAAGGAGGTGTTAGATTCTCTGGAAGTGGTTGGTAAGACAGTAGCCTATTTAGCAGATGCCGCGGTAAAGACGATTAGAACAGCTGCCAAGTCAGCAGCACTTCTAAATTCTGCTAGAAGAGCCCTTTGGGTAAAGAGTGACGAGGGATGGAGATTTTACATCCAAGTCTTGTTTTTGCGGTATACCCTTTGAAGGATCACTGCGCTTCGGTTCAGACCTAGACCAGGTACTGTCCCGTACGACGGAAAAAGGCAAAAAATTCCATGCAAAACCCAAGAAGGATAAAGGGAAGACATTTTTTCGAGGCCCCCCTTCTGAAGACCGTTTTAAAAGGGAAAAAGGAGCCGAGGAAAAAGTGGGGATTTGGTAGGGGCAAGGAAAAGGGTGGAATCCTTTTCTTTGGGCCCGGTACTTCCAACAAGGAGTCCAAATGACGCCAACATAAAAGTTGGTGGAAGGCTCTCGTGGTTCCTTCCCCAATGGGAAAACATCACACAGAGTCCTTGCATTCTAAACCTGATAAGGGAGGGTTACAAATTAAAATTTCTGTCTCCCCCCCCTCCTCCAAACTAACTTTATCCTCACTCATCTCCCCAAAGATCCATTGAAACCAAGGGGCCTTTTGGGGAGTGTCCACGAATTGGCAGAACAGAAGGTCATCATCCCTGTTCTTGTGGATCAGACTGGCCAGGGGTTTTATTCCCACATTTTTTTGTGGTGCCAAAAATCCCCATTTCCCCGAAACATCAGAAGTTTGAGGTTTGCAGTGCAGACAAAACAGGGCGTCCAACACTGGCAGTTCAGGGCATTCCCCTTTGGCCTAGCGGCCAGTCCGAGAGTCTTCACCAAGGTTCTGTCTTTCCTACACCTCCAGGGGATAGCCTTGATCCTATATTTGGGCGACCATGTTCATTTTCAGTCCGGCCCTGGAACAGCTCCAGTCAGACCGAGACAAAGTGCTGTCCACTCTAGAATCCACTCTAGAATCCCTGGGGTGGCTGATCAGCTGAGAGAGGTCCTCCCTAGATCCCTCATAATCCAAGGTTTTTCTAGGGTACCAGGTAGACCCAGTGAGTCAAAGGATCTTTCTTCCCCAAGAGAAGATCACAAAAGTGCAGAGAGCAATGTCTACTCTCCATGGTACCGGGGAGGCCTCTCTAAGAACCATGATGAAAGTTCTGGGGATTATGTCATCCTGCATCCCAGCGGTCCACTGGACCCAGTTCCATTCTCAGGGGCTCCAGGGATTCCTTCTCTCCTCCTGGGATGGGAGAAGAGAATCCCTGGACATAACAGTACCCCTCTCGGAAGAGACAAAAAACTCCCTAGACTGGTGGCTCAACTCGGACAACCTGTCTGGAGGTCGGTCCTGGACCCAACAAAACCCGTTGATTCTGACTATGGATGCAAGTGCCTGGGGCTGGGGAGCTCATATGGGAGATCTCTTCACCCAGGGCCCTTAGGACCAGGAGCAGAGCAAAGCTTCCTCCAATTTCAGGGAGTTGTTAGCGCTCGGAAAAGCGTTAAACTTTTTCCAAAATCAGGTCCAAGGAAGAGAAGTACAGATCTTCTTGGACAACGCAGTGTCCGTGTCCTACCTAAACCATAAGGGGGGAACAAGGTCCAGCAAGTTGATGAAACTGACCCAGGAGATCCTGGGGGAGGCAGAGAAATAAATTCTCTCAGTTTCGGCAGTCCATGTAAGAGGGTCCCTCAACATTCAAGCAGACTTTCTCAGTAGACAACCCATTCATCAAGGAGAGTGGGAGCTAAACAACAAAGTTTTCTCTCTGGTAAGCCAACACTTTGGCAAACCAGAGATAGACTTGTTTGCCTGTAGGAAGAACAGGAAAGTTCACAAGTACTTCTCTCTCACCAGGGAGCAGGGCTCCCGAGGAATAGATGCCTTGGCCCAAAACTGGGAGTTCGCTCTGGCGTACGTGTTCCCTCCCCTGATGCTCATTCCCCGGGTATTGCAGAATCTATCCCATTTCAGCGGGTGCCTTATTCTAATCGCGCCCTTGTGGCCGAAGCGGGCATGGTTCCCCACCCTGAGGAGGTGGTCGATTGCTCCTCCGCTGTATCTCCCGTCCAGACGAGATCTCCTCTCCCAGGGACCAGTGTTACATCCCGATCCAGGTTTTCTTTCCCTGACGGCATGATGTTTGAGAGGGAGATCCTCAGGCGCAGGGGATGTTCGGAAAAAGTGATTGATACACTTTTGCTGAGTAGGAAGCCAGTCACTAGGCAAATTTATACGAAAGTGTGGAAAGCCTTCTCTCGCTGGGCTCAGTCTAGAGAAGGTTCTCTTCAAACAATACCCTCAGGGTCCAGGTTGCAGCCTTATCTGTGTTTTTAGACCAAAGACTGGCCCTGAACCCACTGGTAAAGAGATTTTTGACAGCCAGGGAAAGGGTAACCCCGGTGAGAACAAGCAGGTTCCCACCTTGGGATTTATCCCTGGTATTAGATGCTCTAACCAAAGAGCCCTTTGAGCCAGTGGCTCAGGTTTCTGTTAAGTTTCTTTCACTTAAAATGGCCTTCCTCCTGGCGATCACGACAGCCAGAAGGGTTGGCGACCTACAAGCTCTGACTATAAAAGAGCTCTTTTTGTTGCTCCTAGAGGATAGGGTAATCCTCAGACAAGATCCTTTATATTTGCCAAAGGTGACCTCAGATTTCCACAGGTCATGGGAAATTGTACTCCCCTCCTTTTGTCAGAACCCCAAAAATGACAAAGCGGAAAAGTTTTTTATTAGACGTTAGAAGATGTCTTCTAGTCTATTTAGAGAGAGTGAGTGAGTTCAGCAGATCAAATTGTTTACTAATTTGTTTCTCTGGCCAAAAGAAAGGGCTTCAGGCCTCCAAGCCTACGATAGCCAGGTGGATTAAACAGACTATTGCAGTAGCCTATGAACAGTCAGAAAAACCTGTTCCAGCTCATATCAAAGCTCACTCAACTAGATCTCTGGCGATCTCCAGGGCAGAGAGGGCAGGCGCTTTGATCGATCAAATTTGCAGAACAGCAACTTGGACGAGACAAAATACCTTCCTGAGACACTACAGAGTGGAGCTGTTGTCCCCTCAGACTTGGCGTTTGGCAGGAAGGTCCTACAGGCGGTGATCCCACCCTAAAGTAGGCCTGAACTTCTTGCTCATCGTCTCAGGTGTGCCATCCTGGAAGATGACTAGAGAAAAGTACCAGTTACACTTACCGGTAACGGGTTTTCTAGGAAGTCTTCCAGGACAGCAGGCCTACTTCCCTACTCTTAATTGTTGGTGATGTTTTATTCTCACAGAATGAACCCTCTGACACCGGTGTGGGCTAATACTTTGTCATAACTGAGGGACAGAGGGAAGGGTGGGGCCTCTTAAACTCTGTTGTTGATTGTGTTTCCTGTCAGGTGGGACCCATCATCTCAGGTGTGCCGACCTGGAAGACTTCCTAGAAAACCCGTTACCGGTAAGTGTAACTGGTACTTTTTGCCACTATGATTTGGCTGCTGTTTGTGCAGTGAACCTGTTGACACACTTCTTTATGGAGCTTTCAACACACGTTTCCTTAGAATAGCAACTCTCTGATTGGATAAGAGGACTTGGGATACATACTGCTCGGTTACTTTTTGTTCCGTTGCCTGCCCAGGGAGACTTTCTATGCAGGAGCTACACGCCTAGGCCAGTGAGGCCTGTTTTTATAACCCCCCCCATGTGTGTCCTGAGGAAGCGGACCAGTGAAACACGTAGACGCACAGGGGCTCACGCATTTGTGATGGCGTTATATTAAGCACAATTTGGGTATTTCCGACCCTTTTTGTGGTCGATTTGTATATGTTTTTTAACTAGATTTTGTATGTCTATGTATTATTCATTTTCTATGTACAATAAAATATGTGATTTTCCTTTTAAAAATGTGTTGGTCCAATCTGCCTTCAAAGTCCGACTTGGTGATTCTCCCTGTTTTTAGTTCAAACGTTGGTATACGGATGTGGCTTAGGAGTGACAATAATATTTTTGCTTAACATTAAATAGCCATAGCAGCCTTTATTAACAAACTGTAACATGTTAATAACCATGTAAAACATGGAGTCATAAGATTTTAGAGGGCATCAAAGAAGAGAGTACCTGCATCCAACATTAATAGGCTTCTAGCTGCGACAACCACTGACTCCTGCTTAAAGGCAAAGTTTCACACTGGATTACTTCACAGTTTTAGAAGAAATACAGTATATAAAGTATACACTAAGAATCAAGTAAGAAGACCCATGCCTCTTGTACTTGGGCAATATTTGCTTATCCTGGAGTTCAGCTTTAATAAAAGAAAATAAGTCATGGACATATTAAGCCAACCCATCTGACGACTATGTGGCCAATGCAATTCTATTAGTCAGTTACCAGCAAGGCCACTATCCTCTTTCTTGTAAGTGCTCAATTATTGTGGCTATCTGGAATGAGGCTCCCTGGGACCCACCAAGAACAGGAATAATATCAACCCCCCCTGAAAAAAATAAACATAATTTATATATAGTAGTTCATTCATTGACTTCCAATGGTCCCGTGTATGTGGTCTGTAGCAGTTCGGAGATAAAATGCTTGTTCAGATTTGTAGCTCATTAAATTCACAGGGTGTAGACACCATGGTACATTTCCCAGTTGATTTGTCTTGCAGGCGCTCTTGTATCTCCCACGTGCTAAATTTCTTCATGTATATTTTACTACTATTTTATTTGCACCAAATGTATTCCTCTTGACCGCTGTACGTCTCCTTCTGATAATGTCCACAGTGTGACCACATAATATGACTTTCTCTACAGGGAAAATGTTCTGTCTCTACCCCGAGGAGGTCACCCAAACCGAAATGAAAACCCTCCTGACTCCGAAGGTCCAGGAGTCTAACTTGACATCCATGGTCCTGTTTCTGAAGAGGATGGACATTGCCGGTCTGGGCCACTGTGAATTTATTAACAGGCCAGGTATATTTTATTTAAAGCAATTACAATACTGTAATATATTTAGAATGTTTTCAGATGCTACTTAACCACTTGCCCACTGGGCACTTGTACCCCCTTCCTAACCAGGCCAATTTTCAGCTTTCAGTGCTCTCACATTTTGGATGAAAATTACTCACATGCAACACTGTACCCATATAAAAATTTTGTCCCTTTTTCACACAAATAGAGCTTTCTTTTGGTGGTATTTATTCACCAATAGGTGTTTTTATTTTTTGCGCTATGATAGAAAGAAGAATTTTGTAACAAAAAATGAATTTTTCTTCGTTTCTGTTATATAATTTAGCAAATTAGTAGTTTTTCTTCATAAATTTTGGCCAAAATTTTTACTGCTACATATCTTTGGTAAAATTAACCAAAATAAGTGTATATTATTTGGTCTTTGTAAAAGTTATAGAGTCTACAAGCTATGGTGCCAATCACTGAAATGTGATCACACCTGACTGGACTGGACTGGACTGACGGCCTAATCTAATTTCTTGAGAGACAAGCCAGGAAAGTACAAATATCCCCTAAATAACCCCTTTTTGGAAAGTAGACATACCAGGGTATTTAGTAAGAGACACGGTGAGGTTTTTGTTAACCTGTTAATATGACTAATTTTTTTCCCACAAAATGGTCATATTAACAGGTTATTTGTCACGTACCTTCAGGTAGAGCCTGACGAGCAGAGGAAGGGCTCTCGTACAGCCCCGGTTCACAGACCACTGAGGTTGCAACAGTGGCCGCAAGAGCACGGTGAGGTAGGAGTGCCTGCGATGTTCTCCGTAGCAGGAGTAGTGGAGCTGCGGGGTATGGTTGTGGATGCAGGGGTGCTATAGATGCCGGTAAGTTGCAGGTGCCGGGGTACTGTGGATGCAAGTACGTAGAAGCTGTAGCAAATGGAGGAGACTGGTGCAGAGTCGGACAAGCCAGGTTATACACGAAAGATCAGAGACATCAGGCAAAGAATGGTCAAAGTTCAGGCAGAGGTTTGGCAACAGAGAATCAAGCAGAGAAAAGAGAATCGAGGTCAAGCAAGCCGGGGTCAGGAGTGGAGAGAATCAGAGTAGTCAGGAAGCCGGGTCACAATCGGATTAAAGGCAGGTACAGGATACAAGGGAAAGCTCCAAATCAGACAGCAAGGCCCTAGTGCATCTGCCATCCTTGTATATGGCATTTGGGTGCCAATGCTAACAGGCGCGTACTCTCGTACGCACGTTCGCGCATTGTGCCCACGCATGTGCAATGGCCAGCATGTCCCTGACATTATTTCTCTCGCATGGCGTATGCATACTTGCAATTACACCCCAAAATACATTCTGCTACTCCTCCCGAGTATGGCGATACCACATGTGTGAGACTTTTACACAGCCTGGCCACATACAGAGGCCCAACATGCAGGGAGCACCGTCAGGATGAGCACTAATCTGGCATGGATGAGGCACAGATGTACACTGATGAGCATGGATGTGGCACATTTGAGGCATGGATGAGTACTATGTGGCATGGATGAAGCATTGATGGGCACAGATGGGTTATGGATGTGCACAGATGAGGCACAGATGTGCATGAATGGGCACACGTGAGGCACAGAGGAGGCATGTATGAGTCATGGGTGGGCATGTATGAGTCATGGGTGGGCATGTATGAGGCACAGATGAGGCATGAATTGGCACCGATCAGCGCTGTGGGCACTCTGAGACAGCCCACTCACGCTGTTGCACCGGCTCCCTCCTCTCCTCGCACGCTGTACCGCTCGCGTGTGAGGAGAGAGCTAAACAGGACATCCGCCGGTTTGTTGACAACTGATCACTCCATCATTGGACGGAGTTATCACGTGGTAAAGGACCATTGTTATCGGCCCTTTACCCTGATCCGTGATACACTGGGCCCGGAGAACCTGGCGATCACAGATGCTTCCGGGTGCGCGCCCCAGGGGGGCAAGCGGAAAGCCACGCTGTCACCGTTGGGAGGGTTTTATCTTCCCCCGGTCTTCCTTCCGGGTTAGTGGCCTCCTGCTACATGAGTGGCCGGGGGTGCGATGACATCACTCCTGCGCATGCACTGGTGATGTCACCAGCTGCATGCAGTATGATTATCGCCTAAACAGTACAAGTTTAGGATATTCACAGTACCTACAGGCAAGCCTTATTATAGGCTTACCTGTAGGTATAAATGGTGTAATAGAGTTTACTACTGCTTTAAAAGCAAAATTATTTTATACATGCTTGTAATGTAATTCCATGACCGTGTTTTATACACAGAGTGGTAAATGCTCCCTCTAGTGGTTGTCTTTATGTCAGACAGAATAGTCAGTTTCCTTGTTGAGCAACATGGCTTACTTTTGGCATTGGAAATGTTGGTATGAGAAATGAAGTACAATGATTTTTGGAATGTTTCTCACATGTGTTACACAATTATCATACCTGAAGAATTAACTTATCACTCTCCAGAAATGGAATTTGTCACTGTGAAAGTATATATTTGAAGACTTGACTAAAGCTGGGTACACACGGATCTGTTTTTTTTGTTCAGCTGGTAGGCTGAACGTAAATGGGAAAAAAAAATAAAAAAATCTGCACCCACACAAGCGAGGTGGATGCAGAAGTCCCCGCTATTGGGGCATTGTAATCTGACAGCAAGGATTCCTCACTGTCAGAGTACACTGATCAGCACTGCAGCCAATTGGCTGCACGTTCATGATGGAAGTAGGTTTTCTGGCAAAACCGGGAGCGTGCTACACAGTTTAGAAATCAACCTGGTTCTTGCTACACCAGACAATTTTCTGTGTACCCAACTTAAGGGTTGGGTTTAGGCGTCAGTAAGTGACCAAGCCTTTATTGGATGTCAAAAAATAGTTTATTATGGCATTAATAACTGCAAAAATAGTAACACATTGAAACTGTCAGGCAATAAAACTTTGCTGCTTGTTTACAATACAGCAAAATATCAGCCTTGAAAATGCATGCATAATGAGCTACTGGGATATAGCATATGCATGTATGTTATACTTTCTGCATAATTATAGCCCATCCTATTCTATTCCTTTTTATCTCTGTCTTCTGACTCTCTGAGCTCTCCTCAGTCCCTTTCCACATCACTGTTTTATTTTTTTCCTTTGTGTTATCTTCCTTCTTCTTCCTGGATTTCTTTGAGATTCTTTCCCCATTCTTATAACAAGGACAAGCCATCTAAGATGCTGATTAGTTGCTACTATATGTGAATGTTCATGGTTGTTGCTTAATTCTTTATTCTCATTTTCCATTGTACAGTTCTATTTTGTATACTGGTAGTGTCCTTAGGGTTATTGGTTATCAATTTTATTGCATTTGAAGTTGAGGAGAAAAGTAGAAATTATTATTTCCGTGTTTTAGTCTTCTATTGATGGCAAAGGTTTCCATCATGCCCTGTATAACTACTTTCCTATCTTTAAGGTGTTACTAAACCCAGGAGCCTGCATTCACTATATCTGGTCTCCCACAGTACACAGAACATGGAAATGCAATATTCTAGTAAATATAAACTGCTAAATACCTTTACTCATCAGCAGTATATAGCAGTCTTGTGACTTTTATCAGTGTCTGGTTAAAGCTTGCAGGAGGAGTTTTCATTCTCCTCTGACTGACCTATGAGGCTCCAGGACCCCTGACCCTCTGTCTGGACAGTGCTTATTGGCCCTATGCTGATTACATGCACTCTCCCAAAAATAAAAAAACTCTCTAGACATACATACCAAACTGAGCATTTGCAGAGAGCCCCCAAGGCTTTGTTCTATCAGCAGATGGGTTGGGGACTGCCTTTTTACACAATGCGCAGGATTAAAGTGTTTTTTTTTTTTAAATAACAAAAATGTAATACTTACCTCCACTGTGCAGCTCCTTTTGTGGCCCCGATCCTAAACTTCTGGGGTCCCTCGCGGCTCTCGCGGCTCCTCCCTGCATCAGATAACCTCCCTATTTTTAGCGGCGCTTTACCGTTGTTTTTGCGGGGGTATTCGGCCGCTAGCGGGGCGCTTTTAACCCCCGCTAGCGGGCGAAAAAGGGTTAAAACCACCCGCGGTATGGCCACGCTGCCCATTGATTTCAATGGGCAGGAGCGGTGGAGGAGTGGTATACACACCGCTCCTTCACCACTCCAAAGTTACTGCTAGCAGGACTTTTTTTAGTGTCCTGCCAGCGCACTGCTCCAGTGTGAAAGCCCTGGAGTGAAAGGAGCGGCACTTTCAGGGCACTTTGCAGGCGCTATTTTTAGCAGTATAGCGATTGCAAAGCGCCTCAGTGTAAAAGGGGTCTAACTATAATATTTGGTGACCTCTGTCTGCCACACTTGCCAGGTGCTCTTTCCCCCCTATTATAAATATGTTTTATAGATCTGCCCCTATATACTGAGTCTTCTGCAAGATGGCAGTGCACAACAGAGGAACTATTGTCATAATTGAACATGACAAATATGATGCCGCCTATCAGTAGCAATACCAAAGCATTTTTGAGGTCCCCTGTAACCGTTTTAGATTCAGCTGTTTTTGTGCACAGTGTACAGTCATGCTAAAATAGAAAAAGGCCTTCACCAAACTGTTGCCACAAGGTTGCACGACTCTCTCAAATGTCTGTGTGCTCTAGCATTAACAGTACTCTTTAGTGTATGTATCGGCTGTATATTTCTTCCCAGCCATTAATTGCATTTAATCTAATAATATTATTATTTTTATATTCATGGGAGCTTTGCTATTTGTCTCTTCCAGTTTTTCATAAAACTCATCCTTGACCTCTATGCACACTAATTATGTAGGCATTAAAAACGTCTCCTTTCATTCTGAATGCACACATGTTCTCGTTGACTGGGCTAAAGTCAATAACTGATGGTTTACAATCCTCATGTACTATAAAACCTGTACTTGGACCTCCGTCATTCTACAGTAATGGGAATTCTGGTGATTTGATTATTTTCTCTCCTTTCTATTGAATTTTCTGTAGAGCTAAAATGCATTTCCTATGTTTACTCTTCAGTCTTCAGTTCTTTGTTTTCTCAGAGCTCCCAGCCTTTTCACACTAAGTTCATTCCATATTCCTTCCTACTTAAAGCGGTAGTAAACCCTCCACAACGTTAATTACAATTTTATAATATTATGAAAGACATCATGAAATCCAAACGATTCATCCCTATCTATACACATAGATGGTTTATCTTACTGTATTTTTACTTTACGTTTTCCCCATTACTCTTGTCTCCTCGCTGGCACCATCACCACTGTGGTCTTTCTAATTTGATGGCAAAATTACTTTCGCCCATAGTATGTAATCGTCGCAGTAATCCCACGCATGCGCAGTAATAACTTAGCCAAGCCTCTTCTTCGTTTCCAGTTACTACGGAAACGAGGCATAGCGAATCACAGCTTGCTCCAGATATATCTGCCTAAACATCGCGGGATGTCGAGGCTGACGTCAACAACAGGAAATGACGCAGCCCCGACATACACAAAGAATCTTTCCGGCAAGGGTCTCGGCTTGCCGGAGTCAACGATGATACGGCACATGCGCGTATCAACGTCATTACCCTGAAATATACGGCATACAGGGAAAGGAAGCAGGAAGGCTAAAAAAAAATATGGCAATAGATTTCGGAGATTAGGAGACACAATGCAATGCAAAATTACGGATTTAGGTTTACTACCACTTTAACCATGATCGTGATTACGTGGTGGTTTTTCCACCTGGCTTTTAATACAAGTTGGTTTCTGGAGAGATTTTTCTGTCCCTCGTAGGCCTATGTGAACTCCAGCCTGGAGGTTCAGCCTTTAATGTGAGGGTATGCACCCATAGGTTGGTTTCATGCTTTAAAGGGTACCTCCTCCCTTGGTGTCCACCCCTTAGCCTTTGAAGCCCAAGTTCACACTCATCTGCATGGTAGCCACTCCCCAAGCCATCTATAGGCATGTTTGGGTTTTAAGAAGGGTAACAATACAAATGCTTCCACTGTGTCCTTGATGGTCTTGCTAAAGTTGAGTGACTTCAGTCTCTGTAGAAATTGGTAATTTTGTGTTTTGGTAACTTGTGCTTTGTCTATTCGGGGCAGATAACCTAGTTTTCTTTGCTCACCACATCCCCAGCGGTTTGTAATCACCTTTCCTTCACTCCCCTGCTGCTCCTTTTGGGTTTTCCAGGAACAGAAAATACCCAATACTTCCAGGTGTCAAGGAGCATGTGAATTACTCCATGTCTGGGTCAATCAAAAAGCATGATGTCATGTGAGACCATAGCCCTGCATAAGCTTTGACTTACACTGGTTAAAGTGAACCTGTTATATCACTGCCACTATACCAGCCTTTCGCAACCTTTTTAACTTGTAGAAGCCTTTGCAAAACCTTTCCTTAGGGAACCCCTGCCAATAATTACAAAATTTACAGCACTCAGTACATTAGTGTGATGGCCACTTGAAAGGTTGACCCTTGCATTTGTAGTCATTGAGAGGATTCTCCTCCCCCCCTTACAGACAGCTAAAAAGATCATCGGTGTCAGTGGTTACTTAAAGCGGTTGTAAACCGCAGGTGAAAAAAAAAAAAATCGAAAGGCAATGTCATAATGTGCATACTAGCACATTATGATAAACTTGCCTGGGAATGTAGCCCTCCAGCACCGCAATGTTACCACTGAGACGGCTAACATCTTCCCCCAGTCTTCCCTCCAGGTTCGTGGCCAGGGGCGTGATGACGTCACTCCCGTGAATGCGCACGGGAGCCGCCGTTTCCATCATGGGCTCTGAAGGTTCGGCATGGAATGCGCCGGTGAGGTCATCGGCTGCATGCACTCTGAATGTCTCCTAAATTGTGCAAATTTAGGAGATATTCACAGTACCTACAGGTAAGCCTTATTACAGGCTTGCCTGTAGGTAGAAGTGGTAGTACGGAGTTTACTATCTCTTTTTTTTTTTTTAATCAAATATTTTTTTATTTCTTTATCACAACATTTATACATACATCCATTTCAATCCTGTGTTGCAATACAAATATGCCTTGACCTATGTTATACATTCTCCAACTCATTCCCATTCCCCAACCCCCCCCCCCCCCTCATCCACCGTGCCCACCCATCAATCCATTTATTCCATATATTATTAAATTTCTTTTTGTTACCTCTTTTAGTGTATATAAATTGTTCTTTTCTTATTGTGTCATTTATTACCTCCTCCCATTCTGTTACTGTAGGTGGGTTTACCGCTTGCCATTTCTGTGCAATAAGTTTCCTTCCCTGAAACAGGCATCTCCTAATCGCTATACTCTCGCCCTTTGAGGGTACCCTCTCTTCCACCAAGCCCAGCACACATAGCCTCGCCTCCGGCTGTAATAATGTTCCAAATGTTCTATTGATCTTTTCAACTATTTGCTTCCAATATTGGTACAGCTTGGGGCATCTCCAGACCATGTGTATTAGGTCTCCTTTATCCTGTCCACATCTCTGGCATCCTGGGTCTGGTCTTCTACCAAATTGGAACATTCTTTGGGGCGTGTAGTATGTCCTGTGTATCAGATATAACTGAGACATATACTGGGAGGGGGACATTGACAATTCGGGACCTATACCCAGTATTTGTTCCCATTGATCTTGTGAAATTGTGCCCACATCCTTCTCCCATTTCTCCCTAATTTTATTGGCCATGATCTCGCTTCGATCTGCCCTTTCTAGGGAGTCATAAATGGTTGAGATTACTCCTCTAGTGTCCTTAGTGTTTACCAAGTTTCGGAAGATGGCCATACCATTCCACTCCGGCATCCCATCCCCAAATTGTGCACCCAGCACATGTCTAATTTGTAAATATCTATAAAAAGATCTATTTGGAACCGAGAACTCCTCTCTTATTTCTTGAAATGTTTTTATTCTACCAACAGCAAATAGTTGTTCCAGTAGATGTATCCCTAATCTGTCCCACTCATCAACCTTTCCCATGATTTTAAGTTCTTGTAGATTGCTATTATCCCAGATAGGGGAGAATTCAGAGAAACCTGTATATCCTAGAATCTTCTTCCCCTCTTTCCAACATTTTACCATTAATTGGACTGTGGGGCATTTAGAATGAAATGAATCCGCCTCCACTGCCTCTACTTCTGTGTCATGACTTGTGTCATTCATGACTACCCTAGGTCCTCTCTGATTACTATTCCTCATGTGCTGCAGCTGGGCCGCTAAGAAATAGAATCTGGGGTTCGGGAGAGCGAGACCCCCCTTCTCCCTTGGATATTGCAAGGCTCGGAGCGAGATTCTCGCTATTCCCCCCCTTCCAGATCAGTTCCCTGAAAACCCCTTCTATCTTCCTGAACCACCGTTTTGGAATCCATACTGGGGAATTATGTAGAATATATAGGATTTGCGGCATCCACACCATTTTTATCAGATTGCTCCTTCCTACTACAGATAGGGGAAGCCGATTCCAGAACCTGCATTTTTGTTTCATCTTTGTTAGTAATGGCACTAGATTTCCCCCTATATATTGCCCAGGATCCTTTGTCATGTTTATTCCTAGGTATCTTATCTGGGGCACTACCTTCACTTGATCTATCTGCCCTTTCAAGGGCTCTAGCGGCAGAAGGGCGGATTTCTCCCAGTTTATTGTTAGACCGGAAAATCTCCCAAATTCCCCTATGATATTCATTACTGTCGCCAGTGAGGCCTGTGTATCTCCCAGGAAGAGTAGGATGTCGTCCGCATATAATGCGACTTTCTCCTCTCCTAGCTTTCTTTTGAATCCTTTTATCCCCGGAGATGCCCTTATTGCAGTGGCTAGTGGTTCTATGGCCAGGGCGAAAAGCAGGGGCGACAACGGGCATCCCTGTCTTGTCCCCCTGGCCAGTCTAAACCAGTCTGAGCACTCACCATTGACCCTTACCTTTGCCCTGGGATTCCCATATAGTAACCTAACCCATTGAGTAAACTTAGGGCCGAATCTGTACTCTTCTAACACCTTCCACAGATATTGCCACTCAAGGCTATCAAATGCCTTTGTGGCGTCCAAGGACAAGATTGCTCTTGCCTCTCTTTCTACTACTGGCAGCTGGATATTTAGGAATGTTCTTCTGATGTTAGAGCTAGTGGACCTTCCTGGTATAAATCCTGTTTGATCAGGATGTACCAGTTTTGTAACTATCCTATTTAACCTTGTTGCCAGTATTTTAGCCAGGATTTTGGTGTCAGCGCACAGGAGTGATATCGGTCTATAGGAATTTGCCTCTAATTGATCTTTCCCTTCCTTTAATAGTGTTATTATAGTTGCCTCTTCCATGGACCCAGGCATTTTCCCTGCCTCAGCCGCCCAGTTAAATACCTCTAGCAATTTTGGAAGCAGCACCTCACTGTAGGTTTTATATATTTCTATTGGGAGACCGTCAGGACCCGGTGACTTTTGACCCGCCATTTCTTTAGTTGCCAATTGTATCTCTCCCAGTGTCAGTGGTGCCTCCAGCTCTTCCCTATCTTGCTCTGTCAGCCGGTGTATTTTCAGGCCTGCAAAAAAAGTGACCATTTCCCCTTCACTGTTGTTATGCCAATTACTGCTATACAAATTCTGGTAATACCTTTTGAACACCTGCATTATTTCTGGTGTGTCTCTCTTAATCTCCCCATTCTCATCATGAATCGCCGGTATAATAGTAGGGGAATTGTCATCCCTTGCGGCCATGGCGAGAATTCTCCCCACTCTCTCACCCTCACAAAACAAGTTTCATTTCTGAAATAGTTTTTTATTTTCCGCCTTTCTTCTTCTTATTTTTTTGTATTCCTCCTGTGCTTCTAGCCATTTCTTATGTTCCTCCTGGCTTGGGTTATTTATATAACAGATCTCTAAGCTCTTTACCTTTTCACTCGCCGCAAGTTCTATGGCACGCGTTTGTTTTTTAATAAGCGATATTTTTTGGATTAGGATTCCCCGCAAGAGTTTACTATCTCTTTAACTAAAGCTGAAATTGATGAAGGAATTCCTACCAACCTCTGGAGGAACCTTAGAGTGCCATATAACCCTGGTTGAGAAAGACTGAACTAGACTATATATCTAAAGACAATCCTGCTATCCACTACTGGTGGACCTACTCACCAGCTAAGGTTTTCCTTGTTTTATCCAATACTGGGGATTTTTGTCATTTTGCTACACCAAGGTGATCAGCTAATAAAAAAAATACCCCAACAATATACAAGAGCTCTGCAAAAAAAACAGCTGGTTATTTAACATTGATTCATTTCCCAGCTTCTCCTATAAAAAATGTGCATTTATAATCATAATTATATTTTCCTGTCACCTACTAGCGATGAATAATGTATGAGTTTCAGCAATAGCTTGGCTTAACATTAGAAAGTCCTAGCATGCCATCCAACATATATTGGGAAGAAATACTTCTGAACTCTTTAATGTCACCACTTTGAAGTTGGTTATCCATCTTGGCAGAGGGGGTTGTTATACAGATTGCTCGCTGTGCTGCCTAGTGTCCTCGGAAAATCATGTGCTGTAATATCGATTAATCTTTTCTCACTCCAAAGAGACTTGACAACGCAAGTGTTCTGTAGTAGAGGACTTGCTAATGTATTTCTGTGCAGGCACAGCAGCATGCTGATGGGGCACATGTGTTCGGCTAGGTCAGGGCTTGACAAATTTGTTTTAAAGTTAGGAGCCAGTTTTTTTTTTAACTAACATATCTTACGGGTGGAACATTATATATAGTGAAATATTATATATTTTCTGAAAGTAGACCCTAGAGAATAAAATTGTGGTAGCTCCAATTTTTTATGTCACATGATATTACCGCAAAGGTCTGGAAAACCCCAAATTTCAGTAAAAGAAAAAACACATTAAAAGTAAATTTTAGGGGGCACAAAAACGCAGTAAATGACCAAATTTTTTGTTCAAATATTGCACCGAGTAAATAGATACCCAACATGTCAAACCTTAAACATGTTAGTACCCTATATTAACCATAGGCAACGCTTTAAAAGGCCCCTATAGGTCATCAGTTTAGTGTTCGGAAGGAGGTGTGGTGCTAGAATTATTGCTCTTATTCCAGTGTGCACGGCGATATGTAGCGTGTGTATCGTAATCAACGTTTTCAGGCGTAGGTGCCCTGCCACGTTCCCTTACATTTGTACATGTGTATAAGTGGTGGTGAGGGGCCTCAGGTTTTTTTTTTTTGGGGGGGGGGATTTTATGTGCTTGGGTGTAACTGCCATTTTTTACAATTAAAAACATTATTTTTTTTTTTTATATTACATAGGGCAGTGGTTCTTAACCTCCATTTTCAAGTACCCCCAACGGGTCATGTTTTCAGGTTTTCCTTTACTTTGCACAATTGCTTTAAATCAATATCAATGACATGGTATTGATAAGAGCTATTTTATCTCAGAGAAGCTCCCAAAACATGGCCGTTGGGCAGTAGTGTATTTAGGTTTTGTGCTGCCCTAGGCCTGACTAAACTCGTGCACCCCCGAATTTAAATATGACCCACCCCTTCCTATAAAGGCCACACCCCCTTTGTTTAAGACCCACCCTGAAATTTTTGAGTGGGGACACTAGTTCTGAGGGCCTGGGGGGGGCAATGGATTCCCCTTATTTGCATAGATTTCCTCTCACTTCCCGTTTGGCTATGGGGTAGGAAGTGTGGGGAAATCTCTTCAATGAGACAGGGGCTATAACCTTCCCTTACTCTATCCAAAATGAAAAAAAAAAAAAATGCCTATAGTTCTACTTTAAGCACAAATTTCTTATAATTTTATGGAGAGGACTAAGAAGATATAACCATGCCAATGGTGCAGCGGAAAACATATAGCACAGTGAGGAAGGTTTGGGTTCCAGGATGATAGGACAGTTAAAATAAAATTAGAAGCAGCGCCCCCCCCCCCCCCCACAGTTGTAGAATTCTGGCCTTCTGCATACTGGAAGCAGGGGGCGGCCGCTAGACTAAATTGCCTCTCAGCCCAGTCCGCCCCATAAGACTGGCGCTACTCTAACAGTGTAGCGCAAGCTGGCGGGGACTCTTTCTGTGCTGCCCCCCTGCAAAGTGCTGCCCTAGGCCTGGGCCTTGTTGGCCTAGGCCAGGATACAGCGTTGCCGTTGGGGGTACTTGAGGACTGAGGTTGAGAACCACTGACATAGGGGACAAAAATTCCCCTATGTAATGTTTTTTTTTTTTTATGACAGGTTCTCTTTAATGAGACATCTAGGGTCCCTACAGACCCTACATGTCTCTCATGTGCTCCACTGAATGTAATGCAATGAACATCACACTGTATTACATTCTTTCCTGGCCTTGATGGCCAGGGTAATTGTGAACGGGGATCCGGACATGATGTTGCATGTCACTTCCAGGTCAACAACTAGAAGGGGAGGAGAGCGGCACCCGCTGTGCTGGTCTGCAAGCGGAGCCCAGCATACATAGCGGGGGGGGTCCCCACGCAGGGTGTGGGGAGCATTCGGGCGGTAGCCCAGGTGCCAGGACGAAACTTCTTGTCGGCATGGCGACCTGGCACCTGGGGTTTGTCGAGCCCTGGGCTAGGTGCAGATAGGCTTTCAAACGGGTCAGTACCCTAAAATTGATTTTTCGGTGTTTAGTGGTGATGTAGAGTTAAAGTATATGTCTGGGCAAAAAAAAAAAAAAAGAAATAAGTACATCTCTCCAATGCATGCACATTTTCCTTTTTTTGTTGCTTTAAAAGATGCTGCAGGTACAGAAAAACATACCTCTTGATCTGCCAGCTATTGAGCGAGGGTCTAACTTCCTGTGCACTCTGCCTCTGCTGCATTAAAATTCCGAACATTGTTATCTGTAATACCCAGGTTATATCTTGGCTTTGTTACTGGAGCGAGACTTTCCCCTGACTTCTAGCCATTGGACAACTTCCACTCCTCTATCCAGTGAGGATACCTCAGTGGCTAGCACGCCTATGCCAGCCACTGAGGCAGCCTCATTGGATAGAGGAGTGTCAGCTGGCCATTCCTCTGTCCAATCAGTATCCTCAATTGTTTGTAAGACCTGGTTTGGGGTCTGTTGATTTCGTATAGATTTGTGTGGGATGAAATCTCCAATCCTGGTTTTGGGAACCACCAGCACACTAATTGTGCAGGTGTGTGCTGGGCCTTAAGGAGAGACCTGACTATGGTTCTGTGCTCCACCCTGGCAGACAGAGGGGGTCTCTGTCCAGGTGTCAGACGGACTCCACCTAGGTCTGGGAGCCAGAGCAGCAATGGGCTTCTAGCTGTATGGACCAAGCTTTTGTGAGAGGACTGTCTGTATGAGAGACAAGAGCCTGAAGTGTCGGGTCAGATTGCAGTGTTGCAGGTGTAAGCCAGGAGGCTTAATGTTGTTTATTTTTGGATGAAAGAGCAATGCTGAAATCTCCTGCGATGGACACTCTTTGATTTAGATTTTTGGAACTTTGTTTTAACTTTTTTTAACTTTTTTTTTTTTATATATAAAATCAGGCAAGAAAAGCCTTTAAAAAGGAAGTAAGCTAGTGGCTAAAGTCCTTAGAGCGGCGTTCCACCCAAAAAAACATCCATATATGACCACACTCCTTACACTACAAACATGTACAGTAGCCACTTTTTTTTATTTTATTTTTTTTCTGTACATACCGTACTATTGTCATTTCAATTCCGGCTTCCGGGTACTCACTCCCACGGGAGTAGGCGTTTCTATTCTCCCGCAATGTAATCTGGGAGTTCGCCCAGATGTGACATGTCCTGCAGAAAAAGTTCCCCGGCGGATAAGGTTCCCCCCCCCTGTACTGCGCATGCGCGGCACGAACCTCAACGGGGTTTCCGAAAGTAGCCAAACATGTAGAGCTGCGAGTCGGCTCTACACGGCGCCTGCGCAGTCAGCTCTACATGGCTCCTAGTCATTGCGCAGGCGCCGTGTAGAGCTAACTCGCAGCTCTACATGTTCGGCTACTTTCGGAAACTCCGTTGAGGTTCGTGCCGCGCATGCGCAGTACAGGGGGGGGGAACCTTATCCGCCGGGGAACTTTTTCTGCAGAACACCGTCCACCGCTACCAGGAAGTCAGTGCTTGTGGGCTTCACAATGCCCACAAGCAAAATGGAAAATTCTGACGGCTGATTTTAAAAGTGCATCTTTTGCCAGAAAAAAGACAGGGGAGGTTAAAAATCACCAAACACGTGAGTACTAATTGGTGATCTACAAATACTTTGCATGCAAGCTAAAAAAAAAAAAAGATTTGCCGCGGAACCTCCGCTTTAACGCTCTGTTTTATTCGGTGTGAGAACTAGTGTCAAATTTGTAGTGCTTTCCCACTGTATTTAAAGGATAACTATCCAAACAGCAAAAATGTATTATATTGAAGATTACAGTACTTAATGTAGTGGCTGCATTAATGTATCCTCTTTTTTAAGCTAAGAACATTTTCATCAAATACAGAAAATACCTGTTGATTTTGCCAGAAATGCCGTGTCCTTGTTACTTTCTGTGAAAGTGCGGAAACCTTTTGAAGACCTACACAGGCAATTAAGTACACTCACTTTACATACACTCACGAGTAAGGACATACATACCCTTGAGTGTATGTAAAGTGGCTCTCAAGCTAAAGCTGCAGGTATGCCTGTATATATATTTTTTATATGTATATATA
This sequence comes from Rana muscosa, assembly GCA_029206835.1. NCBI lineage: Eukaryota > Metazoa > Chordata > Amphibia > Anura > Ranidae > Rana > Rana muscosa. Next base: position 265,728,876 of record CM055123.1, on the reverse strand, counting down.
TATATGTGTAGCGCTACCCCCAGTTAAGAGAGCCACTGGTTTGATTTCGGGCCCTGATTACAGTACCGCCAACCCCCGGCAATCTTACTCGACCCACTCTGGCACAGTTAGTCTAGGGTTATACTTGTTCCACATTCAATCGTATTGCATGAAATAATCTCTAAACCGTAAGACAACACACTGAGGCGAGAGATCAGATATAACAGCTTTACTCTTATAGTAAATAGCATAGGTAGAACATAACACATGCAACTGGCTTGCAGAGACCTGCAGCAATCAATTCAGCACACTATAATGGCGCTGCGCGGTACTTCACTACGCGTAGCTATTATGGTATGCGCACCCTATGGCGCACTAAACAATATCTAAACTCCCCACCCTGGTCAGGCCTGACATGGAATAAATCTCAGTCACCTCCTTAAGGGATTTCTTCGCATGCCAGCTTTCGGTGGTGCACTTGATGAAAAGTATTTGTAATCCACAACAGCCAACAACTTGGTACACTATACTGGGGGGGACACTTCAACTCTGTCCTGCTACCGGTTCCCCCGGGGAACAGCAGATAAAACGAACTGTGGGCCTATGCAGTCTATAGGCCTGAACACGGCACAGTCTATTGGTTTGGGCAGGTGCCCGCTCACCACTCCGGACGCGATCCCAGTCCGGGACTTCCACCTGCTGTGTATCCGCACACAGCGTCTGCAACGATCGGGTCCCCGATCCAACTGATGTCCTCACTCGACAGGTCAGGTGACACCCAGGCTCCGCAGTAGGGGTGGAAGGCTCTTTGGAAGTTATGCAAGGCCCCAGGCTTCAGGCCTTGCACCGCAGCAGATCCGCGCAGGAAGCAGCTGTTGCTTGCAGCGCGGTGTTCAAAGAGGCCGAGCTCCGCCTCCCCTCCTCCTTAAATAGCCCCTCCCATGAGTCTCTGCGGTGGCCAATTGCACCCTGGGTGCCGAAGGGGGTTCTGGGTAACGTAGTCCTGGGGCCTTAAAGGAGACCCCGCTACACACATATTATATTTATATATATATATATATATTGTGAGGGGGTTAGCTCGGCAGCGGGTGTGTGTGACCCCCGAGATGGGCTCCCCACACAAAAACAGGCCCAGCAAACGGAGGTTGTGGTTTTCAAAATCAAAAAGGTGCGGTTTATTTTCTATTTACAGTGACAAAACACAGCAAAGCAAAAGAAACATAAACAAAATAAATCCTGGTCAACTTGACCTCTGACTAAACATACAGGTTTCCTAACTAACAACTGGGATCAGCCTAGTGCTGTCCTAGTCCCTAAGTCCCTGGTTTTAAATGTCCAAGCAAATAGCCACACAGGCTTTGTCTCACCGCACAGGGGTTCACTCTCCCTAGACAGTCCACACAGGTCTGGTTCCAGGCATGAGCTAACATCTAATGAAGCTGGGAGTTCTTATAGAGGCCTAAATGAGCTGACAAGGTTCAGCTGGTCTCCTCATCTCTGTCTGCACGACGCCCCACACTCTCCCTAGAGGTATGAGTCATCCATGAGCCCACTAGCCTTATACAACTCTCCACCTAGTTGTATAAGTCGGCGTAAAGCCTGAATCTGGGCGAAATATATCTACCCCCCTGGATGCAACCAGGTGACTTTACCTTCCTGCTGTCACATACCCCCCCCTCTTGTTTTAACCTCGGGGTTGGAACACCAGCAATCAGGCATTCATGTACTCGAGACAAAGCATCCACATTCCCCATTTGAACGCCAGGGCGATGCTTTACTGTGAAGTTGAATTCCTGGAGGGCCAGGAACCACCTATTCACTCTTCTATTTGTTTCCTTGTTTTGAGCCATCCACTTTAATGGAGCGTGATCCGTAACCATGTCAAAGTGCCTACCTAGCAGGTAGTACCGAAGGGAATCTAGAGCCCACTTCACCGCTAAACACTCCTTTTCAACGGTGGCGTAATTTACCTCATGGGACTTCAACTTCCTGCTGAGGTAAATGACTGGGTGCTCTTCCCCGTTCCAGACCTGGGACAATACTGCTCCTAACCCCACATCTGACGCATCACTTTGTACGACAAAGTCTTTAGAGAAGTCGGGTGAGTACAACACTGGCTGGCTACATAAGGCTTGTTTCAAGAATTGGAATGCTGCCTCAGCCTCGGGGGTCCATTTAATCATGACCGACCCTTTCCCCTTCGTCAGGTTGGTTAGGGGCACAGCCTTAGAAGCAAAGTGGGGAATGAATCGCCGATAATACCCAGCGATTCCCAGAAAGGCTCGTACCTGCTTCTTGCTGTTGGGACGTGGCCAACTCTGGATGGCCTCGACTTTGTTGAGTTGGGGTTTTATTACTCCCCTCCCAATGGTGTACCCAAGATATTTGGCCTCCTCCTGCCCAATGGTACACTTCTTGGGGTTAGCCGTAAACCCCGCTTCCCGAACAGAGTCCAGGACTGCTTGCACTTTTGGCAGATGTGAGGCCCAATCTGTGCTATGGACAATTATGTCATCCAGGTAAGCCGCAGCATACTTCCGATGGGGCCTCAGCATCTGGTCCATTTTCCGCTGGAATGTGGCCGGCGCATTCTGTAACCCGAACGGCATTCTTTTATATTGGAACGCCCCGTCTGGGGTTACAAATGCGGTTTTCTCTTTGGCCGACTTGGCCAGGGGGATTTGCCAATACCCTTTTGTGAGGTCAAGAGTCGTCATGTATCGGGCTGTTCCCAGCCGGTCGATCAACTCATCTATACGTGGCATGGGGTAGGTGTCAAATTTTGTAACTTTGTTCAACTGACGAAAATCGTTACAAAATCGCCAGCTCCCATCCGGTTTAGGCACCAACACAATGGGACTAGACCAATCACTTTGGGACTCCTCTATCACCCCTAAGTTCAGCATTTTCTGTACTTCCTCCCGTATTGCCTCCCGTCGGGCCTCTGGGATCCGATAGGGTTTTAACTTCACCCTTTCACCGGGCGGGGTAATGATGTCATGCTCTACCCCAGATGTTTGTCCCGGCAGCTCAGAGAATACCTCCTTGTTGCGAAGCACAAACTCCTTAACCTCCTGTTGTTGGGGTTGTGACAAGGTGGCTGCTATTCCAACCTCAGGAATCACGCAACCAGTTTGAGCTGGTGACCAAGTGTCTGCGACTAGGGACTCTCTATCCCTCCAGGCTTTCAACAGATTAACGTGATAGATCTGTTCGGGCTTTCGCCTTCCTGGTTGTCTGACCTTGTAATTCACTTCGCTCACTTTTTCCATTATCTCGTAGGGGCCTTGCCATTTGGCAAGGAATTTACTTTCAACCGTAGGGACAAGTACCAGTATCCTATCCCCCGGGGAAAAGGTACGGGTCTTGGCTCCACGGTTGTACACTCTCTGCTGTGCTAACTGCGCTTGGGCCAAATGTTCCTTCACGATGGGCATTACCTGTGCAATTCGGTCTTGCATCAGGGAGACATGCTCAATCACACTCCTGTGGGGAGAACTCTCACTTTCCCAAGTTTCCTTGGCAATATCCAACAGCCCTCTTGGGTGTCTCCCATACAGTAACTCAAAGGGGGAGAATCCCGTAGAGGATTGGGGCACCTCCCTAATAGCAAACATCAGATAAGGAAGTAGACAGTCCCAATCCTTTCCATCTCTATCCACCACTTTCTTCAACATTTGTTTTAGGGTTTTGTTGAACCTTTCAACCAGCCCATCGGTTTGGGGGTGATACACAGATGTACGTAATTGCGTCACTTTGAACAATTTACACAGCTCCTTCATAACCCGGGACATAAAGGGTGTACCTTGGTCCGTAAGCAGTTCTTTACAAATACCCACCCGGCTAAACACAAGAGATAGCTCTTTGGCTATGGTTTTGGCCGAGGTATTTCGGAGAGGGATCGCTTCTGGATAACGGGTGGCATAGTCCATTATAACTAATATGTACTGGTGCCCCCTAGCGGACTTGATTATAGGACCTACCAAATCCATGGCGATCCTCTCAAACGGGACCTCAATGATGGGTAGAGGGACCAGCGGGCTACGGAAATGTGGCATCGGGGCCGACCTCTGACACACAGGGCAGGAGGAACAATAATTTTCTATGTCCTTCATCACCCCCGGCCAATAGAATCTCTGTAATACCCTCTCTCGGGTTTTCTCTGTCCCCAGATGACCTCCAAGAATGTGCCCATGGGCCAAATCCAACACCAACTTCCTGTAAGGTTTGGGCACCACAAGCTGCTCAACGGTTTCTTCTGCCCTTTTTGCCACCCGATACAGTAGGTCCTTCTCTACGCTGAAGTATGGGTAAGTGCAGGTATTATCTGGGTTCACTAACTCGCCATCTATTTTCACTACGTTTTCCCGTGCCTTTATTAGGGCAGGGTCTTTCAACTGTTCTGTGGCAAAGTTTTCCCTGTGAACCTCAAGATCAGAAAACTCCACAGACGGTAGGTTTTCGTCTGAGGAGGTGGGCTCCTCTCCAGTTTCTTGAGTCTCCCCTGCCAATACTGATAAGGGAAATTCCGGAGAGTCCTCACCACTCTCAGGGGAGTTCTGGCTATCACATTCCTGGTACATAGGGGCACCAGTGGGGGGCTCAGGATCATCCCACAGTTCCCAGAACTTCGGAAAATCCCTTCCCACAATGGCGTCATGCGGTAACTGAGATACTAAGCCCACTGGATGAGAGAGGGTACCTTTGGGGGTCTCGAAACACACTGTAGTCACTGGATACTCTCGGGTGTCCCCATGCACACAAATAACAGCTACCTTGCTATTCCCAGAGACCTCTGTTTTAACTAACTCAGCCTTTATCAGGGTCACAAGGCTACCTGAATCCAACAATACCACAACATTTCTACCATTAACACACATTTTGCATAAATGTTTCTCAGTTCCTCGAATGGCAGTGCATGCGACTGTCGCACACAGCGACTGACGTCTGCCCGTCAGAAAGTCACACTGCATGGGTTCCTCCACAACCGGGCAATTGGCTGCAATATGTCCCGCTTGCCGGCAGCGGTAGCAAACGATCCTTCTTGCCGCCTCTTGAGCCGCTGATTTCCCAGGCTGTTCTCGCCAAACTTGGGGTAGAGCTCCCACCCTCTCACTCTCTCCACCCTCACCCCTTGGAATCCTCTTATCCGCCCCTGGGGATGGTCTGGTCTTAGGGTGGAAAGTCCGAGTGTCTCTGGAAGAGGCCGTCAGGTTCTCTGTAGCCAAGTATTTCTCCACACGATCCACAAGACCATCGGCTGTCTCTGGGTCTCCATGGCTTACCCACTTTTGGATGGCAGTAGGAAGAGCTCTCAAAAACCGATCCATTACAACACGTTCCACAATCTTTGGTGCGGACAAAGTCTCTGGCTGTAGCCACTTTCTGCTCAGGTGAATGAGATCATACATTTGAGACCTGGGGGGTTTTCCAAGCTGGAAAGTCCAGTTATGCACACGCTGAGCCCGGACAGCCTGGGTGACACCCAGCCTTGCCAATATTTCAGCTTTTAGCATCACATAGTCTTTTGCTTGGTTAGGCTCTAGGTCATAGTAAGCTTTCTGCGATTCACCAGTTAACAGAGGAGCCACCAGTCCAGCCCACTGCTCCTCAGGCCACTTTTCTCTTTCAGCGGTCCTTTCAAATGTGGTCAAAAATACCTCTGGATCATCCTCTCCAGTCATTTTTGTCAATAAACGACTCACCCCAAAGGACGCGGTATTAGTGGGACGGCTTTCCTCACTGGTCTGCGGGCGTTGCTGCATTACTGCTTCCATCTGTTGTTGTAGTCTCTGCTCTTGCTTCTGCAACAGGTCTATGAAGCGGGCCTCAGATTGCTGCTGGGCTTGTTGCTGAGCCTCCAGACTCTGTTGCAAAGTTGCGTTTGTCTGCTGCTGGGCTGCAAGGCTCTGTTGATGAGCTTGCTGCTGGGCTGCGAAGTTCTTTTGCAAACCTGCATTTGTCTGCTGTTGATTGGCATTTGCTAGAGCCAGCTGCTTCAGTATCTCCTCCATGCTGGCTTAAAAAAAAAAACTGCCCGCATTCTCCACCAACTGTGAGGGGGTTAGCTCGGCAGCGGGTGTGTGTGACCCCCGAGATGGGCTCCCCACACAAAAACAGGCCCAGCAAACGGAGGTTGTGGTTTTCAAAATCAAAAAGGTGCGGTTTATTTTCTATTTACAGTGACAAAACACAGCAAAGCAAAAGAAACATAAACAAAATAAATCCTGGTCAACTTGACCTCTGACTAAACATACAGGTTTCCTAACTAACAACTGGGATCAGCCTAGTGCTGTCCTAGTCCCTAAGTCCCTGGTTTTAAATGTCCAAGCAAATAGCCACACAGGCTTTGTCTCACCGCACAGGGGTTCACTCTCCCTAGACAGTCCACACAGGTCTGGTTCCAGGCATGAGCTAACATCTAATGAAGCTGGGAGTTCTTATAGAGGCCTAAATGAGCTGACAAGGTTCAGCTGGTCTCCTCATCTCTGTCTGCCTCCCTAGAGGTATGAGTCATCCATGAGCCCACTAGCCTTATACAACTCTCCACCTAGTTGTATAAGTCGGCGTAAAGCCTGAATCTGGGCGAAATATATCTACCCCCCTGGATGCAACCAGGTGACTTTACCTTCCTGCTGTCACAATATATATATATATATAGTGTGTGTAGCGGGGTGCTATGTTTAAGGGAAGTATCTCAGTGGTAATAAGGCTCAGATACACCAATTGTTAGGGTTCTTGTTAGGGTTCATGGACCATTTCTGTCCCTGGGAGATAGTACTGATGTGCAGTTCCCTGGGGCCTATAGGTGGCGCTGTTGCCATGGGCCCGGGTTGAACCACAGTACAGGGTTGTGCCTTTTCTTATCCCCTCTTGACAGCAGTGCGGCGAGGCGGGGAACCTGCTGTGCCTGTCGGGAGAGGGTATAAAAGGGGGCGGCCATCTTCCAGAGGGGGTCGTGCTCAGGGGTTCGCGCAGATGGGTCGCGCCCCAGGCACCTTAGGCCTGGGTGTGTGTCGCCTCCGGGTGCCCTAGGCCCGGAGGCCTGGCGGTCGGGTGTGTGTCGCCTCCGGGTACCCTAGGCCCGGAGGCGGAGTTGCTGTTCCATCCCAGACACCTTCAGTCTGGGGTGAGGTACTAAATAGGAGGCCCGGGGCCCAGCAACCTTCGGCTGGGGTCCGCTAAGGATCTAGAGCTCCCAGGGTACTGCCTTGCGAGGGGACCCGTATCTTGGATCTTAGAGGCCAGGGAGGTGACCCTTTCTGAAGACCCAGCGCAGAGTCGTGGTGACAGTGAGGGCCTCTGGTAACTCTCCGGAGGGACGTTTTTCTCTTTGGCATGTGCCAAGTTCTCCAAGAAGGCAGTGCATGTTCTGTAGGTCATAGTGGCAGTGACTCTACGCACACCAGGTCAGTGGCAGTGACCAAATAGGGCAAGGCCCTATTCACCCGGTCAGTGGCAGTGACCATCCTCAACAAGTCAGTGGCAGTGACTTTCATATTCATTAGGTTTGTGACAAAGATCGTATGCCAAACCTGTTCGTGCATATCAGAACAGTAAGAGAACCAAGATTAAGTTTGTGCCTGGACCTCTCTCCCACCTTATCTGACTGGTGTCTTGTCTCAACCTGTCTGCTCTTAAAGGGACTATTTATTATCCATGTGAAATAAATACAGAAGTTGGACTTTCAGTTGGTGTGGACAGTTACTTTACTGGGGAGAATTAAAGACTTGTTTCTGGCCAAGGCAGAAGGCAGGCCCGAGAAAACTAACACCACTCAACCTCCCCATCCAGGAGGAGGGTACGGGCTTGTAGTGCGGTGTGCCTCAGTCTTTCCTGCGGAGGAGCCAAATTAAGAAAAGCAGGTAAAGTCTGGGGTGGGTGCGCTATATATATATATATATATATATATATATATATATATATATATATATATAAATACATATCTTCAAAAAGTTAAAAAAAAGGTGCAGAAAACTTTTGAAGAACTCTCATATATGAATATAAAGCAAAAGAAACGTGAAAAAAACAAACAAATGCGGTCACCACACCAAGGACTTGTAAACTGCAGTATAATTGATTTTTTGATTTTGGGTTTAAATCAACTTTAAAAAAAAAAAAAAACGTTTCTAAAAATATTGGTTTACATTTTAAGGTGGGGTTGTTTTTTTTGGTTTATATTTTAAGGCCTGGTTCACACCTATGCAGGTTGCAGTTTGCATATTCCGGGTGCATTTTGCGTTTTTCAGTACACGTATTTGATTCATTGAAGTCTACGGAACCGAAAACCAGAAAAAAAGTCCCTGGCCCTTTCCAAAAAATGCACAGATGAGAACGTGACCCATAGGAAACCATGTTAAATAGACTGTTGTCAAGGTCACCTGTGGCCAGGTGACAGATGCACACCGTAGGGGGACAGGAGTGCACCGCAAGGTAGTGAACCCTATGGCTGACTGCTGCGGATAGGAAACTGGGTGGTTGTGGAAAGCGGGACCAGAGGAGCACAACCGGGATCCTAACGGAAGCTAGAGCCAAGATTCCCCAGGGCGCGGAGTCTAAGACCCAGCAGGTCTTCTCCAGGGCCTCTAGTGGTGAGGATGTTATGCTGCAGGCTGGGACCAGGTCGCGGCCCCTGGAGTTTCCTAGCTCACGCCCCGTAGGATAAGGGGAAAAGAGGGGAAGCAGCAGCACAAGATATGAGAGAACCGAATAACAAGCTGAAGGTCAGGGGCCACAAGCAGACAAGGATAACGAAAGAACGAGTCGAAGGTCAAGGGTCACGAGCAGACAGGGATAGTCGGGGACAAGCCAATAACGTAACAGAGAGACAGACGTAGCACACGGCAGGCAGGAACCCAAACACACAATGCCTAACAAACACGTTGATCAGCAAAGCAGGCTTGCAGTGCACAGGTTAATATAGTGTTCTGTGATAGGGCCTGGGGTGGAGTCAGGCTGGGAGGAGATTATAAAGGAAGCCAGGTGAAAGGGTTCTGGCCTCTAAGATGAACACATGGGAAGGAAGGTAAGCTGACAGACAAACACTACTGCATATCCATGACAACTGTATTGTGTTTCTGCAAAACGGAAAACGCACAAAAAAATGCATAGGTGTGAACAAGGCCTAAGGTGGAGTTGTTTTTTGGGGTTTATATTTTAAGGTGAGGTTGTTCTTTGTTTTTTTTTTAAGGTGGGGTTGTTTTATGGTTTATATTTTAAGATGGGGTAGTTCTTTGGTTTATTTTAAGGTTGGGTTGTTTTGTGGTTTATATTGTAACGTGGGGTTGTTTTGTGGTTTATATTGTAACGTGGGGTTGTTTTTTTTTTTTGTTTATATTTTAAGGTGGGGTTGTTTTTTTGGTTTATATTTTAAGGTGGGGTTGTTTTTTGGTTTATAAAATGGAAAATTGTATACTCTCCTTTCCGTAATTTTCCTTTCCTGTCGCATCTTCATGGCAGCATACACCTTTGGGTTGTGGCTCCGCCCTCACAACCTGATAGGACCGTTTAACTATTAAGCCCAGAGAGGGCCCCCGCCCAGGTATTCTAGTATATATATATATATATATATATACACCTCACCTCAGACGGGTGGGCATCTGTATGCTGCCATGAAGATGCGACAGGAAAGGAAAATTACGGAAAGGTGAGTATACAATTTTCCATTTTCCTGTCGCATCATGGCAGCAATACACCTTTGGGTGAATAACTCGTAGACTGGGTGGGTCTGAGCATAAAGATATTTATTTACATGGAATAGAGGTGTTGGACTGAATAATTGCTCGTCCGAACTCTGCCGTGGATAATCTGGCAGAGTCCACCTTGTAATGAGAAATAAAGGTATTCCTTGAGGACCAGGTCGCTACTCGGCAAATAGTTTCCGAGGACACTCTGCAGTAGGCCGCCCAGGAGGTCGCCATTGCCCTTGTAGAGTGTGCCTTTAAGCCCTCGGGTATCTGCGTTTTACTCAGAGAATAAGCCTTTTTGATGATCTTCACCAGCAATGCTGCGATGGTGCGAGAGGTTGCTGCTTGACCTCTTCTAAAGCCGTGTGGGATAACCAGGAGGTTTTCAGACTTCCTAAAGTCGTTTGTTGTTGACAGGTAGGTTAGGATGTTAGTTCTTACATCCAGCGGATGTGGATCCCCTTGTTCTGTGGAGAGAGCAGGAAGGTTAATCTCCTGATTGAAGTGGAAGGAGGATGACACCTTTGGAATAAACCGATCGGATGGTCTTAGGACTACTACTGGACTACTTTGTCCGGGTAGACAATCAAGTATGGTTCTTTCGCCAATAAAGCTTGCATCTCTGAAACTCTTTTGGCTGATGTTATTGCGATTAAGAAAGTGACTTTGAGTGTTAAGTCCCACAAGGAGATGTTTTCTAATGGTTCTTGTGATAGAGCTTTTAGTACGACCGAAAGATCCCAAGTTGGGAAGGAAGGTTTTCTGGGAGGCTTTAACTTTAGGCATGCCCTCTGGAACTGAATGACTAGTGGCTCTTGTGCCCACTTGACTCCTGTCATAGCTGATAATGCTGACACGTGAACTTTTAAAGTGCTTGACCCGAGACCTTTCTCTAGGCCTAACTGGAGAAACTCAAGGATTTGAGCAACTGTTGGAGAAGATGGGTTCCAGTTTTGTTGCTGTGCTACTGAGAGAAACTTATCCCAGATCCTCTTATAGGTATTGTTGGTGGTGTATCTTCTGACTTGAAGAAGAGTATCTACCACTTTTTGGGAGCAGCCTTAGTTTAAGAACCTAGCCCTTTCAATCTCCAGGCTGTCAGGTGCATTCTTTCCGGTGATGGATGAAGAAGTTGTCCCTGGGAGAGTAGGTCCGCTGCTGGTGGAAGCGGTAAAGGTTTTGCTGTATTCCGCTGAAGGAGAGTGGTGAACCATGGTCGTCTCGGCCAAAATGGAAGGATTGTTATCACTGTGGAAGATGACCTCTTGAGCCCGAGAAGGAATCTCGGTATGAGAGGTGTCGGGGGGAAGATGTAACCCAGATGGAAGTTCCACTCGTATTGTAGACAGTCTGTCCCCTCCGCTGAAGGGCAGGGGATTCTTGTCAGGTACCTCCGGCACTTCGCATTGTCTGGAGTTGCTGCCAGGTCTATATCTGGCATGCCCCAAGTTCTTGCTATGAGGGAAAAAGCTTGGTGACTCAGAGCCCATTCGTTGTTGGAAACAAAGCTTCTGCTTAGCGTGTCGGCCAGCTGGTTCTGCGTTCCTGGGACATATAACGTCGTTAACCCCGACAGGTTCACTTGCGACCATTCGAGGACTGGGCGGACTTCCTGCATCATGGATCGGCTTTTGGTGCCGCCTTGCCTGTTGATATAGACAACTGCCACCCTGTTGTCCATCCTCAACAGGACTTCTTTCCCTTTCAGGAGAGGACTGAAGGCTAGTAGCGCTTGGAAAGCTGCTTTCATCTCCAGGATGTTCGATACTACGTCCTGTGTCTCGAAAGACCAACGGCCTTGAACTGCGAGTTGCTGGTAGTGTGCTCCCCAGCCTTCCCTGCTGGCATCTGAAGTAATCGCCTCCTGGGGAGGGGTGACTATGTGTTTGTACCTTAGGTTGTGCAACCGGGTCCACCACCATAGTGATTGTTTGACCTTGTTTTGGATGGTGATTCGTTGGGACATCGACACCCCGTTCCACTGTGTCAGAAATGACATTTGGAGAGGTCTTGTGTTCCACTGGGCCCATTGGACCATAGGCATGGTTGCTGATAGCGACCCCATGATGCTGAGACATTCTCTGGCTGGGAGTGTGTTGGATAAGAGTAATCTCTTTGTCCTCTGGATTATGATGGGAATTTTCTCTCGGGGGAGTTCTATGGTGTTGAGTTTGGTATCCAGTTCTGCCCCCAGACCATTCTCTGAGTGGGTTGGAGATTGCTTTTCTTCCAATTTATCAGCCACCCAAATTTTTGCAAGGTGGTTGTTAAAGTGTCCCGGTGGAGTAGAAGAGACTCTTGGTTGTCTGCCAGCAGTAGGATGTCGTCCACATAGTGGTGGACTCTTAATCCTTGCTCCCTTAGTAGAGCTATCACTGGTAGCAGGACCTTGGTAAATGTTCTGGGAGCGGTAGAGATCCCGAACGGGAGACTTTGGAACTGAAAATGTTGGTGATTTACCGAAAAGCGGAGAAATTTTTGGAATGCTGCGTGAATGGGAACATGCAGGTAAGCGTCCTTTAAATCCACAGAGAGCATCCAATCGCCTACATTTATGGCATAGAGGATTGATTGTAGACTTTCCATCTTGAAAGTCTCCACCAGGATTGAGCGATTGAGACTTTTTAGGTCTAGGACGGGACGCAGATCCCCAGTCTTTTTCTTTACCAAGAACAGAGAGGAGTAGAAACCTTTTCCTCTTTTTGGAGGTGGGACTTCCACTATGGCCTGTTTTTGGATTAGATCCTGGACGTATTCTGCCAATATGAGTTTCTTTTCTCAGGATGTTGGAATTCTGGTTCTGATGAATTGGTCTCTGGGAGGTCGATTCTTGAACCCCCATTTGTGTCCGTCTTGGACAGTAGCCACTGTCCATGGGTCTCTTATTATCTCCGCCCAAACCTGCTTGAAGTCCTTTAGTCTGGCTCCTACTATGGCTGGTTGGGCGGACGTATCTTCAAAAAGTCTTCTGTTCCCCCGGGGTAGGGGTCTTAGACTTTTGGATTTTTAGGAAGGAAGATTGTGGATTCTTCCAATTTTTTCTGTACTCCCTGTCAGGCTTGTAGGACTTTGCTTCCCTGTATCTATCTGGGAGGTTCCGTCTGAATGTGGGTGCCCTTTGTTGTCTAGGCCTTCTGTCTGAAGGAATGAGTCCAGACTTCCCTCCGGTGACTTTTGAAATGGCCGAGTCCAGTTTTTCTCCGAAGAGGTTTGTGCCGTCAAATGGGATTTTACACTAGTTGGATTTCGAGGAGGGGGTCTGCTGACCATGGTTTTAGCCAGAGTGCCCTCCTGGCCATCACTGAGCTTAACATTGCTCTGGATGTTGACTTAATCATGTCTACCGAGGCTTCTGCGACAAAGTCGCCTGCAAGGCTGAGTTCCTGGAGAGCTGAGATTACTCGCTATTGCTCTACTCCTTCTGCTACCAACTTCTCGGCGTTGGAGGACCAACTTGAGATAGCCCTTCCCACTGCTGCTAATGTTATTGCGGGTCTGCAGGCACCACCTGCGGATAGGTAGGCTCTCTTAAGATCCAAATCGATCTTTCTGTCCAATACATCCTTGAATGTAGTCGCATCTTCTATTGGAAGAGTTACGTGCCGGGCTAGGCGCATCAGGGAGGAGTCTACCACTGGTGGAGTTACTAGTGGATTGGCACTGGATTCCTTTAATGGGTATAGCTTGGCAAGTCTATTGCTGAGACTGGTCTTCTTCTCAGGTTTTTGCCATTCGTCTAATTAATTCCTCCAGTTCTTCTATAAATGGGAAGGTTTCTGGTTCTTTTTTGAGATTCGGAAAGTATTCCTTCGCTTTTTGCGGAGTTTCTTTTTCCTCTTCCCATTCTATGGCTTCCTTCACTGACTTTATGAAGGGTTCTATAAGTGCAAAGTCAAACCCAGTGGATACCTCCAAGTCCTCATTGTCAGATAGGGGGTCTGACTTTTTAGATGTGGAGGGAGTCGCAGGTGAAGTGCCTTGCACTGATCTGCTTGTTTCTGACTCTGCGATTTGCAGGGATGTAAATATAGCCGGTTCTCTGCTTGGCTCTCTCTCTAGTTGCTTCGTCCAAGCATGTGCGACAGGCCAGCTTGTCCGGAAGTGCTATGGCACCGCAAACCCAGCATGAACTCCCTGATGGACGGGAATGCTGAGGGGGAGGAGAGCGTCTGCGTGAAGGAGACCTCCTGTAGGAGTGTCTGTGCCGTGAATAGGATTTTGAACGGCTCCTTCTGCGACTTGAGCGACTTTGTCTTGTGCGTGAGCGACTTCTAACGCGATCTGAGCGGCTTTGTCTATGGCTTGGGCTCCTTCTAGATGGCTCTTGTCGTCTTGAATCCGACGATCTGGCCGACCTGATAGGGCTGTCCAATTTAGACAGCATTAGTGACAGGCTCTCTTTTTCAATCTTCACTACTTACCAATCTTCCCCCCCCCTTAACTATTAGGCTGGTGATGGTCTACCGGGGCAGCGACCTCCATGAGGAGTGATATAGTCTAACCTCTTGAGTTCCCTAAAACAGATAGTGGTATGAGTGTGCAGATAGTAGGAATAGGTAAGACCCAGTAAGGAAATAGATTTTAAGAAGCTTACCTTAAGGAAGAGACAGCAGTGCAATCTATCCCACCGAAAAACGCTGTTGACAGGTGCAGTGTTCAAGAGAAAAAACAGCAGAAAGGATTTGGTTTTTTAAAACTGCTGTCTCCCAGTGATGACGTCATGACCGCACATGCTCTGTAGCGTCGTGAGCGAGTCGGCGCCATCTTGGAAACTGGCATACACAGGAAATTACATTGGAGAGCCTGGGAAATACCTCTATTGCTATGGAACTACAGCGCAGAAAGCCAGATTTTATACAGACACCCAGGAGAGCTGGAGGCCACTATAGAGACCTGATTAAGGTCTGTGAAGAGCTGGTAGTTATCGGCCGGGATACTTGTGGGACAACAAGACTCAGGTTAGTGAAAAAGGGTGCACAGAAGAGCTGGAGGTCGCTGTATCATAAACCTGTTTAAGGTTTGTAAGAAAGAAACTGGTACATACCCCTGAGACCATCAGAGTGGGGTTCCTTCCATATAGCTCATTTAGAGGCTGTACAGGATAGGACTTCCACCCAGGAGAGGCTGAACCTGGCTGGGGCGAAGCGGTAAGGGGGTTCTTCATCTTTGCTGTCCTTGTCAGGTCTTAGGTGAGGAAAAAAAAGAGAATACCTGGGCGGGGGCCCTCTCTGGGCTTAATAGTTAAACGGTCCTATCAGGTTGTGAGGGCGGAGCCACAACCCAAAGGTGTATGCTGTCATGATGCGACAGGAAAAACAATGACTTGACATTGACTTTATGGCAATTTTGGGTGTCTTATATATTTTTTTAAGCTGGGCTTTCACGTTTTAAAAGAACTCCACCACACCAAGGACTAATAAGCTGCAGTGTAATGCATTTGACATTTTTGGATCTAGATATACTTTAAAACTAAAAAAGAAAAATTGCCTTGACATTGACTTTAAGGTAATAATGAGTGTTTTATAATATGCTTTTTTTTTTTTTATAGGCAAAACGTTCCCTTTTTAAAGTTTAAAAAAGAACGCAGGCTCAATTTGAAGGGGTTAAATATCTTTCTGGACAAACATTGCTCCAGCATTGCATGGATAAACAACGGCTGGGCTCTCTAGGCAAAAAAGTTCATTAGTGGAATATTGATCTGGTTAGTGCTGGAATTTCCACCCACAAAGCTTTAAGCAAAATGCATTAATGTTAATGTGTGCTCCTCGCACCTGTCACTTCCAATGCAGCCCAGGCTTTGAGTCCACACCAATGGATTTCTCTAAGCTTATAGGTATTAATGTGTTTGGGGATTTCCACTTTTCCTCAACTCCAATCATTATTTAAAAAAAAAAAAGGGAGAATAAAAATGAGAAAAGCAGAGTGATAGTGATAGGAACGTAATACATTTCCATCAATAAATCTTTGAATAGAGGGCAGCTCCTTGCTAAACCGGTATTTCAGTATTGGTAGGCACTGGTGGTTTTAAAGCCGAATTCTGGGATAAGCAAATATTGACCAAAGACGAGAGCAATGTGTACTTGTACTTAAATCTTGGTGTCCTTTTGTGTATTTTTTCCAGTAAGAAACAACCCCTGCACTTTGCAGTTTATAATACAGACCCGCTCCCTGCTGCTCTCTCCCTGTGCTGGTCTTGTCTCCGCCCCTCCTGTCGTTTTCTGCAGGCACCCTATGGTGGGTGGGGCTGCTGGGTCCCTCCCACACTTCTGCTCTCTGCACAGGCCATGCATAGCACAGTGATGAGATCAGCACTACATTTACAAGGTAATAACTGGGTTTTAAAAGGCATTTGGTGTACACAAATAGGATTTATAACTTTTCTGGCTATGTCCATGAAGTTTAGCCTTAAAGTAGATGTAAACCCTAAGGGCAGTTTCACACCCACGGATCCCATGAGGATCCGTTCCTTATACATCTGCTTGCTCAGCAGTGATCGCTCCGTTCATCCTCGCTGAGCCGGCAGATGACAGGGCGGTCCCTGCACACTGTACAGGGACCGCCCTGTCACATCTCCGCTCTCCTCTATGGGGGGATCGGATGAACACGGACCGTCTGTCCGTGTTCATCCGATCCGCAGACGGAAGGAAAAATAGGATTTTCCTCCGTCTGCAGAAACGGGCCATAGCGGGGACTGATGAGATCGGGTGTCAGCGGATGGTCATCCGCTGACACCCGCTATCCCATAGGGATATATGTATGTCCGTTTTTCATCCGAAAACGAATGGATGAAAAACGGACATACGGTCCGCATGTGTGAAAGGGCCCTAAGTTCTAAAACAAAGTTTTATTAGCAATTTATTTCTGTGCAATTCCTTTTTTAAATTTTTTTTTCAACCTTGGTTAAATCTCAGTGCTGTTGATCTCCTGCAGACTCTTTTATCCACTTCTTGTCTACGTGCACTACAACGACGACTGCATTAAGTTTCTCAGGGCGGGTTTTCTGATGATGACAGAAAATATAGGAACCAATAGATTCCAAACCCACGCAAATTAAAAATCAATGAATCAATCACAAAAAAACAAATAAAATACAATAAAGAGCTGCGTGTTGTAAAGTGTAAAAACATCTAAAACGTACAAAGAAACAAAGAAACAGCGCTCATATATTACACATTACCATAGTGAATAAACAAATAAATACATTTTCATTTAAATTATAGAAAGTAAATACAAATTGTGAAGTCCATATATAAATCCCAAACGTGAATAACGTCCTTAGTGAGTTTAGGAAAGATTCCTCTCCACTCCAGACTTAGTTGACCCCTATTGCAGGGAGTCAAATTGCGCATATGGGAAAATCCAAGATGTCATACATGAGGTCACAGGAATTAATTTAAACCACTGCTGTCATTCTCTCTCTCTCTCTCTCTCTCTCTCTCTCTCTCTCTCTCTCTCTCTATCTATCTATCTATCTATCTATCCATCTATCTATCTCTATATAGTATTGAAAGTTCCAGTATTGCCATATAGAGAGGGAAAGAACACTCTCATGGTGCTGTATTTCAAATCATTTATTTAAAAAAGAAGGTTGTATTGCACTTGCATCAAAGAAGACAGGGATCAGCATGTATTGTATAGGAATTGCCAGTTTGTGCTCCACCTGCAGTTCAGCTGACCGGAAATGACATATCTCAAACACTACCCAATGCCGTTTCGTCAGCCCATGTCTGACGTCATCAGGTTTGGACCCCTGATTTTCCCATATGCTTGTGTAATATGTGTTGAAATGACCTCTTGTAGTCTCAGAAGCCTATGTGACAGGGTGACAACGCAGAAGGGGAGAGGGAAAGAATGTTGTCACCTTACTGGTAGTGTCTGAACAAGGACTTTCATGGCAGGATCGCAAGGTATTATTGTAATGAAAGCTGCAGAAATATTAACATTAACTTTTAAAAATACATTCATCTGTTAAAGCTTACTGTAACTTTATAATAATTTTACATCTACTTTGAATGTACCTCAGGCTTATGCTCTACTAGAAAAAAAAAATCCTTCACTATGATGGAAAAACTGCTGATGCTATAGCTACAGTTCAATTCAGAAAAAAAAAAAAAGATGAAATTGATGCTGTGCTTCTTACATTCCTCAGTGCATAAAGCTTATGAATTGTACAAGAAGAATGATACTGTATACATAAATAAACTATTACCAATACAGTAAAACCTTGGTTTGAGAGTAACTTGGTTTGAGAGCGTTTTGCAAGACGAGCAAAATTTTTAAATAAATTTTGACTTGATATACAAGCGATGTCTTGATATACAAGTAACGTCATGTCACAACTGAGTATAAAAGAGAAGAGAGGCGCCTCTAAGTGTAGCAGTACAGTTACATTTAATGAAGGTACAACATTTAGCTAAACTCACATGGTTGACGATTAAAACAGGCACATCTAAGTATGCAGGTATACAGGGTAAAGATGTCCACATAGACCATCCTCCACACCGCGATTGACGTCGTCCCTTCCACACTGCGCTCCACGAGCACTTCAAGCCTCGCTTTCAGAACGCTCTACTGCAGGGTAGTCTTCCCGGTCACGATTGCAGACAGCTTAACCCCAGATGATTGCATACTTAGATGTGCCTCTTTTAATCATCAACCATGTAAGTTGGTAAATGTTGTACCTTCATTAAATATAAACATATTGCTACACTTAGAGGCGCCTCTTTTCTCTTTTATACTCTGTAACTCCTGCTGGATTTTGCTTCTAATCCCCTTGGGGAGACCTCCATTTGTGGATGGACATTTTATGGATTACACAACCTATCACATTGCTATAATCTTTTTATATGGACTATAAACTGAAGGACTTATGAATAACGGGTTGTGGAACGAATCATCTGAGATTCCATTATTTCTTATGGGGAAATTCGCTTTGATATACGAGTGCTTTAGATTACAAGCACGTTTCTGGAAAGAATTATGCTCGCAATCCAAGATTTTACTGCATATATAATTGATAGTGTCCAAATAGGCCCTAACAATCGTGCACATTTTATTCAATTAAAATTTCTCTATGGTTGGGACTTTTTGGAGACTAATATTTATTCAAAATTAATTTTTGTATATGAATATTGATATGTTAATTCTAAATTCTATACATTTAGAATAGCTAGGCAGTATCCCACATTAGGTATGATAGATAAGATATGGAACAGGATTAAAGATCACTGCCATTATAAGGGGTATACTAATTACACCCAAATCTTTCAGAATTTTAATTATGCTGAGTTGTTAAAATTGCAGAGATTTCCTCATTGGTTGGAGCAAGGTCTAATGTATATCCCACAATTATATGGCGATCAACTTTTAAAAGACTTTCATACTCTGCAGATGGAATTTGGCTTGCCCACCAAAAGCTTTTTTCAGTATTACGTCATTCTATTCAAATACAGTCCAGATTGACTCTTTGGATCTATATTACACCCCCAATTCCTAATCGAAGCTTAGTAGCAACTTCTAAGCGGGGAAAAATAGCAAAGGGATTGTTGGCTATATCTCCCAGAAGTCCCAATTTTAGTGGAATCATTATGACCTGTTTTTGGGTTCTGCTGGGGTGGTACTTGTTGGAGATGGGTGTGGCATGTCCAAATATGGTAATTTTAAGGCTGATTTTAACATTTTGTAGGAATGTGATATGAAAAAAAAATGTTTTGGGCTGGTAGCCTTTTAGACTCAGGAGTCCAAGGACAGTTCTATCCTACGTTTTTATGGTCTGTAATGTAGAATAGTTTTAAGATCTGTTACTGAACTTCTGCTAAAATCTCCTTGAACTGTAGGGAAGGAGGCTGGCCCTCCAGGTAGTAAATACAATAATAATAAATAGGCCAGGATAGGGAAAGTGTAAAATCATAATAAGTTAACAGAGGTCATTGCTTTCTGTTCTCTCCCTATTGATGAGCGCTTTCGCAAATAGTGCTGTGGGTTATTTCCGCTTTTTAGCTGAAAGGAACAGTAATAGGGGTTATGGTTAAGTCATGAAAACCTCCTAGATGTTTCATGCCTACAAATTGTAACACATTTAATTTGAAGTCGTAATTGAAATGAACAAAGGCAGCTAACTTGTTACCCTTTTCAGGCTCTGTGAACCGCAGAAAAATTAATTGGACATGACGGAGCTGAAGGCCCATCATTGAATACACATGGTTTTTGCTAGATGCGTCTTTTTTTTTTTTTAACAGAGATGTTTTATTGAAAGACAAAGCAGGATTACAGTAACGCATGCAGAAGAAATCGCAATCAGAACGTTACAGCAGACTCAGTAAGGTTAAGCAGTGTACCCGAGTTACAAGCAAAGCACACAACTTCCCACTATAGGGAGGGCAACCAGGCCCCATCTTCAACTAGGGTAATTAATCAGCATGAGTGTTGTAGATACCCTAACCAGGTTACCAAACCGGAAAATAGACAGGTAAATCCCCTTTCTTGGGGGGGGGGGGGGCTAAGAGAGAGACAGGCATGTTTGACTGTATAACCATGTGAGCCTCCCTGGTGGTCTACCTCAACCATTAGCATCAATCCAACCCGACCAAATCTTATCAAACTTCGTTGGGCACTGTCTGCTCTCATAAGTGAGTCTGTATAGGGGCAACACTGAGTTGACAGTAGTAATCCAGGAGTCCAGTCTGGGCGGGCTCCCCGACTTCCATTTAAGAAGAATTTCACGTCTAGCATAGAACAGGGAGAAAGTCAGAAAAAGTTTGGTGTATCTGTCCCCTAGATTTTCGTCCAAGTGGCTCAGGAGAAGGGTCAGGGGGTCTAAGGGGACCTTGAGTCCGGAGACCGCGCTCAAAGTGTCCACCACCTGTGTCCAGAAAGGTTGGATCTCCTGGCACGACCAAACCATGTGCCAGAAGGAGCCATCCTCCCGCCTACACCTAGGGCAGAGGGGGTCCCTGTCCGGAAACATTCGGGCCAATCGTAGTGGGGCGAAGTAGGCTCTGTGAAAAAACTTAAGCTGTATAAATCTGTCTCTAGCCGCTATTCGGGTCGGTATATACGTGGATACACAGTCCTCCCAGGTCTCGTCATCCAGATCGGGCAGGTCAGCCCGCCATTTCAGAAGGGTCTTGGTCAACTTGGTGTCGTAAGCTACCGTCAGGTAGAGGTACACGGAGGAGAGAGGCCATCCCATCGCACTGGAAGTCAGGAGACGCTCAACGGAGGCCGACTCCAACGTAAGTACGTCCGGGAATTGGGCAGCGAATGCATGCTTCAGCTGCCAATAGCGGAATAACCATCTCGCCGGGAGCGAATACCGGTGTCTCATGTCTTGGAAGCTCATAAGTTTGCCCTCCCTAACTATGTGTTTCAGGGTCAATATTCCTTTCCCAGCCCACACCGAGGGATCTGGTAGGGAGTGGAAGTGGGGGAGGGTAGGGTTGCCCCAAAGGGGTGTATGAGGGGATACATGAGAGGGCTTTGTGTAAATGACTCTGGCCTCGCGCCAGGCTCTAATCGTGGTCTTCATGGGGGTAGTAACAGAGGGGGCGGCCCGTTCACCTCGAAATGCAAGATTGCTAAGAGCAGCATACGACCCGATTACAGCAGCCTCCAGTGTAACCGCCGGATTCAGTCTGGGTTGGGAGAACCACCAACGGACAGTGACCAAAATGGCAGCCCAGTAATAAATTTGAAAGTTGGGAAGCGCCAAACCACCACCAGAAAGGGGGAGATGGAGTGTCCGCCTCGCCACCCTGGGAGTCCTCCCGGCCCAGATAAAAGTCCCCAACTGTCTCTCCAGCCTCCGGAAAAATGTCTTGGGGATGTGGATGGGGGTGTTCCTGAAAAAGTACAGGAATTTGGGAAGTAGCACCATTTTAAGGAGATTAACACGGCCCGCAGAAGTAAGGGGAAGGGAGCGCCACGCCGCACATTTGATGGTGACCTGCTGCATAAGAGGGTGGATATTTCGGGCCATATACTTCCCCAAGTCCGCTGTGACCATTATCCCCAAATATTTAATTTCCGCCACCCAATTAAGTCGCGTCTGGGAGTTGGAGCCGATGGGGGAAAGATGGAGCGAGAACAATTCAGATTTGTCCCAATTGATGCGTACCCCCGAAAAACCACTAAATCGGTCAAATTGGGCCAAGACTCTATCAAGGGAAGCAGAAGAGTCCGCCAAGTATAGCAAGGCATCATCTGCGTAAAGGGAGATTTTTTCGTGGAGAGTCCCAACCTGTATACCTCTTATCTCAGCATCCGCCCTGATAAGGGCAGCCAGGGGCTCCATTGCCAGGGCAAACAGGCCCGGAGATAGGGGACAGCCCTGACGCGTGCCACAACCCAGCGGGAACGGTTCTGAGAGACACGCATTGGTGTATACCCTGGCCCGGGGAGCCGCATATAGTAGTTTCACCCATGAGATAAAGTTGTTACCAAAACCGAATTTAGAAAGAATCGCCCACAAATACCTCCACTCAACAGAGTCGAAGGCCTTCTCGGCGTCCAGAGAGGCCACGAGACTCTGGCCCACCCCCTCTGCCCTGGCTATGTGAGTAAATAATCTTCTGAGGTTTATGTCTGTGCCCCTTCCTGGCATGAATCCCGTTTGATCGGGGTGCACTAGTGCCGTGATGACCGTATTCAATCTATTAGCCAGAACCTTGGCCAGTATTTTAGCGTCAACATTCAACAGCGAGATTGGCCTATAGGAGGGGCATAAAGAAGGGTCTTTACCTGGCTTCGGGATAACAATAATGACCGCATCACTCATGGAGTGCGGAAGTGAATGCAGTTGTTCAGCAGCCATCAGCATTGTAAGAAGCCTAGGGGCCAGAGTGTCAGGGTACTGTTTGTAGAGCGCTACAGGAATCCCGTCCGGGCCAGGTGTTTTGCCCGGTTGCATAGATTTAAGGGCTTTAAGTATCTCGTCCAGGGAGATAGGCCCGTCCAGGCCATCCCTGTATTTGTCAGTTAAGACCGGAACGTCCACCTCGTCAAGGTAGCCGACCAGTTCCTCATCCCTGAACGTCACTTTGGACGTGTAGAGCGACTGGTAGTAGGCAACAAAACATTTGTTGATCTCTTCAGAGGTGTAAAGGCGATCACCACTAGGGCCCAGGATGTGGAGAACACTAAACCCACCCGAGTGCTCCCTGGAGAGCCAAGCAAGGAGCCTACCAGACCTCTCACCCTGTTCGAATATACGATGGGACTGAGCGAGAAGTCTCTTCTGAGTCAGAGACGTCCGGATGGAGAGAGCCTCTCTGGTCATAGTCTGAAGTCTGATGTAGTCCTGGGGGTCACGCGTTCGAATGAAAAGTGCCTCCTGGGTACTGGCTGCCGATTCTGCATCAACCAGAGCAGACCGTCTTTCCCGTCTAATCCTAGCTATGATGGCCTGGTACTGACCCCTGGTAAATGCCTTGAAGGCGTCCCACACCACCATGGGCGAGGAGGAGTCCGGGTTAACTGCCCAAAACTCCCCCATCGCCCCGGAGAACCGGGAGTCCACGTCCTGATCTGAGACCCAAAACCGCGATAGTCGCCACAGCCTGCTCGGGGACCCGGGGTTACCCACACACACCAGCAGTGGAGCATGGTCAGAAATACCTCTAGGCAGTATCCTAACGTCCCTGACCTTGGACAGGGTCGATTGACCAGCGAAGGCCAAATCAATTCAGGAGAGGGAACCGTGTGAAGCAGAGTGGCAGGTGTAGGCCCGCTCCCGAGGGTGTCTCCACCTCCAGACATCTGTCAGGCCATAGGTTGCCGCCCAGGTTGACAACCCAGGGCCAAGGGGACCCGCACCCGCCAGTCTGTCGACAGCTGGATCAGGGGCCATATTGAAGTCCCCCAGCAGCATCATGTGATCTGCGGCAAAATCAGCCAAGATAGCCGTTATTTTATTCAGCAGCGTGAGCGAAGCCCGGGGAGGCAGGTATAAGCCCACAATAGACCAAGTCTGAGATAGGATTCTGGCATGAAGAATGACATAACGGCCGTCCGGGTCCAGCGCCAGGTCAAGGAGCTTAAACGGCAACGATTTATTAACCAGGATGCTTACCCCTCTAGCAAAGGTAGAGTAGGTAGCATGATAGTGACTGCCCACCCACGGTTTCTTGAGAGCTAGGGTTCTAATACCCACCAGGTGGGTCTCTTGAAGAATGCATATGTGGGGACAATGTGATTTAATGAATTGAAACACCAGTGATCTCTTGAGCGGAGAGTTAAGGCCCCTGGTGTTCCAAGACAGAATATTAAGAGCCGACATGGTAGCCAAATTTTAAGGGAAAAATAGGATTCAGTAGTGCGAAGCTCAGGCGACCTGGCGGTGAAGTCCGGGGCGGGACAATGACAGAATCTCGCACACCAAGGAAAATAAAGCAATACAGTGTGTTAAATAGTGCATAAGCAATAAAACATCTAAACTTAAAACAAATAAACAAAAAACCAAACCAAAAAAGCCCAAAAAGGGCAATAAACCCCCCCCCCCCACCCTGCTCTTTCCCCCAAAACCGGGAAGAGCTTCCATTCCCCAAACCCAACTCAGCACACGGGCTGCAAAAGGGGGGATAAGGCCAAGAGGCGAGCTGGTAGATGCGTCTTTACATTAACACCTTCCATACCCAGCAGGCTAGAAAATGATGGAACATAGATATTGGGATCAACCAGCAACTAGTGTTGGGTTATGGGCAGTCTATTCTTGGGTATTTTCCAAGAACCAGAATATTTTTTTGTTGCTGTATAGTCAGACAAGTTAAGCCCTGTACACACGATCGGATTTCCTATGGATTCTATTCCGATGGATTTTTCCATCGGAAATCCGATGAAGCTGACTTCCATCAGTCTTGCCTACACACCATCAGTCAAAAATCCGACCGTCCCAAACGCTGTGACGTAAAACACTCCGACAAGCCGAGAAAAATTAAGTTCAATGCTTCTGAGCATGTATTGACTTGATTCTGAGCATGCGTGGGTTTTTTGTCCGATGGAGTTCCACACAGACGATCGGAATTTGCAATTGTTTTTTTTCCCATCGGATAAATTTAAAACATGTTCTATTTTTTTCTCACCGATGGGGCCCATACACGATCGGTTTGTCAGATGAGAAAAGTCCATCGGACTGTTTTCATCGGTAAAACCGATCGTGTGTACACGGCATTAGGTTTAGACTTATGCCACGTACACACGATCGGAAATTCCGACAAGAAAAGTCTGATGTGAGCTTTTGGTTGGAAATTCCGACCGTGTGTAGGCTACATCTGACTTTTGCTGTCGGAATTTCCGCCGACAAAAGATTGAGAGCTGGTTCTCTATTTTTCTGACGGAAAAAGTTCTTGTCGGAATTTCCGATCGTCTGTATGCAATTCCGACGCGCAAAAAAACACGCATGCTCAGAATCAAGCAGAAGAGCCAAACTGCGTATTGAACTTCATTGATCTCGGCTCGTCGTACGTCTTGTACGTCACCACGTTTTTGACGTTCGGAATTTCCGACAAGATTTGTGTGACCATGTGTATGCAACACAAGTTTGAGCCAACATTCCGTCAGAAAAAAACCCCAAGTTTTTCTTGTCGGAATTTCCGATCGTGTGTATGCGGCATAAGGGTAAAGTAAGCCTGTATAAGGAGTGAAGTACTAGAGATGAACACAGCACTGGCTAGCAGACGCTGTAAGGTGCCTTTTCATAATTTTTTAAGTCTAAGTTCACCTTTTTGGGCAGAATTCCACTTTTCATAATAAATAGAAGCATTTTTCAAATGTAATATCTGGCCAAGCCATCCCAATGTGCGTATCTCTCACTTACCTCATCTATAGCAGCTTTAAAATGATTCTAAAAGGTTTTCATTTTTTTAAAGCAATAATATTTTTTTTTATACTTACCCCCCCCCCCCCCTCGGGAGACAGACGGCGGCGATCAGTGGCCTTACCAATGGTTTTGCACAGAGCAGCCCAGATCCTCCTTCAGGAACTCCTGGCTCCTCCCCCTGTCGAATGCCCTCCAATAGCAAGCCTCTTGCTATGGGGGCACTTGAGCAGGCTCGCTTCTGATCCGCGCTCCTGTGAATGGTCATTGTCCACTCACACAGAGCATGACGCTCTCTCCTCATTGGCTCACTGGCTGAGATTGACAGCAGCAGGAGCCAATGGCTCCCACTGCTGTGTGAGCCAATAATGAAAGACGCTCTATGGACATTGCTGAATTAAGATGGGGCTCATTTAAGTATAAGGGGGTGGGGGTCTAGGGGTGGAACTGCACCCAGAATGCATTAAGGTAAAAAAAAGCCTTTTGCCTTTAGAACCACTTTAAAGTTTTACTTCTTTTTTTTTTTTTCTTTTTTTTTTTCTTTTTTTTTTCTTTTTAGGTTTTCTGCTTGCAGCACTTTCTGTAGATTATATCCCAGCATGCACTGGCTTGCTGCATCAAAGAAGTGGTGATAGGGCGTGTTCACCACTCTGGACCACACCTCCTCAAAACTATACCACCTCTCATTTTATTTCCACCCGCTTTCTGTACAATCTGATTGCACAATCTCCTTTAGATCTACCAACAGCTATGTAGTGCGAGAGCCTGCCTGATGGCATTGAAAAAAATTGTTCAGGTGTGTCGTCCTATTCCGTAGTTCTGGTAAATCTAAAGGAAAATGTACAGAGATTGTAGAATCCGATTCCATAGTGTATGGGCATCTTTATACAAGTACATAGGCAAGAGTGGATGGAGACACTCAGCTGTCAGGCCCCATTCACATCTCCGCACAGTGGGCATTTATGTTCCCACACACGTTTTTTGGGGGCGTTTTGGAGTGTTTCTGATTGCCACGCATAGGGCAGCCCATTCACTTGGCCGACAAATGCCCCAAAGAAGCTCTAGAACTTTTGGAGCGGAGTGTGGTGCATTTTTTATTGTGCCTTTTTGTTGCGTTGTGGCAGTGAATTTGCCACATGGCACATGCATGCCTGCTACCCACTCCTGGCGTGCATGTAATGAAGATGCAAGCATGAAGCACATTTGCAGCTAGTTTCTAAAAAAAACACAGCAATGCGTGCATATTCTGATATCAATTTCAGGCCCAATTTACATCTAACGTGGTGGTAGCTCAAATGTTTTGGCTTTTCCCATGACACACATAGGGGCAGCCCATTGATTTCAACAAAACCCCCACTCCCTCGGGAGACATGGCGGCGATCAGTGGCCTTACCTTAGGAGACCGATTCTGCTCCTCGCTCCAGGATGCCGAGGGAAGAGCTGGTGCCGTTGCTTCTCCTCCCCGCCAAACAGGCATTGCTTCTCCTCCCCGCCGAAAAGGAAGGGAGTCCTGAGACCCGATTGGCCAGGGAGTAAGACTCCCTGGCCCAATCGGGTCTCAGGACCTGCTTCCTGATTGGCCGGGAGGAGAAGCAGGAAGACCATAGCAAATATTAATTCGCTATTGACACACAACTGGGTGGGCTTAGGGCGCTCTGCTCCCCGAGCCCGCCCTTTTTTGAAGCCAATTAGAGCCTCGGGCTCTAATTATGTGCTTAAAACAAAAAAAGATTGAAATCCATGAGTCAGTTGCCCTGCATGTAGATTAGGGGTCCAGCGCGTTGATTAGGGGGGCGGGCTGCCACTGACACTGAGGCTGAGGTAAGGTCTGGTCTAGGAGAAATAGAAAGCTTTTTCTTTTCTGCAAAAAGCGATTCTTTTCTGGTATAGTTGTACATAGGGGAAATGGAATCCAGGAAAAAAGTGAATTTCGCCATAAAGCAAAACCACTATACTATGCTGACAAATCCCATACAGAGTTTTCTTTGCAAATACTCACCCCTAAGGTTGCTTATTTTGTAGGCCAGTCATTCTCAACCTTTGTGACATGGAGGAACCATTGATATAACTTCAGGGTCTCGGGGTTCTGCTAATAATTTCTATATCTACAGCTGATGGTTCATTAGCATGATGGTCAGTGGTAAGATTGCTTCATACGTTTGTGGTCAGTAGGAAGAATACCTACCCCCTTACAAATAGCTAAAATAAAACTGGTTTCTGTGGTTACATATCTGACAGGGAGAAATTGCTCACAGCTAAAGGAACCCTTAGCAAAATCTAGAGGAACCCTAAGGTTTCATGGAACTGTCATTAAAAAGGTTGGTGTAGGCTTTGGCATGCGAGTGCCCACCACCATCTCTTCTGGGACCTGTTGATGGGCCACGTGTTGTGTGGAATGGGTGATGTGAGTGATGGTAGTGCCCACATTTTAGTACCCGCAGGGCCACTTTAAATATACCATGTTCATGTTTGAGTGGAGTGGACCTCTAATTTACTAATTTTCATTGTTGATCTGGCCTTCTTGCTTGTTTCCCTCCTTGTCCGTCCTTTGTAGAAGCTGTAGGTTTTCATTTCATGGCTGACTGCCACGACACTTCCATGGCCCGCGTTGTTTCCGCCTGACTGCTTTAACTTTACAAGGTCTCACTTCTCCCGGCATTAAACCTTCCACACTGCCTAATAAATATTTTCACTTACTGTGAAGCCTGAGTGTTACATAGTCATGTAGTGTACAGTATCTACACATGAATCACCATTAACTCTACACAATAAAATGCTGATCGGGTAGAAGCAGTGCTCCCAGGTTACTGTGATGGATGAGCTTTTCTGCACCTTGTCTGTAGATTACTAGGAAGAAGTAAATCCCTCTCATCTAACCGCTAAGAGTATTCGGTTTTGTAAAAAATATATATATATAAATTGCATAAGCAGTTTACCATTCTTATTTGCATATCAATAGATTGGGCTGTTGATTTATTTTCTTTCCTTATTTATTCATGAGCCATAAATATTGCAGTTCTTTTTTTATTTCCTGGTGAAAAGTGGCAAGGTGGAAGTTCTGTCATTGACTAGAAGGGCTGTTGGATTTGAAAGTACCTGTGGGCTAGCGGGGAGCCCCTGAGGGCTGCTCAGCCCTGAAAAGCAATATGTTAATACTATGGCAAAAGTCTCTGCAGATAATACATATTTAGTTAACAATGCCTGTCCAAATATTGTGTGTTTGGGGTAAGCAAAGTTTACAAATGGTCACAAATATGGCCTGATGTAGGGTTGGGTTTCTAATCTAGTTGGCTTGACAGTTATTAGTTCCTAGATCTGCCATGTGAATGGAAATTCTGAAAAGATCGCACAATAAGATGTCTTCTATCACAACTCTAGCCAAAGTTTTTCTTTTTTTGGGGGGGTTTTGGATAGGGTGAGAAAGATTTACCACTTCTGTTGGACTTTAAATTGATTTTTAAAAGATTTTTACTTATAGTAACGAGTTTGGAAATTCTAGCCATTTGCTGACTGTGCACTGTACATCCAGTGGCGGCTGGTGCTGGAGGATTTCACCCTACGGCGGAGCTCCCCTGGACTGTTCGACGCTGCAGCTTCTGTCTTCATCCGGTCTTCTTTCTGGATTCTGAAATGGCCGCAAGCCATTGCCAATTCGCTGGCTTCGCAGAGTGGGAGGCCTCAGGGGGCACAGTGCTCTGCGCCCCGAAGACAATATAAAACTGGCCAATTGGGGCCTTGGGATGTGGTCACGTGCCTGTGAGGGGGTGATGGACCTGGTAGAAACCTATTGGTCCGGTTCCCCGCATAGTGCACGGCCACACAGATGGTGCAAGCTGGAGGGGGTGCCCCTTGTGGACCGGCCGCCACTGGTGACAGCGTATATACACGATTCTGCATTTCCGAGTTGTTGGCGCGCGCCCACCCAACTGTGCTGTGATTTGTCACAGCACATGTCGTTCACCGGGTCCTGGCCAGTGGTTGACCACCGGCGATCGGCTCTGAATCTGACAAAACACAGCTCTGTGAGTGTAAGCAGCACAGAGCTGTATTCAGTGACCGGGGATCTAGTTGTTTTTTCATTCTTTGCTAAGCAACTAGATCCCCAGTAAAAGCAGCACACAGTACACACAAACACTTGTTAGGAACATATTTAACCCCTTGATCCCCCTAGACGTTAACTCCTTGCTGCCCAGTGTCATTAGTACAGTGACCGTGCATATTATTAGCACTGTAATAATGTCACTGGTGATGTCCGTGGCAGTTGGCTCCCACAAAGTGTCAGATTGCTCGCTGTCCTGCTATAAGTCGCTGATCACCGCCATTACTAGTATAAAAAAATGAATAAATATTCCAGTATATATCCCATAGTTTGTAAACGCTATAACTTTCACACAAACCTATCAATATACACTTATTGGAATTTTTTTATTATCAAAGACATGTAACAGAATACAATTTAGTGAAAATGTATGAAGAGATATCCTTTTTTTATTTATGAGATATGTTCCATAGCGGAAAGTAAAAAAGAGGGGATGATGAAGATCTTATGTTTCTGCTAAGCAGGAACATGGATCTCTGTCTTCCCCTAGTTAAAGTATCCCCCCTTCGCCCCCCCCCCCCCCCCCAGTTAGAAAGCACTCCCTCTGAGCACATTTAACCCTTTGATCGCCCCTGATGTTAACCCCTTCCCTGCCAGTGTCGTTAGTACAATGACAGCGCATATTTTTTTTAACACTGATCACTGTATTGGTGTCATCCCCATTTTGATCCCCAAAAAAGTGTCAGTTAGGTGTAAGATTTGTCTGTCGCAATTACGCTAAAAAAAATCTCTAATCAAGACCATTACTAGTAAAAAATCCATAAAAATATCCCAAAGTTTGTACACGCTATAACATTTGCGCAAACCAATCAATAAACGCTTATTGGGATTTTTTTAACCAAAAATATATAGCAGAATGTATATTGGCCTACATTGATGAATAAATTTGATTTTTTTTTTATTGGGTATGTTTTATAGCCGAAAGTAAAAAAAATAAAAAAAAATTCAAAATGTCACTCTTTTTTGTTTTATAGCGCAAAAATAAAAACCGCATAGGTGATCAAATACCACCAAAAGAAAGCTCTATTTGACTGCGTAATTGGCAGTTAAATTGCAGTGCCGTATAGCAGAAAAAATGGCCTGGTCATGAAGGGGGAGGGGGTAAATCTTCCGGGGCTGGAGAGGTTAATGTTGTACCTGGTCTTGGCCCCAGTAGAGATATAGAACAGCCTGTGCGATTTATAAGCTAGGAGCTGAACAATTGTTACTAAGTGATGCTGAATCTCCCGGTAATCCCACGTGGGCTGCACCTCTATAGAGATCAGACCGTTCTAGGAATGACCGGCAGGAAAATTGGGCAGGTTGCAAACAAACAACTTCTAATATAATAATAATAATTGCAGTAAATAAGAAGCTAACAATACTTGTACATTCTTCTCTCTCGTAGACCCTGAAAGTTTAATGCAGGCATTGGAAGATCTGGATTACCTGGCAGCCCTCGACAATGATGGAAATCTCTCTGAATTTGGAATAATTATGTCTGAATTTCCACTGGATCCACAGCTGTCAAAATCTATTTTAGCAGCCTGCGAGTTTGACTGCGTGGATGAAATGCTCACGCTGGCTGCCATGGTTACAGGTATTGTACAAGAAAAACAATAGGGACTTCTACTGTGAATGCTAAACAGCGGACTTTTCTGCCCCGAGCACGGGGGGGGGGGGGGAGCCGGGGGGAGGGGGGGGAACCACCGATCCCCAGGCCAGCGTCTGCCTCCAGAATGGGACCGCGCAAAACACAGCCTCTAAAAACATATTTGTATGCAAATTAAAGGTACGGCAAGACAATTGCGGTTTCCATAGAACAGATGACACCGATATAGCAATTTTAGCACGTCGTAAAATAAGAAACATTTTGTGCGGGAAATGTGGCGGCACAGATCGTCAGCGAGATTTCTTTGTCCTGCTGCTATCTGGAGCTGTAAATATTGCAGAGTATGGGGGAAAAAATGAACAAAACCGATGACACGACTTGATGAAGAATTACAGCAGAATGTGGCGAAAAGAAGTGCCGCTGGGTTCATAACTGGGAGTGAGGAAGACCTTGTTCACATAGAGATGAAAAGGATGTGCTCAGCATGTGTCCCGACACCTGCCAAGTCCCCCCCCTTTCATCCCCCCCAAACCTTGGGGCAAAAAGCGGTATGGAGTCAAAGCTGCACGTCAGCGAAGCGCACACTTTGATCATCGCCCGCTTGGTCCAACTCCGACAATGCAAGTCTATTGATTTTAATTGCAGCCCCAATAAAGCAGGAGTAACATTCAACAGTCCCCGGCTCTGACACCCAGCGAGGAGGGCCCAGTAGTTCTAGTTTATAAAGAAAACAAAGGGTTAATGTAGAACTGTAGGCAAAACTTTTTTTCCTTCATTTTGTAGAGGGTCGGAGAGAGTTATAACCAGTGGCGGCTGGTGTTGTTTTTTTTTTTTTTGGGGGAGCGGCAAACAACCTCCCACCCGCTGTCTGGCACTTACCCCATCTAGGTGGCTGCTCCGGTGTCCTTGAGTTTGGCGGACCTCATCTAGGTGGCGGGCGGGGTTCCGCTGTGCAAGCCACCATGCGTCTCCTCTCTCCTCCTCCTAGGCACTAGACGTCCAATAGGATCGCTTTACGATTGACGGGGAGAAGATTTAGTGTGAAAATAGCGAATATTCATTCACTATCGTCACACAACTGGGTGGGATCGCCCCGAGCCCACCCTTTTTTTGAAGTCTATTCGAGCCTCTGGCTCTATTCACGTGCATACCCCCCCCCCCAGGAATCCATAGTCCTGTTCCTTGTATGTAAATCAGGGGGTTGGACGCATGGATAGGGGGAGGAGCCCGTTTGCCCCTAAAGGACGGACCGCCATTGGTTATAACCCCCTATCAGATTTATTTTTTTGCCATCTGTGTCCCATTGCAGAGATTTTCCTTCACTTCCTGTCCAATAGCCAAACAGGAAGTGGGAGGAAATCCCTGCAAATTAAGGTAATTTCTAGGGGACCCCCAGGTCACCAGATCTAGTGTCCCCATTGGAGGATTTCTCCCCTATTCCTGTTCTGGTGACAACTCAAAATGTTGGTGTTTTTTTTTCACTTTTAGTGGTAACTGTAGGCGAGACAAATACAGTGGGTGAATCCCCCCAAAGTCTAGGCTGGGTTGAGCAAAAAGAAACGAAAAAACAAAAAACTGACAGCTCAGATCGGAGCCGCTGTACTAACGATCCAATGTTAGTACAGCGATTTTCCCTGCTGAGCTATTGTGTTCTAACAGGGGGACAGCCCCTCCGCCAGAGCACTCCGGTCTGTGCCTTTAGCCATTGGCTAAGAGTGCTGATTTATTGAACCGGCTGATGTTGCCCGGCATTCTGCCCATGTGTCCCGCGGTTTTAGTGTGCCGGTCAGGCTTGATCACTGTGGGGAGTAATGTGGATGATGCTGCAACCACTGCAGGAGTTCCAGCGAGGGATGGATTGCCCCTGTTCTATCAGAAAATGCAACGGAAGTGACGTTGCGAACTAAATTGCTTATTGCGCTTCAATTGGTTTCCTAATCTGACAGAACAGGAAGGCGGCAGCGGACATCTTCTTACACCCAGGCAAGTCTTCAATGTCACACTTATTTTAGCAGTTAAATCACCTTCTATACTGAAATAGACTATTTCACCATGAGAAAGTAAAATGGTCCATTTCACTATACAATCAGTTTGGCGCTGAGCAGTGCGGGGTGTACCAAAATGGCCGTCACCACCTTCTGCCTGAAGGCTCGTCGCTGCTATAATACTAATGAAACTATAATAATGCAATACTCTATTTCAGTATATAAGGTGAGTTTACTGCTAAAATAAGTGCGCAATTAAAGAGTTGCGTGAGTGTAAGCAGTGCCGGTGTTTCATCAGATTTGGCGACCCGGCAGAATTGGTAACGGAAGTGACGTTCCATCGCCGCCATCTTGCTACACCCCGCACTCCTCCACAGTAAGGATACACTTAGAAAGGGAAAGCGGACATCTTGTTACACAAATGGAGTTTTGCATTTTACACTTATTTTTAACAGTAAAGTTTTATATAGAGAAATAAAGGACTTAGAACTCCGTCTGACTGGTTAGATGTTGAATTTTAAAAGCAGCAGCAAGCCTGCTGATCTCATAGGTTTGCTAATCTGACAGAAGTTTGCTGCTTTTAAAATTCAACATATAAACATTTACACAGAGTTCTAAATCCTGTATTTCACTATATAAACTCACTTTACTGTTAAAAATAAGTGTAAAATGCGAAACTCCGGTGGGTGTAACAAGATGTTCGCTTTCCCCCTTCTCAGTGTATCCTTACTATGGAAGAGTGCGGAGTGTAGCAAGATGGCTGACTGGTTGCCGAATCTGACGAAACACTGGGACAAGATCATCTAGAGCCGAGAGCGAACATGTCAAACTGTGTCCCCTGTGCCCCCCCAAGAGCATTACATGTCAGCAAATATCTCCCCAAAAAAACACTGAGCACTAATCTGCATGCTTGCCCCCTCCTCCTAGTACAAATCCGCCCCCCTGCTGAAATCCCCCATCTTGCCACAAATCTTTGCCCCAGATCCCCTCAGCTCCAATGCCCCCTCCTAGCAGAAATTCTCTACCCCTAAAATTTCCCCTACTAGTGCAGACCTCCCCCTCCCCCCAAATTCCCCACCTAGCACAAATCTCCCCCCCCATCCCCCTCCCAACACAGATCCCCTTAAATCGCCATTCTTAGCACCCCCCCAAATTACCCCTCCTTGAACAATACTTACCCCCTGCACCCCCTAAATTTCCCCTTCCAACACAAATCCCCCCCCCGTTTTCTTGTAGCACCCCCCAGCTCACAGTGCCCAGGGCAGTCGCCCCTCCTGCCCACCCCTTGTCCCAGCCCTTGGTGTAAGAAGATGTCCGCTGCCGCGTTTGTGTTCTGTCAGATTAGGAAACCTATCGCAATGCATAGCGGCAGTGTTGGAACGCATGGCACATGCGCAGTAAGCATTTTTTGCTCAGAACGTCACTTCCGTGACAGTTTCTGATTAGGGATAAGCTCCGGTCGTGTTCGCACACTCCTTGTGCAGAGCCCGCCAGGAAGTCGGCACGGCGCTGCACTGATCACAGGCAATGAGACATTGTCCCGATGCGTGGCTGCAGTGATCGGGAAATGTCTCACTGCCTGTGATTAGCGCAGCGCAGTGTCGACTTCCTGGCGGGCTCTGCACGTGGGCTGTGCGAATACGTCGGAGCTCATCCCTATTTCTGATGGGTAGCGGTATTCTGACAGGACATGTCACTTTGGAAGGAATTTCCTCTCATTTCCTGTTTTGGCTAGGGGACAAGAAGTGAAAGGAAAACTCCATAATGGGGACACAGATGGAAAAAAAATGACACGGGTCATTACTCTTCCTTACTCTATCCAAAGATGGAAAAAAAACTGCCTTTAGCTCAACTTTAAAGCGGACCTTCAGTCATTTTTTCATCTTTCCATCTGTTAAATCTTCTGCCCTCGTTGTTTTATCTTTGGATAGTAAAACATTTTGTTTTTCTGCCTGTAAATACCTTATACAGCCCACTTCATGTTTCAATAAAGAACTTTATTTAATTTTTCCATAACCAGTCTGTTCCTCATTGATGAATCCTATAATAGACCCTTTTGGGTTTCCTTTCCAGCTATCCTCTCCCTTCCCTAGTTTTTTCACTTCTTGTTTCTTGTCTGGTCATTAGCCTAGGCTTATGACATCATGCACTGCTCTCTTTCTCTCTCTCTCTCTCCCTCTCTCTCTCTCTTGTGAGAGTTTGCCAGGAAGGGAGGGGGGTGAGTCATAAGAGGAACAATGAGAGCTGCAGAGCTGGAGGTGTGTAAATCCAGGAAGTGAACAGGCAGCCGCTTCAGCTGCCCACAGTTAAAATGGTTGCAGCCAGACTCAGTGAATGGAGATTTCTACAGCATATTTGTGGCAAGTACAGAATCACAGTATATATAAAATAATATGCAAAGTGGTTGGAGGGAAGCTTCAGAATGGCAAAGATGTTTTTATTACAAATTATGTGAGCAGACTGCAGTTCCTCTTTAAGGATGGAAGGTATATTCCTAATGGCTGCTTCACCCCTATACTGTATATTCACACTTGTATACCAACATATATAATGGAAGCAGCGGGTTGCTTGGCTTTCATTGCTGTCCAATATGAAAGGTGGTGGCTGGATATAATATGATTCCATGAAAGGTCAGAATCTTAGATTTACTTGTATATGGCTGTATAGTTCTGGAACTCTCTATTAATAATTGTGCAGTTGTCTGCCTGTGTGGGGTTATTAGAGCAAGTGGAGGGCAGACAGGACAGCTATATGTGATGTATGGTGGTGTCTGGCCATGGACTAGTGCCACCTAGTGATAGCAAGCAGTAATTGCACCTGCAGCTTGTGATCACAGCTAGAGCAGAACTGTCCAGGGAATTGACAAGAAGAAGGGCGCTCCCAGCACTTCACTAATTGGATCAAGAGACATGCGTCCTCCCAGGTCTGCCAATATTTGGATCAATGATGCAATGTCACACTAAATACATTCTATTTGTCGCTGTGTTTTGTCCTGTGTGATCTCCATTCTATTCAACTTCTGCTGGAGTGCCGGAGAATAGAAGGGGAAGAAACCACCGAATTACTACAGCTGATTACTCTGCAAAGACAGAACACATTTACAACATGTGTTTTATTTCTGTAGCACACGGACCTTTTCCTGCCTTTGGCTCACTCGCAGGTCAAGGCACACCGCACTATATGCCCGTACCCTCTTGTTTGAGGAGGTTGAGCGGTGTTAACAATTTTGGGTCCTGCAGCAAGTTCTCCCAGCAGACTGGTTCTCATCTCCTAGAGCAGTGGTCTCCAAACTGTGGCCCTGGGGCCAGATGCGGCCCTTTGCTAGCCTTTATACAGCCCTTGAGGCATTATTTTTGTCACGGACACCAACAAGGGGTCACCATTCCTTCCACTGACACCAACGATGGGGCACTATTCCTCCCGATTACAACTATTTCCCCCCCCCCCAATACCAAAGATGGGACATTGTTTACTCCCAATTGGCACAGTCCAGCCCCACTAAAGTCTGAAGGACAGTAAACTGGCCCTTTCTTTAGAAAGTTTGGAGACCCCTGTCCTAGAATGTAGGGACAAGTCTCTATTTTTCCCCAGTAAGGCCAATGTCCTCACCACTTTAACTCCAACGCTGAGTTTATTTCACAAGCAAGTTCAAGTTCAGCAGACAGGAAAGGTAGATGAGAGAAAAGGACAGTAAGGTTTGGGAGATAGGTCCAGGCACAAACTGATACAATAGTTTAGCTCACCCGGATAGTCCCCTGTAAGAGCGGATCCTAGCAGCCGGAGTGACGCTCGAACGTTCACTTTAGGTTTCCTAGAGATACGATCGGGAGATCCTCTGCCACAGAATCTTTAAGTCCCAAACTTCTCAGCTGTTGCAACACAAGGACAGGTGCCAGTGATTGCACGTTGCAAGGCCTGTAATGGATCTTTAAATCCCTCCAGAAGGTAACCAGGCCCCTCTTTCACCGTGAACTCTCACCGGTCCATCAGAAAGGTCCTCCCCCGGTCTCCTCTTCTTAGAGCGGGACCACCCTCTCCAGGGCACCCTGGTATTCTTCTTTTGGGGGTAGGCCCCAGCTAAAAGGTGCTGGGCCTACTAGTGGAATTGTAGCCCCGTGCTAAAGGTGCCTGAGACCCATGCACGCGCGCACCCCTGGCCTGGAGGGCCGGGTGCGCGAACCGCTCACACTCCAGACTCCCACCGACTCCCCAAAAGAATGGCGTCTGCCCCTTATGTATCCTCTCCCAGCATGCACAGCAGGCCAACCATGCCCACCGCACTGCCGCCGAGAGAGGACACCCTAAGGCATAGCAATGTCACCCACGGTTCAACCCTGACCTGATATGGCCGTGCCACCTACAGGCCACAGGGAACTGTGCGTCAGGCTACATCACACAGGCAGAAGCAAATACTAACCAATCAAAGTGGTCTGAGCCTGGCTACTAGCTCAGACCTACCCCTAAATTTAAGCACATAGCACTCCTGAAAAGTAAAGGGGCGCTACATTTATAACAAGTGTCAATATGATTATTTTCATTTCACAAAAGATATATTTGCTTAAGGGCCCATTTCTACCGATGTGTCTGCCATTCAGCTGCATTGACTATATTAGCACTTACACTGATAAGCCAACTTGAGTCAGCAAGCTTTGGTTAGGAGGGCAGAAAAACTATTGCTAAGCCACCTGCTTTTACCAACCCCCCCCCCCCCCCCCCCGCAATATCAGAATATAATATTTTAGATTTACAAAATAAAAATAATGGACGTGTACAACTGCATGGTCATTGCTGAATCAATCATAAGCACCTGTCTGCCATTGACCATCATGGTAGCTCTGTACATAGTTACATATACACTGTATGTAGGCCTTCACCACAACTACACTGATTATGCAGGATAACGACTCCAAACAGTCCACATGTAACCTGAGCTATAAACTATAAGGTGGCCGAAAGTTAGTTTTCCGATAAATTCCCAGCATGCCTTTCTACAATTCTGAATTTTCAGGCTACTGTAAATGATTAGTAATTGTGATCTGTGTTCTTTACATTGACAGCACCCAGCTGTTTCCTGGATTCACCCATCAATGATGATGCAGCCAAGCTAAACAGCAGAATGAAGTTCCTACACCCTGCTGGGGATCACTTCACTCTGATCAACATCTACAGAGAATATAACCAGATGAGGAGGAGCAATTTCAGACCATGTAAGTGGCAGAAATATCCATTGTTACTGTGTTCCTGGTAAAAAGAAAAATATGTGACGTGCTCCCTCTTTTCCCCAAAAAATACTATAAGATGTAAATACAAAGTAAATAAAATAAACTAGTGACCCCTAGTGGAAGTATTGCATATGACACCAAAAATATGTTATATATGTCACAATGAAAGTGATATGTGCAACCAGTGACCTCTAGTGGGTATAAAAATTATAACACATATACCAAGTAACATCAATATGTACAACCAGTGACCTCTAGTGGTTACAAAAATAATAACACATTATATATATATATATATATATTATAAACAGTGAAAAATATCTGCGCTAACGGTGAAATAAAAAACTAAATATAAATGTGAATGAATGAAAAGCAGCTAGCACAGTCTGTAGATAGCAAACATAAATAATAAAGTCCAAAATGCAGCGCTATAAAAAATGTGAAAAAAAGTCCAAACAGTAGAAAATCAATCAATGATAGATGGACGTGAAAAATATATAATTATGTGTTATCATTTTTGTAACCACTAGAGGCCACTGGTTGTACATATTAATGTTAGAGAGAGAGAATGCCAGGAAGGGAGGGGAGATGAGTCATGAGGGCTAATGAGAGCTGCAGAGCTGAAGGTGTGTGTGTAAATCCAGGAAGTGAACAGGCAGCAGCTTCATCTGCCCACAGTTAAAATGTTTTTTACAGCCAGACTCAGTGGAGGGAGATTTCTGCAGAATATTTGGCAAGTACAGAATCACAGTATATATAAAATAATATGCAAAGTGGTTGGAGGGAAGCTTCATAATGGCAAAGCTGTTTTTATTACAGATTATGTGAGCAGACTGCAGTTCCTCTTTAACATTCATTCCTATTCAGTAAAGAATCACGGTTAGCAGAGACATGAGGACGGATCTCTGCTGCAAGGGAGTCTATCTAAATCTGAATCTAGCTATAAGCTGTTCGGATTTTGTCTGGTTTCTGATAAACCGGCCACAATTCGCCCATTCATGGCCCGACATCCTTTAATTGAAACATTGAAGGAGCCAGGCGGGAAACGATTGTCTGCATAGTGCCTAAATCCATTCGGATGCAGCTGCTGTTCGGTATTCTGACAGACGGTGGGGCGATTATCGATATACAAAAGCCGCAGTGGGAGATTCGCCCATTCATGCTGCAAAGCTTGGATAGAGGAATCTGTTAGAAATTACTTCCACCACAGCAGGATCCCCAGCCTTGCCCCTGCCTGGGTACATACTAAACATGTTAACATGATCCTCTGGTGGACCAAAGGTTTATTGTGAAAATCGAAGGCACAGGGCATACAATTATCAAAATAAATAGCCTTAGACAAGGAGAGGCGGAGGGAATGGCCCTCCTCTGAATCACTCTGCAGTGCTTGTAATCTGACCTTCCAGCTATTCAGGTCTGTTTCACAACTGCACAATCTGTAATACAGGTGCTCTTGCTTAGAACTTGCTGCCATCTGCTGGCTGTAAGTGGTAAATATGACCTATTTATGTGCAATATTTCATATTTACCCCATTTAATTTTTTCATAAACATGGCAGCTTTATGACAAACCTTTCTCTCTTACAGACGTCATTGAGAGGTGGTGTCAGGATCACCTGTTGAACTATTCTGCACTAGAGATGGCGTGTGTCATACGAGAGGAACTGTTGGACATAATGAAGAGATTGGAACTACCAGTTTCAGAACCGGCCGTCGGCACTGATGAGAATATCTTGAACATAAAAAAATCCCTTCTCTCTGGATATTTTATGCAGGTAAGAAGCCCCCTGCGGTCAGTTAGTAATACCACAAGGACCTTTTCAAGGCATTATACACTATACGGTCGATGGTTTGTGGACACCGAACCAACACACCTATATGAGCCTGATAGAAATCCCATTCCACAACCAGGGGGGCATTCATTTGGAGTCCCCCATTCCACCCACAACCGGGGGGGCATTCATTTGGGGTCCCCCACCCACCCCTTTGCATTTGTAATGCTCTCCACTCTCCTGTGAAGGCTGTCCCCAAGATTTTGGTTTGTGTCTGTGGGAATTTGTATCCATTTATTTTTGAGGTCATCTTCTGATGTGTGAGGAGACTTGAATTGCAGTGAGCAAAGCTCCCAACTGTCCCGGATTTGGAGCAATGTCCCTCTGTCCCTCTTTCCTCCTTATTTGTCCCTAATTTTTGTCTGATCTATATAGTTGTATATAAAATGCACTTTTTATCTTTCAAAAAGTGTTTGCCAGAGCTAAACTTTTCATCCAATTTCTAAATTGCTGCATTTGTACATTTCACAGCCAATATAAAGGCATAGTAGTGGTAAAAAAATAAAAAAAAAGCACTTGTGGGTTTAAAGGGGTTGTAAACCCTTGTTTTAAAAAAAACAAAAAAACAACAAACATGTCATACTTGCCTCCCCTGTGCAGTTGGTTTTGCACAGAGTGGCCCCGATCTGCCTCTTATGGGGTCCCCCGGTGGCTTCTTACATTGAGTGCCCACGTTGGAGAAGGCTCTCCTAAGGTGGACACCCGTGCGGACACGCTCCCGAGTCCTGCTTCTGTGTCTATTCACACAAAATGCAGGACTCTGCCCCGCCCCCGACGCCTATGTCATTGGATTTGATTGACAGCAGTGGGAGCCAATGGCTGCGCTGCTATCAATCTATCCATATAGGACACGAGTGCTCATTCCCGGCCGGAGAAAGATCCGTGTCAGGTAAGTAAAACGGGGGGGGGGGTGAGTGGGTGGGTGTGTACGTACGCTGCAGCATAGAATGCATTAAGGTGGGGCTGCAGCACAACAGAAGGTTTTTCACTTTAATGCATTAAGGTGAAAAACCATGAGGGTTTACAACCCCTTTAACAATTGTTTTGTATAATTCTCCTTTAGGGGGGAGTGTCCTATGTCTACATACTTATGGTCATGGCTGTCCCTCGTTCCCATCTTAAAAAAAGTTGTAAGGGCATGCAGTCAGCACTCATTCATTCCAGAGGTGTACCATAGGGTTGAGTTTTAGACCTTGAACAGGCCACACAAGCTCCATCGCTGTGTAGGAATCACAGATACACAGAATGAATGAATCAGAAATAGGCATAGTCTTGCACTGTTGGTCCTCAGGTACAGCTTCCACTCCAGCAAGGAAAACGGCGATCAGTACAGTGGTGACATATCTACTCCAAATCTCATGAGATTAGCATTCACAGGCACAGTGCTTTAGATGATATACCACTGCAAATATACAACTATGAGGCTACAAAACAGGGTGCCTAGGCACATGAGCTGCACTGATATTTTTTTTAGGAGAAATTCTAAGGAAAAGGTATATTTTTCAGTATAATACTTGGGCACAGCTAACCTTTCCAGATGTACT
Source organism: Rana muscosa (assembly GCA_029206835.1). Lineage (NCBI taxonomy): Eukaryota > Metazoa > Chordata > Amphibia > Anura > Ranidae > Rana > Rana muscosa. The sequence continues at coordinate 265,687,128 of CM055123.1, read as the reverse complement.
TCATAAAGCATTCACTTTTTTGGGTTCAAGTCCCCTTTAGGCCTTTTTCACATGGGCGTACACCCCCGCATGGGTTGCGATTGCCCACGTGGAGATGCACATGTGTCCCATTGATGTGTATTGAGAAGCAGTGGTTGCACAGACATAGCTGCTGCTCCTAATTTGACACCCATGTGGGTGCGTGTCCCCTAATGTATACTGTACGGGGATGTATGGAATACCTGTGCATCCCCATGTGGGCAAACAAGGCCCTAATGAAGTAAACGGTGTTGAATACAGTATGCATGGTGCAGTAATTCACACCAACCTGACTTTAGCTTTCAGCATTGCAAAAATCTTAGGGCAGTCCAAACATGTCCGCATAATTGACTGCCATCTAATGCCTTTGATTTTGGTAAAATGTTCTAATATTGCAAACTGTCAGATGTATTCTTGGTATAATGCAAACTTTTCTTGCAGATCGCTCGGGATGTTGATGGTTTGGGGAATTACATCATGCTGATACACAAACAAGTAGGCCAACTACATCCCAATTCGGGGTATTGCCTCAATCACATTTTCCCAGAATGGGTCCTCTTCCATGAATTCAGTGTGGCAGATAGGAGCTGTATCAGGATTGCCACAGAAATTTCCCCAGAACTGTAAGTATAGAAAAGGTCCCCCCTCTGATGTTTCCCAAGACCTGCTTTTCAAGCCCTACACCAGCCAAAACGCTTTGGCCGCGTACACACGACCGGTTTTCTCCGCAAAAAACGACAAGAAAACTGTCGGGAGAGCTTTCTTGCCGAGAAAACCGGCTGTGTGTATGCGGGTTTCAGTTTTCTCGTCAAGAAAACTGCCCAGATTCCCCGACGAGAAAAAAAGACGACCTGCGGTCTTTTTTCTCGTCGAGAATCTCGTCGGCCTGTTTCTCGACGAGAAACCCGAGCGTGTGTACACTTACCTGTCGCCGTGGAAACCCGCGCATGCTCAAAATTACTTTGACGCATGCGCAGTAGCTTCCTAGGCATAGGGTGTAGCAAGATGGTGGCGACGGCATCGAATGTGACGAGCGCACGCTCGTCGTAGTCGATGACGTCACCGCGTTCGTGCCATTCAAAAGAACGGCAGTTTTTTTGAATCGTACGTGTGTACACTCGGCCGGGACAAGTTTCTTGTCAAGATTCTCAGGAAAAACAACGTTTTTTTTCCTGACGAGATTCTCGGTCGTGTGTACGAGGCTTTTTAGATTTGAATACAGTGGGGGAGAACTTAAACCCTACCATGTTGTTGCTGCCTGTGTGTCTGTTGAAGAGACATCTTTTTACTTCCTGTTCTGGTGTTGCTGGGGACAGGAAGTGAAGGGAAATCGTTACTCGCAATCCTTTCCATTCTACAAATATAATGTTCATCTCTTACTGTCTTGATAGGAAATGAGGGGAAATCCCCCCAGTAGACATACATGGCACCAAATTCTAGTAATTCCGAACCCTTCCCTACTCTATCCAAAGCACAGCTCTAGGTTTTGGGGGAGGTGTCCTTTAAATAACCTAGAAAAATAGGATTTTTATAACAGCTTACCTGTAAAATCCTTTTCTTGGAGTACATCACGGGTAGTGATGAGCCGAACACCCCCGGGTTCGGTTCGCACCAGAACCCGCGAACGGACCGAAAGTTCGAACGAACATTAGAACCCTATTAAATACAATGGATGCGAACGTTCGAATTCTAAAGTGCTAATTATAACAACTATTATGCATGTTATTGTCCTAAAAAGGGTTTGGGAACCCGGGTTCTGCACCAGGGGACATGTATCAATGCAAAAAGAAGTTTTAAAAACGGTCGTTTTTCGGGAGCAGTCATTTTAATGATGCATAAAGTGAAAAAAAAAAAGTCAAATATTCCTTTAAATATCGTACCTGGGGGGTGTCTAAAGTATGCCTGTGAAGTGCCACGTGTTTCCCGTGTTTAGAACTGTCCCTGCACAAAATGACACTTCTAAAGGAAAAAAAAGCCATTTAAAACTGCTTGCGGCTTTAATGTAATGTCTGGTCCCGGTAATATGGATGAAATTCTTTAAGAAAAATGGCATAGCTACCCCATGACCCCCCCCCCCCTACCCCAGCCCATTACCAGCCCCTTTGGGTCTTGTATGGATATTAAGGGGAACCCCGCACATAAAATAAAAAAGGCCCTATATACTCTGAACAGCCCTATACAGGCGGTGCATACAAGACAGGGACTGTAGGTTTGTTCTTATGTAGAGTCTGTTTGTAATTTTGAACAGGTACATTGTTGAAGTGTAGCTCCAGACCAAAAATCTATTTTTAAACTTTTTGGAAAACATAGGTAAGGGTTATCACCCCTGTAACATTTGTTTTGCTGTCTGTGCCCCTGTTCAGAACATTTCACCTCACTTTCCGTCCCAATGACAACTGTTTTTGAAATGTGGTGTTTTTCTTGAAACAAGGATTGCTGATAAAGCATCAGTACAGAGGAGACACCTTTCTCCCATATTTATTCTTACAGGAGAGAATTTTCCTTCCTAGTGGTAGATTTCCTCTCACTTCCTGTTGTCTTCTTGCGTTTGCAAGTAGGAGTCGTTTGTAAGTTGGATGTTTGAAAGTAGGGACCTGCCGTATATACTCTGCAGAAATAGGCCCCTTAGTTGTTGGTGTTGGCACAACACTGTAAGCACTCACAGTTACTCTTGGTTGGTGCTGGAACGCCCTGCTGTCAACTATTATATCAGGAATTTTAATTACATATAATTGTTGAACAGTGGTAGTAAAAATTGGGCCTTTGATGGTGGTGCTGGTGCCACAACACTGTAAGCCCTGACAGTTACTCTTGGTGGGTGCAGCAATGGGCCCTGCTGTGAATTATTAGATCAAGAATTGTAATTACATGCCCCTGTTGAACAGGGGCTGAAAAATTGTGCCTTAGGCACTGGTGGCACAACACTGCAACCCCTCACAGATACTGTACTTGGAGCACAGCAATGAGCCCTGTTGCAAAGTATTGCTTCAAAAATTGTAATGACACGCCCCTGTTAAACAGGGGCTGAAAAATTGGGCCTTAGGCACTGGTGGCACAACACTGCAACTCCTCACAGATACTGTACTTGGAGCACACCAATGAGCCCTGTTGCAAAGTATTGCTTCAAAAATTGTAATGACACGCCCCTGTTAAACAGGGGCTGAAAAATTGGGCCTTAGGCACTGGTGGCACAACACTGCAACTCCTCACAGATACTGTACTTGGAGCACAGCAATGAGCCCTGTTGCAAAGTATTGCTTCAAAAATTGTAATGACACGCCCCTGTTAAACAGGGGCTGAAAAATTGGGCCTTAGGCACTGGTGGCACAACACTGCAACTCCTCACAGATACTGTACTTGGAGCACACCAATGAGCCCTGTTGCAAAGTATTGCTTCAAAAATTGTAATGACACGCCCCTGTTAAACAGGGGCTGAAAAATTGGGCCTTAGGCACTGGTGGCACAACACTGCAACTCCTCACAGATACTGTACTTGGAGCACAGCAATGAGCCCTGTTGCAAAGTATTGCTTCAAAAATTGTAATGACACGCCCCTGTTAAACAGGGGCTGAAAAATTGGGCCTTAGGCACTGGTGGCACAACACTGCAACTCCTCACAGATACTGTACTTGGAGCACACCAATGAGCCCTGTTGCAAAGTATTGCTTCAAAAATTGTAATGACACGCCCCTGTTAAACAGGGGCTGAAAAATTGGGCCTTAGGCACTGGTGGCACAACACTGCAACTCCTCACAGATACTGTACTTGGAGCACAGCAATGAGCCCTGTTGCAAAGTATTGCTTCAAAAATTGTAATTACACGCCCCTGTTAAACAGGGGCTGAAAAATTGGGCGTTAGGCACTGGTGGCGGCACCCATAAACAAAAATGATCTTACAAGCTATCATCATCAATCGTATCATTGAGGACTCGGAGGAGGAGGATAGCCAGTCAACATAACAGCACAGGCACTCAGCATCAGCATCAGTCTTGAAGGGATGTGACATGTTAAAATCAATTAGTCTGTTATATCAGCATCAGGTGTGTGGTAGCTGGTGGTGATCCAAGACTGGTTCATCTTGATGAAAGTCAGTCGATCAACCGAGTCGGTGGACAGGCGCACCCTGTGATCCGTGACAAATCCTCCAGCAGCACTGAATGTGCGTTCCGAAAGAACGCTGGATGCAGGACAGGCCAGTAGCTCAATTGCATACTGTGCAAGCTCTGGCCAGTGATCCATCCTCAAGACCCAGTAAGCCAGAGGATTTTCGGTGGGGAAGGTGTCCAAATCTGACCTTGCCCCTAGATATTCCTGCACCATGTTTATCAGACGCTGGCGATGGTTGCTGGAACCGATCATACTTTGGGGCTGCGGACTAAAGAATTGTCTGAACGCATCGGTCAGACGGCCACCTTCCCCACCGCTCCTTCTTTGACTGGCCGAAGCCTCAGCAACTCGTTGTCCAGGACCAGGAGTTTGCAACCTCCCAGTCTCTGGGAACGCGTTGCACAGACCTTTCTGCAAGGCCTCCCGGAGTTGTCTCATCCTCTGCTCCCTCTGCGACGGTAACATAAGGTCCGCAACCTTACCCTTGTACCGTGGATCAAGGAGAGTGGCCAGCCAGTAATGGTCCCTCTCCTTGATCCGAAGAATACGAGGATCCTTCCGCAGACTTTGCAGGATCAGGGAGGCCATGCAGCGTAGTTTTGCTGAGGCATTCGCTCCGGAGTCCTCTGGGTCACTAAGGACGACATGATCCGCAGCCACCTCCTCCCAGCCACGTACAAGTCCACTGGTTTCTTGGGACTGTAAATCATCCCTAAAAGACTGCTGCTGATGATGCTGAGTGCCAGCCTCCACCTCCATGCTGACACAATCCTCCTCCTCCTCCTCCTCCTCCTCCTCCTCCTCCTCTTCCTGTGCGATGGGTGGGACAGAAGGAACACTGTCTGGGTAAAGGGGGCCTTGAGAGGCAAGGAAGTCCTCCTCTTCCTGCCTCTGTTCTGCCTCAAGTGCCCTGTCCATTATTCCACGCAGCGTGTGCTCCAACAGGTGGACAAGAGGTACAGTGTCACTGATGCATGCACTGTCACTGCTCACCATCCTCGTGGCCTCCTCAAATGGTGCCAGGACAGTGCATGCATCCCTGATCATGCCCCACTGGCGTGGAGAAAAAAAACCAAGCTCCCCTGACCCTGTCCTGGTGCCGTAGTCGCACAGGTACTCATTGATGGCCCTCTGCTGCGTGTGCAGCCGCTGCAGCATGGCCAACGTTGAGTTCCACCTGGTGGGCATGTCACATATAAGGCGGTTCTTGGGCAGGTTCAACTCCTTTTGCAGCTCAGCCAGGCGAGCACTGGCATTATAAGATCTGCGGAAATGCACACAGACTTTCCTGGCCTGCCTCAGGACATCCTGTAAGCCCGGGTACCTGCCCAAGAAGCGCTGCACCACCAGGTTAAGGACGTGAGCCACACAGGGCACATGGGTCAGTTGTCCCTGTCGGAGGGCGGAGAGGAGGTTGGTGCCATTGTCGCAAACCACCATTCCTGGCTTAAGCTGGCGTGGCGTCAACCACCTCTCGGCCTGGCCCTGCAGAGCAGACAGGACCTCTGCCCCAGTGTGGCTTCTGTCCCCCAAACACACCAGCGCAAGCACGGCATGGCATCTTTTTGCCTGCGTACTTGCGTAGCCCCGTGAACGGCTACGGAGCACCGCTGGTTCATAGGACAAACCACAGGAAGAGGCCATGGAGGAAGAAGAAGAGGAGGGGGTGGAGGAGAGAGGTGTGTCACAACCAGTAGTAGCATTTTGGAGGCGTGGCGGTGGGACAACCTCCAACACTACTGCACCTTGTCCTGAATCCTTCCCAGCTGCCAAAAGAGTGACCCAATGGGCCGTGAAAGAAAGGTAACGTCCCTGTCCATGCCTGCTGGACCATGAGTCAGCGGTAATATGCACCTTACCGCTGACCGCCCTGTCCAGCGAGGCCAAGACATTGCCTTCCACATGCCGGTAGAGAGCCGGAATAGCCTTCCGTGAGAAAAAGTGGCGTTTGGGAACCTGCCACTGAGGAACTGCACATTTCACAAACTCACGGAAGGGGGCCGAGTCTACCAACTGAAAAGGCAGCAGTTGAAGCGCTAGCAATTTAGCCAAGCTAGCATTCAACCGCTGGGCATGTGGATGGCTGGGAGTGAACTTCTTTCGACGGTCCAGCAGCTGGGGCAGGGAAATTTGCCTGCTAGAATCGGACGTCGGTGTACTGCTAGCAGAGTGGGCGCAAGTACTTGGCTGTGACACACCTAATTCTACACCTTCATTCCTCTCAGTGCATGTTTCAGAGAGGACTGAAGTTATAGTGGGGTTGGAGATCCCAGCTGATGCGGTGCAAGGAGAGGTCCGCTTTGTTCTTTGGTGTGGGTCTTTGAGGTAGGCTTGCCAACGAGCTGCATGGCAGGTCAACATATGTCTGGTCAGGCATGTGGTACCCAAGCGGCTGATGTTTTGGCCACGCGATATACGCTTGAGACATATGTTGCAAACAGCAGCTGTGCGATCTGATGCACTAGCCTCAAAAAAGGCCCACACCAAAGAACTTTTTGAATGACGGGCAGAGGCAGCGCCCTGCACAGGCGGAGCTCTGCGGTGTGATTCCGTCGGTGTACTGCCCTTACGCTGGCCACCAAAGGGCATCCTGCCTCGTTGGAGATGTGCCTCCTCCTCATCCTCCTCCTCCTCCTCTCTCCTATTAGGCACCCACGTGGAGTCAGTGACCTCATCATCCCCTCCCTCCTCATCACTGGAGCCAATCTGGCAGTATGCTGCAGCTGCTGGAACATGACTGCCAGATTGGTGTCCTTCTTGAGCATCCCCTCTGTCTGCTCTCACGCTACTGCCTTCCTCTAGCTGGGTTTCATCATCAGACCCTTCGAAACGCTGGGCATCCTCCTGGAGCATGTACCCAACACTGTGCTGAAACAGTTCGGGGGACTCCTCAGGAGGAGGACATGGTGGGTCTAGGGAAGGAGTGACTGATGATTTGTCTGACATTGATACCAGGGAAGACGACGCTTTGGCAGCTGCTTTTCCAGTACCCTGAGCCTGGGTGAGAGAGGATGAGGAGGAGGAGGAGGGCTTGGTCATCCACTCTACCAAGTCTTCGGCATGATGTGGCTCAACATGTCCAGCTGCCGAAAAGAAGGACAAGCGTGTCCCATGGCCATGTGCTGATGACAATGCACCGCGTCCACGACCAGCACTGTTGCCCCCAGACACAGAGCCTGCTTGCCCTCTTTTATTGCCTCCTGACTGTCTGCCTCTCCTTGTTTGCCTTCCAGACATTCTAATAGATGGCCTGCAGGGAGATGGGAAAAAAGCAATAAGGGCTACCTTCAGGTGTCCTTCTCTGTCCCTTGAAACAAGGACTTTCACAGTGAAAGAAACTGACACTCTCCCTACCTACAGTTTTCTGTCCCTAGAAAAAATGTTTTTTTTAATCACAATATAGCACAAGGACAATTCACTCACTGTCCTTCCAGGTCCCTGGAAACAAGGACTTGCAGAGTGAAATAAACTGACACTCTCCCTACCTACAGTTTTCTGTCCCTAGAATAAATGTTTTTTTTAAGCACAATATAGCACAAGGAGAATTCACTCACTGTCCTTCCAGGTCCCTGGAAACAAGGACTTGCAGAGTGAAATAAACTGACACTCTCCCTACCTACAGTTTTCTGTCCCTAGAATAAATGTTTTTTTTAAGCACAATATAGCACAAGGAGAATTCACTCACTGTCCTTCCAGGTCCCTGGAAACAAGGACTTGCAGAGTGAAAGAAAAAAAACACTCTCCCTACCTACAGTTTTCTGTCCCTAGAAAAAATGTTTTTTTTAATCACAATATAGCACAAGGACAATTCACTCACTGTCCTTCCAGGTCCCTGGAAACAAGGACTTGCAGAGTGAAATAAACTGACACTCTCCCTACCTACAGTTTTCTGTCCCTAGAATAAATGTTTTTTTTAAGCACAATATAGCACAAGGACAATTCACTCACTGTCCTTACAGGTCCCTGGAAACAAGGACTTGCAGAGTGAAAGAAAAAAAACACTCTCCCTACCTACAGTTTTCTGTCCCTAGAAAAAATGTTTTTTTTAATCACAATATAGCACAAGGACAATTCACTCACTGTCCTTACAGGTCCCTGGAAACAAGGACTTGCAGAGTGAAATAAACTGACACTCTCCCTACCTACAGTTTTCTGTCCCTAGAATAAATGTTTTTTTTAAGCACAACATAGCACAAGGACAATTCACTCACTGTCCTTACAGGTCCCTGGAAACAAGGACTTGCAGAGTGAAATAAACTGACACTCTCCCTACCTACAGTTTTCTGTCCCTAGAATAAATGTTTTTTTTAAGCACAATATAGCACAAGGACAATTCACTCACTGTCCTTACAGGTCCCTGGAAACAAGGACTTGCAGAGTGAAAGAAAAAAAACACTCTCCCTACCTACAGTTTTCTGTCCCTAGAAAAAATGTTTTTTTTAATCACAATATAGCACAAGGACAATTCACTCACTGTCCTTACAGGTCCCTGGAAACAAGGACTTGCAGAGTGAAAGAAAAAAAACACTCTCCCTACCTACAGTTTTCTGTCCCTAGAAAAAATGTTTTTTTTAATCACAATATAGCACAAGGACAATTCACTCACTGTCCTTACAGGTCCCTGGAAACAAGGACTTGCAGAGTGAAATAAACTGACACTCTCCCTACCTACAGTTTTCTGTCCCTAGAATAAATGTTTTTTTTAAGCACAATATAGCACAAGGAGAATTCACTCACTGTCCTTCCAGGTCCCTGGAAACAAGGACTTGCAGAGTGAAATAAACTGACACTCTCCCTACCTACAGTTTTCTGTCCCTAGAATAAATGTTTTTTTTAAGCACAATATAGCACAAGGAGAATTCACTCACTGTCCTTCCAGGTCCCTGGAAACAAGGACTTGCAGAGTGAAAGAAAAAAAACACTCTCCCTACCTACAGTTTTCTGTCCCTAGAAAAAATGTTTTTTTTAATCACAATATAGCACAAGGACAATTCACTCACTGTCCTTACAGGTCCCTGGAAACAAGGACTTGCAGAGTGAAAGAAAAAAAACACTCTCCCTACCTACAGTTTTCTGTCCCTAGAAAAAATGTTTTTTTTAATCACAATATAGCACAAGGACAATTCACTCACTGTCCTTCCAGGTCCCTGGAAACAAGGACTTGCAGAGTGAAATAAACTGACACTCTCCCTACCTACAGTTTTCTGTCCCTAGAATAAATGTTTTTTTTAAGCACAATATAGCACAAGGACAATTCACTCACTGTCCTTACAGGTCCCTGGAAACAAGGACTTGCAGAGTGAAAGAAAAAAAACACTCTCCCTACCTACAGTTTTCTGTCCCTAGAAAAAATGTTTTTTTTAATCACAATATAGCACAAGGACAATTCACTCACTGTCCTTACAGGTCCCTGGAAACAAGGACTTGCAGAGTGAAATAAACTGACACTCTCCCTACCTACAGTTTTCTGTCCCTAGAATAAATGTTTTTTTTAAGCACAATATAGCACAAGGAGAATTCACTCACTGTCCTTCCAGGTCCCTGGAAACAAGGACTTGCAGAGTGAAATAAACTGACACTCTCCCTACCTACAGTTTTCTGTCCCTAGAATAAATGTTTTTTTTAAGCACAATATAGCACAAGGACAATTCACTCACTGTCCTTACAGGTCCCTGGAAACAAGGACTTGCAGAGTGAAAGAAAAAAAACACTCTCCCTACCTACAGTTTTCTGTCCCTAGAAAAAATGTTTTTTTTAATCACAATATAGCACAAGGACAATTCACTCACTGTCCTTACAGGTCCCTGGAAACAAGGACTTGCAGAGTGAAAGAAAAAAAACACTCTCCCTACCTACAGTTTTCTGTCCCTAGAAAAAATGTTTTTTTTAATCACAATATAGCACAAGGACAATTCACTCACTGTCCTTCCAGGTCCCTGGAAACAAGGACTTGCAGAGTGAAATAAACTGACACTCTCCCTACCTACAGTTTTCTGTCCCTAGAATAAATGTTTTTTTTAAGCACAATATAGCACAAGGACAATTCACTCACTGTCCTTACAGGTCCCTGGAAACAAGGACTTGCAGAGTGAAAGAAAAAAAACACTCTCCCTACCTACAGTTTTCTGTCCCTAGAAAAAATGTTTTTTTTAATCACAATATAGCACAAGGACAATTCACTCACTGTCCTTACAGGTCCCTGGAAACAAGGACTTGCAGAGTGAAAGAAAAAAAACACTCTCCCTACCTACAGTTTTCTGTCCCTAGAAAAAATGTTTTTTTTAATCACAATATAGCACAAGGACAATTCACTCACTGTCCTTACAGGTCCCTGGAAACAAGGACTTGCAGAGTGAAATAAACTGACACTCTCCCTACCTACAGTTTTCTGTCCCTAGAATAAATGTTTTTTTTAAGCACAATATAGCACAAGGAGAATTCACTCACTGTCCTTCCAGGTCCCTGGAAACAAGGACTTGCAGAGTGAAATAAACTGACACTCTCCCTACCTACAGTTTTCTGTCCCTAGAATAAATGTTTTTTTTAAGCACAATATAGCACAAGGAGAATTCACTCACTGTCCTTCCAGGTCCCTGGAAACAAGGACTTGCAGAGTGAAAGAAAAAAAACACTCTCCCTACCTACAGTTTTCTGTCCCTAGAAAAAATGTTTTTTTTAATCACAATATAGCACAAGGACAATTCACTCACTGTCCTTACAGGTCCCTGGAAACAAGGACTTGCAGAGTGAAAGAAAAAAAACACTCTCCCTACCTACAGTTTTCTGTCCCTAGAATAAATGTTTTTTTTAAGCACAATATAGCACAAGGACAATTCACTCACTGTCCTTACAGGTCCCTGGAAACAAGGACTTGCAGAGTGAAATAAACTGACACTCTCCCTACCTACAGTTTTCTGTCCCTAGAATAAATGTTTTTTTAAGCACAATATAGCACAAGGACAATTCACTCACTGTCCTTCCAGGTCCCTGGAAACAAGGACTTGCAGAGTGAAATAAACTGACACTCTCCCTACCTACAGTTTTCTGTCCCTAGAATAAATGTTTTTTTTAAGCACAATATAGCACAAGGACAATTCACTCACTGTCCTTACAGGTCCCTGGAAACAAGGACTTGCAGAGTGAAAGAAAAAAAACACTCTCCCTACCTACAGTTTTCTGTCCCTAGAAAAAATGTTTTTTTTAATCACAATATAGCACAAGGACAATTCACTCACTGTCCTTACAGGTCCCTGGAAACAAGGACTTGCAGAGTGAAAGAAAAAAAACACTCTCCCTACCTACAGTTTTCTGTCCCTAGAAAAAATGTTTTTTTTAATCACAATATAGCACAAGGACAATTCACTCACTGTCCTTCCAGGTCCCTGGAAACAAGGACTTGCAGAGTGAAATAAACTGACACTCTCCCTACCTACAGTTTTCTGTCCCTAGAATAAATGTTTTTTTTAAGCACAATATAGCACAAGGACAATTCACTCACTGTCCTTACAGGTCCCTGGAAACAAGGACTTGCAGAGTGAAAGAAAAAAAACACTCTCCCTACCTACAGTTTTCTGTCCCTAGAAAAAATGTTTTTTTTAATCACAATATAGCACAAGGACAATTCACTCACTGTCCTTACAGGTCCCTGGAAACAAGGACTTGCAGAGTGAAAGAAACTGACACTCTCCCTACCTACAGTTTTCTGTCCCTAGAATAAATGTTTTTTTTAAGCACAATATAGCACAAGGAGAATTCACTCACTGTCCTTCCAGGTCCCTGGAAACAAGGACTTGCAGAGTGAAATAAACTGACACTCTCCCTACCTACAGTTTTCTGTCCCTAGAATAAATGTTTTTTTTAAGCACAATATAGCACAAGGAGAATTCACTCACTGTCCTTCCAGGTCCCTGGAAACAAGGACTTGCAGAGTGAAAGAAAAAAAACACTCTCCCTACCTACAGTTTTCTGTCCCTAGAAAAAATGTTTTTTTTAATCACAATATAGCACAAGGACAATTCACTCACTGTCCTTCCAGGTCCCTGGAAACAAGGACTTGCAGAGTGAAATAAACTGACACTCTCCCTACCTACAGTTTTCTGTCCCTAGAATAAATGTTTTTTTTAAGCACAATATAGCACAAGGACAATTCACTCACTGTCCTTACAGGTCCCTGGAAACAAGGACTTGCAGAGTGAAAGAAAAAAAACACTCTCCCTACCTACAGTTTTCTGTCCCTAGAAAAAATGTTTTTTTTAATCACAATATAGCACAAGGACAATTCACTCACTGTCCTTACAGGTCCCTGGAAACAAGGACTTGCAGAGTGAAATAAACTGACACTCTCCCTACCTACAGTTTTCTGTCCCTAGAATAAATGTTTTTTTTAAGCACAATATAGCACAAGGAGAATTCACTCACTGTCCTTCCAGGTCCCTGGAAACAAGGACTTGCAGAGTGAAATAAACTGACACTCTCCCTACCTACAGTTTTCTGTCCCTAGAATAAATGTTTTTTTTAAGCACAATATAGCACAAGGAGAATTCACTCACTGTCCTTCCAGGTCCCTGGAAACAAGGACTTGCAGAGTGAAAGAAAAAAAACACTCTCCCTACCTACAGTTTTCTGTCCCTAGAAAAAATGTTTTTTTTAATCACAATATAGCACAAGGACAATTCACTCACTGTCCTTCCAGGTCCCTGGAAACAAGGACTTGCAGAGTGAAATAAACTGACACTCTCCCTACCTACAGTTTTCTGTCCCTAGAATAAATGTTTTTTTTAAGCACAATATAGCACAAGGACAATTCACTCACTGTCCTTACAGGTCCCTGGAAACAAGGACTTGCAGAGTGAAAGAAAAAAAACACTCTCCCTACCTACAGTTTTCTGTCCCTAGAATAAATGTTTTTTTAAGCACAATATAGCACAAGGACAATTCACTCACTGTCCTTCCAGGTCCCTGGAAACAAGGACTTGCAGAGTGAAATAAACTGACACTCTCCCTACCTACAGTTTTCTGTCCCTAGAATAAATGTTTTTTTTAAGCACAATATAGCACAAGGACAATTCACTCACTGTCCTTACAGGTCCCTGGAAACAAGGACTTGCAGAGTGAAAGAAAAAAAACACTCTCCCTACCTACAGTTTTCTGTCCCTAGAAAAAATGTTTTTTTTAAGCACAATATAGCACAAGGACAATTCACTCACTGTCCTTACAGGTCCCTGGAAACAAGGACTTGCAGAGTGAAAGAAAAAAAACACTCTCCCTACCTACAGTTTTCTGTCCCTAGAAAAAATGTTTTTTTTAATCACAATATAGCACAAGGACAATTCACTCACTGTCCTTACAGGTCCCTGGAAACAAGGACTTGCAGAGTGAAAGAAACTGACACTGTCCCTACCTACAGTTTTCTGTCCCTAGAATAAATGTTTTTTTTAAGCACAATATAGCACAAGGAGAATTCACTCACTGTCCTTCCAGGTCCCTGGAAACAAGGACTTGCAGAGTGAAATAAACTGACACTCTCCCTACCTACAGTTTTCTGTCCCTAGAATAAATGTTTTTTTTAAGCACAATATAGCACAAGGACAATTCACTCACTGTCCTTACAGGTCCCTGGAAACAAGGACTTGCAGAGTGAAAGAAACTGACACTCTCCCTACCTACAGTTTTCTGTCCCTAGAATAAATGTTTTTTTAAGCACAATATAGCACAAGGACAATTCACTCACTGTCCTTCCAGGTCCCTGGAAACAAGGACTTGCAGAGTGAAAGAAACTGACACTGTCCCTACCTACAGTTTTCTGTCCCTAGAATAAATGTTTTTTTTAAGCACACTATAGCACAAGCACAAAACACACTGACACTCTCCCTACCTATCCTTCTCTTTCCCTAAACTAAAGGAATCCAGGTTAAGCAAGAAAGAAATAACAGTCACTGTCCCTGCCTATGCTGCTCTATCCCTGCTCCGGAACACACTACACTAGGCCGCCGTGCTGGCGGCCTTTTATAGTGTGGGGCGTGTACTAAACACCCTCAGCAATAATTGGCCACAGGCATCCTGCCTGTGGCCAATCATTGCTCTCCTCGCTGCCGGCGCTGTGATTGGCCAAGCATGCGGGGTCACAGTGCATGCTTGGCCAATCACAGCGCCTGGATGACACTGCGATGGCGTAGTGCATTGTGGGCCGTTCGCGTCACTCGAATTTGGCGCGAACGGCCCAAATCGTTCGATCTTCGTCGAACGATCGAACAGCCGATGTTCGAGTCGAACGTATGTTCGACTCGAACACGAAGCTCATCCCTAATCACGGGACACAGAGCGGCATAGTCATTACTATGTGGGTTATATAGTTTACCTTCAGGTGCTGGCACTGGCAACTTCCAAACCGGAAGTACCCTCCCCTATATAAGCCCCTACCATCCGGGAGCACCTCAGTTTTGTAGCAAAGCAATAAGTGTCCCCAAAAGAGGGGTGGGAGCTCTGTGTCCCGTGATGTACTCCAAGAAAAGGATTTTACAGGTAAGCTGTTATAAAAATCCTATTTTCTTTCTCGTACATCACGGGACACAGAGCGGCATAGTCATTACTATGTGGGACGTCCCAAAGCAATGCCCAATGAGGGGGGGGATACACCATACATAAGCTGGGCGCTATCAGACATGAGGATCTTTTGCGGCCTGCAACACACTGCGCCCAAAGGCGACATCCTCCTGACTTCTAACGTCCACCTGGTAGAACCTAGTAAACGTGTGTACTGAAGACCATGTTGCGGCCTTACAGATCTGAGCCAGGGAGACCTGGTGATGCACTGCCCATGAAGTTCCAACTGCTCTCGTGGAGTGCGCCCTAACTTTGAACGGAGGCGGTCTCCTTCTCAAGCCATAGGCTTGCATAATGACCTGTCGAATCCACTTGGCTAAAGTAGATTTTGACGCTGCCTGACCCTTTCTGGGGCCTTCCGGCAGAATAAACAAAGTATCCGTTCTGTGAATCTGAGCAGTGGCTTTTAGATAAGCTTTAACTGCTCTTACTACATCCAAAGAATGCAATAACTTTTCCTCTACCAAGCTAGGTTTGGGGAAAAAAGAAGGAAGAACCACATCTTGGTTCAAATGAAACCTCGATACCACCTTAGGAAGAAAGGCTGGATGAGGACGTAACACTACTCTGTCCTTATGGATAACCAGATATGGCTCCCTACAGGACATAGCGGCTAATTCCGACACTCTTTTAGCCGAACAAATGGCTACTAGAAAAATCAATTTCCTGGTGAGAAGAACCAAGGAAATGTGCTGTAATGGTTCAAATGGTTGTTTCTGTAGAACCGACAGAACCAGGTTTAAGTCCCATGGACATATGGGAATATTAACTGGAGGGCTAATACGCATCACTCCTTGTATAAAAGCTTTGACTAGTGAATGCAAAGCCAAGGGCCTTTGAAAAAATATTGACAAGGCCGAAATCTGACCCTTGATAGTACTCAAGGCAAGCTTCCTATCTACAGCCCACTGTAGGAAGTCCAGAATCCTACCTATTACGTACTTACGTGGATGCCATTTCCTGGCCTCACACCAAGCGATGTACACCTTCCAGATTCTATAGTAGATCTGCCTGGATACCGGCTTCCTGGCATTGATCATGGTAGATACCACAGGATTAGAGAGACCTCTCTTTTTTAGAATGTGGGCTTCAATAGCCAGGCCGTCAAACCTAGGGCTGGTAAGGAAGGGTGGTATATCGGTCCTTGTGAAAGCAGGTCCGGACGATGTGGGAGGGTCCAAGGACTCCCCACAGACATTTTTACAATCTCCGCGTACCATGCTCTTCGGGGCCACACTGGAGCCACCAGAATCACTGGTTTCTTTTCTACCCTGATTCTGCGGAGTAATCGAGGTAACAATTGTGGCGGTGGGAATGCATATATCAGCTTGAACTGATCCCAAGGGAACACTAGAGCATCCGAGCCGCAAGCTAGGGGATCCCTTGTCCGAGAGACAAACCTGTCCACCTTTGCGTTGAATCTGGATGCTAGAAGATCTACATCCAGTGTTCCCCACCGCTGACATATTGTCCGGAAAACCTCGGGGTGAAGGGACCATTCCCCTGGGCATAATTGTTGGCGACTTAGAAAGTCCGCCTTCCAATTCTCCACTCCTGGAATGAATACCGCGGATATGGCTGGGACATATCTTTCTGCCCATTTCAGGATGCAATTTACTTCCCTCTGGGCTGCACGACTCCTGGTGCCACCCTGATGATTGATATATGCCACTGCCGTGGCATTGTCCGATTGAATTCTGACAGGGGACCCTTGGAGTTTGGATGTCCATGCTACTAGGGCATACCGGGCTGCTCGTATCTCTAAGAGATTGATGGGCAGGGCCTTTTCTGCATCCGACCATCTGCCCTGGAGAGACCATTGCTCCAGTACTGCTCCCCAGCCTATAAGGCTGGCATCTGTAGTGACCACCTTCCAAGAAATCGGACTGAAGGATTTCCCTTTTTCCAGATTCTGGGGAACCAACCACCAACGGAGGCTCTTGCGAACGGAAGGGGACAAGGACATTGGTAAGTCTAGGGCCTGAACTTTTTTGTTCCAGGCTGACAGTATAGCCCTTTGCAAATTCCTTGAATGGAATTGACCGTAGGGTACTGCTTCGAATGATGCCCCCATTCTTCCCAGCAGCCTCATGCACAGGCGTATGGACGGCTGTCTTTTTGTACCCACTAGGTGGATCAAATCTCTCAAAGACGACACCTTTTCTTGCGGCAAGAAAATTTTTCTCTGGTCTGAATCCAGCCTTAGCCCCAAGTATTCCAGACTTTTGACTGGTTTTAGGGCTGACTTGTCTCGGTTGATAATCCAACCGTGAGATTCCAGATACTTGATTGTCTTGTGAACGACCACTTCTAGTTTTTCCACTGAGTGGTCTATCAGCAACAAGTCGTCTAGATATGCCATTATCGTTACACCTTGTGTTCTTAGATTGGCCAATAATGGGGCCAGAATTTTTGTGAACACTCGTGGTGCTGTGGCCAGACCGAAGGGTAAGGCTCTGAACTGAAAATGGCGCCCTTCTACTGCAAAGCGTAGAAATTTTGGAAAGATGGGAATGTGCAAATAAGCATCTTTGATGTCGATCGAGGCTAGCCATTCCTCCCCTTGTAGGGCAGTGGTCACCGATCGGATCGACTCCATCCTGAAAGTTCTGATATGTAGGAATTTGTTTAGCCCTTTTAGATTTAATATGGGCCTCACGTCCCCGTTTGGTTTCGGGACTGTAAAGAGGTTTGAGTAAAACCCGAACCCGCATTCTTCCAGGGGAACTTCCATAATTACTCCTTGGAGCAATAGTTGTTCTAGTGTCAACAGGAGGGATCCTCTCTTCCGGGGATCCCTTGGCACGTTCGACCTTATAAAATGGGAAGGAGGGGAGTCTTTTAACTCCAATTTGTATCCCAGACTTACTGCGGAGAGCACCCATCTGTCTCTGATCGTGTCCCGCCAGGTCTCTGCGAACAACTGAAGTCTTCCCCCCACCCGATTGAGTGGGGGCAACCCTTCATGCATTTGACTTTGGGGGAGGTTTTGTACCTCTCCTGACCCAGGGTTTCTTGTTACCCTGCGATTGTCCCTGATTTTTACCCCCGGGATTTGACCGAGGAGGCCGTCGGAACTGTTTCACAGCCGATGTCCCAGGGACTGGAGAAGCAGGCCTCTTAAAAGAGGGACCTCTAACTCTGTTTTTAACCGGCAAGAGTGTACTTTTACCGCTGGAAATTTTCTGGATATATTTGTCCAGGTCTTCCCCGAATAAGCGTTCACCATGAAATGGGAAGCTAACCAGCAATTTTTTACAGGGAGCTTCAGCAGACCAGTTCTTGAGCCATAGAAGCCTGCGCATATGTACTACAGACAGCGTAAGGCGGGAGGCCTGATGGATTGAATCCTTTATGGCGTCCACCGCAAAGCATAAGGCTCTAGGTAGACCAGCTAGGGCAAGGGCCTGCTGATCTGGCAAGTCCCTTAAGACCTGTTTCAACTGATCCTTCACTGCTTGGCAGACCCCAATAGCTGCCACTGCTGGTTGTGTCACCAAGCCTGCTGTAGAGAAAGCAGATTTTAATAAGGACTCCAATTTTTTATCTATTGGGTCCTTGAACATTTGGACATTATCTACTGGACATGTCAGTGATTTATTCACACAAGAGATGGCTGCGTCCACTGTAGGGACCCTCCATTTTTTGATGAACTTATCCTCCATGGGATAGACCACCGGAAATCTCTTGGGGGGAGTAAATATTTTATCAGGATGTTCCCAATCCTGGTAAATGAGCCCTTCCAGTAAAGGATGGATTGGAAAGGAACAAACAGTCTGGGGAGCTTTTAGCGACCCCAACGAGGAGACAGAAGTGGATGATGGCTCCGCAAGGGGCATTTTAAATGCTGATCGGACCATGTTAGTCAGGGACTGAACCCATAATCTTTCAGCATGTGACGCTGAGAATGGCTCTTCCACTGTTGATTCCTCTACAACAGAATCAACCTCATCCTGATCCCCTTCAGGTAGGTCGATCCCTGTATGGGACTGTTGCTCTGCTAACAGGTAGTCTGAGGGAGGAGACGGAGATCGGGCGCGCTTTCCCTCTGACAGGGAAGCAGCGATCAATGTTGTCAATCTCTCTTCCAGTCCTCCCAGAGCTGAGGAAAAAACCTCCTCTGTTATATACACAGGAGCAGGTGAACTGAGGACAGCCACAGTACCAGGTACTCCTGAGGGTGCTCTACGGTCACTAACCTCTGATTTTTCAGGGGAGATTGGTGCAGCCGAAGCATGCCCAAGATCCTCAGAGCCCGATGGAGACCCCCTTTGCTTCCTGGGATTCTTAGTCCCGGAGACTTTAGACAGCATATTCCTAAGCCCAAAGCTGAGGTATTCCAGCCGTAATACACCACTTACTGACAATAGTCTAGCACAATTGCTGCTATATAAACAGTTGGTGTCTACTAATGTGCCTTTCTATGGGGATGCCTGCATCAACCGCCTGCTGTATGCCTTTCTAAATGTTGCCAGCTCTGTTTCTGCCTTCCATAACCAGCTGACAACACCTAATTGTGCTTTTTTTCATGCTGGGACGCCCGCACATGCGCAGAAGCGCTGCGGCGTGCACAGAGCGTCACCCACCAAGCTCCGCCCCTTTTTCCAGCTCACCTCTATAAATAGAGGTGCGTGCATGCGCACACGCTCGGGCACGTGCGCCTTCGGCGCTCTTTTTTGAAAGGAACTAGGGACAGAAGCCAGGGCCCTGTTTGCCACAGGGCCGGGGGATGGACGAGCATTGCAACATGGCAGAGGAAACAGTTTCCCATCCAGAGAACTCACCATCTGCCTGGATTTTGACTTGGAAAGAAAAAATCCACATGACAAGAAAACAACGTTCCACAGCGGCCTCTAGTGGTTTAACACAGGTACCGCGGTTTAACCATTTTTTTTTTTTTTTTTCTTGACCACTCTTAAAATTATTAAATTTTTTAGTAGTTACAGGCATGCACAGATATTTAGCGGGAATACCGTTAGGTAACAGGCAGAAAGACATATTAGGCTTGGGGGTCCCCTCAATAGAACCAAGTTCCTGAGGGGCCCCCACTTACCTTTTCCCCGCCGCAGGACTCTGTTTGGTCCACAGAAGCCCAAACTTCACCTCTCACAGCAGGCATTGTAATTAAACCTTCAGGGACCGGGTTCCCAAGGATTCCACTCCCCTGGACCTGTATAGCACCCTGCACAGAAAACATCTTGGTCGTGGGTATGACCAGAGCTCTGGATCCCAGGGTCCAGCCCTCCTAAGAGAAGCATTACAGGCAAAACCTTGCTCTTCTCTGCAAGGCCCGGGTACCGACCGTTTAGCTATGAAGCTTTTTTGGTCGGATCCGGAATAGCTTACTGAGGCCCAAAAGAACCTGTACGCAAGCTCAGTGAAAAACACATGTTTCTTCTTGGCCAACACCTTAGACACTGGCAAAAAACTGAGGTGCTCCCGGATGGGAGGGGCTTATATAGGGGAGGGTACTTCCGGTTTGGAAGTTGCCAGTGCCAGCACCTGAAGGTAAACTATATAACCCATTAGTAATGACTATGCCGCTCTGTGTCCCGTGATGTATGAGAAAGAAATAACCTTTTGCTTAAACCTGTAATAAGATATGTAGACAGCCATTATTGCCCTTCTAAAAATGCTAGTGGCCTGGCTTCATTGCTTCCTAGTCCCAGACTAGGTGCAAGTGTCCATTATTGAAGCTCACAACTCCAGATCTTTACACTTGTTTTGGGTTAGAAATGCAAAGTATTGAAGCCGAAGCATCAGCATGACAGTCAGGCAGCTGGCATTTTCATAATGAGAGGTTGGTATTCTATAGTATTCATTAGAGGTGCATTTATCTGAAGATGTTTATTGTATTCCTCAAATCACCCCTCATCCTTTCACCTTCAACTTGCAGTAAATTAAAGATATATCAGTATTGCTGGAGCAATGATCATTTTCTTTCCATCCAATCAGAAACCAGTGCTGGGGTGTATGAACATGCATCTGTTACCCCTGGGATTAGCAGAGCTGCATTCTACATCCGCTACTGATTCCTTCCATACGCAGAACTGTGATTAGAGAAGAAAAAAAACAATTGTGTGGGTGGTGAGAGAGAACAAAAAGCGGCGAGGTTCCCATCTGCCCCCACTGTGGAGGAAGATGTCACTTGCTGCAGAGGCTGGCTGGATAATCCGTGTTTTATTAAGATCACAAAAAGCAGAGACCGTTTCCTTCCCATGTACCTCTACCTGTAAATCCCAGCATAAACAACAGGGGAAGCCTGTTAATCCATTCCAGTCTCCCTTCCTTTAAAGTAATAACTGCTCTGCCATAAACCCCCCCCCCCCCTCTTCCTTGGGGGGTTCCCTGATAAATGCCCTTCATTCTGCATCTAAGATCACCACTCATTTCTATTGCATGTGTCAACAAATGGCATTTAGGAAAAGTAACACAGTATTACCAAAATGCATTCCAGTTCCAAAATTCGATATACTGTACAATAATACCTTGAATTCGTTCCAGAAGTATGGTTGTAATCCAAAGCACTTGTATATCAAAGCGAGTTTCCCCATAAGAAATAATGTAAACTCAGATGATTCGTTCCACAACCACTGGTGTACGTGTCCAGAAGTGTGGGGGCGCTTCTGGCTCCCAGCGCTTCCTGGAGAACTTAGACACTCGAATTGTTGACACTGTCGGGTGCTCCGACACACATTAAGCCCGCCCCTCCCAGCTGGGAGTGTCTCCAAGTTCTCCAGGAAGCGCTGGGAGCCACCAGCGTCCCCGCACTTCTGGCCACATACACTAGCGGCTTTACTAAATAGATTTTACTGCTCGTATACCAAGTCAAAATAAAAATATAGCCTTTCTTTCAAAATGCTTGTATACCACGTTACTCTCAAACTGAGGTATTAGGCCCCATGCACATGAGACGCTGTTATTTGCTGTTGAACGCGCGTTCAGAGGCAGTTGGACGCTTTCTTCAACTGCCCCTGAACCCATTCAATGTTATCCTATGTGTCCATGCACACACTCTAGTTTTTTGGCGTTTACAAGCAGTTGCGTTTAACCTCGTTTTCCAGAAGCAAAAAAATGGGTTCCGACGCAAAAGTTTTCCACGTTTCAGACTCCAAACGCTGTACCGGCGTTTTGCCGCGTTTGCGTTTATAAGCGTTTTTAAAGGTGACCTATTTAACGTTAGAAATCTCAAAAATGATGGCAAATGATGAAAAACTATTAAAAAATATAAAAGAAAACTGTAATTGCTTGCATTGCATTGTAGACAACCCACAACTTGTGGCAGGTAACGTGGCAAGTGGACAATCAACAACTTGTGCCAGGTGACGTTGCCAGGTGACGTGGACAATCCACAACTTGTGCCAGGTGACGTGGCAAGTGGACAATTCACAACTTGTGGCAGGTGACGTGGCAGGTGATGTCGCAAGTGGACAATTCATAACTTGTGGCAGGTGACGTGGCCAGGTGACGTGGCAAGTGGACAATCCACAACTTGTGGCATGTGATGTGGCCAGGTGACATGGCAAGTGGACAATCCACAACTTGTGGCAGGTGAACAAGCCACAACTTGTGGCAGGTGATGTGGCAAGTGATACGCTAAATACAAGTACACTGCTGCTACTCACTCTGGTCTCACAAACTGGCTGAAATTTACTGTTTTTCGAGCTTAGGGAGGATCTATGATGAAACGCTTATAAACGCAAACGCGCGTTTGCAAACGCGCGTTTTTAAACGCCGGTTTTAGCGTTTAAAAACGTGTTCAGCAGAGTTTGCACCTGCGGCTCGTGTGCATGGGGCCTTACTGTATCTCCATTATTAAATGTATGTTGCAACACCAACAGGTCATTGTACTGCCCTGTAATTTAAATCTCAGCCTTTGCCAGGGTGGTGCATTTCATCAGGAAAGCCTATGTTACAATAGCAATTCAAAGGCAAGGTGTGGCTTCCACTTTACCTACTGGAAGTCACTCCTTTGGCCAAAAAGCTGAAGAATCTCAATCGCTTGTGAGAGATGTGAGGTCTCTCTGTCCGGCTTGTCTAGCAGGTGACACCCTAGGGCAGGGGCGTCAAACTCCATTTCATCGAGGGGGCCACATAGAGATTTTGGCTGCCCTCAAAGGGCCAGTTGTGTCTGTAAAGCTAGATGTCCAGAGCAGCCACCCCATCATCATAAGAAGTTAAGAGATCCCCACCCTCCCTTATATCACAATGCAAGCCCCCTGCCTTGTGCGGTTTCCGGAAATAAGATGGGGGTGGAGCTGGGAAGCAGAAAGTGCAGGGTCTGGAGAAGGACCAGAGGAGGGCTGGAGTCAGCTAAATTCTGAGACCAGGGGAGGCGGAGAAGTGTGCTGCAGCTGCACAGAGGCAAAGGATCTGTAGGAGTTTTGTCCTCTCTGCTCCAAACTCCTAGAACACGGGGGGGCGCTACAAGTATCTCCGTGGATGCAGAGAAGTGCAGGATCTGGCAGAGGAGTTCTGTTCTCTCTGCTGACAACTGCTTGGACGAGGTGTGAGGGCCACGTGAAATGGCCTGGTGGGCCTTGTGTCTGCCACATGTGCCTTAGGGCAGTGTTTCTTAACTCGTCCTCAATGTGCCCCAACAGGTCACGTTTCAAGTGCAGATCACTGGAGTAGCGGTGTCTACTTCAGGAAATTCCAGCTTCCAGAGTCACCAGTCAGGTATGGTATATACATAGTTACATTCGACCAATGTAACAAAGTAGTAAGGGGGGGGGGGGGGGGGGGAGAGATAGTGAACCACTGAAAAACCCCAATACACCTGCCAACATACAACTAGAAAGGAAATTGCCCCACGTGTAAATTTATAGGCAGGTTGGTTGAGTGTGAAAGAGTATTACAAATGTATAAAATAGAACAAAGTTTATTCGTCAAAGTAAAAACATTTCCCAAAAAAGGGACAGTAAAATACATAGAATGGCCTTCAGCTGTGAACACCTTGAAGACTGTTGGGCCATTACTCCATCTTGGCCGGCTCGGTGCTACAACCTACCTTACGAATTGGGTGCTTGTTTTGTATTTATATCATCATGCTATGCTTCTATGTATTTTACTGTCTCTCTTTTGGGAATTGTTTTTACTTTATGTGGCGAATAAATGGTTATATTTTAAACATTTGTAATACTCTTTCACACTCCCCCAACCTGTCTATAAAGTCCACGTTGGGGTAATTTCCTTTTGAATGTAACTATGTAGAGACTTCATTAGCTTAGGTGCATCAACCTCATTGCCCTCCATTACTTCCAGGATGAGTGCAGCCAAAATATTAACCCTCAACAGTAGCCAACTGACTTGTTCCATCTGGCGTAGGCCAAAAGAACCCGTTTAAGTACCACGCTATCCTGTTCTGCCTCCTGTCCACAGTAGGAGCTACAATAGGAGAAAAGGAGTTCTAGAATTCCTCTACAACTCTTCCATTCCATGACCAAATTAGCCAGAGCTCAATTTCTGACTGGGAACGGTTTATGTAATAGATATATTGTAGATGTAAGCCACCACTCTGCAGTGCACTGGCTTTGACTCTAGCTCAGTGTTTCTCAACTCCAGTCCTCAAGGCGCACCAACAGGTCATGTTTTCAGGATTTCCCTCAGATGAAACAGCTGTGGTAATTACTAAGGCAGTGAAACTGATTACATCCCCTGTGCAAAATAATGGAAAGCCTGAAAACATGACCTGTTGGGGCGCCTTGAGGACTGGAGTTGAAAAACCCTGCTCTAGCTGAAGGAAACCTACCAATCGGTGTATTCGTTTTTCAAAAGGGAATGTTTTCCTGAGCCCTAAAAAAAAAAAGTAGACCGAACAGATCCCAGTGTTTAAAGCCATACATGTTTCAGACTGACTGTAAAATCTCCATCAGATTTACCAAAAACTATGTAATGAGAACAGACATAAAACAATCCAATTAATTTATCTCCATCAGACAGGCCCTAGCACTACATAATTGTTGGTAGATATGGGAGGTGGTATAATCAGATTGCATAGTACGCTTGCAGCAATAGACTTTTTCAAACCACTGTAATAAAATAAATAAATTGCTTTAGTACTAATAAAAGGACCACAGTAATCTATCTTTGTGCTGTAATATTTGTTTCATTTCCCTAGCTATCTGTGAGAACGTCTGTCATTGCAATTGTTTTAGTAAAACATCATAATGATGGAAGGGGAATTGCACAGTGTTTTTTATATAGTCGCCACAAAAACCAATAAGCTGCCGTGTGCCTAAATCCACAGCCTAATGCAGTGTTGGTTGTGCACAGCTACTGTATACTAAAGGCCTGTGGTGATGGGCTTTGTTCAGGTCAGACAAATTTTATATTCCCATACAAGTACACCAGGAGAACAATTACAAATACACCCGTCAGTGAATTCTGAAGTATCTCAGTCATGTTGTCTACAGCAGCGCTTCAACCTTAGTGAGATCAGGACCTGGTAGAATGCCTTCCATGCTCCCAACAGAAAAAAAAAAAGTTATACTCACACAATGATAGCAAGAGGATCCCCCACTTCATTAAAAAGGAGAACTTGCTTTTACAAAAATAAATGCAGGAAAAAAAATATGCATTTATTATTTTTTGGTTAGGAGCCTGTAAATCGGGGATCTCAAACTGATGACCCTTCAGCTGTTGCGAAACTACAAGTCCCATCATGCCTCTGCCTGTGGGAGTCATGCTTGTTAACCGTTGGACTTGTAGTTTTGCAACAGCTGGAGGGCTGCCAGTTTGAGTCCCCTGCTGTAAAGCATTGCACCAACGAGCAGCAGATTGTGGGTGTGTCGCCATGGTCTTGTAGACTGCCTGTCCTTGCCTCCAATACAGGCAGGCAGTTACTAAATTACAGGAAGCTCAATTAAACTACCAAGAGTGATCAACAGCACCCTGGTAACTCATTGAGAACTACAAGCCGACTAACAGCGAGCAGGGAAGATCCTGCGCTCGCTGTGGAAACTGACTTTGTGGGGGGGTGTATTAGTAACATTACACCTTGCATATGGGTGTAAGATACTGTGAACTTCTCCTTATATCAGTAGGATTGTGGCCTACCAGAATAGCCCCCTCCATTGATGTTCGTAAGATATCAGCTGCAGAAGCCAGTATTTGGTGGGAATTCCCAAAGGGTTATACAACACAAGGTACAGGTGCAAGAGGCACCCTAAGGTGGCGCATTAGAAGACAGGTGTGATGTCCGTGCATTTTATATGTCTTGGCAGGACCCTTGCATGTAACCCATATTGCTACAACAGAGCCGTACATCAGCCACTAACCAGGGGCCTTTGAATCGGCACTGATCTCACCAAGCTTACCTATCACCAATACCAGTCCCCTATGGGCTGCCACAGAGCATGTAACCATCACTGTCAGTCATTCGTAAGGGCACACTGCTGACTAATGACAGATCAGAGTAATAATGGGCTTCTGGGATGTACTTCTGTCTGACATGCAGGGAGGCACCCCATTTTCTCAGGGATTATTTGTACTTCACATTCTGATCCTCCTCCTTGGCGTCTCTGTACCAGTGAAGAATTGAAAGCCAACTTGACCATGTCTGATCAGTGCCCTGTGAACAGGCACAAATGTAGCTACAAGCAGACTTGTGTGCTGCACTTGTAACAACAAGGCCTGGGGAATGCCCAGGAAAAACCAAGCCTACTTACCGACCAGCTCGCTGACAACCAAATTGTGTGCTGCACTTGGCCTGATGGTTGAGAACTGCTGGTCTACAACCACCAAATAGCCTTACTGAGCGCCTTGTGACAAACTGGCCATTTTTACCAACTGTCCAGGAAGGTGCTTGAGGTATAAGGCCTGATTCACACCTATGCGCTTTTAGTGCATTTTGCACTACAGAACGTGTTCCATAGGAAACCAATGTTAAATGGACTATAGTGCAAAAAGCACTAAAAACGCATTGGTGTTAATCATGACTAAATGCATGTAAAGCAAATCAGACTGAAATTCATTCAACTTGTTTCATCTCTTTTTAGGTTTATGCAGATGGTGCCACAATATTACTTTAGCAATCTGCCCCCCAGTGAAAGCAAAGAGATTCTGGAAAAGGCTCTGGTGTGTACAACTAATATCGCTACAACGGAAGACCCGCCAGAAAATCAAGGAAAAGCCACGGAAAAAGAAGAAACATCTAGTGCATCTGAGCAGAGATGTCTCATACAATAAACTCGCCTGGGACAAAAAAAAAAGGCAATAGAAGTGCAATACGTGTTCCAAACACAAACTAGTTTTAATGAACTGTGAACTTAACAGACAGATGTTACACATTCAGGATTTCATAGACTTTTGTATATTTTTCTTGCAGAATTTTGTCTTGATAAAAAAAATAAAAATCCTGTTTATAGCACTCTGTTGCTGCAGCGTGTTCCCTTGTAAAATGTTTTCCCCCTTCTGAAGCAGCGGGAAGGAAAGCCCATAAATGGTTGGAACATGGCAGTGTGTAAAAAAAAGGAGTCACTAGTTCATCCTGGAAATTCGGCCCTTTACACGGATAGATATTCTTTGAACTTCTCAATGATGGAGTTCATTCTGTCAGCTGGGACCAACATGACTGTCCTCAGAGGCTTCATAGGAACGTCATCAAAAGACCACTTTCCTCCTAGCTGCGAGTCCGTCTCTTTCTGTACTGAATAGTTGAATTTCATGGTTGCTTTCTGCAAAGACACACAAAAAACTGTCAACTTCTACAATGACATAGAAAACAGATCCCTGAATGTATGACAACCAACCAGATGGGGTCAGAAAAGAAACAGATTTAGTAATACAATTGTATTTCCATAATTGAAGGTTATGGGTCAATTCACACCTACGCATGCATTTCCACACAAGACGCACCTGGAATGGGCCCTTAAAAGTGACTGTAAAGGTGTGTGTGTGTGTGTGTATATATATATATATATATGTGTGTGTGTGTGTATATATGTGTGTATGTGTATATGTATATATATATTTATAGTGTGTGTGTGTGTGTGTATATATATACATACACACACACACACACACACACACACACTTGCATCCTCTGTGCAGTGGATTTGCACAGAGCAGCCCAGATCCTCCTCTTTTCGGGTCCCTCTTCACTGCTCCTGGCCCCTCCCTCCTTTAAATGCCCCTCAGCCAGCAGCTTGCTACAGGGGGCACCCAAGCCGAGTCAGAGCTTTGTGTATTCATTCAGACATGGAGCCCGACCTGGCCCCCACCCCCTCCCCTGATTGACAGCTGTGGGAGCCAAAGGCGCCGCTGCTCTGTCTCAGCCAATCAGGAGGAGTGTCCTGGATCGGAGGGGATCGTGGACATCGCTGGAGAGAGAAGGGGCTCAGGTAATTGGGGGGTGCTGCCACACACAGGTTTTTTTTTTTTATCTTCATGCATAGAATGCATGAAGATAAAAACCTTCTACCTTTACAATTTCTTGCAAGAAAAAGGCATCTGCACTACTTTTGGGCAACACGAAGCTCGACACTACACAGAAGGTTTACATGCTTGCCTTTTAGGGTACCAATGTGAAGAAATAGCCATGCCCATATATAAATGCATGTTAACATGGTTTGGTAGCACCTGTGAGAATGCAGGTTTTATTGCACATTACTGTGCACACATAGATGTTAATCAAGTATTACAAGGGTGTGTAAAGTAATTTTTTTTTTTTTTTTTAAATAACATACTTGCCTACTCTGTGCAATGGTTTTGCACAGAGTATCCCTGATCTCCCCTTGGGTCCCCTCCCGGCGCTCTGGGCTCCTCCCCCTTGCTGAGTGCCGGCTCTGTGTGTCCATAAAACAGAGAATGTGACTCAGCCCCAGTGCCAATGGGTCCTGCATATCAGCCAATGAGGGAGAGCCGCTGCTCTCCTGCACATCGCTGGATCAGGTCTGTATGAGTGGAAGCTTCACACAGAAGTTTTTCACCTTCATGCATAAAAGTTAAAAAAAAAAACTTCACCCTTTAGAACCACTTTACTATTTTGAAATGCCATTTTCATAACCCTCCGTTACTGAAAAACGTTTTTATAGAGGATGACTAATCCCTTCTAGAACCCAACATGGTGACAGATCCCCCCACAGCCCCCGTACAACTTATAATACTCTTTTTTTTTTTGGTGCAGTGTTTTTCCCTTTTCAAAAAGGTTTTATTTAGTTGCAATGTGGCTTTGAACTTGCTAGAATAATGAACTCCAGGAGAGTCCATTCTCCATCACAGGCTGCACGTCATAGCGCTCTCCTCTTCCAGGAGTGTATATTTACTCTGTGCTGGCCCAGCTCCTCTGCCCCTCCCTACCTAACCTATATAGTTTCCAGTGGAGGAGCAAAGGGCAATACTATATAGACCAGTGATGGCGAACCTTGGCACCCCAGATGTTTTGGAACTACATTTGCCATGATGCTCAACTACACTGCAGTGTATTTGAGCATCATGGGTAATGTAGTTCCAAAACATCTGGGGTGCCAAGGTTCGCCATCACTGGTATAAAGGAGCAGCTCACATCACATTCAAGATAGTGGCATCCAGCAGCAGTCTGTCTACACCGGGGAGGCTTTTACAAGTAAAAAAACATGCATATAATAATATTCTATGGGAAGATTGTTTTTTTAAATAAATGGTCTGGGAACAGAGTAATATCATTTCACAATACACAAACCTTCATAACTGGGGCAACAAAAAGAATTGAAAAAATTGTCTTGTAATTAAGACAACAAACGCATCAAACCATATTAAAGTGTGTAAAAGAAAAACTGTTGCCCTAAAGCAGGGACATGCAATTAGCAGACCTCCAGCTGTTGCCAAACTACAAGTCCCATGAGGCATAGCGAGACTCTGACAGCAGCAAGCATGACACCCAGAGGCAGAGGCATGATGGGACTTGTAGTTTTGCAACAGCTGGAGGTCCGCTAATTGCATATCCATGCCCTAAAGCAACCTTTCTTCATTTCATCATCAGACCTGCCTTGGAAAGATGGATTTGGTTGCTATGGACCGTCAAAAACCATCTCCTTTGTTCCCCAGACACTGGAGAGGTTTAGATGGAGGACGCTGGATCTGGGGTTGCTCCTAAATAAAACCTTGCAGAGTATAAAGTATTTTGTTGGAGTACAATGTGTCCAAGGACTGGAGAAAGGCATCTTGGAAACATTTCAAGAAAAGTGGACAGATAAGAGTCCAATTTATTCTACGTCCATATGTCTTCAAAATTACAATCCAATCTATTTCGGGGGCCAGGCTGTACCTCCTTTTATCAGAGCCTAAAATTCTGTACGAGATAGAAGGAATGGACTCTATTTAAAATAAGTTCACCTTTCGTTAACATGTCACACCCATATTCAGGGTGTAACATGTTACAAACGGACCAGCCCCCCCACACACCTCCGTGATCTGAAAGTTAACACACACGCCGTAGTAATAATTTTAATTGTCTTGTGAATGGAAAACTACACTACATGGTCCGGCAGCCTTTTTGGCTGTCACCTTGTAGTTCTCAATGAACTACCACAGCGCTGTGGAGCGCAGACGTAGTTCATTCTCTCTTCCTGTCAGATTGTATCTGCTTGCCCATATGGGGGATGTACAGATACACTGACAGATCTGCGAGGTACCAGCAATCTGATGATCACTGGTGCAATGCTTCAGGGGCTCCCAAAAAATAAAATAATAAAATGCACGTTTTTTTTTTTTTATACCTCCAAAAAAATGTGCATTTATTCTCTCTTTCTAAAAAGTGAACTTCTCCTTTACATATCAAATGTTGAAAAGATATCTGTTAATCGCCATTCATAAAATTGCTGCAGCACCTAATGACTTAGATACTTATGATGAAAAAAAAATAAAAAAACTTTCAGACTAGTTGCTTTGGTGTGGTGCTCTTATTCATCCATCTGGATTTGGGGAAACAAGGCCAATTTAATTCAGGCCTGGGCAATGCTCCGGTTGCTCCCAAAAAAGATGGCAACCAAGTTGCTTCTTATGACAGCTGGAACGTGCTAGCTCTCTGTTTTTTTCCTATCATTTGTTGATAAATGAGACCCGCAGAGTTTAGGCCTGGACTTGGCTCTGGCTGGATTTTTCGCTCTCCAGCAGCAAAATGGCTGCACAATGGCCCACATCGGATTTTGCTAAATCTCCTGCTGTTTAAATGTTATCTCCTACTAGTAGCCTCATTATTGAGACATGCAGCCATCCCCGAGCTCCACATGTATCTGCTCCCTCGCCTCCACATCCGGGGAAAGCACAGATCATTCAAATACAGATTTTAATTAAAATGTAATTGAGCGTGGATTGGATATGAGGCTCATTTTACACCTAGAATCTGCTGTAAAACATTTTATGACCGCATTAAAATGTACTTTAACAGCAAGAAATGTATCTGTGGCCGAATATTAAAAATGGGTTTACTATAGCCAAATGATTACCGTTTTACATTGGTGAGCAAAAGAAAAAAAAAAAAAAGTGACAGGCCAGCAATTTACACAAAATAAACATTTCTCCATATTGGTTGGAAAGATCCTCTATAGTATTTTCTGAAACAATTTTATATTGACATTTGTGGCAACAGCAGGTTTCCTATAGGACAATATATCAATTTTGTAATCTGAGGTTTGCGGCCCTTTAAAATGTTTAAAAGGGCATTTAAATCCACAAACAAAAATGTAATATCGTGCAGCTTACCAGACCTTAGATGTGGTGGCTGCACTGGTTTTCTTTTATTTTCATGCTTCCCTCTTGCCAGGGTACTAGGTGTAATCCTAGACTCTGACCTGTCCTTTCAGCCCCAAATCCAATTGTTGTAAAAAGCCTGTAGACTTCACATCCGTAACATCTCTAAAATACGCCCCTTTTTAAACTAATGAAACCACCAAGCCAATGATTTCACTCCCTTGTTATCTCTCGTCTTGACTATTGCAACTTCCCTTCTCATTGGCCTGCCTCTCCATAGGCTATCCCCTCTTCAGTCTATCATGAATGACGCTGCCATACTTATCCACCTTACTAACCGCTCAGTGTGCCAACCTTCTCCTCCAATCCCTCCACTGGCTCCCCATCGCCCAGCAAATTCAAAATACTAACCATAACATATAAAGCCATTCACCATTCTGCCCTGAGCTACATCACCAATCTTGTCTCCAAAAATCACCCAAACCATCCTCTACACTCCTCAAGACCTCCTACTCTCAAGGGCCCTCATCTCCTCCTCCCATGCTAGTCTCCAGAGCCTCTCCCATTCTCTGGAACTCTCAACCTGTCTGGCCATTTCCCACTGTAGCTGCCTTTAGGCAATCCCTGAAAACTCATCTCTTTAGGGAAGACTATCACACCTCCAACTTACCTTTTACCACTTCCATCAGCTCATTCCCCAAAGTTACAACCTTTTGTACCACCTGCCCCACCCTATTAGATTGTAAGCTCTTCTGAGCAGGGCCCTCTTAATCCTCTTGTAGATTATTGTATTATAACTGTATTGTCTCCCTTTTATATTTTAAAGTGCTGCGTAAACTGCTGGTGCTGTATAAATCATGTATAATATTACATTTTTATTCTTGGGTTTCGAAACCCTTTAAATAGGCAGCTTACCCAAGAGCGATATTTCAATAATGCAGCCTGGTGGACTAAAGCTGACCACTTACTGGACAATGAAGTTGCCCATTACTTTTCATAACCAATAAGGCGCTGTAGAAAGTCAAAGAGCAACCGATGTTCTTGGCAAAAGTCAGAAGGTGGATGGAACCAAACCAGAACTTACCTCATAAAAAAACTCATCTTCAGCGTTTGCAAACATCATCTCCTCCTTGCCCTGAGGTCCACTTCCAATGGATTTCTCCGGTTCCATGAAGGTTTTGCTGATAATGAGATAGTAATAGCATTTGCCACATGGCTTGTTGGTTCGCTGGGCTTCTGCAAGCTCCTTCCTGTTTGGACGTACAAAGGGGGGGGAACAGTTAAAGTCATACTAAATGATATCCTTTATTCCTCAAAAAATTATCCATACAAATCCACTGCTTAAAGTGGAGTTCCACCCTGAAAAAAAAATTTTGCCCAAAAAGTAAAAAAAATTTTTTTACTCACCTTAAATAGCGCTTGCTATGCGGAAGTCCATGATCTTCCTCTTCATCGTCCGTGGCAGGTCTCCTTCCTCCGTCCTACTCGCAGTGTATTCTGGGGAATGGGGCACGCTGCCTTCTGGGAACTGTGTATCCCAGAGAGCAGCCGGCCCATTCACAAAACACCGCGCGGCTCGCGCATGCGCAGTAGGAAATGGGCAGTGAAGCCGCACGGCTTCACTGCCGGTTTTCCTTACTGAGGATGGCGTCGGCCTCGGAGGCTGAAATCGAGGGCGAGTAGGACAGGTAAGTGTCCTTATTAAAAGTCAGCAGCTACAGTGTTGTAGCTGCTGACTTTTAAAAAAATAAAAAATTTAAAAATTGCGGGTGGAATCCCACTTTAAGGCTGCATTCACACATGATCGTGGCCTGAATGGCCGCATTTACGAATGGCTGCAAAACAAGGGACGCTCAAAAGCAGCTCATATTCCTTTTTGAGCGAAACCAGTGCTGTGATTGCAAAATTGTGGCGCAATTGCGGTGCCATTAGAAGAAATGGCATCGCAAACGCGTCCCGCAGCCATTTTAAATCGCGGGGGTGAAATAGATTCCGCCTGCGATCATGTGCGAATGCAGCCCAATGGCCCCTTTATCTGCTTTTCATTGAATCATTCCTTACTGTGTTTTTCTGCCTTATTGTAACTTTCCCAGTGAGCTACCAAACATCTCCTTTTCCCCACTCGCATGGAGAACAAATTTTACCAGGAAAAAAAAAAAAGAAAAAAAAGAGATTTAATGATGGCTGAGAACAGCAGAAGGTACTTTTTGAGGTAAGAATACATACTTTAAAAAAAAAAAAAAAAAATTCTATTCACCAGAAATTAGCATCGCATTAACCACTTCAGCCCCGGAAGATTTTCCCCCTTTAAATGACCAGATAATTTTTTGCGATACGGCACTGCATCGCTTTAACTGACAATTGTGCGGTCGTGCGACGCTGTACCCAAAACAAAATTGATGTCCTTTTTCCCCCACAAATAGAGCTTTCTTTTGGTGGCATTTCATCACCTCTGCATTTTTTTGTTTGTTTTTAGCACAAAAAAAAAAAAAAAAAAGCGACAATTTTGGGGGAAAAATAAATAAACGTGTTTTACTTTTTGCTATAATAAATATCAACCAAATTTTTTTTAAAACAAAAGTTCTTCATCATTTTAGGCCAATATGTATTATTCTACATATTTTTGGGGAAAAAAAATAAATAAAAATCGCAGTAAGCGTATATTGGTTTGCGCAAAAGTTATAGCATCAACAAAATAGGGGAAATATTTATGGCGTTTTTATTAGTAATGACGGTGATCTGAGATTTTTAGCGGGACTGTCATTGCAGCGGACGGATCGGACACTTTTGACACTATTTTTGGACCAGTGACATTTATACAGCGATCAGTGCAATAAAAATGCACTGATTACTGTGTAAATCTCCCTGGTAGGGAAGGGTTTAACACTAGGGGCGCATGCGTGGCAGATGTGTGGGCACGCACAAACGCTGCCAGGCAGTTTAGTGGCAATCTGCCAGAAGCTGGCAGCGTTATGTGCATTATCCCCCCCCCCCCCCCCCAACGCATGCCCATATGCACCACTAGCCTCTGCCTGGTCTTAGGATACCTGGAAGACACCAGCAGCACATGCCTTCGTTTTAAAAGATGGCGGCGCAGTAGAGGGGAGAGGAAGAAAAACTCATTCAACGGTTTAGTTCCGCTTTAAGAAACAGAGTATTCTTGCATGAATGTGTGCATTTTAGATCTGCCCGGAATTCAGCTTTAACCACTTACCGACAGGCCACTGTATGTATTATATCTCTCTCTTCACAGTTGCACTTTGTCATTTATAGGAATTGTTTACTGTTCCATCATTTTTTGCACCCGTTGCACTTTATCTCACCATGTGGACTTTTAGTAACCAGTTTCATTTATTTTATCCATTGATCCACACGGATTATGGTATTGCTCCAGTTTTTGTTTTTTTGCACTTTATTTCAATTTATGGACTTTTATGAATTTAGCGATTAATATCGGTGTTTATTTTGTTATCACTTATTATTGAGGAGCGCATCACCAAATATTGATTATCCATCACTGTATATATACATTGGCAATTTAAAGAGGGATATCTCGGTTATGGTAGCAGCTGCTGCCATAACCGAGGTATCCATCTTTTCAGTGAGCGG
This sequence comes from Rana muscosa, assembly GCA_029206835.1. Classification (NCBI taxonomy): domain Eukaryota; kingdom Metazoa; phylum Chordata; class Amphibia; order Anura; family Ranidae; genus Rana; species Rana muscosa. The sequence continues at coordinate 265,652,121 of CM055123.1, read as the reverse complement.
TCCGGTTTACAATAATGGTGGTCTCTGCGAGATCACCGTTATCGGCGGCGGGAGAGGGCCCCCCTCCCGCGCCCTCCGTAGCGGCAGAGGCGATCGGGTCCTCTTCCTAGCTGGCTATGGATACGAGTGAGGGCAAGATGGCCCCCACCTGTCTCATACCAAATTTATTTTATTTTTTTATTGCATTTTAGTCTAAATATGAGATCTGAGGGTCTTATTTAAGAGGACCTGTCATGTATTTTTCTATTACAAGGGATGTTTACATTCCTTGTAATAGGAATAAAAGTGACCCAATTTCAAAAAACTGTGTAAAAATAAATAAAATCAAGTAAAATAAATAAGAAAAAAAAATGTTTAAAGCGCCCAGACAAGCTCCCGCACAGAAGCGAACGTATACGTGAGCAGCGCCCGCATATGAAAATGATGTTTAAACCACACAAGTGAGGTATCGCCGCGATCGTTGGAGCGAGAGCAATAATTCTAGCCCTAGACCTCCTCTGTAACTCAAAACATGCAACCTGAAGAATTTTTTAAATGTCGCTAAATGGAGATTAAAGGGTAAGTTTGACGCCATTCCACAAGCGGGCACAATTTTGAAGCGTGACATGTTGGGTATCAATTTACTCGGCGTAATATTATCTTTCACAATATAAAAAAAAATAAAAAAATTGGGCTAACTTTACTGTTATCTTATTTTTTAATTTAAAAAAGTAAATTTTTCCCCCCCAAAAAAAGTGCACTTGTAAGACCGCTGCGCAAATACAGTGTGACAAAAAGTATTGCAATGACTGCCATTTTATTCTCTAGGGTGTTAGAAAATAAATTATATATATATATATCATTTTTTTGGGGGGGGGGGGTTCCCAGTAATTTTCTAGCAAAAAAACTTGTTTTTAAAGCGGAGGACCGCCAAATTTTTGATTTTTTTTTTTAAAAGTCAGCAGCTACAAATACTGCAGCTGCTGACTTCTAGAATAAGGACACTTACCTGTCCAGCATGCCCGCGATGTCAGCCCCCGAGGCCGACCCGTCCCTCGGATGCTGCCGCCGCCATCTTCGGTAAGGGAATCAGGAAGTGAAGCCTTGCGGCTTCACTTCCTGGTTGCCTACTGCGCATGCGCGACTCGCGCTGCGCAATGCCACTGGTCCCTGTTGTCTTCTGGGACCCAGATGTGGTGTAGACTGTGGGGGTCTATGCCCGGAAGTGGGTGCAAGTATCTAGTCCCCCCTGAAAGGTGCCAAATGTGACCCCGGGGGGGGGGGGGGGGGGAGAATCCGGACAGCGGAGGTTCCATTTTTGTGGGGACCTGCGCTTTAACTTGTAAACACCAAATACAGAAAGAGGCTTGGGGCTGAAGTGGTTAAATACCGGACCGTTCTCATAGCTGCCATGGTCTCCAGCAGCTCTTTTATGACCAAGCTCTAATTAGGTTATTAGTTCTACCTCAATCCTGAGATGTAATATAAAAGAGTCCAATGAGTGATTTATAACTTCTCAATGTGGAGGAATAAATTCTTCCTAAAATTTGGCAACAATAAACGTTATGCAAATGAGCGTTGGTTAAATGAGAAGTGTGCTGTGTAAACAGAAACACAACATATCGCTGACAGTTTACTATTAAATTACAGGCCCGGAGCAAGCTCATTTATACCGGGATCTGCTTATAGCGCGCCGCGCCATTTACAGCCATTACTGCTAGTCTGACCCCGAGGCTCCCTACTTCATTTGTGCTGCAATCCTAACTAGATTTACTGCAGTCATGTCAGTGAGAAAACCAGTAATTTCTCCATATCTAGGGGTGACCCTTCTCCTGCGCGACGCCCACTCCTTCGCAATTAACAATTTACAGCCGCTAGACCCAAACGCCACTCTGTGCCGGAATTAATAATAGAATTCATAGTTCATGGCATGTTAACAAGCAAAGCCTGTGCACCGTGCATCATCTTATGGAAAATGCATTTACGCAGTTTTATTTTTTGTAATTTTATACTGTTATCGCTTTGGTATTGTACAATTGGAGAGGGCAGGTGAAGAATTAAAATTTTCCGACTTTATATGATGCATTTAATTTTTAAAGGTTTTTGTTTAAAAGCTTAAAGCTGAACTCCAGGCAAACAGCAAAATGCATGGATAAAATACATATATACATACATACACACATACACACACACACACACACACACACACACTCTATGGTCAAAAGTATTGGGACACCCGCCTTTCCACGCACATCAACTTTAATGGTGTCTTAGTCCGTAGGGTTCAATATTGAGTTGGCCCACCCTTTGCAGCTATAACAGCTTCAACTCTTCTGGGAAGGCTGTCCACAAGGTTTAGGAGTGTGTCTATGGGAATATTTGACCATTCTTCCAGAAGTGCATTTGTGAGGTCAGGCACTGATGTTGGATGAGAAGGCCTGGCTCACAGTCTCCTCTCTATATCATCCCAAACCTGTTCTATCAGGTTGGGGTCAGGACAGTCAAGTTCCTCCACCCCAAACTCGCTCATTCATGTCTTTATGAACCTTGCTTTGTAACATCTCTCCATTTGACACCTGGAACTTGTGACAGTTAGGAGCTTGTTTTTTATCCATTTTAAATATAGTCAGGATGAAGTACCGTACTTTGTGTAAATATCCTAGCTGGAGGAGTTTATCACAGCTAGAACTACATCTAAATAGGAACCAGAAAGTATCTTCCAGTCAGGTAAATATCTACGTTCCGTGGTTCTTATACACAGGAAAACTTGGAGGGCCTTTCAGTCCCCAACCATATAAAGTGCTACAATAGCCAATGGAGACTCTCAAATTAGATTAGCACCACCCATGTCAGAACAAAGTCCAATTACCACCATCAATCAATGAGAGAGCCACAGTTGCCGCTACAAACTCTTCCCTTGGATGGTGGGAAGTGCAGCTTTGCTTAAAGTTGGGCAGAAGTCGAGGCCCTCTGTAAAGGATCAATAAGAATGTAAGGGTTAAAGAATATGTTACCCCAACATTTCATATTCCTGATAGGGGTCCATTGTACCATGTTCTTTGTATTGCTTTCTTTTTGTTAAATACTTGGTGACCCTGCCAGTCCCCTGCTTTTCTGTTTCAAACTTACCAAACTAGGCATGAAAGCACATCCATCCTGGCATGATCAGTCGTCATGGAGGAGTGGAAGAGGACTCCAGTGGCAACCTGTGAAGCTCTGGTGAACACCATGCCCAAGAGGGTTAAGGCAGTGCTGGAAAATAATGGTGGCCACACAAAATATTGATACTTTGGGCCCAATTTGGACATTTTTACTTAGGGGGTGTACTCACTTTTGCTGCCATTTGTTTGGTTTAGACATTAATGTCTGTGTGTTGAGTTATTTTGAGGGGACAGCAAATTTACACTGTTATGCAAGCTGTACACTCACTACTTTTCATTGTAGCAAAGTGTAATTTCTTCAGTGTTGTCACATTAAAAGACATACCGTAATTAAATAATAAAAAAAAAAAAAAAAATATGTGGAGGGGTGTACTCGTGAGAAAATACACACACACACACAGTGGATGTAAACCCTCTCCTATACCCACCCAGTGAATTGACCAGCCTCAGATGATACAAAGATTAAACAAATCTCCCTACATAAGTTTTACATGTATATCTGCTGTCTTCAGCTTTCTATATTCTTTAGAAAGTGCACATCCTGTTAGAAATCTTTTTTCCTGTTTTAGCAGTGGGAGGGGAGTCTTGGCATACACATCCGACACAAATTTCCAGCTGCTTTTATCTCCTGTTTCAGAGAACTTGTCAGAAGTTATCATACTGATAACAGAGGAACAGAGCAGAAAGACACGGGACTTATGGCTTTGGAGAGACACAAGTAAACACTACAGATATATGTGCTTAGGTCAGATTTCATGAATCGGGTTTACATCCACGTTAAGGGTTCATATTTACTTTAACAAAAAACACATTTACACGCATCACAAGGGGTCTACACTATGACAGCATTCTTAGTGATACTTCTTGGATATCACGTCCAAGTATAGAGGATAAGCTAAAGCCTTGGATTGCGGTTTCTTACTCTAGCTCTTTTGCTTCCTAGGTCTTTGTGTTCGATGCTGCAGACCTTGTTCATAGTATGCCCTGGGATCCCTGACTTTGTCACATCACAAGTTATCTCCATCTATAGCTGGACCCATGCACTGGGGATGCCCAATATTTTCCTATGAGCAAGTCTAAACCATTAGGTGTGCTCGCCAAGATAGAGGACACTGCAACATGGAGGAAGGAGTTGCAAAAATGTTTGTAGAGCTCTGGGGACAAAACACACGTGGATGGTGGGAACATGGAGGGATGGGGGTACTTTAGATTTTGTCCAGAGATGGGCTTCAAACCTTCTCATTAAGTATTTGGATTGGATGGTAAGGGTGTTCCCCCATACACATCAGTAAATGAGATCTAGTCTGTCTGATGATCAGCGTACAGCCAGTTCTCAGCCCAGAGGCTTTCTGAATTGTACACAATTTTTTACTTGCGACAGCGAAGCAGAAATAGTTGCAGTACAAAATCCATTAAAACAGCATTTTCCCAATTTGAAAGCTGTACAGATTATAAATGAATCTTAACGAGAAGCACTGTGGTTTTTGTGCTCCAAACATATGAGAAACAATTACAGTTCTACTTTTCATAGGAAAACAAAGACAGAACATATCCTGCCTCTACTAATCATATCAAATTCATTGTTACAGTTTTTAGTCTCTGCACTTCAACACATTTACATTTAAATAACATCTTTGATGGTGACTGAAGGAAAATGAGAAAAAAAAAAAAATCGAAATTAGACTTACTGGAGCTGCTGGTGCATGGGCAGAGCAATCTGTGCAGGAACATTAATGAATCTCTCGCTGAGAAGAAGGCCTACAGGTTTGCCGTTGTCATTTAAAACTTTATCCAACTGTTCGACTATGCTCTGATCGCAGGTGTTCTCACATTGGCTCAGAACCAGTTCTTTTACTTGCTCAGCACATGGGGTATCCTAAGAAAAAAAAAAAAAAAAAAAAGTGTCCTCATTAAGGATTTTATTACATCAGGTTTTCAGAAAGTACTCAAAATTTGGATTTTTGGCTCAATTATATAAAATTCCTTTTCTTTTTGGAAAATTCTGTTTGTTTTCCAAACAAAAAGGATAGTACAATAAAACGATACATAATCATCTAAATACGAGGTAGAAAATCCACCACACCTCCCCCCCCCCCCATCTGTGCAAAATGCCTGCAGTGGACCAAGCTAAGATATGGCGAGTCCACTGTACAGTAGAAAGGACCTTTACTATAGGACTGGAACCGAGACTGGGTTCACACCTATGCGAATTGGATGCGGGTTTCTCCACATCCAATTCACATGACAGGAGATTGAGACCTGATCTCTATAGAGCCGGTTCACATATCTCCGTTGCGAGCGGCTTGCACAGGAATTCGGCCCGATTCATCCCTGAAACTGAGAACAGGGACGTACCGAACCCCTGCTGTGAGCCGCATCCGTCGGAGGTGTAAACCCAGCCTAAAGGCATCAAGGTACCCTTGGCTGGAAACATACAATAAGGCTGGATTCACACCTATGCATTTTTAGTGCTTTTTGCAGATTTGCGCAACCGAACGTGTTCCGTAGGAAACCATGTTAAATGGGCTGTAGTGCAAAATGCAAAAAGCACTACAACTGTATAGGTGTGAATCCAGCCTTAGAGAGAGATATATATGTATATATATATATTATATTATATATATATATATTTAACCACCTCCCTACTGTGCACGAAAACCCCCTTCCTGCCCAAGCCATTTTTCAGCTTTCAGCGCTGTCACACTTTGAATGACAATTGCGCGGTCGTGCGACGTGGCTCCCAAACGAAATTTGCATCCTTTTTTTCCCCCACAAATAGAGCTTTCTTTTGGTGGTATTTGATCACCTCTGCGGTTTTTATTTTTTGCGCTATAAACAAAAGAAGAGCGTCCAGTTTGGAAAAAAAAAAAACACTATTTTTTACTTTTTGCTATAATAAATACCCATTTTTTTTTTTTAATAAAATTTTCCTCAGTTTAGGCCGATACGTATTCTTCTACATATTTTTGGTAAAAAAAAAAAAAAAAAAAAAAAAAAAAAAAAAAAAAAAATCGCAATAAGCGCGTATTGATTGGTTTGCGCAAAAGTTATAGCGTGTACAAAATAGGGGATAGATTTATAGCATTTTTATTTTTTTATTAGTAATGGCGGCGATCTGCGATTTTTTATTGTGACTGCGATATTGCGGCGGACACATCGGACACTTGACACATTTTTGGGACCATTCACATTTATACAGCGATCCCTGCTATAAAAATGCATTGATTACTGTATAAATGTGATTGGCAGGGAAGGGGTTAACCACTAGGGGGCGGGAAGGGGTTAAATATGTTCCCTCAATGTGTTCTTACTGTGGGGGGAGGGGACTGACTGGGGGAGGTGACCGATGGTTGTCCCTATGTACAAGGGACACACCATCGGTCCCCTCTCCCTCACAGGACGTGGATCTCTGTGTTTACACACAGAGATCCACTTTCCTGCTCGTTTCCCGGGCAATCGCGGGTACCCGGCGGCAATCGCGGCCGCCGGGCACGCGCACCGGGGCCTCGTGAACGCGGCGGGCGCGCGCCGCTGGCTTCAATCGCGCGCCTCCTAGCTCGTTTTAAAGGGAGGACGTCATATGACGTCCTCCCAGAACGAGAGTATTCTCCGCCCGCCGTCAATTGACAGTGGGCGGGGGACAAGTGGAGATAGATATATATATTTGGACACAGGCACAATTTAAATTTTTTTTTTTCCCGGTATTTACCAAAACATATTCAAGCTTTAGTTATATAATGGATATGGGCTGAAAGTACACACTCCCCTTTTTCAATGGACCAAAAGTAATTGGACAACTGAATCAAAAGCCATTTCATTGCCAGGTGTGGGCTACTCCATTTTTTTCTTCATCAATTAAGCAGGTAAAAGGTCTGGAGTTGATTCTAAATGTGGTATTTGCATTAGGAATCTATTGCTGCGAACCTACATCATGCGTTCAAAGGAGGATTCAATGCAAGTAAAACAGGCCATTGTAAGGCTTCAAAAATTAAACAAATCCATCAGAGAGATAGCAGCAACATTAGGAGTGGCCAAATCAATCGCTCGGTACATTTTGAGGAAAGAAGAATGCACTGGTGAGCTCCGCAACATAAAAAGGCCTGGACATCCACGGAAGACAACAGTGGTGGATGATCGCAGGATCCTCTTTATGGTAAATAAAAACCCATTCACAACATCCAGACAAGTGAAGGATACTCTCCAGGAGGTGAGGGTATCATTGTCAAAGTCTACAATGAAGAGAAGACTTCACGAGAACAAATACAAAAAGTGTTCACCACAAGGTGCAAACCATTCATAAACCTAAAGAATAGATAAACCAGAATAGATAAGCCAGAATAGATAAGCCAGAATAGATAAGCCAGAATAGATAAGCCAGAATAGATAAGCCAGAATAGATAAGCCAGAATAGATAAGCCAGAATAGATAAGCCAGAATAGATAAGCCAGAATAGATAAGCCAGAATAGAGACTTTGCCAAAAAAAAAAAAATAATCTAAAAAAGCTAGACCAGTTCTGGAAAAGCATTCTTTGGACGGATGAAACAAAGATTAATCTGTACCAGAATGACGGGAAGATAAAAGTGTGGAGAAGGCTTGGAACAGCTCATGATCCAAAGCACACAATGTCATCTGTAAAACATGGTGGATGCAGTGTGATGGAATGGGCATGCATGGCTTCCGGTGGCACTGGGTCATTGGTGTTTATTGATGATGTGACAGAAGACAGAAGCAGCCGGATGAATTCTGCAGTGTTTAGAGATATACGGTCAGCCCAGATTAAGCCAAATGCAGCAAAGTTGATTGGACGGCGCTTCACAGTACAGATGGACAATGATCCAAAACACACTGCAAAAGCAACCCAGGAGCTTTTGAAGGAAAAGAAGTGGAATATTCTGCAATGGCCGAGTCAATCGCCTAATCTAAACCCAATTGAGCATGCAATTCACTTGAAGACAAAACTAAAAGGCAGAAAGACCCACAAACAACTGAAGACAGTGGCAGTTAGAGCCTGGCAAAGCATCAGAAAGGAGGAAACCCAGTCTTTGGTAATGTCCATGGGTTCCAGACTTCAGGCAGTCATTGCCAGTAAAGGATTCTCAGCAAAATATTAAAAATGAATGTATTCATAAATGTTCATGTGTCAAATTACATTTGAGCCCCTGAAAATGGGGGAACAGTGTATAAAAATGGTCGCAACTCCTAAAATTTGAACTTGATATTTATGTTCAACCCCTTCAATTAAAGCTGAAAATTTGCGCTTCAAATTCATTTGGATTGTTTCATTTAAAATTTTATTCTGGTGGAATACAGAGCCAAAAGTATGAAAATTTTTGCCTGTTTTCAAATATATATGGACCCAACTGTACATCTGAGGATCAGAACCCCACGAAATCCAGCAGGCTGGAAATGTTAGATTTAAAAACACAGGTAAATACCCCAAAACAAAAATAATGGAGGTGATCACAGATAGCATGAAAACCCAAAAAATTTATAGCCAACCAGGAGTCAATGGAAAAGTCTCATCCAATAGCGAGTGTGTCAGCCAACCAGCACTGCCATACCTTTTAAAATTCTCTCAGGCACTTACCGTATTTATCGGCGTATAACACGCACTTTTCCCCTTAAAATCAGGGGAAAATCGTGGGTGCGTGTTATACGCCGATACTCCGTCGAATTCCCCTGCTGAAAACGAGCGAGAAGAGCGAGCGGAGCCGAAGCCGAAGTACAATCGGCTTTACTCGGCTCCTCTCGCAGTCCCGCCCATCTCTGACTGCGCCGCTGACATAGAGAAAGCCGAGTGTACTTTGCCTAGTCTCGGCTCCTCTCGCAGTCCTGCCTGTGACTGTGAGCAGACACGAGTCTAGCCGAAGTACACTCGGCTTTCTCCGTCAGCGGCGCAGTCAGTGGAGATGGGCGGAACTGCGAGAGGAGCCGAGTCCAGCCGAAGTACACTCGGCCCCGCTCGCTCCTCTCCACAGAAATCGGCGCCAAATTTTAAAAACCGCCGGGACTGACACGATCGCAAAGGCACTGGGCAATAGAGGTCGACCGATATGGGTTTTTCGCTGGCCGATGCCGATATTTAGAAATTTGGGCGGACGATGGCCGATATATGATGCCGATTTTTGTGGCCGATTAAAAAAAACAAAAAAACCTCACCCACTCCACTCCTTCCTGCTTACTCCCGTCACTCTAGCACACACACTTGATGTCCTCAGTACAGATGGCACTGGTTTGGAACTGGCAGGTGGCACTGGTGTGGAACTGGCAGGTGGCACTGATTGGCACTAGCAGATGGCGCTGGTTTGGAACTGGCAGGTGGCACTGGTGTGGAACTGGCAGGAGGCACTGATTAGCACTTGCAGGTGGCACTGATTGGCACTAGCAGATGGCGCTGGTTTGGAACTGACAGTTGGCACTGGCAGGTGGCACTGGTTTGGAACTGACAGATGGCACTATTGGCACTGGCAGGTGGCGCTGATTGGCACTAGCAGGTGGCACTGGTTTGGAACTGACAGATGGCACTGGTTTGGAACTGACAGATGGCATTGGCAGGTGGCACTGGTTTGGAACTGACAGATGGCACTATTGGCACTGACTGATGGCACTGATTGGCAGTGGCGCTGGCTGGTGGTGGTGGGTGGCGCTGGCTGGCGGTGGCGCTGGCTGGCGGCGCTGGCTGGCGGTGGCAGCGGGTGGCGCTGGCTGGCGGTGGCAGCGGGTGGCGCTGGCTGGCGGTGGCAGCGGGTGGTGCTGGCTGGAGGCACTGACAGATTGCACTGATTTTGCGGACCCAGCAGCTAAATTACATCAGCCAATGATTGGGCTGCTTTAGAAAGGGGGCGGGGCCACATACACATAGCGACCCGCCCAGATACCATCCCATTAGCTGGTGTAATATAGCTGCTGGGTCCCGCCCACCCCGACATCGAGCTGACAGCTCCTCTCTCTCTCTCCTTTCTGCTCACACACTCAGCGGCTCTGGCTGCATCAAGAGCTGCGCTGAGTGTGTGAGCAGAGAGGAGAGAGAGACAGAGAGGAGCTGTCAGCTCGATGTCGGTGTGGGCGGGACCCAGCAGCTATATTACACCAGCTAATGGGATGGTATCTGGGCGGGTTGCTACGTGTATGTGGCCCGCCCCCTTTCTAAAGCAGCCCAATCATTAGCTGGTGTAATTTAGCTGCCGGGTCTTGCCCATCCCCGACATCAAGCTGACAGCTCCTCTCTGTCTCTCTCTCCTCTCTGCTCACACACTCAGCGCGGCACTTGATGCTGCCAGAGCCGCTAAGTGTGGAGAAGGAAGAATGAGCGGAGGTCAGTCTGAAATATCGGCCTAATCTTGATAATAAATCGGCCGATGCTGATTTATCAAAAATGGCCAAATATCAGCCGATATATCGGCCAGCTGATATATCGGTCGACCTCTACTGGGCAAGGCTGCAGATGGACAGATGAACACTGGGCACGGCTGCAGATGGACAGATGGACACTGGGCACGGCTGCAGATGGACACTGGGCACGGCTGCAGATGGACACTGGGCACGGCTGCAGATGGACACTGGGCACGGCTGCAGATGGACACTGGGCACGGCTGCAGATGGACAGATGGACACTGGGCACGGCTGCAGATGGACAGATGGACACTGGGCAAGGCTGCAGATGGACACTGGGCAAGGCTGCAGATGGACACTGGGCAAGGCTGCAGATGGACACTGGGCAAGGCTGCATGCTGCATTTAAATGTAAGTTTTTTTTCCTTGAATTTCCCTCCTAAAAGTTTTTTTCCTTAAAATTCCCTCCTAAACTTGGGGTGCGTGTTATACGCCGGTACGTGTTATACGCCGATAAATACGGTATCTCAAATACGCTGCCTTATACAATGGCAGCACTTTATTAATGAGGCCTTTCCAAAATGATTGGGGGAAGAGCTTCTGGCTTTTTCCAGTATAAAAGTGTGGATTTAGGAGCATACAATAGGTCAGGGATATGCAATTATCGGACCTCCAGCTGTTGCAAACTACAAGTCCCATCATGCCTCTGCCTCTGGGTGTCATGTTTGTGGCTGTAATAGAAAAAAGCATGACAGGTCCTCTTAAATAAGAGATCTGGGGTCAAAAAGACGTCAGATCTCATATTTGGACTTAAAAAATGCAATAAAATAAAAATAAATTGTCATTTGAAAAAAAGGAACAAAAAAAAGTCCCTTTAAGACGTATGGGCGGAAGTGACGTTTTGACATCGCTTCCGCACTGCAATGGTATGGAGACGGGTGGGGGCCATCTTGCCCTCACTCGTATCCATACCCAGCCACTGACCGGTCCCGATCGCCCCCACCGCTACCGGTAAGCGGCGGAGGGCGCGGGAGAGTGGCGGTTCGTATTCCAAAGTACTCGCATATCAAAGCGAGTTTTCCCATTGAAGTCAATGGAAACGAAAATTTGTTCCGCATTAACTTCAATGGGATACAATACCGAATGCGGCCAGAGTTGTGGGGGGGGGGGGGGGGCAGAGGGTGCCGGAGAGCCTCAGAAATGGCCGAAAAGGCCCGAAGACACTTCAGCTGACCTCGGCAAACATCGGAAAGGCACGGAAACTGAGTATTTCCGTGCCTTTCCGAGCATTGCCGGACGGCTGCAATCATCGCTGCTCGGCTCCTGGGCCCCCATACCTCAGGCCAAATGCAGTACTGCAGGCCTATTTAGCTTGAATTCTGCTCGTCTTGCGAGTGAACACTCGCAAACCGAGTCAGAACTTAAAAATAAAAAAAATTGCTTGCAAATAAAATTGCTCTCAAACCAAGTTACTCTTGAACCGAGGTTCCACTGCATCTTGATCTGCTGATTAAATATTAATACATATATGTTGCCATGGTGGTTAAGGATCTGGGCGTACCGTTGCATCTCCTCTATGGATGGCATGATTGAACTCCAGACCAGAACAGATTTGGATTATTGCATGAATATGTTGTTCATCTTTGAAGCTCCTTGCTTTTGATGGTAAAAAGTGGAGGGATATAAAGATAGATATCCATCTCTATATGAGAATTATTACAGTTTCAGACTACTACCTTCATGTCCCTCGGCTGTCCCCTTCTGAGATTTGAGATTTTCCACTCCTGGAAACTGTATGGAAACTTTTGAGTTTTACTATACGGATACTGTTCATCACATGTGCTCCCATATGAAGACATTTGAAATGCATTGAGAGAACATGTTGATTTGAAATGAGATTTGTAAACTTCACTTCGTGAACGTTGGATCTGGTGCTATATACAATTTTAAAGTGTTACTAAACCCACAACAGTAAAATCAGTCTGTATATGCAGTAAAGCATGCTTGTTATACCAATTGTGAAATATAAGGGGTTAATCCTCTGCATTGTGTAAAAAGACTTTGATCCTGTATGGACAGATCCTCCCCATCCTGCAGGGTCTCACTTAGCAAGGCCAGATAAGACACAGTGAGAGTAGTAAAGCTGCACATGCTCAGTTTGGTGTATTGATGGAGAGAACTTTTCCTTGAGATTTTTAGGTCACATGGTATTGACATCACACATGTGGGCGTGTATACAGATCCTAAATGACAGCCCAGTCCCTCCCTCCTCCTCCATGCCCAGCAAAAAAAAAAAAAAGTGGGTGGGAGGTCACATCTTGATTGATGCTCCACCTCCCATAACAGCATGAGGACACAGGCTGTAGTAGAAATCTCCTCCTACCTGAACATTCAGCACTCAGGCAGACCCTGCAGTTTATCATGTGACCATGGTATACAGATCAGCCAAAAGGGTATATAGTGGCAGTATTTTCCTTTGCTACAAGAATATTCCTGTTTAAATCTAAATGTGTATGGCTTGCCCAAGTACAGGTTGTTAATTCCTATTACCAGGAGATCACAAAGGCTGCCACTGCCTACATTTACTTTTCAGAGGCTAGTTATCTGGGTGTTCTAGTGATCCAGGCGTTTCAATAAATTACAGACATACTGACCTAGAAAAATACGCAGGATTTGGAGCTCTGCTTTACTCCGACTTTCTAATCTGCATCCTTGTCCCAGGTCAGTGTCTCAAGGAAATGTAGCCAGACACCTCCAGGCAACCAGCATTTTCAGAAGTAGATCAACAATGGCCACCTCAACATTCCTCTCTGTATGCATATCTCTGGTTTCATCCACACGTAGTTTGAGAATGAGCCACTGGTCATGTGGTCTCTGCCAGGAGGGCAGGACAAGCCAATCAGCAGCTTTGCCTGAACAATTATATTAACCCAGCCTCCCGCCACATCACTGACCAACACAGGAAGAGAAAAACGTGGCAGTTTTACAGCTGCGAACTTCATTTTTTCTGTAATACAACAGCACTGTTGTAGAAGCCCAAATGTATCTTGTAAGTATAGGTCTGCCTTAACCAAGTCCAGCAAGTTGTGATTTTAACAGATCAGACCACAATGCTCAATATCAGATATCTTCCTTGATCAATTATGGTATTGGTTCCACTGGGGAATGGTGTGTTTGTCTTGTCCCAAATGAATATTTACAACAACTTGCAGCTGTACAATCCCCATCAGACAAAGAACAAGTGTGTTTACTATGACAACATTCTACCATCAGAGGAATAAAACAGACACACAACCATGTGAGGAACTTCACCGATACTCACCTTCCTCTCTGTTAAGTTCAAAAGACTTATGAAACCAAAAACATGGCGTTCATCATCGTCGTCCTCATCATCGTCTTCATCATCATCATCATCCGTACTTTCAGCTTGCTGATTTGGGACAAACACAGATAGGAAATCAGTTGTCATTATAACATGGAGAAATGTAAAAGTAGATATCACAAAATGAGGAAACAAAGTTCTGAGATTCCCCTACTACGAACATTTCTATGTAATAACGATTGCAAACTGCAAAATTGATCACAACTAGTTTGGCTAAATAAGGCCAGAAGTGATACACAATCACACCAAAATTAGTCACTTGCCTACCGGCACTTTCACCCCCTTCCTGCCTAGGCCAATTTTCAGCTTTCAGTGCTGTCATACTTTGAAAATTGGACGGTCATGCAATACTGTACCCAAATTAAATTTTTATCTTTTTTTTTTCTCAAACAAATAGAGAGCCTTCTTTTGGTGGTCGCTGCTGGGTTTTCGCGCTTTTTTTTTTTCTAAGCAAAAAATACCAAAAAAATGTATTTTGTTTTTTTCTCTAAAAAAAAATAAGGGTTTTAGTTTCTGTCAGTAAAGTTTGTAAATAAGCAATTTTTCTCCTTCACTGATGAGGTGGCACTGATGGGTCTGTACTGTAATCAGAAAGGAGATATTTGCCAGCACACCATGGATCAACAAAGTAGCATCCAAACGGATTGTTTATTGCATGATCACATCACAAGAACAGTGCACGGTTCTTGTGATGTGATCATACAATAAACAATCCGTTTGGATGCTACTTTGTTGATCCATGGTGTACTGGCAAATATCTCCTTTGTGACTTTCCGAACCAGCTTTCAGTTTCCTCCTCATGTGTTCATCCTAGACTAATCTTGAACACATGAGGAGGAAAGATATACTTATCTGGGTCCTAACTTCTTGCCTGTTAAGAAATACACTCCTTGGCTGCCAAAGCTCTTGAAGCTGCTCAGATTTTCTAAACTGCCAGTACATTTGATCCATTTGCTTTTTATAGTATGGTATTCAGAGAGGTAACTGGAAGCCCTATCCACGGAATCCGAAGTCCTTGGGGAAGCTGGAGCGAGGTCAATCCAGAAGACACTGCTGACATCTCTCCCTGCATGCGTGGAAGCTCCTGGTCAGTGATTCGGAATATCTTTTCATGCTGTTTACCCCTGTGGGGGTGAAGGGAGCTGGTGAGTGTGGACACGTGGGGGATGAATTGTCTGCATAGTTGAAGACCAGATTCTATACCTGCCATTTATACGAAGAGGACTGTTTATTTCACTACCAAGTTCAACCACATATCTGCCACTACAGACTTTTTAAAATTTACACTAGTGGTTCAGTCACTCAGACTGTTGTTATACACAAGTGTTTCTGCCTGTAGGCAGTGCACGCTGAACTGTTATTTTTACTTTAATTTTAGTTTGCTTACTTGTAGATATATGAGCTACATATTTAGTTTTGATGCACTTGTTGGTTATAGTTATGTGATGCAATAGATGAGACATCATTGGTCACTAATATTGCACATTATCACAGTATTGACATTTATTTGTGTTGTGTTTCTGTTATCCCTTATCTAGTAGGGACACAGTATTAGCACTATTTAGGGTGGCAAGACCACACATGACCCTTTTGCCACACTATATCCACCTGACACACTTACTTTACCACTACTGGTCCTAGTAAGGACTAGCGAGTAGCGCCATACCCCATCTATCTATTTTCTTCATTGCTAGGACTCTCTTTGAGGGGCCCATTAGGGGGGGTCTGCAGCTCTCTTATTTTTCTCACTGTGTTTAGTCCAGTGGTTCTCAACTCCTGTCCTCAGGACCCACTAACAGGCCAGGTTTGCAAGATAACTGAATTAGATCACAGGTGATATCTTTTGCTGCTCAGTAATTGCAGTATTCTAGTCTGCATCTCCCCAAGGTAATACTTAAAATCTGGCCTGTTAGTGGGTCCTGAGGACAGGAGTTGAGAACCACTGGTTTAGTCAATAACAATTCACTAATTTCTCCTAAGCGCGGGCATACGGCACTATATCTTACATACTGAGATTGGGGGTTGTGCCGTGTCCTAGCGATACGGTTTCCTAAATGTGTTTTTTTAAGCAGTTTTTTTACCAGCTGAGCAGGAATTTAGTATTGAAACATCATTCTGCAACAACGAGCAAAGCTTTTGACTCACAGTTGCAGTGTGGCCCTATTGACTTCAATGGGGAGTTTGGTAGGCAGTTCCACCTGTCAAACTGGGCATGCTGAGTTAAATTTGCCATGGCATATGTGGCTGTCTGCCATGTCTGTTTGTAGGCAGTAAAAAATACAGATTAGCCACGTGTTTATACTGCCCCCTGGCCACCCGTGTGAAAGATCCCTGAGGCATAAAGTGTTCCCTGTCCAAGACCACATACCCCTCCTCTGGTTTGCAAACTGACAATAAAAAGTGTTAAAAGTATAGCGGCTTTAAAATAAAATGACCTACATTTTAAAAAAAGGTAGGTGTGTGGAGCACTGGATCTCCAATTCTGGTGAGGTTCCTGATGGGGTGTCTCATCTGGTGTGAGAAGTTGATCTATAATTTTCCTAATGCAGGGGCCATATTTCCACTCTTGCCTCAAGAGAGCCGAGAGACGTATGGAGGAAAGCGTCAAATTTGTTTTGTGTCCAGAAAAAGGATTCATTTGAAAATGCATTGCGTTGGCCTTCCATTTTCTTTAAACTTTACATAAAAATCCTTTTCTGGACACAAAATGAGATTTACACTTTTCTTCATACAACTCTGTGAAATACCTGTTCTGGGTCAGCCAGGGTCAGGAAAGTCAAAGTACGAATCCTTAACTGCATTTTTTTTTTTAGGCCAGAAATTCCAAAAGTAATGAAGTTACATGATCAGCACCATTGTAGACAACAAGCTAGAAAGGTGCATGCACAAATTGCAACCAATGAGCATTAGAATGTTGTATCCCCCAAAAGCAACAGAACACCACTATAATGTATCCACAGTAGGGTTGCAACGATACTAGGATCGGTGCCGATACCAAGCATTTGCCCGAGTATCGGTACTCGTGCAAATCCTCCAATGTTTAATCCGATACTTGTTGTATTGGGCCAGGCATCCTCAGTGTAGTAGGGGGGCCAGGCAGCCTCACAGGTGATCAGTGCGGCGGTGGGGGCAGTTACAAGCACCGATCCCCCCTGTATAGCTTTTCTGACAGCCGCTTCCCCTCCTCTCCCTCCCGTGGCTGTCAGCTGCTCTATTGAAAGGCTATACAGGGGGAATCGGTGCTTGTAACTGCCCCCGCACCGATCACCCCTGACTGTCCAGTGTGTTCCTCCAGCTCCCCGGGTCCTCCCTCTCTCTGGTGTCCTCCTCTAGTTCCCCTCCCAGGAGCCGGTATATATGTCATTACCGGCTTCTTCCTTTTCCAAATGCACAGAGTCAGTGATCACTGACTGTCCATTCATAACTGAGCATCGTAAACTGTGCCCATCAATGTAACTTCATGGGAGCGGATTCTTGTGCCAGCAATCGGCCAGGAAACTGTAGGGAAGAGGAGAGCCAGCCAAATCACACAAAGAAGGGATCTCCGCTATCAAAGTCTCGCCTTCTAGACCGGCTCCTATGATAGACGTCGCACTACTTTAATTTCCTGGCATTGGACCAGTGTGCTATCATAGGTGACAGTCCAGGAGGCTGTTTGACAGCGGAGATCCCCTCTGTGGGTTGGCTCTCCACTTCCGCTCCTCTCCCTTCCTCACAGTTTCCTGGCCAATCGCAGAATCGGCTCCCATTTAACCCCACCTGCCGGAAGCGTTTTTGACAAGGGATTTTGTGGATGATCCCTATTTCTCACACAGTACAGTCAGAAAGATGACATCACTTCCTCCGATACAGCTGCAGACTCTGGAAAGGACTCAGTGGCGTCCTCTCTCAATCCCCAGCCAGATGACTAAATAGTGAAAGAGAAGTAACAGACTGATGTGGTCAGCCCTCTGCTCACACTGCGCTCTCCTCCTATCACCACTTTTGCATACAACACACTGTGTGGCTACCAGCCCCGTCCCGACCCTTCTTCCAGTCTGAGTGCTGCCATACAGGAACTTGTAAAAAGCCGACACCAAGTCAAAATTTAGGTGCTTACATTCGTTAAAATAAAAAAAATATATACATTCATTGACTTATTATTGAACACAGAGCTGCATTGATGTCCTTTAGATCTGCCTGGAGTTCAGCATTAAAAGATTCAGCAGATATTAATGCTACAAATTCTACAAATTCTTAAATTACCTTAATGACGCTTCCTATGTGATTCTGCTGAACGAGAAGATTGGCCAGTTCTGCAATGTTCACTTTGGCTTTGAGGAACAGCTAAACAATTAAAAACAGAAAAAAAAAAGGAAATTAAAATAAATTACGAAGTCCAAACTAATTTGTGTTTTCACTCATGAATCCTTGCCAGTGTGATAAATCATAAAAAAAAGGGATGATCACCAACTTATCACTGCTGTTTCCATAGCAAAAACGATAAGATCACTCTGTTCCACTTGTGTGGAGTTGTTTGCATGTGTTGGAGAAGGTAGGTACACTCCTTAAAGTATTACTAAACCCACAATCGTAAAATCCATCTGTATATGTAGCATTGCACGTTTGTTATACTTACTGTGGAACTTAAGGGGTTAATCCTCTACATTGTGTAAAAAGGCAGTTTGAAACGGTCTTCTCTGACCCTCCCTTTATTTCACTGTCCCCAATCCATCTGCTGATAGTAGAGCCTTTGGAGTCACTCTGCACATGCTCAGTTTGATGTGTATCGCTAGAGTGTATTTTTGTTCTTGGGAGGGTGCATGTGATCAGCACAGGGCCAATCAGCACTGTCCAGACAGAGGGTCAGAGGCCATGCAGCCTCATAGGACAGTCAGTCAGAGAAGAAGAATGAAAACTCCTCCTACAAGCTTTAACCAGACACTGATAGAAGTCACAAGACTGCTATATACTGCTTATGAGAAAAGGTATTTATCAGTTTAGATTTACTAAAGAAAATTGCATTTCCATGTTCTGTGGGAGACCAGATATAGTGAATGCAGGGTCCTGGGTTTAGTAACACTTTAAGGATTCTGAGAACAGGAAGATCTCACAGTCAAACCCATCCCCCTCTGTAAATCAAACCTACTGATTTATAAGGAATTATATATCATTTCCTCACCTGCTTCAGCAGTTTTTTTATTCCGTCATGATCGGCATCAGACATTGTATGAGCTTCAAAGTCAACCTTTACTTCCTTTAGACAAAACAGAAGCAAAGAAAATGAAAACAAAAAAACAACACATATATATATATATATATATATATATCTTTATACAAGACACAGCAAAAGTACATAAAACTATAAAAACCAAGAGAACAACAATAAGCAAATCACTTCACTGTACAGAGAGGGTCAACCTGCTAAAGTAACATTACATAGAATCTGCAAGAGCATCACTACACTTCATACAACTGAACATAAAAGCAATATAATGTAAGGCCAAACAAAAGGCTTTTCTTTTCATTCACCAACTAAAAGCAGAACATAGAACACAATGATACCGTTTATTTTTACATTGCCTTTATACTAGTCCAGGGGTTTACACTGATGGGGACCCTGATGTAAGGAGGCTGTGATGGAAACCTTAATGTATAGGGGCAACTCTGATAGTGACCATGATGTAAAGGGGGGGGGGGACTCTAATGGGGACCCAGATACAAGGAAGAGGGCTGTGATGGAGATTCTTATGAATAGGCCAGTGTTGGCAAACCTTGGCACCCCAGATGTTTTGGAACTACCGTATATACTCGAGTATAAGCCGCGTTTTTCAGCACATTTTTTGTGCTGAAAATGCCCCCCTCAACTTATACTCGAGTCACCTTTTTGCGCCCGATCTCCCGGACTTTGGGGACCGGCCGGCCGTAGGTCCCCAACCTTTGCACACACACACACACGTAGCCCCACTCTTCCTCTACAAGTGTGCAAAGTTTGTTGTTCGGGGGACCTAAGGCTGGAGAGCCCCGATTTTTCAAAGCCGGGCACCCCTTCCATAGACTCCCATGTTAAACAGTAATTTCTCCGGTGATTTTGAGGACCCAGTACCAGCCGGTCTTAGGTCCTCTGGAGAAACTTGGCACACATGTAGCCCTATTTCTTCTCTATAAGTGTGCAAAGTTTTATGTCTGGGGAACCTACGGCCGGGAAGCACAGATTTTTCAAAACCAGGCACCCCTTCTATAGACTCCCATGTTAAACTTCAGTCTAGTCATGGACACAGCAATGCATGGGCACAGCGAGGCATGCAGATGGACACCCTAGGCTTATACTCGAGTCAATAAGTTTTCCCAATTTTTTGTGGTAAAATTATGTGCCTCGGCTTATATTCGGGTCGGCTTATACTCAAGTATATACGGTAGATTTCCCATGATGCTCATGCACTCTGCATTATAGTGGAGCATCATGGGAAATGTAGTTCCAAAACATCTGGGGTGCCAAGGTTCGCCATCACTGGCCTAGGGGGATCTCTGAAGGTGACACTGATGGGGACCATGATGCAAGAGAATTTTTTTTTTATTGGGACCCTGATTTGAGGGGGAAGATTTATGTAAGGGGCACCCTGATGAAAGAGGGGGGGGGAAGGCTTGGGTGTAACATGTTACGAATGCACAGCCCCCTCAAGAAAGCAGATCGGGGGATCTTCTCCCTGTGTCTGCTGCCAGAATCGAAAAAAAAGAAGAAGATGTGCCCACCCGGCCATGTCACTCATTCACAGTCTCCTGTGAATGGAAGCCTACAAGGTCCTGCAGCCTTTGCGGCCGCCGGCTTGTAGTTTTCAATACGGCGCCAAGAGCACTGTGGTTGTTCGAGTCCTCCTGTCAGAATGAATCGGCTTCCTCGTATGAGCGACGAGCAAACCGATACACTGACAGATCTGCAGGAGACCTGCATGGCATCAGTAATCTGCTGATCGCTGGTTCAATGCTTTACAGGCTCCTGTAACAAAAAAATTTTACCTATAAAAAAAAAAATGCACATTGTTTTGAAAAGTGAACTTACCCTTTAAGTTCTCTCTCTCTCTTGTTCGGAATCATATCACGGTGATTTCAAAGGGGGATTCCTATGAAGACTCTGATGTGAGGGAAGACTTCTAAGGCAGACTCTGATGTAAGAGGGGCTTTGTTGGGGGAAACTGCGTTGAGGACTCTAATATAAGGGGAGACTTCTATGGTGGACTCTTATATGGTAGGGGAATCCTTATGAGGACTCTAATGCGGGAGGGGGGGGGGGCGGCGACTCTGATGAGGACTCTAATGTAAGGTGGACTCTTATTAGAGGACAGCGAGTTAAAAAAAAACAAAAAAAAAACACACACAGCACACATGCGCTTTACTGTGCGGGTCAGTGTGAGCCTTGCCTAATATATTAAGAAGCGGTCTACTTTTATATACAGAACATCACCCAGTATTCTACATTATATACTTAAAAACCTTTATGCCCACCCTGGCATCCCTTTAAATAGTTCAGAAAGTCCAACAGCAGGCAGGATTGGAAATCATGGGATCACTCTCAAAGTGGTCACCTGATCAGACCCTGGTCCCACCAGCTGCCTACCTCTACCCTGGACCGAAAGCGGTCTTTAGCCTCATACACATGGTCAGACTTCAAACAAACTTTTCCGTGGATTTTTGTTTGAAGGGCGTTGGTCGTGAACTTGGTATGCATACACACGGCAGGACTTTTTCAGCAAACTTTCCCAAAATCACGTGGTTTTTCTGCTCTTTACCGCCACCCTTTGGTCAACTTCTGCTATTGTTGGTTGATTTTAACATTGGATTTGAGCATGCATGTTTTTACTTTGGACAAAAGTCCGATGGACTTCTGTACACACGATAGGACTTTGCACCGTAGGACTTTTGTTACCGAAAAGTTTGTCCGTTTGCAGAGCGAACTTTTGTCTGACGAAAGCTGAAAAACTTTGTCCAATGGAGCGTACACACGTTTTTGAAAACCTGGAAATTTAGAAGTTTGTTGTCATAAAGTCTGACCGTGTGTATGGGCCTTTAGACAGCTGGGTCTTTGTGCCGAGGGCACGTTCTCACTGCATAAACATCAGCCGCTCAGGGACACATTTGCACAATGTGTGGGCGTTAAAGCCCACCCTTTTGCCTCTGCACATATCTGTTGGGTGGTCAAGAAAAGGGGTTAAAGTAGAATTCTAGGTTTAATTTCACGACTTCCATTACTAGAGATGCACCCAAATTTTGGCGGACAAAACATATCTGGCAAATATGGCGTTTCTGGCATCACCTGACTGCTCTCCACCTTGGCCAATCAGAGGAAGCCTTGCATTCTTTAAAGTACAAAGCTTGTCCTGATTGGTGGAGAATAAAGGCTGTACACACAATATGAAAAATTGGAAGTAAAATTTCATCCGATGAACGATCTGCCGATTTTCGGATCGTTCGTATGGTGCTTTCGACAGTCGATTCTGTTTTTTCAAAAAGCTGGATGTGCAGACTATAAAATTGTTGTACGTGAACTCAACGTCCAAATTTCTGTTTCACTAGTACGGTTTTTGTACGAAAAAAAAATAATCATAAGAGCAAGACTAGGCATGCTCAGAAATGAAAGAAAACACACAAAACTATTTCAAAACATTACGTGACTTCTGAAGTTGTATTCTGTCGTATGGCGAATAACCTCTTCACTTTCCACATGAAACAAGCATGCCACAAAAAAAACGGACGAACGGTCGTCATATTCTGATCGTGTGGATGAGGCTTTACTCATCCCGGGTCTTTGTAATTCCGGTAGCAGATGAGAAGAGACTCATACTGCTGCTGGATCCTTACCCCACTTATAGTACATCACTAAGCCCCCATTGACATTTACTGCGGCTTTGAAATTGTGCGACTTCATCTGAAAATCACACGATATCAAAGCCGCATGTCAGTGCAACTTTGGGTGCGACTTGGAAGACATCTGTGTGCCGCTTCATGCACAGATCTCTATCCAAATTGCACCCAAAATTGGCAAAAAAACAGCACAGGAACTGCTTGGCTGATCGCCCACATGTGATTCTTCCCGAGTGATTACATGTGCGTGGGTGAGACTGGATGTGGGAATTGGCCGCCTTCCATTGCTTTTGGTGGGATTGCCTCTCGCAGCGAATCACAGGAACCCCCCCACTGGAGTTCTCCCATGTAATTGGGGGCAGGGCGTGTTTGCACCCTAATAGCACACACAGCAGCCAGACTGTTCTGTGCTGGCAGTGAAAGGGTGCAATCTCCACCTGGTGCGCTGCATCCCATCCCATCCACACTAAGCTTGTGAAATATGAACTGTATGTTCTACACAATACAGACACACACACACACACACACTGCCTCTGACCCCCCCCCTGAGGATCCCAGACTTCTCCTACTAATATATAGATGTCAGCATTCATTGTACAATCTCATCCACACCAATATCAACACACTGACCAGGCCAGGCAGGAACACTATGAAGGACTACAAGTCCCATCACACCATCCCAGGCCATGCTGAGCCTTGTAGTCCACGCCGGCGGCTCACCTCATGCATATCATCTTCACCCTCCTCCTCAGACTCGTCATCCTCACTGAGATCAGAGTCCTCCTCCTCTTCTTCTCCTCCCATCTCATCCTCCATCTCCTCATCGTCCAACACAGCTCTCCTCTTCGCGCTGGATGCCATGCTGTCTTCTTCTTCCAGGCCCAGCGTGCGGAGGCGGAAGTAAACAGGAAGTCCAGCGGGCTGTACCACCTCACTACCGGTGGGGGGTGTTCATGGAGCCCGGGGGGGGATTTTTTTTTTGTCAGCGTTTCCTCCTCCTCCGCACTGCCGGTGTGATGAACGATTAACGAGGGCAGAGAGCATTACCGGCTACAGAACCGACCTTCTAACCGGACCGGAGACGGACTTTACTAATAATAGAGGTCACACACCCCCCCTCCTTCCCCATAGACATACAGAGGCCGGGTCATGTGTGGTGAGTGTGACTGGATGGATATATTGTATCACTTTATATACATTTATATATATCCTATAGAACTTTATATACATTGTATACTTCCTATAGCACTCCATATACATTTTATCCTTCCTATAGAACTCCATATACATGATATACTTCCTATAGAACTCCAGATACATGATATACTTCCTATAGAACTCCAGATACATGATATACTTCCTATAGAACTCCAGATACATGATATACTGCCTATAGAACGCCATATACTTCCTATAGAACTTCATATACATTTTATCCTTCCTATAGAACTCCAGATACATGATATACTTCCTATAGCACTCCAGATACATTGTATACTTCCTATAGAGCTCCATATACATGATATACTTCCTATAGAACTCCAGATACATGATATACTTCCTATAGAACTCCAGATACATGATATACTTCCTATAGAACTCCAGATACATGATATACTTCCTATAGCACTCCAGATACATTGTATACTTCCTATAGAACTCCAGATACATTGTATACTTCCTATAGAGCTCCATATACATGATATACTTCCTATAGAACTCCAGATACATGATATACTGCCTATAGAACGCCATATACATTTTATCCTTCCTATAGAACTCCAGATACATTATATACTTCCTATAGAACTCCAGATACATTATATACTTCCTATAGAACTCCATATACATTGTATACTTCCTATAGAACTCCAGATACATTATATACTTCCTCTAGAACTCCAGATACATGATATACTTCCTATAGAACTCCAGATACATTGTATACTTCCTATAGCACTCCAGATACATTGTATACTTCCTATAGAGCTCCATATACATGATATACTTCCTATAGAACTCCAGATACATGATATACTTCCTATAGAACTCCAGATACATGATATACTTCCTATAGAACTCCAGATACATGATATACTTCCTATAGAACTCCAGATACATGATATACTTCCTATAGAGCTCCATATACATGATATACTTCCTATAGAACTCCAGATACATGATATACTTCCTATAGAACTCCAGATACATTATATACTTCCTATAGAACTCCAGATACATTGTATACTTCCTATAGAGCTCCATATACATGATATACTTCCTATAGAGCTCCATATACATGATATACTTCCTATAGAACTCCAGATACATTTTATCCTTCCTATAGAACTCCAGATACATTATATACTTCCTATAGAACTCCATATACATTGTATACTTCCTATAGAACTCCAGATACATTATATACTTCCTATAGAACTCCAGATACATTATATACTTCCTATAGAACTCCAGATACATGATATACTTCCTATAGCACTCCAGATACATTGTATACTTCCTATAGAGCTCCATATACATGATATACTTCCTATAGAACTCCAGATACATGATATACTGCCTATAGAACGCCATATACTTCCTATAGAACTTCATATACATTTTATCCTTCCTATAGAACTCCAGATACATGATATACTTCCTATAGCACTCCAGATACATTGTATACTTCCTATAGAGCTCCATATACATGATATACTTCCTATAGAACTCCAGATACATGATATACTTCCTATAGAACTCCAGATACATGATATACTTCCTATAGAACTCCAGATACATGATATACTTCCTATAGCACTCCAGATACATTGTATACTTCCTATAGAGCTCCATATACATGATATACTTCCTATAGAACTCCAGATACATGATATACTTCCTATAGAACTCCAGATACATGATATACTTCCTATAGCACTCCAGATACATTGTATACTTCCTATAGAGCTCCATATACATGATATACTTCCTATAGAACTCCAGATACATGATATACTGCCTATAGAACGCCATATACTTCCTATAGAACTTCATATACATTTTATCCTTCCTATAGAACTCCAGATACATTATATACTTCCTATAGAACTCCAGATACATTGTATACTTCCTATAGAACTCCATATACATTGTATACTTCCTATAGAACTCCATATACATTGTATACTTCCTATAGAACTCCAGATACATTGTATACTTCCTATAGAACTCCAGATACATTATATACTTCCTATAGAACTCCAGATACATTATATACTTCCTATAGAACTCCAGATACTTCCTATAGAACTTCATATACATGATATACTTCCTTTAGAACTCCATATGCTTCCTATAGAACTTCATATACATGATATACTTCCTATAGAACTCCATATACTTCCTATAGAACTTCATATACATTGTATACTTCCTATAGAACTTCATATACATTGTATACTTCCTATAGAACTCCATATACATGATATACTTCCTATAGAACTCCATATACATGATATACTTCCTATAGAACTCCATATACATGATATCCTTCCTATAGAACTCCAGATACATTATATAATTCCTATAGAACTCCAGATACATTTTATCCTTCCTATTAGAGTTGAGCGGACACCTGGATGTTCGGGTTCGACGGGTTCGGCCGAACTTCGGAAAAAAGTTCGGGTTCGGGACCGAACTTTAACCCGAACCCGGACCTGAACCCGAACCCCATTGAAGTCAATGGGGACCCGGACTTCTAAGGACTAAAAAGCTCTAAAAAAGTAATGGAAAGGGCTAGAGGGCTGCAAATGGCAGCAAAATGTTGTTAAGAGCATGGCAAGTGCTCTGCAAATAAATGTGGATAGGGAAATAACTTAAAATAACATAAAAACAATTAAAAAATATGCTGGAGGCCCCCTTTTCAGCAGAAGAGGTATGGGAAGTCATTAAGAACCTCAGAAACTCAAAGGCACGATGCCACACATATGGTGGGAATGCTCCAGAATACGCCCTTTCTGGAATAAATTATTCAATTTAATGGATAAGCTAGTGGGAAAATAAAATACTTTGAAATAAAAATGTAGCGGGGTGCTAAATTTAAGGGAAGTGTTTGAGTGATAAATAGGCTCAAACACCCTAATTCTGTAGGATTCATGGACCATTTTGTCCTCGGGGGACAGTATTGGTGTGCAGTTCCCTGCGGCCTACAGGTGGCGCTGCCATGGTAGGCTAGGGTTGAACCGCCGATACAGTGCTGTGCCTTTTGTGTCCCCTCTTGGCAGTAGTACAGCGGGGCAGGGAACCTGCTGTGCATGCCGGGAGAGCATATAAAAGGGGCAGACCTTTGGCCTGGGGGCTGATGTCCAGTGGGGTCCACGCCCAGGTGCCTTCGGCCTGGGTGCATGTGTTCCTGTTCCATCTCGGGTACCTTTAGCCCGGGGTGAGGTACTATCCTGGAGTTCCTGCTGCCCTGGGTATGGAGGCCTAGGTGCGGGAGTAAAGCCTGGAGTTCAGAGCCTTCATCTGGAGTCCGCTAAGGGTCAAGGAGTCTTAGGGTGCCGCCTCGTGTAGGGGACCATGTTCCAGGGAAGGGAGGATCATTCTGATGGACTGATGCGGGAGTCACGGTGAAGGAAGGGTCTGTTGACTCCCTGGAGAGATGTCTTCCCCTTGATATGGGCTAGGTTCGTAGAAGGAGAAGCTCAAGGTCATCTTGACTGTATCAGAGGCCTTATTCACCCGGCCCGTGGCAGGGGCCTTATACACCCTGGTCTGTGGCAGAGACCAAAGTTCTCCAGGTCCGTGGCAGGGGCCTTGTACACCCGGTCTGTGGCAGAGACCAATCTCAAGGTCTGTGGCAGAGACCGTGCACCTAAAACTGTTTGAGAAACCTAAGCAGTGAAGTGAATGTGCTACGTTTGTGCCTGGACCTCCTCCACACCTTAAGCTGTCCTGTTTCTTTGCTCTAACCTTTTCTATCCGAGTAGAGTTTATTTTGCCATGAGAGAATAAAAGTTGTAATTTCAGCTGGTGTGGACATTGACTTTACTGGGAATTAAAGGACTTGCCTCTACCTACAGTAGAGGTGAGAATCATCCTCTGGAGGAGTTTTGACTCCGGCTGTGGACACGGCCCGTCAAGTACACCGCTCAACCTCTTTATATAGGAGGGTACGGGCTGGTAGTGCGGTGTGCCTTTCTCCCTCCTGCGAGGAGCCAACAACATGAAGGCAGGTAAGGGGGAAAGGATCTGTGCGCTACAAAAAAATAAAATAAAAAATTATAATCTTGACCTAGGAGGACGAGGTCCATATGGAGTAGGTGGTTGAGGTGGCGGTGGATGTGGCTGTGTAGGTGGAAGCGGCGGTGGAGGAGGACGAGGTAGCCAACACTGGTTCAAAAATACAATGGCTGGGTAAGGCCGGTGATGTGTCGAATTATGTCCCCCGTCAAATAGTGTCCACCCTGTACTGCGCTTGCTCAGTATGTAGGACAAGGGGATTTCGAAAATCTCCCAAGACGAACGGCGCCTGCGTGGTGAGTTCAGGTGAAGGCCACACCATCCGTGGTTCAAGCCGAGCGAAGTGAGGCCGTGCCCGAAGCGTGGCGATCGAACTGAGCCCGTGAGGGGCCCTGTTGCTATGTGCTACCGTATGTCCACTTGGATGGTGGGGCTTGAACCTGCACTCACAGCGCAGGCGCCGTTCATCTTCAGAGATTTTGTGAATCTCCTTGTCCTCTGTACTGCGCAAGCACTGCGCCTTCGCAGTATGGGCCGGACACAATCCGATGGCCGGACAGTTTTTGTCACAACACCGGTATACATGTCTATTCTGCACAAGGTACGGACAAGTCCTGTGGGATCCATGCCTGGTTCATTTTAATGAACGTGAGCTTGTCCACATTGGCTCTGGACAGACGGCTGCGCTTGTCTGTGATAACGCCCCCTGCCATGCTAAATACACGTTCAGATAATACACTAGCTGCAGGGCAGGCCAGCACCTCCAAGGCATAAAGGACAAGCTCAGGCCATGTGCCCAATTTGGAGACCCAGAAGTTAAAGGGGGCAGACCCGTCATCCAGTACGTGTAGGCCTGTGGACACAAACTGCTCAACCATGTTGGTGAAATGCTGCCTCCTGCTAAGACGTTCCATCTCAGCTGGTGGTGCTGGTTGTTGTGGCATGCTGACAAAGCTTTTCCACATTTCAGCCATGCTAACCCTGCCTTCTGAGGTGCTGCCAGTGCCCCGGCTGCGTTGGCGACCTCTTCCTCCTCCTCTGCCTTCGCCTTGTGCTTCCACCGTACGCCCGCTGTCAGGTGGGAATGCCACCAGCAGCGCGTCTACCAGCGTGCGCTTGTACTCGCGCATCTTACGATCCCACTCCAGTGAGGGAATTAAGGACGGTACGTTGTCCTTGTAACAGGGATCCAGCAGGGTGGCCACCCAGTAATCAGCACCAGTTAAAATGTGGGCAACTCTGCGGTCATTGCGGAAACACTGCAGCATGTAATCGCTCATGTGTGCCAGGCTGCCCAGAGGCAAAGAAAAGCTGTCCTCTGTGGGAGGTGTATCGTCTGTGTCCTCTGTATCCCCCCAGCCACGCACAAGTGATGGCAACGAGCTGGTCTGGGTGCCACCCTGCTGTGAAAATGGCTCCTCCTCCTCCTCCATCTCCTCCTCCACCTCGTCATCCTCCAGAACTGTGCCCTTTCTGCCGGACAATTGTGTACCTGGCGTTTGTTGGTGCAGGAACCCACCCTCGTAGCCACTTGTGAAAGACTGCCCTGAAAGCCTTTGAAATGATCCCGCTTCCTCCTCCTCCTCCTCATCCTCCTCCTGTGCCACATCCTCTTCCATCATCGCCCGAAGCGTTTTTTCAAGGAGGCATAGAACTGGGATAGTAACGCTAAGAACGGCGTCATTGGCACTGGACATGTTGGTGGAGTACTCGAAACAGCGCAACAAGGCACACAGGTCTCGCATGGAGGCCCAGTTATTGGTGGTGAAGTGGTGCTGTTCCGCAGAGCGACTCACGCGTGATTGCTGCAGCTGAAACTCCACTATCGCCTGCTGCTGCTCGCACAGTCTGGCCAGCATGTGCAAGGTGGAGTTCCACCTTGTGGGCACGTCACATATGAGGCGGTGATCGGGAAGGCCGAAGTTACGCGGCAGCGCTGACAGGCGAGCAGCAGCAGGGTGAGAACGCCGAAAGTGCGCACACACAGCCCGCACTTTCTGCAGCAGCTCTGGCATATTGGGGTAATTTTTAAGGAACCTCTGGACCACCAAGTTCAGCACATGCGCCAGGCAAGGGATGTGCGTCAAACCGGCTAGGCCCAGAGCTGCTACGAGATTTCGCCCATTATCGCACACCACCAGGCCGGGCTTGAGGCTCACTGACAGCAACCACTCATTGGTCTGTTGTTCCATGTCCCTCCACAACTCCTGCGCGGTGTGGGGTTTTTCCCCCAAACAGGAAAGTTTTAAAACTGCCTGCTGTCGTTTACCCCTGGCTGTGCTGAAGTTGGTGGTGAAGGTGTTACGCTGACCGGATGAGGAGGCGGTAGAGGATGAGGAAGCGGAGTAGGAGGAGTTAGCAAAAGGAGGCAAACTGAAGCGCCCTGCAATCCTCGGTGGTGGAAGGACATGCGCCAAACTGCTATCTGCCTCAGGCCCAGCCGCCACTGCATTTACCCAGTGTGCTGTTAGGGAGATATAACGTCCCTGACCGTGCTTACTGGTCCACGCATCCGTAGTTAGGTGGACCTTGCCACAGATGGCGTTGCGCAGTGCACACCTGATTTTGTCCCCCACTTGGTTGTGCAGGGAAGGGATGGCTCGTCTGGAAAAATAGTGGCGGCTGGGCACGACGTACTGTGGGACAGCCAATGCCATCAGGCTTTTAAAACTCTGCGTCTCCACCATACGGAATGACAGCATTTCAAAGGCCAGGAGTTTTGAAATGCTGGCATTCAGGGCCAGGGATCGCGGGTGGCTAGGGGGGTACTTCCTCTTCCGCTCCAATGTTTGGGAGATAGAGAGCTGAACGCTTCCATGGGACATTGTGGAGATGGTTGGTGACCCAGGTGGTAGTGTTGCTGGCAGATCCTCTGTTTGCGGGGTGGCAGGTGCCACTGTCACTACAGAGGTGGATGAAGAGGCCGAGACTGCAGCAGAAGAGGAAGCAGGAGGAGCCAGAGACCTTTCTTGGTTTTTGAGGTGTCTACTCCACTGCAGCTCGTGCTTTGCACTTAGATGCCTGGTCATGCAGGTTGTGCTCAGGTTGAGAACGTTTATGCCTCGCTTCAGCCTCTGATTGCACAGCCTGCAAACCACTCGTGTCTTGTCATCAGCACATTGTGTGAAGAACTGCCACGCTAGGGAACTCCTTGGACCTGGCTTTGGTGTGCTCGGTCCCTTGCTGCGTTGGGCAGTAGCAGACATACTGTCTAGGGGACGGACTTTTGCACCCTGCTCCCTCTTCTGCTGTGCTGGTGGCTCTGTGCGACCACCGCCTCTTCCTCCAAACTACACTGGTCACCTGCATAACGTTGATTCCATGTGGGGTCGAGGACCTCATCGTCCTCCACATCATCTTCCACCCAGTCTTCACCCCTGCCCTCCTTGTCTGTCTGCACAATTGCGAAAGCAGCAGCAGTTGGCACCTGTGTTTCGTCATCATCCGAGACGTGCTGCGATGGTCCTCCCATGTACTCATCATGAAACATAAGTGGTTGGGCATCGGTGCACTCAATCTCTTTCACTTCTGGGGCAGGGCTAGGTGGATGGCCCTGGGAAACCCTGCTAACAGAGTCATCGAAAAGCAGAAGAGACTGCTGCATGATTTGGGGCTCAGACTGCTTGGCTGATTTGCAAGGGGGTGAGGTGAAAGACTGATGGACATGGGTTTCAGGTGCCAACTCTGATCTTTCATCAGAAGAGTGGGTGGGAGACAATGTGAAGGAACCCGAGGCACTGTCAGCAACCCAATCTACTATCGCCTGTACTTGTCCTGGCCTAAACATTGGTACAGCCTCATTAGGCGCGACAAAATACCGCCGCAGGCTCGGTCACCTACTCGCACCTGAGGAAGGTGTTTCACTTGTGCGTGTATCTGGCACAGATCCACCACGTCCTCTCCCTGCAACAGGAGCTCCACCAGCAGCACCACGACCGGGGCCACCACGTCCCTTTGACCTTCTCATATTTTCCAAATTTAGGATGTTGCCCTAAATGGGTGTTTTTGGAAGAGCAGAACACACCCACAGTACGTAACCGCTGAATCGCACAGCTACAGAACTGCAGAAAATGCTATTCAAAAAAAATGTTTTTTCTTGTTCATACATCACGGGACACAGAGCAGCATAGTCATTACTATGTGGGTTATATAGAATTACCTTCAGGTGCTGGCACTGGCAACTTCCAAAACAGGAAGTACCCTCCCCTATATAAGCCCCTCCCATCCGGGAGTACCTCAGTTTTTTGCCAGTGTCTAAGGTGTTGGCCAAGGTTAACATGTATTCATCTGGGCTTGTGTACAGGTTCTCTGGGCCTTAGCAAGCTATTCTGGATCCGACCAAAAAAGCTTCATAGCTAAACGGTCGGTACCCGGGCCTTGCAGAGAAGAGCAGGGTTTTGCCTGTAATGCCTCTCTTAGGAGGGCTGGACCCTGGGATCCAGAGCTCTGGTCATACCCAAAACCAAGAGGCTATCTGTGCAGGGTGCTATACAGGTCCAGGGGAGTGGAATCCTTGGGAACCCGGTCCCTGAAGGTCTAGTACAATGCCTGCCGTGAGAGGTGAAGTTTGGGCTTCTGTGGACCAAACAAAGTCCTGCGGCGGGGAAAAGGTAAGTGGGGGCCCCTCAGGAACTTGGTTCTATTGAGGGGACCCCCAAGCCTAATATGTCTTTCTGCCTGTTACCTAAAGGGTATTCCCGCTAATAGCTGTATATGCCTAAGAAATCCTAGAAATGTTTTTTCATAAGGGAAGTTTTAAAAAAACTGTAAACCTGGAAATGTTTTTTCATAAAGGAGGTTTTAAAAAAAAAAAAAAAAAAAAAGACAAAGGTGCGGTACCTGTGTTTGTCCACTAGAGGCCGCTGTGGAACGTCTTTTTTCTTGGGACTATTCCTTCCATGGTGAAAGTCCAGGCAGATGAGTGAGCTCTCTATCAGGGAAGCTGCATTCCTCTGTCATGCTGCCAAGTAGTTTCCTTCCATCCCCGAGTCCTGGTGAAACAGGGACCCTGGCTCCTCTCCCTACATGGCGCCAAGAGCGCACACGTGCACGCGCGCGCACACATGCTTTCCTTTTATAAGGTTTAGCTTCAAAAAAGGGGGCGGAGCCTGGCGGATGACGCGCTCTGTGCGCCCAGCGCTTCTGCGCATGTGCGGGCGTCCCAGCAAGATAAAAGGACTCAGTCCACGCTGCTTGCTATGGACACAGAGCATGAAAAGGAGCTGGTAGCATGGTATAGGGGCTTACAGCGGGCGGTTGATACAGGCATCCCCAGAAAGACGCATTAGTAGACACCCACTGATGTACATAGCAGCAAATTGCATTAGACTATTTCAGTAAGGGGTGTATTGCGGCTGGAATACCTCAGCTTTGAACTAAGGAATATGCCGCCTAAAAAACTCCGAGATATACCTCTCAGGAAGTGTAGGGGGTCTCCATCGGGCTCTGAGGATCTGGAGCAGTCATCTGCACCCTCCTCCCCTGAGAAATCAGAGGTTAATACCCATAAGGAACCCCCGGGAGTGCCAGGTACTGCGGCTGTCCTCAGTCCACCTGCTCCTGCATATATAACAGAGGAGGTTTTTTCCTCAACTCTGGAGGGATTGGAGCAGAGATTGGCAGCATTGATCGCTTCTTCTCTACAGGAAAGAAAGCGCGCCAGATCTCCATCACCTCCATTAGAGTGCCTGTTGGCAGAGCAACAGTCCCAGGAAGGGACCGACCTACCTGAAGGGGATCAGGAGGAGGTTAGCTCTGTTTTTGAGGAATCGACAGTAGATGAACCATTTTCAGCATCGCAGACTGAAAGATTGTGGGTCCAGACCCTAACTGACATGGTTCGATCTGCATTTAAAATGCCTCTTGTTGAACCATCAACTACTGCTGTCTCCTCATTGGGGTCGCTAAAAGCTCCCCAGGTTAATTGCTCCTTTCCAATACATCCATTATTGGAAGGACTTATATACCAGGACTGGGAACATCCTGATAAACTATTTGTTCCGCCTAAAAGGTTTCCGGTGATCTATCCCATGGAGGAAAAGTTCACCCAGAGATGGAATGTTCTTACGGTGGATGCAGCCATCTCTTCTGTGAACAAATCACTGACATGTCCAGTAGATAATGTTCAAATGTTCAAAGATCCAGTGGATAAAAAATTGGAATCTTTATTAAAATCTGCTTTTTCCACAGCAGGGGCTGTTACACAGCCAGCAGTGGCAGCTATTGGGGTCTGCCAAGCTTTAAAGGATCAAATGAAAATGGTCCTGAGGGATTTGCCAGACCAGCAGGCCCAGGCTCTGGCTGATCTGCCTAGAGCATTATGCTTTGCGGTTGACGCCATCAAGGATTCTATCCATCAGGCCTCCCGCCTCACGCTGTCTTTGGTACATATGCGTAGGCTTCTGTGGCTCAAAAACTGGTCTGCTGAAGCTCCCTGTAAGAAGCTCTTAGTTAGCTTCCCATTTCATGGGGAACGCCTTTTTGGCGAAGACCTGGATAAGTATATCCAGAAGATTTCCAGTGGTAAAAGTACTCTCTTACCGAGTAAAAAGAGGTCTAGGGGTCCATCTTTTAAGAGGACTACCTCTCCTATCCCTGCGACGTCTGCTACTAAGCAGTTCCGACGGCCTCCTCGGTCAAACTCAGGAGGTAAAAATCAGGGACAGCCACAGGGTAATAAAAAGCCCTGGATCCGAAGAGGTACTAAACCAGCCTCCAAGTCAAGCCTATGAAGGGCTGCCCCCACTCAAACGGGTGGGGGGAAGACTTCAGTTGTTCGCAGAGACCTGGCGGGAGACGATCAAAGACAGATGGGTGCTCTCCGCAGTAACTCTGGGATACAAGTTGGAGTTAAAAGAGTCTCCTCCGTCCCATTTTATGTGGTCAGGCATGCCAAGAGACCCTCTGAAAAGAGGGTCTCTCCTATTGGCGTTAGAACAACTATTGCTCCAAGGAGTAATTATGGAGGTTCCTATGGAAGAGTGGGGGTTGGGTTTCTACTCAAACCTTTTCACAGTCCCGAAGCCAAACGGGGACATAAGACCCATATTGGACCTAAAGAGTCTAAACAAATTTCTAAACGTCCGGTCTTTCCGGATGGAGTCGATCCGATCGGTCACCGCTGCCCTACAAGGGGAGGAATGGTTAGCCTCGATCGACATCAAAGATGCTTACTTGCATGTTCCCATCTTTCCAGGTCATCAAAAATTCCTACGCTTTGCAGTAGAAGGGCGCCATTTTCAGTTCAGAGCCTTACCATTCGGTCTGGCCACAGCACCACGAGTGTTCACAAAAATTCTGGCCCCACTGTTGGCCGATCTAAGAACACGAGGTGTAACGATAATGGCATACCTAGACGACCTGTTGTTGATGGACCACTCAGTTGCCAAGCTAGAAGTGGTAATTGTCGATACAATCAAGTATCTAGAGTCTCACGGTTGGGTCATCAACCTGGACAAGTCAGCCCTACAGCCAGTGAAAAACCTGGTATATCTAGGGCTACGGCTGGATTCAGACCAGAGGAAGATTTTCTTACCTCTAGACAAGGTATCCTCTTTGAGGGCCTTGGTCCGTCTGCTTTGTGCAAAAAGACAGCCGTCCATACGCCTGTGCATGAGGCTGCTAGGAAAGATGGTAGCATCATTCGAAGCTGTACCATACGCCCAATTCCACTCAAGGAATTTACAAAGGGCCATATTGTCAGCCTGGAACGGAAAAGTTCAGGCTCTAGACTTCCCGATGGCTTTGTCCCCTTCCGTTCGGAAGAGTCTCTGCTGGTGGTTGATCCCCCAGAATCTCCAGAAGGGAAAACCCTTCAGCCCGATATCTTGGAAGGTGGTCACTACAGATGCCAGCCTTATAGGCTGGGGGGCAGTACTGGAGCAATGGTCTCTCCAGGGCAGATGGTCAAATGTAGTAAAAACCCTGCCCATCAATCTCTTAGAGATACGAGCAGCCCGGTACGCCCTAGTAGCCTGGACATCCAGACTCCAAGGGTCCCCTGTCAGAATTCAATCAGACAATGCCACAGCAGTGGCATATATCAATCATCAGGGAGGCACCAGGAGTCGTGCAGCCCAGAGGGAAGTAAGTCACATCCTGGAATGGGCAGAAAAGCATGTCCCATGTATATCAGCTGTCTTCATTCCAGGGGT
Organism: Rana muscosa; assembly: GCA_029206835.1. Classification (NCBI taxonomy): domain Eukaryota; kingdom Metazoa; phylum Chordata; class Amphibia; order Anura; family Ranidae; genus Rana; species Rana muscosa. The sequence continues at coordinate 265,616,032 of CM055123.1, read as the reverse complement.
GGAGAATTGGAAGGCGGACTTTCTGAGTCGCCAACAGTTATGCCCAGGGGAATGGTCCCTTCATCCCGAGGTCTTCCGAGCAATATGTCAGCGGTGGGGAACACCGGATGTAGATCTGCTAGCATCCAGATTCAACGCAAAGGTGGACAGATTTGTCTCCCGGACAAGGGATCCCCTCGCTTGCGGCTCGGATGCTCTGGTGTTCCCTTGGGATCAGTTCAGACTGATATATGCATTCCCTCCGCTACAATTGTTGCCTCGACTCCTTCGCAGAGTCAGGTTGGAGAAGAAGCCGGTGATCCTGGTGGCTCCAGCGTGGCCCCGAAGGGCCTGGTACGCGGAGATCATCAAAATGTCTGTGGGGAGTCCTTGGACCCTTCCACGTCGTCCGGACCTGCTTTCGCAAGGACCGATATACCACCCTTCCTTACTAACTCTAAGTTTAACGGCCTGGCTATTGAATCCCACATCCTAAAGAAGAGAGGTCTCTCTAACTCTGTGGTATCAACTATAATCAATGCCAGGAAGCCTGTATCCAGGCAGATCTACTATAGAGTTTGGAAGGCGTACATCACTTGGTGCGAGGCCAGAAAATGGCATCCACGTAAGTACATTATAGGCAGAATTCTGGACTTCCTGCAGTGGGCTGTAGACAGGAAGTTTGCCTTAAGTACTATCAAGGGCCAGGTTTCGGCCTTGTCAATACTATTTCAAAGGCCCCTGGCTATGCATTCACTTGTCAAATCCTTTATGCAAGGTGTGACTCGTATTATTCCACCGATTAAGGCTCCCATATGCCCATGGGATCTAAATTTGGTTCTGTCGGTTCTGCAGAAGCAGCCATTTGAACCTTTGCGGCACATTTCCTTGGTTCTACTCACCAGGAAATTGATATTTTTAGTAGCCATATGCTCGGCTAGAAGAGTGTCGGAATTAGCCGCCATGTCCTGTAAAGAGCCATATCTGGTTATCCATAAGGACAGAGTAGTATTTCGTCCTCACCCAGCCTTTCTTCCTAAGGTGGTATCGAGGTTTCACTTGAACCAGGATGTGGTTCTTCCTTCTTTTTTCCCCAAACCAAGCTCGGTAGAGGAAAAGTTATTGCATTCTTTGGATGTAGTAAGAGCAGTTAAAGCTTATCTAAAAGCCACTGCTCAGATTCGTAGAACGGATTCTTTGTTTGTTCTGCCGGAAGGCCCCAGAAAGGGTCAGGCAGCATCAAAATCTACTTTAGCCAAGTGGATTCGACAGGTCATAATACAAGCCTATGGCTTGAGAAGTAGACCGCCTCCGTTCAAAGTTAGGGCGCACTCCACGAGAGCAGTTGGAACTTCATGGGCAGTGCATCACCAGGCCTCCCTGGCGCAAATTTGTAAGGCCGCAACATGGTCTTCAGTACACACGTTTACTAGGTTCTACCAGGTGGACGTTAGAAGTCAGGAGGATGTCGCCTTTGGGCGCAGTGTGTTGCAGGCCGCAAAAGATCCTCATGCCTGATGGCGCCCAGCTTATGTATGGTGTATCCCCCCCCTCATGTGGCATTGCTTTGGGACGTCCCACATAGTAATGACTATGCTGCTCTGTGTCCCGTGATGTATGAACAAGAAAGTAGGATTTTTAAAACAGCTTACCTGTAAAATCCTTTTCTTGGAGTACATCACGGGACACAGAGCTCCCACCCCTCTTTTGGGGACACGTATTGCTTTGCTACAAAACTGAGGTACTCCCGGATGGGAGGGGCTTATATAGGGGAGGGTACTTCCTGTTTTGGAAGTTGCCAGTGCCAGCACCTGAAGGTAATTCTATATAACCCACATAGTAATGACTATGCTGCTCTGTGTCCCGTGATGTACTCCAAGAAAAGGATTTTACAGGTAAGCTGTTTTAAAAATCCTACTTTTTTTACTATAGCACAGTAGGAGAAAACTATATAGAAATTGTTTATTTCACACACCTCCAAATATGTATAACACACTGCAAACTATTTTTTGTGGCCCTGAATGGCTCTTTTTGCAAGCGTACATTAAAGTGCAAATTTTTTTTTTTTTTTTGCACGAGAAAAATAAAATGCAAATTTTTTTTTTTTTTTTTTTGCCCTATGGGTCTTTTGGAAAAGAGCACAATAAAGTGCCTTCCCCCCCCCCCCCCTAAAAGTTAGATTTTCTCTGACACTGGGCTCATGGCAGTGTAAAAAGACTGTGCACTGCAACACAAACAGGTAAACCTATGCAGATCGCTGATTTTAATCTCTGAATCTGGACTCCTATATAATATTCTCTCTCCCTGAAAGCACCAACAGGAACCTGGCCCTACACTACACTATCTCTCTATCTTTTCCCTCAGATTGCAGAATCAGGACTACCTCATGTATTTTACAATCTCTCCCTATTAGCAACAGCAGCAGCCAAGATCCTCTCCCTATCTATTCTGAAGCAGAGTGACATGTGTGCTGTGTGCCTCTAGCTTATATAGAAGCTGGGTCACATGTTGCACTGACCAATCACAGCCATGCCATTAGTAGGCATGGCTATGATGGCCTATAAGGGCACACCAGCTAATCAAAAGGTGATTGGCTGGCCCCTGAAGCATTTCTAAATGCGTAATTAGATTGCCGAACCCGAACCCGGACTTTTGCGCAAAGTTCGGGTTCGGGAAAAAGCTAAAGTTCGGTACGGACCCGAACTTTACAGTTCGGGTTCGCTCAACACTACTTCCTATAGAACTCCAGATACATTATATTTTTCCTATAGAACTCCAGATACATGATATACTTCCTATAGAACTCCATATACTTCCTATAGAACTTCATATACATGATATACTTCCTATAGAACTCCATATACTTCCTATAGAACTCCATATACATTGTATACTTCCTATAAAACCCTATAAAGATTTATATAGATTGTAAGAGATTTTCCTAAAACTGGTGCAGCTCTGCATAGTAACCAGTCGGCTTCTAGCTTTTTGCCCACATTCACATTGATGCGATTTGGCATGCCAAATCGCATACCAAATCGGCAGCTATTACCGGAAACAGCACCATCTGAATCGGTGCGGCGCCGCATCGATTCCCAAAATAAGTTCCTGTACTACTTTTGGTGACTTCGGGGGCAATTTGAATAGACATCTCTGCATGAACCCGCACAGATGTCTGTCAAATCGCACCCGAAGTCAGACTGCATTGCCGGTTTGAAATCGACCCCCAATCCATACCAGGCCCTTCTGGGTCTAGTATGGATTTTAAGGGGGACCCCACGCCAAAAAAAAAAAAAAAAAACAACAGCATGGAAAGTCCCCCCCCCCCCACCAAATCGATACCAGACCCTTATCCAAGCATGCAGCCATGCAGCCTGGCAGGCCAATAAAGGGGGGGATGACAGACAAACGAGCGAGCGCCCCCCCCCTTCCTGAGCCATACCAAGCCAAGGGGGGGGTTCTCGATGGGTGCATGCGGGGTGGGTGCCATCTCCGGTGTGGCCCCGCCCCTTAGCTATTTAAGAGCAGACGGCGGAAGCAGAGTTATTTATTTTTTGGGGTCGGCGGTGGCGACGGGCGTTGTGATTGACAATGGATCTACACCGAGGGACATTGTTTTTGATTTTTTTTAAATAAAGGAATGGCTAAAAACTGTCTGTGTTTTTATTTCTTTTTGGTAAATAGTTAGGGGTACAATGTACCCATATTCATTCACATGGGGGGGCGGGGATCTGAGGGGCTCATTTGTTAAAGGGGGCTTCCAGATTCCGAAAAGCCCCCTGCCAGTAGACCCACACAACCACCAGCCAGGGTTGCGGGGAAGAGACCCTTGTCCCAATCAACATGAGGACAAGGTGCTTTGCAGTGGGGGTGGCCGCCGGCTCCAAAAGTTTGCATCTGAACTGCATCTAAATCGCAGCTGAACAGATACCTTGGAAATTTGCAATGAAAACTAAGGGGAAATTCACACCAGACATGTGTGAACCTAACCTTATTGTCAAGGCTTAATTAAACAAGTAGAACTTAAGTCCCGCACACACGATCATAAAATCGTACGGAAAATACCGATTTCGGAGCGATCGTACGATAATCTGATCGTTGGTACAGAGCTTTTGAGAGCCGATCAGGACAGTTCATCTGATATTATTTGATCGGACGCGCACAAATTTTTTTTTTCGTTCCATGCCAGATCGTACAATTTTCATTTAATCAGTACAGCTGTCGTTCAAAAATGCATTACAACACATGACATCACTTTCGAATTTTTATTCTGTCGTACGAGAATTTTCGTGACTTTAGTAAACTCATCAGATTCGATCTGAGATTAGCATGCAAAAAAAACGGACGATCATTCGTCCAATAATCTTATCGCGTGTACCAGGCATTAGAAGCTGATTTCATCCTCTGATAGAGCTTCATATAGATTTACAGTGCCTTGAAAAAGTATTCATACCCCTTGAAATTTCCCACATTTTGTCATGTTACAACCAAAAACATAAATGTATTTTATTGGGAGTTTATGTGATAGACCAACACAAAGTGGCACATAATTGTGAAGTGGAAGGAAAATGATAAGTGGTTTTTGAAATTTTTTACAAAACAAATAAATATGTGAAAAGTGAGTCAATACTTTGTAGAAACTCCTTTCTCTGCAATTACAGCTGCAAGTCTTTTTGGGGATGTCTCTACCAGCTTTGCACATCTAGAGAGTGACATTTTTGCCCATTCTTCTTTGCAAAATAGCTCAAGCTCTGTCAGATTGGATGGAGAGCGTCTGTGATCAGCGATTTTCAAGTCTTGCCCCAGATTCTCAATTGGATTTAGGTCTGGACTTTGACTGGGCCATTCTAACACATGAATATGCTTTGATCTAAACCATTCCATTGTAGCTCTGGCTGTATGTTTAGGGTCGTTGTCTTGCTGGAAGGTGAACCTCCGCCCCAGTTTCAAGTCTTTTGCAGACTCCAAGAGGTTTTCTTCTAAGATTGCCCTGTATTTGGCTCCATCCATCTTCTCATCAACTCTGAGCAGCTTCCCTGTCCCTGCTGAAGAAAAGCATCTCCACAACATGCTGCCACCACCATGTTTCACAGTGGGGATGGTGTGTTCAGGGTGATGTGCAGTGTTTGTTTTCCCCCACACATAGCGTTTTCCTTTTAGGCCAAATAGTTCAATTTTGGTCTCATGTGACCAGAGCACCTTCTTCCACATGTTTGCTGTGTCCCCCAAAGGGCTTCTCGCACACTGCAAACGGGACTTCTTATGGCTTTTTTTCAACAATGGCTTTCTTCTTGTCACTCTTCCATAAAGGCCAGATTTTTGATTAATGCTTTCCTTGCCCGGCCTGTCAGTTTAGGTGGATGGTCATGTCTTGGTAGGTTTGAGTTATGCCATACTCTTTCCATTTTCGGATGATGGATTGAACAGTGCTCCGTGAGATGTTCAAAGCTTGGGATATTTTTTTTATAACCTAACTTTGCTTTAAACTTCCTCACAACATTATCCCTGACCAGTCTGGTGTGTTCCTTGGCCTTCACAATGCTTTTTGTTTACTAATGCCTTGTACACACGGCTGGACTTTTGACCGGGCAAAACTCAGTCGGAATTCCGACGGAGAAAAAGAGAACATGTTCTCTATCTAAGTCCGTCGGAATTTCTGACGGAAAAAAGGCAGATGGAGCATACACATGGTCGAAATATCAGATGAGAAGCTCCCATCGGACTTTTCCCATCGGAAATTCCGGCCGTGTGTACACGGCTTAAGGTTCTCTAACAAACCTCTGAGGGCTTTACAGAACAGCTGTTTTGTTTTTTTTTGTTTTTTTACTGAGATTAAATTACACACAGGTGGACTCTGCTAATTAGGTGACTTCTGAAGGCAATTGGTTCCACTAGATTTTAGTTAGGGGTATCGGAGTAAAGGGGGTTGAATACAAATGCATGCCACACTTTTCACATATTTATTTGTAAAAAATTTGGAAAACCATTTATCCTTTTCCTTCCACTTCACAATTATGTGCCACTTTGTGTTGGTCTATTGCACCCCCCCCCCCCCCAAAAAAAAAAAACATGTTTGGGTTTTCGTTTGTAACATGACAAAATGTGGAAACTTTTAAGGGGTATGAATACTTTTTCAAGGCAATATATGGCCATACATTGTATCCTCTGATAGAACTTCATATAGATTTATTTCCATAGATTGTATCCTTTGATATAACTTTATATCGAAATTTGCCCTCTCATTGACCACCTATGCCAGTCATTCCTCAGTCTCATCTCCATGATCATCAATGCCGGCAATTGTTTCCTCCCACTGACCAGCAACTCCAGCCATTTTTTCTTCCTGTTGACCACAGATGTTGGCCATCTTTTTCTCCTGCTGACCAGCAATATAAGCGGCACTCTGACACATGCTGCTGACATTGTGCTGTACATAACAAAGTGCTTAGTGTGGTACATTACATAACATATCATGCCTCAACAGTTGTGGGTTGCTAAGTAGTTTACACCTATTTTAATGAAGATCTTCTTAAGGCCCCTTTCACACTGAGGCATTTTTAAGGCGTTTTAGCGCTAAAAATAGCGCTGTAAAAATGCCTGAAATAATCCTGCCCCAGCATTCTCAATGTGAAAGCCCTGAGGGGGCTAGCACATAGGCGTTAGCGCTATTTTTAGCGCTAACGCGCTCAAAACGTGGTAATAACGCTAATCATTTTTAGCGCGTTATTGCAACGCCTCAGTGTGAACGAGGCCTTAGAGTAGACCCATACAAAAAGTTACCTCTATGTCCACATTCTGTCCTATTTATTTTTTAAGACAATTGCTTAGATTGCTGTGTGTCTGTGAAGCTCTCACTTGGTGGATGGATGTCATTTTGGAGGTGTTGGAAAGTGATGGGTAATTTGACATTTAAAATTTGCCCCAGATATGTAAGGTGGGGGGGGGAATCCTACGTATTTTCATGGCAACTTTCTAAGTGGGGATTTCCACTCACTTTGGAGACCTTTCCCCTCACTTCCTGTTGTATCTCTATTCTCTTAAAGCGGAGGTCCACCTAAAAAAATAATATTAAAAGCCAGCAGCTACAAATACTGCAGCTGCTGACTTTTAATAAATGGACACTTACCTGTCCACGGTGCCTGCGATGTCGGCAGCCGAAGCTGAGCAAACGCTCGGCTCTCGGCTGCCCCCGCCATCATCCTCGTGAGGGAATCGGGAAATGAAGCGTTGCGGCTTCACTTCCCGGTTCCCTACTGCGCATGCGCAAGTCGCGCAGCACCTCCTAGCTGGTCCCCACTATCTTCTGGGACCTGTGTGTTTCCCAGAAGACAGCGGGGGGGGCGTGACTCGCGGGAGTCTATGCCCGGAAGTGGGTGCAAATACCTGTATTGGACAGGTATCTGCACCCCCTCCCCCCTGAAAGGTGCCAAATGTGACACCAGAGGGAGGGAGGGTTCCCGAAAAGCGGAGGTTCCATTTTTGTGTGGACCTCCGCTTTAAGGCTCCATTCACACATGTACGACTCTAAAGCTGCATGACTTTGGAGTGCAACTATGGCACAGCTTTGATACAACTTTGGATGGGTGCGACTTGGATGTGATTTGTTGTCCCTCTGCAAAGTCACCCCCACTGTTGCATTTAAAACATTCAGGTATGACTTTCATGCAACATTTGAGGGTTAACATTGAAGTCTATGGCCCTCAAGCTGCATGAAAGTCGGACCAAAGTAGTGCATGCACTACTTTGAAATCGCTGTGACTTTAAGTCGCACATGTATGAATGGTTATCATTGGAAAACATAGGTTATGTGTCCAAAGTTGCATGACAAGTCGCATAAGTGTGAATGGGGTGTAAAACTGAATGACACTGCTTGCAAGTGAGGAATTCTGCATCAGCCACGGAAAATCTTGTTGCTAGTGATGCATGTCTTTTTATTTTGGTCTTGGGGACAGATGATGTAAAGTGGACTGCATTTTTGTTATCCAGGTAAACTTTATAGTAAATTAAACCCTCTAGGTTTCACAGAGTTATTTGTCCTGCAAAACTGCATGCACATTCGTTCCCTACAAAAGCAAGTACTATCAAATATAGGCTATTTTCCTCTAGGTCAGATGTTCTTCATTCATGAGAGTAGGATGAATCAGGAAAATACTGCATTATGGCCACTACATGGAGCCGATGATTATGGGAAATAAATACTTATTTACTATGATTGTCAGCGCCATCTAGTGCCGGACAATATTTATACACGCACACGCACACGCACGCGCACACACACACACACACACACACACACACACACACACGAAGACCTACATTATTTCCCTTTTGTTAAACACCAAAATCTCCTTGGGGTCCCATCTTTCCTATGCACTTTACTTCTGCTTTAATATTACTGATAGATATTTAACAATAGATACGTTTTCCTTTAAAGACTAAATAAAAAAAATGCTTGCCATGCTTTTCAAAAATGTGGAGGAAAATCATCCTTATAGAGGTTTTAAGCACCAGCCAGCCTATATTGTGTACAAAAAATATTTTGCCTGGCTTTGTAGTGTCACATTTGTCAGTAATTTAGTTTGTATGCCTGTGTGTGACCCCCGCTGAGAACTTTGTGTTTAATCTGAAGAACGCAGCACTGTGTCTTATCACTGGTGGTCAGACAGTTCTCCTTACTCATCAGGACATCAGCAACTGCCTGCTGTGTGTGTTTAAAGTTATACATTGTTTGATATCCTCACGTGGTGCAGGCTGTTATAACTCTCCTCCGTTGATTTCAGGACTCCTCCGGTGCAATGAAGGTTTTGCTACTGAAAGAGCCAAAATCTGGTGACCAAGGTTCGGACCTCTACGTCGAGGTAAGCAGAAAACAAAAGATGTTTCTTCACTTGCCTCCACTTAAGCTGCTATACACTAGTACAGTGTTCTCCAGGCTGCGGCCCTTTGCTTGCCTTTACCTGGCCCTTTGGGCACTATTCATGCCACTGACACCGACAGTGGGGGCATTAATGCATGCCACTGACACCGACAGTGGGGGCATTAATGCATGCCACTGACATCGACAGTGGGGGCATTAATGCATGCCACTGACACCGACAGTGGGGGCATTAATGCATGCCACTGACACCGACAGTGGGGGCATTAATTCATGCCACTGACACCGATAGTGGGGGCATTAATTCATGCCACTGATGGGGCACTATTCCTCCCACTGATGGGGCACTATTCCTCCCACTGATGCCAATGATGGGGCACTATTCCTCCCACTGATGCCAATGATGGGGCACTATTCCTCCCACTGATGCCAATGATGGGGCACTATTCCTCCCACTGATGCCAATGATGGGGCACTATTCCTCCCACTGATGCCAATGATGGGGCTCTACTCCTCCTACTGACCACCAACCCAGAGGCAATGTTTATTCTCACTGATGCTGTGCCTGGGATATTTTATACCCCCCACTGGCCACAATCCAGCCCCATTATAGTCTGAAGGACCGTAAACTGGCCCTATATTTGAAAAGTTTGTAGACCCCTGCACTAGTAGAATTTTGTTTTAAAATCTTTTTGTTTTAGTGGGGTTAAACCTACGTTCCATTTTTTTACCGCAGTGACAAGAAAATGTATAGGAACAGGATGGAAAAAATTTTTTTTCGGGAATTTCGAACCATGCATGTGGTTTTCATTCAGGAAACTACTTTCGTCCCAAACGTCGATTGTTAAAATCAATGAAAATCGGAAGTACTTTTGAACGACATCCATCAAGTCCTCAAATGTACTGAGAATTTTCTTATGAACATTCGAATATTCGTAGGAATGTTTGATTGAAGATCTACTAATGTATGACCAGTTTTGGTATAAACCACAATTTGAATAGGTTGTGTAATGTTGTAGGGACAAAGGTCAAAATTGTCACCGCACAAACCAGGCTGGTGGAACAGTGACCTACCCTTTCACCTTGGCTTCTCCACCATTTTAAATAATCCCCAGCACCCTGGAATACAAGGAGCCTAAAAAATTGTCGCAGAATTTTTCTTAAAGTGATATTAAAGTCTATTTTTTTTTTTTTTATAATGAACATCCCCACTCCACCAAATGATTTGGACCAGTGCACAAAGCACTTCCCTTTCCATTCATGATTTTGCGTTGGGTTCCTGAGCAGCGAACTACTAGTCGCCAGCACTGTAACATGGGGCAGGGAATTATTCCTGAACCCCATACAAGGTCTGACCAGATACTCCGGGCCTTTTCTCTTCTGCGAATGAACAGAGTGGCTGGAAAGTGAATTATTAAATTGCTGTTATAGTAAGTACAGCCCTGCCGATAGTTCTTCCATTGTCATCAGTGCACCAGGGTCAGCAGCATACACTGTACACATACTTAAGTAATAATTACACACTCAGGTTATAGATTGCCATAAAGCAAATTAAGCTTGATTATTACCTTATGATCTTTAAATGCATACATTACTGTGACTTATCTTCCTCCTTAGGAGTTGTCATCCCATGGACTGCAAGCAACACTAATCCCTGTGTTATCCTTTAAATTTGTGTCGCTGGAGCAGCTCTTCGACAAGGTATAATCTTACTTTATTCTATTACCAACCTTAATCTAGTTTATTAATGCCACTCTATCCCTCCTGATGGATTAGGCCTGCTACAGTATACTAGTAGGGGGACGTACAACCGAAGGAACAGCAGATGCATTGACAAAGCTCTCCATATAAAGAGGAATAAAGGCCATAGTGTCACCACGTATGAAAGATCAGAAGAGTAAATAGCCACTCTGGTCCAATTTTGCTGTACAGCACGCTCTCCACTTGGAATACAAATTGTTTTGGTTTCTAATTGAAAAAATCCAATACTAGATGGCTTTGATGAGTCTCAGCAAATAATAAAATCTGCTCCCACTTTTCCTGACATTCATGGCCAACACACAATCCAAAAATGATAGAACTACTCCTGAACGGTTGCAGGTGTTTAGTAAGGTTGGTAAAATTTGCAAAAAAAAAAGTAAATTTGGTAACGAATTCCATTTGGCTCTACTTTTTATATGAAATTTCCATATCATTATTATGATGGGTGCACCCACTAGATTTTCATTGAACATAAAATATCTAACTGCCATCTCCATGTTCATTTATTAGACTTTTGTTTGGCCAGGTCTCCTCCTGAGCATCTCATGGTAGACACCTTGCATTGAGCCAATTTAAAGATTGACTGACTGTTTTTCCTGTTTAAAGAAAAATTGTTAATTTGTTATTTTATTTGTTCAAGCGCTCCTTATTTTAAAATGATCTGTTTTATAATCGGATCTTATTTATGTTATCATTAAGGTATAGTAACTAAAAACAGCATTACCGTATATACTCGAGTACAAGCCGACCCGAATATAAGCTATAAGCAGCTACTGTAAGTGGAAAAGAGTTTCAACAATGCTCATTTGCAGCCTCACTGTGCTCATTTGCAGCCTCACTGTGCCCATTTGCAGCCTCACTGTGCCAATCTGCATGCCTGATCAGCCCATGTCATGCAGTCAGACGGCGGCCATCCAGTGTACAAAAACCGCGCCTTCTCCTCGTCCTTGTCCGTGATAGGCGGAACACTTAATTTCCCAGCAGTGAGTCAGTGTTCTGCCTATCACGGACGAGGATGAGGAGGAGGCGTGGCTTTTTTACACTGGTCGGCCGCTGTCTGAGCATGACACGGGCTAATCAGGTATGCAGATGGACACAGACTTGAGTATAAGCCGAGGGGGGCACTTTCAGCACAAAAAAATGTGCTGAAAAACTTGGCTTGTACTCGAGTATATAGGTAAGTTAAATTTGAAAGAGAGGCATCCCCACAGGGTGGTACTGTGGATGAAAAGAAAAACGGGTGCCACATCCTAAATTGAAGGTAAATTGGGAAGGTGAACTCTTTAGGCACCACAATATATACAGTCATCTAAAACTAATAGTTTATTGATACAAAAATATAAAATTGTCAAAAAAAGTGCAGATTAAAATTCCTAGCATCATATGCTAGAGAAGCTACCACATAAGCATCACCACAAGCCCCCTAAGGCCACAGCATAATTCAGCAAAAAACTTGTATAGCTATGATCATCGATATCCGAAATGGGCCTGGTGTAGTTTGATGTCAAGGGTAGAAGAGCTCAATGCTTTACACCAGTCCTAGTGTAGTAGACAAGTTCCTGTTGTCTGCTCTCCCGGGCTGCCCGGTAGAGCGGACAACAGGACCCTGTCCACTACACTAGGACTGGCTCCCATTGTGTACCGCAGTGGGCAGCAGGTTATAGTGAGATTGATTTGGGGTTGAGGTTACTTAATAAGTACCTGGGGCTCCTGATGGACTCCATATGATATCTACATGCTCTCTTCCAGTGCATACCTCCTTTTTTTTTTTCTCCCCTTTTCCCATCCTCCATGTCGCCAACCATTCCCTATTTTACTACATTGTTGACCATTGCTGTGGATACCATATCCCCTGGCCTACGTCTTCTCACTACTGCAGGATTATCCGGGGCATGCGAGTATTTTCTATAGTATCTAGCTGAAGCGCATAAGTGTGAAACGTGTAGAGCAGTGATTCTCAACCAGGATTCCGTGGAACCCTAGGGTTCCTCCAGAGGTTGCTAGGGGTTCCTTCAGCATTGGGCAATTTCTGCCTCTCAGATCATTTCCTACTGACACCATTCATCTTTTTAGCTATCTGTAAGGAGGTAATTCTTCCCAATGACCACAAGTGTAAGGACCATCCTTCCCACTGACCATCACACAAAGGTATCATGAATTGTAGATTTCTAATTTTTAGCAGGGGTTCCCCGAGACCGGAGAACTATTTCAAGGGTTCCTCTGTGTTGAAAAGGTTGAGAAAGGCTGGTGTAGAGCATTGAGCATTAAGCTCTTCTACCCTTGACATCAACCTACACCAGGCCCATTTTTGATATCGATGATCCTATCTACACAAGTTTTATGCTGAATTATAGTGTGGCCTTAGGGGGGTTGTGGTGATGCTTATGTGGTAGCTTCTCTAGCAGACGATGTTAGGAATTTTAATCTGCACTTTGTAAATTTTATTTCTTTATCGTACATCATGGGACACAGAGCCTTAAGTAATTTACTTAATGGGTAATAGGCCTACCTTCAGGTGTTGACACTGGTAAACCCTAATTAAGGAAGTTTACTCCCTATATAACCCCTCCTCCTTCCAGGAGCACATCAGTTTTTTCGCCAGTGTCTAAAGGTGTTGGTCACGAGTGAAGATGTGCTCTGAGGAGCTCCAGGAGGGATCCATGCTGGATTTAAATTCCTCCATAAAAAGAAGCCAGATCCACCACAGTGCCACTGTGGCCTAAATGGATGGTACCCGGGACCTCGTATCCGAAGCACGAGGTTTTGCCTGTAACGCCTCTCTTTGTAGGGCTGGACCCCAGGAAACCAGGGCTTAGGTCTTGTTACATTACCTATTTGCTTCCTGATGGGGTGCTATACATGGCCCAAGGCAGTGGAAATCCCTTTTCAGGGACCCCCGTCCTTGAAGGTTTGGCTAAACACAGCCCACCGTGATGGGTGAAAGCTGGATTTTTTCTGTTAATTCAGAAAATCCTGCGACGATGATAAGGTAAGGAAGAAACTTAGGTATTTTCAATGTCTATGTATTTCTTCCATTAAGGCAAAGAGATTGTCATGCCTTAAAGTCTCCTCTAGAGGGAGCCTATGCACTTACCATACTCTGTCGTCTTCACTAAGCTCAGTCCGTGCTTGATTGGTACAGCAGGTGGAGGAGAGATTCTTACCAAGGTAAGATAAAGCCTTTTAAAAGAGTTTTTTCCCCCCTCTGATGGGACCAGTGGGTTAGGGAGACAGCAGAGCTGCACCCCCCTTACTTACCCCCTCCCCCGCCGTGGGGGACGCAGAGGTCCTGCTATATACCACGATAGAATTATCTGGCTGTTTTTTTGTTTCTCTGCCTCATTGCAGTCTCTGCTCCCCTCCCCCTCCCCTTCTCTTGTTTGGTCAGGGATCCATAAAAAAAAAAAAAAAAACTTTTTTTTTAAATGGGGAAAAAGGGGGCGGATTTTTTCCCCGGAGGGGGCGGAGCCTAAACGCAGTACTGCGAAAATGGGAAACATATAGCCATGTCAGTCTCTCCTCCGCTGCTGAGGAGGAAGCATACACAGAGACACACGAGCTGTGAGACACGTATGGGTTGCACTGGCATTCCTGATTCAGGAAAGACACTCTTTTCAGCACTAGGCTGAAACTTTATAGCGGCTTTTAAAGTCATGACTATTTTCAGCGATTTAGTGCAATTTGTATAGCGCCTCTGTTTTTGTACTTAGGACTATGCCTACCAAAAAAGACACCTCAAGGGCCAAAAAAGCAAAGATTTCACCCCCAGGCATTGAGACTTCTAGCTGTAATTCCATGCTGTCATTCTCGCCTGAATTACCAATTATGGCAACACAGGGTGAGCCATTGGAACAAATTGATGGTGCAACTGCCTCTCACATCTCAGCACCTAGATATGTGACTGAAGATGCCCTCTCCTCCTCCCTCCAGGGTATGGAAGAAAGATTAGCGGCTTTAATCGCATCCTCTATTCAGAGTGATAAGAAACGTACTAGCCCTTCCCCCACTTTAGCTTTACTAGGGGAACAGTGGACTCACGATGAGGTGTTACCCTCAATCGATCAGGAAGAAAGACAAACCGATGATTCCTCCTTGGAGGAGACAACGGTAGATGAACCTTTTTCAGCTTCCCAAACTGAGAAATTGCTGATACAATCTCTTACAGAAATGGTTCGCTCCACCTTCATGCTGCCTCTAACAGAGTCTCATGAAAACCCGGCCTCTTCCTTAGGTTCTTTGAAACCTTCCCATGCTTTGCATGCGTTTCCAGCACATGCATTGCTAGAACAGCTTATTTTTCCGGAATGGGATCATCCGGATAAACATTTTCTCCCTCCTAAGAGTTTTGCAAATCGCTATCCTCTGGAGGAAAGATTCTCCAAAAGATGGAAAGTACCAGCAGTTGACGCTGCGATTTCCAATGTGAATAATAACTTGACTTGTCCTGTAGACAATGCACAAATGCTTAAGGATCCAACAGATAAGAAGTTGGAATCCCTGCTAAAATCTGCCTTTTCCATAGCAGGTGCTGTCACTCAGCCAGCAGTCGCCGCAATAGGCGTCTGCCAATCCCTAAAGGACCAATTTAAATTGGCCCTTAGAGAACTTCCTACACAACAAGCTCGGGATTTGGCTGAACTACCTAAGGCATTATGTTTTGCCATAGATGCCATTAAAGATTCCATTCACCAGGCATCCCGCCTTACGCTTATGCTTGTACATATGCGCAGGATCCTGTGGCTAAAGAATTGGTCAGCTGAAACGCCATGTAAGAACCTCCTAACTGGGTTTCCCTTCTATGGGGAGCGACTTTTCGGAGAGGACTTGGATAAATATATCAAGACAATTTCTAGTGGGAAAAGCACGCTTTTACCCGTCAAAAGAAAATACAAACGCCCTTCATTTAAACGGGCCCTTTCCCCTGCGCCAAGGGCTTCCGCCTCTAAGCAGTGGCGACGGCCTCTGCTGTCAGACTTTAGAGGAAGACCTCAGAGTCAGACCCAGGCTCAAAAGAAGCCCTGGGGTAGGAAATCTGCAAAACAGAATCCTAAAGCCTCGTCATGAAGAGGCAACCCCCCTCACCAAGGTGGGGGGAAGACTTCTGCACTTTTCAGAAGTCTGGAAAAAGGAGATTCAGGACACCTGGGTCATCTCCACAGTAACGCTGGGATACAAGCTGGAATTCCGGAACTTTCCACCATCTCGTTTCCTAAGATCAAGCGTACCCAAGGATCCAGAGAAGAAACAATCTCTGTTTCAAGCACTAGACCGATTAAGATCTCAAGGGGTGATCATACAGATCCCCACAAGGGAACAAGGTCTGGGGTTTTATTCAAATCTTTTCATGGTACCAAAACCAAATGGAGACTTCAGACCCATTCTAGATCTAAGAAAGCTAAATCAATTCCTGAAGATCCGCTCCTTTCGCATGGAGACAATCAGATCAGTAGTTTCTATCCTTCTAGGAGGAGAACTTCTCGCGTCAATCGACATCAGGGATGCATATCCCTATATTCCCTGCTCATCAAAAATTTCTGCGGTTCGAATTAGAACAACAGCATTTCCAGTTTGTAGCCCTGCCCTTTGGGCTAGCCACAGCACCCCGGGTGTTCACCAAAGTGCCTGGCCCCACCTCTAGCCAGGTTAAGGGCACAGGGCATAACAATCATAGCGTACCTAGACGATCTATTACTTAGAGATCAATCAGTGATTCGCTTGGAGCAAGCTGTACGCACTACAACCGACTATCTGAAAGCATTGGGTTGGATTCTCAATCTGGAGAAATCTTCCTTAATACCGCTAAAAAGACTGGAGTACTTGGGTCTGATCATAGACACAGCCCAGGAAAAGGTGTTCTTGCCTCTAGCAAAGATCAACTCCATAAAAGAATTGGTACGGCGGGTCAGGTCAAATGGCAATCCCTCCATTCGCCTCTGCATGAGGTTACTAGGAACCATGGTGGCTTCATTCGAAGCAGTTCCTTTTGCCCAGTTCCATTCAAGACTGTTGCAAAACAGTATCCTGTCTGCTTGGAACAAAACAATTCAAGCCTTAGACTCGCCAATGCGGCTGTCCCCAAGAGTGGCCCAAAGCCTCACTTGGTGGTTACTAACCCAGAATCTGCTGAAGGGAAAATCCTTCAGACCAGTTATCTGGAAGGTCGTAACGACGGATGCCAGCCTCTCAGGCTGGGAAGCAGTACTAGAAAGGACAACAGTCCAAGGACAATGGTCAAGGACCGAAAGAGGCTTGCCCATCAATATCCTAGAGATTCGGGCAGTACGTCTGGCTCTAAAGGCCTGGACTTCCAGGCTACAGAATTACCCTGTCAGGATTCAATCCGACAATGCCACAGCTGTGGCCTATATCAATCACCAAGGGGGCACCAAGAGTCTCTCAGCGCAGAGAGAGGTGAACCATATTCTAACTTGGGCAGAAAGGAATGTTCCTTGCCTTTCTGCAATATTCATTCCCGGAGTAGAGAATTGGCAGGCGGACTACTTAAGTCGTCAGCAGTTATTCCCAGGGGAATGGTCGCTTCACCCCGACATATTTCGGGCTGTTTGCCAAAGATGGGGGACTCCAGACGTAGATCTCCTAGCATCCAGATTCAACACGAAGTTGGTCAACTTTGTGGCCAGAACAAGGGATCCATTCGCATGGGGAACGGATGCGTTGGTGACCTCATGGGATCAGTTCTCACTGATATATGCATTTCCCCCCATCCAGTTGCTGCCTCGACTTCTTTGTAGAATCAAGCTGGAAAGGAAGCCGATTATTCTGGTAGCACCAGCATGGCCCAGAAGGTCATGGTATGCAGAAATCGTAAAGATGGCAGTGGAGGGCCCATGCTCCCTCCCACTACGGTCAGATCTGCTCTCTCAGGGAGCGATATTCCATCCTGCCTTACGGTCTCTAAATTTAACGGCTTGGCTGTTGAAACCCACATTCTAAAGAAACGTGGGCTTTCCGGGTCAGTTATCTCCACCCTGATCAATGCCAGGAAGCCAGCTTCCAGAACTATATATTAGTCTGGAAGGCTTATGTTTCCTGGTGTGAATCCAAGGGTTGGTACCCTCGGAGATATATCATAGGCAGAATTCTTGCCTTACTACAATTAGGGGTAGAGATGAAGTTGGCCTTAAGTACTATTAAAGGCCAAGTCTCGGCTTTATCGGTCTTATTTCAAAGACCACTTGCTACTCATTCTTTAGTCCGGGGCTTTATACAAGGAGTAACGCGGCTTAATCCGCCCGTCAAACCTCCCTTGAATCCCTGGGACTTAAACTTAGTTTTGTCTGTGTTACAAAAACAGCCATTTGAACCGATACAACATATTCCCCTAGTCCTTCTGACAAGGAAGTTGGTATTTTTGGTTGCTATATCCTCAGCAAGGAGGGTATCAGAGTTGGCTGCTCTTTCTTGTAAAGAGACGTATTTAATTTTTCATGAGGACAGAGTGGTACTACGCCCTCGTCCAGGCTTTTTGCCAAAAGTAATTTCAGGTTTTCACCTGAACCAAGATATTGTCCTGCCATCGTTTTTTCCAAAACCATGTTCCAGGGAAGAAAAGTCACTACATTGTCTTGATGTGGTGAGAGCAGTGAAAATCTATTTAAAGAAAACTGCTCAGATTCGTAAGACTGATGTCTTATTTATTCTGCCCGAGGGTCCTAAGAAGGGACAGGCAGCGTCGAAATCCACTGTCGCTAAGTGGATTCGGCAAGTGATAATTCAAACTTATGATTTAAGGGGCAAGATTCCCCCGTTTCGAGTTAAGGCGCACTCTACCAGGTCGGTTAGTGCTTCTTGGGCAGTGCGTCATCAGGCCTCCATGGCTCAGATCTGTAAGGCCGCAACTTGGTCTTCAGTGCATACATTCACAAAATTTTATCAGGTGGATGTAAGGAGGTATGAGTATATCGCCTTCGGGCGCAGTGTGCTGCAAGCAGCAGTGTAGATCCTCAAGTCTGGGTGTACCCTGCGGGTTGTTTCTCCCACCCCTCAAGTGGCATTGCTATGGGACGTCCCATTAAGTAAATTACTTAAGGCTCTGTGTCCCATGATGTACGATAAAGAAAATAGGATTTTTATTACAGCTTACCTGTAAAATCCTTTTCTTGGAGTACATCATGGGACACAGAGGTCCCTCCCCTCTTTTGGGATTTAGACATATTGCTTTGCTACAAAAACTGATGTGCTCCTGGAAGGAGGAGGGGTTATATAGGGAGTAAACTTCCTTAATTATGGTTTACCAGTGTCAACACCTGAAGGTAGGCCTATTACCCATTAAGTAAATTACTTAAGGCTCTGTGTCCCATGATGTACTCCAAGCAAAGGATTTTACAGGTAAGCTGTAATAAAAATCCTATTATTTTTGTATCAATAAACTATTACTTTTAGATGACTGTGTATATTGTGGTGCCTAAAAAGCCCATCTAGAGTTCACCTTTCCAATTTTCCTAAAAACTACATTACCCCATTCCCCTTCATAGCGCTCATGAAATAATACCAAATCCTTCCACTTTGGGTCGCTCTTTGAAAGCTGCTCAAAATACGAACCTATGTACAGTGGAACCTTGGATTACGAGCATAATCCATTCCAGGAGAATGCTTGTAATCCAAAGCACTCGCATATCAATATGTTCTGCATTGACTTCAATGGCATGCAATACCGCATGTGGCCAGAGGTGGGGGGGTGTCGAGAGCCTCGGAAATGATCGGGGACATCTGGCTGACCTTGGAAATGCTCGGAAACACCCGGGAACTGAGTATTTCCGAGTGATTCTGAGTATTTCCAAATGTCTCCGAACCGTTCTGAGTGTCACCGGCGCCCCCGCACCTCTGGCCAAATGCAGTACTGCACACCCAATTAGCTTGAATTCTGCTTGTTTTGCGAGACAACACTCGCAAACCAAGTTTCCACTTGTAATAAGGTCTATGGGCTGTTTCAATGTGGAAGTGTCAATTTTAATTTTTAAAGTAAAAGTCCCCCTTTCTTTTTTTTTTTTTTTTTTATAAATCACAGTCGGTATAAGAAAAAGAGATCTAGGAACCCAGTACAAAAAAGTAACAAACAACAACAAATGTAATAAAACAATCTAATTTTGTTCTCATTGAAATGGCTTGAACTGCTTAAAGCCACATAGAATATTGCTTAATTAGAATGATTAAAAATTAGATTTTTAATATATTTTCCTTTTTTGTTTGTTACTTTTTCGAACTGGGTTTCTGGATTCCTTTTTTTCTTATTATGACTGTGATTATGTTTGAATCCCTAGGGACACAGCCTAATAGCGTTAGGATAGGGGACATCTCATTTTCTCACACTGTTCTATTTTTTTTTTTTTTTGCTATACTTACCTTTTCCAGATCTCTCCAGGTTGGCCACAATATATACAGGGTCCTGTTCCTTTTTGCCTCTTCTCCGGTAAAGGACAGTCTTCAATGTGGATGTAATAACATGAGCACCGTTTTTTTCATAATTACACTGTAAGAACAGGGAGCAATGGTGATGCCCACTCGGGCACAGTCATGATATCCTGAATTCACAGTATTTCCTCAGTCTGCTGAGTTGAATGACACCCAATGGCACTAGAGCAGTTGTGCATACGCCGGTGGAGGAACGCATTTACCTGCATGGGGATACACAGGTGTTCCATGCATCTCTGTGCAGGCAGTCCCTATGATGTCAGTTGGGATGCTGTGGCTGTACAGACAGTGCTCCCAATCTGACATCTGTGCAGGTGTGGGGGCACGGTACTTAATGAAGACAGTGTGGGTTCAGGGCTGTGCACCTGCACAGATGTCAGATTGCAGCCACAGCATCCCAATTGACATCAATGGGACTTCCTGCACAAGGGTACATGGAACACTTGTGTGTCATTGTGCGGTTAAACACAGCCCTCAATGGGCATACGCTTTAGTACACTCTGTGTGAACGAGGCTAAACAATGGACAACTGAATGACTCACTGGAGAGGGACACATCTCACTATCTTCTAGCAGAGATGGGGATGTCCTATTGCAATCAAAATTTTAAATTATTAGAAAGCCCAAAATGCTTTGCAGAAAAATTCCTTTTAATGAACCATTATAAATGTCTTGTTAAAAATGTTATAAAAAAAATAATTAAAAAATTAAATGAAAATGATAAATGGTTTATAAATTTTAAAAATGTAAATAGTTTTACTGGGAGAAAAAAAATGTTTTTTCCTTGTTAGAGAAATCTTTATATGTATTTTTCCTAATTATATTTCCTGAGTGTTTTGTAAATCTATAACTTCTCTGTTTCTAGCTCTCCCATCCAGAAAAGTATGAGGGTCTCATATTCACAAGCCCCCGGGCAGTTGAAGCTGTGGCATTATGTCTACAGACTTCCGCTAACAAAGAAGGTGAGTGTACCGAGGAAATTGAACTTTCTTTATCGTACACCACGGGACACAGAGCTAGTCATTACATAATGGGTTAAGGGTCACCAGCGGTGATTGGACACTGGCACAACCAATGGAAGACAGTTCCCCTCCATATAACCCCTCCCATCAGGGAAGTACCTCAGTTTTTTCGCCAGTGTCGAAAGGTGTTGGACGCGTTAGGAGGTGCTAAAGGAAAGCTCTACCAAAGAGACCCTCTGGGGGTAAAAGAGCTATGCTTTCGGATCCATCCAAGACGCCTACAAATGAGCTGAATCTGGATGGGATCCGGGCCTCATCCATGAGGCGTCGCCTGTAATGTCTCTCTTCGGAGGACTGGGCTCTAAGATCCAGCACTTTCGCTATAAAGTCCTGGTAAGAGTCTTGTACAAGGCCCAGGGGAGAGGTATCCTTTAAATAGGAACCCATATCCCTGAAGGTTGGCACACATAGCCCACCGTGAAGGGTGAAGTTTGGTATCTGTCTGAAATCTTTCAGCAGAAAAACCTGCGGCGTGGATAAGGTGAGATTAGAAGGTCCATAACTAGGTTGGGACCTTTTTCAAAAAATGGATGTCTTCTTTTTTTCCACCACTGGGGGGAGTAAAGAGCTGAATATACTCACCTCACTCTGTTCAGTGTCGGCTTCGGCGAAGTACACTGCTCGTCACCTCCACTGCTGAGCTTGCTTGGGCACCCCGCTCCTCCTTTCGGTGGCCGACCAGACACCTGCAGATGCAGGTAAGTGGGAACAAGGGCTGATGAGAGTCCTCTCTCACTATGGCCACCGCCATAGCGCTAAGGGCCGCGCGCGCGCGAGTGCGCTTTATCGGAGGGGGGGGGGCGAAGGCGTGCGCGGGCACGTGGCGCGCGCAGGCACAGAAACGGCGCCAAATTTAAAAGACTGTCAGTGTGAGAAGCACTGCAGCAGCAAGCAAGCTCGTTAGTTCTCTTGTTCCTGGCAGAGAAACACAGCAGCTATACAGGGACGTAAGACTCCATGTGGTTGGATTGGGTACTTCCTAGAAGACATCCATGTTATGCATAGTTATGTGTTAAAAGTTGCATACTTAATGTATTTGCTAAACTGAACACGGTAGTATATGCATTTAGGTACCTTGTATTTTGTCTAAACAGTAAGCCTTCCAGGGGAAGTAATACGGACAAAAAGAGATAAGAAAGCACCACCGCCTGAGAGGAGGCTCTAGCTGTGCTGACTCGGTACCTTCCTCTCCTGTGTTGCCAAATGCACCTGTACAGGATGAGCCATTACCTCTGTCAGGTATGGCGGCTTCCCCAGTGAAGCCTGGGCCTGTATATGTCACTGAGGACACTTTATCAGCTGCCCTAAATAATCTGGAGGAAAAAATTGCTACCTTAATCGCTAAGTCCTCTAAAAAGGACAATAAGCGAAGCAGGTCTCTTCCAGTATTGGACCTCCCTTCAGAAGTACCTGAGGGAGGAGGATGAGGAGGAGGAGGCTACATCAGCAGAGGATGAGGAGCCAGATTTTAAGGTCACAGGTACAATGCTATAGCAGTGCATTTAAGTTAACCTCTGCGGAGGTAACGGAATTACCTGTCTCCTCCCTAGGGTCATTAAGATCCCTGCAAGGTGCATGCTCCTTCCCGGTTCATCCGTTACTAGAGGATCTAATATACGCAAACTGGCAACATCCAGATAAGCGTTTCTCACCTCCAAAAAGGTTTAACATTCTTTATCCTATGGGGGAAAATTTTTTCAAGAAATGGAGCCTGCCTGCGGTAGTTGCGGCTATTTCTTGTGTAAATAAAAACCTGACATGTCCGGTGGATAATGTACAAGGGTTTAAAAGATCCTTCTGAGAGGAAGTTGAAATCCTCCTTCCTTTTGGCCGGCTCAATTACCCAACCTGCAGTAGCAGAAGTCGGTATGTGTCAGGTCATCAGCCAACAGGTAAAGCAGGGGCTGAAGGAACTGCCTTCAGAGCAGGCTAGAAATTGGGAAAATTTGCCTAAAGCCTTATGCTTCACAGTGGATGCCATGAGAGATTCTATCATACAGGCATCACGCCTTACACTCCAGCTGGTACAGATGCGCAGAGTACTTTGGCTTAAGCATTGGTCAGCGGAGACCCCATGCAAAAAGCTGTTGGCAAGTTCCCGTTCCATGGCGAACGCCTATTTGGGGAAGATTTAGAAAAATATATACAGAAGATATCAAGTGGTAAAACGACTTTTACCTGAGAGAAAGAAAAACAAGAGATCTTGTTTTAAACGCTCTCTCTCCCCAGCTCCCGGGAAATCTGACTCCAACCAGTGGCGGCGGCCTGTTTTAGCCGCCCACAAAAGCCAAGGGGCAAGCTCAGAAGAACAAGAAGCCGTGGGGTGCAAGAGCTAATAAGCAAGCCCCCAAAGCCTCTCAGTGAAGGGGCGCCCCCGCTCGGCCGAGTGGGAGGAAGGCTTTGTCAGTTCTGAGCGACTTGGTGGTCAGAAATCCAGGACAATTGGGTAGTATCCACAATATCCTCAGGGTACAAACTGGAATTTCGAGAGATCCCACCTTCTCAATTCCGAGGTTCAAGACTCTCCAAGGATCCACAAAAAAGAGAATCCTTTTTCAAAGGTTTGAATCACTTAATGGCTCAAGGGGTAGTTACAGACGTACCCCAAAAAGAGCGAGGTTCAGGTTTTTACTCAAACCTCTTTGTGATTCCAAAGCCAAATGGAGATGTCAGACCCATCCTGGATCTAAAATCCCTAAATCGGTTCCTGAACGATCGCCATTTTCGAATGGAAACGATCCGATCCGTGGCCGCTACTTTAAAGGGCGGAAAATTCATGGCGCCCATAGATATTAAGGACGCACATTTACACATACCCATCCTCCCCGCTCACCAAAGATTCCTAAGGTTTGCGGTAGAAGATCGCCACTTTCAATTTGTGGCTCTGCCGTTTGGTGTAGCCACCGCGCCCATAGTATTCACAAAGGTGCTAGCTCCTCTGTTAGCAAACCTAAGAACACGGGGCATTGCGGTAACAGCCTATCTGGACGATCTACTAGTAATAGATCAGTCAAAGGACGGATTGGGTCACGCTGTACACACTACAGTAGGATACCTGGAGCATTTAGGATGGATTATAAATTTACAAAAATCCTCTCTCCAGGCCCAAAGAAGGATAGGGCACCTGGGCATGATCATAGATACAGCCCAAAACGGGGTATACCTGCCAGAACCGAAGATACAGTCTCTGAAAGACCTGATCCACAAGGTCAAAGCAAACAAGAGGCCGTCTATTCGCCTTTGCATGAGACTATTGGGAAAGATGGTAGCCTCCTTCGAGGCGGTCCCTTACGCCCAGTTTCATTCGAGACTACTTCAAGGCAATATTTTAGCTTCCTGGAACAGGAAGAGCCAAGCTCTGGATACACCCATGCGCCTGTCCTCACAAGTACGCCACAGCTTCGATTGGTGGCTAGAAGCCAGGAATTTACGGAAGAGAAAGTCCTTCCTCCCAGTGGCCTGGAAGGTGGTATCTAGGGATGCCAGCCTATCGGACTGGGGTGCAGTATTCGAGGAGGCTTCTACCCAGGGAACCTGGGCCAAGACTCAGGGGATCCTGCCCATCAATGTGCTAGAGATCCGGGCGGTATATCTAGCCCTCAAAACCTGGACATACAGGTTACAGGGCTACCCAGTTCGGGTTCAATCCGACAATGCTACTGCAGTAGCTTACATCAATCACCAAGGAGGCACCCGCAGTCGGGCAGCCCAAAGAGAGGTGAACCGGATCCTGGCATGGGCAGAAGAGCATGTACCTTGCCTTTCTGCAATCTTCATTCCAGGGATGGAAAATTGGCAAGCAGACTACCTGAGTCGTCAGCAGCTGCTACCAGGGAGTGGTCTCTTCACCCCGAGATCTTTCAGGCCATATGTCTGAGATGGGGAAACCCAGATGTAGACCTGCTAGCTGCCAGGTTCAACAAGAAATTGGACAACTTTGTGTCCAGAACGAGAGATCCTCTAGCCTACGGGACAGACGCTCTAATAATACAGACGCTCTAATAACTCCATGGAATCAGTTCTCACTGATCTATGCATTCCCTCCGATCCCTCTTCTACAAAGACTGCTTCGCAGGATCAAGGAGGAGGGAATACCAGTAATCCTAGTGGCCCCAAACTGGCCCAGGAGGCCTTGGTATGCCGAGATCGTAAAAATGGCGATAGGAAGGCCCTGGAAGCTTCCACTTCGACACGACCTGTTGTCACAGGGTCCAGTATTCCACCCTTCCTTACAAAGGCTAAATTTGACGGCCTGGCTGCTGAGACCCACATTTTGAAAAAGAGAGGGGTCTCTGGCCTGGATCTTTCTACGCTCATTAATGCTAGAAAGCCAGCCTCCAGACTCATCTATCATAGAGTCTGGAAAGCATACGTTTCCTGGTGTGAATCCAGATGTTGGAATCCTCAGAAGTATGAAATAAGTAGGATTCTTGCTTTTTGCCAGTTAGGAGTGGATATGAAATTAGCCCTTAGCACCATCAAAGGGCAAATATCGGCTCTATCAGTCTTCTTTCAGAGACCATTGGCATCTCACTCCCTAGTTCGGACATTCATTCAGGGGGTACTGAGGATAAATCCTCCAGTCAGGTCTCCCTTGTGTCCATGGGATTTGAATTTGGTATTGTCAGTGTTGCAAAAGCAACCTTTTGAACCTATTCGCCATATTCCTTTAATTATATTAAGTAGGAAATTGGCCTTTCTGATTGCTATAGCTTCTGCTAGGAGAGTATCAGAGCTAGCAGCTCTTTCCTGTAAAGAGCCTTATCTAATTTGTCACAAGGACAAGATCGTACTGCGACCCCATCCGGCTTTTCTGCCTAAGGTGGTGTCGGCTTTTCACTTGAATCAAGACATTGTTCTGCCTTCCTTTTTTCCAAACGACCGCGGACGGCGGGGGAAAAATTATTACACTCTCTAGATCTAGTAAGAGCGGTAAGGGTGTATCTGCAAGCAACCGCTCAGATACGTAAAACAGATGTTTTGTTTATTTTACCAGATGGTCCCAAGAAGGGCCAAGCGGTATCAAAATCCACCATTTCCAGGTGGATTAGACAAGTAATTGTTCAAGCTTATGGTTTAAAGAACAGGACTCCTCCTTTTCCTGTTAAGGCGCACTCTACCAGGGCGATAAGTGCTTCATGGGCAGTGCACCACCAGGCTTCGATGGCTCAGATCTGTAAAGCTGCAACTTGGTCTTCAGTCCATACATTTTCCAAATTCTATCAAATAGATGTGAAAGGACATGAGGATTCCGCCTTTGGGCGAAGTGTGCTGCAGGCAGCAGTATAGGGCTTCTGGTCCGCAAGCGGCCTGTTTTGATCTGTGTCTCCCCCCCTTCATATGAGCATTGCTCTGGGACGTCCCATTATGTAATGACTAGCTCTGTGTCCCGTGGTGTACGATAAAGAAAATAGGATTTTTATAACAGCTTACCTGTAAAATCCTTTTCTTGGAGTACACCACGGGACACAGAGGTCCCCCCATTCTTATGGGAACCTTACTGCTTTGCTACAAAACTGAGGTACTTCCCTGATGGGAGGGGTTATATGGAGGGGAACTGTCTTCCATTGGTTGTGCCAGTGTCCAATCACCGCTGGTGACCCTTAACCCATTATGTAATGACTAGCTCTGTGTCCCGTGGTGTACTCCAAGAAAAGGATTTTACAGGTAAGCTGTTATAAAAATCCTATTAATCTCTGATAATGGTTATTAAAGCGGAATTCCAACTACAATCAATATTTATTTTTATTTTTTTAAACCATTTAGAAGCGTTTTAAATGTCATAGTAACATTTATGTGTTCGGTAAAATTTGTCCCCCGATGTCCGGTTTCATCTCCTAAAAAAAAACTTTGATAATGCTTTGCTGGCCGTTTTCATATTGCTTGTGGGCACATGAAGCCCACAAGCATCCAGTTCCGGGATATGGTGCTGCTGACAAACCAGCATGCACTGCCCGTTCTCTCCCCGATCTCGCGAATGCGCATTCAGTCAATATCGCAGCGCCGTAAACTATTTAGGTTGCCATCACAACGGGCGTCGTCATCGGAAGTGCCCGCCCTGTTGTGATGGCAACAAAGATAACAAACAAAATCCGCCTTTTATCGCGTCACTTCCGGTTTGGAAGTACCATGATTCTAGCTCTCGGCAATGCCCACTGACTCCTGGGAAATTATGACACACATCTCCCAGGAGCAGTAGCGAGCGGAGGTGCTGAGGGTAGTGAGGTAAGGAGCCTAGGTGTTGAAGGAGGCAGATTTCAAGGAACCACATAGCAACAGGCATAAAAAGGTAAGTAAAAAAAAATATTTTTTACAAATGTATTTTTTATTATTTATTTCATGCACATTAATTACTTTTTTTTTTTTTTTTGGGTGGAACTCCACTTTAACAATATGGAGTTAAAATGACACTAAATTCTCAGCCTCCTCCAAGTCTCCAAATTCCCCAGCTTCCTGTTAGATCAGTGGTTCTCAAATTTTTTTTGTCTTGCGGCGCACCAAAAAGATCTAAATATTTTCGCGGCACACCTGAAAAGATTTAAGTTTTTGCGGTCAGCAGTAAATATAACGTATACAAAAGCAGCAGTCTTGTGTGATCCCCAATATTATATGAAAACCCCATAAATGGGGGGGTGCATGGGACTATAACGGTGCTTGTACAAATTGTGCAGATTGGTAGAAAGGGAAAAAAAGAGGAAAGGGGAAACATTTTTTATATAAAAAGTAAACAAATTTATTCATGGATTACAAAGCATTTAAAAAATAAGGGGGAGTACAATGCAGTGCACTCTGTCCTTATAAGTCACCAACGTAGCAGTCCTACATGTTTCACCTGACCTAGGCTTCTTCAGGGACGTTTGGAGACTGTATTTTAATCTAAGAAATAATGTAAACAGTTCATGAATATATGTTTAACATATACATTTCAAAGAAAGACAAATGGTTGCATAGATAAAGTACAACATACATTACTAGAATAATATAGAGCAATACCTCTGGGATCCTGGTCGCCCTTACAACCATAAATGTGTCCCTGTGGTGGGTCAAATATACTGGGAACACTATATAGAGTAACAGGCATCTGCGCTGAACAGTGTCCGGGTTCAACCCAGCTCATGTGAAATGTCCAGAAAGTCCAAGTGAGGATATTAGACTAGCACCTAAGTTGATCCAGCCTTGATGAAGGATATATAAAGGAAACATATATGGAGTATATCTAATGCAGAGCTTTTTCGTGTGCCTGTTGCTTGCTGTGTTGTGACTCTTCAGCTCCCAGAACATGCACCTATTGCTATACCAACATGTAAGCCAACAAAATTATTTTTCTTTGTTATATCTAATTATCGAAAATAGGTCTGTTCACAGACTTTTTTCATTTTCTTCATGGTTTTTTCCTTTTTCCTTTTTCCTTTTATATATCCTTCATCAAGGCTGGATCAACTTAGGTGCTAGTCTAATATCCTCACTTGGACTTTCTGGACGTTTCACATGAGCTGAATTGAACCCGGACACTGTTCAGCGCAGATGCCTGTTACTCTATATAGTGTTCCCAGTATATTTGACCCACCACAGGGACACATTTATGGTTGTAAGGGCGACCAGGATCCCAGAGGTATTGATCTATATTATTCTAGTAATGTATGTTGTACTTTATCTATGCAACCATTTTTCTTTCTTTGAAATTTATATGTTAAACAGTGGCGGCCCATCCATAGGGGGCGCCCGGGCGCCGCCCCCCCCCCCCCCCTCCTGTGGTCACCAAAAAAAAAAAAAAAAACGGGCCCTTTTAAGAGTTTTTTTTTTTTTGTTTTTTTTTTGTCTTTTTTTATGTCTTTTTTTCACACATGGTGGCGCGACCATAGTGGGCGCAGAAGCGCCGCTACCGCTCGCTTCTGCGCCCGGTGACTTGTCGTTCTGGTTCCCCTATCTGTATGGTTCCAAGCTCAACTGCGCAGGCGCAGCCGAACAGCTGTTGAAGCTCGGAGATTTCCGTCGGCTTGGCTTGCGCCTGCGCAGTAAACGGAACCAGAGCGATAGGAGGAACCATAGTCTCGGCAACTGTGGACGCGCTGGCCCCCGATGCTTCATTACACACGCCGCTTTCCTATTCATACAGCAAGGGGCGGCTCAGATGTCATATTCTGTAGTGCGATTTGTTTGTTTATACACGACACTCTATCCAACCCCTTGCTGGATAGAGCGTCGTGGATAAACAAACAAATCGCACTGCTCATTATCACATCTGAGCCGCCCCTTGCTGTATGAATAGGAAAGCGGCGTGTGTAATGAAGCATCGGGAGCGAGCGCGTCCTATCGATATGCTTCCCCCCCCTTGACTGTGCAGGCGCTGCCGAACAGCTGTTTAAGCTCAGATTTCCGTCGCCTCGGATTGCGCCTGCGCAGTCAAGCTTGGAACCATACAGATAGGCGGAACAAGCTTGGCAGATCACCGGCCGTCACTCACAACAATACATAGGTTCATGCAATGCATGAACCTATGTATTGCTGCCGCCCACTATTCAGATGGCCGGCCCCTTGAGCGCCGGCCATCTGAATAACAGCGTCTGATTGGCCTTTAGAAGTGCCTATCAGAGCCAGCAGGCTCTGATAGGCTTCCCGACTACAGCCTGAGGATTGTAATCGGCTTCTAAATATCTAATGAGAGGACGCACAGGGGTGCGTTCCCTGGCCAATCAGGTTCACTGGGTCTGGTTACCGGTAACCTGATTGGCTGAAGAGACATCGAGGGCGGGAGAAGACATCGAGGACAGAAGAAGGACGGCGCTGACTCGAGAAAGGTAAGTGCAGGGCTGGGGGGAGAAACTGGCTGTATTATGGGGGAGAAACTGGCTGTATTATGGGGGAGAAACTGGCTGTATTATGGGGGAGAAACTGGCTGTATTATGGGGGAGAAACTGGCTGTATTATGGGGGAGAAACTGGCTGTATTATGGTGGAGAAACTGGCTGTATTATGGTGGAGAAACTGGCTGCATATGGTGGAGAAACTGGCTGCATATGGGGGAGAAACTGGCTGCATATGGGGGAGAAACTGGCTGCATATGGAGGACAAACTGGCTGCATATGGAGGACAAACTGGCTGTATTATGGGGGACAAACTGGCTGTATTATGGGGGACAAACTGGCTGTATTATGGGGGACAAACTGGCTGCATATTGGGGGAGAAACTGGCTGCATTTGGGGACAAACTACTGGCGTTTGGGCACAGTGGCTGCGTTTAATAGGCAATTGATGATTTTTTTTTTTTCAGTTTGTTTGCGCCCCCCCAAAAAATTTGAGCACCAGCCGCCACTGATGTTAAACATATATTCATGAACTGTTTACATTATTTCTTAGATTAAAATACAGTCTCCAAACGTCCCTGAAGAAGCCTAGATCAGGCGAAACATGTAGGACTGCTACTTTGGTGACTTATAAGGACAGAGTGCACTGCATTGTACTCCCCCCTTATTTTTGAAATGCTTTGTAATCCATGAATAAATTTGTTTACTTTTTAAATAAAAAATGTTTCCCCTTTCCTCTTTTTTTCCTTTCTACCAATCTGCACAATTTGTACAAGCACCGTTATAGTCACCATGTACCCCCCCCCCCCCCATTTATGGGGTTTTCATGTAAATCCTTCTATAGGGATGCAGGTGCTGCCTTATATAAAAAAAATGGTTATCTGTGCTAGTTCTATAATCTTATCCCAATATTATATATCACTGCTATATAAAATATTGGGGATCACACAAGACTGCTGCTTTTATATATGTTTATGTTTTTCTGCTGATATAATATTGGGGAATGGGGATCACACATGACTGCTGCTTATATTTACTGCTGATATAATGACACACTGGTCCGTCCATCCCCATCTCTTCTCTCGTCTTACCCTCTCAGCTCCACACCGCGTGGGACAGCCATGGACTGCGGGCTCCTCTGCTCTGTTGTGGGTGGGACCGGAGGAGGGAATGACGTCACGTTGAGGTACACCATGCTCAGCACCTCATTGGCTGGAAGCGCCTGGCACGGCACTGGTCCTGGCACACTGCTGGCAGCCAGGCCGCAGCCTCATTGTATTCTCGATCTGGATTGGCGGGGTCTGGTGGCGGCGAACATCAATTAATCCAATTCGCGCACAGACTAGGCAGCACAGATGACAATGTCTGTGTGAGGCCTGCACACTTGCTCAGTGAGTGACAGACAGATGGCACAATGCTGGCGGAGCTGTGCAGTGTGGCTCTGATACAGCCTCCGCCGGGCCCAGCGAACAACATGAATGATCACATGGCACACCTGCAATTCTAGTGTGCCGCGGCACACGGTTTGAGAAACGCTGTAATAGAGGGTGGCTATGTTCATTCTCAGTGGTCCCACTGTATGTAGGAATGTAGCCACCTTCTTTTGCTCACTCCTGAGATTGACTATAGGATGTAGAGTGCATAGAGTGGTGCACATGACCGCAACTAACATGCGCTGCTCATTCCAAACAAACGTAAGTGAGGGGGGAATAAACGAGAGGTTCAGGAGCTCAAGGAGGACATTACAAGGAGGCAGATAAACACAGTATGAAACTATGTCATGAAAAATGTATTACAGGTCCATTATGTAGTGGATGTGTATAGATTATTTTTGGAAAATAAGGATTTTGCTATGTGTCACTTTAACACATCATTCAACATATGGTTTGAACTTTTACTGCAAGGTTGATATTACAGCCTTGGAAATTGCACCTGTAAAAAAAAAAAAGCCCCTTTATTTCTATCTTGACAGGATAGAACTACAGGCGGTCCCCTAGTTACAAACACCCGACTTACAAACGGGGAGACAACAGGAAGTGAGAGGAAATCTACCTCTAGGAAGGGATATTCACTTCTGTAAAGCCCCGTACACACGATCGGTTGGACTGATGAAAACCGTCCGATGGACGGTTTTCATCAGACCAACCGATCGTGTATGGTACCCATCTGTCTTTTTTCCATCGGTTGTAAAAAATAGAACTTGTTTTAAAATTTTCCGATGGATAAAAAACCGATGGGAATTTCCGATCGTCTATGGGCAAGTCCATTGGTTAAAAAACCCACGCATGCTCAGAATCAAGTCGACGCATGCTCAGAAGCATTAAACTTAATTTTTCTCGGCTCATCAGAGTGTTTTACGTCACCGCGTTTGGAACGGTCGGTTTTTTGACTGATGGTGTGTGGCCAAGACTGATGAAAAACAGTTTCATCGGATTTCCGATGGACAAATCCATCGGACAAAAATCCATAGGTTATCCGATCGTGTGTACGGGGCTTTAGAGTTATTATGGGAAAAAGGTGTCTCCACTGAAGCTTTATCACCAAGGCTTGTTTCCACAACAACCCAAAATTTTCAAAATCCAATTGTCACAGGGACAGAAAGTGAGATGGAATCTTCTGAACGGGGCATAGACAGCAAAACAAACTTTACAGGGGTGTTAATCCTTCCCTATGCTATCCAACAATCTTACAAATAGTTTTTTTAGCTGCAGCTACACTTAAAAATTGTACCTTTTCTAACTTACAAACAGATTCAACTTAAGAACAAACCTACAGACCCTATCTTGTTTGAAACCCGGGGACCGCCTGTACTGGTTTGAGAGCTACTGGTTGTTTTGCCCTTAAAAAGGAGCCCAAGTCTAAGCAAAAAAAATTTAAATGTCAGAAGCTACAAATACTGTAGCTGCTGACTTTTAATATAAGGACGCTTACCTGTCCAGGGATCCTGTGATGTCGGCACCCCAAGCAGATTCTTTAATTTGCTTCGGGTGCAGGCACCAGAATATTCACTAAGGGAAACCGGCGTTGAAGCCTGAATGCTTCACAGCCGGTTTCCTACTTTGCATGCGCAAGTCGTGCTGCGCTTTCTGAATGGTTTTGCTATCTTCTGGGACCTCTGTGTGTTCCAGAAGGCAACAGGGGGGGGGGGGGTGGGGGCGAAAATACTCAGAGATCGCCGCAGCAATCTAACCCGGAAGTGGGAGCGGGTACCTGTCAAAACCAAGTACCTGCAGCCCCCCCCCCCAAAAAAAGTGCCAAATGTGGCAGTGGAGGGTGCGAACAAGCAGAGCTTCCCCTTTTGGGTCGAGCTCCAGTTTATAAATCTAAAATAATCTCTGTTCTGAGTAACTGATTCAGAAAAAGTATGCAGCCAGTAAATTAGGTCCTGACCACGTTTATCATGGCCAGGTATTTCAGGTGATAGAAGGGGCCAATTACACAGTACAAGAACTGTGCTGTATAACATCCTTTAACCACTTAAAGCGGAAGTAAACTCATCGATTTAATAGTTTCAAAAAGCAGTTACATTCCCGGCATGCCGGGAATGCTAACTGTCACATTGGTTGTTCTCTCAACCAAACTGTCAAACCATCCAATGGCTGGTGTCATAACTGATCACATGTGCAGCATCATGGCAGTTGAAGATTAAACAGAGGCCAAGATGGCAGCTTCCTTGCCTGAAAATGATAGAAGGGTTTATTTCCACTTTAAGGACCGGAGGGATTTGTCCCCTTAATGACCAGGCCATTTTTTGCAATACGGCACTGCGTCGCTTTAACTGACAATTTGCGCGGTCGTGTGATGCTGTACCCAAACAAAATTGGTGTCCTTTTTTTCCCAAAAATAGAGCTTTCTTTTGGTGGTATTTGATCACCTCTGTGGTTTTTATTTTTTGCGATATAAACAAAAAAAGAGCGACAATTTAAAAAAAAAAATATATTTTTTACTTTATGCCAGGGCTCGACAATCCCCGGGCGCCAGGTCGCAAATGCGAATAGAATTAGCGACCTGGGGCAGCACAGCTGAGGTTACCTGTATCTCCGTGCACCCCCCCGCGATCGCGTGATCTCGTCGGGCCGCGCCGGCCGGTAATTTAGGCCGCGGCTTTCTGCAGGCCTAGGCTTCATTCTGTAATCTGGCGCCATCTTGTGGTGGCCGTTGGTATGACAAGACAACCAGCAATGCTTGTCTGTTTCACTGCCCGCCCATCTCCTTCCCTTTACTTAGAAGTTAACCCCCAAACATTATATATATTTTTTATTCTAACACCCTAGAGAATAAAATGGCGGTCGTTGCAATACTTTCTGTCACACCGTATTTGCGCAGCGGTCTTACAAGCGCACTTTTTTGAGGGAAAAAAATACACTTTTTTAAATTAAAAAATAAGACAACAGTAAAGTTAGCTGAATTTTGTTTTTATTTTGTGAAAGATAATGTTACGCTGAGTAAATTTGATGCCCAACATGTCACGCTTCAAAATTGCATCCGCTTGTGGATATGGCGACAAACTTTTACGCTTTAAAATCTCCATAGGCGACATTTAAAAAATTCTACAGGTTGTATGTTTTGAGTTACAGAGGATGTCTAGGGCTACCGATCGCGGCGATACCTCACATGTGTGGGCGCTACTCACGTATGCATTCGCTTCTGCACGCATTGGTCGTTAAAAAAAAAAGAAACCTGGCTCCTAACTTTTTTAGCTGGCTCCTAGATTCCAAGCAAATTTGTCAAGCCCTGCTTTATGCTATAATAAATATCCCCAAATTTAGAAGAAAAAAAAAATCATCAGTTTAGGCCAATATGTAGTCTACACATTTTTGGTTTAAATCAATATAATCAATTAACGTATATTGATTGGTTTGAGCAAAATAGGGGATAGATTTATGGCATTTTTATTATTATTTTTTTTACTAGTAATGGCGGTGATCTGCAATTGTTAGCAGGACTGTGACATTGCGGCGGACAGATCGGACACTTTGACACTTTTTTTGGAACCATTGACATTTTATACAGCGATCAGTGCTATAAAAATGCACTGATTACTGTATAAATGTCACTGTCAGGAAAGGGGTTAACACTAGGGTGCGATCAAGGGGTTAAGTGTGTTCCCTGGGTGTGTTTCTAACTGAGGGGGGATGGGACTGACTGGAGGAGGAGACCAATCGCTGCTCCTAATTACTAGGAACAGTAGATCTGTCTCTCCTCCCCTGTCAGAATGGGGATTTGTTTCTTTACAAATCCCCGTTCTGGCTCTCGTGCCCGCGATCGCGGGTGACCGGTGGACATCACAGCCGCCGGCCACGCGCAGTGGGTCCCCCGTCATGTAGCGGGCGAGCGCGTGCCTGCTATAGAGCCACCATACAGCTACAGGGATCTGCGGGAGCAAGCCGACCT
Organism: Rana muscosa; assembly: GCA_029206835.1. Classification (NCBI taxonomy): domain Eukaryota; kingdom Metazoa; phylum Chordata; class Amphibia; order Anura; family Ranidae; genus Rana; species Rana muscosa. Next base: position 265,580,768 of record CM055123.1, on the reverse strand, counting down.
GCCGCTGTATAATGACGGCAGTTGGTCGGCAAGTGGTTAAAGGAACAGGATCCTTTTTCTTATTTTTTTTGGGTAACAAACATTTTAAATAGTTAGGTTGAAAAAGACACAAGTCCATCTAGCTCAACTGTTAGAGTAAACAGTGAACAAATAAATATATAACATACAGATCCCCATACCTAGAGTTCCAGATCCAGAGGAAGGCAAAAAAAAAACACAGCATGGTCTAATTTTGTCTACCAGAGGAAAAAACAAAGTGAAGAACTTTGCTCCCTTGTCTCTTGTAATGACCCTTTTAAAGTGAATAATTTTGCACTTGGTTCTGGCACATACAAGATGTAAGAATAAACTTTCATGCAGATTATGGGGTTCATTCAGAACAGAGAGCAGTCACTAGTGGTCTACTGCAAGGCACTGTACTGGGGTCCTGTTGTATTTAATCTCTATGTAAGTCATATAACTAAAGGTTTGTTGGGCAAGGTATGTCTTTTTGCTGAGGACACAAAGGTGTGTAATCGGGTTGATATTCCTGGAGGTGTCTGTAACATGGAACATGATTTGGCATTGCTGAAAGATTGGTCAAAGCAGTGGAGACTGCAGTTCAGTGTTTCTAAGATAATGCACTTACAGAAAAAGAATCCCCTTTAAATGAGTACAATATTGGAGATACAGTGTTATCCAACGCTATAGAAAAAAGAGATATGGGGGTACTTATTTCAGATGATTGCAAAATGAGCAAACGGTGTGGCCAAGCAGTGGGAAAAGGGAATAGAATTCTAGGCTGTGAAACTAAAGGGGTCACCAGCAGGAGGAAGGAGGTCTCGATCAAGAACACGGAGACATCCATCTCAAATTAGCGGGGAAAGTATTAAGGCCCATACATACGATTTGGATTTTACGACAATAATTGTCTGATGGACGTGTTGTGTCAGATAATCCGACCGTGTGTATGCTCCATCAGACAATTGTTGGCTGAATTAACGACAACAAATGTTGGCTGGTCATGCTCACCAACTGTCTCACAATAAATGTGTTACGTCGGATTATCAGATCGTGTGTACACAAGTCCATTGGACTAAAATCTGAAGTACAAACACGCATGCTCCAAACCAATGCTAACCCTCAGACAACATTAGCAGAAGTTGCCAAAACGGTGGCGCTAAAGAGCAGAAAAACCACGTCGTTTCGTGAGTGTTGGCTGAAAAAGTTGTGCCGTCTGTATGCAGAACAAGTTCACGGCCAACGCCCTTCGGACAAAAATCCACGGATTTGTCCAACGGATATCCGATCGTGTGTACGAGGCTTTATTCTACCAAAAGAGTAGTTCCAGCAGAGGTAGTGAGTCAGTCAACACTAAATGGATTCCAACATGCTTGGGATGAACATAGATCTATACCCAGGCAAAAAGTTAACAAAAAACATTTAAAAAAAAATGGGACAGACTTGATGGCCTTTTTCTGCCATCACTCTTCTAAGTTTCTATAATGTCCCTGGTGGTAACAGAAATCATAATCTATGAATTGCAAACCACAGTATTACCCACTAAGTCACCATTTACATAGCTTGCCTAGCTGGGACTGAATGCTAGTACAGTGCTTGATGTCCTTAACCATGAATGTTTATGCCTAGTTAGATCAAGGGTCTTAACATCTAGTGATTGAAAGTGAGAGGAAAACCAACAATTCACAGAGAACTGTTTTCACACTGACTTATTTCACAGTGTGGGATGATTGTCTGCTGCAAACACAGCCTGTGTCTACAAACACTTGGCAAGGTGCTCCTATTAATACAATACTCCACTTATGTTAACAGACATCAGCCAACTAAGCAAGGTACGGTCCAACGATAGAAATGATATTAGATTCTAATATTCATCTTGAATTTTGTGGAATCCATACGTATGCCCGATATAACTCCGGAAAAGGAAGATATCGGACTGTCCTCTTTTTATGACTTCCCTAACTGACTTGATAAATGTAGTGCTCCTAATTTCAAGCAATGCTTTGATTATCTATTACAGGGGTGTCAAACTTAATTTCATTGTGAGCTGCATCAGTAGTATGGTTTCCCTCAAGGGGCCGGTTGTATCTGGGGTTCAGAGTTTAGGGTACGCTATGTACAGCATGCAGTTCCAGGGGTACCCTATGTCCAAAGTGCAGAGTTCAGGGTACGCTATGTACAGAGTGCTGTTCCAGGGGTGTGCCATGTACAGAGTGCAGTGTTCAGGGGTGTGCCATGTACAGAGTGCAGAGTTCAGGGGTGTGCCATGTACAGAGTGCAGGGTTGAGGGGTGTGCCATGTACAGAGTGCAGAGTTCAGGGCAGGGGCGGATCCAGGGGGGGCAACAGGGCAATTGCCCCCCCGAGACCATCTGTCACACTCACTTGCTTGCTCTGTTTTTTTTTTTTTTGTGCCTGATCTCCCGGTATTTGGGTATTTGCCCAAACGTGGCACACATGTAGCCCCATGTCTCCTCTACAAGTGTGCAAAGTTTGGTGTCTGGGGGACCTACGACCGGGGAGCACTGATTTTTTTAAAGCCGGGCACCCCTTCCATAGACTCCAATGTTAAACGGTCATTTATCCAGTGAATTTGCGGACCCGGTACCGGCCATTCGTAGGTCCCCTGGACCCCAAACTTGGCACACATGTAGCTCCATGTCTCCTCTAAAAGTGTGCAAAGCTTGATGTCTAGGAGACCTACGGCCGGGGAGAACTGGTTTTTCAAAGCCGGGCACTTCTTCCATAGACTCCCATGTTAAACATCAGTCTAGTCATGGGCACAGTGAGGCATGAGCACAGTGAGGCAAAGTGAGGCATGCAGATGGACACCCTAGGCTTATACTCGAGTCAGTACGTTTTCCCAGTTTTTTTGGGGGAAAATTAGGTGCCTCGGCTTATATTCAGGTCAGCTTATACTCGAGTATATACAGTACTTGTTCTGCGGCTGCCGCTGCCTCTCTGAGTCTCTCACATCAGCTGATCAGCGGCGCCGAGAGAGAGACATTATCTCTCTGCTGCTTGACTCTGGGAGTCTGGGACACAGCAAGAGACAACCAAAACTACACCTTAGCAGGCAAGTTAGTGACAATCCGCAAATTGTGTCAGGTGACGTGGCAAATGACAATCTGCATCCGGTGGCAGGCAAGTGACAATCAGCAAGGTGTGGCAGGTGACGTGGCAAGTGACAATCCGCAAATTGTGTCAGGTGACGTGGCAAATGACAATCTGCATCTGGTGGCAGGCAAGTGACAATCAGCAAGGTGTGGCAGGTGATGTGGCAAGTGACAATCCACAAGGTGTGGCTAGTGACAATCCACAAGATGTGGCAAGTGACACTCCACAACATGTGGCAAGTGACACACTCGGGGCTCCCACTAATTGCAGGCGACGGTGGCAAGTGACATACTGGGGACTCCCACTGATTCTGCATTGAACTATTTAAGTTTATATTACAATGTAATAATAGAAATAATGCGCTTCAATCATCCTGACACCATAACAACCATGGTGCCGGGATGATTGAAGCGCTGACACCAGCCATTTCCTCGATAAATTTCCCACAAAAAAAACATATTTTTTGGCAGTGCCCCTCCCGAGAAAAGACTATGGATCCGCCCCTGGTTCAGGGGTGTGCCATGTGCAGAGTTCAGGGGTGTGCCCACCTGCCCCTCATCTATCCATTAGAATGAATGTGCTTCCACTGTGGAGACGCTCATAAATTCAGTAGTGTTAGGACTGCAAGCAATACACAGGGTGCCGTGAAGAGGCATTGCAGCTTACGCATGCATTTGCAAATGCGTACTTGCTAAACCCCTGTTTTTAACGCATACTGTTGGACAGGTTAATTCGATTGTTCAGCAGACTGGTTGATGAGTTGAGCTGCGAATGTTCTCTGGTTTTGTCTTTCATGCGTTTGCCCTTCCATGTGCTCCTTGCTGTGAAGGCCAGTTATAGGTGGGGGCAATCTCGTTGTTACTGATATTTGGTACCTACCTGTGGATTCTGCAGAATTCAAGATGCATGTCAATATGTAATATCCATTTTTATCTTTTGAACCATCCCATGCTTCCTTGGCTGATGTCTGTGCACATAAGTGGTGTTTTGACAACTGTTTGTAGGCACAGGGGGTGTTTTTGGCAGACAATTAGCCCACACTGTGAAGTGAATTGGTGTGAAAACCTTTCTCTGAATTGTGAGCTTTCTTCTCACTTTCAGTCACCAGCGCTAAAAGACCCTTGATCTAACTGGGCATGATAATTCATTATTCTCTGTTCTGGCATCTAGTCTCAGCTGGCCAAGCTCCACGACTCTTTGAGGAATAAAAAAAAAAGCACACATCACTGGGAAGAGTTTTTGTCTCCATACAGCCCCAGGGGTTCCACTTCATGTTCAAGCAGGAGAACAAGTGTTGGTGCCAAAAAACTGAGCGCCACAGTTTTAACTGACAAACAAGCGCAGTATTAACTGTAACATGTATATTACTGGAAGGTGGGCATATATTATTTAGACTGGGCTAGCGTGGAAATTTACATCCAATTTTTTTAAATAAAAAGTATATTGGGGGGGCTTCTTAAAGTGAACTTGTATGCCAAATAATTCAACCTAAGCAAATCTAAATAAGGGACCAAACTAAAACACTGCATAAGCAAGCCTACACAATTATAAAAATTTAAAACTGAATATTCAGATTTCTACATTAGTCAAGTCATTTTGAAAACTATAGTAGTTTGGGTCCGATTTACTTTAGGTGTGTTTTTTTAAGTGGTTGTTCAGACTTTTTTGGGAAAACATTAAAAGTCAGTAGCTACAAAAACTGTAATAATAATCCTGTCCCAGGAGCCAGTTATGTCCTCACCCGGCAGGTTTCTTCACTGGGCTTCGGTCCCCGGTATCGGTATACTAACTGTTGTGGGCAGTCGGCTGTGACTGCGGCTTCACAGCCAGCTGCTTACTGAGCATTTGCCAGTCCCGCTACGCTATCTGACTGATCCTGCAGCTTTTTGGGACCTGTGACCTGTCCCAGAAGGCTGCGGGGAAAGGCCGCTTGGATTGCTGCATATTCTGACCAGCTGTGGGGGACTGGGTATCTGTCAAATCCAGGTACCTGCTTCCCCCCCCCACCAAAAACAAAAATATTGTGCCAAATGTGAAAGTGGAGAGGGGGAGGAGAAAGAGCAGAACTTTTCCCTTTTGGGTGAAGTTCCACTTTATTTTTATTTATTTATTTTTTTCATCGTTTAAACAATGATTTATATTAAACATACTCATCTTCAATCTAGAGCTGTCATCCACAAGACTTTTTGTTTTCCGGCCATTAGATATCCTCAGTCTTTATGAACTAATGATGGCCAATGTCATTCATTCCACTTCCTCTGGCTATCATGGAACTGTCATGGAGACCCTTCCTGGAGCAAAGGGGTGAATTTTAAAAGCACGGGCCATCGGAAAGGTAAGTATACACACACTGTTCTTTTACAGGGTATTGTTTATGTAGCGGACACCCCTCTCCACTCCCCTTTTGTATTCGGCTCACAATGTCTCTGGTCTAGGGGTATTTGATAGGGGAGGGAGCGGGTGAGCTATGCCTGGCTTCCACCACAGGTGTACATGTGGTATTAGCAATGTCTCTGTTGTTTCTTTACCTTCGGGTCTGTGCTGTGCATCGGGATCCTCCCTCCAAGAGTCACTGTGAACTTTGTCTACTAGGAAATGAGCCCCACACCATTAAAGTCCAACACTCCTTTATAGTAGAACATTACATGGACTCCCTTGAAGACAGAACAGAAAAGGAGGTGTGTGTACGAATAGGCCCAGACACAATTCGGTCCTCCTCTCTCCTCCTGGAGAGTGGGTTATGGTCTCCGCACGAGGGGAATTTTCCTTCCGGGCGGTCTCCGACAAGAGACTCACCCGTCACCGGCAGTATGCTGCACCGGGTCTTCAGGTGAGGAGCTCTCCCCGGTCCATTGCGCCCACCTTGGATTCAGGCATCCATCCCCGGAGTACCTTAGGATCCTTCCCTCGCGGAACTCAGTGTTGGGCACTGAGCTCCGGACCTCCGTCCAAGTACCTCACCCCAGGCTAAAGGTGCCTGGGGTGGAATCCGATCTCCGGTTGTCCTCTAGGCCTAGGCCGCCTAGAGGACCGACACGAACCACCGTCCGCAAGCTGAAGGTGCCTGGGACTACGAACCCCGTGACAAAAATGGCCAGCCCCTTTATACCCTCCCCCAGCAAGCACGGCGGGTTCCCCGCCCCACCATACCGCTGCCGAGAGTGGACAAAAAGGAGGCTCGGCACACAGTGATGTTCGTCCCTCAGCCCACGGTGACAGCACCACCTGGTGGACCGCCGGGAACACACACCACTGGTGTCATCGCCAGATTCAAAAATACACCCGGGAAAGTACATACCCGCTACATTTAAAAGTGACCCTGGAGCGACGGAGTCACTTTAAGCAAAAGTTGGAATTGAGATTTAACGTGGTGTTAAACCCAAAAGAAAACATTTTAATATATTGCAGCTTACCAATTCTTGTGATGCATTAGTTTTATTTATTTTTTTAGGCTTTCTTTCATTTATTTCATCCTGGTGATCTGGCCAGTAAGTCTGATCTCTTTCAACAGAACAAGCTGCCCTGCAGATGCAACAGTTATGCCGCGTACACACGATCGGACATTCCGACAACAAAATCGTGGATTTTTTTCCGACGGATGTTGGCTCAAACTTGTCTTGCATACACACGGTCACACAAATGTTGTCGGAAATTGCGAACGTCAAGAACGCGGTTACGTACAACACTACGATGAGCCGAGAAAAATGAAGTTCAATGATTCCGAGCATGCCTCAAATTTTTGTGAGTTTTTGAATTGTGTACACACGCTCAGAATTTCCGACAGCAACTTTTGTTGTCGGAAAATTTGAGAACCAGCTCTCAAATTTTTGTTTGTCGGAATCTCCGACAGCAAATGTCTGATGGAGCCTACACACGGTTGGAATTTCCGACCAAAAGCTCCCATCGAACATTTGTTGTCGGAAATTCTGAGCGTGTGTACGCGGCTTTAGAGTGTTGAGATAAACCATTTACCACTGACCCTCTAGTTTCTGCTGCACTTGCCTGATGTGATGCCCATTTCCAGCCAGTTATTCCAACTGGTGTAACAGTCGGGATGTTTATCTTTCTTTGGTCAGTGCAGCAATGGGACCGCCCTGACCAATGACAATCTCTTCTAAGCCTTCCTCCTTCCAGGACATTGCAATTGCAAGTGGTCATAATTCTCACAGTTGTGAGCAGTCATTGGTCAGTGTGGCCATAGGACCAACCTGATGTACGAGAATCTCTTCTGGGATGGCGCAATGGAGGGCAGTCATTGGTCAGTGCTATCACGTGGCTGCGCTGACCAACGACTGCTCGCCATTGTGATGCTACATAGCCTCTAGGACCATGTAGGAACGTTTTCAAAGGTTTGGATGTCATTTGTTTGTAAAAAGGTGAAATTGGCTTTTAAAGCAAAAATACCAGCATACCCGGACTCCGATTTATTTACAATGTGAAAACAGTTGCAGATGCCAGCTCCAGTATGCCTGATGGGTTTCTTCTGTTGAGTTCAAATTTGAAACTTGTCAGGCATGTTAGAGCTGGCATTTATGACTGTCTTTACTTTGGTTAAAATAAATTGGAGGTACACTATGCTGGTTTTGTTTCTGTTTTACAGTGGAACACTAACTATTCTTAAATGTCCCCCCCCCCCCTTCTCCAACCTATCTTGCCTGAAAAAGGGATTTGTATACTTACCTTTTATCAGTCCAGTCTATTCTGGTTGCATGATCCTGCAGCTCCGGCTCAGGGATCGCTTAACAGCTGGGAATTTCCGGGAGCTGTGACGTCACCCATAGACTCCCATGACCCAGCTGTTGTCATCACTCCCTCCTCTCCCCTGCAGCTGCTGCTCACTGACCCAGAGGAGCCAGAGCTGCAGGAGCACATGACCAGCATGGACTGAAAAAAGGTAAGTATACAGGTCATTTTTACACAGGGTAGGCAGGATAGGTAGGAGGAGGGGGGTGGGAAAATGTTTAAGAATATTTAGTGTTAGATTGGAATTCCTTCTGACTGCAAATAAAAGTGTTTCTAAAGGCAGCAGTTTTTTTCTTTTTTACCTGAATGCATTCTCTATATTAAGGTAAAAACCTTCTGTATACAGCCCCCTCCCAGTCCCCCTTGTACTTACCTGAGCTCAATCCTAATCCAGCACTGTACCTGATAGCAGTGCCTCTCTCTCTCCTTATTGGACAAAAAGGCAGCAGTGGGAGCCATTGGCAAAGAGAGTGAGCAAAGAGCTGGGAACAGGGCCAAGCCACACTTTTTGTGGTAATGGACACACAGAGACAACTTGGGGTCGAGCCCGCATAAGTGCCCTCATAGTAGCTTGCTATGGGGTGAACTCGGCAGGAGGGAGGAGACAGGAGTGCCAGCGAGGGACCCGAGAAGAGGAGAATTGGGGCAAAACCACTGCACAAAGCGGGTAAGTATAACATGTTTGTTATTAAAAAAAATAAAAAAAATCCTTTTAGGTTACTGCCTGATATACCAAAGTAGAGGTGGAAAGTCCCAGGTGGTCTGAAGCTCTAAGTCAGGGGTGCCCAACCTTTTGAAAAACCAAGGGCCACTTAAGCGACTTGGTAACCGGTCGCGTGCCACAATCAGCGGAGCGGGTGGATGGCAGCCCACTCGGCTCTATAGAGCTGCCACTCCTTAGAGGTGAATGGAGGGTCCGATTGGCTCGGACTGACCGTGTGAAAGGGGCCTAAGGCTGCTTTTATACTGGTGTACTGTTGTTTACCCGCACTGCGGATGCAGCACAGTTCTTCTGTGGCTTTCCCGCAGGTTAGCTGCACTTTGCCCTAGACTTCTATTATATCCTGTAGGTGTAATGCACTTTCAGAAAGCACACCAAACTCGCAGGGAATAACAGAAGTCTCTGGCTCTGTGCAGGTAACCTGCTTTGCACCTGCTGTCAGTTTGAAAGCAGCCCAGTAACCACTGCAGAACAGATATGCCCATATATACACTGTGATTTTAGTAATAAACTTACCTTTAATAACAGTATTTTAGTAATAAACTTACCTTTAATAACAGTATTCTATTTTATTCCATCCAGCAGGAGGTCACGGGCCACGTCAGAGGGCTCCGCGGGCCACATGTGGCCCCCGGGCCACTGGTTGGGCACCCGTGCTCTAAGTCCATCTATCTGTGTTCTGGAGCTTGAGACTGACCAAAGAACTAGGGGAAGGAAGATAAGCACAGGCCAATTGCCTGGAAAACTGATGAACAGGAGGCTGTAATGTAACACAAGCTTTATAGACCATTAGAAGTGTGGGTCTGCCGTCCTGAATCTCATGTATTGATGTATAATAGAAAGTGTGGCCATTGGAGTACTATTATTTCTTTTTCGTACATCACGGGACACAGAGCGACTTAGTCATTACTAATGGGTTATATAGATTACCTTCAGGTGTTGGCACTGGCCAATTCCAAACCGGAAGTACCCTCCCCTATATAAGCCCCTCCCATCCGGGAGCACCTCAGTTTTTTGCCAGTGTCTAAGGTGTTGGCCAAAGAGTAACATGTGTTTTCACTGGGCTTGCGTACAGGTTCTTTTGGGCCTTAGTAAGCTGTTCCGGATCCCACCAAAAAAGCTTCATAGCTAAACGGTCGGTACCCGGGCCTTGCAGCAGAAGAGCAAGGTTTTGCCTGTAATGCCTCTCTTAGGAGGGCTGGACCCTGGGATCCAGAGCTCTGGTCATACCCACGACCAAGATGTTGTCTGTGCAGGGTGCTATACAGGTCCAGGGGAGTGGAATCCGTGGGAACCCGGTCCCTGAAGGTTTAATTACAATGCCTGCCGTGATAGGTGAAGTTTGGACTTCTGTGGACCAAACAAAGTCCTGCGGCGGGGATCAGGTAAGTGGGGGCCCCCAGGAACTTGGTTCTATTGGGGGACCCCCAAGCCTAATTTGTCTTTCTGTCTGTTACCTAACGGTATTCCCGCTAATATCTGTGTTTGCCTGTAACTACTGAAAATGTAAAATTTTAATAGTAGTCAAGAAAAAAAAAAAAAAAAGGGGCCGCGGTACCTGTGTTAAACCACTAGAGGCCGCTGTAGTCCATTTTTCTTGTCATGTGGATCTTTGGTTTTCTCAAGTCAAAAGATCCAGGCAGTTGGTAAGTTTCTCTGTGGGAATCCACTTCCTCTGCCCTGTTGCTGCGCTCATCCACCGCACAGGCCCTCCGGCAAAAAGGGCCCTGGCTCCTAGTCCCTGTTTGATTTCGAAAAGGGCGCCAATGGCGCGCGGGCGCGTGCACGTGCCTCCTATGAAAAAAAAGGGCCGGGGCGGGTGGATGACGCTCGATGCGCGCCGCGGCGCTTCTGCGCATGTGCAGGCGTCCCAGCATGGTTAAAAGACACAGTACAAGTGTCAGCTGGATGCAAACAGAGCTAGCAACAAACAGTGGCACACAGAGGCGGTTGATGCAGGCATCCCCATAGAAAGGCACTTTAGTGGACACCAGCTGGTATATAGCAGCAACTGTGTTAGACTATTACCAGCAAAAATTGGTGTATGACGACGGGAATACCTCAGCTTTGTGCTTAAAGGATATGTCGTCCAGACGCTCCGGAAATAGATCTTCCAGGAAGCCAAAGGGGTCTCCATCGGGCTCTGAGGATATTGGGCATGCTTGTACTGCACCAATCTCCCCTGAGAATTCAGAGGTCAGTAGCCGTAGAAACCCCGCAGGAGTGCCTGGTGCTGCGGCTGTCCCCAGTCCACCTGCTCCTGTATATATAACAGAGGAGGTTTTATCCTCAACTCTGGGAGGATTGGAAGAGAGATTAACAGCATTGATCGCTGCTTCCCTGTCACAGGAAAAGCGCGTCCGATCTCCGTCTCCTCCTTCAGAGTGTCTGTTAGTGGAGGAACAGCCCCACACAGAGATCGACCTACCTGAAGGGGATCAGGATGAGGTTGATTCAGTTATGGAGGAATCAACAGTGGAAGAACCTTTCTCAGCATCTCAGGCTGAAAGATTATGGGTTCAGTCTCTGACTAACATGGTCCGATCAGCATTTAAAATGCCTCTGGCGGAACCACCATCCACTACGGTTTCCTCGCTGGGGTCGCTAAAAGCTCCCCAGGCTGTCTGTTCCTTCCCAATCCACCCTTTATTAGAAGGGCTTATTTACCAGGATTGGGAGCATCCTGATAAAATATTTGCTCCCCCCAAGAGATTTCCGGTGATCTATCCCATGGAGGATAAGTTCATAAAAAAATGGAGGGTCCCTACAGTGGACGCAGCCATCTCTTCTGTTAACAAATCACTGACATGTCCAGTAGATAATGTTCCAATGTTCAAAGACCCAATAGATAAAAAATTGGAGTCTTTACTAAAATCTGCTTTCTCTACAGCAAGCATGGTGACACAACCTGCGGTAGCAGCGATTGGAGTCTGCCAAGCAGTGAAAGATCAGTTGAAACAAGTCTTAAGGGACTTACCAGATCAGCAGGCTCTTGCCCTAGCTGACCTGCCTAGAGCCTTGTGTTTTGCGGTGGACGCCATAAAGGATACAATCCAACAGGCCTCCCGCTTTACGCTGTCTATAGTATATATGCGTAGGCTTCTGTGGCTCAAAAACTGGTCTGCTGAAGCTCCCTGTAAAAAACTGCTGGTTAGCTTCCCATTTCATGGAGAACGCTTATTTGGAGAAGATCTGGACAAATATATCCAGAAAATTTCTGCCGGTAAAAGTTCACTCTTACCGGTTAAGAACAAGGGTAGAAGTCCTTCTTTTAAGAGGCCTACTTCTCCAGTCCCTGGCACATCGGCTGTGAAACAGTTCCGACGGCCTCCACGGTCAAATCCAGGGGGCAGAAATCAGGGACAATCACAGGGTAACAAGAAACCCTGGGTCAAGAGAGGTACAAAACCTCCCCCTAAGTTATGAAGGGTTGCCCTCACTCAGTCGGGTGAGGGGAAGACTTCAGTTGTTCACAGAGACCTGGCGGGACACCATCAGAGATGGGTGATCTCCGCAGTAAGTCTGGGATACAGGCTGGAGTTAAAAGACATTCCTCCTGCCCATTTTATAAGGTCAAACGTGCCAAGCGATCCCCAGAAGAGTGGATCCCTCCTTCTGGCACTAGAGCAACTATTGCCCCAAGGGTAATCATGAAGGTTCCCTTGAAAGAAAACGGGTTCGGGTTTTACTCGAACCTTGTCACAGTCCCCAAACCAAATGGGGACATGAGGCCCATATTAAATATAAAAGGGCTTAACAAGTTCCTACATATCAGGACTTTTTCGGATGGAGTCGATCCGATCGGTGGCCACCGCCCTACAAGGGCAGGAATGGTTAGCCTCGATCGACATAAGGGATGCTTATTTGCATATTCCCATCTGTCCGGCCCACCAGAAATTTCTACGCCTTGCAGTAGAAGGGCGCCATTTTCAGTTCAGAGCCTTACCTTTCGGTCTGGCCACGGCACCACAAGTGTTCACAAAAATTCTGGCCCTACGATTGGCCAAACTAGGAACACAAGGTGTAACGATAATGGCATATCTAGACGACTTGTTGCTGATAGACCACTCAGTGAAAAAAACTAGAAGTGGTCGTTCACAAGATAATCAAGTATCTGGAATCTCACAGTTGCATTATCAACCGAGACAAGTCAGCCCTAAAACCAGTCAAAAGCCTGGAATACTTGGGGGCTAAGACTGGATTCAAATCAGAGAAAGATTTTCTTACCTCCAGAGAAGGTGTCGTCTTTGAAAGATTTGACCCACTTAGTGGGTACAAAAAAGAAAAACCATCCATACGCCTGTGTATAAGGCTGCTGGGAAAAATGGTGGCTTCATTCGAAGCGGTACCCTACGGTCAATTCCATTCAAGGAACTTGCAGAGGGCCATACTGTCAGCCTGGAACAAAAAAGTTCAGGCTTTAGACTTACCAATGTCCCTGTCCCCTTCCGTTCGCAAGAGCCTCCATTGGTGGTTGGTGCCCCAGAATCTGGAAAGGGAAACCCTTCAGTCCGGTTTCTTGGAAGGTGGTCACTACAGTTGCCAGCCTCATAGGCTGGGGGGCAGTACTGGAGCAATGGTCTCTCCAGGGCAAGTGGTCAGAAGCAGAGAAGGCCCTGCCCACCAATCTCTTAGAGATACGAGCAGCCCGGTATGCCCTAGTAGCATGGACATCCAAACTCCAAGGGTCACCTGTCAGAATTCAATCAGACAATGCCACAGCAGTGGCATATATCAATCTCCAGGGTGGCACCAGGAGTCGTGCAGCCCAGAGGGAAGCGAATTGCATCCTGGAATGGGCAGAAAGGTATGTCACAGCCATATCCGCGGTTTTCATCCCAGGAGTGGAAAATTGGAGAGCGGACTTTTTAAGTCGCCAGCAATTATGCCCGGGGGAATGGTCTCTTCACCCCGAGGTTTTCCAGGCAATATGCCAGCGGTGGGGAACACCGGATGTAGATCTGCTAGCATCCAGATTCAACGCAAAGGTGGACAGATTTGTGTCTCGCACAAAGGATCCCCTAGCTTGCGGTTCGGATGCCCTAGTGTTCCCTTGGGATCAGTTCAAGCTGATATATGCATTCCCACCGCGATTAATCCGCAGAATCAGGGTAGAAAAGAAACCAGTGATTCTGGTGGCTCCAGCGTGGCCCCGAAGGGCATGGTACGCGGAGATTGTAAAAATGTCAGTGGGAAGTCCTTGGACCCTCCCACATCGTCCGGACCTGCTTTCGCAAGGACCGATATACTACCCTTCCTTACCAGCCCTAGGTTTGACGGCCTGGCTATTGAAGCCCACATTCTAAAAAAGAGAGGGCTCTCTAATCCTGTGGTATCTACCATGATCAATGCCAGGAAGCCGGTATCCAGGCAGATCTATTATAGGATCTGGAAGGCGTACATCACGTGGTGTGAGGCCAGGAAATGGCATCCACGTAAGTACGTAATAGGTAGGATTCTGGACTTCCTACAGTGGGCTGTACATAGGAAGCTTGCCTTGAGTACTATCAAGGGTCAGACGGCCTTGTCAATATTTTTTTCAAAGGCTCTTGGCTTTGCATTCATTAGTCAAAGCTTTCATACAAGGAGTGATGCGTATTAGCCCTCCGGTTAGTATTCCCATATGTCCATGGGACTTAAACCTGGTTCTGTCGGTTCTACAGAAACAACCATTTGAACCATTGCAGCACATTTTCTTGGTTCTTTTCACCAGGAAATTGATTTTCTTAGTAGCCATTTGTTCGGCTAAAAGAGTATCGGAATTAGCCGCCTTGTCCTGTAAGGAGCCATATCTGGTTATCCATAAGGACAGAGTAGTGTTACGTCCTCATCCAGCCTTCTTCCTAAGGTGGTATCGAGGTTCCATTTGAACCAAGATGTGGTTCTTCCTTCCTTTTTCCCCAAACCTAGTTCGGTAGAGGAAAAGTTATTGCATTCTTTGGATGTAGTAAGAGCAGTTAAAGCTTATCTTAAAGCCACTGCTCAGATTCGTAGAACGGATACTTTGTTTGTTCTGCCGGAAGGCCCCAGAAAGGGTCAGGCAGCATCAAAAATCTACTTTAGCCAAGTGGATTCGACAGGTCATAATACAAGCCTATGGCTTGAAAAGGAGACCGCCTCCGTTCAAAGTTAGGGCGCACTCGACAAGAGCAGTTGGAACTTCATGGGCAGTGCATCACCAAGCCTCCCTGGCTCAAGTCTGTAAGGCCACAACATGGTCCTTAGTACACACGTTTACTAGGTTCTACCAGGTAGACGTCAGAAGTCAGGAGGATGTCGCCTTTGGGCGCAGTGTGTTGCAGGCCGCAAAAGAGCCTCATGCCTGATGGCGCCCAGCTTATGTATCCCTCCCCTCATTTGGCATTGCTTTGGGACGTCCCATTAGTAATGACTAAGTCGCTCTGTGTCCCGTGATGTACGAAAAAGAAAAAGGGATTTTTGTAACAGCTTACCTGTAAAATCCTTTTCTTGGAGTACATCACGGGACACAGAGCTCCCACCCCTCTTTTTGGGACACTTATTGCTTTGCTACAAAACTGAGGTGCTCCCGGATGGGAGGGGCTTATATAGGGGAGGGTACTTCCGGTTTGGAATTGGCCAGTGCCAACACCTGAAGGTAATCTATATAACCCATTAGTAATGACTAAGTCGCTCTGTGTCCCGTGATGTACTCCAAGAAAAGGATTTTACAGGTAAGCTGTTATAAAAATCCCTTTTTTTATATGTGAAAACAATAGTGTAGCCCCTAAGTATGCAATGAATATATTATAATACAGGAAAAAACCTTGTTAGGCATGTAAGTTGATGCAAAAATAGTTGAATAAAAAAAAAAATTGCAGGCGCTATTGCGCTAAAAATAGCACCTGCAAACCGATCCTAAACAGCAGCTGCTGTTTCTCCAGTGTGAAAGCCCGAGGGCTTTCACACTGAAGCGGTGCGCTAGCGGGACCGTTTCAAAAGTCCTGCTAGCAGCATCTTTGGAGCGGTGAGAGGAGCGGTGTGTTTACCACTCCTCCACCGCTCCTTCCCATTGAAAGCAATGGGAAACGGCGGCTATACCGCCGGCAATGCAGCACATTGCCGGCGGTATTGACCCTTTTTCGCCCGAATACCGCTGCAAAATTAGTGGTAAAACGCTGCTTAAAATAGCGTCGCTTTACCGCTACTGCCCCAGTGTGAAAGGGGCCTAAACGTTTTTTACCTTTTAAAGAGGAGTTCCAGTCGTTTTTAAGTTTACTAAAAGTCAGCAGCTACAAAAAGTGTAGCTGCTGACTTTTAATAAACACACTCCTGTCCCACAGTCCAGCGATGCGGTCGCATTGTAAGTGTGGGCACCCGGCTGTGACAGCTTGCGGCTTCACAGCAAGGTGCGTGCTGCGCATGCGCGAGTTGCGCCACGCCTTCTCAGTGGCTGGACAATCTTCTGGGACCTGTGACGTATCCCAGAAGATTGGAGGGAGAGGAGAAGTCATCTAGGTGGCAGAAGTGGGAGCTGGGTACCTATCAAAACTAGGCATGCCACATGTGACATGTAAGGGGGCGGGGAGTGCTTAGATTCCTTGCATTAAGGTAAAAAAATGTTGGGTGTCGGCATCACCCCCCTTAGCCCCCCTTTACTTACCTGAGACCTCAGTCGATCCAGCGCTGTGCATGTCTGCAGATCTTTTCTGGGGCATCGGGAGCCATGTGGGGGGACCCGAAAAAAGGAGGTTCCCGGCTGCTCTGTGCGATTCCATTGCACAAAGTAGGTAAGTATAGACATGTTTGTTGTTGTTTTTTTTTGTTTTTTTTATTTATCTTTACAGTCCCTTTTTAATTACAATGGCATCTCCACATGTGCTTTCAACTAAGGATAAATAATGCTCACCAGGAGCCTGAAGAAAATTCCAATAGTGCAGTAGGTTTTATTATCAAACATGTCAAAGAAACATACGGTTCAGAACAGTGAATCCAGTAAAAACTCACATAGAAAGCCGAGCCGACCCAGGATCACACAGTGGCATGACGTCAGAACCAGAATCTCTGCACCCAGGTGAGGAGATGCCGTTGGAATTAACATGCCACAGTGATTCCTGTAAGACTTCCATGTTTGCTTAGGCGCATTTTCTGCTGTAATGGTAGCCATTTGCTCTGGTGAGTTTTTAATTCACTTACTGTTGGTGGCTGGTCACTGGAGCACCTTCTGAGAAGCATCTTCACTGCCGTTGTTACATACAGTGTTTTTTTTTTTTCTTTACCGATCACACTTTATTTTGCTATTTTTGGCCTTTATGTTTTCTATTTTTACATCAACTTACATGCCTACCAGCCTCTCTGTGTACACCCAGCCTCTCTGTGTACACCCAGCCTCTCTGTGTACACCCAGCCTCTCTGTGTACACCCAGCCTCTCTGTGTACACCCAGCTTCTCTGTATATACACTAGCCTATCTGTTTAACCAGCCTCTCTGTATAGACACTAGCCTTTCTGTATGTAACAATCTGCAGTTAGGTGACCTGGCATGCTCTCTGGTGACCCCAATGTAAAGGGGAGACTCTCTGGGGACCCTGATGTAATGAAGGGGGCTTTGGGGACCCTGATGTAATGGGAGATATACACATACACACACACACACACACACACACACCCGCCCGCCCAAGCGTATGACTTTCTTTACTTCGCTGCTATGGGCTCTAGCCCCAGATCTTTTGCAGACCTAGCAACACCCCTGCATGCCTTACAAGGTTTTCTACTGTATTATAATATATTCATTGCATGTTTAGGTGCTACACTATTGTTTTCACATTTGCTATCTGAGGTTTTTGTTATACCTTCTGTGGCTAAGTTCTACGCCACAGTGCAGATAATATCACTTGCACTATTATTGTTACATAGTTTACAAGGCTAAATGGATGAGCTGCGGCTGGGCGTCAATCTATACAAACTTGGTGTTGATATTTGTGACCTCGGTACATAAATCCCACTAGATTCCGTTCATAATTGCGGGACTTGCCATTATGTAAATTGTGTCGGGGAAGAAGTCCCCTTCCCATAAACTCTGTTGTCTAATGCCGATTTGTACTGCCTATAGTGACATTTCCAATAAGCCTGTGATGTCAGCTTCTAATTAAATAAAGATAACAGCATTTTGTTTTCAATTAGAGTGTCCCACTCAAGAAATTATTGTAAATTAACCTCCTCGGAAAATGTAATATTGCCGTCTCATTTAGATTTTTAATTAGGCCTTTGATTTTTAAGCTGAAAAATCACACACCGTGAAATCTTTAATCATTGCTAATATGTTGTAGAAGGTTATTAGAAACCATTGCACAAAATTAGCCCCTGGCATTTGTATTTATTTTTCCTTCTTTATTACCAATAAAAAAGCATTAACTCTGCAAAAGGGGAAGAGGTACCTTTAGATAATTACACCGGAGGAGGGGGAAGATAAACCATTAAAATGCATTGAATTGCAGAGGTGAAGAACATTGAGGTGAAAATGAAAATAAGATTCCATGATTTTGCATTTATGTAAATTTGCTTGTCAGCGCGACAACAAGACTCAGATTGCAAGCGGCAGCGTCTGGCCACAGATAGGACTGCTTACTGATTACAAGGCCTGTCCATCCACTTCAGTCACCTGACATCACATATTCATCTTTTTTAAATGAAAGTAGAACTCTGGCTAACTTTTTTTTTTTTTTTATCCTTTTTGGAGATGGCTAAAAAAAACTGTTACAGAATTGTATTGCTTCAGTCATTTTGTCATCTTTCCATCTATTAAATCTTCTGCCCTTGTTGTTGTTTTAACTTTGGATAGTAAAACATTTTTTTTTCTGCCAATAAATACCTTATACAGCCCACTTCCTGTTTCTTCATCTTGAAAAAAGCCTAGACTTATGATCTAATGCACAGCTCTCTCTCTCACTCTTGTGAGAGTTTGCCAGGAAGGGAGGGTGGGTGAGTCATAAGAGGGCAAATGAGAGCTGCAGAGCTGGATGTGTGTGTGTGTGTGTCTGTGTAAATCCAGGAAGTGAACAGGCAGCAGCTTCAGCTGCCCACAGTTATAATGGTTGCAGTCAGACTCAGTGGAGGGAGATTTCTGCAGCATATTTGGCAAGTACAGAATCGCAGTATATATAAAATATGCAAAGTGGTTAGAGGGAAGGGAAGCTTCAGAATGGCAAAGATGTTTTTATTATAAATTATGTGAGCAGACTGCAGTTTAAAGGGGAGTTCCAGTCTCCTGTGAAAATAATAAATCAGCAGCTACGAAAACTGTAGCTTCTGACTTTATAAAAACGGCCACTCACCTGTCCCACGATCCAGCGGTGTGCTCACCCGAGTCCGTTTCACCCACTGTCTTTTGCAGTCTTCGGGGACCTGTCCGTGTCCCAGAGGACTGCATGGAGGAGGGAGGGGAACTGCCGCTCCTATCGCCTAGGCGGTTGGAGTGGAAGTGGGAACCTGTCAAAATCGGGTATCCACCCCCTCACTCCTAAAAAGTGCCAATTTTTCCTCTTTTGGGTGGAGCTCCGCTTTAAACCATATTTAAACCTAAGAACAAAAATGTAAAATATTGCAGTTTACCAGTCACTGAATGTGCAGATTGCATTCGTTTTCTTTTTAGAGGTGAAGACATTTTGGGCATGTACAGAAATCAGCAGATTGCTCTTTACCAGAAATGCGGAGTCCTTGTCACTTCCTGTGAGCTGAATTCTAAAATTCTCTTTCACAATGGATAAAAATGTTGGCACTTAAAAAAAAAAAAAAGATATGATATGGGCTCTTTGCCATTAACATCTGGCTATATAGCTCTACATGGAAAGAACCCTTTTCTGTCCATGATAATCAATGTATGATGATCATGCCGTAGATATAATTTATTTTATTTGTCAGGATTTTTCTTTTCTGATGTGTTTCCTGGTTTTGCATCCTTCCAGCTTGGGGGCATTCTTTGAAAAACAAATGGAATTCCAAACCGGTCTATGTAGTTGGCAAAACAACGGCTTCCTTGGGTAAGTTTCCAACACAATCCACGGACCATAAGAGCTGGGTGGGGTTCAGAATTGGCATTCTGTTATTTGCCAGGTCTGCATTTTTTTTGTTATTCATTTAATTAAGTTTTGAATACATTAAACAAGCATACAGCTTGATCACGCACGCAGTCTTGAAAGATGTAATACACAAATTATTTTATTATCCGATAATACAGTGGGGAAAATAATTATTTGATCCCCTGCAGATTTTGTAAGTTTGTCCACTTACAAAGAAATGAAGGGTCTATCATTTCTATCATAGGTGTATTTTAAATGATAGAGGCAGAATATCAACCACAAATTCAGAGAAAACCCCACATAAAACAAATGTTATAAATGAAATTGCAGTTCAGTGAGTAAAATAATTTAATTGTTTTGATCCCCAAGCAAAACATGACTCAGTACTTGATGGAGAAACCCTTGTTGGCAAGCACAGAGAGATGAGACGTTTCTTGTAGTTGGTGATCAGGTTTGCACACAAATCGGGAGGGATTTTGGTCCACTCATCTTTACAGATCTCCTCTAAATCCTGGCAGTATGTTTTGGGTCATTGTCATGCTGGAAGACCCATCCACGGCCCATCTTCAGTGTTCTGGCTGAGGGAAGAAGGTTTTCGTTCGAGATTTTACAATACATGGCCCTGTCAATTGGCCCCTCAATGCGGCAGAGTCGGTCTTTACCTTTGGCAGAGAAACGGCCCCAAAGCATTATATTTCCACCTCTGTGCTTGACTGTAAGGATGATATTCTTAGAGTCAGCATTTTTCTTCCTCCGAACACGGCAAATCAAGTTAATGCCAAAAAGGTCAATTGTGGTCTCATCTGACCACAGCACTTTCTCCCAATCTGTCTCTGAATCATTTAGATGTTCATTGGCATGACTGTACATGTGCCATCTTAAGGAGAGGGACTTCATATTTGGAGGAAAAAAAATTCTGACTATGACCTTAAGAACATCATCCCTACAGTCAAACACGGAGGTGGAAACATTATGCTTTTGGGGCTGTTTCTCTGTTAAAGGTACAGATCGAATTTGCCACATTAAGGGGCCAATGGGCGGGGCCATGTATTGTAAAATCTTGTGTAGCGGGGTCCCCTTTAAGACTCCCAGGACTACCTTACCCAGAACCCCTTTCGGCAATGTTTCCACCCCAGAGACTCATGGGAGGGGTTATAAAAGGAGGAGGCGAGGCTGGGCTCGGCCTCTTTGGGACACGAGACTTCAAGGGAGAGATCTTCCTGTGCGGATCCGCTGTAGTGCAAGGCCTGAAGCCTGGGGCCTTGCGCTGCTACCCAAAAGAGCCTTCCACCCCATCACGAGCCTGGGTGGCATCTGACTCGGTTTTCTTCAACCACTGCTGAGCCGGAGACCAGACCGCTGCAGACGCTGTGTGTAGAGACACAGCGGGTGGAGGTTCCCGGGCTGGGATCGCGTCCGGAGGGGTGAGGGAGCACATGCTCAATCCACAGATACTGTATACCATTGTTGGGCCTACAGACTGCCGTGGCCCAGACAGTTCCTATTTTAGTTCTTTTCCCCCACTTAAGATCCAGAGCAGAACTGAATCAAACGGATCTTTAGTGGAGTGTACTGTGTTGGCGTTTTTTACCCCCCCCCTGGATTACAAATGTGTTCCTGAAATGTGCACCACCGTTTAAAGACTTGCATGCGAAGAATTTTACCCCCCTAGAGACTGAGTTATATGGTCAGGCCTGGCCATCTAGGTAGTTTATTTAGTTGCTGCGCCATAGGGTGCATAGTGAAGTACTGTTACACGTGGCGCGTGTGCGCCATATCTGACTAGTTATAGTTTGACTATTGCTGCAGGGCTCTGCAGATAGATTCATATGATCTGTTATCACTGTTGATTTTATTGCCAGTAGAAAGTAAATTTGTTATTCTTCTATCACTGCATTGGTGTTTGAATTTAATCATAGAGCATAAGATGTACACATTTTACCCTAGACTAACTGTGCCAGTAGGGGGTCGAGTAACTTGCCGGGGGTTGGCGGAGCTGTCTTCAGGGTCCAAACTAAATCTGCGGCCCTCTTAGCTGAGGGTATCGCTACACTTGTGTAGCACACCCCCGTAAGAGCTGCTGGTTTAAATTTGGGCCTTGCACGTTACCTCAGTATTTGTTGTCTAGGGGAAGAAAGTCTGTAAAAACTCCAATGTCAACACAAGATGTAAAACCTTAAAATGGTTGTAAACCCACTTATGCAACTTGCACCTACAGGTACGCCTAGATTAAGGCTTACCTATAGGTGCAAGAAATATCTCCTAAACCTTACACGGTTTAGGAGATATTTGCAAAAAATTACAAAATGACATTCTTCGGTGTCTACGGCTCATTCACAGGGTTAATCCCATTCACAAATCCGGCTTAGCCAGATTTGACGGCTCCCGCGCGCATGCACGGAGTGACATCTTCGCCGCTCCGGCCAATCACAGCACCGGAGCGTCGCTGTGATTGGCTGGAGCGGCAATAGCCGGAAGTAGCCTTCCAGCCATCGCCGCAGCGATGGCTGGAGAGGGAGACGAGGACGGCTTTGGGGGCCCCGATCTAAGGTAATTGATGCATAATGAGCTAGTATGCTAGTCATACTAGCTCATTATGGCTTTGTCTTGCAGGTGGGATTTAAAAAAAAAAAAAAGTTTCCAGGGTGTACAACCACTTTAAACTGTTAGGTTTTATTTTCCTTTGCATAAAACATATGAAGAATAGTAGAAGGGTAAAGGAAAGGGGTAGGTTCAGGTACGCAGTACAGATCACTGGGGGAAACTCCTCAACTATAAAGTCATTCACCACTCCTCCTTGAGTGGGTATTGCTCACCCGGATAGGCCCCTCTCACCTGGCCTAGCAGCCGGAATAATGCATGGACAATAATCAGGACCAGTCTCTGCCACAGACTGGTTTGTCCCTAAGATTGGATAATCCGGGATCCTCTGCCACAGGACTTAACGCCCGGACTTCCATCCAAGCAGTCAAAAAGCCTTTAAGCCAACCCAGCAGACTGCAAGGTGAACGTTGGCTACGGTGCATCCTCCAATAGAATTACCAGGCCCTCCTCAAGACATCAGCCTTCCGCTCGGTCTTTTCTAGGACAGGTCCTCCCCTGGTTTCCTCCATTGAGTGGCTTCCTCCCGCAGGACAGACAGCACAGGATCTCCTTCAAAGTTTAGGCCCCAGTCAGCATAACTGGGCCTACTTGGTAGAGTTGCAGCCTCGGACCAACACGGTCCCGAGTCCAAAATCACACGACACACTCCTCGTGCCAGGAGGGCCGCGAGGGGAAGAAGGACCCCAAAATATGGCGTCTGCCCCTTAAGTACCCTTCCCCAGCATGCTCAGCGGGTAGACCATGCCCACTGAACTGTTCCCAGGGAAAGGCACCCAATCCACTCTGGCCTGTCAGTCTTCCACATTGGCCTGGGGTGGTAACGCCACCTACAGGCAAACAGTGGGAAGTCTTCCAACAGAGGCTGATTTAGCATTAATTATTTACAGAGTCTGAGCTAACTACCAGCTCAGACACGCACTAAATTTAACATGGTGCCCAGTCATTGGGAGCAGGACGCTACACTTGGATGAGAACCTACTTCCCTCAGCCAGAACACTGAAAATGGGTCATGGATGGGTCTTTCAGCATGACAATGACCCAAAATATACTGCCATGGCAACAAAGGAGTGGCTCAAGAAGAAGCACATTAAGGTCATGGAGTGTCTTAGCCAGTCTCCAGCCCTTTAAACATATAGAACATTTATGGAGGGAGCTGAAACTTCGAGTTGCCAAGAGACAGCCAAGAAACCTCAAGGATTTAGACAAGATCTGTAAAGAGTGGACTAAAATCCCTCCTGAGTAGTCACTAACTACAAGAAATGTCTTACCTCTGTGATTGCCAACAAGGGTTTCTCCATCAAGTATTAAGTCATGTTTTTCTTGGAGATCAAATACTTATTTCTTTTTCGTACATCACGGGACACAGAGCGACTTAGTCATTACTAATGGGTTATATAGATTACCTTCAGGTGTTGGCACTGGCCAATTCCAAACCGGAAGTACCCTCCCCTATATAAGCCCCTCCCACCCGGGAGCACCTCAGTTTTTTGCCAGTGTCTAAGGTGTTGGCCAAAGAGTAACATGTGTTTTAACTGGGCTTGCGTACAGGTTCTTTTGGGCCTTAGTAAGCTGTTCCGGATCCCACCAAAAAAGCTTCATAGCTAAACGGTCGGTACCCGGGCCTTGCAGCAGAAGAGCAAGGTTTTGCCTGTAATGCTTCTCTTAGGAGGGCTGGACCCTGGGATCCAGAGCTCTGGTCATACCCACGACCAAGATGTTGTCTGTGCAGGGTGCTATACAGGTCCAGGGGAGTGGAATCCTTGGGAACCCGGTCCCTGAAGGTTTAATTACAATGCCTGCCGTGATAGGTGAAGTTTGGACTTCTGTGGACCAAACAAAGTCCTGCGGCGGGGATCAGGTAAGTGGGGGCCCCCAGGAACTTGGTTCTATTGGGGGACCCCCAAGCCTAATTTGACTTTCTGTCTGTTACCTAACGGTATTCCCGCTAAATATCTGTGTTTGCCTGTAACTACTGAAAATGTAAAATTTTAATAGTAGTCAAGAAAAAAAAAAAAACAGGGACCGCGGTACCTGTGTTAAACCACTAGAGGCCGCTGTAGTCCATTTTTCTTGTCATGTGGATCTTTGGTTTTCTCAAGTCAAAAGATCCAGGCAGCTGGTAAGTTTCTCTGTGGGAATCCACTTCCTCTGCCCTGTTGCTGCGCTCATCCACCGCACAGGCCCTCCGGCAAAAAGGGCCCTGGCTCCTAGTCCCCTGTTTGATTTCGAAAAGGGCGCCAATGGCGCACGGGCGCGCGCGTGGGCGCGTGCACGCGCCTCCTATGAAAAAAAGGGGCGGGGCGGGTGGATGACGCTCGATGCGCGCCGCGGCACTTCTGCGCATGTGCGGGCGTCCCAGCATGGTTAAAAGACACAGTACAAGTGTCAGCTGCATGCAAACAGAGCTAGCAACAAACAGTGGCACACAGAGGCGGTTGATGCAGGCATCCCCATAGAAAGGCACTTTAGTGGACACCAGCTGGTATATAGCAGCACCTGTGTTAGACTATTACCAGCAAAATTGGTGTATGACGACGGGAATACCTCAGCTTTGTGCTTAAAGGATATGTCGTCCAGACGCTCCGGAAATAGATCTTCCAGGAAGCCAAAGGGGTCTCCATCGGGCTCTGAGGATATTGGGCATGCTTGTACTGCACCAATCTCCCCTGAGAATTCAGAGGTCAGTAGCCGTAGAAACCCCGCAGGAATGCCTGGTGCTGCGGCTGTCCCCAGTCCACCTGCTCCTGTATATATAACAGAGGAGGTTTTATCCTCAACTCTGGGAGGATTGGAAGAGAGATTAACAGCATTGATCGCTGCTTCCCTGTCTCAGGAAAAGCGCGTCCGATCTCCGTCTCCTCCTTCAGAGTGCCTGTTAGTGGAGGAACAGCCCCACACAGAGATCGACCTACCTGAAGGGGATCAGGATGAGGTTGATTCAGTTATGGAGGAATCAACAGTGGAAGAACCTTTCTCAGCTTCTCAGGCTGAAAGATTATGGGTTCAGTCTCTGACTAATATGGTCCGATCAGCATTTAAAATGCCTCTGGCGGAACCACCATCCACTACGGTTTCCTCGCTGGGGTCGCTAAAAGCTCCCCAGGCTGTCTGTTCCTTCCCAATCCACCCTTTATTAGAAGGGCTTATTTACCAGGATTGGGAGCATCCTGATAAAATATTTGCTCCCCCCAAGAGATTTCCGGTGATCTATCCCATGGAGGATAAGTTCATAAGAAAATGGAGGGTCCCTACAGTGGACGCAGCCATCTCTTCTGTTAACAAATCACTGACATGTCCAGTAGATAATGTTCCAATGTTCAAAGACCCAATAGATAAAAAATTGGAGCCTTTACTAAAATCTGCTTTCTCTACAGCAAGTATGGTGACACAACCTGCGGTAGCAGCGATTGGAGTCTGCCAAGCAGTGAAAGATCAGTTGAAACAAGTCTTAAGGGACTTACCAGATCAGCAGGCTCTTGCCCTAGCTGACCTGCCTAGAGCCTTGTGTTTTGCGGTGGACGCCATAAAGGATACAATCCAACAGGCCTCCCGCTTTACGCTGTCTATAGTACATATGCGTAGGCTTCTGTGGCTCAAAAACTGGTCTGCTGAAGCTCCCTGTAAAAAACTGCTGGTTAGCTTCCCATTTCATGGAGAACGCTTATTTGGAGAAGATCTGGACAAATATATCCAGAAAATTTCTGCCGGTAAAAGTTCACTCTTACCGGTTAAGAACAAGGGTAGAAGTCCTTCTTTTAAGAGGCCTACTTCTCCAGTCCCGGGCACATCGGCTGTGAAGCAGTTCCGACGGCCTCCGCGGTCAAATTCAGGGGGCAGAAATCAGGGACAATCACAGGGTAACAAGAAGCCCTGGATCAAGAGAGGTACAAAACCTCCCCCCAAGGCATGAAGCGTTGCCCCCACTCAATCGGGTGGGGGGAAGACTTCAGTTGTTCACAGAGACCTGGCGGGACACCATCAGAGACAGATGGGTGCTCTCCGCAGTAAGTCTGGGATACAAGCTGGAGTTAAAAGGCACTCCTCCTGCCCAATTTATGAGGTCAAACGTGCCACGAGATCCCCAAAAGAGAGGATCCCTCCTTCTGGCACTAGAACAACTATTGCTCCAAGGTGTAATCATGAAGGTTCCCCTGGAAGAAAGCGGATTCGGGTTTTACTCGAACCTTTTCACAGTCCCCAAACCAAATGGGGACGTGAGGCCCATATTAAATCTAAAAGGGCTAAACAAGTTCCTAAATATCAGGACTTTTCGGATGGAGTCGATCCGATCGGTGGCCACCGCCCTACAAGGGCAGGAATGGCTAGCCTCGATCGACATAAAGGATGCTTATCTGCATATTCCCATCTTTCCGGCCCACCAGAAATTTCTACGCTTTGCAGTAGAAGGGCGCCATTTTCAGTTCAGAGCCTTACCTTTCGGTCTGGCCATAGCACCACGAGTGTTCACAAAAATTCTGGCCCCATTATTGGCCAATCTAAGAACACAGGGTGTAACGATAATGGCATATCTAGACGACCTGCTACTAATAGACCACTCAGTGGAAAAGCTGGAAGTAGCTATTCACAAGACAATCGAGTATCTGGAATATCACGGTTGGATTATCAACCGGGACAAGTCAGCTCTAAGACCAGTCAAAAGTCTGGAATACTTAGGGCTAAGGCTGGATTCAAATCAGAGAAAGATTTTCTTACCTCCAGAGAAGGTGTCGTCTTTAAAAGATTTGACCCACTTAGTGGGTACAAAAAGAAAACCATCCATACGCCTCTGCATGAGGCTGCTGGGAAAGATGGTGGCTTTATTCGAAGCGGTACCCTACGGTCAATTCCATTCAAGGAATTTGCAAAGGGCCATACTGTCAGCCTGGAACAAAAAAGTTCAGGCTTTAGACTTACCAATGTCCCTGTCCCCTTCCGTTCGCAAGAGCCTCCATTGGTGGTTGGTGCCCCAGAATCTGGAAAGAGGGAAACCCTTCAGTCCGGTTTCTTGGAAGGTGGTCACTACAGATGCCAGCCTCATAGGCTGGGGAGCAGTACTGGAGCAATGGTCTCTCCAGGGCAAGTGGTCAGAAGCAGAAAAGGCCCTGCCCATCAATCTCTTAGAGATACGAGCAGCCCGGTATGCCCTAGTAGCATGGACATCCAAACTCCAAGGGTCCCCTGTCAGAATTCAATCAGACAATGCCACGGCAGTGGCATATATCAATCACCAGGGTGGCACCAAGAGTCGTGCAGCCCAGAGGGAAGCAAATTGCATCCTGGAGTGGGCAGAAAAATATGTCCCAGCCATATCCGCGGTTTTCATCCCAGGAGTGGAAAATTGGAGAGCGGACTTTCTAAGTCGCCAACAATTATGCCCGGGGGAATGGTCTCTTCACCCCGAGGTTTTCCAGGCAATATGCCAGCGGTGGGGAACACCGGATGTAGATCTGCTAGCATCCAGATTCAACGCAAAGGTGGACAGATTTGTGTCTCGCACAAGGGATCCCCTAGCTTGCGGCTCGGATGCCCTAGTGTTCCCTTGGGATCAGTTTGAGCTGATATATGCATTCCCACCGCCACAATTGTTACCGCGATTACTCCGCAGAATCAGGGTAGAAAAGAAACCAGTGATTCTGGTGGCTCCAGCGTGGCCCCGAAGGGCATGGTACGCGGAGATTGTAAAAATGTCAGTGAGGAGTCCTTGGACCCTCCCACATCGTCCGGACCTGCTGTCGCAGGGACCGATATACCACCCTTCCTTACCAGCCCTAGGTTTGACGGCCTGGCTATTGAAGCCCACATTCTGAAAAAGAGAGGGCTCTCTAATTCTGTGGTATCTACCATGATCAATGCCAGGAAACCGGTATCCAGGCAGATCTATTATAGGATCTGGAAAGCGTACATTACGTGGTGTGAGGCCAGGAAATGGCATCCACGTAAGTACGTGATAGGGAGGATTTTGGACTTCCTACAGTGGGCTGTAGATAGGAAGCTTGCCTTGAGTACTATCAAGGGTCAGATTTCGGCCTTGTCAATATTTTTTCAAAGGCCCTTGGCTTCGCATTCACTAGTCAAAGCCTTTATACAAGCAGTGATGCGTATTAGCCCTCCGGTTAGTATTCCCATATGTCCTTGGGACTTAAACCTGGTTCTGTCGGTTCTACAGAAACAACCGTTTGAACCATTACAACACATTTCCTTGGTTCTTCTCACCAGGAAATTGATTTTCTTAGTAGCCGTTTGTTCGGCTAAAAGAGTATCGGAATTAGCCGCCTTGTCCTGTAAGGAGCCATATCTGGTTGTCCATAAGGACAGAGTAGTATTACGTCCTCATCCAGCCTTTCTTCCTAAGGTGGTATCGAGGTTTCATTTGAACCAAGATGTGGTTCTTCCTTCTTTTTTCCCCAAACCTAGCTCGGTAGAGGAAAAGTTATTACATTCTTTGGATGTAGTAAGAGCAGTTAAAGCTTATCTAAAAGCCACTGCTCAGATTCGCAGAACGGATTCTTTATTTGTTCTGCCGGAAGGCCCCAGAAAGGGTCAGGCAGCATCAAAATCTACTTTAGCCAAGTGGATTCGACAGGTCATAATACAAGCCTATGGCTTGAGAAAGAGACCGCCTCCGTTCAAAGTTAGGGCGCACTCCACAAGAGCAGTTGGAACTTCATGGGCAGTGCATCACCAGGCCTCCCTGGCTCAAGTATGTAAGGCCGCAACATGGTCTTCGGTACACACGTTTACTAGGTTCTACCAGGTAGACGTTAGAAGTCAGGAGGATGTCGCCTTTGGGCGCAGTGTGTTGCAGGCCGCAAAAGATCCTCATACCTGATGGCGCCCAGCTTATGTATCCCTCCCCTCATTTGGCATTGCTTTGGGACGTCCCATTAGTAATGACTAAGTCGCTCTGTGTCCCGTGATGTACGAAAAAGAAAAAGGGATTTTTATAACAGCTTACCTGTAAAATCCTTTTCTTGGAGTACATCACGGGACACAGAGCTCCCACCCCTCTTTTTGGGACACTTATTGCTTGGCTACAAAACTGAGGTGCTCCCGGGTGGGAGGGGCTTATATAGGGGAGGGTACTTCCGGTTTGGAATTGGCCAGTGCCAACACCTGAAGGTAATCTATATAACCCATTAGTAATGACTAAGTCGCTCTGTGTCCCGTGATGTACTCCAAGAAAAGGATTTTACAGGTAAGCTGTTATAAAAATCCCTTTTTTACTCGCTGAACTGCAACTCAATTTAAAACATTTGTATCATGTGTTTTTTCTGGATTTATGGTTGATATTTTGTCTCTATCATTTAAAATACACCTATGATAGAAATGATAGACCCTTCATTTCTTTGTAAGTGGTCAAAAAAAAATCTGCAGGGTATCAAATAATAATTTTTCCCCACTGTTTATATAAACCACATTGTGTCCAGAATACAAATAGTTAAGGATGTAGTCAAAAAATAACAAAACTCGAGGTTAGAAAACTACTAGAGAACCATTACATGGCGGGTGGTGTTGGTCTCTAGCCATAACCAGGAAGTGTCTGGGATTAACAATGTTTATTCTGATGACATTCTACTTTTATTAATGTAGCGGGGGTCTAAATTTAGGGGGTACACCTGGATGGTAGTATGATCCAGGATGTGTAAATCATGAGAGGATTTACACCATTTAAATCGTGGAGGACTTTGGTGGTGTACTATTCTCCTTGACCTGTGGGTGGCGGTGTTCCCACGGGTCGAGGTAGAATCACTGCCACAGTGCTGTCCCCTTTTTGTCCTGTTTAGGCGGTGGCGCAGCGGGGCGGGGAAACTGCTGTGACGTCACGGGAGGATATAAGGGGGAGAGACGCCCTCGCCACGAGGTCTTCTTCTGCATCCCGCGCCCAGGCACCTTAGGCCTGGGTGCCGGTGGTCCGGAGTTCCAGCCCAGGTGCCCATGGCCTGGTCGGAGCAGTGTTGGCGTCCATCTCAGGCACCTTAAGCCTGTGGTGAGGTACTACACCGGAGGCCTGGGGCCCAGTGACTTCGACTGGGCTCCGCAAGGGCGGATGAGTCCGAGGGACCCTGAGGTGGATGGGGCCCGTGTCTGAGGTGAGGAGGCCGGAGTGGTTACCCCTCTGAAGAACTCGGAGCAGCATCAACCCGGTGACGGAGGGGCCTCTGGTAACTCCCTTGGAGGGACATCTTCCCCCTGACAGGGGCCACAACGCAGCGAAGGTACTCCAGTTCATGTTGAGTCGCTGGTAGAGACTCCAAAGATTCAAGTTATCTCTCTAGCCGATGGCTGTAGCAACCGCTGGTGAAACCACAGTGGTTTAGATTGATTGTTAGGACTGTGCCTCGACCTGCTCACCCCACCGTATTGAACTGTTTTTTATGGGTCCCAACCAGTCAGTTGGCAAAGAACTGTTTGTGTGCTATAATAAACAAGAGTTGGACCCTTTATCGGTGTGTGGAACTCTGGTTAATGGGAGCAAAGGGGAGTGTCAGCACTGCAGGACTTGGTTCTTAAAGAGACACACAGGCCCGAGGAGAATAACAGGTACTGGCCTTCACCTCACCCACAGCAATGGGGAGGACATGGGCCGTAGCGCATCTCACCCTCATGTACAATATACCCCTAGACCAGAAAGAGGGGGTGAGGCCGCTACATTAACATCATAGGTTGTTTTTGCATACTTTTGCAAATACATGTATGTAGCGGATGGTTGCTACTAGTTACTAACATCCACCATATCACCCTGCTGCCAGACCTCCATCTATCACTCTCCGAGACAATGAGCAGTCATTTGCGTTGTTTTGTTTTTGTTTATTTGGGGGATATAACTTATAACTTGGTTGGGGAAAGGGGATATGGGATTCCCATAGATCAGATCACTTTGCCATCATATTTAAGAATTGGTTGAATGAATTGAGCATTTGAAGAACTGATAGACTCTAATAATCACAGTCACTTCCCCTGCATAAACTACTGCAGACCGTTGCTCCTCCTCTGCATCAACTCCTGCAGACTATTACTCCCAGGACTCCTCTCCTCCTGCACAAAAACATCACTGTGAACTATTAGTCTTTCCGCCTCATCATCTTCACTTTATATAAAGGAATAGTCCTATATACTTGCTGAACTGTTAGTAGGCCAGGGGCCTGCAGTACGAGGCTCCCTCCCAGCTCTCCCGGGCTCCTCCGCCGAGGCGCGCACCCCCCCCCAGATGGGGATGGGCCTCCTGCTGTGATATAGCACTCCATTCTCTACGTCTCCCAGCTGTCAACTCCCCTCCAGTGGGCTGGACCTGAGATTAAGTAGGAGGCCTGCCCCCTGTCAATTCCAGTTGGGGATTGGTCAGGGCTCCTCACATGAGCTCCCTGTCACTCCAGTCCTCTGCCCTGCCCCTCTTTCATAACATTCTCCCTGGAAGCAGGGGAGGGGCCCAATAACTGAAGCACAGGTGGTCACACCCACTGCTACACTAACCACTCCCTACCCCCCCCCCCCGGTTAAAACAGGTCTAGCATGCAGCATTGGCCTGCCTAAATTTACTTGCCTGGCAGCTACTTTACAAAAATCCTCACCTCTAGCACCTACCTATGGTAGAGGGTTCTACATGTAAAACCAAACTTTCACATTAAAACATCCCTGCAAAGCGTAGTCCCCAACTAAACTGGGACACCTATATAGCAACGTTTACAGTCAAATCAGCCATACCTTGGCGGTAGCCACATCTTCCTTAAAGCAGAACTAGGGTCAGAAAAAACAAATGTAGCACTTACCTCTGCAGGAGCTACTTAACCCCCGGAAGATTTACTCCCCTTTCGACCAGGCCATTTTTTGCGATACGGCACTGCGTTTTTTTAACTGACAATTGCGCGGTTGTGCGACACTGTACCCAAATAAAATGTAATTTTTCCCAACAAAGCTTTTTTTTGGTGGTATTTGATCACCTCTGCAGTTCTCTTTTTTTGCGCTATAAATAAAAGAAAAAATGTAAAAAATCGAATTTCATAAATTTAGGCCAATATGTATTCCGCTACATATTTTTGGTAAAAAAAAAATCCCAATAAGTGTATATAGATTGGTTTGTGCAAAAGTCTACAAACTGTGGGATATTTTTATTTATTTTTTATATATTTTTTCTTACTAGTAATGGTGGCGATTAGTGACTTATAGTGGGACTGCCATATTGCGGCGGACATTCTGACACGTTTTGGGGACCAGTGACGCTAACACAGTGATCCAAAAAGTATTTTGTTATGTTACAGGCTTATTCCAAAATGGATTAAATTCATTATTTTCCTCAAAATTCTACAATCGATACCCCATAATGACAATGTGAAAGAAGTTGTTTAAAATCTTTGGAAATTTAATTAAAATAAAATAATATGAAAAAAATCCCATGTACATAAGTATTCACAACCTTTGTTCAATACTTTGTTGAAGCACCTTTGGCACCAATTACAGCCTCAAGTCTTTTTGACTATGATGTTACAAGCTTGGCACACCTGTTTTTGGTCAGTTTCACCCATTCTTCTTTGCAGGACCTCTCAAGCTCCATCAGGTTGGATGGGGTGCATCGTTGCAGCCATTTTAATCTCTCCAGAGATGTTCAATCGGGTTCAAGTCTGGGCTCTGGCTGGGCCACTCAATGGTATTCACAGAGTTATCCATTAGCCACTCTTTTGTTATCTTGGCTGTGTACTTAGGGCCGTTGTCCTGTTGGAAAATGAACCTTCGCCCCAGTCTGAGGTCCAGAGCGCTCTGGAGCAGGTTTTCATTAAGGATGTCTCTGTACATTGCTGCATTCATCTTTCCCTTGATCCTGACTAGTCTCCCAGTTCCTGCCAATGACAAACATCCCCACAACATGATGTTGCCACCACCATGCTTCACTGTAGGGATGGTATTGGCCAGGTGATGAGCGGTGCCTGGTTTCCTCCACACATGATGCTTCCCATTCAGGTCAAAGAGTTCAATCTTTGTTTCATCAGACCAGAGAATTTTGTTTCTCATGGTCTGAGAGTTCTTCAGGTACCTTTTGGGAAACTCCAGGCATTCTGTCATGTACCATTTACTGAGAAGTGGCTTCCATCTGGCCACTCTACCATACAGGCCTGATTGGTGGAGTGCTGCAGAGAGGGTTTTCTTCTGGAAGGTTCTCCTCTCTCCACAGAGAAATGCTGGAGCTCTGCTAGAGTGACCATCGGGTTCTTGGTCACCTGCCTGACTAATGCCCTTCTCTCCCGATCGCTCAGTTTGGAATAAAGATGTAACATAAGAAAATGTGAAGCACTGTGAATACTTTCTGGATGCACTGTATGACACTGGCTGGGAAGGAGTTAACTTTAGGGGCAATAAAAGGGGTTAACTGTGTGCCTAGCTAGCATTTCTGTGTACTATGGGAGGTGCTTTCATTAGGGAAAGACATGAATCCTTGTCCATGCTTTGCAGGGACACAGGATCCATGCCTTCCCTACTGACAGAATGGCGATCTTCCATGTTTACATAGGCAGACCGCTATTCTGCCTCTGTACGGAAGGATCGGCAGTTTTCGGCGAACATCGAGTCCACGGTACACGCTGTGTATAATCACAGTGGGAGCGAGCTGCCGGTGGCATGCATTTGCGCTTGCTACCTGGAAGAGCTGGATCACGTGTGTGTGTGTGTGTGTGTGTGTGTGTGTGTGTGTGATATATCTATCTATCTATAAATAATATGATTCGGCTCAGAGGTGCCACCCTGTAGCAGTAAAACTGCTATAGGGCAGACCTTAAGCAGTTAAAATTACAGGTTCTCTATTCGGCCACAACTCTTTCCCCACTACCACACCTGGTTGTAGGCTGCTCACACCTCCTGTAACTTAAGCGTTAGGCTATCACTCTATAATAGTACACACAAAAAGGGACACAGGCTTTGGATAGCTTTTGGGATGGTTAAACAGTGAATGAATCAATAAGCAAACGACTGAACAGGTTTAAAGATGCAGCACTAGATAATGTGAACACTGACTTATAAAATGGCAATCAACTGAACTGTGGTAATGCTAATCCGAATCATAACTGGTGCAAACAGGGTTAATAGTAAGGCGTTAACTAACCCATACAAAATAAAGGGTCTTGTGAGCACACTACACATATAACCCCAAAAGTGGGTGGGGTGTATGTATTCCTGACAAAGAGGTACCCCTGGAGGTGGCTATAAAGTACTGGCGCCTAATTGTCGGTATAAACCGGCTTTCATTGGGGCTCTTCTGTAAGGTGGTCCATGTGAAGCTTTCCCTTGAAGAGTGTGTAATAGATGGTTGATGAGCTGCTAAGTAAAGAGCAGTCTCTGTTGCATTAACTGTGTGTAGCAAGGGATTAAGTGTTGTATTTCTGCTCACAACTCCTGGCAGACCACAGGTCTGGTCTTATATGCTTGGCCATTGGCTGTTCCAGACATCCCAGTCCTCATGATCGATTCTACAATGGCTTTCCCTGACTGTAGGTACACACGGCAACAGGTTCCTCTAGCTTTGGGTTTCTGCCACGGCAGGAGAACTGTCAGTGTCTCAGTCTTTGGGTCCCTAGTGTGGCAACAGCCACCCCAGCAATGGGACTGCACTGTTCCAGGTCTTTGCACCTAAGAGGCTCTCAGTGGCTCCATCTCTCTGCACTCCGATTTGTATGGATGCAGTCTCTCCAGGTAGCAGGTCCTGACTCTGTCACTTTCAGCACTAGGCTGCCCTGATCTGTGGTCCAAAAGCCCAGGAAAAATTCTGTCCTCCTCCTCCTCTGTATACAGGGAATTGTGGCTCTTGTTGTTCTGCAGGCCTATCCATTTGTATTATGTATCGCTCCGCTAAGACTACATATTCCTTGATCCTTTTGTGGTTGCTATGTCATCTAGTCTCCTCCTCACTGGCTCTCCACTGCTGCTGATGGAGAGTCATTGCTGCCAGGCAGTCCAAGCTGCAGATAAGCCTTGAGCCCTGGTCTTCTATGCAGTTCCAAAAAATTAAGGTACTGCAATACGGCAGAAGCCAAATCATTCAAGGCAGACACACACTGGGGGTCTTCAGCTGTTTTGAGTGAGTCTGAGCTTCTGGTGTGTTGCTTTACCTTTATTTTTCTTCAGCTCTTTAGAATACCAGGAATCGAGGCTTAATTGCAGGGCTGAGATTTCTGCAGCAATGCTTTTTAGCCTGACCTTTTAGGCTTTTGAGGCAAACTATTTGGCAAGGACACTGTTATGTGCAAAAGGTCAGTGAAAATGATGGCAAAGCTGATTATTTTTGCTTGACCTAACTTGACCCAAATGTTGCGATATAGAAGCTAAAACACACACAGAATTATTTAAAAGCCAAGCTTACCTTCTCCGCTAGACTGGAACTGTAAGATAGGGCAGCAAAATAATCACCTTTGAAAATAGTATATATTGCCGGAATTGTGCATTGTGCCCTTGAATGAATTTTGCATATGCATGGAACGTTGTGTCGGTGTACGCACTCCACAGACAGAGCGGTGGGTGCCTAAATAACGCAAGAGCTTGCTTGGTTACCAATGTGGCATTTTTCCTGAAATCCTGCAATGAAAAAAGGGAAATGTTATCATCTCTCGCTGGGTACAAAGGATGGTTCAGGAAACTGTAGAACAAAATAGGTAAAAAATAAAAAAAGATAAAATGATCGAATATGACGTGACTTGCTTTACAATATCACATTTCTTAGCCATATCTCTGGATCCAAGGCCCATGCCAGTTTTTTCCACTGCATAATGGCAGATTGTCTGGATGTTTCCAGCAGACAGGGCCGGACTGGGAATAAAATCCAGCCCTGGAAAAAATGTCATACCAGCCCCATAGCATTATTATACTAGCGCAACAGCATAACGTCATTATTTTCTTGTTCATGAAAGGGAAAACCATACATTTTAAAGCACATTTGAAGAGTGTATTATATATAGATAAGACAGATATGAAATCACATAGGGCTTTATATATATATATATATATATATATATATATATATATATATATATATATATATATATATATATATATATATATATATATATTGTAACCTGGGGGACAGGTAGTAGGTACAAAAGCTCCCTGGGATGAGCAGGCACAGATACCAAGTCCATTGGATCAGTGAAAACACAGTGTTATTTATTGGTGCTATATACAAAGTCAATGACAAGTGCTGTACAGTGTGCTGAAAACAAACAGAAGAAAAAATAGCTAAACAAAAGCCTAGCCGTGTCTCGGCTCTAACTACATAGTATTTACAGGCCCTTACTACCAGGCTGGACAAGCCTAGCGCTTGTCAGCTTCCACATCCAACAGAGTAACAAGTTTTACAAACCTTCTTGCTCTCACAGACCAATGCTGTCTGTGTTTCCCAGGCTGAGCAAAGGCTATCTGCTCAGGTGAGCCTTTAATTAACCTGGGGGAGAGAACCAACACCTGAAGTGGATCCTGGCTCAGAGATCCCTGAATGTATATGAGAGGAGCCTGGGAGATGTATAAACCCCGAATAGGACGTTCCCAGGCTCTCTCTGGGATGCTCTGTCACACATCCTCCCCCCTTGTTTCAACCCCAGGGTTGGAACACCTGTAGCCCAACAGGAGTGAACACGGGAGAGGGCATCTACATTCCCCATCTCAACACCTGGCCTGTGTTTTACCATAAAGGCGTAATCTTGTAGGGCCAAAAACCACCGGTTCACCCGCCTATTAGTCTTTCTTTTGGGCCATCCATTTCAGGGGAGCATGGTCAGTTATCAACTCAAACTGGCGCCCCAAAAAGTAGTACCTGAGCGCGTCCACGGCCCACTTTATGGCCAGACATTCCTTTTCAATGACTGCATACTTTTTTTCATGGTCATTGAGCTTTCTGCTTAAGTACACCACCGGGTGTTCTTCCCCATTGTGTACCTGTGATAGTACTGCCCCGATACCAACATCAGACGCATCCGTCTGGACCAAAAAGTTTTTGGAGAAATCGGAGGAGTATAGGATTGGCTGTGCACAAAGAGCCTTCTTCAGGACTTGAAAAGACTCTTCTGCTACTGGAGACCATTTCACCATTATGGAGTCTTTCCCTTTCGTAAGGTCTGTCAGTGGGGCAGCTATAGTTGCGAAATTTGGGATAAATCTTCTATAGTACCCTGCAATGCCAAGAAAGGCTCTGACCTGCTTCTTGTTGGCAGGACGTGGCCACTCCTGGATGGCTTCTATTTTATTCACCTGGGGCTTTATGACACCCCGGCCAATAGTGTAGCCCAAATACTTGGCTTCCTCTAGCCCAATGGCACATTTTTTTGGATTTGCCGTAAACCCTTCCTTGAAGAGGGAATCCAGGACAGCCTGGACACGGGGCAAGTGAGACTTCCAGTCAGTGCTATGCACCACTATG
Source organism: Rana muscosa (assembly GCA_029206835.1). Lineage (NCBI taxonomy): Eukaryota > Metazoa > Chordata > Amphibia > Anura > Ranidae > Rana > Rana muscosa. Next base: position 265,543,161 of record CM055123.1, on the reverse strand, counting down.
TCGTCCAGATAGGCTGCAGCCTACTGTCGGTGAGGTCTTAGGGTCCTGTCCATAGCCCTCTGAAATGTTGCAGGGGCATTTTGCAACCCAAAAGGCATTTTCTTATATTGAAACAACCCCTCCGGGGTCACAAATGCAGTCTTTTCTTTGGCACTACCAGTCAGGGGTATTTGCCAATATCCTTTGGTCAAGTCCAAAGTGGTCAGATAACGGGCCTTGCCAAGTCAGTCTATAAGCTCGTCTACCCTGGGCATTGGGTATGTGTCAAACTTTGTTACCGCATTAAGCTTTCTGAAGTCGTTACAAAACCTCCAAGTGCCATCCGGTTTTGGGACTAATACAATGGGGCTAGACCAGTCACTATTGGATTCCTCAATAACATCTAGCTCCAACATCCTTTTAACTTCCTCACCGATGTCCTTTCTTCTAGCTTCGGGAATTCGGTATGGTTTGAGCTTGACACGGACTCCAGGTTCAGTAACAATATCATGCTGAACTGCTGAAGTCGTGCCCGGCAACTCTGAAAATTTCTCTTTATTCCTTATCAGGAACTCACTAGCTTCCTGTTTCTGGGAACATGACAGGGTGTCTGGAATCGTGACCTCAGGGATCAGAGGGGATTCAGTACCCTTAAGGGTTACCGGGAGGGACCTCGCAGTTAATGCCAGTCTATCCTTCCAGGGCTTTAACAGGTTTATGTGGTAAATCTGTTCGGGCTTCCTTTTACCTGGTTGATACACCTTGTAATTGACCTCCCCAACTCTTTCAATTACTTCAAAGGGCCCCTGCCACTTAGCCAGGAATTTGCTCTCAACAGTGGGAACCAACACGAGGACCCTGTCACCAGGTGACAAAACACGAAGTTGGGCCCCCCTGTTGTATATTCTTTGTTGGGCTGCTTGGGCCTGCAGTAAATGTTCGTTCACCACCGGCATGATTGCTGCAATCCTGTCCTGCATTTGAGCGATATGCTCAATGACACTTTTGTGAGGTGTCTGCTCCCTCTCCCAAGTTTCCTTGGCTATGTCTAAGAGTCCCTGAGGGTGTCTCCCATAAAGCAGCTCAAATGGAGAGTACCCCGTAGAGGACTGGGGAACTTCCCTGATGGTGAACATCAAGTAGGGTATCAGGAAGTCCCAATTTTTACCATCCTTGTCAACAACCTTTTTTAACATACTCTTTAATGTCTTATTGAAGCGTTCCACCAAACCATCCGTTTGAGGATGGTACACCGAGGTTCGCAACTGCGCCACCTTAAATAACTTGCACAGCTCCCTAGTTATTCGTGACATGAATGGGGTACCCTGGTCTGTAAGGACTTCTTTCGGGACGCCAACCCGACTGAACACCATAAACAGCTCTTTGGCAATGTTTTTAGCAGACACAGTGCGTAACGGAATGGCCTCGGGGTAACGGGTAGCGTAATCCATGATCACGAGGATATGTTGATGACCGCGGGCAGATTTGGGGAGTGGACCCACAAGGTCCATGGCAATCCTCTCAAAAGGCACTTCAATAATGGGCAAGGGCAACGGACTTCGGAAGTGGGGTTGGGGGGCTGACATCTGACACACAGGATAGGATTGACAATAATTCTCTATATTTTTCCGTATCCCAGGCCAGTAAAACCTGCGCAACACCCTTTCAGTGGTTTTCTCAACCCCTAAATGGCCTCCTAGCAAGTGCCCATGGGCAAGTTCCAACACCACCCGTCTGTATAACTTAGGGACTACCAACTGTTCAACCACTTCATCATTAGATTTACATACACGATACAGTAAATCCTCATTGCTGCAGAAATATGGAAAACAGAGCCTGTCCCCTGGTTCGACAGGTACCTCATTAATCACCATTACATTTTCCCAGGCCCTGGCAAGGGTAGGGTCTTTTCTCTGCTCTGTACCAAAATTTTCCTTGTGCACATTAAGATTGGCAAACTCTAACGCAGGCTCAGATTCAGCAGACGGCTGTCCAGCTCTACTGGTTGTGGGGACTTCTTCCGGCTCCCCCAGCTCTCCTGCCATAACTGAGAAAGGATCACCTGGAGAGCCCTGAGAGGAGTCCCCTGAACTCACAAGGTCAGTAATGGCCATGAGTTCTGGCTCTGCGACTGAGTCAGGTACTGCTACTGGGTCGGGACAATCCCACAGTTCCCAAAACTTAGGGAAGTCCCTACCAATGATAGCCTCGTGCACCAAGTGGGGCACCAGTCCGACCGAATGGGTCACCGTACCTAAGCCAGTTTTAAACTGAACAGTGGCTATTGGATACTCGCGGGTATCCCCATGTACACAGATCACAGCAACTTTTTTTGCATGAAAATTCACAGTTTCAACCATCTCAGCTGTAACCAAAGTAACAAGACTTCCAGAGTCCAGCAAGGCCGTAATAGGCTTATTATTAATAGTCACTTGACACATGTGTTTTCCCACATTTGGCACTGCAGCGCATGAAACAGCAGCAAACATAGACTGCCTTCTAAAAGATAGATCACACTGCATTGGTTCATCTGTCAATGGACAGTTTGCTGCAACATGTCCCAGTTCTTGGCAACGAAAACACCTGATGTTTCCCCAGTTTGGTTTGCTGACAGGCAGTGGCTTCCCTTGTTTGGGCCGCCAAACTTCAGTCCTGGCACCAAAAATCCTCCCCCCTATTTCCTTGCCATGCTTACCACCCACTTCTCCTGGAACAGTCTTACCGGTTGCCTGGGGAGACCGTGGCTTTGGGTGGAAAGTCCGTGCGGCTGTAGGGGTGGTGACCAGGTTCTCTGCAGCAAAGTACCTCTCAACGAGCTCCACCAGGTTGTCTGCCGACTTGGGGTCTCCTTGACTCACCCACTTCTGCAGGGAATTGGTAGTGACCTCAGGAATTGGTCCATGACCACACGCTCCACTATTTGTGGCGCAGACAGGGACTCCGGCTGTAGCCATTTCCGCACCAGGTGGATCAGATCAAACATCTGCGATCTTGGGGGCCTCTTTTCTTGGAAGAACCAGCTGTGGACCCGCTGAGCTCGAACAGCCAAGGTAACACCAAGTCGTGCCAGGATTTCCCGCTTGACCTTCTCATAATCTCCCGCTTCTGCTGACTCCAGATCATAGTAGGCCTTCTGCGATTCTCCAGAAAGTAAGGGGGCAATCAGTCCTGCCCACTGGGTTTGGGGCCAACCTTCCCTCTCAGTGGTCCGTTCAAATGTTAGTAGGAAGGCCTCTGGATCATCATCTGCCGTCATCTTTGAAAGAAAGCAACCCACATGGATGGCTGAGGGCTTGTCTCCAATATCCTTCATTATCGCAGGTGACCCCTGTGCTAGCGTCTCCACAACCTCAGTAAGGGTTTTCCTATCTGCTTTTGCAGCAGTGGCAAGCTGTTCAAACAGCCTCTGTGATTGCTCCTGTACAGCACCAATCTGTTGGAACAGCACCTTGGTTTGCTCCTGTGCGATAGCGTTGGCTTGCTGTTGTGCAGCGTTAGTTTGCTGTTGTGCAGCGTTTGCTTGCTGCAACGCAGCATTTGCCAACACCATTTGTTTGAGGAGATCCTCCATGTTGTCCTTTAGGTACTGGCCTTTTAAGTAGTAACTTACTACAGCTGCCCGCATTCTCCACCATATGTAACCTGGGGGACAGGTAGTAGGTACAAAAGCTCCCTGGGATGAGCAGGCACAGATACCAAGTCCATTGGATCAGTGAAAACACAGTGTGGTTTATTGGTGCTATATACAAAGTCAATGACAAGTGCTGTACAGTGTGCTGAAAACAAACAGAAGAAAAAATAGCTAAACAAAAGCCTAGCCGTGTCTCGGCTCTAACTACACAGTATTTACAGGCCCTCACTACCAGGCTGGACAAGCCTAGCGCTTGTCAGCTTCCACATCCAACAGAGTAACAAGTTTTACAAACCTTCTTGCTCTCACAGACCAATGCTGTCTGTGTTTCCCAGGCTGAGCAAAGGCTGTCTGCTCAGGTGAGCCTTTAATTAACCTGGGGGAGAGAACCAACACCTGAAGTGGATCCTGGCTCAGAGATCCCTGAATGTATATGAGAGGAGCCTGGGAGATGTATAAACCCCGAATAGGACTTTCCCAGGCTCTCTCTGGGATGCTCTGTCACAATATATATATATATATATATATATATATATATATATTTAAAAGCAAATTCCAGTTAAAAGTGGTAAAAGTTGTCAATCATCAAGGGGGACACCAGGAACTCAGAACGTTGGAAGGGGACCACCGTCCGCAGAAAGAATACACTAAGATAAGCGGGGGTTACTGATATAAGGGGGAAACCTTTATATCAGTGCCCCCTTACATTATTGTATTCACTTCCCCCTTACATCAGTGACCCCCCCTTCAGAGTGGCCTAGCGGCGCTGTCACTGACTTGCTCTCAGGTGCACCTTGCAGGGCTCAGTCAGTCGGCTCCAGCTCGGTAGCTCTGGTTTTATCCTATAGTCTTTTCTCCACAGTCCACGCACATCTGGCTTCTCCCATGACCCCCATCCCGGCGGTGTTCCCACTCTTGACTCCTCTCCAGACTCCCTCAGAGACTGCAGACATGATACAGGAGATGGTCAGAGACTGCAGACATGATACAGGAGCTCAATGCAGCCTCACCTGTGCCAATCAAATGCAGCCTCACCTGTGCCAATCAAATGCAGCCTCACCAGTGCCAATCAAATGCAGCCTCACTGGGCCCGTGAATGCAGTCTCACTGTGCCCGTGAATGCAGTCTCACTGTGCCCATGAATGCAGCCTCACTGCCCCCCACAAATACAGCCTCACTGTGCCCATCATTGCAGCCCCTCCTGTGCCCCATGTCCTAGTCTGTGGGAAGGTGTGTTGTTGATGCTCGGTACAGTACCTTCCATGCCAGCAGGATATCCATGATGGCCAGCAGCAGGCAGGGTCTGTTCTCGTTTTGGATGGGTGCTCCTTCCAGAGGATCTGTTTGCTGTGAGATGGAGTGGTCCCTGGCCACCTGCACCTTCAGCCGTCCTTATTTTCCGGCCCCAGTCAGCCTGTCCTCTGGTCCTAGAGAAGTGAGAGCACTGGGTGGGAGCTGGAGAGAAGGGGGAGCGGAGAGCACTGGCGGGGTTGGAGAGTACATGGGTGGGGGCAAAGAGCAGGGGGGAGTAGAGATCACAGGGGTGGGGAGCGAAGAGCGCTCGGGGGGAACTTGAGAGCATGGGAGGAGCCAAAAAGAACAGGGCTGGAGAGCACTGAGGGGGCTAAGAGTGTGGGGGGAGCTTGAGAGCACTGGGGGGGGCAGAAAGAACAGGGGTGGAGAGCACGGGGCTAGAGAGCACTATGGGGGGTACAAAGAGCATGGGGGAGTGGAGAGCACTGGGAAGTGGAGAGCAATGGGGGGAGCTTGAGAGCACCAGTGGGGGCCAGAAAGAACAGGGGTGGAAAGCATGGGGGGCTGGAGAGCACTATGGGGGGCGGAGAGCACTGGGGGGTTGGAGAGCATATGGGTGGGGGCAAAATGCAAGGGGGAGCGGACAGTACTGGCGGGGTTGGAGCACACATGGGTGGGGGCAAAGAGTGGAGTGGAGTGGAGTGGGGTGGGGTGGGGAGCGGAGCGGAGAGTGCTGGGGAGGAGCTTGAGAGCATGGGGGGAGCCAAAAAAGAACAGGAGTAAAGAGCATGGGGGGGGGCAGAGAGCACTGGGGGAGTCTGGTGAGCGATGGGTGAAGCTTGAAAGAACAGGGGTGGGAAGCACGGGGGCTGGAGAGCACTGTGGGGGCGGAGAGCACTGGGGTGGGGGCTGGAGAGTGATGGAGAGAGCTGGAGAGCACTGGGGGGGAGAAAGCACAGGGGGGAGTGGAGAGCACTGGGATTGTGGCTAGAGAAGGATGGGGAGAGCTGGAGAGCAGGGGTGGAGAGAACTGTAGGGGGGGGGCTGGAGAGTGTGGTGGTGGGGGAGGAGAGCACTGGGGCAGGGACCCAGGGAGCACAAGGAGAAGCACTGGGAAGTATAGGATAGGAGGAATCGGCAGGGGGGGGCAGCATATAGAGGAAATTGGCTTTCTATATTCCTCCATGCAGTCGCTGAATGCTTGATTCTCCTCTTCTCCCTCCTGCAAGCATTCAGCGGCTGCATGGAGGAATATAGAAAGCTCATTTCCTCTATATGCGGCCCCCCCGCCGATTCTTTTATCCAGGCACACAGGGCGGGCTGTACAGGCAGGCATCTCCTTATGTGTCTCACGGAGCTGGCTGGGTCTGTGTTCGGCAGCGGCGCTGTAACGCGGTCCCGCCCCCCTAGACCGGCTCCTGTGATAGGCGGAATACTAATTATATCTACTATCACAGGAGCCGGTCTAGGGGGGCAGGACAATGTTACAGCGCCGCCGCCGCCAAACACAGACCCAGCCAGCTCCGCGAGACACAGGAGCAGGATAGAGGGGACTCGGGGAGCACTGCAGCCGCAACTCAAAGCGGCCCCAGCGTGGGCGGCCTACCGGGAAATCTCCCGATATCCCAGTAGGCCAGTCTGGCCCTGCCAACAGACTGACTTTGGGTAATACTATTTTATTCAAGTTTTCCTTTTTTAGCCTTTTTTGTTTTCTTCTATAGTTTATCAGTGACCATTATACCCTCAGTTTACATTTTACAACCCCAGCTCCAAGAATATTTTGCCTCATTTTAAAGCCTGCTTTTTTTATTTTATTTTTGCAGAGTTGGGGATCTGTCATTCTCATTTGTGGACTATGCCCCCCTTGGACAAATTTTACTCACTTTCTGTCAAGATGGGAAATCGCTCGGGAACAAAAATATTTTGTTTTATAAATTGGGAAAGGTTTAAAATATCTGTCGGCTTTTAAGCACTGTCTGCATCTTCCTGCCTCCATGATAACTGGTCCCCAGATAACTGTAATCATCTTTGATCCAGAGATTTAACCCGCAGTATTATTTTTATTCCACTAGAGCTCATTGACCTGCTGCCTATCTCCTCTCTCAGGCCAAAAGATGCAGTGGGCGGGGCCGCCTCTCTCCTCCTCCCCTCCTGACTGACGTCAGCGGTGGATCCCCGGCCCTGCCCACTGCATCTGTCGGGCTGAGAGAGGAGATAGGCGGCGGGTCAATGAGCACAGATCAGCGCTCTGTAAACAAGGTATTTTTATAAAGCACAGTCACTGGGCCATTGCATTAAAAAACAGACAGGATTATGTAAAGATATATTGGTGGGTTAACAACCACTTTAAGTTATCTCAGATCTTCCTTTTCATTGGGGCTGTAGTGGTTGTATGGACTCATTCAGATGGGTACTGGAATCCGTAGTTCGTGAATGAGCTCCTTGTTCAAGCGGCTTCAGCTACCAGATTCTACGTGCTGGCAGCCCCATTCATGTCTATAGGTTCTGCCCATCCCATTTTAACAGCCGCACAGGCGAGCAGCTTTAAACGTACACTGTCTGCTTTTCAATGCCGCTCACCTGCACCCGCATGGCTGTCAAATTGGGAAAAGCAGCTATCTTCATGCAGCTGCTGCCTCTCTATGGACACAAATGCACCTGGCACCTGTAGACACTAAAGGCTCGCACACACTATAAGAAAATAAGGGGAACATTTTCGTGTGAAGAACTTTCGTACGATTTTTGACAGCCGATTCCGAATTTTCGGACGAAAAATTCCCGACGGGACAAACTGCAATTTTTTTTCCAACGGGAACAGAACAAACGTTTTTCGTTTAATGTGTACCGTTTTCATACGCTTTTCTTATAAGAAAAATCAGAAAAGAAAGACTGGGCATGATCAGAAAGAATAAACGACAAAAAAAAAGCCTTTGTCGTACGAGAATTTTTCGTATGAATCTGTGTTCATCCATTCTGATTTGCTGTGAAACAACGAGAAAAATTGGAAGATCGTTCGCCCAATTTTCTTAGGCCCCATGCACACGAGACGCTGTTATTTGCTGTTGAACGCGTGTTCAGAGGCAGTTGGACGCTTTTTTCAACTGCTCCTGAACACATTCAATGTTATCCTATGTGTCCATGCACACACTCTCGTTTTTTGGCGTTTACAAGCAGTTGCGTTTAACCTCGTTTTTCCAGAAGCAAAAAAATGGGTTCAGACGCAAAAGTTTTCCAAGTTTCAGACGCTAAACGCGGCACCGGCATTTTGCCGCGTTTGCGTTTATAAGCGTTTTTAAAGGTGACCTATTTTTTAACATTAGAAATCTCAAAAATTATGGCAAATGATGAAAAACTATTAAAAAATATAAAAGAAAACTGTAATTGCTTGCGTTGCATTGTGGACAATCCACAACTTGTGACAGGTAACGTGGCAAGTGGACAATCCACAGCTTGTGGCAGGTAATGTGGAAAGCGGACAATCAACAACTTGTGTCAGGTGACGTGGCCAGGTGACGTGGCCAGTGGACAATCCACAACTTGTGGCAGGTGACGTGGCCAGGTGATGTGGCCAGTGGACAATCCACAACTTGTGGCCAGGTGACGTGGCCAGGTGACGTGACCAGGTGACGTGGCCAGTGGACAATCCACAACTTGTGGCAGGTGACATGGCCAGATGACGTAGCAGGTGACGTGGCACGTGATGTGGCCAGGTGACGTGGCCAGTGGACAATCCACAACTTGTGGCAGGTGACGTGGCTAGGTGACGTGGCAGGTAACGTGGCCAGGTGACATGGCAAGTGGACAATCCACAACTTGTGGCAGGTGACGTGGCCAGGTGACGTGGCAAGTGGACAATCCACAACTTGTGGCAGGTAACGTGGCCAGGTGACGTGACAGGTGACGTGGCAAGTGGACAATCCACAACTTGTGGCAGGTGACGTGGCCAGGTGATGTGGCAGGTAACGTGGCCAGGTGACGTGGCAAGTGGACAATCCACAACTTGTGGCAGGTGACGTGGCAAGTGGACAATCCACAACTTGTGGCAGGTGACATGGCCAGGTGACGTGGCAGGTAACGTGGCCAGGTGACGTGGCAGGTAACATGGCCAGGTGACGTGGCCAGGTGACGTGGCAAGTGGACAATCCACAACTTGTGGCAGGTGACGTGACATGGCACATGATGTGACCAGGTGACATGGCAAGTGGACAATCCACAACTTGTGGCAGGTGACGTGGCTAGGTGATGTGGCAGGTAACGTGGCCAGGTGACGTGGCAGGTGACGTGGCAAGTGGACAATCCACAACTTGTGGTAGGTGATGTGGCAAGTGATACGCTAAATACAAGTACACTGCTGCTCTCTCAGCTGCTGCTACTCACTCTGGTCTCACAAACTGGCTGAAATGGTTAAAATGTACTGTTTTTTGAGCTTAGGGAGGGTCTTATGATGAAACGCTTATAAACGCAAACGCGGTAAAACGCCGCTAAACGCGGCCGCAAACGCGGCAAAACACGCGTTTTTAAACGCCGGTTTCAGCGTTTAAAAACGTGTGTTCAGCAGAGTTTGCACCTGCGTCTCGTGTGCATGGGGCCTTATGTGTACCTTCTTTAAACAGGGCACTCATTTATGGACTACGGGTGCCGGCGCCTGTCTGAATGAGGCCTTTTTTTTGCATAGTGAAAGGTTTGTCTGGATTCCTTCTTATCTCCAGCACATGTTCGTAAATACACCTTGTTCACGCTTTTGAAATGAAAGAGCTTGTTAATCTCTGTAGCGGCGTATTCTGATCTATGGCGTCATTACTCTCTCATCAAATGAATCTTTAATGCAGACATGTCTCTATCGGAGTTCATTGCACTGAGTAGCATTTAAATTACCTTCATCATCACGCTATCTGAGATGTTTTTTCTCTTGAACAAGTTTTAATTGTTGGCTAATTACAATCTTCTAAATATTTAAACAGAAGCAGATGTCAATCTCCTCCTGTCTGATAAGCTGCAGCTTAATGTTTTATTTTCCTCTGCCTTGTGTAAAGTGCGCTCGGCTGAAATGGCGGTGATTAGAAATGATAGCATCTCCTTATTTTAGTTAATCGTCTCTAAGCGTCGTCTAACAGCTCAAGGGCTCGTCAGGAATGCTGGTCAAATGTGGAGCACTTTTGGAAGCAATATGAACAATTTGAATGCCACTAATGACAGATGGTCAGGCCTGGGTCACAGTGTGACTCTTGTGTGATAGTCAGACTTGTTTGAGTGTCTGCAATAAGAACCATCTGCGTTGTCTCCATAGCAATCAAGGCGATTCAAATTTTCCTAAAAAATGTAAAATAGATGTAAAGCCTATCTCAAGGGGTAGGCAACCTTGGAGAGCTGGAGTTTTCCCTGACCAACATAAAAGAGATCAAAAATCACCAGGGTGGAAAACACATTTTTTTTAAACATTAAGGCCCCATGCACATTGGACGTTTAGCCCCTATGCACCAGTGTTCCGGTGTTTAGGCACAGGTGGAGGGCACAGCTTCACTGTCCAGCCACTCTGCTCACAGCTTGTGAAACTCAATGAGAATTTGACAACTGCTGCTGCTGGACGGTGCAGCTAGAGGTATGTATGTTTAAGGTAGAATGTGCCCAAGGACGAATGCCTGGAATGCAAGCAGTTTGGGTTCTGAGCATTTGTCCCTTGGTGCATACTACCCGAAATGAAAGTACCTTTCAGTGCACGGCCCTGCCACTGGCATCAGGGCTGGATGGTGCACTTGTGCCCACCACCCGCAACTAAGCAACGGGACACTATGCACCAGGTAAAAACGTCCAGACTGGATTCCCAAAACTTGCTTTGCGCATTTTAAAAGAAATTAAGCTTGCCATGATGAGGCTTTATGAGCGAATGTCCTGTATTGTGAATGATTCACATGCCAAGGATACCATGGATCTCTTAGGAGTTACCCTCACTCCAACTGACCTGTTTGGGCCTTGTATGATTGATCCCTTTGCGGCTTCCGAGTTAACCCCGTCCCCACCCTCCCCCTTTCTCTTGTCTATGAGCCACTTCTGAGTTTTTTTATTTTCTTTTATTTCTCCTCGCTTATTTTCTAGTTCCTCTCTGCTCTTGTTCATGCCGTCACCACCTATGGGGTGGGCTGCAGGAGAAGAGCCTCCCTTTTCTTTTTCTTTTTTTTATATACCTGCAGCATTTAAGAGACAAATATGGAAAAATATATATGTATTGGGCAGATGTTCTGAACATGTTTTTTTTTTTGACCTGATATATATTCTTGTGTGTTCCAGTGGAAGACCTTGGCCTGTCTTCAGAAGGGGAGACATCTGGTAATGCAGAAAAGCTGGCAGACCACATCTGCTCAAGTAGGTTGTTGTCACTGTGTGTTTTGTCTTCTGTGCATTTGTCAAAAAAAAATTAATAATAATAATAACCCCCGGTTCACTTAAAAAGCATGATCTTTTTCTTTCAGTTTCTTCTGTAACGTTTTGCAGTGTATGTTGGGGTCAAGGTGACCAGAGAAACATGGGGCGATTAACCACGTAGATTAGCACCAATGAAAACCCTGGGGCGCCGCCCCCCCCCCTAGTCCATTTGCCCGGCCCCTAAACGCCATGCAGAGCGCCGGGCGCATGGATTTCAATGTGTTTATTTTTATTTTTTTAGAAGCACGTGATTAGAGCCTGAGGCTCTAACTTGCTTCAAAAAGGGTGGGCTCGGGGTGCAGGAGCCCACCCACTTGTGTGGCATTAGCGAATTAATATTCACTAATGTATTCCTGCTTCTCCTCCCGGCCAATCAGGAAGCAGGTCCTGAGACCCGATTGGCCAGGGAGTCTTGGGACCCACTGCCTGTTTGGCCGGGAGGAGAAGCAGCGGCCCGGGCTCTTCCCTCCGCAACCTTCTCCCCGCATAAGGTAAGGCCATGGATCGCCGCCTTCCACATCATTTGATCGAGCGCTGGGGGAGGGTTAGTGTGAGTGGGGGGGGGCCAGGTTTGCTTGCCGCCCCCCCCAAAATTGCCACTGGTGCCTAGTGGCTGGTGGGGTGGTATATGTTTAGTAAAAGGGGAGGAAGGAAAAGTGGTCATGTGTCCCAGGGCCATCTGTTGTGGAAGGTTTGGGCACAATTTTATATTTTACCCTTGACTTTCTCTAACAGTGTATGAACAACAGACGAAGCCATGACTGTAGATAACGGAATGAGTGTTAATTCTGCACAAAAGCAGCTAGTCTTAAAAAAAAAAAACTGAACACTTCTGCACACACAAGCCTCATCAAGTCCTTTAGAACTGTTTTACTTTCTGGTTCAGATTCCTTGATTAATATTGGGCATGGTGCAGCATAGACCTCCTAGTGTGTCTCTCTCTCTTCTACCTACAGACTTCAAAGACGACTGAAGTGGGAAGGAAGTGCTTTTATGTACTTTTGATAGAAATTCAGCAACTTGGGGAAAATGGGATGATGAAAAATCTATCTAGTTCTAAGTAAACACAAAAAAACGTGCGTTTCAAGTCTTCTGTTTTGCGTGGCATGGCTTTTAAAGATGAACTGAAATGTTCATTGATGTCGTTCTTCTACTCCTACCGGGGAATGGAGAGTGTTGTCTTCCTTCTAAAATTTTGAATAAATTCTTTGCCCACCTACCCTCATGTTGGGGAGATTCTATTGCTTTTTAACCACTTTAGCGCTCGCACTTGTATATCTCCTTATGAACCAGAGAAATTTTTATAATTTTGTTATGAGCGTTTTTGGTCAGCAGTAACTATATTATTTTTTCGAAACAGACAAGGCTTTAATTTTTGACAAATATTTGGCCTTGCAAAATTTGTTTTACTTCCTATGCAATTATAGACAAAATAGGTAACCAGTTCAGTGTTCCTTTTTTTTTTTTTAAAGTGGAACATAACTCGCCTAAACAAAAATGTGTTACTTCGTCCCTCTCCCATCCTCTTACACAAATCTTAAAAAATGTTCTTCTATTTTTAACTGTTTGTTTTTTGCTTTTTTTGCTGCAAGGCAAAAATTCTGTTTCCTTCTTCCACAAATGTTACATTTTTTTTTTTTTTAACTGTTTTGCCATTTTTTTGCAATTCCGAGTTTCCGACCTATGCCTGGCCCAGCTGTGTCCTGGGATTACTAAGCCACAAGTTTGCAGTGCATGTGCGCTTGCGTAGTGGATGTGAGCACACGCACACAAATGCCATCGGGCAATACAGTGCTCATCCACCAGAAGCTGGTTGCAGAAGTGCCGCTGGTCTCTGCCAGCTCCCAAATGCCTGAAAGAGACTGGCAGCGCATCTGTGCACGAGCCATTAAAAAAAGAAAAATGGCATTATAGAACAGAGTTGGGGGGGCGGGGAAGTCATTTATGAGCAGTTAAAGCGGACCTTCAGTAATTTTTTCAACTTTCCATCTATTAAATCTTCTGCCCTTGTTGTTTTATCTTTGGATAGTAAAACTTTATTTTTTTCTGCCAGTAAATACCTTATACAGCCCACTTCCTGTTTCTTGTCTGGTCATTAGCCTAGGCTTATGACATCATGCACAGATATCTTGTGAGAGTTTGCTAGAAATGGAGGGGGGATGAGTCTTAAGAGGGCCAATGAGAACTGCAGAGCTGGAGGTGTGCCTTTTGTGTAAATCTAGGAAGTCAACAGGCAGCAGTTTCAGCTGCCCACAGTTAAAATGGTTGCAGCCAGACTCAGTGGAGGGAGATTTCTGCAGCATATTTGGCAAGTACAGAATCACAGTATATATAAAATAATATGCAAAGTGGTTGGAAGGAAGCTTCAGAATGGCAAATATGTTTTTATTACAAATTATGTGAGCAGACTGCAGTTCCCCTTTAAGTTTGTCTGTGATTATACACAGCGGGAGCCGATCAGCGGTACCGTGGACTCGATGTCTGCCGGCACCCGATGATCATTTGGTACAGAGGCAGAACAGCAGTCTGTCTATGTAAACAAGGCAGATTGCCATTCTGTCAATAAGGAAGGCATGGATCCTGTGTCTCTGCAAAGCAGGGACAATGATCCATGTCTTCCCCCTAGTAAAAGCAGCACACACACTGTACAAAAAAACAGGCTAGGCCCTTTGATCGCCCTAATGTTAATCCCTTCCCACCCAGTGTCATTAGTACAGTGACAGTACATAATTTTTAGCACTAATCACTCTATTGGTGTCACTGGTCCCCAAAAATGTGTCAATCGAACCTGTGACCTTAACAGCCCCCTTGTGATAGCAATAAAGTTAAAGAAAATAAAAAAAAGTTTCAAAATGAAAGTTTACTAAAACAATTATTGAAAAAAAAAACATGTTTTAAAGGCTTCTAACCCATATTAGGGTAATCATTCACTTTTAATTATAAATTGATGAGCTGTAAGAGTTTTTATGGCATTGCCTATAAACAATTTTGGGTTCTGTCATTATAAGGATTGACATGTACGGTATTTACTCGACGCAACCTCATCTTTTTATGTTTTACCAAAGCATTGAGTATTATGTTGTGATTGTGTAAATTAAAATTAATATGTATTTTTACTGAAAATATTGGTTTGACAAACGGTTGAGCTAATAGCTTGTGATACAAAATCATTGCAACTGTCACCTTGTAATTCTACAGGGCCTTTGCTTGAGGCTCCATGTACACAGAAGCTGATAAACTGCAGTTAATGGGCGTTTTGCCGTTTTTTTAAAAAGCCCATTAACTGCACTCTATGTTAGCCTATGTGTTCATGTACACATAACGTTTTTTAGCTTTAATGAGCAGTGGAGTTAATGGGCTTTTTTCTGAACGCAAGAAATTTGCGTTCAAAGTGCCGTTTTTCGTCAGAAAAAAACGCTCATAAACGCTCAAAAACGCTGGCCGCGGGCGTTTTTTAGCGTTTTTTGGTCCATTGAAAAAATGTATTTATTTATTTATTTATTTTTTAAAAGCTAAAAAAAGCTACACTGAAAAACGCTAATAAAAGCTAGTAAAAAAACGCTGATAAAAGCTAGCTTTTTCTGCTACTTTAAAAACGACCGTTTTTGAGCTTCTGTGTACATGGAGCCTGAAGGAAGGAGAGGTCAGTAATCCTTAAAGTGTTTAACATAAACAAACAAACAGATCCTGTTCCCTTAAAGCATGTTATACAGCACAGTGCCTGTGCTGTGTTATTTAGCCCCTTCTATCACCTAAAAAACCTGGCTATACCCTCCCCCTGTAAACTGACCACGGTTTATGATGGCTGCTGAGCCCTGACACAGTGGTCAGTTTACATGCCTCCATCATCCACAGCCCTGCTCTGTCCACCTCTTCTCCCCATCCCCCCCCCCGTCTGCTCGTGTCAGCGCCCGCCCCCCTCCCCTCCCCTCCTGCTGCTCTCATAACTACTATAAAATCCTCCCATCCCCTCTGTAACATAATGTTATGTGTCCCTGTGCCTGTGTTGTATAAAAAATATGCCAATTTGTACCTACAGTCATGGCCGAAATTGTTGGCACCCCAGAAATTTTTCCAGAAAATCAAGTATTTCTCACAGAAAAGTATTGCAGTAACACATGTTTTGCTATACACGTGTTTATTCCCTTTGTGTGTATTGGAACAAAACAAAAAAAGGGAGGGAAAAAAGCAAATTGGACATAATGTCACACAAAACTCCAAAAATGGGCTGGTCAAAATTCTTGGCACCCTTAACTTAATATTTGGTTGCACACCCTTTGGAAAAAATAACTGAAATCAGTCGCTTCCTATAACCATCAATAAGCTTCTTACACCTCTCACCCGGAATTTTGGACCACTCTTCCTCTGCAAACTGCTCCAGGTCTCTCTTATTGTAAGGGCGCCTTTTCCCAACAGCAATTTTAAGATCTCTCCACAGGTGTTCAATGGGATTTTTAGATCTGGACTCCTTGCTGGCCACTTTAGAACTCTCCACCGCTTTGTTGCCATCCATTTTTGGGTGCTTTTTGAAGTATGTTTGGGGTCGTTGTCCTGCTGGAAGACCCAAGATCTCGGACGCAAACCCAGCTTTCTAACACTGGGCTCTACAGTGCGACCCAAAATCCTTTAGTAATCCTCAGATTTCATGATGCCTTGCACACATTCAAGGCACCTAGTGCCAGAGGTAGCAAAACAACCCCAAAACATCATTGAACCTCCACCATATTTCACTGTAGGTACTGTGTTCTTTTCTTTGTAGGCCTCATTCCGTTTTTGGTAAACAGTAGAATAATGTGCTTTACCAAAAAGCTCTATCTTGGTCTCATCTGTCCACAATACGTTTTCCCAGAAGGATTTTGGCTTACTCAAGTACATTTTGGCAAACTGTAGTCTTGCTTTTTTATGTCTCTGTGTCAGCAGTGGGGTCCTCCTGGGTCTCCTGCCATAGCGTTTAGTTTCATCTAAATGTCGACGGATAGTTCACGCTGACACTGATGCTCCCTGAGCCTGCAGAACAGCTTGAATTTCTTTGGAACTTGTTTGGGGCTGCTTATCCACCATCCGGACGATCCTGCGTTGCAACCTTTCATCAATTTTTCTCTTCCGTCCACGCCCAGAGAGATTAGCTACAGTGCCATGGGTTGCAAACTTCTTGATAATGTTGCGCACTGTGGACAAAGGCAAATCTAGATCTCTGGAGATGGACTTGTAACCTTGAGATTGTTGATATTTTTCCACAATTTTGGTTCTCAAGTCCTCAGACAGTTCTCTTCTCCTCTTTCTACTGTCCATGCTTAGTGTGGCACACACAGTCACACAATGCAAAAACTAAGTGAACTTCTCTCCTTTTTATCTGCTTTCAGGTGTGATTTTTATATTGCCTACAACTGTTACTTGCCCCAGGTGAGTTTAAAGGAGCATCACATGCTTGAAACAATCTTATTTATCCACAATTTTGAAAGGGTGGTAAGAATTTTGACCAGCCCATTTTTGGAGTTTTGTGTGACATTATGTCCAATTAGCTTTTTTCCCTCCCTTTTTTTGTTTTGTTCCAATACACACAAAGGGAATAAACATGTGTATAGCAAAACATGTGTTACTGCAATACTTTTCTGTGAGAAATACTTGATTTTCTGGAAAAATTTCTGGGGTGCCAACAATTTTGGCCATGACTGTATATCAGAGTCAGTAAGAGTGCTCGGCCCCGCCCTGTCAGTCAGGTAGAGGAGAGAGCTGAGGAGTCACATGAGCGCTGGGAGACACTCTAATATAGGTACAAATTTTAATATAACACAGGCACAGGGGCACATATTGTTATGTTACAGAGGGGATGGGAGGTTTTTATAGTAGTGGCTTAGCAATCACTTTAAGCCTAAAATGTCAGGTTTAACGTGAGCAAGAAAAAAAAAAAAGAATAGCCCTGGCAGCAAATGAATTTAAGGCAAGATCTCTGCACATGACCCCAACTTTAGTGACCCCGATGATGAGTCTCATGCTTTTTACTCCATCAAATTTTTTTATTATTTTTTTTATTATTGGTTTGACTACTTGATCTACTTTTAAATGGAAACCCTTTGCCTTACCTAACGTGGTCAAAGTACAAGTTCGCTTTAAATAGAGCCTGTGTTCACTCAGCGATTAATCCGTGGAGAAATAAATACCTCTTTACTTCTCTCTACGTTTAGGAAGTGACAAACAATCTGTTGATGCACTCAGCGAAATAGGCAATCTCGTTTGTGACTAAATCTGGTTATTTTTAACTCAGCAAAATAACTTCTCTCACTTCTAGCATTTCCATCTACCAACATATCAATTTGCTCACCTCTCTTGAAAATGAAATGAAAGATTTTGAAGCCGTGGAGATCAAAGGATTCTTGGTTACACACTACGTTATGTCAAATGAGAGGGATGAATTATGTCTTTAAAATGATCAGTAATAATGTATATTTCCTCCACACTTTATTACAGCTCATGCAAGCATTGATTTTTCTAAAGAGCGTTTCTTTTTTTTTCCTTTCTCCGTGTCGCTTGTTGCTGATTCGGAATTGATCTTGCGGCTGCTGCAAGCCCATTCCCTGGATGCACAACTTATGATGGGGACACTGCTGTGCATCTGTTTAAATGAAACAAATGTTTGAAGTTTGTGAATATTTTAGTAACAAGGAACTCTATTAAGCACTAGCTGTATGTCTCTGCTGTGGTTATATAACCCCATTATAGATTTTTAAAAGCTGCAATTCTTTCTGTATAAAAAGAAAAAAAAAATCGGGTGCCCCCACCATCTCTAAATCCTGTGTACAAAAGAGTCAGAAACAAACAATATACTTTTCAGAAAAAAATGTATCATGTTTAACCCCTTGATGTTCATACAAAAGAAATACTGCGCTTGTGCGAAAAAATCATACATATAAAATTAAACCATTACAGTGTAAATATCCAGCAGCACCACTAAAGTGAGATATAGTCACATTACATAGCATATACAAAAAACTGTGTTGCGCTAAACATAAATTTTGCTCATAAAGCGTTACAAAAAGTCCAATTGTGAAAAAACTCAAACAACACAAATCCGTGAAATTGCAGATGAATCCAGAAGACCCTCCAACTCGTGCAGATACCACCACCACCACAAGCAAGAGACTCTTACCAGAGTGCCTGGACCCTTTATTACAGAGCGTCAACAGGCTTGATGTAATAATCAGCTGGAGATGTGTCCTCAGATCAAATTAAGAACTTTAATTGGATAATCAAACCAGGCTTTATTTACCCCACGACCAGATTTAACCATGCAAATGAAGGAGACGCCAGATAATGTAAAATCCCAAAGGACTCATTTAATAAAAAGTATTGCACTTACATTTGTTCAGATAAAAACCAGCGTTGCATACAACATAGGCATCCGCCATAAAAACATGCAGATACTGTAAACATGAACACGATCGCAAGAAACAGCTCCTTTTATCGACCGGTTTCATCGCTAAGAGGACTTCTGGGTCATTTCCTGCTATTGCATTATATTCAGAAATTCAAGCCTCACTTTCCTTCCTGCAGCTGTTCCGTCAGATTTAGTTACCCGTCAGAATTGGTAACGGAAGTGACGTTCTTTCGCCACCATCTTGCTACACCCCGCACTCCTCCACAGTAACTATACAACGAGAAGGGGGCAAGCGGACATCTCCGCAGGGACCGGCCAAGATTCAAACCATGTAAGGGCAGGCTGATTGTACCCAAGTTGAGCGATTGCTCAACTTGGGTACAACCAACCTGTCTGATTTTTAATGCAATTATTAGCAGCAACTGTAGCCGCTAGCAATAATCGCTGAGAACCCATTGGGTTGAACAAAAAAAATAAAAACTCCCCATGTGCACCTAGCATTAGAGTTTACATGTCAGGCTGTCAGGATCAGACAAAGCATGACTTAAAGCAGCCTTTCCTAAAGTGGTTGTAAAGGCTCAAGGTTTTTTTACCTTTATGCATGAAGGTAAAAAACTTTGTGTAGCAGCCCCCCCCCCTAATACTTGCCTGAGCCCCATCGTGATCCACCGATGTGCACAAGAGCCTCGGCTCTCCGGGGACTCTCTCTCCTCATTGGCTGAGCCAGCAGCAAGAGCCATGGGCTCCCACTGCTGTCATTTACAGCCAGTAAGCCAATGAGGAGAGAGAGGGCGGGTCTGAGCTGCGGCTCTGTGTGTGAATGGATACACAGAGCAGCAGCTCAGGAGTGAGCCTGCTTGCGTGCCGCCATAGCAAGCTGCTTTGCTCTGGGGACAGGAGGGAGGGGCCAGGAGTGCTGGCGGGGGACCTGAGAAGAGGAGCGTTGGGGCTGCTCTGTGCAAAATGACTGCACAGAGCGGGTACGTATAACATGTTTGTTTATTTTTTATTTATTTTTTAATTGCCTTTTAATATCACTTTTTACCCTAAAGGGACTGTTGAAATAATTTTCCCGCAAAACCAGTTCATGGGGGAGTCAGTGGGAAAAATTATATTGGTGGTCAGTAGGAAGAATACCCCTTGCACACTGCTGCCTCCAAAACGATGTGTTTTTTGGCATACAGGCATTTTTGTATTGCCCAGTTAAAAAAAAAAAAAAAAAGTACAGAAATCTGAGGTGCCTGTCAATAATTCTACATGTATGGCAACAAAATGATAATTTGAACAGGTTAAAATTCCATTCTGCAAGCTAGATTTTTTTTTTTTTACCCTTGTACGCATGTGCGCACAAATACACTAAATATGTGCAAAATAAACACAAGCAATTTTCCCAGAATACTGATGTTAAAACTGTGCCCTTACTGTTGTAGTCAGAATGACATACTTGCAGATAGCTGAAAATACCATTGATGTCCTGCCTCTGACACAGCGAGGCACAGCTCAGGGAACTCTTAGGAACCTCTGGAGGAACTCTTGGGTTCCACAGAACCCTGCTTGAGAATGGCTAGGTTAGAGGTTGCTTGAAGTCTTCCAGTTGCTGCCCTGACCTCAACTTCTGAAAGTGCCTAACGCAGTGGCGGCTGGTGCTCAAAATTTTTGGGGGGGCGCAAACAAACAAAAAAAAACATCAATTGCAGCCCCACTGTGCCCATCAATTGTCGCCACTGTGCCCATCAATTGTCGCCACTGTGCCATCAAATGCAGCCACTGTGCCCCAGCAATTGTCGCCACTGTAACATGTCATCAATTGTCGCCACTGTGCCATCAATTGTCGCCACTGTGCCATCAAACGCAGCCACTGTGTCATGCCATCAAACGCAGCCACAGTGCCATCAATTGTCGCCACTGTGCCATGCCATCAAACGCAGCCACTATGCCATGCCATCAAATGCAGCCACTGTGCCCATCAATTGTCACCACTGTGCCCATCAATTGTCACCACTGAGCCAGCAATTGTCACCACTGTGCCCATCAATTGCCCCCAGTCCCCCAGCACTTACCTTTCTCGGGTCAGCCATCCTCCCTCGATGTCTTCTCCTAAGTCCCGCCCTCGATGTTGCTTCAGCAAATCAGGTTACCGGTAACCAGATCCGGTGAACCTGATTAGCTGAGATACGTGTCAGTGTTCACCAAGGAATGCACCCCCCTCCCTTGGTGAACTATTTGGAAGCCGATTACAGCCTGAGGGCTGTAATCGGAAAGCCTCTCAGAGCCGCTGGCTCTGATAGACACTTCCAAAACACACCCACCGCCGGCCACCGCTCTAATTCAGATGGCCGGCGCTCACCAGGAGGCCGGCCATCTGAATAGTGGGCGGCAGCGGCGACAATACACAGATTCATGCATTGCATGAATCTGTGTATTGTCTTTCAGTGGCGGTGCAGGAGCGAGAGGGGGCGGCGCTCCGGCGCCCTCTATGGACGCACTGCCACTGGCCTAACGGCATCAAGTAAGGGAGACCCGAAGTCACTGACTTTGCTCTGCTTGCTTTTCCCATGTCTCTCTATGGGTAAAAAATATGAACTTCTAAACTGAGGTAACCAAAGGGCAAAATCTATATGGCTAAACATGTAAAAATCAGTTTCGCTTTTTTTTTTTTCAGAGAACATGTCCTATTCAGGTCCTCTTTTGTTTCCTTGTGGGGCTTTGAAAAGGGAAGTCCTTCCAAAAAGACTGAAGGAAACAGGTAAGAATTCTGATAATAAAAAGTGAGCTGTATGATCAGAGCTGTGTGGATGTACCGTATGTTTGTTTTTAGAGTTATGGAGGTCATTGAAGAAACACATGCAAAGATGCAAAGTATAAACAAAGCAGAATTGGGAGAGATTTACTAAAACTGGAGAACACAGAATATGGTGCAGCTGTGCATAATAACCAATCAGCTTCTAGGTTTTAGGCCCCGTTCACACTGGTGTGATGTGATCTGACTTGTGAGAGCACAAGTCGGATGAGGTGAAATTCAATGTTTCCCTATGAGAGCTCTCTTGACTGATCCTACACAAGTCTGTCTGACTTTAGAAAAGGTTCCTGCACTACTTTGGTCCGACTTTGATACGACTTCAATGCCATAGAGTGTAAAACGTCAACTATGATCCAACGTAATCTGGACTGAAGTTGCAGGGCAAAGTTGAATCGGACGTTGCACGACTTTCATGTCGGAGCAGTGTGAACCTGGACTTATTTATT
The DNA here is from genome assembly GCA_029206835.1 of Rana muscosa. NCBI lineage: Eukaryota > Metazoa > Chordata > Amphibia > Anura > Ranidae > Rana > Rana muscosa. The sequence goes on along the minus strand of CM055123.1, from coordinate 265,521,256 downwards.
GTCAAAGCTTAAAGTGGTTGTAAACCCACTTTTGAAAAAAAAATAAAAAATAACACCTGCAAGACAAAGGCATAATAAGCTAGTATGCATAGCATACCAGCTCATTATGTAATACTCCCCTGGGATCAGATCCCCCGCTGCAGTGCCCGACACAGCACCGGCCGGCGACATGTCGTCCCGGAGTTACTGTTGGGTATCGCGGCTCCGGCACTGTGATTGGCCGGAGCTGCGATGACGTCACTCCCACGCATGTGCGTGGGAGCTACCAGTAACGGCATGACCTCCTTTAGAAATGGCACGATCGCCGTTTCTAAAGTGCGCCTGCGCCGTTGTCTACGGCGCACGTCTCTATTGTAAATAAATCCTAAACCGTGGAGGTTTAGGAGATATTTTCAGCACCTACAGGTAAGCCTTAATCTAGGCTTACCTGTAGGTAAAAGTGGTTGTACGGGGTGTACAACTACTTTAATTGAACAAGCTGAAGTTAGAAGCTGATTGATTACTATGCACTGCACAGCAGCACCAATTTTAGTAAATTCCCCCCAATTATACTCCCACTCCATGCAAGCAGTGTGGTGTTCAGGAGCTTCCTTGCTGCCTGCTGACACATTCAGACAGGTTTCGATCTTTGGTCATTTTGATTGGTGGGGCCTAGATGACGTCACTTCTCAACAGGAGTTCATTCAAGAGGAGGTCCAACCCCCCACGAAAAATTAAAAGTCAGCAGCTACAAATACTGCAGCTGCTGACTTTTACTATATGGACACTTACCTGCCCAGGGAGTCCGCAATGTCAGCACCCCAGCTGATCTTCGGAATGGCTGTCGGGTGCAGCCGCCACCATTCTTGGTAAGGGAACCCGGCAGTGAAGCCTTTCAGCTTCACAGCCGGTTCCTTGCTGCGCTTTCCAATTGGTCTGACAGCGGAGGAAGGAGGAGGGGGCCAAGCCCAGTCTCCCGGAAGTGGGGAATGATACCTGTCCAAAACAGGTACCCGTACCCCCCTCCCCCCCTGAAAGGTGCCAAATGTGGCACCGGAGGAAGGGAGGAGACAGATAAGCGGAAGTTCCACTTTTGAGTGGAACTCCGCTTTCATCTCGGAAGATCCTGAAATTGTACACTGAGCTGTGCATGCAAAATTTAGAGCAGGCAGGTAAGAATAATCGAAAACGGAGGAGATGTAGTGTGTTTCTTCTGTATTATGAAGCCTGTCTGTTTGCAAATTTTTATTTGTTGGGTAAAGTTCCACATAGTGAATTCAGTGACTAACCAGGCTGTCAGTTGCTGAATTTACACTTGCATATTGATTTACTGTGGGTGAAGATAATAAAAGACCCCAGGAGACGGTCTGCCTGCCACCTAAGGCCCACAGCTCATCTAAGCCTGAAAATTGTGGGAAATACAAAGTACGTGTTGGGAGTTGTGCTGGAGGAACACTGACAGCTCTTCATAAGCGCTGCATCGGCTCTCTTTAATCAGCATTTTAAACGGCCTTAATCTGTGGAGGCTTCTCACTTTGTGATGAGGATTGCAAAGCATATCCTCCACGCTGCAAATACTTTATTGTATTATCTGGATTTCCATAAGAAAAGTCCAGTGGTTTTAGTGCTTATTTTCTCCTGGTGAAATTGCAGGTGTAGGTCTTTGTAATGGGCCGATGTCGGGAGACAGCTAGTTTTATAGAAATACATTTTTATTTTCTAATTACAGATGTACCTCTGGAGACTATTACTGTTTATCAAACAGCCCAGCATCCCGATATACGACTGTCGCTGACGCATTATTTCACCCAGGTATATTAATATTAACTGCTCCTCCTTACACAATCTAATAAATGTTTTAGGTTTATTCCCTTCTCAAAGAAAATCTTCGCTCTTGCATTTTTCATTCCCTTGGAACAGCAAAGTACTTTTGTCCCGATTCTTATTACAGTCTAGTGACGCTTTTTTTATCTCCCATAATGACTACAGGAACCAATCAGTGTCCTTTTTTAAAGCAGCACCCCACATTTTCACTCCATTAAATAAAAAGCTTTTGCAGTCTGTCAGGTGCTCATGAATTGTCTTTAAATCTATACTTTAAATCAGTAGTTGTCAACTATGTATAGGGGAACATCATAGGCGTGCGCACAGGGTGTGCCAGGTGTGCTCAGGCACACCCTAATCACCCTGTGCAGCAAAGACTCCCCCTACTGCCCTGGCTACCCCCCTCCTTCCCCCCTGCAGCACTTCCGGCTTCCCTACTCTCCTCTCCCTCCGGCTGCTGCTGCAGGAATGTTTTAGGATGAGTGGAGGAAGGGGTCGGTAAATATGTAACTTACTGGCCCCTTCCCTTTTTTCGTGAGTGATTGATAGTATGTGTTTGAGCTTTGGGGTGCACACCCTAATGCAATAGGCTGCGCACACCTATGGGGAACATAACTGTGGCTCCTGACATCACCAAAGGGCCGATGTATTGTTCAGTAGATGTAAAGCTAGAGAGGCCTGCCAGAGACTGTAGACATACTGGGGGGAAATGATGATCAGAGACTGCGGGATTACTAGAGATTACTTGTATTGCCCCTTTATAACTTCCATTAAAGACTGATGAGGGTCAAGGGCTGCACGACAAGTGCTACATTTGCCCTTGGGCAGCATTATGAACACCAGGGCTTGAAAGGTAGCTGTCCGGAGACAAAGGTGGGCTGGTATTGCTTTTCTCTGCCTGACTGTCAGACTGGTTCTTTGACTCCAGTACATTCAAACTTACTGGCTTGAAAATGCACACAGCAAGTTAAAACGGACCTTCGCCGGAAAATTAAAGTTACCCTCATAATCTTCCTCCACCCAGCCGGTAACAAAATCACAGGATTTTTCTTATTTTTATTTTCTCTGGAAGCAAGTACCTTTTTCTGGTGGTACCCGCACTCACGTCATTCCTCACCTCGGCCCGCCTTCAGGCTCCTTGGAGACACGCTGCACATCCCAGGAGGCTACAAGACCAGCCTCACAACAGTTCATTGTCTTGTGCATGCCATGCCCTTGATTCTGGTGTTAACAGGGGTTGGTTGTCACTGCAATACCCTGCTGACTGAAAACTTCATGTGTGCATTTTTTTCACCTGCTCTAGCCCTAATTATAACTGATGAACAGACTGTGAGCAGGTGGTATTATTTTTGCACAGGCTTTGCAAGAACTTTGTCTATGGCATGGCAAGCAGACAGTGAAACCCTGTTGAAGGTGAAATCTATGTACTTGTGCTTTGTAAATGGACAGGTAAATGGACTGTGAATAGTAAGAACAATTTTTTATATAAGCTATGCTCACAATTTGCTGATGAGTTGATAATTGATGGTGAAATTCTGTTGAATGAGAAAATCTTGCACCCTGAACTTTCGCAAACCCTGTCAACGGTAAAAACTTGCATGTACACCCTGTCATCTGTTACAGTGCGACCCCCAGATAGGAAATACCTATAAGGGAGAGGTGAGCAAATGGACTGTAAGCAGCAAGCCTGGAGCGCCCCGGGGAAGGACGGGCCGCTCCCGCCCCCAACCCCCCCCCTGTGAGAGGGGGGGCGAGAAGACGGGAAAACGTCCGCCACAGTCGGAGCGACACCCCAAGGGTGGAAAACTCTTAGGAGGGAAATGGAGAGGGACTCCATTTGCGAGAGAGGCGGTGGGAGGAGGGGATCCGGTGGGACGAGGACAAAACTTAGACCCCATAAAGAATAATCATAAACTCAGAAATAGATCACATCTATATGAAAATAGGAGGCAAATAACCCATTTCTATGAAAACAGGTTGCAAATAACTATAAAATTACTACAGTTCATTTTTTTGACCTACAATGTGCGAGGGCTGAATACACCAACAAAAAAGCATAAAATCTTGAAAGAGATCGAGCATCACGAGGCCGGAGTGGTCTTCTTACAGGAGACACACCTGTCCCATGAAACTAATGTGAGGTTGTATTCCCATCAGCTCCCAACCTGGTACTATGGCGACTCAATGACAAATATGGCAAAAGGGGTTGCAATTGGAATAGGTAGGGGAATATGATTCTCCCTCGAGGACAGATTAACTGACCCGGAAGGAAGATTTCTCTTCTTGAGGGGGAAGCTGTTGGGAATGGAATGCATATTGGCCAATATTTATTGCCCTAATAAAGGCCCAACCGTATATTAATTATCGGAATTTAAAAAAGGGAAAGTGTTCATGGCGGGGGACCTGAATTTTTGTATGGATCCAAAACAAGACAGTATGTCCCGTGCACAGGGGACGAGGAACGCCCAATTGAAGGCGATAAAACAGAAATTATACCACCACCAGTTAGTAGATATATGGAGAATACAACATCCCAGGACACAAGATTATACGTTCTAATCCCATGTACAAGGGACATACACTAGGATCGACTATTGGCTGATAGAACACTAGACTTGGTAGTCTCCGCCAATGTAGATGTAGCGCCCTCCTCACTCCCCTCTTTTTCTTCAGCTCGTCTGTCTCTTGTCTAGGGGTACCTTCAGAGGGGAAGGGAGCGGGGACACCACGCCTGGCCTTCACCACAGGTGTCAGTGTGGTGTAAGCAAAGTTCTTTTACCTTCTGGTCAGTGCTGTGCACCTGGAGCCTCCACCGAGAGTTGCCTTGAACAATGTCTGTCAGGAAATGAGCCCCACACCATTAAAGTTCAACACTCCTTTATTCTTCTCGAATGAACACAATCAGTTGAATTCCCTTGTAGAAACAGAACAGAAAAGGAGGTGTGGATGCGAGTAGGCCCAGACACAATGTGTTCTCCACTTTCCTCCCTGAAAGTGAGTTGCGGTCTCCGAGCGGGAGGGGGGATTTCCTTCCAGGCGCTCTGCGATGAGAGGCTCACCCGTCACTGGAAATATGCTGCACCAGGTCTTCGAGTGAGGAGCCCCCCCCGGTCCATTACGCCTTCCGGATTCGGGTACCCAATCCCTGGGTACCCTAGGATCTCCTTCCCTCGCGGAACTCAGTGTTGGGCACTGAGCTCCAGACCTCCATCCGAGTACCTCACCCCAGGCTAAAGGTGCCTGGGATGGAACACGACCTCCGGCTGTCCTCTAGGCCTAGGCCGCCTAGAGGACCGACACGAACCACCGCCCACAGGCTGAAGGTGCCTGGGACTCAAACCCATGACAAAGATGGCCGGCCCCTCCCAGCAAGCACGGCGGGTTCCCCGCCCCACCATACCGCTGCCGAGGGAGGACAAAAAGGAGGCACGGCACACAGCAATGATTCAACCCCAGCCCAGGGCGACAGCGCCACCTGCTGGGCTGCAGGGAATTACACATCACTGATGTCTCTGCCAAGTTCAAATTACACCCGGGAAAGTACATACCCGCTACATAGAAATAACTACACTATCTGACCACGTGCCAATGACCATGAAAATAAAGATACCAGAAACTCAGATACAAGCGTATTCATGGAGGCTAAATGAAGATCTTCTAGATAAACAAGGGGAGGAGATAATAAAAAAGAATTGGAGCAATATTTTTAGTTTAAACGGAACCAGTGAGATTGCGGACGATACCCTGTGAGAGGCTCATAAAGCCTACATAAGGGGAATCCTGATCTCAATGGGAACTAGGAGAAAGAAGGAAAGAATAAAAAAAGAGGGCAATATTGATAGCAGAAATATACCTATTAGAGCAAAGACACAAAGGGAGATGGCAAGATCAGGAACTGTCACAAGAACTAGTAATAAAAAGAGATGAACCAAAGGAACTATTAGAACAGGAAATAAGAAAAACCTTCAATAAAATCTCAAAGGAAAGATATATCAATGGGGGAAAAAAAACAGCAAGTGCCTAGAAAGTATGTTAAGAAAAAAAAAAATCAATAAACTTCATAGAAAAAATACAAAATAAAAAATGGGAAATGATCTATCATACAAAGGACATAGTGACGGTCTTCCGAGACTTTTATGAACAATTATACTCAGTAAATCAGAAGGGACAATGGGACGAGGGGAAAAAAAAAAGAATAAAATAATATTTAAAAAAAGCTAGGATCCCACGGATAACAGAGGAAAGAGCAATATCCCTAGAAACGCCAATGACGGTAGAGGAGATCAATCGGGCGTTAAAAGAATCAGCGCCAGGAAAAAGTCCAGGGCCAGATGGATACACAACGTTATACTTAAAAAGGTTTAAAGAAATCCTGACCCCAAAACTGTGCACATACATGAATGGATTGGGAAGGAGGTATGAGATGAGTAAAGAGACCTTATTGGCATCAATTGCTATTATAGCAAAAGAAGGCAAAGATAGCACTAAGTGTTCAAATTATAGACCTATATCATTGTTAAATTGTTAAACGCGGACACAAAATTGTTTGTGAAAATATTAGCAACAAGGATGAAAGATTTAATGATGGAGCTGGTCCATCCTGATCCAGTGGGCTTTGTACCAAGGAGAGAGGGGAGGGACAGTGGGGTAAGAACACTTCTGTTAACCACTTGCTTACTGGACACTTAAACCCCCTTCCTGCCCAGGCCAATTTTCAGCTTTCAGCGCTGTCACGCTTTGAATGACAATTGCGCGGTCGTGCGACGTGGCTCCCAAACAAAATTGGTGTCCTTTTTTTCCCACAAATAGAGCTTTCTTTTGGTGGTATTTGATCATCTCTGCGGTTTTTATTTTTTGCGCTATAAACAAAAAAAGAGCGACTATTTTGAAAAAAACACAATATTTTTAACTTTTTGCTATAATAAATATCCCAATTTTTTTTGGGAAAAAATATTTTTTTCTCAGTTTAGACCGCTACGTATTCTACATATTTTTGGTAAAAAAAATTGCAATAAGCGTTTATTGATTGGTTTGCGCAAAAGTTATAGAGTCTACAAAATAGGGCATAGTTTTATAGCATCAGCGATTTTTATTGTGACTGCGACATGGCGGACACATCGGAAACTTTTGACACCATTTTGGGACCATTGTCATTTTTACAGCGATCAGTGCTATAAAAATGCACTGGTTACTGTAAAAATGACACTGGCAGGGAAGGGGTTAACACCAGGGGGCGAGGAAGGGGTTAAATGTGTAACCTGGGAGTGATTACTACTGTAGGGGGAGGGGACTAACTGGGGGAGGTGACCGATCTGTGTCCTATGTACAAGGGACACAGCATCGGTCTCCTCTCCCTGACAGGACGTGGATCTGTGTGTTTACACACACAGATCCACATCCTTGTCTGTGTACCGGCCGATCGCGGGTGCCTGGCGGACATCGCGGCCACCAGGCACGCGCATCAGCATGTCAGTGCTTGCGCGCCCCCCAGTGGCCGGAGTAGCCGAGGCCGTCAATTGACGGCCTCCCGGATTTCTAGAGCCACCTTGAGGCCGTCATTTGACTATGGCCCCAGCTCTCAGGTGGTTAATTCAAAAAATAAAAGAAAGGAGAGTCCCCGGGCTACTGCTGTCGATAGATGCCGAAAAGGCGCTCGACAGGGTAGACTGGGGATTCATGATTGGGCACTCTAGAGAGCATGGGGATAGGACCAAGGATGATGCAGTGGATACAAACATTATACAAGGGCCCTACAGCCATGGTGAAAGTAAATGGAACATTGTCACCCCCCTTTAGGATGAATAACGGGACGAGACAGGGATGCCCCCTGTCTCCGCTCCTGTTCGTGCTTGAGCTGGAACCTCTTCTGGCGACAGTACGGGGGGGGACACGGATATAGGGGGCTTCAAAGTCGGAGAAGAGGAGCATAAATTAGCGGCATTCGCAGATGATATATTATTCTACATATCAAACCCCCGAATTACAATGCCCAACCTTATGAAAGCACTAAAGGAATACGGAGATCTATCTAATTTTAAGATCAACCCGAGTAAATCGGAAATATTAAATATAAATATGAATTGAAAGAGGAACTGAGTTTACAACAAGAGTTCCCATTCCCTTGGAGGAGGACAGAAATCAAATATCTTGGGATTAAATTAACGGCACCGCCAGAGGACATATATCAAGCAAACTATATCCCATTATTAGAGGAGATAAAAATAGAAATAAAAAGGATAGCAGCATGCCCACCATCATGGATGGGCCGGATTAACGCCCTAAAGATAATAATATATAGAAAGGGAATTTGGGACTTTGAGTGAGGTTCAAGACAACATGGGGGTATGTTAATTAACATGAAAAACAATGTGGTACAATGTCTAAATCAATGGGGCTGTACATAAAAAACATAGCTATAATGAACATTGGAAACACATATTGGTATCAACTTGGAAACTCATGGCATATGACAATTACATATGGAACATGGACTTCAAGGATACACAATGATATCAATCAACAATACATGACAGTATGACAGTGAATGAGCAGCTCCCATGAGTACATGATCACACATAATTAGATCCTTAAAAACGGCATAGTGCAATTTGAGATGATGTATGGTAAAAGATAGAAAATCATAGTTGCTTGTGAATCATAAAATAACACTAAGCTTAAAAGGAAGGGCATATATATCAGTCCTGAACTTACATGCCAAGGATAAATGGTGTAGATGGTGGGGATAATTGAGGTGTTGAACCAAAGCCAGCAGGAGGGTGTCGGTCCCAGAAGCTGAGGAGGTCGAGCCACGTGCAAATGAAGCACAGGCATGGATTTTCTCAAGAAGACAGATAACAAAAAATGGTACTGCTTCAAAATAGTGGTATGGTACTGGGAAACGCCATAGAATCTATATTCAAAAATAGATAAATTGTGTACAGTGTATGAAACAACCGTACTGGATTAGGTCCAGTGGCAAATGTGAATAGTAACAAAATTACCTGGATGTTGAATGGCAAGGGATAAAAAGTCCCTGAGCAGTAAGGCGTGATCCCATGGAGATAAAAAGAAGCTGTGTGCGGGCAGCCTATATATACCCCTTAACCACTACGCACATCTGCACATTGGCTAACACCAACGTCACGTCAGCTGATCGCATGCCAGGAGGGGCTCCGTTCGGGGCGGGGAACCCACGCCAACGAAAGAGACTAACTCTATAGGCTGCGAGGGGCGAGGTTGGTAATGACGCGGTCCACGTCATGACGCCAGGAATGACGTCAGACGCGAGTCACATGGGCATGACGTTGATGCGCTGTGGGCGCCGTCCAACTCCCCAGGAACAGCCCCGCCCAAAGAGCGGGAGAGAGGGGCGTGCAGAGCGCATCGCAGCTTCCGGGTAAGTGACAACAAACGAGGCTCACGATGTCGGCACCAAAAGGTCCCCATCAGGCTGAGGAAGCACACAATAGCCGTTTGTCTCATGGACATGATGGACATGTCCCAGATAGGAACAGGTCCCCAATGGAGATGCATGGCCACAAAGGGGAACTGAAACCACCCAAACAGATGGCAGGGGAAAACTGCCAGCTAAGTCAAGAACCTCCATCCCTGTTACGGTGCAACAAAAGGGGGGAAAATTATGCATGAGCATAGATGGGACTTTAAATGAGGCACATGCCTGTGCCTCCATCCCTGATACAAATGTATAGAAAGGGAATTTGGGACTTAGGTTCAAGACAACGTGGGGGTATGTTAAAAGGAAATATGTTTATTAACATGAAAAACAATGTGGTACAATGTCTAAATCAATGGGGCTGTACATAAAAAACATAGCTATAATGAACATTGGAGACACATATTAGTATCAACTTGGAAACTCATGGCATATGACAATTACATATGGAACATGGACATCAAGGATACACAATGATATCAATCAATACATGACAGTGAATGAGCAGATCCCATGAGTGCATGATCACACATAATTAGATCCTTAAAAACGGCATAGTGCAATTGAGATGACGTATGGTAAAAGATCGAAAATCATAGTTGCTTGTGAATCAGTGGGTAGATCAATAAGCTGATATGGGAATGTGTTGGCATCCTAAATTGCCTGACGCGTTTCGTGTTATACACTCATCAGGGGCGGATGCTCCCAAATCTAAGGAGATTAAAAAGTATTAAATCTAAGATAACACTAAGCATAAAAGGAAGGGCATATACATCAGTCCTGAACTTACATGCCAAAGATAAATGGTGTAGATGGTGTGGATAATTGAGGTGTTGAACCAAAGCCAGCAGGAGGGTGTCAGTCCCGGAAGCTGAGGAGATCGAGCCACGTGCAAATGAAGCGCAGGCGTGGATTTTCTCAAGAAGACAGATAACAAAAAATGGTACTGCTTCAAAATAGTGGTATGGTACTGGGAAACGCCATAGAATCTATATTTAAAAATAGATAAATTGTGTACAGAGTATGAAACATATTAAAGATAATAATACTTCCGAAGATTATGTACAAGTTTCAGATGCTCACCATATATATACCCCCAGCATATTTTAGAACTTTAAGAATTTTAATCACTAAATTAACATGGCACAATAAGAAACCTATAATTTCTCTGGCAACTCTGAAGAAAGTAAAAAGGCAAGGGAGATTAAATGTACCTGACTTTCAAAAATATTATGAGGCGGTTTTGTTATCACGCGTGGTGGAATGGGCTAAATCACATAATGAGAAAAGGTGGGTTAATATAGAACACATGATGACTAATACACAACTAGGAAGGAATATATGGATACCACCACATTCAAGGACATTGGGAGAAAATACACACACATTGACACAGATAGTATTGAAAATTTGGGATGCACTACACAAGAAAAATAAATGGAAATATAATTCACCATTAATGGCACTAAAGGAAAATAATTTACTTGCACCGGGAAAAGGTTCGATAGGGGGGGAATTGGATTAAAAAAGAAAACGCACAACTAAGTGATATAATACAAGTGGGAAAAAATTGCACTTTACAAGATTTCAAAATAAAAAAAGATGTGTTGGAGATTAATTAAGTATTTTCAGCTCAAACACTTCATAGCAGTACTTCCTCACCCAATAAGAGGAGGAGAAGTACTTACACTGATAGAGCGATTATGTACCATCGAAAAAACAAGTGGGAATATATTTAGGATATATAAAACTTTAATAGAAGTGGAAGAGCTGGAAGTTCCGACATTTATAAAAAATTGTGAGAGGGAATTGGGGAAACGAGGAAGGAACCAAGAAGTAGGAAAAATCCTGAAACTAGTACATGGATTATCAGTAAACAATGGGATGGTGAAAATGAACTAAGTGCGTTATCCGGTGGTATAGAACTCCAGAAACACTAGGGAAATATCAAATGGGACATACAATGGAGTGTTGGTGGGGTTATAAACAAATGGGAACTATGACCCGGAGGGTAAGGGTAGATAAAGGTTTGGAATTACAATTTGTCAATGTATGTCGCTATTGAGTAGGGAAAATGTTTTTACTTCTTCTTTTGTATATGATAAATTTAGATAACATGAAGAATATAAAAAAAAAACCCTGGCAGGTTATTAATACTATATTTGGCTTCATTAGAGAGCTGTCCACTAACTTCCTTTCCTCCTGACCAACTTTTACCAGACAGGAAGTGAGGGGAACTCGCCAAGAACAAAAATAAAAATGCTTTTCTTTGGTAGAGCAGGGGAAGGCTAGAACCCCTAGACATTTGTTGGCAACATCTTGGTCTTTCTAGGTGAAGCTCCCCATATCAAGCCTAGACATATATTATTCTTGTCTGTGTACCTGTTGCATTATTTCTCTCACTTCCTGCCTGGTGAAATCAGGATTGGCTGTTGTCAGCAGGAAGGTGCTGGTGGCATTGTTAGATGTGATCAGCAGAACTGGTGACATTGGTGGATGTGATTAAAAAGATGGAACTGGTGGCATTGGTAGATTTTGTGAACAGGATGGAACTGGTGGCATTATTGGATGTTTTCAGCAGGAGGGAACTGAGGGCATTGGTGGATGTGGTCAGCAGGGTGGAAGTGAGGGCATTTGTGGATGGGGTCAGCAGGATAAAACTAGTGGCATTCGTGGATGTGGTTTGCAGGGTGGAACTGGTGGTATTGATGGATGTGATCAACAGGATGGAACTGGTGGCATTGGTGGATGTGGTCAGCAGGGTACAACTGGTGGCATTGGTGGATTTGTTTAGCAGGATGGAACTGAAGGTTTTGGTGAATATAGTCAGCAGGATGGAACTGGTGGCAAGGGTGGGTGGGGTCAGCAGATTGAAACTGCTGTCATTGGTAGATGGGGTCAGTAGGATGGAACGGAAGGCATTGGTGAATTTAGTCAGCAGGATGAAGCTGGTGGCATTGATGGATTTAATCAGCAGAATGGAACTCTAGATACCAGGAAAAAACTTACAGCAATTCTAATCCTTCCCCACTCTAAGAAACAGAAAAAAAGATTTTTGCTTTTCAATTGTAAATTATTTTCAAGGACCTCGACAGATTTTCTAGATAAATTTACCCCCAACTGTGCTTGACTCAGCAGTCTCCCACTTCAGTATGAGCAGAGCACATCATGGGCAGTTTACACTCTTGAGTCAATACAAAGCAGCCCAATGCCGGCAGTCTCTGCTCCAGACAAATCTGTTTAAAATGGGACAATTCAATAACAAGGCCCAGTGCTAATGTAACATATTAAATAGCACTGCAAACTGCTAGAGGGATTTTTATTCTACCAAGAAAAAAAAATTGATTGCACTCACATCTACCATAATAAAACTACATGAATCGCTGGATTGGTTATCTTTCTCTGATCTTCTGCTGATGAAGCAGTATACATGTGTAGCGCCGGCCCAAAATGGTCCATGCTATGTTTAAATTTAGGGGATAGTCTGAGTCCATAGTTGGGCTCAGACTCACTGATTTTTCTAAATTCTGTTTCTGCTCTGGTTGTGATACTGCCTGGCAGGTATGTTCCCTTTTCGCCCGTAGGTGGCACTGCCACCGCTGGCTCATGTTGGAACACGGGTGTATCACAGCAGTATTGGGTGTCCCTTCTCAGCAGCCGTGCAGTGGGAGTGGTTAACCAGCTGTGCATGCTGCGAAGGGATACATAAGGGGCAGATGCCATTGGTGTCTGGGGGTTCCTGGTGCACCTCGTGGCCCTCATGGGACGGGGTGCGTGTGTGTGTTCTAGCCCCGGGCACCTTCAGCTCGAGGCTACATCTCTGCTACATCATCTACAGCTCTGCTGGTTTGGGCCTACACTTCTGAAGGTATCCCAAGCTGTCCATCCGTGGGAAGGAAGCTCTTTAAGAGGGGAGCCAGGGGAGGACCTGCCCCGGAGGAAACTGGCAGCACGCTGATGTCTCGGGAGAGGCCTGGCAACTCATTCAAGGAGGGATACACTCAAAGCTCCATTATTGCTTGGTTGGAGGTTCGGGACGTTTGAAATCCTGTGGCAGAGGATGCCTGGATGCATTCCAAGTTCATCAGGTCTGTGGCAGAGACCCAAGTTCATCAGGTCTGTGGCAGAGACCTTCGTTCACCGATAGCAGTTTGTGGCAGAAACTGTCTAAAATCTGATCACTGCATCATTCCGGCTGCTAGGACCGTGAGAGGGGACTATTCGAGTGAGCAATACCCACTCAGGCTTGAGTGGTGAATAGACTGACTGTTTGCATGTTTTGTACCGTGTGCCTGAACCTTCCCCTACTTCTCTCGTTTCACACTTTCTCTCAAGTTCTGCAGCAAAATGAAATAAAGCCTTATTGTTGAGGTTTTACATCTGTGTGGACATTGACTTTTCTAAACACTCTTTACCCTGACAACGGGAGCCATGGAGGTAGTTTGCATGACCCAAAATTGATCAGCAGCTCCTTCGGGGGTCAGTGCTACACATGTATGTGTATATGGCTATTCAGTCGTATTCAACCCTCTGCGATTCAGGGGGCCAGCTGTATGGACACTGGATCTGATACACTTGAAAGCCCTTTCCATAGAATTTTTTAATGAGGTAGGTTGCCAGGTCTTTTCCTCAACACTCCCCAGTTGCCCAGCTTTATGGTCAGGGGGCTGGCTGTAAGAACCTGAAGGAGACAGCCAGCTCCCCATAACATATTGGGCTGGTGTTGAACCCGGCATGCAGCAGCCTTCAGTGGGTTATACCAGTAATGCTGGGTTTGCTGGACGTGTGTTTTTTGAGTAAAACTCATAAAGCCAGTTAAAAGAGGGAAGAAAAAAAATAACACAGATGGAGATGAATTCCCCTGTAAGGTTAGTCTGGTACATACAGTATGTAAAAAGTGATCTAGAGCATCACGTGCTGCCTGGAAATAGTAAATGTAAAGGGTTTATATGCAGTATTCAAATTTTAAAAGACTAAAAACAAGGTTTACAAACCTTTAATTTTGTTAGTCTTAAATGTGTACTAAAAAGCTGCACGTACCCTTTTATATACCAATGCGCCTCTTGCACCCGCATTTTCAGGGATTTCTATACTAACGTTTCATCCATCTATCATGTCCTTATCTAGGAAGGCCTGCCAGCAAGTATTGTGTTTTTTAGTCCATCCGGAGTGAAGTTTTGTCTCAGTATTATCCAGGAACTGTCCGCTGATAAGCTTCATCAAATAAAGGTAAACCCGCCATACAGCAATGGATCTTCTCTAAACTGGTGACTGGGCATTTTTAGAACACCTGCAGCTGGGTATACATATACACGTTCAGCAAGAACCGGACAAATTTTGGTACATGTGTACCTCTATCTGTTTAACAGAAGCCAGTTGTTAGATAGGCTTCCATTGTACTATGATCATACTGAAAAACCAGCATTCGCTGATCTGTGTATTCTGACGTGGGGAGGGGGGAGTCCCCGCTGTCAGATTACAATAGTGTGGCAGGGGAGATCCCTGAATCCGCACAAGCGAGGTGGATCTGTCAGTTGTTGATTTTTTTTTTTTTTTTTTTTGTTCAACGCGCTGGTTGAACAAATACAAAACTGTCTGGATTATATCTGCTTTACACGTTGCTGGGATAATCAAGCGAAGTGCAGACTGAAACTCATCCACAATAAAAAAAATCTGCCTATTTAGAGATTTTAATCATTTTTGTAAAATATCCATGCCTGTAATCCCAGATTGCATGAGTGTGACTGGGAACAAGTGTGCAGAAAAGGAAGTCTTCTGTACATGCTCCATATTAACTACTCAGTGGGTAATGACATTTTGGGGGAGATTTACTAAAACTGGTGCAGCTGTGCATAGTAACCAATCAGCTTCCAGGTTTTATTGTCAAAGCTTAATTGAACAAGCTGAAGTCAGAAGCTGATTGGCTACCATGCACAGCTGCACTCTCCAGTTTTAGTAAATCAACAGAACAAAAATAGGCTGGATAGTGGGACTTTAGAGGTGCCAAATCCACCTTATGGAATAATACTGACAAAGAGATGTAAAATTGAATGAACTTTATTATAAAAGTCTACAACACAAATAAACATAGCAGCAAAAAAATTCCCAAACAACAATAATATGTGTAAGTATTCAGTGCATCCCCTGTTAAGATGGGCTAATATCTCTATATAGTGCCACAGATGCAGCCATGGACAGCCATGGAAATCCATGACATGCACCAGTGCTAATGCAGGAAAAATCTCTACATCAACGTGTTTCCCTTGACAGCTTCTTCAGGGGTGCCAATAATATATATTTTTGCTGCTATGTTTATTTGTGTTTTAGACTTTTATAATAAATGTCATAAAATTTTACATCACTTTGTTAGTATTATTCCATGAGGAGGATTTGTCACCTCTAAAGTCCCACTATCCAACCTATTTTTGTTCTATCTAATTCGGGATGTGGTGCCAATCATCAACTGATATTCTTTAATAATATATTCCGTTTAGTAAATCAACCCCAATGTTCTTTTCTCTATAACATGAGAATTGTTGATACATACAAACTCATTGTGCATGGTATGGCTGGTGGAAAATTAAACCATGACACTTATGCCTTGTACACACGACCGGATTTTCCGATGGAAAAAGTCAGACGGGCTCTTTTCATCGGCTATTCCGACCGTGTGTATGCCCCATCGGACTTTTTCCTTCGGAGATTCCGACGGACTTCGATAGAGAACTTGTTCTCTTTTTTTTCCGACGGACAAAAATTTATATCGGAAAGTCCGTTTGTCTGTATGCAATTCCGACGGACTAAAAACCATGCATGCTCGGAAACAATTGGATGCATGCTCGGAAGCATTGAACTTCATTTTCTTGGCTCGTCGTAGTCTTTTACATCACCGCGTTCTTGGCAGTCAAAAGTTCACCGCACTTTTGTGTGACCGTGTGTATGCGAGACAGCTTTAGCGGAATTCCGTCGGACAATCCGTCTAACTTTTATTCCGACGGACAGTCCGGTCGCGTGTACAGGGCATTAGGCTGCAAGCCAATGGTAGTCAACACCTGGCCACAATGCTTCACCTTAGCACCTACAAGGTACATTTATTAATTACAGCACTTAACTCTTATATTTTAATGATAGCCCTGCCTAACATGTATACCTCCCAGCTATCTTACCATAGTTTCCCACTATAAATCAATGTTTTAAACAATATATAGGTTCCTGCACCTTGGAAAACCAGTGCTACAAACCAGTGGAAACACCTTTGCTGCTTACACCACTTTGTACAAAGCCACAAAAATAAATAAATCTATAAAATACAAGTTACCATGCACAGCTGTACCCCATTATGTGTGCAGCAGTTTTAGTAACTCTCCCTCTTTGTATTCTCTTCACTTTCTGTCTCGGGAACAGTGGTCATCAGGGCAAATAGATGTGAATTCACCTGGCAGGGTCAAAAACTGCAATAAAAACCATGTCAAGGGTTCTAATTCTTCCCTACTTTGTCAAAAAATTAAAAAGAAGAGGTTTGGGCTATACATACACTTTAATGGGATCCATTGAACAGAAGCAGTCTAGCTGATGGATCATTTGTGTGTGTTTGACTCACACGTTAAATATCCTGCAGATTTGTCTGACACTTTCTTTCTACTTTCGCTTCTTTTCTAGTTTGCTGCGATTGGCCCTACCACTGCGGATGCCATGGTGGCAGAAGGCCTCCACGTCGGCTGTACAGCACAGAACCCTTCACCTCAGGGTCTAGCAGAATGTATAAGGAGGGTTGTGCAGCACTGACCCATTGTAATGGCATTCCCAGGACTGTCTGATAATCACGGCCTGAACAGACGTGGTGACTGCCTTGCACTGATTCCGTCCATGCTAAGAAGCCTGTGTACTCTTTGAATGAAGTTGTATCATTGTTTAAATGGACTTATTATGAAGTTGTTACATAGTTGATTAGGTTAAAAAAAAAAAAACACCGGTCCATCAAGTTCAACCTCTATGTCTGTGTTGGTTTTATGTGCTAGTCCCCAGTGTATAAATAGAAATCTCCCCCATTTTTGTGGGTATTAATTATATTATAGAACCAAACGAAGCAACACAGAGGTTGCATTCCTGACTATGACGGAGGAATGACATGTTGGGGGAGCACAGGGAAAGAGAGTATCAATAGGTGGGGGTTATTAATTTAAGAGAACCTGTCACTTTGGTCTGAATGGCTAGAGCTAGAGCAGATTGTATCCCGGGGAAATGATACAGGAAGCGGCAACAACCAGTAAACTTTCAGAAATGTTAAGAAAATTGGTTCATTGAAAGGTACTATGTGATTGGCTGGGCCCCTTCCTCAACACTCTATGCTACACATGCATACACACTGGGCACTTAGCAGCCGCCACCATATATAGGGCCAGAGCTGGCGACCCTGGATGCAAACCATCTGTCTAAGCCCAGTCAGAGGCACTGTTTGCATACAACTACTGGTGAGCAGTTACATGCAATCATGATTTGTGCCCAGTAAACACCTCATCCCTCAGACCTTTAGAATGCATATATTATTACTTAGTTGTACTAGGTTTTATTAACACCTTTTATCATTTTGAATAATTTGTGGGGGCCGAAAAATCTTGGCCCACACATCCACTGGTATTAGTCTGATTGTGAGGGTGGGCCGGGCATATGTACATATATTACATATGTACTTGATCAACGTATTGTAGCACTGTATCCACCCCCTTCAGAGGGCCAGGGCAGTGCTGGTGTTCTGTCAATTTCTCCAACCCATCAGAAACTCCAACCATGCCACTTTCCGGTTTATTTAAACCCTTAGTAATGGGAGATTTTGACGAATTGCCTGTTAGACACAACACCGACAACCGAATAGAGTCCGGTACAGGAAGATTGAGATGTTTTGACAGCACAACGGCTAACGAGGACAAAGTTGTCGCCGCCTCTGAGGCCGACATTTTGTTGGCTAGTATCGGAACAGAGTATGAATCTCCGCTCATAATATCCTGTACCGAATTCAGTTGCCAGTGTTGTGTCCAACCACCAATTTGTCAAGAACTCCAATTACTGCTGGTTTACAGAAACCTGTAAATTTCTCTAACCCATCAGAAACTCCAACCATTTAACTTCCGGTTTCTTTAAACCAGCAGTAATTGGTGGTTGGACACAACACCGACAACCCAATAGAGTCAGGGGCAGGATATTATGAGTGGAGATTCATACTCCGCTCCGATACTAGCCAACAAAATGTCCGTCTCCGATGCAGCGACAACTTTGTCGATCTTCCCGTACCGCACTCTATTCGGTTGTCGGTGTTGTGTCTAACCACCAATTCGTCAAGAACTCCAATAACTGCTGGTTTCAAGAAACCGGAAGTTACATGGTTGGAGTTTCTGATGGGTTGGAGAAATTGACAGAACAATGACATACACGGATCTCTTTGGAGCTGCGTCCACAAGTGACAGGAACAGCTTCAGCTTGGAAAGCAACATGGTGAGGAGCGCTTTTCCAATCTCATCCCCAGTGTGTGCAGTGAATACAAGGTGGGTCCCCTCCCAAACATTAGGAGTATAGCAGTTCTCCTATGGCTGACTGTCACACTGGATTGTCAAATAAGGGTTAACTGTCACAAGAATTGTTTCTCTCCTATATTTAGATTTTATTACCCCCATTACTAATGTGCTCCCTGTGCTAACTGAGCAAGTCTTTACTACTCAACTCTTACACCCCAAGGCTGATTTCTACTGAGCTGGGGATTATGAAAGTTAAGCATGAAGCTGGATAAATATATAGCAGAGCTAAAAGATGTGTGTTTATTTTTTTTAAGTACCAATCAACATCAAACTGTGAAATATGATTGTTTATTCTGGGTATGTATTTTTGCTTTTTTATTTTTTATTTTGCAGGACGTTAATAAATAAGTTAATAAATTGTTTAAGGAACTGATTATCTGTTTATTTATAAACCATGAGGTGTGGATTATGGCAGTAGCAGCCAATAATCTTTCCACTTCCATTGGTGTAATGTGTGTTAGAATATGAAAACCAAACATCTGTGGTGAGAAAGTTGTGTTGTTTATTCTTTGCAATCATTTTGGGGTAAAGGTGAACAAATTCCTCATTGCAACCAGCGTCATATACCACAGAAAGCAACAAATCTTCTTATGGGCAACAGCTAGACTTTTCATGTTATTTGCCCCAAGTATATAAACAGAACACATTGTTGTAACTATATATCTTCTTTTTTCTAGAAATGGGATTTCAGTGCGTGTTTACATTAGCAGAATATAGAGAATAAGGCAACATCAATGCAGAAAAACATAGAGGTGCTTTTGATTTGTGAGTATGAGGCCCCTTCCACATGGGCCTGTCTAGGAGCAGTGGATGCCTTCCATCGTTTTAATGCACCCAGGAGGGTCCGGTGCAACATCCAGCCCTGTTGCAGGCAATGGCAGGCTGCAGCTGGATGGGGCTGAACGCTCTATTGAGCAATACCTGTGTTTAGGACCCTAAGCATTCAGGGACGAAGGTCCAGAACACAGTGTGGTGTTGCTCCCGGGTATACTAAAACGCTGGGAGAGAAGTACTGCCCCTAGATGTAGATGCAAATGTATGCAAAACCCAAATTGTTAGGCCTGGTTCACACCTATGCAGTTTGCTTTTGATCCGTTCCTGCAGTGCATTTTGCGTTCTTACACATGCATTATTGACGCATTTTTCCCTGCATTTTTTAATGTTTTTTGCATTTATTATGTTTTTTAAATTTTTGCCCAATTTGTTGTTGGGCAGAATAAAGAACGCAAATCACGTTAAAATCGCTGCAGAAAACAGACTACGTGCTTTTCTGCGGCTTCTCCTATTAAGTCTATTGAACCAAATATGCACCTTTTGGTTGCAATATCCATCCCTCCAGTACCTTCAATAGCACTCTTAAATCTCAAACCGGCAACACTCACCTATAAACAATTTAACCTTTTATTGCAGATCACAACAGCCGCGAAACAGACCATAGCTAAAGCCTGGAGAACTGACAATTTGGTATTAAATGAAACCAAGCATAGAATTAACCAAGCTATGGTCCATGCCAAAATGGAAGCCATAATTCAAGATAAAATAAATTCCTTTAAAGATATTTGGCAACCATGGATAACTCAGTTTTTGCCACCAAACTTTGATGACACCTTGTTGATGCCTTGATGTTTTACACTCTCTCGCAGTAACTATTTTTAAGCAAATGGCTATTGATGCATTTATCCCCGGGGATTCTTCCTGTCACTTCCTCTTCTCCTTCTCTTCTTCTCTTCTTCCTGCTCTTCCCCTTCTTTTTTTCTCAACTTGTTTATATGGTTGTTTTTTTTTTGTGTTTTTATTTTTATTTTTTATTTTTCATATATATATATAGGTTCAACAAGTATACCTACATATGCTCCTCTCAATTTTTTTAGGCACAGATTCTTGATATTTAAGAGTTATATAGTAGCGATCATTCTGTCTCATACCTTTTGAGGCTTTAATACATTTCTTTATCCTCCTTAGGTGTTTACCTTTAAGGCTTCAATTGTATTTCTCATTCTGAGTCTACACTTTATTTAGACTAAGTGAAGTAACTCACTCTGATTATTGAGTGAAGCAATTGTCTCTTGATCCATGATATATATATATATATGATTTCATATGCTAATTTTGAACCTATTGTAGTGATTACTGTGATTGTTGCTTTATTTATTTATTTATTTTTTTATTATTATTTCTCTGTAATTTGATAAAATTCAATAAACAAATTTGAACGAAAAAAGTCCCTGACCCTTTCCAAAAATGTAGCGGCTGAAAAAAAGCATCAGTGATCGTGTCCCCCAGGAAACCATGTTGAATGGACTGTAGTGGGTTTCTGCAAAAAATACAAAAAAGCCCATAGGTGTGAACCAGGCCTTAGTTTTGTAAGGAGTGGGAAAGAGTTGGAACTTCACACCGGGTTTGCTGCTGTCCAGTGTGGAAAGCGGTCATGTTGACAGCTGTCTAAGGCCCCTTGCCCACTAGGGTGTCTAGCCCCTAGCAGCCAGTCAAAGTCTAAAGGCCCGTACACACGATCAGATTTTCCGACAGGAAGTTTGTCGGAAAATCAGACCGTTTGTACGCTCCATCGGACAATTGTCGGATTTTCCGACAACAAATGTTGGCTAATAACAAAAGAACTAATCTTCTGGACAGCAGCACTCCAATAAAAGCCTTTATTTTGTAAACATCTTCCAAAAAATCCAAAACAACACACGGCAAGTCACAAACGCTGGTCAAACTGACGCGTTTCACACTGTCTTCGTGTTTAATCATAGCTCCACAAATGTTGGATAGCATGCTTTAAAAATTTCCGACAACAAATGTGTGATGTCGGATTATCCGATCGTGTGTACACAAGTCCGTCGGAAAAAAATCCAAAGTACAAACACACATGCTCAGAAGCAATGCTAACCATAGCACAACATTAGCAGAAGTTGCCGAAAGGGTGGCTCTAAAGAACTGAAAAACCACGTAGTTTCGTATTTGTTGGCTGACAACGTTTTGCCGTCTGTATGCAGAACAAGTTCACGGCCAACGCCCTTCGGACAAAAGGCCTACGCTTTGTCCGATGGAAATCCGATCGTGTGTACGAGGCTTAAGTCTGCAATGTGCTGCTGTTGGATGGGTCTGAATGCTGTACTGTGTCTGCTCAAATAATTTGTAATAAAAACATCTTTGCCATTCTGAAGCTTCCCTCCAACCACTGCATATAATTTTATATATACTGTGATTCTGTACCTGCCAAATATGCTGCAGAAATCTCCCTCCACTGAGTCTGGCTGCAACCATTTTAACTGTGGGCAGCGGAAGCTGCTTCCTGTTTACTTCCTGGATTTACGCAGACACACAGAGGCACACCTCCAGCTCTCATTGGCCCTCTTATGACTCCCCCTCCCTGCCTGGCAAACTCTCACCATAGTGAGAGAGAGAGCTGTGCATGATGTCATAAGCCTAGGCTTTTTAGCAGACAAAAAACAGGAAGTGGGCTGTATAAGGTATTTACTGGCAAAAAACAGAAACAAATCCCCAGAATGCAGAATACCTCCCTAAACACATAGGGCTCTTAACCCCAATGCCACTCGGCACAGCATTCAGCCGCATCCAGCTGCAGCATATTTCAGCCTGCCATAGATTATGACAGACTGCAAGTTGGCTGCTGCACCTGTGCCTCCTGGGCATGCTGAAATGCCAGGACTTGTCTTTCATCATGCTACTTTTCAGAAGGCCTCACTCTCTCTTGTATGCGCTGATATGTCTTGAGACAGTTGTTTGAAATTCTAATGTCATTATGTAACCCGTACTTCCGACCTGGAAAAAAAAAAAAAACACCCGGACTGAACGCACAGGGGCTAGACACTCTAATAAGCAAGTGGCCTAGGATGGGATATCCCCTCATTTTAGATAGATCTCCATTTACTTCCTGTTGTGTCTTTGGAAGTCAAGAAAAATCTCCCATTAAAAGAAAAACACAACACCACTTAACTACTTACTAAAATACAAAGCTTTTGCTTTACTTTGCGCACTTCCACTTTAACCCGTTCTGCATGCTCCTGTAGTAAGACGGATGATATATGTTTGCTGTGCAGCAATGTGAAAATGTATGTGTGAGCATTATTATAGCAGTTGCATTCTGGTTTTGTTTTATGTCTCGTAATCCTAGAATTTATTCAGCTTTGGCATTTAATGTTTAATTTGTGCTTAAAAGGAAAGAATAAAGATGAAAAAAAAATAACACCATTTAAAGTTCAATTGCAAATTGTTTGAAATGTTGGTCAACGTCACAGAATAACCTCCATCACCTCCTCTTCTTCTAAATGTCTGTTCTGCTTTATGGCTAATGAATCACAAATTAGCTACATGAATAAAACAAATATTTATACCGTATAGTGTGGTTTATAATGGAATTTTCTTTCTGACAATGGGCTGTCGCGTTTGAGTCAGGTGGCCGATGTAGATTGCAGTTTTATTTGGGTTCATGGTAGAAACTCAGAGGCACTGAAACTCGGCTGTGTGTAAACGTCACATACTGAGCGACAGGAAACCAATATTGAACTTGTTCGCACAAAGCTGTGTATGCCACACACATGGCAGGAGGCCACTTTCATGTAAACGTTTGCAATTCTTTCTCCATTATGTCGTGATGACAGTCAATGGAAGGCAAGTGGTCAACCAGAGGTTTCTGAAAAGTTTAAGAGGCAGCTATTAACTGGGTCTAGGTCTGGTGAGGCCCTTATATCAGAAAAACAGTAGGCTAATGATAAAAATAAATGTAGCCAGTAGCCTTTTGGTAGGTTTTCCCCAGATGGAGATAGACTAAGGTTACGTGCCCGTAGATGCCCCAATCCTCTCCTACCCCTTTTTTTTGCAGACACTAATAATGTCCATCCAGGGATCAATCAATATTCCAGCTCTTGGTACCAATGAGCCCCCTGCTCACTCCTCCTGAAAACCACTATAGTCAGCCGTTCCCCAGATGGAGATATGCCAAGGGTACGTGCAACCATCCAAGGTGCCCATAGATGCCCCAGTCATCTCTTACCCCTTTTTTTGCAGGCACTGGTAATGCCCATTCAGGATTCATGGATCTTCCCGCTCTTGGTACCCATGTGCCCCCTGCTCACTCCTCCTGAAAAACCACTATAGTCAGCCATTTCCCAGATGGAGATATGCCAAGGGTATGTGCAACCATCTAAGGTGCCCATAGATGTCCCAGTCATCTCCTACCCCTTGTTTGCAGGCACTAGTAATGCCCATTTGGGGATCATCGATATTCCAGCTCCTGGTACCCATGTGCCCCCTGCTCACTCCTCTTGAAAACCAATATAGTCAGCCATTCCCCAAATGGAGATATGCCAAGGGTACCTAAAACCATCTAAGGTGCCCGTAGATGCCCCAGTCATCTCCTACCCCTTTTTTTGTAGGCACTAGTAAGACCCATTCAGGGATCATGGATATTCCAGCTCTTGGTACCCATGTGCCCCTTGCTCACTCCTCCTGAAAACCACTATAGTCAGCCATTCCCCAGATGGAGATATGCCAAGGGTATGTGCAACCATCTAAGGTGCTCATAGATGCCCCAGTCATCTCCTACACCTTTTATGCAGGCACCCATCCAGGGATCATCAATATTCCAGCTCCTGGAACCCATGTACCCCCTGCTCACTCCTGAAAACCCTTATAGTCAGCCAAATGGCTTTAGACGTCTATTGGGTAGACCCAATGCAAAGCACAGCACACAAGTGTCCAGATCTGATATATCTGACAATTTTCCATCTGGCTCCTTTGATTTTGAAATTGACTTTTGCCAAGTCAAGTGTGGCCAACAGGGCCAAACCCGCCTCCAAATTTGATCTGTGCATGGTCAGCTTAAGGAGCCTTTTTTCAGCTTTATGAATAGTTTACATTTTCAATTAAAAAATGTACCTAAAGTTGAGAACAAAAATATAATATATGGCAGTTTACCATTTCTTAGATGTGATGGCTACTATTTGTTTTCTCTTTTGAAGCTTTTTTCCCTATTTTTTTTACCTGGTGATTATGCCAATAACAATAATTTGTGCTGAAGGAGCAACTTTGTCACCATAGAATAGGCCTGCTGAAGACCCCCCTCTTTTCCATAACATAGGGGGAGGTATTGCTTTTAGTCCACAGAGAGAACTGGGAAAAATGCTGATTGTCAGAAAGCATGGGACGTTATCGGCTCACTAGAGTTCTGGCAGGATCAACAGGTATTTCTTATATCAAAATTCTTAGTATATTTAGGAGACCAAAAGACAGGTTCTTTGCTAGTTTACATACACTTTAACAGCTTCTCAAGTCTCTTTCACAGGTATCTTTTTTAGAGTATTTATCAAGTCTGCAAGGTGCAAAAGGTGTGAAATATCCTGCCAAAAACAAAGTAAGATGTGCAAAGTTTTATGCTGATGGGCAGTGAAGCGATGTGAAGTTAGGCTAAGATGATAAAAACGTTGGCTATTTTTAGGAAACTGCAAACATCCACCATGAAGACAGGTCTGTATTATAATATGGAATGTATAAACCTAGATAAATATATGGAATTCCAGCCAAATCTTGTTATTGTTTAGAGGTGAAAGTATTACATTCTTTGTTGGGTATTCATTGCTGTCTGCGTCCTTGTAGTGGTTCACGCTCTGTGCTTCTCCTGGTCTCAATAGACTAAAACTATACAGTTGTCACTGGAACAGACATAGAGGGTAAATCCTTCTTTTTTTTATCATTCAAGTTTTTATTTTCATCAGTGAAAAGTCATTACAGAATCAAAAACAGTAAAAAGAGTCACAATTGACTTTACAGAAATCTTAGAAAATATTACCATAGATACTTAGACAAATTATCACCGCCAGAAACCGTTACTGTCAATGTACAAAAGAAAAGTATGAATACATGGCTGCAACCTAGTCGTGTATATAATCATAGAAATCAGTTTCATATTAACTTGCATAAAGAATATCTAATTCCCAATAAAACAAAAAAAATATGAAGGACTCCCACTCCCCTCCCCATCCACCCTTAACAGGAACACACTGTGACTAGGGAGAAGAGAGTGTCCTCTTCCCAACCTTCCGGTCTCCACCAACAATTATCAGTGGAAACAAAATGGAAAAATATACCGGTAATAGAAAGTTGTCATCTGTTCATACAAAACAAATACTCATGCTTAGCAAGAGAACTAAGATCTGTTCTCAGTGTTAAAACTTAAACTAACAGTCTAAGCTTGGAACAAATAGATAGAATCTGAACCTGAAACTTCTATATAATATATATTGAAATAAAACAATACATATACTATAAAAATAAAATAAAAATAAAAATCCATACAGAGAGAGAGAAAAATAAAAAGAAAGCAAGGAAAGAGAAAAAATAAATAAATTCAGCTTGGAAAGAAGAAGAATATAGAATGCCTACCAGCCAAATATACATTCTAAAGATCAGTGATTGGTGTTGACGTCTATGTTAGGAACCAAAGAGATTCCCATAAATCGACCCCAAGGTTCCCATATAGCTTCAAAATTTGAGGTCTTATCCAACAAGAAACTAACCAGTTTTTCTTGTTCCATAATCCAAGAAACCTTTCGTTTCATGGACAGCAGAGATACTGATGACTCCTTCCATGCCTTGGCAATAGTTAGCTTTGCTCCCGTTAAAATAAACAAAATTAATCTACGGGTGACTTTAGGAATATGAGGCAAAAATCCATTAAGCAAGGCAATCGTTGGCGTTTGATGTATAGGGCATCCTGTAAGTTTGCGTAAAATGTGAAAAACTTTATTCCAAAATCCACTAATTTTGGGACATTCCCACCATATGTGTATTACAGAACCCAATCCCTGACAACCCCTAAAACATAGAGGTGAAATAGAGGGGTACATAACAGCAAATCTCGCTGGAACCAGATACCATCTTGTAAAAAGTTTTATATTGGCCTCTATGAGTGAGGTGTTGTAAAAGCCTGTAATTGAGCGAGAGTAGCTTGCATGCCAGTCCTCAATATCCCTATCAATTAGGAGTTCCTTCTCCCAGGCTAACATGTGAGGTAGTTTCACAAAATTAGATGCCAGCGACTTGTAGATCACTGAGATCCCCCCCTTCGCTCCATGGTCTGTCCACACCAAGTTTCATATGCTGTAAAGTCTTGGGATGTATATCCAGATTTCCACATAGAATGAATAAAATTAGAGATTTGATGGAATCTCAGATTTTCAGACAAAGGGAGATCTAGTTTGTTTTTAAAATATTCAATAGGTAAAGGGCCCGTTGGGGAAAGAAAGTGGCCAATGCGGTACAACCCCTTGTCATGCCACCATTTAAAGGCTTCAAGGTCCATACCTTGATGAAATAGAGGATTTCGGAACAACGGAGTCAAAGGTTGGGTTTTAGAGACCAGAGAGGGAAGTTTCCGAAGTGAGGCCCATTAAGAAAAAGATTGTGAGAGTGATGGTGATAAGATGGGAGGTCTACTTTTGGGAGGACACCATAACAAGTGTACTAATGAGGAAGATGGAACTGCTCGATTTTCAATCGATACCCAGTCAGGATGTTCAGTTTTAAGATATATAAAGGATAGTTGTGCCAACCGTGCTGCTTGATAGTACCATAAAAGATTCGGGAGGCCTAACCCACCCTGTTTAGGAAGGTTAAATAAGCAGCGGTTTGAAAGGCGTGGACCTTTTTATTGTTCCAAATAAACTTAGTGAGTTTACCTTGAAATGATTTCAAATGATCTCTTTTGATTGGAATAGGAAGTGAATGAAACAAATACAATAGCCTGGGTAAGAGGGTCATCTTGACCGAGTTAATTCTGCCAATCCAAGAAATACTGTGTGTCTCCCAGTCTTTAAGATCAAGTTCAAGTTTCTTGTACATATGAGGGTAGTTAGCTTGATATAGATTTTCAAATTTAGAAGTAACATTGATACCCAAGTATTTAATGAAAGAGCTACTCCAACTGAATTTGTATGTTTCCTGTAAGTAGGAAACTATCGAATCTGGGAGGGACACATTAATAGCCTGAGATTTAGACCTATTAACTCTAAGTCCTGATAGTATTGAAAACTTATTGAGCAAAGAAAAAATCTCTGGTAAAGAAGACTGTGGTGAAGTTACAAAAAGTAATAGGTCATCTGCGAATAAAGCACATTTATGAGTATCTTGACCACACTGTACCCCCCTGATATTCGGATTACCACGAATGGCAATGGCCAAAGATTTGATCATAATAGCGAATATCAGGGGAGAGAGGGGGCAACCCTGATGTGTACCCCTTGCAATTTGAATTGGGTCAGAAAAAATTCCTTGCATTCTGATTCTAGCCTTTGGCATGGAATAAAGGGCTCCTAAAATTCCTAACATATTCTGTCCAAATCCCCAGCGTTTAAGTACCGCAAATAGATATAGCCATGACACAGAATCAAAGGCCTTCTGGAGGTCCAACGACAGTAACATACCCTCCTGTTTATGACCTCCCTCCCAATTTGATTGTAAAATTGATACAAGATCCACTGCTCTTCGCACTTGATCAGGACCTTGCCTACCAGGTATAAAACCGATCTGATCTTTGTGAATATAAAGTCCTATAAAGGAAGCCAATCTGTTAGCTAATAATTTGGTCAATATTTTTAGGTCATTATTGATTTGGGAGATTGGTCTGTAGTTTTCAATTTGACTGGTATCTTTATCTGGTTTTGGGATCACAGAAA
Source organism: Rana muscosa (assembly GCA_029206835.1). Taxonomy (NCBI): domain Eukaryota; kingdom Metazoa; phylum Chordata; class Amphibia; order Anura; family Ranidae; genus Rana; species Rana muscosa. Next base: position 265,492,733 of record CM055123.1, on the reverse strand, counting down.
TATAAGCCATATTAAGTTGATTATCTATCGGAGAACCTTTAGTCATAGAATTAAAAAATCTAGTTAGGTAAGGAGTTAGAATATCAGAAAACGTTTTATAGTATGGTGATGAGAAACCATCAGGTCCAGGAGCCGTACCCCCCTTTAAAGCTTTTATAACATCTGATACCTCCTAACTTGAAAGAGGAGCATCCAGTTTCTCTCTATGAGAATCTGTTATTTTCGGCAGATGTAAGTTACCCAAGAATTCCTCCAACCCAGTAGAGACAGAGTGATTCTCTGCCGTATAAAACTTAGAATAAAAGTCCTGGAATGCCTTTATAATGCGTTGTGAGTTCAAAGTAAAAGAACCATCTGCCTGTTTAATTTTCGGAAGAACATGTGAACGTAGTCTAGGAGATAATTTACGTGCCAACATGGGTCCTATTTTGTCTCTCATCTGGTAAAATTTGGCCCCAGACCATTTAATAGATTTTTCGGCTTTCGCCGTAAGAGCCAAATTAAGAGCTACTCGTGCAGCATCCAATTTGGATATAGGGACACTCGAGAGACTTTTCTTATGTTGTTTGCACAATTCAGCAAAATCTCTCCCCAATCTCTCTATTTCAACCACCCTCTCTCTCTTCTTCCTAGCCGCTATTTGAATTAATTTACCCCTAATAGCAACCTTATGAGCTGCCCATAAAGTTTCTGGAGAAACATCACCTCCATCATTAAAGTGGAAATAATCTTTCAAAGCTTCCTGAATTTCAGAAACTACTATGGGGTCCTTCAATAACGACTGACTGAGAGTCCAATGGGAGACCTGTGTACTGGGAATATCTCTTCTAATAGTTAATAGAATCATGGAATGGTCCGACCAAGCAGCGTCTACTATAGAGGAAGAAAGAGCCAATGGAATATGATGTGTGAAGATCCAAATGTGGTCTATACGGGAATAGGACTGATGCGGATTAGAGTAGTGTGTAAAATCTCGTTTTTTTTTGGATGCAGTTCCCTCCATATATCTGTCAATCTAGATTGAAAGATTAATCGAGCAATCTGAACACTTGCTTTATTTGGCCTAACTAATTGTGTCCTTAAGGGTTTCGATTTGTCCAGACTAATATCAAAGGCCGTGTTGGAGTCCCCACCCATAATTATTACACCCTCCATAGATGGTCCAAGAGACTGAAATAATTGTTTAAAGAACTGTTTTTTTCCTCTGTTAGGAGCATAGTAAGATATAAAGGTATACAGCTTATTATCTATTGTTCCCTTGACCAACAGGAACCTTCCCTCCTGATCTCTGAGTTCCATCTCAAGATTGAATTTGCAATTTTTAGAAAATAAAATTGCCACTCCCCTGGTCTTATCTTCAGCATTAGACAAGTAAAAAACTGGAAAGTGAGCATGTATAAACGATGGGGTGTACCGCTTTGGGAAATGGGTCTCCTGTTGGAGCACTACATCAATATGACTGGATCGATAAGCCTGAAAGGCTTTCCTTCACTTGACTGGGGAATTTATTCCCTGAGTGTTGTGTGACACAACACGCAGGGGGGGAGAGTTAGTATTAGTGCCCGCCATGGAGCAAAAGGGGGAAAACCCCAAGCAACCCACAACCACTTACCTCTCTCCAAGAGGAACAAAGGGCATATAAGAAAAAATCTTTCACTATGTTTGGGAGCGACATACATAGCAACACCTCACAGGGAAATCTCAATGGCAGGTAGACTGAAAGAGAAAAAAAGTTAAAAAAGTAAGAAGAAGAAAAAAAAATCAAATAAAAATAATAATAATACTAATTGTAAAACGCAGTGTAACGAAAGGCCTAAATCCGGCCCAGAATGGGAGGGAGGAGTAAGACTCCCTCCCCTCATTCAGAACAAAAGTAGTAGTATAGCCCATGTGTAGGGCTAAATACCTATCACTCAGTATGGTCTACAACCAGACCGAGTGACAGGTGGAGGCACAATGCAACAGCACCAGCCAGTGACAGCATTCAATAAAACATTGCAATACTAAATGAACGGAATCAAATAATCATGGATTTCCAATGAAATAGCAACAAAGATCAGTGTAACTAGTAACATTTCAAAAAATATTGTAAAAAAAACAAAAGTAAAAGAAAACTAGCTTATCCAGAGTTTTTGGAAACTGATATCATTCTTCATCTGAAGAAAATAAAAATAAAAAAAGTTATCATCCCAAAAACTATCTATTAATAATTTAGCAATAGAAATGTGTGGCAAGAAGTAAGGCATAGGAAATCCAAAAGTCAGTGTATAAGAATCTATTTCCCCCCTAAGGAACATACAGGGAGAAAAAAATAAAATAAGATGGTATACAGTAGAGTCATGCAAACCCTCTTCATGGAGGGAGGTTGTCCTTTACTCTCTTAAATTTGGTCTTCCCCCAAAGTGGAGAAGGCGGGCTCAGAGGAGATTGGCGTTTAGATGTCCCCTGCAGAGAGGGTGAGGTATCCATGTTCGATTCCAGAGTAATGAGTCTCAAGTCAAGCAACAGGCGTTCGCCTTCTGGAAAATTATGAAAAACATGTTGCTTTCCATTATATGTAAATTTCAGTGCAAAAGGAAAGGCCCACCGGTATTTATTATCTTTTTTGGTCAGGGCTGCAAGGAGGGGCTTCAGAGATCTCCTCTTTTGGATGGTGTATGGGGATATGTCAGAAAAGATTTGAATAGAAGAACCTTGGAACTGAATCTGATCCTGTTGGCGGGATATCTTCATCACTTCTTCCTTAACAGAAAAGAAGTGAGGTTTCACTATAATGTCCCGTGGAGAACCATCCTTCCCGAGTGATCCCAAAGATCTATGTGCTCTATCCAATTCTAATTTATTAGCTGGAATTGAAGGAAGCAAGCTTTTGATAAAATCTTTCACAGTTGCATGTATATCAGTAATGGATTCAGGTAATCCTCTGATACGAAAGTTCTCCCTTCTTGAACGGTTCTCGAGATCGTCAATTCTTGCTTGAGCAGTATCAAGCTGATCCTGCAGAAACTGTAAATGATCAGTATTCTGGTTTGCCCTAGTTATAGTTATATCTAGCTTATGCTCAATATGTTCTATCCTGCTTCCCAGGTTCTGAAAGTCAGCTTTGATTTCTCCTGTGATCCTGTCAGCATTTTGAGCCAACCTTTTGTCTGTCCAGCATGTCAGAAATCCCGTTAAATAGTTCAGTCATATTAAATGACATATCAGGGGCCTGCTCAGGATGTGTAATAGGAGAGCCTATGTGAGGTAATGACACTTCATGAGTTGACAGACCTTCAGGTCCCACAGTGTTCTCATTTTGGTTCAATGTAAGTTCAGAGGGTTGAAAGGTAGTAGAGGAGTCTAAGTTCAGTGACTGAGAGCTATAAGAGAGAGTTGCAGGATGAACAACTTGCCTGCTTGTGGAGCAAACATCTGTTGCAGCCTGTATCTTTGTCTGAGGTGCGGCCGCCATTTTGGAAATATCCCGTTTTTCAGAGCGGTTGTTTTTCTGTTTCAGCGGTTTTTAATGAGATTTAGGTAGGTGCCTGGGGATATTAGCTACCTTTTCCCTGTAGTTTTATGAGTTCAGGGCTTCTCTTTCCACCGCTAATAGCGCTGTATAGCTGGCGCTGTGCGGAGCTCCGGTCCTAAGCCTCCATCTCAGGAGCCCCCGTGCATGCGCCTCCCGTGGGAAAATCTTCTAATGGGGGACGCCCGTTCTAGGTGACAACTGTCAAGCGTCTCTGAGAGCCTGTAATATGTCCGGCCGTGGTTTCAGTGAAAGTCCTAAAAGGAGTTCGGTGCAGTTTTGTTCATCGGTCCATGTGCAAATTTTAGCTTGAAATGGCACCTGAACCGGACTGAATAACGTACAGGACTTATTTTTTAAACAGACTGCGGCCGGCCCAGACATACCATACACTGTATTACCAAAAGTATTGGGACACCTTCCTTTACTCACACATGAACTTTAATGGTATCCCAGTCTTAGTCCGTAGGGTTCAATATTGAGTTGGCCCTCCCTTTACAGCTATAACAGTTTCAACTCTTCTGGGAAGGCTGTCCACAAGGTTTAGGGGTGTGTCTATGGGAATTTTTGACCATTCTTCCAGAAGCGCATTTAAGAGGTCAGGCACTTATGTGGATGTGAAGGTCTGGCTTGCAGTCTTCGCTCTAATTTATCCCAAAGGTGGGCTATCGGGTTGAGGTCAGGACTCTGTGCAGGCCAGTCATGTTCCTCCACCACAAACTTGCTAATCCATGTCTTTATGGACCTTGCTTTGTGCACTGGTCCAAATCATTTGGTGGAGGGGGGATTATGGTGTGGGGTTGTTTTTCAGGGGTTGTGCTTGGCCCCTTAGTTCCAGTGAAGGGAACTCTTAAAGTGGTTGTAAACCCTTTACAGACCACTTTATGCTACAGGTAAGCCTATAATAAGGCTTACCTGTAGCTACCCAGGATATCTCCTAAACCTGCACGGTTTAGGAGATATCCCCTGTCCCCTGCATGTGCCGATGTCATCGGCACATGCGCACTGGGGCAAGCTGAAGCAATGGCATGTATGTGCCGTTGCTTTAGTGACCGTGCCGTTACTGGAGACTCCCACGCATGCCAATCACATCGCCGGAGCCGCGATACCTGGAAATAAGCCCCGGGAGAGATGTCGTCACCGCCGGGGTTGGGGGGAGGGGGGCTGCGAGGACCGCTGCGGGGGCTTCCATGTAAGGTAAGTAATTCAAAATGAGCTAGTATGCTATGCATACTAGCTCATTATGCCTTTGTCTCAAAGGGTTTACAACCACTTTAAGGTGTCAGCATACCAAGACATTTTGGACAATTTCATGCTCCCAACTTTGTGGAAACAGTTTGGGGGTGGCCCTTTCCTGTTTCTACATGACTGTGTCTGTTTGTTTTTTTTTACTTTTTTTTTGTAAAATCTTCATTTTCGCATATTAATACAAATACGACAATACAAACATTCCCAGTGGGAATTTTCTGGATTATCTACAACCCCTGGCAAAAAAATTAATCACCACTCTTGGAATTTGTTCATTCAATTGTTGTGTAGAAAAAAAAAAAAATTACTACAGGCATGCCTCAAAACTATTTTCATTTAACACTCCAACCTTCTGGCTTTAAGAAACACTTAAAAAAAAATAAAGAAAACTGTAGTCAGTTGCCACTGTTTTTGCAGATCAAGCAGATGCAAAAATATGAAATCACTCAATTCTGAGGAAAATATTATGGAATCACCATGTACTTTGCAGTTCTAAAACGAACATCTGCATCAGATTACATCCTGAAAAATTATGTCATTGTCACCAAACATCCTTTCAATTTGAAGTGTCCAAAATCTCAATAAAAACGTATTGAAGATTTAATGACTGTCATCTCCCCGGTACCTTTACCTGACATGCAACCCCATATCATCAATGACTGTAGAAATTTGCATGTTTTCTTCAGGCAGTCGTCTTCATACTTTTCATTGGAATGGCACCAAACAAAAGTTCCAGCATCATCACCCTTCAATATTTTTCCCTCTGCTTGATCTTCAAAAACAGTTGCAACTGACTACAGTGTTTCTTAAAGCCAGACTGTTGGAATGTTAAATGAAAATCATTTTGAGGCATGTCTGTAATTATTATTTTTTTCTTTTACACATATAAACAATTGAATGAACATTTTCCAAGAGTGGTGATTCCATTATTTTTGCCAGGGGTTGTATAACACAACAATTCCAGAGGCCTATTAATATTATTAACCCCTATTAATATTATTATTATTCAGGACTAAATTCCAGATGAGAAGATTTTCTCCAACAGATTTACAAAGTAATGCTGAAAGCACATCATAAATTATAGGAGCAGCCAAGGGGATTGAAAAATGGAAGGGAAGGTTAGATTAGGGGGAGGGAAAAGGCCATCAGAGAAGGGGTACAGAATATGGAGATATAGAAAGATATAAGGAAATACACAACAAAAGAGGGTGGGGGGGGGGTCAAATTATCCCTCCCTACTGCAAAAAAAAAAACCATCAGCACAATCAAAAATCTTAGTACAATACAACCATTCCTCGTTGACCAGCATCAATGTAAAAGTGTAAGGATTAGTAGACGTTGGAGTAAATGTCTATAATCGCTGTGTTAATTGCTTATTCACGTCCACATGTATAAACACAAGGCCCATATTTTGTAGAACTTTCTATAGGTGTTATCACACTGATGTCTTCACTCCTCAGCTTCCATTATATCCTGCACCTTCGGTACCCATTCTTTGACTGTAGGCACTACCGAAGACTTCCAATGGATTGGCATGAGGCATTTACCAGCATTAAGAATGTGAGGCAGCTACAAGAGTTTGTAGGACCCCACAGACATATGTATGTCATTAAATAGCATTGGGAGCGGGCCATCTGCTATCTGGTGTTAAGTCACCCTAATAATGAGATTACAGACTTCCACCCAAAAGAGTCAGACAATGGGGCAATCCTACCAAAGGTGTCAAAAGCTACCCTTCTGTCCACAGCCTCTCCAACAGAGATTGGTAATTTTTCACTTAACACCTGCATGACGTTATATGACGTCGTGGACTTTGAGTGACGATATCTGGATGATGCCTGCAGCCAGATATCTTTTTTTTTTTTTCAGCTACCGATTCCCTACAATGTAAAAAACATCCTAGCAGCTGATTAGCCGCTGGATTACTTTTAGAGGCGGGGGAGATGTGCTCAATTTTAAAGCGTGACATGTAAGGTATTTATTTACCCTGCATAACATCATCTTTTATATTTTACAAAAAAATGGTTTATTCCCTTCCAGTTTTCATCAGAGTGATTCTATTTTCAATATGTGAATTTTTTGCCCTCATGGGAATTTTATTATTATTTTGTTAATGAATTTTATATTTTTTTTAATTACCTGACTACTGTGAGTCCATACCGTACCGCGAAAGTCCAAAGTTGCCTCAAAATTTTCTGCTTTTCTCTCGGTTCACATTTTTGTTTATAAAAACAAAAAAGACCCCAACTTTGGCTCCCCCCTCCCCTTTCTCTTCTCCTACCCCCCGCTTTCCTCCCCTACCCCCCCCTTTTCCCCCTCCCCTTTTCTAAGTTTGTTTTGTTATTTCAGTTGATTATTAATGCCCCCTCGGGACTTCCTAGGGATGCATGTAACTATAGTTCTTGATACGCTTGAAAATCTAATAAAATATGTTAAAAAAAATATATATAGAGTTTGAAAAATCGCCATACAAATACCGCTTGACATAAAAATTGCAAAACTCACCAATTTATTCTCTAGGTCTCCTGCTAAAAAATATATATGTTTGGGGGTTCTGAGTAATTTTCTAGCAAAAAAAAATACAGATTTTTACATATAGGAGAGAAATGTCAGAATTGGCCTGGATGGGAACTGGTTAAGTAAAGAAACGGAAGGTAAGTTGAAGCAAAAAAATCTTTTTTTTTTTTTTCCTTTTTATAGCAATAAATAAAAAATAAAAAAACAGGGTTTTTAAATGCCATCAAAAGAAAGCTCTGTCTAAAAAAAGTGATACAAAATGAATTTGGGTACAGTGTCTCATGACTGAGTAATGGTCAGTCAAACTATCACAGCACTAGAAACTGAAAAATGGCCTGTTAATGAAGGGTGGTGCTCAAGTGGTTAAATAAGGAGCACCTGTCTCACAAATACAGATTTACCGCTAAACGCCATGTATTATACAGACACCCAGCCTGCCTGAGGCAGCAGAAAAACAATGTACAGGCCATGCTGGAGAGATGTAAGCCGTCGTGTGATCAGAGATTGCTGGTGTATGAATGCTCCTTGTCAGCGGGGAAATGAGGCCAGCTGGGATGTGATGGTGACAGTCACAATAATATACTAACAGAGGTGTGTTTGATCACCTAGGAAGAGTTATGACAAGCGGTAAGAGCATGGAACTTGTCCTGGTCAAGAAGAAGGTTTGCGCGGCAGGGGAAATGTCACTATAATGTCAACCAAATGAAAAGAGCAACAGAACGCTTCCACTTACTTCCAGAGGAGTTTGTCTGCAATAGACACACGGCTGCCTGATGTGAAGGAATCCGTGGGATGGTTCTGTGTTCTGCAGAGCTTATCAATGCATGTTTTATGCTTTTTTGTTTTTATTTTTCTTCTTGAGCATAAAATAGTAAGTGTGGATGCGGGATTTTACAGTACTATATACCAAATAGAATAGGAGTATATAATTACAGTAAGCACTATTTGCATCTAAACGAACCACATTACCCAATATCATTTAAAGCGGCGGTCTACAACCTTTTTGTCACTGGGAACGGCTGCGTGGGGAAATATGCGATTTTTGGGTGGCGACTTGTTGGGGCAATGGCTGGTGTTGGTGCTTCAATCATCACGGGACCAAGGTTGATATGGTGTCAGGATGATTGGAACACATTATTTCTATTATTACATTGTAATATAAAATGAAATAGTTCAACTCCTCATAATGCAGAATCAGTGAGAGCCCCGAGTGTGTCACTTGCCACCGTCGCCTGCCACAAGATGCGGTCTGTCGCTTGCCATGTCGCCTGCCACCATATACGGATTGTCACTTGGCACTGGCCTGCCACCAGTGAGGGCGGAACAGTGAGTGAAAAACTTGTATAGCGCTAACAAATGCGAACTAAATCGCCTCAAGGCGCTTTGCATCCAGTAGCTTCATGATCCATCAGAAGAGGTGGGTCTTAAGTTTTTTCCTAAAGGCCCGATGGTTTTCTTCCATACGGATATCCGTGGGTAGCGCGTTCCATAGCCGTGGTCCTTGAACTGCAAATCTTCGTTCTCCCTTTGATTTGTAGCGAAATTTGGGGATGTGAAGGAGGTTTTGGTTTGTTGATCGGAGACTGCGTTTGGGGTTGTAATGCTTTATCTTCTCGCATAAATATTGCGGAGCGATTCCTTGTGTGCACTTGTGGGTGAGGCAGAGGGTCTTGAATGTGACCCGATCCTTTACGGCTAACCAATGAAGGGTCCTCAGTGCAGGGGTGATGGATTCCCAGGGTTTTTTTCCTGTTATCAGTCTGGCTGCCGTGTTCTGGATGACTTGTAGGCGTGACATTTGGTATTTGGGTAGTCCGAGGTAGAGGGAGTTTGCGTAGTCGAGCTGGGAGTTGATAATTGATCCAACTACTACTGCTGTGTCCTCTTCTGGGATGAAGGGAATGAGTCTACGCAGCAGGCGGAGGAGATAATGAGATCCGCTGATTACTGATCCTATTTGAGCGTCCATCGACATCTCCGAGTCAAAGATGACTCCGAGACTTTTGACTTTGGTGCTCGGGGTGATGGTCTGTCCGAGAATGGTGGGTGGTGTCCAAGAGGTTTTAGTTTTTGTCTTTCGGTTAGCGTGGAGGAGAAGCAGTTCTGTTTTGGATCCGTTGAGTTTAAGTGGTGATGCGGGACAGGCGGTGAGAGATGATGTCATCTCTCTGCTAGCACACTGCAACCTCCGACTTTGTAGCAACCTGTCTGTGAGGGCAGAACAGCAGTGATGTGGGGTGGGCGGTGAGAGATGATGTCGTCTCTCAGCTCGCCCACCGCCAGACCTCTCACAGTGCAGCCTTCGCGGTCCAGGTGCAAACAGGCAGCGGACCGGCACCGGTCCGTGGCCTTGGGGTGGGAACCCCTGATTTAAAGCTGAATTCCAAATATGGATTTTGTCGCATAGTTACATTGGTCTAGCTTGGAGCAATGTAAGCATGCATATGCCATACCTGTGGAACTGCTGTGGAAGTGGAGACTCATTGCAGTAGTAACCACTATCCTCTGGATCCAATGCTCAGCGGCTGCCCTGCTGCATAATGAAAGTGGTGGGGGGGTGTCACTTGCTTGGCATGAGATAGAAGAAGATACAAATCCCAGTAGCTTGTACATGTATTTAAACTATCAGGTGCTAAAGGGGTGTGACCACATATTAAAGCGGAACTTCAGTCATTATTTCAACTTTCCATGTATTAAATCTTCTGCCCCTGTTGGATAGTAAAATATATTTTTTTTTTTTTCTGCCAGTAAATACTTTATACGGCCCACTTCCTGTTTCCTGTTTCCTGTCTGGTAAAAATGCCTAGGCTTATGACATCATGCACAGCTCGCTCTCTCTCACTCTCCTGAGCGTTTGCCAGGAAGGGAGGGGGGGATGAGCCATAAGAGGGCCAATGAAAGCTGCAGAGCTGGAGGTGTGCCTCTGTGTCTGTGTAAATCCAGTAAACAGGCAGCAGCTAGCTTCAGCTTCCCACAGTTAAAATGGATGCAGCCAGACTCTGTGGAGGGAGATTTCTGCAGCATATTTGCCAAGTACAGAATCACAGTATATATAAAATAATATGCAGGTTGGAGGGAAGCATCAGAATGGCAAAGTTGTTTTTATTACAAATTATGTGAACAGACTGCAGTTCCTCTGCAACACTACAAATTCTGAATGCATTTAAATATAAATATCCCTGTTTTACATTTGCATAGTTTGCTGGAAAGGGTGTAGCAGTGTGCAGAGGGTCCATCTAGAACGTCCTTGGCATGGGCGCCATTCACAGAACACCTTGCATTGTTCTCAATGAATGCAAAGTGTTCTCTGACTGGATGAGGTGGAGAGGTGAAGCAGTGATGTCACAATCCCCACCTTGTACATTCAGAGAACACCTTGCATCCATTCAGAAAAATGCAAGACATTCTGTGATTGGCACCCATGGTGGGCTAACAACTCCGTGTTCACTAATCAGCAAGGCAGCCACAGGACCCGGAGCACAGCAGTGATCCCTGTAGTAGCAGTGACTACTACAGCGATTTCCAGCATCCACAGGGGTCCAAGTGTGGCATATGTATGTCCAAGCTGGACCAATGTAACTATGAAATCAAATCCTATATCTGGAATTTAGTTTTAAAGTGATTGTAAGGCTTTTTTTTTTACTTTTTTTTAAATGACAAACATGTCATACTTACCTTTTACTGTGCAGTTCATTTTGCACAGAGTGGCCCCGATTATCGACTTCTGGGGTCCCCTGCTGGCGCTGGTAGCTCCTCCCTACATCATATAACCCCCTAGGAGAAGCTCTCTCCCGGACGGTTACCTTGTGGGCACGCTCCCGAGTCCAACATTCGGCGTCCATAAACGCTGGATGTTGGACTCGGCCTGCCCCCCCGCGCCCGCGCCCACATCATTGGATTTGATTGACAGCAGCGGGATCCAATGGCTGCGCTGCTATCAATCTATCCAATCAAGAACCGAGACAACGGGCAGAGGGGAAGAGCGCGTCTCAAGTTTTGCTGCACTTTCTGAATGGTCTTCTGTGACACACACAGGCAGTGGGGGAAGGAGGAAGGGCCAGGCATGACACAGATCTTACCCGGAAGTGGGAGTAGGTACCTGTCAAAACCAGGTACCTGCTCACCACTGCACCCCAAAAAGTGCCAAATGTGGCAGTGGAGGAGGGGAGGGTTCGAACAAGTGGACCTTCCCCTTTTGGTTGGAGCTCCACTTTAACGCGCAAAAAAAGACCAAAGTAAACCTACAGAGTTTTTAGCAAGGCAGCACCACAACACCGCTTGATCATCAGACTATTTGTCTTGACCACCATTTTATTGACATGAACATTTTATTTTTTTGCTATATACGGTAGGTTTTATAGATACTGATTATCACAACATTTTTAAACATACTGTTGATTACAATATGCTTTACCTTAAATTTTATTTATTTTTTGTACGTTAGCCCAGAAGAAGAAGAGGGAGACTTTTTTCCTCTAAAACACGTTGGCTGTATTTGATGTTCTTAACCATTAAAAGCTTCAAAAAGGCCTTTAATTGAAATTAACTGTTGTACTAGGTGCTCCTCCAAGAATTTACCACCTTGCATGTGGCCACTGGGCCACAGATTAGGAACCAGGGCTTGAAATGGCATATCTACATCTGTATAAGTAGTTGGTATTTCATGTTGATCTTATTTTATTGGATGGTAATCAGTGGCGTCTGGTGGAGGGGGGGGGCTGCAAACAGTATGCCACCCTCCCAGGGTCGGTGGCACTTACCCCATCACCAGCAGATTCCCCTGCTCGACGGCCTCCCGTTCTCCTGCTGTTCTCCTGCAGCCTCCTCATTTCCTCCCTCCTCCTCGCCGGCCAATCGGGAGACTTCTCTTTTCGGCCAATCGGAAAACAGGTCTTTGGCCGGATTGAGGATCGGTGTTTTAACAGAGAATATTCATTTGCTGTTGTAACACACCTGGGTGGGATCGGAGTGCATCCTCTGAGACCCAAGCCCAGGTGTGGGCCCAGGCCAGTTCTTCATTGGTCTGCAGGTACCTGGCACCAGACTCTCTAGTGTGGGAAGCCGGCAGTGAAGCTGCAAGAAGTCATACGCGAGCTGCACTGTGCTTTGTGAATCCCGCAGCTTTCTGGGAAATGTTACATGTCCCAAGAGGCTGCGGACGGAGAGGAGGGAGCGAACTTCCTCTCAGATCGCCTAGGTTATCCGAGCTTAAGTGGGAGTGGGTACCGCCGGCTGCCCCCAAAAAATTGAATGTGCCAAAAGTTGTAGAGGAGAGGGGAGACAGAAAATTGTAACGCCCCCTTTTGGGTAAAGTTTCGTTTTAAGCAAATCCCACTTTCTCGGGAGATTTTAGTCCACACTTCTTATATCTTATATTATGTGGGTTGTGAAATATATATGTGTGTGTGTGTGTGTGTGTGTATATATAATTTTTGCCAAAATTGCCATGTTAACCACTTAAGGACCGCCGCACGACGATATACGTCAACAGAATGGCACAGGCAGGCATATGGGCGTACCTGTACCTCCCTTTAAATTTTGGCGCCCGCCGCGTGCTTCATGAGGGTGTTCGCGGGTCCCGGGAACTCGATGTTCCCGGGCGGCCCGCGATTGCGGTCGGGAAAGGCAGAACAGGGGATGGCTTTGTAAACAAGGCATTCCCCTATTCTCCCTAGTGACATGTCACTGATGGCTGTTCCCCCGTGATCAGGAGCGGTCATCAGTGACATGTCACGTGTAGCCACGCCCCCTAACAGTAAGAATCACTCCCTAGTACTGACTTAAAGTGGAGCTCCACCCTAAAGTGGAACTTCTGCTCATCGGATTCCTCCCCCCCTCCGGTGCCACAATTGGCACCTTTCGGGGGGGAGGGGGTGCAGATACCTGTCTAAGGCAGGTATTTGCACTCACTTCCGTGTATGCACTGCATGCGCAGTAGGGAATCGGGAAGTGAAGCTGCAACGCTTCACTTCCTGATTCCCTCACCCATGATGACGGTGGGGGCAGCCGAGAGACGAGCAATCGCTCGTCTTCTGCTGCCGATGTCGCTGGACTCCAGGACAGGTAAGTGTCCTAATATTAAAAGTCAGCAACTGCAGTATGTGTAGCTGCTGGATTTTAATATTTTTTTTTACGGCGGAGCTCCGCTTTAACCCCTACAGTACCACCTAGTGGCTAACCCCTTCACTGCCAGTGTCATTTTCACAGTAATCAGTGCATATTTATAGCACTGATCGCTGTAAAAATGACAATGGTCCCAAAAATGTGTCAAAAGTGTCCGATGTGTCTGCCATAATGTCGCAGTCACGATAAAAATCGCTGATCGCCGCCATTACTAGTAAAAAGAAGTTATTAATAAAAATGCCATAAAATTATCCCCTATTTTGTAGACGCTATAATTTTTGAGCAAATTGATCAATTGCTTATTGCGATTTTTTTTTTACCAAAAATATGTAGAAGAATACGTATCGGCCTAAACTGAGGAAAAAAATTGTTTTTATATATATTTTTGGGGGATATTTATTATAACAAAAGTAAGAAATATTGCCTTTTTTCAAAATTGTCGCTCTATTTTTGTTTATAGCACAAAAAATAAAAACCGCAGAGGTGATCAAATGCCACCAACAGAAAGCTCTATTTGTGGGAAAAAAAGCATGTAAATTTTTTTTGGGAGCCACGTCGCATGACCGCGCAATTGTCAGTTAAATCGATGCAGTGCCGAATCGCAAAAAGTCGCCTGGTCCATGACCAGCGAAATGGTCCGGGGCTTAAGTGGTTAAGACGTTCCTCAATCACATAAGTTGCCGTGTACCGCCTCATTTCTTACTCCATGTCAAACACCCTCATCTACATAGTCTGCTTCCTTGCATAGCTTCTTTCCATGATTTTCTCAAATATATTACATTGCCTCAGCTCATTTTATAAAATTGTCATGTTCCTGTATTTCAAGTATCACTTGCTAAATCAGATTGTCTTTCCTTAAAGTGGACACATTAGATATATTTTTTTATGATAATTCAAGTCATGTGTAAGTGCTTCCAGATATGCATTACCTATCACAGAGATCACAGTACTTCCATTGACAATGCCTTCATTCATTTTTTTCTTCAGAAGGGCAGTGCCATCTTTGTTCAAGCATCATCCAGGGTCACCATCTACATCCTGGCCTGAAATACCTGTTTAGAAGCGACACAAGCATTCAAATCCTTGGCAATGTTTACATATGTCTGACACAGATTAGCACCTCACATCTTGTGTAGTACTAGAACTGCACGATTCTGGCTAAAATAAGAATCACTATTTTTTTGGCTTAGATAAAAGATCACGATTCTCGCCGGGGTAATATTCTCTTTCACAGCATACAAAAAAATTGGGCTAACTGTACTGTTTATTTATTTTTTTAGTTCATTGAAGTGTATTTTTGTCCCCAAAAAATGTGTTTGAAAGACCGCTGCGCAAATACAGTGTGACATTAAATATTTCAACAATCACCATTTTATTCTCTAGGGTCTCTGCTAAAATATATATATATATTTGGGGGTTCCCAGTAATTTTCTAGCAAAAAATACTGATTTTAACGTTGTAAAAAACAAGTGTCAGAAAAAGGTTTAGTCTTTAAAGCGGAGTTCCACCCAAAAGTGGAACTTCTGCTCATCTGATTCCCCCCTCCCCCTCTGGTGCCACAATTGGCACCTTTCGGGGGAGAGAGGGGAGAGGATACCTGTCCTTGACAGATATCCATTCCCACTTCCGGGAGCCTCAGCCGCAGGTATTGATGTCGCGGCTCGGGCTCCCTCCTCCTCCCTCTGTCGCCAGGCCAGTAGGAGAGATGAGCGGGCCTCACGCATGCGCAGTAGGGTTCCCGGCGTGAAGCCGAAATGTACCCTTACCCGCAATGGCGGTGACAGCACCTGACAGCTGATGAGCTGCTGGTGCCGACATTGCTGGACTCCAGGACAAGTAAGTATCATATTATTAAAAGCCAGCAGCCAGGTATGTGTAGCTGCTGGTTTTTAATTATAATTTTTTTGGGTGGACCTCCACTTTAAGTCATTTACAGACCGAAGTTCATCCCTTTGATCTAAGAACGAAAAGTTACAATGTTTAAAAGTTACAATGTTTATAGTTATCTACAAAACTTGGCAGGCTGCCTGTTTTTTTTCTTTTGACAGCTGAGTGAGCAAAGAACTCGCTACACTTTTCACATGAATGAATCAGGAAATTCTGCAAAGAGATCGTGAGGGGGGGGGTTGAATCGAGATCACGATTTTTTAATCATTAATCGTGCAGCTCTATGTGGTACACTGGGGAGGGGCACTGCCAGAAAATACAGTTTTTGCGGGCAATTTTTTGGGGCAATGGCTGGTGTTGGCGCTTCAATCATCCTGGCACCATGGTTGTTATGGTGTCAGGATGATTGAAGCGCATTCTTTCTATTATTACATTGTAATATAAAATGAAATAGTTTTAACTCACCATAATGCTGAATCAGTGGGAGCCCCGAGTGTGTCACTTGCCACATCACCTGCCACAAGTTGCGGATTGTCACTTGCCACGTCGCCTACCACAAGTTGCAGATTGTCACTTGTCACGTCGCCTACCACAAGTTGCAGATTGTCACTTGCCACGTCGCCTGCCACATATTGCGGATTGTCACTTGTCACATCACCTGCCACAAGTTGCGGATTGTCACTTGCCACGTCACCTGCCACACCTTGTGGATTGTCACGTTTAAATTATAGTTTTTTTTGTTTTGTTTTTATTATGCATATGGTTGCTGTATATCGTGTCACAGAGCGGCAGAACGGGGAGATGCCTATGTAAACAAGGCACTACCCTGTTCTGCCTAGCGACATGACAGGGATCCACTGCTCCCTGTCAGCGGGAGCAGTGATCTCTGTCATGTTGTAGTGAGCCCATCCCCCTACAGTTAGTCACTCCCTAGGACACACTTAACCCCTTGATTGCCCCCTAGTGTTTAACTAGTGTTTCCCTTCCCTGCCAGTGCCGCTGTATAAATGACAATGGTCCCAAAATAGTGTCCGATGTGTCCACCATAATGTCGCAGTCACTACTAATAAAAAAATAATAATAATAATAAAAATGCCATAAATCTATAATGGCGTCTATTTTTTAGACGCTATAACTTTTGCGCAAACCAATCAATATGCGCTTATTGCAAAAAATTTTACCAAAAATAGGTCGAAGAGTACGTATCGGCCTAAACTGAGGGAAAAAAATAAATTATATATATTTTTTGGGGATATTTATTATAGCAAAAAGTAAAAAATTATTGCTTTTTTCTCAAAATTGTCGCAATTTTTTTGTTTATAGCGCAAAAAAAAAAAAAACGCAGAGGTGATCAAATACCACCAAAAGAAAGCTCTATTTGTGGGGAAAAAAAAGAAGGCAATTTTGTTTGGATGCAACGTCGCACGACCGCGCAATTGTCAGTTAAAGCGACGTGTTGCAAAAAGTGCTCTGGTCAGGAAGGGGGTAAGTTCTTCCGGGGCTGAAGTGGTTAAAAGAAAAGTAGTAGTAAAAAAGAACTTGTGGGTTTAACCAATATTTTTTTTTGTACAATTCTCCTTTAAGGGGGCATGGGAAGGGGAAGTGTCCTATGCCTACATTAACCAAAATCGTATCACAGGGTTGAACTGAGGATGCGCCCATGATATAAAGTGCCACGTCCTAACTAAGAGAGAGATTGTAATGGAAAAATAATTTGGACTTTTTTGGCACAGGTACACGTTTTTATAAAATAATATTATTTTATTTATTACAAAAGTTTAAAGACATAAACAAAAATTGATTAATACATATAGCACATAATGCCTAAGAGGAGTTGAATCATAACCAAAACCACTAAAACCACCATAACCTAAACTTGGTCGTTAACATGCGTCTATTGAAAGACGAGAACTTGTGTCCATATAGGCTCGGTGGGAGTGGATAAGGTGTGAAGTTGCTCTACATGTTGCACGCTTCAGCGCTTCCTCAGGAGCTTAGGCAAATGTTCTAAATTGACAAAAGAAAGGAAAACCATATAGTTCAAAGAATAATCATAATAACAATTGATGTTCAAAACAGTTACAACAATATCTCAAGTGGCCATGGTTTTGGTTATGATTCAACTCCTCTTAGGCATTATGTGCTATATGTATTAATCAATTTTTGTTTATGTTTTTAAACTTTTGTAATAAATAAAATAATAGGATTTTTTACTCACCGTAAAATCCTTTTCTCTGAGTCCATGGACCGACACAGCTTCTCTATTGACAAAGTGGGTATTATCCGTTAATTAGGAGTGACTAGGCAGAAAAACTTGTAAAAAGTGTTGCATCACACCTTCTACAGTACCGCCCAGGGGGCGGACCCTCTGGGTATACCCTCTCAGTCTGCACATCGCAGATCAGTTCGTCAAAAAGCAGTACAAACTTAAAAGGAGGGGTGGGTGCTGTGTCGGTCCATGGACTCAGAGAAAAGGATTTTACGGTGAGTAAAAAATCCTATTTACTCTTTCGTCCATGGACCGACACAGCTTCTCTATTGACAAAGTGGGACGTCCCAAAGCAGTGTCAGAGAAAAAACGAGGGGTGGTAACAGCATAAAAACAAACTTCACCCCAAAACACAAAACAGCACTCCTCCAACGGAGGAGTTGCAACTCTAAACAGCCGCCTGCAAAACCTTGCGGCCGAAAGAGGCATCCGAAGATGCACCTACATCAACTTTGTAGAATTTTGTGAAAGTGTGAGCGGACGACCAAGTCGCCGCTTTACATAGTTGGGAAACAGACGCTTGATGTCGGAAAGCCCAAGAGGCACCTATTGCCCTGGTCGAATGCGCCGTGACAGGAAAGGGGGGCGCCTGACCCTTTAAGGCGTAAGCCTGGATTACTATCTGTCGGATCCACCTAGAGATGGTGGCCGATGAGACTGCTTGGCCCTTCTTGGGACCAGCCACCGAAACAAACAGTGAGTCTGACTTCCGGAACAGGGAAGTAGCAGATAGGTATACTCTCAAAGCTCGGACAACGTCCAAGGAATGCAACGCCGACTCCTTAGGATTCGACGGCTGAGGACACAAGGATGGAAGTACAATGTCTTCGTTGAGATGAAAAGCCGAAACGACCTTCGGAAGAAAGGAAGGCTGCGGCCGCAGCACCACCTTATCCTTGTGGAAAATCAAATAGGGAGCCTTGCAGGACAAGGCTGCCAGCTCAGAGACTCGTCTAACTGACGTAACAGCCACCAAAAAGACCACCTTCTGAGAAAGTGTCAACAGGGGAATATCTCTAATATTCTCAAACGGTGCCTTCTGAAGCACCGAGAGGACCAGGTTCAAGTCCCACGGAGGTAACGGGGGGCGGACCGGAGGGGCCACATGTCGAACCCCCTGCACAAATGTACTCACGAGAGAGTGAGTCGCCAGGGGTCACTGAAAAAAGACAGCCAGGGCAGATATCTGTCCCTTAATCGTACTTAGGGCAAGCCTTTGGTCTACCCCATGCTGTAAAAACAGCAGGATTCTGGAAACCAAATAGGTACGCGGATGCCATTTCATTTCCTCACACATGGAGATGTAGGCCCTCCAAGTGCGGTGATAGACCTTCCTAGAGGACGGTTTCCGAGCACTTCTCATAGTAGAAATTACTGAGTCTGACAGGCCCCGGTCTCTCAGTACCTGGTTCTCAACAGCCATGCCGTTAAAGCCAATGACTGTAAAGCAGGATGGAATATGGGACCTTGCGACAGCAGGTCCTTCCGTAGTGGTAGGCGCCAGGGGACGTCTGCTACCAGACGTACTAGATCGGCGTACCAAGGACGCTGAGGCCAATCTGGAGCGATTAGGATCATTGGAATTCCCTCTGCCTCCACTCTGCGGAGCAGAAGAGGAAGAAGCCTTAAGGGAGGGAAGGCATAGATTAGCCGATACTGGCCCCACGATGCTACCAACGCGTCCGTTGCGTCTGCCCATGGGTCTCTTGACCGGGCCACAAACCTCAATACCTTCCGATTGAGTCGGGAAGCCAGAAGATCTACGTCTGGTGTGCCCCATCTTTGGCAGAGGAGTTGGAACACCTCCGGGTGTAAGGACCATTCTCCCTGGTCCAGCATCTGGCGGCTCAGGTAGTCCGCCTGCCAGTTTTCCACACCCGGAATGTACACGGCCGACAGTGCCGGTACGCTCCTCTCTGCCCACTTCAGGATGTGAGCGATCTCCGATGCTGCAGCTGAGCTTCTTGTTCCTCCTTGATGATTGACATATGCCACTGCTGTGGCGTTGTCTGACTGGATCCTGACTGGACGCCCTTGCAGTCTCTGAGACCATTTGAAGAGGCACAGCTTGATCGCCCGGATCTCCAGGACATTGATCGGCAGGAGGGCTTCCTCTGGGGTCCAGCGACCTTGCACCGACTGGACACCCCAGACTCCCCCCCAACCTGTAAGGCTGGCGTCCGTCGTGATCACTATCCAGTAAACCGGAAGAAATGACTTCCCGGCCATTAGAGCCGGTGCTGTCAGCCACCATACCAGGGATCTCCTGACTAGGTGGCTCACTCGGATTTGATAATCCAGAGATGAAGGGCATCTGTTCCATCTGGACAGAACTTCCCTCTGTAACACTCGAGTGTGGTATTGAGCATATGGGACCGCCTCGAAGGAGGCTACCATGAGGCCCAACACTCGCATGCAAAAACGGAGTGACGACCAATTCCTGGAAGTCAGCTGCCGTACTGCAGCCCGGAGGGTCTGCAACTTCTCCACAGGGAGGAATACCTTTGCCTCTGAGGAATCCAGAATCAACCCCAGGTACACTAGGCGTTGAGTGGGCACCAATACTGACTTTTGCGTGTTTAGTATCCAACCACAGTCTCGAAGAGTCTGACAGGTAATGGACACGCTTACCTCTAATTCTGAGCTTGAAGGGCCCTTCAGCAGAAGGTCGTCCAAGTAACCTGTGATAGCGATACCCCGCTGTCTTAGAAGTGCCAGAATCGGAGCGAGCACCTTGGTGAACGTCCTGGGTGCTGAGGCAAGGCCAAACGGGAGGGCCACAAACTGGTAGTGGTTCTTCCCGATAGCAAATCGCAGAAACCTCTGGTGTCTGGAGTATATGGGGACATGCAGGTATGCGTCCTTGATGTCCAAGGAGGCCAGAAAGTCCCCCGGATGGAGAGCCGTGACTACGGATCGAACCGACTCCATCCGAAATCTTTGTACCTTCACAAAGCAATTGAGGGCTCTGAGATCCAAGATTGGACGGACCCCCTCCTTCTTTGGCACAATGAACAGATTTGAGTAAAAACCCTGACCCCGTTCCTGTTCTGGAACTGGAATAACTACCCCGCGTTCCAGTAGACCCTGGACCGCCCCATACAGGGCCTCCCGACGGGTCGGTAGTAGCTGGAGATTGGAGGTGATGAATCTGTCTGGTGGACAAGAGAGAAATTCTATCTTGTAGCCTGAGGAGATTACTTCGCAAACCCACCTGTCGGAGACTAGAGCAGTCCACTGAGTCGCGAATTTGCGAAGACGTCCCCCCACCCGAGAGCTGGGTGGGGGCGGACCTTCATGTGGACGCAGATTTGTCCACAGGCTTGTTGGGTCTGCGGGACCAAGGACGCTTTTGTCCTTGGGCAGGCGCTTTATCGGCCTGGGGTCTTTTCCCTGTCGCCTTAAGAGGGCGAAAAAAACGCTTACGTGCAGTAAAGGAGGGCCCTTGCCCTTGGCGTGGTCCCCTACCCTTGCTAGTTTGGGGAAGCAAAGTGCTTTTACCTCCTGTAGCATCCTTGATGATGTCATCCAGAGAAGCCCCAAAAAGTCTGTCGCCCTTAAAAGGCAGATCCAATAGGGCTTTCTTGGAAGTCTGGTCCGCAGACCAGCCCTTTAGCCAGATCAGGCGGCGTATTGCTACTGCATAAACCGAAGCTCTTGACAGCAGGGGAATAGTATCCATGTCTGACTCGCAGACAAACTTGAGGCCCTGGACCAACTGGTCGGCCAAAGTTATCTCATTAGGAGGAGCATCTCGCTCCTTTAACCCCTGGAGTAGCAATTTTGCCCATTCAGTAAGTGTCTGAGACACTAGGGCCCCCGCCAATGCCGGGCGTACTGCTGAGCCTACCACTGAGTATAGGTAGCGAGCGAGTGCTTCAGCCTTCTTATCCACAGGGTCCTTGAAAACAGGAGCCCCTTCTACTGGAATAGTGGTGGCTCTATTAAGTCTGGACACCGAAGGGTCCACTATAGGGGGAGAGGTCCATATCTTCAGAAAACTCTCCTCAAAGGGGTACCGTACTGCAAACCTCTTTGGGGCTGTAAAGACCCTCAGTGGGTTCTCCCATTCCTTGTATAAGAGTTTGTCAAAATAAGACACACAAGGGAACACCTTAGCAGTGCGGGCAGGTTTACGAAACCCAAAGGGGACTGGAGTATCTGCTACTTCTTCAGTCCTTTCCAACTTTAGCGTATCCCGCACTGCAGTAATAAGGTCAGATACCAAAGCCGTCTCGCGTACTGACCTGGACTTGGAGTCCTCCTCACTGTCCGATCGGTCACGGTCTGCAGTCTCTGATGCATCAGAATCTGGGCCATGAGCCGTAGCTGGACCTGGTTCTGCATCAGAAATATCCCCAGAAGATTGCAGGGGACGGGGGCGTTTATTACCCCCTGTATTCCCGTGTGCTGCTTCCACCCTGGCAGCAAACGCCTCTAGGATTGCCGACATAGCGTCCATAGACACCTCAGGGACACCAGCTGCTAAATCTGGTGTTTCAGGGGAGAAGACATCTGGCTCAGATGCCATGCTGACCACACGCTGACACTCACAGGGCTCCAGGCAAGATATCAATAGGCCACCCTCCTGCGCTGCAGAGATGCTGGGTTACCCAGAGGACTCACCACCCTGGATAGGTACTGCTATGCTGCGCCTATGATGCTGTCCCCTTGCTGCTGTGTCAGTCTGCTTCTTTTATCAGCACTTCCTGTGTGAATTTTCGTGCCAGTGTAATGCACCCTAGAGGCCGGAGGCTCTCGCAAAATGGTTGCCAAAACCGTCTGTATGGAAGATAATGTGGGCTCTAAGAAAATGGCCGCCGACAGAAGATAGAGGTCAGGCAGCCATAGCCCACAAAAAAGATGGCCGCCGAACGGCAATATCTGCATACAGGGTGGACAAACATGGCCGCCGATCACCTGATAGGGGCCAGTGGGTGTGGCCGAACTACAGGAAGATGGCCGCCAGGCAGTTACAAGAGGCCAAACTTGGCATGGACCACCTCAAAATGGCCGCCGACAGCATGGAGACACAGAAACACAGGTAAGCAAAAATGACATTTCTTTTAAATGTTAGTTACAGCCAGCCCCGCTCCAGTGGGACCCCCTAGGTGACCCCCAGCACCCAGCAACCTTTAGCTAGAAGCCCAGGGAGGAGGGAAAGGCAGGGAGAGAGGGAAGAAAGGGGCCACAACCACTTACTTGATCTCTCCAGGAATGTCCAGCTAAATCACCCAGCCGAGGCAGGGGAGTTTTACTTACCTATCCTGCATGTATTCTGCTGGAAGACATTCCAAACAGATCATCGTCCGCGCACGGAAGGTGACTGTTGGCCAGGCATGCTGTGATTGGACCCAGAAGGGACGATCATATGTATGCCCTGGAGCATGACGCTCACCGGACAGGCTGCTGCGACTCGGCCGTAAGGTCAGCCGAAGCTGAGCGGTCCGATGCAAGCCTTGGAGCGTAAGCTCACCGGCCAGGCTGCTGCGACTCGGCCGTAAGGTCAGCCGAAGCTGAGCGGTCCGATGCAGGCCCTGGAGCGTAGGCTCACCGGCCACCCGTGGAGCGACGGGCATGTCGTGGAAAACCCAGCGCGTAGCTAGGGTCGGCACACGCTCGATGGCCTAAACTGGGGAGACTACAAGGATCGAGGATCCAGCCTGTCACCCAGTCGGCAGTTGATCGAAGATCGCAGGAAACAACAAATGTAGCAAAAAAATAAAAAATATATATATCTTTTTTCCCCGGACCAATGAGCCCGAAGGGAGCCATGTCCTACTCCTTGCTAGACAGAAAAAAACTGATCTGCGATGTGCAGACTGAGAGGGTATACCCAGAGGGTCCGCCCCCTGGGCGGTACTGTAGAAGGTGTGATGCAACACTTTTTACAAGTTTTTCTGCCTAGTCACTCCTAATTAACGGATAATACCCACTTTGTCAATAGAGAAGCTGTGTCGGTCCATGGACGAAAGAGTAAATATGATTTTATGGAAACGTGTACCTGTGCCTAAAAGGTCGATATTCCTTTTCCATTCCAACCTCTCCTATGTCTACACACTTTTGCTAATTGATGTCCCTCATTCCCATCTCAGAAAGTTGGGAGGCATGCAGAAAGCAGTAAAGTAACTTGATGCTGAAAGATTGTAAAATGTCAAGTGGTGCTCATTTGTTAAAAGATGCTGAATGGTGAGGATTATTGGTCATAATGGCATAGGGTTGTATTTACTGTTTTATTTAGGTGAGCTAAGATCATTTTTACAGAGCTGCAATCATATTGTTCAGCTCAGAAAGTACTTCTTAATTTACAATTCCAATTTTTTTTAGCATATTTATGTGAAAAGGTGTGTTACAATAAATGATATTATTAAGAGACAGTACCCACCTTTTACCCACCTTTAACCATGCCCACGATCACTGTGGCGCACTATGTATGATTTAATTTCTTTAGTCCACAGGAAACCGTCCCTACCCTAAATGAGTTTTCTGACACCAATATGGCAGCATACAGGTATTCTGCCATGGTTTGGTGTCAGGAAAGGAAAATTCTGGTAAGTATTTAATACAATTTTCTGTTTTGTTGTGCTTGCCTCCCAGATCAACTGTGTTCAGTCCTTTCCTTGTGGAACAACCAGCAATCTTCTTTCCCATTCAACATGAGAAAGCTTACATGGAAAAAAAAATGAAGATTTCCACTTGTCTAATAATCTAGGCGTACATAATATGTTAACTAATTGCAGTGAAAAAGAATTTGGGAAATGGGACCTTCTATGTACATTATTATTCAAAGGGGTAAGGCCTTCTCTTAGGGCAGTGGTTCCTAACCTTTCTAGTGCTGTGACCCCTTGATAAAATTTACCAAGTTATGGGGACCCCTAACAGTAAAATTATTTTCGTAGCGTGGATTGTCAGCACCCAAGGCAAGGCAAGTAAATTGATCCCCCAACCCACGGATATTTAGCGCTCCCCTGAGTCCCTTCCACTCGTACAGTATTAAAACCACCCTTATGGTACATTTTTTCTCTTTGTTCTCCTTTATTTCCCTATTATATCTCTCTATCATAATTTCTTGTTTTTTTCCCCATCCCTCTCTCTAGCCATCTTTCTTGTTCTTTCTCTCCCTTTTTCTTTGTTCCTCCCCCTCTTTTCCTCTCCCTTCCATGTATTCTCTGTTTTTATTCCTTCTCTTACTCCTTGGAGGGGGGGTGGGATGGTGGGATGAGTGGATTAGGTGCTCTTGATCAAGGTCGTCTGCTGATCTGAGAACTGTAGTGGGGACTTTTAATGGCAACTATAATCACAGGTTGTGTTACTCACTGTGTCTCCGACTTTATGGTGTCTCGTAGCAGTGACACCTATGCCGAAATCAGGAGATAGGGTCTCCTCCAGCCCCTCCCACTTCACATTCCTCACAGTCAGCTGACCTCTAGACTCTGCCCTGCAGCCATGCTGTGAACTGAATGGGCGGCTGCGAAGAGGCTGAGTGGGCGGCCACAGGCTCCAGGGACAGCCGAGCTGGGCGGCCACAGGCTCCAGGGACAGCCCTGCTGGGCGGCCGCAAAAAGGCAGGGAGAGCGGTGCGGGCTTCAAGAACAGCCCAGAATTCGGTGACCCCTGGCAAATCATCATTTGACCCCCAGGTTGAGAACCACTGTCTTAGGGTCTCATGAACAGTTACTATTCCTACTCTAAAGTATATTTTGAATGCGATCTTATCTTCTATTCCTGATCATTCCACTAATTTAAGGTCAAGGCAACTTCTCCTAATGCAATGTATGAATAATGGCCTGTGCTTTCATAATATATGGAACGACTTCCCTAATTTTAAACTCCTGTATCTTCTTTTAATTTGTAGAGTAAATAACATCATGTGTTCCAATAAAATGCTGTATGGCCCATTCATCTTTGAACCATTTATTTTAAATATGGTAGGAGAGTTAATTTAGAGTATGCAGGATGTTATACAGTACAGATTATTTCTGCCTCCGCTTATGTCCGTGTTTTAGGGATGCGCTTAACATGAGAAATGATTCTCTTGGAAGTTTTGAAGCCGCTCATCTTTCTCTATTTATATTTTCATTTTCTGGTCGTGTTAATCGCAAACAAGATGTCAAGCCTACTGGATAGTGAGTCAATACAAACCTGAAAGTAGCAAACACAACACAGAATGGACCTGAATAAATGTGCTTTCCTGATACCAATATGGCAGCATACATGTGATATACTGTAGCTCCATGCCTATATCAACCCACAGGACCTGTTTAAACCTATAAAAGGAAAGCAAGCACAACCTCCCACATTCTCATATGTCAATGGAATGATGGTCCAGGCTTCCATGTCCATTGTAATAAAATTTGATTATACATTTTCAGCCTTCTCTGTTTAG
This sequence comes from Rana muscosa, assembly GCA_029206835.1. Classification (NCBI taxonomy): domain Eukaryota; kingdom Metazoa; phylum Chordata; class Amphibia; order Anura; family Ranidae; genus Rana; species Rana muscosa. The sequence continues at coordinate 265,466,792 of CM055123.1, read as the reverse complement.
CTCATTATTTACATGTATGCTGCCATGTTGGCGCCAGGAAAGCGGAAAATAGTTTTAGATAATTACTGTAATTTTCCTTTCCTGATGCTAATCAATGGCAGCATTTGAACCCTCCCTTTTTTTGATCTTGTTATTTTTTCTGAGAATGTGGGAGGTTGCTCTTGCTTTCCTTTTATAGATTTAAACAGGTCCTGTGGGTGGATATAGAGGCAGAGCTATATCACATGTATGCTGCCATGGATTGGCGTCAGGAAAGGAAAATTACAGTAAGTATTTGACACAATTTTCCATTTTTATGCTGATGGGGCACCTTGGATATCTGTCTAGAACAGCTTAGTACCTTACCTTTACGCTTGAGTTGGCCCTACATGAGAAATCCCATTTCACAACAAGGGGGGCATCAATACAGAGTTGACTCACCATTTGTGACTATATCAGCCTCCACTCTTCCATTAAGGCTTTCCACATTACTTTGGAGTGTGTCTCTAGGAAATAGGGTTAATTTAGCCAAAAAGAGCATTTGGGAAGTCAATTCCTGAAATTGGCTTTCCAATACATCCAAAGGCAGTAGGGTTGAGCTCAGGGCTTTGTGCAGGCCACTCAAGTTCCTGCACACCACACCAAGTCATTATGGAGCTGGCTTTATGCACAGGGGGCACCGTTGTGCTGCAACAGAAAAGGACCTTCCTAAAACTGTTACTTCCTTCGAGGCTGGAAGTGAAAATGTCTATGTATGCTGTAGCATTAACAATGCTCTTCACTGGATACGCCTAAACTTCATAATTTAGATGGGTGTCCACATACTTTTGGCGATATAGTGGGTTTGATGTTAAGGTGTCCACATCTGTAGTACCACATTCCACCTCTCCCTAAATAGATCTGCTCTCTACTAGAAAAAAAAAATGAAGGGCTTAGGTAAATGATGTATGCGACTGATTGCGATGGAATTAGTATGATACAGTGTTGAGAGTTGTATTGAGTGAACAGGACATGGTGGTGGAATGTTGGCCTCAACTCTTCTGGTGCGCCTTTTCCACAAGATTTTGTGTGTGTTTCTGTTGGCATGTGTGCCCATTCACCCAAAAGAGCATTCGTGTGGTCAGGTACTGATGTTGAATAATATACTTTTGGATCTACGATAAAGACGTTATGATCAGGTAACCTCAAACTAGTGTATTGGGGGGTGATGTCTGATTTTAAAATCTCTGTTCTTTATATAGCTATAGAGGAAAATACCATAAAAAAACATATCTACATGTAGATTGGATTTGCTTGCCTCTTTGTAAGCATATTTTGCCTCTCTTAAAAGAAAGGGTAACAGGGCAATAACTCTGAAAGAATGGTAAGTTTAGTCAGAAAACAGTGTCGCCCATGGAGACATTTGGGGACACCATGCACTAAGGTTTATAAACTATACTCTATAAAACCAGATGACAAATAATTTCCCCATTGAGCACACGTTGTCACCACACTGAGACCCGTGTTTGTTTGTAATAACCTAACACATCTCAGGCACACTTTGTTGAGCAAACAGTAGTGTAAGGGCTTTGTTGTTGGGTGAGAAAAGCAGAACACATTAGTCACAAGTCAGCAATCCATAAAAGGAACCAGGCGGTCATGATCAAGGCATTGCCTCCAACAATACCAGGAAAACCACAGAAGTAGGGTCAGTCTTGTGTAATACAGATATGCAGGGTGCCTGGTTCTTGATTGTGTGCTGTTATTGCCTGGTGGTCATCAGGTTATCATTGTCAGAGAAGCTCTTCTACCGTAGGGACCATTCGGATTTACAGTCATCCAATTTCCAGCAGGCTGAGCTGGTAACAGATGTCATCTCTGCACAGGTAAGCTGCATTTTGTTCAGTGTCCTAATATGCATTTGAGACGGTCTTCTTTTCCATAAAGATGTAAAGTAGATACTAGGTATGTACTTTTAAGCAATAGGACTAAGTGGAAATGAGACTTTTAGTTTCCCCAAAAATTTGGCAAAAATCGAGACTGCAGTGTAATTTCACCATTCTGGTCAAATGCATTCAAGTCAATAGAGAAGACAAAATTAGGGTAGTTTTTGGTGGTAGTTAGAGAAGTTCCTTTAATCTATCCTGGACCCGTTCTTACCCCCTCATTAGTCTCATCATTTAAAGTTTTTTCCACAGGAAAAAAAAAAACTGTGAAAAGATTTTTGTTGTCAAGCTAATTTTCAATCGATTTTGCTGAATTCAGTCTGTTCATCCTTTACCCAGTAGAAAAACGCAAGAGCATTTATAATGCGGAAAACATTATTTGCTGAACATACAGTTTTCAGTTTGATTTTGCTAAACCAGTAAAAATTGAATTCTTACTGGCTGGTATGAGTTGCTCTGAGCACATTGCTTTACTAAATATGGCTATGGACATGTTTACAACTTAACCACTTAAGCCCCGGACCATTTTGTAGCTAAAGGACCAGAGGTGTTTTCAGAATTTTGCACTGCGCTGCTTTAACTGGAAATTGTGCGGACATGCAATGTTGTACCCAAACGAAATTTGCGTCCTTTTCTTCCCACAAATAGAGCTTTCTTTTAATGGTATTTGATTGCCTCTGCGATTTTGATTTTTTGCGATATAAACGGAAAAAGACTGAAAATTTAGAAAAAAGATGATATTTAATAGTTTTTGTTATAAGAAAAATCGAATAAACTCAATTTTAGTCATACATTTAGGCCAAAATGTATTCAGCCACATGTCTTTAGTAAAAAAAAGTCAATAAGCGTATATTTATTGGTTTGCGCAAAAGTTATAGCGTCTACAAACTAGGGTACATTTTCTGGAATTTACACTGCTTTTAATTTATGACTGCCTATCTCATTTCTTGAGGTGCTAAAATGGAAGGGCAGTACAAACCCCCCCCCCCAAATGACCCCATTTTGGAAAGCAGACATCCAAGGAAATTGCTGAGAGGCATGTTGAGCCCATTGAATATTTTTTTTTTGTCCCAAGTGATTGAATAATGACAAAAAAAAAAAAATTACAAAAAGTTGTCACTAAATGATATATTGCTCACACATGCCATGGTTATATGTGGAATTGCACCCCAAAATACATTCTGCTGCTTCTCCTGAGTACAGGGATACCACATGTGTGGGACTTTTTAGGAGCCTAGCCACGTACGGGACCCCGGAAACCAAGCACCGCCTTCAGGATTTCTAAGGGCGCAAATTTTTGATTTCACTCCTCACTACCTATCACAGTTTTGAAGGCCATAAAATGCCAAAATAGCACAAAACCCCCCCAAATGACCCCATTTTAGAAAGTAGACACCCCCAAGGAAATTGCTGAGAGGCCTGTTGAGACCATTGAATATTTTTTTTTTTGTCCCAAGTGATTGAATAATGACAAAAAAAATAAAAAATTACAAAAAGTTGTCACTAAATGATATATTGCTCACACATGCCATGGTTATATGTGGAATTGCACCCCAAAATACATTTTGCTGCTTCTCCTGAGTACGGGGATACCACATGTGTGGGACTTTTTAGGAGCCTAGCCGCGTACGGGACCCCGAAAACCAAGCACCGCCTTCAGGATTTCTAAGGGCACAAATTTTTGATTTCACTCCTCACAACCTATCACAGTTTCGAAGGCCATAAAATGCCAAAATAGCACAAACCCCCCCCTAAATGACCCCATTTTGGAAAGTAGACACCCCAAGCTATTTGCTGAGAGGCATGGTGAGTATTTTACAGCTCTCATTTGTTTTTGAAAATGAAGAAAGAAAATAATATATATTTTTTTTTTTCAATTTTCAAAACTTTGTGACAAAAAGCGAGATCTGCAAAATACTCACCATACCTCTCAGCAAATAGCTTGGGGTGTCTACTTTCCAAAATAGGGTCATTTGGGGGGGGTTTTGTGCCATCTGGGAATTCCATGGCCTCCGAAACTGTGATAGGCAGTGAGGAGTGAAATCAAAAATTTACACCCTTAGAAAGCCTGAAGGCGGTGCTTGGTTTTTGGGGTCCCGTACGCGGCTAGGCTCCCAAAAAGTCTCACACATGTGGTATCCCCGTACTCAGGAGAAGCAACAGAATGTATTTTTGGGTGTAATTCCACATATGCCCATGGCATGTTTGAGCAATATATCATTTAGTGACAACTTTGTGCAAAAAAAATAAAGAATAAATTGTCTTTTTTCCGCAACTTGTATCAACATATAAAATATTCCATGGACTCGACATGCCTCTCAGTATATAGCTTGGGGTGTCTACTTTCCAAAATGGGGTCATTTGGGGGGTTTTGAACTGTCCTGGCATTTTATACACAACATTAGGAAGCTTACATCCACTCTTCTAACCACTTGAAGACAAAGCCCTTTCTGACACTTTTTTTTTACATGAAAACATTTTTTTTTTTGCAAGAAAATTATGTTGAACCCCCAAACATTATATATATATATTTTAAAGCAAAGGCCCTACAGATTAAAATGGTGGGTGTTGCATTTTTTTTTTCCACGCAGTATTTGCGCAGCGATTTTTCAAACGCATTTTTTGGGGAAAAAATACACTTTTTTTCATTTTAATGCACTAAAACCCACTATATTGCCCAAATGTTTGATGAAATAAAAAAGATGCTCTTAGGCTGAGTACATAGATACCAAACACGACATGCTTTAAAATTTCGCACAAACGCGCATTGGTGACAAACTACATACGTTTTTAAAATCCTTTAAAAGCCTTTACAGGTCACCACGTTAGATTTACAGAGGAGGTCTACTGCTAAAATTACTACCCTCGATCTGATCTTCGCGGTAATACCTCACATGCATGGTGCAATTGCTGTTTACATATGACGCCAGTCCGACGCTTGCGTTCGCCATTGCGCAAGAGCAGGGCAGGACAGGGGTGCTTTTTTTTTTTTTTTTTTTATTAATTTTGCTTTTTGATTTTATTTTTAAACTGTTCCTTCCATATTTTTTTTTTTTTTTTTTTTTTTATCATTTTTATTGTTATCTCAGGGAATGTAAATATCCCTTATGATAGCAATAGGTAGTGACAGGTACTCTTTTTTTAAAAAAAACTGGCGTCTATTAGACCCTAGATCTTTCCTCTGCCCTCAAAGCATCTGACCACACCAAGATCGGTGTGATAAAATGCTTTCCCAATTTCCCAATGGCGCTTTTATATCCGGGGGAGGGGACATTCCCTCCCACTGCTTGTAAAAGCAGTCCAGAGGCTAATTAGCCACTAGGATTGCTTTTACATGAAAGCCGGCCGCTGGCTGAAAAGAATGATACCAAGATGATACCTTAACCCACAGGCATCAATCTGGTATAACCATTCAAAGTCCAGCAACATACCAGTACGTTGCTGGTTCTTGTTGGACATGTATTGTAATCTTTTTTTTCATGCAGCCTGTTGGCTGAATGAAAAAAGAGATTGATCGGTGGGTATGCCCACCATTAGAATACCGCCCTTCATCCACCCACTTCTAATGATGGGCATCCATGCATCATTTATATATGCCGAAGCATGGGGGCATCCTCCCGCAAAAGTTATGCCGCACACACATGGTCGGACTTTTCCACGGGTAAGCCTCCGTTGGAATTTCGACCGTATGTACGCAGCGTTAGGAGCAAAATCGCTCCTCCGCCCCTGCTGCCCCAATGCTTCGGCATATATGCTTTTTTTTTTAACTGTGGTGGTGAAATCACCTCCTACAGCACTGGAGTCGCAGGGATCAGACCTGTCTCTGCGAACGCTGCAGTTATGTGTGTTGTGTTTTGTAAGTGACAGTGATCGATCGATACTGCACTTGGGTGGCCTGGGCTGGACGGAGGGGCAAAACGCAGGTGCTAGCAGATATCTGGGCTGATCCCGGTAACACTGCGTTTTTGGGAACCCTAAACTGCTGGGGACGCTAGTATAGATCTGATCAGATCAGATATTGATCCGTTCAGATACTATACCACTAAGGGAGGTGTATGCTTCACGCGTGGGTGTTAGCGTTACTGGCACTAACCTGACGCTGCCTGGGGTGTGACGCAGACCCTCTCTGGCGCTAAAACCTAATTGATATCACCTGCCGGGCGATCAGGGGGTTAAACCGTTATTGGGTTATATACGGCGGGTGCCCTGACACTATAAAAAGCAAGCTAACTAACCAGCGTCACCCGTAACACTTATATGGTGATCACTGGTGAAAGGGTTAACTAGGGGCAATTAGGGGGTTAAAACCTTTATTAGATAATATATGGGGGTACCTGACGCTATAAAAACCTGACGGGGAACCTAAATAACAAAATAACTAACTGGCTAACCAGTGTCACCAGTAACACTTATACGGTGATCACTGGTGAAAGGGTTAACTAGGGGCAATTAGGGGGTAAAACCTTTATTAGATAATATATGGGGGTACCTGACGCTATAAAAACCTGCGGCGAACCTAAAAAAAATAACTGGCTACCTATCGGCACCAGCATAACTAATACAGCGATCAGAAAAACGATCGCTTAGCGACAGTGGTGATAGGGGGTGAAAGAGTTACGTGGGGGGCGATCAAGGGGGTTAAACCTTTATTAGGTAATATATGGGGTACCTGACGCTATATAAACCTGCGGCGAACCTAAAAAAAATAACTGGCTACCGATCAGCATCACCGACACTAATACAGCTATCAGAAAAACGATTGCTTAGCGACAGTGGTGATAGGGGGTGAAAGGGTTATCTGGGGGGCGATCAGGGGGTTAAACCTTTATTAGGGGGGTTAGGGGGCTACACTGGACCTAAAACTAACTGTAGTGACACTTTTACAGTCACAAATGTCACTGATTGCTACCTATCGGCACCAGCATAACTAATACAGCGATCAGAAAAACGATCGCTTAGTGACACTGGCAAAAGGGGGTGAAAGGGGTTACCTGGGGGGCGATCAAGGGGTTAAACCTTTATTAGGTAATATATGGGGGTACCTGACGCTATAAAAACCTGTGGCGAACCTAAAAAAAATAACTGACTACCGATCGGCATCACCGACACTAATACAGCGATCAGAAAAACGATCGCTTAGCCACAGTGGTGATAGGGGGTGAAAGGGTTACCTTGGGGGCGATCAAGGGGGTTAAACCTTTATTAGGTAATATATGGGGGTACCTGACGCTATAAAAACCTGCGGCGAACCTAAAAAAAATAACTGGCTACCGATCGGCATCACCGACACTAATACAGCGATCAGAAAAACGATCGCTTAGCGACAGTGGTGATAGGGGGTGAAAGGGTTATCTGGGGGCGATCAGGGGGTTAAACCTTTATTAGGGGGGTTAGGGGGCTACACTGGACCTAAAACTAACTGTAGTGACACTTTTACAGTCACAAATGTCACTGATTGCAGTGATCAGTAAATAAATGGTCACTGCAATCTGTGACTGGGGGCTGGGGGGTGATCTGGGGGTGTCTGGGGGGGGCGATTTATGTGCCTATGTGTCCTGGTGTCAGTGTAGTGTTTAGTGCACTAACCTGACATCTTCTCTCGTACGACGCTCGGTATATGTGAGCGCCGCATGAGAGATGACATCACTTCCTCTGCCTGTGTTTACATTACACAGGCAGAGGAAGATTCTCATTCGCCGGGAGCGATCGCGAGGGGGTGGCCGGAAAATGGCCGTCCCCTCATCACGGATCGCTCCCAGAACGATGACCACCGCTCACTGTATGGAAAGGGGGTCCGATGGGACCCCCTTTCTATACGAAGGCAGTCACGTACAGGTACGTGATTGTGCCTGTCCGTGCCATTCTGCCGACGTATATATACAGTGAGCGGTCATTAAGTGGTTAAAGTGTATCTAAACCCGAAAAACAAAAATGTAATATACTGCAGCTTAACTATTCTTAGATGTAGTGGCTACATTAGTTTTATTTGTTTTTTTAGCCTTTTCTCCTTCTTTTTTACCTGGCAATAAGGCCAGTAAGTGTGTTATTTTCAAACTTCTTTTAACAGACCAAGCTGTCCAGCAAAAACGGCAGTTATAGGGTTGAGACAAACCATTTACCACTTACAGGGGGTGCTTTACAATGGTCAGATTTTTTTTCCATATATGTAAAACCTTTGTCCTAATAGCAAAAAATGCAGCCAGTTTGTCCCACAATGCAGCCAGTTTGTCCCCCAATGCAGCCAGTTTGTCCCCCAATGCAGCCAGTTTGTCCCCAAATGCAGCCAGTTTCCCCCCATATACAGCCAGTTTCCCCCCATATACAGCCAGTTTCCCCCCAAAATACAGCCAGTTTGTCCCCCATATACAGCCAGTTTGTACCCCAAATACAGCCAGTTTGTCCCCATATACAGCCAGTTTCCCCCATAATACAGCCAGTTTGTCCCCTAAAATACAGCCAGTTTGTCCCCCATAATACAGCCAGTTTGTCCCCCAAAATACAGCCAGTTTGTCCCCCAAAATACAGCCAGTTTGTCCCCCATAAATACAGCCAGTTTGTCCCCCATAAATACAGTCAGTTTGTCCCCCATATACAGCCAGTTTGTCCCCATATGCAGCCAGTTTCCCCCCAAAATACAGCCAGTTTGTCCCCCATATACAGCCAGTTTGTCCCCCATAATACAGCCAATATACAGCCAGTTTGTCCCCCCAATATACAGCCAGTTTGTCCCCCCCAATATACAGCCAGTTTGTCCCCCCCAATATACAGCCAGTTTGTCCCCATATACAGCCAGTTTGTCCCCCCCCAATATACAGCCAGTTTGTCCCATATACAGCTAGTTTGTCCCCCCAATATACAGCCAGTTTGTCCCCCCCCCAATATACAGCCAGTTTGTCCCCCAAATGCAGCCAGTTTGTCCCCCAAATGCAGCCAGTTTGTCCCCCAAAAACAGTTTGTCCCCCAAAAACAGCCAGTTTGTCCCCCAAATGCAGCCAGTTTGTCCCCCCCAGCCCTGCACTTACCTTCCTCGGGTCAGTGCCGTCCTTCTTCCGTCCTCAATGTCTTCTCCCACCCTCGATGTCGCTTCAGCCAATCAGGTTACCGGTAACCAGACCCGGTGAACCTGATTGGCCAGGGAACGCACCCCCCGTGCGTCCTCTCATTAGGTATTTAGAAGCCGATTACAGCCCTCAGGCTGTAGTCGGGAAGCCTATCGGAGCCGCTGGCTCTGATAGGCACTTCTAAAGACCAACCAGCCGCTGTAATTCAGATGGCCGGCGCTCAAGGGGCCGGCCATCTGAATAGTGGGCGGCAGCAATACATTGGTTCATGCAATGCATGAACCTATGTATTGTTTTGGTGAGTGACGGCGGGGCGCAGAAGCGAGTGGGGGCGTGCCCCACTGTGACAGTGAAAAAAAAGGACATTTAAAAAATAAAAAGTAGGATTTTTAAAACAGCTTACCTGTAAAATCCTTTTCTTGGAGTACATCACGGGACACAGAGCAGCATAGTCATTACTATGTGGGTTATATAGAATTACCTTCAGGTGCTGGCACTGGCAACTTCCAAAACAGGAAGTACCCTCCCCTATATAAGCCCCTCCCATCCGGGAGTACCTCAGTTTTGTAGCAAAGCAATACGTGTCCCCAAAAGAGGGGTGGGAGCTCTGTGTCCCGTGATGTACTCCAAGAAAAGGATTTTACAGGTAAGCTGTTTTAAAAATCCTACTTTCTTGTTCATACATCACGGGACACAGAGCAGCATAGTCATTACTATGTGGGACGTCCCAAAGCAATGCCACATGAGGGGGGGGATACACCATACATAAGCTGGGCGCCATCAGGCATGAGGATCTTTTGCGGCCTGCAACACACTGCGCCCAAAGGCGACATCCTCCTGACTTCTAACGTCCACCTGGTAGAACCTAGTAAACGTGTGTACTGAAGACCATGTTGCAGCCTTACAAATTTGAGCCAGGGAGGCCTGGTGATGCACTGCCCATGAAGTTCCAACTGCTCTCGTGGAGTGCGCCCTAACTTTGAACGGAGGCGGTCTACTTCTCAAGCCATAGGCTTGTATTATGACCTGTCGAATCCACTTGGCTAAAGTAGATTTTGATGCTGCCTGACCCTTTCTGGGGCCTTCCGGCAGAACAAACAAAGAATCCGTTCTACGAAGCTGAGCAGTGGCTTTTAGATAAGCTTTAACTGCTCTTACTACATCCAAAGAATGCAATAACTTTTCCTCTACCGAGCTTGGTTTGGGGAAAAAAGAAGGAAGAACCACATCCTGGTTCAAGTGAAACCTCGATACCACCTTAGGAAGAAAGGCTGGGTGAGGGCGTAATACTACTCTGTCCTTATGGATAACCAGATATGGCTCCTTACAGGACATGGCGGCTAATTCCGACACTCTTCTAGCTGAGCATATGGCTACTAAAAATATCAATTTTCTGGTGAGTAGAACCAAGGAAATGTGCCGCAAAGGTTCAAATGGCTGCTTCTGCAGAACCGACAGAACCAAATTTAGATCCCATGGGCATATGGGAGCTTTAATCGGTGGAATAATACGAGTCACCCCTTGCATAAAGGATTTGACAAGTGAATGCATAGCCAGGGGCCTTTGAAATAGTATTGATAAGGCCGAAACCTGGCCCTTGATAGTACTTAAGGCAAACTTCCTGTCTACAGCCCACTGCAGGAAGTCCAGAATTCTGCCTATAACGTACTTACGTGGATGCCATTTTCTGGCCTCGCACCAAGTGATGTACGCCTTCCAAACTCTATAGTAGATCTGCCTGGATACAGGCTTCCTGGCATTGATTATAGTTGATACCACAGAGTTAGAGAGACCTCTCTTCTTTAGGATGTGGGATTCAATAGCCAGGCCTGGTATATCGGTCCTTGCGAAAGCAGGTCCGGACGACGTGGAAGCGTCCAAGGACTCCCCACAGACATTTTGATGATCTCCGCGTACCAGGCCCTTCGGGGCCACGCTGGAGCCACCAGGATCACCGGCTTCTTCTCCAACCTGACTCTGCGAAGGAGTCGAGGCAACAATTGTAGCGGAGGGAATGCATATATCAGTCTGAACTGATCCCAAGGGAACACCAGAGCATCCGAGCCGCAAGCGAGGGGATCCCTTGTCCGGGAGACAAATCTGTCCACCTTTGCGTTGAATCTGGATGCTAGCAGATCTACATCCGGTGTTCCCCACCGCTGACATATTGCTCGGAAGACCTCGGGATGAAGGGACCATTCCCCTGGGCATAACTGTTGGCGACTCAGAAAGTCCGCCTTCCAATTCTCCACCCCTGGAATGAAGACAGCTGATATACATGGGACATGCTTTTCTGCCCATTCCAGGATGTGACTTACTTCCCTCTGGGCTACACGACTCCTGGTGCCTCCCTGATGATTGATATATGCCACTGCTGTGGCATTGTCTGATTGAATTCTGACAGGGGACCCTTGGAGTCTGGATGTCCAGGCTACTAGGGTGTACCGGGCTGCTCGTATCTCTAAGAGATTGATGGGCAGGGTTTTTACTACATTTGACCATCTGCCCTGGAGAGACCATTGCTCCAGTACTGCCCCCCAGCCTATAAGGCTGGCATCTGTAGTGACCACCTTCCAAGATATCGGGCTGAAGGGTTTTCCCTTCTGGAGATTCTGGGGGATCAACCACCAGCAGAGACTCTTCCGAACGGAAGGGGACAAAGCCATCGGGAAGTCTAGAGCCTGAACTTTTCCGTTCCAGGCTGACAATATGGCCCTCTGTAAATTCCTTGAGTGGAATTGGGCGTATGGCACAGCTTTGAATGATGCTACCATCTTTCCTAGCAGCCTCATGCACAGGCGTATGGACGGCTGTCTTTTTGCACAAAGCAGACGGACCAAGCCCCTCAAAGAGGATACCTTGTCTAGAGGTAAGAAAATCTTCCTCTGGTCTGAATCCAGCCGTAGCCCTAGATATACCAGGTTTTTCACTGGCTGTAGGGCTGACTTGTCCAGGTTGATGACCCAACCGTGAGATTCTAGATACTTGATTGTATCGACAATTACCACTTCTAGCTTGGCAACTGAGTGGTCCATCAACAACAGGTCGTCTAGGTATGCCATTATCGTTACACCTCGTGTTCTTAGATCGGCCAACAGTGGGGCCAGAATTTTTGTGAACACTCGTGGTGCTGTGGCCAGACCGAATGGTAAGGCTCTGAACTGAAAATGGAGCCCTTCTACTGCAAAGCGTAGAAATTTTTGATGACCTGGAAAGATGGGAACATGCAAGTAAGCATCTTTGATGTCGATCGAGGCTAACCATTCCTCCCCTTGTAGGGCAGCGGTGACCGATCGGATCGACTCCATCCAGAAAGACCGGACGTTTAGAAATTTGTTTAGACTCTTTAGGTCCAATATGGGTCTTATGTCCCCGTTTGGCTTCGGGACTGTGAAAAGGTTTGAGTAGAAACCCAACCCCCACTCTTCCATAGGAACCTCCATAATTACTCCTTGGAGCAATAGTTGTTCTAACGCCAATAGGAGAGACCCTCTTTTCAGAGGGTCTCTTGGCATGCCTGACCACATAAAATGGGAAGGAGGAGACTCTTTTAACTCCAACTTGTATCCCAGAGTTACTGCGGAGAGCACCCATCTGTCTTTGATCGTCTCCCGCCAGGTCTCTGCGAACAACTGAAGTCTTCCCCCCACCCGTTTGAGTGGGGGCAGCCCTTCATAGGCTTGACTTGGAGGCTGGTTTAGTACCCCTTCGGATCCAGGGTTTCTTATTACCCTGTGACTGTCCCTGATTTTTACCCCCTGAGTTTGACCGAGGAGGCCGTCGGAACTGCTTAGTAGCAGACGTTGCAGGGATAGGAGAGGTAGTCCTCTTAAAAGATGGACCCCTAGACCTCTTCTTACTCGGTAAGAGAGTACTTTTACCACTGGAAATCTTCTGGATATACTTATCCAGGTCCTCGCCAAAAAGGCGTTCCCCATGAAATGGGAAGCTAACTAAGAGCTTCTTACAGGGAGCTTCAGCAGACCAGTTTTTGAGCCACAGAAGCCTACGCATATGTACCAAAGACAGCGTGAGGCGGGAGGCCTGATGGATAGAATCCTTGATGGCGCCAACCGCAAAGCATAATGCTCTAGGCAGATCAGCCAGAGCCTGGGCCTGCTGGTCTGGCAAATCCCTCAGGACCATTTTCATTTGATCCTTTAAAGCTTGGCAGACCCCAATAGCTGCCACTGCTGGCTGTGTAACAGCCCCTGCTGTGGAAAAAGCAGATTTTAATAAAGATTCCAATTTTTTATCCACTGGATCTTTGAACATTTGAACATTATCTACTGGACATGTCAGTGATTTGTTCACAGAAGAGATGGCTGCATCCACCGTAGGAACATTCCATCTCTGGGTGAACTTTTCCTCCATGGGATAGATCACCGGAAATTTTTTAGGCGGAACAAATAGTTTATCAGGATGTTCCCAGTCCTGGTATATAAGTCCTTCCAGTAATGGATGTATTGGAAAGGAGCAATTAACCTGGGGAGCTTTTAGCGACCCCAATGAGGAGACAGCAGTAGTTGATGGTTCAACAAGAGGCATTTTAAATGCAGATCGAACCATGTCAGTTAGGGTCTGGAACCACAATCTTTCAGTCTGTGATGCTGAAAATGGTTCATCTACTGTCGATTCCTCAAAAACAGAGTTAACCTCCTCCTGATCCCCTTCAGGTAGGTCGGTCCCTTCCTGGGACTGTTGCTCTGCCAACAGGCACTCTAATGGAGGTGATGGAGATCTGGCGCGCTTTCTTTCCTGTAGAGAAGAAGCGATCAATGCTGCCAATCTCTGCTCCAATCCCTCCAGAGTTGAGGAAAAAACCTCCTCTGTTATATATGCAGGAGCAGGTGGACTGAGGACAGCCGCAGTACCTGGCACTCCCGGGGGTTCCTTATTATGGGTATTAACCTCTGATTTCTCAGGGGAGGAGGGTGCAGATGACTGCTCCAGATCCTCAGAGCCCGATGGAGACCCCCTACACTTCCTGAGAGGTATATCTCAGAGTTTTTTAGGCGGCATATTCCTTAGTTCAAAGCTGAGGTATTCCAGCCGCAATACACCCCTTACTGAAATAGTCTAATGCAATTTTGCTGCTATGTACATCAGTGGGTGTCTACTAATGCGTCTTTCTGGGGATGCCTGTATCAACCGCCCGCTGTAAGCCCCTATACCATGCTACCAGCTCCTTTTCATGCTCTGTGTCCATAGCAAGCAGCGTGGACTGAGTCCTTTTATCTTGCTGGGACGCCCGCACATGCGCAGAAGCGCTGGGCGCACAGAGCGCGTCATCCGCCAGGCTCCGCCCCTTTTTTTGAAGCTAAATCTTTTAAAAAGAAAGCGTGTGTGCGCGCGCACGTGTGCGCTCTTGGCGCCATGTAGGGAGAGGAGCCAGGGTCCCTGTTTCACCAGGACTCGGGGATGGAAGGAAACTACTTGGCAGCATGACAGAGGAATGCAGCTTCCCTGATAGAGAGCTCACTCATCTGCCTGGACTTTCACCATGGAAGGAAATAGTCCCAAGAAAAAAGACGTTCCACAGCGGCCTCTAGTGGACAAACACAGGTACCGCACTTTTGTCTTTTTTTTTTTTTTTTTAAAACCTCCTTTATGAAAAACATTTCCAGGTTTACAGTTTTTAAAACTTCCTTTATGAAAAAACATTTCTAGGATTTCTTAGGCATATACAGCTATTAGCGGGAATACCTTTTAGGTAACAGGCAGAAAGACATATTAGGCTTGGGGGTCCCCTCAATAGAACCAAGTTCCTGAGGGGCCCCCACTTACCTTTTCCCCGCCGCAGGACTTTGTTTGGTCCACAGAAGCCCAAACTTCACCTTTCACGGCAGGCATTGTACTAGACCTTCAGGGACCGGGTTCCCAAGGATTCCACTCCCCTGGACCTGTATAGCACCCTGCACAGATAGCCTCTTGGTTTTGGGTATGACCAGAGCTCTGGATCCCAGGGTCCAGCCCTCCTAAGAGAGGCATTACAGGCAAAACCTTGCTCTTCTCTGCAAGGCCCGGGTACCGACCGTTTAGCTATGAAGCTTCTTTGGTCGGATCCGGAATAGCTTGCTAAGGCCCAGAGAACCTGTACACAAGCCCAGATGAATACATGTTAACCTTGGCCAACACCTTAGACACTGGCAAAAAACTGAGGTGCTCCCGGATGGGAGGGGCTTATATAGGGGAGGGTACTTCCTGTTTTGGAAGTTGCCAGTGCCAGCACCTGAAGGTAATTCTATATAACCCACATAGTAATGACTATGCTGCTCTGTGTCCCGTGATGTATGAACAAGAAATAAAAAATAAATAAAACTCTTAAAGGGCCCGTTTTTTTTTGTTTTTTTTTGGTGACCACAGGAGGGGGGGCAGCGCCCGGGCGGCCCCTATGGACGGGCCGCCACTGTTAGCTGGGGATAAAGAGCAACTCCACTTTTGTTATAAAAAAAATCCCCTCTGGGTGATCTATGTACATTAATTACAACAATTTATTGTTCAAATTCTTTATTCGTATATATATTGTGAGGGGGTTAGCTCGGCAGCGGGTGTGTGTGACCCCCGGGATGGGCTCCCCACACAAAAACAGGCCCAGCAAACGGAGGTTGTGGTTTTCAAAATCAAAAAAAAGGTGCGGTTTATTTTCTATTTACAGTGACAAAACACAGCAAAGCCAAAAGAAACAGAAACAAAATAAATCCTGGTCAACTTGACCTCTGACTAAACATACAGGTTTCCTAATGAAAAAAGAAAATGGGCTGTGGGACTTTAAATGAGGCATGGATGGGCGTAGGAAAAAGTCTTGGATATCAAAAATGAGTAGACATCACTGTCCCGTTGGGGAATAGTCTGTAGCCATGTATACATGCTGCATAGTCAGTCTAAAGAATGGAGATCAAGGCATGGATATAAATATAAAAATGTATTGTATCATGGTAAAAGTACACATGGATCATGCAAACAAAGGCATAATGTAAATAGGGGTTATCACAAAGACATGATCAAAATTCACTGTTGAGACATGGCTGAAGCAAGTAATGACAGTTAAATGGACATACAGAAACAGTGAAAATGATTATCCAGTTAAAAAGTCAAGAATACACTTAATAGATTCATAGTTGGGCAAGCTTTACTTGACATTCCAGAGCATGGACTCATGGATGGGCATGGGGAAAAGGGTCTAAGATATCAAAAAAATATCTTAGACCCTTTTCCCCATGCCCATCCATGAGTCCATGCTCTGGAATGTCAAGTAAAGCTTGCCCAACTATGAATCTATTAAGTGTATTCTTGACTTTTTAACTGGATAATCATTTTCACTGTTTCTGTATGTCCATTTAACTGTCATTACTTGCTTCAGCCATGTCTCAACAGTGAATTTTGATCATGTCTTTGTGATAACCCCTATTTACATTATGCCTTTGTTTGCATGATCCATGTGTACTTTTACCATGATACAATACATTTTTATATTTATATCCATGCCTTGATCTCCATTCTTTAGACTGACTATGCAGCATGTATACATGGCTACAGACTATTCCCCAACGGGACAGTGATGTCTACTCATTTTTGATATCCAAGACTTTTTCCTACGCCCATCCATGCCTCATTTAAAGTCCCACAGCCCATTTTCTTTTTTCATTTTCAATGTACCAGGGATGGAGGCATGGGTATGGCATTTATGGGTCTCAATGGATCACCTGCCTTTTCTTTACAAATTACCAGGGTGGAAGACACCCATTCCCCTTTGGTGACCTATTGAACCCTATTTCCTTTTCTTATTTGCTCAGTGATTAATTCTCTGAGACTACTTATATGTTGGCATCCTTTTTACCCAATTTTGACCATTGATATCCTTCCCCAGACTTCATTTGACAACAGGCCATTATTGTTTATCCCCCTGTTTTGATTATAACAGTCCTAATCGTGATTTTCAATGATTTATCCATCCCCATGGCTTACCCAACCCAAGCATTGGTGGGTCCCTGTTCTTTGGTCTCTTCCGCCCGGGGTTGCGATGCGCCCAGTTCCCCCTCCCCACCTGCCTTTCCTTGGCGGGGGGGCGGGGCATGTTCCTTGGCGCATCGGCATCATGTCAGTATGTTGCACGCACGGCACCCATTGGGACGCCTGCGTTTTCATCATAGTTTTTTCCATCTCGCATGACCCAGGGGGATGGGAGGGACCCCTCCGAGATCATTTGCATCTCGGGCGGGGTTCTTTCCATCCCCACACCTGGCTCATGCGTCACATGATGCTGGCGGAGATACGCCCCTCACTGTGGACATTTATCCGGTAGCCACCTGGGGAGCTTCACTTCACAGACATCCATCTGATGAGAGGTTCCAGTTTCTCTCTTTCTCTACACTTCAAGGTAATCTTTATTTCAGGATTCACATAGTATTCCTTACATATATACTCTTTTTACCTGCTTTTTTACATTTTTGCCTTGCACTTTGCTCACACTGCTTCAAACACACATTTCATTGCATCGATATTTAGCATTTTTGGGGATTTGGTTTGGCTTTTTCTCAAACCAGATTCATTTACACCAACACCCAGTTGATTTGCCAACTTTGGCTGTTAACCCTTTCAGTTATGTTTTATCATTAACCCCCTTTTTTGTTTAATTTCTCCCAGCACCCATTACACATTATTCCCATTAGGCATCCACCAGCACATCATTTACATATTCACTCCCCTCTTCCTTTGCTCCCTTTTTGTTTTTGTTTTTCCTTCCCCTCCCTTTCCCCAATCACACTCTAATTTTGGTTCTCAAACCATTCAACCTTCTTTTTCACTCATTGCTCATTTGCATTTCTCCATCCCTTCACCAGCATTCTGCCCTTGCACCTTGTCTGTGCCTCTCCATCAGTTTGGTGCTGTGCCGTGGATGTCCGGGTTTCTCCTTGATGGATGTCCCATGCCATCTTCTCTTTGACTCTCCTCTTGATCGAGTGGCCGTTGAAGTGTTTATTGGGGGGCCTTCCCCGCCTCAGCCCCGGGTGAGACACTGTATCCAGGACCACCACTCTACGCCATATTTCAAATGCTTGGGACAACCCCATTCCGGGTTTTGCCATTGGTAACGTATCAGACTACCTGATTCTGTTATTCTGTTTCAAACATGACATAATTTTTTCAAGACCTTATTTGACCTGTCTATCCATCTCCCCTTTTAGTCAAATGACATGCACCCCACTCCTGATGACTGGCTTTAAACGCCAAGAAACGCGTCGAGTCCATGCTCAGGGATGCCAAGTAAAGCCTGCCCAACTACGAATCTACAAAGTGTATTCTTGACATTTCAATTGGATAATTAATTTCACTGTTTCTGTATGTCCATTTAACTGTCACTACTTGCTCCAGCCATGTCTCAACAATGAATTGCGATTATGTCTATGTGATAACTTCTATTTACATTATGCCTTTGTTTGCATGATCTATGTGTACTTTTACCATGATACAATATATTTTATTTATATCCATGCCTTGATCTCCATTCTTTAGACTGACTATGCAGCATGTATACCTGGCTACAGACCACTCCCCAACGGGACAGTGATGTTTACCAATTTTTGATATCTTAGACCCTTTTCCCCATGCCCATCCATGAGTCCATGCTCTGGAATGTCAAGTAAAGCTTGCCCAACTATGAATCTATTAAGTGTATTCTTGACTTTTTAACTGGATAATCATTTTCACTGTTTCTGTATGTCCATTTAACTGTCATTACTTGCTTCAGCCATGTCTCAACAGTGAATTTTGATCATGTCTTTGTGATAACCCCTATTTACATTATGCCTTTGTTTGCATGATCCATGTGTACTTTTACCATGATACAATACATTTTTATATTTATATCCATGCCTTGATCTCCATTCTTTAGACTGACTATGCAGCATGTATACATGGCTACAGACTATTCCCCAACGGGACAGTGATGTCTACTCATTTTTGATATCCAAGACTTTTTCCTACGCCCATCCATGCCTCATTTAAAGTCCCACAGCCCATTTTCTTTTTTCATTTTCAATGTACCAGGGATGGAGGCATGGGTATGGCATTTATGGGTCTCAATGGATCACCTGCCTTTTCTATACAGGTTTCCTAACTAACAACTGGGATCAGCCTAGTGCTGTCCTAGTCCCTAAGTCCCTGGTTTTAAATGTCCAAGCAAATAGCCACACAGGCTTTGTCTCACCGCACAGGGGTTCACTCTCCCTAGACAGTCCACACAGGTCTGGGTCCAGGCATGAGCTAACACCTAATGAATCTGGGAGTTTTTATAGAGGCCTAAATGAGCTGACAAGCTTCAGCTGGTCTCATCAACTCCCTGTCTGCACGACGCCCCACACTCTCCCTAGAGGTATGAGTCATCCATGAGCCCACTAGCCTCAGCTGGGCTTATACAACTCTCCACCTAGTTGTATAAGTCGGCGTAAAGCCTGAATCTGGGCGAAATATATCTACCCCCCTGGATGCAACCAGGTGACTTTACCTTCCTGCTGTCACATACCCCCCCCCTCTTGTTTTAACCTCGGGGTTGGAACACCAGCAATCAGGCATTCATGTACTCGAGACAAAGCATCCACATTCCCCATTTGAACGCCAGGGCGATGCTTTACTGTGAAGTTGAATTCCTGGAGGGCCAGGAACCACCTATTCACTCTTCTATTTGTTTCCTTGTTTTGAGCCATCCACTTTAACGGAGCGTGATCCGTAACCATGTCAAAGTGCCTACCTAGCAGGTAGTACCGAAGGGAATCTAGAGCCCACTTCACCGCTAAACACTCCTTTTCAACGGTGGCGTAATTTACCTCATGGGACTTCAACTTCCTGCTGAGGTAAATGACTGGGTGCTCTTCCCCGTTCCAGACCTGGGACAATACTGCTCCTAACCCCACATCTGACGCATCACTTTGTACGACAAAGTCTTTAGAGAAGTCGGGTGAGTACAACACTGGCTGGCTACATAAGGCTTGTTTCAAGAATTGGAATGCTGCCTCAGCCTCGGGGGTCCATTTAATCATGACCGACCCTTTCCCCTTCGTTAGGTTGGTTAGGGGCACAGCCTTAGAAGCAAAGTGGGGAATGAATCGCCGATAATACCCAGCGATTCCCAGAAAGGCTCGTACCTGCTTCTTGCTGTTGGGACGTGGCCAACTCTGGATGGCCTCGACTTTGTTGAGTTGGGGTTTTATTACTCCCCTCCCAATGGTGTACCCAAGATATTTGGCCTCCTCCTGCCCAATGGTACACTTCTTGGGGTTAGCCGTAAACCCCGCTTCCCGAACAGAGTCCAGGACTGCTTGCACTTTTGGCAGATGTGAGGCCCAATCTGTGCTATGGACAATTACGTCATCCAGGTAAGCCGCAGCATACTTCCGATGGGGCCTCAGCATCTGGTCCATTTTCCGCTGGAATGTGGCCGGCGCATTCTGTAACCCGAACGGCATTCTTTTATATTGGAACGCCCCGTCTGGGGTTACAAATGCGGTTTTCTCTTTGGCCAATTTGGCCAGGGGGATTTGCCAATACCCTTTTGTGAGGTCAAGAGTCGTCATGTATCGGGCTGTTCCCAGCCGGTCGATCAACTCATCTATACGTGGCATGGGGTAGGTGTCAAATTTTGTAACTTTGTTCAACTGACGAAAATCGTTACAAAATCGCCAGCTCCCATCCGGTTTAGGCACCAACACAATGGGACTAGACCAATCACTTTGGGACTCCTCTATCACCCCTAAGTTCAGCATTTTCTGTACTTCCTCCCGTATTGCCTCCCGTCGGGCCTCTGGGATCCGATAGGGTTTTAACTTCACCCTTTCACCGGGCGGGGTAATGATGTCATGCTCTACCCCAGATGTTTGTCCCGGCAGCTCAGAGAATACCTCCTTGTTGCGAAGCACAAACTCCTTAACCTCCTGTTGTTGGGGTTGTGACAAGGTGGCTGCTATTCCAACCTCAGGAATCACGCAACCAGTTTGAGCTGGTGACCAAGTGTCTGCGACTAGGGACTCTCTATCCCTCCAGGCTTTCAACAGATTAACGTGATAGATCTGTTCGGGCTTTCGCCTTCCTGGTTGTCTGACCTTGTAATTCACTTCGCTCACTTTTTCCATTATCTCGTAGGGGCCTTGCCATTTGGCAAGGAATTTACTTTCAACCGTAGGGACAAGTACCAGTATCCTATCCCCCGGGGAAAAGGTACGGGTCTTGGCTCCACGGTTGTACACTCTCTGCTGTGCTAACTGCGCTTGGGCCAAATGTTCCTTCACGATGGGCATTACCTGTGCAATTCGGTCTTGCATCAGGGCGACATGCTCAATCACACTCCTGTGGGGAGAACTCTCACTTTCCCAAGTTTCCTTGGCAATATCCAACAGCCCTCTTGGGTGTCTCCCATACAGTAACTCAAAGGGGGAGAATCCCGTAGAGGATTGGGGCACCTCCCTAATAGCAAACATCAGATAAGGAAGTAGACAGTCCCAATCCTTTCCATCTCTATCCACCACTTTCTTCAACATTTGTTTTAGGGTTTTGTTGAATCTTTCAACCAGCCCATCGGTTTGGGGGTGATACACAGATGTACGTAATTGCGTCACTTTGAACAATTTACACAGCTCCTTCATAACCCGGGACATAAAGGGTGTACCTTGGTCCGTAAGCAGTTCTTTACAAATACCCACCCGGCTAAACACAAGAGATAGCTCTTTGGCTATGGTTTTGGCCGAGGTATTTCGGAGAGGGATCGCTTCTGGATAACGGGTGGCATAGTCCATTATAACTAATATGTACTGGTGCCCCCTAGCGGACTTGATTATAGGACCTACCAAATCCATGGCGATCCTCTCAAACGGGACCTCAATGATGGGTAGAGGGACCAGCGGGCTACGGAAATGTGGCATCGGGGCCGACCTCTGACACACAGGGCAGGAGGAACAATAATTTTCTATGTCCTTCATCACCCCCGGCCAATAGAATCTCTGTAATACCCTCTCTCGGGTTTTCTCTGTCCCCAGATGACCTCCAAGAATGTGCCCATGGGCCAACTCCAACACCAACTTCCTGTAAGGTTTGGGCACCACAAGCTGCTCAACGGTTTCTTCTGCCCTTTTTGCCACCCGATACAGTAGGTCCTTCTCTACGCTGAAGTATGGGTAAGTGCAGGTATTATCTGGGTTCACTAACTCGCCATCTATTTTCACTACGTTTTCCCGTGCCTTTATTAGGGCGGGGTCTTTCAACTGTTCTGTGGCAAAGTTTTCCCTGTGAACCTCAAGATCAGAAAACTCCACAGACGGTAGGTTTTCGTCTGAGGAGGTGGGCTCCTCTCCAGTTTCTTGAGTCTCCCCTGCCAATACTGATAAGGGAAATTCCGGAGAGTCCTCACCACTCTCAGGGGAGTTCTGGCTATCACATTCCTGGTACATAGGGGCACCAGTGGGGGGCTCAGGATCATCCCACAGTTCCCAGAACTTCGGAAAATCCCTTCCCACAATGGCGTCATGCGGTAACTGAGATACTAAGCCCACTGGATGAGAGAGGGTACCTTTGGGGGTCTCGAAACACACTGTAGTCACTGGATACTCTCGGGTGTCCCCATGCACACAAATAACAGCTACCTTGCTATTCCCAGAGACCTCTGTTTTAACTAACTCAGCCTTTATCAGGGTCACAAGGCTACCTGAATCCAGCAATACCACAACATTTCTACCATTAACACACATTTTGCATAAATGTTTCTCAGTTCCTCGAATGGCAGTGCATGCGACTGTCGCACACAGCGACTGACGTCTGCCCGTCAGAAAGTCACACTGCATGGGTTCCTCCACAACCGGGCAATTGGCTGCAATATGTCCCGCTTGCCGGCAGCGGTAGCAAACGATCCTTCTTGCCGCCTCTTGAGCCGCTGATTTCCCAGGCTGTTCTCGCCAAACTTGGGGTAGAGCTCCCACCCTCTCACTCTCTCCACCCTCACCCCTTGGAATCCTCTTATCCGCCCCTAGGGATGGTCTGGTCTTAGGGTGGAAAGTCCGAGTGTCTCTGGAAGAGGCCGTCAGGTTCTCTGTAGCCAAGTATTTCTCCACACGATCCACAAGACCATCGGCCGTCTCTGGGTCTCCATGGCTTACCCACTTTTGGATGGCAGTAGGAAGAGCTCTCAAAAACTGATCCATTACAACACGTTCCACAATCTTTGGTGCGGACAAAGTCTCTGGCTGTAGCCACTTTCTGCTCAGGTGAATGAGATCATACATTTGAGACCTGGGGGGTTTTCCAAGCTGGAAAGTCCAGTTATGCACACGCTGAGCCCGGACAGCCTGGGTGACACCCAGCCTTGCCAATATTTCAGCTTTTAGCATCACATAGTCTTTTGCTTGGTCAGGCTCTAGGTCATAGTAAGCCTTCTGCGATTCACCAGTTAACAGAGGAGCCACCAGTCCAGCCCACTGCTCCTCAGGCCACTTTTCTCTTTCAGCAGTCCTTTCAAATGTGGTCAAAAATACCTCTGGATCATCCTCTCCAGTCATTTTTGTCAATAAACGACTCACCCCAAAGGACGCGGTATTAGTGGGACGGCTTTCCTCACTGGTCTGCGGACGTTGCTGCATTACTGCTTCCATTTGTTGTAGTCTCTGCTCTTGCTTCTGTAACAGGTCTATGAAGCGGGCCTCAGATTGCTGCTGGGCTTGTTGCTGAGCTTCCAGACTCTGTTGGTGAGCTTGCTGCTGGGCTGCAAGGCTCTGTTGATGAGCTTGCTGCTGGGCTGCGAAGTTCTGTTGTTGAGCTGCAAGGCTCTGTTGATGAGCTGCAAGGCTCTTTTGCAAACCTGCATTTGTCTGCTGTTGATTGGCATTTGCTAGAGCCAGCTGCTTCAGTATCTCCTCCATGCTGGCTTAAAAAAAAACTGCCACTGGTTCTCCACCAACTGTGAGGGGGTTAGCTCGGCAGCGGGTGTGTGTGACCCCCGGGATGGGCTCCCCACACAAAAACAGGCCCAGCAAACGGAGGTTGTGGTTTTCAAAATCAAAAAAAAGGTGCGGTTTATTTTCTATTTACAGTGACAAAACACAGCAAAGCCAAAAGAAACAGAAACAAAATAAATCCTGGTCAACTTGACCTCTGACTAAACATACAGGTTTCCTAACTAACAACTGGGATCAGCCTAGTGCTGTCCTAGTCCCTAAGTCCCTGGTTTTAAATGTCCAAGCAAATAGCCACACAGGCTTTGTCTCACCGCACAGGGGTTCACTCTCCCTAGACAGTCCACACAGGTCTGGGTCCAGGCATGAGCTAACACCTAATGAATCTGGGAGTTTTTATAGAGGCCTAAATGAGCTGACAAGCTTCAGCTGGTCTCATCAACTCCCTGTCTGCACGACGCCCCACACTCTCCCTAGAGGTATGAGTCATCCATGAGCCCACTAGCCTCAGCTGGGCTTATACAACTCTCCACCTAGTTGTATAAGTCGGCGTAAAGCCTGAATCTGGGCGAAATATATCTACCCCCCTGGATGCAACCAGGTGACTTTACCTTCCTGCTGTCACAATATATATATATATATATATATATATATATATATATATATATAAAAAAGGAGTAGAGCAAAGTGACATGATAACATAATGCGACATATATAAAAAAAAAAACAAGCTTTACTGATATCAAGAGTAAAACAAATAGTCTTTTTTCCAAAGACAAGAAAATAACAGTAAGAAATATGGCAGGACTCACTCGAATGGATAGGATATTCCAATTTTCAAAAGAGAGAATAAAAGAAACAGGAAGTTTTACTTTACACACAATCAGTTTTTCCGGCAAGAAAACCGTGTTTTTTTTTTTCAGCAGGAAAACGGCTCAAACTTGTGTTGCATACACACGGTTGCACAAATGTTGTCGGAAATTCCGAACGTCAAGAACGCGGTGACATACAAGACGTACGACGAGCCGAGATCACTGAAGTTCAATAGGCAGTTCGGCTCTTTTGCTTGATTCTGAGCATGCGTGTTTTTTTTTGCGTCGTAATTGCATACAGACGATCACGATTTCCAATAGGAATTTTTCCTGTCACGAAAATAGAGAACCTGCTCTTAATCTTTTCTTGGCAGGAATTCTGACAAAAAAAGTGTGATGGAGCATACACACGGTCAGAATTCCTGACAAAAAGCTCACATCGCACTTTTCTTGTCGGAAAAACTGATTGTGTGTACGAGGCATAAGAGACGCCTATAGGGCTTAGAGAAAGAAAGAAAAGGGGGGGGGGATTAAAGAGCAAAAAAAGGGGGGGGGAACCAGGGTAATGGGGTGTACTTCTACATTAGCAAGAGGGGCAGGAGGACTTCAATCTCCAGAGTAGCTTTCCAAAGGTGCCTTACCCTTGTCTGAATATACAAACACGTTCCAAAATGACCATGTCTTAGTATATTGCTCTCTCCTGTTTTGGGTGGTAAGAACTAGATCCTCCAGAGCATTAATGCTACAACACAAGGATGTTAACTAACTTTGTTGCAGATCAAAGGAATAGCTGTTAATTTTGAATAGGAGTGATTTTCTCATTAATAATCAACTGATGCATTTACAGGGCTCTATGAAGGAAAGTTGCACGGTCTGCATATTGTGACAATGCTGTGCCCTGCCTAATGCCGTGTACACACGGTGGTGTGTAGGCTCCAGAGCATTTTTCTAAACAAGAAAAATGCCTGAAAAAAAATGTAGAACCTGCTCTATTTTTTCTCATCGTTTTTCACGTCGTTCTTTTTAACGTTGTGAAAAACGGTCGTGTGTATGCTTTTACGAGGGGAAAAAAATGCGCATGCTCAGAATCAAGTATGAGACGGGAGCGCTCGTTCTGGTAAAACTAGCGTTCATAATGGTGATAGCACATTCGTCACGCTGTAACGGACTGAAAAGCACGAATCGTCTCTCACCAAACTTTATTAACACGAGGATCAGCAAAAGCGTCCCAAAGGGCGGCGCCATTCGAATGAAACTTCCCCTTTATAGTGCCGTCGTACGTGTTGTACGACACCGCGCTTTGCTCAAGCATTTTTTTTCACGAACGTGTGTATGCAAGGCAGGCTTGAGAGGAAACACAAAAAATCACGTTGAGAAAAACATTGTTTTTTTCCATGACATGAATAACGGTCGTGTGTACGCGGCATAAGAGTTTATTGCTCAGGATTTTCATCCAAGGTGCTTGTTTCATTCATTCCTCAGCAGTTGATAAAACTTGGTTTGAGACCTGGAGTCCAGAGAATTCATAGAGATTTGGGAGGGAAGAAGTCTCCAATCCTGGGTCTGTGTTCTGGGATCCATCCTGGAGGACAGAGGAGGTCTCTACCAAGGCGTAGGGGGGGCTCCAGCTAGGTCTATGCACAGAGTCTATGAGGGGAAGCATCAGACAATGGCCTGAAGTGTGTGGCCAGGGCAGCAGTGCTGTAAGTGTAAGCCAGGAAGCTGCTGAAGGTGTATTTCTTTGGGTAGAAGAGAAATTCTGAAAAACCCCTATCAGGGAAACTCAAACTAGGTCCTTAAAGCTCTATTGTTTGAGGCTAGTTTAGAAGTCATCAACCCTTTGGGATCCTCTTACCAAAAATATTGTTGCAGAGGATGTCCAAAATCTGACTTGTATCTTAGTGCAGACATCTGGGAAAATCAGTGAGCCAATCACACAATCAGGAAATTACATTTCTGGGGGGCGTTCTGTATACTATTTGTGTACAGAACGCCTTCAGTTTCACAAAACATTACAAAGCTGCAGATTAAAAAGGAAAGGCAATTTTAATGACATCACAATATGGCTTGTGTCACAATTGTATATGCTATTTTATTGTTTTTATTTGCTAAATCTTTTTTATCATGAAAGTGGAGTCATCCTTTAATTTGTTAGTCAAGTCTATCTAAATCTATTAGTACATCTAACACTACCCTCTCCCCAGATTGACAATGCTGCTGCCTAAGGCCTGGTTCACACCTATGCATTTATTTATTTTTGTGCTTTTTTAGTTTTGTAGAAACACACTATAGTCAATTTAACATGGTTTGCTATGGGTCACGTTCACATCTGTGCATTTTACGGAAAGGGCCCGGGACTTTTTTCTGGTTTTTGGTTCCATAGACTTTAATGGATCAAAAACGTGTATTAAAAAACTGCAAAATGAACCCGGAATATGCAAACTGCAACCTGCATAGGTGTGAACCAGGCCTGAGGGTGTCTATGTTGCTTCTTAAAGCAGTTGTATTGCCCGCTAGATCATTTTTACCTACAGGTAAGTCTTCAATAAGGCCTACCTGTAGGTAAAATTAATATCTCCTAAACCTGCACGGTTTAGGAGATATTCACCCTTCATGCAGCCGCTAAAGTCAGTGGAGCATGCGTGCTGAAGATTAAGTGGCTTGTGCCAGAACTTGCCGGAATGGAGGACTCCCGCGCTCATGCCCGGGAGTGACGTCATTGCGGCGCCGGCCACTCACAGCGCTGAATGGGTTGTTTTACAAGGTGATCGGTTACAACCACTTTAAGGCCCCTTTCACACTGGGCAGTTTTCAGGCGTTTTAGAAATAGCAGCTGAAAAGCGTCTGAAAACTGCCTCCCATTCATGTGCTTTCACACTGGGGTGGTGCGCTTGCGGGACGTTAGAAAAAGTCCTGCAAGCAGCACTTTTGAGGCGGGTTTGGAGTGCTATAAAAAGTGCTCCAAAAACGCCCCTGCCCATTGAAATGAATAGGCAGCAATTCGAAAGTGACGCAAAATGGGTGTTTTTTGGATTTTTTTAATGAAATCGCCCCGTAATTAATACACTAGTTTTTTGGGTTTTTTTTTAAGTTCTACATCTGATTATTAACCCATTGTGACATTTTAAGAGTTAGTATTGGGCCCATTCTTCTTGCCAAAAGTGGGCACAGCATTTACAAAGCACCTGTTGTATTGCATGCGCCTCTTTGCCCGGCCAGTCTTCTTTTTCTTCTTCTCTTGCTTGGCCACTTTTGGAGTCTGGCCTCGTACTTTTTCATCACGAGCTAGAGAATCGTGGACTTTATCTCTCAACAGAAGAGTAGCAACATCCAAAGTGCTGAGATCACATACTCCGCTCTGGCTAAGGGTGTCTTCGTCAGACAAGGGGTCACCAGCAAGAATAACTTGGTCTTCACAGGCAATTCCCTCTAGAGAGGAGACGTGAGCCTTGATGTTGTAGACAGTCTCTAGCCCAGACACCTCAAGGGTGTGTAGATTTTGAGCCTCTACAAAAATCGGCATGGCCGCAGCCACTCCGCTCCTCTCAAAATGGAGAAAAAAAGAGAGTAAACTAGTTTTAAATAATAAAGAACTATATAGCAAATAGAACTCTAGTGTTCTATGCAATGATTGCTAACCAGTCCCTGGTTTTATTTACCTGAAACTGAGACAAAAGAAATGTCAGAGGGAGGAACATCCCACACAATGGGGTTGATTTACTAATATTGGAGAGCGCAAGGTCTGGTGCAGTTCTGCATAGAAACCAATCAGCTTCCAGTTTTTTTTGGTCAAAGCTGAATTGAAAAAGCTAAAGTTAGAAGCGGATTGGCTACCATGCACAGCTGCACTCTCCAGTTTTAGTAAATCAACCCAAGTGTCCTTTTCTCTATAACATGAGAGTTGTTAGAAAAGAAACGTACCGCTCAAAGCTGTGGATGCTCCAAAATAGCTGCTCCCGCCCTGTTGTACACACAGGTGCTGGCTCTGCACTGATGCAAGGGAAGAAAAAAAAACCTGGACTGCCGCACTCTGTATAGACAGTTTTATTTTTCAAAAATGGGTATAAAAATTAATCCATGAATCCAAAACAACCAAAACGGACAGTGGTCATACAGGGGTGATAGGCTAACGCATTTCACGTCACTATTAGACGCTTACTCATAGCTGAGAGTTGATACATATAACTTCATTGTGCATGGTATGGCTGGTGAAAAATGAAACCATGACAATAAGGCTGCAAGCCAATGGTACTTAACACTTGGCCACCATGCTTCACCTTAGCACCTACAAGGTACATTTACTAGATACAGCACCTAATGCCCTGTACACACGATAGGATTTTTCCATCAAAAAAAGTTGGATGTGAGCTTTTGGTCGGATATTCCTACCGTGTGTAGGCTCCATCCAACATTTTCTGTCAGAATTTCCGCCAGAAAAAGATTGAGAGCAGGTTCTCTATTTTTCAGACGAAAAAAGTTCTTGTCGGAAATGCCGATCATCTGTATGCAATTCTGATGCGCAAAAAAACACGCATTCTCAGAGTCAAGCAGAAGAGCCAAACTGCCTATTGAACTTCATTGATCTCGGTTCGTTGTACGTCTTGTACGTCACCGCGTTCTTGACGGTCAAAATTTCAGACAAGATTTGTGCGACCGTGTGTATGCAACACAAGTTTGAGCCAACATTCCGTCAGAAAAAATCCACGTTTTTCTTGTCGGAATTTCCGATCGTGTGTGCTGGGCATAACTCTTATATTTTAATAAAATTCGTACCTAATATGTATACCTCCCAGCTATCTTACCATAGTTTCCCACTATTTATCAATGTTTACTGCATGTTTTAATATGTCAAAAGCTACATGTAATCAGTCACATCCGTGTTAACCATATTTAACTAATTACTAGTCTTGTAAATATTTCTATATGCATTTAAATTTAGCTCATAATGGGTTTTAAATTTGAGTCATAATGATCTTCAGCAGCATTGTCACCCTAAACCTGCTGTGTCTGTGCTATTAACAGGCTGCATTATATATGTCATTATTTATTTTTCTCATAGTTACACTTTAACTTACAGAAGGCTCAATTCATGAAGCTATAATGCATGGATTATTAGCCCTGACACCCATGATTTTCATCCATGTGATTGTTATTTTTAGCTCTTATTGTTGAAAATAATGATTGTTATGACAAATAATGATTTCTATAGATTAATGAAATGAGACTGTAGTGTTTATATTCTTATTTCAGTCTTGATATAGGGAATAATAATCATTTACTTGTTTTTTTATTTACACATCCTTCAGCAATATCTGGCAAAATATGGCTGGACAGAGCCAGTAATTTGGGATGAAACACAAACCAGTAATACGGAACCACCAAAAGACACCAGCCTCATGGAGGAGGCGGTAAGAAGTACAGGAAAGCGCTCCGCAGAACCTACTAAAAGTCCCCAGTTTGTTGAAGTGCTGAAAAAATTTCAGAAGCTCAATAACTTGCCCACCACTGGAAGGCTTGACGACGCCACCATCAATGCCATGAATAAGCCAAGGTGTGGAGTACCAGACAACCAAGTCTCAAAAGCCAGTCAGGAAACACCTAGCTTTCCTAGAACACCAAATAAAGGCACCATGCCAAGCCAAGGTGCGGATGCTCCAAAAACTCGCCGGAAAAGGTTCTTGGACTTGTTAATGAACTCAGAGAAGAACAGAAAAGAACAGGAGGCATTCCAGAATTCTGGAGGAAGAGTGTTCAACAAAAAGCTGCTGAAGTGGCGGATGATTGGAGAAGGGTACAGCAGTCAGTTGTCCATCAATGAGCAGAGATATGTCTTCAGGCTAGCCTTCCGTATGTGGAGTGAAGTCATGCCTGTGGATTTTGAAGAGGACAACACATCCCCTTTATCACAAATAGACATCAAGCTTGGATTTGGAAAAGGTACGTATATTATTTTATTGGGAGCTCTTATTGCACTTTGCTCATTACTTTGCAATATTTTGCACCTAGTGTCAATCAGTGACCTCCAAATATCATCTGGGAGCTGTTAAATGTCCTTTGAGCTAGACTTTCATCCAGGTGTCTCAGGCTGGCCATAAGCTGGTTGATTATGAAAACAGTTGCTCACATCAGCATTGCCACATACTCACATCATCAACAGCATTGCCACATACTCACATCATCAACAGCATTGCCACATACTCACATCATCAACAGCATTGCCACTTGCTTACATTCATAGTGTTGTAGGTGAAACAGCGGGGGCCAGGGGTGATCCTCAAAACTACAGCACACACTCTACCATGCAATGCCACACACTCACATTCATAATATGTGAGTGAAGAAGCAGGGGGTGGTCCTTAGAACCACAGAACACATGGGGTTATTTACAAAAGGCAAATCCACTTTGCACTTGAAATTGCACTGAAAGTGCACTTGGAAGTGCAGTCACTATAAATCTGAGGTGTAGATCTGAAATGAGGGGAAGCTCTGCTGATTTTATTATCCAATCATGTGCAAGCTAAAATGCTGTTTTTTTTATTTTCCCTGCATGTCCCCCTCAGATCTACAGCGACTGCACTTCCAATTCAATTTCAAGTGCACTTTGCACGTGTAGTTTGCACTTGTAGTACAAAGTGGATTTGCCATTAGTAAATAATCTCCACTGTGCTATGCATTGCCACATTCCCACATTCATGGTGTCTAGGTGAAGAAGCAGGTGGTTTTTTAATGCACAGTGGTGCGCATACACAAAACCCCTAAGTGCATAAAAAAGTGGAGGTGAACAACACACACACACAAAAAAGTGCACTTAAGGGTGTGTCTCTAATCCACCTCCTGAAGGAGTAGGACTTTACCCTGACCCCCCGGGGGGGAAAGGCTCCTGACAAGGGCAAGGCTCCACTTGGTCCACCTAGCCTGGTGAACCCCTCTGATGGTCAGCTGAGGCTGACCAATGAGTACTAGGTAAGGGGCTCCTCTGAAGAGAGAGCCCCCCACCCAGCTTAGGGAAGGAAGTAACCTGATAGCCACACATCCTCCCCCTAGACTTCAGCGTAGGCATGAGGACCCACACCTTCCATCCAGTGAAAAAAAGAAACGCAGACAAAAGTGCAAAGTGGCATAATGTGAAAAAAAAAGATATAATAAATAGTGCCAGTGCAAGTGTACTGGCTAGGCCTTGCGGAGAAAAAAACGTAGTGACGTGGCCATATGCCCTTTCACACAGTGAGTTTTCCAAGCCCAAGTGTTACCAAGAGCACCCCTGGGGGACCAACTCCCAGGGGGCACAGACACTGGTCAGACCAGGTAGACCCATTTAAATCAGGAGGCACTGGGCCCCTCCAGTCATCCCAGGGAAAATACTCCAGTGCCCCACATCCCATGGACGCCCCAGTTTCTGTTTCAGCTGGTACTAGCCTTCAGAGCCCCCATCATACCGGCAGGGACACTCTACAGCCAGCCATCCCTGCCAAGAGGTCAGAATAGCGGTGTAGCACTAGCACCCCTACTGGACACTGATAAGAACAGATACTACACTCTAATGCCGCGTACACACGGCCGTTTTTAATGTCATTGAAAAAAACAAAGTTTTTCTCGACGTGATTTTTCGTGTTTCCTCTCAAGCCTGCCTTGCCTACACACTATCGTGAAAAAAAATGCTCGAGCAAAGCGCGGTGACATACGAAACGTACGACGGCACTATAAAGGGGAAGTTCTATTCGGATGGCGCCACCCTTTGGGCTGCTTTTGCTGATCCTCGTGTTAGTAAAATTTGGTGAGAGCCGATTCACGCTTTTCAGCCTCATGCTCTTCAGTCCGTTCCAGCGTGACGAATGTGCTATCTCCATTACGAACGTTAGTTTTACCAGCGCTCCTCTCTCATACTTGATTCTGAGCATGCACATTTTTTTCCCCTCGTAAAAGCCTACACACTACTGTTTTTCACGACGTTAAAAAGAACGACGTGAAAAACGACATGAAAAAATAGAGCAGGTTCTCATTTTTTTAGCCCATTTTTCACGTCATTAAAAATGCTCTGGAGCCTACACACGATCATTTTTAATGACCAATTTAAAAAATTTAATTTTTCACGCCATGAAAACGGTCGTGTGTTCGCGGCATTAGGCAAAAGGCAGAGAAGCCGTGTCCTGCCATATGCTTACACTCATGGTGTGTAGGCAAAGCAATCAGGGGGTGGTCACCAGAACCACAGAACACACTCTACCATGCATTGCCACATGCTAACATTCATTGCCACTCAGGCAGTATACTAGCCAGAGCACAGCTAGTAGCTGCAGAAAATAAATTCAAGGATGAAAATTAGAACCATTAAGTTGGGTTTTAAGAAAATGTAAGAATTATGCCTTGTACACACGATAGGAATTTCCGATGGAAAAAAGTCAGACAGACTTTTTCCATCGGAAATTCCTACCATGTATAGCCCCATCTGAGTTTTTTCATCGGAAATTCAGAGAAATTCCGTCGGAGTTTAGATATAGAACATGTTCTCTTTTTCTCCGATGGAATTCCGTCGGAATTCCAATGTAATTTGGCTGGGCAAAAGCCTGATTGTGTGTACAAGGCATTAGACTTTGCTTTGGATATCCACTTGTAAATAAAATACTGTCAGCAAATTCTAATGACTTAGAGGATAATAGGTACAACGTGCCAATAAAATAAAATGGCTAAACAGAATGTTCCTAATTAGTATTTCACTCTCAGGAAACCCTTTATTTGTTGTAAGAGGGCTGAGGATTGATACTCCGCATTATATTATATGCTGAGACAGCATGTAATTATACAATTCTCTTTAGTATGCAAATGTTATACATTTATATTTCCTTGTGATTTATTTTGGTCATAAACTGAGGCTAGACAGACAAGACTCTGTAAAACCATGAAAAGTGCATGTTTGCTAACACTGGAACCTTGTTTAAAAGGAGTAACAAATTTCAGTTTTAAACAGAAAGACAAGGAGTTCAGATGCCACCCAAAGTAATATAATAATACAGTACATGGGTCTCCCCTGACCTGTCCTTTCTGGTGCCGGCTGGTGAGTGGTCATGGCTCCACCCCCTACCATATATACACACCTCCCAACTTTTTGAGATGGGAATGAGGGACACCTATTAGCCAATGTATGTAGGCATAGGACACACCCCTGCCACGCCCCCTTTAAAGGAGAATTCTGCAAAAATAATTATTGGTTAAACCAACAAGTACCGTATATATTTTTTTACCACTACTATTCCTTTATATTGGCTTTTGAAATATACAAATGCAGCAATTTAGAGATTGGTTGAAAGGTTTAGCACTGAGAAACACTTTTTGAAAGATAAAAAGTGCATTTTATATACAACTATATAGATCAGACCAAAATGAGGGACAAATGAGGAGGAAAGAGGGACATTGTTTTAAATCAGGGACAGTCCCTTGAAATCCGGGACAGTTGGGAGCTGCTATGTATATGGACTTCTTCTGCGTGAGACTATATGCACTTACTGAACTGTATGTAGAGAATTCACTCATTTAATGTAAATGTCTTTTCTCTTCCAGGTCGGCACTTGGGCTGTTCCAGAGCATTTGACGGGTCCGGGCAAGAATTTGCTCATGCCTGGTTCCTGGGGGACATCCATTTTGATGACGATGAGCATTTTACAGCTCCAAGCAGTGACAATGGCATTAGTCTTTTAAAGGTAGGTCTTTACCGCACTTTCCAGCTGTCCTAAAGTGGTTGTAATCCCTTACATACACCCAGTGAAGTGACTGGCCTCAGGTGATACACAGAGATAAAACAAATACTCCTACAAAAGTAGTACCAGTTTGTCTGCAGTCTTCTCTTCTCTACATCCGTTCAAAGTGCAGAGCTTATTAAAAGGAGAAGTGCACCCTGAGCTTTTTAGGCTGGGCTTCTCCTCTGGGTCACAGGAGTGCAATTCGTTTTGCACTCTTGTGACCTGTGTAGCGGCCTCCACTCTCTCTCTCTAGTATCAGTTCTTCTGTCTCTGGCTTTTCGTCTAGGGGTACCTTGGAGGAGAGAGTGCGGGGTCACCACGCCAATTTCCCACTGCAGATGTGTGTGCGGAGTGAGAAAGACCTCTTTACCTTCGGGTCGGTGTTCTGCATTCGGAGCCGCCACCTGCTCTTGAACAGTGTCTGCCAGTAAAATGAGCCCCACACCAATAAAAGTCCAACACTCCTTTATTCTTCAAATGTCAGAGTGAAACACAATCAGTTGGACTCCCTCAACGAACAGAACAGACAGGGGGTGTGGATGCGAGTAGGCCCAGGCACAATGAACTCTTCTTCTTCTTTCCTGAAAGTGAATCTTGGCCCCTTGGCGGGGAGATATCCCTCGGGGCGGTCTCCGGAGGCTCACCCGGCACCGGCAATCTGCTGCACCAGGTCTTCGGGTGAGTCGCTCCTCCGGTCCCTTACGCCTCTGGATTCGGGTACCCACTCCCGGGGTCCCCTAGGAAATCCTTCCCTCGCGGAACCCAGTGAAGGACACTGGGCCCCCGGACCTCCATCCGAGTACCTCACCCCAGGCTGAAGGTGCCTGGGATGGAACACGACCTCCGGGCGAGGTCTAGGCCTAGGCCGCCTAGACCCCCAACACGAACCACCGCCCTCAGGCTGAAGGTGCCTGGGACTCCAACCCCGTGACAAAGATGTCTGCCCCCTTTATACCCTCTCCCAGCAAGCACGGCGGGTTCCCCGCCCCGCCGTACAACTGCCGAGAGAGGCCAAAAAGGGGTACGGCCCGCAGCAATGGTTCATCCCCAGCCCAAGACGACAGCGCCACCTGCTGGGCTGCAGGGAACTGCACATCACTGGTGTCTCTGCCAGTTTTAAATATACTAAAAAAGTATATGCCCGCTACACCTGTTTTCAGCAGAGAGCGGTCTGAAGTCCACTCTCCACTGACGTCACTGCTATCAGTCGAGGCAGCGCCTCATCCCAACTTCCTAAAGTCTGGATCCGCCAGCTGCTTGGACTGATGGCAGTCTCAGC
Source organism: Rana muscosa (assembly GCA_029206835.1). Taxonomy (NCBI): domain Eukaryota; kingdom Metazoa; phylum Chordata; class Amphibia; order Anura; family Ranidae; genus Rana; species Rana muscosa. The sequence continues at coordinate 265,431,069 of CM055123.1, read as the reverse complement.
CTCTCAGCGAGCTGCTGACATGGCCGCTCCCTGCCCCTCCACAGCTGAGCGCTCCAGTGAGCGTGGAGGAGCAGAGAAGGAGAGATGCTGACTGACAGGCAGCATCTCTCCGCTCAGGGAGGAGTGAGAACCGAGCCATGGGCGGTTCTCAGTACAGAGAAGCTGGGGACAGCTGCAGCATCGGCCTGCATCCACCTAGGTAAGTAAGAATATATATGTAGCGATACCTCCAACTAAGAAGGCCGCAGATTTAGTTGGGCCCTGAAGACAGCTCCGCCAACCCCCGGCAATCTGCTCAACCCCCTACTGGCACAGCTAGTAAGGGGAGATAGGACCGCGTGACCGCAACTCTAGGTGACGCAGTCCTATGGCAAACACACACAGTGATATACTTTAAAACTTCTATTAAAGTAAGCGGAACTGACACCAAATGTACTTGACCCAGATATTTTACTGAGGCTAATGGGCAAGTAATAAACAACAGTATAACAAGTTGCAGATCCCTGCAATAAACAGTAATAAAGATAAACAGAGTAATCAGAATAATAAAATATTGCTATGCAACTCTAGCGCTGCCCTTTTACAGCTACTTCCCCTCATGGGTAGACTAACACCCAGCAATGTCTACCTATGCAGTCAGGCCTGACTGATCTAAATGGAAGTTCAGTGAAACAATATTCGCTAGCAATCTTTCGGTGGTGCACTTGAAGAACAACTTTGTAATCCCAACGAATAGTAAAGATAAAGTATCTGTCTTTAAACAGCTCTCACCACCCGGACAAGTCCAAGTCCGTTTCCTCCTTCGATTCGTCTAGGAACAGGAATCCACTGACATCCAAGTCTTCAATCCTTCTGGTGTACTGCAGCAAGGATGAGAAGATGTCTCTAAGGCTCTGCTAGGCTGGCAGAGGGCTCTTTGGAAAGGAGCACAAGGCCCAGGCTTCAGGCCTTGTGCACACAGCAGTTCAGCACAGAGATCCTCTTGCTAGGAGAGGGGTGTCCAAAGAGACCGAACAAACTCCACCTCCCCTTTATAAAGTCTGCCCCAGCAGTCTCTGTTCCGGAGCAATGTACCCTGGGTGCTGCAAGATGTACTGGGAGATGTAGTCTCTCTCTCTCCTCTGCTTTCACTTCCAGTAATGTCCTTTCTCTACTTCCTCCTGACTCACCTCTCCCCTAGAACTTCTTGTCTCTCTGCATTAAAGGGGAACACCCCGCTACATATATAATAAAAAAAAACTATACTTTCACTTTTAAGCTTGTCTAAGCTGTCAGAAAATAGGGGGTGGAGAGCTGAAATTACACTCTGCAGAGCTCAGTGAGGAGAGCTCTGAGAGCTGATTGGAGTGAAAGGACACACCACCCTCCAACACAGGAACAGAGCTGATACGGTCAATCAGCTGGAGAAAGGGTTTAATATCACTTTCAGTGTTGAGGTAAAGAAAAAAGGTATAAGACTTACCTTATTCCCCACTATAGCTGGCTTCCTCCATGCTGTAAACTTGGCCCCCCTAAGCCTCTTCTCATCGGTGCTAAAGCCAGCCTGTGGTTGCAAGTCGAAGTCATTTCTTTTAATGCAGGACCAATAGTCCTACACTGTACATGAGGATAGCGAGGGTCTACCCAGAACCAGAAGCATTGGAAAGAAGAGGAGTGTGTTGGTCAGCCTGCTGGAGGAAGGGATAAGGTAAGTATTAATCCTTATTCCTCTCTACCTCTAGATTAATGAGCATTTATTCCTTGTAATGCAGGGAGACCAGTGGCGGCCTGTCTATTAGGGGCGCAGGGGCGCTGCTCCCCTAATCCATGCGCCCAGCCCCTATTCTACAAGCAGAGTGCTGGACACATTGATTTCAATGTTTTTTTTTTTTTTAAGCACGTGATTAGAACCTGAGGCTCTACTTGGCTTAAAAAGAGGATGGGCTCGGGGCGCAGAGCACTGCGCCCCGAGCCCACCCACTTGTGTGACAATAGCAAATTAATATGCGCTATTGTCTTCCCGATTCTCCTCCCGGCCAATCAGGAAGCGGGTCTTAAAACTCGATTGCCCAAGAGGAGAAGCGATCGTATTGGCCGCCGAGGGAAGGACAAGGGAAGCCGCCGAGGAGAAAGCCGGAGACGCAGGGTAAAGCCGCCGCGGAGGAGGAGATGCAGGAAGGAGCCAAAGCTACCCACGACCTAGAATGGGGTAAGTGCAGGGCTGGTGGGGGGGGCTTGACTGAGCGACTGACCGACTGAGGGGGGGTGGCATCGGGTGTCTTGTTTACCGCCCCCCCCCAGCCGCCACTGAGGGAGACCCCATTGCAAGGTTATTTAAAAAAAATACATGGAATATCCCTGAAAACCTGCATCATCATGTCGCCGTGGCAGGCATTGCACACAGTTGCAAGGTGTTTGCGTTGTGGTCCCGTTCTGTTTATTCTGTCACTTTGGGTGGGCAGTAGTAGACAGTTGGGGTACTTTTTGCCAAACTGTCATACAAAGCATTGCGCATTTCACTCACTGCATGTGTACACCCCCATTTGCTGCCTTTGCAGGTTATGGGGGAGTGGTAAAAATGCAACACAAGCATGTTTTTTTTCCACCCCCCCCCCCCAACCCCAAATTTACATAAGGCCCTAGTTGTCTGATGAACAGAAATCAATATGGGTTTTTTTCTGTTGCGCAGAGGAATCTTCGGGCTGATAAAAGCATATGCTGGGATATAAACCTCTCTGCCGTTTTATGATTACTGTTCTCTCTAATGAGCATTTTATTGAGGCTGAACAAACAACCTGGACAAAATGTTCTGTGATTTGTCTAACGAGCCAAAAGCGAATACCGTCTGTGCTTTACAACTTGTAGAATTCATATCCTAAAAAATGGAAAGTAATATCTGAATGATCCTGTGTACAAAAGAGTCAGAAGCAAACAATATACTTACAGATAAAAATGGATCATGTTTAACCCCTTGATGTTCATACAAAAGAAATACTGCGCTTGTGCAAAAAAATCATACATATAAAATTAAATCCAGACGGTTGGTGGTCCTATTTTCCATCCGTCTGGCGGATCGGATGAAAACAAACAGGCAGTCCGTTTGCACACGATTTTCCCCATAAAGGAAAGCAGGACTGTGTCCGTGTCTGCTCTGCACAGCGGAGCGGATCCGGACCTGTCAACTGCCTGCTCAGTGGGGATCAGCGGAGCGATTTCCCGCTGAGCAAGCGGAATCCGTTAGGCGGAGGCGCCCGTGTGAAAAGGTCCTTAGGCTAGGGTGACCACATTTCCAAACTACCATTCAGGGACACTCTCCCTTCCCAAAAATCAGCTTGTGCTGTAACGAATCACAGCACAGTGATTGGACACAAGAGGCGGGATTTATGATTTCTCCAATCACAAGCAGGGGGTGGGGATTGTGCTCCTCCAGGCATTCCCGGCCAGGACGAGTACTGTCAGTGAGTAAAGCGGTGATGTTTTTTGGGGGCATCAGATTGGCCCGGGGGGGGGGGGGGGGTGGCTGCCAGTTTCATTCCGGGACACTGTATTGTCCTGGAATGAATGTGCCCGGGACAGACCTGCAAAATGCGGGACAGACCCGGGCAATCCGGGACACATGGTCACCCTACCTTAGGCTGCAATGTGTTACATTTTTGTTTTTGGGTTTAGCAATCCTTCCTTCGAACCTAATCTGCTCACTATAGCATGTCCAACTATATAACTATAGCCACAAGAGACCATACAACTGCTATGGAGGCCCAAGAGCACCCGGGGCCAGAGCTGTCTGGTGGTGCAGTGCTTTATACACACAATAGCACTTGACAAATACTGTACATTGGGATAAAATGATTGGCTTGAAAGCTGTGTAATAATTCTGATATCTATGAATGCAATTAGTATTCTATATCACTAGAGGAATTGCCTTTGAGATGGAGATGGGTGAGATGGGGTATCATGGCTTGGCTATGGTCCTACCATCACACAGCCCCGCAAACCTCCTATTATCTGACCTGGGGAAGTGGGATTACTATTTGGTTCCAGCATTTTTAGACAAATCATTTCATATGCGACTGATACTCATTAAAAATGTATTAACCACTTCGCACCCAAGGACGTCCATGGACGTCCTTGAGTTTGAGCCGGGATATTCGAATGATGCCTGCAGCTACAGGCATCATTCAGATATCGTTTTTTAGAGCCGGCGATTCTGTGTACCGTAAAAATGATCTGATCATAGCGGCTGTTCCACCGCTTGATCGTTCTTACAGGCGGAGAGAGGGGACGTCCCCCCCCTCCCACCGCCCTCCGGTGCTTCTACCGACTCACCTGTGCGATCGGCGAGTCGGTGACAGGATCCGCCGGCCCGGCTTCTTACCATAGAGATTTCCGGCGGACCAGATGGTCGCCGGGGTCTCTATGATCGTTCGGAGGCCGGGCGCGATGTTATAACGTCATGCCCGGCCTCTGCATTCAAAAAACGGCGCTGCTTCGGCTAGGGAGCGGTGATCGTTTTTTTTTTTTTTTTTTTTTTTTTTTTATTTCAGGCTTCCCAGCCTAGAGGTGAGATGTGGGGTCTTATTGACCCCATATCTCACTGTAAAGAGGACCTGTCATGCTTATTCCTATTACAAGGGATGTTTACATTCCTTGTAATAGGAATAAAAGTGATCTTTTTTTTTTTTTTTTTATTAAAAAGTTTAAAGTAAAATTAACAATAAATAAAAAAAAAAAAAAAAAAAATGTAAAGCGCCCCTTTCCCCGGTAGCTCGTACGCAGAAGCAGAAGCGAGCGCATACGTAAGTCCCGCCCAGATATGAAAACGGTGTTCAGAACACACATGTGAGGTATCACAGCGAACGTTAGAGTGAGAGCAATAATTCTAGCCCTAGACCTCCTCTGTAACTCAAAACATGTGACCAGTAAAAAAAATTAAAGCGTCGCCCATGAGGATGTTTAAGTACCGAAGTTTGACGCCATTCCACGAGTGTGTGCAATTTTGAAGCGTGACATGTTAGGTATCTATTTACTCGGCGTAACTTCATCTTTCACATTATGCAAAAATATTGGGCTAACTTTAATGTTTTAATATTTTTTAATTCATGAAACCGTTTTTTTTCCCCAAAAAATGCGTTTGAAAAATTATTGCGCAAATACCGTGCGAGATAAAAAGTTTAAATGACCGCCATTGTATTCTCTAGGGTCTTTGCTAAAAAAACATATATATATATGGTTTGGGGGTTCTATGTAATTTTCTAGCAAAAAAATTAGGCTTTTTACATGTAGGAGCGAAGTGTCAGAATTGGCCTGGGTGCGAAGTGGTTAAACCCAAAACCAAAAATGTAACCTCCAACCACTTTGCATATTATTTTATATATACTGCGATTCTGTACTTGCCAAATATGCTGAAGAAATCTCCCTCCACTGAGTCTGGCTGCAGCCATTTTAACTGTGGGCAACTGAAGCTGCTGCCTGTTCACTTCCTGGATTTACACAGACACACAGAGGCACACCTCCAGCCCTGCAGCTCTCATTGGCCCTCTTATGACTCATCCCCCCTCCCTTCCTGGCAAACTCTCACAAGAGTTAGAGAGAGAGCTGTGCATGATGTCATAAGCCTAGGCTAATGACCAGACAGGAAACAGGAAGTGGGTTGTATGAGATATTTACTGGCAGAAAAAAAAACTTTTACTATCCAAAGTTAAAACAACAAGGGCAGGAGATTTAGTAGATGGAAAGATGAAAAAATCACTGAAGGTCCGCTTTAAATAAAAGCTGAACACTGTAAGCACCCCTGCCATTGTTAAATATTGTTTCTCAACCCTCTAACTGCTACATCTGCAGGAGAGCTAGTTCTGTTGAAAAACAACAGATTTACTGGCTAGATCAGTGTTTCTCAACTCCAGTCCTCAAGGCGCCCCAACAGGTCATGTTTTCAGGATTTCCCTCAGATGAAACAGCTTTGGTAATTACGAAGGCAGTGAAACTGATCAAATCACCTGTGCAAAATAATGGAGAGCCTGAAAACATGACCTGTTGGGGCGCCTTGAGGACTGGAGTTGAAAAACACTGGGCTAGATCACCAGGTGAAAATAAAAGAAAGAAAGGCTGAAAAACAAAACTAATGCAGCCATCACAACTAAGGACTGGTAAGCTGCAATATGTTTGCTTTTGGGTTTAATAAACTTTGTATGGTTTAAATAATGTAATGAACCTTCTGGCATAGGCTACATTTTTATCTATTGTTTTATTATGTTATGTATTATTATGTTTCTGATTGGTAGTCTCTTCCCAACAAACAGGTGGCGGTTCATGAAATTGGCCATGTGCTTGGACTATCTCATATCCACAGGACCGGATCCATAATGCAGCCCAATTACATTCCGCAGGAGTCTGGCTTTGAATTGGACTGGTCTGATAGGAGAGCAGTGCAGAGTCTATACGGTAAGAGCCACTGAGATCCTATCTCACTATCTGCTACTACCCTATGCCCAGATAATACCTAGTACTTCCAGGTATGGAGGAGCATGTGACTCACTCCCCTTTATCTCATGTGACAGCACTGGTGCTTAGGGATTGGCCCAGCTCTGTCCAGTAAAGATGGGGGCAGTCTTTGGCCATGTGTAAGCTCTGACTAGAGTGGATTGGAGCTTTCTTTGCTCCCAGCTGAGTCCTATAGAGACTTAGGGATCAGAGGAAGAAATCACAGTGTATGATGAGCAACACACACATCGGACACTCCCAGACGTGTTGAATGCTGAGGAGTCTGATAGAGGCTACAGCACTGGAATGGAGTAAAGATAGGAGACATAGGCCTCTTCTATTGCAGGGAATGGACATTTGGATGTTTTTAGGGAACTAACAAGGTCTCTTTACACTTGCAGTGCCCTTTAAAGTGAGATCCAAGGTGGATTGCTCTTCGGAGGCCATTTCACGGGCAGTGGGGAGGTGTTATGGAGCTCCTCACCACCTGTTTTCACTCTTAAAACCCACACCACCATTGCACTGAGGCCCCATTCAGATGAATGGGATGCATTTTATGGCAGCACTGCTTGTTTAACCACTTGCTTACTGGGCACATATACCCCCTTCCTTCCCAGGCGAAATTTCAGCTTTCGGCACTGTCACGCTTTGAATGACAATTGCGCGGTCGTGCGACTTGGCTCCCAAACAAAATTGCCGTCCTTTTTTTCCCACAAATAGAGCTTTCCTTTGGCGGTATTTGATCACCTCTGCGGTTTTTATTTTTTGCGCTATAAACAACAAAAGAGCGACAATTTTGGAAAAAAACACAATATTTTTTACTTTTTGCTATAATAAATATCCCAATTTAAAAAATAAAAATAAAATTTCTCTCAGTTTAGGCCGATACGTATTCTTCTACATATTTTTGGTAAAAAAAAAAAAAAAAACGCAATAAGTGTATATTGATTGGTTTGCGCAAAAGTTGTAGCGTCTACAAAATAGGGAATAGAATTATGACATTTTTTTTTTTACTAGTAATGGTGGCTATCAGCGATTTTTGTCAGGACTGCGACATTATGACACTTTTGACACATTTATACAGCGAACAGTGCTATAAAAATGCACTGATTACTGTATAAATGTGACTGGCAGGGAAGGGGTTAACACTAGGGGGCAAAGAAGGGGTTAAATGTGTTCCCTGCGAGTGATTCTTACTGTGGGGGGAGGGGACTGACTGGGGGAGGTGACCAATGTTGTCCCTATGTACAAGGGACACACCATCCTCTCCATGACAGGACGTGGATCTCTGTGTTTACACACAGAGATCCACGTCCTTGGCTGTGTAGCGGCCGATCGCGGGCACCTGGCGGACATCGCGGCCGCCAGGCACGTGTATCGGCATCTCAGTGACGCGCCGGGCACACGCGGGTGCTGCCGCCGGCGCTCCCCCCAGTGGCCGGAGGAGCCGAGGCCATTAAAAAAAACGGCCTCCCGGACCTGTAGAGCCACCTTGTGGCTGTCATTTGTCAATGGCCCGGGTCTCAAGAAGTTAAAAAGCATCATGGCCACAGCAGGTGTACATCCCTGTCCGCTAGCTTTGCAGCTTAAAGGGAAGCAGTTGGGTAGTGCCTTTTAATGCCGTGCATTTTTATGCCCCCCCAACTGCAAGTGTAAATGAGCTCTAAAGCTGGACATACATGGAGTGATTTTCATTCCTGCAACCACGGGGAGAAAACAGAAAAAGAAAAAAAGAATGGACTTTAAAGGTTGCCACTATAATCCCAATTAGGAAAAGAAATAGGTCTCACATTAAGATAAAAAATATTACGTTTATTGAAATCACATAAAAAAACATGATAGAAATAAGTACATGAACATGTCTATATGGTACATTGTCCCACATGTTAGAATCGGAGCAAAGAGCTGATAAAGGAAAACCACATAGATGGCCCTTGAGTGATGATACTGTAGTCCAAGAAGATTTCTTCTGGCTAGGGGCCAAACAGATGGAGTCCCAAGTATCGGTGCCAATGGATCACTGCGCGTTTCACCAATAGCTTCTTCAGGAAACCCCCTGAAGAAGCGCTGATATTTGTGACTCCATCTGTTTGGCCCCTAGCCAGAAGAAATCTTCTTCGACTACAATATCATAACTCCAGGGCCATGCATGTGGTTTTCCTTTATCAGCTCTTTGCTGATGGAGATGGAGTCACAAATATCAGCGCCAATGGATCACTACGCGTTTCACCCATAGCTTCTTCAGGGGTTTCACTGAAGAAGCTGTGGGCGAAACGCGTAGTGATCCATTGGCGCTGATATTTGTGACTACATCTGTTTGGCCCCTAGCCAGAAGAAATCTTCTTGGACTACAGTATCATCACTCCAAGGCCATCCATATGGTTTTCCTTTATCAGCTCTTTGCTCCGATTTTAACATGCGGGACAATGTACCATATAGACATATTCATGTACTTCTTTCTATCATGTTTTTATGTGATTTCAATAAATTTTATATTTTTATCTTAATGTGAGACCTATTTCTTTTCCTAATTGGGATTATAGTGGCAACCTTTAAAGTCCATTCTTTTTTTTTTTCTGTTTTTTGCCCATATATTATTGGATGCAGTGCCACGCCCTGCAGTATATTTCTCAATTTTCTCTGTTGCAGAGAAAAGCTGTCCCTGCTGGGAGAACACAGTGATTTTTGCTAGCGGCTATAGCTTCTGGCAATAATCGCATTAAAAATCCGACATTCTGGTTGTACCCAAGTTAATTGATTAACTTAACTTGGGTACACTCAGCCTGCCCATACATGGTTCGAATCTCACCTGTCCCTGCTGAACTGGCCGGGATTCGAAACGTCTATGGCTGGCTTTAGGCAGTCTGAAGGTGGACTGTGCCTGAGTTGGGGATTTCGGGTGCCTCGGTTGTGGCAGTCTCGGTCTCCCAATCCAATCCACATTAACAGAACGGCAGCTTTGTATGGCTTACTTAGCACTGAATTGGACCCTGACAACCTCACACGGCTGTAATTTTTCACAGGTGCCCAAACCGATTAACGTAGGAGACAGAGTGTAAGGGGAGGACACAAGTTTCCCGAGTCTGACAAATTCAGGAGCCGAAAAGTCACCTTATTCACAATAAATTGCATTTCCCCTAATGTGCTGTGAACAGAAAGCAGAGCCTCTGTGTTTGAATAGAAATTAGATAGAGATTGCAGATGATTTGTGATGCATGTCAGGGCTCACTTCATATCAACAACCCGCTGTAATTATACCCCGAGCTCTGCACTTTCATAAGATTCCCTTCCAGAGAATGAAGGATTGAGATACAATGGTAATGATGTTAACCATCATTTTCTGGGGTGCATCTCACCAAGCTGTCCAGCCAAGGCTGTCTATGTCATTTCTGCAGCTCCTGGTCTAATTCATCGCTCACTGCAGATGTAGTTGGCCTATCATTATTCAGTGTTTTTTGTAAGACTGGCTACACAATACGACTATGCAGTGCAAAGGCCTACTTGTTGGGATTGCATTAGTTAACCAATGGCCTACTGGGCACTTTTACCCCCTTCCTGCCCAGGCCAATTTTCAGCTTTCAGCTTTCAGCGCTCTCACACTTTGAATGACAATTGCACGGTCATGCAACACTGTACCCAAACAAAATTTTTATAATTTTTTTCACACAAATAGAGATTCCTTTTATTTATTTACCACTGTTTTTTAATTTTTTGCTAAATAAACAAAAAGACGAAAAACCTTGAAAAAACAAACAAAAAACGTTTTCATAGTTTGTTATAAAATTTTGCAAATAGGTAATTTTTCTCCTTCACTGATGTGTTCTGATGAGGCTGCACTGATGAGGCAGCACTGATGAGCTTCACTGATGGGCACTGATGATGGGCACTGATGAGGATCCACTGCGGGTGTGCAGTGGTCGCGATCACGGGAGGACATCTTTTGACGCCCTCCCAGAACTGTCCGGCAGCACTGTAGGTATCATTTGGCTATAGCACGGTCAGTAAGTGGTTAAAGAGGAGCTTCAGGCTCTCCCCCAAAAAAATAAAAGTCAGTAGCTACAAATACTGTAGCTGGCTGCTGACTTTTAGACCCCTTTCACACTGGGGGGCTTTGCAGGCGCTACAACGCTAAAAATAGCACCTGCAAAGCGTCCTGAAAGAGCCGCTGCTGTCTCTCCAGTGTGAAACCCCCGAGGACTTTCACACTGGAGCGGTGCGCTAGCAGGACGGTAAAAAAAGTCCTGCTAGCCCCATCTTTAGAGCGGTGAAGGCGCGGCGTGTATACCGCTCCTGCCCATTGAAATTAATGGGCACCATGGCTATACCGCCGGCAAAGCACTGCTGCAGCAGCGCTTTGCGGGTGGTTTTAACCCTTTTTCGGCCGCTAGCGGGGGTTAAAAGCATCCCGCTAGCGGCCGAATACCCCCGCAAATATGAAGGTAAAGCGCCGCTAAAAATAGCAGCGCTTTACCGCCGACGCTGCAGACGCCCCAGTGTGAAAGGGGCCTTAGGTCCCTTTCACATTGAGGTGCTTCTAAACTGCCAGTAAATGTATATGAACCAGGATCGGAGTAGATGTCTACTTTTGTATGGGAGGATTGTGCTCCCTAATGCACTTTTAGAGGCCTATTATTCTTATTCACCATGGTGATAAATGTTCTCTTTCTGCATTTTGTCATTTGTAGAAAAGTGCTTCCGATGAAGTTCGAAAATACAAAAAATAAATAAATAAAAAAAAAAGTAAAAATGTCCTTGAAAAAAAAAAAAAATAGATAAAATTTGCGCAATTTACCTGCAGGAGGCTTTATTTTTAGCCCCGCCGCAGATCTGCTCTGGCACAGCGCCTGCCATCAGTGGATTTCCCGTATTTAGCTGGCACAGCTCTGAACTTTCCGCCAGTAAATTAGGACAGCATTGTATCTGGATGTTCTCACATCGAGGTGTGACATTTGTAGCCTCCGGGGATGAAATCTTTCTTGAGCATCGCTTGACACAAAGCGAGATGTGAGCGGCGCTGGCTGTCTGTGCCAGTTTAGCCCGTGGGCAGCATGTTGGCCCAGACTGAGTGCTGGATCTGTGTCATGTAGAGACCTCTGTTCTTCCTAAGTCAGCGGGTGATGTCTCTGTAACGCAGTGCGGCGGTCATGGCGGTGCTGTGCACGGGAAAGTTATTTCACAATGGTGCTTGCACCTGATGATGGCTTCTAATAGTCTCCTAGTCCCACACACCATTCCTCTGTATTATCTGCATTCTGTGCATGCCCATAGCACAATCACACTCATTTTAGATGCAAGTCAGTTTCACGTGAAATGGCATAGAGTAACATTTATATAGTAGGCTGCCTATGAGCAGGCAGGGCTGCAGGAACGACGAGGCTGATTCTAGCGTTAGGGGAGATAATTGCCCCAAGTACACAAAGCAATGAAATGGTCTCTGATAAAATGAACAAAACCAAAAACTCCCAGAAGTCTCACAGATTGCTGCAGCTACAAAGAGAAGGTGCAGTGTAGAAAGTAGTCAGGAGGCATATATATCGATTGTAAATACAGGTCAGTTCAGTGATCTAGCCATACAGATACAGCTTAATACACATACACACTGATCAGCCATAACATCAGGACCATTGACAGATTATCTACTTGCCATCCAGGCCAATGCTGACACTTCACTCTACTATTTATTTTTTTGCTAGAAAATTACTTGGAACCCCTAAACATTTTATATATATATATATATATATATATATATACACACACACAGGGCTTAAAATTTCAAGTCTAGACCTACTAGCCAGGCAAAAACCTTACTCTCCACCCGTTGCCCCACCAAACCTTTCCCAGGTCCATCCCCCAACCCCGCCCCCTTAAAGCTTATGAAATTAAAAATTTCTTAAGAATAGAGAGCCTCCCCTTACATCAGGGTCCCCAGAGAGCCCCCTTCACATCAGGGTCCCCAGAGAGCCCCCTTCACATCAGGGTCCCCAGAGAGCCCCCTTCACATCAGGGTCCCCAGAGAGCCCCCTTTACATCAGGGTCTCCAGAGAGCCCCCCTTACCTCAGTGTCCCCAGAGAGCCCCGCTTTACATCAGTGTCCCCAGAGAGCACCCCCATACATCAGGGTCCCCAGAGAGCCCCCTTTACATCAGGGTCCCCAAAGAGCCCCCCCATACATCAGTGCCCCCAGAGAGCCTCCTCTTACCTCCGTGTCCCCAGAGAGCCTCCTCTTACCTCAGTGTCCCCAGAGAGCCCCCTTTACATCAGGGTCCCCAGAGAGCCCGACCATACATCAGGGTCCCCAGAGAGCCTCCTCTTACCTCAGTGTCCCCAGAGAGCACCCCCATACAGTGTCCCCAGAGAGCACCCCCTTACCTCAGTGTCCCCAGAGAGCCCCCCATACATCAGGGTCCCCAGAGAGCCCCCCATACATCAGGGTCCCCAGAGAGCCCCCCATACATCAGGGTCCCCAGAGAGCACCCTTTACATCGGTGTCCCCAGAGAGCCCCCCATACATCAGGGTCCCCAGAGAGCCTCCCCATACATCAGTGTCCCCAGAGAGCCTCCCCTTACATCAGGGTCCCCAGAGAGCCCCCCCATACATCAGTGTCCCCAGATGTATATGCTCCCCACCTCCCCATCCATATGGTCTGACCACAGCACTACAGACAGTATTTATCAATCAGCGGAAGCTGCACAAACAGCGATACCTCCTCTCCCCCTCCCTCCCCAGAGACTCCTCCGCCCCGCACCTACCTCTCGACCACACCGATCCCCGGGGCTGCTCCTCCCGATCACCCGCACCAGGTACACTAACTACGAGCAGAGCTGGAGGAGACCCGAGCGGCCACACCCCCTCTGTCACATGGTACACGAAGGAAGCGTGTTCTCTGCGGGGCGCAAGAGCGTTGATCGCGGGCGGGGGGGTAGCAGCGGGCGATGTCTGATGTGTCTTCAGAGAGCGTGGAGGAGGGAGGAGACTGTCCCTGACAAGCCGCGCTGGGGGGGCTGGCGGCGCTGTCGCTGTTTGACATGTCACGGTGCAAGAGGACAGTGTCGCCTAATCCGCCTAGTGGTAGCCCTGGCGCTCTGTTACTGCACTCGCCCAACGGCAATTTATGCTCGCATTTGACGAGCGGGCAAGTGCAATTTTCAAGCCCTGTGTGTGTGTATATATATATATATATATATATAGCACCCTCCTCACTCCCCTCTCTTCTTCTGCTCGTCTGTCTCTTGTCTAGGGGTACCTTAGAGGGGAGGGAGCGGGGACACCACGCCAGGCCTCTACCACATGTATCAGTGCGGTATAAGCAACGTTTTTTGTTTTGTTGTACCTTCGGGTCAGTGCTGTGCACCTGGATCCTCCCTCCGAGAGTCACCTTGAACAATGTCTGTCAGGAAATGAGCCCCACACCATTAAAGTCCTACACTCCTTTATTTTCGTGCAAATGAACACAACAGTTGAACTCCCTTGAAGAATAGCACAGGAAAGGAGGTGTGGATGCGAATAGGCCCAGACACAATTGGTTCTCCACTTTCCTTCCTGAAAGTGGGTTGCGGTCCCCGAACGAGGGGGGATTTCCTTCCAGGCGGTCTCCGACGGAAGGCTCACCCGTCACTGGCAATATGCTGCGCCCGGTCTTCAAGTGAGGAGCTCTCCCCGGTCCATTACGCCTTCCGGATTCGGGCACCCAATCCCTGGGTTCCCTAGGATCTCCTTCCCTCGCGGAACTCAGTGTTGGACACTGAGCTCCGGACCTCCATCCGAGTACCTCACCCCAGGCTAAAGGTGCCTGGGATGGAACACGATCTCCGGCTGTCCTCTAGGCCTAGGCCACCTAGAGGACCGACACGAACCACCGCCCACAGGCTGAAGGTGCCTGGGACTACGAACTCCGTGACAAAGATGGCCGGCCCCTTTATACCCTCTCCCAGCAAGCACGGCGGGTTCCCCGCCCCACCATACCGCTGCCGAGAGAGGACAAAAAGGAGGCTCGGCACACAGCGATGATTCATCCCCCAGCCCTTGGCGACAGCGCCACCTAGTGGGCCGCAGGGAATTACACACCACTGGTGTCACCGCCGGATTCAAAATTAACCCTGGGAAAGTACATACCCGCTACACTCCCCCCGGTCATTTGACACTGGTCCCCAGTGTCTGGAGTAAATCATGCCTTCAACGGCTGACATAATCCAATCCAGAAACCCACTAACAATTATGTAAAACTAACACAACGCTTTGAAAAAACTGGATCAACTAAAGCAATTGTGTCTGAGCCCTGAAAACAAAAGGGAAAGAGAAACAACAGCCTTTAACCTCAACTTTTGAATCACATGTGCACATTATACTTTTCCCACCCATCCTGACTAAGATCCACCCCATTCTCAGTGATCTTGATGGGATGCTCTCCTGCAGAGGGAAAAGAAAGAGATCAGCACACATAAACCCTGACACATGTATTCATGTGGGAGAAAATAAACTTCTCCGGGAAGAAATCCCTTTTCTCCAAGAGTGGGTGCATGAAAAGTGTTTAACGTTACGCAACACTGCCACCTGGTGACAGCATCGCGGTAACTGCACTCATGGAACTTTTTCCCCTCTTCTCTTTGGGCCCTATCTACCCCAGAGTCTGTGATCTCTTGTTGGAAAGTGAAGAACAAACCAGGAACAGTTCTTCATTCCTCTGGGCACCAAAGCAACGGGCCCCAGAAAGTTCAGCAGCATAGCAAAAATGGAGTCTTTTCTCTCCTACAAGTAAAAGCGGGGGTGCGGCAGAACAAGTGGCTTCAAGTGCTTGTCCATGGTCTCTAGATGATAGTCCACATCTTCTCCTTCCTTACGCCGGATCAGCACTTTGTCTGCATGGATGTGTCGTCCCAACATCCACTCTGCCTTACAGTCCTTAAAGCGCTGAGAAGCCTTGGGAGAGCATGCAAGGTACCTGCGGGCGTGTGGAACTTTTAAGTGAGTCCACACAAAGTCATCATACCAGCGCTCCCGGAACACTTCCACTTCGTAAAGAAACTCCTTGGACAAGTATGGATACTCCCATCCGTACTCTGCAGCAACCTTCTGGCCAAATAGGCGTTGTAGTCTTGCCAAAGGAGGCATGGTAGCTTTGTCCCCTTCGCCAGGTAACACTACTGAGTCCGGGTGACGAGGCGCTCTGACCACCTCCAATCTGGGCATAGGTGCCCGCAGCAACAGTCTCTTTTCCCCAACATCAGGTGCAGGTGGCACCGGGGATGTAGGGGCAAGCTGAGGACGGGATCCCTCTTCAGGCGCTTTTGCCTCCACCCGGGGTGTACTTTCCCCTGTTGACATGGGTGGATCCCTGACTCTGCGGGATGAAGCGAGAGGTACTTTGTCCCAGCCCTTCTCTGCAAACAGTTCATCTATTGCAGTGTCGTCTCCCATGTCCGAGAGCGACTCTAGGTCGGAGGTGTCACACTCCTCCGCGGGTATGTAGCCGGTTGTAGAAACGGAGCCACCACCTCCCGCGGACTTACTGGGCCATGACTTCCCGACACCTCCGCCCACACACCAAATCTCTCCGCCTGGCTTACCTCGGCCTTTACTTGAAGCGGGACGTCCGGAACTCTTGTTGACGGATCCATCCGGGCCGGGCGTAAGCGGGCATGACGGTCCACCACAACCGCTGGTCGGGGCTACCATACCGGTCTTCCTCTTTGGTGGCGGACGCTGTGAGATAGTGGTGACCGAGTCAGCATCCTCGGATTTCTCACGTTGAGTTTTTACGACCTCCTCCGCGGTCGCTGCAGTGTGCGCAGGGATGGCTGTCCAAGCTGTGATTCCTCCTCTCTGAGTGGTGTTGCCTGTAGCTCTGCCAGGGTAAATGGTTCTCGGCCTCTCAACCGCTGGATCCACTTCAAACAGGAACTCCCCGCAGGCTTCACATCGCCCGAATGGCTTCAACTGGCACACCAGTCCCGAGCAGCCGGGACAAATCACGCCCAGGTCCTCAACGTCCATGCAAGAATACAGGGCGAATCGTCCCCGGGGCTTTAGCCAAATCCCCGTATCTGTTACCGGAGCAGCAGCAGTCAATGTCGTGGTGGAAGGGTGAACTGGAATCCACAATGTATGTCCAAACATGGCGACCTGTTGCTGATCCATCGCACACTGCAAAGTTTTTGCGCCAATGTCCCACGTGTAGTCCTTCACACGTATTGGACTCCTCCCCTTTGCTCCAGTTCGCGGGCTTTTCTTCTTTTTCCCTTTTTGAGTCACGCCCACGAACTAAGCGATGGGGGTGTGCCTGGTGGCGCAGTGCAAATAGAAACCCCCACGTGTAGTAATTCACACGGCTGAGTTTCCCCCTCTCCTCGCTCTTTTGCGCGGGCCTTTCCCTTCAATGGGTCATGTCCACGACTTTGAGCACCGGGATGCACTTCGGCCAATGAAGGCCTGCCTATTCGCGTAACTCCTCCAACAGACACGTTCAATTCCGTGGTGCACAAACACTATACCGGACCCGAGCCCCCACGTGTAGCACCCTCCTCACTCCCCTCTCTTCTTCTGCTCATCTGTCTCTTGGCTAGGGGTACCTTAGAGGGGAGGGAGCAGGGACATCACGCCAGGCCTCTACCACATGTATCAGTGCGGTATAAGCAACGTTTTTTTTGTTTTACCTTCGGGTCAGTGCTGTGCACCTGGATCCTCCCTCCGAGAGTCACCTTGAACAATGTCTGTCAGGAAATGAGCCCCACACCATTAAAGTCCAACACTCCTTTATTTTCGTGCGAATGAACACAACAGTTGAACTCCCTTGAAGAATAGCACAGGAAAGGAGGTGTGGATGCGAATAGACCCAGACACAATTGGTTCTCCACTTTCCTTCCTGAAAGTGGGTTGCGGTCCCCGAACGAGGGGGGATTTCCTTCCAGGCGGTCTCCGACGAGAGGCTCACCCATCACTGGCAATATGCTGCGCCCGGTCTTCAAGTGAGGAGCTCTCCCCGGTCCATTACGCCTTCCGGATTCGGGCACCCAATCCCTGGGTTCCCTAGGATCTCCTTCCCTCGCGGAACTCAGTGTTGGGCACTGAGCTCCGGACCTCCATCTGAGCACCTCACCCCAGGCTAAAGGTGCCTGGGATGGAACACGATCTCCGGCTGTCCTCTAGGCCTAGGCCGCCTAGAGGACCGACACGAACCACCGCCCACAGGCTGAAGGTGCCTGGGACTATGAACTCCGTGACAAAGATGGCTGGCCCCTTTATACCCTCTCCCAGCAAGCACAGCGGGTTCCCCGCCCCACCATACCGCTGCCGAGAGAGGACAAAAAGGAGGCTCGGCACACAGCGATGATTCATCCCCCAGCCCTTGGCGACAGCGCCACATAGTGGGCCGCAGGGAATCACACACCACTGGTGTCACCGCCGGATTCAAAATTAACCCCGGGAAAGTACATACCCGCTACATATATATATAGCTCCCCGCAGGTATGGGGTGGTGATGGTGGTATTCCCTGGTGGGGGGTAATACCCTTTCTCTCCTCCTCCTTCCCTGCGGCTACGCCGGATCCACACTTGTATTAGTGTGGAAATCCACAAGGGGCGCAGTTGCACAGCAGGTCCGTGGCATTTGGGACAGAGCATGCTCAGGGCCTCCGCATCTCTGCAGGTGTACAAGGCAAAGTGGCCCCGGGGCTTGAGCCGGATCCCCATATCCATAAGTGGGGCGGTGAGCGGAGCAATGTCCATTGAAGAAGGCATCGGGAACAAAGCTGAAGTATTCGGAAAAGCAGACATGTTGCTCTCTCCTCACTCGATCCAACTCTCTCTGTCCTTTGGCGCCAATTTGCCCACGTGTAACTCACGGGTGGCGGGGACTCCTACTCTTTTTCTGCACGTAGCTCGCAGGCTTTTTTTTTCTTTGGACACGCCCACAAACTACGCAGTTGGAAACAGTTCTGTGCCCCTTAACCCCTTTTTCTTCACTCAAAGTGTTTAACACAGTCCAATGGCCGACTTTAAACACATAAACTTCAATCCACTCGTGCAACAGATAGCCACAAATCCCGGACGAGCCCCCACGTGTAGCTCCCTGCAGGCATGGGGTGGTGATGGTGGTATTCCCTGATGGGGGGTAATACCCTTTCTCTCCTCCTCCTTCCCTGCGGCTATGCCGGATCCACACTTGTATTAGTGTGGAAATCCACTGTTCAATTACCTTTGGGTCTGCAGCAAAATACCTCTCACGAGTAGATCCTTGGTCTCCGTTGTCTAGGCGGAAGTCCCTTTGTAATAAAGCCAATGTCCACACAGGTGTAAAACCTAAGCAGCAAGGTTTTATTCTTCTATCTTGAGGTAAAAATTTTGAGAGAAAGAGAGAATAGACGAAGTAGGGAAAAAGTTCAGGCACGCAACACTTAAGACTCAGTACCGTCGCCACTCAAGCCTGAGTGTGCCTTGCTCTCCCGGATAGTCCCTAGCAGCTGGAGTAGAGCACAAATTTAATCTGTTCTTTATGTAATGGGGATGCGATTAGGAATCCTCTGCCACAGGATTATCCAGTCCCAAACCTCCCAGCCAAGCAACAATGAGAGAAACCTTTAGGGTGTTGCAGGGCTTGTATCAATGATGATGGATCCCTCTTTAGGTAGGCCTCCAGGCCTCTCCCCGAGATAGCAGTACCATAGCTATCTCCAACAGGACCGATATTCCCCTGGAACTTCTTTCCTAAAGTTGGGTCCCCTTCCAATGGGCAGCCTGGGATCCTTCTGTAAGGTGTAGGCCCTAGCTAGCTGAGCTGGACCTACTAAGCAGCGATGCAGCCTCGGGCCAAAGGTGCCCGGGACTGAAACACACGCACGCACCCCTGGCAATGAGGGCCACAAGAGGTGTGGTACGTGCCGAACGTCCTCCAGGACCAAGGGGTCCCCTGGAATACCTCACGCCCAATGGCGTCTGGCCCTTTTGTACCCTCTCCCGGCATGCACAGCGGGCCGACCACTCCCCCTGTACAGCTCCTGAGAAAGGACACCCAATGGTGCTGTGATACCCCCTGTGGTTCAACCTGAGCCAGCGGTGGCAGTGCCACCTACAGGCAACAGGGAACTGTACTGCCAGGCAGCATCACACCCAGAGCAGAAGCAAATAATTGAAAATGTAATTGGTCTGAGCCTAACTACAGGCTCAGACTACCCCTAAATTTGTACATAGCGGCCTCAAATATTGGGAGGGGCGCTACACATATATATATTTTTTTTAGCAGAGGCCCTATAGAATAAAATGATGGGTGTTACAATTTTTTATGTCACACAGTATTTGCGCAGCAGTTTTTCAAACGCAATTTTTTGGGACAAAATATATTTTAATGAATTTAACTGCACACAAACACAATATAATGCCTATTTTTTTATAAAATATAAAAGATGATGTTACGCAGAGAAAATAGATACCTAACACGTCAGGTTTTAAAATTGTGTCTGCTCCTGGAATGGCAGCAAATTATGGTGCTTAAAAATCTCCATAGGTAATGCTTTAAACTCCTTTACAGGTTACCAGTTAAAGTGGAAGTAAACCCCCCACTATCGTTTTCAGTCAAGGAAGCTGCCATCTTGGCCTCTGTTTAATCTGCAACTGCCATGTAATCAGTTATGACACCAGTCATTGGATGGTTTGACAGTGGTTGAGAGCACAACCAATGGCAGGGTTACATTCTCGGCACGTGCCGGAAAGGTAACTTATTTGAAACGGTTAAATGGATGGGTTTACTTTCACTTTAACCACTTAAGGACTGAGCCTCTTTCTGAGATTTGGTGTTTACAAGTTAAAAACAGTTTTTTTTGCTAGAAAATTACATAGAAAAATATATATATAATGTTTGGGGGTTTTAACACCCTAGAGAATAAAATGGCGGTCATTGCAATACTTTATGTCACGCCGTATTTGCGCAGTGGTCTTACAAGCGCACTTTTTTGGGGAAAAAATTCACTTTTTTTTAAATAAAAAAACAAGACAACAGTAAAGTTAACCCAATTTTTTTTTATATTGTGAAAGATAATATTACACCGAGTAAATTGATACCCAACATGTCACGCTTCAAAGTTGCGCCCCCTCGTGGAATGGCGACAAACTTTTACCACTAAAAATCTCCATAGGCAACGTTTAAAAAATTCTACAGGTTGCATGTTTTGAGTTACAGAGGAGGTCTAGGGCTAGAATTATTGCTCTTGCTTTACCGATCGCGGCAATACCTCACATGTGTGGTTCGAACATCGTTTTCATATGCGGGCGCTGCTCACGTATGCGTTCGCTTCTGCGCGCAAGCTCGACGGGACAGGGCGCTTTAAATTTTTTAAATATTTATTTTAGCTTAATTTTTTTATTTTGACACTGTTTTTAAAAAATAAATAAAAAATTGGGTCACTTTTATTCCCATTACAAGGAATTTAAACATCCTTTGTAATAGAATTTTTTTTTATGTCATTTAAAAAAAATAAAAAAAATGTCCCTGTAAAATCATTGGGCGGAAGTGACGTTTTGACGTCGCTTCCGCGCTGCAATGATATGGAGATGGGTGGGGTCCATCTTCCCCTCACTCGTCTCCATACCCAGGCAGGGACAACATCCGATGGCCTCCGCCGCTGCCGACGGCTCTGGTAAGTGGCGGGAGGGGGGGGGGGGGGCCTCTCCCGCCACCGATAAAAGTGATCTCGTGGCGCTACATTTTTTTTATTATTACTTTAAAAAAAACTTTTTTTTTACACTTTTTTTATTAACTTTTTTGTTATCACAAGGGATGAACAACATCCCTTGTCACAACATGGGCCATGACAGCCAGGTCCTCTTTATGGAGAGATCTGGGGTCTATTAGACCCCAGATCTCTCCTCTGGCCTCCAATGCCCAATCAGACACAGATCGGTCTGATGGGCTGCTTTCCTGGCCGCTCACGACCAGGTAAACAAAGAGGCGGAGCCAGAAGTGACAACAAATCTATTGTGTCCTGTTTTCCGGGGTAACAGAGAAAGAGAGAGAGGAACGTCAGTTTCTCTCTCTCTGTTTGGGCACATCACTCCGCAATCAGACGGTAGAGCCTGGAAAAGGCGGCGGCGGTGGGTGGGACCCCTTTTCACCACCCGCAGAAATGATCACAGCCTGTCAAGCCTTACTCTCCGGGCCATGGCTACTATTGGGTGGGGAGCATAGGAAGATCACTCCACCAGGGAAGGCAAGTAGAAAAGCAGGCAGGTGGCTGGCTGGGACTTGAGCCAAGGCAGAAGAACATGCGAGCGGAGCTGAATGGGCATGCACCTGAAACTGAAGAAATATTCCGGCCAGCATATTATCATCAGAAAGGGGCACAGATAATGGAAAAAAAATACTTCCCCCTAAACTAGAAGGGAGTGTGTAATTCTGTTTTTTTTTTTTTTAATTCTGCACTGACTGTCTTTGAAATTGCCCCAGCCCCTGTTCAAATTCAATCCGGGGACAAAACCGGGGACAGACTTTGTCCGGGGACAGTGTCCTCAATCCGGGGACTGTCCCCGGAAACTGGGGATGTCTGGTCACCCTAGTGTAAATTAAACTGTTTTATGGATGGGTTTACTTCCGCTTTCAGTTACTTCCTGGTTTCTTACCTAGGCAAATGATGTCATACATCCCAAGAGTCTTCAGGGGAGGAGGAGAGTTTTCTCAGCTAAGTACACCCTCCTGCATGCATGCCTGAGCTAAGAGCAGATGGATTCCAGGAAGCAAATTCTACATTAACAATTTGCCCCTACTCAAGATGGCCATGGCCAGAAATGCTAGGGGGGTGTTTTTCAAAGTGATTTCTCAACAAAATAAAGCATGGAGACATGGATGGGGGAGGCCCGGTTTACACTGGTGTGGTGCGGGATTTGCAGCGATTTCCGTGCTTTCTCGCACTGCAAAATCGCACCCCGTTCATGCAAACCAATGTGCTTTGCAGGCACTTCGGCAGCGCTGGCCATTGGTTTCAATGGGCAGGTTGTTTTGGGAGCAGTGTATTCACCGCTCCCGCACCGCCCCAAAGACGCTGATTGCATGACTTTTTTTCCCCCGTCCTGCAAGCGCACCACCCCAGTTTGAAAGCACTCGGGCTCTCACACTGGGGCTGCAGGGGAGGCGTTTTTCAGGCGCTTTACATGCGCTATTTTTAGCCAAAACGCCCCAGTGTGAAAGGGGTCTAAAAGAAATCTGACAACAAAAGTTGTATACGACACGTCCGGCGCCTGCTCCGTCCCCCCCACTGTCTTCTGGGAGACACACAGGTCCCAGAAGACAAAAGGGACAAGTAGGATCGCGCAGCGTGACTCACGCATGCTCAGAAGGGAACCAGGAAGTGAAGCCACAAGTCTTCACTTCCTGATTCCCTTATCGAAGATGGCGGCGCCTCCACCCGAGGGACAGATCGGCTTCGGGTGCCGACATCGCAGGCGCCCAGGACAGGTAAGTGTCCATATATTAAAAGTCAGCAGCTGCAGTATTTGTAGCTGCTGACTTTAAAAATAAATTTCCGGTGGAACTCCGCTTGCGCTGTGCGTGTAAAGGCAGGTGTCCCAATACTTTTGACAATATAGTGTATGTAATGACAAATTACACATAGGAACAGTTTTTTTTTTTTTTCAACACATTAATGAGATCATTCATATCCGATTTCCTTTTTTATAAATAAATGCCATTGTAAAAAGATAATAAAAAATATAAATGCCAAGCAGAGACTCGTCCATCCAAATGTAAATTCCAGGCGATAAATCTCACTTCTCTTGCTGTAATCACAAGCTGATTTTCTGTTGTAGGGGAAAAATGAAAAGCAACAAAAGACAAAAAAAAAAAAAAACGCACCATTTTTACAAAGCAATAGTGCAGGAATGAGGCAGTCTTTCTATCTGTGAGGGGACATAAATAGATGTGAAAGTGAATATAAATAAGCCTGGCTGCAAAGTGAATATAAATAAGCCTGGCTGCAAAGTGAATATAAATAAGCCTGGCTGCAAAGTGAATATAAACTATATAGCCATAGAAAGCGCAGAGGTAATGTCTCTCCGTGTAGAAATACATCCAGGAGTGTCTTCCGATAATAAGATAGAAAAATAATCCTTGGAAGAGTAACCTTAATCAAAATATCATGCGTACAAATAAAAACCAAAAAACCTCATAAAAGCAGCATATGACTGCGGGTGGAAGCGGCGAGGTAATATTCCTGACTGCAGGTAACTAATAATAATGATGTAAATGTAGAAAAAATAAAGCTGCTGGAGGGGTCCAATTCAGCGGAGATTGACACACTACATGGGAGATCACGGCTGCTACGTGACAGCAATGTAATGCGACACAACGAGCGATGTTCCGCACGAGATAGACGCGGATTTTCACAGGTTTTTTTTAAATCAAGCAATACATCTTGTAAAAATGTTATCTTGGTTTATAAGTTGAGTGATTTCCCAGGTGTTCAAAGCTGAATTCTCGCCACATAATAAAATAATTATTTTTTTTATTCATAACAAAATATATCATTAAATGTATTTTAAATGCAACTGGTGTAAATACATGAATTTGCTTGTAAACCCAGATACAGCAGTATATTCAGAGACTGGGGTGGGGGCGCTGTGCTATCGTAGTAACTGATCAGGTGTGCTGCCTTCAAAAAAGTACTGGCAAAGATCATGCTGACAGGAGGAGAGAACAGAAAGATGGCCTTATCTGTCACTTGCTGCACCGTTACTGCCCAATCACAGGCTACGGGCATCACACTGTTTCCATTTTTTTTTGTTTTAAACAAACACAGTAACTTTTAATTATTTAATTTCTATTGGCTGCAAAGAGGCGTGAGTTAGTGGATAGCGTCGCATTGTGTTGCAATGAAAATAAATTAGTGCAGCAGCAACACGGTGGTGTGAACCGGCCATGTGGGGGACAATTTGCCTCGTGTTCCAGTGGGACTGCGCTGGGATAGCCGACCAACGCAGTCCTACCGCTCGTGGTGTGATTAAGCACTAAGCTGGTGCCATGAGCGCTGCCCCAGGCTTCCTGTTTCTGGGTGGCTTCTTTTCTCTTGCACCATCCTAGGGAGCCACCCTTGCATGCAGGGTCTAGAGTTGTGTCTCCCCACATGGTTGATGTTGTTG
This sequence comes from Rana muscosa, assembly GCA_029206835.1. Classification (NCBI taxonomy): domain Eukaryota; kingdom Metazoa; phylum Chordata; class Amphibia; order Anura; family Ranidae; genus Rana; species Rana muscosa. The sequence continues at coordinate 265,406,495 of CM055123.1, read as the reverse complement.
TTAATGTTAAACTAAAAACACAGAGCTTAACCACTTTAGCCCCGGAAGGATTTACCCCCTTCCTAACCACGCCATTTTTAGCGATACGGCACTGCGTCGCTTTAGCTGACAATTGCGCGGTCAAATGACGCTGTACCCAAACAAAATGGATGTCCCTTTTTCCCCACAAATAGAGCTTTCTTTTGGTTGTATTTGATCACCTCTTTGGTTTTTATTTTTTGCGATATAAAAAAAAGAGCGAGAATTTTGAAAAAAAAAAACAATATTTTGTACTTTTTGCTATAAAAAATATCCAAATAAAAAATAACAAAAAACTAAATTTCTTCATCAGTTTAGGCCAAGATATATTCTTCTACATATTTTTGGTAAAAAAAAAATCGCGATAAGCGTATATTGATTGGTTTGCGCAAAAGTTATAGCATCTGCAAAATAGGGGATAGTTTTATGACATTTTTATATTTTTTACTAGTAATGGTGGCGAGCTGCGATTTTTATTAGGACTGCAACATTGCGGCAGACAGATCGGACATTTTTGACACTATTTTGGGACCGATCAGAGCTAAAAATAGCCACTGATTACTGTAGAAATGTCACTGGCAGGGAAGGCGTTAACACTAGGGGGCGATCAAGGGGTTAACGGTGTTCCCTATGTGTGTTCTAACTGTAGGGGAGATGGGACTGACAAGGGGAGGAGACTGATCAGTGTTCCTACTTAGTAAGAACACACGATCTGTCTCCTCTCCCCTGAGAGAACGGGGATGTGTGTGTTTACACACACACACATCCCCGTTCTCGTTCTGTCACGAGCAATCGCGTGTGCCCGGTGAACATCGGGCCCGCCGGGCATGCGCATCGGTTTCGGGGACACGTGGCAGGTGCGTGAGTGCCTGCAATGACGTTTTAAAGGAGCGTCGTATAGCTATGGCGATTTGCGCCGGCGGCTGGTCAGCTTGCGGTTAATACTACCTTGGCTCCTTCTTATCCAGTTCCTGCTGGAAGGTTGCATGCCCAGATAGCAAGAATAATATGCCACAAATTTGTGGCAGTGTTGTATTGTAAGTCTGTTAACTTGCTGCACATTTTCACAGGCAAGTTGTACACTTACAGAGCACCTGAAGCACAAGTTTTAGTTGACACTTTTCCAATTTGTAGCAAATTTGCGTGGCAAATCTCTAGCAAGAGCAAAGTTGTAGTGGTGAGTCTACAGCAAGAACTTTGAAAGTCTACACCATGAAAATTCTGCACCCTGTGGTGGGATGACTATTGCACAGCACAACATAACTGAACCAGAACTTGCAGCAGACTTGCAGAAAGTTTGCAAAGAAAGTTGATCTGGAGTCATGCAATGTGGACTTGCTGCAATTGTGTGTAGCGCACCAACCCCAGACTTTACCTGCTTTTCTTCTGCTTGGCTCATCCGCAGGAAAAGAATGAGGCACACCGCACCACTAGGGTGTCCACGTGTCCCGGATTGCCCGGGACTGTCCCGCAATTGACATATCTGTGCTAGGTCCCGGGCGCCTTCATTCCGGGACAATACAATGTCCCGGAATGAAATAGAGGACAAAGCCACCCCCTACTAACTAATAACTACATTTCTGTAACTGGTTGCTAGGACCAGCACTGCCTGGCATCTTGCAACCAGTGACAATTTACTCTCAGAATGTGAGACCAGGAGTGAGGCCTGCGCCTAGTGCAGCACTGCTGTCCCCACCCACCTCGGCACCTCCTCCTTCTCTGGCACCCAGCGGCAAGCAGCAGGGACTGGTGTGATCTTCACTCTCCAGATAGTGACGCAACTTCTGCAGAGGGAGTGACAGCAGCATTGCATCTGGTGGCAGGCTATGGGTGGCAAGCGGCACTGCATCTGGTGGCAAGTGGCACATTCACCTGACAAATAACCCGCCGCCAAATTCCCCATAAACCCTGAGACTACATTACCCCCGCCCCCCCCCTCATCTTTTTTTGGGGTAGGTGAGAGAGGGGGTGTGTCCCTGAATGGCAGTTTGGAAATGTGGTCACCCTACGCACCACAAGCCCGTACCCTCCTGAATAGGGAGGTTGAGCGGTGTTAGTTTCTCGGGCCTGCCTGCGACTGGTGTAAAAAAGCCTCCAGTCCTGACCTTGTTTCTGCAGTAGTCAGAACGAGTCCTTAATTTTCTCCAGTAAGCAACTGTCCACACCAACTGAAAGGTCCAACACTTGTTTATTCCTTCTTGCACAATAAACAGTCTCTTTTAAAACAGACGGGTTGAGACAAACACGGGTCAGATAAGGTGGGAGGAGGTCCAGGCACAAACTTAAATTTGGGTTTCTCCTGTTCTGAATAGCACTAACAGGCTTGGCGCACGATAGCTACCACCGACCATGAGGGGGTCCCTGCCACAGACCAGGTGAACAGGGCCTCTGCCACAGGCCCAGTTGTTGGGTCTTTGCCACCAAACAGATTCACAATGAATTACCTTCTAGAAATAATGACCCCTGTCAGGGAAAAGGACATCCATCCGGAGAGTTACCAGAGGCCCCACCGTCACCAGCGATACTGTGCTGGGTCCTCGGGAAGGGTCACCTCCCTGGCCTCCTCGTCCAAGATTCGGGGAACCAACTTCAGGGGGGGGGGCACCCTAGGATCCCTCGATCCCTTGTGGGACCCAGTCAAAGGTACTGGGCCCCGGGCCTCTCTCGAAGTACGTCACGCCAGACTGAAGGTGTCTGAGATGGAACAGCAGCTCCGTCTCTGGGCCTAGAGCACCCAGAGACCACCCGACAGGCCTCCGGGCCTAGGGCACCCGGAGGCGACACACCCACACCCAGGCTTAAGGTGCCTGAGCGCGGAACCGACGACGCCTCTGGAAGATGGCCGCCTCCTTTTATATGCTCTCCAGACAGGCACAGCAGGTTCCCCGCCCCGCCTTACTGCTGCCGAGAGGGGACAAAAAGGACACAACCTCGTACTGCAGTTCAACCCGGACCCAGGGCAACAGCGCCACCTATAGGCCCCAGTGAACTTAACCACCAGTACTATCTCCCAGGGATAGAAATGGTCAATGAGACCTAACAATTGGTACATCTGAGCCTGGCTACCACTCAGATGCTTCCTCCTAAATGTAACCACCCACTAAATGTGCAACAAACTTGTGAAGCCTGGCAATAGCTTAGCAAGTCATTTTCAAACTTACAGCACAATTGCTTTCTATCTGGGTGTATGCAGTCTCTTGGCGGGTGGGCTTCAACACTGAGAGGCCACATATATGCGCCCCTATGTAAACATACTTCTGTACTGACAGCTCGCTCCCTGTGCATTCCCGAAACAGTTACCGGCAAATACAGGGAAGCTCCCAATGCATACTTGCTATTGGGAGCTTTTCGATCATGTGAACGCCAATCGCAGCACCTCCCGACATTTAGAACCTCTTAAAGGGTCGGGGGTGGAGGTGGAAAGGGGTTAAAGCAGTAGTAAACCTAAAAACAAACTTATTAGATTGCAGCCTACAAATTTTTAGAAGTGATAGTTGAATATTTTTATTTTTCTTTTTTTAGACTTTTTTCCTTTATTTTTACATTTTGATCATGCCACTTCATTTAACAGACCAAAAGAAACACAATGACCCCCCACAGGAGGGCGCAGGAATTGTGCCCCAAAGAAGAGGAATCACAGAGCTCACTGTGATGGGCCCGAAGAGGAGCTTTCCTTTTAGCCCAAAATCGCACGAAAGCAATGCCATGATGTGCCTGCCCCCCCCCCCCAGCATTGCCATGATGTGCCCCCTCCTCTCCCAGCAATGCCATGATGTGCCCCCCCTCATTTTCCTAGCAATGCCATGATGTGCCCCCTCATTATCCCAGAAATGCCATGATGTGCCCCCCTCCTCTCCCAGCAATGCCATGATGTGCCCCCCTCCTCTCCCAGCAACGCCATGATGTGCCCCCTCCTCTCCCAGCAACCCCGTGATGTGCCCCCCTCCTCTCCCAGCAACCCCATGATGTGCCCCCCTCCTCTCCCAGCAACCCCATGATGTGCCCCCCTCCTCTCCCAGCAACCCCGTGATGTGCCCCCCTCCTCTCCCAGCAACCCCGTGATGTGCCCCCCTCCTCTCCCAGCAACCCCGTGATGTGCCCCCCTCCTCTCCCAGCAACCCCGTGATGTGCCCCCCTCCTCTCCCAGCAACGCCATGATGTGCCCCCCCTCCTCTCCCAGCAACCCCATGATGTGCCCCCCCTCCTCTCCCAGCAACCCCGTGATGTGCCCCCCTCCTCTCCCAGCAACCCCGTGATGTGCCCCCCTCCTCTCCCAGCAACCCCGTGATGTGCCCCCCTCCTCTCCCAGCAACCCCGTGATGTGCCCCCCTCCTCTCCCAGCAACGCCATGATGTGCCCCCCCTCCTCTCCCAGCAACCCCATGATGTGCCCCCCTCCTCTCCCAGCAACCCCATGATGTGCCCCCCTCCTCTCCCAGCAACCCCATGATGTGCCCCCCTCCTCTCCCAGCAATGCCATGATGTGACCCCCTCCTCTCCCAGCAATGCCATGATGTGCCCCCCCCCTCCTCTCCCAGCAATGCCATGATGTGCCCCCCCTCCTCTCCCAGCAACCCCATGATGTTCCCCCCTCCTCTCCCAACAATGCCATGTGCCCCCCTCCTCTCCCAGCAACGCCATCATATGCCCCCCCTCCTCTCCCAGCAACACCATGATGTGACCCCCCTCCCAGCAATGCCATGATGTGACCCCTCCCAGCAATGCCATGATGTGCCCCTCCCAGCAATGCCATGATGTGCCCCCCTCCTCTACCAGCAATGCCATGATGTGCCCCCCTCCTCTCCCAGCAACCCCATAATGTGCCCCCCTCCTCTCCCAGCAATGCCATGATGTGCCCCCCTCCTCTCCCAGCAATGCCATGATGTGCCCCCCTCCTCTCCCAGCAACCCCATGATGTGCCCCCTCCTCTCCCAGCAATGCCATGATGTGACCTCCCAGCAACCCCATGATGTGCCCCCCTCCTCTCCCAGCAATGCCATGATGTGCCCCCTCCTCAACCAGCAATGCCATGATGTGCCCCCCCTCCTCTCCCAGCAATGCCATGATGTGCCCCCCCTCCTCTCCCAGCAATGCCATGTGCCCCCCTCCTCTCCCAGCAATGCCATGTGCCCCCCTCCTCTCCCAGCAACCCAATGATGTGCCCCCCTCCTCTCCCAGCAACCCCATGATGTGCCCCCCTCCTCTCCCAGCAATGCCATGATGTGACCTCCCAGCAACCCCATGATGTGCCCCCCTCCTCTCCCAGCAATGCCAGGATGTGCCCCCCCTCCTCTCCCAGCAATGCCATGATGTGCCCCCCCTCCTCTCCCAGCAACCCCATGATGTGCCCCCCTCCTCTCCCAGCAATGCCATGATGTGCCCCCCTCCTCTCCCAGCAATGCCATGATGTGCCCCCCCTCCTCTCCCAGCAACCCCATGATGTGCCCCCCCTCCTCTCCCAGCAACCCCATGATGTGCCCCCCTCCTCTCCCAGCAACCCCATGATGTGCCCCCCTCCTCTCCCAGCAATGCCATGATGTGCCCCCCTCCTCTCCCAGCAACGCCATGATGTGACCTCCCAGCAATGCCATGATGTGACCCCCCTCCCAGCAATGCCATGATGTGACCCCCTCTCCCAGCAATGCCATGATGTTACCCCTCCCAGCAATGCCATGATATGACCCCTCCCAGCAACGTGGGGGAGAAGCACAATGACCCCCGACAGGAGGGCGCAGGAATTGTGCCCCAAACAAGAGGAATCACAGAGCTCACCCGAAGAGGAGCTTTCCTTTTACCCCAAAATCGCACAAAAGCAACGCCATGATGTGCCTGCCCCCCCTCATTATCCAAGAAATGCCATGATGTGCCTGCCCCCCCCCCAGCATTGCCATGATGTGCCCCCCTCATTTTCCCAGCAATGCCATGATGTGACCCCCTCTCCCAGCAATGCCATGATGTGCCCCCCTCCTCTCCCAGCAACCCCATGATGTGCCCCCTCCTCTCCCAGCAACGCCATGATGTGACCTCCCAGCAACCCCATGATGTGCCCCCCTCCTCTCCCAGCAATGCCATGATGTGCCCCCCTCCTCTCCCAGCAACCCCATGATGTGCCCCCCTCCTCTCCCAGCAATGCCATGATGTGCCCCCCCTCCTCTCCCAGCAATGCCATGATGTGCCCCCCCTCCTCTCCCAGCAACCCCATGATGTTCCCCCCTCCTCTCCCAGCAATGCCATGATGTGCCCCCCCTCCTCTCCCAACAATGCCATGATGTGCCCCCTCCTCTCCCAGCAATGCCATGATGTGCCCCCCTCCTCTCCCAGCAACGCCATGATGTGCCCCCCCTCCTCTCCCAGCAACCCCATGATGTGCCCCCCTCCTCTCCCAGCAACCCCATGATGTGCCCCCCTCCTCTCCCAGCAACCCCATGATGTGCCCCCAACTCCTCTCCCAGCAACCCCATGATGTGCCCCCCCTCCTCTCCCAGCAACCCCATGATGTGCCCCCCCTCCTCTCCCAGCAACCCCATGATGTGCCCCCCCTCCTCTCCCAGCAACCCCATGATGTGCCCCCCCTCCTCTCCCAGCAACCCCATGATGTGCCCCCCTCCTCTCCCAGCAATGCCATGATGTGCCCCCCTCCTCTCCCATCAATGCCATGATGTGCCCCCCTCCTCTCCCAGCAACCCCATGATGTTCCCCCCTCCTCTCCCAACAATGCCATGTGCCCCCCCTCCTCTCCCAGCAACGCCATCATATGCCCCCCCTCCTCTCCCAGCAACGCCATGATGTGACCCCCCTCCCAGCAATGCCATGATGTGACCCCTCCCAGCAATGCCATGATGTGCCCCTCCCAGCAACGTCATGATGTGCCCCCCTCCTCTCCCAGCAACCCCATGACCCCAACCCCATGATGTGCCCCCCTCCTCTCCCAGCAATGCCATGATGTGCCCCCCTCCTCTACCAGCAATGCCATGATGTGCCCCCCTCCTCTCCCAGCAACCCAATGATGTGCCCCCCTCCTCTCCCAGCAACCCCATGATGTGCCCCCTCCTCTCCCAGCAATGCCATGATGTGACCTCCCAGCAACCCCATGATGTGCCCACCTCCTCTCCCAGCAATGCCATGATGTGCCCCCTCCTCTCCCAGCAATGCCATGATGTGCCCCCCCTCCTCTCCCAGCAATGCCATGATGTGCCCCCCCCTCCTCTCCCAGCAATGCCATGTGCCCCCCTCCTCTCCCAGCAACCCCATGATGTGCCCCCTCCTCTCCCAGCAATGCCATGATGTGACCTCCCAGCAACCCCATGATGTGCCCCCCTCCTCTCCCAGCAATGCCATGATGTGCCCCCCTCCTCTACCAGCAATGCCATGATGTGCCCCCCTCCTCTCCCAGCAACCCAATGATGTGCCCCCCTCCTCTCCCAGCAACCCCATGATGTGCCCCCTCCTCTCCCAGCAATGCCATGATGTGACCTCCCAGCAACCCCATGATGTGCCCACCTCCTCTCCCAGCAATGCCATGATGTGCCCCCTCCTCTCCCAGCAATGCCATGATGTGCCCCCCCTCCTCTCCCAGCAATGCCATGATGTGCCCCCCCTCCTCTCCCAGCAATGCCATGTGCCCCCCTCCTCTCCCAGCAACCCCATGATGTGCCCCCTCCTCTCCCAGCAATGCCATGATGTGCCCCCCCTCCTCTCCCAGCAACCCCATGATGTGCCCCCCTCCTCTCCCAGCAATGCCATGATGTGCCCCCCTCCTCTCCCAGCAATGCCATGATGTGCCCCCCTCCTCTCCCAGCAACCCCATGATGTGCCCCCCCTCCTCTCCCAGCAACCCCATGATGTGCCCCCCTCCTCTCCCAGCAACCCCATGATGTGCCCCCCTCCTCTCCCAGCAACCCCATGATGTGCCCCCCTCCTCTCCCAGCAATGCCATGATGTGCCCCCCTCCTCTCCCAGCAACGCCATGATGTGACCTCCCAGCAATGCCATGATGTGACCCCCTCTCCCAGCAATGCCATGATATGACCCCTCCCAGCAACGTGGGGGAGAAGCACAATGACCCCCGACAGGAGGGCGCAGGAATTGTGCCCCAAACAAGAGGAATCACAGAGCTCACCCGAAGAGGATCTTTCCTTTTACCCCAAAATCGCACGAAAGCAACGCCATGATGTGCCTGCCCCCCCTCATTATCCAAGAAATGCCATGATGTGCCTGCCCCCCCCCAGCATTGCCATGATGTGCCCCCCTCATTTTCCCAGCAATGCCATGATGTGACCCCCTCTCCCAGCAATGCCATGATGTGCCCCCCTCCTCTCCCAGCAACCACATGACCCCAACCCCATGATGTGCCCCCCCTCCTCTCCCAGCAACCCCATGATGTGCCCCCCTCCTCTCCCAGCAACCCCATGATGTGCCCCCTCCTCTCCCAGCAACACCATGATGTGATCTCCCAGCAATGCCATGATGTGACCCCCCTCCCAGCAATGCCATGATGTGCCCCCCTCATTTTCCCAGCAATGCCATGATGTGACCCCCTCTCCCAGCAATGCCATGATGTGCCCCCCTCCTCTCCCAGCAACCCCATGATGTGCCCCCTCCTCTCCCAGCAACGCCATGATGTGACCTCCCAGCAACCCCATGATGTGCCCCCCTCCTCTCCCAGCAATGCCATGATGTGCCCCCCTCCTCTCCCAGCAACCCCATGATGTGCCCCCCTCCTCTCCCAGCAATGCCATGATGTGCCCCCCCTCCTCTCCCAGCAATGCCATGATGTGCCCCCCCTCCTCTCCCAGCAACCCCATGATGTTCCCCCCTCCTCTCCCAGCAACCCCATGATGTGCCCCCTCCTCTCCCAGCAATGCCATGTGCCCCCCCTCCTCTCCCAGCAACGCCATGATGTGACCTCCCAGCAATGCCATGATGTGCCCCCCCTCCTCTCCCAACAATGCCATGATGTGCCCCCTCCTCTCCCAGCAATGCCATGATGTGCCCCCCTCCTCTCCCAGCAACGCCATGATGTGCCCCCCTCCTCTCCCAGCAATGCCATGATGTGCCCCCCCTCCTCTCCCAGCAACCCCATGATGTGCCCCCCCTCCTCTCCCAGCAACCCCATGATGTGCCCCCCTCCTCTCCCAGCAACCCCATGATGTGCCCCCCTCCTCTCCCAGCAATGCCATGATGTGCCCCCCCCCCTCCTCTCCCAGCAATGCCATGATGTGCCCCCCCCTCCTCTCCCAGCAATCCCATGATGTTCCCCCCTCCTCTCCCAACAATGCCATGTGCCCCCCCTCCTCTCCCAGCAACGCCATGATGTGACCCCCCTCCCAGCAATGCCATGATGTGACCCCCTCTCCCAGCAATGCCATGATGTGCCCCTCCCAGCAACGTCATGATGTGCCCCCCTCCTCTCCCAGCAACCCCATGATGTGCCCCCCTCCTCTCCCAGCAACCCAATGATGTGCCCCCCTCCTCTCCCAGCAACCCCATGATGTGCCCCCTCCTCTCCCAGCAATGCCATGATGTGACCTCCCAGCAACCCCATGATGTGCCCCCCTCCTCTCCCAGCAATGCCATAATGTGCCCCCCTCCTCTCCCAGCAACCCCATGATGTGCCCCCCTCCTCTCCCAGCAATGCCATGATGTGCCCCCCTCCTCTCCCAGCAACCCCATGATGTGCCCCCCCCTCCTCTCCCAGCAACCCCATGATGTGCCCCCCTCCTCTCCCAGCAACCCCATGATGTGCCCCCCTCCTCTCCCAGCAACCCCATGATGTGCCCCCCTCCTCTCCCAGCAATGCCATGATGTGCCCCCCTCCTCTCCCAGCAACGCCATGATGTGACCTCCCAGCAATGCCATGATGTGCCCCCCTCCTCTCCCAGCAACCCCATGATGTGCCCCCCTCCTCTCCCAGCAATGCCATGATGTGCCCCCCCTCCTCTCCCAGCAATGCCATGATGTGCCCCCCCTCCTCTCCCAGCAACCCCATGATGTTCCCCCCTCCTCTCCCAGCAACCCCATGATGTGCCCCCTCCTCTCCCAGCAATGCTATGTGCCCCCCCTCCTCTCCCAGCAACGCCATGATGTGACCTCCCAGCAACCCCATGATGTGCCCCCCTCCTCTCCCAGCAATGCCATGATGTGCCCACCTCCTCTCCCAGCAATGCCATGATGTGCCCCCCTCCTCTCCCAGCAACCCAATGATGTGCCCCCCTCCTCTCCTAGCAATGCCATGATGTGCCCCCCCTCCTCTCCCAACAATGCCATGATGTGCCCCCTCCTCTCCCAGCAATGCCATGATGTGCCCCCCTCCTCTCCCAGCAACCCCATGATGTGCCCCCCTCCTCTCCCAGCAATGCCATGATGTGCCCCCCCTACTCTCCCAGCAACCCCATGATGTGCCCCCCTCCTCTCCCAGCAACCCCATGATGTGCCCCCCTCCTCTCCCAGCAACCCCATGATGTGCCCCCCTCCTCTCCCAGCAACCCCATGATGTGCCCCCCCCTCCTCTCCCAGCAACCCCATGATGTTCCCCCCTCCTCTCCGAACAATGTCATGTGCCCCCCCTCCTCTCCCAGCAACGCCATCATGTGCCCCCCCTCCTCTCCCAGCAACGCCATGATGTGACCCCCTCTCCCAGCAATGCCATGATGTGACCCCTCCCAGCAATGCCATGATGTGCCCCTCCCAGCAACGTCATGATGTGCCCCCCTCCTCTCCCAGCAACCCCATGACCCCAACCCCATGATGTGCCCCCCTCCTCTCCCAGCAATGCCATGATGTGCCCCCCTCCTCTCCCAGCAACCCCATGATGTGCCCCCTCCTCTCCCAGCAATGCCATGATGTGACCCCCTCTCCCAGCAACGCCATGATGTGCCCCCCTCCTCTCCCAGCAATGCCATGATATGACCCCTCCCAGCAACGTGGGGGAGAAGCACAATGACCCCCGACAGGAGGGCGCAGGAATTGTGCCCCAAACAAGAGGAATCACAGAGCTCACCCGAAGAGGAGCTTTCCTTTTACCCCAAAATCGCACAAAAGCAACGCCATGATGTGCCTGCCCCCCCTCATTATCCAAGAAATGCCATGATGTGCCTGCCCCCCCCCCAGCATTGCCATGATGTGCCCCCCTCATTTTCCCAGCAATGCCATGATGTGACCCCCTCTCCCAGCAATGCCATGATGTGCCCCCCTCCTCTCCCAGCAACCACATGACCCCAACCCCATGATGTGCCCCCCTCCTCTCCCAGCAACCCCATGATGTGCCCCCTCCTCTCCCAGCAACGCCATGATGTGACCTCCCAGCAACCCCATGATGTGCCCCCCTCCTCTCCCAGCAATGCCATGATGTGCCCCCCTCCTCTCCCAGCAACCCCATGATGTGCCCCCCTCCTCTCCCAGCAATGCCATGATGTGCCCCCCCTCCTCTCCCAGCAATGCCATGATGTGCCCCCCCTCCTCTCCCAGCAACCCCATGATGTTCCCCCCTCCTCTCCCAGCAACCCCATGATGTGCCCCCTCCTCTCCCAGCAATGCCATGTGCCCCCCCTCCTCTCCCAGCAACGCCATGATGTGACCTCCCAGCAACCCCATGATGTGCCCCCCTTCTCTCCCAGCAATGCCATGATGTGCCCACCTCCTCTCCCAGCAATGCCATGATGTGCCCCCCCTCCTCTCCCAGCAACCCAATGATGTGCCCCCCTCCTCTCCCAGCAATGCCATGATGTGCCCCCCCTCCTCTCCCAACAATGCCATGATGTGCCCCCTCCTCTCCCAGCAATGCCATGATGTGCCCCCCTCCTCTCCCAGCAACGCCATGATGTGCCCCCCCCTCCTCTCCCAGCAACCCCATGATGTGCCCCCTCCTCTCCCAGCAACCCCATGATGTGCCCCCCTCCTCTCCCAGCAACCCCATGATGTGCCCCCAACTCCTCTCCCAGCAACCCCATGATGTGCCCCCCCTCCTCTCCCAGCAACCCCATGATGTGCCCCCCCTCCTCTCCCAGCAACCCCATGATGTGCCCCCCCTCCTCTCCCAGCAACCCCATGATGTGCCCCCCCTCCTCTCCCAGCAACCCCATGATGTGCCCCCCTCCTCTCCCAGCAATGCCATGATGTGCCCCCCTCCTCTCCCATCAATGCCATGATGTGCCCCCCTCCTCTCCCAGCAACCCCATGATGTTCCCCCCTCCTCTCCCAACAATGCCATGTGCCCCCCCTCCTCTCCCAGCAACGCCATCATATGCCCCCCCTCCTCTCCCAGCAACGCCATGATGTGACCCCCCTCCCAGCAATGCCATGATGTGACCCCTCCCAGCAATGCCATGATGTGCCCCTCCCAGCAACGTCATGATGTGCCCCCCTCCTCTCCCAGCAACCCCATGACCCCAACCCCATGATGTGCCCCCCTCCTCTCCCAGCAATGCCATGATGTGCCCCCCTCCTCTACCAGCAATGCCATGATGTGCCCCCCTCCTCTCCCAGCAACCCAATGATGTGCCCCCCTCCTCTCCCAGCAACCCCATGATGTGCCCCCTCCTCTCCCAGCAATGCCATGATGTGACCTCCCAGCAACCCCATGATGTGCCCACCTCCTCTCCCAGCAATGCCATGATGTGCCCCCTCCTCTCCCAGCAATGCCATGATGTGCCCCCCCTCCTCTCCCAGCAATGCCATGATGTGCCCCCCCTCCTCTCCCAGCAATGCCATGTGCCCCCCTCCTCTCCCAGCAACCCCATGATGTGCCCCCTCCTCTCCCAGCAATGCCATGATGTGACCTCCCAGCAACCCCATGATGTGCCCCCCTCCTCTCCCAGCAATGCCATGATATGCCCCCCCTCCTCTCCCAGCAATGCCATGATGTGCCCCCCTCCTCTCCCAGCAACCCCATGATGTGCCCCCCTCCTCTCCCAGCAATGCCATGATGTGCCCCCCTCCTCTCCCAGCAATGCCATGATGTGCCCCCCCTCCTCTCCCAGCAACCCCATGATGTGCCCCCCTCCTCTCCCAGCAACCCCATGATGTGCCCCCCTCCTCTCCCAGCAACCCCATGATGTGCCCCCCTCCTCTCCCAGCAACCCCATGATGTGCCCCCCTCCTCTCCCAGCAATGCCATGATGTGCCCCCCTCCTCTCCCAGCAACGCCATGATGTGACCTCCCAGCAATGCCATGATGTGACCCCCTCTCCCAGCAATGCCATGATATGACCCCTCCCAGCAACGTGGGGGAGAAGCACAATGACCCCCGACAGGAGGGCGCAGGAATTGTGCCCCAAACAAGAGGAATCACAGAGCTCACCCGAAGAGGAGCTTTCCTTTTACCCCAAAATCGCACGAAAGCAACGCCATGATGTGCCTGCCCCCCCTCATTATCCAAGAAATGCCATGATGTGCCTGCCCCCCCCCAGCATTGCCATGATGTGCCCCCCTCATTTTCCCAGCAATGCCATGATGTGACCCCCTCTCCCAGCAATGCCATGATGTGCCCCCCTCCTCTCCCAGCAACCACATGACCCCAACCCCATGATGTGCCCCCCCTCCTCTCCCAGCAACCCCATGATGTGCCCCCCTCCTCTCCCAGCAACCCCATGATGTGCCCCCTCCTCTCCCAGCAACACCATGATGTGATCTCCCAGCAATGCCATGATGTGACCCCCCTCCCAGCAATGCCATGATGTGCCCCCCTCATTTTCCCAGCAATGCCATGATGTGACCCCCTCTCCCAGCAATGCCATGATGTGCCCCCCTCCTCTCCCAGCAACCACATGACCCCAACCCCATGATGTGCCCCCCTCCTCTCCCAGCAACCCCATGATGTGCCCCCTCCTCTCCCAGCAACGCCATGATGTGACCTCCCAGCAACCCCATGATGTGCCCCCCTCCTCTCCAAGCAATGCCATGATGTGCCCCCCTCCTCTCCCAGCAACCCCATGATGTGCCCCCCTCCTCTCCCAGCAATGCCATGATGTGCCCCCCCTCCTCTCCCAGCAATGCCATGATGTGCCCCCCCTCCTCTCCCAGCAACCCCATGATGTTCCCCCCTCCTCTCCCAGCAACCCCATGATGTGCCCCCTCCTCTCCCAGCAATGCCATGTGCCCCCCCTCCTCTCCCAGCAACGCCATGATGTGACCTCCCAGCAATGCCATGATGTGCCCCCCCTCCTCTCCCAACAATGCCATGATGTGCCCCCTCCTCTCCCAGCAATGCCATGATGTGCCCCCCTCCTCTCCCAGCAATGCCATGATGTGCCCCCCTCCTCTCCCAGCAATGCCATGATGTGCCCCCCTCCTCTCCCAGCAACGCCATGATGTGACCTCCCAGCAATGCCATGATGTGCCCACCTCCTCCCCCAGCAATGCCATGATGTGCCCCCCCTCCTCTCCCAGCAACCCCATGATGTTCCCCCCTCCTCTCCCAGCAACCCCATGATGTGCCCCCTCCTCTCCCAGCAATGCCATGTGCCCCCCCTCCTCTCCCAGCAACGCCATGATGTGACCTCCCAGCAATGCCATGATGTGCCCACCTCCTCTCCCAGCAATGCCATGATGTGCCCCCCCTCCTCTCCCAACAATGCCATGATGTGCCCCCTCCTCTCCCAGCAATGCCATGATGTGCCCCCCTCCTCTCCCAGCAACGCCATGATGTGCCCCCCTCCTCTCCCAGCAACGCCATGATGTGCCCCCCTCCTCTCCCAGCAACCCCATGATGTGCCCCCCTCCTCTCCCAGCAATGCCATGATGTGCCCCCCCTCCTCTCCCAGCAACCCCATGATGTGCCCCCCCTCCTCTCCCAGCAACCCCATGATGTGCCCCCCTCCTCTCCCAGCAACCCCATGATGTGCCCCCCTCCTCTCCCAGCAATGCCATGATGTGCCCCCCCCTCCTCTCCCAGCAATGCCATGATGTGCCCCCCCCTCCTCTCCCAGCAATCCCATGATGTTCCCCCCTCCTCTCCCAACAATGCCATGTGCCCCCCCTCCTCTCCCAGCAACGCCATCATGTGCCCCCCCTCCTCTCCCAGCAACGCCATGATGTGACCCCCCTCCCAGCAATGCCATGATGTGACCCCCTCTCCCAGCAATGCCATGATGTGCCCCTCCCAGCAACGTCATGATGTGCCCCCCTCCTCTCCCAGCAACCCCATGATGTGCCCCCCTCCTCTCCCAGCAACCCAATGATGTGCCCCCCTCCTCTCCCAGCAACCCCATGATGTGCCCCCTCCTCTCCCAGCAATGCCATAATGTGCCCCCCCCTCCTCTCCCAGCAATGCCATGATGTGCCCCCCTCCTCTCCCAGCAATGCCATGATGTGCCCCCCTCCTCTCCCAGCAACCCCATGATGTGCCCCCCCCTCCTCTCCCAGCAACCCCATGATGTGCCCCCCTCCTCTCCCAGCAACCCCATGATGTGCCCCCCTCCTCTCCCAGCAACCCCATGATGTGCCCCCCTCCTCTCCCAGCAATGCCATGATGTGCCCCCCTCCTCTCCCAGCAACGCCATGATGTGACCTCCCAGCAATGCCATGATGTGCCCCCCTCCTCTCCCAGCAACCCCATGATGTGCCCCCCTCCTCTCCCAGCAATGCCATGATGTGCCCCCCCTCCTCTCCCAACAATGCCATGATGTGCCCCCCCTCCTCTCCCAGCAACCCCATGATGTTCCCCCCTCCTCTCCCAGCAACCCCATGATGTGCCCCCTCCTCTCCCAGCAATGCTATGTGCCCCCCCTCCTCTCCCAGCAACGCCATGATGTGACCTCCCAGCAACCCCATGATGTGCCCCCCTCCTCTCCCAGCAATGCCATGATGTGCCCACCTCCTCTCCCAGCAATGCCATGATGTGCCCCCCTCCTCTCCCAGCAACCCAATGATGTGCCCCCCTCCTCTCCTAGCAATGCCATGATGTGCCCCCCCTCCTCTCCCAACAATGCCATGATGTGCCCCCTCCTCTCCCAGCAATGCCATGACGTGCCCCCCTCCTCTCCCAGCAACGCCATGATGTGCCCCCCTCCTCTCCCAGCAACCCCATGATGTGCCCCCCTCCTCTCCCAGCAATGCCATGATGTGCCCCCCCTACTCTCCCAGCAACCCCATGATGTGCCCCCCTCCTCTCCCAGCAACCCCATGATGTGCCCCCCTCCTCTCCCAGCAACCCCATGATGTGCCCCCCTCCTCTCCCAGCAACCCCATGATGTGCCCCCCCCCTCCTCTCCCAGCAATGCCATGATGTGCCCCCCCTCCTCTCCCAGCAACCCCATGATGTTCCCCCCTCCTCTCCGAACAATGTCATGTGCCCCCCCTCCTCTCCCAGCAACGCCATCATGTGCCCCCCCTCCTCTCCCAGCAACGCCATGATGTGACCCCCCTCCCAGCAATGCCATGATGTGACCCCCTCTCCCAGCAATGCCATGACCCCAACCCCATGATGTGCCCCCCTCCTCTCCCAGCAATGCCATGATGTGCCCCCCTCCTCTCCCAGCAACCCCATGATGTGCCCCCTCCTCTCCCAGCAATGCCATGATGTGACCCCCTCTCCCAGCAACGCCATGATGTGCCCCCCTCCTCTCCCAGCAATGCCATGATGTGCCCCCCTCCTCTCCCAGCAATGCCATGATGTGCCCCCCTCCTCTCCCAGCAATGCCATGATGTGCCCCCCCCTCCTCTCCCAGCAACCCCATGATGTGCCCCCCCTCCTCTCCCAGCAACCCCATGATGTGCCCCCCTCCTCTCCCAGCAACCCCATGATGTGCCCCCTCCTCTCCCAGCAACGCCATGATGTGACCTCCCAGCAACCCCATGATGTGCCCCCCTCCTCTCCCAGCAATGCCATGATGTGCCCCCCTCCTCTCCCAGCAACCCCATGATGTGCCCCCCTCCTCTCCCAGCAATGTCATGATGTGCCCCCCCCTCCTCTCCCAGCAATGCCATGATGTGCCCCCCCTCCTCTCCCAGCAACCCCATGATGTTCCCCCCTCCTCTCCCAGCAACCCCATGATGTGCCCCCTCCTCTCCCAGCAATGCCATGTGCCCCCCCTCCTCTCCCAGCAACGCCATGATGTGACCTCCCAGCAATGCCATGATGTGCCCACCTCCTCTCCCAGCAATGCCATGATGTGCCCCCCTCCTCTCCCAGCAACGCCATGATGTGCCCCCCTCCTCTCCCAGCAATGCTATGATGTGCCCCCCCTCCTCTCCCAACAATGCCATGATGTGCCCCCTCCTCTCCCAGCAATGCCATGATGTGCCCCCCTCCTCTCCCAGCAACGCCATGATGTGCCCCCCCTCCTCTCCCAGCAACCCCATGATGTGCCCCCCTCCTCTCCCAGCAACGCCATGATGTGCCCCCCCTCCTCTCCCAGCAACCCCATGATGTGCCCCCCCTCCTCTCCCAGCAACCCCATGATGTGCCCCCCTCCTCTCCCAGCAACCCCATGATGTGCCCCCCTCCTCTCCCAGCAATGCCATGATGTGCCCCCCCCTCCTCTCCCAGCAATGCCATGATGTGCCCCCCCTCCTCTCCCAGCAACCCCATGATGTTCCCCCCCTCCTCTCCCAACAATGCCATGTGCCCCCCCTCCTCTCCCAGCAACGCCATCATGTGCCCCCCCTCCTCTCCCAGCAACGCCATGATGTGACCCCCTCCCAGCAATGCCATGATGTGACCCCCTCTCCCAGCAATGCCATGATGTGACCCCTCCCAGCAATGCCATGATGTGCCCCCCTCCTCTCCCAGCAACCCCATGACCCCAACCCCATGATGTGCCCCCTTCCTCTCCCAGCAATGCCATGATGTGCCCCCCTCCTCTCCCAGCAATGCCATGATGTGCCCCCCTCCTCTCCCAGCAACCCCATGATGTGCCCCCTCCTCTCCCAGCAATGCCATGATGTGACCTCCCAGCAACCCCATGATGTGCCCCCCTCCTCTCCCAGCAATGCCATGATGTGCCCCCCTCCTCTCCCAGCAATGCCATGATGTGCCCCCCCTCCTCTCCCAGCAATGCCATGTGCCCCCTCCTCTCCCAGCAATGCCATGATGTGCCCCCCTCCTCTCCCAGCAATGCCATGATGTGCCCCCCTCCTCTCCCAGCAACCCAATGATGTGACCCCCCCTCCTCTCCCAGCAATGCCATGATGTGCCCCCCCTCCTCTTCCAGCAACCCCATGATGTGCCCCCTCCTCTCCCAGCAATGCCATGATGTGCCCCTCTCCTCTCCCAGCAATGCCATGATGTGCCCCCCCTCCTCTCCCAGCAATGCCATGTGCCCCCCTCCTCTCCCAGCAACCCCATGATGTGCCCCCCTCCTCTCCCAGCAATGCCATGATGTGACCCCCTCTCCCAGCAACCCCATGATGTGCCCCCCTCCTCTCCCAGCAATGCCATGATGTGACCTCCCAGCAACCCCATGATGACACAATGACCCCCGACAGGAGGGCGCAGGAATTGTGCCCCAAACAAGAGGAATCACAGAGCTCACCCGAAGAGGAGCTTTCCTTTTACCCCAAAATCGCACGAAAGCAACGCCATGATGTGCCTGCCCCCCCTCATTATCCAAGAAATGCCATGATGTGCCTGCCCCCCCCAGCATTGCCATGATGTGCCCCCCTCATTTTCCCAGCAATGCCATGATGTGACCCCCTCTCCCAGCAATGCCATGATGTGACCCCCTCCTCTCCCAGCAACCACATGACCCCAACCCCATGATGTGCCCCCCCTCCTCTCCCAGCAACCCCATGATGTGCCCCCCTCCTCTCCCAGCAACCCCATGATGTGCCCCCTCCTCTCCCAGCAACACCATGATGTGATCTCCCAGCAATGCCATGATGTGACCCCCCTCCCAGCAATGCCATGATGTGCCCCCCTCATTTTCCCAGCAATGCCATGATGTGACCCCCTCTCCCAGCAATGCCATGATGTGCCCCCCTCCTCTCCCAGCAACCACATGACCCCAACCCCATGATGTGCCCCCCTCCTCTCCCAGCAACCCCATGATGTGCCCCCTCCTCTCCCAGCAACGCCATGATGTGACCTCCCAGCAACCCCATGATGTGCCCCCCTCCTCTCCCAGCAATGCCATGATGTGCCCCCCTCCTCTCCCAGCAACCCCATGATGTGCCCCCCTCCTCTCCCAGCAATGCCATGATGTGCCCCCCTCCTCTCCCAGCAATGCCATGATGTGCCCCCCCTCCTCTCCCAGCAACCCCATGATGTGCCCCCCCTCCTCTCCCAGCAACCCCATGATGTGCCCCCCTCCTCTCCCAGCAACCCCATGATGTGCCCCCCTCCTCTCCCAGCAACCCCATGATGTGCCCCCCTCCTCTCCCAGCAATGCCATGATGTGCCCCCCTCCTCTCCCAGCAACGCCATGATGTGACCTCCCAGCAATGCCATGATATGACCCCTCCCAGCAACGTGGGGGAGAAGCACAATGACCCCCGACAGGAGGGCGCAGGAATTGTGCCCCAAACAAGAGGAATCACAGAGCTCACCCGAAGAGGAGCTTTCCTTTTACCCCAAAATCGCACGAAAGCAACGCCATGATGTGCCTGCCCCCCCTCATTATCCAAGAAATGCCATGATGTGCCTGCCCCCCCCCAGCATTGCCATGATGTGCCCCCCTCATTTTCCCAGCAATGCCATGATGTGACCCCCTCTCCCAGCAATGCCATGATGTGCCCCCCTCCTCTCCCAGCAACCACATGACCCCAACCCCATGATGTGCCCCCCCTCCTCTCCCAGCAACCCCATGATGTGCCCCCCTCCTCTCCCAGCAACCCCATGATGTGCCCCCTCCTCTCCCAGCAACACCATGATGTGATCTCCCAGCAATGCCATGATGTGACCCCCCTCCCAGCAATGCCATGATGTGCCCCCCTCATTTTCCCAGCAATGCCATGATGTGACCCCCTCTCCCAGCAATGCCATGATGTGCCCCCCTCCTCTCCCAGCAACCACATGACCCCAACCCCATGATGTGCCCCCCTCCTCTCCCAGCAACCCCATGATGTGCCCCCTCCTCTCCCAGCAACGCCATGATGTGACCTCCCAGCAACCCCATGATGTGCCCCCCTCCTCTCCCAGCAATGCCATGATGTGCCCCCCTCCTCTCCCAGCAACCCCATGATGTGCCCCCCTCCTCTCCCAGCAATGCCATGATGTGCCCCCCCTCCTCTCCCAGCAATGCCATGATGTGCCCCCCCTCCTCTCCCAGCAACCCCATGATGTTCCCCCCTCCTCTCCCAGCAACCCCATGATGTGCCCCCTCCTCTCCCAGCAATGCCATGTGCCCCCCCTCCTCTCCCAGCAACGCCATGATGTGACCTCCCAGCAATGCCATGATGTGCCCACCTCCTCTCCCAGCAATGCCATGATGTGCCCCCCCTCCTCTCCCAACAATGCCATGATGTGCCCCCTCCTCTCCCAGCAATGCCATGATGTGCCCCCCTCCTCTCCCAGCAACGCCATGATGTGCCCCCCTCCTCTCCCAGCAACCCCATGATGTGCCCCCCTCCTCTCCCAGCAACGCCATGATGTGCCCCCCCTCCTCTCCCAGCAACCCCATGATGTGCCCCCCCTCCTCTCCCAGCAACCCCATGATGTGCCCCCCTCCTCTCCCAGCAATGCCATGATGTGCCCCCCCCTCCTCTCCCAGCAATCCCATGATGTTCCCCCCTCCTCTCCCAACAATGCCATGTGCCCCCCCTCCTCTCCCAGCAACGCCATCATGTGCCCCCCCTCCTCTCCCAGCAACGCCATGATGTGACCCCCCTCCCAGCAATGCCATGATGTGACCCCCTCTCCCAGCAATGCCATGATGTGCCCCTCCCAGCAACGTCATGATGTGCCCCCCTCCTCTCCCAGCAACCCCATGATGTGCCCCCCTCCTCTCCCAGCAACCCAATGATGTGCCCCCCTCCTCTCCCAGCAACCCCATGATGTGCCCCCTCCTCTCCCAGCAATGCCATGATGTGACCTCCCAGCAACCCCATGATGTGCCCCCCTCCTCTCCCAGCAATGCCATAATGTGCCCCCCCTCCTCTCCCAGCAATGCCATGATGTGCCCCCCTCCTCTCCCAGCAACCCCATGATGTGCCCCCCTCCTCTCCCAGCAATGCCATGATGTGCCCCCCTCCTCTCCCAGCAACCCCATGATGTGCCCCCCCCTCCTCTCCCAGCAACCCCATGATGTGCCCCCCTCCTCTCCCAGCAACCCCATGATGTGCCCCCCTCCTCTCCCAGCAATGCCATGATGTGCCCCCCTCCTCTCCCAGCAACGCCATGATGTGACCTCCCAGCAATGCCATGATGTGCCCCCCTCCTCTCCCAGCAACCCCATGATGTGCCCCCCTCCTCTCCCAGCAATGCCATGATGTGCCCCCCCTCCTCTCCCAACAATGCCATGATGTGCCCCCCCTCCTCTCCCAGCAACCCCATGATGTTCCCCCCTCCTCTCCCAGCAACCCCATGATGTGCCCCCTCCTCTCCCAGCAATGCTATGTGCCCCCCCTCCTCTCCCAGCAACGCCATGATGTGACCTCCCAGCAACCCCATGATGTGCCCCCCTCCTCTCCCAGCAATGCCATGATGTGCCCACCTCCTCTCCCAGCAATGCCATGATGTGCCCCCCTCCTCTCCCAGCAACCCAATGATGTGCCCCCCTCCTCTCCTAGCAATGCCATGATGTGCCCCCCCTCCTCTCCCAACAATGCCATGATGTGCCCCCTCCTCTCCCAGCAATGCCATGATGTGCCCCCCTCCTCTCCCAGCAACGCCATGATGTGCCCCCCTCCTCTCCCAGCAACCCCATGATGTGCCCCCCTCCTCTCCCAGCAATGCCATGATGTGCCCCCCCTACTCTCCCAGCAACCCCATGATGTGCCCCCCTCCTCTCCCAGCAACCCCATGATGTGCCCCCCTCCTCTCCCAGCAACCCCATGATGTGCCCCCCTCCTCTCCCAGCAACCCCATGATGTGCCCCCCCCCTCCTCTCCCAGCAACCCCATGATGTGCCCCCCTCCTCTCCCAGCAACCCCATGATGTGCCCCCCCCCTCCTCTCCCAGCAATGCCATGATGTGCCCCCCCTCCTCTCCCAGCAACCCCATGATGTTCCCCCCTCCTCTCCGAACAATGTCATGTGCCCCCCCTCCTCTCCCAGCAACGCCATCATGTGCCCCCCCTCCTCTCCCAGCAACCCCATGATGTGCCCCCCTCCTCTCCCAGCAACCCCATGATGTGCCCCCCTCCTCTCCCAGCAACCCCATGATGTGCCCCCCTCCTCTCCCAGCAACCCCATGATGTGCCCCCCCCTCCTCTCCCAGCAATGCCATGATGTGCCCCCCCCCTCCTCTCCCAGCAACCCCATGATGTTCCCCCCTCCTCTCCGAACAATGTCATGTGCCCCCCCTCCTCTCCCAGCAACGCCATCATGTGCCCCCCCTCCTCTCCCAGCAACGCCATGATGTGACCCCCTCTCCCAGCAATGCCATGACCCCAACCCCATGATGTGCCCCCCTCCTCTCCCAGCAATGCCATGATGTGCCCCCCTCCTCTCCCAGCAACCCCATGATGTGCCCCCTCCTCTCCCAGCAATGCCATGATGTGACCCCCTCTCCCAGCAACGCCATGATGTGCCCCCCTCCTCTCCCAGCAATGCCATGATGTGCCCCCCTCCTCTCCCAGCAATGCCATGATGTGCCCCCCCCTCCTCTCCCAGCAACCCCATGATGTGCCCCCCCTCCTCTCCCAGCAACCCCATGATGTGCCCCCCTCCTCTCCCAGCAACCCCATGATGTGCCCCCCTCCTCTCCCAGCAATGCCATGATGTGCCCCCCCTCCTCTCCCAGCAACCCCATGATGTGCCCCCCCTCCTCTCCCAGCAATGCCATGATGTGCCCCCCTCCTCTCCCAGCAACCACATGACCCCAACCCCATGATGTGCCCCCCTCCTCTCCCAGCAACCCCATGATGTGCCCCCTCCTCTCCCAGCAACGCCATGATGTGACCTCCCAGCAACCCCATGATGTGCCCCCCTCCTCTCCCAGCAATGCCATGATGTGCCCCCCTCCTCTCCCAGCAACCCCATGATGTGCCCCCCTCCTCTCCCAGCAACCCCATGATGTGCCCCCTCCTCTCCCAGCAATGCCATGTGCCCCCCCTCCTCTCCCAGCAACGCCATGATGTGACCTCCCAGCAATGCCATGATGTGCCCACCTCCTCTCCCAGCAATGCCATGATGTGCCCCCCTCCTCTCCCAGCAACCCAATGATGTGCCCCCTCCTCTCCCAGCAATGCTATGATGTGCCCCCCCTCCTCTCCCAGCAATGCCATGATGTGCCCCCCTCCTCTCCCAGCAACGCCATGATGTGCCCCCCCTCCTCTCCCAGCAACCC
This sequence comes from Rana muscosa, assembly GCA_029206835.1. Lineage (NCBI taxonomy): Eukaryota > Metazoa > Chordata > Amphibia > Anura > Ranidae > Rana > Rana muscosa. The sequence goes on along the minus strand of CM055123.1, from coordinate 265,383,095 downwards.
CATGATGTGCCCCCCTCCTCTCCCAGCAACGCCATGATGTGCCCCCCCTCCTCTCCCAGCAACCCCATGATGTGCCCCCCCTCCTCTCCCAGCAACCCCATGATGTGCCCCCCTCCTCTCCCAGCAACCCCATGATGTGCCCCCCTCCTCTCCCAGCAAAGCCATGATGTGCCCCCCCCTCCTCTCCCAGCAATGCCATGATGTGCCCCCCCTCCTCTCCCAGCAACCCCATGATGTTCCCCCCCTCCTCTCCCAACAATGCCATGTGCCCCCCCTCCTCTCCCAGCAACGCCATCATGTGCCCCCCCTCCTCTCCCAGCAACGCCATGATGTGACCCCCTCCCAGCAATGCCATGATGTGACCCCCTCTCCCAGCAATGCCATGATGTGACCCCTCCCAGCAATGCCATGATGTGCCCCCCTCCTCTCCCAGCAACCCCATGACCCCAACCCCATGATGTGCCCCCCTCCTCTCCCAGCAACCCCATGATGTGCCCCCTCCTCTCCCAGCAACACCATGATGTGATCTCCCAGCAATGCCATGATGTGACCCCCCTCCCAGCAATGCCATGATGTGCCCCCCTCATTTTCCCAGCAATGCCATGATGTGACCCCCTCTCCCAGCAATGCCATGATGTGCCCCCCTCCTCTCCCAGCAACCACATGACCCCAACCCCATGATGTGCCCCCCCTCCTCTCCCAGCAACCCCATGATGTGCCCCCCTCCTCTCCCAGCAACCCCATGATGTGCCCCCTCCTCTCCCAGCAACGCCATGATGTGACCTCCCAGCAACCCCATGATGTGCCCCCCTCCTCTCCCAGCAATGCCATGATGTGCCCCCCTCCTCTCCCAGCAATGCCATGATGTGCCCCCCCCTCCTCTCCCAGCAATGCCATGTGCCCCCTCCTCTCCCAGCAATGCCATGATGTGCCCCCCTCCTCTCCCAGCACTGCCATGATGTGCCCCCCTCCTCTCCCAGCAACCCAATGATGTGCCCCCCCCTCCTCTCCCAGCAATGCCATGATGTGCCCCCCCTCCTCTTCCAGCAACCCCATGATGTGCCCCCTCCTCTCCCAGCAATGCCATGATGTGCCCCCCTCCTCTCCCAGCAACCACATGACCCCAACCCCATGATGTGCCCCCCTCCTCTCCCAGCAACCCCATGATGTGCCCCCTCCTCTCCCAGCAACGCCATGATGTGACCTCCCAGCAACCCCATGATGTGCCCCCCTCCTCTCCCAGCAATGCCATGATGTGCCCCCCTCCTCTCCCAGCAACCCCATGATGTGCCCCCCTCCTCTCCCAGCAATGTCATGATGTGCCCCCCCCTCCTCTCCCAGCAATGCCATGATGTGCCCCCCCTCCTCTCCCAGCAACCCCATGATGTTCCCCCCTCCTCTCCCAGCAACCCCATGATGTGCCCCCTCCTCTCCCAGCAATGCCATGATGTGACCTCCCAGCAATGCCATGATGTGCCCACCTCCTCTCCCAGCAATGCCATGATGTGCCCCCCTCCTCTCCCAGCAACCCAATGATGTGCCCCCTCCTCTCCCAGCAATGCTATGATGTGCCCCCCCTCCTCTCCCAACAATGCCATGATGTGCCCCCTCCTCTCCCAGCAATGCCATGATGTGCCCCCCTCCTCTCCCAGCAACGCCATGATGTGCCCCCCCTCCTCTCCCAGCAACCCCATGATGTGCCCCCCTCCTCTCCCAGCAACGCCATGATGTGCCCCCCCTCCTCTCCCAGCAACCCCATGATGTGCCCCCCCTCCTCTCCCAGCAACCCCATGATGTGCCCCCCTCCTCTCCCAGCAACCCCATGATGTGCCCCCCTCCTCTCCCAGCAATGCCATGATGTGCCCCCCCCTCCTCTCCCAGCAATGCCATGATGTGCCCCCCCTCCTCTCCCAGCAACCCCATGATGTTCCCCCCCTCCTCTCCCAACAATGCCATGTGCCCCCCCTCCTCTCCCAGCAACGCCATCATGTGCCCCCCCTCCTCTCCCAGCAACGCCATGATGTGACCCCCTCCCAGCAATGCCATGATGTGACCCCCTCTCCCAGCAATGCCATGATGTGACCCCTCCCAGCAATGCCATGATGTGCCCCCCTCCTCTCCCAGCAACCCCATGACCCCAACCCCATGATGTGCCCCCTTCCTCTCCCAGCAATGCCATGATGTGCCCCCCTCCTCTCCCAGCAATGCCATGATGTGCCCCCCTCCTCTCCCAGCAACGCCATGATGTGCCCCCTCCTCTCCCAGCAATGCCATGATGTGACCTCCCAGCAACCCCATGATGTGCCCCCCTCCTCTCCCAGCAATGCCATGATGTGCCCCCCTCCTCTCCCAGCAATGCCATGATGTGCCCCCCCTCCTCTCCCAGCAATGCCATGTGCCCCCTCCTCTCCCAGCAATGCCATGATGTGCCCCCCTCCTCTCCCAGCAATGCCATGATGTGCCCCCCTCCTCTCCCAGCAACCCAATGATGTGACCCCCCCTCCTCTCCCAGCAATGCCATGATGTGCCCCCCCTCCTCTTCCAGCAACCCCATGATGTGCCCCCTCCTCTCCCAGCAATGCCATGATGTGCCCCTCTCCTCTCCCAGCAATGCCATGATGTGCCCCCCCTCCTCTCCCAGCAATGCCATGTGCCCCCCTCCTCTCCCAGCAACCCCATGATGTGCCCCCCTCCTCTCCCAGCAATGCCATGATGTGACCCCCTCTCCCAGCAACCCCATGATGTGCCCCCCTCCTCTCCCAGCAATGCCATGATGTGACCTCCCAGCAACCCCATGATGACACAATGACCCCCGACAGGAGGGCGCAGGAATTGTGCCCCAAACAAGAGGAATCACAGAGCTCACCCGAAGAGGAGCTTTCCTTTTACCCCAAAATCGCACGAAAGCAACGCCATGATGTGCCTGCCCCCCCTCATTATCCAAGAAATGCCATGATGTGCCTGCCCCCCCCAGCATTGCCATGATGTGCCCCCCTCATTTTCCCAGCAATGCCATGATGTGACCCCCTCTCCCAGCAATGCCATGATGTGACCCCCTCCTCTCCCAGCAACCACATGACCCCAACCCCATGATGTGCCCCCCCTCCTCTCCCAGCAACCCCATGATGTGCCCCCCTCCTCTCCCAGCAACCCCATGATGTGCCCCCTCCTCTCCCAGCAACACCATGATGTGATCTCCCAGCAATGCCATGATGTGACCCCCCTCCCAGCAATGCCATGATGTGCCCCCCTCATTTTCCCAGCAATGCCATGATGTGACCCCCTCTCCCAGCAATGCCATGATGTGCCCCCCTCCTCTCCCAGCAACCACATGACCCCAACCCCATGATGTGCCCCCCTCCTCTCCCAGCAACCCCATGATGTGCCCCCTCCTCTCCCAGCAACGCCATGATGTGACCTCCCAGCAACCCCATGATGTGCCCCCCTCCTCTCCCAGCAATGCCATGATGTGCCCCCCTCCTCTCCCAGCAACCCCATGATGTGCCCCCCTCCTCTCCCAGCAATGCCATGATGTGCCCCCCTCCTCTCCCAGCAATGCCATGATGTGCCCCCCCTCCTCTCCCAGCAACCCCATGATGTGCCCCCCTCCTCTCCCAGCAATGCCATGATGTGCCCCCCCCTCCTCTCCCAGCAATCCCATGATGTTCCCCCCTCCTCTCCCAACAATGCCATGTGCCCCCCCTCCTCTCCCAGCAACGCCATCATGTGCCCCCCCTCCTCTCCCAGCAACGCCATGATGTGACCCCCCTCCCAGCAATGCCATGATGTGACCCCCTCTCCCAGCAATGCCATGATGTGCCCCTCCCAGCAACGTCATGATGTGCCCCCCTCCTCTCCCAGCAACCCCATGATGTGCCCCCCTCCTCTCCCAGCAACCCAATGATGTGCCCCCCTCCTCTCCCAGCAACCCCATGATGTGCCCCCTCCTCTCCCAGCAATGCCATGATGTGACCTCCCAGCAACCCCATGATGTGCCCCCCTCCTCTCCCAGCAATGCCATAATGTGCCCCCCCCTCCTCTCCCAGCAATGCCATGATGTGCCCCCCTCCTCTCCCAGCAACCCCATGATGTGCCCCCCTCCTCTCCCAGCAATGCCATGATGTGCCCCCCTCCTCTCCCAGCAACCCCATGATGTGCCCCCCCCTCCTCTCCCAGCAACCCCATGATGTGCCCCCCTCCTCTCCCAGCAACCCCATGATGTGCCCCCCTCCTCTCCCAGCAATGCCATGATGTGCCCCCCTCCTCTCCCAGCAACGCCATGATGTGACCTCCCAGCAATGCCATGATGTGCCCCCCTCCTCTCCCAGCAACCCCATGATGTGCCCCCCTCCTCTCCCAGCAATGCCATGATGTGCCCCCCCTCCTCTCCCAACAATGCCATGATGTGCCCCCCCTCCTCTCCCAGCAACCCCATGATGTTCCCCCCTCCTCTCCCAGCAACCCCATGATGTGCCCCCTCCTCTCCCAGCAATGCCATGATGTGCCCCCCCTCCTCTCCCAGCAATGCCATGATGTGCCCCCCCTCCTCTCCCAGCAACCCCATGATGTTCCCCCCTCCTCTCCCAGCAACCCCATGATGTGCCCCCTCCTCTCCCAGCAATGCCATGTGCCCCCCCTCCTCTCCCAGCAACGCCATGATGTGACCTCCCAGCAATGCCATGATGTGCCCACCTCCTCTCCCAGCAATGCCATGATGTGCCCCCCCTCCTCTCCCAACAATGCCATGATGTGCCCCCTCCTCTCCCAGCAATGCCATGATGTGCCCCCCTCCTCTCCCAGCAACGCCATGATGTGCCCCCCTCCTCTCCCAGCAACCCCATGATGTGCCCCCTCCTCTCCCAGCAACGCCATGATGTGCCCCCCCTCCTCTCCCAGCAACCCCATGATGTGCCCCCCCTCCTCTCCCAGCAACCCCATGATGTGCCCCCCTCCTCTCCCAGCAATGCCATGATGTGCCCCCCCCTCCTCTCCCAGCAATCCCATGATGTTCCCCCCTCCTCTCCCAACAATGCCATGTGCCCCCCCTCCTCTCCCAGCAACGCCATCATGTGCCCCCCCTCCTCTCCCAGCAACGCCATGATGTGACCCCCCTCCCAGCAATGCCATGATGTGACTCCCTCTCCCAGCAATGCCATGATGTGCCCCTCCCAGCAACGTCATGATGTGCCCCCCTCCTCTCCCAGCAACCCCATGATGTGCCCCCCTCCTCTCCCAGCAACCCAATGATGTGCCCCCCTCCTCTCCCAGCAACCCCATGATGTGCCCCCTCCTCTCCCAGCAATGCCATGATGTGACCTCCCAGCAACCCCATGATGTGCCCCCCTCCTCTCCCAGCAATGCCATAATGTGCCCCCCCCTCCTCTCCCAGCAATGCCATGATGTGCCCCCCTCCTCTCCCAGCAACCCCATGATGTGCCCCCCTCCTCTCCCAGCAATGCCATGATGTGCCCCCCTCCTCTCCCAGCAACCCCATGATGTGCCCCCCCCTCCTCTCCCAGCAACCCCATGATGTGCCCCCCTCCTCTCCCAGCAACCCCATGATGTGCCCCCCTCCTCTCCCAGCAATGCCATGATGTGCCCCCCTCCTCTCCCAGCAACGCCATGATGTGACCTCCCAGCAATGCCATGATGTGCCCCCCTCCTCTCCCAGCAACCCCATGATGTGCCCCCCTCCTCTCCCAGCAATGCCATGATGTGCCCCCCCTCCTCTCCCAACAATGCCATGATGTGCCCCCCCTCCTCTCCCAGCAACCCCATGATGTTCCCCCCTCCTCTCCCAGCAACCCCATGATGTGCCCCCTCCTCTCCCAGCAATGCTATGTGCCCCCCCTCCTCTCCCAGCAACGCCATGATGTGACCTCCCAGCAACCCCATGATGTGCCCCCCTCCTCTCCCAGCAATGCCATGATGTGCCCACCTCCTCTCCCAGCAATGCCATGATGTGCCCCCCTCCTCTCCCAGCAACCCAATGATGTGCCCCCCTCCTCTCCTAGCAATGCCATGATGTGCCCCCCCTCCTCTCCCAACAATGCCATGATGTGCCCCCTCCTCTCCCAGCAATGCCATGATGTGCCCCCCTCCTCTCCCAGCAACGCCATGATGTGCCCCCCTCCTCTCCCAGCAACCCCATGATGTGCCCCCCCCCCTCCTCTCCCAGCAACCCCATGATGTGCCCCCCTCCTCTCCCAGCAACCCCATGATGTGCCCCCCCCCTCCTCTCCCAGCAATGCCATGATGTGCCCCCCCTCCTCTCCCAGCAACCCCATGATGTTCCCCCCTCCTCTCCGAACAATGTCATGTGCCCCCCCTCCTCTCCCAGCAACGCCATCATGTGCCCCCCCTCCTCTCCCAGCAACCCCATGATGTGCCCCCCTCCTCTCCCAGCAACCCCATGATGTGCCCCCCTCCTCTCCCAGCAACCCCATGATGTGCCCCCCTCCTCTCCCAGCAACCCCATGATGTGCCCCCCCCTCCTCTCCCAGCAATGCCATGATGTGCCCCCCCCCTCCTCTCCCAGCAACCCCATGATGTTCCCCCCCTCCTCTCCGAACAATGTCATGTGCCCCCCCTCCTCTCCCAGCAACGCCATCATGTGCCCCCCCTCCTCTCCCAGCAACGCCATGATGTGACCCCCTCTCCCAGCAATGCCATGACCCCAACCCCATGATGTGCCCCCCTCCTCTCCCAGCAATGCCATGATGTGCCCCCCTCCTCTCCCAGCAACCCCATGATGTGCCCCCTCCTCTCCCAGCAATGCCATGATGTGACCCCCTCTCCCAGCAACGCCATGATGTGCCCCCCTCCTCTCCCAGCAATGCCATGATGTGCCCCCCTCCTCTCCCAGCAATGCCATGATGTGCCCCCCTCCTCTCCCAGCAATGCCATGATGTGCCCCCCCCTCCTCTCCCAGCAACCCCATGATGTGCCCCCCCTCCTCTCCCAGCAACCCCATGATGTGCCCCCCTCCTCTCCCAGCAACCCCATGATGTGCCCCCCTCCTCTCCCAGCAATGCCATGATGTGCCCCCCCTCCTCTCCCAGCAACCCCATGATGTGCCCCCCCTCCTCTCCCAGCAATGCCATGATGTGCCCCCCTCCTCTCCCAGCAACCACATGACCCCAACCCCATGATGTGCCCCCCTCCTCTCCCAGCAACCCCATGATGTGCCCCCTCCTCTCCCAGCAACGCCATGATGTGACCTCCCAGCAACCCCATGATGTGCCCCCCTCCTCTCCCAGCAATGCCATGATGTGCCCCCCTCCTCTCCCAGCAACCCCATGATGTGCCCCCCTCCTCTCCCAGCAACCCCATGATGTGCCCCGTCCTCTCCCAGCAATGCCATGTGCCCCCCCTCCTCTCCCAGCAACGCCATGATGTGACCTCCCAGCAATGCCATGATGTGCCCACCTCCTCTCCCAGCAATGCCATGATGTGCCCCCCTCCTCTCCCAGCAACCCAATGATGTGCCCCCTCCTCTCCCAGCAATGCTATGATGTGCCCCCCCTCCTCTCCCAGCAATGCCATGATGTGCCCCCCTCCTCTCCCAGCAACGCCATGATGTGCCCCCCCTCCTCTCCCAGCAACCCCATGATGTGCCCCCCTCCTCTCCCAGCAACGCCATGATGTGCCCCCCCTCCTCTCCCAGCAACCCCATGATGTGCCCCCCCTCCTCTCCCAGCAACCCCATGATGTGCCCCCCTCCTCTCCCAGCAACCCCATGATGTGCCCCCCTCCTCTCCCAGCAATGCCATGATGTGCCCCCCCCTCCTCTCCCAGCAATGCCATGATGTGCCCCCCCTCCTCTCCCAGCAACCCCATGATGTTCCCCCCCTCCTCTCCCAACAATGCCATGTGCCCCCCCTCCTCTCCCAGCAACGCCATCATGTGCCCCCCCTCCTCTCCCAGCAACGCCATGATGTGACCCCCTCCCAGCAATGCCATGATGTGACCCCCTCTCCCAGCAATGCCATGATGTGACCCCTCCCAGCAATGCCATGATGTGCCCCCCTCCTCTCCCAGCAACCACATGACCCCAACCCCATGATGTGCCCCCCTCCTCTCCCAGCAACCCCATGATGTGCCCCCTCCTCTCCCAGCAACGCCATGATGTGACCTCCCAGCAACCCCATGATGTGCCCCCCTCCTCTCCCAGCAATGCCATGATGTGCCCCCCTCCTCTCCCAGCAATGCCATGATGTGCCCCCCCCTCCTCTCCCAGCAATGCCATGTGCCCCCTCCTCTCCCAGCAATGCCATGATGTGCCCCCCTCCTCTCCCAGCACTGCCATGATGTGCCCCCCTCCTCTCCCAGCAACCCAATGATGTGCCCCCCCCTCCTCTCCCAGCAATGCCATGATGTGCCCCCCCTCCTCTTCCAGCAACCCCATGATGTGCCCCCTCCTCTCCCAGCAATGCCATGATGTGCCCCCCTCCTCTCCCAGCAATGCCATGTGCCCCCCTCCTCTCCCAGCAACCCCATGATGTGCCCCCCTCCTCTCCCAGCAATGCCATGATGTGACCCCCTCTCCCAGCAACCCCATGATGTGCCCCCCTCCTCTCCCAGCAATGCCATGATGTGACCTCCCAGCAACCCCATGATGTGCCCCCTCCTCTCCCAGCAATGCCATGATGTGCCCCCCCCCTCCTCTTGCAGCAATGCCATGATGTGCCCCCCCTCCTCTCCCAGCAACCCCATGATGTGCCCCCCTCCTCTCCCAGCAACCCCATGATGTGCCCCCCTCCTCTCCCAGCAACCCCATGATGTGCCCCCCTCCTCTCCCAGCAATGCCATGATGTGCCCCCCTCCTCTCCCAGCAACGCCATGATGTGACCTCCCAGCAATGCCATGATGTGACCCCCTCTCCCAGCAATGCCATGATATGACCCCTCCCAGCAACGTGGGGGAGAAGCACAATGACCCCCGACAGGAGGGCGCAGGAATTGTGCCCCAAACAAGAGGAATCACAGAGCTCACCCGAAGAGGAGCTTTCCTTTTACCCCAAAATCGCACGAAAGCAACGCCATGATGTGCCTGCCCCCCCTCATTATCCAAGAAATGCCATGATGTGCCTGCCCCCCCCCAGCATTGCCATGATGTGCCCCCCTCATTTTCCCAGCAATGCCATGATGTGACCCCCTCTCCCAGCAATGCCATGATGTGCCCCCCTCCTCTCCCAGCAACCACATGACCCCAACCCCATGATGTGCCCCCCCTCCTCTCCCAGCAACCCCATGATGTGCCCCCCTCCTCTCCCAGCAACCCCATGATGTGCCCCCTCCTCTCCCAGCAACACCATGATGTGATCTCCCAGCAATGCCATGATGTGACCCCCCTCCCAGCAATGCCATGATGTGCCCCCCTCATTTTCCCAGCAATGCCATGATGTGACCCCCTCTCCCAGCAATGCCATGATGTGCCCCCCTCCTCTCCCAGCAACCACATGACCCCAACCCCATGATGTGCCCCCCTCCTCTCCCAGCAACCCCATGATGTGCCCCCTCCTCTCCCAGCAACGCCATGATGTGACCTCCCAGCAACCCCATGATGTGCCCCCCTCCTCTCCCAGCAATGCCATGATGTGCCCCCCTCCTCTCCCAGCAACCCCATGATGTGCCCCCCTCCTCTCCCAGCAATGCCATGATGTGCCCCCCCTCCTCTCCCAGCAATGCCATGATGTGCCCCCCCTCCTCTCCCAGCAACCCCATGATGTTCCCCCCTCCTCTCCCAGCAACCCCATGATGTGCCCCCTCCTCTCCCAGCAATGCCATGTGCCCCCCCTCCTCTCCCAGCAACGCCATGATGTGACCTCCCAGCAATGCCATGATGTGCCCACCTCCTCTCCCAGCAATGCCATGATGTGCCCCCCCTCCTCTCCCAACAATGCCATGATGTGCCCCCTCCTCTCCCAGCAATGCCATGATGTGCCCCCCTCCTCTCCCAGCAACGCCATGATGTGCCCCCCTCCTCTCCCAGCAACCCCATGATGTGCCCCCCTCCTCTCCCAGCAACCCCATGATGTGCCCCCTCCTCTCCCAGCAACGCCATGATGTGACCTCCCAGCAACCCCATGATGTGCCCCCCTCCTCTCCCAGCAACCCCATGATGTGCCCCCTCCTCTCCCAGCAATGCCATGATGTGCCCCCCCTCCTCTCCCAGCAACCCCATGATGTGCCCCCCCTCCTCTCCCAGCAACCCCATGATGTGCCCCCCTCCTCTCCCAGCAACCCCATGATGTGCCCCCCTCCTCTCCCAGCAATGCCATGATGTGCCCCCCCCCTCCTCTCCCAGCAATGCCATGATGTGCCCCCCCCTCCTCTCCCAGCAATCCCATGATGTTCCCCCCTCCTCTCCCAACAATGCCATGTGCCCCCCCTCCTCTCCCAGCAACGCCATCATGTGCCCCCCCTCCTCTCCCAGCAACGCCATGATGTGACCCCCCTCCCAGCAATGCCATGATGTGACCCCCTCTCCCAGCAATGCCATGATGTGCCCCTCCCAGCAACGTCATGATGTGCCCCCCTCCTCTCCCAGCAACCCCATGATGTGCCCCCCTCCTCTCCCAGCAACCCAATGATGTGCCCCCCTCCTCTCCCAGCAACCCCATGATGTGCCCCCTCCTCTCCCAGCAATGCCATGATGTGACCTCCCAGCAACCCCATGATGTGCCCCCCTCCTCTCCCAGCAATGCCATAATGTGCCCCCCCCTCCTCTCCCAGCAATGCCATGATGTGCCCCCCTCCTCTCCCAGCAACCCCATGATGTGCCCCCCTCCTCTCCCAGCAATGCCATGATGTGCCCCCCTCCTCTCCCAGCAACCCCATGATGTGCCCCCCCCTCCTCTCCCAGCAACCCCATGATGTGCCCCCCTCCTCTCCCAGCAACCCCATGATGTGCCCCCCTCCTCTCCCAGCAACGCCATGATGTGACCTCCCAGCAATGCCATGATGTGCCCCCCTCCTCTCCCAGCAACCCCATGATGTGCCCCCCTCCTCTCCCAGCAATGCCATGATGTGCCCCCCCTCCTCTCCCAACAATGCCATGATGTGCCCCCCCTCCTCTCCCAGCAACCCCATGATGTTCCCCCCTCCTCTCCCAGCAACCCCATGATGTTCCCCCCTCCTCTCCCAGCAACCCCATGATGTGCCCCCTCCTCTCCCAGCAATGCTATGTGCCCCCCCTCCTCTCCCAGCAACGCCATGATGTGACCTCCCAGCAACCCCATGATGTGCCCCCCTCCTCTCCCAGCAATGCCATGATGTGCCCACCTCCTCTCCCAGCAATGCCATGATGTGCCCCCCTCCTCTCCCAGCAACCCAATGATGTGCCCCCCTCCTCTCCTAGCAATGCCATGATGTGCCCCCCCTCCTCTCCCAACAATGCCATGATGTGCCCCCTCCTCTCCCAGCAATGCCATGATGTGCCCCCCTCCTCTCCCAGCAACGCCATGATGTGCCCCCCTCCTCTCCCAGCAACCCCATGATGTGCCCCCCTCCTCTCCCAGCAATGCCATGATGTGCCCCCCCTACTCTCCCAGCAACCCCATGATGTGCCCCCCTCCTCTCCCAGCAACCCCATGATGTGCCCCCCTCCTCTCCCAGCAACCCCATGATGTGCCCCCCTCCTCTCCCAGCAACCCCATGATGTGCCCCCCCCTCCTCTCCCAGCAACCCCATGATGTGCCCCCCTCCTCTCCCAGCAACCCCATGATGTGCCCCCCCCCTCCTCTCCCAGCAATGCCATGATGTGCCCCCCCTCCTCTCCCAGCAACCCCATGATGTTCCCCCCTCCTCTCCGAACAATGTCATGTGCCCCCCCTCCTCTCCCAGCAACGCCATCATGTGCCCCCCCTCCTCTCCCAGCAACGCCATGATGTGACCCCCCTCCCAGCAATGCCATGATGTGACCCCCTCTCCCAGCAATGCCATGACCCCAACCCCATGATGTGCCCCCCTCCTCTCCCAGCAATGCCATGATGTGCCCCCCTCCTCTCCCAGCAACCCCATGATGTGCCCCCTCCTCTCCCAGCAATGCCATGATGTGACCCCCTCTCCCAGCAACGCCATGATGTGCCCCCCTCCTCTCCCAGCAATGCCATGATGTGCCCCCCTCCTCTCCCAGCAATGCCATGATGTGCCCCCCTCCTCTCCCAGCAATGCCATGATGTGCCCCCCCTCCTCTCCCAGCAACCCCATGATGTGCCCCCCCTCCTCTCCCAGCAACCCCATGATGTGCCCCCCTCCTCTCCCAGCAACCCCATGATGTGCCCCCCTCCTCTCCCAGCAACCCCATGATGTGCCCCCCCTCCTCTCCCAGCAACCCCATGATGTGCCCCCCCTCCTCTCCCAGCAATGCCATGATGTGCCCCCCTCCTCTCCCAGCAACCACATGACCCCAACCCCATGATGTGCCCCCCTCCTCTCCCAGCAACCCCATGATGTGCCCCCTCCTCTCCCAGCAACGCCATGATGTGACCTCCCAGCAACCCCATGATGTGCCCCCCTCCTCTCCCAGCAATGCCATGATGTGCCCCCCTCCTCTCCCAGCAACCCCATGTGCCCCCCTCCTCTCCCAGCAACCCCATGATGTGCCCCCTCCTCTCCCAGCAATGCCATGTGCCCCCCCTCCTCTCCCAGCAACGCCATGATGTGACCTCCCAGCAATGCCATGATGTGCCCACCTCCTCTCCCAGCAATGCCATGATGTGCCCCCCTCCTCTCCCAGCAACCCAATGATGTGCCCCCTCCTCTCCCAGCAATGCTATGATGTGCCCCCCCTCCTCTCCCAGCAATGCCATGATGTGCCCCCCTCCTCTCCCAGCAACGCCATGATGTGCCCCCCCTCCTCTCCCAGCAACCCCATGATGTGCCCCCCTCCTCTCCCAGCAACGCCATGATGTGCCCCCCCTCCTCTCCCAGCAACCCCATGATGTGCCCCCCCTCCTCTCCCAGCAACCCCATGATGTGCCCCCCTCCTCTCCCAGCAACCCCATGATGTGCCCCCCTCCTCTCCCAGCAATGCCATGATGTGCCCCCCCCTCCTCTCCCAGCAATGCCATGATGTGCCCCCCCTCCTCTCCCAGCAACCCCATGATGTTCCCCCCCTCCTCTCCCAACAATGCCATGTGCCCCCCCTCCTCTCCCAGCAACGCCATCATGTGCCCCCCCTCCTCTCCCAGCAACGCCATGATGTGACCCCCTCCCAGCAATGCCATGATGTGACCCCCTCTCCCAGCAATGCCATGATGTGACCCCTCCCAGCAATGCCATGATGTGCCCCCCTCCTCTCCCAGCAACCCCATGACCCCAACCCCATGATGTGCCCCCCTCCTCTCCCAGCAACCCCATGATGTGCCCCCTCCTCTCCCAGCAATGCCATGATGTGACCTCCCAGCAACCCCATGATGTGCCCCCCTCCTCTCCCAGCAATGCCATGATGTGCCCCCTCCTCTCCCAGCAATGCCATGATGTGCCCCCCCTCCTCTCCCAGCAATGCCATGTGCCCCCCTCCTCTCCCAGCAACCCCATGATGTGCCCCCTCCTCTCCCAGCAATGCCATGATGTGACCTCCCAGCAACCCCATGATGTGCCCCCCTCCTCTCCCAGCAATGCCATGATATGCCCCCCCTCCTCTCCCAGCAATGCCATGATGTGCCCCCCCTCCTCTCCCAGCAACCCCATGATGTGCCCCCCTCCTCTCCCAGCAATGCCATGATGTGCCCCCCCTCCTCTCCCAGCAACCCCACGATGTGCCCCCCCTCCTCTCCCAGCAACCCCATGATGTGCCCCCCTCCTCTCCCAGCAACCCCATGATGTGCCCCCCTCCTCTCCCAGCAACCCCATGATGTGCCCCCCTCCTCTCCCAGCAATGCCATGATGTGCCCCCCTCCTCTCCCAGCAACGCCATGATGTGACCTCCCAGCAATGCCATGATGTGACCCCCCTCCCAGCAATGCCATGATGTGACCCCCTCTCCCAGCAATGCCATGATATGACCCCTCCCAGCAACGTGGGGGAGAAGCACAATGACCCCCGACAGGAGGGCGCAGGAATTGTGCCCCAAACAAGAGGAATCACAGAGCTCACCCGAAGAGGAGCTTTCCTTTTACCCCAAAATCGCACGAAAGCAACGCCATGATGTGCCTGCCCCCCCTCATTATCCAAGAAATGCCATGATGTGCCTGCCCCCCCCAGCATTGCCATGATGTGCCCCCCTCATTTTCCCAGCAATGCCATGATGTGACCCCCTCTCCCAGCAATGCCATGATGTGCCCCCCTCCTCTCCCAGCAACCACATGACCCCAACCCCATGATGTGCCCCCCCTCCTCTCCCAGCAACCCCATGATGTGCCCCCCTCCTCTCCCAGCAACCCCATGATGTGCCCCCTCCTCTCCCAGCAACACCATGATGTGATCTCCCAGCAATGCCATGATGTGACCCCCCTCCCAGCAATGCCATGATGTGCCCCCCTCATTTTCCCAGCAATGCCATGATGTGCCCCCCTCCTCTCCCAGCAACCCCATGATGTGCCCCCCTCCTCTCCCAGCAACCCCATGATGTGCCCCCCTCCTCTCCCAGCAACCCCATGATGTGCCCCCAACTCCTCTCCCAGCAACCCCATGATGTGCCCCCCCTCCTCTCCCAGCAACCCCATGATGTGCCCCCCCTCCTCTCCCAGCAACCCCATGATGTGCCCCCCCTCCTCTCCCAGCAACCCCATGATGTGCCCCCCCTCCTCTCCCAGCAACCCCATGATGTGCCCCCCTCCTCTCCCAGCAATGCCATGATGTGCCCCCCTCCTCTCCCATCAATGCCATGATGTGCCCCCCTCCTCTCCCAGCAACCCCATGATGTTCCCCCCTCCTCTCCCAACAACGCCATCATATGCCCCCCCTCCTCTCCCAGCAACGCCATGATGTGACCCCCCTCCCAGCAATGCCATGATGTGACCCCTCCCAGCAATGCCATGATGTGCCCCTCCCAGCAACGTCATGATGTGCCCCCCTCCTCTCCCAGCAACCCCATGACCCCAACCCCATGATGTGCCCCCCTCCTCTCCCAGCAATGCCATGATGTGCCCCCCTCCTCTACCAGCAATGCCATGATGTGCCCCCCTCCTCTCCCAGCAACCCAATGATGTGCCCCCCTCCTCTCCCAGCAACCCCATGATGTGCCCCCTCCTCTCCCAGCAATGCCATGATGTGACCTCCCAGCAACCCCATGATGTGCCCACCTCCTCTCCCAGCAATGCCATGATGTGCCCCCTCCTCTCCCAGCAATGCCATGATGTGCCCCCCCTCCTCTCCCAGCAATGCCATGATGTGCCCCCCCTCCTCTCCCAGCAATGCCATGTGCCCCCCTCCTCTCCCAGCAACCCCATGATGTGCCCCCTCCTCTCCCAGCAATGCCATGATGTGACCTCCCAGCAACCCCATGATGTGCCCCCCTCCTCTCCCAGCAATGCCATGATGTGCCCCCCTCCTCTACCAGCAATGCCATGATGTGCCCCCCTCCTCTCCCAGCAACCCAATGATGTGCCCCCCTCCTCTCCCAGCAACCCCATGATGTGCCCCCTCCTCTCCCAGCAATGCCATGATGTGACCTCCCAGCAACCCCATGATGTGCCCACCTCCTCTCCCAGCAATGCCATGATGTGCCCCCTCCTCTCCCAGCAATGCCATGATGTGCCCCCCCTCCTCTCCCAGCAATGCCATGATGTGCCCCCCCTCCTCTCCCAGCAATGCCATGTGCCCCCCTCCTCTCCCAGCAACCCCATGATGTGCCCCCTCCTCTCCCAGCAATGCCATGATGTGACCTCCCAGCAACCCCATGATGTGCCCCCCTCCTCTCCCAGCAATGCCATGATGTGCCCCCCCTCCTCTCCCAGCAATGCCATGTGCCCCCCTCCTCTCCCAGCAACCCCATGATGTGCCCCCTCCTCTCCCAGCAATGCCATGATGTGACCTCCCAGCAACCCCATGATGTGCCCCCCTCCTCTCCCAGCAATGCCATGATGTGCCCCCCCTCCTCTCCCAGCAACCCCATGATGTGCCCCCCTCCTCTCCCAGCAATGCCATGATGTGCCCCCCTCCTCTCCCAGCAATGCCATGATGTGCCCCCCCTCCTCTCCCAGCAACCCCATGATGTGCCCCCCCTCCTCTCCCAGCAACCCCATGATGTGCCCCCCTCCTCTCCCAGCAACCCCATGATGTGCCCCCCTCCTCTCCCAGCAACCCCATGATGTGCCCCCCTCCTCTCCCAGCAATGCCATGATGTGCCCCCCTCCTCTCCCAGCAACGCCATGATGTGACCTCCCAGCAATGCCATGATGTGACCCCCTCTCCCAGCAATGCCATGATATGACCCCTCCCAGCAACGTGGGGGAGAAGCACAATGACCCCCGACAGGAGGGCGCAGGAATTGTGCCCCAAACAAGAGGAATCACAGAGCTCACCCGAAGAGGATCTTTCCTTTTACCCCAAAATCGCACGAAAGCAACGCCATGATGTGCCTGCCCCCCCTCATTATCCAAGAAATGCCATGATGTGCCTGCCCCCCCCCAGCATTGCCATGATGTGCCCCCCTCATTTTCCCAGCAATGCCATGATGTGACCCCCTCTCCCAGCAATGCCATGATGTGCCCCCCTCCTCTCCCAGCAACCACATGACCCCAACCCCATGATGTGCCCCCCCTCCTCTCCCAGCAACCCCATGATGTGCCCCCCTCCTCTCCCAGCAACCCCATGATGTGCCCCCTCCTCTCCCAGCAACACCATGATGTGATCTCCCAGCAATGCCATGATGTGACCCCCCTCCCAGCAATGCCATGATGTGCCCCCCTCATTTTCCCAGCAATGCCATGATGTGACCCCCTCTCCCAGCAATGCCATGATGTGCCCCCCTCCTCTCCCAGCAACCCCATGATGTGCCCCCTCCTCTCCCAGCAACGCCATGATGTGACCTCCCAGCAACCCCATGATGTGCCCCCCTCCTCTCCCAGCAATGCCATGATGTGCCCCCCTCCTCTCCCAGCAACCCCATGATGTGCCCCCCTCCTCTCCCAGCAATGCCATGATGTGCCCCCCCTCCTCTCCCAGCAATGCCATGATGTGCCCCCCCTCCTCTCCCAGCAACCCCATGATGTTCCCCCCTCCTCTCCCAGCAACCCCATGATGTGCCCCCTCCTCTCCCAGCAATGCCATGTGCCCCCCCTCCTCTCCCAGCAACGCCATGATGTGACCTCCCAGCAATGCCATGATGTGCCCACCTCCTCTCCCAGCAATGCCATGATGTGCCCCCCCTCCTCTCCCAACAATGCCATGATGTGCCCCCTCCTCTCCCAGCAATGCCATGATGTGCCCCCCTCCTCTCCCAGCAACGCCATGATGTGCCCCCCTCCTCTCCCAGCAATGCCATGATGTGCCCCCCCTCCTCTCCCAGCAACCCCATGATGTGCCCCCCCTCCTCTCCCAGCAACCCCATGATGTGCCCCCCTCCTCTCCCAGCAACCCCATGATGTGCCCCCCTCCTCTCCCAGCAATGCCATGATGTGCCCCCCCCCCTCCTCTCCCAGCAATGCCATGATGTGCCCCCCCCTCCTCTCCCAGCAATCCCATGATGTTCCCCCCTCCTCTCCCAACAATGCCATGTGCCCCCCCTCCTCTCCCAGCAACGCCATGATGTGACCCCCCTCCCAGCAATGCCATGATGTGACCCCCTCTCCCAGCAATGCCATGATGTGCCCCTCCCAGCAACGTCATGATGTGCCCCCCTCCTCTCCCAGCAACCCCATGATGTGCCCCCCTCCTCTCCCAGCAACCCAATGATGTGCCCCCCTCCTCTCCCAGCAACCCCATGATGTGCCCCCTCCTCTCCCAGCAATGCCATGATGTGACCTCCCAGCAACCCCATGATGTGCCCCCCTCCTCTCCCAGCAATGCCATAATGTGCCCCCCTCCTCTCCCAGCAACCCCATGATGTGCCCCCCTCCTCTCCCAGCAATGCCATGATGTGCCCCCCTCCTCTCCCAGCAACCCCATGATGTGCCCCCCCCTCCTCTCCCAGCAACCCCATGATGTGCCCCCCTCCTCTCCCAGCAACCCCATGATGTGCCCCCCTCCTCTCCCAGCAACCCCATGATGTGCCCCCCTCCTCTCCCAGCAATGCCATGATGTGCCCCCCTCCTCTCCCAGCAACGCCATGATGTGACCTCCCAGCAATGCCATGATGTGCCCCCCTCCTCTCCCAGCAACCCCATGATGTGCCCCCCTCCTCTCCCAGCAATGCCATGATGTGCCCCCCCTCCTCTCCCAGCAATGCCATGATGTGCCCCCCCTCCTCTCCCAGCAACCCCATGATGTTCCCCCCTCCTCTCCCAGCAACCCCATGATGTGCCCCCTCCTCTCCCAGCAATGCTATGTGCCCCCCCTCCTCTCCCAGCAACGCCATGATGTGACCTCCCAGCAACCCCATGATGTGCCCCCCTCCTCTCCCAGCAATGCCATGATGTGCCCACCTCCTCTCCCAGCAATGCCATGATGTGCCCCCCTCCTCTCCCAGCAACCCAATGATGTGCCCCCCTCCTCTCCTAGCAATGCCATGATGTGCCCCCCCTCCTCTCCCAACAATGCCATGATGTGCCCCCTCCTCTCCCAGCAATGCCATGATGTGCCCCCCTCCTCTCCCAGCAACCCCATGATGTGCCCCCCTCCTCTCCCAGCAATGCCATGATGTGCCCCCCCCTACTCTCCCAGCAACCCCATGATGTGCCCCCCTCCTCTCCCAGCAACCCCATGATGTGCCCCCCTCCTCTCCCAGCAACCCCATGATGTGCCCCCCTCCTCTCCCAGCAACCCCATGATGTGCCCCCCCCCTCCTCTCCCAGCAATGCCATGATGTGCCCCCCCTCCTCTCCCAGCAACCCCATGATGTTCCCCCCTCCTCTCCGAACAATGTCATGTGCCCCCCCTCCTCTCCCAGCAACGCCATCATGTGCCCCCCCTCCTCTCCCAGCAACGCCATGATGTGACCCCCCTCCCAGCAATGCCATGATGTGACCCCCTCTCCCAGCAATGCCATGATGTGACCCCTCCCAGCAATGCCATGATGTGCCCCTCCCAGCAACGTCATGATGTGCCCCCCTCCTCTCCCAGCAACCCCATGACCCCAACCCCATGATGTGCCCCCCTCCTCTCCCAGCAATGCCATGATGTGCCCCCCTCCTCTCCCAGCAACCCCATGATGTGCCCCCTCCTCTCCCAGCAATGCCATGATGTGACCCCCTCTCCCAGCAACGCCATGATGTGCCCCCCTCCTCTCCCAGCAATGCCATGATATGACCCCTCCCAGCAACGTGGGGGAGAAGCACAATGACCCCCGACAGGAGGGCGCAGGAATTGTGCCCCAAACAAGAGGAATCACAGAGCTCACCCGAAGAGGAGCTTTCCTTTTACCCCAAAATCGCACAAAAGCAACGCCATGATGTGCCTGCCCCCCCTCATTATCCAAGAAATGCCATGATGTGCCTGCCCCCCCCCCAGCATTGCCATGATGTGCCCCCCTCATTTTCCCAGCAATGCCATGATGTGACCCCCTCTCCCAGCAATGCCATGATGTGCCCCCCTCCTCTCCCAGCAACCACATGACCCCAACCCCATGATGTGCCCCCCTCCTCTCCCAGCAACCCCATGATGTGCCCCCTCCTCTCCCAGCAACGCCATGATGTGACCTCCCAGCAACCCCATGATGTGCCCCCCTCCTCTCCCAGCAATGCCATGATGTGCCCCCCTCCTCTCCCAGCAACCCCATGATGTGCCCCCCTCCTCTCCCAGCAATGCCATGATGTGCCCCCCCTCCTCTCCCAGCAATGCCATGATGTGCCCCCCCTCCTCTCCCAGCAACCCCATGATGTTCCCCCCTCCTCTCCCAGCAACCCCATGATGTGCCCCCTCCTCTCCCAGCAATGCCATGTGCCCCCCCTCCTCTCCCAGCAACGCCATGATGTGACCTCCCAGCAACCCCATGATGTGCCCCCCTTCTCTCCCAGCAATGCCATGATGTGCCCACCTCCTCTCCCAGCAATGCCATGATGTGCCCCCCCTCCTCTCCCAGCAACCCAATGATGTGCCCCCCTCCTCTCCCAGCAATGCCATGATGTGCCCCCCCTCCTCTCCCAACAATGCCATGATGTGCCCCCTCCTCTCCCAGCAATGCCATGATGTGCCCCCCTCCTCTCCCAGCAACGCCATGATGTGCCCCCCCCTCCTCTCCCAGCAACCCCATGATGTGCCCCCCTCCTCTCCCAGCAACCCCATGATGTGCCCCCAACTCCTCTCCCAGCAACCCCATGATGTGCCCCCCCTCCTCTCCCAGCAACCCCATGATGTGCCCCCCCTCCTCTCCCAGCAACCCCATGATGTGCCCCCCCTCCTCTCCCAGCAACCCCATGATGTGCCCCCCTCCTCTCCCAGCAATGCCATGATGTGCCCCCCTCCTCTCCCATCAATGCCATGATGTGCCCCCCTCCTCTCCCAGCAACCCCATGATGTTCCCCCCTCCTCTCCCAACAATGCCATGTGCCCCCCCTCCTCTCCCAGCAACGCCATCATATGCCCCCCCTCCTCTCCCAGCAACGCCATGATGTGACCCCCCTCCCAGCAATGCCATGATGTGACCCCTCCCAGCAATGCCATGATGTGCCCCTCCCAGCAACGTCATGATGTGCCCCCCTCCTCTCCCAGCAACCCCATGACCCCAACCCCATGATGTGCCCCCCTCCTCTCCCAGCAATGCCATGATGTGCCCCCCTCCTCTACCAGCAATGCCATGATGTGCCCCCCTCCTCTCCCAGCAACCCCATGATGTGCCCCCTCCTCTCCCAGCAATGCCATGATGTGACCTCCCAGCAACCCCATGATGTGCCCACCTCCTCTCCCAGCAATGCCATGATGTGCCCCCTCCTCTCCCAGCAATGCCATGATGTGCCCCCCCTCCTCTCCCAGCAATGCCATGATGTGCCCCCCCTCCTCTCCCAGCAATGCCATGTGCCCCCCTCCTCTCCCAGCAACCCCATGATGTGCCCCCTCCTCTCCCAGCAATGCCATGATGTGACCTCCCAGCAACCCCATGATGTGCCCCCCTCCTCTCCCAGCAATGCCATGATATGCCCCCCCTCCTCTCCCAGCAATGCCATGATGTGCCCCCCTCCTCTCCCAGCAACCCCATGATGTGCCCCCCTCCTCTCCCAGCAATGCCATGATGTGCCCCCCTCCTCTCCCAGCAATGCCATGATGTGCCCCCCCTCCTCTCCCAGCAACCCCATGATGTGCCCCCCCTCCTCTCCCAGCAACCCCATGATGTGCCCCCCTCCTCTCCCAGCAACCCCATGATGTGCCCCCCTCCTCTCCCAGCAACCCCATGATGTGCCCCCCTCCTCTCCCAGCAATGCCATGATGTGCCCCCCTCCTCTCCCAGCAACGCCATGATGTGACCTCCCAGCAATGCCATGATGTGACCCCCTCTCCCAGCAATGCCATGATATGACCCCTCCCAGCAACGTGGGGGAGAAGCACAATGACCCCCGACAGGAGGGCGCAGGAATTGTGCCCCAAACAAGAGGAATCACAGAGCTCACCCGAAGAGGAGCTTTCCTTTTACCCCAAAATCGCACGAAAGCAACGCCATGATGTGCCTGCCCCCCCTCATTATCCAAGAAATGCCATGATGTGCCTGCCCCCCCCCCCAGCATTGCCATGATGTGCCCCCCTCATTTTCCCAGCAATGCCATGATGTGACCCCCTCTCCCAGCAATGCCATGATGTGCCCCCCTCCTCTCCCAGCAACCACATGACCCCAACCCCATGATGTGCCCCCCCTCCTCTCCCAGCAACCCCATGATGTGCCCCCCTCCTCTCCCAGCAACCCCATGATGTGCCCCCTCCTCTCCCAGCAACACCATGATGTGATCTCCCAGCAATGCCATGATGTGACCCCCCTCCCAGCAATGCCATGATGTGCCCCCCTCATTTTCCCAGCAATGCCATGATGTGACCCCCTCTCCCAGCAATGCCATGATGTGCCCCCCTCCTCTCCCAGCAACCACATGACCCCAACCCCATGATGTGCCCCCCTCCTCTCCCAGCAACCCCATGATGTGCCCCCTCCTCTCCCAGCAACGCCATGATGTGACCTCCCAGCAACCCCATGATGTGCCCCCCTCCTCTCCCAGCAATGCCATGATGTGCCCCCCTCCTCTCCCAGCAACCCCATGATGTGCCCCCCTCCTCTCCCAGCAATGCCATGATGTGCCCCCCCTCCTCTCCCAGCAATGCCATGATGTGCCCCCCCTCCTCTCCCAGCAACCCCATGATGTTCCCCCCTCCTCTCCCAGCAACCCCATGATGTGCCCCCTCCTCTCCCAGCAATGCCATGTGCCCCCCCTCCTCTCCCAGCAACGCCATGATGTGACCTCCCAGCAATGCCATGATGTGCCCCCCCTCCTCTCCCAACAATGCCATGATGTGCCCCCTCCTCTCCCAGCAATGCCATGATGTGCCCCCCTCCTCTCCCAGCAATGCCATGATGTGCCCCCCTCCTCTCCCAGCAACGCCATGATGTGACCTCCCAGCAATGCCATGATGTGCCCACCTCCTCCCCCAGCAATGCCATGATGTGCCCCCCCTCCTCTCCCAGCAACCCCATGATGTTCCCCCCTCCTCTCCCAGCAACCCCATGATGTGCCCCCTCCTCTCCCAGCAATGCCATGTGCCCCCCCTCCTCTCCCAGCAACGCCATGATGTGACCTCCCAGCAATGCCATGATGTGCCCACCTCCTCTCCCAGCAATGCCATGATGTGCCCCCCCTCCTCTCCCAACAATGCCATGATGTGCCCCCTCCTCTCCCAGCAATGCCATGATGTGCCCCCCTCCTCTCCCAGCAACGCCATGATGTGCCCCCCTCCTCTCCCAGCAACCCCATGATGTGCCCCCCCTCCTCTCCCAGCAACCCCATGATGTGCCCCCCCTCCTCTCCCAGCAACCCCATGATGTGCCCCCCTCCTCTCCCAGCAACCCCATGATGTGCCCCCCTCCTCTCCCAGCAATGCCATGATGTGCCCCCCCCCTCCTCTCCCAGCAATGCCATGATGTGCCCCCCCCTCCTCTCCCAGCAATCCCATGATGTTCCCCCCTCCTCTCCCAACAATGCCATGTGCCCCCCCTCCTCTCCCAGCAATGCCATCATGTGCCCCCCCTCCTCTCCCAGCAACGCCATGATGTGACCCCCCTCCCAGCAATGCCATGATGTGACCCCCTCTCCCAGCAATGCCATGATGTGCCCCTCCCAGCAACGTCATGATGTGCCCCCCTCCTCTCCCAGCAACCCCATGATGTGCCCCCCTCCTCTCCCAGCAACCCCATGATGTGCCCCCCTCCTCTCCCAGCAACCCAAATGATGTGCCCCCCTCCTCTCCCAGCAACCTCATGATGTGCCCCCTCCTCTCCCAGCAATGCCATGATGTGACCTCCCAGCAACCCCATGATGTGCCCCCCTCCTCTCCCAGCAATGCCATAATGTGCCCCCCCTCCTCTCCCAGCAATGCCATGATGTGCCCCCCTCCTCTCCCAGCAATGCCATGATGTGCCCCCCTCCTCTCCCAGCAACCCCATGATGTGCCCCCCCCTCCTCTCCCAGCAACCCCATGATGTGCCCCCCTCCTCTCCCAGCAACCCCATGATGTGCCCCCCTCCTCTCCCAGCAACCCCATGATGTGCCCCCCTCCTCTCCCAGCAATGCCATGATGTGCCCCCCTCCTCTCCCAGCAACGCCATGATGTGACCTCCCAGCAATGCCATGATGTGCCCCCCTCCTCTCCCAGCAACCCCATGATGTGCCCCCCTCCTCTCCCAGCAATGCCATGATGTGCCCCCCCTCCTCTCCCAACAATGCCATGATGTGCCCCCCCTCCTCTCCCAGCAACCCCATGATGTTCCCCCCTCCTCTCCCAGCAACCCCATGATGTGCCCCCTCCTCTCCCAGCAATGCTATGTGCCCCCCCTCCTCTCCCAGCAACGCCATGATGTGACCTCCCAGCAACCCCATGATGTGCCCCCCTCCTCTCCCAGCAATGCCATGATGTGCCCACCTCCTCTCCCAGCAATGCCATGATGTGCCCCCCTCCTCTCCCAGCAACCCAATGATGTGCCCCCCCTCCTCTCCTAGCAATGCCATGATGTGCCCCCTCCTCTCCCAACAATGCCATGATGTGCCCCCTCCTCTCCCAGCAATGCCATGATGTGCCCCCCTCCTCTCCCAGCAACGCCATGATGTGCCCCCCTCCTCTCCCAGCAACCCCATGATGTGCCCCCCTCCTCTCCCAGCAATGCCATGATGTGCCCCCCCTACTCTCCCAGCAACCCCATGATGTGCCCCCCTCCTCTCCCAGCAACCCCATGATGTGCCCCCCTCCTCTCCCAGCAACCCCATGATGTGCCCCCCTCCTCTCCCAGCAACCCCATGATGTGCCCCCCCCCTCCTCTCCCAGCAATGCCATGATGTGCCCCCCCTCCTCTCCCAGCAACCCCATGATGTTCCCCCCTCCTCTCCGAACAATGTCATGTGCCCCCCCTCCTCTCCCAGCAACGCCATCATGTGCCCCCCCTCCTCTCCCAGCAACGCCATGATGTGACCCCCCTCCCAGCAATGCCATGATGTGACCCCCTCTCCCAGCAATGCCATGACCCCAACCCCATGATGTGCCCCCCTCCTCTCCCAGCAATGCCATGATGTGCCCCCCTCCTCTCCCAGCAACCCCATGATGTGCCCCCTCCTCTCCCAGCAATGCCATGATGTGACCCCCTCTCCCAGCAACGCCATGATGTGCCCCCCTCCTCTCCCAGCAATGCCATGATGTGCCCCCCTCCTCTCCCAGCAATGCCATGATGTGCCCCCCTCCTCTCCCAGCAATGCCATGATGTGCCCCCCCCTCCTCTCCCAGCAACCCCATGATGTGCCCCCCCTCCTCTCCCAGCAACCCCATGATGTGCCCCCCTCCTCTCCCAGCAACCCCATGATGTGCCCCCCTCCTCTCCCAGCAATGCCATGATGTGCCCCCCCTCCTCTCCCAGCAACCCCATGATGTGCCCCCCCTCCTCTCCCAGCAATGCCATGATGTGCCCCCCTCATTTTCCCAGCAATGCCATGATGTGACCCCCTCTCCCAGCAATGCCATGATGTGCCCCCCTCCTCTCCCAGCAACCACATGACCCCAACCCCATGATGTGCCCCCCTCCTCTCCCAGCAACCCCATGATGTGCCCCCTCCTCTCCCAGCAACGCCATGATGTGACCTCCCAGCAACCCCATGATGTGCCCCCCTCCTCTCCCAGCAATGCCATGATGTGCCCCCCTCCTCTCCCAGCAACCCCATGATGTGCCCCCCTCCTCTCCCAGCAATGTCATGATGTGCCCCCCCCTCCTCTCCCAGCAATGCCATGATGTGCCCCCCCTCCTCTCCCAGCAACCCCATGATGTTCCCCCCTCCTCTCCCAGCAACCCCATGATGTGCCCCCTCCTCTCCCAGCAATGCCATGTGCCCCCCCTCCTCTCCCAGCAACGCCATGATGTGACCTCCCAGCAATGCCATGATGTGCCCACCTCCTCTCCCAGCAATGCCATGATGTGCCCCCCTCCTCTCCCAGCAACCCAATGATGTGCCCCCTCCTCTCCCAGCAATGCTATGATGTGCCCCCCCTCCTCTCCCAACAATGCCATGATGTGCCCCCTCCTCTCCCAGCAATGCCATGATGTGCCCCCTCCTCTCCCAGCAATGCCATGATGTGCCCCCCTCCTCTCCCAGCAACGCCATGATGTGCCCCCCCTCCTCTCCCAGCAACCCCATGATGTGCCCCCCTCCTCTCCCAGCAACGCCATGATGTGCCCCCCCTCCTCTCCCAGCAACCCCATGATGTGCCCCCCCTCCTCTCCCAGCAACCCCATGATGTGCCCCCCTCCTCTCCCAGCAACCCCATGATGTGCCCCCCTCCTCTCCCAGCAATGCCATGATGTGCCCCCCCCTCCTCTCCCAGCAATGCCATGATGTGCCCCCCCTCCTCTCCCAGCAACCCCATGATGTTCCCCCCCTCCTCTCCCAACAATGCCATGTGCCCCCCCTCCTCTCCCAGCAACGCCATCATGTGCCCCCCCTCCTCTCCCAGCAACGCCATGATGTGACCCCCTCCCAGCAATGCCATGATGTGACCCCCTCTCCCAGCAATGCCATGATGTGACCCTTCCCAGCAATGCCATGATGTGCCCCCCTCCTCTCCCAGCAACCCCATGACCCCAACCCCATGATGTGCCCCCTTCCTCTCCCAGCAATGCCATGATGTGCCCCCCTCCTCTCCCAGCAATGCCATGATGTGCCCCCCTCCTCTCCCAGCAACCCCATGATGTGCCCCCTCCTCTCCCAGCAATGCCATGATGTGACCTCCCAGCAACCCCATGATGTGCCCCCCTCCTCTCCCAGCAATGCCATGATGTGCCCCCCTCCTCTCCCAGCAATGCCATGATGTGCCCCCCCTCCTCTCCCAGCAATGCCATGTGCCCCCTCCTCTCCCAGCAATGCCATGATGTGCCCCCCTCCTCTCCCAGCAATGCCATGATGTGCCCCCCTCCTCTCCCAGCAACCCAATGATGTGACCCCCCCTCCTCTCCCAGCAATGCCATGATGTGCCCCCCTCCTCTTCCAGCAACCCCATGATGTGCCCCCTCCTCTCCCAGCAATGCCATGATGTGCCCCCCTCCTCTCCCAGCAATGCCATGATGTGCCCCCCCTCCTCTCCCAGCAATGCCATGTGCCCCCCTCCTCTCCCAGCAACCCCATGATGTGCCCCCCTCCTCTCCCAGCAATGCCATGATGTGACCCCCTCTCCCAGCAACCCCATGATGTGCCCCCCTCCTCTCCCAGCAATGCCATGATGTGACCTCCCAGCAACCCCATGATGACACAATGACCCCCGACAGGAGGGCGCAGGAATTGTGCCCCAAACAAGAGGAATCACAGAGCTCACCCGAAGAGGAGCTTTCCTTTTACCCCAAAATCGCACGAAAGCAACGCCATGATGTGCCTGCCCCCCCTCATTATCCAAGAAATGCCATGATGTGCCTGCCCCCCCCAGCATTGCCATGATGTGCCCCCCTCATTTTCCCAGCAATGCCATGATGTGACCCCCTCTCCCAGCAATGCCATGATGTGCCCCCCTCCTCTCCCAGCAACCACATGACCCCAACCCCATGATGTGCCCCCCCTCCTCTCCCAGCAACCCCATGATGTGCCCCCCTCCTCTCCCAGCAACCCCATGATGTGCCCCCTCCTCTCCCAGCAACACCATGATGTGATCTCCCAGCAATGCCATGATGTGACCCCCCTCCCAGCAATGCCATGATGTGCCCCCCTCATTTTCCCAGCAATGCCATGATGTGACCCCCTCTCCCAGCAATGCCATGATGTGCCCCCCTCCTCTCCCAGCAACCACATGACCCCAACCCCATGATGTGCCCCCCTCCTCTCCCAGCAACCCCATGATGTGCCCCCTCCTCTCCCAGCAACGCCATGATGTGACCTCCCAGCAACCCCATGATGTGCCCCCCTCCTCTCCCAGCAATGCCATGATGTGCCCCCCTCCTCTCCCAGCAACCCCATGATGTGCCCCCCTCCTCTCCCAGCAATGCCATGATGTGCCCCCCTCCTCTCCCAGCAATGCCATGATGTGCCCCCCCTCCTCTCCCAGCAACCCCATGATGTGCCCCCCCTCCTCTCCCAGCAACCCCATGATGTGCCCCCCTCCTCTCCCAGCAACCCCATGATGTGCCCCCCTCCTCTCCCAGCAACCCCATGATGTGCCCCCCTCCTCTCCCAGCAATGCCATGATGTGCCCCCCTCCTCTCCCAGCAACGCCATGATGTGACCTCCCAGCAATGCCATGATATGACCCCTCCCAGCAACGTGGGGGAGAAGCACAATGACCCCCGACAGGAGGGCGCAGGAATTGTGCCCCAAACAAGAGGAATCACAGAGCTCACCCGAAGAGGAGCTTTCCTTTTACCCCAAAATCGCACGAAAGCAACGCCATGATGTGCCTGCCCCCCCTCATTATCCAAGAAATGCCATGATGTGCCTGCCCCCCCCCAGCATTGCCATGATGTGCCCCCCTCATTTTCCCAGCAATGCCATGATGTGACCCCCTCTCCCAGCAATGCCATGATGTGCCCCCCTCCTCTCCCAGCAACCACATGACCCCAACCCCATGATGTGCCCCCCCTCCTCTCCCAGCAACCCCATGATGTGCCCCCCTCCTCTCCCAGCAACCCCATGATGTGCCCCCTCCTCTCCCAGCAACACCATGATGTGATCTCCCAGCAATGCCATGATGTGACCCCCCTCCCAGCAATGCCATGATGTGCCCCCCTCATTTTCCCAGCAATGCCATGATGTGACCCCCTCTCCCAGCAATGCCATGATGTGCCCCCCTCCTCTCCCAGCAACCACATGACCCCAACCCCATGATGTGCCCCCCTCCTCTCCCAGCAACCCCATGATGTGCCCCCTCCTCTCCCAGCAACGCCATGATGTGACCTCCCAGCAACCCCATGATGTGCCCCCCTCCTCTCCCAGCAATGCCATGATGTGCCCCCCTCCTCTCCCAGCAACCCCATGATGTGCCCCCCTCCTCTCCCAGCAATGCCATGATGTGCCCCCCCTCCTCTCCCAGCAACCCCATGATGTTCCCCCCTCCTCTCCCAGCAACCCCATGATGTTCCCCCCTCCTCTCCCAGCAACCCCATGATGTGCCCCCTCCTCTCCCAGCAATGCCATGTGCCCCCCCTCCTCTCCCAGCAACGCCATGATGTGACCTCCCAGCAATGCCATGATGTGCCCACCTCCTCTCCCAGCAATGCCATGATGTGCCCCCCCTCCTCTCCCAACAATGCCATGATGTGCCCCCTCCTCTCCCAGCAATGCCATGATGTGCCCCCCTCCTCTCCCAGCAACGCCATGATGTGCCCCCCTCCTCTCCCAGCAACCCCATGATGTGCCCCCCTCCTCTCCCAGCAATGCCATGATGTGCCCCCCCTCCTCTCCCAGCAACCCCATGATGTGCCCCCCCTCCTCTCCCAGCAACCCCATGATGTGCCCCCCTCCTCTCCCAGCAACCCCATGATGTGCCCCCCTCCTCTCCCAGCAATGCCATGATGTGCCCCCCCCTCCTCTCCCAGCAATCCCATGATGTTCCCCCCTCCTCTCCCAACAATGCCATGTGCCCCCCCTCCTCTCCCAGCAACGCCATCATGTGCCCCCCCTCCTCTCCCAGCAACGCCATGATGTGACCCCCCTCCCAGCAATGCCATGATGTGACCCCCTCTCCCAGCAATGCCATGATGTGCCCCTCCCAGCAACGTCATGATGTGCCCCCCTCCTCTCCCAGCAACCCCATGATGTGCCCCCCTCCTCTCCCAGCAACCCAATGATGTGCCCCCCTCCTCTCCCAGCAACCCCATGATGTGCCCCCTCCTCTCCCAGCAATGCCATGATGTGACCTCCCAGCAACCCCATGATGTGCCCCCCTCCTCTCCCAGCAATGCCATAATGTGCCCCCCCCTCCTCTCCCAGCAATGCCATGATGTGCCCCCCTCCTCTCCCAGCAACCCCATGATGTGCCCCCCTCCTCTCCCAGCAATGCCATGATGTGCCCCCCTCCTCTCCCAGCAACCCCATGATGTGCCCCCCCCTCCTCTCCCAGCAACCCCATGATGTGCCCCCCTCCTCTCCCAGCAACCCCATGATGTGCCCCCCTCCTCTCCCAGCAATGCCATGATGTGCCCCCCTCCTCTCCCAGCAACGCCATGATGTGACCTCCCAGCAATGCCATGATGTGCCCCCCTCCTCTCCCAGCAACCCCATGATGTGCCCCCCTCCTCTCCCAGCAATGCCATGATGTGCCCCCCCTCCTCTCCCAACAATGCCATGATGTGCCCCCCCTCCTCTCCCAGCAACCCCATGATGTTCCCCCCTCCTCTCCCAGCAACCCCATGATGTGCCCCCTCCTCTCCCAGCAATGCTATGTGCCCCCCCTCCTCTCCCAGCAACGCCATGATGTGACCTCCCAGCAACCCCATGATGTGCCCCCCTCCTCTCCCAGCAATGCCATGATGTGCCCACCTCCTCTCCCAGCAATGCCATGATGTGCCCCCCTCCTCTCCCAGCAACCCAATGATGTGCCCCCCTCCTCTCCTAGCAATGCCATGATGTGCCCCCCCTCCTCTCCCAACAATGCCATGATGTGCCCCCTCCTCTCCCAGCAATGCCATGATGTGCCCCCCTCCTCTCCCAGCAACGCCATGATGTGCCCCCCTCCTCTCCCAGCAACCCCATGATGTGCCCCCCTCCTCTCCCAGCAATGCCATGATGTGCCCCCCCTACTCTCCCAGCAACCCCATGATGTGCCCCCCTCCTCTCCCAGCAACCCCATGATGTGCCCCCCTCCTCTCCCAGCAACCCCATGATGTGCCCCCCTCCTCTCCCAGCAACCCCATGATGTGCCCCCCCCCCTCCTCTCCCAGCAACCCCATGATGTGCCCCCCTCCTCTCCCAGCAACCCCATGATGTGCCCCCCCCCTCCTCTCCCAGCAACCCCATGATGTTCCCCCCTCCTCTCCGAACAATGTCATGTGCCCCCCCTCCTCTCCCAGCAACGCCATCATGTGCCCCCCCTCCTCTCCCAGCAACCCCATGATGTGCCCCCCTCCTCTCCCAGCAACCCCATGATGTGCCCCCCTCCTCTCCCAGCAACCCCATGATGTGCCCCCCCCTCCTCTCCCAGCAATGCCATGATGTGCCCCCCCTCCTCTCCCAGCAACCCCATGATGTTCCCCCCTCCTCTCCGAACAATGTCATGTGCCCCCCCTCCTCTCCCAGCAACGCCATCATGTGCCCCCCCTCCTCTCCCAGCAACGCCATGATGTGACCCCCCTCCCAGCAATGCCATGATGTGACCCCCTCTCCCAGCAATGCCATGACCCCAACCCCATGATGTGCCCCCCTCCTCTCCCAGCAATGCCATGATGTGCCCCCCTCCTCTCCCAGCAACCCCATGATGTGCCCCCTCCTCTCCCAGCAATGCCATGATGTGACCCCCTCTCCCAGCAACGCCATGATGTGACCCCCTCCTCTCCCAGCAATGCCATGATGTGCCCCCCTCCTCTCCCAGCAATGCCATGATGTGCCCCCCTCCTCTCCCAGCAATGCCATGATGTGCCCCCCCCTCCTCTCCCAGCAACCCCATGATGTGCCCCCCCTCCTCTCCCAGCAACCCCATGATGTGCCCCCCTCCTCTCCCAGCAACCCCATGATGTGCCCCCCTCCTCTCCCAGCAATGCCATGATGTGCCCCCCCTCCTCTCCCAGCAACCCCATGATGTGCCCCCCCTCCTCTCCCAGCAATGCCATGATGTGCCCCCCTCCTCTCCCAGCAACCACATGACCCCAACCCCATGATGTGCCCCCCTCCTCTCCCAGCAACCCCATGATGTGCCCCCTCCTCTCCCAGCAACGCCATGATGTGACCTCCCAGCAACCCCATGATGTGCCCCCCTCCTCTCCCAGCAATGCCATGATGTGCCCCCCTCCTCTCCCAGCAACCCCATGATGTGCCCCCCTCCTCTCCCAGCAACCCCATGATGTGCCCCCTCCTCTCCCAGCAATGCCATGTGCCCCCCCTCCTCTCCCAGCAACGCCATGATGTGACCTCCCAGCAATGCCATGATGTGCCCACCTCCTCTCCCAGCAATGCCATGATGTGCCCCCCTCCTCTCCCAGCAACCCAATGATGTGCCCCCTCCTCTCCCAGCAATGCTATGATGTGCCCCCCCTCCTCTCCCAGCAATGCCATGATGTGCCCCCCTCCTCTCCCAGCAACGCCATGATGTGCCCCCCCTCCTCTCCCAGCAACCCCATGATGTGCCCCCCTCCTCTCCCAGCAACGCCATGATGTGCCCCCCCTCCTCTCCCAGCAACCCCATGATGTGCCCCCCCTCCTCTCCCAGCAACCCCATGATGTGCCCCCCTCCTCTCCCAGCAACCCCATGATGTGCCCCCCTCCTCTCCCAGCAATGCCATGATGTGCCCCCCCCTCCTCTCCCAGCAATGCCATGATGTGCCCCCCCTCCTCTCCCAGCAACCCCATGATGTTCCCCCCCTCCTCTCCCAACAATGCCATGTGCCCCCCCTCCTCTCCCAGCAACGCCATCATGTGCCCCCCCCTCCTCTCCCAGCAATGCCATGATGTGACCCCCTCCCAGCAATGCCATGATGTGACCCCCTCTCCCAGCAATGCCATGATGTGACCCCTCCCAGCAATGCCATGATGTGCCCCCCTCCTCTCCCAGCAACCCCATGACCCCAACCCCATGATGTGCCCCCCTCCTCTCCCAGCAACCCCATGATGTGCCCCCCTCCTCTCCCAGCAACCCCATGATGTGCCCCCTCCTCTCCCAGCAATGCCATGATGTGACCTCCCAGCAACCCCATGATGTGCCCCCCTCCTCTCCCAGCAATGCCATGATGTGCCCCCCTCCTCTCCCAGCAATGCCATGATGTGCCCCCCCCTCCTCTCCCAGCAATGCCATGTGCCCCCTCCTCTCCCAGCAATGCCATGATGTGCCCCCCTCCTCTCCCAGCAATGCCATGATGTGCCCCCCTCCTCTCCCAGCAACCCAATGATGTGACCCCCCCTCCTCTCCCAGCAATGCCATGATGTGCCCCCCCTCCTCTTCCAGCAACCCCATGATGTGCCCCCTCCTCTCCCAGCAATGCCATGATGTGCCCCCCTCCTCTCCCAGCAATGCCATGATGTGCCCCCCCTCCTCTCCCAGCAATGCCATGTGCCCCCCTCCTCTCCCAGCAACCCCATGATGTGCCCCCCTCCTCTCCCAGCAATGCCATGATGTGACCCCCTCTCCCAGCAACCCCATGATGTGCCCCCCTCCTCTCCCAGCAATGCCATGATGTGACCTCCCAGCAACCCCATGATGTGCCCCCTCCTCTCCCAGCAATGCCATGATGTGCCCCCCCTCCTCTTGCAGCAATGCCATGATGTGCCCCCCCTCCTCTCCCAGCAACCCCATGATGTGCCCCCCTCCTCTCCCAGCAACCCCATGATGTGCCCCCCTCCTCTCCCAGCAACCCCATGATGTGCCCCCCTCCTCTCCCAGCAATGCCATGATGTGCCCCCCTCCTCTCCCAGCAACGCCATGATGTGACCTCCCAGCAATGCCATGATGTGACCCCCTCTCCCAGCAATGCCATGATATGACCCCTCCCAGCAACGTGGGGGAGAAGCACAATGACCCCCGACAGGAGGGCGCAGGAATTGTGCCCCAAACAAGAGGAATCACAGAGCTCACCCGAAGAGGAGCTTTCCTTTTACCCCAAAATCGCACGAAAGCAACGCCATGATGTGCCTGCCCCCCCTCATTATCCAAGAAATGCCATGATGTGCCTGCCCCCCCCCCAGCATTGCCATGATGTGCCCCCCTCATTTTCCCAGCAATGCCATGATGTGACCCCCTCTCCCAGCAATGCCATGATGTGCCCCCCTCCTCTCCCAGCAACCACATGACCCCAACCCCATGATGTGCCCCCCCTCCTCTCCCAGCAACCCCATGATGTGCCCCCCTCCTCTCCCAGCAACCCCATGATGTGCCCCCTCCTCTCCCAGCAACACCATGATGTGATCTCCCAGCAATGCCATGATGTGACCCCCCTCCCAGCAATGCCATGATGTGCCCCCCTCATTTTCCCAGCAATGCCATGATGTGACCCCCTCTCCCAGCAATGCCATGATGTGCCCCCCTCCTCTCCCAGCAACCACATGACCCCAACCCCATGATGTGCCCCCCTCCTCTCCCAGCAACCCCATGATGTGCCCCCTCCTCTCCCAGCAACGCCATGATGTGACCTCCCAGCAACCCCATGATGTGCCCCCCTCCTCTCCCAGCAATGCCATGATGTGCCCCCCTCCTCTCCCAGCAACCCCATGATGTGCCCCCCTCCTCTCCCAGCAATGCCATGATGTGCCCCCCCTCCTCTCCCAGCAATGCCATGATGTGCCCCCCCTCCTCTCCCAGCAACCCCATGATGTTCCCCCCTCCTCTCCCAGCAACCCCATGATGTGCCCCCTCCTCTCCCAGCAATGCCATGTGCCCCCCCTCCTCTCCCAGCAACGCCATGATGTGACCTCCCAGCAATGCCATGATGTGCCCACCTCCTCTCCCAGCAATGCCATGATGTGCCCCCCCTCCTCTCCCAACAATGCCATGATGTGCCCCCTCCTCTCCCAGCAATGCCATGATGTGCCCCCCTCCTCTCCCAGCAACGCCATGATGTGCCCCCCTCCTCTCCCAGCAACCCCATGATGTGCCCCCCTCCTCTCCCAGCAATGCCATGATGTGCCCCCCCTCCTCTCCCAGCAACCCCATGATGTGCCCCCCCTCCTCTCCCAGCAACCCCATGATGTGCCCCCCTCCTCTCCCAGCAACCCCATGATGTGCCCCCCTCCTCTCCCAGCAATGCCATGATGTGCCCCCCCCTCCTCTCCCAGCAATCCCATGATGTTCCCCCCTCCTCTCCCAACAATGCCATGTGCCCCCCCTCCTCTCCCAGCAACGCCATCATGTGCCCCCCCTCCTCTCCCAGCAACGCCATAATGTGACCCCCCTCCCAGCAATGCCATGATGTGACCCCCTCTCCCAGCAATGCCATGATGTGCCCCTCCCAGCAACGTCATGATGTGCCCCCCTCCTCTCCCAGCAACCCCATGATGTGCCCCCCTCCTCTCCCAGCAACCCAATGATGTGCCCCCCTCCTCTCCCAGCAACCCCATGATGTGCCCCCTCCTCTCCCAGCAATGCCATGATGTGACCTCCCAGCAACCCCATAATGTGCCCCCCCTCCTCTCCCAGCAATGCCATGATGTGCCCCCCTCCTCTCCCAGCAACCCCATGATGTGCCCCCCTCCTCTCCCAGCAATGCCATGATGTGCCCCCCTCCTCTCCCAGCAACCCCATGATGTGCCCCCCCTCCTCTCCCAGCAACCCCATGATGTGCCCCCCTCCTCTCCCAGCAACCCCATGATGTGCCCCCCTCCTCTCCCAGCAACGCCATGATGTGCCCCCCTCCTCTCCCAGCAACGCCATGATGTGACCTCCCAGCAATGCCATGATGTGCCCCCCTCCTCTCCCAGCAACCCCATGATGTGCCCCCCTCCTCTCCCAGCAATGCCATGATGTGCCCCCCCTCCTCTCCCAACAATGCCATGATGTGCCCCCCCTCCTCTCCCAGCAACCCCATGATGTTCCCCCCTCCTCTCCCAGCAACCCCATGATGTGCCCCCTCCTCTCCCAGCAATGCTATGTGCCCCCCCTCCTCTCCCAGCAACGCCATGATGTGACCTCCCAGCAACCCCATGATGTGCCCCCCTCCTCTCCCAGCAATGCCATGATGTGCCCACCTCCTCTCCCAGCAATGCCATGATGTGCCCCCCTCCTCTCCCAGCAACCCAATGATGTGCCCCCCTCCTCTCCTAGCAATGCCATGATGTGCCCCCCCTCCTCTCCCAACAATGCCATGATGTGCCCCCTCCTCTCCCAGCAATGCCATGATGTGCCCCCCTCCTCTCCCAGCAACGCCATGATGTGCCCCCCTCCTCTCCCAGCAACCCCATGATGTGCCCCCCTCCTCTCCCAGCAATGCCATGATGTGCCCCCCCTACTCTCCCAGCAACCCCATGATGTGCCCCCCTCCTCTCCCAGCAACCCCATGATGTGCCCCCCTCCTCTCCCAGCAACCCCATGATGTGCCCCCCCCCCCTCCTCTCCCAGCAACCCCATGATGTGCCCCCCTCCTCTCCCAGCAACCCCATGATGTGCCCCCCCCCTCCTCTCCCAGCAATGCCATGATGTGCCCCCCTCCTCTCCCAGCAACCCCATGATGTTCCCCCCTCCTCTCCGAACAATGTCATGTGCCCCCCCTCCTCTCCCAGCAACGCCATCATGTGCCCCCCCTCCTCTCCCAGCAACCCCATGATGTGCCCCCCCTCCTCTCCCAGCAACCCCATGATGTGCCCCCCTCCTCTCCCAGCAACCCCATGATGTGCCCCCCTCCTCTCCCAGCAACCCCATGATGTGCCCCCCCCTCCTCTCCCAGCAATGCCATGATGTGCCCCCCCTCCTCTCCCAGCAACCCCATGATGTTCCCCCCTCCTCTCCGAACAATGTCATGTGCCCCCCCTCCTCTCCCAGCAACGCCATCATGTGCCCCCCCCTCCTCTCCCAGCAACGCCATGATGTGACCCCCCTCCCAGCAATGCCATGATGTGACCCCCTCTCCCAGCAATGCCATGACCCCAACCCCATGATGTGCCCCCCTCCTCTCCCAGCAATGCCATGATGTGCCCCCCTCCTCTCCCAGCAACCCCATGATGTGCCCCCTCTCCCAGCAACGCCATGATGTGCCCCCCTCCTCTCCCAGCAATGCCATGATGTGCCCCCCTCCTCTCCCAGCAATGCCATGATGTGCCCCCCTCCTCTCCCAGCAATGCCATGATGTGACCCCCTCTCCCAGCAACGCCATGATGTGCCCCCCTCCTCTCCCAGCAATGCCATGATGTGCCCCCCTCCTCTCCCAGCAATGCCATGATGTGCCCCCCTCCTCTCCCAGCAATGCCATGATGTGCCCCCCCCTCCTCTCCCAGCAACCCCATGATGTGCCCCCCTCCTCTCCCAGCAACCCCATGATGTGCCCCCCTCCTCTCCCAGCAATGCCATGATGTGCCCCCCCTCCTCTCCCAGCAACCCCATGATGTGCCCCCCCTCCTCTCCCAGCAATGCCATGATGTGCCCCCCTCCTCTCCCAGCAACCACATGACCCCAACCCCATGATGTGCCCCCCTCCTCTCCCAGCAACCCCATGATGTGCCCCCTCCTCTCCCAGCAACGCCATGATGTGACCTCCCAGCAACCCCATGATGTGCCCCCCTCCTCTCCCAGCAATGCCATGATGTGCCCCCCTCCTCTCCCAGCAACCCCATGATGTGCCCCCCTCCTCTCCCAGCAACCCCATGATGTGCCCCCTCCTCTCCCAGCAATGCCATGTGCCCCCCCTCCTCTCCCAGCAACGCCATGATGTGACCTCCCAGCAATGCCATGATGTGCCCACCTCCTCTCCCAGCAATGCCATGATGTGCCCCCCTCCTCTCCCAGCAACCCAATGATGTGCCCCCTCCTCTCCCAGCAATGCTATGATGTGCCCCCCCTCCTCTCCCAGCAATGCCATGATGTGCCCCCCTCCTCTCCCAGCAACGCCATGATGTGCCCCCCCTCCTCTCCCAGCAACCCCATGATGTGCCCCCCTCCTCTCCCAGCAACGCCATGATGTGCCCCCCCTCCTCTCCCAGCAACCCCATGATGTGCCCCCCCTCCTCTCCCAGCAACCCCATGATGTGCCCCCCTCCTCTCCCAGCAACCCCATGATGTGCCCCCCTCCTCTCGCAGCAATGCCATGATGTGCCCCCCCCTCCTCTCCCAGCAATGCCATGATGTGCCCCCCCTCCTCTCCCAGCAACCCCATGATGTTCCCCCCCTCCTCTCCCAACAATGCCATGTGCCCCCCCTCCTCTCCCAGCAACGCCATCATGTGCCCCCCCTCCTCTCCCAGCAACGCCATGATGTGACCCCCTCCCAGCAATGCCATGATGTGACCCCCTCTCCCAGCAATGCCATGATGTGACCCCTCCCAGCAATGCCATGATGTGCCCCCCTCCTCTCCCAGCAACCCCATGACCCCAACCCCATGATGTGCCCCCCTCCTCTCCCAGCAACCCCATGATGTGCCCCCTCCTCTCCCAGCAACCCCATGATGTGCCCCCTCCTCTCCCAGCAATGCCATGATGTGACCTCCCAGCAACCCCATGATGTGCCCCCTCCTCTCCCAGCAATGCCATGATGTGCCCCCCTCCTCTCCCAGCAATGCCATGATGTGCCCCCCCCTCCTCTCCCAGCAATGCCATGTGCCCCCTCCTCTCCCAGCAATGCCATGATGTGCCCCCCTCCTCTCCCAGCAATGCCATGATGTGCCCCCCTCCTCTTCCAGCAACCCAATGATGTGACCCCCCCTCCTCTCCCAGCAATGCCATGATGTGCCCCCCCTCCTCTTCC
Organism: Rana muscosa; assembly: GCA_029206835.1. Taxonomy (NCBI): domain Eukaryota; kingdom Metazoa; phylum Chordata; class Amphibia; order Anura; family Ranidae; genus Rana; species Rana muscosa. The sequence continues at coordinate 265,344,813 of CM055123.1, read as the reverse complement.
AGCAACCCCATGATGTGCCCCCTCCTCTCCCAGCAATGCCATGATGTGCCCCCCTCCTCTCCCAGCAATGCCATGATGTGCCCCCCCTCCTCTCCCAGCAATGCCATGTGCCCCCCTCCTCTCCCAGCAACCCCATGATGTGCCCCCCTCCTCTCCCAGCAATGCCATGATGTGACCCCCTCTCCCAGCAACCCCATGATGTGCCCCCCTCCTCTCCCAGCAATGCCATGATGTGACCTCCCAGCAACCCCATGATGTGCCCCCTCCTCTCCCAGCAATGCCATGATGTGCCCCCCCCTCCTCTTGCAGCAATGCCATGATGTGCCCCCCCTCCTCTCCCAGCAACCCCATGATGTGCCCCCCCTCCTCTCCCAGCAATGCCATGATGTGCCCCCCCTCCTCTCCCAGCAATGCCATGATGTGGCCCCGAGCCTGTATATTGCGTGTGGCGGAGTGTGAGTCTGCACGCCGGACGGAGCTCTCACCTCACTATGACACCCCCTCACTTCTCTTACCGGGAGAACCCTGCTGACAGGAAACCCCCTCCTTCCTCCTCCCGCCCCTTCGTTTTTTTTTTCTCTCTATCAGCGTGTCCCTCCTAGATCAGCTAGGCCGTCCTTTCCATTGGCTGAGAGCTTCCTAAACGCCTTTAACCATAGGTCAATGAGGCTGCCCATCAAACCAGTCCTGTGCCTTTCATTGGTAGATGCACACGTCTGTCTAAGGCTTTGAACTCCACCCACAAGGGGTGACGTAGTAGGTTCCTTTGCAGTTTTTAGATAAGATTCTAAAATAACAGCGCAAAAAGGTCGGTAACACAGTGGTCTAGTGGTTAGCGCGTTCACCTAGCAGCAAAGGGGTAACTGGTTCGAATCCTGATGACACCATATTTTTTTATCCATTTAATTAGAAAAAAAAAAATCGAAATTGTCGGTCTTCCTTTATAGCACACAATAAATACAGCAGTGGTGATCAAATTCCCCAAAAAAAAGCTCTATGACGAAGGCTCTATTTGTGGGGGAAAAAAGGACATACATTTCCGGAGGTCAGTTGTTTAAAAGCGGAAAAAGATCCCTGCTGCCAGGAAACCCCTTCCTCCCTCTCCCCGCCTCTTCATTTTTTTTTCTCTTTATTAGCGTGTCCCTCCTAGATCAGCTAGGCCGTCCTTTCCATTGGCTGAGAGCTTCCTAAACGCCTTTAACCATAGATCAATGATGCTGCCCATCAAACCAGTCCTGTGCCTTTCATTGGTAGATGCACACGTCTGTCTAAGGCGATGAACTCCACCCACAAGGGGTGACGTAGTGGCCTCTCCCGCAGTGTATAGAATAGATTGGAAAAGAACACGATGTAGATCAGGGCAGCACAGTGGTGTAGTGGTTAGCACCCTCACCTAGCAGTAACAGAGGTCGCTGGTTCAAGTCCCGACCACGCCATCTGCTTGGAGTTTGCATGTTCTCACCTGTGTCTGCGTGGGTTTCCTCCGGGTACTCCGGTTTCCCCCCACACCTCAAAACACATGCAGATAGGGTTAGTTCCCTATCCAACTTGGCCCAAAGTGGCGGGGAGAAACACAATGACCCTCCACAGGAGGGTGCAAGAATTGTGCCCCAAACAAGAGTACACACAGAACTCACTGTGTGGAAAGAGTCGGGGAGAAACACAATGACCCCCGACAGGAGGGCACAAGACCTGTGCCCCAAACAAGAGGAATCACAGAGCTCAACCGAAGAGGAGCTTTCCTTTTACCCCAAAATCGCACGAAAGCAACGCCATGAAGTGCCTGCCCCCCCCCCCAGCATTGCCATGATGTGCCCCCTCATTTTCCCAGCAACCACATGACCCCAACCCCATGATGTGCCCCCCCTCCTCTCCCAGCAACCCCATGATGTGCCCCCTCCTCTCCCAGCAACGCCATGATGTGCCCCCCTCATTTTCCCAGCAATGCCATGATGTGACCCCCTCTCCCAGCAATGCCATGATGTGCCCCCCTCCTCTCCCAGCAACGCCATGATGTGACCTCCCAGCAATGCCATGATGTGACCCCCCTCCCAGCAATGCCATGATGTGACCCCTCCCAGCAACGTGGGGGAGAAACACAATGACCCCCGACAGGAGGGCGCAAGAATTGTGCCCCAAACAAGAGTACACACAGAACTCACTGTGTGGAAAGAGTCGGGGAGAAGCACAATGACCCCCGACAGGAGGGCGCAAGAATTGTGCCCCAAACAAGAGGAATCACAGAGCTCAACCGAAGAGGAGCTTTCCTTTTACCCCAAAATCGCACAAAAGCAACGCCATGATGTGCCTGCCCCCCCTCATTATCCAAGAAATGCCATGATGTGCCTGCCCCCCCCCAGCATTGCCATGATGTGCCCCCCTCATTTTCCCAGCAATGCCATGATGTGACCCCCTCTCCCAGCAATGCCATGATGTGCCCCCCTCCTCTCCCAGCAACCACATGACCCCAACCCCATGATGTGCCCCCCCTCCTCTCCCAGCAACCCCATGATGTGCCCCCCTCCTCTCCCAGCAACCCCATGATGTGCCCCCTCCTCTCCCAGCAACAACATGATGTGACCTCCCAGCAATGCCATGATGTGACCCCCTCTCCCAGCAATGCCATGATGTGCCCCCCTCCTCTCCCAGCAACCACATGACCCCAACCCCATGATGTGCCCCCCTCCTCTCCCAGCAACCCCATGATGTGCCCCCTCCTCTCCCAGCAACGCCATGATGTGACCTCCCAGCAACCCCATGATGTGCCCCCCTCCTCTCCCAGCAATGCCATGGTGTGCCCCCGTCCTCTCCCAGCAACCCCATGATGTTCCCCCCTCCTCTCCCAGCAACCCCATGATGTGCCCCCCTCCTCTCCCAGCAATGCCATGATGTGCCCCCCCTCCTCTCCCAGCAATGCCATGATGTGCCCCCCCTCCTCTCCCAGCAACCCCATGATGTTCCCCCCTCCTCTCCCAGCAACCCCATGATGTGCCCCCTCCTCTCCCAGCAATGCCATGTGCCCCCCCTCCTCTGCCAGCAACGCCATGATGTGACCTCCCAGCAACCCCATGATGTGCCCCCCTTCTCTTCCAGCAATGCCATGATGTGCCCACCTCCTCTCCCAGCAATGCCATGATGTGCCCCCCCTCCTCTCCCAGCAACCCAATGATGTGCCCCCCTCCTCTCCCAGCAATGCCATGATGTGCCCCCCCTCCTCTCCCAACAATGCCATGATGTGCCCCCTCCTCTCCCAGCAATGCCATGATGTGCCCCCCTCCTCTCCCAGCAACGCCATGATGTGCCCCCCTCCTCTCCCAGCAACCCCATGATGTGCCCCCCTCCTCTCCCAGCAACCCCATGATGTGCCCCCAACTCCTCTCCCAGCAACCCCATGATGTGCCCCCCCTCCTCTCCCAGCAACCCCATGATGTGCCCCCCCTCCTCTCCCAGCAACCCCATGATGTGCCCCCCCTCCTCTCCCAGCAACCCCATGATGTGCCCCCCTCCTCTCCCAGCAATGCCATGATGTGCCCCCCTCCTCTCCCATCAATGCCATGATGTGCCCCCCTCCTCTCCCAGCAACGCCATGATGTGCCCCCCTCCTCTCCCAGCAACCCCATGATGTGCCCCCCTCCTCTCCCAGCAATGCCATGATGTGCCCCCCCTCCTCTCCCAGCAACCCCATGATGTGCCCCCCCTCCTCTCCCAGCAACCCCATGATGTGCCCCCCTCCTCTCCCAGCAACCCCATGATGTGCCCCCCTCCTCTCCCAGCAATGCCATGATGTGCCCCCCCCTCCTCTCCCAGCAATGCCATGATGTGCCCCCCCTCCTCTCCCAGCAATCCCATGATGTTCCCCCCTCCTCTCCCAACAATGCCATGTGCCCCCCCTCCTCTCCCAGCAACGCCATCATGTGCCCCCCCTCCTCTCCCAGCAACGCCATGATGTGACCCCCCTCCCAGCAATGCCATGATGTGACCCCCTCTCCCAGCAATGCCATGATGTGCCCCTCCCAGCAACGTCATGATGTGCCCCCCTCCTCTCCCAGCAACCCCATGATGTGCCCCCCTCCTCTCCCAGCAACCCAATGATGTGCCCCCCTCCTCTCCCAGCAACCCCATGATGTGCCCCCTCCTCTCCCAGCAATGCCATGATGTGACCTCCCAGCAACCCCATGATGTGCCCCCCTCCTCTCCCAGCAATGCCATGATGTGCCCCCCTCCTCTCCCAGCAACCCCATGATGTGCCCCCCTCCTCTCCCAGCAATGCCATCATGTGCCCCCCTCCTCTCCCAGCAACCCCATGATGTGCCCCCCCTCCTCTCCCAGCAACCCCATGATGTGCCCCCCTCCTCTCCCAGCAACCCCATGATGTGCCCCCTTCCTCTCCCAGCAACCCCATGATGTGCCCCCCTCCTCTCCCAGCAATGCCATGATGTGCCCCCCTCCTCTCCCAGCAACGCCATGATGTGACCTCCCAGCAATGCCATGATGTGCCCCCCTCCTCTCCCAGCAACCCCATGATGTGCCCCCCTCCTCTCCCAGCAATGCCATGATGTGCCCCCCCTCCTCTCCCAACAATGCCATGATGTGCCCCCCCTCCTCTCCCAGCAACCCCATGATGTTCCCCCCTCCTCTCCCAGCAACCCCATGATGTGCCCCCTCCTCTCCCAGCAATGCTATGTGCCCCCCCTCCTCTCCCAGCAACGCCATGATGTGACCTCCCAGCAACCCCATGATGTGCCCCCCTCCTCTCCCAGCAATGCCATGATGTGCCCACCTCCTCTCCCAGCAATGCCATGATGTGCCCCCCTCCTCTCCCAGCAACCCAATGATGTGCCCCCCTCCTCTCCTAGCAATGCCATGATGTGCCCCCCCTCCTCTCCCAACAATGCCATGATGTGCCCCCTCCTCTCCCAGCAATGCCATGATGTGCCCCCCTCCTCTCCCAGCAACGCCATGATGTGCCCCCCTCCTCTCCCAGCAACCCCATGATGTGCCCCCCTCCTCTCCCAGCAATGCCATGATGTGCCCCCCCTACTCTCCCAGCAACCCCATGATGTGCCCCCCTCCTCTCCCAGCAACCCCATGATGTGCCCCCCTCCTCTCCCAGCAACCCCATGATGTGCCCCCCTCCTCTCCCAGCAACCCCATGATGTGCCCCCCCCCTCTCCCAGCAACCCCATGATGTGCCCCCCCCCTCCTCTCCCAGCAATGCCATGATGTGCCCCCCCTCCTCTCCCAGCAACCCCATGATGTTCCCCCCTCCTCTCCCAACAATGTCATGTGCCCCCCCTCCTCTCCCAGCAACGCCATCATGTGCCCCCCCTCCTCTCCCAGCAACGCCATCATGTGACCCCCCTCCCAGCAATGCCATGATGTGACCCCCTCTCCCAGCAATGCCATGATGTGACCCCTCCCAGCAATGCCATGATGTGACCCCTCCCAGCAACGTCATGATGTGCCCCCCTCCTCTCCCAGCAACCCCATGACCCCAACCCCATGATGTGCCCCCCTCCTCTCCCAGCAATGCCATGATGTGCCCCCCTCCTCTCCCAGCAATGCCATGATGTGCCCCCCTCCTCTCCCAGCAACCCAATGATGTGCCCCCCTCCTCTCCCAGCAACCCCATGATGTTCCCCCCTCCTCTCCCAACAATGCCATGTGCCCCCCCTCCTCTCCCAGCAACGCCATCATATGCCCCCCCTCCTCTCCCAGCAACGCCATGATGTGACCCCCCTCCCAGCAATGCCATGATGTGACCCCTCCCAGCAATGCCATGATGTGCCCCTCCCAGCAACGTCATGATGTGCCCCCCTCCTCTCCCAGCAACCCCATGACCCCAACCCCATGATGTGCCCCCCTCTCCCAGCAACCCCATGATGTGCCCCCCTCCTCTCCCAGCAATGCCATGATGTGACCTCCCAGCAACCCCATGATGTGCCCCCTCCTCTCCCAGCAATGCCATGATGTGCCCCCCCCCTCCTCTTGCAGCAATGCCATGATGTGCCCCCCCTCCTCTCCCAGCAACCCCATGATGTGCCCCCCTCCTCTCCCAGCAATGCCATGATGTGCCCCCCCTCCTCTCCCAGCAATGCCATGATGAGCCCCCCCTCCTCTCCCAGCAATGCCATGATGTGCCCCCCCTCCTCTCCCAGCAATGCCATGATGTGGCCCCGAGCCTGTATATTGCGTGTGGCGGAGTGTGAGTCTGCACGCCGGACGGAGCTCTCACCTCACTATGATACCCCCTCACTTCTCTTACCGGGAGAACCCTGCTGACAGGAAACCCCCTCCTTCCTCCTCCCGCCCCTTCGTTTTTTTTCTCTCTATCAGCGTGTCCCTCCTAATCAGCTAGGCCGTCCTTTCCATTGGCTGAGAGCTTCCTAAACGCCTTTAACCATAGGTCAATGAGGCTGCCCATCAAACCAGTCCTGTGCCTTTCATTGGTAGATGCACACGTCTGTCTAAAGCTTTGAACTCCACCCACAAGGAGTGACGTAGTAGGTTCTTTTGCAGTGTTTAGATAAGATTCTAAAATAACAGCGCAAAAAGGTCGGTAACACAGTGGTCTAGTGGTTAGCGCGTTCACCTAGCAGCAAAGGGGTAACTGGTTCGAATCCTGATGACACCATGTTTTTTTATCCATTTAATTAGAAAAAAAAAAATCGAAATTGTCGGTCTTCCTTTATAGCACACAATAAATACAGCAGTGGTGATCAAATTCCAAAAAAAAAAGCTCTATGACGAAGGCTCTATTTGTGGGGGAAAAAAGGACATACATTTCCGGAGGTCAGTTGTTTAAAAGCGGAAAAAGATCCCTGCTGCCAGGAAACCCCTTCCTCCCTCTCCCCGCCTCTTCATTTTTTTTTCTCTTTATTAGCGTGTCCCTCCTAGATCAGCTAGGCCGTCCTTTCCATTGGCTGAGAGCTTCCTAAACGCCTTTAACCATAGATCAATGATGCTGCCCATCAAACCAGTCCTGTGCCTTTCATTGGTAGATGCACACGTCTGTCTAAGGCGATGAACTCCACCCACAAGGGGTGACGTAGTGGCCTCTCCCGCAGTGTATAGAATAGATTGGAAAAGAACACGATGTAGATCAGGGCAGCACAGTGGTGTAGTGGTTAGCACCCTCACCTAGCAGTAACAGAGGTCGCTGGTTCAAGTCCCGACCACGCCATCTGCTTGGAGTTTGCATGTTCTCACCTGTGTCTGCGTGGGTTTCCTCCGGGTACTCCGGTTTCCTCCCACACCTCAAAACACATGCAGATAGGGTTAGTTCCCTATCCAACTTGGCCCAAAGTGGCGGGGAGAAACACAATGACCCTCCACAGGAGGGTGCAAGAATTGTGCCCCAAACAAGAGTACACACAGAACTCACTGTGTGGAAAGAGTCGGGGAGAAACACAATGACCCCCGACAGGAGGGCACAAGACCTGTGCCCCAAACAAGAGGAATCACAGAGCTCAACCGAAGAGGAGCTTTCCTTTTACCCCAAAATCGCACGAAAGCAACGCCATGAAGTGCCTGCCCCCCCCCCCCAGCATTGCCATGATGTGCCCCCTCATTTTCCCAGCAACCACATGACCCCAACCCCATGATGTGCCCCCCCTCCTCTCCCAGCAACCCCATGATGTGCCCCCTCCTCTCCCAGCAACGCCATGATGTGCCCCCCTCATTTTCCCAGCAATGCCATGATGTGACCCCCTCTCCCAGCAATGCCATGATGTGCCCCCCTCCTCTCCCAGCAACGCCATGATGTGACCTCCCAGCAATGCCATGATGTGACCCCCCTCCCAGCAATGCCATGATGTGACCCCTCCCAGCAACGTGGGGGAGAAACACAATGACCCCCGACAGGAGGGCGCAGGAATTGTGCCCCAAACAAGAGTACACACAGAACTCACTGTGTGGAAAGAGTCGGGGAGAAGCACAATGACCCCCGACAGGAGGGCGCAAGAATTGTGCCCCAAACAAGAGGAATCACAGAGCTCACCCGAAGAGGAGCTTTCCTTTTACCCCAAAATCGCACAAAAGCAACGCCATGATGTGCCTGCCCCCCCTCATTATCCAAGAAATGCCATGATGTGCCTGCCCCCCCCCAGCATTGCCATGATGTGCCCCCCTCATTTTCCCAGCAATGCCATGATGTGACCCCCTCTCCCAGCAATGCCATGATGTGCCCCCCTCCTCTCCCAGCAACCACATGACCCCAACCCCATGATGTGCCCCCCCTCCTCTCCCAGCAACCCCATGATGTGCCCCCCTCCTCTCCCAGCAACCCCATGATGTGCCCCCTCCTCTCCCAGCAACAACATGATGTGACCTCCCAGCAATGCCATGATGTGACCCCCTCTCCCAGCAATGCCATGATGTGCCCCCCTCCTCTCCCAGCAACCACATGACCCCAACCCCATGATGTGCCCCCCTCCTCTCCCAGCAACCCCATGATGTGCCCCCTCCTCTCCCAGCAACGCCATGATGTGACCTCCCAGCAACCCCATGATGTGCCCCCCTCCTCTCCCAGCAATGCCATGATGTGCCCCCCTCCTCTCCCAGCAACCCCATGATGTGCCCCCCTCCTCTCCCAGCAACGCCATGATGTGCCCCCCCTACTCTCCCAGCAACCCCATGATGTGCCCCCCTCCTCTCCCAGCAACCCCATGATGTGCCCCCCTCCTCTCCCAGCAACCCCATGATGTGCCCCCCTCCTCTCCCAGCAACCCCATGATGTGCCCCCCCCCCCTCCTCTCCCAGCAATGCCATGATGTGCCCCCCCTCCTCTCCCAGCAACCCCATGATGTTCCCCCCTCCTCTCCCAACAATGTCATGTGCCCCCCCTCCTCTCCCAGCAACGCCATCATGTGCCCCCCCTCCTCTCCCAGCAACGCCATGATGTGACCCCCCTCCCAGCAATGCCATGATGTGACCCCCTCTCCCAGCAATGCCATGATGTGACCCCTCCCAGCAATGCCATGATGTGACCCCTCCCAGCAACGTCATGATGTGCCCCCCTCCTCTCCCAGCAACCCCATGACCCCAACCCCATGATGTGCCCCCCTCCTCTCCCAGCAATGCCATGATGTGCCCCCCTCCTCTCCCAGCAATGCCATGATGTGCCCCCCTCCTCTCCCAGCAACCCAATGATGTGCCCCCCTCCTCTCCCAGCAACCCCATGATGTTCCCCCCTCCTCTCCCAACAATGCCATGTGCCCCCCCTCCTCTCCCAGCAACGCCATCATATGCCCCCCCTCCTCTCCCAGCAACGCCATGATGTGACCCCCCTCCCAGCAATGCCATGATGTGACCCCTCCCAGCAATGCCATGATGTGCCCCTCCCAGCAACGTCATGATGTGCCCCCCTCCTCTCCCAGCAACCCCATGACCCCAACCCCATGATGTGACCCCCTCTCCCAGCAATGCCATGATGTGCCCCCCTCCTCTCCCAGCAACCACATGACCCCAACCCCATGATGTGCCCCCCTCCTCTCCCAGCAACCCCATGATGTGCCCCCTCCTCTCCCAGCAACGCCATGATGTGACCTCCCAGCAACCCCATGATGTGCCCCCCTCCTCTCCCAGCAATGCCATGATGTGCCCCCCTCCTCTCCCAGCAACCCCATGATGTGCCCCCCTCCTCTCCCAGCAATGCCATGATGTGCCCCCCCTCCTCTCCCAGCAATGCCATGATGTGCCCCCCCTCCTCTCCCAGCAACCCCATGATGTTCCCCCCTCCTCTCCCAGCAACCCCATGATGTGCCCCCTCCTCTCCCAGCAATGCCATGTGCCCCCCCTCCTCTGCCAGCAACGCCATGATGTGACCTCCCAGCAACCCCATGATGTGCCCCCCTTCTCTCCCAGCAATGCCATGATGTGCCCACCTCCTCTCCCAGCAATGCCATGATGTGCCCCCCCTCCTCTCCCAGCAACCCAATGATGTGCCCCCCTCCTCTCCCAGCAATGCCATGATGTGCCCCCCCTCCTCTCCCAACAATGCCATGATGTGCCCCCTCCTCTCCCAGCAATGCCATGATGTGCCCCCCTCCTCTCCCAGCAACGCCATGATGTGCCCCCCCTCCTCTCCCAGCAACCCCATGATGTGCCCCCCTCCTCTCCCAGCAACCCCATGATGTGCCCCCAACTCCTCTCCCAGCAACCCCATGATGTGCCCCCCCTCCTCTCCCAGCAACCCCATGATGTGCCCCCCCTCCTCTCCCAGCAACCCCATGATGTGCCCCCCCTCCTCTCCCAGCAACCCCATGATGTGCCCCCCTCCTCTCCCAGCAATGCCATGATGTGCCCCCCTCCTCTCCCATCAATGCCATGATGTGCCCCCCTCCTCTCCCAGCAACCCCATGATGTTCCCCCCTCCTCTCCCAACAATGCCATGTGCCCCCCCTCCTCTCCCAGCAACGCCATCATATGCCCCCCCTCCTCTCCCAGCAACGCCATGATGTGACCCCCCTCCCAGCAATGCCATGATGTGACCCCTCCCAGCAATGCCATGATGTGCCCCCCTCCTCTCCCAGCAACCCCATGACCCCAACCCCATGATGTGCCCCCCTCCTCTCCCAGCAATGCCATGATGTGCCCCCCTCCTCTACCAGCAATGCCATGATGTGCCCCCCTCCTCTCCCAGCAACCCAATGATGTGCCCCCCTCCTCTCCCAGCAACCCCATGATGTGCCCCCTCCTCTCCCAGCAATGCCATGATGTGACCTCCCAGCAACCCCATGATGTGCCCCCCTCCTCTCCCAGCAATGCCATGATGTGCCCCCTCCTCTCCCAGCAATGCCATGATGTGCCCCCCCTCCTCTCCCAGCAATGCCATGATGTGCCCCCCCTCCTCTCCCAGCAATGCCATGTGCCCCCCTCCTCTCCCAGCAACCCCATGATGTGCCCCCTCCTCTCCCAGCAATGCCATGATGTGACCTCCCAGCAACCCCATGATGTGCCCCCCTCCTCTCCCAGCAATGCCATGATATGCCCCCCCTCCTCTCCCAGCAATGCCATGATGTGCCCCCCCTCCTCTCCCAGCAACCCCATGATGTGCCCCCCTCCTCTCCCAGCAACCCCATGATGTGCCCCCCTCCTCTCCCAGCAATGCCATGATGTGCCCCCCTCCTCTCCCAGCAATGCCATGATGTGCCCCCCCTCCTCTCCCAGCAACCCCATGATGTGCCCCCCCTCCTCTCCCAGCAACCCCATGATGTGCCCCCCTCCTCTCCCAGCAACCCCATGATGTGCCCCCCTCCTCTCCCAGCAACCCCATGATGTGCCCCCCTCCTCTCCCAGCAATGCCATGATGTGCCCCCCTCCTCTCCCAGCAACGCCATGATGTGACCTCCCAGCAATGCCATGATGTGACCCCCCTCCCAGCAATGCCATGATGTGACCCCCTCTCCCAGCAATGCCATGATATGACCCCTCCCAGCAACGTGGGGGAGAAGCACAATGACCCCCGACAGGAGGGCGCAGGAATTGTGCCCCAAACAAGAGGAATCACAGAGCTCACCCGAAGAGGAGCTTTCCTTTTACCCCAAAATCGCACGAAAGCAACGCCATGATGTGCCTGCCCCCCCTCATTATCCAAGAAATGCCATGATGTGCCTGCCCCCCCCAGCATTGCCATGATGTGCCCCCCTCATTTTCCCAGCAATGCCATGATGTGACCCCCTCTCCCAGCAATGCCATGATGTGCCCCCCTCCTCTCCCAGCAACCCCATGATGTGCCCCCCTCCTCTCCCAGCAACCCCATGATGTGCCCCCTCCTCTCCCAGCAACACCATGATGTGATCTCCCAGCAATGCCATGATGTGACCCCCCTCCCAGCAATGCCATGATGTGCCCCCCTCATTTTCCCAGCAATGCCATGATGTGACCCCCTCTCCCAGCAATGCCATGATGTGCCCCCCTCCTCTCCCAGCAACCACATGACCCCAACCCCATGATGTGCCCCCCTCCTCTCCCAGCAACCCCATGATGTGCCCCCTCCTCTCCCAGCAACGCCATGATGTGACCTCCCAGCAACCCCATGATGTGCCCCCCTCCTCTCCCAGCAATGCCATGATGTGCCCCCCTCCTCTCCCAGCAACCCCATGATGTGCCCCCCTCCTCTCCCAGCAATGCCATGATGTGCCCCCCCTCCTCTCCCAGCAACCCCATGATGTGCCCCCCTCCTCTCCCAGCAATGCCATGATGTGCCCCCCCTCCTCTCCCAGCAACCCCATGATGTTCCCCCCTCCTCTCCCAGCAACCCCATGATGTGCCCCCTCCTCTCCCAGCAATGCCATGTGCCCCCCCTCCTCTCCCAGCAACGCCATGATGTGACCTCCCAGCAATGCCATGATGTGCCCACCTCCTCTCCCAGCAATGCCATGATGTGCCCCCCCTCCTCTCCCAACAATGCCATGATGTGCCCCCTCCTCTCCCAGCAATGCCATGATGTGCCCCCCTCCTCTCCCAGCAACGCCATGATGTGCCCCCCTCCTCTCCCAGCAACCCCATGATGTGCCCCCCTCCTCTCCCAGCAATGCCATGATGTGCCCCCCCTCCTCTCCCAGCAACCCCATGATGTGCCCCCCCTCCTCTCCCAGCAACCCCATGATGTGCCCCCCTCCTCTCCCAGCAACCCCATGATGTGCCCCCCTCCTCTCCCAGCAATGCCATGATGTGCCCCCCCCTCCTCTCCCAGCAATGCCATGATGTGCCCCCCCCTCCTCTCCCAGCAATCCCATGATGTTCCCCCCTCCTCTCCCAACAATGCCATGTGCCCCCCCTCCTCTCCCAGCAACGCCATCATGTGCCCCCCCTCCTCTCCCAGCAACGCCATGATGTGACCCCCCTCCCAGCAATGCCATGATGTGACCCCCTCTCCCAGCAATGCCATGATGTGCCCCTCCCAGCAACGTCATGATGTGCCCCCCTCCTCTCCCAGCAACCCCATGATGTGCCCCCCTCCTCTCCCAGCAACCCAATGATGTGCCCCCCTCCTCTCCCAGCAACCCCATGATGTGCCCCCTCCTCTCCCAGCAATGCCATGATGTGACCTCCCAGCAACCCCATGATGTGCCCCCCTCCTCTCCCAGCAATGCCATAATGTGCCCCCCCCTCCTCTCCCAGCAATGCCATGATGTGCCCCCCTCCTCTCCCAGCAACCCCATGATGTGCCCCCCTCCTCTCCCAGCAATGCCATGATGTGCCCCCCTCCTCTCCCAGCAACCCCATGATGTGCCCCCCCTCCTCTCCCAGCAACCCCATGATGTGCCCCCCTCCTCTCCCAGCAACCCCATGATGTGCCCCCTTCCTCTCCCAGCAACCCCATGATGTGCCCCCCTCCTCTCCCAGCAATGCCATGATGTGCCCCCCTCCTCTCCCAGCAACGCCATGATGTGACCTCCCAGCAATGCCATGATGTGCCCCCCTCCTCTCCCAGCAACCCCATGATGTGCCCCCCTCCTCTCCCAGCAATGCCATGATGTGCCCCCCCTCCTCTCCCAACAATGCCATGATGTGCCCCCCCTCCTCTCCCAGCAACCCCATGATGTTCCCCCCTCCTCTCCCAGCAACCCCATGATGTGCCCCCTCCTCTCCCAGCAATGCTATGTGCCCCCCCTCCTCTCCCAGCAACGCCATGATGTGACCTCCCAGCAACCCCATGATGTGCCCCCCTCCTCTCCCAGCAATGCCATGATGTGCCCACCTCCTCTCCCAGCAATGCCATGATGTGCCCCCCTCCTCTCCCAGCAACCCAATGATGTGCCCCCCTCCTCTCCTAGCAATGCCATGATGTGCCCCCCCTCCTCTCCCAACAATGCCATGATGTGCCCCCTCCTCTCCCAGCAATGCCATGATGTGCCCCCCTCCTCTCCCAGCAACGCCATGATGTGCCCCCCTCCTCTCCCAGCAACCCCATGATGTGCCCCCCTCCTCTCCCAGCAATGCCATGATGTGCCCCCCCTACTCTCCCAGCAACCCCATGATGTGCCCCCCTCCTCTCCCAGCAACCCCATGATGTGCCCCCCTCCTCTCCCAGCAACCCCATGATGTGCCCCCCTCCTCTCCCAGCAACCCCATGATGTGCCCCCCCCCTCCTCTCCCAGCAATGCCATGATGTGCCCCCCCTCCTCTCCCAGCAACCCCATGATGTTCCCCCCTCCTCTCCCAACAATGTCATGTGCCCCCCCTCCTCTCCCAGCAACGCCATCATGTGCCCCCCCTCCTCTCCCAGCAACGCCATGATGTGACCCCCCTCCCAGCAATGCCATGATGTGACCCCCTCTCCCAGCAATGCCATGATGTGACCCCTCCCAGCAATGCCATGATGTGACCCCTCCCAGCAACGTCATGATGTGCCCCCCTCCTCTCCCAGCAACCCCATGACCCCAACCCCATGATGTGCCCCCCTCCTCTCCCAGCAATGCCATGATGTGCCCCCCTCCTCTCCCAGCAATGCCATGATGTGCCCCCCTCCTCTCCCAGCAACCCAATGATGTGCCCCCCTCCTCTCCCAGCAACCCCATGATGTTCCCCCCTCCTCTCCCAACAATGCCATGTGCCCCCCCTCCTCTCCCAGCAACGCCATCATATGCCCCCCCTCCTCTCCCAGCAACGCCATGATGTGACCCCCCTCCCAGCAATGCCATGATGTGACCCCTCCCAGCAATGCCATGATGTGCCCCTCCCAGCAACGTCATGATGTGCCCCCCTCCTCTCCCAGCAACCCCATGACCCCAACCCCATGATGTGCCCCCCTCCTCTCCCAGCAATGCCATGATGTGCCCCCCTCCTCTACCAGCAATGCCATGATGTGCCCCCCTCCTCTCCCAACAACCCAATGATGTGCCCCCCTCCTCTCCCAGCAACCCCATGATGTGCCCCCTCCTCTCCCAGCAATGCCATGATGTGACCTCCCAGCAACCCCATGATGTGCCCCCCTCCTCTCCCAGCAATGCCATGATGTGTCCCCTCCTCTCCCAGCAATGCCATGATGTGCCCCCCCTCCTCTCCCAGCAATGCCATGATGTGCCCCCCCTCCTCTCCCAGCAATGCCATGTGCCCCCCTCCTCTCCCAGCAACCCCATGATGTGCCCCCTCCTCTCCCAGCAATGCCATGATGTGACCTCCCAGCAACCCCATGATGTGCCCCCCTCCTCTCCCAGCAATGCCATGATATGCCCCCCCTCCTCTCCCAGCAATGCCATGATGTGCCCCCCCTCCTCTCCCAGCAACCCCATGATGTGCCCCCCTCCTCTCCCAGCAATGCCATGATGTGCCCCCCTCCTCTCCCAGCAATGCCATGATGTGCCCCCCCTCCTCTCCCAGCAACCCCATGATGTGCCCCCCCTCCTCTCCCAGCAACCCCATGATGTGCCCCCCTCCTCTCCCAGCAACCCCATGATGTGCCCCCCTCCTCTCCCAGCAACCCCATGATGTGCCCCCCTCCTCTCCCAGCAATGCCATGATGTGCCCCCCTCCTCTCCCAGCAACGCCATGATGTGACCTCCCAGCAATGCCATGATGTGACCCCCCTCCCAGCAATGCCATGATGTGACCCCCTCTCCCAGCAATGCCATGATATGACCCCTCCCAGCAACGTGGGGGAGAAGCACAATGACCCCCGACAGGAGGGCGCAGGAATTGTGCCCCAAACAAGAGGAATCACAGAGCTCACCCGAAGAGGAGCTTTCCTTTTACCCCAAAATCGCACGAAAGCAACGCCATGATGTGCCTGCCCCCCCTCATTATCCAAGAAATGCCATGATGTGCCTGCCCCCCCCAGCATTGCCATGATGTGCCCCCCTCATTTTCCCAGCAATGCCATGATGTGACCCCCTCTCCCAGCAATGCCATGATGTGCCCCCCTCCTCTCCCAGCAACCACATGACCCCAACCCCATGATGTGCCCCCCCTCCTCTCCCAGCAACCCCATGATGTGCCCCCCTCCTCTCCCAGCAACCCCATGATGTGCCCCCTCCTCTCCCAGCAACACCATGATGTGATCTCCCAGCAATGCCATGATGTGACCCCCCTCCCAGCAATGCCATGATGTGCCCCCCTCATTTTCCCAGCAATGCCATGATGTGACCCCCTCTCCCAGCAATGCCATGATGTGCCCCCCTCCTCTCCCAGCAACCACATGACCCCAACCCCATGATGTGGCCCCTCCTCTCCCAGCAACCCCATGACGTGCCCCCTCCTCTCCCAGCAACGCCATGATGTGACCTCCCAGCAACCCCATGATGTGCCCCCCTCCTCTCCCAGCAATGCCATGATGTGCCCCCCTCCTCTCCCAGCAACCCCATGATGTGCCCCCCTCCTCTCCCAGCAATGCCATGATGTGCCCCCCCTCCTCTCCCAGCAACCCCATGATGTTCCCCCCTCCTCTCCCAGCAACCCCATGATGTGCCCCCTCCTCTCCCAGCAATGCCATGTGCCCCCCCTCCTCTCCCAGCAACGCCATGATGTGACCTCCCAGCAATGCCATGATGTGCCCACCTCCTCCCCCGGCAATGCCATGATGTGCCCCCCCTCCTCTCCCAACAATGCCATGATGTGCCCCCTCCTCTCCCAGCAATGCCATGATGTGCCCCCCTCCTCTCCCAGCAACGCCATGATGTGCCCCCCTCCTCTCCCAGCAACCCCATGATGTGCCCCCCTCCTCTCCCAGCAATGCCATGATGTGCCCCCCCTCCTCTCCCAGCAACCCCATGATGTGCCCCCCCTCCTCTCCCAGCAACCCCATGATGTGCCCCCCTCCTCTCCCAGCAACCCCATGATGTGCCCCCCTCCTCTCCCAGCAATGCCATGATGTGCCCCCCCCCCCCTCCTCTCCCAGCAATGCCATGATGTGCCCCCCCCTCCTCTCCCAGCAATCCCATGATGTTCCCCCCTCCTCTCCCAACAATGCCATGTGCCCCCCCTCCTCTCCCAGCAACGCCATCATGTGCCCCCCCTCCTCTCCCAGCAACGCCATGATGTGACCCCCCTCCCAGCAATGCCATTTTGTGACCCCCTCTCCCAGCAATGCCATGATGTGCCCCTCCCAGCAACGTCATGATGTGCCCCCCTCCTCTCCCAGCAACCCCATGATGTGCCCCCCTCCTCTCCCAGCAACCCAATGATGTGCCCCCTCCTCTCCCAGCAACCCCATGATGTGCCCCCTCCTCTCCCAGCAATGCCATGATGTGACCTCCCAGCAACCCCATGATGTGCCCCCCTCCTCTCCCAGCAATGCCATAATGTGCCCCCCCTCCTCTCCCAGCAATGCCATGATGTGCCCCCCTCCTCTCCCAGCAACCCCATGATGTGCCCCCCTCCTCTCCCAGCAATGCCATGATGTGCCCCCCTCCTCTCCCAGCAACCCCATGATGTGCCCCCCCCTCCTCTCCCAGCAACCCCATGATGTGCCCCCCTCCTCTCCCAGCAACCCCATGATGTGCCCCCCTCCTCTCCCAGCAACCCCATGATGTGCCCCCCTCCTCTCCCAGCAATGCCATGATGTGCCCCTCCCAGCAACGTCATGATGTGCCCCCCTCCTCTCCCAGCAACCCCATGACCCCAACCCCATGATGTGCCCCCCTCCTCTCCCAGCAATGCCATGATGTGCCCCCCTCCTCTACCAGCAATGCCATGATGTGCCCCCCTCCTCTCCCAACAACCCAATGATGTGCCCCCCTCCTCTCCCAGCAACCCCATGATGTGCCCCCTCCTCTCCCAGCAATGCCATGATGTGACCTCCCAGCAACCCCATGATGTGCCCCCCTCCTCTCCCAGCAATGCCATGATGTGCCCCCTCCTCTCCCAGCAATGCCATGATGTGCCCCCCCTCCTCTCCCAGCAATGCCATGATGTGCCCCCCCTCCTCTCCCAGCAATGCCATGTGCCCCCCTCCTCTCCCAGCAACCCCATGATGTGCCCCCTCCTCTCCCAGCAATGCCATGATGTGACCTCCCAGCAACCCCATGATGTGCCCCCCTCCTCTCCCAGCAATGCCATGATATGCCCCCCCTCCTCTCCCAGCAATGCCATGATGTGCCCCCCCTCCTCTCCCAGCAACCCCATGATGTGCCCCCCTCCTCTCCCAGCAATGCCATGATGTGCCCCCCTCCTCTCCCAGCAATGCCATGATGTGCCCCCCCTCCTCTCCCAGCAACCCCATGATGTGCCCCCCTCCTCTCCCAGCAACCCCATGATGTGCCCCCCCTCCTCTCCCAGCAACCCCATGATGTGCCCCCCTCCTCTCCCAGCAACCCCATGATGTGCCCCCCTCCTCTCCCAGCAATGCCATGATGTGCCCCCCTCCTCTCCCAGCAACGCCATGATGTGACCTCCCAGCAATGCCATGATGTGACCCCCCTCCCAGCAATGCCATGATGTGACCCCCTCTCCCAGCAATGCCATGATATGACCCCTCCCAGCAACGTGGGGGAGAAGCACAATGACCCCCGACAGGAGGGCGCAGGAATTGTGCCCCAAACAAGAGGAATCACAGAGCTCACCCGAAGAGGAGCTTTCCTTTTACCCCAAAATCGCACGAAAGCAACGCCATGATGTGCCTGCCCCCCCTCATTATCCAAGAAATGCCATGATGTGCCTGCCCCCCCCCAGCATTGCCATGATGTGCCCCCCTCATTTTCCCAGCAATGCCATGATGTGACCCCCTCTCCCAGCAATGCCATGATGTGCCCCCCTCCTCTCCCAGCAACCACATGACCCCAACCCCATGATGTGCCCCCCCTCCTCTCCCAGCAACCCCATGATGTGCCCCCCTCCTCTCCCAGCAACCCCATGATGTGCCCCCTCCTCTCCCAGCAACACCATGATGTGATCTCCCAGCAATGCCATGATGTGACCCCCCTCCCAGCAATGCCATGATGTGCCCCCCTCATTTTCCCAGCAATGCCATGATGTGACCCCCTCTCCCAGCAATGCCATGATGTGCCCCCCTCCTCTCCCAGCAACCACATGACCCCAACCCCATGATGTGGCCCCTCCTCTCCCAGCAACCCCATGATGTGCCCCCTCCTCTCCCAGCAACGCCATGATGTGACCTCCCAGCAACCCCATGATGTGCCCCCCTCCTCTCCCAGCAATGCCATGATGTGCCCCCCTCCTCTCCCAGCAACCCCATGATGTGCCCCCCTCCTCTCCCAGCAATGCCATGATGTGCCCCCCCTCCTCTCCCAGCAACCCCATGATGTTCCCCCCTCCTCTCCCAGCAACCCCATGATGTGCCCCCTCCTCTCCCAGCAATGCCATGTGCCCCCCCTCCTCTCCCAGCAACGCCATGATGTGACCTCCCAGCAATGCCATGATGTGCCCACCTCCTCCCCCAGCAATGCCATGATGTGCCCCCCCTCCTCTCCCAACAATGCCATGATGTGCCCCCTCCTCTCCCAGCAATGCCATGATGTGCCCCCCTCCTCTCCCAGCAACGCCATGATGTGCCCCCCTCCTCTCCCAGCAACCCCATGATGTGCCCCCCTCCTCTCCCAGCAATGCCATGATGTGCCCCCCCTCCTCTCCCAGCAACCCCATGATGTGCCCCCCCTCCTCTCCCAGCAACCCCATGATGTGCCCCCCTCCTCTCCCAGCAACCCCATGATGTGCCCCCCTCCTCTCCCAGCAATGCCATGATGTGCCCCCCCCCCTCCTCTCCCAGCAATGCCATGATGTGCCCCCCCCCTCCTCTCCCAGCAATCCCATGATGTTCCCCCCTCCTCTCCCAACAATGCCATGTGCCCCCCCTCCTCTCCCAGCAACGCCATCATGTGCCCCCCCTCCTCTCCCAGCAACGCCATGATGTGACCCCCCTCCCAGCAATGCCATGATGTGACCCCCTCTCCCAGCAATGCCATGATGTGCCCCTCCCAGCAACGTCATGATGTGCCCCCCTCCTCTCCCAGCAACCCCATGATGTGCCCCCCTCCTCTCCCAGCAACCCAATGATGTGCCCCCCTCCTCTCCCAGCAACCCCATGATGTGCCCCCTCCTCTCCCAGCAATGCCATGATGTGACCTCCCAGCAACCCCATGATGTGCCCCCCTCCTCTCCCAGCAATGCCATAATGTGCCCCCCCTCCTCTCCCAGCAATGCCATGATGTGCCCCCCTCCTCTCCCAGCAACCCCATGATGTGCCCCCCTCCTCTCCCAGCAATGCCATGATGTGCCCCCCTCCTCTCCCAGCAACCCCATGATGTGCCCCCCCCTCCTCTCCCAGCAACCCCATGATGTGCCCCCCTCCTCTCCCAGCAACCCCATGATGTGCCCCCCTCCTCTCCCAGCAACCCCATGATGTGCCCCCCTCCTCTCCCAGCAATGCCATGATGTGCCCCCCTCCTCTCCCAGCAACGCCATGATGTGACCTCCCAGCAATGCCATGATGTGCCCCCCTCCTCTCCCAGCAACCCCATGATGTGCCCCCCTCCTCTCCCAGCAATGCCATGATGTGCCCCCCCTCCTCTCCCAACAATGCCATGATGTGCCCCCCCTCCTCTCCCAGCAACCCCATGATGTTCCCCCCTCCTCTCCCAGCAACCCCATGATGTGCCCCCTCCTCTCCCAGCAATGCTATGTGCCCCCCCTCCTCTCCCAGCAACGCCATGATGTGACCTCCCAGCAACCCCATGATGTGCCCCCCTCCTCTCCCAGCAATGCCATGATGTGCCCACCTCCTCTCCCAGCAATGCCATGATGTGCCCCCCTCCTCTCCCAGCAACCCAATGATGTGCCCCCCTCCTCTCCTAGCAATGCCATGATGTGCCCCCCCTCCTCTCCCAACAATGCCATTATGTGCCCCCTCCTCTCCCAGCAATGCCATGATGTGCCCCCCTCCTCTCCCAGCAACGCCATGATGTGCCCCCCTCCTCTCCCAGCAACCCCATGATGTGCCCCCCCTCCTCTCCCAGCAATGCCATGATGTGCCCACCTCCTCTCCCAGCAATGCCATGATGTGCCCCCCTCCTCTCCCAGCAACCCAATGATGTGCCCCCCTCCTCTCCTAGCAATGCCATGATGTGCCCCCCCTCCTCTCCCAACAATGCCATGATGTGCCCCCTCCTCTCCCAGCAATGCCATGATGTGCCCCCCTCCTCTCCCAGCAACGCCATGATGTGCCCCCCTCCTCTCCCAGCAACCCCATGATGTGCCCCCCTCCTCTCCCAGCAATGCCATGATGTGCCCCCCCTACTCTCCCAGCAACCCCATGATGTGCCCCCCTCCTCTCCCAGCAATGCCATGATGTGACCTCCCAGCAACCCCATGATGTGCCCCCCTCCTCTCCCAGCAATGCCATGATATGCCCCCCCTCCTCTCCCAGCAATGCCATGATGTGCCCCCCCCTCCTCTCCCAGCAACCCCATGATGTGCCCCCCTCCTCTCCCAGCAATGCCATGATGTGCCCCCCTCCTCTCCCAGCAATGCCATGATGTGCCCCCCCTCCTCTCCCAGCAACCCCATGTGCCCCCCCTCCTCTCCCAGCAACCCCATGATGTGCCCACCTCCTCTCCCAGCAACCCCATGATGTGCCCCCCTCCTCTCCCAGCAATGCCATGATGTGCCCCCCTCCTCTCCCAGCAACGCCATGATGTGACCTCCCAGCAATGCCATGATGTGACCCCCCTCCCAGCAATGCCATGATGTGACCCCCTCTCCCAGCAATGCCATGATATGACCCCTCCCAGCAACGTGGGGGAGAAGCACAATGACCCCCGACAGGAGGGCGCAGGAATTGTGCCCCAAACAAGAGGAATCACAGAGCTCACCCGAAGAGGAGCTTTCCTTTTACCCCAAAATCGCACGAAAGCAACGCCATGATGTGCCTGCCCCCCCTCATTATCCAAGAAATGCCATGATGTGCCTGCCCCCCCCCAGCATTGCCATGATGTGCCCCCCTCATTTTCCCAGCAATGCCATGATGTGACCCCCTCTCCCAGCAATGCCATGATGTGCCCCCCTCCTCTCCCAGCAACCACATGACCCCAACCCCATGATGTGCCCCCCCTCCTCTCCCAGCAACCCCATGATGTGCCCCCCTCCTCTCCCAGCAACCCCATGATGTGCCCCCTCCTCTCCCAGCAACACCATGATGTGATCTCCCAGCAATGCCATGATGTGACCCCCCTCCCAGCAATGCCATGATGTGCCCCCCTCATTTTCCCAGCAATGCCATGATGTGACCCCCTCTCCCAGCAATGCCATGATGTGCCCCCCTCCTCTCCCAGCAACCACATGACCCCAACCCCATGATGTGCCCCCCTCCTCTCCCAGCAACCCCATGATGTGCCCCCTCCTCTCCCAGCAACGCCATGATGTGACCTCCCAGCAACCCCATGATGTGCCCCCCTCCTCTCCCAGCAATGCCATGATGTGCCCCCCCTCCTCTCCCAGCAACCCCATGATGTGCCCCCCTCCTCTCCCAGCAATGCCATGATGTGCCCCCCCTCCTCTCCCAGCAACCCCATGATGTTCCCCCCTCCTCTCCCAGCAACCCTATGATGTGCCCCCTCCTCTCCCAGCAATGCCATGTGCCCCCCCTCCTCTCCCAGCAACGCCATGATGTGACCTCCCAGCAATGCCATGATGTGCCCACCTCCTCTCCCAGCAATGCCATGATGTGCCCCCCCTCCTCTCCCAACAATGCCATGATGTGCCCCCTCCTCTCCCAGCAATGCCATGATGTGCCCCCCTCCTCTCCCAGCAACGCCATGATGTGCCCCCCTCCTCTCCCAGCAACCCCATGATGTGCCCCCCTCCTCTCCCAGCAATGCCATGATGTGCCCCCCCTCCTCTCCCAGCAACCCCATGATGTGCCCCCCCTCCTCTCCCAGCAACCCCATGATGTGCCCCCCTCCTCTCCCAGCAACCCCATGATGTGCCCCCCTCCTCTCCCAGCAATGCCATGATGTGCCCCCCCCTCCTCTCCCAGCAACCCCATGATGTGCCCCCCTCCTCTCCCAGCAATGCCATGATGTGCCCCCCCCCTCCTCTCCCAGCAATGCCATGATGTGCCCCCCCCTCCTCTCCCAGCAATCCCATGATGTTCCCCCCCCTCCTCTCCCAGCAATGCCATGTGCCCCCCCTCCTCTCCCAGCAACGCCATCATGTGCCCCCCCTCCTCTCCCAGCAACGCCATGATGTGACCCCCCTCCCAGCAATGCCATGATGTGACCCCCTCTCCCAGCAATGCCATGATGTGCCCCTCCCAGCAACGTCATGATGTGCCCCCCTCCTCTCCCAGCAACCCCATGATGTGCCCCCCTCCTCTCCCAGCAACCCAATGATGTGCCCCCCTCCTCTCCCAGCAACCCCATGATGTGCCCCCTCCTCTCCCAGCAATGCCATGATGTGACCTCCCAGCAACCCCATGATGTGCCCCCCTCCTCTCCCAGCAATGCCATAATGTGCCCCCCCCTCCTCTCCCAGCAATGCCATGATGTGCCCCCCTCCTCTCCCAGCAACCCCATGATGTGCCCCCCTCCTCTCCCAGCAATGCCATGATGTGCCCCCCTCCTCTCCCAGCAACCCCATGATGTGCCCCCCCTCCTCTCCCAGCAACCCCATGATGTGCCCCCCTCCTCTCCCAGCAACCCCATGATGTGCCCCCCTCCTCTCCCAGCAACCCCATGATGTGCCCCCCTCCTCTCCCAGCAACGCCATGATGTGCCCCCCTCCTCTCCCAGCAACGCCATGATGTGACCTCCCAGCAATGCCATGATGTGCCCCCCTCCTCTCCCAGCAACCCCATGATGTGCCCCCCTCCTCTCCCAGCAATGCCATGATGTGCCCCCCCTCCTCTCCCAACAATGCCATGATGTGCCCCCCCTCCTCTCCCAGCAACCCCATGATGTTCCCCCCTCCTCTCCCAGCAACCCCATGATGTGCCCCCTCCTCTCCCAGCAATGCTATGTGCCCCCCCTCCTCTCCCAGCAACGCCATGATGTGACCTCCCAGCAACCCCATGATGTGCCCCCCTCCTCTCCCAGCAATGCCATGATGTGCCCACCTCCTCTCCCAGCAATGCCATGATGTGCCCCCCTCCTCTCCCAGCAACCCAATGATGTGCCCCCCTCCTCTCCTAGCAATGCCATGATGTGCCCCCCCCTCCTCTCCCAACAATGCCATGATGTGCCCCCTCCTCTCCCAGCAATGCCATGATGTGCCCCCCTCCTCTCCCAGCAACGCCATGATGTGCCCCCCTCCTCTCCCAGCAACCCCATGATGTGCCCCCCTCCTCTCCCAGCAATGCCATGATGTGCCCCCCCTACTCTCCCAGCAACCCCATGATGTGCCCCCCTCCTCTCCCAGCAACCCCATGATGTGCCCCCCTCCTCTCCCAGCAACCCCATGATGTGCCCCCCTCCTCTCCCAGCAACCCCATGATGTGCCCCCCCCCTCCTCTCCCAGCAATGCCATGATGTGCCCCCCCTCCTCTCCCAGCAACCCCATGATGTTCCCCCCTCCTCTCCCAACAATGTCATGTGCCCCCCCTCCTCTCCCAGCAACGCCATCATGTGCCCCCCCTCCTCTCCCAGCAACGCCATGATGTGACCCCCCTCCCAGCAATGCCATGATGTGACCCCCTCTCCCAGCAATGCCATGATGTGACCCCTCCCAGCAATGCCATGATGTGCCCCTCCCAGCAACGTCATGATGTGCCCCCCTCCTCTCCCAGCAACCCCATGACCCCAACCCCATGATGTGCCCCCCTCCTCTCCCAGCAATGCCATGATGTGCCCCCCTCCTCTCCCAGCAATGCCATGATGTGCCCCCCTCCTCTCCCAGCAACCCAATGATGTGCCCCCCTCCTCTCCCAGCAACCCCATGATGTTCCCCCCTCCTCTCCCAACAATGCCATGTGCCCCCCCTCCTCTCCCAGCAACGCCATCATATGCCCCCCCTCCTCTCCCAGCAACGCCATGATGTGACCCCCCTCCCAGCAATGCCATGATGTGACCCCTCCCAGCAATGCCATGATGTGCCCCTCCCAGCAACGTCATGATGTGCCCCCCTCCTCTCCCAGCAACCCCATGACCCCAACCCCATGATGTGCCCCCCTCCTCTCCCAGCAATGCCATGATGTGCCCCCCTCCTCTACCAGCAATGCCATGATGTGCCCCCCTCCTCTCCCAGCAACCCAATGATGTGCCCCCCTCCTCTCCCAGCAACCCCATGATGTGCCCCCTCCTCTCCCAGCAATGCCATGATGTGACCTCCCAGCAACCCCATGATGTGCCCCCCTCCTCTCCCAGCAATGCCATGATGTGCCCCCTCCTCTCCCAGCAATGCCATGATGTGCCCCCCCTCCTCTCCCAGCAATGCCATGATGTGCCCCCCCTCCTCTCCCAGCAATGCCATGTGCCCCCCTCCTCTCCCAGCAACCCCATGATGTGCCCCCTCCTCTCCCAGCAATGCCATGATGTGACCTCCCAGCAACCCCATGATGTGCCCCCCTCCTCTCCCAGCAATGCCATGATATGCCCCCCCTCCTCTCCCAGCAATGCCATGATGTGCCCCCCCTCCTCTCCCAGCAACCCCATGATGTGCCCCCCTCCTCTCCCAGCAATGCCATGATGTGCCCCCCTCCTCTCCCAGCAATGCCATGATGTGCCTCCCCTCCTCTCCCAGCAACCCCATGATGTGCCCCCCCTCCTCTCCCAGCAACCCCATGATGTGCCCCCCTCCTCTCCCAGCAACCCCATGATGTGCCCCCCTCCTCTCCCAGCAACCCCATGATGTGCCCCCCTCCTCTCCCAGCAATGCCATGATGTGCCCCCCTCCTCTCCCAGCAACGCCATGATGTGACCTCCCAGCAATGCCATGATGTGACCCCCCTCCTCTCCCAGCAACCCCATGATGTGCCCCCCTCCTCTCCCAGCAACCCCATGATGTGCCCCCCTCCTCTCCCAGCAATGCCATGATGTGCCCCCCCCTCCTCTCCCAGCAATGCCATGATGTGCCCCCCCTCCTCTCCCAGCAACCCCATGATGTGCCCCCCTCCTCTCCCAGCAATGCCATGATGTGCCCCCCCCTCCTCTCCCAGCAATGCCATGATGTGCCCCCCCCTCCTCTCCCAGCAATCCCATGATGTTCCCCCCTCCTCTCCCAACAATGCCATGTGCCCCCCCTCCTCTCCCAGCAACGCCATCATGTGCCCCCCCTCCTCTCCCAGCAACGCCATGATGTGACCCCCCTCCCAGCAATGCCATGATGTGACCCCCTCTCCCAGCAATGCCATGATGTGCCCCTCCCAGCAACGTCATGATGTGCCCCCCTCCTCTCCCAGCAACCCCATGATGTGCCCCCCTCCTCTCCCAGCAACCCAATGATGTGCCCCCCTCCTCTCCCAGCAACCCCATGATGTGCCCCCTCCTCTCCCAGCAATGCCATGATGTGACCTCCCAGCAACCCCATGATGTGCCCCCCTCCTCTCCCAGCAATGCCATAATGTGCCCCCCCCTCCTCTCCCAGCAATGCCATGATGTGCCCCCCTCCTCTCCCAGCAACCCCATGATGTGCCCCCCTCCTCTCCCAGCAATGCCATGATGTGCCCCCCTCCTCTCCCAGCAACCCCATGATGTGCCCCCCCCTCCTCTCCCAGCAACCCCATGATGTGCCCCCCTCCTCTCCCAGCAACCCCATGATGTGCCCCCCTCCTCTCCCAGCAACCCCATGATGTGCCCCCCTCCTCTCCCAGCAATGCCATGATGTGCCCCCCTCCTCTCCCAGCAACGCCATGATGTGACCTCCCAGCAATGCCATGATGTGCCCCCCTCCTCTCCCAGCAACCCCATGATGTGCCCCCCTCCTCTCCCAGCAATGCCATGATGTGCCCCCCCTCCTCTCCCAACAATGCCATGATGTGCCCCCCCTCCTCTCCCAGCAACCCCATGATGTTCCCCCCTCCTCTCCCAGCAACCCCATGATGTGCCCCCCTCCTCTCCCAGCAATGCTATGTGCCCCCCCTCCTCTCCCAGCAACGCCATGATGTGACCTCCCAGCAACCCCATGATGTGCCCCCCTCCTCTCCCAGCAATGCCATGATGTGCCCACCTCCTCTCCCAGCAATGCCATGATGTGCCCCCCTCCTCTCCCAGCAACCCAATGATGTGCCCCCCTCCTCTCCTAGCAATGCCATGATGTGCCCCCCCCTCCTCTCCCAACAATGCCATGATGTGCCCCCTCCTCTCCCAGCAATGCCATGATGTGCCCCCCTCCTCTCCCAGCAACGCCATGATGTGCCCCCCTCCTCTCCCAGCAACCCCATGATGTGCCCCCCTCCTCTCCCAGCAATGCCATGATGTGCCCCCCCTACTCTCCCAGCAACCCCATGATGTGCCCCCCTCCTCTCCCAGCAACCCCATGATGTGCCCCCCTCCTCTCCCAGCAACCCCATGATGTGCCCCCCTCCTCTCCCAGCAACCCCATGATGTGCCCCCCCCTCCTCTCCCAGCAATGCCATGATGTGCCCCCCCTCCTCTCCCAGCAACCCCATGATGTTCCCCCCTCCTCTCCCAACAATGTCATGTGCCCCCCCTCCTCTCCCAGCAACGCCATCATGTGCCCCCCCTCCTCTCCCAGCAACGCCATGATGTGACCCCCCTCCCAGCAATGCCATGATGTGACCCCCTCTCCCAGCAATGCCATGATGTGACCCCTCCCAGCAATGCCATGATGTGCCCCTCCCAGCAACGTCATGATGTGCCCCCCTCCTCTCCCAGCAACCCCATGACCCCAACCCCATGATGTGCCCCCCTCCTCTCCCAGCAATGCCATGATGTGCCCCCCTCCTCTCCCAGCAATGCCATGATGTGCCCCCCTCCTCTCCCAGCAACCCAATGATGTGCCCCCCTCCTCTCCCAGCAACCCCATGATGTTCCCCCCTCCTCTCCCAACAATGCCATGTGCCCCCCCTCCTCTCCCAGCAACGCCATCATATGCCCCCCCTCCTCTCCCAGCAACGCCATGATGTGACCCCCCTCCCAGCAATGCCATGATGTGACCCCTCCCAGCAATGCCATGATGTGCCCCTCCCAGCAACGTCATGATGTGCCCCCCTCCTCTCCCAGCAACCCCATGACCCCAACCCCATGATGTGCCCCCCTCCTCTCCCAGCAATGCCATGATGTGCCCCCCTCCTCTACCAGCAATGCCATGATGTGCCCCCCTCCTCTCCCAGCAACCCAATGATGTGCCCCCCTCCTCTCCCAGCAACCCCATGATGTGCCCCCTCCTCTCCCAGCAATGCCATGATGTGACCTCCCAGCAACCCCATGATGTGCCCCCCTCCTCTCCCAGCAATGCCATGATGTGCCCCCTCCTCTCCCAGCAATGCCATGATGTGCCCCCCCTCCTCTCCCAGCAATGCCATGATGTGCCCCCCCTCCTCTCCCAGCAATGCCATGTGCCCCCCTCCTCTCCCAGCAACCCCATGATGTGCCCCCTCCTCTCCCAGCAATGCCATGATGTGACCTCCCAGCAACCCCATGATGTGCCCCCCTCCTCTCCCAGCAATGCCATGATATGCCCCCCCTCCTCTCCCAGCAATGCCATGATGTGCCCCCCCTCCTCTCCCAGCAACCCCATGATGTGCCCCCCTCCTCTCCCAGCAATGCCATGATGTGCCCCCCTCCTCTCCCAGCAATGCCATGATGTGCCTCCCCTCCTCTCCCAGCAACCCCATGATGTGCCCCCCCTCCTCTCCCAGCAACCCCATGATGTGCCCCCCTCCTCTCCCAGCAACCCCATGATGTGCCCCCCTCCTCTCCCAGCAACCCCATGATGTGCCCCCCTCCTCTCCCAGCAATGCCATGATGTGCCCCCCTCCTCTCCCAGCAACGCCATGATGTGACCTCCCAGCAATGCCATGATGTGACCCCCCTCCTCTCCCAGCAACCCCATGATGTGCCCCCCTCCTCTCCCAGCAACCCCATGATGTGCCCCCCTCCTCTCCCAGCAATGCCATGATGTGCCCCCCCCTCCTCTCCCAGCAATGCCATGATGTGCCCCCCCCTCCTCTCCCAGCAACCCCATGATGTGCCCCCCTCCTCTCCCAGCAATGCCATGATGTGCCCCCCCCTCCTCTCCCAGCAATGCCATGATGTGCCCCCCCCTCCTCTCCCAGCAATCCCATGATGTTCCCCCCTCCTCTCCCAACAATGCCATGTGCCCCCCCTCCTCTCCCAGCAACGCCATCATGTGCCCCCCCTCCTCTCCCAGCAACGCCATGATGTGACCCCCCTCCCAGCAATGCCATGATGTGACCCCCTCTCCCAGCAATGCCATGATGTGCCCCTCCCAGCAACGTCATGATGTGCCCCCCTCCTCTCCCAGCAACCCCATGATGTGCCCCCCTCCTCTCCCAGCAACCCAATGATGTGCCCCCCTCCTCTCCCAGCAACCCCATGATGTGCCCCCTCCTCTCCCAGCAATGCCATGATGTGACCTCCCAGCAACCCCATGATGTGCCCCCCTCCTCTCCCAGCAATGCCATAATGTGCCCCCCCCTCCTCTCCCAGCAATGCCATGATGTGCCCCCCTCCTCTCCCAGCAACCCCATGATGTGCCCCCCTCCTCTCCCAGCAATGCCATGATGTGCCCCCCTCCTCTCCCAGCAACCCCATGATGTGCCCCCCCCTCCTCTCCCAGCAACCCCATGATGTGCCCCCCTCCTCTCCCAGCAACCCCATGATGTGCCCCCCTCCTCTCCCAGCAACCCCATGATGTGCCCCCCTCCTCTCCCAGCAATGCCATGATGTGCCCCCCTCCTCTCCCAGCAACGCCATGATGTGACCTCCCAGCAATGCCATGATGTGCCCCCCTCCTCTCCCAGCAACCCCATGATGTGCCCCCCTCCTCTCCCAGCAATGCCATGATGTGCCCCCCCTCCTCTCCCAACAATGCCATGATGTGCCCCCCCTCCTCTCCCAGCAACCCCATGATGTTCCCCCCTCCTCTCCCAGCAACCCCATGATGTGCCCCCCTCCTCTCCCAGCAATGCTATGTGCCCCCCCTCCTCTCCCAGCAACGCCATGATGTGACCTCCCAGCAACCCCATGATGTGCCCCCCTCCTCTCCCAGCAATGCCATGATGTGCCCACCTCCTCTCCCAGCAATGCCATGATGTGCCCCCCTCCTCTCCCAGCAACCCAATGATGTGCCCCCCTCCTCTCCTAGCAATGCCATGATGTGCCCCCCCCTCCTCTCCCAACAATGCCATGATGTGCCCCCTCCTCTCCCAGCAATGCCATGATGTGCCCCCCTCCTCTCCCAGCAACGCCATGATGTGCCCCCCTCCTCTCCCAGCAACCCCATGATGTGCCCCCCTCCTCTCCCAGCAATGCCATGATGTGCCCCCCCTACTCTCCCAGCAACCCCATGATGTGCCCCCCTCCTCTCCCAGCAACCCCATGATGTGCCCCCCTCCTCTCCCAGCAACCCCATGATGTGCCCCCCTCCTCTCCCAGCAACCCCATGATGTGCCCCCCCCTCCTCTCCCAGCAATGCCATGATGTGCCCCCCCTCCTCTCCCAGCAACCCCATGATGTTCCCCCCTCCTCTCCCAACAATGTCATGTGCCCCCCCTCCTCTCCCAGCAACGCCATCATGTGCCCCCCCTCCTCTCCCAGCAACGCCATGATGTGACCCCCCTCCCAGCAATGCCATGATGTGACCCCCTCTCCCAGCAATGCCATGATGTGACCCCTCCCAGCAATGCCATGATGTGCCCCCCCCAGCAACGTCATGATGTGCCCCCCTCCTCTCCCAGCAACCCCATGACCCCAACCCCATGATGTGCCCCCCTCCTCTCCCAGCAATGCCATGATGTGCCCCCCTCCTCTCCCAGCAATGCCATGATGTGCCCCCCTCCTCTCCCAGCAACCCAATGATGTGCCCCCCTCCTCTCCCAGCAACCCCATGATGTTCCCCCCTCCTCTCCCAACAATGCCATGTGCCCCCCCTCCTCTCCCAGCAACGCCATCATATGCCCCCCCTCCTCTCCCAGCAACGCCATGATGTGACCCCCCTCCCAGCAATGCCATGATGTGACCCCTCCCAGCAATGCCATGATGTGCCCCTCCCAGCAACGTCATGATGTGCCCCCCTCCTCTCCCAGCAACCCCATGACCCCAACCCCATGATGTGCCCCCCTCCTCTCCCAGCAATGCCATGATGTGCCCCCCTCCTCTACCAGCAATGCCATGATGTGCCCCCCTCCTCTCCCAGCAACCCAATGATGTGCCCCCCTCCTCTCCCAGCAACCCCATGATGTGCCCCCTCCTCTCCCAGCAATGCCATGATGTGACCTCCCAGCAACCCCATGATGTGCCCCCCTCCTCTCCCAGCAATGCCATGATGTGCCCCCTCCTCTCCCAGCAATGCCATGATGTGCCCCCCTCCTCTCCCAGCAATGCCATGATGTGCCCCCCCTCCTCTCCCAGCAATGCCATATGCCCCCCTCCTCTCCCAGCAACCCCATGATGTGCCCCCTCCTCTCCCAGCAATGCCATGATGTGACCTCCCAGCAACCCCATGATGTGCCCCCCTCCTCTCCCAGCAATGCCATGATGTGCCCCCCCTCCTCTCCCAGCAACGCCATGATGTGCCCCCCTCCTCTCCCAGCAATGCCATGATGTGCCCCCCTCCTCTCCCAGCAATGCCATGATGTGCCCCCCCTCCTCTCCCAGCAACCCCATGATGTGCCCCCCCTCCTCTCCCAGCAACCCCATGATGTGCCCCCCTCCTCTCCCAGCAACCCCATGATGTGCCCCCCTCCTCTCCCAGCAACCCCATGATGTGCCCCCCTCCTCTCCCAGCAATGCCATGATGTGCCCCCCTCCTCTCCCAGCAACGCCATGATGTGACCTCCCAGCAATGCCATGATGTGACCCCCCTCCCAGCAATGCCATGATGTGACCCCCTCTCCCAGCAATGCCATGATATGACCCCTCCCAGCAACGTGGGGGAGAAGCACAATGACCCCCGACAGGAGGGCGCAGGAATTGTGCCCCAAACAAGAGGAATCACAGAGCTCACCCGAAGAGGAGCTTTCCTTTTACCCCAAAATCGCACGAAAGCAACGCCATGATGTGCCTGCCCCCCCTCATTATCCAAGAAATGCCATGATGTGCCTGCCCCCCCCCAGCATTGCCATGATGTGCCCCCCTCATTTTCCCAGCAATGCCATGATGTGACCCCCTCTCCCAGCAATGCCATGATGTGCCCCCCTCCTCTCCCAGCAACCACATGACCCCAACCCCATGATGTGCCCCCCCCTCCTCTCCCAGCAACCCCATGATGTGCCCCCCTCCTCTCCCAGCAACCCCATGATGTGCCCCCTCCTCTCCCAGCAACACCATGATGTGATCTCCCAGCAATGCCATGATGTGACCCCCCTCCCAGCAATGCCATGATGTGCCCCCCTCATTTTCCCAGCAATGCCATGATGTGACCCCCTCTCCCAGCAATGCCATGATGTGCCCCCCTCCTCTCCCAGCAACCACATGACCCCAACCCCATGATGTGCCCCCCTCCTCTCCCAGCAACCCCATGATGTGCCCCCTCCTCTCCCAGCAACGCCATGATGTGACCTCCCAGCAACCCCATGATGTGCCCCCCTCCTCTCCCAGCAATGCCATGATGTGCCCCCCTCCTCTCCCAGCAACCCCATGATGTGCCCCCCTCCTCTCCCAGCAATGCCATGATGTGCCCCCCCTCCTCTCCCAGCAACCCCATGATGTTCCCCCCTCCTCTCCCAGCAACCCCATGATGTGCCCCCTCCTCTCCCAGCAATGCCATGTGCCCCCCCTCCTCTCCCAGCAACGCCATGATGTGACCTCCCAGCAATGCCATGATGTGCCCACCTCCTCTCCCAGCAATGCCATGATGTGCCCCCCCTCCTCTCCCAACAATGCCATGATGTGCCCCCTCCTCTCCCAGCAATGCCATGATGTGCCCCCCTCCTCTCCCAGCAACGCCATGATGTGCCCCCCTCCTCTCCCAGCAACCCCATGATGTGCCCCCCTCCTCTCCCAGCAATGCCATGATGTGCCCCCCCTCCTCTCCCAGCAACCCCATGATGTGCCCCCCCTCCTCTCCCAGCAACCCCATGATGTGCCCCCCTCCTCTCCCAGCAACCCCATGATGTGCCCCCCTCCTCTCCCAGCAATGCCATGATGTGCCCCCCCCCTCCTCTCCCAGCAATGCCATGATGTGCCCCCCCCTCCTCTCCCAGCAATCCCATGATGTTCCCCCCTCCTCTCCCAACAATGCCATGTGCCCCCCCTCCTCTCCCAGCAACGCCATCATGTGCCCCCCCTCCTCTCCCAGCAACGCCATGATGTGACCCCCCTCCCAGCAATGCCATGATGTGACCCCCTCTCCCAGCAATGCCATGATGTGCCCCTCCCAGCAACGTCATGATGTGCCCCCCTCCTCTCCCAGCAACCCCATGATGTGCCCCCCTCCTCTCCCAGCAACCCAATGATGTGCCCCCCTCCTCTCCCAGCAACCCCATGATGTGCCCCCTCCTCTCCCAGCAATGCCATGATGTGACCTCCCAGCAACCCCATGATGTGCCCCCCTCCTCTCCCAGCAATGCCATAATGTGCCCCCCCCTCCTCTCCCAGCAATGCCATGATGTGCCCCCCTCCTCTCCCAGCAACCCCATGATGTGCCCCCCTCCTCTCCCAGCAATGCCATGATGTGCCCCCCTCCTCTCCCAGCAACCCCATGATGTGCCCCCCCCTCCTCTCCCAGCAACCCCATGATGTGCCCCCCTCCTCTCCCAGCAACCCCATGATGTGCCCCCCTCCTCTCCCAGCAACCCCATGATGTGCCCCCCTCCTCTCCCAGCAATGCCATGATGTGCCCCCCTCCTCTCCCAGCAACGCCATGATGTGACCTCCCAGCAATGCCATGATGTGCCCCCCTCCTCTCCCAGCAATGCCATGATGTGCCCCCCCTCCTCTCCCAACAATGCCATGATGTGCCCCCCCTCCTCTCCCAGCAACCCCATGATGTTCCCCCCTCCTCTCCCAGCAACCCCATGATGTGCCCCCTCCTCTCCCAGCAATGCTATGTGCCCCCCCTCCTCTCCCAGCAACGCCATGATGTGACCTCCCAGCAACCCCATGATGTGCCCCCCTCCTCTCCCAGCAATGCCATGATGTGCCCACCTCCTCTCCCAGCAATGCCATGATGTGCCCCCCTCCTCTCCCAGCAACCCAATGATGTGCCCCCCTCCTCTCCTAGCAATGCCATGATGTGCCCCCCCTCCTCTCCCAACAATGCCATGATGTGCCCCCTCCTCTCCCAGCAATGCCATGATGTGCCCCCCTCCTCTCCCAGCAACGCCATGATGTGCCCCCCTCCTCTCCCAGCAACCCCATGATGTGCCCCCCTCCTCTCCCAGCAATGCCATGATGTGCCCCCCCTACTCTCCCAGCAACCCCATGATGTGCCCCCCTCCTCTCCCAGCAACCCCATGATGTGCCCCCCTCCTCTCCCAGCAACCCCATGATGTGCCCCCCTCCTCTCCCAGCAACCCCATGATGTGCCCCCCCCCTCCTCTCCCAGCAATGCCATGATGTGCCCCCCCTCCTCTCCCAGCAACCCCATGATGTTCCCCCCTCCTCTCCCAACAATGTCATGTGCCCCCCCTCCTCTCCCAGCAACGCCATCATGTGCCCCCCCTCCTCTCCCAGCAACGCCATGATGTGACCCCCCTCCCAGCAATGCCATGATGTGACCCCCTCTCCCAGCAATGCCATGATGTGACCCCTCCCAGCAATGCCATGATGTGCCCCTCCCAGCAACGTCATGATGTGCCCCCCTCCTCTCCCAGCAACCCCATGACCCCAACCCCATGATGTGCCCCCCTCCTCTCCCAGCAATGCCATGATGTGCCCCCCTCCTCTCCCAGCAATGCCATGATGTGCCCCCCTCCTCTCCCAGCAACCCAATGATGTGCCCCCCTCCTCTCCCAGCAACCCCATGATGTTCCCCCCTCCTCTCCCAACAATGCCATGTGCCCCCCCTCCTCTCCCAGCAACGCCATCATATGCCCCCCCTCCTCTCCCAGCAACGCCATGATGTGACCCCCCTCCCAGCAATGCCATGATGTGCCCCTCCCAGCAACGTCATGATGTGCCCCCCTCCTCTCCCAGCAACCCCATGACCCCAACCCCATGATGTGCCCCCCTCCTCTCCCAGCAATGCCATGATGTGCCCCCCTCCTCTACCAGCAATGCCATGATGTGCCCCCCTCCTCTCCCAGCAACCCAATGATGTGCCCCCCTCCTCTCCCAGCAACCCCATGATGTGCCCCCTCCTCTCCCAGCAATGCCATGATGTGACCTCCCAGCAACCCCATGATGTGCCCCCCTCCTCTCCCAGCAATGCCATGATGTGCCCCCTCCTCTCCCAGCAATGCCATGATGTGCCCCCCCTCCTCTCCCAGCAATGCCATGATGTGCCCTCCCTCCTCTCCCAGCAATGCCATGTGCCCCCCTCTCCCAGCAACCCCATGATGTGCCCCCTCCTCTCCCAGCAATGCCATGATGTGACCTCCCAGCAACCCCATGATGTGCCCCCCTCCTCTCCCAGCAATGCCATGATATGCCCCCCCTCCTCTCCCAGCAATGCCATGATGTGCCCCCCCTCCTCTCCCAGCAACCCCATGATGTGCCCCCCTCCTCTCCCAGCAATGCCATGATGTGCCCCCCTCCTCTCCCAGCAATGCCATGATGTGCCCCCCCTCCTCTCCCAGCAACCCCATGATGTGCCCCCCCTCCTCTCCCAGCAACCCCATGATGTGCCCCCCTCCTCTCCCAGCAACCCCATGATGTGCCCCCCTACTCTCCCAGCAACCCCATGATGTGCCCCCCTCCTCTCCCAGCAACCCCATGATGTGCCCCCCTCCTCTCCCAGCAATGCCATGATGTGCCCCCCTCCTCTCCCAGCAACGCCATGATGTGACCTCCCAGCAATGCCATGATGTGACCCCCCTCCCAGCAATGCCATGATGTGACCCCCTCTCCCAGCAATGCCATGATATGACCCCTCCCAGCAACGTGGGGGAGAAGCACAATGACCCCCGACAGGAGGGCGCAGGAATTGTGCCCCAAACAAGAGGAATCACAGAGCTCACCCGAAGAGGAGCTTTCCTTTTACCCCAAAATCGCACGAAAGCAACGCCATGATGTGCCTGCCCCCCCTCATTATCCAAGAAATGCCATGATGTGCCTGCCCCCCCCCAGCATTGCCATGATGTGCCCCCCTCATTTTCCCAGCAATGCCATGATGTGACCCCCTCTCCCAGCAATGCCATGATGTGCCCCCCTCCTCTCCCAGCAACCACATGACCCCAACCCCATGATGTGCCCCCCCTCCTCTCTCAGCAACCCCATGATGTGCCCCCCTCCTCTCCCAGCAACCCTATGATGTGCCCCCTCCTCTCCCAGCAACACCATGATGTGATCTCCCAGCAATGCCATGATGTGACCCCCCTCCCAGCAATGCCATGATGTGCCCCCCTCATTTTCCCAGCAATGCCATGATGTGACCCCCTCTCCCAGCAATGCCATGATGTGCCCCCCTCCTCTCCCAGCAACCACATGACCCCAACCCCATGATGTGCCCCCCTCCTCTCCCAGCAACCCCATGATGTGCCCCCTCCTCTCCCAGCAACGCCATGATGTGACCTCCCAGCAACCCCATGATGTGCCCCCCTCCTCTCCCAGCAATGCCATGATGTGCCCCCCTCCTCTCCCAGCAACCCCATGATGTGCCCCCCTCCTCTCCCAGCAATGCCATGATGTGCCCCCCCTCCTCTCCCAGCAACCCCATGATGTTCCCCCCTCCTCTCCCAGCAACCCCATGATGTGCCCCCTCCTCTCCCAGCAATGCCATGTGCCCCCCCCTCCTCTCCCAGCAACGCCATGATGTGACCTCCCAGCAATGCCATGATGTGCCCACCTCCTCCCCCAGCAATGCCATGATGTGCCCCCCCTCCTCTCCCAACAATGCCATGATGTGCCCCCTCCTCTCCCAGCAATGCCATGATGTGCCCCCCTCCTCTCCCAGCAACGCCATGATGTGCCCCCCTCCTCTCCCAGCAACCCCATGATGTGCCCCCCTCCTCTCCCAGCAATGCCATGATGTGCCCCCCCTCCTCTCCCAGCAACCCCATGATGTGCCCCCCCTCCTCTCCCAGCAACCCCATGATGTGCCCCCCTCCTCTCCCAGCAACCCCATGATGTGCCCCCCTCCTCTCCCAGCAATGCCATGATGTGCCCCCCCCTCCTCTCCCAGCAATGCCATGATGTGCCCCCCCCTCCTCTCCCAGCAATCCCATGATGTTCCCCCCTCCTCTCCCAACAATGCCATGTGCCCCCCCTCCTCTCCCAGCAATGCCATCATGTGCCCCCCCTCCTCTCCCAGCAACGCCATGATGTGACCCCCCTCCCAGCAATGCCATGATGTGACCCCCCTCTCCCAGCAATGCCATGATGTGCCCCTCCCAGCAACGTCATGATGTGCCCCCCTCCTCTCCCAGCAACCCCATGATGTGCCCCCCTCCTCTCCCAGCAACCCAATGATGTGCCCCCCTCCTCTCCCAGCAACCCCATGATGTGCCCCCTCCTCTCCCAGCAATGCCATGATGTGACCTCCCAGCAACCCCATGATGTGCCCCCCTCCTCTCCCAGCAATGCCATAATGTGCCCCCCCCTCCTCTCCCAGCAATGCCATGATGTGCCCCCCTCCTCTCCCAGCAACCCCATGATGTGCCCCCCTCCTCTCCCAGCAATGCCATGATGTGCCCCCCTCCTCTCCCAGCAACCCCATGATGTGCCCCCCCCTCCTCTCCCAGCAACCCCATGATGTGCCCCCCTCCTCTCCCAGCAACCCCATGATGTGCCCCCCTCCTCTCCCAGCAACCCCATGATGTGCCCCCCTCCTCTCCCAGCAATGCCATGATGTGCCCCCCTCCTCTCCCAGCAACGCCATGATGTGACCTCCCAGCAATGCCATGATGTGCCCCCCTCCTCTCCCAGCAACCCCATGATGTGCCCCCCTCCTCTCCCAGCAATGCCATGATGTGCCCCCCCTCCTCTCCCAACAATGCCATGATGTGCCCCCCCTCCTCTCCCAGCAACCCCATGATGTTCCCCCCTCCTCTCCCAGCAACCCCATGATGTGCCCCCTCCTCTCCCAGCAATGCTATGTGCCCCCCCTCCTCTCCCAGCAACGCCATGATGTGACCTCCCAGCAACACCATGATGTGCCCCCCTCCTCTCCCAGCAATGCCATGATGTGCCCACCTCCTCTCCCAGCAATGCCATGATGTGCCCCCCTCCTCTCCCAGCAACCCAATGATGTGCCCCCCTCCTCTCCTAGCAATGCCATGATGTGCCCCCCCTCCTCTCCCAACAATGCCATTATGTGCCCCCTCCTCTCCCAGCAATGCCATGATGTGCCCCCCTCCTCTCCCAGCAACGCCATGATGTGCCCCCCTCCTCTCCCAGCAACCCCATGATGTGCCCCCCCTCCTCTCCCAGCAATGCCATGATGTGCCCACCTCCTCTCCCAGCAATGCCATGATGTGCCCCCCTCCTCTCCCAGCAACCCAATGATGTGCCCCCCTCCTCTCCTAGCAATGCCATGATGTGCCCCCCCTCCTCTCCCAACAATGCCATGATGTGCCCCCTCCTCTCCCAGCAATGCCATGATGTGCCCCCCTCCTCTCCCAGCAACGCCATGATGTGCCCCCCTCCTCTCCCAGCAACCCCATGATGTGCCCCCCTCCTCTCCCAGCAATGCCATGATGTGACCTCCCAGCAAGCCCATGATGTGCCCCCCTCCTCTCCCAGCAATGCCATGATATGCCCCCCCTCCTCTCCCAGCAATGCCATGATGTGCCCCCCCCTCCTCTCCCAGCAACCCCATGATGTGCCCCCCTCCTCTCCCAGCAATGCCATGATGTGCCCCCCTCCTCTCCCAGCAATGCCATGATGTGCCCCCCCTCCTCTCCCAGCAACCCCATGTGCCCCCCCTCCTCTCCCAGCAACCCCATGTGCCCCCCCTCCTCTCCCAGCAACCCCATGATGTGCCCACCTCCTCTCCCAGCAACCCCATGATGTGCCCCCCTCCTCTCCCAGCAACCCCATGATGTGCCCCCCTCCTCTCCCAGCAATGCCATGATGTGCCCCCCTCCTCTCCCAGCAACGCCATGATGTGACCTCCCAGCAATGCCATGATGTGACCCCCCTCCCAGCAATGCCATGATGTGACCCCCTCTCCCAGCAATGCCATGATATGACCCCTCCCAGCAACGTGGGGGAGAAGCACAATGACCCCCGACAGGAGGGCGCAGGAATTGTGCCCCAAACAAGAGGAATCACAGAGCTCACCCGAAGAGGAGCTTTCCTTTTACCCCAAAATCGCACGAAAGCAACGCCATGATGTGCCTGCCCCCCCTCATTATCCAAGAAATGCCATGATGTGCCTGCCCCCCCCCAGCATTGCCATGATGTGCCCCCCTCATTTTCCCAGCAATGCCATGATGTGACCCCCTCTCCCAGCAATGCCATGATGTGCCCCCCTCCTCTCCCAGCAACCACATGACCCCAACCCCATGATGTGCCCCCCCTCCTCTCCCAGCAACCCCATGATGTGCCCCCTCCTCTCCCAGCAACCCCATGATGTGCCCCCTCCTCTCCCAGCAACACCATGATGTGATCTCCCAGCAATGCCATGATGTGACCCCCCTCCCAGCAATGCCATGATGTGCCCCCCTCATTTTCCCAGCAATGCCATGATGTGACCCCCTCTCCCAGCAATGCCATGATGTGCCCCCCTCCTCTCCCAGCAACCACATGACCCCAACCCCATGATGTGCCCCCCTCCTCTCCCAGCAACCCCATGATGTGCCCCCTCCTCTCCCAGCAACGCCATGATGTGACCTCCCAGCAACCCCATGATGTGCCCCCCTCCTCTCCCAGCAATGCCATGATGTGCCCCCCTCCTCTCCCAGCAACCCCATGATGTGCCCCCCTCCTCTCCCAGCAATGCCATGATGTGCCCCCCCTCCTCTCCCAGCAACCCCATGATGTTCCCCCCTCCTCTCCCAGCAACCCCATGATGTGCCCCCTCCTCTCCCAGCAATGCCATGTGCCCCCCCTCCTCTCCCAGCAACGCCATGATGTGACCTCCCAGCAATGCCATGATGTGCCCACCTCCTCTCCCAGCAATGCCATGATGTGCCCCCCCTCCTCTCCCAACAATGCCATGATGTGCCCCCTCCTCTCCCAGCAATGCCATGATGTGCCCCCCTCCTCTCCCAGCAACGCCATGATGTGCCCCCCTCCTCTCCCAGCAACCCCATGATGTGCCCCCCTCCTCTCCCAGCAATGCCATGATGTGCCCCCCCTCCTCTCCCAGCAACCCCATGATGTGCCCCCCCTCCTCTCCCAGCAACCCCATGATGTGCCCCCCTCCTCTCCCAGCAACCCCATGATGTGCCCCCCTCCTCTCCCAGCAATGCCATGATGTGCCCCCCCCCTCCTCTCCCAGCAATGCCATGATGTGCCCCCCCCTCCTCTCCCAGCAATCCCATGATGTTCCCCCCTCCTCTCCCAACAATGCCATGTGCCCCCCCTCCTCTCCCAGCAACGCCATCATGTGCCCCCCCTCCTCTCCCAGCAACGCCATGATGTGACCCCCCTCCCAGCAATGCCATGATGTGACCCCCTCTCCCAGCAATGCCATGATGTGCCCCTCCCAGCAACGTCATGATGTGCCCCCCTCCTCTCCCAGCAACCCCATGATGTGCCCCCCTCCTCTCCCAGCAACCCAATGATGTGCCCCCCTCCTCTCCCAGCAACCCCATGATGTGCCCCCTCCTCTCCCAGCAATGCCATGATGTGACCTCCCAGCAACCCCATGATGTGCCCCCCTCCTCTCCCAGCAATGCCATAATGTGCCCCCCCCTCCTCTCCCAGCAATGCCATGATGTGCCCCCCTCCTCTCCCAGCAACCCCATGATGTGCCCCCCTCCTCTCCCAGCAATGCCATGATGTGCCCCCCTCCTCTCCCAGCAACCCCATGATGTGCCCCCCCCTCCTCTCCCAGCAACCCCATGATGTGCCCCCCTCCTCTCCCAGCAACCCCATGATGTGCCCCCCTCCTCTCCCAGCAACCCCATGATGTGCCCCCCTCCTCTCCCAGCAATGCCATGATGTGCCCCCCTCCTCTCCCAGCAACGCCATGATGTGACCTCCCAGCAATGCCATGATGTGCCCCCCTCCTCTCCCAGCAACCCCATGATGTGCCCCCCTCCTCTCCCAGCAATGCCATGATGTGCCCCCCCTCCTCTCCCAACAATGCCATGATGTGCCCCCCCTCCTCTCCCAGCAACCCCATGATGTTCCCCCCTCCTCTCCCAGCAACCCCATGATGTGCCCCCTCCTCTCCCAGCAATGCTATGTGCCCCCCCTCCTCTCCCAGCAACGCCATGATGTGACCTCCCAGCAACCCCATGATGTGCCCCCCTCCTCTCCCAGCAATGCCATGATGTGCCCACCTCCTCTCCCAGCAATGCCATGATGTGCCCCCCTCCTCTCCCAGCAACCCAATGATGTGCCCCCCTCCTCTCCTAGCAATGCCATGATGTGCCCCCCCTCCTCTCCCAACAATGCCATGATGTGCCCCCTCCTCTCCCAGCAATGCCATGATGTGCCCCCCTCCTCTCCCAGCAACGCCATGATGTGCCCCCCTCCTCTCCCAGCAACCCCATGATGTGCCCCCCTCCTCTCCCAGCAATGCCATGATGTGCCCCCCCTACTCTCCCAGCAACCCCATGATGTGCCCCCCTCCTCTCCCAGCAACCCCATGATGTGCCCCCCTCCTCTCCCAGCAACCCCATGATGTGCCCCCCTCCTCTCCCAGCAACCCCATGATGTGCCCCCCCCCTCCTCTCCCAGCAATGCCATGATGTGCCCCCCCTCCTCTCCCAGCAACCCCATGATGTTCCCCCCTCCTCTCCCAACAATGTCATGTGCCCCCCCTCCTCTCCCAGCAACGCCATCATGTGCCCCCCCTCCTCTCCCAGCAACGCCATGATGTGACCCCCCTCCCAGCAATGCCATGATGTGACCCCCTCTCCCAGCAATGCCATGATGTGACCCCTCCCAGCAATGCCATGATGTGCCCCTCCCAGCAACGTCATGATGTGCCCCCCTCCTCTCCCAGCAACCCCATGACCCCAACCCCATGATGTGCCCCCCTCCTCTCCCAGCAATGCCATGATGTGCCCCCCTCCTCTCCCAGCAATGCCATGATGTGCCCCCCTCCTCTCCCAGCAACCCAATGATGTGCCCCCCTCCTCTCCCAGCAACCCCATGATGTTCCCCCCTCCTCTCCCAACAATGCCATGTGCCCCCCCTCCTCTCCCAGCAACGCCATCATATGCCCCCCCTCCTCTCCCAGCAACGCCATGATGTGACCCCCCTCCCAGCAATGCCATGATGTGACCCCTCCCAGCAATGCCATGATGTGCCCCTCCCAGCAACGTCATGATGTGCCCCCCTCCTCTCCCAGCAACCCCATGATGTGCCCCCCTCCTCTACCAGCAATGCCATGATGTGCCCCCCTCCTCTCCCAGCAACCCAATGATGTGCCCCCCTCCTCTCCCAGCAACCCCATGATGTGCCCCCTCCTCTCCCAGCAATGCCATGATGTGACCTCCCAGCAACCCCATGATGTGCCCCCCTCCTCTCCCAGCAATGCCATGATGTGCCCCCTCCTCTCCCAGCAATGCCATGATGTGCCCCCCCTCCTCTCCCAGCAATGCCATGATGTGCCCCCCCTCCTCTCCCAGCAATGCCATGTGCCCCCCTCCTCTCCCAGCAACCCCATGATGTGCCCCCTCCTCTCCCAGCAATGCCATGATGTGACCTCCCAGCAACCCCATGATGTGCCCCCCTCCTCTCCCAGCAATGCCATGATATGCCCCCCCTCCTCTCCCAGCAATGCCATGATGTGCCCCCCCTCCTCTCCCAGCAACCCCATGATGTGCCCCCCTCCTCTCCCAGCAATGCCATGATGTGCCCCCCTCCTCTCCCAGCAATGCCATGATGTGCCCCCCTCCTCTCCCAGCAACCCCATGATGTGCCCCCCCTCCTCTCCCAGCAACCCCATGATGTGCCCCCCTCCTCTCCCAGCAACCCCATGATGTGCCCCCC
This sequence comes from Rana muscosa, assembly GCA_029206835.1. Lineage (NCBI taxonomy): Eukaryota > Metazoa > Chordata > Amphibia > Anura > Ranidae > Rana > Rana muscosa. The sequence goes on along the minus strand of CM055123.1, from coordinate 265,301,569 downwards.
TCCTCTCCCAGCAACCCCATGATGTGCCCCCCTCCTCTCCCAGCAATGCCATGATGTGCCCCCCTCCTCTCCCAGCAACGCCATGATGTGACCTCCCAGCAATGCCATGATGTGACCCCCCTCCCAGCAATGCCATGATGTGACCCCCTCTCCCAGCAATGCCATGATATGACCCCTCCCAGCAACGTGGGGGAGAAGCACAATGACCCCCGACAGGAGGGCGCAGGAATTGTGCCCCAAACAAGAGGAATCACAGAGCTCACCCGAAGAGGAGCTTTCCTTTTACCCCAAAATCGCACGAAAGCAACGCCATGATGTGCCTGCCCCCCCTCATTATCCAAGAAATGCCATGATGTGCCTGCCCCCCCCCCAGCATTGCCATGATGTGCCCCCCTCATTTTCCCAGCAATGCCATGATGTGACCCCCTCTCCCAGCAATGCCATGATGTGCCCCTCTCCTCTCCCAGCAACCACATGACCCCAACCCCATGATGTGCCCCCCCCCTCCTCTCCCAGCAACCCCATGATGTGCCCCCCTCCTCTCCCAGCAACCCCATGATGTGCCCCCTCCTCTCCCAGCAACACCATGATGTGATCTCCCAGCAATGCCATGATGTGACCCCCCTCCCAGCAATGCCATGATGTGCCCCCCTCATTTTCCCAGCAATGCCATGATGTGACCCCCTCTCCCAGCAATGCCATGATGTGCCCCCCTCCTCTCCCAGCAACCACATGACCCCAACCCCATGATGTGCCCCCCTCCTCTCCCAGCAACCCCATGATGTGCCCCCCTCCTCTCCCAGCAATGCCATGATGTGCCCCCCTCCTCTCCCAGCAATGCCATGATGTGCCCCCCCTCCTCTCCCAGCAACCCCATGATGTGCCCCCCCTCCTCTCCCAGCAACCCCATGATGTGCCCCCCTCCTCTCCCAGCAACCCCATGATGTGCCCCCCTCCTCTCCCAGCAACCCCATGATGTGCCCCCCTCCTCTCCCAGCAATGCCATGATGTGCCCCCCTCCTCTCCCAGCAACGCCATGATGTGACCTCCCAGCAATGCCATGATGTGACCCCCCTCCCAGCAATGCCATGATGTGACCCCCTCTCCCAGCAATGCCATGATATGACCCCTCCCAGCAACGTGGGGGAGAAGCACAATGACCCCCGACAGGAGGGCGCAGGAATTGTGCCCCAAACAAGAGGAATCACAGAGCTCACCCGAAGAGGAGCTTTCCTTTTACCCCAAAATCGCACGAAAGCAACGCCATGATGTGCCTGCCCCCCCTCATTATCCAAGAAATGCCATGATGTGCCTGCCCCCCCCCAGCATTGCCATGATGTGCCCCCCTCATTTTCCCAGCAATGCCATGATGTGACCCCCTCTCCCAGCAATGCCATGATGTGCCCCTCTCCTCTCCCAGCAACCACATGACCCCAACCCCATGATGTGCCCCCCCCCCTCCTCTCCCAGCAACCCCATGATGTGCCCCCCTCCTCTCCCAGCAACCCCATGATGTGCCCCCTCCTCTCCCAGCAACACCATGATGTGATCTCCCAGCAATGCCATGATGTGACCCCCCTCCCAGCAATGCCATGATGTGCCCCCCTCATTTTCCCAGCAATGCCATGATGTGACCCCCTCTCCCAGCAATGCCATGATGTGCCCCCCTCCTCTCCCAGCAACCACATGACCCCAACCCCATGATGTGCCCCCCTCCTCTCCCAGCAACCCCATGATGTGCCCCCTCCTCTCCCAGCAACGCCATGATGTGACCTCCCAGCAACCCCATGATGTGCCCCCCTCCTCTCCCAGCAATGCCATGATGTGCCCCCCTCCTCTCCCAGCAACCCCATGATGTGCCCCCCTCCTCTCCCAGCAATGCCATGATGTGCCCCCCTCCTCTCCCAGCAACGCCATGATGTGACCTCCCAGCAATGCCATGATGTGCCCCCCTCCTCTCCCAGCAACCCCATGATGTGCCCCCCTCCTCTCCCAGCAATGCCATGATGTGCCCCCCCTCCTCTCCCAACAATGCCATGATGTGCCCCCCCTCCTCTCCCAGCAACCCCATGATGTTCCCCCCTCCTCTCCCAGCAACCCCATGATGTGCCCCCTCCTCTCCCAGCAATGCTATGTGCCCCCCCTCCTCTCCCAGCAACGCCATGATGTGACCTCCCAGCAACCCCATGATGTGCCCCCCTCCTCTCCCAGCAATGCCATGATGTGCCCACCTCCTCTCCCAGCAATGCCATGATGTGCCCCCCTCCTCTCCCAGCAACCCAATGATGTGCCCCCCTCCTCTCCTAGCAATGCCATGATGTGCCCCCCCTCCTCTCCCAACAATGCCATGATGTGCCCCCTCCTCTCCCAGCAATGCCATGATGTGCCCCCCTCCTCTCCCAGCAACGCCATGATGTGCCCCCCTCCTCTCCCAGCAACCCCATGATGTGCCCCCCTCCTCTCCCAGCAATGCCATGATGTGCCCCCCCTACTCTCCCAGCAACCCCATGATGTGCCCCCCTCCTCTCCCAGCAACCCCATGATGTGCCCCCCTCCTCTCCCAGCAACCCCATGATGTGCCCCCCTCCTCTCCCAGCAACCCCATGATGTGCCCCCCCCCTCCTCTCCCAGCAATGCCATGATGTGCCCCCCCTCCTCTCCCAGCAACCCCATGATGTTCCCCCCTCCTCTCCCAACAATGTCATGTGCCCCCCCTCCTCTCCCAGCAACGCCATCATGTGCCCCCCCTCCTCTCCCAGCAACGCCATGATGTGACCCCCCTCCCAGCAATGCCATGATGTGACCCCCTCTCCCAGCAATGCCATGATGTGACCCCTCCCAGCAATGCCATGATGTGCCCCTCCCAGCAACGTCATGATGTGCCCCCCTCCTCTCCCAGCAACCCCATGACCCCAACCCCATGATGTGCCCCCCTCCTCTCCCAGCAATGCCATGATGTGCCCCCCTCCTCTCCCAGCAATGCCATGATGTGCCCCCCTCCTCTCCCAGCAACCCAATGATGTGCCCCCCTCCTCTCCCAGCAACCCCATGATGTTCCCCCCTCCTCTCCCAACAATGCCATGTGCCCCCCCTCCTCTCCCAGCAACGCCATCATATGCCCCCCCTCCTCTCCCAGCAACGCCATGATGTGACCCCCCTCCCAGCAATGCCATGATGTGACCCCTCCCAGCAATGCCATGATGTGCCCCTCCCAGCAACGTCATGATGTGCCCCCCTCCTCTCCCAGCAACCCCATGATGTGCCCCCCTCCTCTACCAGCAATGCCATGATGTGCCCCCCTCCTCTCCCAGCAACCCAATGATGTGCCCCCCTCCTCTCCCAGCAACCCCATGATGTGCCCCCTCCTCTCCCAGCAATGCCATGATGTGACCTCCCAGCAACCCCATGATGTGCCCCCCTCCTCTCCCAGCAATGCCATGATGTGCCCCCTCCTCTCCCAGCAATGCCATGATGTGCCCCCCCTCCTCTCCCAGCAATGCCATGATGTGCCCCCCCTCCTCTCCCAGCAATGCCATGTGCCCCCCTCCTCTCCCAGCAACCCCATGATGTGCCCCCTCCTCTCCCAGCAATGCCATGATGTGACCTCCCAGCAACCCCATGATGTGCCCCCCTCCTCTCCCAGCAATGCCATGATATGCCCCCCCTCCTCTCCCAGCAATGCCATGATGTGCCCCCCCTCCTCTCCCAGCAACCCCATGATGTGCCCCCCTCCTCTCCCAGCAATGCCATGATGTGCCCCCCTCCTCTCCCAGCAATGCCATGATGTGCCCCCCCTCCTCTCCCAGCAACCCCATGATGTGCCCCCCCTCCTCTCCCAGCAACCCCATGATGTGCCCCCCTCCTCTCCCAGCAACCCCATGATGTGCCCCCCTCCTCTCCCAGCAACCCCATGATGTGCCCCCCTCCTCTCCCAGCAATGCCATGATGTGCCCCCCTCCTCTCCCAGCAACGCCATGATGTGACCTCCCAGCAATGCCATGATGTGACCCCCCTCCCAGCAATGCCATGATGTGACCCCCTCTCCCAGCAATGCCATGATATGACCCCTCCCAGCAACGTGGGGGAGAAGCACAATGACCCCCGACAGGAGGGCGCAGGAATTGTGCCCCAAACAAGAGGAATCACAGAGCTCACCCGAAGAGGAGCTTTCCTTTTACCCCAAAATCGCACGAAAGCAACGCCATGATGTGCCTGCCCCCCCTCATTATCCAAGAAATGCCATGATGTGCCTGCCCCCCCCCAGCATTGCCATGATGTGCCCCCCTCATTTTCCCAGCAATGCCATGATGTGACCCCCTCTCCCAGCAATGCCATGATGTGCCCCTCTCCTCTCCCAGCAACCACATGACCCCAACCCCATGATGTGCCCCCCCCTCCTCTCCCAGCAACCCCATGATGTGCCCCCCTCCTCTCCCAGCAACCCCATGATGTGCCCCCTCCTCTCCCAGCAACACCATGATGTGATCTCCCAGCAATGCCATGATGTGACCCCCCTCCCAGCAATGCCATGATGTGCCCCCCTCATTTTCCCAGCAATGCCATGATGTGACCCCCTCTCCCAGCAATGCCATGATGTGCCCCCCTCCTCTCCCAGCAACCACATGACCCCAACCCCATGATGTGCCCCCCTCCTCTCCCAGCAACCCCATGATGTGCCCCCTCCTCTCCCAGCAACGCCATGATGTGACCTCCCAGCAACCCCATGATGTGCCCCCCTCCTCTCCCAGCAATGCCATGATGTGCCCCCCTCCTCTCCCAGCAACCCCATGATGTGCCCCCCTCCTCTCCCAGCAATGCCATGATGTGCCCCCCCTCCTCTCCCAGCAACCCCATGATGTTCCCCCCTCCTCTCCCAGCAACCCCATGATGTGCCCCCTCCTCTCCCAGCAATGCCATGTGCCCCCCCTCCTCTCCCAGCAACGCCATGATGTGACCTCCCAGCAATGCCATGATGTGCCCACCTCCTCTCCCAGCAATGCCATGATGTGCCCCCCCTCCTCTCCCAACAATGCCATGATGTGCCCCCTCCTCTCCCAGCAATGCCATGATGTGCCCCCCTCCTCTCCCAGCAACGCCATGATGTGCCCCCCTCCTCTCCCAGCAACCCCATGATGTGCCCCCCTCCTCTCCCAGCAATGCCATGATGTGCCCCCCCTCCTCTCCCAGCAACCCCATGATGTGCCCCCCCTCCTCTCCCAGCAACCCCATGATGTGCCCCCCTCCTCTCCCAGCAACCCCATGATGTGCCCCCCTCCTCTCCCAGCAATGCCATGATGTGCCCCCCCCCTCCTCTCCCAGCAATGCCATGATGTGCCCCCCCCTCCTCTCCCAGCAATCCCATGATGTTCCCCCCTCCTCTCCCAACAATGCCATGTGCCCCCCCTCCTCTCCCAGCAACGCCATCATGTGCCCCCCCTCCTCTCCCAGCAACGCCATGATGTGACCCCCCTCCCAGCAATGCCATGATGTGACCCCCTCTCCCAGCAATGCCATGATGTGCCCCTCCCAGCAACGTCATGATGTGCCCCCCTCCTCTCCCAGCAACCCCATGATGTGCCCCCCTCCTCTCCCAGCAACCCAATGATGTGCCCCCCTCCTCTCCCAGCAATGCCATGATGTGACCTCCCAGCAACCCCATGATGTGCCCCCCTCCTCTCCCAGCAATGCCATAATGTGCCCCCCCCTCCTCTCCCAGCAATGCCATGATGTGCCCCCCTCCTCTCCCAGCAACCCCATGATGTGCCCCCCTCCTCTCCCAGCAATGCCATGATGTGCCCCCCTCCTCTCCCAGCAACCCCATGATGTGCCCCCCCTCCTCTCCCAGCAACCCCATGATGTGCCCCCCTCCTCTCCCAGCAACCCCATGATGTGCCCCCCTCCTCTCCCAGCAACCCCATGATGTGCCCCCCTCCTCTCCCAGCAATGCCATGATGTGCCCCCCTCCTCTCCCAGCAACGCCATGATGTGACCTCCCAGCAATGCCATGATGTGCCCCCCTCCTCTCCCAGCAACCCCATGATGTGCCCCCCTCCTCTCCCAGCAATGCCATGATGTGCCCCCCCTCCTCTCCCAACAATGCCATGATGTGCCCCCCCTCCTCTCCCAGCAACCCCATGATGTTCCCCCCTCCTCTCCCAGCAACCCCATGATGTGCCCCCTCCTCTCCCAGCAATGCTATGTGCCCCCCCTCCTCTCCCAGCAACGCCATGATGTGACCTCCCAGCAACCCCATGATGTGCCCCCCTCCTCTCCCAGCAATGCCATGATGTGCCCACCTCCTCTCCCAGCAATGCCATGATGTGCCCCCCTCCTCTCCCAGCAACCCAATGATGTGCCCCCCTCCTCTCCTAGCAATGCCATGATGTGCCCCCCCTCCTCTCCCAACAATGCCATGATGTGCCCCCTCCTCTCCCAGCAATGCCATGATGTGCCCCCCTCCTCTCCCAGCAACGCCATGATGTGCCCCCCTCCTCTCCCAGCAACCCCATGATGTGCCCCCCTCCTCTCCCAGCAATGCCATGATGTGCCCCCCCTACTCTCCCAGCAACCCCATGATGTGCCCCCCTCCTCTCCCAGCAACCCCATGATGTGCCCCCCTCCTCTCCCAGCAACCCCATGATGTGCCCCCCTCCTCTCCCAGCAACCCCATGATGTGCCCCCCTCCTCTCCCAGCAACCCCATGATGTGCCCCCCCCCCCTCCTCTCCCAGCAATGCCATGATGTGCCCCCCCTCCTCTCCCAGCAACCCCATGATGTTCCCCCCTCCTCTCCCAACAATGTCATGTGCCCCCCCTCCTCTCCCAGCAACGCCATCATGTGCCCCCCCTCCTCTCCCAGCAACGCCATGATGTGACCCCCCTCCCAGCAATGCCATGATGTGACCCCCTCTCCCAGCAATGCCATGATGTGACCCCTCCCAGCAATGCCATGATGTGCCCCTCCCAGCAACGCCATGATGTGCCCCTCCCAGCAACGTCATGATGTGCCCCCCTCCTCTCCCAGCAACCCCATGACCCCAACCCCATGATGTGCCCCCCTCCTCTCCCAGCAATGCCATGATGTGCCCCCCTCCTCTCCCAGCAATGCCATGATGTGCCCCCCTCCTCTCCCAGCAACCCAATGATGTGCCCCCCTCCTCTCCCAGCAACCCCATGATGTGCCCCCTCCTCTCCCAGCAATGCCATGATGTGACCCCCTCTCCCAGCAACGCCATGATGTGCCCCCCTCCTCTCCCAGCAATGCCATGATGTGCCCCCCTCCTCTCCCAGCAATGCCATGATGTGCCCCCCTCCTCTCCCAGCAATGCCATGATGTGCCCCCCCCTCCTCTCCCAGCAACCCCATGATGTGCCCCCCCCTCCTCTCCCAGCAACCCCATGATGTGCCCCCCCTCCTCTCCCAGCAACCCCATGATGTGCCCCCCTCCTCTCCCAGCAACCCCATGATGTGCCCCCCTCCTCTCCCAGCAATGCCATGATGTGCCCCCCCTCCTCTCCCAGCAACCCCATGATGTGCCCCCCCTCCTCTCCCAGCAATGCCATGATGTGCCCCCCTCATTTTCCCAGCAATGCCATGATGTGACCCCCTCTCCCAGCAATGCCATGATGTGCCCCCCTCCTCTCCCAGCAACCACATGACCCGAACCCCATGATGTGCCCCCCTCCTCTCCCAGCAACCCCATGATGTGCCCCCTCCTCTCCTAGCAACGCCATGATGTGACCTCCCAGCAACCCCATGATGTGCCCCCCTCCTCTCCCAGCAACCCCATGATGTGCCCCCCTCCTCTCCCAGCAATGTCATGATGTGCCCCCCCCTCCTCTCCCAGCAATGCCATGATGTGCCCCCCCTCCTCTCCCAGCAACCCCATGATGTTCCCCCCTCCTCTCCCAGCAACCCCATGATGTGCCCCCCTCCTCTCCCAGCAACCCCATGATGTGCCCCCCCTCCTCTCCCAACAACGCCATGATGTGACCTCCCAGCAATGCCATGATGTGCCCACCTCCTCTCCCAGCAATGCCATGATGTGCCCCCCTCCTCTCCCAGCAACCCAATGATGTGCCCCCTCCTCTCCCAGCAATGCTATGATGTGCCCCCCTCCTCTCCCAACAATGCCATGATGTGCCCCCTCCTCTCCCAGCAATGCCATGATGTGCCCCCCTCCTCTCCCAGCAACGCCATGATGTGCCCCCCCTCCTCTCCCAGCAAACCCATGATGTGCCCCCCTCCTCTCCCAGCAACCCCATGATGTGCCCCCCTCCTCTCCCAGCAACGCCATGATGTGCCCCCCTTCCTCTCCCAGCAACCCCATGATGTGCCCCCCCTCCTCTCCCAGCAACCCCATGATGTGCCCCCCTCCTCTCCCAGCAATGCCATGATGTGCCCCCCCCTCCTCTCCCAGCAATGCCATGATGTGCCCCCCCTCCTCTCCCAGCAACCCCATGATGTTCCCCCCCTCCTCTCCCAACAATGCCATGTGCCCCCCCTCCTCTCCCAGCAACGCCATCATGTGCCCCCCCTCCTCTCCCAGCAACGCCATGATGTGACCCCCTCCCAGCAATGCCATGATGTGACCCCCTCTCCCAGCAATGCCATGATGTGACCCCTCCCAGCAATGCCATGATGTGCCCCTCCCAGCAACGTCATGATGTGCCCCCCTCCTCTCCCAGCAACCCCATGACCCCAACCCCATGATGTGCCCCCTTCCTCTCCCAGCAATGCCATGATGTGCCCCCCTCCTCTCCCAGCAATGCCATGATGTGCCCCCCTCCTCTCCCAGCAACCCCATGATGTGCCCCCTCCTCTCCCAGCAATGCCATGATGTGACCTCCCAGCAACCCCATGATGTGCCCCCCTCCTCTCCCAGCAATGCCATGATGTGCCCCCCTCCCAGCAACCCCATGATGTGCCCCCCTCCTCTCCCAGCAACCCCATGATGTGCCCCCTCCTCTCCCAGCAATGCCATGATGTGCCCCCCTCCTCTCCCAGCAATGCCATGATGTGCCCCCCTCCTCTCCCAGCAACCCCATGATGTGCCCCCCTCCTCTCCCAGCAATGCCATGATGTGCCCCCCTCCTCTCCCAGCAACGCCATGATGTGACCTCCCAGCAATGCCATGATGTGCCCCCCTCCTCTCCCAGCAACCCCATGATGTGCCCCCCTCCTCTCCCAGCAATGCCATGATGTGCCCCCCCTCCTCTCCCAACAATGCCATGATGTGCCCCCCCTCCTCTCCCAGCAACCCCATGATGTTCCCCCCTCCTCTCCCAGCAACCCCATGATGTGCCCCCTCCTCTCCCAGCAATGCTATGTGCCCCCCCTCCTCTCCCAGCAACGCCATGATGTGACCTCCCAGCAACCCCATGATGTGCCCCCCTCCTCTCCCAGCAATGCCATGATGTGCCCACCTCCTCTCCCAGCAATGCCATGATGTGCCCCCCTCCTCTCCCAGCAACCCAATGATGTGCCCCCCTCCTCTCCTAGCAATGCCATGATGTGCCCCCCCTCCTCTCCCAACAATGCCATGATGTGCCCCCTCCTCTCCCAGCAATGCCATGATGTGCCCCCCTCCTCTCCCAGCAACGCCATGATGTGCCCCCCTCCTCTCCCAGCAACCCCATGATGTGCCCCCCTCCTCTCCCAGCAATGCCATGATGTGCCCCCCCTACTCTCCCAGCAACCCCATGATGTGCCCCCCTCCTCTCCCAGCAACCCCATGATGTGCCCCCCTCCTCTCCCAGCAACCCCATGATGTGCCCCCCTCCTCTCCCAGCAACCCCATGATGTGCCCCCCCCCTCCTCTCCCAGCAATGCCATGATGTGCCCCCCCTCCTCTCCCAGCAACCCCATGATGTTCCCCCCTCCTCTCCCAACAATGTCATGTGCCCCCCCTCCTCTCCCAGCAACGCCATCATGTGCCCCCCCTCCTCTCCCAGCAACGCCATGATGTGACCCCCCTCCCAGCAATGCCATGATGTGACCCCCTCTCCCAGCAATGCCATGATGTGACCCCTCCCAGCAATGCCATGATGTGCCCCTCCCAGCAACGTCATGATGTGCCCCCCTCCTCTCCCAGCAACCCCATGACCCCAACCCCATGATGTGCCCCCCTCCTCTCCCAGCAATGCCATGATGTGCCCCCCTCCTCTCCCAGCAATGCCATGATGTGCCCCCCTCCTCTCCCAGCAACCCAATGATGTGCCCCCCTCCTCTCCCAGCAACCCCATGATGTTCCCCCCTCCTCTCCCAACAATGCCATGTGCCCCCCCTCCTCTCCCAGCAACGCCATCATATGCCCCCCCTCCTCTCCCAGCAACGCCATGATGTGACCCCCCTCCCAGCAATGCCATGATGTGACCCCTCCCAGCAACGCCATGATGTGCCCCTCCCAGCAACGTCATGATGTGCCCCCCTCCTCTCCCAGCAACCCCATGATGTGCCCCCCTCCTCTACCAGCAATGCCATGATGTGCCCCCCTCCTCTCCCAGCAACCCAATGATGTGCCCCCCTCCTCTCCCAGCAACCCCATGATGTGCCCCCTCCTCTCCCAGCAATGCCATGATGTGACCTCCCAGCAACCCCATGATGTGCCCCCCTCCTCTCCCAGCAATGCCATGATGTGCCCCCTCCTCTCCCAGCAATGCCATGATGTGCCCCCCCTCCTCTCCCAGCAATGCCATGATGTGCCCCCCCTCCTCTCCCAGCAATGCCATGTGCCCCCCTCCTCTCCCAGCAACCCCATGATGTGCCCCCTCCTCTCCCAGCAATGCCATGATGTGACCTCCCAGCAACCCCATGATGTGCCCCCCTCCTCTCCCAGCAATGCCATGATATGCCCCCCCTCCTCTCCCAGCAATGCCATGATGTGCCCCCCTCCTCTCCCAGCAACCCCATGATGTGCCCCCCTCCTCTCCCAGCAATGCCATGATGTGCCCCCCTCCTCTCCCAGCAATGCCATGATGTGCCCCCCCTCCTCTCCCAGCAACCCCATGATGTGCCCCCCCTCCTCTCCCAGCAACCCCATGATGTGCCCCCCTCCTCTCCCAGCAACCCCATGATGTGCCCCCCTCCTCTCCCAGCAACCCCATGATGTGCCCCCCTCCTCTCCCAGCAATGCCATGATGTGCCCCCCTCCTCTCCCAGCAACGCCATGATGTGACCTCCCAGCAATGCCATGATGTGACCCCCCTCCCAGCAATGCCATGATGTGACCCCCTCTCCCAGCAATGCCATGATATGACCCCTCCCAGCAACGTGGGGGAGAAGCACAATGACCCCCGACAGGAGGGCGCAGGAATTGTGCCCCAAACAAGAGGAATCACAGAGCTCACCCGAAGAGGAGCTTTCCTTTTACCCCAAAATCGCACGAAAGCAACGCCATGATGTGCCTGCCCCCCCTCATTATCCAAGAAATGCCATGATGTGCCTGCCCCCCCCCAGCATTGCCATGATGTGCCCCCCTCATTTTCCCAGCAATGCCATGATGTGACCCCCTCTCCCAGCAATGCCATGATGTGCCCCTCTCCTCTCCCAGCAACCACATGACCCCAACCCCATGATGTGCCCCCCCCTCCTCTCCCAGCAACCCCATGATGTGCCCCCCTCCTCTCCCAGCAACCCCATGATGTGCCCCCTCCTCTCCCAGCAACACCATGATGTGATCTCCCAGCAATGCCATGATGTGACCCCCCTCCCAGCAATGCCATGATGTGCCCCCCTCATTTTCCCAGCAATGCCATGATGTGACCCCCTCTCCCAGCAATGCCATGATGTGCCCCCCTCCTCTCCCAGCAACCACATGACCCCAACCCCATGATGTGCCCCCCTCCTCTCCCAGCAACCCCATGATGTGCCCCCTCCTCTCCCAGCAACGCCATGATGTGACCTCCCAGCAACCCCATGATGTGCCCCCCTCCTCTCCCAGCAATGCCATGATGTGCCCCCCTCCTCTCCCAGCAACCCCATGATGTGCCCCCCTCCTCTCCCAGCAATGCCATGATGTGCCCCCCCTCCTCTCCCAGCAACCCCATGATGTTCCCCCCTCCTCTCCCAGCAACCCCATGATGTGCCCCCTCCTCTCCCAGCAATGCCATGTGCCCCCCCTCCTCTCCCAGCAACGCCATGATGTGACCTCCCAGCAATGCCATGATGTGCCCACCTCCTCTCCCAGCAATGCCATGATGTGCCCCCCCTCCTCTCCCAACAATGCCATGATGTGCCCCCTCCTCTCCCAGCAATGCCATGATGTGCCCCCCTCCTCTCCCAGCAACGCCATGATGTGCCCCCCTCCTCTCCCAGCAACCCCATGATGTGCCCCCCTCCTCTCCCAGCAATGCCATGATGTGCCCCCCCTCCTCTCCCAGCAACCCCATGATGTGCCCCCCCTCCTCTCCCAGCAACCCCATGATGTGCCCCCCTCCTCTCCCAGCAACCCCATGATGTGCCCCCCTCCTCTCCCAGCAATGCCATGATGTGCCCCCCCCCTCCTCTCCCAGCAATGCCATGATGTGCCCCCCCCCTCCTCTCCCAGCAATCCCATGATGTTCCCCCCTCCTCTCCCAACAATGCCATGTGCCCCCCCTCCTCTCCCAGCAACGCCATCATGTGCCCCCCCTCCTCTCCCAGCAACGCCATGATGTGACCCCCCTCCCAGCAATGCCATGATGTGACCCCCTCTCCCAGCAATGCCATGATGTGCCCCTCCCAGCAACGTCATGATGTGCCCCCCTCCTCTCCCAGCAACCCCATGATGTGCCCCCCTCCTCTCCCAGCAACCCAATGATGTGCCCCCCTCCTCTCCCAGCAATGCCATGATGTGACCTCCCAGCAACCCCATGATGTGCCCCCCTCCTCTCCCAGCAATGCCATAATGTGCCCCCCCCTCCTCTCCCAGCAATGCCATGATGTGCCCCCCTCCTCTCCCAGCAACCCCATGATGTGCCCCCTCCTCTCCCAGCAACGCCATGATGTGACCTCCCAGCAACCCCATGATGTGCCCCCCTCCTCTCCCAGCAATGCCATGATGTGCCCCCCTCCTCTCCCAGCAACCCCATGATGTGCCCCCCTCCTCTCCCAGCAATGCCATGATGTGCCCCCCCTCCTCTCCCAGCAACCCCATGATGTTCCCCCCTCCTCTCCCAGCAACCCCATGATGTGCCCCCTCCTCTCCCAGCAATGCCATGTGCCCCCCCTCCTCTCCCAGCAACGCCATGATGTGACCTCCCAGCAATGCCATGATGTGCCCACCTCCTCTCCCAGCAATGCCATGATGTGCCCCCCCTCCTCTCCCAACAATGCCATGATGTGCCCCCTCCTCTCCCAGCAATGCCATGATGTGCCCCCCTCCTCTCCCAGCAACGCCATGATGTGCCCCCCTCCTCTCCCAGCAACCCCATGATGTGCCCCCCTCCTCTCCCAGCAATGCCATGATGTGCCCCCCCTCCTCTCCCAGCAACCCCATGATGTGCCCCCCCTCCTCTCCCAGCAACCCCATGATGTGCCCCCCTCCTCTCCCAGCAACCCCATGATGTGCCCCCCTCCTCTCCCAGCAATGCCATGATGTGCCCCCCCCCTCCTCTCCCAGCAATGCCATGATGTGCCCCCCCCCTCCTCTCCCAGCAATCCCATGATGTTCCCCCCTCCTCTCCCAACAATGCCATGTGCCCCCCCTCCTCTCCCAGCAACGCCATCATGTGCCCCCCCTCCTCTCCCAGCAACGCCATGATGTGACCCCCCTCCCAGCAATGCCATGATGTGACCCCCTCTCCCAGCAATGCCATGATGTGCCCCTCCCAGCAACGTCATGATGTGCCCCCCTCCTCTCCCAGCAACCCCATGATGTGCCCCCCTCCTCTCCCAGCAACCCAATGATGTGCCCCCCTCCTCTCCCAGCAATGCCATGATGTGACCTCCCAGCAACCCCATGATGTGCCCCCCTCCTCTCCCAGCAATGCCATAATGTGCCCCCCCCTCCTCTCCCAGCAATGCCATTATGTGCCCCCCTCCTCTCCCAGCAACCCCATGATGTGCCCCCCTCCTCTCCCAGCAATGCCATGATGTGCCCCCCTCCTCTCCCAGCAACCCCATGATGTGCCCCCCCTCCTCTCCCAGCAACCCCATGATGTGCCCCCCCTCCTCTCACAGCAATGCCATGATGTGCCCCCCTCATTTTCCCAGCAATGCCATGATGTGACCCCCTCTCCCAGCAATGCCATGATGTGCCCCCCTCCTCTCCCAGCAACCACATGACCCGAACCCCATGATGTGCCCCCCTCCTCTCCCAGCAACCCCATGATGTGCCCCCTCCTCTCCTAGCAACGCCATGATGTGACCTCCCAGCAACCCCATGATGTGCCCCCCTCCTCTCCCAGCAACCCCATGATGTGCCCCCCTCCTCTCCCAGCAATGTCATGATGTGCCCCCCCCTCCTCTCCCAGCAATGCCATGATGTGCCCCCCCTCCTCTCCCAGCAACCCCATGATGTTCCCCCCTCCTCTCCCAGCAACCCCATGATGTGCCCCCCTCCTCTCCCAGCAACCCCATGATGTGCCCCCCCTCCTCTCCCAGCAACGCCATGATGTGACCTCCCAGCAATGCCATGATGTGCCCACCTCCTCTCCCAGCAATGCCATGATGTGCCCCCCTCCTCTCCCAGCAACCCAATGATGTGCCCCCTCCTCTCCCAGCAATGCTATGATGTGCCCCCCTCCTCTCCCAACAATGCCATGATGTGCCCCCTCCTCTCCCAGCAATGCCATGATGTGCCCCCCTCCTCTCCCAGCAACGCCATGATGTGCCCCCCCTCCTCTCCCAGCAAACCCATGATGTGCCCCCCTCCTCTCCCAGCAACCCCATGATGTGCCCCCTCCTCTCCCAGCAATGCCATGATGTGACCTCCCAGCAACCCCATGATGTGCCCCCCTCCTCTCCCAGCAATGCCATGATGTGCCCCCCTCCCAGCAACCCCATGATGTGCCCCCCTCCTCTCCCAGCAACCCCATGATGTGCCCCCTCCTCTCCCAGCAATGCCATGATGTGCCCCCCTCCTCTCCCAGCAATGCCATGATGTGCCCCCCTCCTCTCCCAGCAACCCAATGATGTGACCCCCCCTCCTCTCCCAGCAATGCCATGATGTGCCCCCCCTCCTCTTCCAGCAACCCCATGATGTGCCCCCTCCTCTCCCAGCAATGCCATGATGTGCCCCCCTCCTCTCCCAGCAATGCCATGATGTGCCCCCCCTCCTCTCCCAGCAATGCCATGTGCCCCCCTCCTCTCCCAGCAACCCCATGATGTGCCCCCCTCCTCTCCCAGCAATGCCATGATGTGACCTCCCAGCAACCCCATGATGTGCCCCCTCCTCTCCCAGCAACGCCATGATGTGGCCCCCCTCCTCTCCCAGCAACCCCATGATGTGCCCCCCTCCTCTCCCAGCAATGCCATGATGTGCCCCCCTCCTCTCCCAGCAACGCCATGATGTGACCTCCCAGCAATGCCATGATGTGCCCCCCTCCTCTCCCAGCAACCCCATGATGTGCCCCCTCCTCTCCCAGCAATGCCATGATGTGCCCCCCCTCCTCTTGCAGCAATGCCATGATGTGCCCCCCCTCCTCTCCCAGCAACCCCATGATGTGCCCCCCTCCTCTCCCAGCAATGCCATGATGTGCCCCCCCTCCTCTCCCAGCAATGCCATGATGTGCCCCCCCTCCTCTCCCAGCAATGCCATGATGTGGCCCCGAGCCTGTATATTGCGTGTGGCGGAGTGTGAGTCTGCACGCCGGACGGAGCTCTCACCTCACTATGACACCCCCTCACTTCTCTTACCGGGAGAACCCTGCTGACAGGAAACCCCCTCCTTCCTCCTCCCGCCCCTTCGTTTTTTTTTCTCTCTATCAGCGTGTCCCTCCTAGATCAGCTAGGCCGTCCTTTCCATTGGCTGAGAGCTTCCTAAACGCCTTTAACCATAGGTCAATGAGGCTGCCCATCAAACCAGTCCTGTGCCTTTCATTGGTAGATGCACACGTCTGTCTAAGGCTTTGAACTCCACCCACAAGGGGTGACGTAGTAGGTTCTTTTGCAGTGTTTAGATAAGATTCTAAAATAACAGCGCAAAAAGGTTGGTAACACAGTGGTCTAGTGGTTAGCGCGTTCACCTAGCAGCAAAGGGGTAACTGGTTCGAATCCTGATGACACCATGTTTTTTTATCCATTTAATTAGAAAAAAAAAAATCGAAATTGTCGGTCTTCCTTTATAGCACACAATAAATACAGCAGTGGTGATCAAATTCCAAAAAAAAAAGCTCTATGACGAAGGCTCTATTTGTGGGGGAAAAAAGGACATACCTTTCCGGAGGTCAGTTGTTTAAAAGCGGAAAAAGATCCCTGCTGCCAGGAAACCCCTTCCTCCCTCTCCCCGCCTCTTCATTTTTTTTTCTCTTTATTAGCGTGTCCCTCCTAGATCAGCTAGGCCGTCCTTTCCATTGGCTGAGAGCTTCCTAAACGCCTTTAACCATAGATCAATGATGCTGCCCATCAAACCAGTCCTGTGCCTTTCATTGGTAGATGCACACGTCTGTCTAAGGCGATGAACTCCACCCACAAGGGGTGACGTAGTGGCCTCTCCCGCAGTGTATAGAATAGATTGGAAAAGAACACGATGTAGATCAGGGCAGCACAGTGGTGTAGTGGTTAGCACCCTCACCTAGCAGTAACAGAGGTCGCTGGTTCAAGTCCCGACCACGCCATCTGCTTGGAGTTTGCATGTTCTCACCTGTGTCTGCGTGGGTTTCCTCCGGGTACTCCGGTTTCCTCCCACACTTCAAAACACATGCAGATAGGGTTAGTTCCCTATCCAACTTGGCCCAAAGTGGCGGGGAGAAACACAATGACCCTCCACAGGAGGGTGCAAGAATTGTGCCCCAAACAAGAGTACACACAGAACTCACTGTGTGGAAAGAGTCGGGGAGAAACACAATGACCCCCGACAGGAGGGCACAAGACCTGTGCCCCAAACAAGAGGAATCACAGAGCTCAACCGAAGAGGAGCTTTCCTTTTACCCCAAAATCGCACGAAAGCAACGCCATGAAGTGCCTGCCCCCCCCCCCCCAGCATTGCCATGATGTGCCCCCTCATTTTCCCAGCAACCACATGACCCCAACCCCATGATGTGCCCCCCCTCCTCTCCCAGCAACCCCATGATGTGCCCCCTCCTCTCCCAGCAACGCCATGATGTGCCCCCCTCATTTTCCCAGCAATGCCATGATGTGACCCCCTCTCCCAGCAATGCCATGATGTGCCCCCCTCCTCTCCCAGCAACGCCATGATGTGACCTCCCAGCAATGCCATGATGTGACCCCCCTCCCAGCAATGCCATGATGTGACCCCCTCCCAGCAACGTGGGGGAGAAACACAATGACCCCCGACAGGAGGGCGCAGGAATTGTGCCCCAAACAAGAGTACACACAGAACTCACTGTGTGGAAAGAGTCGGGGAGAAGCACAATGACCCCCGACAGGAGGGCGCAAGAATTGTGCCCCAAACAAGAGGAATCACAGAGCTCACCCGAAGAGGAGCTTTCCTTTTACCCCCAAAATCGCACAAAAGCAACGCCATGATGTGCCTGCCCCCCTCATTATCCAAGAAATGCCATGATGTGCCTGCCCCCCTCATTTTCCCAGCAATGCCATGATGTGACCCCCTCCTCTCCCAGCAACCACATGACCCCAACCCCATGATGTGCCCACCTCCTCTCCCAGCAACCCCATGACCCCAACCCCATGATGTGCCCACCTCCTCTCCCAGCAACCCCATGATGTGCCCCCCTCCTCTCCCAGCAACCCCATGATGTGCCCCCTCCTCTCCCAGCAACGCCATGATGTGACCTCCCAGCAATGCCATGATGTGCCCCCCTCATTTTCCCAGCAATGCCATGATGTGACCCCCTCTCCCAGCAATGACATGATGTGCCCCCCTCCTCTCCCAGCAACCACATGACACCAACCCCATGATGTGCCCCCCTCCTCTCCCAGCAACCCCATGATGTGCCCCCCTCCTCTCCCAGCAACCCCATGATGTGCCCCCCCTCCTCTCCCAGCAACCCCATGATGTGCCCCCTCCTCTCCCAGCAACACCATGATGTGACCTCCCAGCAACCCCATGATGTGCCCCCCTCCTCTCCCAGCAATGCCATGATGTGCCCCCCTCCTCTCCCAGCAACCCCATGATGTGCCCCCCCTTCTCTCCCAGCAATGCCATGATGTGCCCCCCTCCTCTCCCAGCAATGCCATGATGTGCCCCCCCTACTCTCCCAGCAACCCCATGATGTGCCCCCCTCCTCTCCCAGCAATGCCATGATGTGCCCCCCTCCTCTCCCAGCAATGCCATGATGTGCCCCCCCCTCCTCTCCCAGCAACCCCATGATGTGCCCCCCTCCTCTCCCAGCAGTTTGATGTGCCCCCCTCCTCATTATCCAAGAAATGCCATGATGTGCCTACCCCCCCCCCCAGCATTGCCATGATGTGCCCCCCTCATTTTCCCAGCAATGCCATGATGTGACCCCCTCTCCCAGCAATGCCATGATGTGCCCCCTCCTCTCCCAGCAACCACATGACCCCAACCCCATGATGTGCCCCCCTCCTCTCCCAGCAACCCCATGATGTGCCCCCCTCCTCTCCCAGCAACCCCATGATGTGCCCCCTCCTCTCCCAGCAACGCCATGATGTGACCTCCCAGCAATGCCATGATGTGACCCCCTCTCCCAGCAATGCCATGATGTGACCCCCTCTCCCAGCAATGCCATGATGTGACCCCTCCCAGCAACGTGGGGGAGAAACACAATGACCCCCGACAGGAGGGCGCAAGACCTGTGCCCCAAACAAGAGGAATCACAGAGCTCAACCGAAGAGGAGCTTTCCTTTTACCCCAAAATCGCACGAAAGCAACGCCATGAAGTGCCTGCCCCCCCCCCCCCCAGCATTGCCATGATGTGCCCCCTCATTTTCCCAGCAACCACATGACCCCAACCCCATGATGTGCCCCCCCTCCTCTCCCAGCAACCCCATGATGTGCCCCCTCCTCTCCCAGCAACGCCATGATGTGCCCCCCTCATTTTCCCAGCAATGCCATGATGTGACCCCCTCTCCCAGCAATGCCATGATGTGCCCCCCTCCTCTCCCAGCAATGCCATGTGCCCCCTCCTCTCCCAGCAATGCCATGATGTGCCCCCCTCCTCTCCCAGCAATGCCATGATGTGCCCCCCTCCTCTCCCAGCAACCCAATGATGTGACCCCCCTCCTCTCCCAGCAATGCCATGATGTGCCCCCCCTCCTCTTCCAGCAACCCCATGATGTGCCCCCTCCTCTCCCAGCAATGCCATGATGTGCCCCCCTCCTCTCCCAGCAATGCCATGATGTGCCCCCCCTCCTCTCCCAGCAATGCCATGTGCCCCCCTCCTCTCCCAGCAACCCCATGATGTGCCCCCCTCCTCTCCCAGCAATGCCATGATGTGACCCCCTCTCCCAGCAACCCCATGATGTGCCCCCCTCCTCTCCCAGCAATGCCATGATGTGACCTCCCAGCAACCCCATGATGTGCCCCCTCCTCTCCCAGCAATGCCATGATGTGCCCCCCCCTCCTCTTGCAGCAATGCCATGATGTGCCCCCCCTCCTCTCCCAGCAACCCCATGATGTGCCCCCCTCCTCTCCCAGCAATGCCATGATGTGCCCCCCCTCCTCTCCCAGCAATGCCATGATGTGCCCCCCCTCCTCTCCCAGCAATGCCATGATGTGCCCCCCCTCCTCTCCCAGCAATGCCATGATGTGCCCCCCCTCCTCTCCCAGCAATGCCATGATGTGGCCCCGAGCCTGTATATTGCGTGTGGCGGAGTGTGAGTCTGCACGCCGGACGGAGCTCTCACCTCACTATGACACCCCCTCACTTCTCTTACCGGGAGAACCCTGCTGACAGGAAACCCCCTCCTTCCTCCTCCCGCCCCTTCGTTTTTTTTTCTCTCTATCAGCGTGTCCCTCCTAGATCAGCTAGGCCGTCCTTTCCATTGGCTGAGAGCTTCCTAAACGCCTTTAACCATAGGTCAATGAGGCTGCCCATCAAACCAGTCCTGTGCCTTTCATTGGTAGATGCACACGTCTGTCTAAGGCTTTGAACTCCACCCACAAGGGGTGACGTAGTAGGTTCTTTTGCAGTGTTTAGATAAGATTCTAAAATAACAGCGCAAAAAGGTTGGTAACACAGTGGTCTAGTGGTTAGCGCGTTCACCTAGCAGCAAAGGGGTAACTGGTTCGAATCCTGATGACACCATGTTTTTTTATCCATTTAATTAGAAAAAAAAAAATCGAAATTGTCGGTCTTCCTTTATAGCACACAATAAATACAGCAGTGGTGATCAAATTCCAAAAAAAAAAGCTCTATGACGAAGGCTCTATTTGTGGGGGAAAAAAGGACATACCTTTCCGGAGGTCAGTTGTTTAAAAGCGGAAAAAGATCCCTGCTGCCAGGAAACCCCTTCCTCCCTCTCCCCGCCTCTTCATTTTTTTTTCTCTTTATTAGCGTGTCCCTCCTAGATCAGCTAGGCCGTCCTTTCCATTGGCTGAGAGCTTCCTAAACGCCTTTAACCATAGATCAATGATGCTGCCCATCAAACCAGTCCTGTGCCTTTCATTGGTAGATGCACACGTCTGTCTAAGGCGATGAACTCCACCCACAAGGGGTGACGTAGTGGCCTCTCCCGCAGTGTATAGAATAGATTGGAAAAGAACACGATGTAGATCAGGGCAGCACAGTGGTGTAGTGGTTAGCACCCTCACCTAGCAGTAACAGAGGTCGCTGGTTCAAGTCCCGACCACGCCATCTGCTTGGAGTTTGCATGTTCTCACCTGTGTCTGCGTGGGTTTCCTCCGGGTACTCCGGTTTCCTCCCACACTTCAAAACACATGCAGATAGGGTTAGTTCCCTATCCAACTTGGCCCAAAGTGGCGGGGAGAAACACAATGACCCTCCACAGGAGGGTGCAAGAATTGTGCCCCAAACAAGAGTACACACAGAACTCACTGTGTGGAAAGAGTCGGGGAGAAACACAATGACCCCCGACAGGAGGGCACAAGACCTGTGCCCCAAACAAGAGGAATCACAGAGCTCAACCGAAGAGGAGCTTTCCTTTTACCCCAAAATCGCACGAAAGCAACGCCATGAAGTGCCTGCCCCCCCCCCCCCCCCCAGCATTGCCATGATGTGCCCCCTCATTTTCCCAGCAACCACATGACCCCAACCCCATGATGTGCCCCCCCTCCTCTCCCAGCAACCCCATGATGTGCCCCCTCCTCTCCCAGCAACGCCATGATGTGCCCCCCTCATTTTCCCAGCAATGCCATGATGTGACCCCCTCTCCCAGCAATGCCATGATGTGCCCCCCTCCTCTCCCAGCAACGCCATGATGTGACCTCCCAGCAATGCCATGATGTGACCCCCCTCCCAGCAATGCCATGATGTGACCCCCTCCCAGCAACGTGGGGGAGAAACACAATGACCCCCGACAGGAGGGCGCAGGAATTGTGCCCCAAACAAGAGTACACACAGAACTCACTGTGTGGAAAGAGTCGGGGAGAAGCACAATGACCCCCGACAGGAGGGCGCAAGAATTGTGCCCCAAACAAGAGGAATCACAGAGCTCACCCGAAGAGGAGCTTTCCTTTTACCCCAAAATCGCACAAAAGCAACGCCATGATGTGCCTGCCCCCCTCATTATCCAAGAAATGCCATGATGTGCCTGCCCCCCTCATTTTCCCAGCAATGCCATGATGTGACCCCCTCCTCTCCCAGCAACCACATGACCCCAACCCCATGATGTGCCCACCTCCTCTCCCAGCAACCCCATGACCCCAACCCCATGATGTGCCCACCTCCTCTCCCAGCAACCCCATGATGTGCCCCCCTCCTCTCCCAGCAACCCCATGATGTGCCCCCTCCTCTCCCAGCAACGCCATGATGTGACCTCCCAGCAATGCCATGATGTGCCCCCCTCATTTTCCCAGCAATGCCATGATGTGACCCCCTCTCCCAGCAATGACATGATGTGCCCCCCTCCTCTCCCAGCAACCACATGACACCAACCCCATGATGTGCCCCCCTCCTCTCCCAGCAACCCCATGATGTGCCCCCCTCCTCTCCCAGCAACCCCATGATGTGCCCCCCCTCCTCTCCCAGCAACCCCATGATGTGCCCCCTCCTCTCCCAGCAACACCATGATGTGACCTCCCAGCAACCCCATGATGTGCCCCCCTCCTCTCCCAGCAATGCCATGATGTGCCCCCCTCCTCTCCCAGCAACCCCATGATGTGCCCCCCCTTCTCTCCCAGCAATGCCATGATGTGCCCCCCTCCTCTCCCAGCAATGCCATGATGTGCCCCCCCTACTCTCCCAGCAACCCCATGATGTGCCCCCCTCCTCTCCCAGCAATGCCATGATGTGCCCCCCTCCTCTCCCAGCAATGCCATGATGTGCCCCCCCCTCCTCTCCCAGCAACCCCATGATGTGCCCCCCTCCTCTCCCAGCAGTTTGATGTGCCCCCCTCCTCATTATCCAAGAAATGCCATGATGTGCCTACCCCCCCCCCAGCAACCCCATGATGTGCCCCCCTCCTCTCCCAGCAACCCCATGATGTGCCCCCTCCTCTCCCAGCAACGCCATGATGTGACCTCCCAGCAATGCCATGATGTGACCCCCTCTCCCAGCAATGCCATGATGTGACCCCCTCTCCCAGCAATGCCATGATGTGACCCCTCCCAGCAACGTGGGGGAGAAACACAATGACCCCCGACAGGAGGGCGCAAGACCTGTGCCCCAAACAAGAGGAATCACAGAGCTCAACCGAAGAGGAGCTTTCCTTTTACCCCAAAATCGCACGAAAGCAACGCCATGAAGTGCCTGCCCCCCCCCCCCCCCCCAGCATTGCCATGATGTGCCCCCTCATTTTCCCAGCAACCACATGACCCCAACCCCATGATGTGCCCCCCCTCCTCTCCCAGCAACCCCATGATGTGCCCCCTCCTCTCCCAGCAACGCCATGATGTGCCCCCCTCATTTTCCCAGCAATGCCATGATGTGACCCCCTCTCCCAGCAATGCCATGATGTGCCCCCCTCCTCTCCCAGCAACGCCATGATGTGACCTCCCAGCAATGCCATGATGTGACCCCCCTCCCAGCAATGCCATGATGTGACCCCTCCCAGCAACGTGGGGGAGAAACACAATGACCCCCGACAGGAGGGCGCAGGAATTGTGCCCCAAACAAGAGTACACACAGAACTCACTGTGTGGAAAGAGTCGGGGAGAAGCACAATGACCCCCGACAGGAGGGCGCAAGAATTGTGCCCCAAACAAGAGGAATCACAGAGCTCACCCGAAGAGGAGCTTTCCTTTTACCCCAAAATCGCACAAAAGCAACGCCATGATGTGCCTGCCCCCCTCATTATCCAAGAAATGCCATGATGTGCCTGCCCCCCTCATTTTCCCAGCAATGCCATGATGTGACCCCCTCCTCTCCCAGCAACCACATGACCCCAACCCCATGATGTGCCCACCTCCTCTCCCAGCAACCCCATGACCCCAACCCCATGATGTGCCCACCTCCTCTCCCAGCAACCCCATGATGTGCCCCCCTCCTCTCCCAGCAACCCCATGATGTGCCCCCTCCTCTCCCAGCAACGCCATGATGTGACCTCCCAGCAATGCCATGATGTGCCCCCCTCATTTTCCCAGCAATGCCATGATGTGACCCCCTCTCCCAGCAATGACATGATGTGCCCCCCTCCTCTCCCAGCAACCACATGACACCAACCCCATGATGTGCCCCCCTCCTCTCCCAGCAACCCCATGATGTGCCCCCCTCCTCTCCCAGCAACCCCATGATGTGCCCCCCCTCCTCTCCCAGCAACCCCATGATGTGCCCCCTCCTCTCCCAGCAACACCATGATGTGACCTCCCAGCAACCCCATGATGTGCCCCCCTCCTCTCCCAGCAATGCCATGATGTGCCCCCCTCCTCTCCCAGCAACCCCATGATGTGCCCCCCCTTCTCTCCCAGCAATGCCATGATGTGCCCCCCTCCTCTCCCAGCAATGCCATGATGTGCCCCCCCTACTCTCCCAGCAACCCCATGATGTGCCCCCCTCCTCTCCCAGCAATGCCATGATGTGCCCCCCCCCTCCTCTCCCAGCAACCCCATGATGTGCCCCCCTCCTCTCCCAGCAGTTTGATGTGCCCCCCTCCTCATTATCCAAGAAATGCCATGATGTGCCTACCCCCCCCCCCAGCATTGCCATGATGTGCCCCCCTCATTTTCCCAGCAATGCCATGATGTGACCCCCTCTCCCAGCAATGCCATGATGTGCCCCCTCCTCTCCCAGCAACCACATGACCCCAACCCCATGATGTGCCCCCCTCCTCTCCCAGCAACCCCATGATGTGCCCCCCTCCTCTCCCAGCAACCCCATGATGTGCCCCCTCCTCTCCCAGCAACGCCATGATGTGACCTCCCAGCAATGCCATGATGTGACCCCCTCTCCCAGCAATGCCATGATGTGACCCCCTCTCCCAGCAATGCCATGATGTGACCCCTCCCAGCAACGTGGGGGAGAAACACAATGACCCCCGACAGGAGGGCGCAAGACCTGTGCCCCAAACAAGAGGAATCACAGAGCTCAACCGAAGAGGAGCTTTCCTTTTACCCCAAAATCGCACAAAAGCAACGCCATGATGTGCCTGCCCCCCTCATTATCCAAGAAATGCCATGATGTGCCTGCCCCCCTCATTTTCCCAGCAATGCCATGATGTGACCCCCTCCTCTCCCAGCAACCACATGACCCCAACCCCATGATGTGCCCACCTCCTCTCCCAGCAACCCCATGACCCCAACCCCATGATGTGCCCACCTCCTCTCCCAGCAACCCCATGATGTGCCCCCCTCCTCTCCCAGCAACCCCATGATGTGCCCCCTCCTCTCCCAGCAACGCCATGATGTGACCTCCCAGCAATGCCATGATGTGCCCCCCTCATTTTCCCAGCAATGCCATGATGTGACCCCCTCTCCCAGCAATGACATGATGTGCCCCCCTCCTCTCCCAGCAACCACATGACACCAACCCCATGATGTGCCCCCCTCCTCTCCCAGCAACCCCATGATGTGCCCCCCTCCTCTCCCAGCAACCCCATGATGTGCCCCCCCTCCTCTCCCAGCAACCCCATGATGTGCCCCCTCCTCTCCCAGCAACACCATGATGTGACCTCCCAGCAACCCCATGATGTGCCCCCCTCCTCTCCCAGCAATGCCATGATGTGCCCCCCTCCTCTCCCAGCAACCCCATGATGTGCCCCCCCTTCTCTCCCAGCAATGCCATGATGTGCCCCCCTCCTCTCCCAGCAATGCCATGATGTGCCCCCCCTACTCTCCCAGCAACCCCATGATGTGCCCCCCTCCTCTCCCAGCAATGCCATGATGTGCCCCCCTCCTCTCCCAGCAATGCCATGATGTGCCCCCCCCTCCTCTCCCAGCAACCCCATGATGTGCCCCCCTCCTCTCCCAGCAGTTTGATGTGCCCCCCTCCTCATTATCCAAGAAATGCCATGATGTGCCTACCCCCCCCCCAGCATTGCCATGATGTGCCCCCCTCATTTTCCCAGCAATGCCATGATGTGACCCCCTCTCCCAGCAATGCCATGATGTGCCCCCTCCTCTCCCAGCAACCACATGACCCCAACCCCATGATGTGCCCCCCTCCTCTCCCAGCAACCCCATGATGTGCCCCCCTCCTCTCCCAGCAACCCCATGATGTGCCCCCTCCTCTCCCAGCAACGCCATGATGTGACCTCCCAGCAATGCCATGATGTGACCCCCTCTCCCAGCAATGCCATGATGTGACCCCCTCTCCCAGCAATGCCATGATGTGACCCCTCCCAGCAACGTGGGGGAGAAACACAATGACCCCCGACAGGAGGGCGCAAGACCTGTGCCCCAAACAAGAGGAATCACAGAGCTCAACCGAAGAGGAGCTTTCCTTTTACCCCAAAATCGCACGAAAGCAACGCCATGAAGTGCCTGCCCCCCCCCCCCCCCCAGCATTGCCATGATGTGCCCCCTCATTTTCCCAGCAACCACATGACCCCAACCCCATGATGTGCCCCCCCTCCTCTCCCAGCAACCCCATGATGTGCCCCCTCCTCTCCCAGCAACGCCATGATGTGCCCCCCTCATTTTCCCAGCAATGCCATGATGTGACCCCCTCTCCCAGCAATGCCATGATGTGCCCCCCTCCTCTCCCAGCAACGCCATGATGTGACCTCCCAGCAATGCCATGATGTGACCCCCCTCCCAGCAATGCCATGATGTGACCCCTCCCAGCAACGTGGGGGAGAAACACAATGACCCCCGACAGGAGGGCGCAGGAATTGTGCCCCAAACAAGAGTACACACAGAACTCACTGTGTGGAAAGAGTCGGGGAGAAGCACAATGACCCCCGACAGGAGGGCGCAAGAATTGTGCCCCAAACAAGAGGAATCACAGAGCTCACCCGAAGAGGAGCTTTCCTTTTACCCCAAAATCGCACAAAAGCAACGCCATGATGTGCCTGCCCCCCTCATTATCCAAGAAATGCCATGATGTGCCTGCCCCCCTCATTTTCCCAGCAATGCCATGATGTGACCCCCTCCTCTCCCAGCAACCACATGACCCCAACCCCATGATGTGCCCACCTCCTCTCCCAGCAACCCCATGACCCCAACCCCATGATGTGCCCACCTCCTCTCCCAGCAACCCCATGATGTGCCCCCCTCCTCTCCCAGCAACCCCATGATGTGCCCCCTCCTCTCCCAGCAACGCCATGATGTGACCTCCCAGCAATGCCATGATGTGCCCCCCTCATTTTCCCAGCAATGCCATGATGTGACCCCCTCTCCCAGCAATGACATGATGTGCCCCCCTCCTCTCCCAGCAACCACATGACACCAACCCCATGATGTGCCCCCCTCCTCTCCCAGCAACCCCATGATGTGCCCCCCTCCTCTCCCAGCAACCCCATGATGTGCCCCCCCTCCTCTCCCAGCAACCCCATGATGTGCCCCCTCCTCTCCCAGCAACACCATGATGTGACCTCCCAGCAACCCCATGATGTGCCCCCCTCCTCTCCCAGCAATGCCATGATGTGCCCCCCTCCTCTCCCAGCAACCCCATGATGTGCCCCCCCTTCTCTCCCAGCAATGCCATGATGTGCCCCCCTCCTCTCCCAGCAATGCCATGATGTGCCCCCCCTACTCTCCCAGCAACCCCATGATGTGCCCCCCTCCTCTCCCAGCAATGCCATGATGTGCCCCCCTCCTCTCCCAGCAATGCCATGATGTGCCCCCCCCTCCTCTCCCAGCAACCCCATGATGTGCCCCCCTCCTCTCCCAGCAGTTTGATGTGCCCCCCTCCTCATTATCCAAGAAATGCCATGATGTGCCTACCCCCCCCCAGCATTGCCATGATGTGCCCCCCTCATTTTCCCAGCAATGCCATGATGTGACCCCCTCTCCCAGCAATGCCATGATGTGCCCCCTCCTCTCCCAGCAACCACATGACCCCAACCCCATGATGTGCCCCCCTCCTCTCCCAGCAACCCCATGATGTGCCCCCCTCCTCTCCCAGCAACCCCATGATGTGCCCCCCTCCTCTCCCAGCAACGCCATGATGTGACCTCCCAGCAATGCCATGATGTGACCCCCTCTCCCAGCAATGCCATGATGTGACCCCCTCTCCCAGCAATGCCATGATGTGACCCCTCCCAGCAACGTGGGGGAGAAACACAATGACCCCCGACAGGAGGGCGCAAGACCTGTGCCCCAAACAAGAGGAATCACAGAGCTCAACCGAAGAGGAGCTTTCCTTTTACCCCAAAATCGCACGAAAGCAACGCCATGAAGTGCCTGCCCCCCCCCCCCCCCAGCATTGCCATGATGTGCCCCCTCATTTTCCCAGCAACCACATGACCCCAACCCCATGATGTGCCCCCCCTCCTCTCCCAGCAACCCCATGATGTGCCCCCTCCTCTCCCAGCAACGCCATGATGTGCCCCCCTCATTTTCCCAGCAATGCCATGATGTGACCCCCTCTCCCAGCAATGCCATGATGTGCCCCCCTCCTCTCCCAGCAACGCCATGATGTGACCTCCCAGCAATGCCATGATGTGACCCCCCTCCCAGCAATGCCATGATGTGACCCCTCCCAGCAACGTGGGGGAGAAACACAATGACCCCCGACAGGAGGGCGCAGGAATTGTGCCCCAAACAAGAGTACACACAGAACTCACTGTGTGGAAAGAGTCGGGGAGAAGCACAATGACCCCCGACAGGAGGGCGCAAGAATTGTGCCCCAAACAAGAGGAATCACAGAGCTCACCCGAAGAGGAGCTTTCCTTTTACCCCAAAATCGCACAAAAGCAACGCCATGATGTGCCTGCCCCCCTCATTATCCAAGAAATGCCATGATGTGCCTGCCCCCCTCATTTTCCCAGCAATGCCATGATGTGACCCCCTCCTCTCCCAGCAACCACATGACCCCAACCCCATGATGTGCCCACCTCCTCTCCCAGCAACCCCATGACCCCAACCCCATGATGTGCCCACCTCCTCTCCCAGCAACCCCATGATGTGCCCCCCTCCTCTCCCAGCAACCCCATGATGTGCCCCCTCCTCTCCCAGCAACGCCATGATGTGACCTCCCAGCAATGCCATGATGTGCCCCCCTCATTTTCCCAGCAATGCCATGATGTGACCCCCTCTCCCAGCAATGACATGATGTGCCCCCCTCCTCTCCCAGCAACCACATGACACCAACCCCATGATGTGCCCCCCTCCTCTCCCAGCAACCCCATGATGTGCCCCCCTCCTCTCCCAGCAACCCCATGATGTGCCCCCCCTCCTCTCCCAGCAACCCCATGATGTGCCCCCTCCTCTCCCAGCAACACCATGATGTGACCTCCCAGCAACCCCATGATGTGCCCCCCTCCTCTCCCAGCAATGCCATGATGTGCCCCCCTCCTCTCCCAGCAACCCCATGATGTGCCCCCCCTTCTCTCCCAGCAATGCCATGATGTGCCCCCCTCCTCTCCCAGCAATGCCATGATGTGCCCCCCCTACTCTCCCAGCAACCCCATGATGTGCCCCCCTCCTCTCCCAGCAATGCCATGATGTGCCCCCCTCCTCTCCCAGCAATGCCATGATGTGCCCCCCCCTCCTCTCCCAGCAACCCCATGATGTGCCCCCCTCCTCTCCCAGCAGTTTGATGTGCCCCCCTCCTCATTATCCAAGAAATGCCATGATGTGCCTACCCCCCCCAGCATTGCCATGATGTGCCCCCCTCATTTTCCCAGCAATGCCATGATGTGACCCCCTCTCCCAGCAATGCCATGATGTGCCCCCTCCTCTCCCAGCAACCACATGACCCCAACCCCATGATGTGCCCCCCTCCTCTCCCAGCAACCCCATGATGTGCCCCCCTCCTCTCCCAGCAACCCCATGATGTGCCCCCTCCTCTCCCAGCAACGCCATGATGTGACCTCCCAGCAATGCCATGATGTGACCCCCTCTCCCAGCAATGCCATGATGTGACCCCCTCTCCCAGCAATGCCATGATGTGACCCCTCCCAGCAACGTGGGGGAGAAACACAATGACCCCCGACAGGAGGGCGCAAGACCTGTGCCCCAAACAAGAGGAATCACAGAGCTCAACCGAAGAGGAGCTTTCCTTTTACCCCAAAATCGCACGAAAGCAACGCCATGAAGTGCCTGCCCCCCCCCCCCAGCATTGCCATGATGTGCCCCCTCATTTTCCCAGCAACCACATGACCCCAACCCCATGATGTGCCCCCCCTCCTCTCCCAGCAACCCCATGATGTGCCCCCTCCTCTCCCAGCAACGCCATGATGTGCCCCCCTCATTTTCCCAGCAATGCCATGATGTGACCCCCTCTCCCAGCAATGCCATGATGTGCCCCCCTCCTCTCCCAGCAACGCCATGATGTGACCTCCCAGCAATGCCATGATGTGACCCCCCTCCCAGCAATGCCATGATGTGACCCCTCCCAGCAACGTGGGGGAGAAACACAATGACCCCCGACAGGAGGGCGCAGGAATTGTGCCCCAAACAAGAGTACACACAGAACTCACTGTGTGGAAAGAGTCGGGGAGAAGCACAATGACCCCCGACAGGAGGGCGCAAGAATTGTGCCCCAAACAAGAGGAATCACAGAGCTCACCCGAAGAGGAGCTTTCCTTTTACCCCAAAATCGCACAAAAGCAACGCCATGATGTGCCTGCCCCCCTCATTATCCAAGAAATGCCATGATGTGCCTGCCCCCCTCATTTTCCCAGCAATGCCATGATGTGACCCCCTCCTCTCCCAGCAACCACATGACCCCAACCCCATGATGTGCCCACCTCCTCTCCCAGCAACCCCATGACCCCAACCCCATGATGTGCCCACCTCCTCTCCCAGCAACCCCATGATGTGCCCCCCTCCTCTCCCAGCAACCCCATGATGTGCCCCCTCCTCTCCCAGCAACGCCATGATGTGACCTCCCAGCAATGCCATGATGTGCCCCCCTCATTTTCCCAGCAATGCCATGATGTGACCCCCTCTCCCAGCAATGACATGATGTGCCCCCCTCCTCTCCCAGCAACCACATGACACCAACCCCATGATGTGCCCCCCTCCTCTCCCAGCAACCCCATGATGTGCCCCCCTCCTCTCCCAGCAACCCCATGATGTGCCCCCCCTCCTCTCCCAGCAACCCCATGATGTGCCCCCTCCTCTCCCAGCAACACCATGATGTGACCTCCCAGCAACCCCATGATGTGCCCCCCTCCTCTCCCAGCAATGCCATGATGTGCCCCCCTCCTCTCCCAGCAACCCCATGATGTGCCCCCCCTTCTCTCCCAGCAATGCCATGATGTGCCCCCCTCCTCTCCCAGCAATGCCATGATGTGCCCCCCCTACTCTCCCAGCAACCCCATGATGTGCCCCCCTCCTCTCCCAGCAATGCCATGATGTGCCCCCCTCCTCTCCCAGCAATGCCATGATGTGCCCCCCCCTCCTCTCCCAGCAACCCCATGATGTGCCCCCCTCCTCTCCCAGCAGTTTGATGTGCCCCCCTCCTCATTATCCAAGAAATGCCATGATGTGCCTACCCCCCCCCCAGCATTGCCATGATGTGCCCCCCTCATTTTCCCAGCAATGCCATGATGTGACCCCCTCTCCCAGCAATGCCATGATGTGCCCCCTCCTCTCCCAGCAACCACATGACCCCAACCCCATGATGTGCCCCCCTCCTCTCCCAGCAACCCCATGATGTGCCCCCCTCCTCTCCCAGCAACCCCATGATGTGCCCCCTCCTCTCCCAGCAACGCCATGATGTGACCTCCCAGCAATGCCATGATGTGACCCCCTCTCCCAGCAATGCCATGATGTGACCCCCTCTCCCAGCAATGCCATGATGTGACCCCTCCCAGCAACGTGGGGGAGAAACACAATGACCCCCGACAGGAGGGCGCAGGAATTGTGCCCCAAAGAAGAGGAATCACAGAGCTCACCCGAAGAGGAGCTTTCCTTTCACCCCAAAATCGCACGAAAGCAACGCCATGATGTGCCCCCCCTCATTATCCAAGAAATGCCATGATGTGCCTGCCACCCCCCAGCATTGCCATGATGTGCCCCCCTCATTTTCCCAGCAATGCCATGATGTGCCCCCCCTCCCAGCAATGCCATGATGTGACCCCCTCTCCCAGCAATGCCATGATGTGCCCCTCCCAGCAACGTCATGATGTGCCCCCCTCCTCTCCCAGCAACCCCATGACCCCAACCCCATGATGTGCCCCCCTCCTCTCCCAGCAATGCCATGATGTGCCCCCTCCTCTCCCAGCAATGCCATGTGCCCCCCTCCTCTCCCAGCAACCCCATGATGTGCCCCCCCTCCCAGCAATGCCATGATGTGCCCCCCTCCTCTCCCAGCAACCCCATGATGTGCCCCCCCCTCCTCTCCCAGCAACCCCATGATGTGCCCCCCTCCTCTCCCAGCAACCCCATTATGTGCCCCCCCCTCCTCTCCCAGCAACCCCATGATGTGCCCCCCCCTCCTCTCCCAGCAACCCCATGATGTGCCCCCCTCCTCTCCCAGCAACGCCATGATGTGGCCCCCCTCCTCTCCCAGCAACCCCATGATGTGCCCCCCTCCTCTCCCAGCAAGGCCATGATGTGCCCCCCTCCTCTCCCAGCAACCCCATGATGTGCCCCCCTCCTCTCCCAGCAAGGCCATGATGTGCCCCCCTCCTCTCCCAGCAACCCCATGATGTGCCCCCCTCCTCTCCCAGCAATGCCATGATGTGCCCCCCTCCTCTCCCAGCAACCCCATGATGTGCCCCCCCTCCTCTCCCAGCAATGCCATGATGTGCCCCCCCTCCTCTTCCAGCAACCCCATGATGTGCCCCCTCCTCTCCCAGCAATGCCATGATGTGCCCCCCCCCTCCTCTCCCAGCAATGCCATGTGCCCCCTCCTCTCCCAGCAATGCCATGATGTGCCCCCCTCCTCTCCCAGCAATGCCATGATGTGCCCCCCTCCTCTCCCAGCAACCCAATGATGTGACCCCCCTCCTCTCCCAGCAATGCCATGATGTGCCCCCCCTCCTCTTCCAGCAACCCCATGATGTGCCCCCTCCTCTCCCAGCAATGCCATGATGTGCCCCCCTCCTCTCCCAGCAATGCCATGATGTGCCCCCCCTCCTCTCCCAGCAATGCCATGTGCCCCCCTCCTCTCCCAGCAACCCCATGATGTGCCCCCCTCCTCTCCCAGCAATGCCATGATGTGACCCCCTCTCCCAGCAACCCCATGATGTGCCCCCCTCCTCTCCCAGCAATGCCATGATGTGACCTCCCAGCAACCCCATGATGTGCCCCCTCCTCTCCCAGCAATGCCATGATGTGCCCCCCCCTCCTCTTGCAGCAATGCCATGATGTGCCCCCCCTCCTCTCCCAGCAACCCCATGATGTGCCCCCCTCCTCTCCCAGCAATGCCATGATGTGCCCCCCCTCCTCTCCCAGCAATGCCATGATGTGCCCCCCCTCCTCTCCCAGCAATGCCATGATGTGCCCCCCCTCCTCTCCCAGCAATGCCATGATGTGCCCCCCCTCCTCTCCCAGCAATGCCATGATGTGGCCCCGAGCCTGTATATTGCGTGTGGCGGAGTGTGAGTCTGCACGCCGGACGGAGCTCTCACCTCACTATGACACCCCCTCACTTCTCTTACCGGGAGAACCCTGCTGACAGGAAACCCCCTCCTTCCTCCTCCCGCCCCTTCGTTTTTTTTTCTCTCTATCAGCGTGTCCCTCCTAGATCAGCTAGGCCGTCCTTTCCATTGGCTGAGAGCTTCCTAAACGCCTTTAACCATAGGTCAATGAGGCTGCCCATCAAACCAGTCCTGTGCCTTTCATTGGTAGATGCACACGTCTGTCTAAGGCTTTGAACTCCACCCACAAGGGGTGACGTAGTAGGTTCTTTTGCAGTGTTTAGATAAGATTCTAAAATAACAGCGCAAAAAGGTTGGTAACACAGTGGTCTAGTGGTTAGCGCGTTCACCTAGCAGCAAAGGGGTAACTGGTTCGAATCCTGATGACACCATGTTTTTTTATCCATTTAATTAGAAAAAAAAAAATCGAAATTGTCGGTCTTCCTTTATAGCACACAATAAATACAGCAGTGGTGATCAAATTCCAAAAAAAAAAGCTCTATGACGAAGGCTCTATTTGTGGGGGAAAAAAGGACATACATTTCCGGAGGTCAGTTGTTTAAAAGCGGAAAAAGATCCCTGCTGCCAGGAAACCCCTTCCTCCCTCTCCCCGCCTCTTCATTTTTTTTTCTCTTTATTAGCGTGTCCCTCCTAGATCAGCTAGGCCGTCCTTTCCATTGGCTGAGAGCTTCCTAAACGCCTTTAACCATAGATCAATGATGCTGCCCATCAAACCAGTCCTGTGCCTTTCATTGGTAGATGCACACGTCTGTCTAAGGCGATGAACTCCACCCACAAGGGGTGACATAGTGGCCTCTCCCGCAGTGTATAGAATAGATTGGAAAAGAACACGATGTAGATCAGGGCAGCACAGTGGTGTAGTGGTTAGCACCCTCACCTAGCAGTAACAGAGGTCGCTGGTTCAAGTCCCGACCACGCCATCTGCTTGGAGTTTGCATGTTCTCACCTGTGTCTGCGTGGGTTTCCTCCGGGTACTCCGGTTTCCTCCCACACTTCAAAACACATGCAGATAGGGTTAGTTCCCTATCCAACTTGGCCCAAAGTGGCGGGGAGAAACACAATGACCCTCCACAGGAGGGTGCAAGAATTGTGCCCCAAACAAGAGTACACACAGAACTCACTGTGTGGAAAGAGTCGGGGAGAAACACAATGACCCCCGACAGGAGGGCACAAGACCTGTGCCCCAAACAAGAGGAATCACAGAGCTCAACCGAAGAGGAGCTTTCCTTTTACCCCAAAATCGCACGAAAGCAACGCCATGAAGTGCCTGCCCCCCCCCAGCATTGCCATGATGTGCCCCCCTCATTTTCCCAGCAACCACATGACCCCAACCCCATGATGTGCCCCCCCTCTCCCAGCAACCCCATGATGTGCCCCCTCCTCTCCCAGCAACGCCATGATGTGCCCCCCTCATTTTCCCAGCAATGCCATGATGTGACCCCCTCTCCCAGCAATGCCATGATGTGCCCCCCTCCTCTCCCAGCAACGCCATGATGTGACCTCCCAGCAATGCCATGATGTGACCCCCCTCCCAGCAATGCCATGATGTGACCACTCCCAGCAACGTGGGGGAGAAACACAATGACCCCCGACAGGAGGGCACAAGACCTGTGCCCCAAACAAGAGGAATCACAGAGCTCAACCGAAGAGGAGCTTTCCTTTTACCCCAAAATCGCACAAAAGCAACGCCATGATGTGCCTGCCCCCTCTCATTATCCAAGAAATGCCATGATGTGCCTGCCCCCCTCATTTTCCCAGCAATGCCATGATGTGACCCCCTCCTCTCCCAGCAACCACATGACCCCAACCCCATGATGTGCCCACCTCCTCTCCCAGCAACCCCATGATGTGCCCCCCTCCTCTCCCAGCAACCCCATGATGTGCCCCCTCCTCTCCCAGCAACGCCATGATGTGACCTCCCAGCAATGCCATGATGTGCCCCCCTCATTTTCCCAGCAATGCCATGATGTGACCCCCTCTCCCAGCAATGACATGATGTGCCCCCCTCCTCTCCCAGCAACCACATGACACCAACCCCATGATGTGCCCCCCTCCTCTCCCAGCAACCCCATGATGTGCCCCCCTCCTCTCCCAGCAACCCCATGATGTGCCCCCCCTCCTCTCCCAGCAACCCCATGATGTGCCCCCTCCTCTCCCAGCAACACCATGATGTGACCTCCCAGCAACCCCATGATGTGCCCCCCTCCTCTCCCAGCAATGCCATGATGTGCCCCCCTCCTCTCCCAGCAACCCCATGATGTGCCCCCCCTTCTCTCCCAGCAATGCCATGATGTGCCCCCCTCCTCTCCCAGCAATGCCATGATGTGCCCCCCCTACTCTCCCAGCAACCCCATGATGTGCCCCCCTCCTCTCCCAGCAATGCCATGATGTGCCCCCCTCCTCTCCCAGCAACCCCATGATGTGCCCCCCCTTCTCTCCCAGCAATGCCATGATGTGCCCCCCTCCTCTCCCAGCAATGCCATGATGTGCCCCCCTTACTCTCCCAGCAACCCCATGATGTGCCCCCCTCCTCTCCCAGCAATGCCATGATGTGCCCCCCTCCTCTCCCAGCAATGCCATGATGTGCCCCCCCCTCCTCTCCCAGCAACCCCATGATGTGCCCCCCTCCTCTCCCAGCAGTTTGATGTGCCCCCCCTCCTCATTATCCAAGAAATGCCATGATGTGCCTGCCCCCCCCCAGCATTGCCATGATGTGCCCCCCTCATTTTCCCAGCAATGCCATGATGTGACCCCCTCTCCCAGCAATGCCATGATGTGCCCCCTCCTCTCCCAGCAACCACATGACCCCAACCCCATGATGTGCCCCCCTCCTCTCCCAGCAACCCCATGATGTGCCCCCCTCCTCTCCCAGCAACCCCATGATGTGCCCCCTCCTCTCCCAGCAACGCCATGATGTGACCTCCCAGCAATGCCATGATGTGACCCCCTCTCCCAGCAATGCCATGATGTGACCCCCTCTCCCAGCAATGCCATGATGTGACCCCTCCCAGCAACGTGGGGGAGAAACACAATGACCCCCGACAGGAGGGCGCAGGAATTGTGCCCCAAAGAAGAGGAATCACAGAGCTCACCCGAAGAGGAGCTTTCCTTTCACCCCAAAATCGCACGAAAGCAACGCCATGATGTGCCCCCCCTCATTATCCAAGAAATGCCATGATGTGCCTGCCACCCCCCAGCATTGCCATGATGTGCCCCCCTCATTTTCCCAGCAATGCCATGATGTGCCCCTCCCAGCAACGTCATGATGTGCCCCCCTCCTCTCCCAGCAACCCCATGACCCCAACCCCATGATGTGCCCCCCTCCTCTCCCAGCAATGCCATGATGTGCCCCCTCCTCTCCCAGCAATGCCATGTGCCCCCCTCCTCTCCCAGCAACCCCATGATGTGCCCCCCCCCCCTCCCAGCAATGCCATGATGTGCCCCCCCTCCTCTCCCAGCAACGCCATGATGTGCCCCCCTCCTCTCCCAGCAACCCCATGATGTGCCCCCCTCCTCTCCCAGCAACGCCATGATGTGCCCCCCTCCTCTACCAGCAACGCCATGATGTGACCCCCCTCCTCTCCCAGCAACGCCATGATGTGCCCCCCTCCTCTCCCAGCAACCCCATGATGTGCCCCCCTCCTCTCCCAGCAATGCCATGATGTGCCCCCCTCCTCTCCCACCAATGCCATGATGTGCCCCCCCTCCTCTCCCAGCAACCCCATGATGTGCCCCCCTCCTCTCCCAGCAATGCCATGATGTGCCCCCCTCCTCTCCCAGCAATGCCATGATGTGCCCCCCTCCTCTCCCAGCAATGCCATGATGTGCCCCCTCCTCTCCCAGCAACGCCATGATGTGCCCCCCTCCTCTCCCAGCAACGCCATGATGTGCCCCCCTCCTCTCCCAGCAACCCCATGATGTGCCCCCCTCCTCTCCCAGCAATGCCATGATGTGCCCCCCCTCCTCTCCCAGCAACCCCATGATGTGCCCCCCCCTCCTCTCCCAGCAACCCCATGATGTGCCCCCCTCCTCTCCCAGCAACCCCATTATGTGCCCCCCCTCCTCTCCCAGCAACCCCATGATGTGCCCCCCCCTCCTCTCCCAGCAACCCCATGATGTGCCCCCCTCCTCTCCCAGCAACGCCATGATGTGGCCCCCCTCCTCTCCCAGCAACCCCATGATGTGCCCCCCTCCTCTCCCAGCAAGGCCATGATGTGCCCCCCTCCTCTCCCAGCAACCCCATGATGTGCCCCCCTCCTCTCCCAGCAATGCCATGATGTGCCCCCCTCCTCTCCCAGCAATGCCATGATGTGCCCCCCCTCCTCTCCCAGCAACCGCATGATGTGCCCCCCTCCTCTCCCAGCAATGCCATGATGTGCCCCCCTCCTCTCCCAGCAATGCCATGATGTGCCCCCCTCCTCTCCCAGCAATGCCATGATGTGCCCCCTCCTCTCCCAGCAATGCCATGATGTGCCCCCCTCCTCTCCCAGCAACGCCATGATGTGCCCCCCTCCTCTCCCAGCAACCCCATGATGTGCCCCCCTCCTCTCCCAGCAATGCTATGATGTGCCCCCCTCCTCTCCCAGCAACCCCATGATGTGCCCCCCCTCCTCTCCCAGCAACCCCATGATGTGCCCCCCTCCTCTCCCAGCAACCCCATTATGTGCCCCCCTCCTCTCCCAGCAACCCCATGATGTGCCCCCCTCCTCTCCCAGCAACCCCATGATGTGCCCCCCTCCTCTCCCAGCAATGCCATGATGTGACCCCCCTCCCAGCAATGCCATGATGTGCCCCCCCTCATTTTCCCAGCAATGCCATGATGTGCCCCCCCTCATTATCCCAGAAATGCCATGATGTGCCCCCCTTCTCTCCCAGCAACGCCATGATGTGCCCCCCTCCTCTCCCAGCAATGTCATGATGTGCCCCCCTCCTCTCCCAGCAACCCGCCATGATGTGCCCCCCTCCTCTCCCAGCAACACCATGATGTGCACCCTCACCTAGCAGTAACAGGGGTCGCTGGTTCAAATCCCGACCACACCATCTGCTTGGAGTTTGCATGTTCTCACCTGTGTCTGC
This sequence comes from Rana muscosa, assembly GCA_029206835.1. Lineage (NCBI taxonomy): Eukaryota > Metazoa > Chordata > Amphibia > Anura > Ranidae > Rana > Rana muscosa. The sequence continues at coordinate 265,263,140 of CM055123.1, read as the reverse complement.
GTGGGTTTCCTCCGGGTACCCTGGTTTCCTCCCACACTTCAAAAGACATGCTGGTAGGGTTAGTTCCCTATCCAACTTGGCCCAAAGAGGCGGGGAGAAACACAATGACCCCCCACAGGAGGGCGCAGGAATTGTGCCCCAAAGAAGAGGAATCACAGAGCTCACCCGAAGAGGAGCTTTCCTTTTAGCCCAAAACCGCACGAAAGCAACGCCATGATGTGCCCCCCCTCATTATCCAAGAAATGCCATGATGTGCCACCCTCCTCTCCTCTCCCAGCAACGCCATGATGTGCCCCCTTCTCTCCCAGCAATGCCATGATGTGCCCCCCCTCCTCTCCCAGCAACCCCATGATGTGCCCCCCTCCTCTCCCAGCAACCCCATGATGTGCCCCCCTCCTCTCCCAGCAACCCCATGATGTGCCCCCCTCCTCTCCCAGCAATGCCATGATGTGCCCCCCTCCTCTGCCAGAAACGCCATGATGTGCCCACCTCCTCTGCCAGAAACGCCATGATGTGCCCCCCTCTCAGAAACGCCATGACGTGCCCCCCCTCCCAGCAATGCCATGACGTGCCCCCCCCACCCCAGCAACGCTATGATGTGCCCCCCCCACCCCAGCAACGCCATGACGTGCCTCCCCACCCAGCTAGGGTGCCCACGTGTCCCGGATTGCCTGGGACTGTCCAGCGATTGACATATCTGTCCTGGGTCCCGGGCGCCTTCATTCCGGGACAATACAATGTCCCGAATGAAATAGAGGACAAAGCCACCCCCTACTAACTAATAACTACATTTACGGAAATGGTTGCTAGGACCAGCACTGCCTGGCATCTTGCAACCAGTGACAATTTACTCTCAGAATGTGAGACCAGGAGTGAGGCCTGCGTCTAGTGCAGCACTGCTGTCCCCACCCACCTCGGCACCTCCTCCTTCTCTGGCAGCCAGCGGCAAGCAGCAGGGACTGGTGTGATCTTCACTCTCCAGATAGTGACGCAACTCCTGCAGAGGGAGTGACAGCAGCATTGCATCTGGTGGCAGGCTATGGGTGGCAAGCGGCACTGCATCTGGTGGCAATGGGCACATTGGTAGTGCAAGGGCCTGCCTGATTGCATACAAATTGAAACTCTTAGACCCCTTTCACACTGAGGCGCTTTTCAGCGTTTTAGCGCTAAAAATAGAGCATGTAAAGCGCCTGAAAAGCGCCACTCAAGCCTCTCCAGTGTGAAAGTCCGAGTGCTTTCACACTGGGGTGATGCGCTTGCGGGTTTTGGAAAAAAGTCCTGCAAGCAGCATCTTTGGGGCGGTTCGGGAGCGCTGTACACACCGCTCCCAAAACGCCCTGCCCATTGAAATGAATGGGCAGCGCTACCAAAGCGACTGCAAAGCGCTTCAGCAGCGCTGCAACACGGGCGCTTTTAACCCTTTCCTCGGCCACTAGCGGGGGGTTAAAAGCGCCCCACTGGCGACCGAAAAGTGCAGCTCTAACAGCGGTAAAGCGCCGCTAAAACTAGCTAACGCCGGCACCACCCCAGTTTGAAATGGGTCTTAAAGTGGTTGTAAACCCGATAATTTTTTATTTTTTTTCATAACCACCTGTAAGAGAAAGGCATAATGAGCTAATATGACTAGCATAATAGCTCATTATGCATCACTTACCTTAGATCGGGGCCCCCGAAGCCGTCCTCGTCTCCCTCTTCAGCCGCATCCATCGCTGCGGCGATAGCCGGAAGGTTACTTCCGGGTATCGCCGCACCAGCCAATCACAGCGCCGCTCCGGCGCTGTGATTGGCCGGAGCGGCGGAGACGTCACTCTGCGCATGCGCGCGAGAGCTGTCACATTCGGCTACGCCCAGCGATTGCTGGGAAGTAGCCGATTTTGTGAATGGGATTAACCCCATGAATGCGCCGTTATCTACGGCGCGCATGCGCCGTAGACAGTGGCGCCTGTCATTTTTAGTAAATATCTCCTAAACCGTGTAGGTTTAGGAGATATTTCTTGCACCTACAGGTAAGCCTTAAGCCCCGTACACACGATCGGTTTGACTGATGTAAACCGTCCAATGGATGGTTTTCATCAGACCAACCGATCGTGTATGGTACCCATCAGTCTTTTTTCCATCAGTTTTAAAAAATAGAACTTGTTTTAAAATTTTCCGACGGATAAAAAACCGATCGAAAACTCTGATCGTCTATGGGCAAGTCCATCGGATAAAAAACCTACGCATGCTCAGAATCAAGTCGACGCATGCTCAGAAGCATTGAACTTCATTTCTTTTTCGTACATCACGGGACACAGAGCGACTTAGTCATTACTAATGGGTTATATAGATTACCTTCAGGTGCTGGCACTGGCCACTTCCAAACCGGAAGTACCCTCCCCTATATAAGCCCCTCCCACCTGGGAGCACCTCAGTTTTTTGCCAGTGTCTAAGGTGTTGGCCAAAGAGTAACATGTGTTTTCACTGGGCTTGCGTACAGGTTCTTTTGGGCCTTAGTAAGCTGTTCCGGATCCCACCAAAAAAGCTTCATAGCTAAACGGTCGGTACCCGAGCCTTGCAGCAGAAGAGCAAGGTTTTGCCTGTAATGCCTCTCTTAGGAGGGCTGGACCCTGGGATCCAGAGCTCTGGTCATACCCACGACCAAGATGTTGTCTGTGCAGGGTGCTATACAGGTCCAGGGGAGTGGAATCCTTGGGAACCCGGTCCCTGAAGGTTTAATTACAATGCCTGCCGTGATAGGTGAAGTTTGGGCTTCTGTGGACCAAACAAAGTCCTGCGGCGGGGATCAGGTAAGTGGGGGCCCCCAGGAACTTGGTTCTATTGGGGGACCCCCAAGCCTAATTTGTCTTTCTGTCTGTTACCTAACGGTATTCCCGCTAATATCTGTGTATGCCTGTAACTACTGAAAATGTAAAATTTTAATAGTAGTCAAGAAAAAAAAAAAAAAAGGGACCGCGGTACCTGTGTTAAACCACTAGAGGCCGCTGTAGTCCATTTTTCTTGTCATGTGGATCTTTGGTTTCCTCAAGTCAAAAGATCCAGGCAGTTGGTAAGTTTCTCTGTGGGAATCCACTTCCTCTGCCCTGTTGCTGCGCTCATCCACCGCACAGGCCCTCCGGCAAAAAGGGCCCTGGCTCCTAGTCCCTGTTTGATTTCGAAAAGGGCGCCAATGGCGCACGGGCGCGCGCGCGGGCGCGTGCACGCGCCTCCTATGAAAAAAAAGGGGCGGGGCGGGTGGATGACGCTCGATGCGCGCCACGGCGCTTCTGCGCATGTGCAGGCGTCCCAGCTTGTATAAAGACACAGTACAAGTGTCAGCTGGATGCAAACAGAGCTAGCAACAAACAGTGGCACACAGAGGCGGTTGATGCAGGCATCCCCATAGAAAGGCACTTTAGTGGACACCAGCTGGTATATAGCAGCAACTGTGTTAGACTATTACCAGCAAAATTGGTGTATGACGACGGGAATACCTCAGCTTTGTGCTTAAAGGATATGTCGTCCAGACGCTCCGGAAATAGGTCTTCCAGGAAGCCAAAGGGGTCTCCATCAGGCTCTGGAGGATATTGGGCATGCTTGTACTGCACCAATCTCCCCTGAGAATTCAGAGGTCAGTAGCCGTAGAAACCCCGCAGGAGTGCCTGGTGCTGCGGCTGTCCCCAGTCCACCTGCTCCTGTATATATAACAGAGGAGGTTTTATCCTCAACTCTGGGAGGATTGGAAGAGAGTAACAGCATTGATCGCTGCTTCCCTGTCACAGGGAAAGCGCGTCCGATCTCCGTCTCCTCCTTCAGAGTGCCTGTTAGTGGAGGAACAGCCCCACACAGGGATCGACCTACCTGAAGGGGATCAGGATGAGGTTGATTCAGTTATGGAGGAATCAACAGTGGAAGAACCTTTCTCAGCATCTCAGGCTGAAAGATTATGGGTTCAGTCTCTGACTAACATGGTCCGATCAGCATTTAAAATGCCTCTGGCGGAACCACCATCCACTACGGTTTCCTCGCTGGGGTCGCTAAAAGCTCCCCAGGCTGTCTGTTCCTTCCCAATCCACCCTTTATTAGAAGGGCTTATTTACCAGGATTGGGAGCATCCTGATAAAATATTTGCTCCCCCCAAGAGATTTCCGGTGATCTATCCCATGGAGGATAAGTTCATAAAAAAATGGAGGGTCCCTACAGTGGACGCAGCCATCTCTTCTGTGAACAAATCACTGACATGTCCAGTAGATAATGTTCCAATGTTCAAAGACCCAATAGATAAAAAATTGGAGTCTTTACTAAAATCTGCTTTCTCTACAGCAAGCATGGTGACACAACCTGCGGTAGCAGCGATTGGAGTCTGCCAAGCAGTGAAAGATCAGTTGAAACAAGTCTTAAGGGACTTACCAGATCAGCAGGCTCTTGCCCTAGCTGACCTGCCTAGAGCCTTGTGTTTTGCGGTGGATGCCATAAAGGATACAATCCAACAGGCCTCCCGCTTTACGCTGTCTATAGTACATATGCGTAGGCTTCTGTGGCTCAAAAACTGGTCTGCTGAAGCTCCCTGTAAAAAACTGCTGGTTAGCTTCCCATTTCATGGAGAACGCTTATTTGGAGAAGATCTGGACAAATATATCCAGAAAATTTCTGCCGGTAAAAGTTCACTCTTACCGGTTAAGAACAAGGGTAGAAGTCCTTCTTTTAAGAGGCCTACTTCTCCAGTCCCGGGCACATCGGCTGTGAAGCAGTTCCGACGGCCTCCGCGGTCAAATTCAGGGGGCAGAAATCAGGGACAATCACAGGGTAACAAGAAGCCCTGGATTAAGAGGGGTACAAAACCTCCCCCCAAGTCATGAAGCGTTGCCCCCACTCAATCGGGTGGGGGGAAGGCTTCAGTTGTTCTCAGAGACCTGGCGGGACACCATCAGAGACAGATGGGTGCTCTCCGCAGTAAGTCTGGGATACAAGCTGGAGTTAAAAGGCACTCCTCCTGCCCAATTTATGAGGTCAAACGTGCCAAGAGATCCCCAGAAGAGAGGATCCCTCCTTCTGGCACTAGAACAACTATTGCTCCAAGGTGTAATCATGAAGGTTTCCCTGGAAGAAAGCGGATTCGGGTTTTACTCGAACCTTTTCACAGTCCCCAAACCAAATGGGAACGTGAGGCCCATATTAAATCTAAAAGGGCTAAACAAGTTCCTAAATATCAGGACTTTTCGGATGGAGTCGATCCGATCGGTGGCCACCGCCCTACAAGGGCAGGAATGGTTAGCCTCGATCGACATAAGGGATGCTTATCTGCATATTCCCATCTTTCCGGCCCACCAGAAATTTCTACGCTTTGCAGTAGAAGGGCGCCATTTTCAGTTCAGAGCCTTGCCTTTCGGTCTGGCCACAGCACCACGAGTGTTCACAAAAATTCTGGCCCCACTATTGGCCAATCTAAGAACACAAGGTGTAACGATAATGGCATATCTAGACGACCTGCTACTAATAGACCACTCAGTGGAAAAACTGGAAGTAGCTATTCACAAGAGAATCAAGTATCTGGAATATCACGGTTGGATTATCAACCGGGACAAGTCAGCTCTAAGACCAGTCAAAAGTCTGGAATACTTAGGGCTAAGGCTGGATTCAAATCAGAGAAAGATTTTCTTACCTCCAAAGAAGGTGTCGTCTTTAAAAGATTTGACCCACTTAGTGGGTACAAAAAGAAAACCATCCATACGCCTGTGCATGAGGCTGCTGGGAAAAATGGTGGCTTCATTCGAAGCGGTACCCTACGGTCAATTCCATTCAAGGAATTTGCAAAGGGCCATACTGTCAGCCTGGAACAAAAAAGTTCAGGCTTTAGACTTACCAATGTCCCTGTCCCCTTCCGTTCGCAAGAGCCTCCATTGGTGGTTGGTGCCCCAGAATCTGGAAAGAGGGAAACCTTTCAGTCCGGTTTCTTGGAAGGTGGTCGCTACAGATGCCAGCCTCATAGGCTGGGGGGCAGTACTGGAGCAATGGTCTCTCCAGGGCAAGTGGTCAGAAGCAGAAAAGGCCCTGCCCATCAATCTCTTAGAGATACGAGCAGCCCGGTATGCCCTAGTAGCATGGACATCCAAACTCCAAGGGTCCCCTGTCAGAATTCAATCAGACAATGCCACAGCAGTGGCATATATCAATCACCAGGGTGGCACCAGGAGTCGTGCAGCCCAGAGGGAAGCAAATTGCATCCTGGAGTGGGCAGAAAGATATGTCCCAGCCATATCCGCGGTTTTCATCCCAGGAGTGGAAAATTGGAGAGCGGACTTTCTAAGTCGCCAACAATTATGCCCGGGGGAATGGTCTCTTCACCCCGAGGTTTTCCAGGCAATATGCCAGCGGTGGGGAACACCGGATGTAGATCTGCTAGCATCCAGATTCAACGCAAAGGTGGACAGATTTGTGTCTCGCACAAGGGATCCCCTAGCTTGCGGCTCGGATGCCCTAGTGTTCCCTTGGGATCAGTTCAAGCTGATATATGCATTCCCACCGCCACAATTGTTACCGCGATTACTCCGCAGAATCAGGGTAGAAAAGAAACCAGTGATTCTGGTGGCTCCAGCGTGGCCCCGAAGGGCATGGTACGCGGAGATTGTAAAAATGTCAGTGAGGAGTCCTTGGACCCTCCCACATCGTCCGGACCTGGTAGAGGAAAAGTTATTACATTCCCTGGATGTAGTAAGAGCAGTTAAAGCTTATCTAAAAGCCACTGCTCAGATTCGCAGAACGGATACTTTGTTTATTCTGCCGGAAGGCCCTAAAAAGGGTCAGGCAGCATCAAAATCCACTTTAGCCAAGTGGATTCGACAGGTCATAATACAAGCCTATGGCTTGAGAAACAGACCGCCTCCGTTCAAAGTTAGGGCGCACTCCACAAGAGCAGTTGGAACTTCATGGGCAGTGCATCACCAGGCCTCCCTGGCTCAAGTATGTAAGGCCGCAACATGGTCTTCGGTACACACGTTTACTAGATTCTACCAGGTAGACGTTAGAAGTCAGGAGGATGTCGCCTTTGGGCGCAGTGTGTTGCAGGCCGCAAAAGATCCTCATGCCTGATGGCGCCCAGCTTATGTATCCCTCCCCTCATTTGGCATTGCTTTGGGACGTCCCATTAGTAATGACTAAGTCGCTCTGTGTCCCGTGATGTACGAAAAAGAAAAAGGGATTTTTATAACAGCTTACCTGTAAAATCCTTTTCTTGGAGTACATCACGGGACACAGAGCTCCCACCCCTCTTTTTGGGACACTTATTGCTTTGCTACAAAACTGAGGTGCTCCCGGATGGGAGGGGCTTATATAGGGGGAGGGTACTTCCGGTTTGGAAGTGGCCAGTGCCAGCACCTGAAGGTAATCTATATAACCCATTAGTAATGACTAAGTCGCTCTGTGTCCCGTGATGTACTCCAAGAAAAGGATTTTACAGGTAAGCTGTTATAAAAATCCCTTTTTTTCTCGGCTCATCGGAGTGTTTTACGTCACCGCGTTTGGAACGGTCGGTTTTTTGACTGATGGTGTGTGGGCAAGACTGATGGAAAACAGTTTCATCGGATATCCGTTGGACAAATCCATCGGACGAAAATCCATAGGATATCCGATCGTGTGTACAGGGCTTTAATCTAGGCTTACCTGTAGGTGCAAGTTGAAAAAACTGAAAATTTATATCAAATACTTACCGTAATTTTCCTTTCCTGATGGACTCCATGGCAGCCTACGTGTGGGTTAATCCCACCCCTCATACCTCATAGGACCCTTCTCCCATAAATCTTTGCTCTGGGCCAGAGGCCGTGTTCCATAATTTAGCCTACTCCAGCCACTGGGAGGGAACTCCTGCTGCCATGGAGTCCATCAGGAAAGGAAAATTACGGTAAGTATTTGATATAAATTTTCCGTTTTCCTGACAGACTTCATGGCAGCCTACGTGTGGGAAATAACTAGCCATACACACCCGGGTGGGCAGAGTGCTGGACAAAAGAAAAAAGGTTTAATTGGCACCATCAACAGACAAGATACGTAAACCAAATTAAACAGAAGATAATGAGGCTGGCTCTACACAGTAGTGTGCCATGAACGTGTTAATTGAAGACCACAAGGCCACCTTGTAAATAACTTCTGGAGGCACGTGACGTGATGCCGCCCATGATGAAGACACTTCTAGTTGAGTGAGCAGTCACCGCTTCTGGAGGCGCCAAGCCCTTGGCTTTATAGGCCCACTGAATGGCCTGAACAATCCCTGCTCCGATAGATCTGGAAGAGGCACGCATTCCCTTATACTTCCTGTGAAAAGAACGAGCAGGTGATCGGTCTGACGGAAAGAAGCTGTAGCTTCAAGATACTGACTCAGAGCTTTTCCAACATCTAAGGGATAAACACTGGAATCCTCGGTAGATCTGAACGTTGGAAGAGCAATCTCCTGATTGTCATGAAACACAGATGCCACTTTGGGGTTTGAACCCAACATAGGAATTAAAAAGTTTAGAAATGGCTCCTTGCATCCCAGAGAGCTGATTTCAGAGACCCTCTTGGCCGATGTTATAGCCACCAAGAAGACAACTATTAGAGAGAGTCATTTGACAGAAGATTGATCTTCATGTTCCAACTCTCTACCTAAGAAAAATCCAGGACAAGGGGAAGATCCCAATTAGAAAAACTTGGCTCTGAGGTCTGAGCCTTATTGCTCCTCTGAAAAACTACTGAGTAAGAGGGTGTCTAGCCCAGGAAACACCCGTAAAAGGCAGAGATTACAGCAATTTGGACTCGCAGCGAGCTGACTGACAATGAGAGATCCAATCCTGATTGTAAGAAGCCCAGGATATCATGTATCTTTGGGTTATTGCAAGAACCTGCAGTGGAAGAGGTGTAGTCTGAAAACTTTTTCCAAATCCTCTGGTAGACCCTGTTGGTGCCTGTTCTTCTGGCATTTAATATTGTGGAGATGGCCCTACTTGGACAGCCTAGGGCCTCCAACCCTCCCCTCTCAAGAACCAGATCATCAGATGTAGATGGGCCGGGCATGGATGTAGAAATGCCCCTTGTGATAGGAGATCTGGTCTGGAGGGTAGAGGAACTGGGTCCCGGAAGCGGAGTTGCATCAGCAGTGGAAACCATGGCTTGTTTGGCCAGTACGGGACTATTGCCACTATCTCTGCTTCTTCCATCCTGAGCCTCGACAAAAAACGGAGAATGACAGGAACCGGGGGAAAGGCATAGGCCCTGTGGAACCGCCAATGGTCTGTCAGAGCATCTACCCAAAAGCCTGGGAATACCAAGACCTCGTGTAGTATCTCTCTAGTCTGAAGTTACATGGGGAGGCGAACAAGTCTACTTCCGGAATGACTCCCAGGGACAGGACCCACCTGAAGACTTCGGGGGGGAAGTCCACTCGTTGTCCAGAGAAACTCTCAACAGAAAATCTGCCTGAACATTCGGGACTCCAGGGAGATAGACAGCTGTCAGGTTGGCCAGGTTTTTCTGGGCCCAGATCATGATGGGCTCTATTTCCTTTGACAGGGAGAGACTGCGAGTACCCCCCTGTCTCTTGATGTATGCGACTGCCGTTGTGTTGTCCAGTCTTAGGAGGACTGAGTCTCCTGCTGTTAAGTGGTGAAAGGCCTGCAGAGCGAAGAACGCTGCCCGGAGTTCCAGAACATTGGAGAATATCCTGTGAGAGGGAAAATTCCATATGCCCTGGGCTACTTCTGTCAGCCCCTGTTGCTGGCATCTGTAGTGATGGTGACCCAAGACACAGGTGTGATGGAGTGACAATTGAGGAGGTTCCTCTGTTGTAGCCACCAAGGAAAGCTCTCCCGCATGGATGAGGTTATTTGGATAAAGTGATTCCGAAGCCCTGGATTATACTGCTGGAGGAAACCCTTCTGGAAGGGCCGCATTTTCCACTGAGCCCACTTTACCATGGGTGTTGTTGCCACCATGGTGCCAATGATCTTTAGGCATTGAGAGGCTTGGAGAAGAGGACGACATTGCAAGCCAAACTCTGTCAGGGATCACTGGGATTTTTCCAGGGGTAACAAGATGGTGCTCTTGATAGCGTTGAAGTGTGCCCCGAGGAATACCAGGGACTGCGTAGGATCCAGATGGCTCTTTTCCAGATTCAGAAGCCAACCAAACTCGAGTAGAGTGGAGATGACCTGGGATCTGTGGATTAGCAACTGCTCCTTGTCCCGAGACAACAGCAGGTCGTCTAGATAGTGATACAGACGGATACCTCTGGTCCTGATCAGAGCCATGACAGCCAACAAGTTTTGAAAACACACGAGTCGATGTTGTAAGCCCGAAGGGGAGACAGGTGAACTGCAGACGGATTTGATCGACAGCAAAGCGAAGGTATTTCTGGAATTCTGACGCGATCGGAACATGGAAGTAGGCGTCCTTCAGGTCTATAGAGACAAGCCAATCGCCTGGTTGGGTTGCTTGACTGATCATGAGTAGTGTCTCCATCTTGAACTTATCCTTCTAGATAAAAGAATTCAAGTGAGTTAGGTCTATAACTGGCCTCCAGGAGACGTTTTTCTTCAACACCATGAAGAGGGGCGAGTAGACCCCTTAAAACCTTTTGTCGTCTGGAACTTGAATTGCGGCGCCCTGAGCCACAAGAGAGACAGGAGAATTCGCTTTTTCTCTTCCAAGAGAGGCAAGGATGCCGACTCGCTCTGTTTTAGGCAGGTGCAATATCATAAAGACTTAGGGGATTCTTGTCCACCGGAAGATGCCCCTTTTGAAAACTTCTGGCCTGAAGGCTGTTTTTTTTTCTTCCAGGTCTTCTTGAACTCACGGCCAGGCCTATAGTAGCGAGCATTCCTTGCTCGATCTGAACTTTGCCTGGGCTGTGTTCTCTTCTGGTTTAGCAGACAGCGATCCTGGGGAAGGAACCCCGACTTGCCCCCTGTGGCATGGGTGATGGCACTGTCCGATATGTTCCCAAAGAGGGACGAACCCCTAAATGGAATCCTGCACCATGCCTGCTTGGAGGCAGGGTCAGCTACCCATGGGCGCAGCCACAAGGCACGCTTAGCCGTGACAGATGTCAGCATGATCCGAGCCACCAGGCGAATTATGTCTAGGGAAACCCCACGAGAAAAGCCAACGTCAACCTTAGCCCATGAATAGGTGAGCTCCTGGCCAGTTCTTCCGAGATGCTCCTCAGAGAAGCATCTACGTCGTCTGCCCAGACTTCCATCGCTTTAGAAAGGGCTGCGAGAGCTAGAGCTGGTTTGGAGGTCATACCCGCTGTAATGTAGATCCGCTTGAGGTCGGTATAAATTTTCACTCTAGGCAATCCCTAAAGGAAACAGTATCCTCCAATGGGAGTGTGACGTGCCTCACCATCCTCATTAGGGCTGAGTCAATGAGAGGAGCCGACTCCAGGTGTTTTACATCCTTGCTTTTAAATGGGTACATTTTTGATACCTTCATTAACAGGCAATTCTTCCTTTCAACACCACCCCATTCGTCGGTAATTATTGCGCTGAGTTCACCCAAAAAGGAGAAATTAGGGCGTTCTTTTTTGAGGTGTTTAAAATATTTCCTCTGTTTGGAGGGTGCCTCCACTGGCTGTTCCATCTCAAAGCTTCTTTGACAGCTTTTGACCAGCTGTGGTACTAGGGCAAATTTAAAACCTGCACCAGGGTCATCTACCTCCACCTCACTGTCTGAGGCTTCAATTGAGGAATGGCCCGGCTGTGAAGGGCCTGGAGCCTTGAGATCATCCCTAATAGGGACTGACATAGTGTCGCCAGCAGGATTGTGGGTATGACCAGAATCCCCTTTACTCGGGGACTCACGGACCACCTTTCTGACCAGTGCTTCCACTTGTTGGTCTCCACCCTCTCTTTCTTATGCGACTTTAGAAAAGCATCGCTCGCAGAGCGATTTGCCTTTAGGAACCTGGGCCCCGCATACCCAGCAGGCTTTCCTCACAAAGCGGCTGGAGTGGTGGTGAGAGTGACGCCCAGAGGTGGTTTTAGACTCCTATCTGTGGTACCTAGATCTAAAGGAAGATCTGACGTCTGGACCTTGAAGAGGAGTGACAACATTGAGACCTAGGACGGTCTTTGCCGTGCTTTGGTGTTCAGACCTAGAAGAGCTGAGTGAAAAAGAAAGGGTTAAGAGCTCCTGAATGAGTGAACCCAAGCCTCACAGGTAGAAAATAAATAAATCCTACCTGCCGCGCAAGGGTTGGCCACAAGAGGGCGGTGACAGATCCATGGCAAGGCAGTTTGAAAGTGAAATTAATCATTAAAGCCTTATGAGAAACAGGAGTGACAACAGGCATGAGAGAGCACATAACAAAACATAGCCAGCACCCAGGGAGCCTGCAGCAAACAATTTACCTTGTAAACCAGAGCCCAGTGCCTGGGTAAACACCACATAAGCCTGCAAGTCATCCCAAGTAATAGCTGCTTTGACAGCTATTTAAATCTGCCACCGTTAACGATGTCACCGCCCCATAGCGGTTGCCATCCGGTGGCGGCCAATCGCATGCGCGACCGCCGCCGCCATTTTGGCGAAACTGCGCCTGCACGAACCAAGCACGGAATCTTTGTTCGCGGCTTGTGGATGCGCAGCGACTTCCTGAAACGGCGAGCTGGAACGCAGCTGCGCTCCAGCCGCCGTGGCCACTCACTGGAGCTTGATAGAAAATAAGGAGACACACAAAACACAGAGATACAGCTGCCATATAAAAGGAATATCTTTGTACATTACCACCACCACGGCACGATCCGGACCAGAACCTGGGACTGGGGAGCTGTTCGCTCGACCCACCGCACGATCGGGCGTTTACAAAGCCTCCCGCTAATAGCTGGGACGTTTGGCCATATTGCCGCTTGCCTGCCAATGGCCAGGATAGTAAGCTCTTCATGGTATCACATCATATCGCCCATGTCCACCTGCTAATAGCTAGGATTGCTGGACTGCAGAGAGGATCACCGCTAACCACCAACGTATCGCCGTGCACACCGCCAGGCCTGGATTACAGGAAAACTTCATGAAAAGGTAAGACTATATCTTGGTCCTAGGAGGAGGACAAAAAAAGGAACACGGCCTCTGGCCCAGAGCAAAGATTTATGGGAGAAGGGTCCTATGAGGTATGAGGGGCGGGATTAACCACACGTAGGCTGCCATGGAGTCTGTCAGGAAAGTGGGTTTACAACCACTTTAAGGTTTGACCTTCTATTATATGGTTTTGGTAAATCTGAAGGAAAAAAATCTACAGAAAATTGTATAGTGTGTATCCAGCTTAAGACAAGAAGTGTATTACCGGTTAAATCGGTAAGCAGACATTTTTAAATTTTATTAAAAGTAATGCTATGTGAATGGGAGCATGTAAAAAATAAATCCCAATTTGGCGGCAAAAATAGAAATATATTTTAATCTTATTTTACAAGTATCTACAGGTCGGTAGTCTCCTGCTGTGATGGAGTTATATCTACAGTTAAAGGTGTAATTATGCAAGGTAAAGGTATTTCTAGTCAAGTTCTCAATGGCACCAGATACTGTATCTCTTTTACCTTATTATTCAGTATGTGTTATGTGAAGCCCTTCTTTAGCTATTTCCACATAGTGTTCAGATTCCAGCTATTATTTTCTAGTCTGATATTAGACCTCTATATCCATTATCCATTCCAGGCTCGTGTGAAGGACCCTTTGACACTGTATTTGATTGGGTGAGGAAGGAGAGGAACCAGTTCGGAGAGATGGCAGTCCGATACAACACGTACTTCTTCCGGAATAGCTGGTACTGGATGTATGAGAACAAAAATAACAGAACACGGTACGGAGATCCCCTGGCGGTTTCCACTGGTTGGCAAGGAATACCCACGCAGAATATTGACGCCTTTGTACACGTCTGGACCTGGACCAGGGATGACTGTTACTTCTTCAAAGGTATGCCAGACATTTTTTTTTTCCTTGTTCAATCAGTTTATTGATTTCCATAAGAAGATACAAATAGACATTTTTAACTTTAACCTGTTATGGACCACCCCACGCAGAAATGCAGGGCGGCCCTCCTGCGTGAAATCGCGTACACTTACGTGATTTCATGCACTGAGTCTGGGGCGCGTGTGCTGCCGGCGACCCGCTTCCGCTGTGATTGGACACAGCGGGAGCCAGTCAGCGGGTCCGGCGGACGCGATCTCCATCGGGACATGCCGATTGTTCTCAGGAGAGGCAGAACGGCGTTCTGTGTAAACAAAGCAGACCATCGTTCTGTGAGAGGGGAAGATGGAGATCTTGTGTTCCTGCTGAGCAGGAACAGGGATCTCTGTCTTCCCCCCAGTTAAAGCATCTCCCACACAGTTAGAAAGCACTCCCTAGGGGCACATTTAACCCTTTGATTGGCCCATGATATTAACCCTTTCCCTGCCAGTGTCATTAGTACAGTGACGGTGCTTTTTTTTTTTACCACTAATCACTGTATTCGTCTCACTGGTCCCCAAAAAGTGTCAGTGTCAGATTTGTCTGCCGCAATGTCCCAAGCCCGCTAAAAATCGCTGATCGCCGCCATTAGTAGTACAAAAAAAATGCATAAAAATTCTATAAGTATATCCCATAGTTTGTAGATGCTATAACTTTTGCGCAAACCAATCAATATACGCTTTTTGGGATTTTTTTACCAAAAATATGTAGCAGAATACGTATTGGCCTAAATTGAAGAAGAAATTCGATTTTTTTTTTATTGGATATTTTTTTATATAGCATTAAGTAAAAAAATTTTTTTTTTATTTGAGGTGATCAAATACCACCAAAAGAAAGCTCTATTTGTGGGGGAAAAAAAGGACATCAATTTTATTTGGATACAGCGTTGCACAATTGTCAGTTAACACAGTGCTGTATCGCAAAAAATGGCCTAGTCATGAAGGGGGGTAAACCTTCCCGGGGCTGAAATGGTTTTTAAATGGCAAGTGAGATAAACAGAGTACCATTACCTTAGGATAACAGGTCTATAGAGCGGGGTACAAAGAATCTATATTAGACAAATGAGACAAGTTAAGTTATTTAAAATAATGAAGAAGATGATTCAAATGGTAGGTTCAGGTAGGTGATAGACAGGGTCTGAATACAAGAAAAAGGGAATAGGTATTGGAGGGAAAGAAGGGGGGAGAGCCTGAAAAAAAAAAGCCATAATGGTAGGTGCAGAAGGGTGGAGGATAAATGGTGGACAGACTGGTGGGCTACCCTGTCAGAATCTGAAGGTCTTGGTCAAATCCCACAGGAAGAGAGCGAGCTATCCAGCAGTGTTAATTTAGTCGACTAAAACATTTTAGTCGACTAAATGAATACTATTTTAGTCGACTAAAATACGACTAAAACAATTGAGATGACTAAAATACGCTTAAAACTAAAATGGCCTTTTAGTCAAAAGACTTATGCCGCGTACACACGACTTTTTTTCATGACGAGAAAAATGCAATTTTTTAATTTGGTCATTAAAAACGATCGTGTGTGGGCTCCAGAAAATTTTTCACGACGTGAAAAATGGCCATTAAAAATTTGGAACATGCTCTAGTTTTTCTGGTCGTTTTTCATGAAAAACGGCCGTGTGTAGGCTTTAACGACGTGAAAAAAACGCGCATGCTCAGAAGCAAGTGATGAGACGGGAGCGCTCGTTCTGGTAAAACTAGCGTTCGTAATGGAGATAGCACATTCGTCACGCTGTAACGGACTGATGAGCACGAGGCTGAAAAGCGCGAATCGTCTCTCACCAAACTTTACTAACACGAGGATCAGCAAAAGCAGCCCAAAGGGTGGCGCCATCCGAATGGAACTTTCCCTTTATAGTGCCGTTGTACGTTTCGTACGTCACCGCGCTTTGCTCAAGCATTTTTTTTCATGAACGTGTGTAGGCAAGGCAGGCTTGCGAAGAATCACGTCGAGAAAAACTTTGTTTTTTTCAATGACATTAAAAACGGTCGTGTGTACGCGGCATAAGACTAAAACTAAATTGAAATTTGACTTCAAAATTAACACTGGTCTGTAGTGCATATTTGATTCTTCACTCCAGCAGTATATAATCAGTTTGGAAATTGTAAAGAAATGTTAACTAATGCATTACAATTTAATTCCACCCATTAGATTGTAGACGACTAAAATTTGTTTTAGTCAACTAAAATGTACTGGAGATTTAGTCGACTAAATATGACTAAAACTAAAAGACTTGCAGAAGACTAAAATGGGACTAAAACTAAAATGCCATTTTAGTCCTAAGACTAATGCCGCGTACACACGACCATTTTTAATGACGAGAAAAATGCCATTTTTTTAAATGGTCATTAAAAATGATCGTGTGTGGGCTTCAGAGCATTTTTCACGACGTGAAAAATGGCCATGAAAAAATTGGAACATGCTCTAATTTTCTCATCTTTTTCACATTGTCGTTTTTCTCGTCATGAAAAACGGCCGCGTGTACGCTTTAACGACATGAAAAAAATGCGCATGCTCAGAATCAAGTATGAGACGGGAGCGCTCATTCTGGTAAAACTAGCGTTCGTAATGGAGAACGCACATTTGTCACGCTGTAACGGACTGAAAAGCACGAGGCTCAAAAGCGCGAATCGTCTCTCACCAAACTTTACTAACATGAAGGGTGGCGCCATCCGAATGGAACTTCCCCTTTTATAGTGCCGTCGTACGTGTTGTACGTCACCGCGCTTTACTCAAGCATTTTTTTCCATGATGGTGTGTAGGCAAGGCAGGCTTGAGAAAAATCACGTCGAGAAAAATGCCGTTTTTTTCAATGACATTAAAAACGGTCGTGTGTACACGGCATCAGACTAAAACGAAATCGAAATTTGCTGACAAAATTAACACTGCTATCCAGAGCTGCCGGACAGTCTGGAACTTCTCTAATTTATCATTGAGTTTTGTTTCTATTTTTTCATGCAGGAGAACTGCATCGATCCTAGACTTGGTTTTGCTTATAGAAAGAGTGAGCTTTTTCCAGGTCTTAGCAATCATCTGTTTAGCTGTCATAAGGGCATGTAACAATGGCTTCAAAGTGTACTTGGCTATGCCTGGGGGCTTGAGATTCAAAAGGGCATATTGGGCTGAAAAAAGTGACTGTCATTTCTGAAAGTTCAGGGATCATCTGGAAAAACGGCATTCTAAAAGTGGTATACTACAGGACAAGACCGGACTTTTTTTTATCAGGCTACATAATATAGGAATGCTGCAATTGCTATACATGCCCTTTATTAGTACAGGGTGGTGTTACTTATGGTCTGTGTCGAAGGGCTTTTGTTTGCTTCTTTTCTGGAGATACAGGTCTATAGGAATGGAACAGCACCAAAATGCTGGAATTTCATCCTCTAGGGCTAAAAACCCAGTGTACATGAGAATTATGTGAATGAAAATAGCAACGTACCAATTTTCTTACTATCAGGGCTAGACCTTGTTTTATTTTTTATTTGTGAAGCCAGCCAGCAAGCTCTGATGACCCTATTGGCCACTGGGACAGTTTGGGTGTCTACTTGTTTATTTGCATGGTTATATGCCTGCTAATACACCCATTTTGTAAAACAAAGAAGATGCAGCGCTAAAAAATAATAAGGCCTCAAGTACACTGCTGCTGGTAAACGGACGTTTAGGCAGTGGCGTATCGTGGGGGGGAGGGTGGCGGACGCCCCGGGCGCAAAATTTTGAGGGGCGCAGCGGCAGGTTACCTGCAGCTCTTCTCCTGCGCCGTGCAGTCTAGGAGACTGTGAGCTCTTTTGCTTCACTATGAGGAAGAATTTGCGGTGCAGTCCTGGCTTAATAATTAGTTCTATTTCTTCTTTTCTGTCTATTGGTGGGTCCCGTCACTTCTGCAGTCTGTGGTGTGCAGGCAGTGAGATGATGTGCTTCAACCTTAAGCAACAAATTAGTGGGTTGTAATGATGTGCTGTAACCTCTAGAAACCAATCAGTGAGCCGTAATGATGTGCTGCAATGTCTAGCAACCAATTAGGGAGCATTAATAATATGCAGTAACCTCTAGCAACCAGTAAGTGGTAATAATGTGCAGCAACCTTCAGCAACCAATCAGTGAACAGTAGTGATCCGCTGTGATCTTTAGCAAGCAATCAGTGAGCAATAATAACTT
Organism: Rana muscosa; assembly: GCA_029206835.1. Lineage (NCBI taxonomy): Eukaryota > Metazoa > Chordata > Amphibia > Anura > Ranidae > Rana > Rana muscosa. The sequence continues at coordinate 265,245,035 of CM055123.1, read as the reverse complement.
GCAGTATCCTCTAGCAACCAATTAGTTTGTAGTAATGATGTTCAGTAACCTCTAGCAAACAATGGGTAAGCGGTAATTATGTGCAGTATCGTCTAGCAACCAATCAGTGAGCAATAATAATGTGTGTAGTAGACATGTGCATTCGTTTTCGTCCGAATGCATTTTTGTCCGAATTTCAGCTATTTTCGTTATCGTTTAAACAAACGAAAACGAAAGCACAGAATCCGAAAACCGAAAGATCCGACATAAACAAATGCTTTATTTTAGTTTTCGTTGCTACAACAGTTCGATATAGATAGGAGATTCGACGTGACGCTGACAATAACAATCTGTGTCTATCGAACCTGTGGTCGAATGTGCCTAACCTTAACTCTATTAGTCCAAGATTATTCTACATAGGAGAGAAAAGATTTGACATTAAGGAGAGAAAAGATTTGACATTATAGAGAGAAAAGATTCGACATAGGAGAGAAAAGATTCGACATAGGAGAGAAAAGATTCGACATAGGAGAGAAAAGATTCGACATAGGAGAGAAAAGAATCGACATAGGAGAGAAAAGAATCGACATAGGAGAGAAAAGATTCGACATAGGAGAGAAAAGATTCGACATAGGAGAGAAAAGATTCGACATAGGAGAGAAAAGATTCGACATAGGAGAGAAAAGATTCGACATAGGAGAGAAAAGATTCGACATAGGAGAGAAAAGATTCGACATAGGAGAGGAAAGATTCAACATAGGAGAGGAAAGATTCGACATAGGAGAGGAAAGATTCGACATAGGAGAGGAAAGATTCGACATAGGAGAGAAAAGATTCGACATAGGAGAGGAAAGATTCGACATAGGAGAGGAAAGATTCGACATAGGAGAGGAAAGATTCGACATAGGAGAGGAAAGATTCGACATAGGAGAGAAAAGATTCGACATAGGAGAGGAAAGATTCGACATAGGAGAGGAAAGATTCGACATAGGAGAGGAAAGATTCGACATAGGAGAGGAAAGATTCGACATAGGAGAGAAAAGATTCGACATAGGAGAGAAAAGATTCGACATAGGAGAGGAAAGATTCGACATAGGAGAGGAAAGATTCGACATAGGAGAGAAAAGATTCGACATAGGAGAGGAAAGATTCGACATAGGAGAGGAAAGATTCGACATAGGAGAGGAAAGATTCGACATAGGAAAGGAAAGATTCGACATAGGAGAGGAAAGATTCGACATAGGAGAGAAAAGATTCGACATAGGAGAGGAAAGATTCGACATAGGAGAGGAAAGATTCGACATAGGAGAGGAAAGATTCGACATAGGAGAGGAAAGATTCGACATAGGAGAGGAAAGATTCGACATAGGAGAGAAAAGATTCGACATAGGAGAGAAAAGATTCGACATAGGAGAGGAAAGATTCAACATAGGAGAGGAAAGATTCGACATAGGAGAGGAAAGATTCGACATAGGAGAGGAAAGATTCGACATAGGAGAGAAAAGATTCGACATAGGAGAGGAAAGATTCGACATAGGAGAGGAAAGATTCGACATAGGAGAGGAAAGATTCGACATAGGAGAGGAAAGATTCGACATAGGAGAGAAAAGATTCGACATAGGAGAGGAAAGATTCGACATAGGAGAGGAAAGATTCGACATAGGAGAGGAAAGATTCGACATAGGAGAGGAAAGATTCGACATAGGAGAGAAAAGATTCGACATAGGAGAGGAAAGATTCGACATAGGAGAGGAAAGATTCGACATAGGAGAGGAAAGATTCGACATAGGAGAGAAAAGATTCGACATAGGAGAGGAAAGATTCGACATAGGAGAGGAAAGATTCGACATAGGAGAGGAAAGATTCGACATAGGAAAGGAAAGATTCGACATAGGAAAGGAAAGATTCGACATAGGAGAGGAAAGATTCGACATAGGAGAGAAAAGATTCGACATAGGAGAGGAAAGATTCGACATAGGAGAGGAAAGATTCGACATAGGAGAGGAAAGATTCGACATAGGAGAGGAAAGATTCGACATAGGAGAGAAAAGATTCGACATAGGAGAGAAAAGATTCGACATTATAGAGAGAAAAGATTCGACATAGGAGAGAAAAGATTCGACATTTTAGAGAAAAGATTCGACATAGGAGAGAAAAGATTCGACATTTTAGAGAAAAGATTCGACATAGGAGAGAAAAGATTCGACATAGGAGAGGAAAGATTCGACATAGGAGAGAAAAGATTCGACATAGGAGAGAAAAGATTCGACATAGGAGAGAAAAGATTTGTTATTATAGAGAGAAAAGATTCGACATAGAGAGAAAAGATCACTGCTGGAATTGGGTGGGGGAAGTAAATTAAAAATAAAGTTGATGATGAATGTTATTGGCTGATTGTAACCAAAGAGGAGGAGCAGTAAAATAGCTAGAATGACGAAGATTCGACAAAGCATCGAAAGTTAGAAGATTCGACGGTGCAGCAAAACTGTACGACGCTGCAATCGTACATTTCCGGTCAAATGCATCCGCCCATAGGCTATAGAAGAATTCTAATGTTGGTTGACTAGTAATAGTAATGAATAAATATAATTATTACTAGTCATACAACATTAGAATTCTTCTATAGCTTGTGGGCGGAACATTCGACCGGAAATGTATGATTGCAGCGTCGTACAGTTTCACTGCTCCGTCGAATCTTCTTTGAACATTCGACAGACACCATAAGCCTTCAATGACAGATTCGACCTTAATTAATTCAGATTTTCGGACGAATGCAATTTCTAACGAAAAACGAAATAAATAAAAACGAATTTCGGGAGTAACTAAATAAATTTATTTTTCGGACAAAAACGAAATTCCGAAACGAAATATTTCAGTGTGCACATGTCTAGTGTGTAGTGGTCAGTATAGGAATCAGGTAGGTCAGTGTAGTGGTCAGTGTAGGAATCAGGCAGGTCAGTATAGGAATCAGGTAGGTTAGTATAGTGGTCAGGTAGGTCGGTGTAGGAATCAGGTTGGTCAGTACTACTGTACTAGCAGAAGGGACTCGGAGACTGCTAAAAATCTGCGGGTTAGGGGGGCGCAAATCTCTTGCCCTGCCCCGGGTGTTGACAACCCAAGCTACGCCACTGCGTTCACGGTAGGGTGACCAGCCATCCCCTGTTTCAGGGGACAGTCCCCGGATTGAGGACACTGTCCCCGGACCAAGTCTGTCCCTGTTTTTGTCCCCGGATTGGATTTGAACAGGGGCTGGGGCAATTTCAAAGATTTCAACATCTCGTGTACATATAGCCTTAATAGTGCAGAATTAAAAAAAAAAACATTCTGAATTACACCCCCCCGCTCGGCCGCTCCTACTAGCTTAGGGGGTGTATTTTTTTCCATTATCTGTGCCCCTTTCTGATGATTATGTGCTGGTGGGAGCGGAGGGAATATTTCTTCAGTTTCAAAGTGCATGCCCATTCAGCTCCGCTCCCATGTTCTTCTGCCTTGGCTCAAGTCCCGGCCAGCTGCCTGCCTGCTTATCTCCTTGCCTTCCTTGGCGGATTGATCTTCCTCCGCTCCCCACCCAGTAGTAGCCGGGGACCGGAGAGTAATGCCTCGTACACACGAGCGGTTTTCCCGACGAGAAAATTGCCATTTTTTAGATTGGTCGGGAAAACCGGTCATGTGTATGCTCCATAGCAGTTTTCCCAATGAGAAAACTGCCCGCATAAAAATTAGAACCTGCTCTATTTTTTCCCGTCGTCTTTTTCTCATCGTGAAAACCGTTCATGTGTAGGCTTTTCCGAGGGGAAAAAAAAAGGGATTTTTATAACAGCTTACCTGTAAAATCCTTTTCTTGGAGTACATCACGGGACACAGAGCGACTTAGTCATTACTAATGGGTTATATAGATTACCTTCAGGTGTTGGCACTGGCCAATTCCAAACCGGAAGTACCCTCCCCTATATAAGCCCCTCCCACCCGGGAGCACCTCAGTTTTGTAGCCAAGCAATAAGTGTCCCAAAAAGAGGGGTGGGAGCTCTGTGTCCCGTGATGTACTCCAAGAAAAGGATTTTACAGGTAAGCTGTTATAAAAATCCCTTTTTCTTTTTCGTACATCACGGGACACAGAGCGACTTAGTCATTACTAATGGGACGTCCCAAAGCAATGCCAAATGAGGGGAGGGATACATAAGCTGGGCGCCATCAGGTATGAGGCTCTTTTGCGGCCTGCAACACACTGCGCCCAAAGGCGACATCCTCCTGACTTCTGACGTCTACCTGGTAGAATCTAGTAAACGTGTGTACTAAGGACCATGTTGTGGCCTTACAGTACTTGAGCCAGGGAGGCTTGGTGATGCACTGCCCATGAAGTTCCAACTGCTCTTGTGGAGTGCGCCCTAACTTTGAACGGAGGCGGTCTCCTTTTCAAGCCATAGGCTTGTATTATGACCTGTCGAATCCACTTGGCTAAAGTAGATTTTTGACGCTGCCTGACCCTTTCTGGGGCCTTCCGGCAGAACAAACAAAGTATCCGTTCTACGAATCTGAGCAGTGGCTTTTAGATAAGCTTTAACTGCTCTTACTACATCCAAAGAATGCAATAACTTTTCCTCTACCGAACTAGGTTTGGGGAAAAAGGAAGGAAGAACCACATCTTGGTTCAAATGGAACCTCGATACCACCTTAGGAAGAAAGGCTGGATGAGGACGTAATACTACTCTGTCCTTATGGACAACCAGATATGGCTCCTTACAGGACAAGGCGGCTAATTCCGATACTCTTTTAGCCGAACAAATGGCTACTAAGAAAATCAATTTCCTGGTGAAAAGAACCAAGAAAATGTGCCGCAATGGTTCAAATGGTTGTTTCTGTAGAACCGACAGAACCAGGTTTAAGTCCCATGGACATATGGGAATACTAACCGGAGGGCTAATACGCATCACTCCTTGTATGAAAGCTTTGACTAATGAATGCAAAGCCAAGGGCCTTTGGAAAAAAAATATTGACAAGGCCGTCTGACCCTTGATAGTACTCAAGGCAAGCTTCCTATGTACAGCCCACTGTAGGAAGTCCAGAATCCTACCTATTACGTACTTACGTGGATGCCATTTCCTGGCCTCACCCCACGTGATGTACGCCTTCTAGATCCTATAATAGATCTGCCTGGATACCGGCTTCCTGGCATTGATCATGGTAGATACCACAGGATTAGAGAGCCCTCTCTTTTTTAGAATGTGGGCTTCTATAGCCAGGCCGTCAAACCTAGGGCTGGTAAGGAAGGGTAGTATATCGGTCCTTGCGAAAGCAGGTCCGGACGATGTGGGAAGGTCCAAGGACTTCCCACTGACATTTTTACAATCTCCGCGTACCATGCCCTTCGGGGCCACGCTGGAGCCACCAGAATCACTGGTTTCTTTTCTACCCTGATTCTGCGGATTAATCGCGGTGGGAATGCATATATCAGCTTGAACTGATTCCAAGGGAACACTAGGGCATCCGAACCGCAAGCTAGGAGATCCTTTGTGCGAGACACAAATCTGTCCACCTTTGCGTTGAATCTGGATGCTAGCAGATCTACATCCGGTGTTCCCCACCGCTGGCATATTGCCTGGAAAACCTCGGGGTGAAGAGACCATTCCCCCGGGCATAATTGCTGGCGACTTAAAAAAGTCCGCTCTCCAATTTTCCACTCCTGGGATGAAAACCGCGGATATGGCTGTGACATACCTTTCTGCCCACTCCAGGATGCATTTCGCTGCCCTCTGGGCTGCACGACTCCTGGTGCCACCCTGGTGATTGATATATGCCACTGCTGTGGCATTGTCTGATTGAATTCTGACAGGTGACCCTTGGAGTTTGGATGTCCATGCTACTAGGGCATACCGGGCTGCTCGTATCTCTAAGAGATTGGTGGGCAGGGCCTTCTCTGCTTCTGACCACTTGCCCTGGAGAGACCATTGCTCCAGTACTGCCCCCCAGCCTATGAGGCTGGCAACTGTAGTGACCACCTTCCAAGAAACCGAACTGAAGGGTTTCCCTTCCCAGATTCTGGGGCACCAACCACCAATGGAGGCTCTTGCGAACGGAAGGGGACAGGGACATTGGTAAGTCTAAAGCCTGAACTTTTTTGTTCCAGGCTGACAGTATGGCCCTCTGCAAGTTCCTTGAATGGAATTGACCGTAGGGTACCGCTTCGAATGAAGCCACCATTTTTCCCAGCAGCCTTATACACAGGCGTATGGATGGTTTTTCTTTTTTGTACCCACTAAGTGGGTCAAATCTTTCAAAGACGACATCTTCTCTGGAGGTAAGAAAATCTTTCTCTGCTTTGAATCCAGTCTTAGCCCCCAAGTATTCCAGGCTTTTGACTGGTTTTAGGGCTGACTTGTCTCGGTTGATAATGCAACCGTGAGATTCCAGATACTTGATTATCTTGTGAACGACCACTTCTAGTTTTTTCCACTGAGTGGTCTATCAGCAACAAGTCGTCTAGATATGCCATTATCGTTACACCTTGTGTTCCTAGTTTGGCCAATCGTAGGGCCAGAATTTTTGTGAACACTCGTGGTGCCGTGGCCAGACCGAAAGGTAAGGCTCTGAACTGAAAATGGCGCCCTTCTACTGCAAAGCGTAGAAATTTCTGATGGGCCGGAAAGATGGGAATATGCAAATAAGCATCCCTTATGTCGATCGAGGCTAACCATTCCTGCCCTTGTAGGGCGGTGGCCACCGATCGGATCGACTCCATCCGAAAAAAGTCCTGATATGTAGGAACTTGTTTAGCCCTTTTATATTCAATATGGGCCTCATGTCCCCATTTGGTTTGGGGACTGTGACAAGGTTCGAGTAAAACCCGAACCCGTTTTCTTTCAAGGGAACCTTCATGATTACCCTTGGGGCAATAGTTGCTCTAGTGCCAGAAGGAGGGATCCACTCTTCTGGGGATCGCTTGGCACGTTTGACCTTATAAAATGGGCAGGAGGAATGTCTTTTAACTCCAGCCTGTATCCCAGACTTACTGCGGGGATCACCCATCTCTGATGGTGTCCCGCCAGGTCTCTGTGAACAACTGAAGTCTTCCCCTCACCCGACTGAGTGGGGGCAAACCTTCATGACTTAGGGGGAGGTTTTGTACCTCTCTTGACCCAGGGTTTCTTGATACCCTGTGATTGTCCCTGATTTCTGCCCCCTGGATTTGACCGCGGAGGCCGTCGGAACTGTTTCACAGCCGATGTGCCAGGGACTGGAGAAGTAGGCCTCTTAAAAGAAGGACTTCTACCCTTGTTCTTAACCGGTAAGAGTGAACTTTTACCGGCAGAAATTTTCTGGATATATTTGTCCAGATCTTCTCCAAATAAGCGTTCTCCATGAAATGGGAAGCTAACCAGCAGTTTTTTACAGGGAGCTTCAGCAGACCAGTTTTTGAGCCACAGAAGCCTACGCATATGTCTATAGACAGCGTAAAGCGGGAGGCCTGTTGGATTGTATCCTTTATGGCGTCCACCGCAAAACACAAGGCTCTAGGCAGGTCAGCTAGGGCAAGAGCCTGCTGATCTGGTAAGTCCCTTAAGACTTGTTTCAACTGATCTTTCACTGCTTGGCAGACTCCAATCGCTGCTACCGCAGGTTGTGTCACCATGCTTGCTGTAGAGAAAGCAGATTTTAGTAAAGACTCCAATTTTTTATCTATTGGGTCTTTGAACATTGGAACATTATCTACTGGACATGTCAGTGATTTGTTAACAGAAGAGATGGCTGCGTCCACTGTAGGGACCCTCCATTTTCTTATGAACTTATCCTCCATGGGATAGATCACCGGAAATCTCTTGGGGGGAGCAAATATTTTATCAGGATGCTCCCAATCCTGGTAAATAAGCCCTTCTAATAAAGGGTGGATTGGGAAGGAACAGACCGCCTGGGGAGCTTTTAGCGACCCCAGCGAGGAAACCGTAGTGGATGGTGGTTCCGCCAGAGGCATTTTAAATGCTGATCGGACCATGTTAGTCAGAGACTGAACCCATAATCTTTCAGCCTGAGAAGCTGAGAAAGGTTCTTCCACTGTTGATTCCTCTATAAGTGAATCAACCTCATCCTGATCCCCTTCAGGTAGGTCGATCTCTGTGTGGGGCTGTTCCTCCACTAACAGGCACTCTGAAGGAGGAGACGGAGATCGGACGCGCTTTTCCTGTGACAGGGAAGCAGCGATCAATGCTGTTAATCTCTCTTCCAATCCTCCCAGAGTTGAGGATAAAACCTCCTCTGTTATATATACAGGAGCTGGTGGACTGGGGACAGCCGCAGCACCAGGCATTCCTGCGGGGTTTCTACGGCTACTGACCTCTGCATTCTCAGGGGAGATTGGTGCAGTGCAAGCATGCCCAATATCCTCAGAGCCCGATGGAGACCCCTTTGGCTTCCTGGAAGATTATTTCCGGAGCGTCTGGACGACATATCCTTTAAGCACAAAGCTGAGGTATTCCCGTCGTCATACACCAATTTTTGCTGGTAATAGTCTAACACAGGTGCTGCTATATACCAGCTGGTGTCCACTAAAGTGCCTTTCTATGGGGATGCCTGCATCAACCGCCTCTGTGTGCCACTGTTTGTTGCTAGCTCTGTTTGCATGCAGCTGACACTTGTACTGTGTCTTTTAACCATGCTGGGACGCCCGCACATGCGCAGAAGCGCCGCGGCGCGCATCGAGCGTCATCCACCCGCCCCGCCCCTTTTTTTTCATAGGAGGCGCGTGCACGCGCCCGCGCGCGCGCCCGTGCGCCAATGGCGCCCTTTTCGAAAACCAACAGAGGACTAGGAGCCAGGGCCCTTTTTGCCGGAGGGCCTGTGCGGTGGATGAACGCAGCAACAGGGCAGAGGAAGTGGATTCCCTCAGAGAAACTTACCAGCTGCCTGGATCTTTTGAGTTGAGAAAACCAAAGATCCACATTTACAAGAAAAATGGACTACAGCGGCCTCTAGTGGTTTAACACAGGTACCGCGGTCCCTGTTTTTTTTTTTTTTTCTTGACTACTATTAAAATTTTACATTTTCAGTAGTTATAGGCAAACACAGATATTTAGCGGGAATACCGTTAGGTAACAGACAGAAAGACAAATTAGGCTTGGGGGTCCCCCAATAGAACCAAGTTCCTGAGGGCCCCCACTTACCTGATCCCCGCCGCAGGACTTTGTTTGGTCCACAAAAGTCCAAACTTCACCTATCACGGCAGGCATTGTAATTAAACCTTCAGGGACCGGGTTCCCAAGGATTCCACTCCCCTGGACCTGTATAGCACCCTGCACAGACAGCGTCTTGGTCGTGGGTATGACCAGAGCTCTGGATCCCAGGGTCCAGCCCTCCTAAGAGAAGCATTACAGGCAAAACCTTGCTCTTCTGCTGCAAGGCCCGGGTACCGACCGTTTAGCTATGAAGCTTTTTTGGTGGGATCCGGAACAGCTTACTAAGGCCCAAAAGAACCTGTACGCAAGCCCAGTGAAAACACATGTTACTCTTTGGCCAACACCTTAGACACTGGCAAAAAACTGAGGTGCTCCCGGGTGGGAGGGGCTTATATAGGGGAGGGTACTTCCGGTTTGGAATTGGCCAGTGCCAACACCTGAAGGTAATCTATATAACCCATTAGTAATGACTAAGTCGCTCTGTGTCCCGTGATGTACGAAAAAGAAAATGCGCATGCTCAGAATCAAGCATGAGACGGGAGCGCTCGTTCTGGTAAAACTAGCGCTCGTAATGGAGATAGCACATTCGTCACGCTGTAACGGATTGAAAAGCACGAGGCTGAAAAGCGCGAATCGTCTCTCACCAAATTTTTACTAACATGAGGGTCAGCAAAAGCTATTTTATATATTTATATATAGTGCCGTTGTACGTGTTGTCTGTCACCGCGCTTTGGTCAAGCGTTTTTTGCCTGAACGTGTGTATGCAAGGCAGGCTTGAGAGGAATCACGTCGGGAAATACTTCGGTTTTTGGCATGTCAGGAAAACCGGTCGTGTGTACGAGGCATTAGACTTGACAGGCTGTGAGGCGGGCGGGGGCGGCGACGGGCAGAGAGTCGCTGATTGCCGCCATTACTAGTAAAAAAAAAAAATATGTCCCCGGATTTCATTTAAAAAATCTGGTCACCTTAGTTTAGGAGCAGTTGGGCATTTTTTTCAACTGCTCCTGAACCCTCCTCTATGTTATCTTATCAGTCCATGTACACTGGTTTGTTTATAGTCGTTTCTAGGCAGTTGTGTTTAGAGGCTTTTTCTTGAACCCCAAAAAATGCATTCAGAAGCTGTGTTTAGAGGCAGCTGAAGCGCCAAACGCGGCTAAAAACGGCAGCTCGCAATTAGCAGCATTTCGTTTAGAGACGTTTTTCATTTTAACAAAAAATATATATATATATTTTTTCAAATGCTTCTAGACGCAAACGCGGCATGTAAACGCGGCTAAATGGCCGTTTTTAGACACTGATTTCTAGCTGTCAAGTTAAATCGTTCAGGAGAGGTTGAACAACATCTCGTGTACATATAGCCTTAATGTACCTCAGATTTGCATCAAAAAAGTAAAATAAAAAGTGCAGTGAAACGATGAATACGTTTGTACTCAATGAATAACCTTAGAAGTGTTTACAAATAAGTGTTAAAAAACATGGAGAATTCATAATATTGTAACATTATGAAAATGGAATATAATGCCGCGTACACACGACCGTTTTTCCCATCGAGAAAAATGAAATTTTTTCCTTTGGACGAGAAAAACGATCGTCTGTGGGCTTTTTGTCGTTTTTCTCGACGGGAAGAACGGCATTAATCACGACGAGAAAAATTAGAACATGCTCTAATTTTTCTGGTCGTGATTCCCGTCGTTTTTTTCGGCGGCAGTTTTCCCATAGGGAAACACTGCCGCGGAGCCCACACACGGTCGTTTTTTTTTCGACCAAAAAAAAAATTTAATTTAAAACGGCCGTGTGTGGGGGGAACAAGCTGTTCCTCGTTTTTCACGTCGATTTTCTCGACGGTGTTTTCACCGTCTAAAAAATCAATCGTGTGTACGCGGCATAATCCTACAGCAAACAGAAGGTTTAACATATGTTAGCAAAAAATACAAAACCACATAGAAGTAGAGAGTGTACTGTAGATGCCAACTGTAGCGCCCTGCTCCTGTTGACCAGGCGCTATTGTGTAAATTTAGTGGGTCATCTGAATTGTACATAGTTCAGAATGTAATGTTTATGGCTAATTTAGCCTCTGCTCCAGCTTTGGCTGTGTTGGGAGCATTTCCCACTGTCGCCGGTAGGTGTCGTTGTCACCACAGGCCAGTGTTGGAAATACAACAGGCTGAAGTGTATTGGGTGTCCCTTTCCCAGAAACAGCCCAGTGGGAGTGTTTTACCGCTGTGCATTCTGGGAGAGGATACTTAAGGGGCGGACACCATTTTTCTGTCTCTCTGACCTCATGGCCCGCCTGGCCTAAGGTATGTGACAACTCCTCTTCTGCCTCGGGGCCCTGCTGGCCCAAGTCTACGTTACTACAAGTAGGCCCAGAAGTCTATCTGGGGCCTACTGGTTCGGGGATGGTCCTGTGCTGTCTTGCCTGCGGGAAGAAGCCAAGCAATTGGAAGATCCAGGGGAGGACTCTTCTTGGAGAGGACCGAGCAAAAGGCTGGTATCTCAAAAAGAGCATGGTGACTCCATTGGAGGATGCATCCTAACCAATTTACCTCACAGTACTGCCAGATGGCTTAAAGGTCTTTAGTACTGTGTAGCTGTGTTCGCTCAGTCAATTACCGATTACTAAATCCTGTGGTAGAGGATTGTTCAACCATTTACTATTATCATCAAGTCTGTGGCAGAGACTTTTGTCCGTGCATCATTCCGGCTGCTAGGCCGGTGAGAGAGGCCTATCCGGGTGAGCAAGATCCGTTGACAGCAAGCGTACTTGTCTCCAGGATCTCAAGTTCCTCAGTGATCTGCACAAGGCATCTGAATTCCCCCTAACCCTCCATCCCTCTACTGCTGCATGTTGTGTTTAATAAATAAGCATTGGAAAAAGACTAAGTGACTGGTGCATGCATCTGTGGGCACATTGCCCAATTTAGAACCAAGCAAGGTTTAATACGGTGAACTGTGGGGTAACGGCAGGACCAAAAAAATAACCAGCAGCTCCTACGGGGGTAGTGCTACACAACATACAAACTTGAGAGTCAGTATAACAGCATAGAGTTCATCATAATAGATATATCACGTTCAATCTCTCTGACATGATCCAAAAATGATGTTATTCACAAGGTGTAGTTGTATGACCTGGACCATACAGAGTGGTATTATCACACGACACCCATGATTTTGCTTTCAACACCAGGGGGAGGGGGTGGGTACTCTTACCCTAAACTGTGGACACATACACCAGCGGCGGTGGGTCAAACAACCATGGATGACAGTCAGGAACCAAAATTTCTGTGGCTGGAACTGGTGTATGCATACACCTACATCCATTAGGCAAAGGATAGTCCAGGAAACAGGATTTTAGCTGCGATGCTCCTGATACATGTAGGGCTCCTCCGGTCAGGAAAAAGTGTGGATCAAATGAAGAAAAAAAGAAGGCCGCCACATAGTGCAGATGAATCCAAAGTATAAAATGTAATAATATAAAAAAGTACAAACATCGCTCAAGATGCATACAGTAGTAATCACCATTTTTTAAATTACAAGCCCGATATGTAGAGCTTAAAGCGGAGGTGCAACCAAAAAAAAAAAAAAAAAAAAGTCAGCAGCTACTAACAGTGTAGCTGCTGACTTTTAACAAGGACACTTACCTGTCCTACTCGCCCGCGATGTCGGTCCCGCCACGGCGATCGATCGCTGCTGGCAGGTCCCGGCTCCTCCGTCCTGAGTAAGGGAAACAGGCAGTGAAGCCGTAAGGCTTCACTGCCCGCTTCCTACTGCGCATGCGCCACTCGCACGGCGCTTTGTGAATGGGCGGCTTGCCTCCTGGGATACACACAGTTCCCAGAAGGCAGCGCGTCCCATTCACAAGAAGAGGAAGCAGAAGGAGAACCACCGCAGATGAGAAGAGGAACATTAGAGGCAGATTAGGGGACTTCCGCATAGCAACAGGCATTTAGGGTGAGTATAATTTTTTTTGGGGGATTTTTAATGTTAAAAAAATTTCAGGGTGGACCTCCGCTTTAAGCAGGCTATGTACCCATCCACCCATTATAGATTTGCTGATGCTGACACCATTCTATTACTATATATTGGTCAGGGCTCTGGCCTTTGTGGTTTCTTTTTCAAAAACTTTGTATCTTCACTCTTGTTTAAAGTGGATGTAAACCCTCCATTCACCCAGTGAAGTGAACAGCCTCAGACGATACACAAAGATGAAACAAATCTCCCTATATAAGTTTTACATGTATATCTGCTGTCTTTCCCTTTCTATATTTATTATAATTCTTACATCGGGTTAGAGATTTTCTCTTCCTGTTCAGCACTGGGAGTGGATTATTGGCATAAAGCCAAGACAGCTGATTGGAGGAAAGGCACACACCCCCTCTTATAGGCAGAGGAAGGAAGGAATGTGCTGTGACAAGACAAGCTCTCTACTAATCTGAAGCACCCACACATCCTCCTTCTCCTCTCTTTGGCTCGTTCACTGGAGAGGAAGGCGCGTAGTCTTCGCCATGCCCGTACCCCCTGGGTTGCAGAGGTTAAGCACACTTAGTTTCACTTACGGGTCTTTGCAGCGACTCCCCTCAGTGTTGGTTTCTGTCCCTAGAATGTAATGACAAAAGTCTCTATGCCCCAAGTAACTCCAAGGTCCACACCAGCATCAACTCCAACATAGAGTTTATTTCTTTATGCATGAACATCCACAAGTGAGAAGAAGAGAAAGGTGTTAGGAAGACAGATCAGTTCAGGCACTCTTGTTTCCTCGCCACTCGGTCCCGAGTGGGTATAGCTCACCCGGATAGTCACCCAAAGGCACTAGCAGCCGGCATGTAACTCGAACAGTCTATTCGATTCCCTAATGGATGCGTTCAGGAGATCCTCTGCCACAGGATCTATGGTTCCCCCGAACCTCCTACTGGTCCTTGTGGTTAGATCCCTTTTTCCGGATGGATGACATCCCTCCACAGAGTTACTGGGCCCCTTCCTTCACTGTGATATCTCACCAGTCCTTCGAAACGGTCCTCCCCCAGCCTCCTCTTCTAGAAACGGGTCCCCTCGCAAGGCGGCACCCTGGGATTCCTCCTCCCGAAATGGGCTCCAGATAAAGGTGCTGGGCCCAGGGCTGAAGTTGCAGTCCCAGGACTAAAGGTGCCTGGGACTGAAGTGCACGTGGCCCCATGGCCTGGAGGGCCACGCACCATGCACCGGCTCTGGAACCAGGAACGAACAGAACACCAGAAGACCATTCCCAGGTGGCGTCTTCCCCTTATGTATCCTCTCCCGGCATGCCCAGCAGGTCCACCACACCCACTGTACAGCTACCGAAAGAAGACACCAAATCGCTGCCCTATCACCTGTGGTTCAACCCCGAGTGTAGATGACAGCGCCACCCACACTTCTAAGGGGAACTGCACACCAGGCAAAACAACAGCAAGGCAGAGTCCAACAAATTGAAAAGATTTGAGCCAACTACCACTCGAATCACCCTTAAATTTGGCATAGCAGTCCCTAAATTTGGAACCCCCGCTACAAATCTATTTATAGCAACCTCCCACGACACAAATTTCAGGCTGGTTTTATTTCAGTTGACGGAGAACTTGTCAGAAGTTATCATGCTGATAACAGTGCAACGAAACAGCAGAAACACATGGGACTCAGGGCTTTGGAGAGAGATAAGAAAACACTACAGATATATGTGCTTAGGTTTACATCCACTTTAATAAAATAAAAAGATTTAAAGTAAAGTTGAAGCTTTCCAGGCATGCAGTAAGTTTGTTTTCCCATCCAGGTAAGTACATTACCAATCCAAAAGCTTAAGTGCAACACATGCATCCCTGTTGTAAAATCCACTTGTGTGTTCCACCACTTGGCTCATCCAGTGGAAACTAGAAGTCTGCTCAGCGAGTTCCTACACCAAGCAAGCAATAGCAGTGGACACCCACGTGGAGTTTCACACCCCAGACCCGTTTCTGTCCCTAGAATGTAAGGACAAAAGTCTCTATGCCCCAAGTAACTCCAAGGTCCACACCAGCATCAACTCCAACAAAGACATAGACATAGTCCAGACTCATGGCCTAGGATGCAGAAAAGTGATGGGGTTGGCCAGTAGCACATCACATGAGCAACTGATTTAAGGGTGTGGACTCCATTTATTAAATGGGGACACATCCAGGGACGGCCTCTTAAAATTGGGGAATGCTCCCAGAAATTGGTGACGTCTGGTCAGCCTACTTTAAAGAGACCCTGTCACCACATCTGGCAAGATCTGATAATCACTAGTAAGTGTGCAACCTACACAAATTTAAATACAGTGTCCCAACCTTCTGCTGCAACTCATGTACCCTAAGCAGACTTATCAGTGCTGCTCAACTTTCAGAAAATCAACATTTCTTACAATGTCGAAGACTCAGAATTCTGTGCCACCCACAGTAGCTTAATTATTGCTTTGCCTATCGGTATACTTATTTTGAGTCAGTGACTCAGCATTGCAACCATAAACAGCCAAGCAACTAGCATTTTTGAAAGTAGACCAGAAATGGCAGCCTTGGTATTTCTCTTAAGAAAGGTTTACTATAGGGGGTTAAATTACACCATGTCTTTAATGTACTGGAAATAAGATACTTTTGTGCATCTGTAAGCATCATCCCTAGCTGTTTTATATAACATGGTTTGTATCTTGCAACTGCAGGTCATTTGACCAATGTTATATATTATGAGTGTTATAATGTGAATTGATGGTGGAGTCCCCAGTCCACAGAAGCTCTTTGATATCTATTATGAAACACATTGTATGAGAATTGGGAGTCAGTGTTGGCTGCTCTGGAGAACAGTATCCAATTATTTTCTTTCATGTGTTAATAGGAACTCAGTACTGGCGATATGATGGTGAAAATGATAAAGCCTACGCTGTGGATGCTCAGGGAAGGACCTACCCCAGACTCATCTCTGAGGGCTTTCCCGGAATTCCCAGTCCAATCAATGCTGCATATTTTGATAGAAGAACTCAACAAATATTGTTTTTCAAGGACTTCCAGGTGAGAGTCAACTTCCATAATTCTCTCATATTGTCAGCGGTTTGTTGGCCAACATGATGTGCCTTTCACCATGTGGGGTTTTACATCTCTTTATCAGCAAAGTTGGGGTAAAAATCACAGTAAGTGCTGAGATACACAGACCAATTCTTCCCTGCCTGAGATTTCTTGTGTGTACCTTCATTAAAATAAACTTTCTCAGAGATGATCATTAGACGCTTTTTTTTTTTTTTTTTTACAACATCCTATATACACAGTGTCTTGAATGAGTATTCACATCCCTTTAAATTTTCCACATTTTGTCATGTTACAACCAAAAATGTAAATGTATTTTATTGGGATTTTATGCAATAGACCAACACAAAGTGGAAGGAAAATGATAAATGGTTTTCAACATTTTTTTACAAATAAATATCTGAAAAGTGTGGCGTGCATTTGTATTCAGCCCCCTTTACTCTGATACCCCTAACTAAAATCCAGTGGAACCAATTGCCTTCAGAAGTCACATAATTAGTAAATAGAGTCCACCTGTGTGTAATTTAATCTCAGTATAAATACAGCTGTTCTGTGAAGCCCTTAGAGGTTTCTTAGAGAACCTTAGTGAACAAACAGCATCATAAAGGCCAAGGAACACACCAGGCAGGTCAGGGATAAAGTTGTAGAGAAGTGTAAAGCAGGGTTAGGTTATAAAAAAATATCCCAAGCTTTGAACATCTCACGGAGCACTGTTTAATCCATCATCCGAAAATGGAAAGAGTATGGCACAACTGCAAACCTACCAAGACATGGCCGTCCACCTAAACTGACAGGCCGGGCAAGGAGAGCATTAATCAGAGAAGCAGCCAAGAGGCCCATGGTAACTCTGGAGGAGCTGCAGAGATCCACAGCTCAGGTGGGAGAATCTGTCCACAGGACAACTATTAGTTGTGCACTCCACAAATCTGGCCTTTATGGAAGAGTGACAAGAAGAAAGTCATTGATGAAAGAAAGCCATAAGAAGTCCTGTTTGCAGTTTGCGAGAAGCCATGTGGGGGACACAGCAAACATGTGGAAGAAGGTGCTCTGGTCAGATGAGACCAAATTTTAACTTCTTGGCCTAAAAGCAAAACGCCATGTGTAGTGGAAAACTAACACTGCACATCACCCTGAACACACCATCCCCACTGTGAAACATGGTGGTGGCGGCATCATGTTGTGGGGACGATTTTCTTTAGCAGGGACGGGGAAGCTGGTCAGAGTTGATGGGAAGATGGATGGAGCCAAACACAGGGAAACCTTAGAAGAAAACCTGCAAAAGACTTGAGACTGGGGCAGAGGTTCACCTTCCAGTAGGACAACAACCCTAAATATACAGCCAGAGCTACAATGGAATGGTTTGGATCAAAGCATATTCATGTGTTTGAATGGCCCAGTCACAGTCCAGACCTAAATCCAATTGAGAATCTGTGGCGAAACTTGAAAATTGCTGTTTACAGACGCTCCATCCAATCTGACAGAGCTTGAGCTATTTTGCAAAGAAGAATGGGCAGAAATGTCACTCTCTAGATGTGCAAAGCTGGTAGAGACATCCCCAAAGCAGCTGTAATTGCAGTGAAAGGCGGTTCTACAAAAGTATTGACTCGGGGGGCTGAATACAAATGCACGCCACACTTTTCACATATTTATTTGTAAAAAAAATTGAAAACCATTTATCATTTTTCTTTCACTTCACAATTATTTGCCACTTTTGTGTCTATCACATAAAATCCCAATAAAATACATTTACGTTTTTGGTTGTAACATGACAAAATATGAAAAATTTTAAGGGGTTTGAATACTTTTTCAAGGCACTGTATGTATCCATTGTGTCCACTTCAATATATGCAAGAAACAGAGTGGAAGACCAAGTTTTCAGTACAGAGAAGTCCTACAAATGTAATCTCCTCATCAGAACTCCTGTACAGTAGTCCTTGGCTGTCGCAGGGGTGCTGCATTGATCAAAACATTTGAAAAATCTGTTATATAACGTTGAACCTCTTTCCACCAAGTCACGTCCCATTTATGGATGTGGGTTCAGAAAACTGCCCCATCACAACACACATTGTGGTCATGTAACTGAGTCACTATTGCCCCTAAGAGAAAGGAACAATGTTGTCTCGTCCAGGTGCACCATTGTAGCTAGTGTTTTGTACTCCATTACCCATTTCTAGAAAATGCAAAAATATAGAGCAAAAGAGCAACCCACCCTCCATAGCCTCCTAATGTAATTTAACCCAGACATTCCATCAAGGTGCGGCTGTGTCTGTGTATTGAGTCCTCATAGACATGAATGAAGTGGTACTAGAGACAGAGGTAAATGCTGGAGGAGGCTGCCTCTTTCATGTAGAGGTAAAGTAAAAATAAAAATGTAAGTAATAATCATTGTTCGAACCTCGCCCAGCTAATAAGTGATCAAACATCTTTTTTTCATGTGCCCACTCCAGTGCATTCAATATAGTCTAATGCCACGTACACACGACCGTTTTTTAATGACGATCGTCGTTTTTCTTGTCATGAAAAACAGCCGTGTGTAGGCTTTAATGACGTGAAAAAAAAATGCGCATGCTCAGAATCAAGTATGAGACGGGAGCGCTCGTTCTGGTAAAACTAGCGTTCGTAATGGAGATAGCACATTCATCACGCTGTAACGGACTGAAAAGCACGAGGCTGAAAAGCGCGAATCGTCTCTCACCAAACTTTACTAACATGAAGGGTGGCGCCATCCGAATGGAACTTCCCCTTTATAGTGCCGTCATACGTGTTGTACGTCACCGCGCTTTACTCAAGCAGTTTTTTCCACGGTAGTGTGTAGGCAAGGCAGGCTTGAGAAGAATCACGTCGAGAAAAATGCAGTTTTTTTCAATGACATTAAAAATGGTCGTGTGTACGCGGCATAATGCAAAAACTCCTGACCCTGTCTTAGGCTGGATTCACACTTATGCATTTTTAGTGCTTTTTGCATTTTGCAGATTTGCACTACAGAACGTGACCCATGTTAGATGGACTGTAGCGCAAAGCTGCAAAATGCAAAAAGCACTAAAAATGCATAGGCGTGAATCCAGCCTTATTGGATTTTGGCAGCTGAGTTTTGACATAGGCCTGCTCAGCTATGGCAAACATATTTTAATTCTGACACCTGTATGACTATTGGAAGCATAAGTGTGACAAAAGCGGATGTCAGACCCCTGCCCTTCTCACTAACTCATGACAACGGACTGGCCAATCTCACACTGTGCTGTCACTTGCGTAACAATGCCACTCTCAGCTGAGCCCTGATCAAAGATTTTCCAGCTCGCGGGACCACAATCTAGGTGCCAGCAGCCTGAGAGCAATTGTCACTGGGTTAATTTAATTTAGCAATTAACCCTTTGACTGCCACCGCGACTTTTACCAAAGAGTCAGAACTTCCACAAGGTTAGCAATAACAATTATTAAATATAAACATCTGTACACACACTGTCACCACAGACAGGTATATTCAGAAATGTGAAAAAAGTTGGGGAAAAACCGCGCTAAGTGCATATAACAATCTCAGTCATAATAAAATAAAATAATAGTATTAGAGCCGGTTCACACAGGGGCAACACGACTTTAACACGACTTCAGACTTCAACACGACTCAGACACGACTTGAGCATGAATCACAGAGCGACTAAGTGGTGATTTACAACACGACTAAAGTTGCCTCCAGGACAGGAGACATTCCAGTGGCCAATCAAACAAGAATCAGCTCTGTGGGAGTAAGGGGTTTGCCTGAGAAATGTATGTTCTCTTCCTGTAAAGTTGCCTTCAAAATGAACACTGATCAGACTTCTAAGCGACTTCCATTGAAATCAATGGTACAAGTTGCCTACAGGTCGCCTAGAAGTCTGATTGAAGTAGTACAGGAACCTTTTTTGAAGTCGGAGCGACTGCAGTCGTGTGCATTAAAACATCTCCATTCAATTAGTTTTAAAAATAGCACGACTTGGGGCAACTTGGGGCGACCAGAAGTCGTGTCCAGAGTCGCCCCTGTGTGAACCGGGTCTTAGAATGATAAAAGCAGCAATTCTCCTGTAAATAACAAACAGTGGAGTACAAATAGATAAATATAGAATTGCGCTAGAAAACTCGGCATAATCACAGCTCAGCAGTTCATAAGTAACAAAGTCCACCAATGTTCATAACTAAGGGCTTATTCAAAAATCCATTCACCATCTTCCGCTTGTGAGATCCACCACCATATGAAATAGATGTCTCCTTACCAGATTGTGACGATCCCCCATTACAGAGGGTCATAAAATGCCCGTAATAGCCTTGATCTCTAACCGGGAACAAGCCGTGCATCTAAACATCCGGTCTACTCACACCTCGTTGTCTCCCACTCAGAACAGTGTAACAAAATGGAAGCCTTTTCATGGGCCTAATGCACACAACCATTATAATAAGGAGTCCCGAAAATGCAACTGTACTTCAAGAAAAGGTTGTTATTATTATTTAAATAATATGATATGCTTTAAATATTCATTTTCATTCAATAACAACCTAAAGAGTAGATAACATCACATAAAAATAATGTAACACACAGAAAAAAAATGCATTGGGCTGGTACTGACAACCAAGGACTTCAAATCTTCAAATCCCAGTCCCCAAAAATGAGCAACATTTGGCTGCTATGGGGTCACTATCTTAAAGGTGATATTTAGATTGCTGGACTACTATAGGAGTTTATATTGAGCAGAAATCTTACTTATTTTTGAACTCATTCACAGGTGTACGCCTTTGACATCAACAGAAACCGCATTGCTCCAAATTTCCCTAAGAGAATTGTTGACTTGTTCCCAGCAGTTGTAAAGAACAACCACCCAATGGGTCACCTGGATGCTGCATATTATTCATACACCTACAACTCCCTCTTCCTGTTTAAAGGGAAGGACTTCTGGAAAGTGCTTAGCGATAAAGACAGGAGATCAAATCCCTCCCTCCCCCAGAATGGAGTGCTGCCACGCCGAGCCATATCTGAGCAATGGTTTGATATATGTAATGTGCACACAACACTTCTGAGGCTATAACCCTGGAATATTAGACTGTGCATTGCTTGGAAAGAATGACAAGTGGGGATTTACACGCCATGCATTCTACTACAGGAAAACTGAGAACAATTTATACTCTGGACATCATCCTGCAGCTGCTGAGGAGCTTCCAGCTTGAATTGCCAGCAAGAAGAGCAGGCACTTAGCAGTTGCTTAGTAGCTAAAAGAGTAATGGATACTTCAGAGAAAAAATACACAGAAATCTACAAATCCTGTTGTGGTTGGCTTGGGCAGTTTGGTCCACTGATGGTTCTTCATTACTGCAAGAATTCAGATAGAGCTCCCTCACAGCCCTGTTGCTCAGCTGAAGTCCTCAAATCCCATTAATTACTAAACTGCTCAGCTGATTTTTATATTCTTCTACTGAGTGATTTAACTACTTATCGGCTATCGCCTCATTAGCAGGACATTGACTGGATACAAGAACAGTTGAACTTCTTAGTAGCTATTTAGAACAACTGTATTTATTCCACATATAAGTTTGTAAAGAAAGCTGACAAGTATGTGCTGTTGGAGAGCCAAAGTTGAGCACCAAGTTACAAGACTGCAAAGCACAGAAAATACTGCATCACTTGTTATGTTTCTATATTTTTCATACTGTTTGTTAACTGCTAGTACTTAAATTGAAGAATGATCCCAGTAGTGTTCAAGTTAAGGCTCATTTGGTTAGGGGTCCAGGTCTGGAGCTATGCGGTAAAATATTTTGGTTAGCGCTCTTATAACTTGTTTGTACTCCTGCTATAGGGCATTAATGCAAATTGTTTGAAATGAAAAAAAAAAATGGTTCAGAGGTATTGTAACATAATTGGCTGGTACACAATGAGCTGCAAATCCAAATCCATGGGTCTGCTGTTGGTGTACTTGTTACGGCAGGGTTTAGCAACAATCATAAAATCTTTTCACTGTAGACCTATAATGAATTGCGAACATAAAACTGTGGGATGCATTTTTTTTTCTAAGGATTAAAGTACTTACCCGTTCCTCGTAAAAATGCTACTCTAGGTTCCCTCTAGCCCTAGCCATACGTTTGAAGGCCCAGGCACTTCGTTATGGGAGAGGAAGATCAGCCAATCGTTCAGCCTGCAGTAGCGTTACTTCCAGGAAAGGATAAAATAGATTTAATTAATTCTACAACTCTTTATCTTTCCTGGCAAGATTGTTAATATAGCTTTATGTAAAGGCCCAACTTGGATCCAATGTAGATTCTAATTCTGCTATCGGGCATACAAAAATGGTTATTTTGGAATTTAAAACGCACAGCTCAATGGTCATCGGTGAATACATTTTAGATGGAACTCCCACCAAAACATTACATTTGTTAAAGTTTTGGATAGATGAAAAGTTTAGAACCTGTTGAGTCTTTGGTGACAGTTGTCAGATGAGGGGTTTCCACTGGAAACCTCCACAGTGGGGGCACAGACATCAGACAGGTATCTACATTTCTAACTCCTGTGCCGTTGACTTTTAAAAAGGTTTTAAGAAACATTTGGCTGGAGTTCAGGTTTAAGGCTGGGTTCACACTGAAGCACGGAGCGGCTCACAGCAGGGGTCCGGTGCGTCCCTGTTCACCGTTTCAGGTCCGATTTCGGACCGACATTTTGGCTGAATTTGGACTTGAAATGGACCAGAAGGCGCACAGGACTCCTGTGCAATTTGCACTGGAGCTGCTCCGGAGATGTGTGAACCGGCTCCATAGAGAGCCGGTCGCAATCTCCTGACATGCAAATTGGATGCAGCGAAACCCAAATCCAATTCCCAATAGTGTGAACGCAGCCTATAGAAACACAGCTGGAATAATTCTGGTAATTAAAAATGTGTGTGTATATGTGTATATATATATATATATATATATATATATATATATATATATATCACAATGTCTCTCATAAAGCAGACAATAGATGGGACATACTTGCCTATCTTGCTCTTTAATGACACTACAGCAAACCAATGCTGTTAAGACTTATGCAATCTAAAGGCAGTAAAAGTGGAACCTAGTAAGGTGCATTGGGACAAACAGATTAACATATCCCTCATCCTATACTTAGCTCCTCCAAGGTGCCACTTTGTGCAGTTCTGAAAACTTTTTCAAAATTTTCTGTGACGGTACAATATATTTCTAGACTTTTCAGCCCTTTTCTAAATAAATATTTTTTTCAAAAATGTTCAAATAACTACATTTATTTATTAATAAAATAGATTAAAAAAAAAAAACATCAACGAGTTTCTTTTTTAAAAAGCCTTTTGTCTGATGTTGAACCTATTTGCCTATTGCCAACATCTAACTAACTCTAAACATACTGGCAGCCACATTCTAAAACTAATCTATCTAGCCCTGTCCTGTAAAGAAAAAAATTGCTTTATTTACCTGTTCTGAAGCTGTCAACGGCGGCTTCAGTGTGTAGATGTGTGCAGGAGAGGCAACCGACAGCGGGAAGCCCCATAGTAACTCTATGGGTGATGTCACTTCCCAGGCATTTCCCACCCGTTGTCGGTTCTCTCCTGCACACAGTATCTGCCGCTGGAAACCAGACCAGATCCAGGAAAGGCATGTATAGCGATTTCTTCTTTACAGGGCTAGATAGAATCGTTTTAGAATGTGGCTGCAAGTAGATTTAAAGTTTAGTTAGTTTTTGGGTGAACTTCCACTTTAAATGTTACCTGCTACCTGGACTTCTGGGCAATATCTGATGATCTTTAAGTTTTAAAATGCAGGTTATTTTAACATGCACATTCATACCACATCACTTGCGTGTTAAATAAATGCAAATGGAGGAGGAGAAGGTCCAGGCCATCTTCACAGAGGAGCTGCTGCACATGGATAGGAGCATAGTTGCCTGTCTTTACTCTAAAATATAGAGAATATACAGCGGGTAAAATAAGTATCGAACACGTCACCATTTTTCTATTTAAATATGTTTCTAAAGGTGCTATTGTCATGAAATTTTCACCACATGTTGGTAACAACCCATGCAATCTATACATATAAAGAAACCAAAACAAATAAGTTCAGAAATAAAGTTATGTGTAATAAAATGGAATGACATGGGGGAAAAAAGTATTGAACACGCTAACTGAAATTTATTTAATACTTTGTACAAAATCCTTTCTTGGTAATGAGAGCTTCAAGATGCCTCCTGTATGGAGAAACTAGTCGCATGCATTGCTCAGGTGTGATTTTGGCCCATTCTTCCACACAAACAGTCTTCAAATCTTGAAGGTTCCGTGGGCCTCTTCTATGAACTCTGATCTTCAGTTCTTTCCATGAATATTTCATTGAATTCATGTCAGGTGATTGGCTGGGCCATTATAGCAGCTTTATTTTCTTTCTTGGAAACCAGTTGAAAGTTTCCTTGGCTTTGTATTTGGGATCATTGTCTTGCTGAAATGTCCACCTTTGTTTCATCTTCATCATCTGGTAGATGGCAGCAGATTTTTATCAAGAATGTCTTGGTACATTTTTCCATTCATCCTTCCTTCAATGGCATGAAGTTTGCCAGTACCGTATGCTGAAAAAAAGCCCCACACCATGATGTTCCCACCTCCAAACGTCACTGTTGGTATTGGGGTGTTTTTGGGGTGATGTGCAGTGCCATTTGACTTCCAAACAGTGGTGGTTGGTGTTTTCTTTTGAGGGGGGGGGGTCACCAAACAGCCACGCAACTCCCCCCAGGAGGCGGGCAGGCAGTGTGTACGGCAGCTTTCTTCCTCCTCCTGTGGTGTGGATCACGGCGGTTTCCGCCATGCATCCACCTCCTCCTCAGCGTCCAATAGGATCGCCTGACCTTTTCAGCCAATTGGGAAACAGGTATCAGACCTGCGCTTCCTGATTGGCGGAGAGGCGATTCAGTGTTAGAAAAGCGACTAGTCATTTGTTTTTCTAGAACACCTGGGTGGGCTCCAAGCGCAATGCTCTGCACCACGAGTCCACCCTATTTTGAAGCCTATTAGAGCCTATGGCTCTAATCGGGTGCTTTAAAAAAAAACACCTCCACCGCAGTAATTCATGCGCCCGGCGTCCTGTAGGGGCCGGACGCATTAATAGGGCGTGGCTGCAGGTGGCCGCGGCAGCCGTAGATAGATTCATGCTATGCACGAATCTATCTATTAATCATATAGGGGGTAAAGTGCATAGAGGGGGCGGAGCCTGTGCACCCTTAATGGATGGGCTGCCCCTGCCTCCAAACATGGTGTGTATTATGGCATGCAAAGAGTTACATTTTTGTCTCATCTGACCAGACAATATTCTCCCAGTATTTCACAGGCTTGTCTAAATGTTGTGAAGCAAACTTTAAACGAGCTTCAACATGCATTTTCTTCAGCAATGGAGTCTTGCGTGGTGAGCGTGGATACAGGCCATGGCGGTTGAGTGCATTATTTATTGTTTTCTTTGAAACAATTGTACCTGCAAATTCCAGGTCTTTCTGAAGCTCTCCACAAGTGGGCGTTGGCTCTTGACAACTCTTCTGATAATTCTTTTCACTCCTCTGTCAGAATTCTTGCGAGGAGCACCTGGTTGTGGCCGGTTTATGGTGAAATTATGTGCTTTCCACTTACTGGATTATAGCCCCAACAGTGCTCATTGGAACATTAAGAAGTTTAGAAATCCTTCTGTAACCAATGCCATCAGTATGTTTTGTAACAATAGGGTTGCAAAGATCTTGAGAGAGCTCTTTGCTTTTACCCATCATGAGATTTTTCTTGTGTGACACCTTGGTAATGAGACACCTTTTTATAGACCATCAGTTGCGACTGACCCAGCTGATATTAATTTGCACTGACAAGGGGCAGGATTGCTTTCTAATTACTGATAGATTTCAGCTGGTGTCATGGCTTTCCATGACTTTTTGCACCTCCCTTTCCTCATGTGTTCAATACGTTTTTCCCTGTGTCATTTTTATTTTACACAAAACCTAATTTCTGAATGTATTTGTTATGGTTTCTTTGTAGGTATGAATTGCATGGGTTGTTACCGACATATAGTGAACAATTAATGTCAATAACACCTTCAGAAATATATTTACCTAGAAAAATGGTGACGTGCTCAATAGTTATTTTACCTGCTGTATATACAGGTGAAACTCAAAAAATTAGAATATTGTGCAAAAGTTAATTTATTTCAATAATGCAACTTAAAAGGTGAAACTTATATGAGATAGACTCATTACATGCAAAGCAAGATAGTTCAAGCCGTGATTTGTCATACTTGTGATGATTATGGCTTACAGCTCATGAAAACCCCAAATCCACAATCTCAGAAAATTAGAATATTACATGCAATCAATAAAACAAGGATTGTACATAGAACAATATTGGACCTCTGAAAAGTATAAGCATGCATATGTACTCAGTACTTGTGTCAGGGACCTGCCAGAAATAGAGGACGATCCCTGCTTCCCTCTGTACCTGTGCATCGGCGTGCGCCAATTGCGCGCACGCACGCGCGCTAAATGACATGGCGCCATTAGGCCTTTAAAAAGCCAGCAGTTGCAATAGTGCACTGCTGTCTGATCTGCAGCTTCTGTGTATCTTTACCTGCATCTGCTATCTGATTACCTGGACGACCCGGCTCTGCTGACTTACCTGTTATCTCCAACCCTGACCTCGGCCTGCCTTGACCCTGCTACTATTACCTGTTGTTCCGTTGTCAGACCTCTGCCTGCTTATCTGATCCTGCTCCAGTCCACCTTATTGCTCTGCCTGACCACCTGATCTGACCCGGCTCGCCTGACCCTGCACCTGCCTGCTACTTGCTCTGTGTGTTCCAGTGTTGACCCGGCTTATCTCTCCCTGCTTCAGCCTGCTACTGATCCTGCTGTCATCCGCAGTTCAAGCCTACTTGGAGGATCATCAACCAGCTACAGTGTCAACCACCACAGTCTCAACAGGCACTCCCTACCCCGCTGTGTTCCCGAGACCACTGTTCCCACTCCGGTGGCTCCTGAACCAGAGCTGTATGAGAGGTCTTCTCCTACAAGTCAGACTCGTCCTCTGAGGTACGTAACAGTATCAGACAGCCATAACCGAGTCTGCAGGAGAAACCTCACCCATGGAGGAGATTTGCACACACCTCGCGGCTCTCACGCAAGCCATTAAATCCCTACAAGAAGGACATGTCAAATTGGACGAGCGGTTCCAGAACTTATCAGATTCCAGTCATGTGGCTTCAGTTTCCCCGGCTGCACCCGTACAGTCTGCCTCTGCTCCTTCCGTAGTGATGCTTCCGCCTGAACCCAGAGTTCCTGTTCCGGAAAGATTCGCAGGAGACCGCGCCAAATTCCGGGCCTTCCAAAATGCATGCCAGCTATACTTCTCTCTACAACCCCGGACCTTTTCACTTGAAGCCACCAAGGTGGGGTTTGTCATCACCCTACTCCAAGGAGAACCCCAGAGTTGGGCCCACCGACTACTCGAGCAGAACAGCGCACAGACCCACTCCTTGTTAGTCTTTTTTGAGGCCATGGCTCAGCTTTATGAGGACCCCCAGCGGACCGCCACAGCGGAAGCTGCCCTGTTTGCGCTCCAGCAAGGTCGCAGAACGGCCGAGGACTATGTCACAGACTTTAGGCGCTGGAGCTCAGACACCCAATGGAATGATGCTGCCTTACGACACCAATTCCGCATGGGTCTCTCTGACAGTCTCAAGGATGAGCTCGCTCGAGTGGGTATACCAGGTACTCTTGAAAATCTGATCACCCTGTCCATCCAAATCGATCGACGACTCTGTGAGCGTCAGTCAGAGCGGTCCACTCAGCAAGGCCGCCCCGTGTGGATGACCCCAAGGGCTCTAGCTCCCTCTTCCCGTTACCTGGCACCAACCTGCTCAGATCCTGCCGGTCCAGTTCCAGACACTTCCAGGCTCATGCAAATAGGAGTGATACGATCAACTTTATCCCCTGAAGAACGAGCACGTCGCAGACAGCACAATCTTTGCCTCTACTGTGGCGAGGCCGGCCACTACGTGCACAACTGCCCCGCCAAGGTGCGTAAGTGCCCTTCTTCCATACCTGCCAACCTGTCAACTCTGTCTGCCAATGCAACCCATCTTGCTCTCCCTCTCTCATTCCAACTTCCGGGAAGAACAATAACAGTCAACGCTATTGTCGACTCCGGGGCATGTAGCTGTTTTGTCAATTTCACCTTTGCCATTCAGCAACGCCTCCCGCTACAAGAAAAGGCGCATGGACTTTCTGTCTATCTGGCCGATGGCTCTTGCATAAAGTCAGGACAAGTAACCCAGGAGACCGCTCCCTTGCCTGTTGCCATCTTCTCCCAACATAAGGAGCTGCTGACTCTGGATGCCATATCTTCGCCATTGTTCCCCGTGATCCTGGGGCTACCTTGGCTTCAGGCTCACAATCCCCAAATCAATTGGGTATCTGGGGAAGTGAGATTCCTGTCCTCCTACTGTCAGAGACATTGTATATCCAAACCCTCCAACCCACCCACTACTCTGCTGTGTATGGACTCCAATCAGAATTTATTCCAGTCAGTGCCTGAACCATACCACGAGTTCATTGATGTTTTCAGTAAACGGGGGGCTGACTCCCTTCCGCATCACGTACCGGCCTGGATCAAAAAATACCAAACCAGACGCGCTATCGCGTATGTATGACAACCCTAAGGACCTTTCTGTCCCTGACACCATCTTACCCGCAGGCAACTTTCTACTTCTTCAAACGGATCTTCTCTCCCAGATTAAGGAAGCATCCACTGATTCTTCGAGACCCCCTGGGATTACCTTGACGTCCAGAGATGGCCTACTGTGGAGGGGGAGTCAAATCTTTGTCCCTGGTGACTTGCAAGTTGGAGTGTTAAAACTTCTTCATGATCATCCACTGGCAGGGCACTTCGGGGTCCGCAAGACCCTCGAGTTGGTACGTCGCACGTTCTGGTGGCCAGGTCTGGAGGAGTTTTGCAAGAAATATGTAAGTACATGCCCCGTCTGTAACCGGAACAAAACAGCAAGAAGTCGGGCCTGGGGACTATTGAAACCCTTACCTGTACCGGATAGACCATGGAAGATGATCTCCATGGACTTTATAGTAGAGCTTCCATGTTCTGAAGGGTGTACCGCAATCTTTGTTGTCGTGGATCGACTCTCTAAAATGGCCCACTTCCTACCATTAAAGAGTACCCCATCCGCTATGGAGACAGCCCGTGTATTCATTAAGGAAATTGTCAGATTACATGGAGTTCCTGCAAACATCATATCAGATAGGGGAGAACAATTTACCTCACGTTTCTGGAGAGTGTTATGTAAGACCTTGAAGGTCGAACTAGCTTTGTCCTTGGCCTATCACCCCCAAACAAACGGACAAACTGAGAGGACAAATCAGACTCTTGAACAATACATCAGATGTTTCACGTCCTTTGTCCAAGATGACTGGGTATCCTTACTGCCCCTAGCAGAATTTTCCTAGAACAACGCCAGCCACTCGGCCACAGGACAATCTCCCTTCTTCTCTAATTATGGTTTTCACCTGTCCTTTTTACCTGATTTTCTTCCAGAATCCTCAATTCCAGCAGTACAGAGCATGGTGGACTTCCTCAGTCGCAATAACCAAGTGTTGCAGGAAGCAGTGACCAAGGCCCAGGCAGACAGCAAGAAAGCTTTCGACAGGAAAAGGAGAGGGGAATTGGACCTGCAAGTGGACGATCAGGTATGGCTCTCCACAAATAACCTCAGGTTGGCTTGCCCTTCGAAAAAATTAGCACCCAAGTTATTAGGACCCTTTTCGGTGAAGAGAAAAATCAAGGTATCGTATGAACTTTCCTTACCTGACTCTTTTAAGATACATCCAGTGTTTCATGTCTCTTTACTCAAACCTGCAGTACCTGATCCCTTCCCTGACAGAGGGTCCAGACCACCAGAACCTGTTATTATTGATGGAAGTGAGGAATACGAGGTGGAAGCCATCCTCGATTGTAGGAGACGGCAAGGTCAAGTGCAATTTCTAATTAAATGGAAAGGTTACGGTCCGGAGGATAACTCCTGGGAACCTGAACGTAACATTCATGTTAAGGAATTAATTCATGCATTTTTCCTTGCCCATCCTGAAAGAAGAGGCCGGTTGGGCATCCGGAGGCTGCCCCTTGGGGGGGGGGGCAATGTCAGGGACCTGTCAGAAATAGAGGACGATCCCTGCTTCCCTCTGTACCTGTGCGTCGGCGTGCGCGCTAAATGACATGGCGCCATTAGGCCTTTAAAAAGCCAGCAGTTGCAATAGTGCACTGCGTCTGATCTGCAGCTTCTGTGTATCTTTACCTGCATCTGCTATCTGATTACCTGGACGACCCGGCTCTGCTGACTTACCTGTTATCTCCAACCCTGACCTCGGCCTGTCTTGACCCTGCTACTATTACCTGTTGTTCCGTTGCCAGACCTCTGCCTGCTTATCTGATCCTGCTCCAGTCCACCTTATTGCTCTGCCTGACCACCTGATCTGACCCGGCTCGCCTGACCCTGCACTTGCCTGCTACTTGCTCTGTGTGTTCCAGTGTTGACCTGGCTTATCTCTCCCTGCTTCAGCCTGCTACTGATCCTGCTGTCATCCGCAGTTCAAGCCTACTTGGAGGATCATCAACCAGCTACAGTGTCAACCACCACAGTCTCCACAGGCACTCCTACCCCGCTGTGTTCCCGAGACCACTGTTCCCACTCCGGTGGCTCCTGAACCAGAGCTGTATGAGAGGTCTTCTCCTACAAGTTAGACTCGTCCTCTGAGGTACGTAACAACTTGGTTTAGGCCCCTTTTGCAGAAACTACTGCCTCAATGCGGCGTGGCATGGAAGCCATCAGCCTGTGGCACTGCTGAGGTGTTTTGGAAGATCAAGATGCTTCAATAGCGGCCTTCAGCTCTTCTGCATTGTTCGGTCTCATGTCTCTCATCTTTCTCTTGGCAATGCCCCATGAATTCTCTATGGGGTTCAGGTCAGGCGAGTTTGCTGGCCAATCAAGCACAGTAATCTCACCGTCATTGAACCAGGTTTTGGTGCTTTTGGCAGTGTGGGCAGGTGCCAAGTCCTGCTGGAAAAGTCAGCATCCCCATAGAGCTCGTCTGCGGAAGGAAGCATGAAGTGCTCCAAAATCTCCTGGTAGACGGCTGCGTTGACCCTGGACTTAATGAAGCACAGTGGACCAACACCAGCAGATGACATGGCTCCCCAAATCAACACAGACTGTGGAAACTTCACACTGGACTCCAAGCATCTTGCAGTGTGTGCCTCTCCATTCTTCCTCCATACTCTGGGTCCTTGGTTTCCAAATGAGATGCAAAATTTTCTCTCATCAGAAAAGAGGACTTTGGACCACTGAGCATCAGACCAGGTCTGTTTTTCTTTAGCCCAGGTAAGACGCTTCTGATGTTGTTTGTTGTACAGGAGTGGCTTGACAAGAGGAATACGATATTTGAAGCCCATGTCCAGGATCCGTATGTGTGTGTGGTGGCTCTTGATGTACTGATTCCAGCTTCAGTCCACTCCTTGTGAAAGTCCAACACTTTTGAATGGCCTTTTCCTGACAATCCCCTCCAGGCTGCGGTAATCCCTGCTGCTTGTGCACCTTTTTCTTCCACACTTTTCTCTTCCACATAACTTTCTATTAATGTGCTTTGATACAGCACTTTGGGAACATCCAACTTCTTTTGCAATTACCTTTTGAGGCTTTCCCTCCTTATGGACGGTGTCAATTATGGTTTTCTGCACAAGTGTCAGGTCAGCAGTCTTTCCCATGATTGAGATTCCTACTGAACCAGACTGAGAGACCATTTAAAGGCTCAGGAACCCTTTGCAGGTGCTATGGCTTAATTAGCTGATTACAGTGGGACACTTTGAGCCTAGAATATTGCACCTTTTCACAATATTCTTAATTTCTGAGATTGTGGATTTGGGGTTTTCATGAGCTGTAAGCCATAATCATCACAATTATGACAAATCACGGTTGAACTATCTTGCTTTGCATGTAATGAGTCTATCTCATATATTAGTTTCACCTTTTAAGTTGCATTAGTGAAATAAATGAACTTTTGCACGATATTCAAATTTTTTCGAGTTTCATCTGTAGAACAGCATAAGTAAAGTGAACCCTTCCTAACATTTAGGGATTATTTATACTTTTCCATTTTCATACAGCAAAACACTTGCACTTTGCTGCATTGAATTGCATGTGAAGTACAAATCCCATTCTCTCATAAGTGTCTGGTTCACATGTACAGTGGAAAGAAAAAAAAAATATGAACCCCGTAGAAGTAACTGTTTTTCTGCAGTAATTTGCCATAAAATGTGATTGGATTCCCATTTAGGTTACAACAATGGACAAACACAATGTGATTAAGCTTTTAACACACAAACAATTCTAATTTCTCCTGTCTTTGTTGAACACATCCATAAAACATTAACAGTGCTAGAGAAAAAAGTAAGTGAACCATTGGAGTTAATAGCTGGTCAACTTCCTTTGGCAGCAATGACTTCAAGCAAGAGCTTTCGGTAGCTCTGGATCAGACCTGCACAACGTTCAGGAGGAATTTTTGACATTTCCTCCATATAAAATTGCTTCAACTCACATTTGTAGGATGTCTGGTCTGAACGGCTCTTTTGATGTCTTTCCATAGCATCTCTATGGGGTTAAGGTCTGGGCTCTCATTGGACCACTTCAAGAGGCGCATTTTCTTTTTCTGTGGTGAATTTACTTCAATGTTTAGGGTCATTTTCCTGCTGCATAACCCAACTCCTACTAAGCTTCAGCTGGCAGACAACCACCGACATTTATCCTGTAGGATATTTTGGTAAATTCGGGAATTCATTTTCCCCTTGATTATAGCAAGTGTTCAAGGCCCTGAGGCAGTGAAACAAGCTTAAATCCCGATGTTCCCTCCACTGTTGGGATGATGTTTTGATTTTGGGAAGCTGTACCTTTTTTGTGCCATACATAGTGCCGAGTATTCTTCACGAACAATTCAGCTTTTCTTTCATCAGTCCACAAAACATTTTACCAGTAGCGTTGATGTTTACCAAGGTGCTCTTTGGCAAACTTCAGGTGCGCAGCAATGTTTTGGAGAGGAGTGGCCTCCTCTGTGGTGTTCTTCCATGGACAACCTGCCCGCTCAAAGACTTACATACAGTGGGGAAAATAATTATTTGAGCCCCTGCAGATTTTGTAAGTTTGCCCACATAAAGAAATGAAGGGACTATAATTTGTATCATAGGTGTATTTTATATAATAGAGACAGAATATCAACCAAAAATTCAGAAAAAACACATGATACAAATAATAGAAATTGAGTTGCAGTTCAGCGAGGCTGGGCTCACACTTAAAACAGATGCGGCTGACAGCAGGGGTCCGGTGCGTCCCTGTTCTCTGTTTCAGGCCCAAAGTTTTTGCCTGAATTCGGACCTGAAATGGAGCCAAAGAAGCACAGGACCCTTGTGCAATTCGCTCAGCAGGTGCCCCGGAGATTTGGGAACCAGCTCCATTGAGAGCTGGTCACAATCTCCTGTCATGTGAATTGGATGAGGAGAAACCCGCATCCAATTTGCATAAGTGTGAACCAAGCCCTAGTAAAATAAGTATTTGATCCTCAAGTAAAACATGATTTATTACCTGGTGGAGAAGCCCTTGTTGGCAAGCACAGAGGTAAGATGTTTCTTGTAGTTGGTTACCAGGTTTACACACATTTCAGGAGTGATTTTGGTCCAATCTTCTCTAAATATTTAAGGTTTCTTGGCTATCCTTTGGCAGCTCGAAGTTTCAGCTCCCTCCATGAATTATCTTTAGAATTTAGGTCTGGAGACTGGATAGGCCACTCCGTGACCTTAATGTGTTTCTTCTTGAGCCACTCCTTTGTTGCCTTGGAGGTATGTTTTGGGTCATTGTCATGCTGGAAGACCAATCCACGACCCATCTTCGGTGTTCTTGCTGAGGGAAGAAGATTCTCATCCAAGATTTTACAATTATGGCCCCGTTCATTGGCCCCTCAATGCGGCAAAGTTGGCCTGTACCTTTAGCAGAGAAACAGCCCCAAAGCATAATGTTTCCACCTCCGTGCTTGACTGTGGGGAGGGTGTTCTTAGAGTCATAGTCAGCATTTTTCTTCCTCCAAATATGGTGAGTCGATTAGCCAAAGAGCTTAATTTTGGTCTCATCTGACCACAGCACTTTCTCCCAATCCTTCTCTGAATAATTTAGATATTCATTGGCAAACTTCAGACGGGCCTTGAGGAGGGGGACCTTGCACGATCTGCAGGATTTCAATACACAGAGGTGTATTGTGTTACAAATGGTTTGTTTGGTAACTGTAGTCTTAACTGCCTTGAGATATTACTTAAGCTCCTCCTGTGTAGTTCTGGTTTGATCCCTCACTTTTTTCATGATCATCCTTACCCCATAAGGTGAAATTCTGTATGGAGCTCCAGACCGAGGACGATTGATGGTTATTTTGTATTTCTTCCATTTGCGAATAATCACTCCAACAGTTGTGTCCTTCTCACCAAGCTTCTTTTTGATGGTCTTGTAGCCCATTCAAGCCTTGTGTAGGTCTACAATCTTGTCCCTGACATCCTTCGACAGTTCTTTGGTCTTGCCCATGATGGTGAGGTTTGAATGGAAGAAATAGATTCTGTAGACAGTTGTCTTGTATACACATAACGAGTTGTCGTCAGGAGCACCTTCTTAAATTGATGGGACTAATCTGTGTACCACATGAGCACATAGTGTAGCCAGACTGTGGGAGCCGAAATTATTGTTGGTTGGTAGGGGATCAAATATTTTGTTTACACACTGAACTGCAACTCAATTTATAACATTTGTATCATGTGTTTTTACTAGATTTTTGGTTGATATTCTGTTTCTATCATTTAAAATACACCTGTGATAACAATTATAGACCCTTCATTTCTTTGTAAGTGGGCAAACTTACAAAACCTGCAGGAAAACAAATAATTATTTTCCCCACTGTATGGTTGACTCATAAGTAGGGATGCTTGCCAGTTCCGTTGATGTCTTGGAGCCTTTAGTTGTTACTCGTGGGTTCTTCCTTACCTTGTTAAGGATTCTGCATTGGGCCTTGGGAGACACCTTTTCTGGGAGCCCACTTCTAGGAAGAGTAGCCACAGTACTAAACTGTGTCTCCATTAAAAACAATTTGTCTGTTGACTGATGGATGCATAAACACTTTGAGATTGTCTTGTATCCTTTACCAGCCTTATGCAGATCAACTACTCTTGATTGTATGTCTTCAGGGAGCTACTTTTTGCGAGGCATGGTTCACAACAGCTGATGCTTCTTATGAACAGCAGTCTTAAAATTTGTGAGTTTCTTTTATCAAAGTAGCTCTAAAACACACCTCCAAACTTATTTCATTATTTAGACTCCATGTGTGCAAACTACTGACTCCAATTAGCTTTTGTGGAAATAATTAGACTATGGGTTCACTTACCTTTTCCTACAGCATGTTTAACTATTGTTGTGACTCAGATCATATTTTATAGCAAGTTACTGCAGGGATCACATATTTTTTCTTGCCACTGTATATGCTGCAATTTAGTGTGCAAGACAAAGGGAAACTCAATGGGCTCATTCACAACTACAAATGAAAATTTAAATGTGAGCCGCATGCACACAGAAAATAATAAATCTAGCCCAAAAGTCACTTACAAAAATTGAGCTGAATTACACCCGGTCATGGAATTATCTGGCATATAGCTCTTTCACATTCACGCAACACTCTATTGTATCTTTGGAATATCATTTATCCGCTTTAGTATATAACCAAGACACACTTCTAGTCTGTTAAGATATTCATTGCATGACATTTGGCTCTCCTTTGTTTATACCCAAGAATCTAAAACTTTATTGAAGTTAACTTTTACAAATCTAGTAAAACCCCACAGAAAGTGAACATTTAAAGCTGAAAGTGTCCTGCAATAGAAGAGTATTTATACTCACCTTTCAGGTGGTTCATAGGCCCTACCTTTCCTCCATTCTAGCACTGCAGGATCTTTCAGTCTCTTCATCATTTGACAATTCTGGGAGTGTCAGGCACCTGCCCCACCCCCCCAATTCCATTTCACTTTGGATATCTCTAGTGGCAAAGCAATTGGCAAATGGAACCACAGCAGACACCCAGATGTGTCAAATGCTGAAATGCCAACGTTGCTGCACATAATCGTGCCCCAGCATTCTCAATTTGAAAGCCCTGAGGGCTTTCACACTGAGGCGTTGTGCTGGCTGTGCGTTGGAAAAAATCCTGCAAACAGCTTTTTTGGAGCATCTTTGGGGCGCATAAAAGTGCTGTAAAAACGCCTATCCCCATTGAAATGAATGAGTACCGCTGTAAAACCGCATAGGCGTTAGCACTATTTTTAAAAATAGCGCTAACGCCTATGCGTTTTTACCGCGGTATTGCAACGCCTCAGTGTGAAAGGGGTCTAAGAGTTTTTCTTTTACACAGCAACAGACCGGGTTGCTTTAAGCCTCTGGAATGAAAGATAGAGCACATATAAGTCTTTATATAGCCTACCAAGCACCTAGGAAGATCAATCATTAACCTCTCTGCTTTGGCCAACTGTCTTCTGCACATCCTTTATTTGTCCCTTTAAGTGTATAGATAGCCTTAGAGACCAATCATAAGTAATCAGGGGGTATAAATCCCAGAGGTGAATGTAACATTTTAAGAAATTAGCTCATTGGGTTTTAAGGGCTCTCAAGAAAAGACCCAAAGCTGACCACACAGTGGGGTTGATTTACTAAGCCCAGGTTCACACTGGGCTGCGAGAGTGAAGCCGTGCGAGTTCAGCAGAACTCGCACGATTTCACTCCCGCTGGTCAGTCCCGATTTCGGCCGCGATTACAGGGACATCTGTGCAGGTTTCTGCACAGATGTCAATGTAAATCGCAGGCCGAAATTGCAAAAAGTAGTACAGAAACTACTTTTTGAAATCGGTGCAGCGCCACAGATGCGGCGTCGCACCGATTAGGATGGTGCCATTGCCGGCAATTTGCGGCAAATATCGCCGTTTTGACATGCGATTTGACATGCCAAATCGCATGTCAAAATGCACCAGTGTGAACCAGGGCAAAAACTGGTTTGTGTAAAATCTGGTGCAGCTCTGCATTGAAGCCAATCAGCTTCCAGATTATTTTTTTTTGTTTGTCAAAGCATAATTGAACAAGCTGAAGTTAGAAGGTGATTGGTTTCTATGCACAGCTGCACCAGATTTTGCACTCTCCAGTTTTAGTAAATCAACCTCACGGTCACATTTTCTTGGAGATTTCATCTGCAAGAGCAGCCATTCTCAAGCAGGGTTTCAGAAGAGGTTGCTAGGGGTTCCTTGAGCTGTGGCCGATAGACCATTATGTAGTCATGTCTGCATAGTTCTAGAGCTATTGACCCTTGGAAAAACCAGTGGCATGACACCATATGACCCTTTCAGCTGTCTGAAAGGGGAGAATTCTTCCCACTGGCCCCCTATGACGGTTTAGCAGGGGTTCCCTAAGACCTAAGAATTATTTCAAGGATTCCTCTGGGGTAAGAAAGTTGAGAAAGGCTATGTTGATGCAGCATTTATCTACAACCATGCAAGGCAACAGTCTTTTTAGCTTACATCCAAACTGCTAGAACCTCACAATTCCCAGTTGTTGGTAAGCATTAGGGATGACCTTGAGCATCCTCCAAATTTGCAATCTTTTATTTTTTCTACTCCTCCAAATTTGCAATCTTTTACTCCAATGAGCTGCGGGCTGTGTCATTCCCAACCTGCCGCTTTGTTTGTGAGCTGTGAGGCAGGGATGACCTGGTCTGCAGTTTATTGGAGTAAAAAAATAAAAGATTGCGAGTTCAGAGGATGCCCAGGCTGATCTCCAGTACGCATTGCTTGTCTGACATGTAACAAAATTAAATGTGACTGAAGAATGAGGAACTGTTTAATCATTCAATAACTAGAACTAATACAAGCATTCTGCCTGATCTCAATGCAGTGTAAGAATTCTAATATGGGGAATGTGTGTGAGCTGATCCTTTTTTCTACCCCTGGTTTAAACTTCTTCGGGAGGAGCAGAGATACAGGTCCTAGTTCCCAGGGCTTTTTTTTTCCTCAAACAATAGGTGCTGGAACTCAACCACGAACCCCCCCCCCCCCAAAACCCCTCCCCCACACACATACCCTCCAAATCCCATCAAATAGTGGGTGTGATCAGATTTTACAAACAGTAGGAGGCATTAAAGAGGCATTAAAGGGGAGTTCCAGCCTTTTTTTTATGTTTATTAAAAGTCAGCAGCTACAAAAAGTGTAGCTGCTGGCTTTTAATAAACAGACACTTACCTGTTCCACTGTACAGCGCCGCTCTGCTCCTCAACCCCCTTCTCCGCTGGTGCCTCCATTCATAGTGTGGGCACCCAGCCGTGACAGCTTTCGGCTTCATGGCCGGGCACTCACTGCGCATGCGCGAACGGCGCAGCGCTCTGAGTGGACAGGCGATTTCCTGGGACCTGTCACGTCCCAGGTGATCGCCTACAGGGAGGGGCCGCCAAAAGGCGATATGACATATCGCCTAGGTGACCCCAGGGCGGAAGGAGGAAGTGGGACAGGAAGTCCCACTCCTACTGAAGCCCCCACTCCCCCCCCAAAAAATAATTACATGCCAAATGGGGAATGTAAGGGGGCGAGGAGTGGATTTAGCGGAAGATCCAAATTTGGGTGGAACTCTGCTTTAAATACCAGGATTGCATTACATACAGAGTCCAGGGGGGGGGGGGGGGGGGGGTTATACACACAGAGCTGTCACTTGTAAACTGAAACCAGACTTCTGTGTTTACAAGTGATTGCAGTGAGCAGACACCAAAGGGTCTAAGCCAGAGGTGGTGGAATGGAGTTCCACCTGAAAAAAAGCCCTGCTAGTTCCACATCCACCTGTTAAGAGACAGGGGAAACCACGTGAGGAGCATTTTTGGTTTTCTTTTGCAGGAAGAGTATTTTACATTGAGTGTATGTTACATGGCCGGCTTAGGTGTGGGAAAACACGACATAGAGGCTTTAAAAAGCATGCCTACTGATTTTCCTATGTCATTTCTAGATACAAATCTACTTATCCTTTATTTATAAATAATTTCTAAAGGGCTCCAAAAAAAAAGGGGAGACCTGCTGGTGTTACAATACTTTCCCGTAGCAAATACCTATTATTTGACTCCTGCAGTGTCTCTGTGAAGAAAGAGCCATCCTAGTGACCAGCTACTACTGTTGTCGGAGTACAGGAGCTAATGGCTTGCGACGGGGGAACACCGAATGCTGCATGGGAGCTTCTGCAAGCTTTTGTAAAGTGGTGATTGTACTGCAACTCTTAAAAACAATGCCCTTGTGCCAAGCCGGGAAATTGATTCTATTAACCACTTAAGCCCCGGACCATTTCGGGCCATTAGGACCAGGCCTGTTTTTGGGATTCGGCACTGCGCTGCTTTAACTGTAAATTGTGCGGACATGCAATGTTGTACCCAAATGAAATTTGTGTCCTTTTCTTCCCACAAATAGAGCTTTCTTTTAATGGTATTTGATTGCCTCTGCGATTTTTATTTTTTGCGATATAAATGGAAAAAGAACGAAAATTTTGAAAAAAAAAGATATTTTCTACTTTTTGTTATAAGAAAAATCGAATAAACTCAATTTTAGTCATACATTTAGGCCAAAATGTATTCAGCCACATGTCTTTAGTAAAAAAAATGTCAATAAGCGTATATTTATTGGTTTGCGCAAAAGTTATAGCGTTTACAAACTAGGGTACATTTTCTGAAATTTACACAGCTTTAAATTTATGACTGCCTATCTCATTTCTTGAGGTGCTAAAATGGCAGGGCAGTACAAAACCCCCCCAAATGACCCCATTTTGGAAAGTAGACACCCCAGGGAAATTGCTGAGAGGCATGTTGAGCCCATTGAATATTTATTTTTTTGTCCCAAGTGATTGAATAATGACAAAAAAAAAAAAAAAATTACAAAAAGTTGTCACTAAATGATATATTGCTCACACATGCCATGGTTATATGTGGAATTGCACCCCAAAATACATTCTGCTGCTTCTCCTGAGTACGGGGATACCACATGTGTGGGACTTTTTAGGAGCCTAGCCACGTACGGGACCCCGGAAACCAAGCACCGCCTTCAGGATTTCTAAGGGCGCAAATTTTTGATTTCACTCCTCACTACCTATCACAGTTTCGAAGGCCATAAAATGCCAAAATAGCACAAAACCCCCCCAAATGACCCCATTTTGGAAAGTAGACACCCCAAGCTATTTACTGAGAGGCATGTTCAGTCCATGGAATATTTTATATTTTGCCACAAGTTGCGGGAATATGACAAACTTTTTTTTTTTTGCACAAAGTTGTCACTAAATGATATATTGCTCACACATGCCATGGGCATATGTGAAATTACACCCCAAAATACATTCTGCTGCCTCTCCTGAGTACGGGGATACCACATGTGTGGGACTTATTGGGAGCCTAGCCGCGTACGGGACCCCAAAAACCAAGCACCGCCTTCAAGGTTTCTAAGGGCATAAATTTTTGATTTCACTCCTCACTACCTATCACAGTTTTGAAGGCCATAAAATGCCAAGATGGCACAAAACCCCCCCAAATGACCCCATTTTGGAAAGTAGACACCCCAAGCTATTTGCTGAGAGGCATGTTGACCCCATTGAATATTTTTTTTTTTGTCCCAAATGATTGAATAATGACAAAAAGAAAAAAAAAAATGTACAAAAAGTTGTCACTAAATGATATATTGCTCACACATGCCATGCTTATATGTGGAATTGCACCCCAAAATACATTCTGCTGCTTTTCCTGAGTACGGGGATACCACATGTGTGGGACTTTTTGGGAGCCTAGCCGCGTACAGGGCCCCAAAAACCAAGCACTGCGAACGCTGCAGTTATGTGTGTTGTGTTTGGTAAGTGACAGTGATCGATCGATACTGCACTTGGGTGGGCTGGGCTGGGCGGAGGGGCTAAACGCAGGCGCTAGCAGGTATCTGGGCTGATCCCGCTAACACTGCGTTTTTGGGAACCCTAAACCGCTGGGGATGCTAGTATAGATCTGATCAGATCTGATCAGATACTATACCACTAAGGGGGGTGTATGCTTTGCGCGTGGGTGTTAGCGTTACTGTCACT
Source organism: Rana muscosa (assembly GCA_029206835.1). Taxonomy (NCBI): domain Eukaryota; kingdom Metazoa; phylum Chordata; class Amphibia; order Anura; family Ranidae; genus Rana; species Rana muscosa. The sequence goes on along the minus strand of CM055123.1, from coordinate 265,203,610 downwards.
AACCTAACACTGCCTGGGGCGACGCAGACCCTCTCTGGCGCTAAAACCTAATTGATCTCACCCGCCGGGCGATCAGGGGGGTTAAACCTTTATTGGGTTATATACGGCGGGTGCCCTGATGCTATAAAAAGCAAACTAATCAACCAGCGTCACCCGTAACCTTTATATGGTGATCACTGGTGAAAGGGTTAACTAGGGGCAATCAGGGGGTTAAAATCTTTATTAGGTTAAATATGGGGGTACCTGACACTATATAAAAACCTGACGGGTAACCTAAATAACTAAATAACTTACTGGCTAACCAGTGACACCAGTGACGCTTATACGGCGATCACTGGTGAAAGGGTTAACTCTAGGGGCAATCAGGGGGTTAAAATAATATATGGGGGTACCTGACACTAATAAAAACCTGCGGCGAACCTAAAAAAAAATAACTGCCTATCTAAAACACCAGCGACACGAATACAGCGATCGGAAAAACAATCGCTTAGTGACGCTGAAGTTAGGGGGTGAAAGGGTTACCTGGGGGGTGATCAAGGGGTTAAACCTTTATTAGGGGGGGTTAGGGGGCTACCCTGGACCTAAAGGGGCCTAATCCTAACTGCCCTGCAACTTTTTACAATCACAGATGACACTAAATGCAGTGATCAGTAAAATAAATGATCACTGCAATCAGTGACACTGTGATTGGGGGCTTTGGGGTGACCTGGGGGGTGATCTGGGGGTGACTGGGGGGTGATTTGCGTGCCTATGTGTACCTACGTGTCAGTGGACTGTTAGTGCACTAACCTGCTTCCTCTCTGCTCGGCGCCGGGAACGGAAAGACCGCGGCGAGGGAGATGACATCACTTCCTCCAGCCTTGTTTACATCACATGGCGGAGGAAGCATTTTCATTGGCCGGGAGCGATCGCGAGGGGGGGGGGGCGGAATCGAGCGCCCCCCCCTCATGCCTGATCGCTCCCGAACACTTAACGGCCGCTCACTGCAGTGAAGGGGGGTCCGGATGGACCCCCCAACTGCACAAAGGCGATCACGTAGATCTACGTGATTCTGCCTGTCCGTGCCATTCTGCCGACGTAAATCGGCGGTGGGCGGTCGTTAAGTGGTTAAAAGCACAATCGGCTTTTATGGCACACTTATGTTCAGCTCCTTTGTAGATCTTTTTGGGTCTTGAACAGTGGCGGCTGGTGCTCAAATTTTTTGGGGGGGCGCAAACAAACTGGAAAAAAAAAAAATCATCAATTGCCGCCACTGTGCCCAAACGCCACTAGTTTGTCCCCAAATGCAGCCAGTTTCTCCCCCATAATGCAGCCAGTTTCTCCCCCATAATGCAGCCAGTTAATCCCCCATAATGCAGCCAGTTTCTCCCCCATAATGCAGCCAGTTTCTCCCCCATAATGCAGCCAGTTAATCCCCCATAATGCAGCCAGTTTCTCCCCCATAATGCAGCCAGTTTCTCCCCCATAATGCAGCCAGTTTCTCCCCCATATGCAGCCAGTTTCTCCCCCATAATGCAGCCAGTTAATCCCCCATAATGCAGCCAGTTTCTCCCCCATATGCAGCCAGTTTCTCCCCCATATGCAGCCAGTTTCTCCCCCATATGCAGCCAGTTTCTCACCCATATGCAGCCAGTTTCTCACCCATAATGCAGCCAGTTTCTCCCCCATAATGCAGCCAGTTTCTCCCCTATATGCAGCCAGTTTCTCCCCCATAATGCAGCCAGTTTCTCCCCCAATATACAGCCAGTTTCTCCCCCATATACAGCCAGTTTCTCCCCCATATGCAGCCAGTTTCTCCCCTATATGCAGCTAGTTTCTCCCCCATAATGCAGCCAGTTTCTCCCCCATAATGCAGCCAGTTTCTCCCCCATAATGCAGCCAGTTTCTCCCCTATATGCAGCCAGTTTCTCCCCTATATGCAGCCAGTTTCTCCCCCATAATGCAGCCAGTTTCTCCCCTATATGCAGCCAGTTTCTCCCCTATATGCAGCCAGTTTCTCCCCCATATGCAGCCAGTTTCTCCCCCAATATGCAGCCAGTTTCTCCCCCATAATGCAGCCAGTTTCTCCCCCATAATGCAGCCAGTTTGTCCTCATAATACAGCCAGTTTGTCCCCCATAATACAGCCAGTTTGTCCCCCAAATACAGGCAGCTTGTCCCCCCCCAGCCCTGCACTTACCTTCCTCGAGTCATCGCCATCCTTCTTCCGTCCTCGATGTCTTCTCCCGCCCTCGATGTCACTTCAGCCAATCAGGTTACCGGTAACCAGACCCGGTGAACCTGATTGGCCAGGGAACGCACCCCTGTGCGTCCTCTCATTAGGTATTTAGAAGCCGATTACAGCCCTCAGGCTGTAGTCGGAAAACCTATCAGAGCCTGCTGGCTCTGATAGGCACTTCTAAAGGCCAATCAGACGCTGTGACTCAGATGGCCGGCGCTCAAGGGGCCGGCCATCTGAATAGTGGGCGGCAGCAATACATAGGTTCATGCAATGCATGAACCTATGTATTGTTGTGGGGAGTGACGGCCGGGCGCAGAAGCGAGCGGTAGCGGCGCTTCTGCGCCCACTATGGTCGCGCCGCCATGTGTAAAAAAAAGACATTAAAACAAAAAAAAAACTCTTAAAGGGCCCGTTTTTTTTTTATTATTATTTTTTTTGGTGACCACAGGAGGGGGGGGGGGGGGGCGGCGCCCGGGCGCCCCCTATGGACGGGCCGCCACTGGTCTTGAAACAAAAGCAGATTGCTGTGAAATGATAAAGTCTGTTCCATAGCGGAGTGTCCTAACTTTTTTTTAAATAAGGTACAGCTTTATACCAGTAATCGTTCAACAAGTAGCCCCCAGAGGCCCTTTTGCTTGAGTACACTGTTGTGTATGAATCTCTAATGGTACACAAACCATTTATAAAAAGTCCTTTATGTCTGAAGCAACTAAAACAAATGTAACTTTTTTATTTTTTTGTGTGCTAAAATTTCGGTTTTTAAGCCGAATTTACTATGACAAGAGACAGCACGGCCTGCAGAGTATCCCAGCTGGCCATACACGTGGGAATTGTGATAAGGCAATCAAAGTTTTGTTTTCATTGATTGTCAAAATCACAAGGACATGAAACATAAAATGGTTGCCTTGATCGACTGCAGGGAAATAGGATCGATATTGCCCTAGGGTAACAATCTGATTGCTTTTGGTGAAATTGCTGCACTTTTCCCTGTTTTGATTGCATTTGAAAGTGATCTGTTAAAAAACTGTATTGAAGATGTCAATTTATTCTTTTTTTTCTACAGAACTCTGGAGATTGATGCTTAGTTTCTGATGATTACTTGCAATCATGTTTGTAATTCCTGGTGCGACAGAATATATACATACATATAATTATTATACAAGATTTATATAGCGCCAACAGTTTACGCAGCACTTTACAATGTAGAGGGGGGACAGTACAATTACAATACAGAAGGAATAGGAGGGCCCTGCTCATGGAGCTTACAATCTAAAAAAGGGAGGGGGAGGTGCAAACACCAAAAAAAAAAGCACCGCTCTGACTCTGAGAACCTCCAATATGGTAGTAGATCACTGGTAACTCCACTTCAGATGACCTCCCACTCGTCAACACTTGAACACAAACCTATAGATAGAAATAGACTTGCCGATAAAATCCCTCCCAGGGTTTTAAATGACAGATGGAAAAATCTATAAATATTATTTTTTTAATTATAGAATTTGTCTATGAAATTGCAACATGTTTTCTCTTTTTTTCCCCATGTATATTATGTTTGTGTATCACCATGTATATTTGTGTGACAAGTTTCCATACCTAGAGAGACTCTTTGCAGCAGTGGTTCTCATTTACTGCTAATTATACCAATTAAGGAATGGGAGTGGTCACATTCACTTTGTTTTATACATATATCTGTGTTGTTCATGTTGGCAATTATGCTGTGAACAAGGCTACTCGCCGAAACATGACCTTGTAACTTGATTTTATCTTAATTGTAAGCTCTAAAGAGCAGGGCCCTCTGATCCCTCTGTATTGTAACTGTACTGTCTGCCCCCATGTTGTAAAGCGCTGCGCGAACTGTTGGCGCTATATAAATTCTGTATAATAATAATAAAGAATATGGATGGATTTTAGCGTGCCGGTTCTACCAACTTATCTTCATTCGAGCTGATGGAGTTGACTTCAATACAGTTCTTAGGTGGAGGTGAGGTAGGCTTTCCTGAATAGGTGAGTTTTCAGGGATTGCCTAAAGGCGGACAGGTTAGGGGCTGACTGGACATACTGGGGCAGGGAGTTCCAGAGGATGGGAGAGGCTCTGGAGAAGATAACAAGGGAGCTAGAGAGCAGGAGGTCTTGGGAGGATGATATCTGCAGATGAGGTTGGTGATTTAGCTGGGGGCGAGGTTGTGGTTAGTATTTTAAATTTTATACAGCGGGGTAGGGGTAGTAGTCACGGATCGGTTAGTAAGGTGTATTAGTCTAGCAGCAGCATTCATACCATACATGCTCACGAGCAGGGCCCGCCTAACCCTCTGCAGTGCTCTGCAAGTGCAGCACACACTGTTAAGGCTGGATTCACATCTATGCATTTTTAGTGCATTTTGCAGATTTGTACTACAGTCCATTTAACATGGTTTCCTATGGAACACATTCTGTTGTGCAAATCTGCAAAATGCACTAAAAATGCATAGGTGTGAATCCAGCCTTTGTGCTACATAGGTGTGTGTAATAAATATATAAATATACTGTATATATTATTGCAGAACTGTGCAATTAGTTTTAACTGGAGGGACTCAACCACAACAGAAAGCACACAATTAAAATTGCATATATATATATATACACACACACACACACACACATTATATATTATATATATATATATATATATATATATATATATATATATATATATATATATACATATACATATACATATACACATACACACACAATTATATATATAGTTTTTCAGATAGCTTTGTGACAAATGCATATATATATATATATATATATATATATATATATATATATATATAGTAGGCTTGTGCAATTCGTTTCGTAACGAATCGAAATTCGTCCGAAATTTAGCAACTTTCGGACATTCGGAAGCATTCGAATTTCCGAACAAAGCAATTACGAATAAAACCGAATCCGAAATAAATTATACCGCAAAATAGCGAATGCCCGAATGTCTTCGGCATAATTCGTTATGAAAAAAGTTACGAATGTACGAATCCATTCGAAGCACAATAACACTCACTCTGCTCTCTGCTTCTCCCTCACCGTGCTGAACCCTCTCAAAATAGTGTACAGGGGCGGAGGCTATAGCCGCATGTAAAAAACGAAAGTAAAATACGAGATTTCGAATCGTTACAAATAACCGCAATGTATTTAGAAAAGTACAAATCCATTCGAAGCACATTAGGCATAATAGGCAGCGTCGTTGTGAGAGAGACACGGAAAATTACGAATCGACGAACCCAAAAAAAGTTACGAAAGTAGGAGTGTTGTCCAGAATCAAAGAAAAACAACGTACCCTACTGAAAGTACGAATTATAAATCAACTAAAAATTCAACGAAAAATGACGCTTGCGAAAATACGAATTAGTCCGAACACGAAAAATCCCGTCTAGCAAAATTACGAATCAACAGGACCGAAAAGAAACGAACCGAAACTAAACAAATTTTTCCGTTGTGCACAAAAAACGAACCGAAACTAAACAAATTTTTCCGTTGTGCACAAGTCTAATTATATATATATATATATATATATATATATATATATATATATATATCCGACCCCAGATGATGTTCACTTGAACGAAACGCGTCGGAACGGACTACTGATGCCACGGTTGCCGTTTTTATAAGCGCTTTTGTATCACATTAAATGTGAGTGTTACTCCTTTTTAAATAAATTTACTGTGAGATATCTTGCAGAATTACGCTATGTGCCCTCCTGTCTTCCTCTTTTTCCATATCCGCACCAGCTATCTGTTTGGGCGCTATAACCTTTAAACATCATTGGAAGCTCCACCGCTGGGTTCCTGGAATTTGTGTTCCTTGAGACATCCCTCCCTTGGTTTATTGAACATACAAGTTTGATTGACCTAGTGAGTGTATGCTTATCTAGTGGTGGATCTCCTATCAAATCTTTATACTAGTCACAAATTGATTGTGTTCATTCACTATTTGGGACGTTATCACCTGATTACTACCAGAACTTATAGTTTTATATCAAAAGGACAATTATGATTTTTTTTTCACCTGAATACCTTTTTTCATGGTGTCTATATAAGGTGTTTAAGTTCGTTGGTTTAATTGATGAACATATGTTATCATTATTTTTTTTTAGCGCTGCACTTTCATGTTAATATATATAAATTAAACCAGCGATTTTCTCATCATCTCCTTTGCACAAATAATCTCTTTTTAGTGTGAAAATAATTTGAGTAGGTTTTGTTAATGTGAAGCGGTGACCTCTCTGCAATAAGAAATCTCAGCAGTAAATACAAGTAATAAACAAATCTAACAGCTCTAATTAGTATAAACGAGTCAAAACACATCCTCATTGATTGCATTATTCTTCTAATTAACAGACAGAAAATTTAAAAAAAGAAAGGCCATTAACTCGGTTTTTAATAAATAAAATATTGTATCTTTATTTAACAAGCTATTCACATTTGCAGGTTGAAAAACATTATGGTAACAGCAACAGAGCATAACAAAAATGTCCTAACACTGCATGTAGGGTCACTGAACCTCATCAGCCAATGGCGTGTGTGCTTACATTGTCTCTCACAGGAAACAAAACAGCAGACTGTTGATTGGTTGTTTTTGACAAGTTGATGGCTGCTACTCTTGCCAGTGGGGACACACACTGCCCTGAGGTTTCAGTAAAGCTTGGGCAGTCCCGTCAGACACTCCGTGTGGCTGCCAATTGATCACAAGGCATCTGAACATTATGATTGGTAGAAACTGATGGCAGGAAGAAAATCTAACGCTCGGTAAATGGTTGGCCCTATAGGAAGTAAAGGCTTCAACCATGTCCTTCTGGGAATTTTGTATAAAATAACAACCATTGCACACCATGCTGTGCTGTACAGTGGCGAGTCCTCCTGTTACAGTAGCAAAGCAGTAGAAACCGGCTCGCCACGGCCAAGAGAATCTAACCCTCAATGTGAAAGTCATGCTACAACTAGCAAAGCACATAGGCCTGGTTCACATGGGCTTCAGCTTGTAGCAGTGTGAGCAGCAAGCTTCGACAAAGCATTTGCAGAGCCTTCAGCAAGCTTTTAAAGTACCGTTCAACTCCAGTTTGTATATGTTAATCCTAATGGGATTACTGATTGCCACTTTAAACAAGATGCTAGCAATCTTCAACAAGCTTCAAAAGAGTGCTGAATCTGCCAGCAGCTTGTTTAAAGTAGCAATCAGTATTCCCATTAGGCTGGGTTCACACACATATGCGAATTGGATGCAGGTTTCTCCACATCCAATTTGCATGACATGTGAGTGTGGCCGGCTCTCAATGGAGCCAGTTTACACATGTCCGGGGTGGCCGCGGGCCGGATTGAAAAAGGGTCCCGTGCGTGTTTGGGTCCGGTTCAGGTGCGAATGCAAGCAAAAATTCAGACCTGAATCACACCTGAACCGGTGAACAGGCACGCACCGGACCCCAGGCACGAACCCGCGGCCGCATATAAGTGAACACGGCCTTAGGATCTGCGTTCAACATATACAAACTGGAGTTCAGTGGTACATTAAAAGCTTCAGCTTGCTGAAGGCTCTGCAAATGCTTTGTCAAAGCTTGCTGTTGACACTGCTCTTATACAAGCTGAAGCCCGTGTGAAACAGGCCATAGCCTGCTAAGCGTTCTCTTATTTGGAATTATTTTTATTAAAAAGAAAAACATTTTTCTAAAAGGGGACAGACTCAATGGATCACTTGGTCTTCTCTTGTGGTTACTCTTCTAGGTTTCATGACACTTGTCTAACATCTTGCATGCAACCCCTGTCTTTTTCATAGAAAAAGTGTCTACAATATGCCTCTGGGTGGCGATACGCCCGGAATACAGGTAAGTGTGAGAATACCCAGCTGTACCCTAAATCCATATCAAACAATATGTTTGACTGTACAGAGGCTACTTTCCAAAACAATGCATCCTAAAACTGTGGAAAAAAGGAAATAAATAAGAAACATTGGTTAAAACATCTTCCAGCATGGAGTTTAATGTTTGCATTAGGTCTGTCGCCATGTAATTGGCACCCACACACCGCTGATTTAGCCAGAGTACACTGCTGCCCATACCAAGCAGAATTATATGATCACTGGTTAAAGTTTGGAGATCTTCTGTAGATCTGGCTGCAGCATGGCTTCTCTTGTTCTTGTAGAACAGGGTTGTCAAACCGGCAGGCCTCCAGCTGTTGAGGAACCACAAGTCCCATGAGGCATTGCAAGGCTGGTATTTACAAGCATGACGCCCAAATAGGCATGAGGGGACTTGTAGCTCTGAAACAGCTGATGGGCTGCCAGTTTGACATCCCTGCTGTAGAGGGCACCCATATGTGTGTTATCACGGCTGCATCCAGAAGCAGACAGGCAGCAGTTTAGACTCATATACCCTGTGGAAGGTCCGAATACCCATTTTCCAGAAAGTCCAGAAGTCCCCGCTCAGGACTTTAATGCTGAAGTTTAGTTAAATATAAAATCAGCACCAGGTACTCACGTTGAATTGGAAGTGTCTCTTGTGCTGGTGGCTGCTTTTTCTGTTGAAACCTTTCATTCCTTGCCCACTGACCCCCTTCCCCCTGGGGATACTGCTCAGTAGCTGTGATATTCTGGTGCTGCAGGGGTTAATATAAGTAGTTGGATGAGTCACGGGCACTCATCAAAAGAGACAAATGAAAATCGCTCTATGAATGGAGGACATGAAGATGAATGAAAGGTTTGCCTCCTCCAGTTATAAAGCTCCTTTAATTACTGGAAATACTAGTTTTATGAATGGGACAGGGGGCTGGAAAGAGTGCACAAGTGCCTGTGACAGGCCCAGAGGCTCGTTATGAACACGCAGCACCAAAAGATCACAGCAGCGGTGTATTGGTGGGGTGGAGGAAGAGTCAGAGAATGAGAGATTTTAATGAACAGAGCAGCCATCAGCACAAGGGATACTTCTCATTTCATGTAAGTACGGTCTCTGGTGCCAATTAAAAAAAAAAAAAGAAGGAATCGCTAAACTTAACTTTTAATTCTCTCTCTAAATTATCCAGGAAACTAGTATTTTCAGTGAGGTTAAAAATGCCAGCCTTCATATTTTTCCCCAATACACATTTCTTTTAACTTTGCTATTGGCTCTTTGTGTGAATTTCCCTCTCATGGCCAGACACAGGCTAAAGCTGGCATTATACCATTTTCTTGTTCAATTTCCTTTAGATTTACCTTCAACTATGTAGTGCAAGGGCCTGCCTGATTGCATACAAATTGACAGTGTTTATATTTGACCTAATTTTATATGGTTTTGGTAAATCTAAAGGGAAATTGCACAAGGCAATTGTATAATGTATGGCCAGCCTTAGGCTGTGCCCTGATTTAGAATGTACAGTATGCTTGCTATCCATAAACTTAACTGCAGGAAGGAAGGAAAAATAGCTGGTAAGGTGTAACAGATCCATGAAAGATAAGGACACTTCCCCTGGCCTTCACCATCGAGAAAGGTTGTAAATTAAAAGTCAGTAATGTAAGTCAATACAATAACAAGTCCCACATTTGGTAAACACTTCACCCATTTTCATACATTCGCCATGTTATTCGACTTCTATCCTGGCCTCCATATATCTCTCCATGGTATTAGACCCTTTATCCTGGCTCTCATTTATATCCATGGTATTAGACCTCTATCCTAACTCTCATATCCTCCATGTTATTGGACCTCTATTCTGGCTTTCATATATTCTCCAATGTCATGAGACCTTTAATAACAAAGGGGATAGGAGAGTCAGGATAGAGGCCTAGTAAGATGGTTGATATGAGAGCCATATTAGACCCCTTATCCTGCCTCTCATATATTCCCCAAGTTATTAGACCTCTATTCTGGATCTCATATATTCCTCCATGTTATTAGCACTCTACCCTAGCTTTCATGTGTTCTCCCTGGCATTATACTTCTGTCCTGACTCTCATATTTCCCCACATTATTAGACCTTTATCCTAGAACTCATATATCCCCCTTCTAGGTTTTAATACCTCTATCCTGGCTCTCATATATTCCCTCATGTTATTAGACGTCTATCCTGACTCTCATATATACCCATGGTATTAGAGCACAATCCTGACTCTCATATCCTCCTTGCTATTAGATCTCTGTTCTGGCGCTCATATATTCCAACATGTGGTTATACCTTTATCATAGTGGTCAATTATATTCACCTAGGTTTTTAGACCTCTATCCTGGCTATCATACACCCACCTTGTTATTAAAGGTCTGATGACATAGGAGAACATACGAGAGCCAGGATAGAGGTACAATTCTATAGTGCCTATACAAGAGCCATATTGGACCTCTATTCTGGCTCTCATATCCCTCCGAATATTAGACCTCTATCCTGGTTCTCATATATTCTCCCACATCATCAGACCTTTAATAACAAGGAGGATATATGAGAGCCAGGATATAGGTTTAATAATATGTTGGATATACAAGAGCCATATTAGACCTCTATTCTGGCTCTCATATCTCCCCATCGTATTAGACCCCTATTCTGACACTCATAGTCTCCCATGTTATTAGCACTCTACCCTGGCTTTCATATGTTCTCCCTGGCATTATACTTTTATCCTGCCTCTCATATATACCCACATTACTAATTACTAGACCTTTATTATAGCGCTCATAACCCCCTCTAAGTTTTAGGACCTCTATCCTGGCTCGAACATTCCCCCATGTTATCAGACCTTTATCCTGGCTCTCGTATATACTCCACGTTATCATACCTTTATCCTGGCTCTTGTATATACCCCCATGTTATCAGACCTTTATCCTGGCTCTCATATATACCCCATGTTGTGAGACCTTTATCCTGGCTCTCATATATCCCCCATGTTATCAGACCTTTATCCTGGCTCTCATATATACCCCATGTTGTGAGACCTTTATCCTGGCTCTCATATATCCCCCATGTTATCAAACCTTTATCCTGGCTCTCATATATCCCCCATGTTGTGAGATCTTTATCCTGGCTCTCATATATTCCCCATGTTATCAGACCTTTATCCTGGCTCTCGTATATCCCCCATGTTATCAGACCTTTATCCTGGCTCTCGTATATCCCCCATGTTATCAGACCTTTATCCTGGCTCTCGTATATACCCCATGTTATCAGACCTCTTTCCTGGCTCTCATATATACCCCATGTTATCAAACCTTTATCCTGGCTCTCATATATCCCCCATGTTGTGAGATCTTTATCCTGGCTCTCATACAACCCCCATTTTGTGAGATCTTTATCCTGGCTCTCATATATTCCCCATGTTATCAGACCTTTATCCTGGCTCTCGTATATACCTCCACGTTATCAGACCTTTATCCTGGCTCTCGTATATCCCCCATGTTATCAGACCTTTATCCTGGCTCTCGTATATCCCCCATGTTATCAGACCTTTATCCTGGCTCTCGTATATACCTCCATGTTATCAGACCTTTATCCTGGCTCTCGTATATCCACCATGTTATCAGACCTTTATCCTGGCTCTCGTATATCCCCCATGTTATCAGACCTTTATCCTGGCTCTTGTATATCCTCCATGTTATCAGACCTTTATCCTGACTCCCGTATATCCCCCCATGTTATTGACTATCATGGCTCTCGTATATCCCTCATGTTGTGAGACCTGGCTCCACCAACAATGACATCACACATCACTTGACTGAAGATCCCTTGGAAAAGGTAAAGAAGGGATTAGAGGACAAAGGTAATAAAACAGTTTTATGCTGTCAAAGCGTAGCTTGCCACACCTCTTCAGAAGCTTACAAAGTGCAAACAAAAATATAATATACAGTAGTCTCTATCATACAAAGGCAAAGTTAATATAAAAATAGAGGTAGTGCCTTTAAACCAAAGCGGAAGAGGAGGTGTAAAAAAATGACAGTATGCAGTTGTGCATAAATCATCCCAGATTCCATTGCGGCAGCGGCAGGGTTAAGTCTACAGGAAGTGGCAAGGGGGGCAAATTACACTTCTTCTGCAGACACCGGTCTACATTCTGCAAAAAGCACAACGTTGGCTCTCTTCTGACAGAGATGTCCTTGAACTACTTTCCCTAGCATCAGGTGGTTTGCACGCCGCATATTCTATTTAATGACAGATGGATCTGAGCAGCGAGTGGAACAAAGCAGCAATCGCAGGTTTAACAAGGCACAACATCCGTTTTCTATCCCAAACACCATCGTGTGTCACTGCATGACAGTCTCATTTGCCTGGCTCTTAGGGTTGAGCTGATGCAGTAAATTTATGAGCACGCTCAGTCTCTCGGACAGTGTGGAAGTCTTGCTGGCTGAAGCCCGCAGCAGGTTGGAATAGACTTGCTTGTAGGTTTTCAGAGAGCTTTCTTCTTCTGTGCTGTTACTGGAGGAGAGAAATCAGCCAAGCTCAGACACTAAGTACAACATAATCTCTGTCAACCCAGACATTACCCGTGTTTTATCTGCACACTTACTGCAGGAAAATACCACGCTCTCACATTCTGACTGTAAACGATGGAGATAAAGACTTGCATTTTCAATATTCACAAAGTAAGACAATCAACATGCACCTGTCGCCTTGCAAAAAAATATATAAATAAAGGGGCTGCTTTAAAAAAAATAGATGTGTAGAAAGGCACCTTCCTTGCTTTTAACTTGTTTCTTTATTAAATAGCCAAAATGTAAAAAAGGTATTTAGAAAGGGTGATTTCGCATTAAACGTGATTGGCACAAATTTAAAGTTCCAATAAAAAAAGAGAGGAGTAAAATAAAATACCCATGTCTGCCACGGTAATGCAGAGAAATCACCCCCTGGAGTTTCCTCAGAAAGGGACACTCTCCATCCTCTGCTGTTCTTTGGGCCATGGATAAGAGGGTACCACCGGTCCCTCCTTGTACTGGGCATAGGCAGCAGGGTGAATCATATCTGGGAAGGGAGGGTGAAAGCCGGCTTCTTCCTCCTCTCCCTCCCACCAGCTTTCAGCCCCTGCAGAGAGACATTTTTTTAATAATTGAGACTTTTGGAAAAGTTCAACTTTGCTGGCGTTCCAGAATCCCCATTTTTTGATCTTTAAAAATGCAACATTGATCAAATATCTGAACAACGCTTCTAAGAAAGCAGTTGGGTTTTGTACATTATAGACCATAGAAAGTAACACAAGCCATACATGTGTATCACCACCATTGGAAAAGGAATGCACAGGAAACCAGCTGTAGAGAGAGGTTTCAAGGTGCTAAATGACAGCTGCGCCCCGGCGCCCGTCACACCTGACTCTGCCACAGGATAATCTGCCTGTACTGCCCTCGTAACATACAGTATTGAATGACTCCAAGAACTAAAAACAGGCATTACAACATGACTCCTTTCAAAATACAACCAAGACCAGCCTTCTTTGCAGTATTATGCGCTTTAAAAATGCAATAAAACCCAAATGCAGAAACCGCTGCTTCAGGCAGGTGGCGTCCATCTGGTGAAGGGGTCTCAAAGTGGTGGCCCTCCAGCTGTTGCACAACTACAAGTCCCATGAGGCTTTGCAAGGCTGACAGTTACAAGCATGACTCCCACAGGCAGAGGCATGATGGTACTTGTAGTTTTACAACAGCTGGAGGGCCACCAGTTTGAGACCCCTGATCTAGTGAGTCTACAGAGAAGTTGTACTGTACCCGTCGCACAGCTTACAGGCTTGCCCACATTTCATGCAGAGTGCTGTAATGAATTGGTGGATGATGCTACCATGCAGAGTCATAGGAAAATAAGGATCTTCACCAGCACACCTCGGTATAGTGCTAATCTTGGTCTCTATTCACATAAACAAACAGGCATCATGAGTCGTTGCTTCAGGACTCGCAGGATACCACATCACTATACAAAGCTGTGCTATTGAAGATTAAGCATGAGCTCCGGCGTGTTCGCATAGTACACGTGCAAAGCCCGCCAGGAAGTCGGCGCTGCGCTAATGACAGGCAGGGAGACATTTCCCGATGCTCGGCTGCAGAGATCGGGAATTGTCTCCCTGGCTGTCATTAGTGCAGCGCGGTGCCGACTTCCTGGCGGGCTCTGCACGTGTACTATGCGAACACGCCGGAGCTCATCCTTATTGAAGATCTCTATTTTCCTATTCATCCAGTGAGTCGATCATCAGCAGGAGAGATCACCGGTGAGATTGTACATGAGCTATGCGCTTGTTGCTTTATACAATGACCTGTAGAGCAGATGAAATATATTTCCCCGCTGCTGTTATTGATAAATTCCCCCCAACCCCTCCCTTGACAAACCTCCACCTAGTTTCAATTTACAATCAGGTCTAAGAACTAACATGACCCTGCAGATTAGTCACGTAGGTAGCTGATACAGTGTATAAAGAGAGATAAAGACGAGCAGGTTTCCTCATATTACACCAGATAAAGCGTTAAGCTGATGAAATATCATGACACTGGAGAGCAGAAACAATTACCAGTTGTGCACGATCACACTAAACAAGCATCTATTTAGAATGCAAGCCTGGATGTCTGCTGAATACGCTGTGTCTCTAGTGCCATCTTGTGGGAACTTTTCACAGTACACTGACTCTCCAAGTGAATCATCTGTACCTAAGCTAGCTAGGATTTCAATTTTCTTCTCATAAAACAAATCAAAAACACAGGGGGTTAGAGAATGTGTGGCACATTTGTATCAAGTGACCATACGTGGTCAGGCTAAAGTGTTACAAGGATTTCCAGGTAATGAACATATATTTATTAGCGATACTGGAGTAATGGTGTTTCATCACATATGGCGACCCATCACATTTGGCTACCCGCTGGATTGCGCATGCGCGACGCCGCCTTATGCGTTCCAACACTTTTACGGCAAAACAGCACACTAAAACCGTCAGATAGTGTGACGGAAGTGTCGTCAAATACATTAAAATGTGTTCCACTTGTATACAGGTCCTCTAGTAAACAGCCCATCCCACTCCATGTTTATTTCTAATAGATTGTGTGTGTTTATAACGTGCTATGTAATCACATTATATGTGCAAGCAGGATTAAATAGCACCCCCCCCCTCAACCTGAACATATAAATTAGCATTCATTGTATGTGTTATGTAGATGAGATATGATTTTGTCATTACTAATGTTGAATTGACATCATTTAATTCAGCTGTAGCTGTGCGCACTCCCGCCACTTTTACACATGTCTGTACTGTGCAAGATTGTTGTTAGGGAAGTATTGGTGTTGGAACGCATAGCGTAGTGTTTGTATTGTGTGGAACGTCACTTCCGTGACATTATCTGACGGTTTCACTGCTCCGTATTGTCTCAAAACTTTTGGAACGCATATCGTCAAGTTACGCATGCGCAGTGCGAAATTTCTCAGCGGAACGTCATTTCCATAGCAAAATGTGATGGGTAGCCGAATGTGACGAAACACCGGAACCCTTTCCACTGTCCTAATGTCATTTCCAAAAGGATTAAGGTTTGCCTTGATGTTGTAAAGCTTGGGGGTCTCTCCCACTTTATGATGCCTGGAAACAATGTACAGGGATGTAGACATTAAAAATCCTCCAAATATTAGACTACGCACAAAAGTCAATGAACTGTCACATTATTCTTTATAAAAATAACTTTCATCATTAGTGGTCATCGGCTATAACTGATAAGTAGAAGGTATGTATGTGATAAGTGGTTTGGGGTAATTGGCGCTACCTTATATTCTGGGGACTTGTTTTAATGTTGGATTTTGTTGGATTTCCTCTGCAGGTACAACTGATAAGCCCCTATGGGATAAGGTGCAAGACTGTGTATATTATGTGCTAGTAAACCCAATTTCTATATATTGGCTGTGTGTGTGATCCTCAACTCATATGTATGTGAAAAATCCTGTCCCTCTGAAGGTTGTGACAATTGTGCTATTAAATAAATAAATAGAATGTTACCCTTAATGAATATTCTCTACTTCAACTATGGTGATGTGTATGATACCTATTTGAATGTGTATCACTTCATATTAGATGCAAAATCCATAAACCAAATAACGAACTCAATATTACAAAAAACCAAATAGTGAACTCAATATTACAAAAAATCACAAAAAAATCTTATATTACAAAAATGACATCCGTGCCGTACAAGTTCCTGTATCTTAATTCATACAGTTCACACATTGGAGTGTTGTGTATATTCAATATATCCTGTGCCAAAAACTGGTAATACCCAATTTCAGTTATGGTCCCTGGTCACTGCCCCAGGTGGGAGCTGCTAGACGTCCAGTTAATTCCCTTGTAGGTTAACCCATTAACTAAACCAATGAAATGTAATTCACAATGGTCATGTAATGGTTAGCCACTTTGATAGTGAGGATTAGTTTCCTTGTAATTCCTCAATTCAAATGGTTAATCAACAAAAGAAATACTGACAAATAAATGCATATGTGGTATAGCCAGGATGAGTTCATGCGGCTACAGCAAATTCATGCGTTGACATAATAAAGTTCAAGTATTCTTCATGCGTTTTTTTCAGTGACTTTGGTGATTATATATTGCCAATAGGAATCCTCCAGCTTGCAGGTAAAGAGGTGACTTTTGGTGCTCCCCCCTCATATGGGTCCCCACTCACCAGATTGACGTACCCCTGCAGGGGTCACAGGCTCATCGGGTATCCCCAGCAATTTATCCTCCACTCCTTATGTTGTTCCACTCTCTGCTCACTCCTCCTCCACCAATCAGATCCTCAGAAATGAACCACAGAACAGGGCTTCCATAGCGTAAAATCGCTTATTTATTTGTTAAAAATTCCAAACTTAAATAAAAATAAATGTAAAAATAAGGCCTGCAGACCTTCCTAGATTCACTCCCTTCTGACTGTAATTACCGCCAGGTGCCTAGTGAATTCAAACCGCATACCAATGTCAGACAAGTCCCATGGAAGTCACGCCATCCTGTAGTGTCAGCCTCAGCTTCGGCGTGCGTTCCACTGCTCGAGCCTCGCACCTTTGATAACGACCATACGTCGAAACGCGTCAGTAGACCATCCAGACACGTCACGTCCGGTTAGCGAGGCTCAAGCAGTGGAACGCACGCCGAAGCTGAGGCTGACATTTATTTTTATTTAAGTTTGGAATTTTTACTATATACAGAAATTGGGTTTACTAGCACATAATATACACAGTCTTGCACCTTATCCCAAAGGGGCTTATCAGTTGGACCTGCAGAGGAAATCCAACAAAATCCAACATTAAAACAAGTCCCCAGAATATAAGGTAGCGCCAATTACCCCAAACCACTTATCACAATTATTCAGTCATTTGCCCTGTGACAGATTACATACTAGGGGGAGCAGCAGCCTAAATAAAGTCCAAATTGCGCGGAATATCACCACAAGTTTAAGAAGGTATGTATGGCTGATCTCGGCAAAGAATAAAAAATAAAAAGGAAATCCACAAAACTGGTCCTAGTCTTAAAGTGTTACTAAACCCACAACCATAAAATCTGTCTGTATATGCAGTAAAGCATGCTTGTTATACTCACTGTGGAACCCAAGGGGTTATCCTCTGCATTGTGTAAAAAGGCTGTTTGATCCGGTCTTCTCTGATCCCCCCCTTCTTTTACTGTTTCCAATCCATCTGCTGACAGAACAGAGCCTTGGAGGCACTCTGCACATGCTCAGTTTGGTGTGTATTGCTAGAGAGGGTCAATCTGCACTGTCCGGACAGAACGTCAGAGGTCATGCAGCCTCACGTCTTTAAATATACACACACATTATATATATAAAAAATGTGTATATATAAATATATATATATGTGTGTGTGTGTGCGTGCGTGCGTACGTACACACACACACAGTTTTTTTGTTTTTGATTATTTTGTTTATCACCTCATTGTACCTTGTGTACTCACAATTCATGTTGTGTTTATTATAACATTGCACATATTACTACTACTGTTTGCTGCAAATGCCTCATATGTTTTCTTTAAAGTGTAATATTCCATATTTCTTAAAAAAAAGAATGGTAAAAAAAAAAACAAAAAAAAAAAAAAAACACTCCTCCCACAAACTTTGTGCTCGGCCATACATTGAAAGAAATAACAAGACTGCTCTATACTGCTGATAAGAAAAGGTATTTAGCAGTTTATATTTACTAAAATAATTGCATCTCATGTTCTGTGTACTGTGGGAGACCAGATATAGTGCATCTGGAAAGTGTTTACTTTTCCCACATTTTGTTATGTTACAGGCTTATTCCAAAATGGATTAAATTCATTATTTTCCTCAAAATTCTACAAACAATTCCCCATAATGACAAAGTGAAAGAAGAAGTTTGTTTGAAATCTTTGCAAATTTATAAAAAAAAAAAAAAAATCCCATCTACAGAAGTATTCCCTTTTCTCAATACTTTGGTGAAGCACCTTTGGTACCAATTACAGCCTCATGTCTTTTTGAGTATGATGCTTCAAGCTTGGCACACCTATTTTTGGGCAGTTTCCTCCCCTAACCGTAGCAGCTTCTAAACTCTTGTAAAAGTCTGTGTACATGGACACATAGGCTTTTATGGAGTTGCGTTCAGAAGCTTTGGCAAAAGAAAAAAACTCAATCTCAGAAGCTGTAGTGTACATGAATGCCTTAGCCATCTCCTTAATTATTTTACAGCCACCGGGTTAATAAAAAAAATAAACATGAATAGTTTTATTACCTGTTCTGAATCACGTATAAACAAGCAGAAGTAGGCACATCGGAAACACAATAAATATCACATTTATATAGCACCAGGAATATTAATATATTCTTGTATAATCAAACATTTTTTTTCTCGCCACCCCCTTCCCTCCTCTTTTTTTTTTTTGGGGGAGGAGTCGGAGAAACCACCATATAGTAAAGGAAGGTATCATGGAGCTATCTTTAAGTGTCAAGGTATGTTAAATGTTATATGTAAAGGATTTTTTTTTTATAAAGAGAGAGATTAAATAAATTACCTGTTGCTCCTGCCAGCAAAGCCGTTATTTTCCCATCTCCTGTAATAGGGTGACAACACTGCTCATTCTGCATTGAAATCACAGCAGTGTTTAGGTGGAAGTCTAGGCTAGAACTAACTAAGCCTAAAACTGGTCCCACCCCCCTTCTAACTCCTATTCTAAATACTCCTGCTAGAAGGTAGATTCTTGTACTAACCTATTCTCAGATTGGCTACCAGCGGCCGGCTTCGGGGGAGGGACCAGCGACAACGGATGCCCCATAGTAAGCCTATAGGTGACGTCACTGCCAAGGCATTCTATCTGTTGTTGGCGCTTTCTCCTCTCTCCTGAAGCCGGCTACTGGGGAGATCATGTGAGTAGACTAGGGCACTCTGAGGATATGTAAAGTATATGCATCTTTCTTTTACATGTTAGTATAGGACTTAAAAAGGTGGGTGGGAGCGGTTTTCGGCTTAGTTAGTTCTAACCTGGACTTTAATGCAAATGTAGTTTTGATGGACTTTATACAAAAACTAATTAAAGTCTAAGGCCTCTTTCACACTGAGGCGCTTAAAAAACTGCCAGTAAAACACTGAGCGCTTTTGAAGCGCTTTCAATTCATTTCAATGGAGATGGGTGTTTTTTCAGCGCACTGCCCCAGTGTGAAAGCATCCATTGATTTTAATGGAAATACGTTTTCAGACGCTTTTTTTAGGGTGAAAGCGCCTGAAAAGCGCCTCAGTGTGAAAGTGGTCTTACTCCAGCTTTGATTTTTTTCTACCTTCATACCCTCAAGTCCCAGAGCATTTTATTCCTTTCTGGCGAGGTCTCAGTTCTGCACATGATACCTGTTAGCATTTTTAGAGCATCCTATTGTACTATACATTTTTTTTTTTTAACAACACAGAGACGGCTTTAATTTGGATACATACATATTTTTTGTTTTCTTGGGTCTTAGTGGTATTATGACAAAAGATAAAATCTATAGTCTGTCAATTAACATGATATCACATTAGTGGGACCTTTTATGCAAATGGTAAAATGCATGTATGCATTTTACTATCGGAGAGCTTTTATCCCCTTTAAGTGCTACATTGGAACAAACGAGTTAAAAAAAAAAAAAAATGGAAATTTTGACTTACCAGTAAACTCCAAATCCTAGAGTACAGTATAGGACAGGAAATCACAGACCACATTCTGTTACCTTTCGGTGATTGAACAAGGAAGGGCAAAAGCTTTGCAGAGATTGCCTCCAGTGCACCCCCGATATAACCCCACCCAATCCGTGAAAAACAGAGGACAGAGGGGAGGGAACTGCGTCATGTACTGTACACCATGACATGGAATTTACTGCCAAGACAAAATTTCCTGTTATCTTTATCGTACTGCACAGGACAGAAAGTCAGGATTGTGGGACGTCCCCAAGCAATAAACCAAGAGGTACGCAACATCGCAAACAAGCTAACAAAAAGCAAGGGTCAACAGACATTCAGGTGACTATTTGAAGCACCTTGCAGCCAAAGCTTGCATCAGCTTAGGCCTGAGCATCCACCTTTTTTTTAAATAAAAATAACAAACATGTTATACTTACCTGCCCTGTGTAGTGGTTTTGCACAGAGCAGCCCAGATCCTCCTCTCGAGTCCCCTGCTGGCGCTCCTGGACCCTCCCCCTCCTGCAGCTTGCTATGGGGGCACCCGAGCCGAGCCATTGCTCTGCATGTCCATTCAGACACGGAGCTATGGCTTGACCCGTCCCCTCTCTCTCCTTACTGGCTCACTGACTTTGACAACAGTGGGAGCCAATGGCGCCCGCTGATGTCTCAGCCAATGAGGAGGAAGAGTCCCGAACAGCCGATGCTCTTAAGCAACATCTCTGGACCGAGATCAGGTAAAAAAAAATGGAGCCCTCCTGAAAGAAGATGTTGTGGCTAGGTATACCCCAACTTCAATGACCACATCAAGGCAGTGAAGTGAATACTCTTTGTCGTGTTTTGGGTCAGGGGTTCCCCCTACAGATGCCAGTAGTTGAACCATTGTTGATGTCATCATGTTACCGGCCATTCATGCAGTTTCTGCGGATGAGCAATTTTACTTCCAGAAACATGACGCACCACCTCATTACCACCGAGAGGCGGGAGCCTCTCGATGATATTCTGCCAGGATGTTGGACTGGACGTAGAGGTGCTGCCAAATTCTCTCCACCCCTATATTTCTCTGTGGGGAACACTAAAGGATGTGGTGTACCGTAGAAAACCACCTGCACTGAATGCAGCTACCCTTTTAATGTTTATATAAATCTAGTAATAAAATGCTTATTTATATATTTTTCATGTTGAAGTGTGTATACATTTTTTGGCGTGTGTGTGTGTATATATATATATATATATATATATATATATATAAAAAATGCCTCAGATGAATAACCAATTGGAAGAGAAAAAGGGAATTCTCCTCAAAACAACCCCCAAAGGGGTAAGGCAAGGTGAATAGACTATCTCAGTCCCCCTTGAGAACACCTCGAAAAAACATAAAAATGAATACGTTTATTAACACAAAATCAAAAAACTTTGGTTCATATACTCGGATGCATAGATAAAATGGCACAAATTAACAAAATATTGTGTTAGGATATAAAAGTCACAAGTATTGTCACACCCCTAGGGTGATGAAGATCTGGGGGTGGTTTTTGCTCCTCAATAATCTGGTGGTTGCCGAGGAGCAACCACCACCCCCAGATCTTCATCACCCTAGGGGTGTGACATTACTTGTTTCTGTATCCTAACACAATATTTTGTTAACTTGTGCAATTTTATCTATGTATATGAACCAGAGTTTTTAATCTTTGTATTAATAAACTTTATTTTTTTTTATGTTACCCTCTGTGTAGATATAATATAGGACAGATTAATATAAAAAAAAATTAAAATTAAACATGGGACACTGTAGCTACCTGGGATCTGGGTTTGGTGTAGCCTTCTACAGCTTAACCACTTACGGACCGTCCGCCGTCATTATACGTCGGCTGTTTGATGAGGAATACCGTTGTAATGGCAGCAGCTAGTTACCATAACCCCAGTATCCTCTTCTTCAGCGGGCGGTCCGCTACAAGATAAAAGTGGTCTCTGCGGCGGATACGCTGCAAGATCACTTTTAATCGGCAGGCCCTCCGCCGCTTACCAGAGGCGTCGGCAGCGGCAGAGGCGATCAGGTCTGCTCCCTTGCTGTGTATGGAGATGAGTGAGGGGAAGATGGCCCCCGTCCGTCTCCATATCACTGCAGGACGGAAGCGACGTCAAAACGTCACTTCCGCCCAATGCTCTTAAAAGGGACATTTTTTTTTTAGAATGACATAATTTTTTCTTTTACTAGGGATGTTTACATTCCTTGTAATAGGAATAAAAGTGACCCAATTTTTATTTTATTTTTTAAAAACAGTGTCAATAAATAAAATAAAGTAAAATAAATAAGAAGGAAACGGCGAGCTCGCGCACAGAAGCAAACGCATACGTGAGCAGCGCCCGCATATGAAAACGGTGTTCAAACCACACGTGTGAGGTATCGCCGCGATTTTTAGAGCGAGAGCAATAATTGTAGCCCTAGACTTCCTCTGTAACTCAAAACATGCAACCTGTAGAATTTTTTAAACGTCGCCTATGGAGATTTTTAAGGGTAAAAGTTTGTCGCCATTCCACGAGCGGGCACAACTTTGAAGCGCGATATGTTGGGTATCAATTTACTCGCCATTTTATTTTCTAGGGTATTAGAAAACAAAATATATTGTTTGGGGGTTCCAAGTAATTTTCTAGCAAAAAAAAAAAAACTTTTTATCTTGTAAACACCAAAATCTCAGAAAGAGGCTCAGTCCTTAAGTGGTTAATGAAAAATTAACAGAGACACTTACTTCTTCTTCTTAGAAGTCAGAAGCTTGACAAACTGTAACAGAAGAAAAGACAGGCGGGACTCAAATATATTGACCAGCTTCAGCACCTCTTCCATGCGGAGATTAGCAGAAGAATCTCCTGGCGGATCGTTGCTGTCCTGCATTCCCTGAAAAAAATGCACATTTATTATTATTCAGCCACAATGCCCATCATATTTTACTCCTAACATATAAACAAGCACAAGATTGACTACAACTTCTCTATTCAGCAGACTCTATTCAGCAGACTCAGCGAGCGAATGCTCATTCAATGAGGTCCTGGGCATAAACAGCCCATAGCACTTTTCTTTACCCGCTGCAGAATATCAATTGGAAGCAGATAGGCTTATTTAAAACAGCTCAATAATGTGATGCATTCCTGGGCTATTCTCCCCCACAGGACTCGATGCCTCGGCCTGGATGTAAAACACGTCCTCTTTAATGAAAGGCCAGACAGCTCCCACATAACCCATAGTACGTCTCATGAATAGGAAGAGCCTGGGCTTCTTCCTTTTCATTCACATTATCCTTTTACTATCTTGGTACATTCGCTGCAAAGAGGTGTAAAGGAAGATTTCCATTGCTAATAAAATGCATGCTTACTATATTCTTATGATGATCTTTTGACATGACCAGTGTGCTTTATAATGGAGGTTACTGTAAACAGCTATGGACTTCAGCACACAATTCTGTGTATAAAAGTCTTCAATAATCAACCAAGAAGCATGACAATAAAACCGCAAAATCCTTGGTGCCGCAAAGGGAGCCGGGCTCTACATACTCCAAAGCCAAAACAACTGTAGTTTTCAGACCTCGCCTAGTCCCAACATAAGAAGCAAATATCCAAAATAATGATTCCACACAGTTCTCCTGCTCGACTGCAGGTTTACTTGTAAATCAGGTATGCACAGGCAAACCGACACAAACAGAGGTACTTTCCTCCTTATAAATAAACACGCCAAGGTTCCTCTGCTGATGTCGGTTCCTGTGTATACCTTTTTCACAATAAAAACTTACCATCAAGCAAGAGAACTGTGCAGAATTATTATACAACACAATAATCATGAAATATAAGACTATACATTTCAACAGCCTTTCATTACTAAATCAAACTGCTTAATAACTAAACCAGCTGGCATTTTAAGCTCTCCTTCTTAAAACTTGTAAATCTCTGAATTAATTATACAAAACTTTATATCTGTTTTTTTTTCTTTAGTAAACATGAGAGGGGATATGATTTCAATGTACAAATACCATACTGGTGACCCCACAATAGTGATAAAACTTTTCCGTGATAGGGAATTTAATAAGAGACGCGGCCATTTACTAAAATTAGAAGAAAAGAGGTTTAACCTTAAAGCGGAGTTCCGCCGAAATAAAAATAAATATTAAAAGCCAGCAGCTACAAATACTGCAGCTGCTGATTTTACCTGTCCTGGAGTCCAGCGACGTCCGCAGCAGAGGACGAGCAATCGCTCGTCACTCTGCTGCCCCTACCGCCATCCTCGGTGAGGGAACCAGGAAGTGAAGTCTTGCGGCTTCACTGCCCGTTTCCCTACGGCGCATGCGCGAGTCGCGCTGCGCCGTTCTGACTGGTCCTCCTGTGTTCTGGGAGCCAAGTGTCTCCCAGAACACTACGGGTATTCTGCGGGAAGTGACGTACTTCACGCAGAGAGGACTCACGGAATTGGGTGCAAATACCTGTCTTAGACAGGTATCTGCACCCCCCTCCCCCCTGAAAGGTGTCAATTGTGACACCGGAGGGGGGGAGGGTTCCGATGAGCGGAAGTTCCACTTTAGGGTGGAGCTCCGCTTTAAACTGCGTAGAGAGGGTTCTTTACTGTAAGAGCGGCAAGGATGTGGAATTCCCTTCCACAGGCGGTGGTTTCAGCGATAATAATAATAATAAAAAAAAAACTATTAACCACTTCAATACAGGGCATTTTCAACCCCTTCCTGCCCAGGCCAATTTTCAGTGCTGTAACATTTTGAATGACAATTGCGCGGTCATGCAACACTGTACCCATATGAAATTTTGATAAAAAAATTTCCCCACAAATAGAGCGTTTTTTTTTTTGGGTGGTATTTGATCACCTTTGCGGTTTTAATTTTTAAACAAACAAAAAAAATATGTAAATTTTGAAAAAAAAAATATATATATATTTGACTTTTTGCTATAATAAATATGCCATTAAAAAAAAAAAAAATGTTCCTCAGTTTAGGCCGATATGTATTCTTCTACATATTTTTGGTAAAAAAAAATAAAAATTATCACAATAAGTGTATATTGATTAGTTTGCGCAAAAGTTATAGCGTCTACAAAATAGGGGATAGATTTATGGCATTTTTATTATCAATATTTTTTTTTACTAGTAATGGCAGCAATCTGCGATTTTTATCGTGACTGTGACCTTGCGGCAGGCAGATCGGACACTTTTGACACTATAAAAATGCACTGAATACTGTGTAAATGTGACTGGCAGGGAAGGAGTTAACACTAGGGGGCGATCAAGGGGTTAAATGTGTTACCTAGGGAGTGATTCTAACTGGGGGGGGGGGGACTCACAAGGGGAACACACCATCGGTCACCTCTCACCTGACAGGACATGGATCCGTGCGTTTACACACACAGATCCACGTCCCTGCTATGCGACAGGCAATCGCGGCCGCCGGGCACGCGCATCGGCTCCCGAGTGACGCGGTGGGCTTGCACGCCCCCTAGAGGCCCGGGAAGCCGAGGACATCATATGACGGCCGCCCAGAAGGATAGAGTGTTCCTGCGGCCGTCTTATGTCTATAGCTGGGTAGGGAAGTGGTTAAATAAGCACCTGAATGACCACAACATACAGGGATATAGAATGTAAATATTGACATATAATCACACACATAGGTTGGACTTGTGTCTTTTTTTCAACCTCACCTACTATGATGTAACAATGATCAAGCCAGAGGAGAACTACTCACAATCTTGGTGATACCAAATTCTATTATGACAGATTCAACACCAGCCAAAAAAAAAAACCCATTGAAAAAGTTGGTGGGATACATTAGGCTGCAAGAAAATCAGTTGTTCATGAAGTTGACGTACTAAAAGCAGAAAAAAAATAGGCCTGGCAGTTTGTTGTGAATGGTGACCCACGTCCACAGCCAAAAGTGCCCACAATGGGCATGTGAGAATCAGCACAAGAAACTTCGAAGGACGCACCGGCCTAGTGCCCTATTCTACAAATATACTTTATTAAAGAATACTCATAAAATGTACTCACAAATAGATGAATAGAAAACGCTCAACGAGCTGCTACTCCTCCGTAGCTTAACAGTCAAGGACACAGAGTGCTCCAGACTACAGGGGGACCCTGCCGGGGTCCAATCTTTCTGCTATGTTTCGAAGGTCGCACCTTCTTCATCAGAGCCAATCCATCTGATGAAGAAGGTCTGACCTTTGAACCTGTCAGCCACATTGGTTGGCAACTACAAGAAACGTCTGACCTCTGTGCTTACCAACAAGGTTTTGCCACCAAGTACTAAGTCATGTTTTGCGAAGGGGATCAAATACTTATTTCACTCATTAAAATGCAAATCAATTTATAACTTTTTTGAAATGCGTTTTTCTGGATATTTTTGTTGTTATTCTCTCACTGTTAAAATAAACCGACCAATAAGATTATAGACTGGCCGTTTCTTTGTCAGTGGGCAAACGTACAAAATCAGCAGGGGATTGAATACTTTTTTTCCCTCACTGTATCCACACATGCAGACATCTGGGTGTTTGTGATGAATCAAGCTTTTAGCAGACTTCAGCCAG
Source organism: Rana muscosa (assembly GCA_029206835.1). Taxonomy (NCBI): domain Eukaryota; kingdom Metazoa; phylum Chordata; class Amphibia; order Anura; family Ranidae; genus Rana; species Rana muscosa. The sequence continues at coordinate 265,176,720 of CM055123.1, read as the reverse complement.
CATTCCCATAGCCATGGGTTTATCAATACCACACCGGAGGTGAAGGTGATTTAGCAGTTTCAGAATGCTCCTTTAGCCTGGGTTCACACTGATGCGGGAACCAGCGTGATTACAGCGTCGGTTCCTGCATTGCTCCTCTCCCGCAGGCAGTTCACACCGCCTTGTGCAAACCCGCTGCGGGTGTCATTAAAGTTAATGACACCCCCAGTTTTGTTTACAGATCGCAGTGTGAACTCACACAGGAATCGGATCGCATAGGTGAGAACACCCATGCGATCCGATTCTAGTGCGGGGAAAAACAAGTCTCTGCACTATTTTCTGTGTGAGTTCACCGGTTCAGCCTTAAAACTGTATGGCTGAACTCGCATTTCTCAGAGATCGCATATGATCGGCACCTGCAGTGCGGGTCCGAATCACATGTGATCTCTGAGATCGCAGCAGTGTGAACCCAGGCTTAAACTTGCGTAAAGTTTTGTAAATGTTTTATGGAAATGACGCTCTATAGACTATTATTTACAGATTAGACAGAATGTATACAGTGCAGGGAATTTATCAAAATGGGAGCACCCAGAATCTGGAGCAGCTAGCATGGAAACCAATCAGCTTATAGCTTCCATTTCCAAAGCTTAAAGTGGAGCTCCACAAAAAAGGAAAGCTACGCTCATTTGCCTCCTCCCTCCCTCCGCTGCCACATTTGGCACCTTTTGGGGGGGGGGGCAGGGGGTGGGTAACTGGTTTTGACAGGTACCCCGCTCCCACTTCTGGCTGATCTTGCTGCGGCGAAGTCAGCAGGAAGTTTGGCCCCCCTCATCCTTCCCCGTTGCCAGGCCATTCACAAAGCGCAGTACGCTTTGCACATGCACAGTAGGGAACCCGGCTCTGAGGGCGCAAGGCTTCACTGCCAGTTTTCCTTAGTGGAGATGGCGACGGCAGCACCCGACAGCCGATTGAAAAATCAGTTGGTGTTGAGACCCCGCTGGATTCGTGGACAGGTAAGTGTCCTAATATTAAAAGTCAGCAGCTTCTGTATTTGTAGCTACTGGCTGAATTTTTTCTGAAGGAGCCTGGAGCTTCTCTTAGAACAAGAAGAGAATAGAAGCGGATTGGTTGGCATGCACAGCTGCTCTGGCCTTGATAATAACCCCTCAACGTGCAGGGTCTAAGGGCCAGAGTTGGGCCTAAAGCTTCCATAGAAAGCTGTAGCTCTAAAAACTGCTTTTTAAAAATAAATAAAAAAAAGTCATTTAAAGCATGCATGGAAATGTCATAGCTTGCATCAAGCTGACCTATATTTCAGAAGGGATGGGTCCTTATAAAGCTCTCGTTTCTGCATTTATCAGGCATATATAAAAGCCTGTGGATTCACTGAAAGCTGCCGTGCTGGATGTCTTCTTTGTTTTATCATTCTAAGTGTGTGTGACTGTACATCTGCTCCAGAATGAACAAGCCATAATATTTACTGATGAGGAAGTCACGGCAATGGAGATGCAGAATGAAATACATGGATTCACTCCCAGTGGCAGGGAGGAAAGTGACAATTAGGCGGAGACACCGCACAGACTGATGAAACGCTGATCAGGAGCAAAGCACCAGCCAGCAGCCGGTAAATGCAACTCAAGTGTAGACACTCAGGACGTGTTCTGAAAAACTTTTCTAACTGCCTTTGAAATCAACACAATTGTCCCTGTAATAAGGAAATCGGACATGCTGTCTGGGTCTATCTGCATATTACTGCTCTGCCTAACAGTCATAAGCAGGTATGAGCCTGACAGACAGAATTACCATCCCTTCCATGCAATGCTGGGATTCAGGTAGGGCTGCAACTAACGATTATTTTCATAATCGATTAGTTGGCCGATTATTGTTTCGATTAATCGGTTAATAACCTTTTAAAAAAAAAAAAAATGTAATTTAGCTGCGATTTGCATTTTTACATTTTTCTTGGCCAATTTGTTGTTGGGCAGATTAAAAAACACAAATTGCCGCAAAAACGCATTACACACTTTTCTGCAGCTTCGCAATTGAAGTATATTGAACCAAAATAGCACCGTTTTACGTTAAAAAAAGTCTTTGCCCTTTCCAAATACGCGGCAGCTGAAAAAATCATGGATGTGAACGTGTCCCATAGGAGACCATGTAAATGCACTGTAGTGTGTTTCTGCAAAAAGGACGGTGTGGCCCAGGCCTGAGATGTTTAGTAACATAATGGGGTTAAAAAAACTAAAATTAGTACAAAAAGAGACAATAATCGCTACTGTAAGGGGTTAATTTTTTACTGTGGGCCAGGGAAAGTAATATTTACAGGAGCGATTTGCTCTTTTTGTACTATAAAAGCCTCATTTTTTTTTTCCAACCCCGTTATGTTACTGACCGATTAATCGATTATGAAAATGGTAATAGATTAATTTCATAATCGATTAGTTGTCGATTAATCAATTAGTTGTTTCGGCCCTAGATTCAGGTGTTCAAACAAAAAAAAAAAAAAAAAAAACACAAAGGAAAAACAACAAAAAAATTTATAAATGGAAAAAATAAAAATTAATATGAATGCAACCTATAATGGCTGCACAAGCTATTTTGTAATTTAAGGTAAATAATTCTTTTTTTCCCCCCAGCATGCACAAGCCATAATGATTGAGGAAGTCATGGCGATGGCGGCATGGCATTTTCAGCGCAGGTTTCCTCAAAAGATGGACAACGGTGGGCCATGCCGTCTTAACGAGTCGTTTGCGGTCTTCAAAGGAAGCCCGTGATACAGAACCAGGGTGAAAACACACACCAGTAATTTGAAGAAGGGGACAATCCTATAAAAGGAAGTAGCGGAACAAGGATCTTCATGGCAGGATCACTTGATAGGTTTTAAAGGCCATTTTCAGGCTAAAATTAACCCCCTCGCCCACTCCCCTCTAACTGACCACCGGTATGAAGAAAAACAAACAAACAAAAAAAAAAAAGTAGTTTTTACATACCAGTAAAATTGATTTCTTGGAGTACAGTTTGGAACACAGACTCTTATTATTATGGCCGAGTTAAAGTGGTTGTAAAACCTTACATAATATAAAGTGAAGTGACTGGCCTCAGGCGATACACAGATGAAACAAATCATCCTACATAAAAGTTGTTCCAGTTTATATGCAGCTCTCTCTTATCTACATTTATTCGAAGTCCAGAAATTATACAGCTTGTCTGAGCTGACAGAAAAAAAAGGAGGCAGAGAGCTGAAGTTACACTCTGCAGAGTTCAGTGAGGAGAGCGCTGATTGGAGGAAAGGGACAGCCCCCCCTCCACACAGCAACAGAGCTGGGGTAGTCAATCCGATGTAGATCCCTCCCCCTGTCACCGTTTTTTCTTGTTGTCAGGAAAACTTTTCAGAAGTGATTCATGCTGATAGAGGAAAAAAGCTGCAGACAGAAGTGACACTTAATGCTCTTAATTGAGACACACAATAGAGGGATATGCTTTGTTCATATTTCAGGTCTGAATTTTACAACCACTTTTAATACAGCTACCTTTAGGGGACTGAATACTGGCAAAAAGAAAAAGCTGCAGAGTAAACAACTATATCAATCGTAATTCATTCACAAGCCTTGCAGCTTTCAAACTGACAGCCTGTACAGAGGTACAGGCAGAAAGCTGCAGGGCTTAACTGCAGGAGCCACAGGTGCAAAGCTCTGCAGGCTTCTGTGAAAAAAATAATAAAAAAAATACAAATGGCACATTTAAAATATACAACATACATTATTTTTTTTTTTCACAAAGATGGCCTTTAAACAGGTGAACATAAGTCCAGATGGCAGCCTTGCAAATCTGAGAAACCTATGCCGGATGTTAAAAAGCCAATGAGTGCCAACAGATCTGATAGAAGATGCTTTAACAGGGAAGGGAGGGCACCTATTCTTTAAATTAGGGGCTCCAATAATACCTTGTGTTATTTACCTAGCACTTGTGGAGCAAGATGCAGGAGAAACTTGCGGGAACGCTAAGGAAGTCTCAAAAAAGAAATCCAATTGCTTAAATAAGTTGTAGCTGAGAGGTCAACTCTTACAATATGCATCACATCAAGACAGTAGAGAGACATGTCCTTTGCATGTTGTGGAGCAGGACATAAAGGAGGAAAGGACAATGTCCTTGTTAAAGTGGAAAGAAGAGACCACCTTCAGGAGGAAGGGAGATTCTTGCTTCAATACAACCTTGTCCTTGTGCAATGTTATAAATGGCTCCTTCGAGGATAAGGCTTCCATCTCAGAGAACCTCCGTGCAGAAGTGATTACAACAAGAAAGACCACTGTGGTCAGACAAGAGATTATTCCTAAGAGTTCAAAAGGAGGCTTCTGAGGAGCCGAGAGCACAAGATTATTGGCTAAATGCACCTTTAGCAACATGTTACACCCATATTTAGGCTTATTGCCACTCAAATGGACAGAGTCCCCCCATGACAGTGGATTGGAGTTCTTCAACCCCGCAGCCGCTGTCACATTTAAAAATTATAACAGCCCAATCTGTGTCTGAATGAAATACAAGTCCTATCTGCTACCACGGCAAAGATAGATTTCAATTGACTACAAGAGAGCCGATCGGCACACCATGGACACTTCCCTGCATCTCAGCAACTGTCTGCCTGTACAGAGATACAAGCAAAGAGCTGTATGAAGTGTCTGCAGGAGCCTGACCCTGTACTGCACTGCGCCCACACTGCATGGGATAACTGATGGTTTGGTCTAGGGGTGAACACAGAGCTTATACTCACCCGATGCCTCGATCCTCCAGAAAAAGGCGTTCCCCTCATTGAACGGTGGACTGTTACGGACATCTTCAGGTCCAGAGCCGTTCTATGGGCATGATGACGTCAGGAACAGTCCACTGCACAAGACAGCTGGACCGCAGGGAAGGTTTGGGGGGGGGGGGGGTCCTTGCACTGGGAGGATCGGAGGATTAAGCGAGAATGTCTTTGAACCCCTAGACAAAAAAGAGCACTTTACCCGTGCAGTGCGGGCACAGCCCAACCACATGGGGGGGGGGGGGGGGAGACAAAAACACATTTTCCCTGTGTTTAGCTTAATAAAAAAAAAAAAAAAAAAAAAATTGAAATTACATTAACCTGTTAAAGTGTAAGTTCACCTGCTAATCCAGGTGGTAGTTTAATCGCTCTTCATTTAAAACAGTTTATCACAGGCAGGAATAGTGTATATGCTCGGCAGATCTGCGGTCATATTGCGTATAAACGTTATCTGTCTAATGACCATCTATAAGCCTACGGTAATGTTGCGGTGTCTTAAAGAATATGTAAACCCAATCTCTAAAATATCTTTTATAAGCTTTAAAAAGTAAGTTCACCTTTACAGAACACCGGACACCCTTCCCCACCCCCCCCCGTCCCGTTGTACCCGAGTCACGCGATTACCCACTGTGAGACATCGGGGTCATCGCTTTACCGGTCCAGGGATTTGAAATCCCCACGGCTTTCTCCCCTCTTCTCCAGCGCTGACATGACGGGCTAGGCGGGTTCTGGATTGGTCTGCGCCATCCATCTGACGGCGCCAACCAATTAGAATGCCTCCTATACGTACCTTTATGAGGTACGTTTAGGAGATTATGCTGCAGGGATTTCAAACCCCCCAGCTGGTGAAGCGGTGACCGAATGGGTCACAGCGGGGGGATCGTGGGTTTAGTGTAAGTTCACCCTACAGATTTTCTGTAAAGGTGAACTTGCCCTTGAGGGCTGGTTCACACTAGTGCGCTGTGCGATATTGCATGTGATTCGCACTGCAGTGAAAATCACATGCGATGTCTGTGCGATTCGATTTCAGCCATACAGATAGTATGGCTGATATCGCACCGCATTCCGACCAAACACGTAAAGGGTCCTTTTTTTTCCGCACCAGAATCGGATGCGATCTGATTCATGTCCGAACTGTCAGTTCGCAGTGCGATATGCGAGCTAAAATGGGGGTGTCGATAATGTTGTATGACACTCCCCAGCAATTCGCATATGGCAGTGTGTACTGCCGTGCGAGTCGGGTGCGATGCAGGAACCCGCAGTGGATTCGCAGGGCTCACGCATCGCACTAGTGTGAACCCGGCCTTAAAGAATGTAACCCCAATCTCTAAAATATTTTATAAGCTTTAAGGCCGGGTTCACACTAGTGCGATGCGTGAACCCTGCGAATCCACTGCGGGTTCCCGCATCGCACCCGACTCGCACGGCAGGTCACACTGCCATATGCGAACCGCTGGGGAGTGTCATAACAACATTGACACCCCCATTTCAGCTCGCATATCGCACTGCGGACTGACAGTTCGGACATGAATCGGATCATCACCCATGCGATCCGATTCTGGTGCGGACCAAAAAAAGGATCCTGTGCGTGTTTGGTCCAAAATCAGTGCGATATCAGCCATACTACCTGTATGGCTGAAATCGCATTGCATGGACATAACATCTGATTTGCACTGCAGTGCGGTGCGAATTACATGTGATATCGCACAGCACACTAGTGTGAACTGGCCCTAAGACACAGCAACATTAACGTAGGCTTACACATAGTCAGGAGGCAGATAACATTTATATACAATGACCAGAGATCTGCCGGGCATATACAATATTCCGGCCTGTGATAAACAATATCAAATCTAGAGCTATTAATCATGTAATTAAACTACCACCTGCGAAAAGGCATCCCTGTTTATATAGAGATCCAGCAGATGGCTATTTGGACAGACAAGCTTGCTGGCTTCCCAGAACTAAGATCAAAGTGTGATTGGTTGTGAAGAGCCCTGGAAACATGGCACAGGTACCGCCACTAACTACAATAAAGGTTGCCTGTCCAGAGGACAGACAAGGGACACTCATGTGACTCCCAATGAGATGTACACAGAAAGCCTGTGTCAGCACATTTCAGGACTGTGTTCTCACTCTCAGCTTGGCAAACTTCTCTTACCTGATCACTTTCACACTCCAGCTCCTTCTGAAGAACGACTAAAGCACATTGCGTATTCATCATAATCTCCAGAGCTCCACACAGACTCTTCACTTTACCCGCAGTGCTGTTCTGGCCTGGAATCAAGACAACACATGCAGTAAAGTCATCTGATACCAATATAAGGGAGACTATGAGACAGATCAGAAACCCGATAAAGCTAAAGGAAGGATTTTCAATGACCATTTACACCTCTGTGCATAATGAGGACAGAGTCATGTACTATTGTAAAGGAAAAAAAAAAAAAAAAGTGTTAAGTCTCTAATTATAATACATTTTAAAAGAAAACACCAACCCAAAAGCAAAACACATCAAAAGGATTTGTAAAGTAACGAACATATTGTGGTGATCCTGTACAGAACAACCCTATTCAAAGCGGTCACACTTCCTGGCTGCTGTGTCTGGACTAACACAGCACACATTACTACATTGACAACACCCACCCAGCGTAAATTTTGTAGACTAAAACATTTTAGTTGACTAAAATACGACTAAAACAATTGAGATGACTAAAATGCAATTTTAGTCAAAAAATACAAAAAATGGGACTAAAACTAAAATGCCATTTTAGTCAAAAGCCTAAGAATAAAACTAAAATGAAATTTGACTTCAAAATTACCACTGGTCTGTAGTGCATGCTCATACCTCTCAATACCATAAATAATAAGATATGAGATTTTTCACTCCAGCAGTATATAATGTGTTTGGACATTGTAGAGAAATGTTAACTAATGCATTACAATTTAATTACACCCATTCGATTTTAGACGACTAAAATTAGTTTGGCTCACTCCACCTTTCTTACAATGTTACATGTTGTACCTATATTTAGGTTATAACATAAAACATTGTGCCAAGCCATGGCACCACCAGCACAGGCGCATCATTCATTCACAGAGATCCATGAAGGAATAAACTACAAGTCCTGTCTACCACTGCAGCGGAGGGACTTGTAGTGATCAATGTAACACAAGTGATGTGATCACATTTCCTGCAGCCTTATAACTGAAGGTCTAAACCTTGGTACAGACCAGCGGCTGCAAAAAGTCTGCAGGAGCCTGTGCATTGCACCAGTAATGTTTTGCATAGGTTTTTTCTGCAAATTCAGGTATTTTTTTTAGCTGGGTGTAAAAATGCATCCAAAATGTTTTTTCACTTAAATGTTTTTTTTTTTCTTATAAAAGGAATTTCATCTATTTATCATGGAATCTGTACACAAAAATAAATATCTAAAATGTACTTTAAAGGAATAAAGTATGGCCAAAGCTTTTTTTGCCCCCGTTTTTCCTATGGATCATGGGAGTAGTTCGTTCTGCACTCCTGTGACCCGTTTTCAGCCGACAGCGGGCTTAAGCCTGCTGCCAGTCGATGTCACTCAGCCAGCCCAAGCTCAGGAAAGATCCTGGCCATATGGTCGAGATCCACCCAGAATCCTGGACTGGCAGTTGGCTCAGCCTCTCAGCGATCCACTGAGAGCCTGAGCCAGCCCCTCCCGCCCCCTCTCCACAGCCCAGTGCTCCAGTGCATGCAGGACGGGAGAGCAGAGAGCCGCTGACTGACAGTCATAGCTCTCTGCTTAGAGCGGAGGGGAGAAATGAGCAAACATCTGTGTTTGATCGCTCAGTTCTAACTGCAGAGTTGTCAGGTGGACAGATGCAGCATCGAATCGATTCTACATCCACCTAGGTGAGTAAATATATATATATTTTTTTTAAATGCTGAACTTCTCTTGATTAAGAAGTCCAAAACACAAAGAAAAAAAAAAAAAAACAAGCACTGTCCCCATAAGCAACTCTCAAATTAAAACAATCTGTATGAAAAGTTCTCTTTGCTCTAGGTGCTGCAGCTCTCTCAAAGATCCACTGGGTGGCGGACTTGGTCTGAAATATACAAGGAAAAGAGAGCGCAAGACTGCCCTAGTGTGATACCATTTTAATGCTAAAAATAGGATTTTTATAACAGCTTACCTGTAAAATCCTTTTCTTGGAGTACATCACGGGACACAGAGCAGCATAGTCATTACTATGTGGGTTATATAGATACCTTCAGGTGCTGGCACTGGCAACTTCCAAACCGGAAGTACCCTCCCCTATATAAGCCCCTCCCATCCGGGAGCACCTCAGTTTTGTAGCAAAGCAATAAGTGTCCCCAAAAGAGGGGTGGGAGCTCTGTGTCCCGTGATGTACTCCAAGAAAAGGATTTTACAGGTAAGCTGTTATAAAAATCCTATTTTCTTTCTCGTACATCACGGGACACAGAGCGGCATAGTCATTACTATGTGGGACGTCCCAAAGCAATGCCAAATGAGGGGCGGGATACACTATACATAAGCTGGGCGCCATCAGGCATGAGGATCTTTTGCGGCCTGCAACACACTGCGCCCAAAGGCGACATCCTCCTGACTTCTAACGTCCACCTGGTAGAATCTAGTAAACGTGTGTACTGAAGACCATGTTGCGGCCTTACAGATTTGAGCCAGGGAGGCCTGGTGATGCACTACCCATGAAGTTCCAACTGCTCTTGTGGAGTGCGCCCTAACTTTTAACGGAGGCGGTCTCCTTCTCAAGCCATAGGCTTGCATTATGACCTGTCGAATCCACTTGGCTAAAGTAGATTTTGATGCTGCCTGACCCTTTCTGGGGCCTTCCGGGAGAATAAACAAAGTATCCGTTCTGCGAATCTGAGCAGTGGCTTTTAGATAAGCTTTAACTGCTCTTACTACATCCAAAGAATGTAATAACTTTTCCTCTACCGAGCTTGGTTTGGGGAAAAAAGAAGGAAGAACCACATCTTGGTTCAAATGAAACCTCGATACCACCTTAGGAAGAAAGGCTGGATGAGGACGTAACACTACTCTGTCCTTACGGATAACCAGATATGGCTCCCTACAGGACATAGCTGCTAATTCCGACACTCTTTTAGCCGAACAAATGGCTACTAGAAAAATCAATTTCCTGGTGAGAAGAACCAGGGAAATATGCTGTAATGGTTCAAATGGTTGTTTCTGTAGAACCGACAGAACCAGGTTTAAGTCCCATGGACATATGGGAATATTAACCGGAGGGCTAATACGCATCACTCCTTGTATAAAGGCTTTGACTAGTGAATGCGAAGCCAAGGGCCTCTGAAAAAATATTGACAAGGCCGAAATCTGACCCTTGATAGTACTCAAGGCAAGCTTCCTATCTACAGCCCACTGTAGGAAGTCCAGAATCCTACCTATTACGTACTTACGTGGATGCCATTTCTTGGCCTCACACCAGGCGATGTACGCCTTCCAGATTCTATAGTAGATCTGCCTGGATACCGGCTTCCTGGCATTGATCATGGTAGATACCACAGGATTAGAGAGACCTCTCTTTTTTAGAATGTGGGCTTCAATAGCCAGGCCGTCAAACCTAGGGCTGGTAAGGAAGGGTGGTATATCGGTCCTTGCGAAAGCAGGTCCGGACGATGTGGGAGGGTCCAAGGACTCCCCACTGACATTTTACAATCTCCGCGTACCATGCTCTTTGGGGCCACGCTGGAGCCACCAGAATCACTGGTTTCTTTTCTACCCTGATTCTGCGGAGTAATCGAGGTAACAAGTGTGGCGGTGGGAATGCATATATCAGCTTGAACTGATCCCAAGGGAACACAAGGGCATCCGAGCCGCAAGCTAGGGGATCCCTTGTGCGAGAGACAAACCTGTCCACCTTTGCGTTGAATCTGGATGCTAGCAGATCTACATCCGGTGTTCCCCACCGCTGACATATTGTCCGGAAAACCTCGGGGTGAAGGGACCATTCCCCTGGGCATAATTGTTGGCGACTTAGAAAGTCCGCCTTCCAATTCTCCACTCCTGGAATGATTACCGCGGATATGGCTGGGACATATCTTTCTGCCCATTTCAGGATGCAATTTACTTCCCTCTGGGCTGCACGACTCCTGGTGCCACCCTGATGATTGATATATGCCACTGCCGTGGCATTGTCTGATTGAATTCTGACAGGGGACCCTTGGAGTTTGGATGTCCATGCTACTAGGGCATACCGGGCTGCTCGTATCTCTAAGAGATTGATGGGCAGGGCCTTTTCTGCATCCGACCATCTGCCCTGGAGAGACCATTGCTCCAGTACTGCTCCCCAGCCTATAAGGCTGGCATCTGTAGTGACCACCTTCCAAGAAATCGGACTGAAGGATTTCCCTTTTTCCAGATTCTGGGGAACCAACCACCAACGGAGGCTCTTGCGAACGGAAGGGGACAAGGACATTGGTAAGTCTAGGGCCTGAACTTTTTTGTTCCAGGCTGACAGTATAGCCCTTTGCAAATTCCTTGAATGGAATTGACCGTAGGGTACTGCTTCGAATGATGCCATCATTTTTCCCAGCAGCCTCATGCACAGGCGTATGGATGGCTGTCTTTTTGTACCCACTAGGTGGATCAAATCTCTCAAAGACGACACCTTTACTTGAGGCAAGAAAATTTTTCTCTGGTCTGAATCCAGCCTTAGCCCCAAGTATTCCAGACTTTTGACTGGTTTTAGGGCTGACTTGTCTCGGTTGATAATCCAACCGTGAGATTCCAGATACTCGATTGTCTCGTGAACAACCACTTCTAGTTTTTCCACTGAGTGGTCTATCAGCAACAAGTCATCTAGATATGCCATTATCGTTACACCTCGTGTTCTTAAATTGGCCAATAATGGGGCCAGAATTTTTGTGAACACGCGTGGTGCTGTGGCCAGACCGAAGGGTAAGGCTCTGAACTGAAAATGGCGCCCTTCTACTGCAAAGCGTAGAAATTTTTGGTGGACTGGAAAGATGGGAATGTGCAAATAAGCATCTTTGATGTCGATCGAGGCTAACCATTCCTCCCCTTGTAGGGCAGTGGTCACCGATCGGATCGACTCCATCCGGAAAGTCCTGATATGTAGGAATTTGTTTAGCCCTTTTAGATTTAATATGGGCCTCACGTCCCCGTTTGGCTTCGGGACTGTAAAGAGGTTTGAGTAAAACCCGAACCCCCATTCTTCTAGGGGGACTTCCATAATTACTGCTTGGAGCAATAGTTGTTCTAGTGCCAACAGGAGGGATCCTCTCTTCCGGGGATCCCTTGGCACGTTCGACCTTATAAAATGGGAAGGAGGGGAGTCTTTTAACTCCAATTTGTATCACAGACTTACTGCGGAGAGCACCCATCTGTCTCTGATGGTGTCCCGCCAGGTCTCTGCGAACAACTGAAGTCTTCCCCCCACCCGATTGAGTGGGGGCAACCCTTCATGCATTTGACTTTGGGGGAGGTTTTGTACCTCTCCTGACCCAGGGCTTCTTGTTACCCTGCGATTGTCCCTGATTTTTACCCCCGGGATTTGACCGAGGAGGCCGTCGGAACTGTTTCACAGCCGATGTCCTAGGGACTGGAGAAGCAGGCCTCTTAAAAGAGGGACCTCTAACTCTGTTTTTAACCGGCAAGAGTGTACTTTTACCGCTGGAAATTTTCTGGATATATCTGTCCAGGTCTTCCCCGAATAAGCGTTCACCATGAAATGGGAAGCTGACCAGCAATTTTTTACAGGGGGCTTCAGCAGACCAGTTTTTGAGCCATAGAAGCCTGCGCATATGTACTACAGACAGCGTAAGGCGGGAGGCCTGATGGATTGAATCCTTTATAGCGTCAACCGCAAAGCATAAGGCCCTAGGTAGATCAGCTAGGACAAGGGCCTGCTGATCTGGCAAGTCCCTTAAGACCTGTTTCAACTGATCCTTCACTGCTTGGCAGACCCCAATAGCTGCCACTGCTGGTTGTGTCACCAAGCCTGCTGTAGAGAAAGCAGCCTTTAATAAGGACTCCAATTTTTTATCTATTGGGTCCTTGAACATTTGAACATTATCTACTGGACATGTCAGTGATTTATTCACACAAGAGATGGCTGCGTCCACTGTAGGGACCCTCCATTTTTTGATGAACTTATCCTCCATGGGATAGACCACCTGAAATCTCTTGGGAGGAGTAAATATTTTATCAGGATGTTCCCAATCCTGGTAAATGAGCCCTTCCAGTAAAGGATGGATTGGAAAGGAACAAACAGTCTGGGGAGCTTTTAGCGACCCCAACGAGGAGACAGAAGTGGATGATGGCTCCGCAAGGGGCATTTTAAATGCTGATCGGACCATGTTAGTCAGGGATTGAACCCATAATCTTTCAGCATGTGATGCTGAGAATGGCTCTTCCACTGTCGATTCCTCTACAACAGAATCAACCTCATCCTGATCCCCTTCAGGCAGGTCGATCCCTGTATGGGACTGTTGCTCTGCTAACAGGTACTCTGAGGGAGGAGACGGAGATCGGGCGCTCTTTCCCTGTGACAGTGTAGCAGCGATCAATGTTGTCAATCTCTCTTCCAGTCCTCCCAGAGCTGAGGAAAAAACCTCCTCTCTGTTACATACACAGGAGCAGGTGAACTGAGGACAGCCACAGTACCAGGTACTCCTGAGGGTGCTCTACGGTCACTAACCTCTGATTCTTCAGGGGAGACTGGTGCAGCCGAAGCATGCCCAAGATCCTCAGAGCCCGATGGAGACCCCCTATGCTTCCTGGGATTTTTAGTCCCGGAGTTTTTAGATGGCATATTCCTAAGCCCAAAGCTGAGGTATTCCAGCCGAAATACACCACTTACTGACAATAGTCTAGCACAATTGCTGCTATAAAAACAGTTGGTGTCTACTAATGTGCCTTTCTATGGGGATGCCTGCATCAACCGCTTGCTGTATGCCTTTTTTAAATGTTGCCAGCTCTGTCTCTGCACTCCATAGCCAGCTCACAACACATAATTGTGCCTTTTAACATGCTGGGACGCCCGCACATGCGCAGAAGCGCTGCGGCGCGCACAGAGCGTCATCCCCCAAGCTCCGCCCCCTTTTCCAGCTCACCTCTATATATAGAGGCGCGTGCACGCGCGCGGGCACGTGCGCCTTCGGCGCTCTTTTTTGAAAAAGGTTAACTAGGGACAGGAGACAGGGCCCTTTTGCCGCAGGCCGGGGGATGGACGAGCATTGCAACATGGCAGAGGAAGCAGTTTCCCACAAGAGAACTCACCATCTGCCTGGACTTGACTCTGATGAAAAGAAAAAGTCCACATGACAAGAAACGTTCCACAGCGGCCTCTAGTGGATTAACACAGGTACCGCGGTCTGTCTATTTTTTTTTTTTTCTTGACCACTATTAAAATTATTACATTTTTTTAGTAGTTACAGGCATGCACAGATATTTAGCGGGAATACCGTTAGGTAACAGGCAGAAAGACATATTAGGCTTGGGGGTCCCCTAATAGAACCAAGTTCCTGGGGGGCCCCCCACTTACCTTTTCCCCGCCGCAGGACTCTGTTTGGTCCACAGAAGCCCAAACTTCACCTCTCACGGCAGGCATTGTAATTAAACCTTCAGGGACCGGGTTCCCAAGGATTCCACTCCCCTGGACCTGTATAGCACCCTGCACAGAAAACATCTTGGTCGTGGGTATGACCAGAGCTCTGGATCCCAGGGTCCAGCCCTCCTAAGAGAGGCATTACAGGCAAAACCTTGCTCTTCTCTGCAAGGCCCGGGTACCGACCGTTTAGCTATGAAGCTTTTTTGGTCGGATCCGGAATAGCTTACTGAGGCCCAAAAGAACCTGTACGCAAGCTCAGTGAAAAACACATGTTACTTCTTGGCCAACACCTTAGACACTGGCAAAAAACTGAGGTGCTCCCGGATGGGAGGGGCTTATATAGGGGAGGGTACTTCCGGTTTGGAAGTTGCCAGTGCCAGCACCTGAAGGTAAACTATAGAACCCACATAGTAATGACTATGCCGCTCTGTGTCCCGTGATGTACGAGAAAGAAAATGTAGATTCAAATCAAAGAAGGTTACAAACATGGAGCTTGATGTCACATGAACAGCATTGTAGATGTCTCCCTTCCTGGCCTGTGCAATGGGTTGGCTCCCAGAGGCGAGTGATATGGATGTGGGATGTTGTTGTTGGACCCACTTCCACTTAAACAGAGATGATAGACACACGTACTATATAGCAGGTGTGTCAAACAGGCATTGGTGAGGATGAACCTCAACAAAATCCACCACAGGAGGACACTGTAAGCAGGATAGGTCCCATCCGATATACCCCAAAGGTTCCCGGTAACAAGACACAGACTCCAAAACTTGCGGTGAACTCCAATTCTGATTCAATACTTGGTTTCTCTTATGAGGATTTGTAACACTTTCACATCCCCCCAACCTTCACCCTTTTCATCCTGTGACTGGACATTGATAGGAGAAGCTAAGCTTCTGCGTCTTGTTACCGGGAACCTTTGGAGTATATCGGATGGGACCTATCCTGCTTAGTGTCCTCCTGTGGTGCATTTTGTTGAGGTTCATCCTCACCAATGCCTGTTTGACAAACCTGCTATATAGTACGTGTGTCTATCATCTCTGTTTAAGTGGATCCAACAACAAAATCCCACATCCATATCCAGGGCCGCTGATAGAAATCATGGGGCCCCGTACAGCCTACCTGACGGGGCCCCTTCAGCTCCACCCCTGGTCCCTCCTTCGGTCCCACCCCTGGCTCCACCCCTGGCCCCTCCCCAGATCCCACCTTGTTATAGCATCTACAAACTATGCGATGTATTTATTTTTACTAGTAATGGTGGCGATCAGCGACTTGACAGCAGGACATGCCAATGCCATAATGTACTGCAGAGACAGTGCCACCCATGCCGTCAATGCCATAATGTACTGCAGACAGTGCCACCCATGCCATGCCGTTAGTGCCATATTGTGCTGCAGACAGTGCCACCCATGCCATGCCACCAGTGCCATATTGTGCTTCAGACAGTGCCACGCATACCGCCATTGGCGGCACAGGTGGCACTGTCTGCAGCACATTACGGCATTGGCAGCATGGGTGGCACTGTGCCTGCAGGCAGCACATGCGTTATGGGCCATAACGCATGTGCTACCTGCAGACAGTGAAACCCATGTGGCCAATGCCATTTCTGCTGCAGACAGTGGCTAAAGATGTTCGGTCAGGGCTGTAGAGTTTTTTTTTTTTCCTACATTAATTAGTTCTCTGTGGAGGTTGCCCGGGCCCTCCTGCTGGCCGGGCCCAGTACAACAGGGCCAGTTGTACTGGCCTATCAGTGGCCCTGTCCATATCACTCGCCTCTGGGAGCCAACCCATTGCACAGGCCAGGAAGGGAGACACCTACAATGCTGTACATGTGACATCAAGCTCCATGTTTGTGAGTGTAACCTTCTTTGATTTGAATCTACATTTTTAGCATTAAAATGGTATCACACTTGAGCAGTCTTGCGCTCTCTTTTCCTTGCATATTTCTTATTTAAGACGACCTTCATGCTTAAAACAAACTTGTTCCCACTGCAAACCTCCCTCCTACCCTATTTTTTTAATTCTTTTATGTTTTTGCTCTGATCAGCCTCCATTCTTGCCTTGGGAAGAACACTGTTCTGCAGCCTCTTGGGATATCCCTGTCACATATCCTACGAGGCTGTAGTAAGCAGGAACATACAGCAGGTAGAAGGCATACCTGGCAGCGTGTCATCAGGGGCTAGCTGCAAGAACATGGAAGAGACAGTTTGCTTCCAATGATACAGAAAGGGAAGATTGCAGTACATGCCGCTCATCCCTGCAATACATGCACATTTCATTAAAATTCAGCATCGCTCAAAGTGTAGGTGAAAGCATATCCCTGTGTCCCAGAGCATGGGGTGTAGGCTTGTCCTGATATAAATCCAGAGGGCCAGTAAATGTAAAGAGGAAAGGATCACAGCTACTCCCGACCAGCCCAGGTAAATAAACGATAAGGAGCTGTCTTCTGCCTTTATGTCTCCACCAAACCACACACAACCCGACGCATTTTGCCCTGCCCACTGGGGATTAGTCATAGTTTGACCAAGACCTGGTGTGTGGGGCTAAACGCATCAGGGTTTGTGGTTTGGTGGAGATATGTAGGCCGAGGCCATTCTTTTTTTATTCACCTGGGCTGGTCAGGAGTATTGGCGATCCTTTTCTCTTTACATTTACTAGCACTCTGGATTGGTAAGAGGAAAGGATCGCCACTACTCCCGACCAGGTGAATAAAATAAGGAGCACCCTCCGCCTACATGTCTCCACCAAACCACAAACACTGATTCATTTCACCCCGCTCAGCAGAGCCTAGTCAGCCTATGAATAAGCCCTGGTGGGTGGAGTGAAATGCATTAAGGGGTGTGGTTTGGTGGAGACATGTAGGCAGAGGCCACTCCTTATTTATTCACCTGGGCTTGTCGGGCGTAGCTGCAATCCTTTCCTTTTTACATTTTCCTATGTTTAGACTGTTTAAAAACGCAACATGAAAAATGATACTTGATATTCCTGAAATCCAGTGATCTAACTTCCTGTAGTGAACTGAAAACTTTCCCTCTACTGCAATAAAATCCCAAGCAGTGCTGCCAGCGAGTGTTTTCCTGCTGGACTACATACCATCTCTCCGCTTATGTAATTGAGCTAAGGGGAGGTGTTCTGTAGTACTAACACTTCCTTTCCCATGCAGACAACACTGCGCTTTCACAATTACAGTACAGTCGTGACAAAATCACCATTTAGACCCCTTTCACACTGGGGCCACCCATGCGTTAGCGGAAAAGCGCCACTAGTTTTAGCAGCGATTTACCGCTGTTTTGGCGGCGCTTTTCGGCTGCTGGCGGGGCACTTTTCACCACAAAGAAGGGGTTAAAAAAGCCAGTGTTGCGGCGCTTCGGAAGCGATGCCTATTCATTGCATTGGGCAGGGGCGTTTTGGGAGTGCTGTATACAGCGCTTTCAAACCACCTCAAAGATGCTGCTTGCAGGACTTTTCCTAACGTCCCGAAAGTGAACCAGCCCCAGTGTGAAAACACTCGGGCAACATGGGCGGCAGTTTTCAGGCGCTATTTCTATCACTAAACGTCTGAAAACTGCCCCAGTGTGAAAGGGATCTTAAAAATAAAGAGAAGAAGCCTGAAACAAAAAAAAAAAAAAAAAAAAAGAAGACTATTGCAGCCACCACATCTAAGGACCTGCAATATATCATATTTTTGTTCTTGGGTTTAGACACAATTTAAAGAGGGGATGCAGGGAGGAAACATCTAGCTAAAGCATGTTAAATACATCAAATATATCTGACGTAAAGCAGCTTATATGTTGGATCAATGCATCTCCTTGTTGTTCTTACAAACACTGTATTTGCTCCTTAGGCCTCCAGCCTTTTCCAAGTGTCTGTCCTGCCACTTAATGCCGTGTTGGTGCTCAAAACCCAGTCTAAAAGGAGGAAATGTCACCAATTCAGCGGATTTACATAGCTCTGCAACTACTAACACTGTTTGGCAGCAGCAAGTGTGAACAAGGCCTGGGCAGAAAAAAATAAATAAATCCCTCTACTTTCCCAGCACAGCAATTTTTCAGTTGAATTAATCGGATTTGCAGATTTGGGGTAATTTTAGCCTGCAGGTCTATAATAGATGGGATAGGAGTCATCCATGTGAGGCGCTTTTATCATAATGAGCATCTTTGTTTGTATGTGCCACACATGCTGCCTGTACATCTGTTCTTATAATACCCTCTGGCAGGGCACCCGCTGCACATGTTATCTGCATTGTGCTAGCCAAGCAAATTGAAAGCTGCAAAAGGGATTGTACTAACCTGGGAACAATCCATCAGAATGTCGCAGTATAGGCAAATAGGACCATTCATATACACAATGTATAGCTCGTGGCACCTCACTGTTTAGAACAGATCATATCCTGTTCATGAATTATTCCTGCAGTGACTGTTCTATCAACACTGATTTATTCCTCTGCTGGGATTCAGGACTCGGCATTTTATACTTACAGTATGTATAAATAGTAAAAAATGGTGGTCCTAGCAAACAGTTAAATAGGTGTAATATTTCTTTACACCAACAACAGTGAAACTAATTGGGGCATCAAACAGAAGAACCCCGGAGTAGACTTTTGTCAGAATCTAAACATTGATTTTTAGCTCATTATCGTGCAGATTTATTTATGAAAGACCAGCTTTAATTGAGGATGACTCCGAAGAGGAGTATATTTATATTATTATTACACAGGATTTACAATGTAGGGAGACACTACACCAAACAGTACAATTTAAAACAAGAGGGTTAGAGGAGCCCTGCTCCTGAGAGCTTACAATCTATAGGAACTGAAAGTGTCATCTTTAGTGAAATTCACGTGTTAAAATAATCAGTAAATCAAAAAAGTTAAGTTAACCCAGTGTTTCTCAACCCCAGTACTCAAGGCGCACCAACAGGTCACGTTTTCAGGGTTTCCATAATTTTGCACAGGTGATTTGATCAGTTTCACTGCCTTAGTAATTACCACAGCCGTCTCCATCTGAGGGAAATCCTGAGAACATGCGCCTTGAGGCTGGGTTCACACTGATACGACACGACATTCATCCGACTTTCATCCTACTTTGCTCTGCGACATCAGTCCTACATTGATCCTACATTGGTCCGACATCCATCCGACTTTCATTGACAGGATACTACTTTGATCCGACTTTGTGATAGTCTGACTTGTCCTTTGACCAATCAAAACAATCCCAGTGTGAGATAAATTCCTTTTACTGCTGCTGTAATCACCATGTCGGATGTCAAATGTCGGATGGTTAGGACAAGGATCCTACTTTGATCCGACTTCAATGATATTCAATGGGCTGAAGTAGGATCAAAGTCGGACCAAAGTAGTACAGGGAGCATTTTCAAAGTCGGACCGACTTGTGTCGGACCAGTTAAGACGGCTCTCATAGGGAAACATTGATTTTCACACGTCATGCGACATGAGCTCCTAATGTCGGAGCGTTTGTCGGAGTGTGAACCAGGCCTGAGGACTTGAGTTGAGAAACATTGAGTTAACCACTTGATATCCGGAAGATTTACCAGCCCCTCCCCCGCCACCTGACCATTTTTTGCGATACGGCACTGCGCTCCCTTAACCGCTTCAACCCCGGAAGGTTTAACCCCCTTCCTGACTAGGCCATTTTTTGCGATACGGCACTGCGCCGATTTAACTGACAAGTGCTTAATTTTGGTGGTATTTGATCACCTCTGCGGTTTTTATTTTTTGCGCTATAAACAAAAAAGAAATTTAAAAAAAATCTATATTTTTTACTTTCTGCTATAATACATATCCCGAAAAAAATTATGTAAAAACAAAAATGTCTTCATCAATTTAGGCCAATATCTATTCTTCTACATATATTTTTGGTAAAATGATATCCCAATAAGCGTATATTAATTGGTTTGTGCAAAAGTTATAGCATCTACAGGCTTCATTTCCTGCTTCCCTTACCGAAGATGGAGGCGGCGGCGGCAGCACCCGAGAGCAAAGGGACAGATCGGCTTCGGGTGCTGACATCTCGGGCGCCCAGGACAGGTAAGTGTCCATATATTAAAAGTCAGCAGATGCAGTATTTGTAGCTGCTGACTTTTAATTTTTATTTTTTCAGTGGGACTCTGCTTTAACTCCTCCAACTTGATCTTCCCACTGTATGATTTGTACATTAGTATAGCTGGTGCACTATTACCAAGTCCCATGTTTTAACCACCTCAATACCAGCATGCTTCTTAGGCAGGCCATACATGGGTCGAATTTCAAAATATTTTTTTGTTCGAATTTCGCACCATTAGTGGGCTGCAGCAACAGCTGATTTTCGTGCAGCCATCGAATTTGAGTAATCGGTCATGTTGGAAAATTTTTGAAGAACGATTTTCTAATCAATAATGGGAGAATCGTGCGAGAAATGTAATCGAAAAAGAAATGCGCATTTCGAAATTCGACCCATGTATGGCCAGCCTATTTCCAAATAAAAAAAATAAAAAAAACTAGACCACCTTGGTGTATATATACTTTTCAGAAAGCAGAAATTGTGGGGGTTTTAGTACTGTTTTGCCATATTTGAAATGTCTATAACAGAAAGGAAGGGAAAAATGTTGATCTTTATTCTCTTTATATTTAAAAAAAAAAATTAAAACCCTGTAGTTAGAAAAATACTAGGAAAAGAAAAATAAGACAAAATTCATTCAGATGCAGTGTTGCGTGACTGATAATTGTCAAACTATCACAGCGCTGAAGTGTGGCCTGGTAATGAAGGGGTATTACAGCCTGGTATTCAAGTGGTTAATATGATGGAAAAGCTCATTGGCCAATATGGAGGGTCTGGATGGGGCAAAACTTTTACAGGAAAAGCAGTACAATTTGCACATAACCTCATCTGCCAATATTATATGATCTACTCATCAATTATGCTTTAATTAGCTTATAATGGTAAGCAAGTGGGGAGGGCAGAAACTGGCAGGATCAGCCAGCTTTTTTACAGCTTCCAGAGGGGCAGGATAGACAGCACAAGCACTCTGATGTTTAACCACTTGCCGACCAGCTGCTGCAGTTTTACTGCAGCAGCATGGCTCGGCTGGGCGAAACGATGTTATGTTACGTCGCTTCGCCCTGTGGCCACTAGGGGCGCGCGCGCCTGCTGCTTGCCTCCGGAGCCAATGTGAGTGCCCGGCGGGCACGATGACCGCCGGGCTCCCGTGATCACGCGTGACACAGCGAGAACCGGGAGCTGTGTGTGTAAATGCACGGCTCTCGGTTCTCTCAGGGGAGAAATGACTGATCGTCTGTTCATACAAATTATGAACAACGATCTGTCATTTCCCCTAGTAAGTGCCCTCCCCCCTTCAATTAGAACACAGAGAGGGAACACAATTAACCCCTTGATCTCCCCCTAGTGTTAACCCCTTCCCTGCCAGTGACATTTTTACTGTAATCAGTGCATTTTTATAGCACTGATCGCTGTAAAATTGTCAATGGTCCCAAAAATGTGCCAAAAGTGTCCGATCTGTCCACCATAATGTCACAGTTTCAATAAAAATAAAAAAAAAAATCGCAGATCGCCGCCATAACTGGTAAAAAAAAAAAAAAAAAAAAAAAAAGAATAATAAAAATGCCATAATTCTATCCCCTATTTTGTAGACGCTATAACCAATCAATATACCGTACGCTTATTGCGATTTTTTTTTAACCAAAAATATGTAGAAGAATACATATTGGCCTAAACTGAGGAAAAAATAGGATTTTTGTACTCACCGTAAAATCCTTTTCTCTGTCGTCCATGGACGGACACAGCTCCTTATTTCTTGACAGTTGGGTTATGTTCCGTCTATTAGGAGAGGACTAGGCTGAACATGTTAGATATTTAATACATGTTACTTTAACAGAGTTGAACAGCCCCGCCCAGGGGACGGTCCCTCCGGACAAAACCCTCCACCCTGCAGTCAGCAGCCTCAGTTCGTAAAAAGCAATTTTAAAACTAAAAAAGGAGGGTTGGATGCTGTGTCCGTCCATGGACGACAGAGAAAAGGATTTTACGGTGAGTACAAAAATCCTATTTTCTCTTTTCGTCCATGGACGGACACAGCTCCTTAATTATTGACAGTTGGGACGCCCCAAAGCAGTGTCAAAAAAACGAGGGGTGGGAACAGCAATCAAAAAAACAAATTTCACCCCAAACAAGCAGAGCTCCTCAACGGAGGAGTTTCAACTTCAAACAGCCGCCTGCAAAACTTTGCGGCCGAAGCTAGCATCCGAAGATGCACTCACATCAACCTTGTAAAATTTTTAAAAAGTGTGAACAGACGACTAGGTCGCCGCCTTACACACCTGTGATACAGACGCTTGATGTCGGAAAGCCCAAGAGGCACCAATAGCCCTGGTCGAATGCGCTGTGACAGGAAAGGGAGGCGCCCGCCCCTTAAGGGCATAGGCCTGGATGACGGTCTGCCTGATCCACAGAGAAATGGCGGCCGACGAAACCGCCAGGCCCTTCTGCGGACCAGACACCGACACAAACAGCGAGTCAGACCTCCGGAACGGAGCCGTAGCAGACAGATACACCTGTAAGGCACGTACCACATCTAAAGAGTGCATTGCAACCTCTTTGGGATGCAACGGCCGAGGACACAAGGATGGAAGTACAATGTCCTCATTCAGGTGAAAGGCCGAAATTACCTTCGGAAGGAAGGAAGGCTGCGGGCGTAGCACCGCTTTGTCCTTATGGAGGACCAAATATGGGGACTTGCAAGACAAGGCCGCCAATTCAGAAACCCTCCTGACTGATGTTATGGCTACTAGGAAGGCAACCTTCTGAGAGAGCGTCAAAAGAGGAATCTCCCTGATGTCCTCAAATGGAGGTTTCTGAAGTACCGAGAGCACCAGATTCAAATCCCACGGAGGTAGTGGTGGTCGGACCAGAGGGGCCACATGTCGGACCCCTTGCACAAAAGTGCTCACCAAAGAATGAGCCGCCAGGGGTCGCTGAAAGAAAACAGCCAAGGCTGAAATCTGCCCCTTAATGGTGCTTAAGGCAAGTGTCTGATCCACTCCACGCTGTAAAAACAGCAGGATCCTGGAAACCGAATATGCCCGTGGACGCCATTCCATCTCCTCACACAGAGATGTAGGCTCTCCATGTGCGATGGTAGATCTTCCCAGAAGATAATTTCCGTGCTCTCAACATGGTTGAAATTACTGAATCAGACAGGCCTCGGTCCCTTAGTACCTGGCTTTCAATAACCATGCTGCTAAGCCAGCGACTGTAAAGCAGGATGAAGAATGGGACCTTGCAAGAGAAAGTCCTCCCGCATTGGCAGTCGCCAAGGTGCATCCGCCACCAGGTGCACGAGGTCGGCGTACCAGGGACGCCTGGGCCAATCCGGGGCGATGAGAATCACTGGAATCCCCTCGGTCTCTACTCTGCGGAGCAGACGAGGAAGCAACTTCAGTGGGGGAAAGGCATAAATTAGTCGATACTGATCCCACGGGGCCACCAACGCGTCTGACGCCTCTGCCCAGGGATCTCTGGACCTGGCCACGAACCTTGACACTTTGCGATTGAGTCGAGAAGCCAGGAGATCCACGTCTGGCATGCCACATCTCCGGCAAAGGAGTTGAAAAACCTCCGGATGTAACGACCATTCCCCTTGGTCCAGCATCTGGCGACTCAGATAGACCGCCTGCCAGTTTTCCACGCCCGGAATGTAAACTGCCGATAGAGCCGGCACGCTCCTTTCCACCCACCGCAGGATGTGAGCGACCTCCGACGCTGCAGCCGAGCTTCTTGTACCTCCTTGATGGTTGACTATGCCACTGCCGCGGCGTTGTCTGACTGGAAACTGACTGAACCAGACTCCCCCCCCCCCCCCCAACCGGTCAGGCTGGCGTCCGTCGTGATCACAGTCCAATGAAAGGGGAGGAACGACTTCCCGGACCAAAGAGCCGGGGAGCTCAGCCACCAACTCAGAGAGGCCCTGACTAAATGACTTATCTGAATCTGACGATCCAGAGACAACAGAGATTTGTTTCATTTGGAGAGAATCTCCCTTTGCAAGACCCGAGTGTGGACTTGGGTATATGGTACTGCCTCGAAAGAGGCTACCATGAGGCCCAGGACTCGCATGCAAAAAACGGAGAGACGACCATTTGCGGGATGTCAACAACCTCACCGCTGTCTTGAGTGTCTGCAACTTCTCCAAGGGAAGAAAGACTCTGGCCTCCGAGGAGTTCAGAATCAACCCCAGGTACTGGGTCGGTACTAACACCGACTTCTGGATTTTCAGTATCCAACCAAACTCCCAGAGGGTCTGACTGGCTATAGACACGTCCTCCTCTAATTCTGAGCTTGAAGCAGCTCTCAGAAGAATGTTGTCCAAGTAGCCTACGATAGCAATGCCGCGCTGTCTCAGCAAAGCTAGAATCGGGGCGAGCACCTTGGTGAAAACTCTTGGTGCCGATGCTAGGCCAAAGGGAAGAGCCACAAATTGATAGTGGTCTTCGCCGATCGCAAAGCGCAGGAACATCTGATGCCTGACGCAGATGGGGACATGCAAGTATGTGTCCTTGATATCCAAGGACGCCAGGAAGTCCCCCGGATGGAGCGCAGCCACCACTGAACGAATTCCATCCGGAATTTTTGAATCTTTATAAAGGCATGGAGGGCCTTGAGGGCCAAGATTGGATGGACTCCGTCCCTCTTTGGGACCACAAACAGATTCGAGTAGAAACCCTGAAACCTGTCCTGTGGTAGTACGGGTATGATCACCCCGCACCGCAACAAGTCTCGCACTGCCCCCTGGAGGGCAGCCCGACGAGCCGGAAGGAGAGGCAGATTTGAGGGAAAAAATCAGTTTGGTGGACAAGAAAGGAACTCTATCTTGTACCCCGAGGTGACCACCTCGCAAACCCACTGGTCGGAGAGCAGGGAGGTCCACCGAGCTGCAAACCCGCATAGCCGTCCCCCCACCCTGGAGTCGGGCGGGGGCAAAACTTTATGCGGTAGCAGGCTTGTTTGCTTGCTTGTTGGGCTTGCGCACCCAGGGAAGCTTCTGTCCCCCAGCTGGACCTTTGTCCGCCAGCAGGTCCTGACTGATGAAAATACCGCTTCTGCATGGGAAAGGAGGGCCCCGGCTTACGGCGCGGCTCCTTCCCTTTAGTGGACTGAGGGAGAAGTGTGCTCTTACCTCTAGTGACATCCTTAATGTCGTCCAGTGAGGCACCAAAAAGTCTCCCACCTTTGAAAGGCAAATCTGCCAGAGTTTTCTTAGAAGCTTGGTCAGCGGACCAGCATTTCAGCCAGATTAGGCGGCGCAATACCACCGCAGATGCGGAGGCCCTGGAGATCAAAGGGGCTGCATCCAGGGTTGCATCACAGACGTACACGAGTCCCTGTACCAACTGTTTGACCAGTGACACGCATTCTGGAGGGAGCTGATGCTCCTCCACAGTCTGGTGCAATATTTTTGCCCACTCAGTGAGTGTCTGGGACACCAAGGTAGCAGCCAATATAGGCCACAATGCTGACCCCAGCATGGTGAACATAGAGAGGCTCACCGCTTCGGACCTCCTATCAGTAGGGTCCTTAAAAGCAGGGGTCCCCTCCACCGGGATAGCGGTTACTTTATTTAACCGAGAGACCGGGGGGATCAACGACCGGAGGAGAAGCCCATTTTTTCAAAAGGCTCTCTTCAAATGGGTAACGGACCGCCATGCGCTGAGGGACCGCAAAGGGCCTCTGCGGCCGTTCCCATTCCTCATCTATGAACTTGTCAAAGAAATCAACATAAGGCAAAAACCTTAACAGAGCGGGTCAGTTTGTGCCACCCAAAAGGGACAGGCCCTGCTGTGGAAGTCCCAGCTGCATCTTCCAGCTTGAGAGTGTCCCTCTGGATAAACGCACTCACAAGTGCCCTGTCTTGCGCTGACCCGGACGAGGGGTCCTCCTCACAGGGAAGGTCCTGGTCCGCCTCTTCTGACATACCAGAACAGGAGTCCTGAGCCGCAGGCAGGCCCGAGTCTGAGTCAGAACATTCCCCAGGAGATGGCGGGGCGCTTAGTACCCCCCTTATGCCGCTGCCACCCTGGCAACAAATGACTCCAGGACTGCAGACAAGGCGTCCATGGGACCTCTGGAATGTTTGGGGAAAAAACGCCAGCTTCTGACTCCATATTGCCCACTGACAGCCTTAGTCCAGATACCTGACACAAAATTTTGTCCACCCTCCTTGCTGCACTGACCGAGGGGGGGATACCCAGGGGACTCACCGCCTAGCCAGAGACTGCTCAGCGCCGCTGCCCGCTCTCCATCCGCACACCGCGTGTGACTGAGGAACTGTGTGAGGTGAATTGCGCAGTTTGTGCTGTTCAGGAATCTCAGCCAGGGCTAGAGGCCAAAACCCACTCCAAAATGACCGCCGGGTGCCTCAGAGAATGCGCGCAGACCACAAGAAAATGGCCGCCCGCAATTGCAGACCTGCATCAAAAGCGCGGGCACAGCAAAATTGCCGCCAATGAGATTTGCAATGCAATGCCCAGGCCCCAGAAAAATGGCACCAGCGCTGCAAAAAATGGCGCCCAGCAAGCGAGGTGGACGAGAAGGCCAGCAGCGGAGGCTTCCAAGAATTTACTACCCCCCACACAGAGAGCGGGCCTGGACACCCCCACAGCTCCCCGCCGGGACCTGGAGCCCCCCTAAAGGTATTCCCCAGTCGCAGCGGGAGGAGGAAAAAGGGTGACAGAGGGAGAGAGGGGAGGGCAGGAGAACCCCTTAATGACCCCCTTAGGAATGCCCAGCTATTCCATCCCACCGAAGTAGGAGCAACTGTACTTACCCGTCCTTGCGAGGACCTGCTGGTGCGTTCCTGACAGACCTACAACCGAGCAGTACGGAGTAGCCGCCAGCCCGGTCGACGGTGACTGAGACAGCAAGCCGCCCAGTCATATGTGAACCCTGGAGCAAAGCTCACCGGCCACCCCTGGAGCCATAGGGTATGTCGTGGCCGACCCCGCACGTAGATAAGGCCTGCTCAGGCTCGATGGCCGGACTGGGGGGACTACAAGGATCTATATTATCCTGCCTGTCATGCCCAGCCGGCAGTTGATAGAAGATTCTCAAAAAATTTAATAATAAAAAAGTTAAAATTTCTTCAGGACTCTGGGCCCAAAAGGGAGCCAGGTCCTTCTCCTCTACTAGGCAGGGAAAAAAAACCTGAGGCTGCTGACTGCAGGGTTATGTCCGGAGGGACCGCCCCCTGGGCGGGGCTGTTCAACTCTGTTAAAGTTACATGTATTAAATATCTAACATGTTCTGCCTAGTCCTCTCCTAATAGATGGAACATAACCCTAATGTCAAGAATTAAGGAGCTGTGTCCATCCATGGACGAAAAGAGAAAATTTTTTTTTGAAAAAAATAAATAAAAATTTGGGATATTATAGCATAAAGATAGTGTTTTTTTCAAAATTGTCACTGTTCTTTTGTTTATAGCGCAAAAAATAAAAACCGCTGAGGTAATCAAATACCACCAAAAGAAAGCTATTTGTGGAGAAAAAGGACGCAAATTTTGGGTACAACGTCGCACGACCGCGCAATTGTCAGTTAAAGCGACGCAGTGCCAAATTGTAAGAAGTGCTCTGGTCAGGAAGGGGGTAAAATCTTCCGGGGCTGAAGCGGTTAACCTGCTATAAAGGGAACAGGATCTCTGTTTTTTTTTTAGTTACAAACACTTAAAGATGGAGATATTACTGAAGAACACGGAAGCAATGAGGTCTAGGGAACAGTAATATACTCACCGGCCACTTTATTAGGTACACCTATTCAATTGCTTGGCAACACAAATTGCTAATCAGTCAATCACATGGCAGCAACTCAATGCATTTAGGCATCTAGACGTGGTGAAGACGACTTGCTGAATTTCAAACCGAGCATCAGAATGGGGAAGAAAGGGGATTTAAGTGACTTTTAACATGACATGATTGTTGGTGTCAGACGGGCTGGTGTGAGAATTTCATAAAACTGCTATTCAACTGGGATTTTCACACACACAACAATCTCTCGGGTTTACAGAGAATGGTCCGAAAAAGAGAAAATATCCAGTGAGCAGCAGTGTGGATGAAAATGCATTCTTGAGGTCAGAGGAGGATGGGCAGACTGGTTTGAGATGATAAAAGGCAACAGTAATTCAAATAGCCACCAAGGCATGCTGAATACCATCTCTGAATGCACACCACACCTTGAACCTTGAAGCAGATGGGCTACAGCAGCAGCAGCAGCAGACCACACCGTGTGCCGCTCCTGTCAGCTAAGAACAGGAAACTGAGGCTACAAGTCGCACAGGATCACCAAAAATCGGACAATAGATGATTGGAAAAACATTGCCTGGTTTGAGTCTCGATTTCAGCTGCAACATTCAGATGAATACAAAAAGTGAAAACACATAAAACATGAGAAATATGTATACATATTTCTCATGTTTTATGTGTTTCCACTTATTGTATTTTGTATTGATCACCTTTATACACGGATTGATTTCCGATCATTTTATCCTATATCAGGAGAGCGTTCTCTCACTGATTAATATGTAAGTTTGCCTTTAGCGCGAGAACATTTTTCTTTATTATTTAACACTATTGTGTAAGGTGAACACTTTCAGTTTTTGCAGCTTCTAGCACACTGTCACTCCATTCACTTTTCACCTACTCTTTAGTAGCGCGAAAGACCCACATCGTTAACATTCAGGTAGTTGGGTCAGAATTTGGCGTAAACATGAAAGCATGTCTTGTATCAATGGTTCAGGCTGGTGGTGGAGTAATGGTGTGGGGGATATTTTCTTAGCACACTTAGGGCCTACCTGAGTATTGTGCTGACCATGTCCATCCCTTTATGACTACAGTGTACCCATCTTCTGATGGCTCCTTCCAGCAGGATAATGCACCATGTCACAAAGCCCAAATCATCTCACCACTGGTTTCTTGAACACTACAATGAGGTCACTGTACTCCAATGGCCTCCATAGTCACCAGATCTCCATACAATAGACCACCTTTGGGATGGGGTGGAACGGGAAATTTGCATCATGGATGTGCAGCCGACAAAACTGCAACTGCGTAATGCTATTATGTCAATATGGACCAAAATCTCTGAGGAATGTTTCTTTAGGTGTACCTAAAAGTGGCCGGTGAGTGTAAATATACAGTCTTAATTCGAGCTAAACGTGTTAATGATACCATTAAACATCATAATGGAGAACTTACTAGACATCTGGAACTCTGCAAAGGCCACTCTCTCGAGCTGCACTCTGAGAAGCTCACATGGAGCGTCCTTCAGCACCTGGAAGAGCTTCACTGCTTTGCTGTACTGGAGATCGGCTAGAACACGGTGCTGCTTTCTTGCGTGCTCATCCCCCACCTGTAGAAAAAGCAGGTACTGTGATACAAGCTGTCCAATACACGTGACAATGCACAGGGGGAGGCCACGCACAGGGGGAGGCCACGCATAATGCCCTGAAAACAATTTTCTTTCTTGTAGCAACATTACTGTACAGATTAGAAGAACACTAAAGTCCTACAAGCAGGAATTTACCCCTCTAAACTCATATACAAAATTATACAAAAGTTACCACAAGGTATGTGATTCTGATAAAGGTGAAGCTGCCAACCTTTACAAACATTATATACTAGTCCTGCCCTAGGCTGGCCATACATGTTAAGGACCAAGTGAGAGAAACCACTTGATTCCCCCTTCCATGTTAAAAGTGTTGAAGGAATGTCCCCTGCTAGCTTTTGTGCTCCGACAGCCCTTGCTCCCACGGCTGTCAGAATGCCCAAACAGTGACTGCATCTGATTGGCTGCAGTCATAGTTCGGACAAAAATATATTCCCCCCGACTTCTTGTTAATGTGAAGATAGTAATTTGTGGAGCTGGATGGTGTAGACAAGTCCCAGCCATGGCTTGAAATTTGGTGCAGCCATCTCTTTCATTGTTGACGGCCTTGTCGTGGTGATTGAGGTAGTAAAAGTGAGATAGCTGGGAGGCTGCGTAGTATAATGCAAGGTCAGGGAGAGCTGTGCCTCCCAGGTGAACAGGGCGTTTTAAGGTCTGCCATGATAATTTATGTCTGGAGGGGCCCCACACGAACGTGTTAAGTATAGACTCCAAAGATTCAAAAACACGGGCTGAGATGTAGAGGGGTGCATGCCAGAATCAGTAGAGCAGCTTGAGAAGGAGGATCATCTTGACCAAATTAATTCGGCCCATAACTCCAAGGGGGAGTCTGGCCCAGACTTGGGTTTTGCTTTTGAGGAGGTCATAGAGGGGCTCCAGATTGAGGGGCATATAGTCTTTGAGAGATCATGAGCAGTGTACAACTAGGTACTTGATTCTGTTTGTCCTCACTAGAGGGAGAGTCGCCTGAGCGTGGGGACCGTGATGTCTATAGGGAGGATCTGGACCAATTGATCGGTAGCCCCGAAAAGGTACCAAACTGTTGGATTAAGTGCAGGGCCGCTGTTAATGAGGGGCCAGCGTCCTCCAAATACAGGAGCATATCATCCGTATAGAGACTAAGGACTTCAGTCACTTGTCCCATGCGGAGACCCTCTATGTCAGGGTGTGCTCTAATGGCAATGGCTAGAGGTTCGACAGCCAGTGCATACAGCATTGGGGACAAAGGAAAGGGGTCTGATGTTTTGCCATTGACCTGGATCCGGGCGGTGGGAGCCTGGTAGAGGAGCTGAAGCCACTTGATAAATCTAGGGCCGAAGCCAAATCTGCGAAGGCATTCCCACAAGTAGCTCCATTCTACAGAATCAAACGCCTTGGCAGCGTCCAGGCTAACCACCACCCGGGAGCCAAGGTTGTCATGTGTGGCCTGGAGATTCATAAAGAGCCTCCGGAGGTTGAAGGCAGTGTTTTTATTGGGCATGAATCCAGTTTGGTCGGCATGTACGAGGCCAAGTACCACTTTATTAAGACGTAGGGCGAGAATCTTGGTAAGTAGTGGTTTCGGGATGAGGACAATAAGGGCTTCATCCATGGTGCATGGCAATGCATCAGTCTCATAAATGTGGGAGTAAAGTGCTTGCAGCTTGGGGAGAAGGACTTCCTGGAATTGGGAGTAGAATTCAAGGGGGAGGCCATCGGAGCCGGGGGCTTTGGAGGCCGGGAGGCTCGCCATTGCCTCTGCTATGCACTCCTCGGTAATAGGCGCCTCTAGGAGCTCTATTTGGGAATCAGTGAGAGAAGGGAAGTCAATGCTCTGTAGGAGGAGATGTAGATCACTCAGGGGACGACTGGCCTTTGAAGTGTACAAGTCTGAGTAGAATCGTCTGAACTCGTGAGCCACTTGGGCAGGGTCCGTAAGCGTGTTTCCAGTTTCCGATCGGAGCTGGACTACCACGGGAGGGCTATGATCCAAATGGGCCATGTATGCCAGGAGTTTACCGGCGCGTTACCCATGTTCAAAGGTTTTTTGCTTGCTGAAGATTATGCCCCGTTTAGCTTTTTCAAAGTGGAGATGATCTGTTAATCTAGAGTGTAGGCGTAGTTGGGCAGAATTGGAGGTCGATGGGTCTGCAAGGAAAACCTGCTCTAAGGAATTCAGTCATTCCTCAGCCTGTTGAAGCATAAGCTTAGAGGAGGCCCTGTGTCTGTTTATGCGTGTGGAGAGGATCAAGCGGGCATGCAATTTAAAAGCCTCCCACACCATCCCAACCGAGGCCGACCCTGCATTGGATTGAAAGTAGTGAGTCCACTCTATATGAATATTCTCCAAGTCCGTGAGGACAGTGAGCCAAAACGGATTCAGCCTCCAGATACGGGTGGGAGGGGTCGAAGGCAAGCAAAGGGCAACCCAGTATGGGGAATGATCTGATGGGACCCTAGCACCGAAGCCCACATCAAGAAGGTCCGGGAGCAGGGTGGGGGACAGCACGATCATGTCTATGCGAGACATTGCGGCCTGCGAGGGGGTGAAGCAGGAATAGGCAGTGGTGTTGGGGTGCTTGTGCCTGTCATGGCAAATTCCTGGAGGAATCTATAGTTTTTCCTACTTAGTAGGAAGAAACGATATGGCGCCTCTCCTCTGACAGCACAGGAATTTGTGTGTTTACACACACACAAATCCCCGTGCTGGCGCTCGTGCACGTGATCCCACTGGTGGGCGAAAATGGATAGGACGTACCCGTACAGGATTTCGCCCAGGAGAGCCACTGTGCCGCAGTATATCTGCGTGACACGGTCGGCAAGTGGTTGAAAACTCTTCTAAACGCAAACGCGGCAAAACGCCGCTAAACGCGCCATGTAAACATGGGATAACGTTTTTTTAAACGTGGGTTACTATCTGTCAAGTTAAATCGTTCAAGAGAGGTTGTAAAAACGTCCCGTGTACATGAAGCCTTAGAAGGCAAACATACCTTCTCTGGATGAGCCCAATCGGCATACATCACTTCCTATAAAATGATGAGGCACTAGAAAGAATTTGGGATGCTATGGCTTCCATCAGGACCCAAACCCAGTGAGAAGTAGATTCCAGAAGCGGCAGCTTTAAATTTGATCTGACCACATCAGACAAAAATCAACCATGGTCCAAGTTCCATGGAAGATTCCCAATCCTTGTTCGCTTCCTCATCCAAAGGATGTTTCCTCCAACACCACATCATCCTGCACCAAGGAAGAAGGGAAAGGAGAGTGCCCCATGTTTGTGCTCTAGGTCTCCTAAGCGAGTGATAACCACTGAAAGCTGTCATGCAGACCAGAAATGGCTGCTGAAAATTCCTCCCTAGACACAAAAGAACAAGAGGAATGTGCTCTTGAAACATTGGGGAAAAACAGACAGAGACAGGGATTTAAAACTAGGTTGATCCCTGGGGAAGCCATAGCAGGGTGAACTCCCTCCCCACCAGAGGGATTTAGCAGCCCACTGGATTTAACCCTCCCTACCAACCTCTCTGCCTAGTTCAGTCATGGCTTGCTGATGGTTAAAATAGCCCAACCTCAGGAATGGTAACGGCCACCTAGCTGAAAGGAGCATCTGCCAAGGCCAGACACAGCATCCTCAAAATACTGGCACGACAGCCTAATGCTGCCACCTACATAGTAACATAGTTTGTCTGGTTGACAAAAAGACACAAGTCCATTTAGTTCAACCAATAAACTGTGGTGTCTTTTCTGCTGATCGGACAAGGGAGGCATTCTGAAGCTCACTCCCAGAGAGCATTTCTGCAGAGGATCCAAAATGGCAGATGCATCTAATGATGTCATCGCCTACGCACAGTACAGCAAATCCCATCCCTAACAAAATCACAGTGTTGTAGTGCTAAATGCAGTGCTGACCACAAAGACAGGCAAGCTTAGTAAGGCTGTACATCCCACTGCAGCACAAGACTAAGGTCCCTGAGCAAGAGAAACACTACCAGGAGATGTAAAGCCCAATCTTCACCCATCATGGTGGCCATGCCCTGGGAGCCTTCGGTGACTTGACTCCCCCTCAGAGGATCATTATCCTGGACCTGTAAAGCACTCTGCCAGCGACTCACTAGAATCCAAATACTCCTGAGGGCACTGCCTGCAGAATTCAGTGCCGAATGGCAACTTTACAGGCTGTCCTTGATCCTCTAAAGAGGGGCCTGGGTACCACCCCTCTAGGCTTCAAGGCTGTAGGTGACCAATCAAGTATAAAAGACCCTTCCCCATCAGGGTTGTATGAAAAAAAAGACAGTAAAGATTCACAAGCAAACACCCATAGGAGGAAAATCTGCAGAGAGACTTCAAAGGACAATAGCAAACAGCTGAGGCTAAGCTGTGATGGGAGGCATTATGTGCCTGCCTTTTCTTCCTCTCCCAGTGTCCATTCACCTGAAGGTGGCAGCATAACCCAATGAGCCATGAATATGAAGATACCCTGTGTCCTATGATGTATGATTAAAGTGGTTGTAAACTTCAGACATGAAATATGAAAACAGCACATCCTTCTATACTGTGTACTTGTCTCTCTCCAAAGCTCCAAGTCGTTTCTCTCTGCTGCCTGGTTCCTCTGTTATCAGCAGGACTCACTCCTGGCAGCTTTTCCAACACCAAGAGTTAAAAAAGTGACGGGAAAGATCTGCAGCACAGCCTGTGATTGATCTACAGCTGTGCTTGATCTCCATACTGAGTGAGGGGGGCTGTCCCTTCCCTCCAATCAGGGCTCAGAGCTTTTAGCTGTGTAAAGATTCCCCTGCCGCTAGAACTAAAGAGAAATCCTTTCTTCTGTGTGTTTTCAGAATGACAGAAAATGGCAGCAGTTAAACAGCAACATTTTATGTAGGATAATTTGTTTCATGTGTGTGTATCATCTAATGCTAGTCACTTCACTGGGTACATATGAAGGTTTACAACCACTTTAAGAAATCGGAGCTTAGTTTACATGCCATACCTGTAGGCCAAGCACGGCAGCCTATCAACCTTACCAATCCACCTCTGGGCAGCGACGCTTGGCCTACAGGTATGGCATGTAAATTAAGCTTCACTTTTTTTTCCAACACTGAACAATATTTTTAAACATATTGGGGCCCCTTGATTTTACAGTACAGCATAGTAGAAAACTAGTGAAATATTTATAGTAGCATTTTTGACTGCCATTGTGGATATCCTTACATTTCCACATAATGCAGGCATGACTGGTGAGGTGACAAGCTGTTGTGTGTTGCATAATAAAAGGCCACACTTACCTTTGAAAAAAAAAAACTAAAATGCACATCTTTTACAGGATTTTTTATTTTTATTTTTTAAATGTGCGTTTATTATTTTACTCGGCAGCCTGTAAGGCATTGGCACCAGCAATCAGCAGATCACGGGTGCAATGCTTTGATCCTGCAGACTCTCAGTACACTGCCTGACCATACCTCCAATATGGGGAGGCAGTAAAGCCTTTGCACATGGAAGTAAATAACGCTGTGTTTTCTTTACGGATTTGAAATTCGCTGCATTGTTGTCAATGGAACAGTGCACACAGCTGAGTAAAGATCAATAATACAGCAATGAGTACAGAGCCATAAAACAAAAACAAGAAAATTTTACATTTGAGCGCAGTAATTTACACGCATACGCTTTTTTGCGCATCTATACTCATGTGTACACGACTATAAATTTGTATATTACAACACTAGCAATGAAGAATTTTATTTGTCAATATGCTACACTCCATTACCCACCCATACGCGTGTTTACGGAAGGCCTTTACAGAACATTTTACTCAGTATATATCCATCAACAAGATCTGGAGTACAGAGTTACATACATCCGACATACATACAACAGGAAGTGAGAGGAAATCTACCCCTAGGAAGGCAAATTCACTCCTGTAAGAATTATTATGGGGAAAATGTGTCTCCACTGAAGCTTTATCACCAATCCTTGTTTCTAAGACAACCCCAAATTTGCAAAATCCAATTGTCATTGGGACAGAAAGTGAGGTGAAATCTTCTGAACAGGGGCACAGACCGCCAAACAAACCTTACAGGGGTGTTATAACTCTTCCCTGTTCTATCTAGAAAAAAAACTTTGCTGGAGTAATAAAAATTTACCTGTTCCAACTTCAATACAAATTCAACTTGAAGCGGAGTTCCACCCAAAAGATGAACTTCCGCTTTTCAAATCCCCCCCCTCAGGTGTCACATTTGGCACCTTTCAGGGGGAGCAGATACCTGTGTAATCCAGGCATTTGCTCCCACTTCTGAGCATAGATCGCCGCAGTATCCACGGTGACCTACGCCACGTCCGGCGCCTCCTCCGTCCCCCCCGTCTTCTGGGAGATACACAGGTCCCAGAAGACAGCAGGGACCAGTGGGATCGCGCAGCGCGACTTGCGCATGCACAGTAGGGAACCAGGATTCACTTCCGAATTCCCTTACTGAAGATGGCGACACCTCCACCCAAGGGACAGATCGGCTTCGGGTGCCGACATCGCGGGCGCCCTGGACAGGTAAGTGTCCATATATTAAAAGTCAGCAGCTGCAGTATTTGTAGCTGCTGACTTTTATTTTTATTTTTTTTCGGCGGAACTCCGCTTTAAGAAACCTACAGAACCTATCTTGTAGGTAACCCGGGGACTTCCTGTAAAACCCATCAGTAAATGAATATGCCTGTGTGCAACTGGCCTTACTGAATGGCAGGATACCAGCGCCCTCACAGTTCATTGAGAACTACAAACAGGCAGCTACAGAGGACTGAGTGGATGTAGTTCATTCACACAAATTTGTGAATGAATGACACGGCTGTGTGGGCGGAGTCCTGCACAGCTGTGCTGTTTGTAACCGCATGCCGACCGCCCTATAGCGGTTTTACTGCTACAGGGCAGCCACAGTGTGCAGGATCTCCTATATATGCGTGACCCTCCACGTCAGGGTAGTGGACACGAGTGCGCGCCGCTGGCGGCTCGCTCCCGCTGTGATCACTCGTTACACAGGCAATCTGCAGTCTGTCTATGTAAACAAGGCAGATTGCCGTTCTGTCAGAAGGGAAGACATGGATCCTATGTCTCTGCAAAGCAAAGATCCATGTCTTCCCCTAATACAAGCACCTCCCCCACCGTTAGAAAACATAGGCTAGGCACACATTTAACCCTTTGATCGCCCTGATGTTTAACCTCTGACCAGCCAGTGTCATTAGAACAGTGACGGTGCATATTTTTAGCACTGATCACTGTATTAATGTCACTGGTTCCCAAAAAAAGTGTAAAACATGTCAGTTAGTGTCCGATTGTCTGTTGCAATATCGTAGTCGCTGATCGGCACCATTACTAGTTAAAAAAAAATAATATAAAAATATATCTTATAGTTTGTAGATGCTATAACTTTTGCACAAACCAATCAATATACGCTTATTTTACCAAAAATATGTAGTAGAATACATATTGGCCTAAGTTGATGAAGAAATTAGATTTTTTTTTATTGGATATGTTTTATTGCAGAAAGTAAAAATAGGATTTTTGTACTCACCGTAAAATCCGTTTCTCTGGCATCCATGGACTGACACAGCGTGTCTTATACGTCTTTACACGTGGGTTATGTCCCTGCTTGCAGGAGAAGACCTAGGCAGAATGTGAGATGTTATACATACATTCTAAACAGCCAGAGCTGAACAGCCCCGCCCAGGGGGGCGGTCCCTCCGGACATAACCCTCCCACTGCAGTCAGCAGACCTCAGTTCGTAACAAAGCAGTACAAACTTAAAAAGAAGGGTGGGTGCTGTGTCAGTCCATGGATGCCAGAGAAACGGATTTTACGGTGAGTACAAAAATCCTATTTTCTCTTGTCATCCATGGACTGACACAGCGTGTCTTATACACCTTTACACGTGGGATGTCCCAAAGCAGTGTCAAGAGGGATGGGAGCAGTATAAATGGAAAACCAAAAACTTCACTCCAAACAAGGCAGAGCTCCTCAACGGAGGAGTTGCAACATCAAACAGCGGCCTGCAACACCTTGCGGCCGAAGGAAGCATCCGAAGATGCAGCCACATCAACCTTATAAAACATAGAAAAGGTATGAACAGACGACCAGGTCGCCGCCTTGCACACCTGTGCAACCGACGCTTGATGTCGGAAAGCCCAGGAAGCACCAATTGCCCTGGTTGATTGTGCCGTAACCGGAAAGGGAGGCGCCCGCCCCTTGAGAGCATAAGCTTGAATGACGGTTTGTCTGATCCACCTAGAAATGGTGGCAGACGAAACCGCTTGGCCCCGTTTTGGACCAGAGACAGCCACAAATAGTGAGTCAGACTTCCGAATAGAAGCAGTAGCAGACAGGTACACCCGCAAGGCTCGTACCACATCCAAAGTGTGAAGCGCAAACTCTCTGGGATGCGATGGGTGAGGACACAAGGACGGGAGGACAATGTCCTTGTTTAAGTGGAAGGCCGAGACCACCTTTGGCAGAAAGGAAGGTCGCGGACGTAACACCACCTTATCCTTATGGATGATCAAAAAGGGCGACTTGCAGGACAAGACCGCCAATTCAGACACTCGTCTAATGGAAGTAATGGCCACCAAGAAGGCCACCTTCTGAGACAAAGTCAAGAGGGGAATATCTCTAATATTTTCAAAGGGAGGTTCCTGGAGGACCGAGAGCACCAAATTCAGATCCCACGGGGGGAGAGGAGGCTTGACAGGGGGGAGCACATGGCGAACCCCCTGCACAAAGGTGCTAACCAAGGGATGACCCGCCAGCGGTCGCTGAAAGAAGATGGCCAAGGCCGAAATCTGACCCTTAATGGTACTCAAAGCGAGCTTTTGGGTCACGCCACGCTGCAGAAAATGCAGGATTCTGGGAACGGAATACGTTCGTGGGCGCCAGTCCAGCTCTTCGCACATGGCGATGTAAGCTCTCCAAGTACGGTGATAGATCCTTCTGGAGGAAGACTTCCGTGCCCTTAACATGGTCGAAATGACCGAATCCGAGAGACCTCGGTCTCTCAGCACCTGGCTTTCAATAACCATGCCGTTAAAACCAGAGACTGTAAAGCAGGATGAAATATAGGACCTTGAGACAGAAGGTCCCCCCGTATCAGTAACCGCCATGGAACGTCTGCGACGAGACGTACCAGATCGGCGTACCAGTGACGCCGAGGCCAATCCGGAGCAATGAGGATCACCGGAATTCCCTCGGTCGCTACCCTGCGGAGCAGGCGAGGGAGCAACTGCAGCGGAGGATAAACGTATATCAGGCGATACTGACCCCATGGGGCCACCAACGCATCCGA
Source organism: Rana muscosa (assembly GCA_029206835.1). Classification (NCBI taxonomy): domain Eukaryota; kingdom Metazoa; phylum Chordata; class Amphibia; order Anura; family Ranidae; genus Rana; species Rana muscosa. The sequence continues at coordinate 265,137,598 of CM055123.1, read as the reverse complement.
GGCATCCGCCCAGGGATCCCTGGATCTGGCCACAAACCTTGACACCTTGCGATTGAGTCGAGAAGCCATCAGGTCCACATCCGGCGTGCCCCACCGTCTGCAAAGGAGTTGAAAGACCTCCGGGTGCAAGGACCACTCTCCCTGGTCCAGCGTCTGGCGACTTAGATAGTCCACCTGCCAATTGTCTACGCCCGGAATGTAGACGGCCGACAGAGCCGGCACGCTTCTTTCGGCCCACCTCAGGATGCGGGCGACCTCGGAAGCCGCAGCTGAGCTCCGAGTCCCCCCTTGATGGTTGACATACGCCACTGCTGTGGCGTTGTCCGATTGTATCCTGATGGAGTGACCCTGTAGTTTCTCCGACCATGAGGAGAGGCACAGTCTGATTGCCCGTATCTCCAGCACATTGATCGGTAAGAGGGCTTCGTCCGGAGTCCAAAGCCCTTGGGCCGACAGGACTCCCCAGACTCCCCCCCAGCCCGTCAGGCTGGCGTCCGTCGTGATCACCGTCCATTGGATGGGGAGGAACGACTTCCCGGACCGAAGAGCCGGGGACCTCAACCACCACGTCAGGGACGCCCTGACCAGGTGACTCACCTGGATCTGAAGATCCAAGGACAACTGGGATTTGTCCCAAGTGGACAAGATCTCTTTCTGTAAAGCCCTGGTGTGCGCTTGGGCATAAGGAACGGCCTCGAAGGAGGCCACCATGAGTCCCAGGACTCTCATGCAAAAGCGGATTGACGACCATTTTCGGGACGTCAGCACCCGTACTGCAGACTGAAGTGTCAATAGTTTGTCTGGAGGTAGGAAGACTCTTGCTTCCAAGGAGTCCAGAATCAGACCTAGATACTCCAGACGCTGAGTCGGGACTAGAACCGACTTCTGAACGTTCAGGAGCCACCCAAACTCCCTGAGGGTCTGACTGACGATAGTCACACTTTCTTCCAATTCTGAGCCACTGTCTGCTCTTAGAAGGAAATCGTCCAGATAGCCCACGATAGCAATGCCTCGCTGTCTCAGCAAAGCTAGGACCGGAGCAAGCACCTTGGTGAACACCCTCGGTGCCGAGGCCAGGCCGAAGGGAAGAGCCACAAATTGATAGTGGACTTCGCCGACCGCAAAGCGCAGAAACTTCTGGTGGCTTGCGCAGATCGGAACATGCAAGTAGGCGTCCTTGATGTCCAAGGATGCCAGAAAATCCCCTTGACGGAGTGTAGCGGCCACCGTGCGAATGGATTCCATGCGGAATTTTTGCACCTTCACGAAAGCATTCAGGGCCTTGAGGTCCAGGATTGGCCGAACCCCGTCCTTTTTTGGAACAACAAACAGATTCGAGTAGAACCCCTGAAACCTCTCCTGGGACGGAACCGGCACAATTACTCCGGACCCGAACAAATCCTGTACAGCCCCCAAGAGGGCTGCCCGACGGGCAGGAAGGAGAGGGAGATTTGAGGGAAAGAATCTGTCTGGGGGCCAGGAGCGGAACTCTATTCTGTATCCTGAGGTGACCACCTCGCACACCCACCGGTCGGAGATCCGGGAGGTCCACCGATCCGTGAACCTGCGAAGTCGTCCCCCCACCCCAGAGACGGGCGGGGGCAAGACTTCACGCGGAGGCGGGCTTGGGAGCCGGCTTGTTCGGCTTACGCACCCAGGGGCGCTTGTGCCCGCCAGCCGCACTGTTGTCAGTCTGGGATGGCTTACCCGTGGACTCTGACGGACGAAAAAAACCCTTTTTTGCTGGAAAGGAAGGACCCGGTTTACGTCGGGCCTCCTTACCCTTGATAGTTTGAGGAAGGAGAGTGCTTTTACCTCCCGTGACATCCTTGATGATGTCATCCAGAGCAGCACCAAAAAGTCTACCACCCTTAAAAGGTAGATCCGTCAGGAGCTTCTTAGAGGCTAGGTCAGCAGACCAGCATTTCAACCAGATGAGACGACGCAATACCACCGCCGAGACAGAGGCCCTGGATATTAAAGGGGCCGCGTCCAACGTGGCGTTGCACACATATATCAGACCCTGCACCATCTGGTGGGCCAGAGCAATAGTGTCTGGAGGAAGGTTATACTCCTGCACAGTTTGGTGCAAAATTTTTGCCCATTCCGTGAGTGTCTGAGACACAAGGGTCGCCGCTACTACGGGCCGTAGGGCGGATCCCAACAAGGCGAACATGGCTCTACTCACCACTTCTGACCTCCTGTCAGTGGGGTCCTTAAACGCAGGAGTCCCCTCCATCGGGAGAGTGGTGGCCTTGTTTAAACGGGCGACTGGAGGGTCGACCACCGGGGGAGAAGCCCACTTTTTAAGCAGGGCGTCTTCAAAGGGGTATCTAATAGACAAACGCCGCGGGACCATAAAAGTCTTCTGCGGCTTTTCCCAGACCTGGTCAATGAGCTGGTCAAAGAAAGGTACATATGGAAAAACCTTTTTAGAAGGCTTGGTCTTAAAAGAACCAAAGGAGACTGTATCCGCCTGAGGTTCTGCGGTCGCAGCATCTAGCTTGAGAGTGTCCCTCACAGCATCAATGAGTTCACTAACAAGCGCCCTGTCATTTACTGACTCAGAACTGGAGTCTTCCTCACAAGGAATGTCCTGTTCAAAACCATCCAAATATTCAGAGCTAGGGTCCTGAGCAGCAATAGCTAGGCCCATATCTGAAGCAGAGCACTCCCCTTGTGGAGATAAGGTGGGGAGAGGGCGCTTTTTTGCTCCCTTGTACTCACACACAGCTTCCATCCTGGTCAGAAATGATTCCAGAACTGCAGACAACTGGTCCATAGGGACCGCAGGTGCTGGAGCACTGGCTGCTGCCTCTGGCATGTTAGGGGAAGCTGGCGACTCTGACTCCATAATGTCCCTCTCAGACCACCCACAGGCTGTGCTGACTGAAGTAGGGGAATGCCCAGGGAACCCACCAACCTGACCAGGACCGCTCGGTTCCGCCGCTCTGTCTCACTGCGCCGCGCTGCTCAGCGTGAGTGAGCTGAGAGGAGAGAGTGTGAGGAGATTCGCGCCGTTCCCAGCGGCGCTAGAGGCCAAACTAGTGCCAGAAAAAACGTGCGGCTACAAGAAAATGGCCGCCGCAATGTGCTCCGGCGGGCCCCGGCAAGATGGCCGCCAATGTAAAAATCAGCACACACACAAAACATGGCGCCGAACGGCGCCCAGGCCCCTCACCTCCAAAAACAAAACAGCCCCAGCGAATGCAGAGCAGCATGAGCCCCCCCCCAGGACAGTATGGCCCCCAGGCACCCCCCACAGTACAGCGCCAGCACTAGTGAACAGAGAGTGACATTAAAAAACACAGGGGGAGACAGGGAAATCCCCCCACACAAGAAACACACAGCATGTACTCACCTGCAGCCAGGAGAGACTACTTACCCGTCCCCTGAGGGACCCGCTGGTGTGTTTCTGACAGAACTATCACAGTGCGGTACTGAGTAGCTGTCGGCCCGGTCCACCGCGAAAGATACAGCCGGACTGTTCTATCTTGAGAGGACCGCGGAGCTGGAAGCCCACCGGCCACCCCTGGAGTCGTGGGGCATGTCGTGAACTGAGTCTCACGCACACAAGGCGAGGATCAGCACGCTCGATGGTCGGACAGGGAAGACTACGAGGATATCTTGTACCCAACCTGTTGCCCAGCCGACAGTTGATAGAAGATCTCAAAAAAATAAAATAGGAAAAAAATTCCCAAAGGAATAAAAATAGGTCAGGAGACTGGCTCCTGAGAGAGCCACGTCTTCTCCTTCTGCTAGGCAGAAAAAAACTGAGGTCTGCTGACTGCAGTGGGAGGGTTATGTCCGGAGGGACCGCCCCCCTGGGCGGGGCTGTTCAGCTCTGGCTGTTTAGAATGTATGTATAACATCTCACATTCTGCCTAGGTCTTCTCCTGCAAGCAGGGACATAACCCACGTGTAAAGGTGTATAAGACACGCTGTGTCAGTCCATGGATGACAAGAGAAAAAATAGGATTTTTTGTACTCACCGTAAAATCCTTTTCTCTGACATCCATGGACTGACACGGTGTCTCTTTACACTTTACACGTGGGTTATGTCCCTGCTTGCAGGAGAAGACCTAGGCAGAATGTGAGATGTTATACATACATTCTAAAAGCCAGAGCTGAACAGCCCCACCCAGGGGGCGGTCCCTCCGGACATAACCCTCCCACTACAGTCAGCAGACTTCAGTTCGTAAGAAAGCAGTACAAACTTAAAAAGGAAGGGTGGGTGCCGTGTCAGTCCATGGATGTCAGAGAAAAGGATTTTACGGTGAGTACAAAAAATCCTATTTTCTCTTATCATCCATGGACTGACACGGTGTCTCTTTACACTTTACACGTGGGATGTCCCAAAGCAGTGTCAAGAGGGATGGGAGCAGTATAAATGGAAAAACCAAAAACTTCACTCCAAGAAGGCAGAGCTCCTCAACGGAGGAGTCGCAACTTTAAACAGCGGCCTGCAGCACCCTGCGGCCGAAGGAAGCATCCGGAGATGCAGCCACATTAACCTTATAAAACTTAAAAGGCATGAACAGACGACCAGGTCGCCGCCTTGCACACTTGTGCAACCGACGCTTGATGTCGGAAAACCCAGGAAGCACCAATTGCCCTGGTGGAATGCGCCGTAACCGGAAAGGGAGGCGCCCGCCCTTTGAGAGCATAGGCTTGAATGACGGTTTGTCTGATTCCCCTAGAAATGATGGCAGACGAAACCGCTTGGCCCTGTTATGGACCAGAGACAGTCACAAACAGTGAGTCGGACTTTCGAATAGAAGCAGTAGCAGACAGGTACACCCGTAAGGCTTGTACCACATCCAATATGTGCAGCGCAAACTCTCTGGGATGCGATGGGTGAGGACACAAGGACGGGAGGACAATGTCCTCATGTAGGTGAAAGGTCGACACCACCTTTGGCAAAAAGGAAGGTCACGGATGCAACACCGCCTTATCCTTATGGATGACTAAATATGGCGACTTGCAGGACAAAGCCGCCAACTCAGACACCCGTCAAACAGAAGTGATTGCCACTAAAAGGCCACCTTCTGAGACGAGACAAGAGGGGAATATCCAGGATATTCCCAAAAGGAGGTTCCTGGAGGACCGAGAGCACCAAATTCAGATCCCACGGTGGGAGAGGAGGCTTGACAGGAGGGAGCACATGGCGAACCCCCAACACAAGGTGCTAACCAAGAAATTACCCGCTAGAGGTCGCTGAAAGAAGACGGCCAAGGCCGAAATCTGATCCTTGATGGTACTCAAAGCAAGCTTTTGGGTCACTCCACACGGCAGAGGACGCAGGATTCTGGGGAAGGAATACGTCCGAGGACGCCAGTCCAGCGCTTCGCATATGGCGATATAAGCTTTCCAGGCACGGTGATAGATCTGCTTGGAGGAAGACTTCCGTGTCCTTAACATGGTCAAAATGACCGAGTCCGAGAGACCTCGGTCCCTCAACACCTGGCTTTCAACAGCCCTGCCGTTAAAGCCAGAGACTGTAAGCCGGATGAAACATAGGACCTTGAGACTGAAGGTCCTCCCTCATCGGCAACCGCCAGGGAACGTCCGCGACGAGACGTACCAGATCAGCGTACCAGTGATGCTGAGGCCAATCTGGAACAATTAGGATCACCGGAGTTTATATCAGGTGATAAGGACCCTATGGGGCCACCAACTCATCCGAGGCATCTCCCAAGGATCCCTGGATCTGGCCACAACCTCGACCCTTGCGATTGAGTCGAGAGGCCATCAGGTCCACATCCGGCGTGCCCCACAGTCGGCAAAGGAGTTGAAATATGCAAGGACCACTCTTCTTGGTCCGGCCATTGGCGACTCAGATAGTCCGCCTGCCCATTGTCTATGCCCAGAATGTAAATGGAAGACAAGGAGAGAGGCGCCTCTAAGTGCAATAGTGTAACAAGTTTTTAATAGTAGATACAAATACACTCACATTTAGGTGAATTAACATAGGCGTTTAAAATGTCAGGATGACGATCATCAGCAGCAGGTCACAGGGGGTTCTCAGCTCTGCGTAGAATGACAGGAGTGTCTCTGAAGATGGAGCGGCCGGCTTCCGGGGACAACGATCCTGTAGTGTGTTAAGAGCGAGGCTAGGAGCGCACATGTGGTTAAGCTGCAGAGGGTGACGTCATCAACATGACATGTCCTTTATCAACATGACATGTCATGTTGATAAAGGAGCGCGACTTGCCAGGACACCGCAAGTCCGCACGCTCACGAAACGCGTCCATTTTTGATGACGTCACCCTCTGCAGCTTAACCACATGTGCGCTCCTAGCCTCGCTCTTAACACACTACAGGATCGTTGTCCCCGGAAGCCGGCCGCTCCATCTTCAGAGACACTCCTGTCATTCTACGCAGAGCTGAGAACCCCCTGTGACCTGCTGCTGATGATCGTCATCCTGACATTTTAAACGCCTATGTTAATTCACCTAAATGTGAGTGTATTTGTATCTACTATTAAAAACTTGTTACACTATTGCACTTAGAGGCGCCTCTCTCCTTGTCTTCCAGTTACCCCTGAACATGGTTTCTGTTAATCTATGATGGCCGCCCTGTGCACAGTGGATCCCATTTATCCCTGCTCCACCCATATACACCGCAGTGTGTAAACAGACTCCTAAGGACTTCCTTTAAGACTGTCTATATATATACATATGTTGTATGGTATTTTTTCATCTTATCTTTATATTATATATTTTTTTATTTTATTTTTTATTTATTTATTTATTTTTTATTTTTTATTTAATTATTTATTCATTCATTATTTTTTATTATTTTTTCTTGCTTCATATTGATTACTTTGGGTAATACATGTTTCTGTGAATATTGTGCGCCACCACTTGTCTATATACCAGAATGTAAATGGCCTACAGAGCCGGCACGTTTCTTCCGGCCCACTTCAGGATACGGACTACCTCGGAAGCCGCAGCTGAGCTCCGAGTCCCCCCTTGATGGTTTACATACGCCACCGCCGTGGCGTTGTCCGACTGGCTCCTAATGGAGCGACCCCGTACTCTCTCAGACCTGAGGAGAGACACAGTCCGATGGCCCGTATTTCCAGAACAGTGATTGGTAAACGGGCTCGTCCGGAGTCCAAGGCCTTGAGCCGACAGGACTCCCCAGACTCCACCCCAGCCCTTCAGGCTGGTGTCCGTCGTGAGTACCGTCCATTGGATGGGAGGGGAACGACTTTCCGGACCGAAGAGCCGAGGATCTCAACCACCATGTCAGGGGCGCCCTGACCAGGTGAATCACCTGGATCTGAAGATCCAAGGACAACGGGGATTTGTCCCAGGTGGACAAAATCTCCTTCTGCAATGCCCTGGTGTGTGATTGGGCATACGGAACGGCCGCGAAGGAGGCCACCACGAGTCCCGGGACTCTCATGCAAAAAAAACGGATTGACAACCATTTTCGGGATGTCAGCACCCGCACCGCAGACTGAAGTGTCAGCAACTTCTCCAGAGGTAGGATACCTTTGCCTCCAAGGAGTCCAGAATCAGAACTAGATACTCCAGACACTGAGTCGGGACCAGGACTGACTCCTGAATGTTCAGGAACCACCCGAAGTCCCTGAGGGTCTAATTGACGATAGTCACCTTTCCTCTAAGTCTGAGCCACTTTCTGCTCTTAGCAGAAGATCGTCCAGATAGCCCATGACAGCAATACCTCGCTGTAACAGAAGGCTAGAACCGGAGCAAGCACCTTGGTGAACACCCTTGGTGCCGAGGCTAGGCCGAAAGGAAGAGCCACAATCGATAGTGGACTTCGCTGATCGCAAGCGCAGAAACTTCTGGTGACTTGCGCAGATCGGAACATGCAAGTAGGCGTCCTTGAAGTCCAAGGACGCCAGAAGAAAATCCCTTTGGTGGAGTGTAGCGATCACCGTGCGAATGGATTCCATGCGGAATTTCTGCACCTTCTCGAAGGCATTCAGGGCCTTGAGGTCCAGGATAGGTCGAACCACGTCCTATTTTTGGGACGACAAACAGATTCGAGTAGAATCCCTGAAAACTCTCCTGTGACAGAACCGGCACAATCACTCCGGACCTGATCAAATCCTGTACAGCCCCCAAGAGGGCTGCCCGACAGGTAGGAAGGAGAGGAAGATTCGAGGGAAAGAATCTGTTTGGGGGCCAGGATCGGAATACTATCCTGTATCCTGAGGTGACCACCTCGCACACCCACCAGTCGGAGATTCGGGAGGACCACCGATTCGTGACCTGCGAAGTCGTCCCCCCACCCCAGAGTCGGGCGGAGGCAAGACTTCACGCGGAGGCGGGCTTGGGAGCCGCATGTTCGGCTTACGCACCCAGGGGCACTTGTGCCCACCAGCCGCACTGCCGTCAGTCTGAGAGGACCTACCCGTGGACTCTGACTGACTAAAAAACCCCGTTTTGCTGGAAAGGAAGGCCCCTGTTTTCGGCGGGCCTCCTCACTCTTGCTAGTCTAAGGAAGAAGAGTGCTTTTACCTCCCATGACATCCATGACGATGTCATCCAGAGCAGCACCGAAAGGTCTACCACCTTTAAATGGTAGATCCGTCAGGAGCTTCCTAAGGCTAAGTCAGCAGACCAGCACTTCAACCAGATAAGACGAAGCAATACCACCGCCGAGACAGAGGCCCTGGATATTAAAGGCGTCGCACACATAAACCAGGCCCTGAACCAGTTGGTGGGCCAGAGCAACTGTGTCTGGAGGAAGATTATGCTCCTGTACAGCTAGGTGCAACATTTTTGCCCAACCTGTAAGTGTTTAAGACACAAGGGTCGCCGCTACCACAGGCCGTAGGGTGGATCCCAACAAGGCAAACATGGCTCTGCTCACCACTTCTGACCTCCTGTCAGTGGGGTCCTCAAATGCAGGAGTCCCCTCCATCGGGAGAGTGATGGCCTTGTTCAACCGGGCGACTGGAGGGTCGACCCTGGGGGAGAAGCCCACTTTTTAAGTAGGGCATCTTCAAGGGGTATCTGATAGACAAACGCCGCGGGACCATAAAAAAATTCTTCTGCGGCTTTTCCCAGACCTTAACAATGAGCTGGTCAAAGAAAGTACATATGGAAAAACCTCTTTAGAAGGCCTGGCCTTAAAAGAACCAAAAGGAGACTGTATCCGCCTGAGGTTCTGCATCCGCAGCATTTTAGCTTGAGAGTGTCCCTCACCGCAGTCATGAGTACAATAACAAGCGCCCTGTCATTTACTGACTCAGAACTGGAGTTTTCCTCATAAGGAATGTCCTGTTCAAAACCATCCAATACATTCAGAACTAGGGTCCTGAGCGGTAGTGGCTAGGCCCATATCTGAATCAGCGCACTGCCCTCATGAAGTAAAGTGGGGAGAGGGCGCTTTTTTTGCTCCCTTGCGCTTGCACACAGCTCCCATCCTGGTCAGAAATGATTCCAGGACTGCCCACAACTGGTCCCTAGGGACCGCAGGTGCTGAAGCACTGCCTGTTGTCCACTGACATTAAGGGGAAGCTGGTGACAGAGACTCCATATTGCCCCCCTCTGAGACTCCTAAGATAAAAAGTCCACCCACAGGCTGTGCTGACTGAGGAGGGGGCGCCCAGGGGACTCACCAAACCGGACCAGGGACCGCTCACTGTCTGTACCGCGCTGTGTCAGCGCTGGTGAGCTGTGAGGAGATTCGCGCTGTTACAGCAGTGCTAGAGGCCAAAACTAGTGCTGAAGAGCGCGCGGGCTACAAGAAAATGGCCGCCACACTTCACTGAGGCGATCCGCGGCAAGATGGCCGCCATGACTCAGCTAAAGTGAAAAAAACAGCACACACACACAGCGCCACTCGGCGCTCAGGCCCCAAAACACACAAAAAAAGGCCCCAAGCATATCTGCAGACCAGCATTAGCCCCTCCAAGAACAGTGTGACCCCCAGGCACCCCACACAGCACAGCGCCAGCAATGGTGACAGAGAGCGACAATGAAATACAGGGGTAGACAGGGAAAATCCCCCACAGAGAAACACACAGCTTTTTGTACTCACCTGCAGGCAGGAGAGACTACTTACCCGTCCCCTGAGGGACCCACTGGTGTGTTTCTGACAGGACTATCACAGTGCAGTACTGAGTAGCTGTCGGCCCGGTCCACCGCAAAAGATACAGTCAGTCAGGAACTGTTCAGTCTTGAGAGGACCGTGGGAGCATGAAAGCAAACCCGGCCACCCCTGGAGTCATGGGGCCTGTCGTGAACTGAGTCTCACGCACACAAGGCGAGGATCAGCACGCTTGATGGTCGGACAGGGAAGACTACGAGGATATCTTGTACCCAACCTGTTGCCCAGCCGACAGTTGATAGAAGATTCTAAAAAATAAAATAAAAAGGAATTCCAGAAAAGGAATAAAATAGGTCAGGAGACTGGCTCCTGAGAGAGCCACGTCTTCTCCTTCTGCTAGGCAGAAAAAAACTGAAGTCTGCTGACTGTAGTGGGAGGGTTATGTACGGAGGGATCGCCCCCTGGGTGGGGCTGTTCAGCTCTGGCTTTTAGAATGTATGTATAACATCTCACATTCTGCCTAGGTCTTCTCCTGCAAGCAGGGACATAACCCACGTGTAAAGTGTAAAGAGACACCGTGTCAGTCCATGGATGATAAGAGAAACACATTTTTTTTTTTTAAATTGTCTGACTTTTTGTTTATAGCACGTACATTTTATTTGGGTACAATGTCGCAATTATTTTTTAAAGTAACGCAGTGCCGTGTCATACAAAATGGCCTGGTCAGGAAGGGTGGGAGTAAATCTTCAGGAGGTGAAGTGGTTAAAGTTTTGATAGCGGGTGCAGGGAGAGCACCTGTCTGGTGTCTCCCCAAATACAAGTGTAACATGTAACATGTTCTAACGGTGAACGTATCCTTTAAAAAACTCTGTTACCTGAGAATGCAGAAAGGTAAAAAACAGATGTCATATTAATGACTGAAAAAGAGCAATGAATAAACGGATGCCAAACCTACACATGTAATGAGCGATTAGGGCCAACTCCACGTAAAAGCTAATGAATCGGCATCACAGTTAAGGCCCGTACACACGATCGGATTTTACGACAATAATTGTCTGATGGACGTGTTGTGACGGATAATCCGACCGTGTGTATGCTCCATCAGACAATTGTTGGCGGAATTAACGACAACAAATGTTGGCTGTTCATGCTCACCAACTGTCTGACAATAAATGTGTTCCGTCGAATTATCCGATCGTGTGTACACAACTTCGTCGGACTAAAATCCAAAGTACAAACACGCATGCTCCAAACCAATGCTAACCATCAGACAACATTAGCAGAATTTGCCCAAAGGATGGTGCCAAAGAGCAGAAAAAACACGTAGTTTCGTGAATGCTGGCTGTAAAAGTTCTGCCGTCTGTATGCAGAACAAGTTCACGTCCAATGCCCTTCGGACAAAAATCCACGGATTTGTCCGATGGAAATCCGATCATGTGTACGAGGCTTTAGACAACTAGTATTTTCAGAAGTCAGCCAGCCGTAGCCAGTCTACATATTCCTAATGATTTCAAAGCGCAACTCCAGTTAAATATTTTCATATTTGGATAGAGCTGGGTAAGAGTTAGAACCTCCGTCAGTTACTATTTTTTATGGTCATCTGAGCCCCCTGTTGGAGATTTCCTGCAGTTTCTTTCAGGAAAAGGAAGAGGTGGAGAATCTCTCTGAAGGGGACACCAACATAAGGCTACTTTCTTTATCGTACACCACGGGACACAGAGCTAGTCATTACATAATGGGTTAAGGGTCACCAGCGGTGATTGGACACTGGCACAACCAATGGAAGACAGTTCCCCTCCATATAACCCCTCCCATCAGGGAAGTACCTCAGTTTTTTCGCCAGTGTCGAAAGGTGTTGGACGCGTTAGGAGGTGCTAAAGGAAAGCTCTACCAAAGAGACCCCCTGGGGGTAAAAGAGCTATGCTTTCGGATCCATCCTAGACGCCTACAAGTTAAGCCGAATCTGGATGGGATCCGGGCCTCATCCATGAGGCGTCGCCTGTAATGTCTCTCTTCGGAGGACTGGGCTCTAAGATCCAGCACTTTCGCTATTTCGCTATAAAGTCCTGGTAAGAGTCTTGTACAAGGCCCAGGGGAGAGGTATCCTTTAAATAGGAACCCATATCCCTGAAGGTTGGCACACATAGCCCACCGTGAAGGGTGAAGTTTGGTATCTGTCTGAAAACTTTCAGCAGAAAAACCTGCGGCGTGGATAAGGTAAGATTAGAGGGTCCATAACTAGGTTGGGACCTTTTTTCAAGAAGTGGATGTCTTCTTTTTTTCCACCACTGGGGGGAGTAAAGAGCTGAATATACTCACCTCACTCTGTTCAGTGTCGGCTTCGGCGAAGTACACTGCTCGTCACCTCCGCTGCTGAGCTTGCTTGGGCACCCCGCTCCTCCTTTCGGTGGCCGACACAGACACCTGCAGATGCAGGTAAGTGGGAACAGGGGCTGATGAGAGTCCTCTCTCACTATGGCCACCACCATAGCGCTAAAGGCCGCGGGAGCGCGCTTTATCAGAGGGGGGGGGGGCCGAAGGCGTGCGCGGGCACGTGGCGCGCACAGGCACAGAAACGGCGCCAAATTTAAAAGACTGTCAGTGTGAAAAGCACTGCAGCAGCAAGCAAGCTCGTTAGTTCTCTTGTTCCTGGCAGAGAAACACAGCAGCTATACAGGGACGTAAGACTCCATGTGGTTGGACTGGGTACTTCCTAGAAGACATCCATGTTATGCATAGTTATGTGTTAAAAGTTGCATACTTAATGTATTTGCTAAACTGAACACGGTAGTATATGCATTTAGGTACCTTGTATTTTGTCTAAACAGTAAGTCTTCCAGGGGAAGTAATGCGGACAAAAAGAGATAAAAGGAGCACCGCCGCCTGAGACAGGAGGCTCTAGCTGTGCTGACTCGGTACCTTCCTCTCCTGTGTTGCCAAATGCACCTGTACAGGATGAGCCATTACCTCTGTCAGGTATGGCGGCTTCCTCAGTGAAGCCTGGGCCTGCATATGTCACTGAGGACACTTTATCAGCTGCCCTAAATAATCTGGAGGAGAAAATTGCTACCTTAATCGCTAAATCCTCTAAAAAGGACAATAAGCGAAGCAGATCTCCTCCAGTATTGGACCTCCCTTCAGAAGTACCTGAGGAGGAGGAGGATGAGGAGGAGGCTACATCAGCAGAGGATGAGGAGTCAGACGGATCAGGGATATCGGATGAGCCTTTTTCGGTATCCCAGATTTTAAAGTCACAGGTACAATGCTATGCAGGAGCCGTGCGAGCTGCATTTAGGTTACCCTCTTTGGAGGTAACAGAATCACCTGTCTCCTCCCTAGGATCATTAAGATCCCTGCAAGGTGCATGCTCCTTCCCGGTTCATCCGTTACTAGAGGATCTAATGTACGCAGACTGGCAACATCCAGATAAGCGTTTTTCACCTCCAAAAAAGTTTAACATTCTTTATCCTATGGAGGAATTTTTTTTAAAGAAATGGAGCCTGCCTACGGTAGATGCGGCTATTTCTTGTGTAAATAAAAACCTGACATGTCCAGTGGATAATGTACAAGTGTTTAAAGATCCTTCTGAGAAGAAGTTGGAATCCCTACTGAAATCCTCCTTCCTTTTGGCCGGCTCAATTATCCAACCTGCAGTAGCAGCAGTCGGTATGTGTCAGGTCGTCAGCCAACAGGTAAAGCAGGGGCTGAAGGAGCTGCCTTCAGAGCAGGCTAAAAATTGGGAGAATTTGCCTAAAGCCTTATGCTTCACAGTGGATGCCATGAGAGATTCTATCATACAGGCATCACGCCTTACACTCCAGCTGGTACAGATGCGCAGAGTACTTTGGCTTAAGCATTGGTCAGCGGAAGCCCCATGCAAAAAGTTGTTGGCAAGTTTCCCGTTCCATGGCGAACGCCTTTTTGGGGAAGATTTAGAAAGAGGGTACAAACTGGAATTTCGAGAGATCCCATCTTCTCAATTCCGAAGTTCAAGACTCTCCAAGGATCCACAAAAAAGAGGATCCTTCTTCAAAGGTTTGAATCACTTAATAGCTCAAGGTGTGGTTACAGAGGTACCCCAAAAGGAGCGAGGTTCAGGTTTTTACTCAAACCTCTTTGTGATTCCAAAACCGAACGGAGAAGTCAGACCCATCCTGGATCTAAAATCTCTAAACCAGTTTCTGAATGTTCGCCATTTTCGAATGGAAACGATTCGATCCGTGGTCGCTACTTTAAAAGGCGGAGAATTCATGGCGTCCATAGATATCAAAGACGCATATCTACACATACCAATCCTCCCCGCTCACCAAAGATTCCTAAGGTTTGTGGTAGAAGATCGCCACTTTCAATTTGTGGCCCTGCCATTTGGTGTAGCCACCGCGCCCAGAGTATTCACAAAGGTGCTAGCTCCTCTGTTAGCAAACCTGAGAACACGGGGCATTGCGGTAACAGCCTATCTAGACGATCTACTATTAATAGATCAGTCAAAGGAGGGATTGGATCACGCTGTAGACACTACAGTAGGATACCTGGAGCATTTAGGATGGATTATAAACTTACAAAAATCCTCTCTCCAGGCCCAAAGAAGGATAGTGTACCTGGGCATGATCATAGATACAGCCCAAAACAGGGTATACCTGCCAGAGCCAAAGATACAGTCTCTGAAAGACCTGATCCACAAGGTCAAAGCAAACAAGAGGCCGTCTATTCGCCTTTGCATGAGACTATTGGGAAAGATGGTAGCCTCCTTCGAGGCGGTCCCTTACGCCCAGTTTCATTCGAGACTACTTCAAGGCAATATTTTAGCCTCCTGGAACAGGAAGAGCCAAGCTCTGGATATACCCATGCGCCTGTCCTCACAAGTACGCCACAGCTTCAATTGGTGGCTAGAAGCCAAGAATTTACGGAAGGGAAAGTGCTTCCTCCCAGCAGCCTGGAAGGTGGTGTCTACGGATGCCAGCCTATCGGGCTGGGGTGCAGTATTCGAGGAGGCTTCTACCCAGGGAACCTGGGCCAAAACTCAGGGGATCCTGCCCATCAACGTGCTAGAGATCCGGGCAGTATATCTAGCCCTCAAAACCTGGACATACAGGTTACAGGGCTACCCAGTACGGGTTCAAACCGACAATGCTACTGCAGTAGCTTACATCAATCATCAAGGAGGCACCCGCAGTCGGGCAGCCCAAAGAGAGGTGAACCGGATCTTGGCATGGGCAGAAGAGCATGTACCTTGCATTTCTGCAATCTTCATTCCAGGGATAGAAAACTGGCAAGCAGACTACCTGAGTCGTCAGCAGCTGCTACCAGGAGAGTGGTCTCTTCACCCAGAGATCTTTCAGGCCATATGTCTGAGATGGGGAAACCCAGATGTAGACCTGCTAGCTTCCAGGTTCAACAAGAAATTGGACAACTTTGTGTCCAGAACGAGAGATCCTCTAGCCTACGGGACAGACGCTCTAATAACTCCATGGAATCAGTTCTCACTGATCTATGCATTCCCTCCGATCCCTCTTCTACAAAGACTGCTTCGCAGGATCAAGGAGGAGGGAATACCAGTAATCCTAGTGGCCCCAAACTGGCCCAGGAGGCCTTGGTACACCGAGATCGTAAAAATGGCGATAGTAAGGCCCTGGAAGCTTCCACTTCGACACGACCTGTTGTCACAGGGTCCAGTATTCCACCCTTCCTTACAAAGGCTAAATTTGACGGCCTGGCTGCTGAGACCCACATTTTGAAAAAGAGAGGGGTCTCTGGTCCGGCTCTTTCTACGCTCATTAATGCTAGAAAGCCAGCCTCCAGACTCATCTATCATAGAGTCTGGAAAGCATACGTTTCCTGGTGTGAATCCAGAAGTTGGAATCCTCTGAAATATGAAATAAGCAGGATTCTTGCTTTTTGCCAGTTAGGAGTGGATATGAAATTAGCCCTTAGCACCATCAAAGGGCAAATATCGGCTCTATCAGTCTTCTTTCAGAGACCATTGGCATCTCACTCCCTAGTTCGGACATTCATTCAGGGGGTACTGAGGATAAATCCTCCAGTTAGGTCTCCCTTGTGTCCATGGGATTTGAATTTGGTATTGTCAGTGTTGCAAAAGCAACCTTTTGAACCTATTCGCCATATTCCTTTAATTATATTGAGTAGGAAGTTGGTCTTTCTGATTGCTATAGCTTCTGCTAAGAGAGTATCAGAGCTAGCAGCTCTTTCTTGTAAAGAGCCTTATCTAATTTGTCACAAAGACAAAATCGTACTACGACCCCATCCGGCTTTTCTGCCTAAGGTGGTGTCGGCTTTTCACTTGAATCAAGACATTGTTCTGCCTTCCTTTTTTCCAAACCCGCGGACGGCGGGGGAAAAATTATTACACTCTCTAGATCTAGTGAGAGCGGTAAGGGTGTATCTGCAAGCAACCGCTCAGATACGTAAAACAGATGTTTTGTTTATTTTACCAGATGGTCCCAAGAAGGGCCAAGCGGTATCAAAATCCACCATTTCCAGATGGATTAGACAAGTAATTGTTCAAGCTTATGGTTTAAAGAACAGGACTCCTCCTTTTCCTGTTAAGGCGCACTCTACCAGGGCGATAAGTGCTTCATGGGCAGTGCACCACCAGGCTTCGATGGCTCAGATCTGTAAAGCTGCAACTTGGTCTTCAGTCCATACATTTTCCAAATTCTATCAAATAGATGTGAAAGGACATGAGGATTCCGCCTTCGGGCGAAGTGTGCTGCAGGCAGCAGTATAGGGCTTCTGGTCCGCAAGCGGCCTGTTTGATCTGTGTCTCCCCCCCTTCATATGAGCATTGCTCTGGGACGTCCCATTATGTAATGACTAGCTCTGTGTCCCGTGGTGTACGATAAAGAAAGTAGGATTTTTATAACAGCTTACCTGTAAAATCCTTTTCTTGGAGTACACCACGGGACACAGAGGTCCCCCCCTTCTTATGGGAACCTTACTGCTTTGCTAAAAAACTGAGGTACTTCCCTGATGGGAGGGGTTATATGGAGGGGAACTGTCTTCCATTGGTTGTGCCAGTGTCCAATCACCGCTGGTGACCCTTAACCCATTATGTAATGACTAGCTCTGTGTCCCGTGGTGTACTCCAAGAAAAGGATTTTACAGGTAAGCTGTTATAAAAATCCTACTTTCACATTGAGGCGCTTTACAGGCGCTATAGTGCTAAAAATAGTGCCTGCAAAGCGCCTCTCCTGTCACTCTGTGAAAGCCCGAGGGCTTTCAGACTGGAGCGGTGCGCTTGCAGGACATTAAAAAAAAGTCCTGCTAGACGCATCTTTGGGGCGCTTTAGGAGCGGTGTGTTTACCGCTCCTAAAGCACCCCTGCCCATTGCCCGCTTCAGCAGCGGCGCTTTTAACCATTTTTCGGCCGCTAGCGGGGGTTAAAGCTTAAAATTTACCACCAATGCCCCCAAGCCTCAGTGTGAAAGTGCCCTTAATAAAAGCACATTTTAGTAGAGTAGAAAACAACCAGAACTTCTGACAATGTTATTATTGTTTTTAATTGCCTGTCCCAGTGATGCCTGAATCCAGCGCCCCCATTTCTTTTACAAGCATCACAGGAACAGGAAGGGAGATAAAAATCCCCTCAATAGGGTCAGAGACAGAAATCCACAGATATTCCTGGGAAGAATATCCTTCTAGAAGACATGTACAGTACCTGGTTTCTCAGACAGCTGTGATACATGGAGGCGAGCCGGTGATGGATGGTTGCAGCACGGTACTGACATAAAGGCTGTCGAGCGGACACGGTTTCCACATCGCAGTACTTCAGAGACTTCATCATGGCTTCTGTCACCTCTCTCTCAATCTGCAGACAACACATCAGAATAAAAAAAACACACATCTTCATATATTTGAATGAGAATGATCATCACTGGCAGCTACATTCAATGCAAATCATTTCTGGTAAAAAGGAAGTTTGGTTCACGCGTCTGCCTCCCTGCATCCATACTATACACTCGTTATACAGCAGGAGCATTCAGGTAAAAAGAATGAATATTCACTCACCGGCCACTTTATTAGGCACACCTTGCTAGTACTGGGTTGGACCCCCTTTTACCTTCAGAACTACCTTAATTCTTTGTGGCATAAATTCTACAAGGTGTTGGAAACATTTCTCAGAGATTTTAGTTCATAGTGACATGATAGCATCACGCAGTTGCTGCAGATTTGTCGGCTGCACATCCATGATGCAAATCTCCAGTTCCACCACATCCCAAAGGGGCTCTATTGGATTGAAGTCTGGTGAGTGTGGAGGCCATTGGAGTACAGTGACCTCATTGTCATGTTCAAGAAACCAGCTGTGAGAGGATTGGAGCTTTGTGACATGGTGCAGTATCCTGCTGGAAGGAGCCATCAGAAGATGGGGACACTGTAGTCATAAAGGGATGGACATGGTCAGCAACAATACTCAGGAAGGCCGTGGTGTTAAAACGATGCTCAATTGGTACCAAGGGGTCCAAAGTGTGCCAAGAAAATATCCCCCACACCATTACACCACCAGCCTGAACCGTTGATACAAGGCAGGATGAATCCATGCATTTATGTTCTTTATGACAAATTCTGATCCTACCATCTGATTGTTGCAGCTGAAATCGAGACTCATCAGATCAGGCTACGTTTTTCCAATCTTCTATTGTCCAGTTTTGGTGATCCTGTGTGAATTGTAGCCTCAGTTTCCTGCTCTTAGATGACAGGAGTGGCACCCGGTGTGGTCTTCTGCTACTGTAGCCCATCTGCTTCAAGGTTCAATGTGTTGTCATTCAGAGATGGTATTCTGCATACCTTTGTTGTAATGAGTGGTTATTTGAGTTACTGTTGCCTTTTTATCATCTCAAACCAGTCTGCCCATTCTCCTCTGACATCAACCAGGCATTTTTCTCCACACAACTGCCGCTCACTGGATATTTTCTCTTTTTCTGACCATTCTCTGTAAACCAGAGAGATGTTTGTGCCTGAAAATCCCAGTAGATTAGCAGTTTTTGAAATACTCAGATCAGCCCGTCTGGCACCAACAATCATGCAACGTCCAAAGTCACTTAATTCCCCTTTCTTTCCCATTCTGATGCTCGGTTTAGATGTCAGCAAGTCATCTTCACTATGTCTAGATGTCTAAATGCATGGAGTTGCTGCCATGTGATTGGCTGATTAGCAATTTGTTATTACCAAGCAATTGAACAGGTGTACCTAATAAAGTGGCCGGTGGGTATAAATTTTATATGTTTCGAAAAAAATTTGAACTATGTTTGGCTGGGTCTTCGCTTTGCACTGTAAGCTGTACTAGGGGCTTTTGCCCATCACTATATTTGGCCGTACAGCGCAACTTCTGGCACATTGCCCTGCCAGGGAGCCCACAGGTGCTGCATGCATCCGCCTATAGAGATCGATAGCTGTACATGGCTACATGTGTTTTATGCAGGTACTTGCTTCTACACGCAAGTATGGGTGCAAAACTCTGGGCACAGTATAGAATGTGGCAATTTCTTTCCAGTTCAGCATGCCAAGATGCAATCCATCGCATTACACTGTGCTGCAGCCAATATAAATTAATGACATGTCAGTTTGTGATATTTTAATAAAGACTTAAACAAAATTGACAAAATTTAAAAAACATCTGAAGCCAAAAACAGCAGCTGTAAAAAACGTCCAGTGTGCATGAGGCCTAAAAAGCAGCCTTGAAGGGTGCCGATAAGGTATACGCCATGTCCTCAATAATGCTGCCAGGACTTATTCATTTTCACAAAGTCTGCTGCTTCAGTTTTTATCATGGCAATTAGCATATACTCTGGAATGTTATGAAGAGCGATCAGATGAATTGCAATTAATTACAAAGTCCCTCTTTGCCATGAAAATGCACTTAAAGCGGAGTTCCACCCAAAAGTGGAACTTCCGCTCATCGGATTCCTCCCCCCCTCCGGTGCCACAATTGGCAGCTTTCGGGAGGAGGGGGGACAGGATACCGGTCTTTGACAGGTATCCATTCCCACTTCCGGGAGTCCGGGCCTCGGTCTGTGATGTCAGCGCAGGGCTCCCTCCTCCTCCCTCCGGGCCAGTAGGAGAGAGGAGCGGGCCTCGCGCATGTGCAGAAGGGTTCCCGGCGTGAAGCCGAAAGGCTACACTGCCGGGTACCCTTACCCACAATGGAGCACCAGCTGCCGACATCGCTGGACTCCAGGACAGGTAAGTGTCCATTTATTAAAAGCCAGCAGCTGCAGTATGTATAGCTGCTGGCTTTTAATTATTTTTTTTTGGCAACCGCTAGGACCGTCTCCTACAATTAATTCAGCTGTGGGATCGGGGCACCACCAGTACAGAGCTTACTCAGGAATGGCAGCAGACAGGTGTGAGTACATCTACACGCAGTGTGAGGAGAAGACTTTTGGAGGATGGCCTGGTGTCAAGAAGAGCAGCAAAGCAGCCACTTCTCTCCAGGAAAAACATCAGGGACAGACAAATTTACCAAAGGTACAGGGATTGGACTGCTGAGGACTGGGGTAAAGTCATTTTCTCTGATGAATCCCTTTCTAATTGTTTGGGCCATCCGGAAAAAAACTTGTCTGGTGAAGAAAAGGAGAGCGCTACCATCAGTCCTGTGTCATGCCAACAGTAAAGAATGGTGAGACCATTCATGTGTGGGGTTGCTTCTCAGCCAAGGGAGTGGACTCACTCACAAGAACACAGCCATGAATAAAGAAGGGTACAAAAACATCCTCGGAGAGCAACTTCTCTCAACCATCCAAGAACAGTTTGGTGATGAAGAATGCCTTTTCCAGCATGATGGAGCACATTGCCATAAGGCTAAAGTGATAACCAAGTGGCTTGGGGAACAAAACATCTACATTTTTGGTCTAAGTCCAGGAAACTCCCCAGACCTTAATCCCATTGAGAAATTGTGGTCAATTCTCAAGAGGCAGGTGAAAAGACCCCCCCCCCCTAATTCTGAGAAACTACAAGCATTGATTATGCCATCAGTCAGGATGTGACCCAAAAGTTAATTGTAAGCATGCCAGGGGGAAGAATTGCAGAGGTGTTAAAAGAGAAAGGGTTAACACTGCAAATATTGACTCTTTGCATAAACTTAATGGAATTGAAAATAAAAGCCTTTGACACCTATGAAATGCTTGTAATTATATTTAAAGCGGAGTTCCACCCAAAAGTGGAACTTCCGCTCATTTGTCTCCCCTCCCAACCCCTCCGAGTCCACATTTCACACCTTTTGGGAGGCGGGAGCAGATACCTGTTCTTTGACGGGTACCCTATCCCCGCTTCCGGGAGACCAGGCCGCAGTGAATTACGTCAGCAGCTCGGCTCCCTCCTCCTTCCCCAGCCGCCGGGCCAGTAGGAGAGCACAGCAGTGCCTCCCGCATGCGCAGTAGGGACCCGGCATGAAGCCGTAATGCTTCACTACCGGGTTTTCCCTTACCGGCAATGGCAGCACCCGATAGCTGATGGAAACATCAGCTGTGGTGCCCACATAGGTCGTGGACAGTTCCCAATAAACAATTTTGAATGAATGCAAGTGTTCTATTATTAAAAGTCAGCAGCTGCAGTATTTGTAGCTGCTGGCTTTTAATTTTTGCAGGGGTGGGCAGACCTCTGCTTTCAGCAATACCATAGCAACATCTGACAAAAAGATCTAAAAAGACACAAAAAAAAAAACACTGAAGCAGCAGACTTTTTGAAAATTTATATTTGTGTGATTCTCAAAACTTTTGGCCGTGACTGTACAATAGACCATGACATGAAAAGAAAAAATGTTACCAGGGCATCACAGATCTGGTCTGCCATCACTTTCTATTAAACATGGCTAAACAACCAGCACCACTGTAGAACGTGCTGAATGTTCAGCCACCTTTAATAAAGTGATATGAGATGTGATCCTCTGCAGCACATGGCACAGCCTGACGATTTGTATCTTTGAATAGTCTTCGCAAATAGTGGAGGGTCCAATGACTCCATGTGAATTGCTGCGCTATCTATCCAATCAGGACCCCAGACACGGGCTGGAGCTGGTGTGCTCGTCCCCGTCGCATGAAAGACCGGGGTCAGGTAAGTAAAAGGGGGGTTCTGGGGGGCAGCTGCATTACAGGAGGTTTTTCACCTTAATGGATAGTATCCATTAAGGTGAAAAACCTTAAGACTTTACAACCCCTTTACAGAATATAGCTCCAGGAGGTTAAAGAAAACATCAACACAACGTGCCCTATACAAATATCTTTTGTATCAGACTTTCCTAAAGCTCACTATACACTAGTAGATTTTCGAACAAGCATTCAGACAAATATCTGCAAAAATATTCTTCGTACATTTGATGAATGGCCTTTGAAATTTGGTTTGCTTTTAACATTAAATTTTGAATGAATGTACTGTAATTGCCTACATGAAAATCAAATACACTTAGAAATTAGATCATTTGAGAAAATGTTCCATCCTGCAACTTTGAATTTGTGTCACTGCAGTCAAAAACGAACATCAGTTTGACCCCCACCAACGATTAGAAAATCAAACCAATATTCATAAAACAAAGAATTTTGAATGAAATGCTACTCGTGTATGGCCAGCTTTCTATACATTCTCTCCTACAAGAAAACGGAGATCAGCTCTGAGAACTGCATGCTGGGAAACACAGTATGATCACATTAGGAGTCTGTTATAGCAGTCTATAAAGCACACCTACCTGCTCCTGTGCTTTCCTGGAGATGGGAGCATAGTCCTGCAGCAGGGTGGCCATTGTAAAATAGGTCGTGGACAGTTCCCAATAAACAGAGTCCCACACAGCCTGATGAGTATCTCTTTTATCCAGAGACTTCAATGCTTTGAGATAGTAATCAATAGCCTGTAAACCAACAGATTAGTCACAGTTACCCCACAATTAACAGTGTAGCAGGTTATGTCAAAAGTATGAGTGCAGTTTTTGTCTGCATGAAAAATGCATGCACAGTGTTTTCTATGTATTCCAATGGCCCTAGTTCACACTGGTGCAGTCAAGCTCCAGTCAGTTACCAGTGGAGAGAAAAAAAAAGCATAAGATTTTTTCTGCACAGAACTGTAAAGCAAGCCTTACCAAAAAACGCACCGGAACTGCGTGTGGTGTGAACGGCAAGAAAAAAACTCATCCGACACATATCCGGAGTGCATTGGCCCTGAGTGTTAGTCTGGCCACACATGGCTCAGGTTTTTTTCATTCAGAAAACTGAACAGATTTCCCCCATTCACACATTCAAAGTGGATAGGAGAATCCTCCCTTCTGCGCTGCCAAAATACACAGATCAGCGCTGCAGCCAATGAATGAGCACCTTTTTTTCCCCCAACAGGTCTGTTTAATAGAAGTCAATCAACAGATAATGTATTTTTCTGTTCTAAAGTTCCACTTAAAGTGACAAGTTCACCTTTGCAGAATATTGTACAATTAAGGTGGCAAATACAGATTATTAAAGATGTGTTTATTTTCTACCTGTTAGTCATTGTGCATGCTAATCTACACACACACACACACACACACACACACAAAAATTGAAAAGAAAAATACAGAAGTGCACTACATAAGACAAATATTAATAAACCAAATTAAAAAAGAACACTCACAAGCCGTTTGTAGTCAGATCATAGAAGAATATTACCAGGTATACCGTATACCATTAGGCAGTCAATGCTTGCTCAATATTAATTGGCTATTGGGAGGATGAAATAGCCCAAAAGCAGTCCAGGCAGCTTTGCACTTCACTCAAACGTTACTAAAAAAAAAAAAGTCTACAAATATATAAATTCTGCTGACAGACAGGCTATAAACCTGTGTAGACTTCACACACCAAGTCTCTCAACCTTTTTATCCCACAGGATGCCAGGAGGTCATCGGGAACCCCGGCTAAGGATATTACATCAGGGGTCATTAGAAAAATGCTCCTTACATTGATGGTTACAATTTTTCCCTTAGGCTAGGTTCACACTGCTGCGAATTCAAAATCGCGCGATTTTGCCGTGAATTTGCCGCGATTCACGGCTGCGATTTCAGGGAATGCCAGTCTATAGAGCTGAATTTGCATCGCACACAGATCAAACTCGCACAGGACACTTTTTTCCCGCAGCTTAGATTCACAACGCATTGATGTGAGCGGTACTATTGTAAAACAATGTTATTTAAATGACTTGCGAATTTGAGCAATCGCAACGGCTCAAATTCGCAATAGAATTCGCAGCAGTGTGAACCTAGCCTAACAGTCAACTAAAAAGTTATAAAAAAGGCACAGATTCTAACTACCCTGTGAAAAGGAAGATGCTTATACTTACCTATTCTTGGGGCGCTCCGATCTGGTCATGTGAACGGACAGCAGACAACAGATGCCAGATAGCAAGCCTATGGGCGATGTCACAGGCCAGACATTTCCACAATTGGCAGTGATATCTCCTCTCCCCTGAAGCTGGCTGCTTGAGAGATCATGTCAGGCCCTCAGAATAGGCACCTATAAGCATCTTCCTTTCACAGGATAGCTAGAATAGGTTTTAGAAGGGGGGAGAGGGAGCAGGTTTCAAAAGAGAAGAAGTATGGCCAAAGCTTTTTGGACCCTACTTTTCCTATGGATCACAGGAATGCAGTTCTGCACTCCTGTGACCAGTTTTCAGATGACAGTGGGCTAAAGCCGCCTGCTGGCTGATGTCACTCAGCTGGTCCAAGCTGGGGAAAGACCCACCCAGATGCCTGGACTAGCAGCTGGCTCAGCAAATAAGCAAGCCAGCCGCTCCCACCCCCTGCACAGCCCAGTATTCAAGCGAGTGCTGGAGAGGCAGAGAGCCGTGACTGTCAGTCGCTGACTCTCTGGAGACTGGGAACCGAGCGTTCAGCTTTGTTTGATCACTCAGTTCTCAGTCTTAGAAGCAGCAGGGGACCGATACTGCATCCACCTAGGTGGGTACTATTTTTATTTTAAATAAGCCATACTTCTCTTTTAAAGTGATTCTACAGGTTAATACAAATAAAAAAATATGATATATATATTGTGACAGCAGGAAGGTAAAGTCACCTGGTTGCATCCAGGGGGGTAGATATATTTCTCCCAGATTCAGGCTTTATGCCGACTTATACAACTAGGGAGGGAGTTGATGAAGCCCAGCTGAGGCTAGTGGGCTCATGGATGACTCATACCTCTAGGGAGAGGGCTGGGCGTCGTGCAGGCAGGGAGTTGATGAGACCAGCTGAAGCCTGTCAGTTCGTTTAAGGCCTCTATAAAAACTCCCAGATTCATTAGGTGTTTGCTCATGCCTGGAACCAGACCTGTGTGGACTGTCTAGGGAGAGTGAACCCCTGTGCGGTGAGAAAAAGCCTGTATGGCTATTTGTTTGGACATTGACTAAACCAGGGACTTAGGGACTAGGACAGCACCAGGCTGATCCCAGTTGTTAGTTAGGAAACCTGCATGTTTAGTCAGAGGTCAAACTGACCAGGATTTATTTTGTTTATGTTTCTTTTTGGCTTTGCTGTGTTTTTGTCACTGTACATAGAGAAATAAACCGCACCTTTTGATTTTGAAAACCACAACCTCCGTCTGCTGGCCCTGTTTTTGTGTGGGGAGCCCAACCAGGGGGTCACACACCCCCGCTACCGAGTTAACCCCCTCACAGTTGGTGGAGAACCAGTGGCAGTTTTTTTAAGCCAGCATGGATGAGATACTGAAACAGCTGGCTCTAGCAAATGCCAATCAACAGCAGACAAATGCAGGTTTGCAAAGGAGCCTTGCAGCCCAGCAGCAAGCTCACCAACAGAGTCTGGAAGCTCAGCAACAAGCCCAGCAGCAATCTGAGGCCCGCTTCTTAGACCTGTTACAGAAGCAAGAGCAGAGACTACAACAAATGGAAGCAGTAGTGCAGCAACGTCCGCAGACCAGGGAGGAAAGCCGTCCCACTAATACCGCGTCCTTTGGGGTGAGTCGTTTATTGACAAAAATGACTGGAGAGGATGATCCAGAGGTATTTTTGACCACATTTGAAAGGACTGCTGAAAGAGAAAAGTGGCCTGAGGAGCAGTGGGCTGGACTGGTGGCTCCTCTGTTAACTGGTGAATCGCAGAAGGCTTACTATGACCTAGAGCCTGACCAAGCAAAAGACTATGTGATGCTAAAAGCTGAAATATTGGCAAGGCTGGGTGTCACCCTGGCTGTCCGGGCTCAGCGCGTGCATAACTGGACTTTCCAGCTTGGAAAACCCCCCAGGTCTCAAATGTATGATCTCATTCACCTGAGCAGGAAGTGGCTACAGCCAGAGACTTTGTCCGCACCAGAGATTGTGGAACGTGTTGTAATGGATCGGTTTTTGAGAGCTCTTCCTACTGCCATCCAAAAGTGGGTAAGCCATGGAGACCCAGAGACGGCCGGTGGTCTTGTGGATCGTGTAGAGAAATACTTGGCTACAGAGAACCTGACGGCCTCTTCCAGAGACTCTCGGACTTTCCACCCTAAGACCAGACCATCCCCAGGGGCGGATAAGAGGATTCCAAGGGGTGAGGGTGGAGAGAGTGAGAGGGTGGGAGCTCTACCCAAAGTTTGGCGAGAACAGCCTGGGAAGTCAGGGGCTCAAGAGGCAGCCAAAAGGATTGTTTGCTACCGCTGCCGGCAAGCGGGACATATTGCAGCAAATTGCCCGGTTGTGGAGGAACCCATGCAAGGTGACTTTCTGACGGACAGACGTCAGTCGCTGTGTGCGACAGTCGCATGCACTGCCATTCGGGGAACTGAGAAACATTTATGCAAAATGTGTATTAATGGTAGAAATGTTGTGGTATTGCTGGATTCAGGTAGCCTTGTGACCCTGATAAAGGCTGAGTTAGTTAAAACAGAGGTCTCTGGGAATAGCAAGGTAGCTGTTATTTGTGTGCATGGGGACACCCGAGAGTATCCAGTGACTACAGTGTGTTTCGAGACCCCCAAAGGTACCCTCTCTCATCCAGTGGGGTTAGTATCTCAATTACCGCATGATGCCATTGTGGGAAGGGATTTTCCGAAGTTCTGGGAACTGTGGGATGATCCTGAGCCCCCCACTGGTGCCCCTATGTACCAGGAATGTGATAGCCAGAACTCCTCTGAGAGTGGTGAGGACTCTCCAGAATTTCCCTAGTCAGTATTGGCAGGGGAGACTCAAGAAACTGGAGAGGAGCCCACCTCCTCAGACGAAAACCTACCGTCTGTGGAGTTTTCTGATCTGGAGGTTCACAGGGAAAATTTTGCCACAGAACAGTTAAAAGACCCCGCCCTAATAAAGGCACGGGAAAACGTAGTGGAAATAGATGGCGAGTTAGTGAACCCAGATAATACCTGCACTTACCCATACTTCAGCGTAGAGAAGGACCTACTGTATCGGGTGGCAAAAAGGGCAGAAGAAACCGTTGAGCAGCTTGTGGTGCCCAAACCTTACAGGAAGTTTGTGTTGGAGTTGGCCCATGGGCACATTCTTGGAGGTCATCTGGGGACAGAGAAAACCCGAGAGAGGGTATTACAGAGATTCTATTGGCCTGGGGTGATGAAGGACATAGAAAATTATTGTTCCTCCTGCCCTGTGTGTCAGAGGTCGGCCCCGATGCCACATTTCCGTAGCCCGCTGGTCCCTCTACCCATCATTGAGGTCCCGTTTGAGAGAATCGCAATGGATTTGGTAGGTCCTATAATCAAGTCCGCTAGGGGGCACCAGTACATATTGGTTATAATGGACTATGCCACCCGTTATCCAGAAGCGATCCCTCTCAGAAATACCTCGGCCAAAACCATAGCCAAAGAGCTATCTCTTGTTTTTAGCCGGGTGGGTATTTGTAAAGAACTGCTTACGGACCAAGGTACACCCTTTATGTCCCGGGTTATGAAAGAGCTGTGTAAATTGTTCAAAGTGACGCAATTGCGTACATCTGTGTATCACCCCCAAACCGATGGGCTGGTTGAAAGATTCAACAAAACCCTAAAACAAATGTTGAAGAAAGTGGTGGATAGAGATGGAAAGGATTGGGACTGTCTACTTCCTTATTTGATGTTTGCTATTAGGGAGGTGCCCCAATCCTCTACGGGATTCTCCCCCTTTGAGTTACTGTATGGGAGACACCCAAGAGGGCTGTTGGATATTGCCAAGGAAACTTGGGAAAGTGAGAGTTCTCCCCACAGGAGTGTGATTGAGCATGTCGCCCTGATGCAAGATCGAATTGCACAGGTAATGCCCATCGTGAAGGAACATTTGGCACAGCAGAGAGTGTACAACCGTGGAGCCAAGACCCGTACCTTTTCCCCGGGGGATAGGATATTGGTACTTGTCCCTACGGTTGAAAGTAAATTCCTTGCCAAATGGCAAGGCCCCTACGAGATAATGGAAAAAGTGAGCGAAGTGAATTACAAGGTCAGACAACCAGGAAGGCGAAAGCCCGAACAGATATATCACGTTAATCTGTTAAAAGCCTGGAGGGATAGAGAGTCCCTAGTCGCAGAAACTTGGTCACCAGCTCAAACTGGTTGCGTGATTCCGGAGGTTGGAATAGCAGCCACCTTGTCACAACCCCAACAACAGGAGGTTAAGGAGTTTGTGCTTCGCAACAAGGAGGTGTTCTCTGAGCTGCCGGGACAAACATCTGGGGTAGAGCATGATATTATTACCCCGCCCGGTGAAAGGGTGAAGTTAAAACCCTATCGGATCCCAGAGGCCCGACGGGAGGCAATACGGGAGGAAGTACAGAAAATGCTGAACTTAGGGGTGATAGAGGAGTCCCAAAGTGATTGGTCTAGTCCCATTGTGTTGGTGCCTAAACCGGATGGGAGCTGGCGATTTTGTAACGATTTTCGTCAGTTGAACAAAGTTACAAAATTTGACACCTACCCCATGCCACGTATAGATGAGTTGATCGACCGGCTGGGAACAGCCCGATACATGACGACTCTTGACCTCACAAAAGGGTATTGGCAAATTCCCCTGGCCAAGTCGGCCAAAGAGAAAACCGCATTTGTAACCCCAGACGGGGCGTTCCAATATAAGAGAATGCCGTTCGGGTTACAGAATGCGCCGGCCACATTCCAGCGGAAAATGGACCAGATACTGAGGCCCCATCGGAAGTATGCTGCGGCTTACCTGTATGACGTAATTGTCCATAGCACAGATTGGGCCTCACATCTGCCAAAAGTGCAAGCAGTCCTAGACTCTATCCGGGAAGCGGGGTTTAAGGCTAACCCCAAGAAGTGTACCATTGGGCAGGAGGAGGCCAAATATCTTGGGTACACCATTGGCAGGGGAGTGATAAAACCCCAACTCAACAAAGTCGAGGCCATCCAGAGTTGGCCACGTCCCAACAGCAAGAAGCAGGTATGGGCCTTTCTGGGAATCGCGGGTTATTATCGGCGCTTCATTCCCCACTTTGCTTCTAAGGCTGTGCCCCTAACCAACCTGACGAAAGGGAAAGGGTCGGTCATGATTAAATGGACCCCCGAGGCTGAGGCAGCATTCCAATTCTTGAAACAAGCCTTATGTAGCCAGCCAGTGTTGTACTCACCCGACTTCTCTAAAGACTTTGTCGTACAAAGTGATGCGTCAGATGTGGGGTTAGGAGCAGTATTGTCCCAGGTCTGGAACGGGGAAGAGCACCCAGTCATTTACCTCAGCAGGAAGTTGAAGTCCCATGAGGTAAATTACGCCACGGTTGAAAAGGAGTGTTTAGCGGTGAAGTGGGCTCTAGATTCCCTTCGGTACTATCTGCTAGGTAGGCACTTTGACATGGTTACGGATCACGCTCCGTTAAAGTGGATGGCTCAAAACAAGGAGACAAATAGAAGAGTGAATAGGTGGTTCCTGGCCCTACAGGAATTCAACTTCACAGTAAAGCATCGCCCTGGCGTTCAAATGGGGAATGTGGATGCTTTGTCTCGAGTACATGAATGCCTGATTGCTGGTGTTCCAACCCCAAGGTTAAAACAAGAGAGGGGGGTATGTGACAGCAGGAAGGTAAAGTCACCTGGTTGCATCCAGGGGGGTAGATATATTTCTCCCAGATTCAGGCTTTATGCCGACTTATACAACTAGGGAGGGAGTTGATGAAGCCCAGCTGAGGCTAGTGGGCTCATGGATGACTCATACCTCTAGGGAGAGGGCTGGGCGTCGTGCAGGCAGGGAGTTGATGAGACCAGCTGAAGCCTGTCAGTTCGTTTAAGGCCTCTATAAAAACTCCCAGATTCATTAGGTGTTTGCTCATGCCTGGAACCAGACCTGTGTGGACTGTCTAGGGAGAGTGAACCCCTGTGCGGTGAGAAAAAGCCTGTATGGCTATTTGTTTGGACATTGACTAAACCAGGGACTTAGGGACTAGGACAGCACCAGGCTGATCCCAGTTGTTAGTTAGGAAACCTGCATGTTTAGTCAGAGGTCAAACTGACCAGGATTTATTTTGTTTATGTTTCTTTTTGGCTTTGCTGTGTTTTTGTCACTGTACATAGAGAAATAAACCGCACCTTTTGATTTTGAAAACCACAACCTCCGTCTGCTGGCCCTGTTTTTGTGTTGGGAGCCCAACCAGGGGGTCACACACCCCCGCTACCGAGTTAACCCCCTCACAATATATATATATATATATATGTGTGTAGCGCTACCCCCAGTTAAGAGAGCCGCTGGTTTGATTTCGGGCCCTGCACACAGTATCGCCAACCCCCGGCAATCTTACTCGACCCACTCTGGCACAGTCAGTCTAGGGTTAAACTCCTATCACTCTCAGGTGTATTGTACTTAATAATCTCTAAACAGTCAGACAACACGCTGAGGCAAGAATATAAATATATATCAGATTTACTGGTAACGAAGAATTCAAGGTATAACATGCAACATATACATGGGCCTGCAGAGCCCTGCATCAATCAATGTACTAGGTGCAGCACAATAAAATGGCGCCGCGCAGTGTCCACCACGCGGAGCTATTATGGCGTGCACTCTCTTATGGCGTAGTAACACAAACTTTCTAAGTCAGGCCTGACATGGGATGGAACTGAGTCTCTTTTCCCTAAGGAAGGAAGGTCTCTTCACCGGCCAGCTTTCGTTGGTGCACTTGAAGAAATAACCATTTGTAATCCACATTGGGTGGTAACCGGAAATAACAGGGCAAAACGGGGGGGTAGGTACTTCAACTCTGTCCCGCTACCGGACCCCCCAAGAAGCACTGGTGAGCGAACAGCGGGCCTAGGCAGTCTACAGGCCTGAACACAACTCAGTCTATTGATATGGGCAGGTGCCCGCTCACCACTCCAGGCGCAATCCCAGCCTGGGACTTCCACCGCATGTGTGTCGCACACAGCGTCTGCTCCGATCGTGTCCCCGATCCAACTCACGTCCTATCACGACGGGTCAGGATCCACCCAGGCTCCGCAGTATGGTGGAAGACTCTTCGGACTTCAAGCAAGGCCTCAGGCTTCAGGCCTTGCCCCACAGGATGACTTGTTGCTTGAAGCGCCGTGTCCCAAGAGAGCGAGCTCCGCCTCGCCTCTCACTTAAGTAACCCCTCCCATGAGTCTCCGCGGTGGAACCTCCGCACTGGGGCCGAATGGGGTTCTGGGTAACGTAGTCGTGGGGCCTTAAAAGAGACCACGCTATATATATATATATATATATATATATATATATATATATATATATATATATATATACACACACACACACACACACACACACACACACACACACACACACATATATATATATTATTTATTTTTTATTTACTTTCATGCTTTGTGCAGTGGATTTTGCACAGAGCAGCCCTGGTCCTCTTCTTCTTGTGTCCCCTGCTGGTGGTCCTGACTTCTCCCCCCCCCCCCAGCCTTTTTCTATGGGGGCACTCGACCAGGCGCGCTCCTGTGAATGGACATTATCCCTTCACACACACAAAGCCCCCTGCTCTCTCATTTGCTCACTGGCTGTGATTGACAGCAGCAGGAGTCAGTGGACCCCACTGCTGAGTGAGCCATTGAGGAGAGAGAGACCCAGGAGAGTACCTGCTTCCATGCACGACACTGGATCGAGATTGGGCTCAGGTAAGTATAACTTAAGGGAGGCGGGAAAATTCTGCTTTTAGAACGACTTAAAGAATAGTTTGGCAATAGCCTAGAATTCCAAATTTTGTTGAATGGGACCAGCTGCTACGGTTACTTTTTGGACTATTTATCCCCATGATTTGGCTAATAAATGAGAGTATTGACTGCCTAGGGTTATATGTACCTGGTGATGAGACTGTTTCCTATGATTTGACTACACATTGCCTTTGAAAGTATGATTAAATGTCCTCTCTGCACTATATAGCTTGTGGAATTATAGTTTTACCAAAATAAAGTCCAAAGGGAACAAAACTGATGCCATGAGAAGACATACAGAATGTGTGTAAATAAAAGAAGTTAAGTAAGTAGGATAACACAATTTGGGACCCCTAGCTTATACTTCATCAGATCACACACAAGATTTGATCAGATAGATTTTTTTAAGTTGTAGGAAGAGTAAAGCCCTGTACACACACGATCGGATTTCCTATGGATTCTAATCCGATGGATTTTTCCATCGGAAATCCGATGAAGCTGACTTCCATCAGTCTTGCCTACACACCATCAGTCAAAAATCCGACCTTCCCAAACGCTGTGATGTAAAACACTCCGACAAGCCGAGAAAAATGAAGTTCAATGCTTCTGAGCATGCGTCGACTTGATTCTGAGCATGCGTGGGTTTTTTGTCCGATGGAGTTCCACACAGACGATCAGAATTTGCTATCTTTTTTTTTCCCATCGGATAAATTTAAAACATGTTCTATTTTTTCTCACCGATGGAAAAAAGACAGATGGGGCCCACACACGGTCGGTTTGTCTGATTGGGAAAAGTCCAACGGACCGTTTTAATCGGTAAAACCGATCGTGTGTACGCGGCATAAGAAAAAAAATTAAAGGGGGGGGTACACTTGTAAGGCAAATAGACCAACACATACATACTACTGTACTATATACTGTAACACCAAACATATTAAAATGGTGCCTGGAAGTTGGAAAACACTCAATTGCATAGTTATAACTTTGTTTGGCTCAGAAAAGTACAGCTAAAAACTACTAATAAAAAAATTCCAGAAGCAGTCATGAAATGTGTTATCACGGCAGAACAAATGAGGGGGTTTGTTATGTACTGATGTGTTCTTTCACTTCTCCAGCATTCTGCGTTAGTCACAAATGGTAGCAGAAGAGTAAAAATATATGCCTGGTGGGCTAATCGAATATGGCTTGTGATGAAAGCTTTTAAAATGCTTAGCGTTCTTTATTATGTCTGTTTAAAGGAATTAAATATTATCATCAAAATAAATTCAGTTTGAGTAGCAGGCAAGGGAAAATATTGACAAAGTTCATAAGAGAACACTGAAGCCTGTATGATTTCCCACTGTATTGGCCTTGGAACAGAAACAGACTTGCAATATGGACATTAGGCGCCCAACAGTACATATTCTATACTAGATATACTGTATATTGCTTTTTAAGTACTAAAATAATAAGCGTATGTATAACACATTGACACATAGTCCCACCTTATTGTAATAAAGAGCCTCCTCTGGAGAGAACTCCCCCCTTCTCACAACATCTTCACTTCCGCAGTGTGCCTGGGCACATATCCTCATCAGTCTCCCCAGGTTACACAGTAAGAGAGCCATGTTTGTGGAATCCCGGATAGCTTCAAAGTTGGTAATTCCTTTCTCAAAGCTGGAGAAGCTCTTCTTCCACATGTCCTGCTCTGCATTGGACACGCTCCTACCGGCTGGATTGGAAAAAAAAATAAAATGCTAAAGTTTTGCTTAAACAAAATCATAAACGTAAGCAGTTGTGTGTTTATTTTTACCCATCAAACAAACTTAAAAAAAAAAAAAAAAAAAAATACAAAATGCAATTAGGCTCAGTTCACACAGGCATACTTAAAGCGGAGTTCCACCCAAAAGTGAAACTTCCGCTTTAAAGGACTCCTGACCCCCTGACATGCCACATTTGGCATGTCATTTTCTTGGGGGGAGCGGGTACCTAGTTTTGACAGGCACCCAGCTCTCCTCTCCCCCTTCCTGCAATCTTCTGTGACACATCACAGGTCCCAGAAGATTGTCCGGCCATTCAGGACGTGCAGCACGACTCGCGCATGCGCAGTGCGCACTCGGCTGTGAAGCTGCAAGCCGTCACAGCCGGGTGCCCACACTAGTGATGCCGGCGCCGAGGAGAGGCGGGGGAGAGAACCAAGGCTTCGGGTGGCTGCCTCGGGGGACAGGCGAGTGTCTGTTTATTAAAAGCAGCTACACTTTTTGTAGTTGCTGACTTTTAATAAACACAGAAACAGCTGGAACTCTGCTTTAGGTGTACAAACAAATGGCAACTGTCCCAAAATATGACTGGCCCTAACCCCATAGAGTCGGCACCTGCCCGCCTTTAAGGGGCTTAGAATGCTGGGAGGCGGGGCAGGGCTTATGGTCATGTGACCACTGTGATTGGCGGTCACATGATCGGTAGGCTCCTGATGGCAAGCAGCAAATGGGAGCTTTCCATTAGCCGCCGGTAACTGCCAGGATTGCGCTCTCGGCACACCTCTATTGGAGCTATTGCATTCAAATAGGCGATCGCTCAGCACCAAGGCACGGCCGCCCAGAGGCTGCATATCTGCCTGTGCTTGGTATGAAGAGGTTAACAGTAAGGAACACATGGAATGGTAACACATGTCATATAAAAACAAAGAATTCCCAGCTCAACTTACCAGCCAGACTTCAACAAACCGAATTATCCTAACAGTTCACGTTATAAACGGGTTTAGTTCTGCATGCATAAGCTGCAGAGGCCATGACAAGGCAAAATCCTGCATGTCAGAATTCTATAAAAGCGCCAGCATCATTAAGCCACGCAGGAAACTAACATCCTCAACATAGTTACATAGGAGGTGAGGTGGAAAAAAGACACAAGTCCAACCTATGTGACAAAGATCAAACACAGATAGCCTACATAATTCTCTGAGAACATATCGGCTGTGGGGTGGGGAATGCCCCTGGCACAGGATAATTGTCCTGTGCGGGTGACCGTTCACTGCCGGCTCTGTGGGTTTGGATCCTAGTTTGAACACGGCCGCGCTCATCACCAATTCTGAGACTTGCCCCCTGTGACAGGAGGGTCACGTCACGCTGGACACAGGGTGAGCCAGGAAACCATGGACATTAAGAATATGGCTTGGCTGGCTGGAAATTGAAATAGGAATATTAGTCCACAATATTGTTTTATTCTGAAACTTACCAGGTTAATTGAGAGATGGGTTACCTGCCAGTGTGATGTAAATCCCAGCTTCTAAGGGACCTGTTCATTGTTTGTGGTGATGTGGATTGGGGAAATTGAGTCTGTCCTTGTGTGTATTGTAAAGTGCCAGACAGTCTGGTGAATAAAGGTCATGCATAGTTATTTAAACATAAAGAGCTGGTGTGAATAGAGATAGTTAACACTATGCCTGTGTGTATTGTACTCTGCAGACGGAGCGTCTGCCAACCCTTTGATGAGAAGATGTGTATTGAAGATCGTTACGTCTATTGTGTAAAGTCTGTTGTCTCCTAACAGACGTCAAAGTAATGTGTTGAGTCTTGTAATGTGTGGGTGGAGCTGGGCCATTGTTCATGTTAAACTACTGTGTATTAGATGTATATAAAAGTTACAATGTTTCTCAATAAAAGGCATTCGATTTAGGAAGATACAGAGCGTGTGTCTCGTTCTTCCAGAAGGATTAATTCCTATGGGAAAGGGTCGCCTGGCTGTGGAAGATTGGTAGCGGATGTGTGTCCAGAAGAGGGGAATATTTAAACGGCGTTTAACCCCCTTGATATTTGGGGTGCCGTTACATTGGTGGCAGCAGTGGGATTTTCCCTGGGACACTCCAAACCACCACAGTGAATGACCAGCTATGCAGCCTGCAGGAAAGTCATGCTGAAAGACCTACTTGAGAGCCGAGATGGACCAGAAGAAGGGTGATGCAGGACCCCGGTCCGTTGAAGATTTGTTTCAGCAACGAGTTCAACAGCGCTTGGCATTATATGGTGCTAACCCATCAGAGACCGCCACACAGGAAGCCATTAGAGGCATCCAGCTGCAGGATGCGCGACAAGAGAGAGAACGACAGCGTCAAGAGAGAGAACGAGAGCCACAAAAGAGAGAACTAGAGCAGCAACATGAGCGGAGAATGGCGGAAATACGGCAATCGGAGATGGCCTACAGACAGCTGCTAGAATCTGCTCAGTAGCAGGGTGGGGCCCCCTTTGCCTGGGACTATCAGGAAATACCAGTGGACAACTCTGAAATCCTGGCTGAAGAATCGGCAGTGGAAAATCTGGAGATTGCCATCCCTAAAGCCGAAGTGGATGATATGAAGTTCCAGGGAGCTAGCCTGGCTGAAGAATCAGCAGTGGAAAATCTGGAGATTGCCATCCCTAAAGCCGAAGTGGATGATATGGAGTTCCAGGGAGCTAGGGCAGTTGGCTCATCTCCCCAGCCACAGATTACAGAAGGTATGGACTTAAGGGACTGTTCAGAGGATGTTAGGGATTATGCATCGCCTGCCCAAGTACTGGCAGCAGGACAGAGTACTGCAGACCCTGGCTCTACACCCGTGGCAGTTTTGGAGGCCCGAGGTGAGAAGGTAATGGTTCCTCTTTCCCAGGGGATTTCAGAGATGCAGGGGGGAGAATCAGCCCTTTTCCCTCCCCAACAGTTAGCCAGAGCAGATGGGGTGGAGTCCCCAGCAGAAGTGCTGGCAACAGGGCAGAGTGCTAGCAACCTCTGCCCAGCACCGGAAACAACTGTGGAGCTTCAGGGAGCTGGGGCAGTTGGCCCATCTCTCCAGCAACAAGCTGAGGTGGTAAAGCTTTTACCCCCAGCTGAATCACTGGCAGCAGGGCAGAATGCTACTGGCCACTGCACACAACTGCCACTTGAGCTGATATCGGTGGATGGGACTACGGTCTCCACTCACAGCAACCCAGCGGAAGAGCTGGCAACAGAGCAGAGTTTCGCGGGCCTCTGCTCTCAACTAACAGAAGAGGGAGTTCCTGTGGTACTGGATGGGACTTCGGTCCTCACTGACACAACCCCAGAAAATGGTGTGACACTGGGACAGGAGGATGTCAGCCTTGCTTTGCAAGCACTGGGGGATTTTCACCTACCACAAGTGGATGGGACTTCAGTCTCCACTTGTATACCCCAGGGATGCTGGGCAGTCGGCCCAGATCCCCAACAGCATGACGGATTGAACCCAGTCACCCTGTCTTCTCTCCAGCGGCTGAAAGGACTCCAGGGAGAAGGACCAGTCCAGGCCTCTCCCCAGCGGCGGGTATGTTCTCTGAGAGAGGCAGAGGTTGGCTGGGTAAGTAATGCTCTGTTTGGAGCAATTTATTTGGGGTACTGTGTGGATACCGGCATTAGAGGAATGGACCTATGGACTAACTTCGGAGTCAACCCGTCTGGGGTCGCCTCTGTTAGTCTCCTGCCGAAAGGGGAGATGTGTGACAGGAGGGTCACGTTGGACACAGGGTGAGCCAGGAAACCATGGACATTAAGAATATGGCTTGGCTGGCTGGAAATTGAAATAGGAATATTAGTCCACAATATTGTTTTATTCTGAAACTTACCAGGTTAATTGAGAGATGGGTTACCTGCCAGTGTGATGTAAATCCCAGCTTCTAAGGGACCTGTTCATTGTTTGTGGTGATGTGGATTGGGGAAATTGAGTCTGTCCTTGTGTGTATTGTAAAGTGCCAGACAGTCTGGTGAATAAAGGTCATGCATAGTTATTTAAACATAAAGGGCTGGTGTGAATAGAGATAGTTAATACTATGCCTGTGTGTATTGTACTCTGCAGACGGAGCGTCTGCCAACCCTTTGATGAGAAGATGTGTATTGAAGATCGTTACGGCTATTGTGTAAAGTCTATTGTCTCCTAACAGACGTCAAAGTAATGTGTTGAGTCTTGTAATGTGTGGGTGGAGCTGGGCCATTGTTCATGTTAAACTACTGTGTATTAGATGTATATAAAAGTTACAATGTTTCTCAATAAAAGGCATTCGATTTAGGAAGATACAGAGCGTGTGTCTCATTCTTCCAGAAGGATTAATTCCTATGGGAAAGGGTCGCCTGGCTGTGGAAGATTGGTAGCGGATGTGTGTCCAGGAGAGGGGAATATTTAAACGGCGTTTAACCACCTTGATATTTGGGGTGCCGTTACACCCCCATTTATAGATCATGTTACAGGCAGTGTAAACAGTGAAATAACTTCTCAATGGAGAAGGGACAGGTCCCCGGTTCAACTTTTTCAAGCAGCTCAACCTAAACCCAAACCTATTAACCTCCACACAAGAAGTTCAGAGACAAGAAGAGGACGGGGCATCCCTGCAGTGAAGATTTCTTCAAGAACAAGCTGCCAGCATGATTTGGGGCATACTTCATTACTGCCAAATAATGTGACTAAAGCTGTACAGAGAAAAAATAGGATTTTTTACTCACCGTAAAATCCTTTTCTCTGAGTCCATGGACCGACACAGCTTCTCTATTGACAAAGTGGGTATTATCCGTTAATTAGGAGTGACTAGGCAGAAAAACTTGTAAAAAGTGTTGCATCACACCTTCTACAGTACCGCCCAGGGGGCGGACCCTCTGGGTATACCCTCTCAGTCTGCATCTTCGCAGATCAGTTTGTCAAAAAGCAGTACAAACTTAAAAGGAGGGGTGGGTGCTGTGTCGGTCCATGGACTCAGAGAAAAGGATTTTACGGTGAGTAAAAAATCCTATTTACTCTTTCGTCCATGGACCGACACAGCTTCTCTATTGACAAAGTGGGACGTCCCAAAGCAGTGTCAGAGAAAAAACGAGGGGTGGTAACAGCATAAAAATAAACTTCACCCCAAACACAAAACAGCACTCCTCCAACGGAGGAGTTGCAACTCTAAACAGCCGCTTGCAAAACCTTGCGGCCAAAAGAGGCATCCGAAGATGCACCTACATCAATTTTGTAGAATTTTGTGAAAGTGTGAGCGGACGACCAAGTCGCCGCTTTACATAATTGGGAAACAGACGCTTGATGTCGGAAAGCCCAAGAGGCACCTATTGCCCTGGTCGAATGCGCCGTGACAGGAAAGGGGGGCGCCTGACCCTTTAAGGCGTAAGCCTGGATTACTATCTGTCGGATCCACCTAGAGATGGTGGCCGATGAGACTGCTTGGCCCTTCTTGGGACCAGCCACCGAAACAAACAGTGAGTCTGACTTCCGGAACAGGGAAGTAGCAGATAGGTATACTCTCAAAGCTCGGACAACATCCAAGGAATGCAACGCCGACTCCTTAGGATTCGACGGCTGAGGACACAAGGATGGAAGTACAATGTCTTCGTTGAGATGAAAAGCCGAAACGACTTTCGGAAGAAAGGAAGGCTGCGGCCGCAGCACCACCTTATCCTTGTGGAAAATCAAATAGGGAGCCTTGCAGGACAAGGCTGCCAGCTCAGAGACTCGTCTAACTGACGTAACAGCCACCAAAAAGACCACTTTCTGAGAAAGTGTCAACAGGGGAATATCTCTAATATTCTCAAACGGTGCCTTCTGAAGCACCGAGAGGACCAGGTTCAAGTCCCACGGAGGTAACGGGGGACGGACCGGAGGGGCCACCTGTCAGACCCCCTGCACAAATGTACTCACGAGAGAGTGAGTCGCCAGGGGTCGCTGAAAAAAGACAGCCAGGGCAGATATCTGTCCCTTAAATCGTACTTAGGGCAAGCCCTTGGTCCACCCCATGCTGTAAAAACAGCAGGATTCTGGAAACCAAATAGGTACGCGGATGCCATTTCATTTCCTCACACCTGGAGATGTAGGCCCTCCAAGTGCGGTGATAGACCTTCCTAGAGGACGGTTTTCGAGCACTTCTCATAGTCGAGATTACTGAGTCTGACAGGCCCCGGTCTCTCAGTACCTGGTTCTCAACAGCCATGCCGTTAAAGCCAATGACTGTAAAGCAGGATGGAATATGGGACCTTGCGATAGCAGGTCCTTCCGTAGTGGTAGGCGCCAGGGGACGTCTGCTACCAGACGTACTAGATCGTCGTACCAAGGACGCTGAGGCCAATCTGGAGCGATTAGGATCATTGGAATTCCCTCTGCCTCCACTCTGCGGAGCAGAAGAGGAAGAAGCCTTAAGGGAGGGAAGGCATAGATTAGCCGATACTGACCCCACAATGCTACCAACGCGTCAGTTGCGTCTGCCCATGGGTCTCTTGACCGGGCCACAAATCTCAATACCTTCCGATTGAGTCGGGAAGCCAGAAGATCTACGTCTGGTGTGCCCCATCTTTGGCAGAGGAGTTGGAACACCTCCGGGTGTAAGGACCATTCTCCCTGGTCCAGCATCTGGCGGCTCAGGTAGTCCGCCTGCCAGTTTTCCACACCCGGAATGTACACGGCCGACAGTGCCGGTACGCTCCTCTCTGCCCACTTCAGGATGCGAGCGATCTCCGATGCTGCAGCTGAGCTTCTTGTTCCTCCTAGATGATGGACATATGCCACTGCTGTGGCGTTGTCTGACTGGATCCTGACTGGACGCCCTTGCAGTCTCTGAGACCATTTGAAGAGGCACAGCTTGATCACCCGGATCTCCAGGACATTGATCGGCAGGAGGGCTTCCTCTGGGGTCCAGCGACCCTGCGCCGACTGGACACCCCAGACTCCCCCCCAACCTGTAAGGCTGGCGTCCGTCGTGATCACTATCCAGTAAACCGGAAGAAATGACTTCCCGGCCATTACAGCCGGTGCTGTCAGCCACCATACCAGGGATCTGACTAGGTGGCTCACTCGGATTTGATAATCCAGAGATGAAGGGCATCTGTTCCATCTGGACAGAACTTCCTTCTGTAACACTCGAGTGTTGTATTGAACATATGGGACCGCCTCGAAGGAGGCTACCATGAGGCCCAACACTCGCATGCAAAAACGGAGTGACGACCAATTCCTGGAAGTCAGCTGCCGTACTGCAGCCCGGAGGGTCTGCAACTTCTCCACAGGGAGGAATACCTTTGCCTCTGAGGAATCCAGAATCAACCCCAGGTACACTAGGCGTTGAGTGGGCACCAATACTGACCTTTGCGTGTTTAGTATCCAACCACAGTCTCGAAGAGTCTGACAGGTAATGGACACGCTTACCTCTAATTCTGAGCTTGAAGGGGCCTTCAGCAGAAGGTCGTATAAGTAGCCTGTGATAGCGATACCCCGCTGTCTTAGAAGTGCCAGAATCGGAGCGAGCACCTTGGTGAACGTCCTGGGTGCTGAGGCAAGGCCCAACGGGAGGGCCACAAACTGGTAGTGGTCCTTCCCGATAGCAAATCGCAGAAACCTCTGGTGTCTGGAGTATATGGGGACATGCAGGTATGCGTCCTTGATGTCCAAGGAGGCCAGAAAGTCCCCCGGATGGAGAGCCGTGACTACAGATCGAACCGACTCCATCCGAAAACTTTGTACCTTCACAAAGCAATTGAGGGCTCTGAGATCCAAGCTTGGACGAACCCCCTCCTTCTTCGGCACAATGAACAGATTTGAGTAAAAACCCCGTTCCAGTTCTGGAACTGGAATAACTACCCCGCGTTCCAGTAGACCCTGGACCGCCCCATACAGGGCCTCCCGATGGGTCGGTAGTAGCTGGAGATTGGAGGTGTTGAATCTGTCTGGTGGACAAGAGAGAAACTCTATCTTGTAGCCTGAGGAGATTACTTCGCAAACCCACCTGTCGGAGATTAGTGCTGTCCACTGAGACGCGAATTTGCGAAGACGTCTCCCCACCCGAGAGCTGGGTGGGGGTGGACCTTCATGCGGACGCAAATTTGTCCGTAGGCTTATTGGGTATGCGGGACCAGGGACGCTTTTGTCCTTGGGCAGGCGCTTTATCGGCCTGGGGTGTTTTCCCTGTCACCCTAGGGGGACGAAAAAACCACTTGTGTGCAGTAAAGGAGGGCCCTTGCCCTTGGCGTGGCCCCTTACCCTTGCTAATTTGAGGAAGCAAAAGTGCTTTTACTTCCTGTGGCATCCTTGATGATGTCATCCAGAGAAGCCCCAAAAAGTCTGTCGCCCTTAAAAGGCAGATCCAACAGGGCTTTCTTGGAAGTCTGGTCCGCAGACCAGCCTTTTAGCCAGATCAGGCGGCGTATTGCTACTGCATAAACCAAAGTTTTAGACAGCAGGGGAATAGTATTCATTTCTGACTCGCAGACAAACCTAAGGCCCTGGACCAACAGGTCGGCCAATGTTATCTCATCAGGAGGAGCATCTCGCTCCTTAACCCCTGGAGTAGCAATCTTGCCCATTCAGTAAGTGTGTGAGACACTAGGGCCCCCGCCAATGCCGGGCGTACTGCCGAGCCTACCACTGAGTATAGGTAGCAAGCGAGTGCTTCAGCCTTCTTATCCACAGGGTCCTAGAAAACAGGAGCCCCTTCTACAGGAATTG
This sequence comes from Rana muscosa, assembly GCA_029206835.1. Classification (NCBI taxonomy): domain Eukaryota; kingdom Metazoa; phylum Chordata; class Amphibia; order Anura; family Ranidae; genus Rana; species Rana muscosa. Next base: position 265,095,052 of record CM055123.1, on the reverse strand, counting down.
TGGTGGCTCTATTAAGTCTGGACACCGGAGGGTCCACTATAGGGGGGAGAGGTCCATTTCTTCAGAAAACTCTCCTCAAAAGGGGTACCGTACCGCAAACCTCTTTGGGGCTTTAAAGACCCTCAGTGGGTTCTCCCCTTCCTTGTATAAGAGTTTATCAAAAGACACACAAGGGAACACCTTAGCAGTGCGGGCAGGTCTATGAAACCCAAGTGGACCGGAGTCTCTGCTGCTTCTGCAGTATTTTCCAATTTTAGCATATCCCGCACTGCAGTAATAAGGTCAGATACCAAAGCCGTCTCGCGTACTGACCTGGACTTTGAGTCATTCTCACTGTCCGGTCACGGTCTGCAGTCTCTGATGCGTCAGAATCTGGGCCCCGAGCCGTAGCTGGACCTGGTTCTGCACCAGAATTATCCCCAGAAGCTTGCAGGGGATGGGGCGTTTACTACCCCCTGTATTCCCGTGTGCTGCTTCCACCCTGGCAGCAAACGCCTCTAGGATTGCAGTCATAGCGTTCATAGACACCTCAGGGGCACCAGCTGCTAAATCTGGTGTTTCTGGGGAGAAGACATCTGGCTCAGATGCCATGCTGACCACACGCTGACACTCACAGGTCTCCAGGCAAGATATCAATAGGCCACCCTCCTGTGCTGCAGAGAGGCCGGGTCACCCAGAGGACTCACCACCCTGGATAGGTACTGCTATGCTGCGCCTGTGATGCTGTCCCCCCTGCTGCTGTGTCAGTCTGCTTCTTTTATCAGCACTTCCTGTGTGAATTTTCGCGCCAGTGTAATGCACCCTAGAGGCCGGAGGCTCTCGAAAAATGGTTGCCAAAAACGTCTGTATGGAAGATAATGTGGGCTCTAAGAAAATGGCCGCCGACAGAAGATAGAGGTCAAGCAGCCATAGCCCACAAAAAGATGGCTGCCGAACGGCAATATCTGCATACAGGGTGGACAAACATGGCCGCCGATCAGCTGATAGGGGCCAGTGGGTGTGGCCGAACCACAGGAAGATGGCCGCCGGGCAGTCACAAGAGGCCAAACTTGGCATGGACCACCTCAAAATGGCCGCCGACAGCATGGAGGAGGAAGGACACAAACACAGGTAAGAAAAAATGACATTTCTTTTAAATGTTAGTTACAGCCAGCCCCGCTCCAGTGGGACCCCCTAGGTGACCCCCAGCACCCAGCAACCTTTAGCTAGAAGCCCAGGGAGGAGGGAAAGGCAGGGAGAGAGGGAAGAAAGGGGCCACAACCACTTACTTGATCTCTCCAGGAATGTCCAGCTAAATCACCCAGCCGAGGCAGGGGAGTTTTACTTACCTATCCTGCATGTATTCTGCTGGAAGACATTCCAAACAGATCATCGTCCGCGCACGGAAGGTAACTGTTGGCCAGGCATGCTGTGATTGGACCCAGAAGGGACGATCATATGTATGCCCTGGAGCATGACGCTCACCGGACAGGCTGCTGCGACTCGGCCGTAAGGTCAGCCGAAGCTGAGCGGTCCGATGCAAGCCTTGGAGCGTAAGCTCACCGGCCAGGCTGCTGCGACTCGGCCGTAAGGTCAGCCGAAGCTGAGCGGTCCGATGCAGGCCCTGGAGCGTAAGCTCACCGGCCACCCGTGGAGCGACGGGCATGTCGTGGAAAACCCAGCACGTAGCTAGGGTCGGCACACGCTCGATGGCCGAAACTGGGGAGACTACAAGGATCGAGGATCCAGCCTGTCACCCAGTCGGCAGTTGATCGAAGATCGCAGGAAACAACAAATGTAGCAAAAAAAAAAAAATATATATATATATATCTTTTTTCCCCGGACCAATGGGCCCGAAGGGAGCCATGTCCTACTCCTTGCTAGACAGAAAAAAACTAATCTGCGAAGATGCAGACTGAGAGGGTATACCCAGAGGGTCCGCCCCCTGGGCGGTACTGTAGAAGGTGTGATGCAACACTTTTTACAAGTTTTTCTGCCTAGTCACTCCTAATTAACGGATAATACCCACTTTGTCAATAGAGAAGCTGTGTCGGTCCATGGACGAAAGAGTAAATAATTTATCATGACAGGTGGCTTATAGCAGTTTTTAAAGACGAAGTTTAAAGTTATTGAATGACTCTTCCCATTTCAAATCAGTAGCAAGCAACTATTTACCAAAATGACCCTAAATAATGCTTTCCCTGAAAGAATGGCAACACTGAAGGTGATCTTTACATAGGAGCGAGTCAAGTACACCCCCCAGGTATACTAATTGTCTCTCTTCTGCAGAGAGCACAGAAGTCTGCACAGAGCTTGAAAAGTAAATATTGGCATCTACAGCACCATCCTTCTATTTATTGTAGTGGGACTTTCATCAAAAGATTTGCAAATCTACCTGTTTATACTGTTATAAAAGTGTGTGGTCAGTCTATGCATCTACAAGGAAGATGCAGGTAAGAAATCACTGGGAAGTTCGACACTTTTCGCAATGTATATAGCCAACATGTAAAGCATTGTTTTATTCCCATTAAAGGTTTTTTTTTTTTTGTTTTTTTTTTTAACTTAAATCGCTCTCAAGCCTGGTACACACGATCAGATTTTCTGCAAAGTGTCAGACTTTTTTTCGGAAGGGCGTTGGACAGGAACTTGTCTTGCATACAAACGGCACACAATTGTCGGCTAACAAACGTAGTGAAGTACTACATGGTTTTTCAGCTCTTGAGCGCCACCCTTTGGGCACCTTCTGCTAATGTCGTGTTTGGTGAGCATTGATTCTGAGCATGCGTGTTTGTACTTTGGACTTTTGTCCGACAGAAAATTTATAAGCCTGCCATCCAACATTTGTCAGTGGAAAGTCTGACAACAATTGTCTGATGGAGCATACAAAACGGTCGGATTTTAGGCCAACAGCCTGTCATCACGCAATTCCCGTCGGGAAATCTGATCGTGTGTACAAGGCTTTAGACACCAGGGAAAGGGTGAGCAGTTTGTCAAGTTTGCATAAAACTTTTGCCTAGCCACTAAATCCCCATACCAGGCACATTCAATTAAGGCAAGCTTAAGGTTTAAAGTACCTTTAAATGCACAGTCCTATCATTTCCTCTTCAACATTATAGTCAAATACTCTGCTTATACTCTGAGATTCTGACAGAAAATGGATTGAAATTGCTAGAAAATTGCACAATATAATGTAAATTAAAAAGGATGTAAATATAAGGTTTGTGAGTCTTAAAAAAAAAATATATATATAACAGCCCTGAAAAAAGCAGGAAAATGTAAATTGCAGGAAATCCATTGCAGCACTTAAAAATATATGCAAATGTTCAGAATGCAGGCTAGAAATTCATTAGCTCGCTATGCTTTGCTGATGAGGTTGTAGGAGGACAAATCTATGTGGTTTTAAAGCTTGAGTACTTGAAAATGATTTCCATTCAGAGAAATGATTATACATTAAAAACACTCTCTCCTCCAACTGACAAAACATCAGAGGTTCTGGTGTAACAACATCCTAAAAAAGTGTTGGCAGGACTGCAACTCTGCATCACCGCTGGCCTAGTTTATTAAAGTAGCCGAGAGAAGCGTTAAACTTTCCATAAAAGTTGGCTGACCCTCACCCTCTGAAAAAGTAACTCCACTTTCATTGTGAAAAAAACCCTCCCCTCTGGGTGATCAATATACATTGCAGGGATTTTAACAAACTTTGTTGCAGATTCCAACCTTTTGTTTTTGTGAAGAAATAACAGTTTGTTTTGTCTGTGTCCGGGAATCTGTATAGGAGTGGTTTTATAATTATCAATCAGCTTCTGCACCTGTAAGGTTCTAATGTGAAAAGTAGCAGGATCTGCATCCTGTTAAGCCTCATACACACGATCGGATTTCCATCAGACAAAGCGTAGGACTTTTGTCCGAAGGGCGTTGGCCAGGAACTTGTCTTGCATACAAAAAACGGCAAATAATAGTCGGCCAACAAACGCGAAACTACGTGGTTTTTCAGCTCTTTAGCGCCACCCTTTGGGCAACTTCTGCTAATGTTGCGTTATGGTGAGCATTGCTTCTGAGCATGCGTGTTTGTACTTTGGCGTTTTGTCCGGCGGACTTGTGTACACACGATCAGATAATCCACCAACACACATTTGTTGGTGGACAATTTTAAAGCATGCTATCCCACATTTGTCCGCGGAAAATCCAAAAGCAATTGTCCGATGGAGCGTACAAACGGTCGGATTTTCCGACAACAGCCTGTCATCACACAATTCCCATTGGATAATCCGATCATGTGTATGAGGCTTTAGACATGGATTTCCATTTAAGAGCATCACACCACAAATGCCATTTTTGCTGCAGGGGATGCGCAAACTCTGACTTGTATCGTAGTGCAGACTTCTGGGAAAATCAGTAAACCAATCACAGAAGCCGGAAATTACATATCTGTATACAGAACCCCTCCAGGTTGCCATATTGCATTTTACAAAAAAAAAAAACACAACAGCACTGCAGATTGAAAAGGAAAGGTAATATTAAACACACAATTACAATATGACTTGTGTTGTGAATTGTATATACTATATTATTTTATTATTTGTTTCCCCACAAAAGTTAAGTTACCCTTTAAGCAAGCCAGAGCTATTTTATACTATAAACTCACAAGTAGGGATGAGCTCCGGCGTGTTCTCATTGAACATGTGCAGAGCCCGCCAGGATGTCGGCACCTTGCTAATGACAGGCAGGGAGACATTCCCTGATGCTCGGCTGCAGAGATCGGGAAAAGTTTCCCTGGCTGTGATTAGCGCAGCGCCGACATCCTGGCGGGCTCTGCACGTGTTCAATGCGAACACGCCGGAGCTCATCCCTACTCACAACCTATTGGCTGATCTCTGGATAGCTGAGGTCTGCTCCAAGCTAGGTCTGGCGCATTGGGAAACAGCCATATACAAGTCTATGAGGACTTGCGGTGCAGGCACAGCGTTAATGAGAATTTTGGCAAGAATATCAAAACAAATTTGCATCTTGTCAAAGCCTGCTTAGCTTGCCTGAGGTAAGTAAGCAGCTGGGGTTAATTGTTTTTATTGTAGGAGAAGTCTGTAGAACTAAGCAGATGGTAGTGTGCCTCTATTTTATACTGTACTTGTAATCTATATTCACGGTTTTATATAAAATTATAAAATCATTTTTTTATTAACCAACTCATACTGATGCTGCTAAATTTGACTTAAGCAGCTAGGCTGACCAATAGTCATCAAAGTGTTTAATCAGATGACAATCCGAGGGGCAAACACTACTGATAGAATATTGTCAGGGGTAAAAACCAAACCGACGTCTGGAAGCCTTGTATGGTTGTTACTCTCTTCTCCCAAAGGAGCCAGTGCGAGAGGGGTCAACCTCTTGCCTCTGCCACCTCTCTCTACAGCCAAAAACACAAATGATAACCAGGCACCTTTATGTTCCTACTTGGAGTACAGTAGTTACTTTGGATTACAAGCATAAATTCGTTCCAGAAGCATGCTTGTAATCCAAAGCATATGGGAGTTCACCGCTCTAAGGCAATTACCTCTCCTAGGATCAGCTGTCTCCAGTGTCAGGTTGGGTGCCGGTGTTCTATCGATATGGGTCCCCCATCGGATAGTGCCTGGCCTGGACTGCGCATGCGCAATCGGAGCCAACGGAAATCTCTGAGGATGAACAGGTATTCATCAGCTGTAGATGGAGCATGCGCAGTCAACACGCCGCTCGCTCCTGATTATACACACAGCTCGCTCAATACAGCAAGGGGCTAATGCTTTTGTCAAAGGGGCGGATGTATGGTTATAAGAGGACGCATGATGGCCAGTGCTTTTCTCAAAGGGGGCGGATGTGTTATTGAGAAGCGTGGCTACAGGGGATGCATCTAAACATATTAGTAATGGATGTGTCCGCCCCTTTGAGAAAAGCATCCGCCCCCTGCTGTATTGAGCGAGCGGCGTGTATAACCAGCCCCGAGCATCGGGAGCAAGCGGCGTGTTGATTGCGCATGCTCCGTCTACAGCTGATGAACACATGTTCATCCTTGGACATTTCCGTCGGCTCCGATTGTGCATGCGCTGCGCCTGCGCAGTCCAGGCCGGGCACTATCCGATGGGGGACCCATATCAATACAACACCAGCTCTGTTTGCAACAGAGACATAGAAGCAAAAAATTATGCTGGATAGCCGCACTCCAATATTCACCTTTATTTTGTAAAATTAGAAGTCAAAGCATCAACGTAGATACAGACCAACTGTACAGCTAACGCATTTCACATCGGTATGGTGCTTAATCAAAGCACTCGTTTATCAAAGCGAGTTTCCCCATAGGAATCAATGGAAACTCAGATAACGCGTTCCAGTGCCACTGCTGGTGTATGCAGTACCGCATGTGGCCAGAGGTGCGGGGGCGCCGGAGACACTTGGAGGCGCTTGAAGACCACTCTGTGTCTCCGATCGGTCTCCAAGCGTCACCCGCGCCCCACACCTCTGGCCACATGCGGTACTGCACACCCCAGAGGCTTGAATCCTGCTCGCCTTGCAAAACAACGCTTGCAAATCGAGTCAGGATTTTTTTTTTTTTAAAACAGCTCATATTCCGAAACGCTCGTAAACCGCTTTACTCGCCGCCCGAGGTATTACTGTATTTTCCTTCACATTTCAACCAGTAGCTAGTGATTTTCAGTCTGGCACCCCAAAATTTTAGATTGCTGGTTTACCACTTTGCTGTGAATACAGACCTGAACAGCAAGAGTTTAGATTACATGTAGCCTTGTGTTCATTTCAGAACCTTGTATGAATGAAATATGAAAAAAATTTAAAGAAATATGGAAAGGTAGAGTTGCCTTTAACCACTTGAGCTCTGGAAGATTTCCCCCCCTTCATGACCAGGCACTGCGTTACTTTAACTGACAATTGCGCAGTCATGCGACGCTGTACCCAAATTTGTGTACTTTTTTCCCTCCACAAACTTTATTTTGGTGGTATTTGATCACCTCTGCATTTTTAATTTTTTGCCGTTCTGCCTGTGTACCGAACGACCAGCGGGTGCCAGTGGATATTGAGTCAGCGGGACCCGCTGATCGGCTCCCGCTATGTAGAATCACAGCGGGAGCGAGCCATTGGCAGCATGCGCTTGCTACCCGGAAGTGCAACATCACTCATATATACACGCACACGTGATCTTGCCCAGTTTTACTGCTATAGGGCAGTCGGCAAGAGGTTAAGAAAGTCACTCAAGAGTTAACAGGCCTCTGACAAGGCTCTCTAATCTCACACATCAGACCCTTACCTGCTCTCTCAGACTGGACTGCCGCAGCCTGGTTCATAAAGAACACTCCAATCTCATTTCGGATATTTCCGAGCCTCTTGAGCACCTGCATCTTCTGCTCTGGGTTCTGGTCCTGGAGTTGGGTGATGATCAGGATTTCGTTGGCAGCTTCATAGCATTTGCAGCTAACCAACAGCTGACATTCCAGGTCAGTGATCAAGTCAGTAACAAAGGAAAAACCTACAAAATAAAGCTTCAGGTTTATTAATGTAGTGATAACTGCGGGTCAGTAGAGTATAAACAGTTCACAACTCCTATGTTATGTAAAATCACCATAAGGTCTCTTGTATTAAAGTAATAAGCTTTCAGAGATCAAATGTTCCAAGTTCAGATTCGAGAATAAAAAGACATCTAATGTACTGCTTCCCTCCTCTGGAGTTGATTTACTAAAACTGGAGAGTGCAAAATCTGGTGCAGTTGTGCATGCTAGCCAATCAGCTTCTAACTTCAACTTGTTCAATTAAACTTTTGACAAATAATCCTGGTAGCTGATTGCAAAATCTGTTGCAGCTCTGCATAGAAACCAATCAGCTACCAGGATTATTTGTCAAAAGTTTAATTGAACAAGTTGAAGTTAGAAGCTGATTGGCTAGCATGCACAACTGCACCAGATTTTGCACTCTCCAGTTTTAGTAAATCAACCCGTGTGTACACATGAGAACCTGTTATGGGGGGGGGGGGTTCACCACACTAACTCTGTATCTGCTGTCAGCACAACATGATCTGCAACTGAACAAAAATGACTGCCTTACAATTAGATGGACTATATTTAAATTGTGATCCTAATGATTCATTTTGCAAATGTTTAGGCAATTTTTCAGAATCTTTACCAATTAAAAACTTACTTCCCAAAATGCTATAGTACAGGTATATTAACTTATAACTCTCACATATGTCAATAGAGAAGAGACAAAGGTCATCTGACTTCTGAATTCAGAAACTGGGAAACCAGGCACAAGCTCAAAAGCAGCGACTTTCAGATTTCAGGTAATCGCCAACTACTGACTCAAGTGCCTTCAGTGCTTGATCACGTGCTTTCAGAAAATATATGGTTTGGGAGGTCTTTTACAAACTCTGAAAGCTGTAAGGCAAAAATAAAACGAGGGGCGGGAACACAGCAAAAAAAAGGAAAAAACAATCTCCGCCCCAAACGGGGGGGGGGGGCATGGGGAGGGAGAAGGGGGAATACCCCAGAACGGACCACCCCAGGGAGTACCCAGCTGCTCCAAAACCGTGCCCGGACCGGTGGAGCCAGTACTTACCCATCCAGCAGGGACTGCGGGTCACACTCCCCACTGCGTGGGGCTCCTACCTGTCTTTTGTGGGGTCCCCTCCGGGCGGTCTATGTGCTATGTGCGGTCACACTCCCAAGACAGAACCCTATCTCGCCGAGACGGAGTGGCTGTCGGCCATGGTGACACTGACTCAGACAGCAGGTGCCTAGTCATATGTGCCCCTGCAAGGCGTCTAGCCTGCCGGCCACCCCGATCCAGCATGGGGCTAGTCGCGGCCGACGCAGCGCGGAGCTCAGGTCTGCACGCGCTCTGTGGCCAGGCTGGGGAGACTGCCTGGATCTATAATATCCATCCTGTCACCCAGCCCAGCAGTTGATTGCAGATGCATCGTAAAAAATATAATTTTTTTCTTACCTGAACCCAATCTGATTCAGCAATGTGCAACAGCCACGGTCGCTCTTCTCATTGGACAGATTGATAGCGGGGGCTGGGGCCGATTTCCGCTGTCTGTGTCAATGGACGTAGCAACGGAACTCAGAAACGAGCCCGCAAGGGTGCCCCCATGGAAAGTGGCTTTCCATAGGGGCACACGAAGTGAAGGGCTGGGCCCCAGAAAAAGAGGATCGGGGCTGCTCTGTGCACAACTATTGCACAGAGCAGGTACGTATAGGCATGTCGGTTATTTAAAAAAAAAAAAAAAAAAAAAGTTTACAACCATTTTAAGCACATTTACAGTAGACACAGGGAGATGATACAGCCCTGTAGCTGGTTTCCATTCGGCAGTGAAGCTGCGCACAGGCTACAAAGCTTTTGATCTCTAATATTCAAATGTGTGAATTGTGTTTATATGGTTTCAATAGAATGCGCTGATGTCAAAATACATAGCTGCTTGAAGGCAACAAATGGCAATTGACTTGAAGTAGAAGTGATCTTCCCGGTAGGTCACTTAGACCAGTGGTTCTAAACCCTTTCTTCAAGTACACCCAACAGCCCATGTTTTGGGAATTTCTCTTAGATAAAATAGCTGTTCAAAATATCAAGCCACTAACTCGAATTTAAAACACCTGTGCAAGATGAAGGAAAACCTGCAAACATGGCCTGTTGGGGGTACTTGAGGACAGGGTTGAGAACCACTGACTTAGACTATGAGGAAGTTCTGCAGTGGATGAAGCTGGAGTTCTGTTTTGTTTTAAGGGGCTCCTCCATGTACGAGTAATTGTGATGCTTACCATCACAGCTAGATTCTCTGTGAAGACTGTGCAGGATCTCCTGATCATCCTTCGTCTGGTAATTGTACTCCTCGAAATACGCAGCTCGGTTGCTTGCGTTCTGGGCCAGCATGAGCTGGATGTCTCCGCAGAGTGCAAGGTACTGGCACAGCAACAGCATGACATCAGGAACTTGACTGGTACACAGGCAGCTGTAGGCATCTATGAAGAATGACAAAATTGTTTAACAGTATTATACAAACTGATTTTAAAACACACTTAGTAACGGTCAGCACATCACAACTTGACATGCATACATTCAACAATCAAGGGGAAAGTGACAACTTATATCAACAATTTCTTCTCAGCTACACCTCATTTAAAAAAAAAAAAAAAAGCTTTTTGTGAATTGTTCAGCACGCATCAAACCTCCCAAATGTAATCCACTATGTAGGCATTGTGGGGGAAAGGCAAGAAAAAAATAAAAGTGTATCCTTACAGCTTTATTTCAGTTAGAAACAGATAGCATTGATGACTTTTGTAACCTGCATAACAATAAAAGTCTTAGGCCCCTTTCACACGATCGGCCGGCTCGGATTTGCCTGTCTGTTTTTTCCAGGTGGATCCAAGTGGGCCATCCATTGACTTCTTTGGGCAGGCGGATGTCAGCGGAGATGTGTCCACCGACACCCGCCTGTCATCCGATAAGATCCGCTCAAAACAGACGGGTGGCGATATGTTCGCCACCCGCCCAGCGGATCGGATGAAAAACGGACAGCCTGTCCTGTTTCCCCATAGAGAACAGCTGGGCTCTGACAGGTCTGTCCCTGCACAGTGAGCAGAGACGGACCTGTCATCCGCCTGCTCAGCGGGGATCAAGGGATTGATCCCCCGCTGAGCTAGCGGAGTCCGTCCAGCGAATCTGCCCCGTGTAAAAGGGGCTTTAGGCACACCTACACAACATTAAGTGGGGCGGGTCACATGCAGTTTGCACATATATCATAACAGCAATAAAAAACAAAGTGAATTCTTTCCTAGAAGAGAAAATTTGAGCCTGCAAATTTTGCAAATGTTAGTTACCTGGTTGTTAAGCTGACCCTCTGGCTTTAATGCTATGAGTCACTGATCTAGAACGAGTATAGCGATGAGAGTTTTGTTTTACTCAGACTTTACTGATTGCACACTCGTTCCAGCCCAGTATTTCAGATGTATTGAAGCCAACAAGCCACTAGAAAAGTCAGGATACTACCACTTTAGGATTAGCACCAGCAGCTTCTAGAACTCAGGGAAAGGTTTCCTTTAACCTTCTCCCATCCAGCCAATGTACATATAAAGCCAGAGGGGAGCAGCGCCGATGCAAGTGGACGTACCTGTACGCCCTGCCGCATGGGCCACTCATGTGTGATCTGTGACCGGTGTCCACCGGACACAGTAGATCACGTTATCAATGTACTTCGCTTCTGTGAGTGGCCCTGGTACCAAGTGATCGCAGTGACCAATCAGCGTTACAGTAGTAAACAAGGCTATCATGCCTTGTTTACTACTGTGTGACCTCTGATTTGTCACAGTGATCACATGGTACCAGGCCCAATCACAGCGGCCCCGTGCCATGTGATAGCTGTGACAAATCACACCAGTAAACAGTAAATTAAACCTTTGATCAGTTTTACAGATTGCTTATTACGAGCAATCAAAAATGTAAAGAAAACAAAAAAAAAAAAAAACACACACACTGATCACCCCCCATGCTGTCATCAGTCAGTGCCCCTAATCACCACCACACCAGTTGCAGTGTCCTTGATCACCGCCACAGCAGTCATAGTGTCACCAAGAGGACTTATTCACATGTGCAATGCTCTCTAAAGAGCCATCGTGTTCAGATAAATCTTTAGAAAGCACCTGACAGGCAGGGAGAAGGCGCTGTATTTGTCTCCTCACCACCTTTTTTAGCCCCTTGGACCCCGTGCAAGTACCCCTATTCACTTGAATAGGTCACAGTCGGCAGACGTACAGGGGTATAATTCTTGTCACAGCTGCAAAGCATCACATACATGGCATGTGTACACCACCGGCTGCTGTCTCTGCAGCCAAGGAATAGTGGGGTTGAGGGCAGTAAAACCATGGCTTAACCACAAAGTTTTACCACCCCCAACCTCACGTGTTAGCAAGCCCTAATACTGCAGCCAGTCACAGTTGGTGTCCCCAATTGTCACCTGTACTAACCCTGGCCCATTTATTGACCACATATCTGCATGTTGCCTGGACTGATCCTTTGCCTGTTTGCTGACCACGTCTCTGCCTGCACCGGACCTGACCCATCTGCACATCTGACTGACTACGTTCATGCAAGACACCAGTCCCAGCCATTCCCTGTGGACAACTGCACTCATGGAACCACGGGAACTTTTTTGTTGTTCTTTTCTTTAGCCTCCTGTACTTCCTCACCAGTAAACATGGCATTCCTGGGCACAGCCACATACCAGTAAGCTATGTTTGCTTAGTTTATAGGAACAGTGACTACTATAGGTGACGCTACACTAGGCTATATTCCCTGACCACTCATATAGAGGCGACCATTACAGTAGAAGGTCTTTGATACAATTGGTTGATTTGTGTGATACAAAAGATAAAATATTCAGTATATAATCAGTCCAAACAGTGAAAAAGTCTCACCACACTCGGGAGTAGCAGCAGAATGTCTTTTGGGGTGTAATTCTAAGTACGCCTATGCTGTGTGTGTGAGAAAGCTTAATAAAATTGACAACTTTGTGTAAAATTTATTTCACACTTTTCAAAAACTTGTGGGAAAAAAAATGAAGTCTTCAAAAGACTCATTATGCTACTTAAAATGGGGTCATGTTGTGGGTGTTTCCAGTGTCCTGATGTTCCAGGGCCTCCAAATATGCGATAGGTATTCAGGAAATAAGATACATGCTTTATGTTCCTTGGATTTTGGGCCCCTCTATGCTGTGAAAAAAAGTCTCACATGTGGTATCCCCATACTTGGTAGGCATAGCAAAATGTGTTTTGGGGTATAATTATAAGTATGCCTATGTTGTGTGTGCGGGACATAAAACTTTGTGGGAAAAAACAAAACAAAATTATTTTCATTACATTTTTCAAAAACTTGTGGCAAAAAATTACAACTTCAAAAAACTCACTATGCCTCTTACTAAATACCTTGGACTGTCATCTTTCCAAAAAGGGGCGATTTTGAAGGTATTTGTACTGTCCTGGCATTTTAGGGCCTCAAGAAATGATTGGCTGGCGGTACATCAGGCGTGACCAATTTTGAAATATATACCATAGTTTATAGACTAACTTTCACACAGACTGATTTCATACACCAATTTGTGCGATTTAATTTTGAAGCCTCGTACACACAACCGAGTTTCTCGTCGTAAAAAACCCGTCGATTTTCTCGACGAGATTCTTGTCAAGCTTGACGAGCTTCTTGTCAAGCTTTCCTTGCATACACACTGTCAATTCCAAATCTCGGCGTTGTTCTGTGCGGTCACGTACAGCACGTACGACGGCAGTATAAAGGGGAAGTTCGATTCCAATGGCGCCACCCCTTGGGCTGCTTTTGCTGATCTTGTGTTATCGCATGTTAGTAAAAAATTTGGTGAGAAACGATTCGCGCTTTTCAGCTTCGTGCTTTTCAGTTCAGCATGACGAATGTGCCATCTCCATTACGAACGCTAGTTTTACCAGAAGGTGCGCTCCGGTCTTATACTTGATTCTGAGCATGCGCGATTTTTTAAGACTCGGAAAAGCATACACACGACCGGTTTTCTTGTCGCAAAACAGGCTAACGAGAAACCTGACGAGAAAAACGAGAATCCAGACGAGAAAATAGAGAGCAGTTATCTATTTTTCTCGTCGAGATTCCCGGCAGTTTTCTCGACGAGAACACATACACACGGACGGTTTTCTCGGCAAGAAAGCTCTCTCTGAAGTTATCTTGTCGTTTTTTGACGAGAAACTCGGTCGTGTGTACGAGGCTTAACTAAAGAAAAGGTAGCAGACTACATTATGGCCTGATTTTATGAAGAAAGAGTGGCAAAATTTTAAAAACAAAAACGTTCAAAATTTTTGGTATTCTTTCATTCACGCTGAATACTACCGTCAGCCACAAGCTTCTGGGCGCAGGACTGGCCGTTTCGGCTAGTGTACAACAAAGGATCACATCCCTTATCCTTCTGTTCCTCCCCCCGGTCCAAAAAAAGCCTTGTATCTTTTCACAGAATGTAAGGCATTCTGTAAATGGTAAGGGAACTGGAGAAAAGACAGGATCTTCCCTCATCTAGTCACAGAATGACTTTTGCGCTGTAAAAAGGATACAAGGCTTTTCTGTCGATTAACCAGTAAGTATGGGGAGAGTGAGCGACTCGATCCTTTCCTGTACACTAGCCGGAATGGTCAGCCCTATGCCTGAAGCTCATTGCTGACAGTACTATCTGGCATGAATAATAAAACTTGCATTTTCAGACTTGACACTGAGGTTGTATCCCCACCTTGATCTTGGTGAGAACATCTAGGAGCAGTACTTGGCACACACGAGGGGGGGGGGGGGGCACTCACAGGCTGGGTCTTAAACATGATTGATTAGCATATAAGGCAGTGCTTTATAATCCAAGATTTTTCTTTATGCAACTTACCATAACACTGTAAAGCCAACTTGATGTATCTCAGCGCTCGCCCATACTTCTGCAGGCTCATTGCAGCATCTGACAGTACATAATAGGATTTGGAAGCCTTAATAATCAATTGAAGCTTCATTTTGAACTGCCAGGAGCCAGGGACGATGCCAGATCTACTAGAACACTGTTTATCCATACATTCCACTAGAATAGATAGATAGAAAAAGCAGGATGTATTGTTATTTTTAGGTATAAAGCTTTAGCAAGCAGTTTCAGGCAAGAGGTACAATGACCGAGCAAACTGTTAATGCTGTCCAAGAAACAAGGCCATCAACGTGTCTGTCAGATGGTTCGGTATAATCTGAGTTTTATTTAATCAGGTGCAGCAGCATTTAGGCTCATCACAATTCTGGGTGGATCTGAAGCCTCTGCTCATAGGACCTCGCAGTGTACTTTCCCTCATGTGTGGCCAGACTAGGGAGTTTGTTGGGGCTAAAGTACCACCAGGGAACACATTGGGCTGTATTTTCTTGCAGCAGTAGAAAACGGGGCAACTGTGTAAAGCAGATGGAAGGATGCAATTCAGAGCCACTCTGCATGTAAATTTTATCCATGACTTTGTTAAAACAATTATATGTTTGATTAGCCCAAATACATAAAGTACAACTTCACCTAAAAATTGTTCTTTATGTTTTGGTTAGGGCAGAAAGCGTTAGAACCTCTGTCAGATTTTTAGTCTTTGCCCTCATTGGAAAAGATTCACCTGTACTTCGTGTCTAATGAAATTAGTCGTAATTTACCAAAAATTAAGGAAATCTTAGCTCTATATACCAGAATAAGTGACAATTAAAAGGGTTTCCCTGTACGCCTTTTCCTGTGACAAGCAAAAACCTGATTGCCCTGACTTACTGGGGCCATGGGTACCCAGGACAAATAATGAAGTCAGATCTCCCCAACAGGGAACAATGACAGCAATAAAAATATGAGTCCTAAGTCTAACTTACACTGGCAATTAAAAACTATTAGCTACTGAGGGATCTGGCTGCTTGTTGACATCACCTGATCTACAGCATGCCGGAAATAATGAGACACTATTGTCAACTAAAAGATAATCAGTAGCAAATAGATTTTATTGTATAGGTGTAGCTCAATTCATCCTCACCACTTACTCTTTACACACACACACACACACATACATGTGTCTGGGTCTTTTTGTAGAGACAGGACCAAGGTTCTGGGCTCCACCCTCCCGAGGAGCCCTTGTATGCAAGGGAGAAGCATGCATGTCCGCAAGGGACAGTCTGAAGGAGCAGACAGAGGGCCCAAACCTGTGGGCTGTAGCAGCAAGGAAGCTGTAAAAGCGAGTGTCAGCAGAGGTACAGAGTGTGTACCAAACAGGGACACTGTTACAGGGTCAAGAGGACTGAGGCCAAAGCCTGAGCAGCAGTTCTGACCAGAGAGCCTGGTGGTTTGGTATTTTTTGTTTGTAGTTACATTATTGCTGTGAAGTTGAAACCCCTGCGTGGGAATTCTGAATGGTCATTTTCTTTCTTTAATAAAAGTGAGCAAAAAAAGCCCTTCAACGGCATATCTGGTGTGTCTCAGCTCACTGGAAGGCTCTTCATTTAAGCTAAACACCCCCCAATATCACAAAAATAGGATTTTTATAACAGCTTACCTGTAAAATCCTTTTCTACGAGTACATCATGGGACACAGAGCTGCATAGTAATAACTATGTGGGTTATAGACCTACCTTCAGGTGGTGGACACTGGCACACCCAAGACAGGAAGTCCCCTCCCCTACCAGGAGTACCTTTGTTTTGTAGCAAAGCAATAAGTATCCCAAGAAAGAGGGGCAGGAGCTCCGTGTCCCGTGATGTACTCGAAGAAAAGGATTTTACAGGTAAGCTGTTATAAAAATCCTATTTTCTTCATCGTACATCACGGGACACAGAGCTGCCTAGTAATAACTATGTGGGATGTGCCAAAGCAATGCCAAAAGAGGGGAGGGAGACACCAAAATAAAGCAGGGCGCCATCAGACGTGAGGACCTATACTGCAGCACACTGCGCCCAAAGGCGATATCCTCATGCGTTTTTACATCCAACTGATAGAATTTAGTGAATGTATATAGTGGAGCGCACATGGAACGCACGTCACTTCCTGATGCCGTAAGGTCACGCCCTTAGGGTGTGACCTTGTGCGTTCCATATGCGCTCCACGACAAGGAAGTGGTGTAGTGTTAGTAGCGGTGGACAGTATTAGTACACACACTGACCGATTGGAGCTATGAACAGCACATCTTTGCAATTTTAATGCGGAATATCGTTTATATGGATTTTATGGATGTTATCTAGTACTTGAATAAAAGAAAGACGGGATTATACTACTGCAAGTTTTTTTTTCCCTTTTGACCCGAGGATATTGGAAGATTGATCTCTGTACTGGCATCACCCGGGATGTGGAGGACGAGTGGATGAGCAAGTTTGTCAAGGCCTGATAAACTCAACCTTCAGGTGAGTACAAACCCCGAAGGGGTGTGCGACACACGGTGTGAGGAGACTGAAGTGGAGAGCACATCACATATTAGGAGCACCTGTGGGTTTATCTGGACTTTGATGCACCATCTGTCCTTTACATGCTTCTCTTATGAAGAGTTTTATAAGAAAGTTGGTCACGCCAGAGGAGTGACAATAGCGCTGCTTCAGTAAACAACAAAGACTTATTGAAAGTATTTGTGTATGTTTTACTATTTGTTTTTATGTATCTATGACCAGACCCAAATACTCCAGCCTTTTTACTGGACATAGGGCTGACTTGTCCAGATTGAGAATCCAACCTAAGGATTCCAGATACCCGACTGTGCCGAGTACACCCTGGTTCAGGGGGGCAACTGACTGATCCGTCAGCAGCAGGTTGTCCAAGTACACCATTATTGTTACACCCTGAGCTCTTAGCCTGGCCAAAAGCGGGGCTAGAACCTTTGTAAACACACGGGGTGCAGTAGCCAGACCGAAAGGCAAGGCTACAAACTGATAATGGTGCTGCTCCACTTCGAACCGCAAGAGTTTCTGGTGAGCGGGGAAAATAGGCACGTGCAAATATGCGTCTTTGATGTCTATTGATGCTAGAAGTTCTCCTCCCTGAAGGGTGGAGACTACTGACCGGATTGACTCCATGCGAAAGGAGCGGACATACAAGAATTGATTCAGACCCTTGAGATCTAGGATGGGCCTGACATCGCTGTTTGGCTTTGGAACTGTGAAGAGATTTGAATAAAACCCCAAACCGTGTTCCTCTGTGGGAACTCTTATGATCACCCCCTGGGATAATAAGCGATCCAGTGCCAGAAACAGAGTTTTCCTTTTTACTGGATCTTTGGGAACGCTTGATCTCAGAAAACGAGGAGGAGGGAATTCTCGCAATTCCAGTTTGTAACCTAGGGATACAGTAGAGATGACTCATCTGTCCTGGATTTCCTCACGCCAGGTTCCACTCGATCGAGCGGGGGCGCCTCTTCATAAGGAGGCCTTGGGGCTCCGTTTAGCCGGTTTTCACCCCCAGGGCTTCTTGTGTCCCCTGGCTTGGCCTGGAGCCTTCTCTCTAGAACCTGACGGCGGAGGCCATCTAGACTGCATAGAGGTTGATGTCCCCGGCGGAGGAGAGGAAGACCGCTTAAAGGAAGGGCGCCTACTGCTTCTATTAACTGGTAAAAAGAGAGTTCCTCCCATTAGAAATTTTCTGGATATACTTGTCAAAATTATCCCCGAATAACCGTTCTCCATGGAATGGAAACCCAGCCAGGAGCTTTTTACAAGGCGTCTCGGCCAACCAATTTTTCAACAACAGGATTCTGCGCATATGTACCAACAGAAGCGAAAGGCACGGGGCCTGATAAATAGAATCCTTAATAGTGTCAACTGAAAAACACAATGCTCTTGGCAGCTCAGCCAAATCCTGCGCTTGCTGAGCAGGCATATCCTTGAGAACCTGCTTCATCTGGTCTTTCAAGGATTGACAAACACCTATAGCTGCTACCACAGGCTGAGCTGCAGCGCCTGCCGAAGAAAAAGAGGTCTTTAATAAAAATTCCAACCTCTTATCCGTTGGATCTTTGAACATCTGTACATTGTCCACCGGACAAGTTAGACTCTTATTCACACAGGAAATAGCAGTGTCAATCTCTGACACACTCCATCTTTTAGTGACTTTTTCCTCCATTGGATAAAGTGCAGAGAACTTTTTAGGGAGAAGAAAATGCTTATCCGGATGATCCCAATCCTTATAGATAAGTTCTTCCAATAAAGGATGGGCAAGAAAGGAATACCTAGTCTGAGGCGCTTTCAAGGAACCCAAGGAAGAGACCGGCCTACTAGCTGGCTCTAATAAGGGCAATTTAAATTCTGAACGCACCATCTCAGTAAGGGATTGCGCCATCAACTTTTCAGACTGTGAAGCAGAAAAAGGTTCCTCTACCGTAGACTCCTCAGAAGAGGAGACATCAGAGTGTCCCTCCTCCTGGTCCCCTGAGGGTAGCTCAGGTTCCTCTGGCCACTGTCGCTCTCTCCTGCTAGAGAGCCCGAGGGGGGAGAGGGAGATCTACTGCGCTTCTTTCCATACTGGGAAGAAGATGCGATCAATGCCGTCAACCTTTTCTCCAACCCGCCAAGGGCTGAAGCAAAAATCTCTTCAGTAACAAACAGGGGCAGGTGGGACGGGGGCGGCTGCAGCACCTGACAGCCCCAATGGCTCCCCCTGGGCAACCACATCTGATTTATCTTGGAGGGCATAGTCCTAAGCACAAAGCAGAGGTACTTTAAACAAAAAAATCATGCATCTACTGCTGACCTATAGTCCTACAAAAGCTGCTATTAAAGGTCAGCCTGATGCTGAGCAAGATGTGTCTTCCTGGGAATGCCTGTATACACCAGCTTACATGCCTACCCAATGCTACTGTGTCCCTCCGATAGTCAGCTGTACTGAAACGGGTGGTTTCCTCTTCTTTTTTTTCTTTTTTTTTTTTAGAGGCGGTGCCGCCCTGCACCGAGCCAAGCCATGAGGACGCTGAGGCACGTAATGGCACGCGAGCTGGCGCCGCTGCGGGACATGGCGTGGGGGAAGGAGTAGGGGGAGAGAGAAAATGAGGGGAAGCAAGGGCCCCAAGCCGCTCGAGGAGCGGAAGCCACAGCAACGCGCATGCCCACCATAGGGTGGCCGCGAGCGGCCTTGCGGCAGACATCTGTTGCCATGATTATGTCCAGGATCCCCCCTCTTAGCTCCCAGAAACTCTCAATCTACAGTGGCTTGCGATTCTTCCGGCTACCAAGGCAGCTGCAGGCAGACCCCCCAGCCACAGAGCGAATACCAAGGAGAGACAGGACACAGGTATGCTTACACCCCTCTAGTGGTAGTTTACAGGCATGACAACATCAGCTCAAAGAACGTTTCCTAAGGGAGCAAAGCTCCTTAGGAACCCTCACTTACCTCTTCCGCCGCAGGATACTGCTGAGACTTCAGACAGACCGAATCTTCACCCATCACGGCGGGTTAAGTCAAAAGACCTTCAGGGACAGGGTTCCTTGACAGGGTTTCCACTCCCCTGGACCTGAACCACATCCTGCCAGAAAAACCTTTGGTATGGAGTATAACCAAGGTACTGGAGACCAGGATCCAGCCCTCCAAAGAGGCATTACAGGCAAAAACCAGCTCTTCTTCACTGAGACCCGGGTACCATCCACTTTGGCCTCAATGGCACTTTGAATGGATCCGGTTGCATAGCTTGCTTGATCCAGAAGGATCCTTCCAGCAGAGCTCTTCATAACACAACTTTAACCGTGACCAACACCTTAGACACTGGCAAAAAAACTGTGTGTGTGTGTGTGTATGTATATATATATACACACACACACATACACACACATACTTTTTTTTATTATTTCTATATTACACAACTAAGCCACTCCTCACTTACCCTTGTGTAAGAATAATTGCATCTGTTTCTCCAAGCAATCAGAGACAACATCATTAGCAGAATCATCTTGATATTTCAGTGGGATCGGAGTGTTGGGGTCGGCTGCAGGCAGCTCCCCTTCTTTCTTAATACTTCCGTCAATAGACTTCAAGCCCTTAGAGGAATACAGACCGTTAAAGTTCTTGGAACAAAAACATACTAACAGACAAACTAAACATAGCAAATCACCTAAAGTAAACTCACCTCCAGGACATAGCTAAGCACCAATCTGCAGCGCTCCTCTGTGCCACTGCACACTGGAAATGCACAGCTCGGCTGGACAACAAAACAAAACAAAATGGAAAACCACAAGTTATCCCCTGATCCACAGAAAATATATATATATATATATACACACACAACCTAATTTTTCTGTTCAAGGTATGTGGCATTGCATGTAATTTTTCACGTTGGTTCTGCTGACAAGATGTCCCCTAAAATTCCCTTTTTCACCCAACTGTTGCAGTTGTTACAAAGCCAAGTGGTGGTGCTGCTCTCACTTTATGGATCTCTAAACTGATGTTCTGCAGCTTCAATGTACAGAAGTGTAAAATCCCCAATGCTCTACATCCACCAGTACAAATGAATGGCTGTACACTACCATGCTCAGGTTGACGGCAGCTGGTTTCTGCATCAGCATTTATCCACACTTGCGCTTATGTTTCTCCCCAAGTGCAAAAAGGGAGTATACATGGAGGCACAGCTGAATGCTGATGAAGAAGCAATTGTTGGGCGCAACTGTATGGACTCGTGATCGCACAGCTCCGCTCCAGGCAAGGGAACCGATAACAACTGCCGGGTAACCATCCACCAGACAGCACGCCAAACGAGCCTTACTACTCCCACGTTATCCCAGGGATGACCCGCAAAAGAAAAGAAGCGGCCAAGCCGAGGAAATTGGAGGAATTCTATCTGCCGACAGGCCGGAACAAGGCCCAAAATGGCGCCGGCACGGAGGACGTGTCCCCTTCCTCATCCCGCGGCTCACACTCTGCTGCGTCCAGCCCAGCCCTGCAGCCCACACTTACACAGAGCTCTCCGGAGGCATCTACACCACTGTCCCGCAGTCCAGCGAAGTCAAAGCCCCACCTGGAAGACGACTTTGCCAAGGTGAGCACAGGCCATGTTGGATTGGAGGACACGAGGGAGCTCGTGGATCCTTTCACAGCATTCCCCACTACAGGCGCAGCAGTCTCTGACACTACCCTCAAAGACATGCTTGTCTCCCTCCGCAGCTCCATGCATGCTGATTTGATGCATTGCATGAGAAATTTTAAAGCTGAAGTGAATGACTTGGGGGACAGAGTGGCACATGTTGAAAATAAAATGGGGGAGTTTGCGGCCTCCCACAGCTTCCTTATAGATGCCCACTCTGATCACTCTGAAGAGCTGTCTTGGCTCAGGGCAAAGGTCGCTGACCTTGAGGACAGATCAAGGAGAAATAACATCAAAATCAGAGGGATACCGGAGACTGTGCTCCCCACACAGCTCCAGCAATATGCCCGTGATTTGCTGAAACAGTACCTCCCGACGGTCCCTACCTCTGAGCTACAGATAGATCGCATTCACAGATTGCCTAAGCCATCCCACCTACCTGGGAACATACCACGAGATGTACTAATGCGCATACATTTTTACCAAGTGAAAGAGCAGCTCATGACCGCATTTCGCAAGACACAGCAACCCCCTGAACAGTTCGTCCATATTCAACTTTATGCGGATCTGTCTCAGTTCACAATGCAAAAGCGCAAATCCTTGCTTCCTGTGACTAAAGCTCTCCGCAACCATAATGTCCCCTACCGCTGGGGATAACCAGTCAAGCTTACGGTCACTCATGGTGACAAAACCACTGTAATCATGGAGTTAGATGAGGGACTTGCTTTGCTGCGATCACTAGACATCATCCCTGACCATTCACCTGCAAATCCCTCTCCACCGGTAAAACTTAACAACCAATATGAATGGCAAACAGTGCCCAGTAGAAAAAGCACCAAAAAACAACACTCCTAAGATGGTGACCGGAATCCGAATCGTGAATTGGCAACCAAGGTTCCCGAACTGCCCTGGACTGTTCGGTTCATTACCTAACTGTTTCCCCTCCTATGTTTTATGGGCAATACTGCTGCCCCCAAGCTCCTGTTTGAGCACATTTTTACCTCACTAACTATGATCTTTTCTTTCCTGTCGTTTTTTTATTTCTTTTTTGTCGTCCCATCGTTGCTCCATCCTGCACCTGATTCATACCAACACTGCCGAAGAGGAAATGTCCTGAGCCCGACTACCTACTGCATACTCTCTCGTTCATCATGGATGAGGTATCACCTGCATCATCACTTTCTATGGACACATGGCACTTAAGGTAGTTTCTATGAATGTAAATGGTCTCAACCACCCTGCTAAGAGAGCCTCGGCCTGGAGAGAAGCTCTCAAGCTCCAGGCGGATGTTCTCTGCATCCAAGAGACGCATTTTCAAGCAAATAAATCCCCTACTAAATCCCCGCACATTTTTGTGGCCTCAGCCCCATCTAAGCAAAAAGGAGTTTTGATTGCTATCAGGGAGTCTGTTGCCTTCAACCTTATTGCCACGCATGTGGACCCGCAGGGTAGATTTCTCATTTTAATAGCAGAGCTCAATAACAAACCTTTCACCATTGCCAATCTATATGCACCAAACTCGCATCAATGCCGTTTTCTGAAGAAACTATATGGCAAAATTAACAATCTGAAAAGAGGCTCCTTGATAATTTGCGGAGATCACAATATAACTGTGGACTACAGGATAGACTCCTCCTCCACAGCAAAACGTCCTCCTCCTCAAATTCAGACTCTGCTTAACTCAGAGGACGTCTATGATGTGTGGAGATGTCAGCATGCTAATGAACGAGACTACTCCTTCCACTCTGCTAGACATAATTCCTACTCCAGAATTGACTTGATCCTTGTGGATAAAATGTTACTGCAGGCGGTGTCCTCCTCCACCATACATGATATCACGTGGTCAGACCACGCTCCTGTCTCAATCACGGTGGTCGAGGGGCATACTCCCAGCCCTGCATACATTTGGAGAGCCAATGCTCGAATCTTTCAGATGCCTTCTCATGCTACTAAAGTGACTGATTGCTTAACTAAATTTTTTGCTGAAAACACAGGTTCAGTAGAGGATCCTGCCACATTGTGGTGTGCCCATAAGGCTTATATATGTGGTATAATCCTCCAGATATGTGCTAGAGAGAAGAGGCAGAGGACACAAAAACTTGACCGCCTCCTTAATGATATTAAGACATTGGAGTTCCAAAACAAATCCATGTCGGATACTCACATAGGCCAACAGATCTCCCAACTCCGCTCTGATCTCAGGCTCCTCCTCATTGAACAATATGATAAACACATTCGAAACCTGAAACTAACCCATTACTCCTCTGGTAACAGAGCAGGGAAAATCCTGGCCCAGAGACTTAAAACGGCTAGAACTAAGTCTAAAATCCAATATCTCCTCCACCCACAGAATAAACACAAGATAATTAACCCTAAAGAGATAGCCAACTTATTTGCTGAATACTACTCCTCTCTGTATAACCTTAAAGATGACCCCAACACTCCCCAACCTACTGATGAAAACATCCAGGCTTTCCTGGCTAAAATCAACCTACCATCCCTCACACAACCTCAACTCCTAGCCTTGAACGCACCCTTTACGGAGACTGAGATCAGACTGGGAATCAACTCACTCCCGCTGGGAAAATCACCGGGCCCTGATGGTCTTCCAAATGATTACTATAAAACGTTTCAGGGAAATTTGATCACCTCCTTACGCTCGGTCTTTTCCAATGCAATGTCCTCTGCCTCATTCCCGTCAGAAATGCTTAAGGCATATGTAGTCACTATTCCTAAACCTGGAAAGGAACCCACTACCCCGGCGAACTTTCGACCAATTTCCCTACTCAACACGGACGTTAAATTATATGCAAAAATTCTAGCACATAGATTGCTGCCCGTTCTTCCATCCCTCATCGCCCCAGACCAATCAGGCTTCACCCAGGGTAGACAGGCCTCAGACGCCACTAGGAGAGTCATCGGACTTCTCCAGTGCGCCAGGACGTGTCGGATGCCTTCTCTCCTCCTCTCCTTGGATGCGGAGAAGGCGTTCGACAGGATCCACTGGGGTTATATGAGACACACCTTACAAAAATTTGGCTTTGTGGGACCCATCCTCGATGCCATACTAGCTCTTTACTCCTCTCCATGCGCACAAGTCTATACATCCAACCTGCTGTCCAACACCTTCCATATCTCCAACGGTACTAGACAGGAATGTCCCCTCTCTCCCTCAATATTCAATCTCCTCATTGAGCCCCTCGCGGAGAGGATCAGATCGAATGTTGATATCAAGGGATTCACCGTTAATGGTGAACATCATGATATAAATTTGTTTGCTGATGACATTATCCTATTCTTGACCTCCCCCTCCACCTCTTTACAACATGCTCACGACACTCTTACAGCTTTCAGCGAAATCTCTTTCTACAAGGTGAACTTCACCAAATCGATTGTTCTGGATATTGGAATCCCTCCCCTTTTGAAAAACCAGCTCCAGGAAACCTTCCCTTACTCCTGGAGTAACTCCGATATCACTTACCTGGGAATTAAACTAACAACAGACCCACGCCAATTAGCAGAGGCCAATTATGTCCCACTAATTGACAAAATCTCTAAAGAATTCAAAAGACTATCCAATATTGAAATGACTTGGTCAGGTAGACTAGCTGCATTTAAAATGTTGATACTCCCGCAAATCCTTTATATTTTTAGGACGCTTCCCATTCCTCTGTCCAGACCATACCTCAAAAATTTGAACTCCTTGCTCTCTAGCTTTGTCTGGGGCACTAAAAGACCTAGATGCTCCAAAACACTATTGGTTAAACATAGAACGGCTGGAGGCATGGGTTTAGTAGATATTCAGGACTACTTCCGAGCAGCCATCTTAGCGCAACTCAAGGGTTGGTTTCACCCAGCAGCTAAACCAATATGGTATGACATTGAACAAACCTTAAGCCCAATTAAAAATCTCCGAAACCTATTACTAGTTGATGTATGGAATCCCCTTTCCATGCGGGGATTACCTCTTCCCATACAGGCCTCCTTGGAGGCTTTGAGAGCCCTCCGAAAACTTCCTTTCCCACCCTCCAAACTAGTGAACGTTCCTATTCCCATAACAATCCTCTCCCATATCATCCCTACCATCTATCTCATTGACTGGGAGTCCAAGGGGATAACTATTATAGCTGACCTGTTTCGACAGGATACCCTCCTTTCATTTAATGCTTTAAGGGATAAATTTAAACTTACACCTGCCGACCAGTATAAATATACTCAAATAGCCCACTTCCTTGGTTCCCGCGAGTCACATCAGATAGCTCTTCCTAAAGAAATTTGGGAATTCTACAACACACACCCCTCCCCTCCCAGGGGTATTGCCCTCTTCTATAATACCTTCCAAGACAAAATGCATTTTGTTAAATCTCAACCCTTCAAAAAATGGGAAATCGGACCTGGGCATCAAAGTTTCGGACATACAATGGACACAAGCATCAAAAGCCATATATAGAGCCTCTAGCTGTGTAAACCACTGGGAGCTGTCTCAAAAGATAGCTCTTCGGTGGTATCTTACCCCCTACAGGGTTTACAAATTCAGCCCATTGGGTTCCCCGTTGTGCCGGAGGAACTGTGGAATGGTTGGCAACCTGATGCACATTTTCTGGTCGTGCAAACACTTAACTAGCTTCTGGAATTCCATATTCCGCTATCTTTCAGAGATTACTGGAATCCTGACTCGCCCCAAACCTAGCCTAGCTGTGTTACATATTGGTATTGACCTGTATCCACCTGAATTTAGAACAGTTGTAACACATTTTGCTAGCAGCCAGATCCTTGATCACTAAACAGTGGAAAGCAGACAAGGCACCGAATGCATCAGAAGCTCTTACGATCACGCAGACCCACTATGTCTATGAATCCCTACTGGCTGGTAGCAGAGGTAATAGACAAAAGTTTGAGAACAATTGGATAATTTGGAAGACGTGGTTCAATAATGATAAAGTTGACAGTTAAATGGTTCATATCTGTTTTGTTTTCTGTAACACCTCTTGTCCTTCATCCTTCCTCCTCTCAGTTCTAAAATCGCAGGATGACACCCGTTTCCCCTCCCCTCCCCACCCCATCTCTCTTCTTTCCTCCCCTCTCTTCCTTCCCTTCCTCGTTCTTTCTCTCCTCCCCTCTTCCCTACAAGTAAGCTTCGGTTATGATTTCCCATGTACACCGAGAATTTCCTTTGTAATTGATATCCTACAGACTGTGTCTCCGATACATATCTGTCTGGGTCCTTGACTCTGTGATGTTATGACTACACATCTGTTTACTTGCCCTTTGTACCCTCTCTTTGTATTGTGTAAAACCCTTTTTATCTCAATAAAAACAAATTAACAAAAAAAAAAAAAAAAAGAAGCAATTGTTGGACAGACTGAAGTTTTTGTTCACCCCTCTCACACTGATGGACCAATCAGGTCCGCCTGTCAGTTTTTCTGGCGGACCTGATCGGATCATCCATTGCGCTCTATGGAGCAGCGGATGTCAACAGACATGTGTCTGCTGACACCCAATCCTGTCCGCTAAAAACAGATGGATGGAAATCCGTTCCCCATCTGTCTGGCGGATCAGAACGAATGACAGACGGATGGAAACGGACAAAGCGGTCCGTAGCCATCCGATCGCCCCATAGAAAACAGCGGACTGTGGCCGTTCTGCATCAGAGGAGCGGACACGGACCTAGCATCCTCCTGCTCAGGGGGGGGAAACAGATTTCCCACTGACCAGGCAGATCCATTTCTCCGGAGTCCATCCTGTGTGAAAAGTGCCTTATGCTGAAAAGATATTTATTTTTGACAACAAATTTCTGTAAACGTTGGGAAAATACAAAAACAAAAAACCATGAACTGAACAATGTGAAAAAAATGTGTGGAAAATGTTTACACAAATATGCAAAGGCTAGGAGTAAAAAAAAAAAAAAAAAAAAAAATGCAGATTACAGTGGAACAATTTCTGCCTCTGGACATCTCTCCTTACCCTGATTTGATGGGTGGACTTATACTTTTCTGGAACGGAAAGCTCCCCGACGGACTTAATGACAGCCACAGCCTTGCTGTCCTCAGGGGGGTTGGAAGCGGAGCTGTATGCTCCATTCTCATCACTGTCCCCCAACTCTTCCTCTTCTTCCTCCTCACTGTAGCTCTCATCAGAGTTCCCATTGGAAGCAGCATCCACACCTTCCTCCTTCTGTGGCTCAAGCTGGAAAAGCTCTGACAGCATGTAGTTGGCTGAAGCAATTATCTGAAAGCGGATTTAAAAAAAAAAAAAAAAAAAAAAAAAAAGGAAGAAGATCAAAAAAGGATAGGGCTTGATGAAGGACAGAGTTCCTGTCCAAAGCGGTGCAGTCTTGTATATGCATGAAGATTGAAGTAAAATAATTTTGAACATAAACAGATTGCATCTCCAAATTTTTCGTTACATATCTGGTGGAAGCAAGAGTACCACGTCGGATGTGAATCTCTAAAGGAAGTGAAAGACACAACACAGGTGTCCCACCCTGAAATTATATATTATATATATATATATATATATATATATATATATATATACACACACATATACACACACACATACATACATACACATACCGTATATACATACATATATACACACACATATAATTTGAAATCTTCTGTCAAATTTTTGGGGGGATTTTTGTACTCACGGTAAAATCCTTTTCTCTGACACAGCTCTAATACTGAAACACGTGGGACGTCCCCTAACAGAAGGGTGGGAGCAGTAGTAAAGGAAAAACCAAACTCCACTCCAAACAAGCAGAACTCCTCAACGGAGGAGTTGCAACTTTAAACAGAAGCCTGCAACCCTTGCGGCCAAAGGAAGCATCCGAAGATGCAGCCACGTCAACCTTATAGAACTTAGAAAAGGTATGAACGGACGACCAGGTCGCTGCCTTGCACATATGTGCAACCGACGCTTGATGTCGGAAAGCCCAGGAAGCACCAATTGCCCTGGTGGAATGCGCCGTAACTGGAAAGGGAGGCGTCCGCCCCTTAAGGGCATAGGCCTGTATAACGGTCTGTCTGATCCACCTAGAAAAGGTGGCAGACGACACCGCTTGGCCCTGTTTTGGACCAGAGACAGACACAAACAGTGAGTCGGACTTCCGAATGGAAACAGTAGCAGACAGGTACACCCATAAGGCTCATACCACATCCAATGTATGAAGCGCAAACTCGCAGGGATGCGATGGGTTAGGACACAAAGGACGGAAGAACAATGTCCTCATTAAAGGTGAAAGGCTGAGACCACCTTTGAAAGGAAAGAGGGTCGTGGGCGCAACACCGCCTTATCCTTATGAAGAACCAAGTAAGGCGACTTGCGGGACAAGGCCACCAACTCAGACACCCGTCGAACAGAAGTAATGGCCACTAAGAAAGCCACCTTCTGGGACAAGGTCAAGAGAGGAATCTCCCTGATATTTTCAAAGGGATGTTCTTGGAGAACCGAGAGCACCAAATTCAGATCCCAGGGAGGGGGAGGAGGCTTGACAGGGGGGATCACATGGCGAACCCCCTGCACAAAAGGTGCTAAGGAATGGCCCGCTAGCGGTCGTTCAAAAAGACAGCCCGGGCCGAATTCCAACCCTCGATGGTACGCTAGGCCAGCTTTTGGGTCACACCACGCTGTAAGAACAGCAAAATCTTGGGAATGGGATACGTCCGTGGACGCCATCAAGCTCCTCGCACATAACGATGTAAGCCTTCCAGGTACGGTGATAGATCTTTCTGGAGGAAGATGTCCGTACCATATCATAGATGAGATGACCGAATCTGAGAGACCTCAGTCCCTCAGCACCTGGCTTTAACAGCCATGCCAAAGCCAAGGACTGCAAAGCAGGATGAGGTATGGGACCACGAGACAGAAGGTCCACACAAATAGGCAGTCACCAAGGAATGTCTGCGACTAGCTGAACTAGATTGGCGTACCAATGTCGC
The DNA here is from genome assembly GCA_029206835.1 of Rana muscosa. Classification (NCBI taxonomy): domain Eukaryota; kingdom Metazoa; phylum Chordata; class Amphibia; order Anura; family Ranidae; genus Rana; species Rana muscosa. The sequence goes on along the minus strand of CM055123.1, from coordinate 265,065,548 downwards.
CGTCCCGGAGCAATGAGGATCACCGGAATGGCCTCGACCACTACTCTGCAAAGCAGGCGAGGCAACAACAGTAGCAGAGGGTAAGCATACATCAGGCGATACTGCCCCCACGGGCCACCAACGCGTCTGCCCAGGGATCCCTGGACCTGGCCACGAATCTATATCTTGCGAGTGAGTCGAGAGGCCAAAAGCTCCACATCTGGTGCCCCACCTCCGGTAAAGGAGGTGAAAACACCTCCTGATGTAAGGACCCTTCCCCTGGAATGCAAACGGCCGACAGGACTGTCCTGCAGCGGGATGGGTATAATAAACCCAAGGAGACCCCGCAATGTATCAGAAAAAGGAGGTCCCGGCTTACGGGGTGCCTCAATTGTTGGCCAAGAAAGGCAACCTGACAGAGCTTCCCTAGAAACTCGGTCAGTGGACCAGTAACTCAGCCTCTACAGGTGGCGCAGACCCACCCCGGGCACAGAGACCCTAGAGGCTAAAACAGTTGCAGTGCACCTGCTGGACGACTGATAAATGAAGCAGAGGCTTTTGCCCAGTCATTGAGCTTCAGGAACGCCAGAGACGCAGCCACTACCGGGCGTAACGCTAACCTCAGCATGGCGAACACAGTCCAAGCCAGCAACTTCTGCTCCATTGATAAGTGCTGATTGTACAAACACATACTTTATACTGTGTATTGCGTCAAAACGCGCAATTAGAGCGTGGGAGGAAACCCCCTCAGCCCCAAAGAGCATAGTACAACCACATACGACGTATGTAGTTTAGTATGGTGGTGTGGATAAACACATTAAACACGTTTATACTGTGCCAGCTGCGAAGGCGCGCACATCATTGGGGTGTAGGCGGAAACCAGCCACGCAGACTGCGTACACAACCGTGTAGGCATGTTAGCATGCGAATAAACAAATTGCACATGTTTATGCCGTGCATAGCGCTGAAAATGCGCACACAATTGGAGCGCGTGGGAAAAAATAGGATTTTTATAACAGCTTACCTGTAAAATCCTTTTCTTGGAGTACATCACGGGACACAGAGCGACATAGTCATTACTAATGGGTTATATAGATACCTTCAGGTGCTGGCACTGGCAACTTCCAAAACCGGAAGTACCCTCCCCTATATAAGCCCCTCCCATCCGGGAGCACCTCAGTTTTGTAGCAAAGCAATAAGTGTCCCTAAAGAGGGGTGGGAGCTCTGTGTCCCGTGATGTACTCCAAGAAAAGGATTTTACAGGTAAGCTGTTATAAAAATCCTATTTTCTTTCTCGTACATCACGGGACACAGAGCGACATAGTCATTACTAATGGGATGTCCTAAAGCAATGCCCAACGAGGGGGGGGGGATACACCATACATAAGCTGAGCGCTATCAGACATGAGGATCTTTTGCGGCCTGCAACACACTGCGCCCAAAGGCGACATCCTCCTGACTTCTAACGTCCACCTGGTAGAACCTAGTAAACGTGTGTACTGAAGACCATGTTGCGGCCTTACAGATTTGAGCCAGGGAGGCCTGGTGATGCACTGCCCATGAAGTTCCAACTGCTCTCGTGGAGTGCGCCCTAACTTTGAACGGAGGCGGTCTCCTTCTCAAGCCATAGGCTTGCATAATGACCTGTCGAATCCACTTGGCTAAAGTAGATTTTGACGCTGCCTGACCCTTTCTGGGGCCTTCCGGCAGAATAAACAAAGTATCCGTTCTGCGAATCTGAGCAGTGGCTTTTAGATAAGCTTTAACTGCTCTTATTACATCCAAAGGATGCAATAACTTTTCCTCTACCGAAGTAGGTTTGGGGAAAAAGGAAGGAAGAACCACATCTTGGTTCAAATGAAACCTCGATACCACCTTAGGAAGAAAGGCTGGATGAGGACGTAACACTACTCTGTCCTTATGGATAACCAGATATGGCTCCCTACAGGACATAGCTGCTAATTCCGACACTCTTTTAGCCGAACAAATGGCTACTAGAAAAATCTATTTCCTGGTGAGAAGAACCAGGGAAATATGCTGTAATGGTTCAAATGGTTGTTTCTGTAGAACCGACAGAACCAGGTTTAGATCCCATGGACATATGGGAATATTAACCGGAGGACTAATACGCATCACTCCTTGTATAAAGGCTTTGACTAGTGAATGCGAAGCCAAGGGCCTTTGAAAAAATATTGACAAGGCCGAAATCTGACCCTTGATAGTACTCAAGGCAAGCTTCCTATCTACAGCCCACTGTAGGAAGTCCAGAATTCTACCTATTACGTACTTACGTGGATGCCATTTCCTGGCTTCACACCAGGCGATGTACGCCTTCCAGATTCTATAGTAGATCTGCCTGGATACTGGCTTCCTGGCATTGATCATGGTAGATACCACAGGATTAGAGAGACCTCTCTTTTTTAGAATGTGGGCTTCAATAGCCAGGCCGTCAAACCTAGGGCTGGTAAGCAAGGGTGGTATATCGGTCCTTGCGAAAGCAGGTCCGGACGATGTGGGAGGGTCCAAGGACTCCCCACAAACATTTTTACAATCTCCGCGTACCATGCTCTTCGGGGCCACGCTGGGGCCACCAGAATCACTGGTTTCTTTTCTACCCCGATTCTGCGGAGTAATCGAGGTAACAACTGTGGCGGTGGGAATGCATATATCAGCTTGAACTGATCCCAAGGGAACACTAGGGCATCCGAGCCGCAAGCTAGGGGATCCCTTGTCCGAGAGACAAACCTGTCCACCTTTGTGTTGAATCTGGATGCTAGAAGATCTACATCCGGTGTTCCCCACCGCTGACATATTGTCCAGAAAACCTCGGGGTGAAGGGACCATTCCTCTGGGCATAATTGCTGGCGACTTAGAAAGTCCGCCTTCCAATTCTCCACTCCTGGAATGAATACCGCAGATATGGCTGGGACATATCTTTCTGCCCATTTCAGGATGTAATTTACTTCCCTCTGGGCTGCACGACTCCTGGTGCCCCCCTGATGATTGATATATGCCACTGCCGTGGCATTGTCTGATTGAATTCTGACAGGGGACCCTTGGAGTTTGGATGTCCATGCTACTAGGGCATACCGGGCTGCTCGTATCTCTAAGAGATTGATGGGCAGGGCCTTTTCTGCATCCGACCATCTGCCCTGGAGAGACCATTGCTCCAGTACTGCTCCCCAGCCTATAAGGCTGGCATCTGTAGTGACCACCTTCCAAGAAATCGGACTGAAGGATTTCCCTTTTTCCAGATTCTGGGGAACCAACCACCAAAGGAGGCTCTTGCGAATGGAAGGGGACAAGGACATTGTAAGTCTAGGGCCTGAACTTTTTTGTTCCAGGCTGACAGTATGGCCCCTTGCAAATTCCTTGAATGGAATTGACCGTAGGGTACTGCTTCGAATGATGCCACCATTTTTCCCAGCAGCCTCATGCACAGGCGTATGGACGGCTGTCTTTTTTGTACCCACTAAGTGGATCAACTCTTTCAAAGACAACACCTTTCCTCGAGGCAAGAATATTTTTCTCTGGCCTGAATCCAACCTTAGCCCCAAGTATTCCAGACTTTTGACTGGTTTTTAGGGCTGACTTGTCTCGGTTGATAATCCAACCGTGAGATTTCAGAAACTTGATTGTCTTGTGAACGACCACGTCTAGTTTTTTCACTGAGTGGTCTATCAGCAACAAGTCATCTAGATATGCCATTATCATTACACCTTGTGTTCTTAGATTGGCCAATAAAGGGCCAGAATTTTTGTAAACACTCGTGGTGCTATGGCCAGACCGAAGGGTAAGGCTCTGAACTGAAAATGCGCCCTTCTACCGCAAAGCGTAGAAATTTTTGGTGGGCTGGAAAGATGGGAATGTGCAAATAAGCATCTTTGATGTCGATCGAGGCTAACCATTCCTCCCCTTGTAGGGCAGTGGCCACCGATCGGATCGACTCCATCGGAAAGTCCTGATATACAGGAATTTGTTTAGGCCTTTTAGAATTAATATGGGCCTCCCGTCCCAGTTTGCTTCGGGACTGTAAAGAGGTTTGAGTAAAACCCGAACCCTCATTCTTCCAGGGGAACCTCCATAATTACTCCTTGGAGCAATAGTTGTTCTAGTGCCAACAGGAGGGACTCTCTCTTCCGGGGATCCCTTGGCACGTTTGACCTCAAAAATGGGAAGGAGGAGAGTCTTTTAACTCCAAACTGTATCCCAAACATACTGCGGAGAGCACCTATCTGTTTTGATCGTGTCCCGCCAGATCTCTTGCGAACAACTGGAGTCCTCCCCCCACCCGACTGAGTGGGGGCAACCCTTCAATGAATTTAACTTTGGGGGAGGTTTTGTACCTCCCCTGACCCAGGGTTTCTCATTACCCTGCTATTGTCCCTGTTTTTTACCCCCGGGAATTGACCGAGGAGGCCGTCGGAACTGTTACACAGCCGATGCCCCAGGGACTGGAGAAGCAGGCCTCTTAAAGAGGGACCTCTAACTCTGTTTTTAACCGGCAAGAGCGTATTTTTACCTCTGGAAATTTTCTGGATATATTTGTCCAGGTTTTCCCTGAATAAGCGTTTACCATGAAATGGGACGCTAACCAGCCATTCTTTACAGGGAGCTTCAGCAGACCAGTTTTTGAGCCATAGAAGCCTACGCATATGTACTACAGACAGCGTAAGGCGGGAGGCCTGATGGACTGAATCCTTTATGGCGTCAACCGCAAAGCCTAAGGCTCTAGGTAGATCAGCTAGGGCAAGGCCTGCTGATCTGTCAAGTCCCTCAAGACCTGTTTCAACTGATCCTTCACTGCTTAGCAGACCCCACTGCTGGTTGGGTCACCAAGCTTGCTGTAGAAAGAAGCAGACTTTCATAAGGACTCCAATCTTTTATCTATTGGGTTCTTGAACATTTGGACATTATCCACTGGACATGTCAGTGATTTATACACACAAGAGATGGCTGCGTCCACTCTAGGGACCTTCCATTTTTTGATGAACTTATCCTCCATGGGATAGACCACCGGAAATCTCTTGGGGGGAATAAATATTTTCTCAGGACGTTCCCAATCCTGGTAAATGAGCCCTTTCAGTAAAGGGTGAAGTGGAAAAGAACAGACAGTCTGGGGGCTTCTAGCGACCCCAACGAGGATACAGTAGTGGTTGATGGTTCCGCAAGGTGCATTTTTAAATGCTGATCGGACCATGTTAGTCAGGGACTGAACCCATAAACTTTCAGCTTGAGATGCTGAGAAAAGGTTCCCCCACTGTTGGTTCCTCTATAACAGAATCAACCTCATCCTGATCCCCTTCAGGCAGGTCGATCCCTGTATGGGACTGTTGCTCTGCTAACAGACACTCTGAAGGAGGAGACGGAGATCGGGCGTGCTTTCCCTGACAGGGAGGCAGCGATCAATGTTGACAATCTCTCTCTAATCCTCCCAGAGCTGAGGAAAAAACCTCCTCTGTTACATACACAGGAGCAGGTGAACTGAGGACAGCCACAGTACCAGGCACTCCTGCGGGGTCTCTACGGTCACTTACCTCTGAACTTCAGGGGAGACTGGTGCAGCAGAAGCATGCCCAAGATCCTCAGAGCCCGATGAGACCCCCTTCGCTTCCTGGAAGATTCAGTTCCGGAGCTTCTGGACGGCATATTCCTAAGCCTAAAGCTGAGGTATTCCAGCCGTAATACACCACTTTTACTGAGAATAGTCTAGCACAATTGCTGCTATATAACAGTTGGTGTCTACTAAAGTGCCTTTCTAGGGGATGCCTGCATCAACCGCCTCTGTGTGCCTTTATACTGTTGCTAGCTCTGTCTGTGCACTTCAATAGCCAGCTATGATGTGCTTTAAAACACGCTGGACGCCCGCACATGCGCAGTAGCGCCGCGGCGCACACCGAGCGTCATCCACCCGCTCCGCCCCTTTTTCCAGATCGCCTCTATATATAGAGGCGCGTGCTCGCGCACGCGCGCGGGCACGTGCGCCTTCGGCGCCTTTTTTGAAAAAAATAAGGAGCTAGATGGGAGCCAGGGTCCCTGCCGCAGGGCCCGGGGATGAATGAGCGCAGCAACAGGGCAGAGGAGACAGCTTCCCACAGAGAACATACCAACTGCCCGGATTTGATTTTGGAAGAAAAAAATCCACATTACAAGAAAAAGCACCATAGCGGCCTCTAGTGTCTAACACAGGTACCGCGGTCTTACTTTTTTTTTTTTTTCTTGCCTACTATTAAAATTTTTACATTTTCTCAGTAGTAACAGGCATACACAGAATATTAGCGGGAATACCTTAGGTAACAGGCAGAAAGACAAAATAGGCTTGGGGGTCCCTCAATAGAACCAAGTTCCCGAGGGCCCCCACTTACCTTTTCCTCGCCGCAGGACTCTGTTTGGTCCACAGAAGCCCAAACTTCACCTATCACGGCAGGCATTGTAATCAAACCTTCAGGGACCGGGTTCCCAAGGATTCCACTCCCCTGGACCTGTATAGCACCCTGCACAGAAAACATCTTGGTCGTGGGTATGACCAGAGCTCTGGATCCCAGGGTCCAGCCCTCCTAAGAGAGGCATTACAGGCAAAACCTTGCTCTTCTCTGCAAGGCCCGGGTACCGACCGTTTAGCTATGAAGCTTTTTTGGTCGGATCCGGAATAGCTTACTGAGGCCCAAAAGAACATGTACGCAAGCTCAGTGAAAAACACATGTTACTTCTTGGCCAACACCTTAGACACTGGCAAAAAACTGAGGTGCTCCCGGATGGGAGGGGCTTATATAGGGGAGGGTACTTCCGGTTTTGGAAGTTACCAGTGCCAGCACCTGAAGGTATCTATATAACCCATTATTATAACCCATTAGTAATGACTATGTCGCTCTGTGTCCCGTGATGTACGAGAAAGAAAACCGGAGCACCCGGATGAAACCCACGCAGACTGCATACGTACTGTAGTATGTGTGATAAACATTTTGAACATGTCTATGTGTGCATAGCGCCGAAGGCGCGCACACCGTTGGCGCATGGGAGGAAACCGGAGTACCCGGAGGAACCACCCGCAGACCCAGAGAATACAATACATACATCTACTGTAAATGTATTTAGTGTTGTGTATAAACATAATGTGTATGTTTATACTGTGTATGGCACCGAAGGCGCGCATGTCATGTAGCGTGGGCGGAAACCGGAGGACCCGGAGGAAACCCACGCAGACTGCACACACATACCGTGTAGGTATGGTAGCATGTGGATAATCAAATCCCACAAGTTTCAGACTGCATACACATACTGCGCAGGTATTATAGTATGTGTGATAAACATATGCAACATGTTTAAACTGCGCAGAGAGCCAAAGGCGCCCATACCGTCAGAGCGGGGAAGGAAACCGGAACACCCGGAAGAAACCCACGCAGACAGCACACAGATACTGTGTAGGAATGATAGCATGTGAATAAACATATTGCACATGGTTATGCTGTACATTACCCTTGGAGCGTCGGAGGAAACCGGAGTACCCGGAGGAAACCCACGCAGACAGCATACACATACTGTAAGTATTTATAGCATGTGCAATAAACAGAGAACAGGTTTATACTGTGCAGAGAGCCGAAGCGCACATACCGTGAGAGGACACCGGAGCACCCGGAGGACACCCACGCCGACCCAGAGAGTTTAATACATATACTGTGAATGTATTTAGAGTCGTGTATAAACATATTGTGCATGTTTATATCGTGTATGGCACTGAAGACACAGCATTGGAAAGTGGGAGGAAACCCACGCAGACACAGAGATCAATAACACATACATACACTGTAAATGTATCCAGCGTAGAGTTATAAGATAAGTTTTAATTATGGCGCCGAGACGCATAATCTTTTGTTATCATTCCAACCTGCTTAAATGTGCTGCCGAAGCAGTATGCAGGTAAAAGGTAACCTCTGACACCGCAGACCGTGGTCCTGTCAGAGCTCAGAGCGTTCCCCAGGAAATGGCGGGAAACCACAGGTGCAGAGACCCTGTTGTTGCCTCAGAGACATCACACAGAAGGCTCACAGGGACTATAGAAATAAATTAATAAAGTGCCCCCCCCACCATGTACCACTGTATCATCCATGCTGCTCTTGACGCAGCGTGTGAGGAAACCGCGAGGGAGCTGTGTAATAGAAAAGCTTGAGAAGAACCAAAAGGAGAAAGTGTCCGCCTGAGGTACCACAGCCACAGCATCCAGCTTGAGAGTGTCCCTCACAGCATCAATGAGTTCACTTACAAGCGCCCTGTCATTTACTGACTCAGAACTGGAGTCTTCCTCACAAGGAATGTCCTGTTCAAAAACATTAAAATATTCAGAGCTAGGGTCCTGAGCAGCAGCAGCTAGGCCCATATCTGAATCAGAGCACTCCCCATGTGTGAGATTGACACCACTTCCATCCTGACAAGAAATGTTTTCCCAGGACTGCCGACAACTGGTCCATAGGGACCGCAGGTGCTGGGGCACTGCCAGTTGCCTCTGGCAAGAGTGGGGAAGCAGGTGAACCACCAGACTCCATATTTGCCACCCACTGAGACCTTATACACTATAAAGTGAATAATACAGTCCACCCACTGGCTGTGCTGAGGAGGGGATACCCAGAGGACCCACCAACCCTTGTAAGGACCGCTCAGCTCTGCTGTATGTCACCGCGCTGCCAGCGCGAGTGAAGTCTGAGGAGAGTGTGAGGAGATTCGCGCCGCAGCAGCGGCGATAGAGGCCAAAACCGAAAGTGAAAGCGCCGCGGCTTCAAGAAAGTGGCCCCCGGCCGCGTGTAAGCAGCGCTATTGATCCGCGGCAAGATGGCCACCGAACGCAGCTTAAACAGTAAAAGCCATGTCAGCTAGTGGCTTCTCCAAACACTCACACCTCACAGCCCCAGCACACAGACATGAGTGCCCCCTGCCAGGCCAGAGTGACCCCCAAGTACCCCCACACAGCACCAGTACAGGGTGCAGAGAGCAGCATAACCGGGGGGAGGCAGGGAGAAACCCCCCCAGACAGAGAAACACAGCCAGCATGTACTCACCTGAAGCAGGAGAGACTACTTACCCGTCCCATAGGGACCCACTGGCTTGTTTCAGACAGACCTATCACAGAGTAGTACTGAGTAGCTGTCGGCCCGGTCCACTGCGAAAGATACAGCAGGTACTGTTCAATCTTGTGAGGACCGCGGGAGCATAAAATAGGATTTTTATAACAGCTTACCTGTAAAATCCTTTTCTTGGAGTACATCACGGGACACAGAGCGACATAGTCATTACTAATGGGTTATATAGATACCTTCAGGTGCTGGCACTGGCAACTTCCAAAACCGGAAGTACCCTCCCCTATATAAGCCCCTCCCATCCGGGAGCACCTCAGTTTTGTAGCAAAGCAATAAGTGTCCCCAAAGAGGGGTGGGAGCTCTGTGTCCCGTGATGTACTCCAAGAAAAGGATTTTACAGGTAAGCTGTTATAAAAATCCTATTTTCTTTCTCGTACATCACGGGACACAGAGCGACATAGTCATTACTAATGGGATGTCCTAAAGCAATGCCCAACGAGGGGGGGGATACACCATACATAAGCTGAGCGCTATCAGACATGAGGATCTTTTGCGGCCTGCAACACACTGCGCCCAAAGGCAACATCCTCCTGACTTCTAACGTCCACCTGGTAGAACCTAGTAAACGTGTGTACTGAAGACCATGTTGCGGCCTTACAGATTTGAGCCAGGGAGGCCTGGTGATGCACTGCCCATGAAGTTCCAACTGCTCTCGTGGAGTGCGCCCTAACTTTGAACGGAGGCGGTCTCCTTCTCAAGCCATAGGCTTGCATTATGACCTGTCGAATCCACTTGGCTAAAGTAGATTTTGACGCTGCCTGACCCCTTCTGGGGCCTTGCGGCAGAATAAACAAAGTATCCGTTCTGCGAATCTGAGCAGTGGCTTTTAGATAAGCTTTAACTGCTCTTACTACATCCAAAGAATGCAATAACTTTTCCTCTACCGAAGTAGGTTTGGGGAAAAAAGAAGGAAGAACCACATCTTGGTTCAAATGAAACCTCGATACCACCTTAGGAAGAAAGGCTGGATGAGGACGTAACACTACTCTGTCCTTATGGATAACCAGATATGGCTCCCTACAGGACATAGCTGCTAATTCCGACACTCTTTTAGCCGAACAAATGGCTACTAGAAAAATCAATTTCCTGGTGAGAAGAACCAAAGAAATATGCTGTAATGGTTCAAATGGTTGTTTCTGTAGAACCGACAGAACCAAGTTTAGATCCCATGGACATATGGGAATATTAACCGGAGGACTAATACGCATCACTCCTTGTATAAAGGCTTTGACTAGTGAATGCGAAGCCAAGGGCCTTTGAAAAAATATTGACAAGGCCGAAATCTGACCCTTGATAGTACTCAAGGCAAGCTTCCTATCTACAGCCCATTGTAGGAAGTCCAGAATCCTACCTATTACGTATATGCCATTTCTTGGCCTCACACCAGGCGATGTACGCCTTCCAGATTCTATAGTAGATCTGCCTGGATACCGGCTTCCTGGCATTGATCATGGTAGATACCACAGCATTAGAGAGCCTTCTCTTTTTTAGAATGTGGGCTTCAATAGCCAGGCCGTCAAACCTAGGGCTGGTAAGGAAGGGTGGTATATCGGTCCTTGCGAAAGCAGGTCCGGACGATGTGGGAGGGTCCAAGGACTCCCCACAGACATCTTTACAATCTCCGCGTACCATGCTCTTCGGGGCCACGCTGGAGCCACCAGAATCACTGGTTTCTTTTCTACCCTGATTCTGCGGAGTAATCGAGGTAACAATTGTGGCGGTGGGAATGCATATATCAGCTTGAACTGATCCCAAGGGAACACTAGGGCATCCGAGCCGCAAGCTAGGGGATCCCTTGTCCAAGAGACAAACCTGTCCACTTTTGCGTTGAATCTGGATGCTAGCAGATCTACATCCGGTGTTCCCCACCGCTGACATATTGTCCGGAAAACCTCGGGATGAAGGGACCATTCCCCTGGGCATAATTGTTGGCGACTTAGAAAGTCCGCCTTCCAATTCTCCACTCCTGGAATGAATACCGCAGATATGGCTGGGACATATCTTTCTGCCCATCTCAGGATGTAATTTACTTCCCTCTGGGCTGCACGGCTCCTGGTGCCCCCCTGATGATTGATATATGCCACTGCTGTGGCATTGTCTGATTGAATTCTGACAGGGGACCCTTGGAGTTTGGATGTCCATGCTACTACGGCATACCGGGCTGCTCGTATCTCTAAGAGATTGATGGGCAGGGCCTTTTCCGCATCCGACCATCTGCCCTGGAGAGACCATTGCTCCAGTACTGCTCCCCAGCCTATAAGGCTGGCATCTGTAGTGACCACCTTCCAAGAAATCGGACTGAAGGATTTCCCTCTTTCCAGATTCTGGGGAACCAACCACCAGCGGAGGCTCTTGCGAACGGAAGGGGACAAGGACATTGGTAAGTCCAGAGCCTGAACTTTTTTGTTCCAGGCTGACAGTATGGCCCTTTGCAAATTCCTTGAATGGAATTGACCGTAGGGTACTGCTTCGAATGATGCCACCATTTTTCCCAGCAGCCTCATGCACAGGCGTATGGATGGCTGTCTTTTTGAACCCACTAAGTGGATCAAATCTCTCAAAGACGACCCCTTTTCTTGAGGCAAGAACATTTTTCTCTGGTCTGAATCCAGCCTTAGCCCCAAGTATTCCAGACTTTTGACTGGTTTCAGGGCTGACTTGTCTCGGTTGATAATCCAACCGTGATATTCCAGATACTTGATTGTCTCGTGAACAACCACTTCTAGTTTTTCCACTGAGTGGTCTATCAGCAACAAGTCGTCTAGATATGCCATTATCGTTACACCTCGTGTTCTTAGATTGGCCAATAATGGGGCCAGAATTTTTGTGAACACTCGTGGTGCTGTGGCCAGACCGAAGGGTAAGGCTCTGAACTGAAAATGGCGCCCTTCTACCGCAAAGCGTAGAAATTTTTGGTAGGCTGGAAAGATGGGAATGTGCAAATAAGCATCTTTGATGTCGATCGAGGCTAACCATTCCTCCCCTTGTAGGGCAGTGGCCACCGACCGGATCGACTCCATCCGGAAAGTCCTGATATGTAGGAATTTGTTTAGCCCTTTTAGATTTAATATGGGCCTCACGTCCCCGTTTGGCTTCGGGACTGTAAAGAGGTTTGAGTAAAACCCGAACCCCCATTCTTCCAGGGGAACCTCTATAATTACTGCTTGGAGCAATAATTGTTCTAGTGCCAACAGGAGCGATCCTCTCTTCTGGGGATCCCTTGGCACGTTTGACCTTATAAAGTGGGAAGGAGGGGAGTCTTTTAACTCCAATTTGTATCCCAGATTTACTGCGGAGAGCACCCATCTGTCTCTGATCGTGTCCCGCCAGGTCTCTGTGAACAATTGAAGTCTTCCCCCCACCCGATTGAGTGGGGGCAACCCTTCATGCATTTGACTTTGGGGGAGGTTTTGTACCTCTCCTGCTCCAGGGCTTCTTGTTACCCTGCAATTGTCCCTGATTTTTACCTCCGGGATTTGACCGAGGAGGCCGTCGGAACTGTTTCACAGCCGATGTCCTAGGGACTGGAGAAGCAGGCCTCTTAAAAGAGGGACCTCTAACTCTGTTTTTAACCGGCAAGAGTGTACTTTTACCGCTGGAAATTCTCTGGATATATTTGTCCAGGTCTTCCCCGAATAAGCGTTCACCATGGAATGGGAAGCTGACCAGCAATTTTTTACAGGGAGCTTCAGCAGACCAGTTTTTGAGCCATAAAAGCCTGCGCATATGTACTACAGACAGCGTAAGGCGGGAGGCCTGATGGATTGAATCCTTTATAGCGTCCACCGCAAAGCATAAGGCTCTAGGTAGATCAGCTAGGGCAAGAGCCTGCTGATCTGGCAAGTCCCTTAAGACCTGTTTCAACTGATCCTTCACTGCTTGGCAGACCCCAATAGCTGCCACTGCTGGTTGTGTCACCAATCCTGCTGTAGAAAAAGCAGATTTTAATAAGGACTCTAATTTTTTATCTATTGGGTCCTTGAACATTTGGACATTATCCACTGGACATGTCAGTGATTTATTCACACAAGAGATGGCTGCGTCCACTGTAGGGACCCTCCATTTTTTGATGAACTTATCCTCCATGGGATAGACCACTTGAAATCTCTTGGGAGGAGTAAATATTTTATCAGGATGCTCCCAATCCTGGTAAATGAGCCCTTCCAGTAAAGGATGGATCGGAAAGGAACAAACAGTCTGGGGAGCTTTTAGCGACCCCAACGAGGAGACAGAAGTGGATGATGGCTCCGCAAGGGGCATTTTAAATGCTGATCGGACCATATTAGTCAGGGACTGAACCCATAACCTTTCAGCATGTGATGCTGAGAATGGCTCTTCCACTGTTGATTCCTCTACAACAGAATCGACCTCATCCTGATCCCCTTCAGGCAGGTCGATCCCTGTATGGGACTGTTGCTCTGCTAACAGGCACTCTGAGGGAGGAGACGGAGATCGAGCGCTTTTTTCCTGTGACAGGGAAGCAGCGATCAATGCTGACAATCTCTCTTCCAGCCCTCCCAGAGCTGAGGAAAAAACCTCCTCTGTTACATACACAGGAGCAGGTGAACTGAGGACAGCCACAGTACCAGGTACTCCTGAGGGTGCTCTACGGTCACTAACCTCTGATTCTTCAGGGGAGACTGGTGCAGCCGAAGCATGCCCAAGATCCTCAGAGCCCGATGGAGACCCCCTATGCTTCCTGGAATTTTTAGTCCCGGAGTTTTTAGACGGCATTATTCCTAAGCCCAAAGCTGAGGTATTCCAGCCGAAATACACCACTTACTGACAATAGTCTAGCACAAATGCTGCTATAAAAACAGTTGGTGTCTACTAATGTGCCTTTCTATGGGGATGCCTGCATCAACCGCTTGCTGTATGCCTTTTTTTAAATGTTGCCAGCTCTGTCTCTGCACTCCATAGCCAGCTCACAACACATAATTGTGGTTTTTAACATGCTGGGACGCCCGCACATGCGCAGAAGCGCTGCGGTGCGCACAGAGCGTCATCCCCCAAGCTCCGCCCCATTTCCCGGCTCACCTCTATATATATATAGAGGCGCGTGCACGCGCACGCGCGCGGCCACGTGCGCCTTCGGCGCTAATTTTGAATAGGAAACCAGGGACAAGAGCCAGGGTCCCTTTTGCCGCAGGCCGGGGGATGGACGAGCATTGCAACATGGCAGAGGAAGCAGTTTCCCACAAGAGAACTCACCATCTGCCTGGACTTGCTCTGATAAAAAGAAACTAGTCCACATGACAAGAAACGTTCCACAGCGGCCTCTAGTGGATTAACACAGGTACCGCAGTTTAATATATTAAATATATATATATATATATATATATTTTTTTTTTTTTTTTCTTGACCACTATTAAAATTATTAAATTTTTTAGTAGTTACAGGCATGCACAGATATTAGCGGGAATACCGTTAGGTAACAGACAGAAAGACAAATTAGGCTTGGGGGTCCCCCAATAGAACCAAGTTCCTGGGGGCCCCCACTTACCTGTTCCCCGCCGCAGGACTTTGTTTGGTCCACAGAAGCCCAAACTTCACCTATCACGGCAGGCATTGTAATTAAACCTTCAGGGACCGGGTTCCCAAGGATTCCACTCCCCTGGACCTGTATAGCACCCTGCACAGAAAACATCTTGGTCATGGGTATGACCAGAGCTCTGGATCCCAGGGTCCAGCTCTCCTAAGAGAAGCATTACAGGCAAAACCTTGCTCTTCTCTGCAAGGCCCGGGTACCGACCGTTTAGCTATGAAGCTTTTTTGGTCGGATCCGGAATAGCTTACTGAGGCCCAAAAGAACCTGTACGCAAGCTCAGTGAAAAACACATGTTTCTTCTTGGCCAACACCTTAGACACTGGCAAAAAACTGAGCTGCTCCCGGATGGGAGGGGCTTATATAGGGGAGGGTACTTCTGGTTTTGGAAGTTGCCAGTGCCAGCACCTGAAGGTATCTATATAACCCATTAGTAATGACTATGTCGCTCTGTGTCCCGTGATGTACGAGAAAGAAAAGCCACCCGGCCACCCCTGGAGTCATTGGGCATGTCGTGAAATGAGACTCACGCACACAAGGCGAGGATCAGCACGCTTGATGGTCGGACAGGGAAGACTACGAGGATACCAGTGTACCCAACCTGTTGCCCAGCCGACAGTTGATTGAAGGTCTCAAAAATAAAATAAAATTCCCAAAGGAATAAAAATAAAATCTTCCAGGAGACTGGCTCCTGAGAGAGCCACGTCTTCTCCTTCTGCTAGGCAGAAAAAAAACTGAGGCTGCTAGCTGCAGGTAGGAGGGTTATGTCTGGAGGGACCGCCCCCCTGGGCGGGGCTGTTCAGCTCAGTTTTTTTCTAGAATGTATGTTTCTAACATTCTGCCTAGATCTTCTCCTGCGAGCAGGGACATATACCACGTGTTTCAGTATTAGAGCTGTCAGTCCATGGACGATAAGAGAAAATATCATCGCCATACTTCAAAAGTATTTGTTGAGGCCATCAGGGTTAAAGGAGTTGTAAAGGCAGTAGGTTGATCTTAATGCATTAAGATAAAAAAAACTTGTGTGTAGCACGCCCCCCCCACCCCCCCAATTACCTACCTGAGCTCCTTCTCTCTCCAGCCATGTCCACGATCCCCTCAGCCACCCAGTACACTCCTCCTGTTTGGCCGAGACAGAGCAGTGCTATTGGCTCCCGTAGCTGTCAAAGTCAGTCAGCCAATCAGGAGAGAGGGGGTGGGGCCAGGTCTGGGCTCCGTGTCTGAATGGATACACGGAGCTCTGACTCGGCTTGGGTGACAACCTGTAGCAAGCTGCTGGCTAAGGGGCACTCAAAAGAGGGAGGGACTAGGAGCAGCAAAGACGGGAGGGAAAGGTTTGGGACTTTAGATGAGGCAAGGACCAGGGGTAGTCTCATGCCTCCATACATGGTTACAATGACATTGCTGCTCCTGACGAGTGAATATAAACACTTCACGAAACGCGTAGAGCCTTTGTACACACAATGTTTACACCGATTCATATGTACAGTTTTATATGATCACGAGTTTTAATTAGTTTTTGCAATAAGAAGTTCTCAGGTTGTGTAGGCTTGATCCCTTTCCACTGTCATGTATCATGTTCCTTTTTGTATATAGATGAATTATACCGTGACATTATTTATTGAATTGTATGAACTTGTATGGTATGTAATAAAATATACCTCGTCTTGACCCTTCTCTGATGACTGCTTGCTTCATCTAAAGTCCCGCTCCCTCCCCTTAAGGAGCAGCAAAGAAGGACCCGAGAAGTGGAGGATCGGGGCTGCTCTGTGCAAAACCAACAGCACAGAGGAGGCAAGTATAACATGCTTGTTATTTTTTTATTTTATTTTTTTTAAAGGGAGCCTTTACAATCACTTTAAATAAATCTATATCTAGAATAAGAGGTCACTCCTAGATTACACATTTCTCAAAGCAGACTTTGCATGAAGGAAAAAGGTCTGCTTATGTGTCAGCCCCCCCCCCCCCCCAATTACCTTAAAAAATAAACACTGGTGGTAATATTTACATCATGGCTTCTGGTGGGTTTGACTACACAAGGGCATTGTGACTGGGTCTTCTTGGGGGATAGTGGGAAAGATGAGGAACTGAAATCCTGCAAGATCCTGAACTTTACCGAGATCTCACTGTGAAGCAAGCAACATCAGCACCAGGACAACAGGAGGCATCTGGGTTTTGGGAGTAAGGCAAGTAATTTGTGTTTGTTTTTTTACTGCTTTACTCCAGCAATTCGTAGTTGGGGGTGGGGGGAGGGGTGTACACGTAAAGAAATATTTTAACATAATCCCAGACCCCATATCCTGAAACTGAGCCTCAACCACCCCACATGGTAAACCTGGTTCACTGTCTCAGTACAGAAAGAAAAGATTTCTAAACTCATTGTAACCAATTAGCTTGCAAAAATTAATTTCACTTGCTTGAGGGATGGTATTGTCACAATCCTTGTTTTCGGCTGCAGAAAGCCTCTTGGGCCATGGTGAACGCTACAACACTGTGAACAACAAGCTTATAGTAGAAGGTCACAGCCAAGTTTAGAAAACTTGCTTACATTTAAAGAAGCACCATACACATACCTGAGGATGCCTTCCTTTATCCACCAACTTCAGGCAGTTTAATAATAGTGTACGAATAGTTCCATAATGTTTCCTATTTTGCACTTTCTTCATCATCATATTACAAGCTACCCTAAAGAAAGAGCAAAAAGATCACTGCAATGGACATAGCTGCCAGTAGATGGCACAAGTGTACACTTCTGCACAGCAGGAATAAACACACAGCATGTCAAGCTGCTTTGCAATGGCTGTAGCAGGTTTCACAGCGCTCTGCATCATGATGAATATTTTACAGAGCAGAATCCCGGAGAAGTTTCAGTTTTGTTTCCAAATGTACTCTAGGGAAATATCACAGCTAACTCTGATTGCAAATAGAAAAAGTGTTCAAAGTCATAAAGACTTTCATTGATATTATTAGTGGAATAGGATTGAGGGATGGGTTTTAATTACCCAACTCATCAGCAGTTAATTATATTTCAGCGGCTCTTTAATATCCCGCTGAGACATAATGCTTCATACCACTTGTCAATTTCCCAGATCTGCACAGATATAAATATTATAACCCATTCCAACACAGAGGGCTACATAGAGCATATAAAAAATAAAAAAAAAACACTATAAAATGAGGACTAACAAACTCAGAAATCCACATTTGGCCATAAAAATAAATAAATAATAATAATATTACTGTGCCGCTATGCACTGGTAGGGCTAAAGGCCAAAGGACTGGGTTATATAGTGCTGCCTGTTCAATTCCTTTCCCACCTTACTATACGCTCCTGGGCATAAACTGCATCTACAAAAGCAAAAAAAATGTAAAAAGCTACACTTTTTAATTTTCTTTATTTTTACATGTTTATGGGGCAGCCATCATTCTTTTTTAAATGCCCCATTACAATTTTTTTTTTTACTTTACAAAGCTGACTTAGAGCTATTAGAACTTGAGCTGTATACAGTAGAGAAGTAAATGTATACAACAGAAGCAAACTGTTTTATTTTGTGGTTAAAATGCTTCTTTTATTTTAGTGACAGAATACACAAAGCAAATTCTGTAAAAAAAAGGAGACATTACGAGAGGTCTTTACTGGTTAAAAAAGATCTATACTGTACTCAAAAGGGCACCCACAGGTTTGTTCAATGGAATAGCTTTATTGCACCATTTCTGTCAATCGCAGCCTGTCTTCATAAAGGTGTGCAATCGCCCACCTCACCTGTGGAAGCCCTTTAAGTGCCTAGAATACCTGTTGCTGTGTTTTGTATATAATGAATATTATACATATTTTTTTACCCCCATTTATGTACTCTCTATGATATATACTGTATGTGTGTGCGCGCACACACACACACACACAAAATTCTACAGTGCTACTGCAAAGTGCTTTATATCAGCACCTTTTGTTTTATCTTATTATTGATATTGTTGCTCCAGGAATTTGTATTATATATGATTGCTGTGTTTCTCAGACCCTAGTAACAGATATCAAAACATTTATAACACAGCTCTAACTGGCTTTGAATAACAAGTAGGTTAGTGTAACAATTTTTAATGGGGCTGTGATGTATTGTGAAGATGCATCGAAAAGACATGTAATCCAATAAAAGTTTGAGTAGAACATCTGTTGTATTCCATAGATGTAATGCAAGGAAAGTAGGGAGGTTAACAGAGGTAGTATCTGTATTATGTTCTTCCAGAGATGAAAGTTTTAGTGCATTTTGGTTTCATGTGAATGAGAACATGGAGCTAAAAGTTGTCTGGATCCTGGAGTTCAGCTTTAGACCCCTTTCACACTGGGGCGGTGCGGGCATTGGTGGTAAAGCGCTGCTAGTTTTAAACCCACCGCTAGCGCCCGAAGAAAGGGTTAATAGCGACAATGTTGCGGTGCTGCCGAATTGCTTTGCAGGCGCTTTGGCAGCGTTGCCCATTCATTTCAATGGGCAGGGCGTTGTGGGAGCGCTGTATGCACCACCCCAAAGATGCTGCTTACAGGACTTTTTTTCACGTACTGCAAGCGCACCGACCCAGTGTGAAAGCACTCGGCCTTTCACACTGGGGTTGCTTGAGAGATGCTTTTCAAGCACCCCAGTGTGAAAGGGGTCTAAGTCTCACATAAAAAGTTAGTGACAAAGGACAGCATGAGCAGACAAATAAGGCAGAAGACATCAGGAAAGATGCAACTGGTAAGAAAACACCTACTTGTAGAGTAGAACAGCCACTGGCATGGTGAATGGGTTCTGATATTTGTCCTCAGTTTCTTCACACAAAGTAGTGAGGTCATACAGTTTTACTATATCGCTACCGCTGGCTGCCAAGAAAAAACACACAAAGAACACCACATGACGATCGGTCATCGCACTGTAGACACCAATTATCACAGCTAGAAGATATTTACTACTGACGCACTGTAGTACGAGTGTGAACCAAATACTGAAAAAGCAACAATGGAAACAGCTCTGATACATTTGAAAAAGAATATATAATTGTTTTGGACATGAGCAGAAGAATATCAGTACAAAAACGACACTTTCAAAGTTATCCAGAAAAAAATTAAACCGTTTCAATTACTCTGGTTATTGTTGCATACATTTGCAGACACCAAATTGAGTTCCCAGCTAGGGAAGGTAAAGCAACACTCCAGAAGCTCAGACATCTTTACAAAGCAGCTGAAGACTTCCTTTGCCTTTTTTTTTTTAGATTTGGTGCAGAGACATACTGGAAGTCTAAAGGCCCATACACACGATGGGATATTCCAACAACAATTGTCCGGACGGACATGTTTTGTTGGACAATCCGACTGTATGTATGCTCCATAGGACAATTGTTGTCGGAATTTCCGACAACAAATGTTGGCTGTGCATGCTCTCAAATTGTCCGACAACAAATGTGTTCCGTCGGATTATCCGATCGTGTGTACACAAATCCGTCTGACTAAAATCCAAAGTACAAACACGCATGCTCTGAATCAATGCTAAACATCAGACAACAATAGCAGAAGTTTCCCAAAGGGTGGCGGTAAAGAGCTGAAAAACCACGAAATTTGGTGTATGTTGGCTGAAAATGTTGTGCCGTGTGTATGCAGAACAAGTTCACGGACAACGCCCTTCGGACAAAAATCCTCGGATTTGTCCGATGGAAGTCCAATCGTGTTTACGAGGCTTTACAATAGAGGTGCGCATCTTCACTGGCCTCACTATTCGATTCGATTACAATTATGTCAACGATTCGATTCTGCGATGCATCACGCGATTACAGCGCAAGTGCGCATGATTTTCATCAAAAAAATTCAAACCGTCAGGAGAACTCAATTTTTTTTATTCTATCTGTTCTTTAAAACAAAAAAAAAAAAAAAAAAAACACTCCATGCATGTAGCAGTCTAAACACAGCAGACAACAACTTAAAGGATGGAGATGAATACAGAGACTGCAGACATGATACAAGAAATGATCAGAGACTGCAGACATGATACAGGAGATGGTCAGAGACACTGTGGACATGCTACAGGAGATGGTCAGAGACACTGTGGACATGCTACAGGAGACGGTCAGAGACACTGTGGACATGCTACAGGAGACGGTCAGAGACACTGTGGACATGCTACAGGAGACGGTCAGAGACTGCAGACATGCTACAGGAGATGATCAGAGACTGCAGACATAATACAGGAGGTGGTCAGAGACTGCGGACATAATACAGGAGGTGGTCAGAGACTGCGGAAATGATACAGAAGATCAGCAGGCGAGTATGATTTTTTTTTATTTTGGTGGTCAGGACATGCTACAGGAGATGGTCAGAGACTGCAGACATAGTACAGGAGATGGTCAGAGACTGCAGACATAATACAGGGGGTGGTCAGAGACTGCGGAAATGATACAGAAGATCAGCAGGCGAGTATGATTTTTTTTATTTTGGTGGTCAGGACATGCTACAGGAGATGGTCAGAGACTGCAGACATAGTACAGGAGATGGTCAGAGACTGCAGACATAATACAGGAGGTGGTCAGAGACTGCGGACATAATACAGAAGATCAGCAGGAGAGTATGATTTTTTTTTTATTCTAAAGAAAAAATACCCTTTAGTATCACTTTAACAAATCCATTAAGTCTTTTGGCAGCAAATTGGATAGTAAACAGGTCAACATCACTGCAAAAAAAAAAAAGGATGACATTCCAATCAGCAAGAAACATACTGCTTGCAGATCAGTAGATGGTTCCAGAGGGGAGAGATGACAGGGAAATCACAGGAATAAATTAGACAATAAAAGAGCTTGTGCAGCCCCCAATGCGTTAGGCACACAGCACACACACACTGGATAGGTGCAGCAGGTGGGGGGGGGGTGATGTGCCACTTCTATACACTCACCCATATTTCAAGCATGACAGGCTTATCTCTCACCTCCGGAGCACTCCCATCCCCCCTCCTCTCCTCGCAGATCATTTCCTGAAGCCGACTCTATGCCTCATCCCACGTATGTTAAAACAGCTGCAGTAATCTGTGTGTCAGCTCCCTGTGCGGCTCGGCGCCGCTCATCGGGGAGATAACCAGTGTCACTGTCCAGACTCCAGAGCTACAAATCCCAGAGGAGGGGGAGAGCGTGGGTGGGGGCAGCACTCTGAGGCTACGTTGTCCCATTGTCAGTTGAGTAGGGAACAGCTCCAGACACAGCCAGCCGATTGGCGGCTTGTCATTCCAGCGAAGAGACTGCTGTGCGGGGGGGAGCGGGAGGAGCCGGAATGACATCACACAATCGATTATTGCTGAATGCCGCATCGATGCCGAATCGGGAAGGGTATAATCGGGATGCATCGATGCGGCGATCATTTTCAACACCCCTACTTTACAATGCTTTGTAAAGGTGATGTCTGGACTTCTGGTGTGTTGCTGTACCTTTAAAGGAGTAAAGGGGCTTCCTCCAGGTGAGCTTGCTTTCCGTTTGTGCACTGCTGTATACCAAACAGCCGTAACCTTATGACCATTGACAGGTAAAGTGAACAACATGGATCTCATTACAATGGCATCTGAAAGTGGGTGGGATAAAATTAGGCAGCAAGTGATCATGTCCTTGAAGTTGATGTTTTGAAAGGAAAAAAAACAAAACAAATAAAAAAACAGGCAAGCGTAAGGATTTGAGCAACTTTGACAAGGGCCAAATTGTAATGGATGAACGACTGGGTTAGAGAATCTCTGTAACTGCAGCTCTTGTAGAATGTTTATAGAAGTGGTCCAAGGAAGGAAAAGGGGGGTGAACCAGCAACAGGGTCATGGGCGGCCGGAGTTCACTGATGCATTAGGGGGGGTGAAGGATGACTTGTGTAGTTTCATCCAATAGAAGAGCTACTGTAGTTTACTGAAATAGTTAATGCTGGTTCTGATAGAAAAGGTATTATAACACACAGCATCATATTTGTCACGTATGGGCTGTATAGCTTCAGACTTATTAGGGTACCCATGCTGATCAATGTCTACAATGGGCACACGAGCATCAGAACTGGATCATGAAGCAATGAAAGCCTGATCTGATGAACTCTAGAATGATTTGAAGAACACAATGAGTTTGAGGTGTTGACATGGCCTCCAAATTCTTCAGATCTCAATCCAATCGAGCATCTGTGGGATGTGCTTGAAAAACAAGTCAAATCCATAGAGGCCCTACCTCACAACTTAGGAGGTCTTTAACGGATCTGCTACTGATGGCTTGGTGCCACATACCACACTATACCTTCAGGGGTTTAGTGGTGTCTATGCTTTCATGGGTTATGGTGAGGGGTCATAATATTATGACCCCTCACTCATTATGGCTGGTTGGTGTATATGTCCCATAGCTGGGATCTCAGTGTAGAATTAGAAACAAAACCAGGAGGTACCCTGATGTGGCAGTGTGGTTTCAGATTAACCACTGTGCATGGTAATCTTCCAATAGTTACCATAGCCCCACATAAAACTATCCACTTCATTGGAAAAAAATAAAATAAAAAAAAAACGCCGGACATAGCCTCTAAATAGCGCCCGAAAACCGCCTCCCATTCATTTCAGTGTGACTTTTCACACTCGGGCGGTGCGCTTGCAGGACGTTAGGAAAAGTTCTGCAAGCAGCATCTTTGGGGCAGTTTGGGAGCGCTGAATACAGCGCTCCCAAAACGCCCTGCCCATTGAAACGTTGAAACGCTTCAAACGTGTCTGAAACGCGATTCCAAAGTGCCGCAATACGGTGTTTTTAACCCCTTCTTTGGGGTTAAAAGTGACCACTAGCGGGCAAAAAAGCGCCGCATAAACAGCGGTAAAGCACCGATAAAACGAGAGGCGCTTTATCGCTAACGCACGGGCAGCCCCAGTGTGAAAGGGGTCTTGGTCATTTAAAAAAAAAAATGGGACAACCTGCAACTTGGTACCCTGAAGGACAGAAGGCATTAAATAGTTTAATTGAATTTCTTTTAGGATTATCAATCAAGCAGAAGCCTGGGAGCAGACAGAACAGCCATACTATTCTTGTAATGTATTACCTTTAAACAGCCAGTAGGTGTGACCTTCTTTGGTGCAGTTAGACTTCAGAAATGACAGGATATTCTGTGCTATGTCTTTAATCACCTTGGTAGAAAAGTTGGAGTTCTCCAGATTTGGGATATCTTCTGTTTTAATCATCTCATATTTCTGTAAAGATAAAAAAAAAAAAAATTATGTTAGGCCATCTGCTACATCTGAAATGTAATTGGAGTATGTTCAGCCATAACAAAAGTGGGAAGGGGATAGTACCTCTATCATACTTTTACTGCAAATGGGGGATCAATTAGATAGATTTCTTATCATGTCCTGTCATGTGACATGCGTTTCACTAGACAGAAGTGGGGAATAATCTTCAGGTACACAGCATTAAAAAGGTGACTGAAGTTCTAGGCTTCCCCTACTCTACTTAAAGAATAAAAAAATAAAAAAAAGAAGAAGGGGATTATATTTACCTGTCTGCCTTGCCTTAGATCTTTTCAATCTTAAAAGAGCAAATAACCACCTGACACTGATGACAACCATTTTGTCAGGCAAGAAGTGAAGCAAAATCTCCAACAGCAACACATATACAACCAAGAATGCATGTTTGTAACATTTTTAATATCCATATAAGATATAAATGCATAATATTTGAGCTCTCTCTCTTCCAAAGCATTAATATAATCGTACGCAGTGTATAAACAGTTCACATCTTACCTGTACGATGCCATTCACATGGAAGCACATGACAAGTTCTGGTACGTTACAGATCAGATTGTCCAGCCAGTAATCAATCCCAGTCAGCACATTGATTGGTTTATTATTATCCCTAAAATCACAAAACACCAGCTTAAGATTTTACTTGTGAGAAAAGAAAACTTGTCAGTCTGTAGCATAATACATTGACAGCAAAAGCTATCAGGAGAAAAGCAACGCCAATGAAAACATATCCATCTATATCCACATACAGTAAAACCTTGGATTGTGAGTATAATTCGTTCCGGAAACATGCTTGTAATCCAAAGCACTTGTATATCATAGCGAATTTCCTCATAAGAAATAAAGGAAACTCAAAATGATTCGTTCCACAACCATTTATTCATAAGTCCTTCATTTTATAGTCCATATAAAAAGATTATAGCAATGTGATAGGTTGTGTAACCATAAAATGTCCATCCACAAATGGAAGCCTCCACAAGGGGATTAGAAGCAAAATCCAGCAGGAGCTGCACAGAGTATAAAAGAGAAGAGAGATAGGCGGTGGTGCAGGGGGGTGTCTGTTGACAGCTTTACCCCGGATGCCTGCATTCTTAGATGTGTCTGTTTTAATCATCAACCATGTGAGTTTCTAAATGTTGTACCTTCATTAAATGTAACCATATTGCTACACTTGGAGGCGCCTCTCTTCTCTTTTATACTTGGTTGTGACATGACACTACTTGTATATCAAGTCATCGCTCATTTATCAAGTCAAAATTTATAAAATAATTTTGCTTGTCTTTCACACTCACAGAGTGGCCGTGTCAGCGGTGCTTTACCATTGTTTTAGCAGCGCTGTTCGACCGCTTTTAACCTCCGCTAGCGGCCGAAGGGTTAAATGCGCCCGAAAAGTGCCGCTGCCAAAGTGATTTGGCAGCGGTGCCCATTGATTTCAAATAGGTACGGGCAGTGGAGAAGCTCCCGTCCTGCACGCAGGCTTTCACACTGGGGCTGCAGGGGAGGCATTTTCAGGCGCTATTTTTAGCCCTTTAGCACCTGAAAAACACCTACAGTGTGAAAGAGGTCTAAGACCAATTTGATCTCAATCCAAGGTTTTACTGAAAATCTATTTTTTTAATTGCTATTATTATTGTGCTTGTTTGCTTCAAAAGGACATCCAAGTTAAGCCATTAATGTGATTATTATTTTATTTATTTTTTTAAACTATGATGCTTGCTGACATCAATAATATATAAATTTACTCTCAAAAGGTGATCAAAAAAATTGCATACACACCACAGATAGAGTGCACTGGCGTGAATGGAGCCTTAAAGTGATATTAAAGGTTCAGTCTAAAAAAAAATAACAATAAATAACAAACATGTCATACTTCCCTCCACTGTGCAGTTCGTTTTGCACAGAGTGGCCCCGAACATCCTCTTCTGGGGTCCCACGGCGGCTCTCGCGGCTCCTGCTCACATTAGATAACCCCCTTTGGGAAGCGCTCTCCCGAGGGGGTTACCTTGCAGGCGCGCTCCTGTGTCATACACTCGGCGTCCATAGACGAGCCAATGGCTGCGCTGCTATCAATCTATCCAATAAAGAGCCGAGAACCCGCCCGTGGAGAGAGTGACGTGAGATCGTGACCACTAAAATTCGGGGCTCAGGTAAGTAAAACGGGGAGGCTGGGTGGCCGGACACTGCAAGGTGTTTTTTCACCTTAATGCATAGGATGCATTAAGGTGAAAAAACACAAAGGTTTACAACCCCTTTAAAGTGTATGTAAATCCAAAAAGTTTAATTGGACATATACAGTAGAAGCTTACCAGTAATTAGCTGTGGTGGCTGTATTGCATTTTTTCCCCCCTAAAGGCTTTTTTCTCTAACTGCACTGTGTGATCCTGTCAGTGTTTAACAGCAACTTTCTTTCCTAGGGTGACAGCGCCCACTGAAGAGTATTAAAGAGCAAGAAGAGCATTGTCGCCCTATGATGTTCACCCTCCATGCAGTCTACAGGCTATAATGACAATGCACATCAAGTCTATTCACTAAAAAATAGTGTTTTCAGAAGGACAATAGCAGCCTTCATATTTATCTTAGTACGGGTTTCCTTTAAGAGATTTTTTTTTCCCTTTCTTAAAGAGGAAGTAAACCCTCAGGGACAACTTAAACCTACAGGTAAGCCTAGATTAGGGCTTACCTGAGTGAGTAACTTGTATAGCGCTGCAAATGCAAACTAAATCGCCTCAAGGCGCTTTGCATCCAGTGTCGTTGAGATCCTTCAGAAGAGGTGGGTCTTTAGTTTTTTCCTGAAGGCCCGATGGTTTTCTTCCATGCGGATGTTCGTGGGTAGCGCATTCCATAGCCTCGGTCCTTGGAGAGCAAACCTGTAGGTGCTTGCAATATCTCCGAGACCTACACGGTCTTGGAGATATTTGCAATTTCCCAGAGCGATACCTTCAACGGCGCCATCTTGAAAGGGCACGCTGTGCCGTTTCAAGCCGGGGTTCATGCCGTTAAAGGCGGCTGCCGCGCGCATGCGCGGGAGTGACGTCACGCTCCTCCGGACAGTCACAGA
This sequence comes from Rana muscosa, assembly GCA_029206835.1. Classification (NCBI taxonomy): domain Eukaryota; kingdom Metazoa; phylum Chordata; class Amphibia; order Anura; family Ranidae; genus Rana; species Rana muscosa. The sequence continues at coordinate 265,038,590 of CM055123.1, read as the reverse complement.
GCCGGAGTTCACGGCCCCCGGAAGAAGAGGGGTGAAGAATGGATGCCCGCTGCCATGGAGGAAGACGGTGACATCGCGGGCTTCTCCTGCAGGTAAGTGTCACATAATGGGATACTATGCAATGCATAGTAGCCTATTATGCTTTACTTTTGCAGGGAAACAGAGGAAGTAAAACCCATCAGGGTTTACTCCCTCTTTAAAGCAGGTGTCCGCCCAAAGAAAAAAAAATTAAAATTAAAAACCAGCAGCTACACATACTGCAGCTGCTGGCTTTTAACAATAGGACACATACCTGTCCTGGAGTCCAGTGCTGCCGCCGCCATTGCGAGTAAGGGTACCCCGGCAGTGTAGCCTTTCGGCTTCACCCCTGGAACCCTACTGCGCATGCATGAGGCCCGCTCCTCTCTCCTACTGGCCCGGCGACAAGGGAAGGAGAAAGGAGGTGGCGGGTGCCCCAGCCGTGGCTGAGGCTCCCGGAAGTGGGAAAAGGTATCTTGTCCCCCTCCGCCCCCGAAAGGTGCCAATTGTGGCACCGATGGGGGAATCAGATGAGCGGAAGTTCCACTTTTGGGTGGAACTCCACTTTAACTATATAAACATATATTTCTGTAACCATATTATTTAACTCTAGAGTGCACTTAAAAGGAACATAAAAAGTTCCATGCTGGGATTTTCAAGGCTTGTTTTGGCTTTACTGACTTACCGTAATCGCAGACTAACAGCCGGGTACCGTCCTCCTCCAAATATGGGCATATTAGAACCAACCAACATATGGATATCTTCAAACGTCCACAGAATATTTCTAACAAAGTCATTTTTAAGACCCTTTAAAAAAAAAAAAAAAAAAAATTATAAGTTATCAACAGGATGCAAAAAATTAGGGAATAATAGCACACAAGACAAACCCAAGCACATAAAAGCAAAGACTGGAAACATAGCTATACAAAATACATAAAGTAAACCTGCCAGAAGCCAAACAAAAGAGGCTATCTGTAAGTACCCAGTGCACTAAGAATCTAACAGCTGTTGTCCAGTTTGTTAATTCACATTATATCAGAAAGCTACCATTAAGTTATATATCTGTGATGAAACCTACCATTGTCTGTCTTGAATGCCAGTTCCAAGACAGCCACCTCAGTGGGTCATGTAATGAAAGCCTACATCAGAAGGTTATTTAGCTTAAAGTGTATGTAAATCCTAACTATGAAATTCTCTTATTTGCTTCCTTTTAACCTCTTCCCGCCTGCCGTATGCATATATGCAGCCCTGCACAAACACCTAACCAAAGTAACACGTCCTGCATGCTCCCAGCACAGTCACTGACAGGGATTGGAAAGCTTCTGATTCATACTTGCGATTGGGAGATTTCTGATCATGTGACCGCTTCACATGACCAGAATGCCCACCTCTGGCTCCCGGCATCTAGAAGTTCTTAAAGGGCCAGGAGGCGGCAGCAGGAAGGGGCCTGTTAAAACTTAGGGCTGTCTATGTCCTCTGCATACTTCCTGTGTTATCCCAAAGAGAGTAATTATCCCTCCCAGTCCTCATCTTGAGACTACAGAATGAAAAGTATTGTTGCAGAGATGGGAGAATTAGTGGGTATCAGCAGCTTGACAAGAGAAACAGGGCAGGGCTGACACCACTAAAGCCACAAAAATGCAGTGTTTTCCCCCCATAACAGGATTTAGGATCTGAGTGAATTTCTTGCGGATCAACAGGTATTTCCTGTACTTACAGGGTCTTCACTGGGCAATGTGCATGCATTTCAGGGATATAAATCTATTTTTTTTTCTTGCTCTGACACTGAAATATACTTTAATGACAGGTTCTCTTTAAGGGTTTAAAAGGGTCATTGAACTGCTTGCCTTCCATCTCAGCAGAATCCTGTTCACCCCACGTCAGCAAGTATTGGGAACGCACTAAAGAACGGAAATCTGTTCAGTCTGCAGTCAAAACAGGCCTGAAATCAACCAAAGTATCACTTATTTATTCTTTCCCTGTCCTCTAAGCACCATCTGCATCCAAAACCCACCACTACCTGTAATCAAGTTCAAGTCTCTGGGACCCACAAACAGAACCCCTGCCCAGTGCTGCCTGTGATCTTGCTCATGAGAAAGAGTTGCCAGTCTTCTGCCTCTCCACGGAAGAACATACAAACAACATTTGTATGGTAAAAGACAGACTGCCACATCCACTATGAAAGGCACCTTCACTACTCCTGCTACAGTATGAATAACTATTGTGTAAATATTCTCTAGAAATATGAGAATGAGTCAGACTATAAACGTTGTGGGAGAGACAAACGCCATGTCAATATAACAACACCTTCCTGTACACAGACCTCTGACTGACAACAGGCTCAAGTCATGCTGTCCATGTAAAGTTATAGTTGAGCACAGACAACACCACACAACATGCGATCCTGAATCAAACCTGATTGGAAGCTCCCCCTTCTTCTGATACAGAAGGCAACGTCTCAAACGGGGCTGGCCAAGCTATATTGTCTCTTCCTGGGGATTCACTAAGATTCTGAAAATCCGGAACTTCTCTGGGCTCAGGAGGGGTGGTGGGTACTGCCTCAGCTGTGTCATCACCATTAATACTGGAAATGCAAGAAAAATACAAAACAGAAAACAAAAACGTCAGTCACGAAAATCAAGGTGATATTGCATATTATTTAAAGTGAATCTGTTCAGTACAGTGTATGATAACAAATATTAAAAAAGTGAACATCCCCTGCGTTGGCTTTAACATCACTTTCTGGGGTAGGACCCAGGATCACACACACATACACACACACACACACACACACAGTATAGATATTAGATATCTATCTATCTAATGAGAGATATCTATCTATCTAAGGTTGTAGCTTACCTCCCCTTTGATTTAGGTCTGTCCAATAGAGCGGGGAGATGCTTATGTAAACAAGCATCTCCCCGCTCTGCCTAGTGACAATGACACTGATCTCCGCTCTGTGTAATCGGAGCGGAGATCAGTGATGTGTCACACACAGTCCATCCCCCCTACAGTAAGAATCACTCCATAGGAAACACTTAACCCCTACAGCGCCACCTACTGGTTAACCCCATTCACTGCCAGTGTCATTTTCACAGTAATCAGTGCATTTTTATAGCACTGATCGCTGTAAAAATGAGAATGGTCCCAAATGTAGTCAAAAGTGTCCAATGTGTCCGCCATAATGTCGCAGTCACAATAAAAAAAAAAAAAAAAAAAAAAAAAAAAAAAGGATATATAAATTCGCTGATCGCCGCCATTACTAGTAAAAACTAATTGTTAATAAAAATGCCATAAAACTACCCCCTATTTTGTAGGCGCTATAACTTTTGCGCAAACCAATCAATCAATAAACGCTTAGTGTTTTTTTTTTTTTTTTACCAAAAATATGTAGAAGAATTCGTATCGGCCTAAACTGAGGGAAAAAAAAATATTTTATATATTTTTGGGGGAAATTTATTATAGCAAAAAAGTAAATATTGCATTTTTTTCTAAAATTGTCGCTCTATTTTTGTCTATAGCCCAAAAAATAAAAATCGCAGAAGTGATCAAATACCACCAAAAGAAATTTGTGGGGAAAAAAAAAGGGACATACATTTTGTTTGGGAGCCACGTCGCATGCACAATTGTCAGTTAAAGCGACGCAGTGCCGAATCGCAAAAAGTGGCCTGGTCTTTGACCAGCAAAATGGTCCGGGGCTGAAGTGGTTAAAAAGTCAAATACAATTATATATAAAAATTTGTATATTTTTTTTAAAACCAGTCATTTTCTGGTTTCAGTTTTTTGGCCAAGTGCATCCTGCATTTTTGGTTTCGCCACCAAAAATTCAATTCGGTACACCTTTATGTATATGTAATAAGAACAGAAATATGGCTGCACAACTACACTTATTAAAGGATTAACCCTTTCACTGCCTGGTTCGTACGTTGTACGGACCTGACAGCAGGGGGGTATCGCACACATTCCGATGGCTGCAGCCACTGGGATTGTGTGTGAAACTGACAGGCAGACTCGTGCCTGTCAGGTGAAAGCACCCGAATTCTCAGACACACCCCTAGTACCGGCGCCCCCGCCATGCTTTCCAGGCACTGCTTGCCCATCTGCGAGCAAGATGGCGAGTGCCGGCGGCTGGAGGGGGAAGGAGAAAAGCAGACACACCTCCGCTCTTCTCCCGTTCTTGTTATGACCCAGAAAGCGACGTCTCTGGCGTCACTTCTGCGTTAATCTCTCTTTGTCTCTGGCTAGCTTAGGTGGGAAACACGTTACATATCGCCACACACGCCAGAGAGAAAGCAATAATTCTAAACGCCAGACCTCCTCCGTAACACTAAACTGATATCCTATAGGGGGGCTTTTGAAGTGTTGCCTATAGAAAATATAGGGTACGGAAGTTTGTCGCCATTTCTCGGGTGCACACAAATTTAAGGTTGGACATTTACTGAGCACAGCCTCATGTTTTATATTTTACTAAAAATGTGGGTAGTTTATGCGTTTGTTTGCCCTTAAAACGGAGGTCCACCCTGAAAAATGTTTTACACTAAAATTCATAAAAAAAAAAAAAAGAAAAAAATTTATAGAAAAAAAAAAAACATTTATACTCACCCGAAATGCCCGATGCTATGTGGAAGTCCCCTAATCTGCCTCTAATGTGCCTCTTCCTTATCCTCGGATTGAGAACTTCCATTTCCTCTTCTTGCGAATGGGGCGCGCTGCCTTCTGGGAACTGTGTGTATACCAGGAGGCAAGCCGCCCATTCACAAAGTGCAGTGCGAGTGGCGCATGCGCAGTAGGAAACGGGCAGTGAAGCCGTAAGGCTTCACTGTCTGTTTCCCTTAGTCAGGATGGAGGAGCCGGGACCTGCCAGCAGCGATCGATCGCTGTCGGGGGACCGACATCGCGGGCGAGTAGGACAGGTAAGTGTCCTTATTAAAAGTCAGCAGCTACACTGTTAGTAGTTGCTGACTTTTAAAAAAATAAAAATAAAATCTGGGTGGACCTCCGCTTTAAATTCACTTTAGTTTGTTTACTGAAATTTAAGGTAATAACGTGCGAGATAAAAAATAAAAAAAAAAACACTACCACTATCTTTTTTTTTTTCCTCTAGGGTGTTTGCTTTCAGAAAAGACAATGTTTGGAGGTTTTGTGTAATCTTCAGGCCCAAAATTATTTGTTTAAACATGTGTGCAAAAACATCTCTGGCAGCGAAAAGGTTAATGTTACATGGTAATATGCTGCATCCTTCTTCCAACCCTTCAGTCTTAACTAATACATTTTCATTTGTCAAGAAAGAGCCTGTGGTTTTATTTTTCTTGGTCCAAGTTTACTGGAAATGCTCTGTAAGAAGAATATAGATCATCTTTGAAGGGAGGAGAAGAGAAAACATTACCTATAATAGAGGAATTTGGAGAGGATGGCTTTCTGGTACCAGTGCTCCTTACTCTTCTTCTTTCTCTGCCACTTCTGATCCATAAGCCTCTGATAAAACTCCTTCAGCCATGTCCAGTCTCCTGTCTGCACAACAAGTTACATTGGATTACTCTGTGTGATCATGTTTGCTTTAAAACTGAACTCCAAGAAAAAAAAAAAACATAATAATTTTTGGGACATTTGCTATGTAAAAATAAAATGACCTTTATTGATGGGTGTTGGATGAACTTCTAACACAGTAACATACAGCTCCAGCAGTGCAATTATGATAGTGGGCTGACAGCGCTATACCTTGTTCATTCACAAAATGTTCCGCAGGGGTGGTGAAGGTCACAACCTCCCCTCATACAGTCCCAAGAATGCCTAGTATTCTGTGAAAAGAATACAATACATTTTGTGAATGGACGAGGTGGAAACTGACAGCAAGTGACCCACTATCATCCCTGTACCAAGCTTTATGACTGGGAGTCCAATGCTTACAGTAGTGTGCAAGATAAATGAAGCCAAGCATTTGATCTAAGGCTTCATGTACACGTGACGTTTTTACAACCTCTCCTGGAGGATTTAACTTGACAGATACTAACCCACGTTTAAAACATCTGTTTTGCCGGGTTTACGTGCCGCATTCAGCTGCGTTTTGCGTTTAGAATCGTTTTTTTTTTTTTTTAAATAGCCAAGTTACCGTGTTTAGCGCTTGAAATGACTCTAGACTGCTGAACCCATTTTTTTGCTCTTCAGAAAAATCCTCTAAAAACTCGACTGCCTAGAAACGACTATAAAAGGACCCCATGTACTGATGAGATAAGAGAGGAGAGTTCAGGGGCAGTGAAAAAAAAATGCCCAACTGCTCCTAAACGTCCGTTTACTAGCAGCAGTGTACATTTTTTGAAACGCTTCTAAAAACGTAAACGCGGCAAAACGCGGCATGTAAATGCGGCAAAACGGACGATTTAAACGTGGGTTACCATCTGTCAAGTTAAATCGTTCAGGAGAGGTTGTAAAAACGTCCCGTGTACATTAAGCCTTAGAGGCAATTCATTTGTACATAGCAAAATTATAAACACCAAACATGCAGTTAACTGTAGCAACCAGATTTTCTGCAGTTAGTCTAATGAAAGATGGGTCACTGCAATTCAAAGCACCGCTGACCTGCTGAAAAAGGTATAAAGCAGATACAAGGCAGGCCCCCAAAGAGAAAAAATTTAAAAAAAGAGAAAAAGTGAATACCAAGACTAAGCCTGGCCATAAATTATACAATTTTCCTTTAGATTTACCACAACCATATAATATGAGGTCAAACCTAAATACTTTAAATTTGTATGAAATCAGGTAGGCCATTGCACTACATCAGAGATCTCCAAACTACGGCCCTCCAGTTGTTCAGGAACTACAATTCCCATCATGCCTAGTCATGTCTGTAAATGTCAGAGTTTTACAATGTCTCGTGGGACAAGTAGTTCCGCAACAGCTGGAGGGCCGTAGTTTGGAGATCCCTGCACTACATGGTTTGAAAAGGTAATTCTAATAGAAATTGCACAAGAAAATTGTAGAATGTACGGCCAGCCTAAGTCAGGATGTCAAAAGAGCACAACTAAGCAATTTCCACCGTTACCCACATAAAACTAAAATATTAAATGATTAACATTATAAAATGAATAAGAATTGAACAACAATTTTGATAAACAATATGGAAAACTTTCTATAACAAAGCGTTCTACATTCTCTCACCTGAGAGGACCTCATGAAAAGCTCCTGAATGTCCAGTTCATCCAGAAGTAGGGTGCGTCCAATGCGGTGAACGGCCATGCTGACATGAGACTTACTGTATGGAATCTTTAAGAGTTTCTTTATGTTCTGGGAAGTAATAAAAAAAACATTAAAGCATAAGAGAATAGAAACAAACATACATTATCCAACACTAATGTAGAAAAGCAAAGTATCCCCGACTCTCCCTGTGGAGGGAGATAGGGGCATATGGGGGGGGGGGGGGGGGGATTTACTTAAAAAAAAAAAAAAAGCAATATGAATAAAAACAATATTATACACGATTAAAATTTAAGAATACAACTTACAATCCTGTGATAAATTCTGCCAGATTTGTCATACAAACAGCGGAGCAGGAGAAGGTAACAATGGTAGGATCGACACGTTTTGTCCGAAATGGGCTTCTTCAGGATCCAACTGTTTACAATATATTGACAAGAATGGTAATGGTCCACCTTACAAGGGAAGGTAGCCCAATTTAGACCCAATAGACCAGGGTAGAAGGAGGGGGGGGGGGGAATAGCCATAACCTTAACTTCAACCCCAAACCGCTGTCCCATGGATCACAAAAACCTCCAGCCCTATAGTCCACCAGTAATGCTGCAAGTGCAGCCGAGTCTGCCTTTTTGACATTTAAGGCAGACTTGGCACTTGCAGCATTACTGGCTGAATATATGGCTGGGGGTATTTGTGATTGAATTTAAAGTTTTGGCTATCTTCCCCCCTCCTGTTGCCCTGGTCTATTGGGTCTAAATTGGGCTACCTTCCCTTGTAAGGAGGACCATTACCATTCTTGTCAATATATTGTGAACACGAAGTGCACCCTAAAGAAGCACATTTTGGGAGAAACATGTTGATCCTACCATTGTTACCTTCTTCTGCTCTGCTGTTTGTATGAAAAATCTGGCAGCATTTATGACATGATTTTAGTTTGTATTCTTAAATCTTAATAGTGTATAATAAATATTGTTTTTATTCATATTGCCTTTTTTTGTAGTACATGGTCAGGCATGCAAAAAATCCCCCATATGCCCGTATCTCCCTCACCGGGAGAGTCTGGGATACTTTGCAGGCATTTCTATTGAACAGGCACAGGAAGAAAGTGCAAACTCCACGGCACTACCTGCCTGGAGTTTGCATGTTCTCCCTGTACATGTGTGGGTTTACTCCGGGTATTCCGGTTTCCTCCCACGCTACAAAGACATGCTGTTAGGCCAATTGGCTCCTGTCTAAATTGGCCCTATTATGTGTATATGAGTAAGTGAATGCGAGTTCGGGAACTTTGATTGTAGCTCCTTAAGGGCAGAGACTGATGTGAATGTACAAATTATATATATATATATATATATATATATATAAAAAACACAATAAAATAAATGGTAGTGTTAACTCCGTAGCATACAAAGACATTTTAGCCATTTGGCTCTTCCATAGGGAAAGCCCTTTTCTGTTCCACCAAGACTGTGTCCCTCCTTGAGTGGTATGAAGGAACTTGAATGGCCTTGCACAGAGCTCTGATCTCAACTTTAATGAACACGGTTCAGATGAATTGGGACACCGAGTCCAAAGCAGATCCTCTCACCCAACATCAGTACCTGATCTCACAAATGGTCTCTTGGCTGAATAGGCATGAACTTACAGACAAACGCCAAAATCTTTTGGAAAGTCAGCACTAAAATCAGCAGTGTCAGCGATCCAGGGGAGCAACAATGTCATTCCCTCAAGACAGTGACATTGACAGAGACTGAGCACTGACTGCTGCACCTTAGCACTGTCACAGGGGAACAGGTCACATGCTCCTCATACCCAGGAGCGGTGTAGTTTTGCTCGCTGCGACAAAAGGCATTATAGACAAAGTACTGTAGCTCAGCCATGATGAGCATAAGGCAGGCGGAAGGTTGGGGCAATGCAGATACACTGCTACTGTCTAAATTGGCCTTAGTATGTTTATGTGAGTGTAAGTGAACATGAGTTAGGGACCTTAGATTGTAAACTCCTTGAGGGCAGGGACTAATGTGAATTTAAAATATATATATATATATATATATATATGTAAAACACTGCGTAATATGACAAGTACCTGAACAATAAAATAAAGGTAGTGTTAACTCTGCAGCACCTTATCCTACATGGGCACAGCGACAGTGGTTTTTAAGGCTACACATGAATATAAGGTTCTGGATTAAAAAAAAAAAAAATTATATATTTTTTTTTATTTTTATTATTGTTAATAATAATAATATTATTATTAATAATAATAAAACACATTACCTCTGAATCAGACACGACATCAACCTCCTTCCCCACAGAGTCTATGAAATCATAAGCCATGCCAAAGCTGTAAGAAAGCCAAACACACAATCAGATACAAGAAAGCACAAAATCAGCAGCTGGCACACCAATATCAAACTGTTCTTTTGTGTAGTGTACTAAGGATTTCATATCACAAGCAAAATATTTTCTACAATTAGCACAGTAAGAGAACAGTGTGCATTACAATCTTCACAAAGAAACCAGAAAGCCATAAAATAAATAAATATAAAAAAGTCATTTTAGCATATAATAAATTCCTTATTAGAGACATCAGAGAACTCCCACATGTGACAGCATTTAGGCACCCTCCCCTAATTTAGCCTCACAGGTCCTATCAGGAGTTTGAGGAGCATACCCCTTCCACTTCCATTTTGATTGCTGGATTATTTACATTTGTGGCTGGGAAGGAGAGGGTCCAGATGAAACTTGCAGTGCCGCTCTAAGCTGAGACAGAGATCTTCCCACCGGTTGCAGTGAAGAGAGATAGGGTCAGTGCACTATTCAGAGGTGTAAGATTACCAAATGGAAGAAAAGGCGCCGCTCACCAACCCAGTGCATTAGTATGTAGATGAATGTGGCCTCTGCCAGCGTTGCTCCAGCCAGGCCCTTCTGACATTTTTCGCCCCACTCATAGGGGCTTGGTCATAGAGTTCTGTGCCCAAGCAGGATTTGGCCCAAATTCGGGTTAGTTATGGGCAACTTCAGGTTAGGAAAGAATATAATGCAAAGTGCGTCCCAGTTCTCCCCATACAATCACCGGTATCAAATCCTACCTTGAGAATGGCGTGCTCTTGCCGCTTCCAAGACTGGTAGGCCCGAGCTTGGCATTTTCCCGCAGCCAATTAGCAGGGGGTAACTTTAAGTCCGTCTTCTCCTGAAGCTGAGCGAATGCTGTGGCTGGTGGGGCGGAGGAATATTTGACTACAGCGCGACTCTTCACCTCATTTCCTCCCAGGGAGGGCAAAGAATCCTAAAATCAAAACAAATATATTATGGTCAGTTTCAACCTGAAGCTACAGTAGAAACACTTTCATGCCTTTTAGAGCAGCTGTAGGATTAAAAAGGAACTTTGCGCCATCCAATGCTGGATTCATTTATTAAAAAAATAGGATTTTTATAACAGCTTACCTGTAAAATCCTTTTCTTGGAGTACATCACGGGACACAGAGCGACAGTCATTACTAATGGGTTATATAGTTACCGTCAGGTGCTGGCACTGGCAACTTCCAAAACCGGAAGTACCCTCCCCTATATAAGCCCCTCCCATCCGGGAGCACCTCAGTTTTGTAGCAAAGCAATAAGTGTCCCCAAAGAGGGGCGGGAGCTCTGTGTCCCGTGATGTACTCCAAGAAAAGGATTTTACAGGTAAGCTGTTATAAAAATCCTATTTTCTTTCTCGTACATCACGGGACACAGAGCGACATAGTCATTACTAATGGGATGTCCTAAAGCAATGCCAAATGAGGGGGGGGATACACCATATATAAGCTGAGCGCTATCAGACATGAGGATCTTTTGCGGCCTGCAACACACTGCGCCCAAAGGCGACATCCTCCTGACTTCTAACGTCCACCTGGTAGAACCTAGTAAACGTGTGTACTGAAGACCATGTTGCGGCCTTACAGACTTGAGCCAGGGAGGCCTGGTGATGCACTGCCCATGAAGTTCCAACTGCTCTCGTGGAGTGCGCCCTAACTTTGAACGGAGGCGGTCTACTTCTCAAGCTATAGGCTTGTATTATGACCTGTCGAATCCACTTGGCTAAAGTAGATTTTGACGCTGCCTGACCCTTTCTGGGGCCTTCCGGCAGAATAAACAAAGTATCCGTTCTGCGAATCTGAGCAGTGGCTTTTAGATAAGCTTTAACTGCTCTTACTACATCCAAAGAATGCAATAACTTTTCCTCTACCGAAGTAGGCTTGGGGAAAAAAGAAGGAAGAACCACATCTTGGTTCAAATGAAAACTCGATACCACCTTAGGAAGAAAGGCTGGATGAGGACGTAACACTACTCTGTCCTTATGGATAACCAGATATGGCTCCTTACAGGACATAGCTGCTAATTCCGATACTCTTTTAGCCGAACAAATGGCTACTAGAAAAATCAATTTCCTGGTGAGAAGCACTAAGGAAATATGCTGTAATGGTTCAAATGGTTGTTTCTGTAGAACCGACAGAACCAAGTTTAGATCCCATGGACATATGGGAATATTAACCGGAGGACTAATACGCATCACTCCTTGTATAAAGGCTTTGACTAGTGAATGCGAAGCCAAGGGCCTTTGAAAAAATATTGACAAGGCCGAAATCTGACCTTTGATAGTACTCAAGGCAAGCTTCCTATCTACAGCCCATTGTAGGAAGTCCAGAATTCTACCTATTACGTATTTACGTGGATGCCATTTCCTGGCCTCACACCAGGCGATGTACGCCTTCCAGATTCTATAGTAGATCTGCCTGGATACCGGTTTCCTGGCATTGATCATGGTAGACACCACAGCATTAGAGAGCCCTCTCCTTTTTAGAATGTGGGCTTCAATAGCCAGGCCGTCAAACCTAGGGCTGGTAAGGAAGGGTGGTATATCGGTCCCTGCGAAAGCAGGTCCGGACGATGTGGGAGGGTCCAAGGACTCCCCACAGACATTTTTACAATCTCCGCGTACCATGCTCTTCGGGGCCACGCTGGAGCCACCAGAATCACTGGTTTCTTTTCTACCCTGATTCTGCGGAGTAATCGAGGTAACAATTGTGGCGGTGGGAATGCATATATCAGCTTGAACTGATCCCAAGGGAACACTAGGGCATCCGAGCCGCACGCTAGGGGATCCCTTGTCCAAGAGACAAACCTGTCCACTTTCGTGTTGAACCTGGATGCTAGCAGATCTACATCCGGTGTTCCCCACCGCTGACATATTGTCCGGAAAACCTCGGGATGAAGGGACCATTCCCCTGGGCATAATTGTTGGCGACTTAGAAAGTCCGCCTTCCAATTCTCCACCCCTGGAATGAATACCGCAGATATGGCTGGGACATATCTTTCTGCCCATCTCAGGATGTAATTTACTTCCCTTTGGGCTGCACGACTCCTGGTGCCCCCCTGACGATTGATATATGCCACTGCTGTGGCATTGTCTGACTGAACTCTGACAGGGGACCCTTGGAGTTTGGATGTCCATGCTACTAGGGCATACCGGGCTGCTCGTATCTCTAAGAGATTGATGGGCAGGGCCTTTTCCGCATCCGACCATCTGCCCTGGAGAGACCATTGCTCCAGTACTGCTCCCCAGCCTAAAAGGCTGGCATCTGTAGTGACCACCTTCCAAGAAATCGGACTGAAGGATTTCCCTCTTTCCAGATTCCGGGGAACCAACCACCAACGGAGGCTTCTGCGAACGGAAGGGGACAAGGACATTGGTACGTCCAGAGCCTGAACTTTTTTGTTCCAGGCTGACAGTATGGCCCTTTGCAACTTCCTTGAATGGAATTGACCGTAGGGTACTGCTTCGAATGATGCCACCATTTTTCCCAGCAGCCTCATGCACAGGCGTATGGATGGCTGTCTTTTTGAACCCACTAAGTGGATCAAATCTCTCAAAGACGACCCCTTTTCTCGAGGCAAGAAAATTTTTCTCTGGTCTGAATCCAGCCTTAGCCCCAAGTATTCCAGACTTTTGACTGGTTTTAGGGCTGACTTGTCTCGGTTGATAATCCAACCGTGATATTCCAGATACTTGATTGTCTCGTGAACAACCACTTCTAGTTTTTCCACTGAGTGGTCTATCAGCAACAAGTCGTCTAGATATGCCATTATCGTTACACCTCGTGTTCTTAGATTGGCCAATAATGGGGCCAGAATTTTTGTGAACACTCTTGGTGCTGTGGCCAGACCGAAGGGTAAGGCTCTGAACTGAAAATGGCGCCCTTCTATCGCAAAGCGTAGAAATTTTTGGTGGGCTGGAAAGATGGGGATGTGCAAATACGCATCTTTGATGTCGATCGAGGCTAACCATTCCTCCCCTTGTAGGGCAGTGGCTACCGATCGGATCGACTCCATCCGGAAAGTCCTGATATGTAGGAATTCCAGGGGGACCTCTATAATTACTGCTTGAAGCAATAATTGTTCCAGTGCCAACAGGAGGGATCCTCTCTTCTGGGGATCCCTTGGCACGTTCGACCTTATAAAGCGGGAAGGAGGGGAGTTTTTTAACTCCAATTTGTATCCCAGATTTACTGCGGAGAGCACCCATCTGTCTCGGATCGTGTCCCGCCAGGTTTCTGTGAACAACTGAAGTCTTCCCCCCACCCGATTGGGTGGGGGCAACCCTTCATGCATTTGACTTTGGGGGAGGTTTTGTACCTCTCCTGCTCCAGGGCTTCTTGTTACCCTGCAACTGTCCCTGATTTTTACCTCCGGGATTTGACCGGGGAGGCCGTCGGAACTGTTTCACAGCCGATGTCCTAGGGACTGGAGAAGCCGGCCTCTTAAAAGAGGGACCTCTAACTCTATTTTTGACCGGCAAGAGTGTACCTTTTACCGCTGGAAATTCTCTGGATATACTTGTCCAGGTCTTCCCCGAATAAGCGCTCCCCATGAAATGGGAAGCTGACCAGCAATTTTTTACAGGGAGCTTCAGCAGACCAGTTTTTGAGCCATAGAAGCCTGCGCATATGTACTACAGACAGCGTAAGGCGGGAGGCCTGATGGATTGAATCCTTTATAGCGTCCACCGCAAAGCATAAGGCTCTAGGTAGATCAGCTAGAGCAAGAGCCTGCTGATCTGGCACGTCCCTTAAGACCTGTTTCAACTGATCCTTCACTGCTTGGCAGACCCCTATAGCTGCCACTGCTGGTTGTGTCACCAATCCTGCTGTAGAAAAAGCAGATTTCAATAAGGACTCCAATTTTTTATCTATTGGGTCCTTGAACATTTGGACATTTTCCACCGGACATGTCAGTGATTTATTCACACAAGAGATGGCTGCGTCCACTGTAGGGACCTTCCATTTTCTGACGAACTTATCCTCCATAGGATAGACCACCGGAAATCTCTTGGGGGGAGTAAATATTTTGTCAGGATGCTCCCAATCCTGGTAAATGAGCCCCTCCAGTAAAGGATGGATCGGAAAAGAACAAACAGTCTGGGGAGCTTTTAGCGACCCCAACGAGGAGACAGAAGAGGAGGATGGCTCCGCAAGTGGCATTTTAAATGCTAATCGGACCATATTAGTCAGGGACTGCACCCATAACCTCTCAGCATGTGATGCTGAGAACGGCTCCTCCACTGTTGATTCCTCTACAACTGAATCAACCTCATCCTGATCCCCCTCAGGTAGGTCGTTCTCTGTATGGGACTGTTGCTCTGTTAACAGGCACTCTGAGGGAGGAGACGGAGATCGAGCGCTTTTCTCCTGTGACAGGGAAGCAGCAATTAGTGCTGACAATCTCTCTTCCAGCCCTCCCAGAGCTGAGGAAAAAACCTCCTCTGTTACATACACAGGAGCAGGTGAACTGGGGACAGCCACAGTACCAGGTACTCCTGGGGGTGCCCTACGGTCACTAACCTCTGATTCTTCAGGGGAGACTGGTGCAGCCAAAGCATGCCCAAGATCCTCAGAGCCCGATGGAGACCCCCTATTCCTCCTGGAATTTCTAGTCCCGGAGTTTTTAGACGGCATATTCCTAAGCCACAAAGCTGAGGTATTCCAGCCGAAAATACACCAGTTACTGATAATAGTCTAGCATAAATGCTGCTATAATAAACAGTTGGTGTCTACTAATGTGCCTTTCTAGGGGATGCCTGTATCAACCGCTTGCTGTATGCCTTTAAATGTTGCCAGCTCTGTCTCTGTACTTCATAGCCAGCTTACTGCAATAATGTGGCTTTTTAAAAACCTGCTGGGACGCCCGCACATGCGCAGAAGCGCTGCGGCGCGCACAGAGCGTCATCCCCCAGGCCCCGCCCCTTTTTCCGGCCACCTCTATATATAGAGGCGCGTGCACGCGCACGCGCGCGGCCACGTGCGCCTCGGCGCTAATTTTCAAACATGGAAACCAGGGACAGGAGCCAGGGCCCCCTTTGCCGCAGGCCGGGGGATAGACGAACACTGCAACATGGCAGAGGAAACAGTTTCCTGTAGGAGAACTCACCAGCTGCCTGGACTTTGCTCTCTGAGAAGAAACTAGTCCATATGACAAGAAAAACATTCCACAGCGGCCTCTAGTGGACAAACACAGGTACCGCAGTTTAATATACTAAACATATATAAAAAAACATTCTTTTTTTTTTTTTTTTTTTCTTGACCACCATTAAAAATTATTACATTTTTTAGTAGTTACAGGCATGCACAGATATTAGCGGGAATACCGTTAGGTAACAGACAGAAAGACAAATTAGGCTTGGGGGTCCCCCAATAGAACCAAGTTCCTGGGGGCCCCCACTTACCTGTTCCCCGCCGCAGGACTTTGTTTGGTCCACAAAAGCCCAAACTTCACCTATCACGGCAGGCATTGTAATCAAACCTTCAGGGACCGGGTTCCCAAGGATTCCACTCCCCTGGACCTGTATAGCACCCTGCACAGAAAACATCTTGGTCGTGGGTATGAGAGAAGCATTACAGGCAGAACCTTGCTCTTCTCTGCAAGGCCCGGGTACCGACCGTTTAGCTATGAAGCTTTTTTGGTCGGATCCGGAATAGCTTACTGAGGCCCAAAAGAACCTGTACGCAAGCTCAGTGAAAAACACATGTTTCTTCTTGGCCAACACCTTAGACACTGGCAAAAAACTGAGGTGCTCCCGGATGGGAGGGGCTTATATAGGGGAGGGTACTTCCGGTTTTGGAAGTTGCCAGTGCCAGCACCTGACGGTAACTATATAACCCATTAGTAATGACTATGTCGCTCTGTGTCCCGTGATGTACGAGAAAGAAACAAACATACTCGCCTGCCCAGCAGATCCAGCATTGTCCTGCAGAGATCTGCTGTCCAGGTGTGACAACCAGGGTCCTGCACTGCTATCTTGGTCCTTTTCAGCCAGCTGTCTCTTCTACGTTCAGACAGCCTGACCCCCAGGCCACACAAAGGCTCCCCCCACCCAGGCTGTTCTGTGAATGGGCCCCTGTGGCTGCGAGAGCAGGACGCACCATTCTAATGTACGCCAGAATTGTGCTGTGGGGGGGGGCAGTGCCATTTGGAGAAAGGAAAAGGGAAAAAAAAAAAACACCACCACGTAAGGGAGGGAGGGCGAGCAGAGCAATACAACCCAAGTCAATTTGCAGAGTAAAGTTCCGCTTTAGGCTTTCTTTCTGTAAGAAAACCAAGAATCTGATTTTGTTGGTATGCTGCAATTTTTTTGCTTTACAGGGTTAGATAGATTAGGTTTAGAATGTGGCAGAGAGTAGGCTTAGTGTTAGTTAGGTTATGTCTGAACTTCCACTTTAATAACCCTCAGGGCGGGGAAAAAAAAATAAAATAAAATAAAAAAAAAGTATTTAAATCTGATTTTTTTAAATCAAATTTGATTTAATAAAATGCTTTTGGAGTAAAAAATAAAATAAATAAATAAAAATCTATAGATAGGTTTATACAGCATGAAATGGAGTTTAGTTATGTAGCATGAGGCTGTATATTCTGCAATATTTACATTTTTGGTAAACTCATTCAACGAATCCAAGCTCTGAAAGCTGAGATAACATGCACTGGCAATGCTATTGTTTTATTTAAATAAAAGAATTTGAATAGTTTTCCAACTATGTGTGAATAATCTGAAATCGGTTCTGATATCGCTGTTTTACTAACCTGACAGCTTATTATTCTAAATAGGAAACCTTCCTTTTTTTGCAAATATTAAAAATTCTAACTACCAGCAAGAATGAGTCCTTACATTTAACCACTTAAGCCCCGGACCATTTGGTAGCTAAAAGGACCAAAGGTGATTTCAGAATTTTGCACTGCGCTGCTTTAACTGTAAATTGTGCGGACATGCAATGTTGTACCGAAATGAAATTTGCGTCCTTTTCTTCCCACAAATAGAGCTTTCTTTTAATGGTATTTGATTGCCTCTGCGATTTTTATTTTTTGCGATATAAAAACGGAAAAAGACCGAAAATTTTGAAAAAAAATGATATTTTCTACTTTTTGTTATAAGAAAAATCGAATAAACTCAATTTTAGTCATACATTTAGGTCAAAATGTATTCAGCCACATGTCTTTAGTAAAAAAAATGTCAATAAGCGTATATTTATTGGTTTGCGCAAAAGTTATAGCGTCTACAAACTAGGGTACATTTTCTTGAATTTACACAGCTTTAAATTTATGACTGCCTATCTCATTTCTTGAGGTGCTAAAATGGCAGGGCAGTACAAAACCCCCCCCCAAATGACCCCATTTTGGAAAGTAGACACCCCAAGGAAATTGCTGAGAGGCATGTTGAGCCCATTGAATATTTTTTTTTTGTCCCAAGTGATTGAATAATGACAAAAAATTTTTTAAAAAAATTAAAAAAAGTTGTCACTAAATGATATATTGCTCACACATGCCATGGTTATATGTGGAATTGCACCCCAAAATACATTCTGCTGCTTCTCCTGAGTACGGGGATACCACATGTGTGGGACTTTTTAGGAGCCTAGCCACGTACGGGACCCCGGAAACCAAGCACCGCCTTCAGGATTTCTAAGGGCGCAAATTTTTGATTTCACTCCTCACTACCTATCACAGTTTCGAAGGCCATAAAATGCCAAAATAGCACAAAACCCCCCCAAATGACCCCATTTTGGAAAGTAGACACCCCAAACTATTTGCTGAGAGGCATGGTGAGTATTTTACAGCTCTCATTTGTTTTTGAAAATGAAGAAAGAAATTATTTTATTTTTTTTTCAATTTTCAAAACTTTGTGACAAAAAGCGAGATCTGCAAAATACTCACAATACCTCTCAGCAAATAGCTTGGGGTGTCTACTTTCCAAAATGGGGTCATTTGGGGGGGTTTTGTGCCATCTGGGCATTCCATGGCCTCCGAAACTGTGATAGGCAGTGAGAAGTGAAATCAAAAATTTACACCCTTAGAAAGCCTGAAGGCAGTGATTGGTTTTTGGGGTCCCGTACGCGGCTAGGCTCCAAAAAAGTCTCACACATGTGGTATCCCCGTACTCAGGAGAAGCAACAGAATGTATTTTGGGGTGTAATTCCACATATGCCCATGTCATGTTTGAGCAATATATCATTTAGTGACAACTTTGTGCAAAAAAAAAAAAAAAAAAAAAAATAGGATTTTTTGTACTCACCGTAAAATCCTTTTCTCTGACATCCATGGACTGACACGGTGTCTCTTTACACTTTACACGTGGGTTATGTCCCTGCTTGCAGGAGAAGACCTAGGCAGAATGTGAGATGTTATACATACATTCTAAAAGCCAGAGCTGAACAGCCCCACCCAGGGGGCGGTCCCTCCGGACATAACCCTCCCACTACAGTCAGCAGACTTCAGTTCGTAACAAAGCAGTACAAACTTAAAAGGAAGGGTGGGTGCCGTGTCAGTCCATGGATGTCAGAGAAAAGGATTTTACGGTGAGTACAAAAAATCCTATTTTCTCTTACCATCCATGGACTGACACGGTGTCTCTTTACACTTTACACGTGGGATGTCCCAAAGCAGTGTCAAGAGGGATGGGAGCAGTATAAATGGAAAAACCAAAACTTCACTCCAATAAGGCAGAGCTCCTCAACGGAGGAGTCGCAACCTTGAACAGCGGCCTGCAGCACCCTGCGGCCGAAGGAAGCATCCGAAGATGCAGCCACATTAACCTTATATAACGTAAAAGGCATGAACAGACGACCAGGTCGCCGCCTTGCACACTTGTGCAACCGACGCTTGATGTCGGGAAACCCAGGAAGCACCAATTGCCCTGGTGGAATGCGCCGTAACCGGAAAGGGAGGCGCCCGCCCTTTGAGAGCATGGGCTTGAATGACAGTTTGTCTGATTCCCCTAAAAATGATGGCAGACGAAACCGCTTGGCCCTGTCATGGACCAGAGACCGTCACAAACAGCGAGTCGGACTTCCGAATAGAAGCAGTAGCAGACAGGTACACCCGTAAGGCTCGTACCACCTCCAATATGTGCAGCGCAAACTCTCTGGGATGCGATGGGTGAGGACAAGGATGGGAGGGCAATGTCCTCATGTAGGTGAAAGGTCGACACCACCTTTGGCAAAAAAGGAAGGTCGCGGATGCAACACCGCCTTATCCTTATGGATGACTAAATATGGCGACTTGCAGGACAAAGCCACCAACTCAGACACTCGTCAAACAGAAGTGATTGCCACTAAAAAGGCCACCTTCTGAGACAAGACAAGAGGGGAATATCCCGGATATTCCCAAAAGGAGGTTCCTGGAGGACCGAGAGCACCAAATTCAGATCCCACGGTGGGAGAGGAGGCTTGACAGGAGGGAGCACATGGCGAACCCCCAACACAAGGTGCTAACCAAGAAAATGACCCGCTAGAGGTCGCTGAAAGAAGACGGCCAAGGCCGAAATCTGATCCTTGATGGTACTCAAAGCAAGCTTTTTGGGTCACTCCACACTGCAGAGGACGCAGGATTCTGGGGACGGAATACGTCCGAGGACGCCAGTCCAGCGCTTCGCACATGGCGATATAAGCTTTCCAGGCACGGTGATAGATCTGCCTGGAGGAAGACTTCTGTGTCCTTAACATGGTCAAAATGACCGAGTCCGAGAGACCTCGGTCCCTCAACACCTGGCTTTGAACAGCCCTGCCGTTAAAGCCAGAGACTGTAAGCCGGATGAAACATAGGACCTTGAGACTGAAGGTCCTCCCTTATCGGCAACCGCCAGGGAACGTCCGCGACAAGACGTACCAGATCAGCGTACCAGTGACGCTGAGGCCAATCCGGAACAATTAGGATCACCGGAGTTTATATCAGGCGATAAAGACCCTATGGGGCCACCAACGCATCCGAGGCATCGCCCAAGGATCCCTGGATCTGGCCACAACCTCGACCCTTGCGATCGAGTCGAGAGGCCAACAGGTCCACATCCGGCGTGCCCCACCGTCGGCAAAGGAGTTGAAATATGCAAGGACCACTCTTCTTGGTCCGGCGATTGGCGACTCAGATAGTCCGCCCCCAGAATGTAAATGGCCTACAGAGCCGGCACGTTTCTTCCGGCCCACTTCAGGATACGGACTACCTCGGAAGCCGTAGCTGAGCTCCGAGTCCCCCCTTGATGGTTTACAAACGCCACCGCCGTGGCATTGTCCGACTGGATCCTGATGGAGCAACCCCATACTCTCTCCGACCTGAGGAGAGACACAGTCTGATGGCCCGTATTTCCAGAACAGTGATTGGTAAAAAGGCTCGTCCGGAGTCCAAGACCTTGAGCCGACAGGACTCCCCAGACTCCACCCCAGCCCGTCAGGCTGGTGTCCGTCGTGAGTACCTCCCATTGGATGGGAGGGGAACGACTTTCCGGACCGAAGAGCCGAGGATCTCAACCACCATGTCAGGGACGCCCTGACCAGGTGAATCACCTGGATCTGAAGATCCAAGGACAACGGGGATTTGTCCCAGGTGGACAAGATCTCCTTCTGCAATGCCCTGGTGTGTGATTGGGCATACGGAACGGCCGCGAAGGAGGCCACCACGAGTCCCGGGACTCTCATGCAAAAAACGGATTGACAACCATTTTCGGGATGTCAGCACCCGCACCGCAGACTGAAGTGTCAGCAACTTCTCCAAAGGTAGGATACCTTTTCCTCCAAGGAGTCCAGAATCAGAACTAGATACTCCAGACACTCGGGACCAGGACTGACTCCTGAATGTTCAGGAACCACCCGAAGTCCCTGAGGGTCTAATTGACGATAGTCACCTTTCTTCTAAGTCTAAGCCACTTTCTGCTCTTAGCAGAAGATCGTCCAGATAGCCCACGACAGCAATACCTTGCTGTAACAGAAGGCTAGAACCGGAACAAGCACCTTGGTGAACACCCTTGGTGCCGAGGCTAGGCCGAAAGGAAGAGCCACAATCGATAGTGGACTTCGCTGATCGCAAAGCGCAGAAACTTCTGGTGACTTGCGCAGATCGGATGCAAGTAGGCGTCCTTGAAGTCCAAGGACGCCAGAAGAAAATCCCTCAGGTGGAGTGTAGCGATCACTGTGCGAATGGATGCCATGCAGAATTTCTGCACCTTCTCGAAGGTATTCAGGGCCTTGAGGTCCAGGATAGGTCGAACCACGTCCTATTCTTGGGACGACAAACAGATTCGAATAGAATCCCTGAAAACTCTCCTGTGACGGAACCGGCACAATCACTCCGGACCAGACCATATCCTGTACAGCCCCCAAGAGGGCTGCCCGACAGGTAGGAAGGAGAGGAAGATTCGAGGGGAAGAATCTGTCTGGGGGCCAGGATCGAAATACTATCCTGTATCCTGAGGTGACCACCTCGCACACCCACCGGTCGGAGATCCGGGAGGTCCACCGATCCGTGAACCTGCAAAGTCGTCCCCCCCACCCCAGAGACGGGCGGGGGCAAGACTTCACGCAGAGGCGGGCTTGGGAGCCGGCTTGTTTGGCTTACGCACCCAGAGGCGCTTGTGCCCACCAGCCGCACTGTTGTCAGTCTGGGATGGCTTACCCGTGGACTCTGATAGACAAAAAAAACCCTTTTTTGCTGGAAAGGAAGGACCAGGTTTACGGCGGGCCTCCTTACCCTTGATAGTTTGAGGAAGGAGAGTGCTTTTACCTCCCGTGCCATCCTTGATGATGTCATCCAGAGCAGCACCAAAAAGTCTACCACCCTTAAATGGTAGATCCGTCAGGAGCTCCTTAGAGGCTAGGTCAGCAGACCAGCATTTCAAATCAGATAAGACGACGCAATACCACCGCCGAGACAGAGGCCCTGGATATTAAAGGGGCCGCGTCCAACGTGGCGTCGCACACATATCAGACCTTGCACCATTTGGTGGGCCAGAGCAATAGTGTCTGGAGGAAGGTTTTGCCCATTCCGTGAGTGTCTGAGACACAAGGGTCGCCGCTACTACGGCCCGTATGGCGGATCCCAACAAGGCGAACATGGCTCTACTCACCACTTCTGACCTCCTGTCAGTGGGGTCCTTAAACGTAGGAGTCCCCTCCATCGGGAGAGTGGTGGCCTTGTTTAAACGGGCGACTGGAGGGTCGACCACTGGGGGAGAAGCCCACTTTTTAAGCAGGGCGTCTTCAAAGGGGTATCTGATAGACAAACGCCGCGGGACCATGAAAGTCTTCTGCGGCTTTTCCCAGACCTGGTCAATGAGCTGGTCAAAGAAAGGTACATATGGAAAAACCTTTTTAGAAGGCTTGGCCTTAAAAGAACCAAAAGGAGACTGCCTCCGCCTGAGGTTCTGCAGCCGCAGCATTCAGCTTGAGAGTGTCCCTCACAGCATCAATGAGTTCACTAACAAGCGCCCTGTCATTTACTGACTCAGAACTGGAGTCTTCCTCACAAGGAATGTCCTGTTCAAAACCATCCAAATATTCAGAGCTAGGGTCCTGAGCAGCACTAGCTAGGCCCATATCTGAATCAGAGCACTCCCCTTGTGGAGATAAAGTGGGGAGAGGGCGCTTTTTTGCTCCCTTGTGCTCGCACACCGCTTCCATCCTGGTCAGAAATGATTCCAGGACTGCCGACAACTGGTCCATAGGGACCGCAGGTGCTGGAGCACAGCCTGCTGCCTCTGGCATGTGAGGGGAAGCTGGTGACACCGACTCCATAATGTCCCTCTCTAAGACTCCTCAGAAAAAAAGTCCACCCACAGGCTGCGCTGACTGAGAAGGGGAAAGCCCAGGGGACCCACCAACCTGACCAGGACCGCTCGGTTCCGCTGCCCTGTCTCTCTGTGCCGCGCTGCTCAGCGTGAGTGAGCTGAGAGGAGAGAGTGTGAGGAGATTCGCGCCGTTCCCAGCGGCGATAGAGGCCAAACGAGTGTTTAAAAAACGTGCAGCTTCAAGAAAATGGCCGTCTCAATGTGCTCCGGCGGACCCAGGCAAGATGGCCGCCAATGTAAAAATCAGCACACACACCAAACATGGCGCCGAACGGCGCCCAGGCCCCTCACATTCACAAAAAAACAGCCCCAGCTAATGCAGAGCAGCATGAGCCCCCCCCCCCCCCCCCAGGACAGTATGGCCCCCAGGCACCCCACACAGCACAGCGCCAGCAATGGTGAACAGAGAGTGACATTAAAAACACAGGGGGAGACAGGGAAAATCCCCCACACAAGAAACACACAGCATGTACTCACCTGCAGCCAGGAGAGACTACTTACCCGTCCCCTGAGGGACCCACTGGTGTGTTTCTGACAGAACTATCACAGTGCGGTACTGAGTAGCTGTCGGCCCGGTCCACCGCGAAAGATACAGCCGGACTGTTCAATCTTGAGAGGACCGCGGAGCTTAAAACCCACCGGCCACCCCTGGAGTCGTGGGGCATGTCGTGAACTGAGTCTCACGCACACAAGGCGAGGATCATCACGCTCGATGGTCGGACAGGGAAGACTACGAGGATATCTTGTACCCAACCTGTTGCCCAGCCGACAGTTGATAGAAGATCTCAAAAATAAAATAAGAAAAAATTCCAAAAGGAATAAAAGTAGGTCAGGAGACTGGCTCCTGAGAGAGCCATGTCTTCTCCTTCTGCTAGGCAGAAAAAAACTGAAGTCTGCTGACTGTAGTGGGAGGGTTATGTCCGGAGGGACCGCCCCCTGGGTGGGGCTGTTCAGCTCTGGCTTTTAGAATGTATGTATAACATTTCACATACTGCCTAGGTCTTCCCCTGCAAGCAGGGACATAACCCACGTGTAAAGTGTAAAGAGACACCGTGTCAGTCTATGGATGGTAAGAGAAATTCTTTTTTCCGCAACTTGTGTCAACATATAAAATATTCCATGGACTCGACATGCCTCAGTATATAGCTTGGGGTGTCTACTTTCCAAAATGGGGTCATTTGGGGGGGGGGGTTTGAACTGTTCTGGCATTTTATACACAACATTAGGAAGCTTACATCCACTCTTCTAACCACTTGAAGACAAAGCCCTTTTTGACACTTTTTGTTTACATGAAAACATTTTTTTTTTGCAAGAAAATTATGTTGAACCCCCAAACATTATATATATTTTTAAAGCAAAGGCCCTACAGAATAAAATGGTGGGTGTTGCATTTTTTTTTCTACACAGTATTTGCGCAGCGATTTTTCAAACGCATTTTTTGGTAAAAAATACACTTTTTTTAATTTTAATGCACTAAAACACACTATATTGCCCAAATGTTTGATGAAATAAAAAAGATGATCTTAGGCCGAGTACATAGATACCAAACACGACATGCTTTAAAATTTTTGCACAAACGCGCATTGGCGACAAACTACATACATTTTTAAAAGCCTTTAAAAGCCTTTACAGGTTACCCCGTTAGATTTACAGAGGAGGTCTACTGCTAAAATTACTGCCCTCGATCTGACCTTCGCGGTGATACCTCACATGCATGGTGCAATTGCTGTTTACATATGACGCCAGGCCGATGCTTGCGTTCGCCATTGGGCAAGAGCAGGGCAGGACAGGGGTGCTTTTTTTTTTTTTTTTTATTATTAATTTTGCTTTTTTATTTTATTTTTAAATTGTTCCTTCCATATTTTTTTTATTTTTTATTGTTATCTCAGAGAATGTAAATATCCCCTATGATAGCAATAGGTAGTGACCGATACTCTTTTTTTTTTAAAAACTGGGGTCTAGACCCTAGATCTTTCCTCTGCCCTCAAAGCATCTGACCACACCAAGATCGGTGTGATAAAATGCTTTTCCAATTTCCCAATGGCGCTTTTTATATCCGGGGGGGGGGACGGGGGGACGACGACATTCCCTCCCACTGCTTGTAAAAGCAGTCCAGAGGCTAATTAGCCACTAGGATTGCTTTTACATGAAAGCCGGCCGCTGGCTGAAAAGAATGATACCAAGACTAAACCCGCAGGCATCAATCTGGTATAACCATTCAAAGTCCAGCAACATACCAGTACGTTGCTTGTCCTTGTTGGACATGTATTGTAATCTTTTTTTTTCATGCAGCCAGTTGGCTGAATGAAAAAAGAGATTGATCGGGTGGGTATGCCCACCATTAGAATACCGCCCTTCATCCACCCACTTCTAATGATGGGCATATATGCACCATTTATATATGCCGAAGCATGGGGGCATCCTCCCGCAAAAAAGTTATGCCGCACACACATGGTCGGACTTTTCCACGGGCAAGCCTCCGTCGGAATTTCGACCGTATGTACGCGGCATTAGGAGCAAAATCACTCCTCCGCCCCTGCTGCCCCAATGCTTCGGCATATTTGCTTTTTTTTTTTTAACTGTGGTGGTGAAATCACCTCCTACAGCACTGGAGTCGCAGGGATCAGGCCTGTCTCTGCGAACGCTGCAGTTATGGGTGTTGTGTTTTGCAAGTGACAGTGATCGATCGATACTGCACTTGGGTGGCCTGGGCTGGACGGAGGGGCAAAACGCAGGTGCTAGCAGGTATCTGGGCTGATCCCGCTAACACTGCGTTTTTGGGAACCCTAAACTGCTGGGGACGCTAGTATTGATCTGTTCAGATACTATACCACTAAGGAGGGTGTATGCTTCACGCGTGGGTGTTAGCGTTACTGGCACTAACCTGACGCTGCCTGGGGTGTGACGCAGACCCTCTCTGACGCTAAAACCTAATTGATATCACCCGCCGGGCGATCAGGGGGTTAAACCTTTATTGGGTTATATACGGCGGGTGCCCTGACACTATAAAAAGCAAACTAACTAACCAGCGTCACCCGTAACACTTATATGATGATCACTGGTGAAAGGGTTAACTAGGGGCAATTAGGGGGTTAAAACCTTTACTAGATAATATATGGGGGTACCTGACGCTATAAAAACCTGCGGCGAACCTAAAAAAAATTACTGGCTACCGATCTGCATCACCGACGCTAAGACAGCGATCAGAAAAATGATCGCTTAGCGACGGTGGTGCTAGGGGGTGAAAGGGTTATCTGGGGGGTGATCAAGGGGGTTAAACCTTTATTAGGGGGGGGGGGGGGTTAGGGGGCTACACTGGACCTAAAACTAAACTGTAGTGACACTTTTACAGTCACAAATGTCACTGATTGCAGTGATCAGTAAATAAATGGTCACTGCAATCAGTGACACTGTGACTGGGGGCTGGGGGGTGATCTGGGGGGGCGATTTATGTGCCTATGTGTGCTGGTGTTTGTGTAGTGTTTGTGCACTAACCTTGATGTCTTCTCTTGTACGGCGCTCGGTATATGTGAGCGCCGCACAAGAGATGACATCACTTCCTCCTGCTTCCTCTGCCTGTGTTTACATTACACAGGCAGAGGGGGCATTCTCATTCGCCGGGAGTGATCGCAGGGGGTGGCCGGAATCGAACGGCCGCCCCCCCCATCTCGGAATGCTCCCAGACGAATTCCGACCGCTCACTGTACAGAAGGGGGGTCCGATTGGACCCAACTGTACAAAGGCAATCACGTACACTGTACGTGATTGTGCCTGTCGGTGCCATTGTGCCGACGTATATATACAGTGAGCGGTCGTTAAGTGGTTAAAGAGCACCTGTCGTTTCAAATACATCATGGCAGCGCCTGTAAGTGGGCATCCACTCACCTGCTGCTGCCACGTCCCTCACCTTGTTGTGTCACTGCCGCATCACCAGCCGTCCCATTAAAGTGAATGGGACTGTCAGTGAGTCAACAGCGGGTCAGAGGAGGAGCCACTACAGGACAAGGATGACAGTTGCTCTTTAACCACTTCCCACCCAGCCACTGCACATATACGGCCGGGTGGGCGCTTCCTCCTGAGTGGACGTTCAGGAACGTCCCTCAGAAGGAAAGGGGTTGCGCACGCGCAGCGGCGCGATCCCGTTGCACTCGTGTTACCAGGACACGGCGCATCTCCAATCGGCAGGAGGGCTCTGTGATTGGCCCTCCTGATCGCATGTGATGTAAATTGAGAGCTGGTTGCTAGAAGATCGGCTCTCCTCTCCTCACACAGAAGTTGTCGGAGAGGAGAGCAGATCTCTGCAGCCGGCCGGTGATCAGTGAGTATGAGCTGTTTTTTTACACACCGATCACCGGCCCAGTGTCCCCACACAGTGTAAATACACAAAGTCCCCAAATAGTGTCACCAAAACACATGTCCCCACACAGTAAAAACACCTCTCCCCTACATATGTAACAGTAAAATCACATGTCCCAATGATCATCTGCACACATATGTCCGTGATCACACAAACTAATTATTTTACACTAAGGGGGATTTATTTTACCAAAGACATGAAGCAGAACACATTTTGGCTTAAATTTATGACAAAATTTGATTTTATTGGATTTCTTTTAAAATAGAAAGAAGAAAATGTTTTTTTTCCCCCAAATTTCCGCTCTTTTTTCACTTAAATCGCATAAAAAATAAATAAATAAATTAACGGAGTCGTGAATAAATACCACCAAAAGAATTTGTGTGAACAAAATTATAAAAATTTCATTTGGGTACAGTGTTGTATGACCGCACAATTGTCATTGAAAGTGTGACAGCGCTGAAAATTGGTCTGGGAAGGAAGGGGGCGAAAGTGCTCAGTATTGGAATAGTTAAAAATTATGGATTTAAATCGAGTTGATTTAAATGAAGCCTTTTTACTAGCGATTTAAATCCACCCTGCTCTGCACAATCTCAGTTGTTCTCATGTTTTTGATGCAGAAAAAATTAAGAAAAAACGCACTGAACTGCATGTGGTGTGAACTGGCCCTTAAAGTGGAATTAAGCCCTCCTATCCTTTACAGCAGAGGTCTCCAACCTGTGGGCCGCGGCCCAACGCTGGGCCGTAGCGCCTCTGCTCCCGGGCCGCGGAGGAGACAAGTAATGTCAGCGGTGCTGCGACGGGGGAGAGAGATGACATCATCTCTCATTGCCCGCACCGCTGTTCCACCCTTACTTACAGGGCCGCAAAGGCTGCTCTACATGGAGGTGCAGCCTCGACCCAGAAGAGAGAGAATGACGTCATCTCTCACCGCCTGCCCTCACTCTCATCTCTCCCTCGCATGTGCCTGTTTTTCACCTGCAGCTATTTTACCGCACCAAGGAGAGGCTAACAGCGTTGTACCTGGCTGCAAGTACTCTGCAATGCTGGGGGCTTGATTTTACATGTAAATGAATTAATGACAAACTGCTATTTTTTGGGTGGCCAGGTAGCTGTGGCAATCTCCATGATGCTAGCAGGCAGCGTGGCAAGTGACATCCTCATCTGGTGGCAGACATAGTGGCAAGTGACATCATCATCTGGTGGCAGGCATAGTGGCAAGTGACATCCTCATCTGGTGGCAGACATAGTGGCAAGTGACATCCTCATCTGGTGGCAGGCATAGTGGCAAGTGACATCCTCATCTGGTGGCAGGTGACGTGGCAAGTGACAAGCGATGGTTGCAGGTGACACGCTCAAGGCTCCCACTGATTCTGCGTTATAGTGAGTTGAACTATTTCATTTTATTTTACAATGTAATGATAGAAATAATGCGTTTCAGTCTTCCTGACACCATAATAACCATGGTGCCGGGATGATTGAAGCACTAACACCAGCCATTGCCCTGACAAATTGCCCACGAAAAATCGCTTACCCCCCGCGCCGAACCCCCGGGCCTTGGCACAATTTACTTGCACCCAGCCGGTCCCCGGTGCCAAAAAGGTTGGGGACCGCTGCTTTACAGCCAAGGAAGCTGCTTCTCTTTGATCTGCAACTGCACAGTGCTGCACATGTAGTCAGGTATGACATCAGCCATTTGATGGTTTGATAGTTTGGCTGAGGACACAAGCAAACGTGACAGTTGGCAAACCCGGTGTGCCGTCAGAATTGGCGACCCATCAGATTAGGTAACAGAAGTGACGTTCCGCCAGCTGCGCATGCTTACAGCCGCTACCAGGTTTCCTAATCTGATGGAACACCTCCAGTCAGAAGAAGACAGAGGACATCTTACTACACCCAGCTAAGTCTTTCATTAAACCACTTCAATACAGGGCACTTACACCCTCTTCCCGACCAGGCCATTTTTTAGTTTTCAGCGCTGACACAATTTGAATGACAATTGCGCGGTCATACAACGCTGTACCCAAACATTTTTTTTTTATCATTTTCTTCACACAAATAGAGCTTTCTTTTGGTGGTATTTAATCACTGCTGGGGGTTTCCCCCCCCCCAAAAAAAAAAAAAAAGACCGAATATTTTGAAAAAAAAAAGAAAAAGTTTACTTAGTTTCTGTCAGTAAATTTTGTAACCAAGTAATTTTTCGCCTTCACTGATGTGCGCTGATAGGCTGAACTGGTGGGCATTAATGAGATGGCACTTATGGGCACTGTTGAGGCGGCACTACTATGCCACACTTATGGGCACTGATACGTGGCACAGATAGTCAGCACTGGTGGGCACGGATAGGCGGCACTAATGGGTTACACTGATGGGCATCGACAGCAGTGATGGGCAGCACTGACTGGCATCACTAATGGGCACTGATTGGTGGCACTGATTGCTGCCACTGGTGGGCACTGATTGGTGACAATATATTGCTATACTGTAACTATGTAAAAATTCTTATCATTTTCTTCACACAAATAGAGCTTTCTTTTGGTCGTATTTAATCACTGCTGGGGTTTTTTCCTAAAAAAAAAAAAAAAAAAAAAAAAAAAAAAGGGAAGACCGAATATTTTGAAAAAATAAATAAATAAATTTTTCTTAGTTTCTGTCAGTAAATTTTGTAAATAAGTAATTTTTCTCCTTCACTGATGGGCCCTGATGAGGTGGCACTGGTGGGTACAGATAGGCGGCACTGATGAGGAGGCACAAATATGCCGCACTTATGGGCACTGATAGGCGGCACTGATGGGCAGCATTAATGAGCAGCACTGACTGGCATCACTAATGGCCAATGATTACTGCCACTTGTGAGTACTGATGGCTGGCAGTGGTGGGCGCTTAATTGTAATCAGGGCATTGATGATCAGTGCCCTGATTAAATACTTCGATGTCCTCTGTGAGGAGATGCTGCTGATCGTCTCTCCTCACACTCTGTCAGTGTGAGGAGAGGAGCGCCGATTACTGGCATCTCAGTATTTACATGTGACTGGCTGCGATTGGACACAGCCAATCACATGGTTAAAGAGCCACGGCTCTTTACAGAGATTGGGGTCACGCCGTGTCCTAGCAACAGAGCGGTGGTTTTGGGAAGCAGTCATATGACGGTGAGTGGGCGGCAAGTGGTTAACAGTCATTTTTGCAATAATGAGAGCGTATAGAAAATATAGTATGTTGACATCTGTGATGCTGTTTGGATGTTTCATTTTGAAAGCCTAGGGCCAGTTCACACCACAAAAACGCACTCCAGATCTGTCCTGGACGCCTTTCTGCATGCGCAATTTTAACGTGTTTATGATGCGTTCTGGTGCGTCTTCGGATGCATTCCAAGTGCTTTTTCTTGTTTTCGTTTTTTTCCCCCCCCACTAGACTAGGGCAGAGATATGCAATTAGCGGACCTCCAGCTGTTGTAAAACTACAAGTCCCATCATGCTTCTGCCTCTGGGTGTCATGCTTGTGGCTGTCAGGGTCTTGCTATGCCTCATAGGACTTGTAGTTCTGCAACAGCTGGAGGTCCGCTAATTACATATCCCTGGACTAGGGTTTAGTGCGTTTTTAATGTGTTTTACTGCATTCCAGTACAGTCCAGTGCAGGAAAAATGCAACATGTTCTAGTTTTTTTTCCTGGAACTGACTGCACTGGTGTGAACGATGCCGTTGGAAACCATATAACCTTCTTTCTATGCGTTTTTGATGCAGAACAAAAATGCACGGGACTGCATGTGGTGTGAACTGACCCTAAAGGTTTAGCGCTGAGCAGTGCGGGGTGTACCAACATGGCCTCCGCCACCTTCCTACTGCCACCGTCCAGCTTTTTCCAAGATGTAACATCAAAACAGCATCACAGATGTCGGTATATTTATTTATATACACTCACTTTATTGCTAAAATTACTCTGAAGTTCAAGACGTAGCTGGGTGTAGCAAGATGTCCGCCGCCTTCTTCTGACTGCAGGTGTCCTGTCAGATTGGGAAACCTGGTAATGGTGTAACGCATGCGCAGCTGACGGAACGTCACTTCCGTTACCTAATCTGACGGGTCGCAGATTCTGATGGAACACCAGCATTCCAGGAATGTAACTTTTTTTTTAAACCGTTAAATGTATGGGTTTAGTTTCACTTTATGATTTACTGCTGCTCAGGGGCTCTGGGCTTCAGTAAAATGGCCGCCTCCAGCAAGAAAAAAACAGGAGCAATGCTGGGAGGAAATTCACAGCACTCACCGATTTAGGTAACATAATTAATGTGGGATGTATGTTCCTTGCTAAAGAATATTAATTTTTATCAAATTGTTCTGGGTAAAGTTCTGCTTTAAATACAAACCTGACAGTGACAGGAGTTCTATCCTATGGGGTGAGTGAGGTGAATGATAATAATGTATAGCTGTGTGTTGGCTCCTGTGAGGGGGGATGGGATGGTGTGAGGGGCCCCCTGTACTCCGCTATGACCGGTGGGATTACCTGGCTCTCCTCAGTGTCCTCCGCACTGTCCGGCCTGTGTGCGGCCTTCTCCTCCTCCGTACTCCCCTCCATGCACCGTCCCCTCTCCGCTCCTCAGCTTCCCTGACACTGGAAACTTCCTCACCGGAACTCACTGGAGGGATCATAGAGAACAGCGGATTTCCTAGACAAGACACTTCCCCCCTCCCTCAGAGCGCGCACAGACTACAAACACCATAGAGAGCGGATGCTCCGCTAGACAGGCCCATGCCTATCGTGCTACACATTCTACCCGAGCCACTGCCACAGCCAATCACGGTCTAGACTAGTCCGCCACAGCCTATCCCTGCTTGTTTCAAGATCCGTGGCCAGTCATAGTGCGGCTACAACAAAATGGCGCCTGACTGGCAGACAATTTCCCCAAGACAAGTTCCTTCGACTGTATATGACCCTCTACCAAATAAGAATTGGTGTTTGGTGTTCCTATGGCTACCAATGGACGCTTTTGTGTTCCCTAGAGACCAAGAGCTCTGTTCCTGACATGAGGTGTGTGTATAGATGAGGGGACGGTGCGGGATCACAAGGGATGCCTAGAGGACGCCGGAGCAACCCTTCTACTGACAGGGACGGAGTGTGGGTGAGACAGGGCGGCCTCTATGTGTGTCTGTATATTATATTATTGTTATTACGATCAAGTAAATATATTTAATATATATGCTGTGTATAAACAGACTATATATGTATATTTGTTATTTTTATATATATATATTAGTAGAGTGTGTGTGTATATATATATATATATATATATATATATATATATATATATATTAATATTAGTAGTAGAGTATATATATATATATATATATATATATATATATATATATATATATATTATTAGTAGTAATTATATATGTAGCGGTATATACTTTTAAATTCTGGTGAAGACACCAGTGATGTGTGGTTCCCTGTGGCCCAGCAGGTGGCGCTGTCACTTTGGGCCGGGGTTGAACCATCACTGCAGTGCCGTACCCTTTGTGGCCTCTCGCAGCGGATGTACGGCGGGGCGGGGAACCCGCCGTGCATCCTGGGAGAGGGTATAAAGGGGGCAGACATCTTCGCCACGAGGTTCGAGTCCCAGGCACCTTCAGCCTGAGGGCTGCTGTTCGCGGTCGGGGGTCCAGGCGGCCTAGGCCTGGGCCTGCTCGTATCCACACCCCCTGTTTGTTCGTTGAGGGAGTCTAACTGATTGTGTTTCATCCTGACATTGGAAAAATAAAGGAGTGTTGGACTTTTATTGGTGTGGGGCTCATTTACTGGCAGACACTGTTCCAGAGGAGAAGCGGAGGCTCCAAACCCCGAACACAAGGTAAAGAAACTTTGCTCACACCACACAAACATCTGCGGTGAAAGCTTGGCGTGGTGACCCCGCACTCTCTCCTCCAAGGTACCCCTGGACAAAAGCCAGAGAGAAAGAAACCGGAGCAAGAGAGAGAGTGGGGGGGGGGCGCTACATATTATATATATATATATATATATATATATATATAGCAGCAGGGGATCAAATACTTTTCCCCCCCTCACTGTATTATAAAAATGATGATTATTAGTAAATATATATTTAATAATCATTATAATACAGTGAGGGGAAAAAAAGTATTTGATCCCCTGCTGATTTTTATACGTTTGTCCATATGACAAAGAAATGATCAGTCTATAATTTTATTGGTCGGTTTATTTTAACAGTGAGAGACAGAAAAACAAGAAAAATATCCAGAAAAATGCATTTCAAAAAAGTTATAAATTGATTTGCATTTTAATGAGTGAAATAAGTATTTGACCCCTTCACAAAACATGACTTAGTACTTGGTGGCAAAACCCTTGTTGGCAATCACAGAGGTCAGACGTTTCTTGTAGTTGGCCCCAGGGTTTGCACACATCTCAGGAGGGATTTAGTCCTCTTTGCAGATCCTCTCCATGTCATTAAGGTTTCGAGGCTGATGTTTGGTAACTTGAACCTTCAGCTCCCTCCACATATTTTCTATGGGATTAAGGTCTGGAGACTGGCTAGGCCACTGCAGGACCTTAATGTGCTTCTTCTTGAGCCACTCCTTTGTCGCCTTGGCCGTGTGCTGTGGGTCATTGTCATGCTGGAATACCCATTCATGACCCATTTTCAATGCCCTGGCTGAGGGAAGGAG
Source organism: Rana muscosa (assembly GCA_029206835.1). Taxonomy (NCBI): domain Eukaryota; kingdom Metazoa; phylum Chordata; class Amphibia; order Anura; family Ranidae; genus Rana; species Rana muscosa. The sequence goes on along the minus strand of CM055123.1, from coordinate 265,004,217 downwards.
GTTCTCACCCAAGATTTGACAGTACATGGCCCCATCCATCGCCCCTTTGATGTGGTGAAGTTGTCCTGTCCTCTTAGCAGAAAAACACCTCAAAGCATAATGTTTCCATCTCCATGTATGATGGTGGGGATGGTGTTCTTGGGGTCATAGGCAGCATTCCTCCTCCTCCTCCAAACATGGCGAGTTGATGCCAAAGAGCTTGATTTTGGTCTCATCTGACCGCAACACTTTCACCCAGTTCTCCTCTGAATCATTCAGATATTTATTAGCAAACTTCAGACAGTCCTGTACATGTGCTTTCTTGAGCAGGGGGACCTTGGGGGTGCTGCAGGATTTCAGTCCTTCCCATCGTAGTGTGTTACCAATTGTTTTCTTGGGGACTATGGTCCCAGCTGCCTTGAGATCATTGACAAGATTCTCCCGTGTAGTTCTGGGCTGATTCCTCACCGTTCCCATAATCATTGAAACTCCACGAGGGGAGATCTTGCATGGGGCCCCAGACCGAGGAAGATTGACAGTTATTTTGTTTTCAGATTCCGATAAGCCCCGTGCCCACAGACCCCCACAACCACAGTCCAGGGTTGTGGGGAAGAGGCCCTTGTCCCCATTAACATAGGGACAAAGTTCTTTGGGGTGGTATGAATTAGGAGGGGGACCCCACACAGTTTTTTTCTTTCTGACTTTTCTATTGCCGACATTCTTTTGTTTACATTTTAGCTCTCAGCGGAGCTGATGAGTCATTACTTGTTAAGGACGCGGTGGTTGGCTTCCCAGCCCGATCCCTAACAACCAGCTATTCCTCACACAGAATTTGAATTGGTCGATCATTGTTTGACAGATCTGAATTCGAATTGTTCCGAAAATTTGGAATTTGTTAGAAAATTGATAAACGAATCAAAATGAAAAGAAACTAAACGACTTCCAAAATGAATCAACAAAACAAAATTAGTAACATAACGAATCTATCCCAAACTAAACACATTTTTCATGTTTTCAAAAAGGGGCTATTCTCAACAGTATATGAGATGTGTAAACTTTTATAAGTGGAGACTGGAATATTCTAAGAGCTTTAGTTAATAACACCCTTCCAAACCATGTGGCTCTATGGGGGCATAATATCATCCCACACAATCACATGGTCATACGTGTGCCTGCCCAGCTCAGTGCTCATTTGGTAGAAAACTGCAAGCAGGCAGGTAAGTCTATATTATTGCAGAAGGGACATACCATGTCAATGAAAATACAGTCTGGAATTTTCACAAAGCACACCACCAGGCACCACTATGCATGAGACCTACGGGATTCAGACATTAAAAATAAAAATTGACAGGAGTTCTAACCATTCCCTACTCTGTTCATAACTAAACAAAAGTGTTGGGAATCACTGTTATTGTGGCTTGTACTTTTGTCATCTGATTCTCAATTATTCTCTGTCTGTGTTTGTAGTTTCCTCACATAGATGTGGCTATGAAGCTGCCTATGACGAGTAGTCAGGATATGCTTCACCATGCAAAATCAGCTTCCTGGAAAAAGCAGAGACTGCCTCTGATATGTGTGACCTATAACAAGGTAATGACTTCAACTTGCCTATTATACAGTATGTCTCCCAAGACATTTGCCGAGACACACACAGACTTTAACTGTACCACAACACTATTGGTGTTCCACCGGTCTGCAACATTGGAGATATGCAGCTTTGGTTCTCGCTGGTGTCCAGGGCAAAGACCTGTAGGGGCTACCAAGCTAAACCCCCTGCCAAGATGTAGGCAGGTGGCCTATAGATTGTTAGCTAGGCAATCAGCTGACCCAGGCTGGGGTAAGAGTTAATGCTGCAGACTGCTGTTCCCAGGCTTTTTTGACCCAGCCTACCCATCCTGTAATATAAAAAGGGGGTAGGATGGGTTCCAGGGAGTCCCACTCAAGAGAATGCCATGATTTCTGCAGAATCCAGAGGAGGACTGCTGCACCTTGCAGTCTGTGGCAAGCCACCAGGAGTCCAGAGATCTTCCAGTTCTTGTGGAACACCAAGCATGAACTACTACCTTGTTGAGCTATGCCTGGGCAGCCTAGTAGAGCTAGTTAGGAGATGTTTTTTTTTTTTACCAGTGTTCATGTTGAACTGTATCGCCAAAATGCTTAAGTAAAAGTTGCATCTACTGTCCTAAGCCTGTCCTAAGCCTGGTCTGAAGTCATTGATGGTTCCTGGCTCATGAAAGAAATAGGGTCGGTAAAGCACGTGTGGCATGAAGCAAAGCCACCAGTGACGGCTGGTGGTTTTCTTTCTGGAGGGTGGCGGCGAACAGACAACCCCCCAGGGGAGGGCTGGCAGCCTTAGGCCTGGGGGGCAAGTCCAGTCCAGTGGCCCAATAAACCACTGAATCAGCTCACCATTACCAGTGTGTGTCTATCATAGGAGCTGGTCCATGAGGTAGGACTTCGTATGACAGCGGCCGCCGGGTAAGCGGGAGATCCCTGCTGTGTAATCGGGTGGCGCTTGTCCCTCTGAGGCAGCCCAATGGGCCCAGTGGGGCCGGCCCTGGGCTCTCTCCCTCTGCCCCAGCTTACGTTGCACCCACCCAGGATTGGCCCTGAAAAGTGGGGACAAAAATCGGGCACAGACTTGGTCCGAAGACAGTGTCCTCAGTCCGGGGACTGTCCCTGGGGATGTCTGGTCACTCTAAGCTAGTGGCCAGTAGGACCCACAGGCCAGTGACCAGCAGAACCCCAGGTCCGCGGGCAGCTTCCAGCAGGACCCACACCATGTGGGTCCTGCTGGGAGCAGGCCGCTGACCTGAGGGTCCTGCTGGCCACTGACCTGTGGGTCCTGCTGGGAGCTGGCCGCTGACCTGAGGGTCCTGCTGGCCGCTGACCTGAGGGTCCTGCTGGCCGCTGACCTGAGGGTCCTGCTGGCCACTGACCTGTGGGTTCTGCTGGGAGCATGGCCAGCTTCCCAGCAGGACCCAAAGTGATGAGAGCTATTTTGAAATTACTAGGTGGACACTGGGGCAGGGTAAATAGTGTATGGGGAGGGGGTGTATAGATGGGATGTGGGGTTCAGCTGGGAGTGTCAGGGTCTCTCACCTTGCACAGCCTCCTCCAGGGGTCAAGTAAAGTTGCAGCCAAAGCCAGTCACAGACGTGGGTCCTGACTCTCTGACGCGCCCTGCTGCCTCTGCCTGCCTCCAAGATCTGGAAGTGGTAGTTTTTCCTGGCTGCGCTGCTCTCAGTTCTCCACCGGGAGCTTGAGCACTACAACTCCAAGAATTTCACAGCCACTGTGCCCATAAAATGCAGCCACTGTGCTCATAAAATGCAGCCACTGTGCTCATAAAAAAGCAGCCACTGTGCTCATAAAAAAGCAGCCACTGTGCTCATAAAAAAGCAGCCACTGTGCTCATAAAAAAGCAGCCACTGTGCTCATAAAAAAGCAGCCTCTTTGCCCATCATATGCAGCCACTGTGCCCCCCCCCCCTGCTGTCTGACCGGCACTTACCCAATCCTGATGGCGGGTCAGGCAGCGGGTGAGGCCGGCGAGCTGTGGGACATGCAGCTGGTCAGGCGACGGCTCCTGCGTCCTCCATGGTTCCCGTGTGTCTCTTCTTCCTTTCCGCTAGGCGTCCAGTAGAGATGCCTGTGCCTTTAGCCAATCAGGTGATGGGTATTAGATCAGCACTTCCTGATTGGCGGAGAGGAGGTTCAGTGTTAGAAAAGCAAATATTATTTTGCTTTTCTAACACACTTGGGTGGGCTCCGAGCGCAATGCTCTGCACTCCAAGTCCAGCTTTTTTCAAGCCTATTAGAGCCTCTGGCTCTAATCGGATGCTTCAAAAATACCCCCGCAGCTGTAATTCAGGCGCCCGGTGTCCGAAAAGGGGCCGGACGCCTGAATAGGGGGTGGTTACAGCAGCCATGGATAGATTCATGCAATGCATGAATCTATCCATTCTACACAGAGGGGGGTGGCTGGAGAGAGGGGGAGGGGCGCCCGTTCATCCCTTAATGGACACACCGCCACTGGGTTTAGACATGAAAGGGTTAGGAGTTAATATCAGCTCCCAGCATGAAACAATGAGGAAGACAAACAAGAAGGAAGAAGGAAATCCTTATAGTGCAAGACCTTTCTTTTCAATAATAATAATAATAATAAAAAAAAAACACATTCACCAAAAAACGTACATTATCTCTGCCCTGTCCTCTCGCCTTAATGGAGTGACAGTCCGCTCCCCCTGCTGGGGAGGGGAGTTTCTGCCCCCGGGTATTGCTAATGGGACTGTTGGTGTTAGTGACTATATGTCCCACGAGCCTTTGCAGATACTGGAGGCCTGGCTGATGGGCTCCTCCCCCTACCAATGAGGAAGCAGGGGAGGGAACAGAGTGGGCGGCTGGGCTCTGAAAGCGGAGCTAGCACATGCTGCATTTTCCGGAGGAGAGGCGGGGGGAGGGGAAATCCCACGCAGGAGCGGACAGGCTGGCTCTCACTCCACTGTCAGTGGATAAGTGTGTAAGCGTGACCAGCGGGGGGTTCACTACATAAGTGATTGGCACTGGAGCCTCACCTCTGCCCTGACATGACTTCCTCTGAAAAAAAAACAAGTGAGCGGATGGCCGCCGACCCTTAGGCATATAGGTTAGAGCAGCCTGGGGGGAAATCTCCACCCTGCCCCCTGGCCCAGCCCGCCCCTGCCCGCCCCTGCACCCCCCCCCGTCTGCCAGTCGGTCCGGCACTTACCTCATCTAGGCAGCAGGCATCAGACATCAGGTATCAAGCAGTGAGCATTGGGCAGCGGCTCCTGTGTCCTTTTCCTCCATCACTGCGGCTCTGCGTCTCCTCCCCTACTCCCAGGCATCCAATAGGATCGCCTATCCTTTCAGCCAATTGGGTGACGGATCTCAGACCCGCTTACTGATTAGCCGGGAAGAGGATTAGTGAGAGAATAGCGAATATTCATACACCCCTGGGTCGGCTGTGAGCGCATTCTCTGCGCCCCGAGCCCACCCTATTTTTGAAGCCTAATCAGTGCTTCAAAAAACACCCCCACCATTGGAATTCATGCGCCTGCAAGGGGCCGAACGCATAGATAGGGGGGGTGGCTGCGCCCTAATGGACAGGCTACCTCTGAAAGCCACTACAAGAAATTTACTAAGCAAGACAAGAAGCAGGAGGAGTAATGCGTTGCTATGGGTAACCTGAAACAGTGTAAGGTACATTGCAGCTTGTCGTGAAGCGTGGTACCTGGCAGGGTTAAGGCTTCTCCGGTAGTGAGCGGGTCGGTGACCTGGCTTCCTCCCCAGCTGTTAGTTCCCTGAACATATGGGGACCAAACCCACCTAACAGAGACCCACAGCCTAACCACATGGTACGGGAGAGCTGAAGGAGTTGAGGTCTGCGCTAGTGCTCAGTGGAACCCCATTCTGACACGGAGTCAGGTGGCAGAGGAATGCTGGATGGGCGGAGAGGGTACAGGCTCAATGGCGTCTCTCCTAAATGCAACATTTCACAAGAAGGGTGTGGAGTGTACAGGACGGAAAGTTTTAGAGGAACTCTGCACTACACACAATGAACGGCTCAGCTCTAAGCCGAGGAACTGCCATAATGTTTGACTTACACGTAAACACAGCCCTAAGCATTGGTGAGCGAGTGCTCAGTGAAAGGTACCCCCGGGCGAGAGGCCCTGCCCACAACTACCTCACAGGGCTTTCCGCTGAACACCAGGGGAACCAAAGCTGCATATCTCTGTGTGATACACACTTATGACCTCTATATTCTCTGTATTACCTACTTCTGACCCCTGCGCTCTCTGTGTTATGCACACCTGTGCCCCCTGTACTGAGAAGTGGAGTCTGTACCAGGGTTGCCAACCGTCAGCAAATTTACTGACAGTTTGTAAAAATCTGATTTTTTTTTACAACTGTAAATATCAAAGGCTGATAATTTGTCATGCTGCGTTGAGTTTTTAAGTCTGAACCAGGCCAATTACTTTTTAGGGGCATTGTCAGTGTTTCCATATTGTGTTTATAATGTTTTAATATCAGTTGTCTTTGATATTAATAGGATAGCTGTCATTTTTTTCAGGTTGACAGTGAAAAATATGCTCCGCCAGTAAATTTTACATGTGTTGTCAGTAAAAAATGTTGCCTGAGGTTGGCAACACTGGTCTGTACTGAGGTTTAAGGTGGGAGGAGGGGGTTCTATACTGGGTAATTGGGGGGGGGGTCTGTCCTGGGGGGTTAAGCTAGGAGAAGGAGCTGTACAGGGTGTTTGGCTGGGATGGGGGTTATGTTGGGAGGAAGGAAGTCTGCACTTAGGGGGATAGACTGGGAGGGTTGATTTAAAGCTGTTGGTGGGGATCTATACTAAATGGGAATATGAGTTTTTGGCTAGGGAATTGTACTGAGATGAGGGGGGTGTTTTTTTTTCTTATATATACACATTCATTTGTGTGTTACTCACCCCTAACCTCTGTAATCTGTAGGATACACCCCCCTGACCCCTGCACTCTGTCTGATCTACTCCTGAGCCCTGCATTACACATTCCTTGCATTCTCTGCATTATGCACTTCCTTCCTGTCTCAAGGCAGAAGAATGTCACCAGTACACCATGGATCTCCAATGTGGGTCCAAAGCTTTATTCAACGATCAAATTTACAGCACGAGCAATGTTTCTCAGTCCTTCATCAGGCATGTATACTATAGATTCTTAATGCTTTCTCTGTGTCAGTGACTCAAAATCCAGAAGACTGGTTACCTGGCTGTATTGCTGACCCATTTGCTTCTGGACTTTGAGTCACTGACTCAGAGAAAGCATTAAGATTAGGAATCTATAGTATACACACTTGTTCTAGGTCAGCGACCCCAATATTAACACAGATGGTCAGCCATACACAGCATTTCAGTAGGAGATCTCAGCAATGGCAGCCTCCAATTTTTTCATGGCATATCGTTTATTAAATAAAGATCTTTATATTGATTCTCTGTGCTTTGCAGAATGACAACCCTATAAATGGAGGAGCTTGTCTTTGTAATGACCAGCATTGATATGTATTCTTGTTTGCAGACTGAAGTCCAACATGGATTCCCATTTTCTTCACATGACAACAGACACTCAATGCAATTGAGCGGAGAATACCTGGATTCTGTAAGTGTGCTAAGAAAGTGATCCATTCCCCTACTAAAGCAGATCCCCAGACAAGCAGCTAAAGACATAGATTAAGCACATACCTACCAAAGGATTTGTATTTCTGTCATCCATTCCTATGATTTTGACAGCTCTGTCACACAGCACAGCCCTGTCTGGCATGGCAGAAAGCCTGACCCTGAATGCACACCATCTGCAAACAGGGCCACGAATACACGCCTCAGACACATATAAAAAGTAATACAGTGAAACCTTGGACTGTGAGTAACTCAATCAACGAGCATTTTTTTAAATTCTGACTCGGTTTGCGAGTGTTGTCTCGCAAAACGAGCAGGATTAAAGCCACAGCGGTGTGCAGTACCGCATTTGGCCAGAGGTGCGGGGGCGCCGAGCGGAGCTGATCGGAAATACTCCGTTCCCAAACCTTTCCAAATTCAGCCGAGGCTCTCCGGCGCCCCCCACCTCTGGACATATGTGGTATCGCATGCCATAGAAGTCAACGCGGAACAAATTATTTTCGTTTCCATTGACTTCTATGACATCCTCCTTATCAACTGATGACATCATTGGTTGTTAGGATGCCAGTGTCTAGAAAGTCATAATGGTGCATAGTGAAAACCCGTAGCTTTGTGTAACAAGACAGGCTTCATCCACCTGCTGGTTTGTATACAATTTTTGATAAATTTTTAGGCATTTTGCCAAGGCACTCTTAAAGAAACGTCAAAGCACCCTGGTTGAAAAGGGCTGCATTACACCTTCATGTATTTTTATATAAATCAGCATTTAAACCCAAATCTGCCTTGATATTAATGTTCTGTAATATAAAGCAGAAACCAAGACGGGTAGAGTGAGGTCAGCGCATTGGCCAGTGTTGTCAGTCAAAAACTGACCATCAAGGGAGAACCGGGAGAATTTTGTGAATCAGCAGGTTGCAGTGATTTTGGTTAAAATCGACCTTCACTCTACCGACTCCCCTCTTTTACACCATTTAAAAAAAATGGTGTTTTTTTTCCAAATGACTTTTTTTTTTTTTTTTTAAAGAAGATGCTGGCACTTCCGCCTTTCTAGACTAGGCAACTGGAACAATTGAGTACTGGTGTGATACTTTTTTTTTTATTTGCAAATCTAGATTTTCAGGACAAGCTTTCGGGGTGGGCACCCTTCAAGGACCAAGCAGTACCAATACTGCCTTATCTCACACACTAGCTAAGCTTAATTACCATTGCATACATTTGTTTGTGAGTGTTTTTTTTGTTTTGTTCTCAGAGATTGTCTTAAAGTGGAAGTCCGTGCATAAACTAAAATCCCTGCATCTATAGCCACCAACATTCTAACACTAATCTATCTAGATTCTAGCCCATAAAAGATAAAATCAGTATACATACCTTTTCTACAGGCAATCCGACCGGATCTCCAGCGAGGGAAGCTCTGATCCCACGCTGAGCTGTCAGCCGCGGCTTCTTTGTGTAGGTGGGTGCAGAGGACACGTTTGTCAACAAAAGCCCCATAGTAACTCTATGGGTGACGTCACTTGCCATTCATTTCACAGCCGTTGTCGGATGTGTACTCAGCAGAGGACCAGATCTTATCAAACTTGCTCAGACAATTCCTGTTAATGTATGTTATTTTATATAGGGGCAACACAGCATTCAGGGTATTCCTCCAGGCAGTGGTGGTGGGTGGCGCGTCACTTTTCCAGCGAAGTAGAATTTCCCTGCGGGCTTAGAAGGTAGAATATACTACAAACAATTTGTTGTACTTTCCCACCGTGGGGTCAGCCGTCACATTCAGCAGCATGAGTTCAGGAGTAAGGTTCCCGCCGCCCGGTTAATATCCTCCAGGACCTGGTCCCAGAATCTCCGCAGCCGGGGACAAGACCATGTCATGTGCAAAAAGGAAGCTTCCAGGTTTCCACATCTAGGGCAGGAAGGAGACCTATCCGGGTAAATGGCAGCCAGCCTGCGTGGTGTGCAATAGGCCCTGTGCAAAAATTTTAGTTGTACAAACCGGTCTCTAGCAGAAATCAGATTGGACACATAAGAGCAGACACATTCCTCCCAGGCCTCTTCCGTGAGGGATGGGATGTTCTGCTTCCATTTTGTAAAGGCTTTAGTTAACTTAGCTGGGGAGGATGCTGAGGAGGCGGAAGTACAACACGGACAGGGGGCCAAAAAGGTTAGGTTTAGTTCCATTTTAACTGCAGTAGAGAAAAGTGAGGTCAGTGACCTGCCTTTGCTGTTTGGAAGGGGTGCCTGTATCAGAAGACTGGCTGAACACAATTAAATGTCCTTTGACAACTAAAACAGTTCACACAATATTGTGCTTAGCTGTCGGCCTGGAATTCGGATTAAAAGCTAAATTCCACCAAAGCTTTTTTTTTTCTTCACTGCGTGTTAGTTTGGGATAGAGTGGGGAAGGGTCAGTACTAGAAAATGTGTCACCTGCATGGATGGCGATTAAAAAAAACCTGACAGATGTGCTAACCATTTCTCTTATTGTGACCATTGGTGAGATTTCTCATTATGACATCATGTGACTAAGAGAGAAAATGGAGGAGAAATCTCTACAATGAGACCCTGACAAAGGTTCTAATCTTTCACCACTCTATCCAGGAAAAAATAAAGGTTTTGTCTGTTGTAAGAGGAGATAACCTGTATATATGTTTTCAGGGACTTGGGAGAAGAAAGACTCCACATGAAACAAGACAGCAGGCTTCACGAAACTTCAACCTTTCATGTCATAGTACACCTCCCAGACCTTCTAATTACTGGGACGGTTTTACCAATTCCCAGATCTCTTACGGAGGAAGGCAGGACATGGAGACTCTCTTCTGTCGGAGGTATCCAAAACATCTCCATGAAAGGTCCGCTCATATTGGGGATCTTCCTGAGAATCGTTTTATGTGGTTTGGTGGTGATCATGGGCCATCATAGATCAGCTGCCCTTTTAATATTATGGATGAACAAGCAATTTATACCTTATAAAGCATTTAATCATAATCCTGTTATTCATAATTTCTCCTTTATATCATTAAAGATGAAACTGATATTTTATGCATCATCATTGGATACATTGTATGTGCTAATACATTTCGTAAAATATATATTCCTGCCAAGTTTGTTTGAAAAGTAAAGCAGGATTAAATTCCAGAAGGAATATATGTCACAAGGTGAGGACGTGGACATATAATTGTACACCTGTGCCACATCTTATATTTCAGCCACAATGAAAGATATACTACAAAAGGAAAATGGACGTTGAAGGCACCATAACTGCAACTTAATTAAAATCATCTGTCTATTTTCCACGTTATTAAAAAACATTGATAAGAACAATTTAACTTGACACGAGTATCACCATTTGGTAAGATGATCTGCCCTAGATAGAGTTATATAAGCCCCCCCTGACATAACTGGTCAAGTAATAAAAAAATAAAAAAACAATTGGAAATTGCCACTTGGTCGGGGAGTTGCAGAAACCTAGGGGCTTATAGCAATACCAGAGTGTATTAAAAGTAGTACATAAATACATAGCCTTGGTATTAAACCATATATATCATATAACATTTTGATGATTTTTGTAAACTTACAAAATAACAGTAAAACTATAATCACACAAAAAGAACCTCAAGGCAAACATGAGGGCTTATCTAGGGTCAATGACCAGAGAGATGTTATAAGATAGGTTAGGTACATTTAATCCCCTAAGATAATATTTATTAGCCAATATTACAGGTTTAATTGTGGATGTGTTACAGTGGCGGCTGGTGCTCAAAATTTTTGGGGGGCGCAAACTGAAAAAAAACAAACATCAATTGCAGCCACTGTGCCCAAACACCACCAGTTTCCCCCCTGAAATGCAGCCAGTTTGCGTCCCCGTATGCAGTCAGTTTCCCGCCAGCCCTGCACTTACCTTCCTCGGGTCAGCGCCGTCCTTCTTCTGTCCTCGATGTCTTCTCCTGCCCTCGATGTCGCTTCAGCCAATCAGGTTACCGGTAACCAGACCCGGTGAACCTGATTGGCTGAAACACCTGTCAGTGTTAACCAGGGAACGCACCCCCCGTGCGTCCTCTGGTTAGCTATTTGGAAGCTGATTACAGCCCTCAGGCTGTAATCGGGAAGCCTATCAGAGCCGCTGGCTCTGATAGGCACTTCAAAACACCAACCAGCCGCTGTTATTCAGATGGCCGGTGCTCAACAGGGGGCTGGCTATCTGAATAGCGGGCGGCGGCAATACATAGGTTTATGCAATGCATGAACCCATGTATTGTTGTGAGTGACGGGCGCAGGAGCAATAGGGGGCGGCGCTCCTGCGCCCACTATGGCCGCACCGCCACTGATGCGTTGTCAATTCTATTGACTTCACCAATCCAGCATTGAAGGGTTAATTATAAATATTTAGAGCCGAGTACAATTTAAAAGATCCACTATAACTCTAATAAAAAAGGGAAAAGAACAGGAGGGGGGGAGAAAAAAAAAAAAGTTTATAGTCAGCTCATACATTGAGGGGAAAAAAGTATTTGATCCCCTGCTGATTTTATACGTTTGCCCACTGACAAAGAAATGATCAGTCTATAGTTTTAATGGTCGGTTTATTTTAACAATGAGAGACAGAATAACAACAAAAAATATCCAGAAAAACTAATTTCCAAAAAGTTATGAATTGATTTGCATTTTAATGAGTGAAAGAAGTATTTGCTCCCAGGTGTCTTCTATACAGGTAACGAGCTGGGATTAGGAGTACTCCCTTAGGCCGGGTTCACACTGGTACAACCAAAGAACAAGGAGAAGCACACCGCTCCAGGCAGAATCAGGTGCAAGGTAGATCACAGGTGCAGACCTCGGCTCACCACCATGGAAGACGAATAAAACAAGAAATTGGTCGCACACTGGAACTCCAACTTATCTTGATGTCATCTTTATTGTCAAAAGGGTCAGACAGATACAGGCAATGGTAGACGCGTTTCACAAGCGATAACTTGCTTGTTCACAACACAGTGTTGTGAACAAGCAAGCCATCGCTTGTGAAACGCGTCTACTATTGCCTGTATCTGTCTGACCCTGTTGACAATAAAGATGACATCAAGATAAGTTGGAGTTCCAGTGTGCGACCAATTTCTTGTTTTATTCACACTGGTACGACGCGACAGTCGTACTACTTTGTATCCGACTTTGCCCTGTGACTTGAAGTCCGACTTCAATGAACAGGGATCCGACTTCGATCCCCAACAATACCAGGCACTGTGTCTGGTATGAATCTTTAGGAAGAACTCCACGCCAAAAAAAACCCAAAACAGCATGGGTTCCCCCTCTAAGAGCATACCAGGCCCTTTGGTCTGGTATGGATTTTAAGGGGAACCCCCCTACGCCGAAAAAAAAAACGGCGTGGGGGTCCCCCCAAAGTACACACCAGACCCTTATCTGAGGAAGCAGCCCGGCCGGTCAGGCAAGGGGGTGGTGACGAGCGAGCAAGCGCCCCCCGCCCTGAACCGTACAAGGCCGCATGCCCTCAACATGGGGGGGTGGGTGCTTTGTGGCAGGGGGGGCGCCCCCCAACCCAGAGCACCTTGTCCCCATGTTGATGAGGACAAGGGCCTCTTGCTGACAACCCTGGCCATTGGTTGTCGGGGTCTGCGTGCGGGGGAGCTTATCGGAATCTGGAAGCCCCCCACCCTATGTGAATGAGTATCGGGTACATTGTACCCCTACCCATTCACCTGGAAAAAAAAAAGTGTCAAAAATAAAACACACTACACCGGTTTTTAAAGTAATTAGGCGGCTCCGGGGGTCTATTCCCATTTCTTCTCCCCTTTCTCTGGTTCTTCTCCCTCTGTCCGGTGTCTTCTGCCGGGTCTCCTCCGCTATCTTCTGCTCTTTTGCTCACTCTTGCCCGGTCTTCTCCATTGTCTTCTTCCCTCTGCTCTTCTGATGTTGACACAATGCTCTCTCCCGCTCTAATGCCCGGTGTGCCACTACTTATATTGGCATGGGGCAGGGTCACCACGTGATTTCATCCAAAAGCCCCACCCCTTACGACACCAATAGCAGATGAGGACCATCCACCACCGTCAAAATATACAATCTATGGATAGCGACATCAACACACTAATCGGTAACACCACTGACAGGTAACAAGTCCTGCCCTTTTCTTACTCTCGGTCGATCTACTCACCACTAATGGGACACTGCAAAGGAGCGATGGCTGTAAAAGCAAAATACCTATACAAGAAGCATTAGATGAAAGCTGCCATTCCATGACTACTCCTTTGCCAGTTCTGGGGTAGCGGCGCCACACAGTTGAAGCTTAATAGCTACTGCAATACTTATCTTGTATCTGGAGCTGTCCCTTGTTGTGCTTCTTTTCCGCCACAAGATGTCCTCAGTCTTCCAGGCTGAATGATGCCCAGGATCATCCAATCCTCATCCCCTTAGCCCAGACCGTCCAGCCTTGTGAATTGACAGTAAAGGAGCTGCAACACAATAAGAACTCATCTCTGCATATTTAGCACATGAATGGATTGGCTCTTTGTGCTGCTTCTTCCTCCCCTACCCTGAGCTCTGCTGTACTGGGACAGCAAGTTAAATTTAGGTACTTGCCTAGCCACAGGTTCCTTATCTGGGACTATGGCAGGGAGATCTTTTCTTTGAGCACACAGAAAGTAAATTGTAAACTGGAGCTGCATGTGGGTTACAGCGAAAACCACAGGGTGTGGAAGCTGACAACGAATGCTATAAAAATATAAAGAGTGTGTGTGTGTGTACCTGAGTGTGTGTGTGTGTGTACCTGAGTGTGTGTGTGTGTGTGTGTGTACCTGATTGGGTATAAAAGATAAAAGTGTTCAGAAAATCTAAATAAACCCATCACATGTAAAATCCACAAGACCTCAAAACTGCGAGGATAGAGCCAATCCTAGGGGTGAACCTCTAATCCTGATGGGTGAGGGACCCCATAAGTATAAGGCTCAGTGGTTATGAAATAATGTGCATATATTTAATACTCAGTGCTCAACTGATGCTAATATGTGATATCCTATTCCTAATATAGTGTTCCAATCCAATGGACTGTGTGTATGGCCAATCTTACACTTATTCACATAGGTAAATCACACAAACACAACAGAAAACCCAATTCATGAAGAATACTAAAATGGTTCAGTATATGAATAAACAATGTTTCAGCAGTCCCAGTATATAAGTTCAAATCTGTGGGCAGGTAAATGTTTTCATTCAATGAATGACCCCTGATTCTCACAGATTTTCCTTAGGGTCGATTGTAGCTACCCTAATAGAATCAACCAGCTGCTGCTTCACAGATGAAAAGAACTCCAGTTCAAAAGAAAACATATGTAGAATAAGTGACTTGGTGCAATTCCTGCTCATGCGATCCTACAGCGACTTAAGGTGACTGTAGTGCTCCCCCCCCCCCCCCAAGTATAATTGCGCTTACCACAAAGTAGCACCCCTGCAGGGGTATTGGGCACCTCAGGGGTTAACCGGATGGTCTTCTGATGGTATCCGGACTGCACGGCTCACTGTCCTCCCGCTGTGGTCCCACTGAAGGAATAAATGGCTCTCTCCTTCCTCTGGTCGCCGCAACAACTCCTCCGGAGGTTTCAAAGAAAAAATAGGAAGTGGGCTCCCAGAGTGTAAATCGATGGTGATTTATTGAATAAAAACGTTTTACATAGACAAAAACAAAAAAACTTAAGGCAAAATAAGGGACCCTCGTGCAGTGAACATGCAAAGCTGCACGCGATCCTGTTGCCGTAGACTAAAAGCAATGTGCGAAGGTTTAACGCACTTCTGGGTGTCGGGTCAGTGGTATCCAGGAACTGTCCGTATGCTCCTCCACTCTGCCCCTGACCCAGAAGTGATGTAGACGTTTGCAGCAACCAATCACTTGACGCGTTTCGACGTCAGTCGTTCGCGTACAGCTTTGCATGTTCACTGCACGAGGGTCCCTTATTTTGCCTTAAGTTTTTTGTTTTTGTCTATGTAAAATGTTTTTATTCAATAAATCACCATCGATTTACACTATGGGAGCCCACTTCCTATTTTTTCTTTGAAACCTCCGGAGGAGTTGTTGCGGCGACCAGAGGAAGGAGAGAGCCATTTATTCCTTCAGTGGGACCACAGCGGGAGGACAGTGATCGGTGCAGTCCGGATACCATCAGAAGACCATCCGGTTAACCCCTGAGACGCCCAATACCCCTGCAGGGGTGCTACTTTGTGGTAAGCGCAATTGTACTCGGGGGGAGCACCACAGTCACCTTAAGTCGCTGTAGGATCGCATGAGCAGGAATTGCACCAAGTCACTTATTCTACATATGTTGTCTTTTGAACTGGAGTTCTTTTCATCTGTGAAGCAGCAGCTGGTTGATTCTATTAGGGTAGCTACAATCGACGCTAAGGAAAATCTGTGAGAATCAGGGGTCATTCATTGAATGAAAACATTTACCCGCCCACAGATTTGAACTTATATACTGGGACTGCTGAAACATTGTTTATTTACTTGTTTAATATTTTTATTAGATTTTACAAGTAAATAGTAAGTATAATGAACATTACATTCTGATCAAGAATAGAATTGTAAATAAATACAGCAATCACTAAAAATACATATTGAAAGAAAGGCAGTAGAGGATAAACCTCAGTAACAATTATATCAATACAAATGGAGGTATAAAAGATTAGAGCAATGAAAATAAGCAATATTCAGGATAGAATATCACGTCTCCAGACCAACCACTCACCCCCGAAGGGAGCAAGCTGTGAGCAGATGGGGGCACGATTAAGTATGAGAAAGTATGCTGGGTTATCCAGAAGGATACACCAGATGAACGTTGTCATACCTCAATTGTTTAGTGGAGACCTTCCTAACAAATCTTTAAGACACAAAGATATTAGTGATTGATAAAGTGAAACTTAAAAGGTATATATATAAGTCATGTAATGGACATCGCATGTGTATAAAATCCGTATTACACAAGTAACAAAACTAACAAGAACAGAAAGACAGAAGAAGTACAGAGAGAAGAAGAAGAAATATGGGAGAAAAGTAAAATATATAGAAAAGAAGGTATGGGTATAGAAAAATAGAGAAAAAGGTGAAGGTTGTCTCCCCGGGTGGCGGTCCAGTCAGATCAAGGCCCCGTTTAAATATTATATTATTAGATAAATATTAAAGTATTTCAAAAAGGCATCAACAATAATTGATCAAAATCTGGGGGTAAGAAGTGTTTAATCCATGGTTTCCATATTTTATTGTATGTAGTAATGTTGTTATCTTCAATAGCAGACATTTTGGAAAAGATAAGGGCTCTGTTAATTCTATGTTTAGTTTCAGCCACAACTAAAGTTTGGGTTTTCCAGGCCTTAGCTATAGATTGTTTAGCCGCCGTGGTGAGATGTAGTAGTAATTTGAATTGTGATTTATTCAATTCAGGAGGTTTGAGGTTGAGGAGAGCCAGTGCCGGGTCTGGCGGGATTGGTATTTCCAAGGCCGTAGAGGCCATGTTAAATATTTTACTCCAGAAGGATTGAACGATTGGACATTGCCACCAAATATGGAACTGCGTGCCCGGTTCAGAACAGCCTCTGAAACATAAATTTGGGTACAAGGGGGCAAATTTGGCAATCCTGGCCGGAACCAGGTACCATCGAGAAAGGACCTTATAATTTGTTTCCAACGCAAAACAGTTTGGCGAGGAATGCTTAGTAGCTGACCATATATTATCCCAGTCACTTTTACTGAATGTTCTATCCATGTCGTGTGCCCATTTAGTCGTATAGGATGGTAAAGTATCGTCGGATGTGGAATTGATGCGTTTATACAAAAGTGATATTAATCCTCTAGTATGGGGATCACTGTTACAGATACGTTCAAATTGAGTCATTTGGGTAAGAGGGGATCCCGTATCAACGAGGGGTGTATAAAAGTTCTTAATTTGTAGATAGCGGAAGAGCTCCTTCATGGGGAGTTTGTATAAATCACATAATGTTGGGAACGTAAGAATATCATTGGAGGAAACTAGATTGTGAAATTGAAGTAGGTTTCTTTTGGACCAAGCTGCAAATGATAGGGGGAATTTCCAGGCGGGGTAAAATGAGGGATTTCGAAGAAAAGAGAGTAGAGGGTTATGAGTGGATTGTAGGCTTTTTGTGGATCTATATTTGTCCCAGATAGCTATAGAATGTTTGGTTACGGGGTTAGATAAGTTTAGTCTATCTTTAGGAGCTAACCAGAGCAAATTATTCACAGAAATGGGGTCAATATCCACTGATTCAATCGCTACCCATAGAGGGGATTCTATTGTAGAATGGTATTTGGGGAGTTGTGCTAGCTGAGCAGCAAAGTAGTATGAGGAAAAGTTAGGAATTCCCAGACCACCTTTCAATTTATCAAGATAAAGAGTCGATCTGGGTATACGGGGTTTTGTAGAGCCCCATATAAAATACATCACTCTCTTTTGAGTGAGCCTCAAGAAGTAAGGAGGTATATGTATGGGGAGAACTCGGAATAGGTAAAGGAACTTTGGTAAGATTGACATCTTAGTAGCGTTAATCCTCCCAATCCAAGATAAAGGAAGAGAAGACCATTGTTTCATCAGATTAGTAGTTGACTTCAATAAGGGTAAGTAGTTAGCTGAAAATAAGTCGGATATAGAAGAAGTGAGTTGGACTCCAAGATATGAAATATGGTGCAATTCCCAATTGAAAGGTAAAGACGTTTGAGCTTGTTGTAACTCAGATGGCGAAAGGGAAATATTAAGGGCATTAGATTTGGCATGATTAACACACAATCCAGAAATCTTTGCAAACTTGTCCAAAGTATTTACTAGATTTGGGGCTGAGACATGGGGATGGGATAAAAAAAAATCAGGATGTCATCTGCAAAAAGACTCAATTTGTGGTGATGTCCACCCAATTCTACACCTTTGATATTAGGATTATTTCTAATAATACATGCTAAGGGTTCAATAAGTAGGGCAAAAAGCAAAGGGGATAGGGGGCAACCCTGTCTAGTACCTCTCCTAATATCTATCATAGCTGATTTGTAGCCCATATATTTAATATAAGCTTTCGGAGTGCTGTATAGTGAGGAGACCCAAGTTAAGAAATTTTCCCCAAAACCCCATTTTTGAAGAGTATATTGTAGATATGGCCAGCTGATTGAGTCGAACGCCTTCCTAATGTCTAATGATATAAGGCAAGTTGGGATACGTCTTTTTTTGGCGGCATGAATTAATAAAAGTGCTCTTCTGACATTATCCCCTGCTTGACGCAAGGGCATGAAGCCAGTTTGGTCACGATGGATAAGTTTACCTATAATGCTATTTAATCTAGTTGCCAAGATCTTAGCTAATAATTTAATGTCTAGATTTAAAAGAGATATGGGGCGGTAATTAGACCAAGAGGTAGTGTCAGATTTAGGTTTGGGAATCATTGCTATGATGGAAGTTAGTGTTTCGGTTTTAAACGAATGACCAGCTAACAAAGAATTGAAGGCTCTAGTCAATAGAGGCGTTAAAATCGAATCAAATTGTTTGTAGTATAGTGCAGAAAACCCATCGGGGCCCGGTCTCTTGTGAGGCTTCAAATCTTTAATAGCAGCTTTAACTTCCAAGGCCGTTATGGGACTCTCCAAATATTCACACTGTTCCGGTGTCATTGTGGGAAGTGTAACATCTGAGAACAAAGTGTCTGCTTTGTTTTTATCAAAGATTAAGCCAGGGTCATAGAGCTTAGCTAATTTAGATTGAAAGATTTCCAAGATCTTTAATGGGTTACTAGTGTATGCATCTCTGGAGGTTCTAAGTCGGAATGCAGCTTGTGAACGATCAATAGACTTGAGGCTGCGGGCCATTGGGGTATCGGGCTTATTGGCTTTGCGGTATAGGGTATGTTGCCGCTTGCGTAAGAGTTTGTCTGCCGAATCTGTCAGAAAAAGATCCAACTCAAGCCGGGCCCTTTCCAATTTAGTGTTTGCATTCGGGGTAGCTTGATGAGCCAAATGACAAGCGTTAAAATTTGCTTCAAGTTTGGTGAACAGAATCTTGCGATCTCTTTTAATAGATCTCGCCTTTTGTATCAAGCTGCCCCGAATGACAGCTTTATGGGCTTCCCATAGTGTAAGGGCAGAGACATCAGTAGTGTCATTAAATGAGATATAATCATTAAGAGCCAGTTCAATATCTGAACGGTGTGAGGGGTGAGTTAGGATGGAGTCGTTAATACACCAAGTGGTGTCGTGTGACCTAGGTATTGGAGAGGTAATTGTAGCAGTGACCGCACAATGGTCTGTCCATGGAAATGGGATTATATTAGAGGATATTACTTCAGGGAGCATACTAGAGGGGAGGAAAATATGGTCTATTCGTGAAAAGGATTTGTGTGGATAAGAATAATGTGTAAAATTTCTGGAAGTTGGGTTAAGTTCCCGCCAGGTATCAACAAAATTAAAAGTAGTAAGTAGAGATTGGAAGGACCGTTTATGGATAGGAGAGTTAGGAGATGACGGGGATTTATCCAAGAAGGGATAGATGGTAGTATTGGAGTCGCCACATAATATTATTGTTCCAAATTTATGTGATTAGATTAGTTGGAAAAGATGTGATAGAAAAGCTTCAGGACGTTTATTTGGGGCGTAATATGAAACTAATGTGACTTCAGTATCAGCAATAAAGCCTGTTAATAAAACATATCGACCCTCAGGGTCACATATTTGTGTATTAAGGGTAAATGGTGTAGAACGGTGGAATCCAATCAGGGACCCACGTTGCTTAGTTGTAGCTGATGCTGCGTAGAATTGAGGGTAGGAGGAGGAAAGAAATTTAGGGGAGGCGTTATTGATAAAGTGCGTTTCTTGAAGGAAAATGATGTGAGCTTTTCTAGCTGAAAAGGAACGTAGAGCTTTAGTTCTTTTTTGTGGAACGTTGAAGCCTTGTACATTTAAGGACAAAATGTTTATGGGGGCCATGACATAGTAAGGGTAAGTTTTATATAAGGGTTAATGAAACCCATATTATGAGTTCGAACCGCCACCAAGGGAGACAGAAGAGGAGAAGAAAGGAAAGACAGAAAAGAAAGAATAAAGAAGAAACCAAATAAATAGGAAGCCCTAAATGACTGCAATTAATGTCATAAAATAATGATGTACTAGTAGGGCGCAGGAACATCTCGGAGAGATAACAAAAAATCTCCGAGGGGTTCCATGGTCACCGACCGACTCCTGCATAATAGTAGCAGGAGTCAGGGGGTACGTAGGGGGCCGCAAGAAGTTCCGGAGGGAAAAACAACGCCGGAGAACACTTAAGTATTATAATAGTAAACTTATATAATTCTCTATCAAGAAGACTGGAGATGCAATAAACAAAAAAGAGAGAGAAAGGAAGCATACCAACTTCGGGAAGTATGTTGAGTCAATTTCTAGATGAATGCGTCCATAAGGAGGCTAGAAAATATTAATCTTAACACTTGTGAAGCAAACCGTCTACGCAAGCGAAATAATTAATAAACAAGCTCGCAAATATAGAGGAAAGGGAAGAGAAAAAAAAAAAAGGGGGGAGGGGGAGGGAAGAGGATAGCCTATCTATATCAATGACCATATAAGTCAAGGAAATAAACTTATTTGTCTATAAGGAGACAAATAAAGAAGACAAGAAACACTCGTCTCAAGAAGCAATAATGAAATTTTAGCTTTCTGGCTGACAAAAACATAAATTAAATACATAAATTTATATTACAAAAAAAAAACAAAAAAAACACACTTGTCTCAAAAATGTAAATGTAATATAGACCTTCTGGTTGACTAAAACAATAAATAAATGCCTAAATTTATATTTCAAAAGTACAATATAATATGCATATAAATTACTAAGTAGACATATTTGTCAGAATGGGGACAAACACAAAAAAAAAAAAAAAAAAACCCTAAAAACACTTGACTCAAAAATGTAAATGAAATATAAATCTTCTGGCTGACTAAAACCCTAGATAAAAACCTAGATTTATATTTCATAAGTACAAATTAATATGCATATATAATGTGCATATAGATTAAAGAAATAGACATATTTGTCAGAAACAAGACACCACAAAAAAAAAAAAAAAAAAAAAAAATGGAGAACAGGATTCTAGTTCTTCAAGCATAGATAGTGCAATGCTTTTCAGAATAAAGCAATGGGGCTAGTACCCTACAAAAGGGGAGAAACATGGATAAGATTAATGAGAGGTGAACAATCAAGTCCATTGAGTCGACATTTATCGGTGCCTGACTAGCAAAACGTCCTCTTTTATGAAGATTCTGTCTGGTATAACCAGAGGGGTTTGGGTCCAAGTCGGTTTCATTTGGAGGTGATCTAGAAGCTGCACGTCTACGAGGTTGCTCCTTAGAATTGGTGTGATCCATCGGGCCTAGATCAATTAAGGCTGACCGTAGTTCATCGGACGTGCGACAGGTATATCTAGTTTCCAAGTATGTAAAGCGGAGAGAGAATGGAAACCCCCAGTGGTATATGATTTGGTGCTTTTCAAGTACTTGCAGCAATAGTTTCATAGAACGCCTCTTAGTAACAGTTAGAGGGGAGAGGTCTGTAAAGAGCTGATAGGTATTGCCCTGGAACTCAAGAGTGTTTTTACCTCTAGCAGCAGCAATTATTTGCTCCTTTGTTTTATAGTAATGAAATTTAACTATAATATCTCTAGGGGGTCCATTGGGTTTGCGTTGAGTTAGGGCCCTGTGGACTCTGTCCATTTCCAATCTCTCAGGTGAAATACCTGGTAACAGTTCCTGAAACAGTGCACATATAGTTCCCTGTAAGTCTATGATTGATTCAGGGAGACCTCTGATTCTTAGGTTGGAGCGACGGTCCCTATTCTCCTGGTCTTCCAAACGGTTTTGTAATAAAGAGTTCTCATCCTTAAGCTGTTCAATAGTAGCATCATAATGCTGTGTGGTAGTTTCTATATCATCTACCCGCATTTCCAATTCAGCTGTTCTATGCCCCAGCTCCCTAATCTCCCTTGTCAGCTTCTCTGTTATCTGGTCAGAAGTTTGTTTCAAAGCTTTCTGAAGCATTTTCTCAAATTGTCTAAACATGCTAGACTGAATAACATTTTCAGGTGTTTCATAGTCAGAATCAATCTCACCAGCTGTGTCCAGAGTTTTGACATTGTGTGACAGGGATTTAGGAACCCGCTGTGTGCGAGTCTGTGAGGTACCAGGCGCCGCCATCTTGGATGTCTGCCGGGCCGGTGTATCTTTAGAGATTACCAATCTTATACTTCGTTTTTGGCCCCCTCGTGACCATCCTCAATACGCCAAAGTGTACCTGGTATGAATTCGCGGGAGCTGGTGCCGTTTGCGGTGAAAAACAGCGGTCGGTTCTCCGGTTTGTTTAACCCGGGAGCGGAGCTCTAAGGGGATGCGACTTCTCCCTCAGGCATCCGCGCATGCGCCTGAAACATTGTTTATATACTGAACCATTTTAGTATTCTTCATGAATTGGGTTTTCTGTTGTGTTTGTGTGATTTACCTATGTGAATAAGTGTAAGATTGGCCATACACACAGTCCATTGGATTGGAACACTATATTAGGAATAGGATATTACATATTAGCATCAGTTGAGCACTGAGTATTAAATATATGCACATTATTTCATCACCACTGAGCCTTATACTTATGGGGTCCCTCACCCATCAGGATTAGAGGTTCACCCCTAGGATTGGCTCTATCCTCGCAGTTTTGAGGTCTTGTGGATTTTACATGTGATGGGTTTATTTCGATTTTTTCTGAACACTTATCTTTTATACCCAGGTACTCACACCTTTAGCGATTGCATTTCACTGGTTTAAACCTCACTTGAAATAGGCAGCGCCATCACCCCTATACACTTACCCCATTTCTAGTCTCCTTTTAGGATACCTTTCCAGGGGGGCAGCAGCCTTTCCATTTAGCGCAGATATCTTTTATACACATTATTTATATATATATATATATATATATATATATATATATATATTTTTTTATTATAATATAATAACCATATTTTTTTTTAAAGTGGCAGTTATTTTCAATTGTGCTCAAAGAGATTTTGTAAATAACAGCCCCATGGATACAAATAAAGATTCCTAGCCTTGATTAAAGCAGAACTAAACCCATTGATTTAATGGTTAAAAAAAAAAAAAGTTACAATTGCGCTCATAAGTTTACATACCCTGGCAGAATTAATGATTTCTTGGCCATATTTTAGAGAATATGAATGATCAGAGGCGGCTCTCTAATTAGGCGGTCGCCTAAGGCCTCTCCTGCATGTCCGCACACTCTGACCATCTTCTGCATGTCCGCGCGCTCATCAGTGCCGCCCAACAGCGCTCATCAGTGCCGCCCAACAGTGCTCATCAGTGCCGCCCAACAGCGCCTCCCATCAGCGCCGTTGGTCTCCTCAGTGCGGCTCTGAGCTGAGAGCATCTCTCTCTCATACAGCTCAGAGCTGGTGTTCTATCGAATATTGCCTCCTGTCCTCCCTCCCATGGGATGAGAGAAAAGACAGCCAGTCTGCTTATTCTCCCCTGGACTCTCTCCTCCTGTGTGTGCTCTGCGGAAAGTCAAGTGTGAATCCAACAAGTTCACACTTCCCGCAGAGCACACACAGGAGGAGAAAGTCAGGGGGAGATTAAGCAGACCGGCTGTCTTCTCTCTCATCCCATGCGAGAGGACGGATAGAACACTGGCTCTGAGCTGTATGATAGAGATGCTCTCAGCTCAGAGCCGTGCAACTAGCTACCCCGCTGCCCCCCCCCCCCGACAGTGGCGGAATGCCAGGGCCCGGTCGCAAATTCGACTGTTGTGACCCTGGTAATTCCGCCACTGCCCACAGCTGAGTAAAGAACAGTAATACAGCGATGAGTATAGAGGAGTAAAACTTAATAAAAACATTTTACTTATGAGTGCAGTAACTTACTCATTTAACGTTTACGTGAGTATAAATGAGTATATTACAATACTGGCAATGAAGAAAGACTTTTACTTGCCTATACTCAACATTACTCAGGTCTTTACACAGTTTTTGGCCGCTTGTACACAGACATCACAAGTTTGAGTAAAAATCTGTAAAATTACGACACCCGTGTGCAAGGGGCCTTAGTATCTAAGTCAGTTGTAAATAACTGAATGTAGGTATCAGTAACCAGTCAGTACAATTCGGATGCCAGGTGACACATTTAGGGAACAAGTTTTTCCACTGGCAGTAGAAAAAGCTAAAAACTATGCCCAGGTGCATTTGCATTGCTGGCCTGGCTCCTGTAATTTATTCATGATTTTGTCAAGGTGTATGAAGCAAACAAAGCATGTGTAGCCTAACAGTGAAACAGGTACACCATAGCTGCATACAAATGCTTACATTTGAGCAAAGAAAACCCAGCAAACGAGACTTAGAAACTCAAAAAATATGAAAATAGTTTAATTGAAAACAATGAAATGGTATTTTCAAGTGTATTTTTAAGACAATTCCATAAAGTACCCCGTCTTCATTTATTTGGACTTTTCGACCTATGGATCTAGACCTGGAAATCCATTCTCTAAGCTTCCTGAGAACAGATTGTTCTGTGCTATTTGGCTTAGAACAACTGCATTTAAATCAAGGTTGAGCAAAGCAGCTAGTTTGAAGGCTGGGACCTAGGTGTGTCATCATGGGGAAAGGAGAGGATCATGTCAGGTAGCCCCTTGAGAGATGAGATCCAATACGCAGAGCCCTTCCCTGTCCTTAACCCTTAAGAGATGAAATCCAATACGCAGAGCCCTTCTCTGTTCTTAACCCTCAAGAGATGAGATCCTTTACTCAGAGCCCTTCTCTGTCCTTAATATGGGGAGGGGCATCTGAAAGTTCATCTCCAGTACTGGAGATGATTTGAATGGAGTGAGTGGAGTGAGTAAAGGTTAGAACGAACAAGGGAACAGGTACATTTTTAATCCTTCCCGTACTACAGATATTACCATTTCAATTGGATAGATATTTTGTCACTTTGTGACACTCTCACAAGGACAGAAAGTGAGCAGAATTCTCCCTTATTCTTCCCCGTTATCTAAAAGCATAAGCTCTGGGCAGATCGGTCCTTTAAAAAGACAAAATCACCATCCACGTTCAAGGTAAAAAGGTACAATGTCCTACCAAATCTCCAGCCTACCCTATTAATACTTGCCTTACTAGCGCTCACCTGCCGCTTCTTGCTCTATCACAGCCGGCATTGCTGCCTACTGCAATGAAGGAAGAAGTGGCAGTTGTTGGCAAGGCGAGTATTAGTGGTTAGAAAGGCCCTTTGCAAATATGTTGTACTTGTCCCGGGTGACACTATTCTACTGCCTACATGGTACCGTATTTCATCTATAGCTAGGGTATTGCTGCTTGCTCACAAGGCTTCAAATGCAATATAATAGCCACCTTCTGCCATTTTTCAAAACAAAAAAAAAAAAGAAAAGGGTTGGAGGCGGCAGAGGAATTTAAAGGATTAAAAAGAAGAGCTGAAATCTCCAGAGGCTTCAGTACTACTGTAAAATTCTGAGTCAAGAGTTATGCTAGGTCACTCTTGTAATAACCGTATTCTAAGTGCCATTTCATTTATCAAGCCAACATCTTGATTGTGCTGCAATCAAAGCTTAAAATTACGATCAAAGTCCCTAGCCAGCCACAATCTCCAGTGTGTACAAGTGACAGTTGGGGGATAGTAAATGCTCTCTTTGCTATATTCTAGGGGTGCACAATCTTTATCTCAGTGTGGGAACTGATCGGCAATTCCTGACTCTAGAGGAGGCCTGTACTGGTAGAGGAGAGGTAACAGTCTGGGTTTTAGCTGGTGGTTCTCTGTGGCACTGGGATATTTTCATGCAGGTACTTCATGCTGCCGTGTTCAGAAAAGTCAGAGACAACGTGATTCTCCCCCCGCAGTAACCATTTTGTGGTGAGCAATCCCTCTATACCAACAGGCCCCCGGGCATGGATCCGGGCTGTGCTGATACCAACTTCTGCTCCTGAAAGGAAAATGAGTGAAAAAAAAAAAAAAAGATACGATTAAAAGAATATGGAATATGACAGCAACTAAAGAAAGGTTAAAGAGCAACTCCAGGCAAAGACATGAGCTAACAAAATTGTCAATCCAGATATAGGAGTTCCTGCTCCGTAAACGGATGTAAATGGGTTAACAGTGTTCATTGGTAAATGTGAGGTTTTTAATCAGTTGCGCTCCAGAAGGTTTTACCCCCTTCATGACCAGGGCATTTTTTGCTAGTTAGCACTGTGTACTTTAACTGGCAATTGCGCTGTCATGCAACACTTTAACCCAATTAAATGTACCGTATGTCATTTTTTTTCCACTCAAAAAGCTTTCTTTTGGTGGTATTTCATCACCACTGGGTTTTTTATTTTTTGCGATATGAACGAAAAAAAAAATCATGTTTTCTCTACTTTCGGATATAAAACATATGCAATAAAATCTAATTTCTTCATAAAATTGGACCAAAATGTATCCTGCTACATGTCTTTGCTGTAAAAAAAAAAAAAAAAATCACATAAAATGCATATTAATTGATTTGCGTTAAAGATGGTATATACATTTTTGAAAATTCATCAATCCTGATGTACTGACACCCCATCTCATTTTGTGAGACCCATAAAATGCCAACACAGTACAAATACCAAACTTAACAACCTTTTTAAAAAGCAGACAGTCCAAAGTATTTAGTAAGAGGCATGGCGAGTTTCTTTGAAGTTGTAATTGTTGTACACAATTTTTTTGAAAATTAAGAAACTAAAATAAAATGCGTTTGTTTTTTTCACAATTTTTATTTTCTACATACTGTCACCAGTGCAGTTCGGCATCGTCATATGACTGGTGTGACGGTGATCAGGGATACTAACTGGTGACAGTAAGATAAATTGTTTTTAAATCATTTTAGCTCTTGGGGGGTGATCAGCGAATCTCTGATCACTGTAAAAGCATTCATGACAGCTTTCTTTCTGTTAACATGCTGCGATTTGCTACAGCTAATCATAGCACAAGGGGTGCTGTGATTGGCCCAGGTACCATGTGATAGTGGTGGGCCAATCACAGCATCACTACAGAAAGCACACAGTTGTGTATACATTGTGATAATTTGACCGCTAGTGGCTGGTGTGTGTGTGTGTGTGTATATATATACACACACACATACACACGTTACTGAGCCTGCCCGTGCCAGCCTCCCACAGTAAGTACTGTAGACAGTCTTAAAGCAGTTAAAACACTATATAACCTTCATCACTGGTAGACCCAAAATCAGCCCCTACAGTACCATAGCAGAATTATGTGTATTACTATAGTACAAGTCATCTTTAAAGTGTAACTGCACTTTAATGCAGCTAGACTGAGTAAACCCTACTCCATCTGCTCTCAGTCATTTACTAACCTGTCCCCCAAGGCCAAGATCCTGGCTATGTGGCTTCCAGAGCATCACACAGCCATTTGTCGAAATCTACACTGAGCCTGTGCATGTACACCACACATTTGATGCTTTAGCACGTACAAGCTTTCCCGAGGATTAATTGCAGGAGTGCAGCACGCATGCACAGCCTTGGGCAGGGATGGGGGGGGGGGGGGGGTTTGACCTGAAGCCGTTTGACACCAAAGCCACAAAGCTTGTTGGATTGGGGACAGGTGAATAAAAAAGACTGGGCGAAGGCTAATCGAAGTGTAACTGCACTAAAGTTGTAGTAACACATGTCAGCCTTCTCAATCTTTTTACCCCAGAAGAACCTTTGAAATAACATTCAGGTCTCAGGGAATCCTGCTAAGCCCATTGGGAGTCATTAGGTGGTCAGTGGGAAGAATGCCTCCCTTGCACTGGTGGTCATAATGCCACCTTTGCAGGGAGCTAAAAAGATCATTGGCGTCATGCCATTGACTCCGGATGGACCTGGAACCATGAAGACACCATCAGATGGGTGGTCAATTTACCACAGTTCAGGAAACCCCCTTTCCACTGATAGAGAAATCCCTAGGATTCAAGAAAATCTCGGTTTGGAATGGACACTTCATATGTATGCTAAAAACGGGGATATACATTTACCAATATGTGATTATAAATCTCACAAGACAAAAATGTGTAGCATTAAATAATTCATGTTACCTAGTCCAAATCGATAACCATCTGAAAATCTAGTGCTGGCGTTCCAGAACACACAGGCGCTGTCTACATGTTGGAGAAAGTATTCTGCTGTGGACTCTGCAAAGCAAAATTCAAAATGTCACGAGAGACTGAAGAAACCTTTAATAACAGTATGTCTTAAGCAGAGGCAACCAAACCAAAAACCTTACTACTATTGGATGGGGCAACTACAGTGAATTTAAATTTTTAGTTTATTAAAAAATAAATAAAATAAATAACGTCATCTAATATTTCTACTACTAGTAGGATGGTTGCAAGTAGTAAGCGTGCCTTGCAGGGCCAGGTCATTGTCTTCCACCAAGCGACCTTCTCTGAGTGGAACCCATTGGTTATAATAGTTACAAATCTTAAAAGCGGAGGTCCGCCAATTTTTTTTTTTTTTTAAAGTCAGCAGCTACAAATACTGCAGCTGCTGACTTTTAAAATAAGGACACTTACCTGTCCAGGGTGCCCGCGATGTCGGCGCCCAAAGCCGGTGTTTTCATCGGCTCTCGGATGCTGCCGTTGCCATCTACAGCGCATGCGCGAGTCACGCTGCGCGATCCGAATGGTCCCTGCTGTCTTCTGGGACCTGTGCGTCTCCCAGAAGACAGCGGGGGGGGTGTAGGAGGCGCCGGATGTGGCGTAGATACCCGCAGATAATGCAGCCATCTATGCCCGGAAGTGGGAGAAAATACCTGTATTAGACAGGTATCTGCTCCCCCCTGAAAGGTGCCAAATGTGACACCGGAGGATAGAACTCCGCTTTAAGAAAACGATATGGCTTCTTTTTGGCTTCATATTTATAAGAGGCTGGAATGAGGGACAGAAGAGCAAACAGCACCCTATTGGCTCCTGTGTCACGCTAAGATCACTACGCCAAACTTTCCTGCCCTGATTGCACATTATGTGATGTAGGCTACCCATTCCATTAAGACTGGACTCTGTTTTAATAAGTACAGTACTCCCTGGAAATTTTTTAAATACCTGTTATTCTAGCCAGTAGAACCATTAGACCTGGTTCACACACACATGCGGCCGCGGGTTTCCTGCCTGGTGCGTCCTGGTCCACCGGTTCAGGTGTGAATCAGGTCCAAATATTTGCTTGAAATCGGACCCAAAGACACACAGGACCCTTTCTGAATGCAGGCCGCGGCCGCTCCAGACCTGTGTGAACCGGCACCATCTCACATAAAAATAAACAAATAAATATATATTTTTTTAGCAGAGACCCTAGAGATCAAAATGGCGGTCATTGCAATATTTTCTGTCACACTGTATTTGCACAGCGGTCTTTCAAATGCAAAAATACACTATAATTAATTAAAAACAAAACAGTAAAGTTTTCACAATTTTTTTTATATAATGTGAAAGATGATGTTACGCCGAATAAATAGATACCCAACATGTCATGCTTTAAAATTGTGCAGGCTCGTGGAATGGCGACAAACTAAAGTACTTTAAAAAACTCCATCGGCGACGCTTTAAAAATGTTTACAGGTTACCTGTTTAGATTTACAGAAGAGGTCTAGTGCTAGAATTATTACTCTCGCTCTAACGATCACGGCCATACCTCACATGTGTGGTTTGAACACAGTTTACATATGCGAGCGCAAATTACGCAGGCGTTCGCTTCTACTACTTTTTATTTTTACTGTCCCTTAATTTTTTTTAAGATTGATTACTTTTATTCCTATTACAAGGAACGTAAACATACCTTGTAATAGAAATAAGCAGGACAGGACCTCTTTAATGTTGGATCTGGGGTCAGAAAGACCTCAGATCTTTAATTTACCTTTAAAAAAAACAAAAAAAACACAAACAGACATTTTGCCTTTACTGTCTGCCCGAGAACAAGAAGTGAAGTCAGACGTCGCTCCAAGGGCATAGAGCCCAGTGGGGGCTATCTTGCCTTCACGCCTAGCCATCGGCCGCACCGGATCAGTTCCCGGGCTTACCGACGGCTCTGGTAAGCTCGGAAACCACTGGGAAGCGGGCGGGGGGGGGATTTTCGCCCATCACCGCTGGGATCACTTTTATCTTAAAGCCGACTAACCCCCCCGGTATTTAACTGTAAAGTAATGACGTACATTTACAGTTAGGCAGTCAGCAAGTGGTTTAATACTGCTTTAAGGTTGACAGCATTGAGCCCTATCTGCATGAGCTTAGGAAATTGATGTAAAAGCCCTGTAAGTCCCCTTCACCCCCTAGCAGGATGCAAGAAGTCTCTAACTTACCAGCTGAATGTATCATTAAATTTATTTATATACAGTGCCTTGCGAAAGTATTCGGCCCCCTTGAACTTTTCATCCTTTTGCCACATTTCAGGCTTCAAACATAAAGATATAAAATTTTAATTTTTTGTGAAGAATCACCAACAAGTGGGACACAATTGTGAAGTGGAACGAAATCTATTGGATATTTTAAACTTTTTTAGCAAATAAAAAACTGAAAAGTGGTGCGTGCAAAATTATTCGGCCCCTTTACTTTCAGTGCAGCAAACTCACTCCAGAAGTTCAGCGAGGATCTCTTAATGATCCAATGGTGTCCTAAATGACTGATGGTGATAAATAGAATCCACCTGTGTGTAATCAAGTCTGTATAAATGCACCTGCTCTGTGATAGTCTCAGGGTTCTGTTGAAAGCGCAGAGAGCATCATGAAGACCAAGGAACACACCAGGCAGGTCCGTAATACTGTTGTGGAGAAGTTTAAAGCCGGATTTGGATACAAAAAGATTTCCCAAGCTTTAAACATCCCAAGGAGCACTGTGCAAGCGATCATTTTGAAATGAAGGAGTATCAGACCACTGCAAATCTACCAGGACCTGGCTGTCCCTCTAAACTTTCAGCTCAGACAAGGAGAAGACTGATCAGAGATGCAGCCAAGAGGCCCATGATCACTCTGGATGAACTGCAGAGAACTACAGCTGAGGTGGGAGAGTCTGTCCACAGGACAACAATCAGTCGTACACTGCACAAATCTGGCCTTTATGGAAGAGTGGCAAGAAGAAAGCCATTTCTCAAAGATATCCATAAAAAGTCTCGTCTAAAGTTTGCCACAACAAACATGTGGAAGAAGGTGCTCTGGTCCGATGAAACCAAAATCAAACTTTCTGGCCACAATGCAAAACAATATGTTTGGCGTAAAAGCAACACAGCTCATCACCCTCAACACACCATCCCCACTGTCAAACATGGTGGTGGCAGCATCATGGTTTGGGCCTGCTTTTCTTCAGCAGGGACAGGGAAGATGGTTAAAATTGAGGGGAAGATGGATGCAGCCAAATACAGGACCATTCTGGATGAAAACCTGTTGGAGTCTGCAAAAGACCTGAGACTGGGACGGAGATTTATCTTCCAACAAGACAATGATCCCAAACATACAGCAAAATCTACAAAGGAATGGTTCACAAATAAACGTATCCAGGTGTTAGAATGGCCAAGTCAAAGTCCAGACCTGAATCCAATCGAGAATCTGTGGAAAGAGCTGAAAACTGCTGTTCACAAACGCTCTCCATCCAACCTCACTGAGCTCGAGCTGTTTTGCAAGGAAGAATAGGCAAGAATTTCAGTCTCTCGATGTGCAAAACTGATAGAGACATACCCCAAGCGACTTGCAGCTGTAATCGCAGCAAAAGGTGGCTCTACAAAGTATTAACGCAAGGGGGCCGAATAATTTTGCACGCCCCACTTTTCATTTTTTTCTTAGTTAAAAAAGTTTCAAAAAGCCAATAGATTTCGTTCCACTTCACAATTGTGTCCCACTTGTTGGTGATTCTTCACAAAAAATAAAATTTTATATCTTTATGTTTGAAGCCTGAAATGTGGCAAAAGGATGAAAAGTTCAAGGGGGCCGAATACTTTCGCAAGGCACTGTATATATATATATATATATTATTTTTTTATTTATTTATTTAGTATAAAAATGTATATACAGTACAAATATATAATGAAAAACACTAGAAGCTTTCTATGGATTAGATGTGGATACAGCACTCGTAGGACAAGAACTCACCATTCTCTGTAACAATGGCGTCTGTATGGGAGCTGCCATATTTGTGGATATGCTCAATTGCATCTTCAACACCATCAACCACCTCAATACAGCATTCCAGATCTCCATATTCTGTCCTCAGGGACTTCACCTCTGAGGGGCTAAAGGTTAAATAGGAGGCAAACTTGGGTCCAGCATGGATCTTTACCTGGGAAGGGAAAGCGTTTTAACATTTTCATTAGACAAGCAATAAGGGAATTATCCTTGTTATTCCTCCATCTTGTACACTATATAAGCTCGTTACAAACCATTCTTTCAATCCTTTTCCCGAAACATTAAAAATAAAAAAAACTCGACTGGATATTTTGCTGCTGTCCAAAAGGGGTCTGTTGCTCCTCCATCCAGAGTGGAGACACCCTAAGACAGGAAGTATGTTACTGGCCAGGTGAAAAATGCAAAAAAAAAAAAAAAAGCTAAAAAAGAAAAAAATAATGCAACCACCACTAAGGATTGGCAGGTTGCAATATATAAAATTTTTGTTTTTGGGTTTAATGCCACTTTAAAGCAGATCATAAGATTTTTTGAACTCCCCCCCCCCTCAAATCCTTTTCTTGTCATATTCCCTGGGAAACACAGAAGACTGACGGGGTATAAATAGGTCCCATCTACAGGAAGTTGAACACTAAGAATGAAAAAAAATAAATCATACTGGGTCCTCTATCAGGTTTTCTAGTCTTTTTGGTTTTCTAAACATCCATCGTTTAAGGGGAGGAACTCCGCAGCATCTCCTCCTCCATACCCTTGAATCCCCATTCTTATCACAGACAGCACACATTACCTGCTCCACTCTTAACATGTCAATGATCTGGTCAAACAATGGAGTCCTCAGGATATCTCTGTGAATCAGCAGGGTCTCCATGGCATTGCAAGCAGCTGGGTATTCACACTTTGAATCTCTTACTAGGGCACAATGATAACAAGAGGTAATGACGACATTACTACCACATATCACAACAATTAAAATCAAGGGGGTGTTAATCTTGTTACACCAAGCATGAAAGCAATTAAGACAAACACATTTTTATAGAAGGCAGACATGCGTCCTAAGGGAACTGTTTATGAATCTGCAAAGGGATGACTTGTAGAAAAAAACTATTGGGGGCACATGGCAGGGTGAGGAGCCAGGACCACCGGCAGGGAACCCAAAAAGGAGAGAGTCGGGACTCTCAAAACTCCCAAAACTACTGCACAGAGCAGGCAAGTAGAACAGGTGTTTTTTCTTTTCATTTAATTTCCTTTAAAAATTTTAAACCTCAATACAATGGTTTCAACATGTTATAAAGATATATTATTCGTTGCAAACGTTAAGAAAAAGAACCATGGAACAGAAAAAAGGTTAAGTTGGCTCCATGTTCCTGAGGATGACATCAGAAGATTGGCAGAAAGACTTTAGAAAAAAAAAGTAACAGGATGAACCAGAATGGAAAATGTTGCCAACAATGCCAATATTCCTAAATGGCACAAGGTTAAAAGGAGAAGTACAGCCAAAGCTCGTTTTGGTTGTACGTCTGTGGATCACTGGAGTGCAGTTCTTTCTGCACTCCTGTGACCTGCTGTCAGCGGACATCACAGAGCCAGTCCAGACTCAGTAAAGTTCGCGACTATATGGTCGGGATCCACCCACGTGCCTGGACCAGCACCAGGCTTAACCTCTCAGCGACTTGCTGAGAGCCTGAGCCGGCCGCTCCCACCCCAGCACTCCAGTGAGCGCAGGGGGGCAGAGCAGAAAGCCGGTTGACAGTCACCAGCTCTCTGCGCAAGCCCTGCTGATCGCTCGGTTCTTAGTGTTAGAGCCGGCAGGGACCGATGCTGCACCCAACTAGTCAAGTATGATTCCAAGAAACAAAAAAAACAAAAAAAATAGCATACTTCTCTTTTAAGAGTATAAACAGTACTGTGCACAACACTAGTGCGGTGCGCTGGATGCCTGTTGGATCCTGGAAATGTCAGATACAAGGTAGATCTCTAAATTTACGTCACCCAGAAGAGTAGTTGCAACACCTCACTTACAGATTCTTGTAACCTTCTCCACACTGGCCTCTGTGTCTACATAGACGTGACATATCCCTTCACTGTGCCCCATGACAGGGATTCCTTTAGCTGCTTTCTGGATGTCTCTGACCAGCTGAGAGGAGCCCCGGGGAATGATCAGGTCAATCAGCTTGTTTAATCGGCACAAATCTTCAACCTCTTCTCTGGTGTTCACCTAGAAGTTTAAAGACACATAACTAGCCAATCTTGAGACAGATATACACTGTGTTTATAACATACTGCCAAAGATTACCAGAAGATTTGGGGGCTCCAAATTATTGGCAAATTAGGTCTAAAATAACCCAATCTGTGCATTAATCATGTTGTGTATGGACACTCTTACCATAACACAAAACCATTACATGTAATAATTTTGCCTGTATACAACAGTACAATCTGTGGGTTGATGGACTCTACAGGAAGCCTCCTTTATGTTCACATTTTCTAGAATACAAACACGCTCAATGTTATTTTATCTACTCTTCAGTCTTCTCTTTCTAGCCTTTCTATAATGTCCATAGTCTCTGACCTTCTCTTGCATCATGTCCCCAGTCTCTGACCATCTCTTGCATCAGGTCTCCAGTCTCTGACCATCTCTTGCATCATGTCCCCAGTCTCTAACCATCTCTTGCATCATGTCCCCAGTCTCTAACCATCTCTTGCATCATGTCCCCAGTCTCTAACCATCTCTTGCATCATGTCCCCAGTCTCTAACCATCTCTTGCATCATGTCCCCAGTCTCTAACCATCTCTTGCATCATGTCCCCAGTCTCTAACCATCTCTTGCATCATGTCCCCAGTCTCTAACCATCTCTTGCATCATGTCCCCAGTCTCTAACCATCTCTTGCATCATGTCCCCAGTCTCTAACCATCTCTTGCATCATGTCCCCAGTCTCTAACCATCTCTTGCATCACGTCCCCAGTCTCTAACCATCTCTTGCATCACGTCCCCAGTCTCTAACCATCTCTTGAATCACGTCCCCAGTCTCTAACCATCTCTTGAATCATGTCCCCAGTCTCTAACCATCTCTTGCATCACAGTCTCCAACCATTTCTATAATATACAAACATCCTTTCCCAGTTATCAAGTAGGTACTTATAGGAGCCAAGTACATACCAGTTGGATTGCATCCTTGACTCCATGGAGCGAGAGAGCCTCCTGGGTGAGACGGTACAAAGTCTGGTTGCTGTTAGAAGCCTCTTTTCCTCCTTTTAGCAAAAGGCCATTACCACTGGCGATAGCTAGTGCTGAAACCTGGCATGGAGAGTAAAACAAAGTGGTTATCCACTGACAGAAGGGCATATTAGAAAGTAATCTGCCTTGGGATAAAATGGCAGAACTGAGAAGATCCCACAAAAGCCAACGTTTCCAGTCTGCATTTTAACATGCTCCCTCCCGTACCTGTCAAGGTGTCACTACAGGAAGAGAGCTCACCTTGATGATATACAACAGTGCATAAATATCTGCTACTGTGGCACCCCAAGTGGCAATGTTTAACAGAGTGGTGTGGACACCCTCTGTGGACGGGTATGATACAGCAACATAATCTACACCTGAAACTTTAGGGGGATGAAATACAAGAAAGATTTACCTGTAACTACATAGATCGTACTGGATCTTGCACTGGATGATAAGCAGCAGGTCAGAGGTGATATAACCTCTTTATTTGCACCTTGTGTTTTTCACCACCATAAGATGTGCATTGATCATGTTTTATGATGTCATTTGTTGCCCTGTATGCACATCCTATAACAAAGTAAATCTTCACATTTCTGTATCAAAAGTTTGTTTGGGTTTAAACATTAGGGAAACTTGACACTGCACAGGTTAATGCATGGCCTCTAACATGAAAACCGACACTTCATATGAGGAAACAAAATATCCCACAATCCCTAGGTCTCTCAATCTAGCACTGGTGCAGGTAAAAGCTAAAACAGAAATTAGATCTGACACAGGCACAAACAGGCAGAGCAATTACCAGCTCATCATGCATGGTTTCATATCATTTGTGCTGCAACACAGAGGAAATGGCGAGTCATACAAAATGACATTAAGCCCTGGTTCACACTGGTGCGATTTGACATTTCAAAAAGTAGTTTCTGTACTACTTTTTGCAAAATCAGGTTGCGATTTCCATTGATATCTGTGCAGAAACCCACACAGGTCTCTATGAAATCACAGCTGAAATCAGGACCGACATGCAGGAGCGAAATCGTGCGAGTTCAGCTGAACTCGCACGGCTCCATTCCCGCAGCTCAGTGTGAACCTGGGCTTAAGCGGAGTTCCACAAACTAAACTTCCGCGGATCGGATTCCTCCACCCCTCTGGTGTCACACTTGGCACCTTTCAGGGGGAAGCGGATACCTGTCAAATCCAGGTATCTGCTCCTACTTCCGGGGAAAGATCGCCACACTCTACACAATGTCCGACCCCCTCCTCCTTCCCCCCGCTGCCTTTTGGGAGACACAGGTCCCAGAAGACAGCAGGGACCATAAAGAACGACCAGCGCGACTCGCGCATGCGCAGTAAGGAACTGGCTGTGAAGCCACAAGGCTTCACTTCCTGTTTCCCTTAGCAAGGATGCCGGTGGCGCCTGCACCCGGAGCCGAGGGATGGGTCGGCTTCGGGTGCCGACATTGTGGGTTCCCCCTGGACAGGTAAGTGTCCTTATATTAAAAGTCAGCAGCTGCAGTATTTGTAACTGCTGACTTTTAATTTTTGTTTCCCTGGCGGAACTCCGCTTTAAGTGACCCCAAACAAGGCATTGAATGTCCCATTAACCTTGGGCTTTTCTGTGTGAATCTTAGTATGGAAGGTAATTGCTGGAT
This sequence comes from Rana muscosa, assembly GCA_029206835.1. Taxonomy (NCBI): domain Eukaryota; kingdom Metazoa; phylum Chordata; class Amphibia; order Anura; family Ranidae; genus Rana; species Rana muscosa. The sequence continues at coordinate 264,966,988 of CM055123.1, read as the reverse complement.
CAGGAGAGTTACAGTTTTTAGTGTAAACAAATAAATGAATGTGGACTATTTTATCCTTTGGTCTGGCACTCTTTCCATCTGTGCAGGGTTTTTTTTTTTCCTGGTAAACAGCTGGGTACCCCTGTCTGTTATGAGCAGTCTAACCTGAGCCAGTAAGCTTTTTTCTTTCTCACTACTTTGTATGAGCATCAAAGTCCCAGAGCCATTTGGATGAATTTTTTCTTCACTGGGGTCTTTAGCGAATAGGGACAGGCTAGCTACAGGAATACATGGACATAGGGCAATCAATCAGCCATAGCACTACAAACGGCAGCCACAGCCTGAGAGCCTGTCATTATAAGGTAAGGCAAACAAACAGCACAGAGAATAGAACTACACAAATACCTAGATAAAACAACCAAAACATTTGAAAGTGTACAATACCTTTAAAGCCATATAAAGCTGCTTAAACGTATTGAAACAGTAAATTAAACCTTTAGATTTTAATACATTGTCAACCTGTGTGGTCTTATAACCCAACATCCCTACCATTGTATAGGGTCAGAAGGAGAATTAGGACCCCACCTTCCAAAATGCAGATAACTACCAAGTAACCTTAAACAATGATGCAGAACCTGATGCCCTTGACTGGGTGTAATATGTATGTATGGAATCTGGTTACTCTCACAGATTCAAAAACATAATGAATGCAATTGTAAAACAGGGAAGCAGTAAAATGTTTGTGGGAGGTAGATGTTGTGATATTTAAAGCTGAATTACAGGAATTAAGCTCCTTTGTAAAAAGTGAAGGTAAACTGAGTTAAGTCCAACGAGGTGCATGACATCTCCTGGACGTATCTCTATTATTTACATCTGACTGTTTTAGGCTGGGTTAACACTATTGCGAATTGGACGCCAACAATTCGGGCTGAAATCAGACCTGAAATGGTGAACAGGGACGCGTCGGACCCCTGCTGTGAGCCGCATGCGGCGATAGTGTGAACCCAGCCTTATAGTACTCCTGCAAGACAGCTACCGCTGTAGTTGCAGGAGTCTGACGCTGGGCCATTTGGTCTCTGCACCTTCAACAGTAAAGTCGCTGCAGCTGCAATGCTCACCCCTCGCCCTGCCCAATCACAGAAGCCTTAGTATTGAACACATTCTCAAAATACAAAGGCTTCTGTGAATGAACAGCAGAGGGAAGAGGCGGGCATAGGTGATTGGACATTCCACACGTCTCACGTCAATTCCGGTTAACAGGAAGAGAGCGGTGGAACGCACGCCGGATACCGTCCACCAAGCCATCCCCTCCTAGTGAGTGAGTGAATAACTTGTATAGCGCTACAAATGCGAATTAAATCGCCTCAAGGCATTTTTCCTCCATGGACGTCCTAAACCTTAAGAGGTGGGTCTTAAGTTTTTTTCCTGAAGGCCCGATGGTTTTCTTCCAAGCGGATGTCCGTGGGTAGAGCGTTCCAAAGCCGTGGTCCTTGGACTGCAAATCTTCTTTCTCCCTTCGATTTGTAGCGGGACTTGGGGATGTGGAGGAGGTTTTGGTTGATCGGAGAATGCGATTGGGGGTGTAGTGTTTTATCTTCTCGCATAAATGCTGCTAGTGTGAGACTGTAATACACTGTGTCTTTCCAAGTTACTACTTTTTTATTCTTTTATTTTATGGATCGGTTTGCACATTGCATGTACCTTTAGGTGCAAAAACTATCGATTTTTAAACATATATCTTTTTAGAAAAAAATAAATAAAATTTTTACGCTATGGAGGCAATTTTTTTCTGATTTTGACCCTGTGAGGAGCTGGGAAGGGAATCTAAGGAGACCATTTAACCTAACCTCGAGGCGAGGACCAGAGCCTGTGGATATGGGACGGCCAGTGGTGAACAGGATTCTCCATCTATTACCCCCCGATGTGCCTTTTACCTCTGCAGGGGTACCAACATCCGGTGAGTGCGGACTCATAAGGGGAGGGAGCACTTTTGTGACCCGTCCCCAATTGAGGATCAGCCAGCCAGGAAGCTCACAAAAGTCACCTAACCTTTTGCTGCAACTGTCTATGGTTATTTGGATTGAGAAGACATACTATCATTATTACTCTGAAGCGGCTTGAAGAGTGGAATCACATTGGGCCGCCCACATTACCCCCCAACGTGGAGTGGGGGGTTCTCTGTTCATCCAGGACATATATGAACTTGGACATTAGCACTTTGTTTTGTATCATTTATGCACAGCCCACCAGGGCCATTTATAGACTTACACTTTTTTATACTATCCTTTTGGATCACTAGGAACCATTTATATTGATTTATCACTATTGTGTTTTTTTTTTACCTCTAGCCCACCACTTCACCCTCTAGCTAGAGGCACTTACTAAGTGGTCAGGGGCATCATCACTTACTAGTTGTTTATCACATAGATTTGCATCTGGATCGCTTTTCAGAGGCCATAGACATTGAGTTTTTTGGATTCTCTCTCTCTTTTTCCTTCTTGGTTGACGTAACTATTACCTATTCACTTATGACCATTTGGGAACATATTGTGTAGGTGTGGGGGAGCACACTACACCTTAGTGGCTCGCCCACTCTATTACATAGCGTGCTGTTTCACGTTTAGAGAAGGCAGCGCCTTTACCCCTACTTGGTTTTACATTCTTACTCTAAAGCCCCGTACACACGGTCGGACTTTTGGCCAACAAACTTCATTTTGAGCAAGTTGGACCAACAATCCGACCGTATGTACGCTCCATCGGACAAACTTTTTTTGCTTTTTTCTTGTTTTCATCGGACAAAAGTTGGGTCTGCAAACGGACAAACTTTTGCCCAACAAAAGTCAGATGAAGCAAAGTCCGACCGTGTGTACAGAAAACCATCGGACTTTTGTCCGATGGACAAAAAAACGAATGTTAAAATCAACCATCAATAGCAGAAGTTGACCAAAGGGTGGTGGGTAAAGAGCAGAAAAGAGCTGAAAAACCATGTGATGTTGCAAAAAGTTTTGGGAAAGTTTGCAGAAAAGTCCTGTGGTGTGTATGCTATGGGTGTTCCCGACCAACTCCGTTCAGACAAAAAAAACACGTAAAAGTCCGATGGAAGTCCGACCGTGTGTATGGGGCTTAATAGTTCCTAAATAGGATACTTGCAAAGGGGGGCAGCAGCCGGGATTGTCCATTCAAGCGCGGATATTTTTGTATATTTATAGCTGCTCTGTGTGCTTCCCTCTTCTCAGATCCCAGAGTGTGTCGGCGGCAGAGCAATAAACTTGTCAGATGTAAGTAATAGTGATAAGCCCAGGTGGTGTCATGCACCACATTGGACTTAACACATAGGGGTCAATTTACTAAAGGAAAATATACTGTGCACTGCAGGCTCACTTGCTCCAGAGCTTAGTAAATGAGGTAAAACATCACTTTGCCAAGAATACTAAATCGCATGCAAGGAAAATAAAAAAACAGCATTTTTTGTTTGTACATGATTGGATGATAGAAACCAGCAGAGCTTCCCCTCAGATCTAGAGCAAATGCACTTAAAGTGCACAGTATATTTTTACCTTTAGTAAACCAACCTCCTCGTGTGCCTTCACTTTTACAAAGTGGCTGAATTCCTGGAATTCAGCTTTCAAAGTACAACTCAAACATTAAAAAGTGACAACGGTGGTTAATGCCAACCAAGGTTTCTGAAGTACTCTATTAGCCCATTTAACCACATTATCAAACTACAATACCTGTGGAAGACAGTCTGGTCGAGACTCGAAAATAACCAGCAAGACTCCGATTGGTACCGTCACTTGCTCCAACTCCAGATCATTGGCGATTCGTGTTCTACGAATGACATGCCCTACGCTGTCTTGGGAGGAGGCAGCTATCTGCCTGAGTCCAATGGCAAGACTGTTTAACTTGGCTGTGGACAAGCTCAACCGTTTCAAGAGTGGAGGGGCCAGTCTTCCTAAAAAATATAAAAGAAAAACAACATTATTTGGTTATAGACCTCAAGTGGAATTTTGTGCCCAGTAAAGAATACCTTGACAATCTCGAAGCCAATAACCCTAGACTCACTTATAAAGAGAGATGCACGTTTTGTACTAGAACAGTAAGCTGGGCTAGGACCAAAGTATTTGAATTAAACATGGAGTTGGCCTCCCAAGCCTTAAAAATATTTGTTGCCGATAAATGGCCCATGTATAGCTCTCATTTGTGCGCCCTGAATGGGTTCAAGCTTCTACGATCATGTGGATGAAACCTAAAACAATTTCTGGCTTTAGTTACATACAGGGATGAGCTTGCGTTTGTTCAGAACTGGGTTGGGGTCCAAACCTGGATGTCAGCTCCGGGTCCAGTGAGCTGCAAGCTGGGAATTCCCCACTGTGCAGCTTACATGTGCAAGGGGGCGGGGGATGCTTGTGACATCACTGACCTAATGCGGCCACATTACGTCAATGACATAATATAGGTCATATTAGGTTAATATGAGTGGGGGATTCTCCGCCATGCAGTTGATTTATACAAAGGCAAGGGCCCACAGTACAATGGACCGGGAATGACAGTTGACCTCCCGGGTCAAACACAAGCTCATCCCTTGTTACGAATGCAATCTACCTAGCCAAGAGACCCTTTTTTATGAATTGGAGGGCAATCAGAACTACATGAGTACTTTACCTTTATCCTCCGCTTCCTCCATGTCCTTCTTATTAGCAGCCAGAATCTCATCTCTGTGATCAGTCAGTAAATCGGCCAGACGATAAATGACTTCTGCTCTCTGTCATAGAAATACAACGTTATTATATGGAGCTGCAAGATAACTGATAATTGCTTCCACTGATATCAAAGATGGGGTACCATTTCTCCCAATGATACCAACGATGGGGCGCTATTCCTTCCACTGACACCAACAATAGGGCGCTATTCCTTCCACTGACACAAACAATAGGGCGCTATTCCTTCCACTGACACAAACAATAGGGCGCTATTCCTTCCACTGACACAAACAATAGGGCGCTATTCCTTCCACTGACACAAACAATAGGGCGCTATTCCTTCCACTGACACAAACAATAGGGCGCTATTCCTTCCACTGACACAAACAATAGGGCGCTATTCCTTCCACTGACACAAACAATAGGGCGCTATTCCTTCCACTGACACAAACAATAGGGCGCTATTCCTTCCACTGACACAAACAATAGGGCGCTATTCCTTCCACTGACACAAACAATAGGGCGCTATTCCTTCCACTGACACAAACAACAGGGCGCTATTCCTTCCACTGACACAAACAATAGGGCGCTATTCCTTCCACTGACACAAACAATAGGGCGCTATTCCTTCCACTGACACAAACAATAGGGCGCTATTCCTTCCACTGACACCAACAGGGCACTATTCCTTCCACTGACACCAATAGGGCACTATTCCTTCCACTGACACCAACAGGGCACTATTCCTTCCACTGACACCAATAGGGCACTATTCCTTCCACTGACACCAATAGGGCACTATTCCTTCCACTGACACCAATAGGGCACTATTCCTTCCACTGACACCAATAGGGCACTATTCCTTCCACTGACACCAATAGGGCACTATTCCTTCCACTGACACCAATAGGGCACTATTCCTTCCACTGACACCAATAGGGCACTATTCCTTCCACTGACACCAATAGGGCACTATTCCTTCCACTGTCACCAATAGGGCACTATTCCTTCCACTGACACCAATAGGGCACTATTCCTTCCACTGACACCAATAGGGCACTATTCCTTCCACTGACACCAATAGGGCACTATTCCTTCCACTGACACCAATAGGGCACTATTCCTTCCACTGACACCAATAGGGCACTATTCCTTCCACTGACACCAATAGGGCACTATTCCTTCCACTGACACCAATAGGGCACTATTCCTTCCACTGACACCAATAGGGCACTATTCCTTCCACTGACACCAATAGGGCACTATTCCTTCCACTGACACCAATAGGGCACTATTCCTTCCACTGACACCAATAGGGCACTATTCCTTCCACTGACACCAATAGGGCACTATTCCTTCCACTGACACCAATAGGGCACTATTCCTTCCACTGACACCAATAGGGCACTATTCCTTCCACTGACACCAATAGGGCACTATTCCTTCCACTGACACCAATAGGGCACTATTCCTTCCACTGACACCAATAGGGCACTATTCCTTCCACTGACACCAATAGGGCACTATTCCTTCCACTGACACCAATAGGGCACTATTCCTTCCACTGACACCAATAGGGCACTATTCCTTCCACTGACACCAATAGGGCACTATTCCTTCCACTGACACCAATGATGGGGCACCATTTCTCCCACTGATATAAACGGTGCGGCATTATTCTTCTCAATGACACCAACAATGGGGCACTATTCCTCTCAATGACACCAACGATGGGATACTACTCCTTCCACCAATACCTTTGGTAAAGACAGTGGGAGGTGTGCAGTATTTCTAACAGACCTCCTGTCCTAGGGTGACAATGCTGTCCTGCTCTTCTACAGATACAGTGCAATGGGTGAAAGTTGACAGCCTAAGACAGAAGTTAATGGCAGGATCAGCATGAAAGAAAGGGAAAAAAAAAAATGAAGAAAAAAAACAAATGCAGTAACTATATCCATGGACTGGTAAGCTGCAAAATATTACATTTATGTTTTTGAGTTTATTTATGCTGTAAAGCCCAAAATGCATTAAAAAATAAATTAAAAAAAACACTATCCGACATGTCCAATGTGCTGCTGACTCTTGTTTTCTTTAAAATCTTCATCATTAATAAAACTGAGGAAGCAGTGACGGGCACCCACCTAAAGTGATTATGTCGCCCTTTCTGCCCATCTATTTCATTCATAGAGACTGTACTATGGCTTCTAAGAATGGAGGAGGCAGACATTTAAATTTATTTACGGTACCTATCCTCCAATCAAGGATTACTTATTTTTTATAAAAGCTGTAGAAAATATAAACCAATTAAACTTTGAGAGCTGGTTCACACTATACCTGCACATGAATCACACAGGAACGTGCTGGGAGTTCCTGACCGCATGCAAAACGCACTCCATTTGCAATCTGCAGTGGGCGTCAATAGAAAGTTAACACCCCAAACACAGGTTGCAAATACACTACATTTGCCCGTATTGGATCACATGGTACTTTTCTACCATGCAATCTGGGTTACAGAGAGTTTTAAAAAGTAGTGCGATTTTAGCTCATTTAAAATGAATGGGCTGAAATCGCACAGGAATGTACAGCGCGTTTCTGTAAAAATCATGTGCGGCCATGGTGTGAACCGGCCCTAAGAGCTGGTTGACACCAGATGCAGTCCAGTGCATTTTAATTCTGCCTCAAACTCCTGGATAGTTTTTAACATGGATTCCAATGCCATAGTTTACACCAGAGCAGTGCGTTCCAGTGCAGTCAAAAAAAGTAGAATATGCTGCATTTTTTTCTGTATGGAATGTTCCTGAAATGTGGCAAAAACGCATCATTTTTTTAAAAATTATATTTTTATATATAAATTGTATTATATTCAACTTTTTAATATGAATTTAAATTAATATGAATTTATTGTTGGCCATTATTGGCACCTTTAGTGAAAGAAAAATGCAGTCTGTAGTCTCTGACCATCTCTTGTATCATGTCCCCAGTCTCTGACCATCTCTTGCATCATGTGTGCAATCTCAAACTTAAACATACTGCTAATGGTATTAGCAAAATTTCCATTCGGTGCACCTCTAGCAGACATGATACAGAAGATGATCAGAGACTGCAGACTCAGTGCCCGTGTCAGATCAATGCAGCCCGTCAGTGCCCGTCAGATCAATGCAGCCCGTCAGATCAATGCAGCCCGTCAGATCAATGCAGCCCGTCAGATCAATGCAGCCCGTCAGTGCCCATCAGATCAATGCAGCCCGTCAGTGCCCATCAGATCAATGCAGCCCGTCAGTGCCCATCAGATCAATGCAGCCCGTCAGTGCCCATCAGATCAATGCAGCCCGTCAGTGCCCATCAGATCAATGCAGCCCGTCAGTGCCCATCAGATTAATGCAGCCCGTCAGTGCCCATCAGATCAATGCAGCCCATCAGTGCCCGGATTAGAACGGCGATCTCTGTGTGTCTCGGAGTGGATTTGAATTGCCCGGGCCACAGTAACAATGTCCCGCCCCCTGTGATCACGTCACACTGATTCAATGTCCCGCCATCGGATCAGTGTGCCGTTTATCACAGGAGGCGGGACATTGTTACTTAGGCCCCTGTAATTCAGAGAGATCGCGGCAAGGAGAGGAGTGGAGGATGACATGGGCAGCACCCGGGACGGACCCTGCCCCCTTTCGGTAACGGCTTTTTTTTTTGACCGATACCAAAAAACACAATTTTCGGCAGCCGAAATTTCGGTGCATCCCTACTAAGAATAAAAAAAAAAAAAAAAAAAAACCCTCACTGGATTGCATTTAAACGCGCATGAAGAAACGCATCCGTAATATGAGAAATGTGGCGTGAATCAGACACAGATGGCAAAGCAAACTAACCCTCCCCTACTCTATCCAAAATCTGTATTAAAAAAAAAAAAAAAAAAAAAGAAGAAGGAAGGTGGTTTGTCTTTAATTCTACTTTAAAGTGGTTGTAAACCCTGAGATTCTTTAACGGCACGCTATCTGTGCCGTTCACTATCCCCTGCATGTCATTCACTTTCATTGGAAACGGCACCGAGAAAGAAGCCTCACGAATCGCTGTGCTCTCATCCTCTCCTTCCTGGTTCTCCCCCTTGTGACTGTATAAGACGTCACACAGGGGAAGTGAACCAGAGCAGCACAGAGAGTGATTTGCTGTCATTAATGGCTTAGCTCGGTTGCCGTAGTTACGGCAATTGAGATAGAGGCTTGGTTTAGATGTGGAAAGGAAAACAAAGTAAGGGCGAAAATTACATCCACAAAAGTTTCAACAATCAGTAGTAAGGATGGCGCAGCCAATACCAGGAAGAAACAAAATTTAAAAACAGTGAAATAAGGTATTTTAAAACCTTGTTTTTGTCATATTTAAATGTGTATAGCTTACCAATATATTGCAGGATCAGTATATATTTTTTTTTTTTTTTTTTTTTTTAAAAGGAAAAAAAGTACAGGGTTTCCTCTTTAAAGGAACATCTATGTTCGGTGCCGAGAGAATAACGCATCCTATGCTTGATCCCTCCTTCCAAACCTGGTAGTTGCTGAACAGTTTGAGTAAACTTTGGGTTATGGGAAGGAATAACATTTCATAGGAAAGGGGTCCTACATACCTGCTCTGGTTGTAGGGTAGCCAAGCTCCTGCCACCAGCCCGAGCCATCTCTGCCTGCTGCTCCACAGTAGGTCCTAGAAAATACAACAGAAGACAACAACAGTTAGAAAATGACCCTCACCTGTGTTTTACAAATTACTGTTATTTGGATCTGGAATTAAAGTGCCACACCAAAAAGCCCAAAATTAAGCTTATTCCAAACGTAAAATTATTACAAAAATTTGTACACACCAATGTGTTTTAGGGACCAAACATCGCCCCTTTATTGGGGCTTCCAGGGATTGGCTGTTTAAACCAACTGCAGAATGTTGCTGTGTGAATACACCATCCCCCCCCCCCAAAAAAAAAAGTAATCTCGCATTTTGATGCTGCATCAACCCAGGCCCTGATAAAAGGGGGCAACGAATGGCTCCTGAAATGCATTGGTTTTTGTACTAAATTTATATTTGAAATAAACTTCATTTCGGACTAAAACATTTTGGTGTGGCGCTTCAACTTCAGATCCAAATATTCCCATCTTGACCCATAGTGATTGTAGTAACTTTTCGGCGTGTGGAAGCAATCAACCTACCATATGGATGCCCCACAGGGGTACCATCAACATACAATTGACAATAAGTCCTACTCTAACCACCCCGTAAAAGAAAGAGGAGTATACTTACCTAACCTTAGGGTTGGAGACTACGCCAGACCTGACTCATTCAGTCACTGGTTGAGAAAGGGCAAGACCATAGACTTCGCTTCCAATGATTTATACCAAACTTGAAAAGATGATGATGCTAAGCCCCGTTTTTTTTGGAGGGCTGGGGCTAGTACCTCTGGGTACGGCCTTATGGTTGTATCCACATTTGAACTAGGAAGAGTAGGTAAAAAGAAGTGCCCGGTATCCAGTAGAAATTGCAAAAAAGTATGACAAGCCAATGCATTTCAGGGGAACAAAGGCTCCCCCCTTTTTTAGGACTTTTGCTGCATGCCAATATGTGTGGGCACTGGCACCAATTCTGTCTCTCTCAATGCTGCCTCAGCCAGCACAGCCGACAATTAGACATTTATCGCTTGAATGTTGTTCGACAGTCATATCTGTTTGAGATTCTCCAGCACATATTAGCATGTAGCAAAGCCCTGAAGGGGGGAGTGTCTGTTCATCCGAAACGCGTTGGCTTGTCATACTTGTTGAGATTTCTAATAAGTTCCTTTAAACTCACCATCAATTTTGCATTTACTGGATACCAGGCACTTTTTCCTACCTACTCGTCTCGTGATCTCTCCAGCAGCCAGCTTCAGGGGAGAGAGCAGTGACAACAGCGGTGATGTTACTCATAGACTTACTACAGGGCATCAGTTGTCCACTTCTCCTCCTCTACACTGAAGCTGGCGCTGGGACCCGATCACATGACTGGACTGGAGCTCCCTTAGAGCAGGTAAGTATACACATCTTTCCTTTAAAAGGTAGTTAGAGTAGGGTTTAGAATGTGGGTGGGGGGTAGGTTTAAGCTTAACTTTTTATTGGACATCTACTTCAAATTAATTTAAATGCAAGCAGTGCGACAATATGAATTTGACCTGTTAATAGCTTGCTGCGGGGCTGGCGTGTGGGAGAAAGCAGCACAAGGAGCCACTCATGCGATGACAAGGAGTGAGCTGAATGAAGGAGACAGCAGAGTGACAGAGATGAGCTAATCATTGTGCTGCTTTTCGTGTCATTGTCCAATCACAGGCAGAGGACAGTCTCGAACTATCTGGGATTAAAAGGAAGTGGAATGAAGCTGGCCATCAGACCAACGACATCCAGTTTCAGATAAAGAAAAAAAAATAAAGAAAAGAAAAGAACTGTGTGGGGAAACCTTTGCATTAAAAAGGTGAATATGGCAAGAACAGCTGGCTTAATTTTATCTTGTTAGTTTTGGCTGGAGTTCTGCTTTAAAGAGACTTTTTTTAAACAATCCATTAAACGCAAAGATATGACATGCACATGCAACCAATAGAAAGTCAGCAAACATTTTTTACACTCCTGTACTTAATGATTGCAATGATTAAGCACAGGAGCGTGACACATTTTTGCTGATTTTCTATTGGTTGCATGTGCATGCCATGTCTTTGCTTTTAATGGATTCCTAATTAAGATACGGATTTTACATGCTGGAAGTGCCGCCATCTCTCCTTTTGTACTGTGGACTTGGTTACAGACACCTGGCTTTATACAGCGGCACAGAATCTGACGGGGTCACCTCATGAGCGATCTGCTCCCCCCGTATACTCTCATATGGATCTCCTCTGTATTTAAAGCGGCGTTCCACCCAAAAGCGGAACTTCAGGCTCATTTGTCTCCTTCCCCCCCACTCGGTGCCACATTTGTCACCTTTCGGAGGGGAGCAGATACCCGTCTTTGACAGGTATCCTGTCCCCACTTCTGGGAGTCTGGCCGCGGTAATTTACCTTAGCAGCTTGGCTCCCTCCTCCTTCCCTTGCTGCCAGGCCAGTAAAAGAGCTCTGCGGAGCCTCGCGAATGTGCAGTAGGGACCCGGCGTGAAGCTGTAATGCTTCACTACCGGTTTCCTTTACGGGCAATGGCGGCGGCAGCACCCGACAGCTGATGGAAACATCAGCTGCGGTGCCGACATTGCTGGACTCCAGGACAGGTAAGTGTCCGATTATTAAAAGTCAGCAGCTGGAGTATGTGTAGCTGCTGGTTTTTAATTTTTGCAGGGGTGGTCAGACCTCCGCTTTAAGAAATACTACTGCCTGAAAAAAATCTTCTACATCCGACACTTCCTGGAGTGTCAGATGCCTGATCACCCTCAGTGCTTGAAGGTTCCTCCTTCCAACTACAGGACACAATAGTGATGTTGGAGCCGGCTGAAGGAATCACAGAATATAGTCTCTTCCATGTGTATGATACAATAAGAACTTCCATCAACTATTATCCCACACTGTACAGCCAACATGATCAGTAGCGACAAATTAACTGGCTTCACAAGCATTAGTAAAAATTTGTGTTGTCATCCACAATAATAGACAATACCCTAACACCTGATGCAATTCACCCAAAAAGGGGAAGTTGTAGAGGTGAAGAAGGGAAGGAAGTTGGAGGAAAACTATTTATCAAAAAAAATAAAAAAATATATAAAAGATATATATATATATATATATATAGAGATAGATATATATATATATAAATAAATGTTACACACAGTAAAATCATGCCCAACAAATGTAATTATGTTTAAAGGGACTATTACCTTCTAAAACACACCTTTATTATTTAAAAATACAAACAAATAGCAACTGCCCCAACGTACGACTGACCTTAAAGCGGAGTTCCGCCAAATATTTTTATTTATTTGTAAAAAGTCAGCAGCTACAAATACTGCAGCTTCTGACTTTTAAAATAAGGACACTTACCTGTCCAGGGCGCCCGCGATGTCCTCACCCGAAGCCGATCTGTCGCTCGGGTCTCGAGTGCTGCTGCCGCCGCCACCATCTTCGGTAAGGGAATCAGGAAGTAAAGCCTTGCGGCTTCACTTCCTGGTTCCCTACTGCGACTCGCGCTGCGCGATCCCACTGGTCCCTGCTGTCTTCTGGGACCTGGTGTGTCTCTCAGAAGTCAGCGGGGGGGCGGAGAAGGCGACGGAAGTGGCGTAGATGCCCGCGGGTGGCTCGGGTATCTATCCCCGGAATAGCAGTTTGCTACTGCCAGCCTGTAGTAGGTGGAGCCTGCTGGGCCCCTCCCACAGCTCTGCTCTCTGTACAGGCAATCTATGACACAGCGATGATGATGGCAGTGTTACTTTTTATGAATGCAACATGGATTGTTATAGTTTTATCTTGTGAGGAATATACAGTATATAGTAATGGATAGATTGAGGGCAGGTTTGCCTGGAGGGAGCCCACTTTTCAAAGGCGCACTGGACATTGGTGCATTGCTGCCATTGTGTTATTTGCTGGGTGCCCAGTGCGCCCCTGAATCTTTGAGGAGGAGTGGGCTCCCTCCAAGAAAACCTGCCCTCAATCTATTCATTATTATATATGTGCTTCTACAATGGAGACTCTCAAAATTTATAGTGTTAGGACTGCAGGTATTAATGTGAACGGTTAGGATACAGGCAGTCCTCGAGTTACAAACATCCGACTTACAAACAGAAGGAGACAACAGGAAATGAGAGGAAATCTACCCCTAGGAAGGGAAATTCACTCCTGTAAGTCATCATGGGAAAAAGGTGTTTCCACTGAAGCTTCATCACCAATGTGTCCACAACAACCCAACATTTTCAAAATCCAATTGTCATTGGGACAGAAAGTGAGGTGAAATCTTCTGAACAGGGGCACAGACAGCAAAACAAACCTTACAGGGGTGATAACCCTTCCCTATGCTATCCAAAAAGCTTACAAATTATTTTTTGGGCTGGATCTGCACTTAAAAAATTTACCTGTTCCGACTTACATATAAATTCAACTTAACAACCTTTCAGACCCTATCTTGTTTGTAACCCGAGGACTGCCTGTAATTCAGTTTGTTGCAGGCTGGTAAGTTGAGCTGGGAATTTTTCTTTGTTTTAATTATTTAAAGGACTCCGGTCTGGATCGTTTGAGCCCGAATTATAATCCTTATGTTTTTCAACTCACCAGCTGGTTTTACTTCAGAAAAGAAAGTGCCAACCTTCTTCCCATCCACGATGTCTGCGATCACATGACCAGATATTTTAGGATGAGTGCCATTGGCTATCACCACCGAGGTGCCACCTTGAAGGGCCCACAAAGCAGCTTTGACCTAGAGAAAGGTTACAGTTCAACTTGTATATAAAAATGAACAGGTAAGCAGGTGAAATTAAAAATATTACTTTGATTTGTTTTTTATTCCTTAAAGTGGTTGTAAAGGATTGTTTTCTTTGTTTTTAAATAACAAACATGTCAGACTTACCTCCACTGTGCAGCTTGTTTTGCACAGAGCGGCCCCGATCCACCTGTTCTGGGATCCCACGGCGGCTCTTCCCGCATCAGATAACCCCCTCTGAAAAGCTCTCTCCCGAGGGGGTTACCTTGCGGGCGCGCTCCCGAGTCCAGCATTCCGCGTCCAATGCTGAATATGCCAGACTCGCCCCTGCGTCATTGGATTTGATTGACAGCAGTGGGAGCCAATGGCTGTGCTGCAATCAATCTATCCAATCAAGAGCCGGGAACCCGTGGAGAGAGGGATGGCGGGGACACGCCCACGGAAATCAGGTAAGTAAAACTGGAGGGGGGGGGGACGACGACACACTGCAAGGTGTTTTTTCACCTTAATGCATAGGATGCATTAAGGTGAAAAAACACGTAGGTTTACAATCCCTTTAATGAGCATGTATTATACATGCGGATATACCTTCTTTTCAATAAAACAGATACAAAGCAACAATTAGATAGGCGGGGGGCGTGGCCTGGACCGGCATGTGAGAGGACATAGCTCTCACAGCTCCTGAGCTTGATCCGTTACCGATCCTCCCTCAGCCACATAACCGGTCTCCTGCGACTATATGCAGCAAGCTGCTGATCCCGGGATCACAGGGGAACCTCCACCAGCCCTCTGCACCAGAGGAATGACCCGGAAAAATCTGTCTGACATGGGTCCCGATTTTCAAGATGGCGCCGCCGCGTCCACAGTGAAGGGGACCCCACGAGGAGCTGACAGGGGGAAGGAGCTGGGACCCAAAGGACAGAGGCAGCCCAAAAGTCAGGGTAAGGATGCACCTAAAGATATGGTGTATTACACCCAGAAAATGAATGGGCTGATGGGGACAGAGGAGGCTGGACACTCGCAGCACATAGAGCATGCTTCACATGACACGCAGGCTGGGGCAGCCATCTTGACTGCACACAGTGAGCAAGATGAGAATAATCACTTTGAATCTGAGGCCTCTGAGAATGGTCAACAGGACACTTCTGGGACTGCTCAGCCTACACTGGCAGACATCCTCAGGGCAGTTAACATTGGCAATGCCTCGGTAGCCACAATGAGAGAGGAACTGTCGCTGCTGCGACAAGATATGCAAAAAATGCGGGAACGCACCACTGCAGTGGAAAGTAGGGTGAGTGAAATTGAGGATTGTTTACCCCCCATTGAGAGAGATGCCAAGGCCGCTTATCAACTTGCGAGGGAGGCTATGGACAGAGCAGAAGATTTTGAGAACCGCCTCAGGAGGAATAACATTCGCATTGTGGGGCTCCCTGAAAAGGTGGAGGGTAGGGATCCCACAGCATATGTGGAGGGCTGGTTACTGGACATTTTTGGAAAGAATGCCTTTTCCCCTCTGTTTGCGGTGGAGCGCGCTCACAGGGTGCCATCTCGCCCCACTCAACCTGGGGGGCCCTCCAGGTCAATACTAGCAAGACTGCTGCATTATAGGGACAGGGAAACAGTGCTCCGACTCGCACGGGAACGGGCCAACATACAACATAATGGAACCAGAGTGTCCTTTTATCCTGATTTCTCGGCTGAGGTGCAGAAACGCCGGGCAAAGTTTTTTGATATAAAGCGCAGGCTCCGACAGATGCAGCTCCCTTATGCTATGTTGTACCCGGCTAAGCTACGAGTGATAGTCCGGGGCCAGGCACAGTTTTTTGAGTCCGCTAAGGAGGCAGTTAACTGGCTGGACCGTAACGAACAAGCCCTGAGGCGGCGTGACCAGAATGGAGAGGAGGAATGATGAAGTCCGCACGGTTCCTGGGATGATCTGATCTTGTGGGGAGACTTTGTTCTGATCTTATCCGGATAAACCCTGGCTGAGGGACATTATCTTGCATCATATCAAGACAAGAGCTTCAGACATCGTCAACGTGGATTTACAAATTGCGTACTTGAGAGACCCGAGTGCGTTTCCGGGGGAACACGGTTGTCCTGCCCTGTTGACAGGACATGGTTATAAGTTACTGGAGGGGATTGCTTGTTGCCTCCTCTGCTTTTCTTTTTCTCTTTTTTCTTTTCACTTTTTTGATGAGCGGCATGACGGCAATGCTTCTCAGGTGGGCACTATGACTGATCCATATACACTTCTTCATGACCTGATAATCTATTCCAGAACTGCCAGACTTCTGGGCCTGGTGACATTTTCCATGTTTGTTCCTATGTTTAACTTTGTCAAATGGCAGGGATTCCTATAGTATCGTGGAATGTGAGGGGACTTCATTCCCCCCTCAAGAGAACTATGGTGCGTATGTGCCTTAAAAAGTTTCAGCCTGGGATATTCTGCTTCCAAGAAACACATTTGACGCAGGAGACAGTGGGGTGTATACAGTATAATTGGGTGACTAAAGCTTACCACTCCACTCACACCTCGTATTCTAGAGGGGTGAGTGTTTTGATCCACGGCTCCCTGGACTACCAAGAGATGGACAGTTTAATTGATCCTGAGGGTCGATTTGTGTTTCTACATTGCAGATTGGGTGCCTTAACATGTGTAATTGCTGGAGTATATATCCCCCCCCTTTCACGGCGGTGGTGCCGAGGGCCTTGATATCCTACTTGGATGATAGGCCGGAGGTACCGCTGCTAGTGATTGGGGACTTTAATTGTTGTTTGGACCTCTCGCTGGATAGACACCCGGCCGTAAGAGCCTCTGCCCTCTCCAGGGGTACCCCCCTGGCGCGGTTGTTGCAAGAGGTGGGCTGGGTGGATGTTTGGCGACACCGTCACCCGGGGGTAAGACAGTATTCATGTTTTTCCAAATCGCATGGCAGTCTGTCTAGGATTGACTTGGTGGTGGGAAATGCACACGTTCTCCAATATGTAGACGCTATGGAATACAGGCCCCGTAGTGTGTCAGACCATTCCCCATTGATAGTGCACCTGGTGGTTTCTCAACCGGTGGCGCTCCCAAGGTCACCGTGGAAATTCAATGCGTTCTGGCTGAAACTATTTAAATCCCCTGAAATTATAGAGGAGAGCATGTGTGGGTTTTTCATTGCTCAGGACCCTGAGGGTCCCTGTATGCAGCAGTGGGAGGCCTTTAAGGCATTTTTGAGGAGGATTTTGACCACTGAAATGACTAAAGTGAAAAGAGATTCTTCTGCCTTTGTAGTGGAGCTGGAGAATAGGGTGAAGGAACTTGAACAACGCTTTGTCATTGACCCATCTGACTCGGCAAGGGAGGAGTGGCAAGCTGCTCAGTCAGCTTACGAGCGGGTGCTCTCCTCAACTGCCGAGAAAAAACGTTTTTTTACCAAACAGGCCTTCTTTGAGGAGGGGGAGAAAACGGGGCGCTTGTTGGCTAGAATAGCAAATGCCCAGCAGAGGTCTCCAACTATAGGGACTATTAAATCCAAGGCTGGGCCGCTGGTCAGATCCCCGGAACTTATCATGCAGGAGTTGGCGGGGTTTTATGAGGAGTTGTACCGCCCCGGCACAGCCTATGATCGGGCGGATCTGGACCGGTACTTAACTGAGCTGAACTTCCCTAGGCTTAATGCGGGACAGAAGGTGGAGTTAGATGCGCCTCTTACGGTGGAGGAATTGCAGGAGGCAGTGGGCCTGTTCCCTAATTGTAAGGCACCGGGGGAGGACGGGATTCCCAAGGAAGTATACAAGCAGAATGCGGAAGTATTGCTACCACGGTTATTGAGGGTGTTTAACGCTGCCTTGGAGGTGGGAGTCCTTCCACCTTCTATGGCAAAGGCCAATATTGTATTGCTCCTTAAACCAGGTAAGGACCCGGTTGAACCTGGGTCATACAGGCCAATCTCCTTGTTACAATGCGATATTAAAATTCTTGCGAAAGTGCTAGCAATGCGACTCAATAAGGTTATAGCCTCCCTCATACACGAAGACCAGGCGGGGTTTATGCCAAATAAATCCACGGCCATTAACCTGCGGCGGTTATTTTTGAATATGCAATCGGACGTCGATAATCCGGGAAGCAGGGCCCTGCTGTCCTTAGATGCCACTAAGGCATTTGACAGTATTGATTGGACATACTTGTGGGCGGTGCTGGAGCGTTTTGGATTCGGCGAAGCATATATAGCGTGGGTGCGCCTCCTGTACAGCAGACCTGAGGCTGCTATTCGGGCCTTCGGTTTCCTGTCACAGGATTTTGCATTGAGGAGGGGGACGAGGCAAGGATGCCCGCTGTCCCCTCTGCTCTTTGCATTGGCTATTGAACCCCTGGCCATGGAGATAAGGGCGAATGAGCGCATTGTGGGATTTTGCTATGGGCCCCTGCAGGAGAAGATAATGCTATACGCAGATGACACCCTGCTTATGCTGGGAGATACTGACGAGTCCCTGCGGGAGGCCATGGCAACCATTACAAAATTTGGGGTTTACTCAGGCTTACAAATTAACTGGTCAAAATCTGCCCTGTTACTGTTAGACGGGGATGCCACACAGGCGATAGCCCCATCGTGCCCTATCCCAGTCACTACTTCCTTTAAATACTTGGGGATTCAGATCACTTCTAACCCGAGGGATTTTAGCCGGTTGAATATCTCGCCCCTGCTTCAGAGGTTTAGGGAGAGAGTTAGGACGTGGAACGGCCTTCACATGTCGGTGGCGGGCAAAGTCAATTTGGTGAAGATGATCCTTATGCCTCAATTACTCTACTGTCTTCACAATGCCCCGGTAGTGGTCCCTTTAAAAATTTTTAGAATGGTTAACTCCATCTTTCGTACTTTAATATGGAAGAATAAACCCCCGAGGATAAAATTAGAACATCTTCAAAGGCCTAAGGACGATGGCGGGCTGGCACTGCCCAACCCGTGGTTGTACTACCTGGCTGCCCAGTTACAGCACCTGGTGGGGTGCTTTGGGACTGAGCCGGCTGGTTCTTCCCGGGCACTCATGCTCCGCACAATAGATGCAGGTCCCATCCCTCTGGCACTGGAGGCCCTGGCATTTGCCAGGCCGAATAAGAAGTATCCTACGTACAACCTTATACAAAAAGTGTGGAATAAGTGCAAGTATATACAACAGGCCGAGGGGTACACTGAATATAGCCCTCTCTGGCATAACGAGACTTATACGGAACTGGCTAAGTTGCAGGGAGGGGCTAGATGGATAGCACACGGGATTACCCATGTTAAGCACGTCTTTAAGAACGGTATTCTTAGGACATTTGCGGATCTGCAGGCGGAGTTTGGCCTGCCGTCCCCAATGTTCTTCCAATATCTGCAACTTCAGCATGCGGTTAGAGCACAGAGTAGATCTTCAGAGTGGCACTTGTCTCCAACTCCTGTATTCGGCCTCATCAGAGATGCTGTGACCTCGAAGGGATTTATTTCCCAAAGCTACAATATCCTTTTACAATACTTCCTGGGGCAGCATCCCCTGAAGGTGAGGGAGCGGTGGGAGAGAGATGTGGGTCAAATGGACGGGGAGGAGTGGGAGGAGATATTTCAGGGGGTAAGTGTATGCTCTTTAAATGTGGCCCAGCGGCTCACGCAACTGTATATTATTCTGAGGGTATACTACATGCCGCATAGACTACAGCTGATGGGGTTGCAGACGGATGGTACCTGTACCAGATGTAGGAGGGACCATGGGGATCTTATTCACCTCCTGTGGCGCTGCCCCAAACTGCATTTATATTGGAATGAGGTGGTAACTGTGGTCAATTCTGTGTTCCAGATATCTTTACCAGTAGATCCCAAGGTATGCCTCTTGGGGGTGGTGGAAGAGCATGTGATAGAATCGCATCCTAGGGAAGCAGTTCAGAGGGTGATGTTCCAAGCCAGGAGGCTGATTATGTTGTATTGGAAATCGGAGGCGCCCCCAACTTCGAGGGAATGGATATGTAAGATAGGGGATATGTTACGTATGGAAAAGCTCATCTACCAGCACAGGGGGAGTATGCAGAAATATGAAAATCTCTGGGCACCGTGGCTGGATACACCGGGGCTTGCCCCGGTGGACCTGGTCGCGGGCAGATTATTGGGCTAGTTATGGGGGGGGGGGAAACACTCTGCCTGTGAATGCTATATTGTAGGAAGAGAAATATTATGAGGTTGCTACTTTAACCCTGTTTTGTATCAATCGGTCATAAGCATGGAAGTGCTGATTATTGTTTTTGATGTATATGACTTTGTACCACCTTTGAATCAATAAACACATTTTTGTTGGTAAAAAAAAACAAAACAATTAGATAGGCCATACCTTGGCCTCCATGCCTCCCATACCGACTCTTGATTTATTCCCAAACGTCACAGACTGCTGATCTCCTGGGTAAAATATGTCGATGAGTTTGGCATCATCTGACCCAGGGGGGCTGTCAAAAAGACCTACAAAACAAAGCAAATCCAATAATTTATCATGCAATGTCTTCCACTATAGAGATCCTAAAAGGCAGCTGCCATGCAAGAAAGTGCAGTCCTTGAGATGACCAAACAACTACAATTTTAATAGGAAGTCAGCCTACATATTTCTCCTTTATAAAGCACATTTGTACAGTCCAGGGGTAGACACCATCAAAGATGGGAGAGACAATGATTGAACATTTAAAGAAAAAAAACTATTTTTTTTGCAAACTTACAGTAGATGAGGATAGGAGGGGCAGTGACAATCTCCACTTTACCCAATCAGAGAACGCCTTTTATACATTCCATCAAAATCTAAAGGTTGTCCCCCCCCCAATGACAGTTATGACAAATCAGCGACCCCCTGTGGTCAGTGTGCAGAAGGGAAGCTGCTGGAGCAGAACCCAGAAGATCACATCTCCACGGTATGTGGTGGAAACTTCTATAGTGATTTTTAGCATCTCCAGCACACCTCTGGATATCAGATATGGATACTTAGATAAAGCCAAGCTGGACCAATATAGGTTTGCAAGGTTCCTCTGTTCTTTAGAGCAGTGGTTCTCAACCTTAGTCCTCAAGTACCCCCCAACGGGCCATGTTTTCAGGTTTTCCTTAAATTAGCACAGCTGCTTTAAATCAATGACATGGTATTGATGAGAGCTATTTTATCTAAGGGAAGCTCCCAAAACATGGCCCGATGGGAGTACTTGAGGACTGAGGTTGAGAACCACTGGTTTAGGAGGACCAACTACCAAGTCGTTCTATATAAAAAAAAAGAAAAACTGGCCCATATCCTGCCCAAAGTAGAGGTCATAAAATAAAATGTATATTATGCTGTATCATTTATTTTTTGGTACATTTAAAGGGGACTTTTTTTTGACTACTGTCAAAGGTGGGATTCCATTTTAAACTTCTTCTCCCTTTCAACTGTGTCTCCGGGACAAATCAAGAGAAAGATAGGATAAGATAAATGATATCCAGAATGTTTAATTAAAAATGTCAAAAAAATATATAAAATTTTCCCATAACTCTACATTTCTCCAATGAGGATCACAAGACCAATGCCAAAGCACTGGTCAAGTGGAACAGATCAGTGTCGGGGTCCTTGTTCCAGCTGAGGCCTTGGCTGGTTACCTCTGTCTGAAACCCAAACTTGACGAGGGTCACCATGACAAATCAAGTGGTTCAATCTCCCCAGCATGAATGCAGAGAGCAATAAAAACCTGACTGCCGTTCTATATACTTTATCCCAAACGAACCTACAAAGTGCTTTAAAGTGATATTTAAATCCCAAATTTTTAACCTTTTTCAGCAGCTTACTGAGTATGCAGCTTCTTTATCTATTAATTCTTGATTTTATTCGAGTTTAAGTTGGTGCCATGAGTGCTGCCCCAGGTTTCCAGTTTCAGGGTGGAACTCCCCTGCCCCCCCCCCCCCTTCCTTCTTCCAGCTTACAGAAGGGCTGGAGACTGCACTGTGCACCGTTAACTCTTTCCTGTTAAGACTGAATTGTTCAGGGAAGCAGCACTGAGACAGTAGGAGCCAGCAGCATTGAAAATGGTAAACTGCAAGTGCCAGGCTAAGAATTTTAACAAATAAGTTTACTGGGGAATGTTTATTTTTATTGCGCTCGATGTGTTAAAAATGCTGAGGGTTTAGTACTACTTTAAGCTAGCCATACAAAAAGGTAGAATTTCTTTTGAACGTTCCTATAGAAATTCAGAAAAATCATACGTCAGAGCATGCAATAGTACCATCCGCTAATTGACAATTTTCATTAGAAAGCTCTAAAAATGATAATTGATCGCCATGCCAATGGTTTGAATTTCAATGTTTGATTTCAGGATGCTTGGCGGTGATGTAAGGTTTATGTATGGGACTCTACTACATCTCATATATGAAAAATTTTTTAAATGTGTGATAAGAGTTCAACTTCTGAGTTAAAGGATAAGTTCACCTTAAAGCGGAGCTCCGCCGTTAAAAAAATATTAAAAGCCAGCAGCCACACATACTGCAGCTGCTGACTTTTAATATATGGACACTTACGTCGCTGGACTCCAGGACAGGTCTGCAGCAGAAGACGAGCAATCGCTCGTCACTCTGCTGCCCCCACTGACATCCTCGGTGAGGGAACCAGGAAGGGAAGCGTTCTGGCTTCACTGCCCGGTTCCCTACGGCGCATGTGCGAGTCGCGCAGCGCCGTCCTCACTGGTCATCGTTGTGTTCTGGGAGCCGTGTGTTTCCCAGAACACAACGGGCGGGAAGTGACGCACTACCCGCAGAATACCTGCAGAGAGGACTCCCGGAAGTGGGTGCAAATACCTGTATTAGACAGGTATCTGCACCCCCCTCCCCCCTGAAAGGTGCCAAATGTGACACCGGAGGGGGGGGGGGGGGGGTTCTGATGAGTGGAAGATACACTTTAGGGTGAAGCTCCGCTTTAATTAAATAAGTGTACATCTTTTTGCAGGTAAAAAAAAAAAAAAAAATGTGCATTTATCTTTATTTTTTTTACTAGGAGCCTGTAAAGCATTGCAGCACCTGCAATCTGCCGATGTAAAATATATAAAATAAAAAAGTGTGTTGTGCTACAGGGATTGATATTAAAAATACTGAAAAATATCTATAAACAAACAGTCCAGAAAAATCAGTCTCTCAAATGGACCATAATGGTCAAATGGCAAACTCCATTATTCAACTGTGGATAAGGCTATCCAATTCCTTCACCAAGTGAACGCGCCACCATCACAATAGGTTGGACTCTTACCAGAGAGCCTGGACCCTTTATTACGAAGGATCAAACAGGTTTTATGAATATGTCCCGGAAGGGGTCATCAGCAGGGGAGGTACAAAGGAACCACGTCAGGAACAGCATCCAGGGGGACTCCACCGAAACGGCGATCCCCATTGTCCAGGGTTGTGGGGAAGAGGCTCTTGTCCCCATCAACATGGGAAAAGGTGCTTTGAGGTGGGGGGTGTAGAGCCCCCTATGTTGAGGGTGTGTGGCCTGGTATGGTCCGGGGCAGGGGGGAGCTCGCTCGTGTCTCTCCCCCCCCCTTTCCTGACCTGCCAGGCTGCATAAGGGTCTGGTATGGATTTTGGGGGGTTCCCCTTAAAATCCATATGGTATGGTCTTGGGGGGGATAATCCCACGCATTTTTTTTTTTTATTATTCATTTTGACGAGGGGTTCCCCTGCAAGATCCTCATCATAATCCGACTTGGATGTGTCATCTATTAAAATCAATGGGCTCTCATAGAGAACCATTGATTTTGACATGTCCAAAAAAAAAAAAAAAAGGTATCCAGCGTTAAGCCACATATAGCAGCGTCAGACGTTTTTACAGCTGTAACGCCGGTCCTCAGAACGTGCTGGCCCTGGGTTTTTTTTTGCAGCTTGAAAACACCCATGCCACTTACAGCGCCTAAAAGCCTGGTGTGCATGAGGCCATTGAATAAGCTGCAAAAAATAAAAATAAATGTCTGATGTGCATAAGGACCTTAATTAAAAATAAAAAAAATAAATTACATAATCACATTTATGCGTCATTGCCTGGTTTTTCATCCTTGCCCCAGAAAGTTTATGACCCGATTCTAAGAAAACCTAGAAAGTGTATAATAAGCAAAGCTCTAGGCACACCCAACAACAGAGAAAAAGCAGTTGAACTAGTTGAGTCCTAATTGCTGGCACAGAGGACAATCATTAATCACTACCTTCCACATCAGAAAGAACGATGATCAAGTCAGCCTTCATCTCAACAGCCAGCCGAGCTGCCAAGCTGTCATTATCCTTTATGCTGATCACCTGTGGAGATAAGCCAGGTCAGAAGAGAATGTCTTACACCATAGTTCTAGATGAAAGAAGAGAACTGGATTCTAATGATTAGTATATAACAAGAAAAATACAGCAGAGAAGAAAGCAAGCAAGCGAGCGGCATGCTATGTAGTGCAGGAAGACTCAGTGATGTCACATTGGGTGCAATGTCCAGGTCTAGCTGGTAAAATGACCCC
Source organism: Rana muscosa (assembly GCA_029206835.1). NCBI lineage: Eukaryota > Metazoa > Chordata > Amphibia > Anura > Ranidae > Rana > Rana muscosa. The sequence goes on along the minus strand of CM055123.1, from coordinate 264,942,431 downwards.
AATAGACACACAAGACCTTTTCATCACACGGAGCCTTGGAAAGCAAAAATATAAATCATGAGGTTTAATTAATAAAAAATAGGATTTTTATAACAGCTTACCTGTAAAATCCTTTTCTTGGAGTACACCACGGGACACAGAGCTAGTCATTACATAATGGGTTAAGGGTCACCAGCGGTGATTGGACACTGGCACAACCAATGGAAGACAGTTCCCCTCCATATAACCCCTCCCATCAGGGAAGTACCTCAGTTTTGTAGCAAAGCAGTAAGGTTCCCATAAGAAGGGTGGGACCTCTGTGTCCCGTGGTGTACTCCAAGAAAAGGATTTTACAGGTAAGCTGTTATAAAAATCCTATTTTCTTTATCGTACACCACGGGACACAGAGCTAGTCATTACATAATGGGACGTCCCAGAGCAATGCTCATATGAAGGGGGGGAGACACAGATCAAACCGGCCGCTTGCGGACCAGAAGCCCTATACTGCTGCCTGCAGCACACTTCGCCCGAAGGAGGAATCCTCATGTCCTTTCACATCTATTTGATAGAATTTGGAAAATGTATGGACTGAGGACCAAGTTGCAGCCTTACAGATCTGAGCCATCGAAGCCTGGTGGTGCACTGCCCATGAAGCACTTATCGCCCTGGTAGAGTGCGCCTTAACAGGAAAAGGAGGAGTCCTGTTCTTTAAACCATAAGCTTGAACAATTACTTGTCTAATCCACCTGGAAATGGTGGATTTTGATACCGCTTGGCCCTTCTTGGGACCATCTGGTAAAATAAACAAAACATCTGTTTTACGTATCTGAGCGGTTGCTTGCAGATACACCCTTACCGCTCTCACTAGATCTAGAGAGTGTAATAATTTTTCCCCCGCCGTCCGCGGGTTTGGAAAAAAGGAAGGCAGAACAATGTCTTGATTCAAGTGAAAAGCCGACACCACCTTAGGCAGAAAAGCCGGATGGGGTCGTAGTACGATCTTGTCCTTGTGACAAATTAGATAAGGCTCTTTACAAGAAAGAGCTGCTAGCTCTGATACTCTCCTAGCAGAAGCTATAGCAATCAGAAAGGCCAATTTCCTACTTAATATAATTAAAGGAATATGGCGAATAGGTTCAAAAGGTTGCTTTTGCAACACTGACAATACCAAATTCAAATCCCATGGACACAAGGGAGACCTGACTGGAGGATTTATCCTCAGTACCCCCTGAATGAATGTCCGAACTAGGGAGTGAGATGCCAATGGTCTCTGAAAGAAGACTGATAGAGCCGATATTTGCCCTTTGATGGTGCTAAGGGCTAATTTCATATCCACTCCTAACTGGCAAAAAGCAAGAATCCTACTTATTTCAGAGGATTCCAACTTCTGGATTCACACCAGGAAACGTATGCTTTCCAGACTCTATGATAGATGAGTCTGGAGGCTGGCTTTCTAGCATTAATGAGCGTAGAAAGAGCCAGGCCAGAGACCCCTCTCTTTTTCAAAATGTGGGTCTCAGCAGCCAGGCCGTCAAATTTAGCCTTTGTAAGGAAGGGTGGAATACTGGACCCTGTGACAACAGGTCGTGTCGAAGTGGAAGCTTCCAGGGCCTTCCTATCGCCATTTTTACGATCTCGGCATACCAAGGCCTCCTGGGCCAGTTTGGGGCCACTAGGATTACTGGTATTCCCTCCTCCTTGATCCTGCGAAGCAGTCTTTGTAGAAGAGGGATCGGAGGGAATGCATAGATCAGTGAGAACTGATTCCATGGAGTTATTAGAGCGTCTGTCCCGTAGGCTAGAGGATCTCTCGTTCTGGACACAAAGTTGTCCAATTTCTTGTTGAACCTGGAAGCTAGCAGGTCTACATCTGGGTTTCCCCATCTCAGACATATGGCCTGAAAGATCTCTGGGTGAAGAGACCACTCTCCTGGTAGCAGCTGCTGACGACTCAGGTAGTCTGCTTGCCAGTTTTCTATCCCTGGAATGAAGATTGCAGAGATGCAAGGTACATGCTCTTCTGCCCATGCCAAGATCCGGTTCACCTCTCTTTGGGCTGCCCGACTGTGGGTGCCTCCTTGGTGATTGATGTAAGCTACTGCCGTGGCATTGTCGGATTGAACCCGAACTGGGTAGCCCTGTAACCTGTATGTCCAGGTTTTGAGGGCTAGATATACCGCCCGGATCTCTAGCACATTGATGGGCAGGATCCCCTGAGTCTTGGCCCAGGTTCCCTGGGTAGAAGCCTCCTCGAATACTGCACCCCAGCCCGATAGGCTGGCATCCGTAGATACCACCTTCCAGGCCACTGGGAGGAAGGACTTTCCCTTCCGTAAATTCCTGGCTTCTAGCCACCAATTGAAGCTGTGGCGTACTTGTGAGGACAGGCGCATGGGTATATCCAGAGCTTGGCTCTTTCTGTTCCAGGAGGCTAAAATATTGCCTTGAAGTAGTCTCGAATGAAACTGGGCGTAAGGGACCGCCTCGAAGGAGGCTACCATCTTTCCCAATAGTCTCATGCAAAGGCGAATAGACGGCCTCTTGTTTGCTTTGACCTTGTGGATCAGGTCTTTCAGAGACTGTATCTTTGGCTCTGGCAGGTATACCCTGTTTTGGGCTGTATCTATGATCATGCCCAGGTACACTATCCTTCTTTGGGCCTGGAGAGAGGATTTTTGTAAGTTTATAATCCATCCTAAATGCTCCAGGTATCCTACTGTAGTGTCTACAGCGTGATCCAATCCCTCCTTTGACTGATCTATTAATAGTAGATCGTCTAGATAGGCTGTTACCGCAATGCCCCGTGTTCTTAGGTTTGCTAACAGAGGAGCTAGCACCTTTGTGAATACTCTGGGCGCGGTGGCTACACCAAATGGCAGGGCCACAAATTGAAAGTGGCGATCTTCTACCGCAAACCTTAGGAATCTTTGGTGAGCGGGGAGGATTGGTATGTGTAGATATGCGTCTTTGATATCTATGGACGCAATGAATTCTCCGCCTTTTAAAGTAGCGACCACGGATCGAATCGTTTCCATTCGAAAATGGCGAACGTTCAGAAACTGGTTTTAGATTTTTTAGATCCAGGATGGGTCTGACTTCTCCGTTCGGTTTTGGAATCACAAAGAGGTTTGAGTAAAAACCTGAACCTTGCTCCTTTTGGGGTACCTCTGTAACCACACCTTGAGCTATTAAGTGATTCAAACCTTTGAAGAAGGATCCTCTTTTTTGTGGATCCTTGGAGAGTCTTGAACTTCGGAATTGAGAAGATGGGATCTCTCGAAATTCCAGTCTGTACCCTGAGGATATTGTGGATACCACCCATTTGTCCTGGGTTTCTGTCCGCCAAGTCGCTGAGAACTGACGAAGCCTTCCCCCCACTCGGCCGAGCGGGGGCGCCCCTTCAATGAGAGGTTTTGGGGGCTTGCTTATTAGCTCTTGAACCCCACGGCTTCTTGTTCTTCTGAGCCTGTTCTTTGGCTTTTTTGGGCGGCTGAAAAGGCCGTCGCCACTGGCTGGAGTCAGATTTCCCGGGAGCTGGGGAGAGAGTGTGTTTAAAACAAGGTCTCTTGTTTTTCTTTCTCTCAGGTAAAAGTGTCGTTTTACCACTTGATATCTTTTGGATATATCTTTCTAAATCTTCCCCAAAAAGGCGTTCGCCATGGAACGGGAAACTTGCCAACAACTTTTTGCATGGGGCTTCCGCTGACCAATGCTTAAGCCAAAGTACTCTGCGCATCTGTACCAGCTGGAGTGTAAGGCGTGATGCCTGTATGATAGAATCTCTCATGGCATCCACTGTGAAGCATAAGGCTTTAGGCAAATTCTCCCAATTTTTAGCCTGCTCTGAAGGCAGCTCCTTCAGCCCCTGCTTTACCTGTTGGCTGACGACCTGACACATACCGACTGCTGCTACTGCAGATTGGATAATTGAGCCGGCCAAAAGGAAGGAGGATTTCAGTAAGGATTCCAACTTCTTCTCAGAAGGATCTTTAAACACTTGTACATTATCCACTGGACATGTCAGGTTTTTATTTACACAAGAAATAGCCGCATCTACCGTAGGCAGGCTCCATTTCTTTAAAAATTTTTCCTCCATAGGATAAAGAATGTTAAACTTTTTTGGAGGTGAAAAACGCTTATCTGGATGTTGCCAGTCTGCGTACAATAGATCCTCTAGTAACGGATGAACCGGGAAGGAGCATGCACCTTGCAGGGATCTTAATGATCCTAGGGAGGAGACAGGTGATTCTGTTACCTCCAAAGAGGGTAACCTAAATGCAGCTCGCACGGCTCCTGCATAGCATTGCACCTGTGACTTTAAAATCTGGGATACCGAAAAAGGCTCATCCGATATCCCTGATCCGTCTGACTCCTCATCCTCTGCTGATGTAGCCTCCTCCTCATCCTCCTCCTCCTCAGGTACTTCTGAAGGGAGGTCCAATACTGGAGGAGATCTGCTTCGCTTATTGTCCTTTTTAGAGGATTTAGCGATTAAAGTAGCAATTTTCTCCTCCAGATTATTTAGGGCAGCTGATAAAGTGTCCTCAGTGACATATGCAGGCCCAGGCTTCACTGGGGAAGCCGCCATACCTGACAGAGGTAATGGCTCATCCTGTACAGGTGCTTTTGGCAACACAGGAGAGGAAGGTACCGAGTCAGCACAGCTAGAGCCCCCTGTCTCAGGCGGCGGTGCTCTTTTATCTCTTTTTGTCCGCATTACTTCCCCTGGAAGACTTACTGTTTAGACAAAATACAAGGTACCTAAATGCATATACTACCGTGTTCAGTTTAGCAAATACATTAAGTATGCAACTTTTAACACATAACTATGCATAACATGGATGTCTTCTAGGAAGTACCCAATCCAACCACATGGAGTCTTACGTCCCTGTATAGCTGCTGTGTTTCTCTGCCAGGAACAAGAGAACTAACGAGCTTGCTTGCTGCTGCAGTGCTTTTTACACTGACAGTCTTTTAAATTTGGCGCCGTTTCTGTGCCTGCGCGCGCCACGTGCCCGCGCACGCCTTCGGCCCCCCCCCTCCGATAAAGCGCGCTCCCGCGCGCGGCCTTTAGCGCTATGGTGGTGGCCATAGTGAGAGAGGACTCTCATCAGCCCCTGTCCCCACTTACCTGCATCTGCAGGTGTCTGTATCGGCCACCGGAAGGAGGAGCGGGGTGCTCAAGCAAGCTCAGCAGCGGAGGTGACGAGCAGTGTACTTCGCCGAAGCCGACACTGAACAGAGTGAGGTGAGTATATTCAGCTCTTTACTCCCCCCAGTGGTGGAAAAAAAGAAGACATCCACTTTTTGAAAAAGGTCCCAACCTAGTTATGGACCTTCTAATCTCACCTTATCCACGCCGCAGGTTTTTCTGCTGAAAGTTTTCAGACAGATACCAAACTTCACCCTTCACGGTGGGCTATGTGTGCCAACCTTCAGGGATATGGGTTCCTATTTAAAGGATACCTCTCCCCTGGGCCTTGTACAAGACTCTTACCAGGACTTTATAGCGAAATAGCGAAAGTGCTGGATCTTAGAGCCCAGTCCTCCGAAGAGAGACATTACAGGCGACGCCTCATGGATGAGGCCCGGATCCCATCCAGATTCAGCTCATTTGTAGGCGTCTTGGATGGATCCGAAAGCATAGCTCTTTTACCCCCAGAGGGTCTCTTTGGTAGAGCTTTCCTTTAGCACCTCCTAACGCGTCCAACACCTTTCGACACTGGCGAAAAAACTGAGGTACTTCCCTGATGGGAGGGGTTATATGGAGGGGAACTGTCTTCCATTGGTTGTGCCAGTGTCCAATCACCGCTGGTGACCCTTAACCCATTATGTAATGACTAGCTCTGTGTCCCGTGGTGTACGATAAAGAAATACATCTTTAATACATTCAGTTCCCCAGGGGACAAAGTGCATGTAGTACTGTGTCCCATCTTCCTATGTGCTGTATTAGACTAGTTGCAAGGTTGGACAGGTGTCACCCCCCTACCTCCACAGTTGTTCGACTATGCAGCTAACAAGCAGGGGGGCTGCTTTGACTCCAGGAACTTGTCTGGATGGTGAGGTCGGCTCAAATGTTGGAGGCAAGCGAGCAAGCGTTAGGAAATGGAGAAATGAGTGGTCTCTCAAAGCAGCCGTCTCCTTACTAGTTGTGTGTTCGGATGGCCGTGGGGAGAGGAGGGGTGCCCTGTCCAACATCGCAGTTGGGTCTCAAGCCTCATACACACAATCGGATTTTCCGACGGGAATTGTGTAATGACAGGCTGTTGTCAGAAAATCCAACCGTTTGTATGCTCCATCAGACAATTGTCGGATTTTCCAGACAAATGTTGGATAACATGCTTTAATATTTTCCGCCAACAATTGTGTGTTGTCGGATTTTCCGAGCGTGTGTGCACAAGTCATGCATTCTCGGGAGAAATGCTCACCATAACACATTAGCAGAAGTTGCCCAAAGGGTGGCGCTAAAAGAGCTAAAAAAAACACGTAGTTTCATGTTTGTTGGCCAACAATTCTTTGCCGCTTGTATGCAATCCAAGTTCCTGGCCAACGCCCTTCGGACAAAAGTCCTACGGCTTTGTCCGCAGAAAATCCGATCGTGTGTATGAGGCTTTAAGCACCAAAGAAGGTGGGATAAAGTACTACATGTATGTTGTCCAGAGAAGATTAATAATAAAGGCAAGGAAAAAAAAAAGCAACATAAAAAAAGTGAATTTGGCACGCGCAGCTTTAAAGCTGTTGAAAAATTATATCAGCGTGTTTTTGCAAATTTGGGGTTTTCATCAGCTAGAGAGGAACAGAAAGTCTGAATATAAATCAAATACAGAAATTACTCTACAGATAAGATAGAGTAATGGTCCAAAAAGGAATGAATGAAATTAATAAAGTAGACCTACTTTTCTTGAACTGCTTAGAGCCTAACTTTAGGTTTTAGAATATTTTAAATAATTCGAGCCAAGCTGGCCCAAACTTTTGCATTACTAAGAAATGTCTCCATGTCAGCACTGTATAAACTGTATGGAGCATCAGCTACATCAAGTATGTCGTTTCATGTTCTGGCAGTGGTACAGGGACGTCCTGTGAATGGCAAACTGCTACTCAGCCATTCACAGAAACCTTGTATTTTTATGAATGAATACAAGGCTTCCTCTGATTGGCCGAGGTGGGGATGGTGACCAATCTCTATACCTCAAAGAAAGCCTTGTATTTATTGAAAAAAAAAAATACAAGGTTTTCTCGTTCAGATGAGCCAGTCTGTGAGCCAGGCCTTCTCGTCCAACATCAGTGCCTGACCTCACAAATGCACTTCTGGAAGAATGGTCAAACATCCCATAGACACACTCCTAAACCTTGCGAACAGCCTTCCCAGAAGAGTTGAAGCTGTTATAGCTGTAAAGGGTGGGCCAACTCAATATTGATCCCTACGGATTAAGACTGGGATGCCATTAAAGTCTATGTGCGTGTAAAGGCAGGCGTCCCAATACTTTTGGTAAAGTTTATGTGCGAATTGGATGCAGCGTTCACACATGTCCGGGGTGCAATTCCAAAAGGATCCTGTGCGTTTTTTGGGTCTGGTTGAGTTGCAAATTCAGGCAAAAAATGCAGACCTGAATCGCACCTAAACCGGTGAACAGGAACGCACCGGACCCCAGGCTGGAAACTTCAGCATAAAGTTAGTTCCCATCTGTGTGTTGCAGTGTGCCAAATCAGAAATGTGTTGTGCATGCTGCTTAGGTGCATCTCCAAATGAATAGCACTGCACAGTGTTTCATGCATTGCGCCTTACTGCGACACTAGTGTGAACAGGCCCATATACACGGTTACTTTTCCCCCACTGAATGATTAACCCAAGATGATTCCACACTGCACTATTACAAAACCGTAACAAAGCAACCTGAAATAAAGTCAAATTATAGAAAACAAATAAAAAGTCCACCTGTCCCTTAATTATTATCATCCTCTTTTCAATCTTGATTTCTTCTGTGAAAGTGACACTCCATGTGCCACACACACAACCACTATTACCTGCTCACCTAAATTTTCGACCTATAAACAATAGGCCAAATGTGCCTGTCCCTTAGGCTGCTTTCACACTGAGGCGCTTTGCAGGCGCTATAAATAGCCCCTGCAATGCGCCCTGAAAGAGCTGCTTCGTTCTATCCAGTGTGAAAGCCTGAGGGCTTTCACACTGGAGCATTGCGCTGGCAGGAGGGTAAAAAAAAAAAAAAAAAAACTCCTGCCAGCCGCATCTTTGAGGCGCTGTTGGAGTGGTATAATTACCGCTCCTACAGCGCCTCTGCCCATTGAAATCAATAGGGTAGCGCCTCCAAACCGCCCGCAAAACACAGCAAAGCGCCATTTTTTGCGGGTGGTTTTAACCCCTTTTCGGGCCGCAAGCGGGGGTTAAAATCACGGCAAAAAATACGGTATAGCGGCACTATACCGCCAGCGCATCCAGCACTTCAGCGTGAAAGTAGCCTTAGGGATATAATCTGATGTACCAAATGGTTGGGCTCCTATCTTGGTCCAATCGGACCTCTATATGTACTCCCCAAAATTGCAGAGATAGTACTCATAAAACATAAAAGTATCATAGTGCTTTCTATACTAAAACCATTAATTTATTAAGAAGCGAAGATGAAAAAAATACACTCACAATATAATGTGCACAGAAACTGGTGCAAGTGTTATTGTTCAGACCACGACAGGGGGCATAATAGAGGCTGCAGCTTGTGGACAAATGCAATTCACTAGTAAGGATGAGCTCCGGCAGCCGAGTAAACCGGAAGTGACATTGCTTCCTGGATTTTACATCGGAGACCCGATCAATGCAGAATCCGGCTTTGTTCGGTCTCAGCCTAGATGCCGGACACGCCGACTGGTGGCTCGGGTCTCCTAGTGGGACAGGAGGGAGTCCGCTCCCGCTCCTTTAGGAAAACAGCCGAGTGGCTTTTATCCACATCATTTGTGATCACTAAAAAGCCAACCACTGGCTCTAAAAAAATGGTACCGGGGTGATGCCTACAGGTTTAACCCCTTTCTAAGCCATGAACGCAAATTTGCGTGCGGTCGGCGTGAAGGGGTTAATTTGGAGTTTATTTCGGATTGCTTTATATTATGCCTTTGAAATAGTGCAGCGCTAAATCAACTTGGGTTAATCATTAATTAGGCAGTGTGTGGAACACTTAGATTTTGGTAGTAGCATGTTGATATAGAGATAGAGGGAGTTCCTCAAGCTGTGGCTGGCTGACCTCCCTCCCATCTGATGGTGCCGGCATAATTTCAGGGCCATGCCACTTAACTTTTTTAGCCGTTTGTAGGGTTTGCATTCGTTCTACTGACTACCAATGTAAGGGGCATCGTTACCACTCAACTCTGATGAATTTCCCCAAGACCTGAAAATTTTAAGGGTTCCTCTGGGATAAAAAGGTTGAGAAAGGTTGCACTATAAAATGGAACACATGCCAAACCTTAGCACTGCTCCCTGCAGTAATACATCACCCGTCTTCTCTGGCACCCATGCAGAATCTAGCCATGCACAAGTGCTAAAAGAGCTCTGCCTGCAGCTTGAGCCCACAGGTATACTTCACCCACATTTACCCCCTGGAGATCACTGTTGGGTTCAGGAGGAGGAACTACAGCATCATTTGTGTTAATGATCGGCACTATGTTCATTCGAAGCAGCTCGTGCAAAGTGCCGTTTAAATTCCGTCTCTTCTGCTCATCATGGAAATCCAAATTTGTGACCAGAATCTAGAAGAGAAAAAAAAAATCTTAAAACCAACACAAAATCCACCACTGTAGCAGAGAGTACTCACATTCAATTCAATGGTAAATATAAAAGTACAAGTCTGGATTCCATGGGTTACAGAAACTTTTTTTGTAGCAGTCACCCATACACCACTTGTATTGTGCCGGGTCTTGCCTTGGCACCAAGCCTAGAATTTACAGTCCGATCAATGTCCTCCTGCTGGGTAATGAGGTCTTTTCAGGTGAACTGAACTGGACAGAATGGCAAAATAAATATCACATATTTCAGATACCAGATGACTAATCTGTCTGTGAGCGATAAAGGCAGTAAAGGAAAGATCTGGTTTATGGCGCTGGAACGTGGCTGTTCTCCAGCATTGGTAAGGTCTTTGAACAGCAAAAGTGCATACAGAGCACAATGGATGCAATAGAACACATGAGCTCTAAATTATAATGTCACCATCATAAGAGGACTGTGGGAACAAGAGACTAGGAGATTATTCAGAGGAACACCAATCCAGGGAAGTCTTCAGTTTTTAGGACAGGGATAGGCAACACTGGAATACCCAGGAGAACACAGTGATTATTGCTAGAGACTATAATAGCTGCTAGCAGTAATCGATCAATTTGGGTACATTCAGCCTGCCTATTCATCGTTCGAATCTCGGGCGGTTCCTGCTGAACTGGCCGAGATTCGAACCGTCTATGGCTGGCTTTAAAACATAACAGTGGGAAAGGGGCCATAGTGGAGGTTCTAGGTTTAGTAACGCTTTAAGGTAAAAGACCCTCTTTGACTGGGAACCCCCCCAGCTCCCCCCTCCAGTATACCCACCTGAGCCCAATCTCGACCCAGCGATGTGCACGAGTGTGGCGTTTCCCTCTCTCACCACATAGGGAAGATTGATATCAGTGGGAGAAATTGGCCCCTGATGCGGTCAATCAAAATCTGTGATAAAGGTTAAGAGGGCAGGGCTGAGCCCCACTGTCTTTCTATGGACACAGGCAGCGGGGCTCAGGAGCAAGCCCGCAGGAGTGCCACATCTGAAGAGGCTTCTTATGGAGGTGCTCACTAAACAGCCAAAGCCGATAATGCCAGCAGGGGACCCAAGAAGAGGAGGATCCGGGCTGCTCTGTGAAAAACCACTGCACAAAGCAGGAAAGGATTACATGTTTGCTATTTTTATTAAAAAAAAAAAAAAAACGAAAGCGTTTCAATCACATTAATTGTCTGCATTACAATAGAATTCGGCATGTCTTACCTGAGCTGCACAGATGCTGTATTGGGTAAACATAGCTTCATAAAGAGCCATCAGCCCGCTCTGTCCAGCCGCTGCACAAGCTCGTGCCTCCAGTACTGGGACTTGCTGAGAAGGACAGAGGAGATGTCCAGTAAGGTAAAATACCCATCAAGTGCATCAGCACATAGAAAAAGTTCCAGCACATCACACAATCTTACCATGTCTTTCAGCTGATTCTGCCCGGAATGCAATGCTTGCCTCACACTCTGAGACAAGAGGATCTCATGGCGGAGACGCTGCTTTCCAAATGCCACGGCTCCGCTGGTGACGATCATCATCTCTCGGCCTTGGTTTTGCAGCACAGACACCTGCAATTATATGGCAATACTATCAGCGATATCCTTATTTTAATGTTTATATCCAGCCAAAACACCCTTTTTTCCCCCCTTTAATTGTCGATTCGATTTGGATCCTGAGGCTCTGTGACATCAGTTTCCCCAAAAAGAAGCAAGGGAAAATCTGCAACAGCACTAATAAAAATGCTGCTCACTTGGCACCTCCACCAATCAGAAAACATATTTTCCTTACAATTAATACAAGGAGTTCTCTAACTGGACAGCGTGGAGAGGAGGGGCAGGAGATGTCACAATCCGCTCTTCTTCAATGCCTTGTATTCATTGGAAAGGATACAAAACATTTTCTGAATGGAGGAGGTGCCAAGCGTACAAATCCTCATTGCACAAGATGTGAAGTAGCTGCAGCGCCACCCAGAAGATCAAAAATCACGCTGTGTGTGTCTGACTACACATGAAAGTTTAAGCATCCCCCATAGCCCACCGGACATTACAGGTAGCTATGCTGGCCTATTGGAACTTAAAATAATAATTTTCTCAGAAGTTCAAATAAAACAAAATTACCTACAGGTATGGCAATTACATTTATTGTATATTAATGTATTTATTAAAGTGGTTGTAAACCTCACACGTATGTAATACGAACAAAGCATATCCCTCTATAGTGTGTACTTGTCTCAATCCAGAGCACGAAGTGTCATTTCTGTCTGCTACTTCTTTCCTCTGCTATCAGAATGAATTACTTCTGACAAGTTTTCCTGACACCAAGAGGAAAATAAAAACTCCTGCTCGCAGCTCCTCGGGACCGGCGCGGTGCCAGCGCCGGTTCTGGTGAAAAAAAAAATCGATTTGCTGAAATTTTGAAATTGATTTGACCTCTCAACTCGATTCAAGATTTAAATCGATTTTTTCCCCAGCCCTAACTCTCAGACAAGCTTTATAAATTCTGCACTTTTATTTGGAAAACATCTGAATATGAAATGTTCAGATGTTTTCTAACCGAGATGCTCCTTCTGTTTGGAGTGACATGAGAACATTACCAATAATTACCAGCGAGGCACCAAAATTTGAGACGCCGAAAACTATTGTCCGAAAATAGGGTTTCCAGCTGTGGCAAAATTTTGGACGCAATTTTATCTTTCTAATGGTAAGTTTTTCATAGGTCATTTGACTAAAAAAAAAAAAAACACAACACAAGTGCATTTTTGATGTGTTCTTGCTGCGTTTTCAATTCATTTGAAATGGGAAGGTGCGTTTTTGGTGTGGTTTGCCAAATATGCACCAAAAATGCAGCAAGCAGGACTTTTAACACTGCTTCAAAAAAGGTGGAGATAATGGCTCACAAATTCATATTCATGATATTAATTACAATTTTCGGTTTCCGAACAGAAATTTTCCTTTCGGTGCACCACTAATAATTACAGTCACACACCAGTTAGATTTATTTATTACAGGTACTTCTATAGCACCAGCAATTTACGCTGCATTTTTACATATACTTTATACATTCACATCAGTCCCTCTCAAGGAGCTTACACTCCAAGGTCCCTAACTCACATTCATATATGCACATACAAGGGCTTTAGAAGCAGTGTGTACACCGTTCCTACAGCGCCTCAAAGATGCGGCTAGCAGGACTTTGAGCGTCCTGCCAGCGCACCGCTCCAGTGTGAAAGCCCTTGGGCTTTCACATTGGAGTGAGAAAAGAGGCTCTTTCAGGGCGCTTTGCAGGCGCAATTTTGTAGCGCTGTAGCACCTGCAAAGCACCTCAGTGTGAAAGCAGCCTAAGACCCCTTTCTCACTGAGGCGCTTTGCAGTCGCTATAACGCTAAAAATAGCGCCTGCAAAGCGCCTTGAAAGAGCGGCTCCATTCACTTCAGTGTGAAAGCCCTGAGAGCTTTCACACTGGAGCGGTGCGCTAGCAGGACATTAAAAAATGTCCTGCAAGCAGCATCTTTGAGGCGCTGTAGGAGTGGCTCCTAAAGCGCCCCTGCCCATTGAAATCAAAGCGGCGCTTTTTTTAACCTTTTCTCGGCCGCTAGCAGGGGTTAAAAGAGCCCCGCTAGCGGCTGAATAGCGCCGCGAAAACAACGGTAAATGATGCCCCCTCACCGCCCCAGTGTAAAAGAGGCCTTAAAGTCAACATCATGTGCGATTGTGCGTGTGTGCTAAGCAGACAGGGCCGCTGGTTATCCTACTCCCTCTCTCCCTCTGTACAGTGTCAGAGGCGCTGGCGCAGCAGTGGCGGAGGACTGTATCCATTATGAGGAAACATCCCCTGCAGCGCTGCGTGTCCCTGATCATCACAGTGCCACTGCCAGTGAGTGTGACCTGTCTGTGTACCACTGCACACAGTCACTGTCTCGGATGTTCCTTTCCACTCTGCCTTTCTGCCCAGTGCTGTGCCCGTACATCTCATGATCCGCCCCCATGGAGGCCGCTCTCTGTCTCTCTCCCTCCTGCTAAGTGCCCATACATCGCACGATTCCTCCGCATTTATGGGTGCTGATGTTATTGCATTTATGGGTGCTTATATTACTGCATTTTTGGGTGCTGCTAAGGCCGCATTTATGGGTGCTGGTAAGGCCGCATTTTATGGGTGCTGATGTTACTACATTTATGGGTGCTGATATTACTGCAATTATGGGTGCTGATGTTACTACATTTATGGGTGCTGATGTTACTGCAATTATGGGTGCTGATGTTACTGCAATTATGGGTGCTGATGTTACTGCAATTATGGGTGCTGATGTTACTGCAATTATGGGTGCTGGTAAGGCTGCATTTTTGGGTGCTGGTAAGGCCGCATTTATGGGTGCTGGTAAGGCCGCATTTATGGGTGCTGGTAAAGCCGCATTTATGGGTGCTGGTAAGGCCGCAATTATGGGTGCTGGTAAGGCCGCAATTATGGGTGCTGGTAAGGCCGCAATTATGGGTGCTGGTAAGGCCGCAATTATGGGAGCTGATGTTATTGCATTCATGGGTGCTGCTAAGGCCGCATTTATGGGTGCTGCTAAGGCCGCATTTATGGGTGCTGATGTTATTGCATTTATGGGTGCTGATGTTAATGCATTTATGGGTGCTGCTAAGGCCGCATTTATGGGTGCTGCTAAGGCCGCATTTATGGGTGCTGATAAGGCCGCATTTATGGGTGCTGATGTTACTGCATTTATGGGTGCTGGAAAGGCCGCATTTATGGGTGCTGATGTTAATGCATTTATGGGTGCTGCTAAGGCCGCATTTATGGGTGCTGCTAAGGCCGCATTTATGGGTGCTGCTAAGGCCGCATTTATGGGTGCTGATGTTACTGCAATTATGGGTGCTGATATTACTGCAATTATGGGTGCTGATATTACTGCAATTATGGGTGCTGGTAAGGACGCATTTATGTTTTGACAAGGGCACAGTTTCAGTGCTTGCCATAGGCGCCATTTTCACTAGATACGCCTCTGTGTGCATAACTATTCAACACCCTAAAGTCAATACTTTGTAGAGCCACCTTCTGCGGCTTTCACAGTTCCAAGTCGCTTTGGATAAGTCTCTATGAGCTTGTCACATCTTACCACTGGGATTTTTGCCCATTCCTCCCTGTAAAACTGCTCCAGCTCCTTCAAGTTGGATGGTTTGCACTTGTGAACAGCAATCTTTAAGCCTGACCACAGATTTTCTATTGGATTGAGGTCTGGGCTTTGACTAGGACATTCCAACACATTTACATGTTTCCCCTCAAACCACTCAAGTGTTGCTTTAGCAGTGTGTTTGGGGTCATTATCCTGCTGGAAGGTGAACCTCCATCCTAGCCTCAAATCACACAGAGTGGTAAAGGTTTTGCTCAAGAATATCCCTGTATTTAGCACAATCCATTTTTCCCTCAACTCTGACCAGTTTCCCAGTCCCGACTGCTGAAAAACATTCCCACAGTATGATGCTGCCACCACCATGTTTCTTAGTGGGGATGGTGTTCTTTGGGTGATGTGATCTGTTGGGTTTGCGCCAGACATAGCGTTTTCTTTGATGGTCAAAAAGTAAAATTTTAGTCTCATCAGACCAGAGCACCTTCCTCCGTACATTTTGGGAGTTTCCCACATGCTTTTTCGCAAACTCAAAACGTGCCATTTTGTTTTTTGCTGAAAGTAGTGGCTTTCTTCTGGCAACTCTGCCATAAAGCCCAACTCTATGGAGCGTATGGCTTATTGCCGTCCTATGTACAGATACTCCAGTCTTTGCTGTGGTACTCTGCAGCTCCTCCAGGGTTACCTTAGGTCTCTATGCTGCCTCTCTGATTAATGACCTCCTTGCCCGGTCCATGAGTTTTGGTGTGTGGCCGTCTCTTGGCAGGTTTGCTGTTGTGCCATGTTCTTTCCATTTGGTTATGATAGATTTCATGGTGCCCCAAGGGATCATCAAAAGATTTTTTTTTTTTTTTATAACCCAACCCTGACTTGTACTTCTCCGAAACATTGTCCCTTACTTGTTTGGAGAGTTCCTTGGTCTTCATGGCAGTGTTTGGTTAGTGGTGCCTCTTGCTTAGGTGTTGCAGCCTCTGGGGCCTTTCAAAAAGGGGTGTATATGTAATGACAGATCATGTGACACTTAGATTGACTTAGTGGTCATAATTCCACTAATTATGTGACTTCTGAAGGTAATTGGTTGCACCAGAGCTTTTTATGGGCTTCATAACAAAGGGGGTGAATACATACGTACATGCCAATTATCAGTTTTTTTATTTCTGAAAAATAGTTTTATGTATGTATTTTTCTAATTTTACTTCACCAACTTAGACCATTGTGTTCTGATCCATCACATATAATTCAGATTAAAAAAAAAACATTGAACTAAAGGCTATAATGTAACAAAATAGGTAAAAAAGCCAAGGGGGTTGAATACTTTTGCAAGACACTGTAACCTACCAGAATGTCTTTGCAGTGTGGGAAGAAACCGGAGTACCCGGAGGAAACCCACGCAGGTACAGGAAGAACATGCAAACTCCAGGCAGGTAGTGTCGTGGTTGGGATTCAAATAGAGATCTGTGGTCCATAGTAAATGTAGGCACAGTTGTCTACAAAGTGATATCCCATCTACTTCCAATGTATTCATGGAAGGAGATACTCTGAATATGTGATAAAATATACAAGTCACTTGGTTAAGCGGAAACACTGAAGGCAGAATCTGGATCTGATCAGCAATTCTCCAACCATTTCACCCAAATCCAGTCATCAGTGTTAGAGGTAACACCGTCATTTTTAACACAGTTTAAGGAACTAAGAAGTGTGATCCGGATACCACATATATGGGCCAAAGGCTACCGGCCACAGTTTTTACCACTTTGTTGATGACTTTATGGACATAATTGTTCTTGTTATTTCAGCAAGTTGGCAAAAAATAAAAAAAAGTTTAAAGTTCACAAATAACTGAAAGTAAACTGGAGGATGGAATTGCAGACTTGGTTTGCAAAGCTGCAGGTTCCAAGGATGTCATCCTCTTTTGGGCTTTACTACCAAGTGAGTTGCTGTCCTGGAACAAGACTGTAGCCAGGGAAGGCAGAAAAGTCTAAAACCTCCTATCCTGCATGCTTGTTATCGCTCAGTCACCCTCTATGTCAGGGGTAGGCAGGGCCGCTGATGGGGGGCCGGAGCACACAGGGGGGCCCACACAGGGAGGGGGATTAGTTATTGACGACGATTGCAGACCTCTTCATCCAGCAGCTGAAAGGCTGTCTCTCCCCTCTCCCTAATGCCAGCTTTTATCTGCAGAGAAAGAGAAAGTCGTCCCCCACTAATCTCCCTCCCTGTGCAAGACCCCCTCCCAGCACTGGCTCTAATGTTAACTCTGCTCCTGAGTTTGTCATCTCTGTAACTTTGTTTCTCTCCCTCTGCCTCTCTGATCCCGGAGCTCCAACTGCCCTGCCTGTATATTTTTTTCATCTTTATTTTTATTTATTAACTCGGTTTTTATCTTTTAGGTTTAGCAGGAGTTCTGTGAATTATGTTGTATTTGTGTCCGCTAATAATTATGTTATTGTATTTTTAGCGAAATATAGCTTTAATAATTTTCTTGGGGGGCCCTGTCGGGTAATCTGTACGGGGCCCCGCGATTTCTATTTTATTGACGTTTAAAGCCAAGTTCACCTTTTAAAGAAAATTTGCAATGCGGTCAATGATCTCCCTAGTAGGTTAAATGAAACAAATGAAAATTATTGCTTAAAAGGGGTTGTAAAGGTTCGTTTTTTATTTTCTAAATAGGTTCCTTTAAGCTTGTGTATTGTTGGTTCACTTACCTTTTCCTTAGATTTCCCTTCTAAATGTTTTTATTCTTTGTTTTCTTTGTCTGAATTTCTCACTTCCTGTTACTCCTCAGTAAGCTGTTCAGTAAGCTGTTCTGGGTGACTCCACACCACTCGGATGATGGTGTGAAGTTTAGTGAGGAGAAACCGGAAGTGAGAAATTCAGACAAAGAAAAAAAACATTTAGAAGGTAAATCAAAGGAAAAGGTAAGTGAACCAACAATGCACAAGCTTAAAGGAACCTATTTAGAAAATAAAAAACAAACCTTTATAACCCCTTTAAAGTGGTTCTAAACACTCACATATGCCCAGTGAAGGGAATATCCCCAAGTGATACACAGAGATCAAACAAATTCTCCTACATAAGTTGTACCCGTCTCTCTACAGTCGTCTTTTTTCTACAGTCGTCCTTTCTCTACATCCGATTAAAGTCCAGAAATTATAAAGCTTGTCTGACAGTTCAGAAATCAGGGGGCGGAGAGCTGAAATTACACTCTGCAGAACTCAGTGAGGAAAGCTCTGAGAGCTGATTGGAGGGCAGGGACCCCCCCCCCCCCTCTCAGCACACAGGAAGAGAGCGCTGAGGCCGTCAATAGCTGGAGATCCGTCCTGTCACTATTTTTCTTTTGGCGTCAGGAAAACTTGTCAGAAGTGATTCATGCTGATAGCAGAGGAACTAAGCAGCAGGCAGAGAAGACATTTAGGCCTGGTTCACACCTATGCATTTTTTAGTGCACTTTCAGTTTTGCAGAAACACACTACAGTCCATTTAACATGGTTTCCAATGGGTCACGTTCACATCTGTGCATTTTATGGAAAGGGCCAGGGACTTTTTTTTCTGGTTTTTGGTTCCATAGACTTCAATGGATTAAAAACATGTATTGAAAAACACAAACTGCACCTGGAATATGCAAACTGCAACCTGCATAGGTGTGAACCAGGCCTTAAAGTGCTCTTAATTAAGACAAGGTAAAACTAGGAGAGGGGCACCTCTGAGTATGTATCAATAAAACAATAACCACTCACGTGGGGGAATGTAGAGTTGCGTTCACGAATCACAGCTGGGCTGAAGAGATGGAATGGGACTGCAAGTCACAGCAAGTCGGTCTGGGGTGGCACCACATCTAGTCCTAGGCAGGAATGCGTGAGATGGCCGAGCACAGCAGATATCCTTCAGGGACCCAGTTTGGTCATACCACAGTCAGGAAAGAGTCCATCCGGCGTTGGTATGGGTTCAAAAAGTAAAAGTGGATAAAATGAGAGGGGTTAGACGTCAGGGCTGGATGCGCTGCGGCTGGCAAAGTTCATCTGGCTTCCGTGATTTAATGGGGAGACACGGCCGTGTGATTAGAGGCCAGAACGAGGCTTGGACCAACCCCTCTCATTTTATCCACTTTTACTTTTTGAACCCATACCAATGCCGGATGGACTCTTTCCTGACTGTGGTATGACCAAACTGGGTCCCTGAAGGATATCTGCTGAGCTCAGCCATCCCACGCATTCCTGCCTAGGACTAGATGTGGTGCCAGCCCAGACCGACTTGCTGTCCCATTCCATCTCTTCAGCTCAGCTGTGATTCGTGAACGCAACTCTACATTCCCCCCATGCGAGTGGATATTGTTGTTTATTAAAGTGTTTGTAAACCCACTCTTGCAACTTGCACCTACAGGTAAACCTAGATTAAGGCTTACCTGTAGGTGTTTGCAATATCTCCTAAACCTACAAGGTTTAGGAGATATTTAAAAAAAAAAGTAGAGCGTACACCGATGTGTATGGCGCAGGTGCACTGTAAATGCCGGTTTTATGAATGTTAACGCCGGCTTTTACAGCTCCTGCACGCATGTGCGGAGTGACGTCATCGCCGCTCTGGCCAATCACAGCGCCGGAGCGGCGATAGCAGGAAAAAGCTCTGAGGGGACATGGCGGCGGAGGGGAAAGAGGAGGACTTTGGGGGCTTCGATTTCAGGTAAGTGCCACATAATGAGCTAGTATGCTATGCATACTAGCTCATTATGCCTTTCTCTTGTAGGGTCTTATTTTATCCCTGTTTTTTGTGGGGGGGTGGGGGGGGAGATGGTTTACTTCCTCCTCTAAATGTTTTATTGATACATACTCAGAGGCGCCCCTCTCCTTGTTTTATTTTAGCTCACTGGAAACCTGCTTCTGGTCTTATCGGCGGCTGCCCGGACTGTCCCATTAATACTTATGAACCTGAGAGTATATGTACATATCTATACATCTCTTTTATCCCTGTTCCTGGACTAATTTGTATCACACTGAACTTCCATATTGAGGTACATGTGTACTGCGCCTTTTTATTTGTTTAATTGAGACAAGGACACACTATAGAGGGATAAGCTTTGTTCATATTTCATGTCTGAGGTTTACAACCACTTTAATGCAATTGTCATAACTGTAGGCCTTTAGCGGCACCCCCGAAATCTGGATGGAAAACTCCAATATTGTAAGCATTCCCTTGGTCCTGCCTACTTGTCAGGACACTCTGTATATTGAAGTATATCTAAAGGCAATTTTTTATTTTCTTTGTTGTTTTGGATAGAGGGGAAGAGGGATTAATACACTTGTCAGGTTTTTATTGTTGTCTGTGCCCCCATTAGGGATATTCCCCCTCTTTATTAGTCTTGTTTACCATCATCATTGAAAGTAAAAGAAAATCCCAAATTTTGGGTTGTCCCCAGAAAAGAAATTGAGGGGAAATCTTTCAATGGGGATGCTAGTTCGAATGACCTGGGGGGTCCCCAAGAAATGTCATTAATTTGCAGAGATTTCCTCTCACTTCCTGTTTGGTTATAGGACAGGAAGTGAAGGGAATTCTCTGCAATGGGACACAGATGAAAAAAAAATAATCTGACAGGGGTTATAACCCTTCTATACTCTATAAAAAGTGAAAAAAAAAAGTTTTACCTATATAGTCCTACTTTAAGCACTTGCCCTCAGCAATCACACAAGTGAGCACTCTCTCGTGCTCATAACCCATGCATGCGTAGTGTTCTCTCTCTCCCCTGCTGTAGTAAAGACCCATTCACAATAGGCGTAGTTGGAATGTGCATAACCGCACCAGATTTATTTCATATGATTCATGCAAAAAAGCTCCTGCAACTTTTTGGGCTGTGAGCTTCATGTGTTTGTCTTGCAACAAAATGTGCATCTGCTAGATGAGTTTGGAGTTCCGATAAGAATGGCGCAGCAAGCGCAATGTGCATTTTTCACGCAGATTTCAATGGGGCCTAGTGCCGACCTCGGCTGCTTTGGCTACAGGGGAGGAGAGCGCTCTGAGCATGTGCAGCTTTTGAAGGGAAAGACATAACTTCGGTCATGATAGGGGCAAGCACTTAAAGTATACTTAGTAAATAGACAGGACAGGGGAATGCAATCAATAGGAGGAGTTTTCCAGCCAGGCTTCAGGGGTGCCATAAAATGACCTACAGGTATGGCAATTACATAAAGTAGCATTTTTTATACCTGCACAATGTATTTTAACCTATTGGGGAACCTTGATTGTATTATCAATCTTCTTCAAAAGGTGAACCTATCCTCTAATGCAGGAGTCTCAACCTGTGGCCCTCCAGTTGTTGCGAAACTACAAGTCCCATGAGGCATTGCAAGGCTGACAGTTACAAGCATGACTCCCGCAGTCAGAGGCATTATGGGACTTGTAGTTTCACAACAACTGGAGGGCCGCCAGATTGAGACCTCTGCTCTAATGTATAAGTAAACCAAATTGCAGCTTCCAATAAAATAGTATCTGGTGATCCTGCCATGAAGGTTCGGGCATTTCTTGTTCTAAGGCGACCGTGTTCTCTCCCTGCCTCCCAATGGTGCTCTTACAAGGTCACCCTATATGTACCAATGAGCCTGCACTGTAGTGCACACCCAATATACATTCCATGGGTTGTGGTGGGCTGTGTTTAGGAAAGGTCCAAGTACTCACCTGCTCTACAATGGATGCCAACCTTCCAAGAGCTAGTCCACACTCATCCCCTCGGGTCACCACTGCGCTCCCCAGCTTTACGACAATGCGCTTGGCATGTTTCAGCTCACTGCGGTGCGCAAATGGTTTTCCATGTGAGCGGATAAGAGGCACGGTCATGTAAGGAACATTGCTCCAGTGACGGGAGCTCTGCCGGTGAACAGCTGGAGCAACTAATTTATAAAAGACAAGAAAAAGGACAAGAATCAATGATTTTTTTTAAAAGAAATCAAATAATATATATTTTTTTTTTATTTTTATTTGAATAAAATGCTTTTGGAGTAAAAAATCTATCTAAAGATAGTTTTCTATTTAGGATAAATTAATAATTTAGTTTATTCAGCATGAAATGGAGTTTAGTTATGTAGCATGAGGCTGTATATTCTGCAATATTTACATTTTTGGTAAACTCATTCAATGAATCCAAGTACTGCAAGCTGAGATAACATGCATCGCATTAATGCATTCACACTATTTTACAGTAAGGCCCCTTTCACACTGAGGCGTTTTTACCGCGTTTTCGCGGTAAAAACAGCGCTGTAAAAATGCCTGAAATAATCCTGCCCCATCATTCTCAATGTGAAAGCCCTGAGGGTTTTCACACTGAGGCGTTTTGCTGGCTGTGCGTTGGAAAAAATCCTGCAAACAGCTTTTTTGGAGCATCTTTGGGGCGCATAAAATAGCGCTGTAAAAACGCCTATCCCCATTGAAATGAATGAGTACCGCAGTAAAAACGCTGTAAAAAACACCCAGAAGCTGTGGGAAGGTCACATGACCGCAGTAGAGTGGAGGATTGTGGGATACCAAATAATCATTTTTACCGCAAAAACGCGGTAAAAACGCATAGGCGTTAGCGCTATTTTTACTGCTTTTTTTTTGCGTTTTTTCAGTGCCTCAGTGTGAAAGGGGCCTAACCATGAAATAAAAGTTCAGGAATATTCCTTTATCCCATTGTTTTGCAAATCTATGTACACTACAAACTGTATGATTGATTTGGTTCCGATATCGCTGTTTTAGTATCCTGACAACTTATTATTCTAAATAGAAACTTTAATATTTGCAAACAAAATTAAGGCTTTCTAACTACCAGCAAGGATAACTCCTTACATTTAAAGAGCACCTGTCATTTCAGATCCATCATGGCAGTGCCTGTTAGCGGGCATCCACTCACCTGCTGCCGCCACCTTGTTGCGTCACTGCCGCATCACCAGCCGTCCCATTAAAGTGAATGGGACTGTCGGTGAGTCAACAGCGGGTCAGAAGAGGAGCCGCTGTGGGACAGAGATGACAGTTACTCTTTAAAAATTATAATTTAAATCAGGGGTCTCAAACTGGCCGCCCTCCAGCTGTTGCAAATCTACAAGTCCCATGAGGCATTGCAGGGCTGACAGTTACAAGCATGACTCCCACAGGCACAACTATGTGCGGTGACTGGCATCTGATTAATGTCAATCACTGCACAACGCTTGTATGAGAATGCAGGAATCTACAGACATGCATTTTATCATAGCGCCTCACATAGCAAGTGACAACTCTACAGTGTGCAGACTTCAATAGAGAAACTTTGTACACTATAAGCCAAGGGAAACAAAAAAAAAGTATTAAAGTGGTTATAAAGTCTAAACATTTTTGTTTAGGTATCGCCCCTTCACCCCCCCCACCCCCCTTTACTTAACTGAGCCCTCATTCGATCCAGCACTGGGCACATCTGCAGCTCTTCTCTCCCCTCACTTCCTCGTCTCACTGGCTTTGCTGAGACACTGGGAGCCGCCATTGGCACTGGCTGCTGTCAGTCAAAGCTAGTGATAATGAAGCAGGGGGTGTCTGTCTATGGACGCAGGCAGCAGGGCTCAGGAGCGAGTTCGCACGAGTGCCCCATAGAAAGCGGCTTCTTATGGGGGCACTCGCCAGAGAGCAGGAGCACCAGGGCACTAGCTTCAAGCATTTAGAGAAGCACATCTGACTGACCTGGCTAACCCAGCAAAAATTTGTCAATGAACTTTCTAAATCAGCCTCCGGGCCGATTTATAAAAACTGTTGCAAAAGAGAAGCTGATGCCCATCGCAACTGACCAGAGGTCATCTGTTAACCACTTGCTGACCAGCCACAGTACATATACAGCGGCAGGTCGGCTCTATTGTGCAAAACTACGTACCTGTACGTCACTTCGTGCACTAGATGGCAGGGGCACGCACACTGATTGGCCAGAGGGAGCCAATCAGCCAATCGCTCGTCAGGAGGCAGAACGGCGATCTGCCTATGTAATGAAGGCAGATCTCGGTTCCGCCAGGGAAGGACACACAAATCTTCTGTTCCTGCTAAGCAGGAACACGGATCTCTGTGTTCCCCCAGTCAGTCCACCCCCCCCCCCCTACAGCTAGCAAGCACCCCCTAGGGCAGCAATGGCAAACCTTGGCACCCCAGATGTTTTGGAACAGCATGAGCATCATGGGAAATGTCGTTCCAAAACACCTGGGGTGCCAAGGTTCGCCATCACTGCCCTAGGGACAAACTTAACCCTTTTATTGCCCCTGTAAACCTCTTCCCTGCCAGTGTCGTTAGTACAGTGACAGTGCATATTTTTAGCACTGATCACTGTAATAATGTCACTGGTTCCTGAAAAATGTGACAAAAGGTGTCCAATTTCTCTGCCGCAATCCCACAAAAAATATTCGATCTGCGCCATTACTAGTATAAATAAAAATATCACATATTTTGTACACGCGATAACTTTTGCGCAAACCAATCAATACGCGGTTATTGGGATTATTTTTTACCAAAAATATGTAGCAGAAAACATATTGGCCTACATTGATGAAAAAATTTGATTTTTTACATTTTTTATTGGATATTATAGCAGAAAGTGAAAAATAGTTATTTTTTCAAAATTGTCGCTCTTTTTTTGTTTTTAGCCCAAAAAATAAAAACCACAGGAGGTGATCAAACACCACCAAAAGAAAGCTCTATTTGTGGTGAAAAAAGGACTTCAACTTTGTGTACAGCGTCGCACGACCGCGCAATTGTCAGTTAAAGTAACGCAGTGCCGTAACGCAAAAATGGCCTGGTCACTAAGGGGGTAAAACCTTTCCGGAGCTGAAATCTGGTTGCTATGGACAACAGTTTATTGCTGTTATAGTCATCACCAATCAGCCCCAGGTTGTCAGAGTGTGACAAGTAAACGAATTGGTTGTCAGGGGCAACCTGGCCCATCATACCTCATCACCAGCAAACAAACCCACAAGCAGAGACATATGAATTGTATATATGGATACATACATTTTGGATGACATGATGCAGCGGTGATCTGGACCCGGGACAGGAGACATCGGGCATTGGTACACCGACGAGCACTCAGAGCCGCCCGGCACAACATCCTGCTGGAGACAAGAAGACGGGTTATGTCAGACCGACTATAAGAGACAAAAGCTGCAGATGATGCCGAAATGCTCAGCCACACCCTACAAGGCTGGAATCAGCCCATCAATCCAATAACAGGAGCTCCAAGTGTAATTAAATCTGGGCATGTCCCATAGACAGACCGTTCTTAAAGACATACTTCCCCATTACCAAAAACAAAACAAAAAAACTTGTCTATGCAGATATAGGGCATCTGAAGGTGCAAACAAACTGCAGCTTTGACTAATGTTGAATTATTCCCTCGCTATGTGTCATTTATGTACTTCAGGAAGCCTGACTGAAAAACTCCCAGAGATTACATCTCCCCATTCTGTCTTGTTGCTAGGACATTGCTAAGAGACTCCACACTGTTAGGCTGGGTTCACACACATATGCGAATTGGATGCGGTTTCACACATGCGAGTGTGACCAACTCTCAAAAGAGCCGGTGTAAAAAAAAAAATCTTGACTCATGAAATTCCTCTACCGCGTCACTTCCGGTGCGGCTACGTCACAAAACAGCTGTTCACGGGGCTTTACCGCTCATGCGCGACTTCACCGCTGTTTTATCGCGCATGCAATTTTTGGGTCCAGAAAAATTATAGACCCGAGCGGGTGGGCGGAGCGGCGATTTGTTTAAACTTGTCATCGACAGCACCACGTTCAGCCCCGCCCCTGCGGTGCTTGGAGAGAGGGGCGGGTCCTGTGCATATTACTGTGTGCGGCCCGCCCCCTCTCCAAGCACCGCTCTTCCCCCCTCCCATTTTCCTTCGGTACGGGTTAGTAGAAAGAACAGCCTAGGGCTGGGGGGGGGGGCGGGTTCTGCCGATGAGGAGTTTAAACAAATCGCCGCTCCGCCCACCCGTTCGGGTCTGTAATTTTTCTGGACCCGAAAATTGCATGCGGGATAAAATCGCAGTGAAGTCGCGCATGGGCGGTAAAGCCCCGCGAACAGCGGTTTCGTGACGTAGTCGCACCGGAAGTGACTTTTCATAAGACGGCCACGGTCCGGATCTAAAAAGGGTCCCGTTCAGGTGCGCATTCAGGCAAAAACTCGGACCTGAATCGCACCTGAACCGGTGAACAGACACGCACCGCACCCCAGGTACGAACCCGGCCTTATTGTTCCCCTCCACCATCACAGGAGGGAGCTCTGTCTCTGAATCAAACCCCCCCCCCACATACTCGCTCTCCCCCGACACAGTAGCTCTGAGCTCAGCATTGGAGTGCTGCCTCCTGTGATGGTGGAGGTAAGCAACAGCTAGGAGTCCCTTAGCAACGTCCTAGCAACAAGGCAGGACAGGGAGATGCGATCTATGGGAGTTTTTCAGTCAGTTTTCATGAAGTACATAAATCACCTACATCTATAGCAAGAGAATTATTCAACTTTGGTCAAAGCTGCAGTTTGTTTTTACCTGCAGATGCCCCTTATCTGCACAGACAGGTTTTGATAAAAGGTGAACTATGCTTTTAATGACAAATAAAGTGGTAGTAAAGTCCACTTTGTGATTTTTACGTACAGGTATAATAAGGCTTACCTGTAGGTAAAATGAATATCTCTTAAACGTGCATCATTTAGGAGATATTCACACTATATGGAGCTGGTGATGTCACTGACGCATGCACTCTGAAGGTCTGACATATTGTGCTGGACTTTCAAAACACCGTGCCGTAACTAAACGCTCCCGCGCGCATGCGTGGGAGCGAAGTCATAACGGCTCCAGCTTTATTATAAGCTTACCTGTAGGCACAAGTGAACAATGGGAGTTTTTTTTCACAAGAAGAGAACAATGGGAGTTTATTACCATTTTAAAGCTCCTCTCCAGACAGAATCATGTTATTTCTTATATTCTGGATTTAGAGCCAGGTTTTTATTGCTGTGTCCCCAATAAAAATACAGTGCCTTGAAAAAGTATTCATACCCCTTGAAATTTTCATTTTGTCGTGTTACAACGAAAAACGTAAATGTATTTTATTATTGGGATTTTATGTGAAAGACCAACACAAAGTGGCACGAAAATGATAAATGGTTTTCAATTTTTTTTTTTTTTATACAAATATGTGAAAAGTGTGGCGTGCATTTGTATTCAGCCCCTCTTTACTCCGATACCCCAACTAAAATCTAGTGGAACCAGAAGCCAGAATTCACCCGATTAGTAAATATGCACCTGTGTGTAACATAATCTCAGTATAAATACAGCTGTTCTGTGAAGCCCTCAGAGGTTTATTAGAGAACCTTCGTGAAAAAACAGTATCATGAAGGCCAAGGAACACACCAGACAGGTCAGGGATAAAGTTGTGGAGAAGTTTAAAGCAGGGTTATGTTATAAAAAAAATATCCCAAGCTTTGAATATCTCACGGAGCTCTGTTCAATCCATCATCTGAAAATGGAAAGAGTATGGCACAACTGCAAACCTACCAAGACATGGCCGTCCACCTAAACTGACAGGCCGGGCAAGGAGAGCATTCATCAGAGAAGGAGCCAAGAGGCCCATGGAAACTCTGGAGGAGCTGCAGAGATCCACAGCTCAGGTGGGAGAATCTGTCCACAGGACAACTATTAGTCGTGCTCTCCACAAATCTGACCTTTATGGAAGAGTGACAAGAAGAAAACCATTGTTGAAAGAAAGCCATAGGAAGTCCCATTTGCAGTTTGCGAGAAGCCATGTGGGGGACACAGCAAACATGTGGAAGAAGGTGCTCTGGTCAGATGAGACCAACATTTAACTATTTGGCCTAAAAGCAAAAAACACTATGTGTGGGGGAAACAAACACTGCACATCACCCCGAACACACCATCCCCACTGTGAAACATGGTGGTGGTAGCATCATGTTGTGGAGATGCTTTTCTTCAGCAGGGACAGGAAAGCTGGTCAGAGTTGATGGGAAGATGAATGGAGCCTGTTAGAGTCTGCAAATGTCTTGGGACTGGGGTGGAGGTTCACCTTCCAGCGGGACAACAACCCTAAACATACAGCCAGAGCTACAATGGAATGGTTTCGATCAAAGCATATTTATGTGTTAGAATGGCCCAGTCAAAGTCCAGACCTAAATCCAATTGAGAATCTGTGGCAAGACTTGAAAATTGCTGTTCACAGACGCTATCCATCCAACCTGACAGAGCTTGAGCTATTTTGCGAAGAAGAATGGGCAGAGATGTCACTTTACAGATGTGCAAATCTTGTAGAGACATCCCCAAAAAGACTTGCAGCTATAATTGCAGAGAAAGGAGGTTCTACAAAAGTATTGACTCCGGGGGGCTGAATACAAATGCACTCCACACTTTTCACATATTTGTAAAGAAAATTTAAAAAACATTTATCCTTTTCCTTCCACTTGACAATTATGTGCCACTTTGCGTTGGTCTATCACATAAAATACATTTAAGTTTTTGGTTGCAACATGACAAAATTTGGAAAATTTCAAGGGGTATGAATACTTTTTCAAGGCACTGTAGTCACATCACGTTTTGTAGCAGTATCAGGAGGCTCTACCCTTTCTCCTCTGCACTAAAAATGAGGACTATATTGCTATTATGGTTTCCTATAGAGAGATTTCCACTTACCTTTAGGACTAGTAGTAGGAAAAAAATAGGATAGAATAAAAGTATAAAAAAAAAAAAAAGAAAAAAAAACCTGACAAATCTCCAATAAAACAGCCCAGGAGTTGATCTTTAGCTCCAGTATTATAACGTTCCTTCTACTGTGCAGACAGGCAACAATGTTCCCAGTGCACCTTCTTCTACAATCATCATTCTACATTCCCAGCTACAATGTAACAATTGAAGTATAAAAATGGACATCAAATAAGGATAGGAGAAATGTATTATCGAGGATCTTGAGAATACAAAACAAGTAAGATAAAAGCCTAGCTGGAAAAATATTGACATCAATTACAAAAGCAAATCCATTCCTATAACAGGTGGTTTTAAAGTTTGCAAACAAAAAAAGTTTATTTCTTCAAAACACAAAAACAAAAATAAAATGTCATCCTAAATCAGACTTCTCCATCTGCTGCACTGCCTGATAGAAGAACGTCTTACCCTCCTCTGGTGTACAGAATTCCTCTCTGTAGATGGATCATAAATAATCCTCATATAATTCCTCCCTGAGGCATGGACGGGGCCAGCTGAGGACTGCATGTGTTACCCACGAACCAATCAAATCCTCCGCGCCAACCAATACACACACAGCAGATGATGAAACCTTGTGAGTGATTGCAGTAGAATATGCCACCTCTCCATAGGAATTCTAGTCCCATTGTCACCGGTCTCATCATTTTACAAAGTACATTCAATGACAAAATAGATTATTAATGATCATTTCACACTCTGCACTGGTCATCCACGTTCTGTCTTTTTATGGAGGATGATGATGATGTGGCACTATTCAATCAGGTTTATCTAGTTTCTTATAAAGCTTCGAAATTAGTAACAATAAGATATAGTAATAGTAACAATAGGATATTTAAAACTAGAAAGACTCCGAATGACAGGAATAGGAGTCTAGGACTGCCACGTTGTCAGTGAATGGGGCTGACAACAGATGTACAGAAATACTCCACAGAGAAAGAGCATCAGATTTCAAAGTGTCCCTTCAATGACAGAGGTAGACGTGACCTTCCATGTACCAGCTAATCATTACTCTAATAAAGCAATACAACATAAGGTACATTTGATGGGCATGGTAGCCTTATCAATATTGTAATAACAAACCAATACAACTTAAGGCTACCATGCCCATCAATGTACCTTATCAATATTGTAATAACATAGGGCTACCATGCCCATCAATGTACCTTATCAATATTGTAATAACAACATAGGGCTACCATGCCCATCAATGTACCTTATCAATATTGTAATAACAACATAGGGCTACCATGCCCATCAATGTACCTTATCAATATTGTAATAACAACATAGGG
The DNA here is from genome assembly GCA_029206835.1 of Rana muscosa. Lineage (NCBI taxonomy): Eukaryota > Metazoa > Chordata > Amphibia > Anura > Ranidae > Rana > Rana muscosa. The sequence continues at coordinate 264,912,514 of CM055123.1, read as the reverse complement.
CTACCATGCCCATCAATGTACCTTATCAATATTGTAATAACAAACCAATAAAACATAAGGCTACCATGCCCACTGAGGTACAACCTAATCAATAATCCAATAGCAAGGCAATACAAAAAAGCTATGATCCCCATCAATATACCCAACTATACAGGATTTATATAGCACCTACAGTTTGCGCAGTGCTTTACAAAATTATTATTCTAATAAAGCAATCATGCCCGTCAATATTCCCAATTATTCTAATAAAGAAATTATGCCCATCAATATACCCAATTATTATTCTAATAAAGCAATCATGCCCATCAATATACCCAATTATTATTCTAATAAAGCAATCATGCCAGTCAATATACCCAATTATTATTTTAATAAAGAAATGATTCCCATCAATATACCCATTATTCTAATAAAGCAATGATGCCCATTGATGTACTCAATCAATACTCTAAGACCCCTTTCACACTGGGGCGGGCAGGTGCGGTGGCGGTATAGCAGCGCGATTTTCAGCGCGGCTATACTGTCGTTCTTACCGCGGTATGCGGTCGCTAGGGGGGTTAATTTAACCCCCGCTAGCGGCCGAAAAAGGGTTAATACCGCCCGCAAACCGCGGCAATACCGCGCTGTCCCATTGATTTCAATGGGAGACCGCGGTAAAGGAGCGGTGAACACACCGCTCCTTTACCGCTGTAAAGAAGCGGCTAGCAGGACTTTTGGAGCGGTCCTGCTAGCGCACCGCTTCAGTGTGAAAGCCTTCGGGCTTTCACATTGAAGACACAGGGCAGGATTTTTTCATGCGGTATAACAGCGCTATTATTAGCGCTAAACCGCATGAAAAACGCCCCAGTGTGAAAGGGGCCTAATAACAAAGCAATCATGCCCATCAATATACCCAATTATTATTCTAATAAAGCAATCATGCCCATCAATATATAAGTACTTAAATAATAATAATATACCCAATTAATTATTCGAATAAAGCAATCATGCCCGTCAAGATACCCAATTATTATTCTAATAAAGCAATCATGCCATCAATATACCCAATTATTATTCTAATAAAGCAATCATGCCCATTGATGTATTGCTTTGTTATTAGAGTATTGATTGAGTACATCAATGGGCATCATTGCTTTATTAGAATAATTGGGTATATTGATGGGCAGCATGGCTTTATTAGAATAATTGGGTATATTGATGGGCATTATTGCTTTATTAGAATAATTAGGTATATTGATTGGGCATCATAGCTTTACATGTTGTATTGCCTTGTTATTGGAGTATTGATTAGGTTGTACCTCAGTGGGCATTGTAGCCTCATGTCGTATTGGTTTGTTATTAGAGAAATGATCAGCTACATTTAGGGACGGACCGAATGGGTTTTTCATGCTGAAACCGCTACCGAAAACAAATCTTGATTGATCCCGAAAGTTACAGTTTTTAAAAAATATTTTTATACATAGAGATGGCCAGAGACTGGGGCCACGGTACATGAGATGGCCAGAGACTGCAGACATAGTAAAGGAGATCAATGCAGCCTCACCAGTGCCCGTCAGATGCAGCCAGCCTGTGTCCCCAGTTCAGCCAGCCTGTGTCCCCAGTTCAGCCAGCCTGTGTCCCCAGTTCAGCCAGCCTGTGCAGGGGAAGAGAGAGGAGAGCCGCTGCCACCTGGTGATTAGGGCGCCGGGAACAAAACAGCTTTCATTTCAATAGCTGTGTGTTCCCTGCGGCACGCCATCACAAATAGCCCCTCCCCCTTGTCCGGGGAACTTTGATAGACAGATCACCTGTCCCAGGATTGGACGGGTGATCTGTCTATCAAAGTGCCAGGAAAAAGAGGAGGGGCTTATGTGATGGCGCGCCGCAGGGACCACACAGCTATTGAAATGAAAGCTGTTATGTTCCCGGCGCTCTAATCACCAGGCGGCTCTCCTCTCCCACAATGACACCCCCCGTAATAAGCGGCACCAGGGGTGGAGCCCCGCCCCATTTTCGGCCTAATTTCTCTTTCGGCCGATATGTTTCGGTGGTCGAAATTTTGGTGCATCCCTAGTTACATTGATAAGCATTGTAGCCTTGTGTTGTACGCGGCCCGCCTCATTCATTCACAGTGTTCTGTGCATGAGAAAACTACAAGTACCGACAGTCTTTGTGGCTGTTGAGCACTCTTGGTAGCTCATTGAGCTTCTTGACATTCAGTACCTGCTGTATGGGAGGAATGGGCAGACATCTACAGTCTGCAGGACCCTGGCACAACACCCACAATCTGCTGATCGTGGGTGCAATGCTTTACAGGCTCCAAACAAAATAAATAATAAATGCATACATTTATTTTTTTTGGAAAGGTGAACCCATCCTTTAAAGTGATTGTTAAGTCTATTTTTTTTGGGTTAAAAATAACAAAAACATGTTATACTTACCTGCTCTGTGTAATGGTTTTGGCCCCTCCCTTCTGTCGAGTGCCCCCACAGCAAGCAGCTTGCTATGGGGGCACCCGAGCCAAGTCACAGCTCTCTGTGTCCATTCAGACAGGAAGCCATGATTTGGCCCCATCTCTCTCCAGCGATGTCCACGAGTTCCTCGGCTGTCCAGGACTCTCCTGATTGGCTAATTGACTTTCACAGCAGTGGGAGCCAATGACACCGCTGCTGTGTCTCAGCCAATCAGGAGAGAAATGGGGCTCAGGTAAGTATTAGGGGGGCTGGGGCAGCTGCTGCATACAGAAGATTTTTTATCTTAAATGCATAGAAAACCTTCTGCCTTTACAACACCTATAAGTAGATTACAACATGACAATCTGTGTGCAATGTGTGTGTTGATCTTTGCAGACATCGAGATTGTACCCAGCACTGGCTGTGTGTAGCAGTCAGTGGGGTACAATCAGTAAAAAGTTGATTACAAGGAAAGGAGGTTCACAGCAGAGGAGAAATACAGAGGGGGAGATTTACTAAAACTGGAGAGTGCAAAATCTGAAGCTGTCCATGGTAGCCAATCAGCTTCTAACTTCATCTTGTTCAATAAAGCTTTGACAAAAAACCTGGAAGCGGATTGGTTTCTGTGCAGAGCTGCACCAGATTTTGCACTCTCCCATTTTAATAAATCAACCCCAGTCAGTGTGTCTTGTAATAGAACCCTACCAGTCAACCAACAGTAAGTGGATTTAAAAGAGAAGTGTTTTTTTTTTTAAGAATCCTAGGTTGATGCTGCATCTGTCGCCTGCTGGCTCTAAGGCTACTTTCACACTGAAGCGCTGGATGCGCTGGCGGTATAGCGGCACTATTTTTAGCGCCGCTATACCGTCGTTTTTGCCGCAATTTGCGGGCACTAGCGGGATTTTAACCCCCGCTAGCGGCCGAAAAAGGGTTAAAAATGCCCGCAATAACGCCTCTTTGCGGCGTTTTGGAGGCGCTACCGTATTGATTTCAATGGGCAGGGGCGCTATAGGAGCGCTATTTTTTTCCGCTCCTATCGCGCCTCAAAGATGCGGCTTGCAGGAGTTTTTTTACCCTCCTGCAAGCGCAACGCTCCAGTGTGAAAGACCTCAGGCTTTCACACTGGATACAATGGAGCGGCTTTTTTCGGGGCGCATTGCAGGCGCTATTTTTAGCACAATAGCGCCTCAGTCTGAAAGGGGCCTAAGACTGAGAGCCGAGCGATCAAACACCGCTAATCACTCGTGTTCTTGAGAGCTGGCGACCGTCAGTCAAACAGTCTGCCTAGAGCTCAGTTTTACCCAAGCTTGGAGTAACCCGAGTCTATGTTCAAACAGGTTCAAAGAAGACCGATTGAACGCTCGCTCGGTCATTTTCTGCCACCAGCCTTCCATCTTTCTCATACATACAGGTATTCTATCCATGCATTTATCACGCTCTTGCATCGGCCTAAATGGATACATAAAAGCAAAGTACAAACCGACTTATCTCTTTGGCTGTGTACATAATCCCTCAACCTGGGGAGCCTGGACACAGGTCATCGCACATCACATGAAACTGTCCATCCTACATATCTGGAGACATAGCCCTATACAACGAACTACCAATAATGATCCAACTACCCCCCTCCTTTCCCAAGCATGATCCAACCCCATTCCCCCACCCAAACCGCGATCCAACCCCATTCCCCCCACGCAAACCGCGATCCAACCCCATTCCCCCCACGCAAACCGCGATCCAACCCCATTCCCCCCCACGCAAACCGCGATCCAACCCCATTCCCCCCCACGCAAACCGCGATCCAACCCCATTCCCCCCCACGCAAACCGCGATCCAACCCCATTCCCCCCCACGCAAACCGCGATCCAACCCCATTCCCCCCCACGCAAACCGCGATCCAACCCCATTCCCCCCCACGCAAACCGCGATCCAACCCCATTCCCCCCCACGCAAACCGCGATCCAACCCCATTCCCCCCCACGCAAACCGCGATCCAACCCCATTCCCCCCCACGCAAACCGCGATCCAACCCCATTCCCCCCCACGCAAACCGCGATCCAACCCCATTCCCCCCCACGCAAACCGCGATCCAACCCCATTCCCCCCCACGCAAACCGCGATCCAACCCCATTCCCCCCCCACGCAAACCGCGATCCAACCCCATTCCCCCCCACGCAAACCGCGATCCAACCCCATTCCCCCCCCACGCAAACCGCGATCCAACCCCATTCCCCCCCACGCAAACCGCGATCCAACCCCATTCCCCCCCACGCAAACCGCGATCCAACCCCATTCCCCCCCACGCAAACCGCGATCCAACCCCATTCCCCCCCACGCAAACCGCGATCCAACCCCATTCCCCCCCAAGCAAACCGCGATCCAACCCCATTCCCCCCCACGCAAACCGCGATCCAACCCCATTCCCCCCCACGCAAACCGCGATCCAACCCCATTCCCCCCACGCAAACCGCGATCTAACCCCATTCCCCCCACGCAAACCGCGATCCAACCCCATTCCCCCCCACGCAAACCGCGATCCAACCCCATTCCCCCCCACGCAAACCGCGATCCAACCTCATTCCCCCCCACGCAAACCGCGATCCAACCCCATTCCCCCCCACGCAAACCGCGATCCAACCCCATTCCCCCCCACGCAAACCGCGATCCAACCCCATTCCCCCCCACGCAAACCGCGATCCAACCCCACGCAAACCGCGATCCAACCCCACGCAAACCGCGATCCAACCCCACGCAAACCGCGATCCAACCCCATTCCCCCCACCCCCACCCAAACCGCGATCCAACCGCACCACCCCCACCCAAACCGCGATCCAACCGCACCACCCCCACCCAAACCGCGATCCAACCGCACCACCCCCACCCAAACCGCGATCCAACCGCACCACCCCCACCCAAACCGCGATCCAACCGCACCACCCAAACCGCAATCCAACCGCACCACCCAAACCGCAATCCAACCACACCACCCCACCCAAACCGCAATCCAACCACACCACCCCACCCAAACCGCAATCCAACCACACCACCCCACCCAAACCGCAATCCAACCACACCACCCCACCCAAACCGCAATCCAACCACACCACCCCACCCAAACCGCAATCCAACCACACCACCCCACCCAAACCGCAATCCAACCACACCACCCCACCCAAACCGCAATCCAACCACACCACCCCACCCAAACCGCAATCCAACCACACCACCCCACCCAAACCGCAATCCAACCACACCACCCCAACCAAACCGCAATCCAACCACACCACCCCAACCAAACCGCAATCCAACCACACCACCCCAACCAAACCGCAATCCAACCACACCACCCCAACCCAACCGCAATCCAACCACCCCAACCAAACCGCAATCCAACCACCCCAACCAAACCGCAATCCAACCACCCCAACCAAACCGCAATCCAACCACCCCAACCAAACCGCAATCCAACCACACCACCCCAACCAAACCGCAATCCAACCACACCACCCCAACCAAACCGCAATCCAACCACACCACCCCAACCAAACCGCAATCCAACCACACCACCCCAACCAAACCGCAATCCAACCACACCACCCCAACCAAACCGCAATCCAACCACACCACCCCAACCAAACCGCAATCCAACCACACCACCCCAACCAAACCACCCCAACCAAACCGCAATCCAACCACACCACCCCAACCAAACCGCAATCCAACCACACCACCCCAACCAAACCGCAATCCAACCACACCACCCCACCCAAACCGCAATCCAACCACACCACCCCACCCAAACCGCAATCCAACCACACCACCCCACCCAAACCGCAATCCAACCACACCACCCCACCCAAACCGCAATCCAACCACACCACCCCACCCAAACCGTGATCCCCCACCCAAACCGTGATCAAAAACCACCATCCCCCCTCCTTTCCCAACCATGATCCAAAACCACCACAACTAAACACCCCCCTCCTCCCAATCGTGATCCAACCACAACAACCCCCACTCCTTTTACAACCATTATCCAAAACCACCACAACCCCCACATCATGATCCAACCACACCACCCCCCACTCCTTTCCCAACCATGATCCAATCACATTCCCCCACCCAAACCGTAATCCAACCATGATCCAAAACCACCACCCCACCCAAACCGCAATCCAACCACACCACCCCACCCAAACCGCAATCCAACCACCCCACCCAAACCGCAATCCAACCACACCACCCAAACCGCAATCCCCCACCCAAACCGTGATCCAAAACCACCATCCCCCCTCCTTTCCCAACCATGATCCAAAACCACCACAACTAAACACCCCCCTCCTCCCAATCGTGATCCAACCACAACAACCCCCACTCCTTTTACAACCATTATCCAAAACCACCACAACCCCCACATCATGATCCAACCACACCACCCCCCACTCCTTTCCCAACCATGATCCAAAACCACCACCCCCCTCCTTTCCCAACCATGATCCAAAACCATCCCAACCGTGATCCAACCCCCCTTAGCCATGATCCAACCACCTCCCCCCCCCCCAAACTGATTCAAACACACCCCCCAAACCATGCTCTAAGCAACCACACCACCCCCCTCCTTTCCCAACCATAATCCAAAACCACCACACCCCCAACAGTGATTCAACCCCCCCTCTTTTACCAACCATGATCGATAACCACCACCCCCCCTCCTTTCCCAACCATGATCCAAAACCACCACCCCCCCATCCTTTCCCAATAATAATCCAAAACCACCACATCCCCACCTGTGATCCAACCACACCACCTCCTGTCCCAGCCATGATCCAACCCCCCCTCAATCTTGATCTAACCACCATACCTCCTGTCCCAACCATGATCTAACCACAAATCTAAGCACCCCCCTCCAACCATGATGAAAACCACAACCTTCTTCCATGAGCCAACCAGCCCCTCAATCATCCATCTACTCCCCCAATCATGATCTAATCATCTCCCAAACATGATTCCAAGAGCCCCTCAACCACGATTCTACCCATCACTAATTATACACCCCCAACCCGATCCTACTCCACATCAGGGTACCACTAGATGGACTTGCACACACTTTGCTGTCCCTTGTAAGAGATCCTGTGATTGGCCCGTGTACTGTACACCGTGTACACACCAGCCTCTGCTGATAGGAGGATAACAATGAATGACAGCCGCTCCTCTCCCACCTGTACAGTCCGGGAAGATCCCGCGCCGACCAGATGACTCCAAACACTGTCCGGACCGGGCTGATCAGTGCGCGTGCGCAGGGGGTGACACGAGCATGTGCGGAAGAACCGAGCCACGCGTCCCACACGCTGTGCACTGAGCATGCGCGGGTCACCTGGCAGGGAAAGCGCGCTCCCGGCTGAGTTGTAGAGCATTGAGATCAATGTGCACAGCGCTGATGATTGTATATTGGTGTGTGTACACCTTGTACGATATACAGTATATGTAGACGTCACTCCCCCTCTCATTATAATCCATGTCAGTACTGGGCTGAGAGATGAAACCCTCCAAATGATTACATAATGGAGTTCACCAATACTTATCAATCCCTCACCCCTTTCCTGACCAGGCCGTTTTTTGCAATACTGCACTGCGTTACTTTAGACCGGGTCTATTTTTTATTCTTGTTTACAAGTTAAATGCAGTTTTTTTTTTTTGCTAGAAAATTACTTAGAACCCGCAAACATTTTATATATTTTTTTTCTAACACCCTAGAGAATAAAATGGCGATTGTTGCAATACTTTCTGTCACACCGTATTTGCGCAGCCGTCTTACACACGCACTTTTTTTTAGGAAAAAATTCACTTTTTTAAATGAAAAAATAAGACACCAGTAATGTTAGCCCAATTTATTTTTATATTGTGAAAGATAATGTTACGCCGAGTAAATTGATACCCAACATGTCACGCTTCAACATTGCGCCCGCTCGTGGAATGGTGACAAACTTTTACCCTTAAAAATATCCTTAGGCAACGTTTAAAAAATTCTACAGGTTGCATGTTTTGAGTTACAGAGAAGGTCTAGGGCTAGAATTATTGCTCTCGCTCTTACAACCGCGGCGATACCTCATTGTGTGGTTTGAACACCGTTTTCATATGCGGGCGCTACTCACGTATGCGTTCACTTCTGCATGCAAGCTCGGCAGGACGGGGCATGTTAAATCAGCACAAGGGACATAATTAGTTATTGCGATGAGTCCCTTAGGCCAATTCTTTTTCTTTTTAGGAAAAATCTTCCTCTGTCCTACACCCCCACCCTCGCCACCATCATCTTCCAGTGTACAAGGGGTTAACACAACTAAAAGGCTGTCAGAATGATTGATAGCTCCACTCCCTTCATATAGAGGTCATGTTCTATTCAGTGACCCCCAACGCACTGGAAAATTATGATGGTGGGAGGTGGTTGACGAAGCAAGATTTCCTCCCAAAAGAAGAAGAATCAGCACAAGGGACACATCATACTAACTGCAAGTCATGTCCCTTGTACAGATTTTTATGTTTTTAAATGATGCCAAGCTTAAGCTTTATATTTTGCACATGTACATTACGCTCTCTCATTCTCCAACTGAGCTCAGCATGTCTTTTATATCTGTTTGGGCGTCAGCTTTGAAGCATATTTATTTATTATACAGGTACTTTTATACCACCATCAATTGACACAGTGCTTTACAGATATATGGATAAAAAAATAATTGCGCATAGAGGATGGGTAAGCAGCCAAACCGCCACTAGACTTAGGCCTCATGCCCACGGACGTTTTTACAGCCGCGTTTTTGAGCGTTTTTTACAGCTTAAAAACGCCTGTCCATGTTAGTCTATAGCTTCATGCCCACCTAGACGTTTTTGAGCTGCAAATAGCATAGACGTTTTTAAGCTGTAAAAAAAACCCAGGACCAGTGCGTTCCTCAGCGTCAGAATTAGGCAGAAAAACGCGAGCGTCAAAAAACGTGCAAAAACGCGCACTAACGCGCAAAACGCGCAAAGACGCGCACTAACGCGCGGTCGCGTTTTTAGCTCCGACGTTTTTTTTTTTTTTTTAAATAAAAAAAATAAAAAATATTTACAATAACATGGACAGGCGTTTTTAAGCTGCAAAAAACGCAGCTGTAAAAACGCCAGTGGGCATGAGGCCTTATAGTGCAAAACAAAATAGGAAACAAAAGTGTGGCGCTAAAATGAACAAGTGAACAGCGTGTGAATCCAAAGATGAATAAATGAATATAAACACAAACAAAACATAAAAGGGTTCCAAAGTGAAAACTAAAAGATCTATGGAAAGTCCATAAACCAAAATAAATGTGAAAAATCTTTCCTGGTGCCTCCATGGCAGCATACCTGTGATAGAGCTCCGCCTTGACTCCTCCTTCAGGACTAGTGATTGGCATAAATTAAAGGCATAGTCCCTCCCCCACCATTCTTCTTTTTTTCCTCATACCTTCTTGTGCTGGTGAAGAGTAGCAGTACGTCCATACCTCTGCAGTCGGCAGTGTCCGCCGGGTTTAGCCTTTCCCGTGCGCATGCACAGTCCCAGTTCTTGGGCCGCTGATAAGACTGGGAACCCCTCTGTGGATCTGTTGGGGTCTTTTCGCAGAGTTTCCTCACAGGAACGCAGTCTGCTATCGCATCCATGATGAATGCAGTGGAGTCGCAAAAGGATCAGCTCCCATCTTCGCAGGCTGGTGGTTTCCATTTTATTTTTAGGCATATTGTTTTTTCTTCTTTCCTTCCCCCTCTCCCCTCTCCATCCCTTTCCTTCCTTTAACCTGCCTGTTAGGTTCCCTTTAAAAAATAAATTGTGCTTACTTTGTGGTGTTCCCTTTAAAGTTTGGTCAGCTTGATAGGGCAGGTGCCTTTATCTGGATAGGTCTGTCCCCCCCGAAGTCGGCGGGGGGCTACAGGTCCCTTGTAAATGCCGCTCGGCAGGAGAGGGTCACAGATACGGCGTCCCCGCCGCGGTACTGCGCATGCGCAATACGGGGGCAAGATGGTGAGCTGTTTGAGTTGCCCCTCTGTGCGCCGTCGGCTCTACTGCGCATGCGCGGTCTCGCAACGCTACGGAAGCCATTTTGGATTCTGGAAAAAGGGCCAGATTTGCCCTTTTTTCCAGAATCAATTCCCAATGGTGGTTTATGATTTTAGCCCACCCACCTTGAGCCTATTTAGGTTCAGATTCAGGGCTGGCTGTCAGAGTCTCCTCAGCTGTGCCCTGCTAGGTTTCTCTGACGCTGCTCTGTGGTAGGTACCTTTTTATTTTCTCAAAAAAAAAAAAAAAATTACGATAAAAAATGTTTATGTTTAAAAAAAAAAAAAAAAGATGACTATAGAAAAATGTTTATGTTTAAAAAAACAAAAAAAGTGATGCAAAAACTCCTAGTTCTTTTCCCTTTCTTACTATATTTCCGCAGCTGATCCTTGTGCCCAACTCCGCAATGAGTCATTCATCTCGCAGTAAAGATCCTCACACTTCTATTAGGTATGTGACCAACTTTAAGTGAGTATAAAAATAAAAAGTGCGCTCACTGGTCTAACGTGAGTTCCTTACATCGTAGCCCTGCCCACTCCAAGAGGTCCAGAAAATCTTCAAGACACCGTGATGACGACAGCCCAGACTGCAGGTCTCATTCCTCACGCCACCGGTCTCGCTCATCAGGTCGGAAGTCCTATTCCTCACATCATAGATCAGGGAGGTCAAGATCCAGAGGACGTGATCGGTCCCCCTCTCCTAGGACCTATAGAAAGAAGAAATGCTGGACATGTGGGGCTACACCACTACCAGACAGAGTGGTCTATAAGGACTGTTTTACGGACTATGCGTCCAACCGCGAGCTAGAAAATCAGCACGCTGTGGATCTGCTCAAGCGAACAATGAAGGACTCCTTCTCTGAGCTTTTGGCTTCGGTCCCCGCTCAACTTGTTCAGCAGATATCCCAGGTTCAGGATACAGATCCTAATCTCCCTGGTCCGTCAGCAGTCAGTACACCTCTGCCACCGTCAGGCCGACCAGCTAGAGATTCACCACCTGAAGACTCTTCAGGGGACTCTTCAGAGAAGTCAGAACCTTCTGGCTTCAGTCTCTCCTTGGTAAAGCCGTTAATCCAGGCAGTCAAAACTGCAATAGCCTGGAAAGATGCAGAAGAGCCTCCCCAAGAGTCTACGAGCTACTTTCCATTCCTCAAAAGGAAGCAGGTTCTCTTCCCATTGATGGGCGAGATTAGTCGAGTCATTCAGAATGAATGGTCAAAGACTGATAAACTTTCATTGGGCCGGTTCAATAAACTATACCCTTACCAGAGTCGGGAACGCAGTCACTAAACTCCATGCCAGTGGTAGACGCGTCGGTGGTGCGACTCGCAAAAAATGTAACTTTACCAATGGAGGATTCCGCTTCCTTCAAAGACCCTCTAGAGAGGCGAATCGACTTGGAGCTGAAGAGGAGCTACTTAGCCGCGGGAGCAGCGTGTAAGCCAGCTATCGCCCTCACATCGGTATCAAATGCCATAAGATCTTGGACAGATAATATTGAGACGGCTTTGCATCAGGATGTCCCCAAGGAGGATATAATTAAAGCCTTGGAAGAGCTTAGATTGTCGGCAGACTTTGTCGGGGTAGCGGCCATTGACACGATCAGGTGCTCGGCAAGATCCATTTTGCCTTCAGTGATGGCGAAGAGGGCCTTGTGGCTGAAACCCTGGACGGCTGACTTATCCTCCAAACAAAATTGGTGCAAAATCCCATTGTCATGGATATGCAGTAGTGTTTGTCTGTCAGCTTACCTTCCTTCCCATGTGTTCATCTTAGAGGCCTGAGCCCTTTCACCTGGCTTCCTTTATAATCTCCTCCCAGCCAGACTCCACCCCAGGCCCTATCACAGAACACTATATTAACCTGTGCACTGCAAGCCTGCTTTGCTGATCAACGTGTTTGTTAGGCATTGTGTGTTTGGGTTCCTGCCTGCCGTGTGCTACGTCTGTCTCTCTGTTACGTTATTGGCTTGTCCCCGACTATCCCTGTCTGCTCGTGACCCTTGACCTTCGGCTCGTTCTTCGTTATCCTTGTCTGCTTGTGGCCCCTGACCTTCAGCTTGTTATTCGGTTCTCTCTTATCGTGTGCTGCTGCTTCCCCTCTTTTCCCCTTATCCTACGGGGCGTGAGCTAGGAAACTCCAGGGGCCGCGACCTGGTCCCAGCCTGCAGCTAACATCCTCACCACTAGAGGCCCTGGAGAAGACCAGCTGGGTCTTAGACTCCGCGCCCTGGGGAATCTTGGCTCTAGCTTCCGTTTGGATCCCGGTTGTGCTCCTCTGGTCCCGCTTTCCACAACCACCCAGTTTCCTATCCGCAGAAGCCAGCCATAGGGTTCACTACCTCGCGGTGCACTCCTGTCCCCCTACGGTGTGCATCTGTCACCTGGCCACAGGTGACCCTGACACCCATTTGATGGGAAAGCACTATTCGGAGACAAAATGGATAAAGCTATCTCCAGGCTGTCAGGAGGGAAGTCTGATAAGCTTCCACAGGACAGAAGGATGCGAAGGTTCAGAGGCAGTTCCTCTAGATTCCGCCAGTCGAATCCAAGGGATTTTAGGCAATCAAGGCAACCCAGAGACAACAAAAGACCTTGGAGAGGCACTTAGGCATCTTTTTTGAACAGGAAGATGAAGGCCCTTCCGGCTCCACAGGAGCAGAAGCAGTCCTTTTGACGCCAAATTAGCCCAGGCACTCCAGGTGGGAGCCAGGCTGAAGTTCTTCAACCTAGTCTGGGCCACCCGCTGCCAGGACCCCTGGGTTCTGTCAACAATTCAGGCAATCCAGCCATCAGATTGAATGATTTCAGTCGATCTGCAGGATGCATATCTACACGTTCCAATTCTACCTGCATTTCAAAAATATCTGAGATTTGCAGTGGGACGGACCCACCTACAGTTTCAAGCCCTGCCTTTCGGTCTGTGCACCTCTCCCAGGGTGTTCACCAAGATACTAATATCTGCCTTGGTTCCCCTGTGGGAGAGGGGCTTGAGGATATACCACTACTTGGACGACATCCTCCTCCTAGCAACCAATCCGGATCAGTTGGTATGTCAACGGGACATTCTTCTACAGTCCCTAAAAGAGCTAGCTTGGCTGATAAATTCCGACAAGAGTCAACTAGCACTAACACAGCAGATGATCTACCTGGGCGCAATGTTCGACAATCAGGAGGGGACAGTGTCATTACCACCGCCAAAGGCAAGGATTGTCATCCAGAGAATGATCAAAGTCATCCGGAGCCCATATCTAACGGCTTCACAATGCCTGAGCCTCATGGGCACAATGTCTTCCTGCATACCCATGGTTCCATGGGCCCATTGGCACTTGAGGTATTTCCAGACTGGTTTCTTGGCGCAGTGGAAGAAACAACGACTATCTCAGACGATCCTGCTGACGGGAGTAATGCGCAGGAGTCTTCACTGGTGGACAGTTCCAGAAAACCTCTCCAAGCCTCGTCACCTGGGCTCCCTTCCTTGGATCACAATTATGTCCGATGCAAGCGGGCAGGGCTGGGGAGCCCATTGCAGGGAAACCAGAATACAGGGGAGATGGTAATGTCCCACCCAGGGAGTATCCAACACCTTGGAGATGAGGGCAGCCTTCTTGGCACTGACCTCTTTGGCACCTCAAATCAGAGGCCAGAGAATACTCCTACGCCTAGACAACAGGGCAGCTGTCGCTTATCTGCAGAGGCAGGGAGGCACTCGCAGCAGGTCACTCCTCAAGGAGGTAGAGCCGATCATGCTCTGGGCAGAGAAGAACCTCCTGGACCTCAGAGCGATGTATCTGCCGGGCAGGTTGAACACGGAAGCAGATACATTGTCAAGAAACTTCCTGGACAACAACGAGTGGGCTCTCCAACCCCACGTATTCCATCAGATTGCCAGCATTTGGGATCCCCCTCAGGTAGACCTGTTCGCCTCCCCGAAGAACGCCAAGCTGGACAGATTCTTCTCTCGGCTGCCGCATCCACAAGCCGAGGCAGTGGATGCCCTGTCATACCCCTGGAGGTTCACCACGGCATATGCCTTTCTTCCCCGGCCATTAATATTCAAATTTATCCTGAGGCTCCTCAGGGTGTCGGTCCAGGTGGTGGCAGTACTTCCGTATTGACAGAAGAGACCCTGGTTTCCTCTAGCCGTGCACCTCAGTGTGAGCTCTCCAATCAGGATCCCTCCTTTCCCTCAACTTCTGTCACAGGGCAGTCTAGTTCACCCAAACCCTCAGAAGTTGAATCTTCGAATCTGGAGGTTGAGAGGCGAAGGTTCAAGTCCCTAGGGTGTTCCCCAGGAGTCATATCAACCCTTCTAAAAGCAGGGAAGCCCGCAACTAATGACATATATTCAAGAATATGGGACAAGTTCTTGTCATTTGCTGCCGGAAATGGATTTGATCCAATCCTTCCCTCTACGTCCAATGTTCTAGGTTTTCTTCAGACAGGACTTGATCTGGGACTTGGTCTGAGCTCCCTCAAAGTGCAGGTAGCAGCAATCTCTGCCCCAACAAATAAGAGATGGGCGGAGGATCCTTTAGTAGTCACTTTCCTCAGAGGTGTATTGAAGATTCGCCCTCCTGTCAGACGATCATTTCCTAAGTGGGATCTGTCCCTGGTCCTTGAAGTTCTATCTGACCATCCCTTTGCTCCAGTGGAACAAGTAACAATATGGAACCTGACACTAAAAACGGCTTTTCTGCTAGCCATTACATCTGGCAGAAGGATCTCGGAACTTCACTCTTTAGGGATAGGTGACGACCACATCTCCTTCTTCCGCGACAGAGTGGAACTTCGCCCCCTTCGGGGGTTCACACCAAAGGTCGCTGCTCCAAGCCACCTGTGAGAACCCTGGGCACTACCAGTTTTTACAGACATGCATTCAGAGTCTTGTCACGAGCTGGACGTATCCAGAGTGCTCAGGGCCTACCTAGAAGCCACCAGCCCCTTCAGGAACTCTGAGAGACTTTTTATCGTACCGTTCGGTAAATACAGGGGCAAAGAAGGTTCCATCAGAAGTCTGGCATCTTGGGTTGTAAAGTTAATCCAGAAGGCCTACAGGGTGAAGAATATGGAGCCTCCATCCCGAGTGAAAGCTCATTCTACAAGGGCAGTCTCAGCTTCCTGGACAGCAAGTGCTAATGTTTCGTTGGAGACGGTGTGCAGGGCCGCCACCTGGTCTTCTCACCATACGTTCCTCAGACACTACCATATTGATCCAGGAGCGCTCACAACTGTTGAGTTTGGAAGAAGGCCAGTTCTGGCTGCTATGTCCTCTTTTAATCAGGGCCGCCATCAGGGGGGTACAGGCAGTACACCTGTAAGGGGCCCGGAGGGGCCCGGATGGCCCCCCTTTTTTTTTTTTTTTTAACCACTTCCCTACCGCCCATAGTCATATGACGTCCACAGATGGGATCTCCCATCCTGGGTGGACGTCATATGACATCCTCGGCTTTGTGGGGGGATATCTGAATGATGCCTGCAGCTAGAGGCATCATTCAGATATCCTTTTCTTGTGCCGGCGATTCTGCGCACCATAAGAATGATCATAGCGGCGGTTCCGCCGCTTGATTGTTCTTATAGGCGGCGGGAGGGGACATCCCGTGCCATCGGGGACCCAGAGAGAATCATCCGGCGCCGGTGGTGGGTCACGTGACGAGCATAGAGATGACTGGTGACCAGATGGTCACCAGTCATCTCTATGATCGTCGGAGGCCCGGGCGCGATGTGATGACGTCACGCCCGGGTCCTCAGATGTAAACAAAGCCGCCATTGCGGCTAGTAAGTATGAGATCAGTGAAAAAATTTTTACGATCTCATGCTTTCCAGCCTGGAGGAGAGATGTGGGGTCTTATTGACCCCGCATCTCTCAATAAAGAGGACCTGTCACACACATTCCTATTACAAGGGATGTTTACATTCCTTGTAATAGGAATAAAAGTGATAAAAAAAAAAGTTAAATAAGTGTAAAAAGTTAATAAAATAAGTAAAATAAAATAATAAATTTTTTTTTTAAAACGCCCCTGTCCCCGGTAGCTCGCCATCAGAAGCGAAAGCACACGTAAGTCCCGCCCACATATGTAAACGCCGTTCAAACCACATATGTCAGGTATCGCCGTGTGCGTTAGCACGCGTGCAACAATTCTAGCACTAGACCTCCTCTGTAACTCTAACCTGGTAACCTGTAAAAAAAATTAAAGCATCGCCTATGCAGATTTTTAAGTACCGAAGTTTGGCGCCATTCCATGAGTGTGCGCAATTTTAAAGCGTGACATGTTAGGTATCTATTTACTCGGCGTAACATCCTCTTTCATATTTTCCCAAAAAATTGGGCTAACTTTACTGTTTTGTTATTTTTTAATTCATGAAACCATTTTTTTCCCAAAAAAAGGCGTTTGAAAAATTATTGCGCAAATACCGTGCAAGAAAAAAAGTTGCAATGACCGTCATTTTATTCCCTAGGGTGTCTGCTAAAAAAAACATATATAATGTTTGGGGGTTCTGAGTAATTTTCTAGCAAAAGAATGATGATTTGTACATGTAGGAGAGAAGTGCCAGAATAGGCCCGGTATTGATGTGGTAAAAAAAAGCCTGGTGTTGAAGTGGTTAAGGGGCCCAGAGGTCCCCAGGGGCCCGGAGTTCCCCAGGGCCCCGAAAGGCAACCCCCCTTTTTGAAAAAAAAAAATTATAATTTTTTTTTATTATAATTTTTTTTATTTCATTTGTTTTTTTTTATTTATTTATTTAATTGTATTTATTTATTTATTTTGTAAGGGACCCAGGGGTCCCCAGAGGCCCGGAGGTCCTCAGGGCCCCTGATGGAAACCTCCCTTTTTTTTAATTTATTTTTTATAAAAAAAATTATTAATATTTTTTTTAATTTTGTTTTATAATTTTTTTTTAATTTATTTTTTGTAAGGGGCCCAGAAGTCCCCAGAGGCCCGGAGGTCCCCAGGGCCCCAGATGGAAACCTCCCTTTTTTTTTGGAAGGGCCCAGAGGTCCCCAGGGCCCTGGATGGCAACCCCCCCTTTTTTGTTCTGTTCTTCTCAATTTGTGGCACCCCCCCCCGGTTCTCCTCGGCTCCAGGGGGCCCATGCCTGAAGCTGTGTAAGGGGCCCCAAAATTCCTGATGGCGGCCCTGCTTCCAGTTAAGCATTATCCCACTCGTGTCAGCTAGTTATTTATCACAGATACGCTGCCATGGAGGCACCAGGAAAACTGAAAATTGTATCATACTTACCAGTAATTTACCTTTCCTGGTGCCTATCCATGGCAGCATACGCTCCCACCCTCGGTATTCTATATTACGGAGAATGTTGGGGGAGGGACTATGCCTTTAGTTTATGCTATTCACTAGTCCTGAAGGAGGAGTCGAGGCGGAGCTCTATCACAGGTATGCTGCTATGGATAGGCACCAGGAAAGGAAAATTACTGGTAAGTATGATACAATTTTCCGTTTTCTTGTGTAGTCCGGAATGGATCTTGAAGATACAGACAAAGTGGTACCAGAATCGGTGGACACGCATACCATATAGCACGTGGGTCAAACAGGAAATCTTGAGGGAATGACCTCAAACAGGATCTCACGCCAATGAAACAATGGTAAAAGGCAGTGGTGACTGGTGCTCAAAATTTCTGGGGGGGCGCATACAAACTAAAAAAATCCTGAAAAAAAACCCCATTAATTGCAGCCTGACTGTGCCCATCAAATGTAGCCACTGTGCCTTCAATTGCAGCCTCACTGTGCCCATCAAATGCAGCCACTGTGCCATCAATTGCAGCCATTGTGCCCATCAATTGCAGCCATTGTGCCCATCAATTGCAGCCATTGTGCCCATCAAATGCAGCCACTTGTGCCCATCATATGCAGCCACTTGTGCTCATCAAATGCCGCCACTTGTGCCCATCAAATGCCGCCACTGTGCCATCAATTGCAGCCACTGTGCCATCAATTGCAGCCACTGTGCCATCAATTGCAGCCACTTGTGCCCATCAAATGCAGCCACTTGTGCCCATCATATGAAGCCACTTGTGCCCATCAAATGCCGCCACTTGTGCCCATCAAATGCCGCCACTGTGCCATCAATTGCAGCCATTGTGCCCATCAATTGCAGCGAATGTGCTCATCAAATGCAGCCACTGTGCCATCAATTGCAGCCTTTGTGCCCATCAAATGCAGCCACTTGTGCCCCATCAAATGCATCCCCTTGTGCTCATCAAATGCCACCACTTATGTCCATCATATGCAGCCACTTGTGCCCATCAAATGCTGCCACTTTTGCCCATCAAATGCTGCCACTGTGCCCCCCACCCGCCCCTGTCTGCCTGGCACTTACCCCATCTTGGTGGCGGGTCAGGCAGCGGGTGATGGTGGCAAGCTGTGAGATGGCTCCCGTGTCCTCCATGCGGTTCTCCATGCTGTCCTCCATGCGTTTCTTCTCGTTCTGCTAGGCGTCCAATCAGAGCGTCTGTGTCTTCAGCCAATCAGGTAATGAGTTTTAGACCCACGCTACCTGATTGGCGAAGAGGCGGTTCAGTGTTAGAAAAGAAAATATTCATTTGCTTTTCTAACACACCTGGGTGCGCTCCGAGCGCAATGCTCTGCGCTCGCAGTCCACCTTTTTTGAAGCCAATTAGAGTCTATGGCTCTAATCAGGTGCTTCAAAAAAGCACCCCCGCCGCTGAAATTCAGGCGCCCGGCGTCCAAAAAGGGGCCGGACGCCTGAATAGGGGGTGGCAGCAGCAGCCATGGATAGATTCATGCAATGCATGAATCTATCCATTATTCATAAAGGGGG
This sequence comes from Rana muscosa, assembly GCA_029206835.1. Classification (NCBI taxonomy): domain Eukaryota; kingdom Metazoa; phylum Chordata; class Amphibia; order Anura; family Ranidae; genus Rana; species Rana muscosa. The sequence continues at coordinate 264,893,226 of CM055123.1, read as the reverse complement.
GTGGTGTGATGAAGGGGGCGGTGCCCATGTGCCCTTAATGCATACACCACCACTGGTAAAAGGGATTCCACCCAATAAGAGACAGGGTATGTCAGGCATCCACAATTAGGTTCCAAAGCATGCGATGGATCACATCATATGGTATGCATGAAAAACAGATAATCCGCACATAGTGTGATACTGTATGACGTTTAATGGTAAAAAAAAGACGAGGGGGGGGGGGGGGGTTACACTTACAGCAAATCCAATAAAACCAGCATGTAGATAAAATAGGACATAAGCAACGATTCCAGGATTCCTACCTGGTTGTCGCAAGATCCAGAGACAGAAAACTGTTGTCATCTGGATTCAAGAACCGCATTAGTGATCTGCAAAATCAAGTTATCTGAACTTCCCCCTAACCCCCTATCCCCAAAATTAATCCAGCATCTCCTTCGGGGGTATCGCTACATGTACAGTATATTGTATATTCACATCAGTCTCTGCTCTCAAGGAGTTTACAATCTATGGTCCCTAACTCACATTCATACACAAACGTACTAGGACCAATTTACCTATCAGCATGTCTTTGGAGTAAAACCAATACAGGAACAAGGAGAACATGCAAACTCTGTGCAGGTGGGTGCCGTGGTTGGGATTCAAACCAACAACCCCAGTGCTGCTAGGCAGCAGTGCTAACCACTTAGCCCCTGTATTGTCCTGTTTGATAAATGTTTATTATTATTATGGGGTGAAAGCTGTTCCCATTTCTGTGATACTAAAAACACCCTCTTTGCCTACTATCCAGATCTCATTCACATAACAAAGAATGCCATGGATTTTGCAAATCACATTGACAGATATTCCTCCTCCTGTTTTTGAAATAAACAGATTTACACGCTGCAGTACAATCTGTGGTCCCATTGCTACTCTTGTCTGCTGCAACCCTGGCCACTAGAAGACCGATGAGCTGTGTTGTTTAGGTCTGAGTTCTGCAGACAGGTCCAGTTTTCACAAGTACCACAGACAGGCTGAGATACAGAACTCTGTTGAGAATTGAATCACCTGCTAATTAAATTTTTTCCACTAGATGTCAGCACAGTAAACAATTTTTTAATCATTTGCCACTTTGTTAGAAATTGTTTAGATTGTTAGAAAAAGTTACAATAGGTGTTCATAGACGTGAAGAGTCTTTCAATATATACAACCATCATTATTTTTTATTTGGAATTATTTGGAATAAAAACCATATAAACATACACCAAATAAGTGTACAGTATATGCAAAAAAAATAAATAAAAATAAAGCACAAGATAGAGTCTATAATGCATTGTAAAAACTTTAATATATCATACAAAATACACAAACAATAACCATGTGTACTACAAAGCCATGCAAATCATTCCTTATTGCCTCTGAGCCAACTGTGCATGCACACTGCACCCCCCCCCCCCCTTATATCATAGAGCCTTTTATTCCATATTGCAGACAGCTGTTCGGGGCTTGCTGGTTATCATCAGTACAGTGGGTGGAAATAAAATGGGGATCATTATGAGAAGTATTCTGACCTACCTATTATTTGGAGGTCTGGTGATTCTTGTCCTAGCATTAGGTTGTTATTGTTCTGTAATGTGCTTGTAGGCAGGTACAGTCTACTTTCTTCAAGTGGTGCTCATCCTCGTTGCTATTGCAGAGAGATGGTTTCCTGGGTCAATGGGGCAGCCCTCCTATGTGACTCTAGTGGCCATCTTGAGTCAGGCAGAGTCTATTTGGGACTCTGGCGCACATTTTGCATGTTTGTAGTGTAGGGAAAGGTCAACCAACTGTTAGGGACAGTATTAGCGGTAGGGAGACGTTCCAGGCAAGTAGGGAAAGAGCAGGGACATTCTATCCTTTCTAGAAGTCTCCTTGTTTAGGCACAGACCGGCCAGACCACATTCCATCCTTATTAAATTATAAGACAACAATAATGTTAGCCCAATTTTTTTTATATTGTGAAAGATGATGTTACGCCGAGTAAATTGATACCCAACATGTTATGCTTCAAAATTGCGCCCGCTCGTGGAATGGCGACAGACTTTTATCCTTAAAAATCTCTATATGCGACGTTTAAAAAATTCTACAGGTTGCATGTTTTGTGTTACAGAGAAGGTCTAGGCCTAGAATTATTGCTCTCGCTCTAACGATCGCGGCGATACCTCGCGGCTTGACCATTGTTTTCATATGCGGGCGCTGCTCACGTATTACAAGGAAACATCCCTTGTAATAGAAAAAAGCATGACAGGACCTCTTAAATATGAGATCTGGGGTCAAAAGACTTCAGATCTCATATTTACACTAAAATGCAAAAATAAAATAAAAAATGTTGTTTGAAAAAAAAAAGTCCCTTTAAGAGCTATGGGCGGAAGTGATGTTTTGACATTGCTTCCGCCCTGCAATGGTATGTAGCTGAGCGGGGGGCCATCTTCCCCTCACTCAGCTCCATACCACAGAGGGAACAGGAACCGATCGCCTCCGCCGGCAAGCGGCAGAGAGCACCGGAGCGCGGCGGGAGGGGGGCCCCTCTCCCGCCACCGGTGAAAGTGATCTTGCGGCGAATCCGTCGCTGAGACCATTTTTATCGGAAAGCGGAAGGCCCAATGGTAGAAGTGGATACCGAGGGTTATGGCAGCTAGCTGCTGCCATAACAATGATATTCAACTTCAAACAGCCGACGTATAACGTCGGCGGGCGGTCCGTAAGTGGGTAAACTGCCTGTGGATGGTGCCAAATCATCAGATGAGTATACTGTCCAGACAGACTGGGATTAGGGAGGTATGTCAATGCATAAAGCAGCATTTGAAACAGAACACACAGGTTTATGCAAACAGTGCTGTAAACCTGCATGCAGCCATTCATTACTGTGGTCAGCTGTATGCGCCAGCTGTGTGTGGAAATACACCCACAATTTATGTTTTATTCCATATAGCAAGAATAACTTCCCACACATTCATTTGTGGCAGTGTTGAATTGTAAATCTTGTTAACTTGCTGCACATTTTCACAGGCAAGTTGTAGACTTGCAGAGCACTTGAAGCACAAGTTCTAGTTGACACTTTTCTAATTTGTAGCAAATGTGCATGGTAAGTCTCTAGCAAGAGCAAAGTTGCAGTGGTGAGTCTACAGCAAGAGCTCTGCAAGTCTACAGCATGAAAATTCAGCCACAGTGCCCCCTGCGGTGGGATGACTATTGCACAACATAACTGAACCAGAACTTGCAGCAGACTTGCAGAATGTTTTCAAAGAAAGTTGATCTGGAGCAGTGGTCTCAAAACTGCAGCCTGGGGGCTGGATGTGACCCTTTGCTTGCTTTTATCTGGCCCCTGGGGCATTATTCCCCCCACTGTCAGGAATAGTGGGCCATAGTTTCTGCCATTCTACTCCTCCTACTGACACCAATGATGGGACACCAGTCCTCTCACTGACACTAATGATGAGATGCTATTTCTCCCACTGAAACCAATGATGGGGTACTAGTTCTCTCACTGAAACCAATGATGGGGCACTATTCCTTCAACTGACACCAATGATGGGCACTATTCCTCCCACTGATACCAATGATGGGGCACTATTCCTCCCACTGACACCAATGATGGGGCACTATTCCTCCCTCTGACACCAATGATGGGGCACTATTCCTCCCTCTGGCACCAATGATGGGCACTATTCCTCCCACTGACACCAATGATGAGCACTATTCCTCCCACTGACACCAATGATGGGGCACTATTCCTCCCACTGACACCAATGATGGGCACTGTTCGTCCCACTGATACAAATGATGGGCACTATTCCTCACACTGACACCAATGATGGGCACTATTCCTCACACTGACACCAATGATGGGCACTATTCCTCCCATTGACACCAATGATGGGCACTATTCCTCCCTCTGACACCAATAATGGACACTATTCCCCCACTGACACCAATGATGGGCACTATTCCTCCCACTGACACCAATGATGGGCACTATTCCTCCCACTGACACCAATGATGGGCACTATTCCTCCCTCTGATACCAAATAATGGACACTATTTCCCCACTGACACCAATAATGGGCACTATTCCTCCCACTGACACCAATTATGGGGCACTATTCCTCCCACTGACACTAATGATGGGACACTATTCCTCCCATTGACACTAATGATGGGACACATTTTCTTCCACTGAAACCAATAATGCTGCACTATTCCCTTCATTGACAGTAATAATGGGGCACTATTCCTCCTCCTAATACCAAAGATGGAGAACTGTTTACTCCCACTGATACCATGTCATTTTCTACTTCCACTAGCCACAGTCCGGCCCCCCTAAAGTTCGAAGGACTGGCCCTTTGTGTAGAAAGTTTGGAGACCTCTTGTAACGGCACCCCAAGTATGAAAGGGGTTAACACCGTTAGGATATTCCCTTTCCAACCACATGACAGCCACCAGACACTCCAACCAGCCGAATAAGACCCCATACGAATGATTCTCCCCCCAGATACGAGACAACGCTCTGTATTCAAGTTCCAAAACAGGGAATGACATTATTTTCAAAACACATGGTAACACATTTCTCTTCAAAACCCTCCCCTCCCATCCTTTGGGAAACAGGGCGGGTTAAACTGTCCAATGACAATGGTGATACAGGTCAGGTGTGTTCAAACTTCTCCTTCAGTAAACAGTCTTAGGCAGGAGGGGTGATCCCCCCCCCCCCTCCTCACAGACGACACTTCAACATCCCATAATATGCAGCCAGACGGTCGACCAGCTCCAATCCACATCGTCACAGTATCAGACTTAATTCATAATAGACAATAGAATGCAAATCACCTTAACTCCTCACAGCAATGATTACCCCCCCCCCCCCTCACAGTACACATCCAATCTAGATACAATGTATGTGCAGCATTGAATATGGCTATCATAGACCATATTGGGGTTTTCATTCACCCTGTGCCCCTAATAGAGATACAGGGTGGTTGACACATAAGAGGCATTGGGGGAGCTGAAGCAAGGGTATCTCATACTTTCTAAGCGATTCTGAGTTCCCTGGGCCTTCCCGTTACATCTCTCCCCTTTCGGCAGGAGACTAACAGAGGAGGGGACCCCAGATGGGTTGACTCCGAAGTTAGTCCATAGGTCCCTTCTTCTAATGCCGGTATCCACACCGTACCCCAAATAAATTGCTCCAAACAGAGCATCACTTACCCAGCCAACCTCTGCCTCTCTCAGAGAACATACCTGCCGCTGGGGAGAAGACAGGGTGACTGGGCTCAGTCTTTCATGCCGCTGGGGATCCGGGCCGACTGCCCAGCATCCCCCAGGTACACAAGTGGAGACCAAAGTCCCATCCACTTGTGGTAGGTGAAAATCCCCCAGTGCTTGCAAAGCAAGGCTGACATCCTCCTGTCCCAGTGTCACACCATTTTCTGGGGTTGTGTCAGTGAGGACCGAAGTCCCATCCAGTACCACAGGAACTCCCTCTTCTGTTAGTTGAGAGCAGAGGCCTGCGAAACTCTGCTCTGTTGCCAGCTCTTCCGCTGGGTTGCTGTGAGTGGAGACCGTAGTCCCATCCACCGATATCAGCTCAAGTGGCAGTTGTGTGCAGTGGCCAGTAGCATTCTGCCCTGCTGCCAGTGATTCAGCTGGGGGTAAAAGCTTTACCCCCTCAGCTTGTTGCTGGAGAGATGGGCCAACTGCCCCAGCTCCCTGAAACTCCACAGTTGTTTCCGGTGCTGGGCAGAGGTTGCTAGCACTCTGCCCTGTTGCCAGCACTTCTGCTGGGGACTCCACCCCATCTGCTCTGGCTAACTGTTGGGGAGGGAAAAGGGCTGCTTCTCCCCCCTGCATCTCTGAAATCCCCTGGGAAAGAGGAACCATCACCTTCTCATCTCGGGCCTCCAAAACTTCCACGGGTGTAGAGCAGGGGTGTCATGGATATGCAGTAGTGTTTGTCTGTCAGCTTACCTTCCTTCCCATGAGTTCATCTTAGAGGCCTGAGCCCTTTCACCTGGCTTCCTTTATAATCTCCTCCCAGCCTGACTCCACCCCAGGCCCTATCACAGAACACTATATTAACCTGTGCACTGCAAGCCTGCTTTGCTGATCAACGTGTTTGTTAGGCATTGTGTGTTTGGGTTCCTGCCTGCCGTGTGCTACGTCTGTCTCTCTGTTACGTTATTGGCTTGTCCCCGACTATCCCTGTCTGCTCGTGACCCTTGACCTTCGGCTCGTTCTCTTCGTTATCCTTGTCTGCTTGTGGCCCCTGACCTTCAGCTTGTTATTCGGTTCTCCCTTATCTTGTGCTGCTGCTTCCCCTCTTTTCCCCTTATCCTACGGGGCGTGAGCTAGGAAACTGCAGGGGCCGCGACCTGGTCCCAGCCTGCAGCATAACATCCTCACCACTAGAGGCCCTGGAGAAGACCAGCTGGGTCTTAGACTCTGCGCCCTGGGGAATCTTGGCTCTAGCTTCCGTTAGGATACCGGTTGTGCTCCTCTGGTCCCGCTTTCCACAACCACCCAGTTTCCTATCCGCAGAAGCCAGCCATAGGGTTCACTACCTTGCGGTGCACTCCTGTCCCCCTACGGTGTGCATCTGTCACCTGGCCACAGGTGACCTTGACAAGGGGTCTGCAGTACTCTGTCCTGCTGCCAGTACTTGGGCAGGCGATGCATAATCCATAACATCCTCTGAACAGTCCCTTAAGTCCATACCTTCTGTAATCTGTAGCTGGGAAGATGAGCTAACTGCCCTAGCTCCCTGGAACTCCATATCATCCACTTCAGCTTTAGGGATGGCAATCTTCAGATTTTCCACTGCCGATTCTCTGGCATGCTGCTGGACAGGTACATTCCTCCATCCAAGATCATCCCAAGCAGGAACAGGATCCTCAAGGTCAGTCAGCACTTCTGCTTTGGGGATGGCAATCTCCAGATTTTCCACTGCCGATTCTTCAGCCAGGATTTCATAGTTGTCAACTGGTATTTCCTGATAGTCCCCAGAACAGGTAGCACCACCCTGCTGCTGAGAAGATTCTAGCAGCTGTCTGTAGGCGATCTCCAGCTCCCATTCCTGAACGGCCAGAAACTCCAAATCTTCCTCTGCCCAGTGCCCTTCCGAGACATTCAGTTTTCGCTCTCTGTGCTCCATTATTTCCTCCAAACGCCACTCCCGATCACTCCCAAAGTCAGGGTCACTGGACAGCCTCCAATACAACAATCCCAGGCCATCATAGTCAAAGCCTTCCGTGGGGCTGTCTTCCGCTGACCATGGGCACTCTTGGGCTACATACTACCGGAGGGCTCTGTAGCTCTCGTCCAACTGCATCTCTGCCCGGATCAGCCTGCTTAACTCAGTTGTCCACTCCTGCTTTGGTTGTTCCCCCAATAACGGCATTCATACATCATACTGCGACCAGTACCTTACATAGATGGAGGGGAGAACCTTTCCCTGGTGTTGCTGCTCGAGAGCTAGCGCTTTCTTCCAGAGTTCGCAGCGGATCGAATCAGACCATCCCAGCAGGACCTCCTCTGATACTGGTCCTCTATGCTGTATCTGCATCTCTTGTAACCTCCTTCTGACTTCCTCTTCCATGGAGGCTGGTATCTGTACCTCTCCTCTCCTTGCAGTTGGTGCTGCTGTGACTTCTGCTGCTGCAGCACCTTTTTGATGTAGCCAATTTGCGTCCACAGCTGCTATAACTAGGTCTATGATCTCTGCTGGAGGGTTAGGACCATACTGTGCCAGTCTTAGCTTAACAGCCCGATCAAAACTTGCCTCTTCGGGTGTCCTGTCTGTTACGCTGGGCCTTTCGGTTCCATCCATTTCGACTAGTTCTCTGATAATGTCCCTCTTCTTACGGTTGTTGGCCGGTCTTCCCCGGTTCTCCAGTAAGTCCTTGAGGGTGGGGAGCTTTAGCCATTCATACTGTGCCTCCATTGTCCTGTGTCCTCTTGTAGCTGTCCTTCTGGCTGTGGGGATCATTCCCACTGCTTGCCAACAATTGTAACGGCACCCCAAGTATGAAAGGGGTTAACACCGTTAGGATATTCCCTTTCCAACCACACGACAGCCACCAGACACTCCAACCAGCCGAATAAGACCCCATACGAATGATTCTCCCCCCAGATACGAGACAACGCTCTGTATTCAAGTTCCAAAACAGGGAATGACTTTATTTTCAAAACACATGGTAACACATTTCTCTTCAAAACCCTCCCCTCCCATCCTTTGGGAAACAGGGCGGGTTAAACTGTCCAATGACAATGGTGATACAGGTCAGGTGTGTTCAAACTTCTCCTTCAGTAAACAGTCTTAGGCAGGAGGGGTGATTCCCCCCCCTCCTCACAGACGACACTTCAACATCCCATAATATGCAGCCAGACCGTCGACCAGCTGCAATCCACATCGTCACAGTAGCAGACTTAATTCATAATAGACAATAGAATGCAAATCACCTTAACTCCTCACAGCAATGATTACACCCCCCCCCCCCCTCACAGTACACATCCAATCTAGATACAATGTATGTGCAGCATTGAATATGGCTATCATAGACCATATTGGGGTTTTCATTCACCCTGTGCCCCTAATAGAGACACAGGGTGGTTGACACATAAGAGGCATTGGGGGAGCTGAAGCAAGGGTATCTCATACTTTCTACGCGATTCTGAGTTCCCCGGGCCTTCCCGTTAGACCTCTGATCTCATGCAATGTGGACTTGCTGCAATTGTGCAACAAACTTGTAAAGCCCGGCAAGTCTATCAATAGCTTAGCAAGTCATTTTCAAACTTGCAGCTCAATTGCTTTCTATCTGGGATAGCCTGAGCCTCATATACCCGTGTGCAATAACCCTTATGGAATTAAAAAGTGCAACCTTATTGGGTGCCAACAACTTCACCGCAATGCCCAAGGCACATGCTATCGCTTCCTAGTACATGACAAGGGTCCTCGTTAATTTGAGGTCACAAACCTCTCTTGCTTTTATCAAGCTGTCTATGGTCACGGTAAGACAGGACCCTTCCCCTGTTACAAGCTCACCCAATGTTAGCACATTGTAATTGTTGTTTTATACAAGTTTATCCATAAGCGTGTTGATGGATACCAAGGGCAGCATCTCAAAGAAAACAACACTTATCAGCGTATCAGAAACTGACAACTAGTCCGAGGCCCTTATCACCGTCCCTGCTTGTCATAAGATTATTGCTGACGAAGCACAGACCCATCATGACACATGAGCTTTACTTGGTGATATTTTTAATGAATGCCAGCAGTGCGTTCTACAAAAAAAAAAAAGGAAGTACTGCCTTTGTTTCTACAAAGACAGTACAGATATCCTGAGCTGTTTCCACATTGGCATGGAAACACGGCTGAATAAATAAATAAGATTGGTGGGAAATGGCCGTCCTCACCGGGATTACCAGGAGTGGAAAAAAACGGTTTAATTTAGGACACTAGTAAGGGTTTTCCAAGAAAGAGGGAAGGGTGTTGGAAAATCATAAAAGAAATAGCTGATACATGACAGAGCCATTGAAACAGAGAAGGCGGCATTATACAACAATTACATACAGTTAAAGAAGAACTCTGGACAATTTCTTTATTTTTTATTTAGTATGGAAGGGATAGAAGCTGTGCCAGGATTTTATTGCTCACAACCTGTTCTGGTGACACATAGTTACATAGTTAGTCAGGTTGAAAAAAGACACAAGTCCATCAAGTTCAACCAAAAACAAAAAAAATAAAAAAATACAACCCCATATACCCAATTCTATACCCACAGTTGATCCAGAGGAAGGCAAAAAACCCCAGCAGAGCATGATCCGAATTGCTACAGCAGGGGAAAAAATTCCTTCCTGATCCCCCGAGAGGCAATCGGATATTCCCCGGATCAACTTTACCTATAAATGTCAGTACCCAGTTATATTATGTACATTTAGGAAAGAATCCAGGCCTTTCTTAAAGCAATCTACTGAGCTGGCCAGGACCACCTCTGCAGGGAGTTTATTCCACATTTCCACAGCTCTAATGCCGCGTACACACGGTCGGAATTTCCACCAGCAAAAGTTTGATGTGAGCTTTTGGTCAGAAATTCCAACCGTGTGTATGCTCCATCGGACTTTTGCTGTCGGAATTTCCGCCAGCAAAAGATTGAGAGCAGGTTCGGAAAAAATTCTGATCGGAAATTCCGATCGTCTGTAGCAATTTCGACGTGCAAAATTCCGACGCATGCTCGGAAACAATTTGACGCATGCTTGGAAGCATTGAACTTTATTTTCTAGGCTCGTTGTAGTGTTGTACGTCACCGCGTTCTTGACGGTCGAAAGTTCAGAGAACTTTTGTGTGACTGTGTGTATGCAAGCCAAGCTTGAGCGGAATTCCGTCGGAAAAACCATCCAAGTTTTTTCCGACGGAATTTCGGCTCGTGTGTACGCGGCATTACTGTGAAGAAACCTTTCCGTATTTGGAGATTAAATCTTTTTTTCCTCCTAGATGTAAAGAGTGCCCCTTTGTCCTCTGTGATGACCTTAAAGTGAATAACTCAACACCAAGTTCACTATATGGACCACTTATGTATTTGTACATGTTGATCATATCCCCCCTTATTTTCCTCTTCACAAGAGAGAACTGAGCTCCTCCATGCCTCCTATCAGTTTGGTTGCCCTTCTCTGCACTTTCTCCGGTTCCCCAATATCCTTTTTGAGAACTGGTGCCCAAAACTGAACTGCATATTCCAGATGAGGTCTTACTAATGATTTGTACAGGGGCAAAATTATCTATCTCTCTCTGCAGTCCATACCTCTCTTAAAGGGGTTGTAAAGGTTCCTGTTTTTCACCTTAATGCATCCTTTGCATTAAGGTGAAAAAACACCTGGCAATCACCGGCCCCCCAGCCGCCCCGTTTTACTTACCTGAACTAGTTCACCTGCTCGGCGTGTCCCCGGCGTCCTCTTCTCCATGGAGTCCTGGCGTTGATTGGATAGATTGATAGCAGCGCAGCCATTGGCTGCCGCTGCTGTCAATCAAATCCAATGACGCGGGCGCTGGGGGGCGGGGCCGAGTATATGACTCAGGAGCGCGCCTGCAAGTTAACCCCCTCAGGAGAGCTCGGGAGAGCTCTTCTCCAAGGGGGTTATCTAATGCGGGGAGGAGCCGCGAGAGCCGCCGAGGGACCCCAGAAGAGGATGTTTGGGGCCACTCTGTGCAAAACGAGCTGCACAGTGGAGGTAAGTATGACATGTTTGTTATTTAAAAAAAAAAAAAAAGCAACCATGTAGTATCCCTTTAATACAAGAAAGGACTTTGCTCGCTTTGGAAACCGCAGCTTGGCATTGCATGCTATTATTGAGTTTATGATCTACCAGAACACCCAGCTCCTTCTCCACCATGGATTCCCTCAGTTGTACCCCCCCCCCCTCAGTATGTATGATGTACGCATATTCTTAGCCTCCAAGTGCATAACTTTACATTTATCAACATTAAACCTCATTTGCCACTTAGTTGCCCAATTAGACAGAGCATTGAGGTCGGCTTGTAAATTGGAGACATCCTGTAAGGACGTTATTCCACTGCATAGCTTGGTGTCATCTGCAATGATAGTTACATAGTTAGGTTGAAAAAAGACACAAATCCATAAATTTCAACCAAAAAAATAAATAAAAATACAATCCCATAATTCCACCATACCAATGCGAATATAAACTACATAGGGCACCCTGGTAGTTGCAGGCTTAATAAAAAAAAGCCCCTATATTCCAGACGGTGCCTTCATTAAGCTTTAAAGTGGTTGTAAACCCACTTTTTCAACTTGCACCTACAGGTAAGCCTAGATTAAGACTTACCTGTAGGTGCAAGAAATATCTCCTAAACCTACACGGTTTAGGAGATATTTATTAAAAATTACAGGCGCCCCGCTTCAATGGGTTGAGCAGTTCACCTGTTTGGGAATTGTTGTCTCAAGAGAGAGTGGGGACTTTGTGCGGCTCAATCTCGACCCTGTCTTGGTAGCCATTAAAGCCAAACTTAAGGCGTGGAGTAATCTCCCCCTTTCGCTCATTGGGCGTATTAACTTGCTTAAGATGAAAGTCCTCCCTAAACTCACATACATTTTTCGGAACTCCCCTCACTGGCTGACTAAAGTTTTCTTTAATTCCCTCAGGCAACTCTTCCTCTCCTTTATTTGGGGGTCCAGGCCGCCTAGATTCAAATATTCCACCTTGACCAGGCCTGTGGACAGTGGAGGCCTGGCCCTCCCTGATTGTTACAAGTATTATTTAGCCACTCAGCTTGTGACTGCCCATTGGTGGTTACGACCGGACCTGACCAACTCTGCAACGGTGCTGGAGGCAGCCATAGTGGGGTCCTTGGAGGCACTGGAGGGGCTGCTGTTCAGGGGGCCAAAAACGCCTCACAATCTCACCCCTTCGATGCGTACCACTATGCGGGCATGGAAGGCGGGTGAGGCGCTGAGGACACCCCAGCCGAACTCTTGGTCTCCTCACACCCCCTTGTGGCTGAATCCTAACCTATCGCAATTCCACACTATCCCAGATCCACAGGCCTGGGCCAAATACAAAATACTGACCCTCAAACATATCATCACCATCGGAGATCTCACCCCCTTTCACACTTTATGCGCCAAATTTAACGTGCCTGAACGAGCCCACTTTAGATATCTCCAAATTGCACATGCCTACAGGTGCCAATTTTTGAGCAGGCCAGTTGAACTGGCATACTCCGAGCTAGAATCTACCATCCGGGTGAAAGACCTGGAGAAGCCTACGTCTCAGATCTATGGATCCCTGCTGGTTGCTGCTATCCCCGAGCTGTCTTCCCTTCGCAGGAAATGGGTGGAGGACATACCGGGGCTGGACGACGACGACTGGCGGGAGGTTTGGGATTTTCCCTTCTCCCCGCTGGTCTCAGCGAGGGATAAATTAGTCCAATATAAAATTGTACACAGAGCTCACTACACACCTCACAGGCTTCACCAGATGTCGCCGGAGCATTCTCCGGAGTGCTGGCGTTGCTCCTACCAACCAGGGGGTTTCTTCCACATTTTCTGGGCTTGCCCAGCAATCGTACACTATTGGAATGATGTGCTACGGGTGATCACTAAGGCCACTGGGACTTGCGTCCCATATGAACCTATATACTGTTTGCTAGGACTAGTTGATCAACTGCCAATGATCAGAGCCAGGAAAACACTCATATCCCTGTTACTATACTATGCGCGCAAAGCCATTACGATGAACTGGAAACAACCGTCTCCCCCTCTGTTAAATTCTGGAAAAGATTAGTTAATTCCAGTTTGCCCCTGTATAAAGCCACTTACTCGTCCAGAGGTTGTCCGCACAAATTTGAAAAGGTGTGGAGTTGTTGGCTAGAGGACAGAAACACGACAAGTGAATAGTGACCAATGCCTAAACTTGTAATGTATCACTAGGTTATCATTTTCTTAACCCAAACAATTTTTTCAGGCTACCATCCTTTATTGATATCACTTTGAGCATGACTTATCTTGAATGGACCCTCTCCCCCAGTCTGGGGTTAAAGTGTAAGTTAAGTTAAAGTGTATGTGTTATTTGTGGCCCTGTGTCGGTATGTTGCCGACACAGGGTAACGGCCCCTACGTGGGCAGATGTTGTGCCTATGTGTGGGCAAAATGTGTGTGTCTATAAAAACTTTAATAAAAAGATTTTACAAAAAAAAAAATTACAGGCGCCGCTGTCTATGGCGCATGCGCGCCGTAGACAACGGCGCGTTCATGGGGTTAATCCCATTCACAAAGATGGCTACTTCCCAGCAATAGCTGGGCGTAGCCGATTGTGACGGCTCTCGCGCGCATGCGCAGAGTGACGTCTCCGCCGCTCCGGCCAATCAAAGCGCCGGAGCGGCGCTGTGATTGGCTGGTGCGGCGATACCCGGAAGTAACCTTCCGGCTATCGCCGCAGCGATGGATGCGGCTGAAGAGGGAGACGAGGACGGCTTCGGGGGCCCCGATCTAAGGTAAGTGATGCATAATGAGCTATTATGCTAGTCATATTAGCTCATTATGCCTTTGTCTTACAGGTGGTTATGGGGAAAAATAAATAAATATAGGGTTTACAACCACTTTAAAGTGATTGTAGACGATTACCTTGTAAAACAACCTATTCAGTTTAAAATAGAAATAAATTGCAAAACATTTTTGTATAGATATAAAAAAAAACATTATAATCATATTTTTGCCCTTTATATATAAGTGATCATATCTGTTCTCAGCTGCAATAGAGCGGGGGGAGGAGAAGCAGCAGCATACTGAGCTTCCCAGTGAATGACTGTGTAACGGGGGCATGTTAGGACAAGGGGGAGCCAATCAGCGTGTCCGGCGGCCGCGATGTCCACCGCGACCCCCCCGATCGTTCACAGGAGAGAGAGAAAAGGTATTTAGCAGTTTATATTTTCCATGTTCTGTGTACTGTGGGAGACCAGATATAGTGAATGCAGGGTCCTGGGTTGAGCACTTTAACCCAGCGGTTAAAAAATATGAGTAGATGTGTTTTGTGTGTTACACAAATATTCTTAACGACGGTGTCTCTTTAAGAGCTTCATTCTGTGTCTAACCCCCAGACCGCCCAAAATCCGTCTGCTATTGTCAGTCACCTAAACGAATGTAAGTGTTTGTATATTATAACTTCAGATTTCTCTCTTATGCCGCGTACACACGATGGGAATTTCCGACAACAAATGTTCGATGGGAGCTTGTTGTTGGAAATTCCGACCGTGTGTAGGCTCCATCGAACATTTGCTGTCGGAATTTCCGACAACAAATGATTGAGAGCTGGTTCTCAATTTTTCCGACAACAAAAGTTCTTGTCGGAAATTCCGACCGCGTGTATCCAATTCCGACGCACAAAAATCCTACACATGCTCTGAATCAATGTGACGCATGCTCGGAATCATTGTACTTCATTTTTCTCGGCTCGTCGTAGTGTTGTACGTCACCGCGTTCTTGACGTTCTTGACGTTCGGAATTTCCGAGCAACATTTGTGTGACCGTGTGTATGCAAGACAAGTTTGAGCCAACATCCGTCGGAAAAAAATCCACGGTTTTGTTGTCGGAATGTCCGATCGTGTGTGCGCGGCATTAGGCTGCATTGTGAAAACTTTTCTTCTTCACAGACCTTGACGGCGTGTTGCTTTGACTTCCAGCTATTTGTTACAAAGATCATTTTCCGTTGCTTTCCTTTGTACTGAAATCACCTCCGCGGCGACACGACTCAAGCGTGGAATGTGTCTGTGGCCTTGCAGTCCCAAATAATATCTGACGTCAGTCTTTTTTTTTTTTGAACAACAAATTCATGCAAATGGATAACAGACAATGAGATCAAAACAAATGCTTTTGCGTATTTTTTTTTTTTTGTTATAAAGTTTTTGTCATAAAAACGTTTGTGGTTTTTCCAAGTATCCTTTAAATGAAAAGCCTGTTAATAAATACAATGCAGCAACGTTAGTGAGATCCTTCACAGTGTCCAAAGGCATTCAATAGCTCTACTGTTTAGTAGACTAGGTAACACGATTCTCATGTATTCTGATGCTGGAATTGTCCTCCTCTTCATTGATGAGGGCTCTGAGAACCTACTAGAACTGGAAGTTACAGAAAAACTCCAGCCAAACGCCACTATAGTGTTAAATATTGTTTCTGATAACCATATGCTTCATTGTGTTTATCGATAGTACAGTAATACCTCAGATTGCGAGTAACGAGCGTTTCGCAATACGAGCTATTATTGTTTTTTTTAAAATCCTGACTCGATTTGCAAGCGTTATCTCATAAAACGAACAGGATTCATGCCTCTGCGGTGTGCAGTATTTGGCCAGAGGTACGGGCGTGCCGGTGACATTCAGGGCCGCTCGGATGCACTTGGATGGACTCGGAGCCACACAGAAACACCCTTCGTTCCCAAGTGTTTCCGAGCCTCTCTGAGTGTTTCCGAGTGAATCCGAGCGGTTTCTGAGAGTCTCCGGCACCCCCCACCTTTGGCCACATGCGGTACTGCATACCATAGAAGTCACTATGGAACGAATTATCTGAGTTTCCATTGACTTCTATGGGGAAACTAGCTTTGATATACGAGTGCTTTGGATTACAAGCATTCTTCTGGAGCGAATTATGCTCATAATCCAAGGTTCCACTGTATTCCATATATGAATTCTTATTTTTTTTTTAACCACTTGCCGACCAGCCGCCCTTATTATACGGCGGCAGGTCTTCAAGATCACGCGAACCGCCATACAGTAGCTGTACGAAAGACAGAAATTGCCGCTCCAGGCAGGTGTAACTTGGTAAAATCCTTCTCTCAGAAACCGAGGGTGCTGGCAATGCACATGGCAATAGGGAACAAAAGTGATGAGGACAGCCGCACTCCAATCCAACGTAGTTTATTAAAAGGAAACAGGCACTACTGTCATGGAGATCCTGCCAGAAGCAGGCGTCCCGGTCTTCCTGATTCTCGGTTGCGCATGCTCCGCCCTGCAGGTGGCGCCAGAGGGGCTATTTAAACCTGTCAATCGCAGACAGTCCCTGCTGTCTGCTCTACAGCGTTGAGTATCTGAAAACCTGATCTGAAGACTTACCTGTGTTTGACCCGGCCTGCCTGTGACTTCTCCAGTTTTCTGCCTGCATCCGACCCCTGGCTTGTTGTGACCTCTCCTCTGTCTGATCCCTCTGTACCTTGCTGCCAGCCAGTTAACCGACCCGGCTTGTCTGACCAATCTCACTGTTCCTAGTTCCGGTCCAGTCTGCTAAGCTGATCCAGTTTGCTGAGTTCCTGTGTTCCTGGTTCCGGTCCAGTCTGCTAAGCTGATCCAGTTTGCTGAGTTCCTGTGTTCCTGGTTCCGGTCCAGTCTGCTAAGCTGATCCAGTTTGCTGAGTTCCTGTGTTCCTGGTTCCGGTCCAGTCTGCTAAGCTGATCCAGTTTACTGAGTTCCTGTGTTCCTGGTTCCGGTCCAGTCTGCTGAACGATTCCAGTTTGCTGAGTGTTCCTGATTCCAGTTCTACCTGCTGTGTTCCAGTGTGCCTACCAAGTCTGCATAACTACCTTCACCTTGGTTGATCCTGCCAGGCACTCGTACCCCTCCTACCTCCGCGCCTGCTGTTACCTTACCAGGGGCCGCTGGTGGGAGCCGTAAGGGAGGCCTTCCTCTGCAAGTCCGGGCTCATCACCGCTAGGTACGTGACAGTAGCAGACAGCCATGTCTGAGCCCGAGAAGGGAGCCTCACCTATGGAGGAACTATGTCGGCACCTGGCAGGATTGGCTGAAGCGGTCAAGAACCTCCAGCAAGGCTACACCCATCTGGAAGAACAAGTGCGGGTCCTCTCCAACCCCTCCGGAGCCCAAGGGGGATCCCATACCTCTACCTCCACTGCTGGGGCAGGATCCTCACCCACAGTTGTCATGCTTCCTCCGGAGCCCAGGGTCCCTACACCCGAAAAATTCTCCGGGGATCGAAGCAAGTTTAGGGCTTTTCGTAATTCCTGCGAACTCTACTTCGCCCTGCAGCCTCGCACCTTCTCCTTGGAAGCCACCAAGGTGGGCTTTGTGATGTCCCTGCTTTCCAGAGACCCTCAGAGCTGGGCCCACCGTCTCTTGGAACGGAAAGATATGGCGTTAAACAACCTTACTGCCTTCTTCGACGCCATGGCCAAGCTATATGAAGATTCCCAGCTCTCAGTAACCGCAGAGACCGCCTTGCGCACCCTTCAGCAGGGGCGCAGAGCAGCAGAGGACTACGTAACGAAATTTAGACGGTGGAGCGCAGATACCAGTTGGAACGACGCCGCCCTCCGCCATCAGTTCCGCATAGGTCTGTCCGACCCTCTGAAGGACGAGCTCGCTAGGGTTGGCATACCACCAACCCTGAATTCACTAATTGACTTAACAATCCAGATCGACCGACGTCTCAGGGAACGAAGGGCTGAGAGGTCCACGGGCTTCTCCCGCCCGACCTGGATGCTTCCCCGGGCTCCCAGCCATCTGCACCCAGCACCTGTTGCACCTCCAGCCGCTACATCTGACATACCCGAGCCCATGCAGCTCGGAGTGCTTCGTCCTTCCCTCACCCAACAGGAACGCCAACGTCGCCGAGTGAACAATTTGTGCCTGTACTGCGGGGAACCCGGACACTTCGTTATAAATTGTCCCCTGAAACTTCGTAAGTGTCTTTCAGTATCTTCTGACACTACCAACCCACAGGCCAAGTCCACATCTCACCTTGCTCTCTCTGTCTCGTTACAGCTCCCAGGAAGGACTCTGCAAGTGCCCGCCATTATTGATTCCGGGGCTTGCAGCTGCTTTATGGACTCAGCCTTTGCCATCAAGCACCAGATCCCTCTTGTCACCAAGACCCATGGACTATGTGTGCATTTGGCTGATGGGTCCATCATTAAGTCTGGACCAGTGGTCCAAGAGACCGCCCCTTTACCCGCTACCATCTCCACCATCTCCGGAACCCACCAAGAATACTTACGCCTGGACATTATCTCTTCCCCATTGTTCCCTGTGATCCTTGGTATACCTTGGCTACAGGTCCACAACCCTACCATCAACTGGGCCACGGGGTTGGTGACCTTTTCTTCTCCTTACTGCCAGCAATCCTGTGGGACACTCAAAACCCCTGGGCCGGCCACCCTCTTATGTATCAATACGGAGGCTGGGATACGGCAATCCATCCCTGAGGTCTACCATGACTTTCTTGATGTGTTTAGCAAACAAGGGGCAGAGACTCTACCACCTCATCGGGCCTATGATTGCCCCATTGACCTACTTCCCGGAGCGGCAATTCCGTTTGGCAGGATCTTCCCGTTAACAGAGGTAGAACAGGGGGCACTAAAAGACTATATCGATGAAAACCTACGGAAAGGGTTCATTCATCCGTCTACATCTCCAGCCGGTGCAGGCATCTTTTTCGTAGAGAAGAAGGATCATACCCTTCGACCCTGTGTGGACTATCGTGAATTAAATAAAATCACAGTAAAAAAACGCTACCCTCTCCCCTTGGTACCGGAACTATTTCAGAGACTGGGAACAGCCATCATTTTTACCAAACTTGATCTCCGCGGAGCCTACAATTTTGTCCGCATTAAGGAGGGGGATGAGTGGAAGACCGCTTTCCGCACCCGATTCGGACATTTCGAGTACCGGGTAATGCCCTTCGGGTTGTGCAACGCCCCTGCCACTTTCCAGTATTTCATTAACGATGTACTCCGGGACTTCCTAGATCTCTTTGTCATTGTCTACCTGGATGATATACTAATTTTTTCTTCCTCCCTTGATTCCCACCGCAGGCACGTCAGAAGTTTGTTGGCTCGGCTTCGCCAGCACGGCCTGTATGCGAAGGCCGAGAAGTGTGAATTTGAGCTGGAAAGTATATCGTTCTTGGGACTAATTATCTCCAGCGAGGGCATCAAAATGGACCCTCAAAAGATTGCTGCAATTCTGGACTGGCCAGTCCCGGCGGACAAGAAGGGGATACAACGTTTCGTTGGATTCACCAACTTCTACCGCAAATTCATCAGAGGGTTCTAAGCCATCATCGCACCCATCACCCAGCTGACCAAACAAGGGATCCGTTTCCACTGGTCCCCTGAGGCCCAAAAGGCCTTTGAGGCCCTGAAGGGTCTCTTTACCTCTGCCTCTATCTTGAAGCACCCAGATTCTTCATTACCGTTCGTTCTGGAGGTAGACGCCTCGGAAATTGCGGTAGGAGCAATACTGTCCCAAAGACAGGGGACCAGAGCCTTGCTCCACCCAGTAGCTTTTTTCTCTCGCAAGTTATCTGCGGCAGAGAGGAACTACGACGTGGGGGATCGGGAATTGCTGGCGATCAAGTCCGCATTAGAGGAGTGGCGTTATCTGTTGGAGGGGGCTGCCCACCCGATTCTGATATTCACCGACCACAAGAACCTGGAGTACCTGAAGGCAGCGAAAAGGCTAAAACCACGACAAGCCAGGTGGGTGCTTTTCTTCTCCCGGTTCTCCTTCCATGTCACTTACCGCCCCGGTTCCAAGAACATTAAGCCCGATGCCCTCTCTCGGATGTTCCATAAGTCTAAGGAAACCTCTCCTCCAGACACCATTCTTGCTCCTGGAAACTTCCTTCTGCTTCAGGAAGACCTACTCTCCCGGATCAAGCAAGCCTCCACTGGGCAGAGACCCCCCTCCGAACCAGAATTGCAGGCCAAAGATGGGCTGTTTTGGTACCAGAACAGGATCTACGTACCTGAAGAGCTGAGAATAACCGTACTGGAACTCTGCCACGACCATGCTCTTGCCGGGCACTTTGGCGTTGCCAAGACCACCGACTTGGTACAGCGTACCTTTTGGTGGCCTCGGCTCCGCGAGAACTGTAGGAAGTTTGTGGAGTCTTGCATAGTTTGTACCCGAAACAAGGGTTACAAATCCAAGGCCTGGGGACTACTGAGTCCCTTACCCGTCCCAGACAGACCCTGGAAAATGCTGTCTATCGACTTTATCGTTGAGTTGCCTCCGGCTGAGAGTCACACCACTATCTTCGTGATAGTAGACCGTCTATCCATGATGGCACATTTCATTCCCATGAAGGGGACTCCCTCAGCTCCCGAAACCGCACAGGTGTTCATCAGAGAGGTCGTCAGACTCCACGGGGTACCAGCCAATATTGTCTCCGACCGAGGGGTACAATTTACCTCCCGGTTTTGGAGATCCCTCTGCAAGGCTCTGGAGATAGAATTGTCCCTTTCCTCCGCTTACCATCCCCAGACCAACGGACAGACTGAGAGGACTAACCAGACCCTTGAGCAGTACCTGCGCTGCTTCTCTTCATTCGCTCAGAATGACTGGGTTTCCCTGCTCCCATTGGCCGAGTTTACCTATAACAACTCTACGCATTCCGCTACCAAGCAGTCCCTATTCTTCGCAAATTACGGTTTCCATCCTTCACTCCTGCCCAATTCCCTTCCTGAATGTACGGTGCCCGCAGTCCAGGAAAAGTTGAACTTCTTTTTATCCAACAACCAACTTCTGCAGGAAACCATGACCAAGACTCAGGAACACAAGACAATTTTTGACAGGAAGAGACGGGGTGAATTAATGCTGGCACCCGGCGACCAAGTATGGTTATCCACTTTAAACTTGAGGATGGCATGCCCCTCTAAGAAACTGGGCCCCAAATTCTTAGGGCCGTTTCCTGTCAAAAGGAAAATCAATGAAGTGGCTTATGAACTGGAGCTCCCTGACTCCCTCAAGATCCATCCGGTCTTCCATGTATCTCTGCTGAAGCCTTCGGTTCCCAACCCATTTCCAGGCCGAAGTCCGGCTCTCCCTGATCCTGTCATTGTAGATGGGGAGGAGGAATTCGAAGTGGAAGCCATTATGGATTTTAGAAGAAGGAATAACCAGAACCAATTCCTGATTAAGTGGAAGGGCTACGGACCCGAAGAAAACTCTTGGGAGCCTGAGGAGAACATCCATGCTAGAAGCCTGGTGCAGTCCTTCAAGAGATCTCACCCTGAGAAGTTTGCCCGGATGGGCATCCGGAGGCTGCCCCTTGGGGGGGGGCAATGTCATGGAGATCCTGCCAGAAGCAGGCGTCCCGGTCTTCCTGATTCTCGGTTGCGCATGCTCCGCCCTGCAGGTGGCGCCAGAGGGGCTATTTAAACCTGTCAATCGCAGACAGTCCCTGCTGTCTGCTCTACAGCGTTGAGTACCTGAAAACCTGATCTGAAGACTTACCTGTGTTTGACCCGGCCTGCCTGTGACTTCTCCAGTTTTCTGCCTGCATCCGACCCCTGGCTTGTTGTGACCTCTCCTCTGTCTCATCCCTCTGTACCTTGCTGCCAGCCAGTTAACTGACCCGGCTTGTCTGACCAATCTCACTGTTCCTAGTTCCGGTCCAGTCTGCTAAGCTGATCCAGTTTGCTGAGTTCCTGTGTTCCTGGTTCCGGTCCAGTCTGCTAAGCTGATCCAGTTTGCTGAGTTCCTGTGTTCCTGGTTCCGGTCCAGTCTGCTAAGCTGATCCAGTTTGCTGAGTTCCTGTGTTCCTGGTTCCGGTCCAGTCTGCTAAGCTGATCCAGTTTGCTGAGTTCCTGTGTTCCTGGTTCCGGTCCAGTCTGCTGAACGATTCCAGTTTGCTGAGTGTTCCTGATTCCAGTTCTACCTGCTGTGTTCCAGTGTGCCTACCAAGTCTGCATAACTACCTTCACCTTGGGTGATCCTGCCAGGCACTCGTACCCCTCCTACCTCCGCGCCTGCTGTTACCTTACCAGGGGCCGCTGGTGGGAGCCGTAAGGGAGGCCTTCCTCTGCAAGTCCGGGCTCATCACCGCTAGGTACGTGACAACTACAAATAACAGCATGAACCTAGGACAGCTGACGCGTTTCACACTCTATTCAGTGTTTACTCATATCTATTCCCTATACAGTAGCTGTACGTCGGTCCCTATAAGCGGGGGTGCATCACGGGGGTACCGATGCTCGTGACCGGCGCTCGCGAGCACGAGAGACAGAACAGGAACGTGTGTGTAAACACACAAGTCCCTTTTCTGTTCTGTGAGGAGAGACAGACTGAGAGTTCCTAATAGCTAGGAACCACGATCTGTCATTTCCTCTAGGTCAGTCCCATCCCCCTACAGTTAGAAACACACAGTCAGGGAACACAATTAACCCCTTGATCGCCCCCTAGCGTTAAGCCCTTCCCTGACAGTGACATTTTTACAGTAATCAGTGCATTTTTATAGCACTGATCGCTGTATAAATGCCAATGGTCCCAAAAATGTGTCAAAAGTTTCCGATGTGTCCGCCGTAATGTCGCAGTCCCGATAAAAATCGCAGATCGCCGCCATTACTAGTAAAAAAAAAAAAATTATTATTAATAAAAATGCTACAACTCTATCCCCTATTTTGTAGACGCTATTACTTTTGCGCAAACCAATCAATTTACGCTTATTGCGATTTTTATTACCAAAAATATGTAGAATACATATCGGCCTAAACTGAGAAAAAATTGCTTTTTTTAAAAAAAATTGGGGATATTTATTATAGCAAAAAGTACAAAATATTGTGTTTTTTTTTCAAAATTGTTGCTCTTTTTTTGTTTATAGCGCAAAAAATAAAAATCACAGAGATGATCAAATACCAGCAAAAGAAAGCTCTATTTGTGGGGAAAAAAAGAACGCCAATTTTGTTTGGAAGCAACGTCGCACAACCGCACAATTTACAGTTAAAGCGACGCAGTGCCGAATTGCAAAAAGTGCTCTGGTCTTTGGCCAGCCAAATGGTCTGGGGCTTAAGTGGTTAAAGGGCAACTCCACTTTCGTGGGGGAAAAAAAAAATAGCAAATAAAGAAAAAATAATATAGCGTATACAATTGCGCCACAAGTCATATTATAATTGAATGATATAAAAGATTACCTTTCCTTTTCGATCTACAGCCACTCTAATTTTCTAAAATGGAATGGAATATGGCCACCTGGAGTTGTTCTGTACACAGAATGTGTACTGACCACCCCCAGAAACAATTTTGTTTTGGTGCAGGTAGCACAACCACGCAGTTAAAGCGACGCAGTGCCAAATTGCAAAAAATGGCCTGGTCATTAGGCAGCCAAATCCTCCGGGGCTGAAGTGGTTAAAGTGATAATAAATGTTCGTTTTTTTATTTTATAAAAATAACAAACATGTTATACTTACCTACTCTGTGAAGTGGTTTTGCACAGAGCAGCCCAGATCCTCCTCTTCTTAGATCCCCTGCCAATGCTCCTGTCCCCTCCCTCCTGCCCCCATAGCAAGCAGCTTTCTATGGGGACACCCTAACAGGCTCGCTTCTGTGCCGCTGCCCCGCGTGTCCATTCACACACAGATGGCGGCTCGCCCCCACCCCGCTCTCCTCATTGGCTCACTAGCTGTGACTGACAGTAGCGGGAGCCAATGGCTACTGCTACTGTCTTAGCCAATGAGGATGGAGAGACATGGGAGAGCTGAGGCTCTCTTGTGCATCGCTGGATCGAGATGGGACTCAGGTAAGTATTAGGGGGGCTTAGGAGGGCTGCTGCACACAGGTATTTTACCTTCATGCATAGAATGTATAAAGGTAAAAAAACCTTGTGCCTTTACAACCACTTTAAAGTGGTTGTAAACCCACAGTGAAAAAATAAAATAAAAATAAAAAACCTGCAAGACAAAGGCATAATGAGCTAGTATGCATAGCATAGCATAGCATACTAGCTCATTATGATATACTTACCTTAGATCGAAGCCCCCGCAGCGGTCCCGGCACACTGTTTTGGCCGGCGTCATGTCTCCCGTAGTTACTTCCTGGGTATCGCAGGCTCCGGTGCTGTGATTGGCCGGAGCTGCGATGACGTCAGAATATGTAAAAATCACTTTCCCGGCTTTCTCTGCAATACTCTATTTTTTCTATTAGATGTGGCTCCTCGTCCAGGTTGGATGATGACCAGCATTGTTCAAACCCACTTCCTGTGAGCGGAGGTTTTTAGGGACACTCCCACCTGGGGGTGCATCACTAAATCAGCATGAGCTCAGAGTATAATTCTGCAGAGAATGGCAATACATCAGCTCCTCCAGTGCTCTAAGCCAAAGAGTTAAAGTGTTACTAAACCCAGTAAAATCAGTCTGTATATGCAGTAAAGCATGCTTGTTATACTCGCTGTGGAACCTAAGGGGTTAATCCTTTGCATTGTGTAAAAAGGCTGTTTGATCCTGTCTTCTCTGATCCTCCACTTCTTTTACTGTCCCCAATCCATCTGCTGATAGTACAGAGCACTAGGAGGCACTCTGCACATGCTCTGTTTTGTGTGTGTTCCTAGAGAGTTTTTTTTTTTGTGAGTGTGCATGTGATCATAACAGAGCCAATCAGCACTGTCCAGACAGAGGGTCGGGGGTTCTTTAGCCTTATAGGATAATCAGGGGAGAATGAAGACTCCTCCTACATGCATTAACCAGACCCTGATAGAAGTCACAAGACTACGGTATACAGGTCCTTCTCAAAAAATTAGCATATTGTGATAAAGTTCATTATTTTCTGTAATGTACTGATAAACATTAGACTTTCATATATTTTAGATTCATTACACACAACTGAAGTAGTTCAAGCCTTTTCTTGTTTTAATATTGATGATTTTGGCATACAGCTCATGAAAACCCAAAAATCCTATCTCAAAAAATTAGCATATTTCATCCGACCAATAAAAGAAAAGTGTTTTTAATACAAAAAAAGTCAACCTTCAAATAATTATGTTCAGTTATGCACTCAATACTTGGTCGGGAATCCTTTTGCAGAAATGACTGCTTCAATGCGGCGTGGCATGGAGGCAACCAGCCTGTGGCACTGCTGAGGTGTTATGGAGGCCCAGGATGCTTCGATAGCGGCCTTAAGCTCATCCAGAGTGTTGGGTCTTGCGTCTCTCAACTTTCTCTTCCCAATATCCCACAGATTCTCTATGGGGTTCAGGTCAGGAGAGTTGGCAGGCCAATTGAGCACAGTAATACCATGGTCAGTAAACCATTTACCAGTGGTTTTGGCACTGTGAGCAGGTGCCAGGTCGTGCTGAAAAATGAAATCTTCATCTCCATAAAGCTTTTCAGCAGATGGAAGCATGAAGTGCTCCAAAATCTCCTGATAGCTAGCTGCATTGACCCTGCGCTTGATAAAACACAGTGGACCAACACCAGCAGCTGACATGGCACCCCAGACCATCACTGACTGTGGGTACTTGACACTGGACTTCAGGCATTTTGGCATTTCCCTCTCCCCAGTCTTCCTCCAGACTCTGGCACCTTGATTTCCGAATGTACTTTGGACCACTGAGCAACAGTCCAGTGCTGCTTCTCTGTAGCCCAGGTCAGGCGCTTCTGCCGCTGTTTCTGGTTCAAAAGTGGCTTGACCTGGGGAATGCGGCACCTGTAGCCCATTTCCTGCACACGCCTGTTCACGGTGGCTCTGGATGTTTCTACTCCAGACTCAGTCCACTGCTTCCGCAGGTCCTCCAAGGTCTGGAATCGGTCCTTCTCCACAATCTTCTTCAGGGTCCGGTCACCTCTTCTCGTTGTGCAGCGTTTTCTGCCACACTTTTTCCTTCCCACAGACTTCCTACTGAGGTGCCTTGATACAGCACTCTGGGAACAGCCTATTCGTTCAGAAATTTCTTTCTGTGTCTTACCCTCTTGCTTGAGGGTGTCAATGATGGCCTTCTGGACAGCAGTCAGGTCGGCAGTCTTACCCATGATTGCGGTTTTGAGTAATGAACCAGGCTGGGAGTTTTTAAAAGCCTCAGGAATCTTTTGCAGGTGTTTAGAGTTAATTAGTTGATTCAGATGATTAGGTTAATAGCTCGTTTAGAGAACCTTTTCATGATATGCTAATTTTTTGAGATAGGATTTTTGGGTTTTCATGAGCTGTATGCCAAAATCATCAATATTAAAACAAGAAAAGGCTTGAACTACTTCAGTTGTGTGTAATGAATCTAAAATATATGAAAGTCTAATGTTTATCAGTACATTACAGAAAATAATGAACTTTATCACAATATGCTAATTTTTTGAGAAGGACCTGTATACTGCTGATGAGAAAAGGTATTTAGCAGTTTATACTTACTAAAATAATTGCATTTCCATGTTCTGTGTACTGTGGGAGACCAGATATAGTGAATGCAGGGTCCTGGGTTTAGTAACACTTTTAAAAAACGGGTGGGTAATACAGATGCATAGAACTTTCTGAGTGACAGTTGTTATTACAGGTCTTTATATATTGCCCATAGATTATGCAATGCTTTATGTTACATGCTTTACAGTCCCTGCCCTCCAGGAGCTTACAATCTAAAGTCATTATCTAACATGCACACACATTTAGGCCGGGTTCACACTGGTCCGACAAACGCTCCGACATTGGGAGCTCATGTCGCATGACGTGTGAAAATCAATGTTTCCCTATGAGAGCCGTCTTAACTGGTCCGACACATGTTGGTCCGAGTTTGAAGATGCTCCCTGTACTACTTTGGTCCGACTTTGATCCGACTTCAGCCCATTAAATATCATTGAAGTCGGATCAAAGTCGGACCGCAGTCTTGCATGATCCGACTTTGGCATGCGACTTGTGCTCTGCTGATCTTGAGGGGGAACTCCACGCCAAATTTTAAATAAAAAAAACGGCATGGGTTCCCCTCCAGGAGCATACCAGGCCCTTTGGTCTGGTATGGATTTTAAGGGGAACCCCCTAAGCCGAAAAAACGGCGTGGGGGTCCCCCTCAAAATCAAAACCAGACCCTTATCTAAACACGCAACCTGGCAGGCTGCAGAAAAAGAGGGGGGGACGAGAGAGCGCCTGCCCTCCCTCCTGAACCGTACCAGGCCGCATGCCCTCAACATGGGGGGGTTTGGTGCTTTGGGGCAGGGTGGTTCCCCTTAAAATCCATACCAGACCGAAGGGCCTGGTATGCTCCTGGAGGGGAACCCTGGCCGTTTTTTTATTTAAAATTTGGCGTGGAGTTCCCCCTCAAGATTCATACCAAACACAGTGCCTGGTATTGGCGGGATCCAAGTCAGATCCCTGTTCATTGAAAGTCGGACGTATGTCGGCTTCAAGTCGCAGGGCAAAGTCGGATCCAAAGTAGGACGGCTGTCGTGTCGCACAAGTGTGTACCCGGCCTGAGCCCCATACACACAATCAGATTTTCTGCAGATTTACCAAAACCATGTGGTGGAAGGGCCTACCTGATTGCATACAAATTAAAACTCTGATGCCGCATACACACGATCGTTTTTAATGTCATTAAAAAAACAGCATTTTTCTCGACGTGATTTTTCGTGTTTCCTCTCAAACACTACACACTATCGTGGAAAAAAATGTTCGAGTAAAGCGCGGTGACGTACAACACGTACGACGGCACTATAAAGGGGAAGTTCCATTCGGATGGCGCCACCCTCCATGTTAGTAAAGTTTGTTGAGCGACGATTCGCGCTTTTCAGCCTCGTGCTTTTCAGTCCGTTACAGCGTGACGAATGTGCTATCTCCATTACAAACGCTAGTTTTACCAGAACGAGCGCTCCCGTCTCATACTTGATTCTGAGCATGCACATTTTTTTTCACGTCATTAAAGCCTACACACGGCCGTTTTTCATGACGAGAAAAACGACGATGTAAAAAACGACGTGAAAAATTAAAGCATGTTCCAATTTTTTCATGGCCGTTTTTCACGTCGTGAAAAATGCTCTGAAGCCCACACACGATCATTTTTAATGACCATTTTAAAAAATGAAATTTTTCTCGTCATTAAAAACGGTCGTGTGTACACAGCATTAAGGTTTGACCTCATATTAGATGGTTTTGGTAAATCTGATGACAAAAATCAGCAGAAAATCTGATAGTGTGTATGAGGCTTAAGGGCTAATTTGGAAAGG
This sequence comes from Rana muscosa, assembly GCA_029206835.1. Classification (NCBI taxonomy): domain Eukaryota; kingdom Metazoa; phylum Chordata; class Amphibia; order Anura; family Ranidae; genus Rana; species Rana muscosa. The sequence continues at coordinate 264,864,789 of CM055123.1, read as the reverse complement.
AAATCCATGCAAGCACAGGGAGACCATACAAACTCCATGTAGGGTGCCCACGTGTCCCAGATTGCCCGGGACTGTCCCGTAATTGACATGTCTGTCCTGGGTCCCGGGCACCTTCAATGAAGGTGCCCGGGACAATACAATGTCCCGGAATGAAATAGAGGACACAGTCACCCCCTACTAACTAATAACTACATTTCCGGAACTGGTTGCTAGGGGCAGCGCTGCCTGGCATCTTGCAACCAGTGACAATTTACTCTCAGACAGTGAGACCAGGAGCGAGGCCTGCGCCTAGTGCAGCACTGCTGTCCCCACCCACCTCGGCACCTCCTCCTTCTCTGGCACCCAGCGGCAAGTAGTCTCCAGATAGTGACGCCACTGCTTTCCTTCTACTCACGTGGCTCATGCAAAGGGAGTGACAGCAGCACTGCATCTGGTGGCAGGCTATGGGTGGCAAGCGGCACTGCATCTGGTGGCAAGTGGCACATTCACCTGACAAATAACTTGCCTCCAAAAAAATTCCCCATCAACCCCGAGACTACATTACCCCCTGCCCCCCTCATCTTTTTTTGGGGGAAGGTGAGAGAGGGGGTGTGTCCCTGAATGGCAGTTTGGAAATTTGGTCACCCTAGACCCCAGTGCTGCAAAGCAGAAGTACAAACCACTGTCACTGTGCTGCTCAGTTGCATGTGGTTGTATGATGTAAATAGTATAAAGAAGATCCAGTAGGGGAAAGCCTTGGCCATAAGGGATGAGAATCCCAAAGCAGCTCCGGCCTCTTATACAGCAGGTAAAAATCCACAAGGAATTAAAATAATTGTTAGAGAGATGGATATGATTTATTTGCATCTGGCCACGGCTCTATGTGCTCAGTTATTTTTAAAACCCAAAACGTAGACTATTCTCTCTCAGCTAGAATAGTTATATAGCCTTGTTTTTCTAAACAGCTCAGAACTGTAATAACCTCCTTAGGGTAATGCAGCAATGGGAACGGAACAATGTCATCATACATGGTATAAATACAATGGGGATCACAAGTAATGTACTAAGTATGTGATGGGTGCCCTTGGGGGGAAATGTAGCAGTTGGTTTGTAAGGAAAAGCCCTTTCAAGTGTATTTCCACTTTACAGTGGGATAACACCTACTTTATATTCATTACATATTCCGAATTAACATGGAATAGTTTAAAAATATATATTTAAAAACTGCTGGTTACCTTTTTAAAGCGGACTTCCACCCATATAAATGTCAGCAGCTACAAAAAGTGCAGCTGCTGACTTTTAATAATCAGACACTCACCTGTCCCATGGTCCAGCGATACAGGCGTACGAAGCCTCGCTCCTCTCCCCCTCCTCTCCGCGGTGCCGGCATTGTCACTGTGGTGGGCGTCCGGCTGTGGCTTCACAGCCGGGCACACACTGCGCACGCTCGAGCCACGCTGCACACTGTGACTGGCCGGGCAATTATCTGGGACCTGTGACGTGTCCCAGATGATTGCCGAGAGGGAGGGGGAGAGGTGAACTTACTTCCAGTGCCGCAAGAGGAAGTGGGAGCTGGATCCCTCTGAAAAGAGGTACCCACTCCCCCCCCCCCAAAAAAAAAAAATTGACATGCCAAATGTGGCATGTCAGGGGGGTCACCTGCTCTTAAAGCGGAAGTTCCATTTTTGGGTGGAACTCCGCTTTCAGTGCTTTTTACTTGCTTAAAGGGGTTGTAAAGGTTCGTTTTTTATTTTCTAAATAGGTTCCTTTAAGCTAGTGCATTGTTGGTTCACTTACCTTTTCCTTTGATTTACCTTCTAAATATTTTTTTTCTTTGTCTGAATTTCTCACTTCCGGTTTCTCCTCACTAAGCTTCACACCATCATCTGAGTGGTGTTTAGTCAGCCAGAACAGCTTACTGAACAGCTTACTGAGGAGGAACAGGAAGTGAGAAATTCAGACAAAGAAAACAAAGAATAAAAACATTTAGAAGGGAAATATAAGGAAAAGGTAAGTGAACCAACAATACACTAGCTTAAAGGAACCTATTTAGAAAATAAAAAACAAACCTTTACAACCCCTTTAACCACTTGCCGACTGCCTAACGTACATTTACGTTGGCAGAATGGCACGGGCAGGCAATGCAACCTGTACGTTGCATTAAAACTGCCGCCTATCCGGCGCACGCGCACATCGCGAGCTCTGTGACCGTGCCCGCGGGGCCCGCGGATTCGATGTCCGCCGGTGTCCCGTGATCGTGTCACGGAGAGGCAGAACGGGGAGATGCCTTTGTAAACAAGGCATTTCCCTGTTCTGCCTACTGACAGGACAGTGATCTACTGCTCCCTGTCATCGGGAGCAGTGATCACTGTCGTGTCACTGGTAGCCCAGCCCCCTCACAGTTAGAATCACTCCCTAGGACACACTTAACCCCTTCCTCGCCCCCTAGTGGTTAACCCCTTCACTGCCAGTGTCATTTACACTTTGCATTTTGCATTTGCATTTTTATAGCACTGATCTCTGTATAAATGACAATGGTCCCAAAATAGTGTCAAAAGTGTCCGATGTGTCCACCGCAATATCGCAGTCACGATAAAAATCGCAGATTGCCGCCATTACTAGTAAAAAAAAAAAATTATAATAAAAATGCCATACAACTATCCCCTGTTTTGTAGACGCTATAACTTTTGCGCAAACCAATCAATATACGCTTTTTGCGATTTTTTTTTTTTACCAAAAATATGTAGAAGAATACATATCGGCCTAAACTGAGGGAATTTTTTTTTTTTATATATATTTTTGGGGGATATTTATTATAGCAAAATGTAAAAAATATTGTTTTTTTTTTCAAAGTTTTCGCTCTTTTTTTGTTTATAGAGCAAAAAATAAAAACCGCAGGAGGCAACCAAATACCACCAAATTAAACCTCTATTTGTGGGAAAAAAGGACGTCAATTTTGTTTGAGAGCCACGTTGCACGACCGCGCAATTGTCAGTTAAAGCGGCGCAGTGCCGAATCGCAAAAAATGGCCCGGTCATTGGGCAGCCAATTCTTCCGGGGCTGAAGTGGTTAAATATCCTTTCATGGTTCCCTGCTTTGTGATGTTTAAGAGGGGTCTGTGGAGTAATGCTTAACATAATTAACCCTGTCTATACTGTGATCGCAGTTCATTATCAGCTTTAGCCCAGGTTCCCACTGGGCTGCGAGAGTGAAGCCGTGCAAGTTCAGCTGAACTCGCACGATTTCACTCTCGCTGGTCAGTCCCGATTTCAGCCGCGATTACAAAGACATCTGTGCAGGTTTCTGCACAGATGTCAATGTAAATCGCGGGCCGAAATAGCAAAAAGTAGTACAGAAACTACTTTTTGAAATCGGTGCAGCCCTGCAGATGCGGCGTCGCACCGATTAGGACGGTGCCATTGCCGGCAATTTGCGGCAAATATCGCCGTTTTGACATGCGATTTGACATGCCAAATCACATGTCAAAACGCACCAGTGTGAACCAGGGCTTAAACTAGATTTGGACTAGATTTAGATTTGGTGTCCAAATCTAGGGACACGAGTTGATTTAATAAAACTGGAGAGTGCAAAATCTGGTGCAGCTGTGCATAGAAATCAATCAGCTTCCAGGTTTTCTTATCAAAGCTTGAGAGCCGGTTCACACCAGGGCGACTCAGGATCCGACTTCAGGTCGCCCCGAGACGCCCCAAGTTGCGCTGTAATGTTAGTCTATGGAGCCGTCTTTATGCACACTACAGAAGTCGCTCCAACTTCAAAAAAGGTTCCTGTACTACTTGAAAACGACTTCTAGGCGACTTGTACCCATTGATTTCAATGGAAGTCGCCTCCAAAGTCGGATCAGTGTCTTAACTGAAGCAACTTTACAGGAAGAGAAAATAGTTCTCCCTCCCACAGAGCTGATTATTGTTTGATTGGCCACTGGCAAAGTCGCCTGTCCTGGAGGAAACTTGAAGTTGCCTCGAAGTTGCCTTGAAGTTGCCTTGTAAAGTCGCGCTGGAAGTCGTGTTGCCCCAGTGTGAACCGGCTCTAATTGAACAAGATAAAGTTTGGAAGCTGATTGGTTACCATGCACAGCTGCACCAGATTTTACCCTCTGCAGTTTTAGTAAATCAACTCATTGGGGGGGAGCAAATAAACTATGAACTCTGCGAGTGCAGTTACATACCTCCCAACGTTTTGAGATGGGAATGAGGGACACCTATTAGCAAAATTATGTAGTCATGGGACACGCCCCGTGCCACACCCCCTTAAAGGAGAATTATACAAAAAAATATTAGTTAAAGTGGTTGTAAACCCAACCACACAACTTGCACCTACAGGTAAGCCTAGATTAAAGCTTACCTGTAGGTGCAAGAAATATCTCCTTAAAGGGGAGTTCCACCCTTTTTTTATGTTTATTAAAAGTCAGCAGCTACAAAAAGTGTAGCTGCTGGCTTTTAATAAACATACACTTACCTGCTCCACTGTCCAGCGACGCGCCGCCTGGAGCTCCGCTCCTCTCCCCCTTCCTCCGCCGGCGCTTCGATTCACAGTATGGGCACCCGGCCGTGACAGCTTTCGGCTTCACGGCTGGGCACTCACTGCGCATGCGCGAACGGCGCAGCGCTCTGTGAGTGGACAGGCGATCGCCTGGGACCTGTCACGTCCCAGGTGATCGCCTACAGGGAGGAGCCGCCACAAGGCGATATGACGTATCGCCTAGGCAGCTCCAGGGAGCGGAAGGAGGAAGTGGGACAGGAAGTCCCACTCCTACTGAAGCCCCCACTCCCCCCCCAAAAAAATTACATGCCAAATGTGGCATGTAAGGGGGTGAGGAGTGGAATAAAAAAAAGAAAAAAAATTGGGTGGAACTCCACTTTAACCTACACGGTTAAGGAGATATTAGCTGAAAACGCTGCACCGATGTCTATGGCACCTGCGCGCCGTAGACAACGGCGCAGGCGCACTAGCGGGCCCGGCTTCATGAATGGGATCATGCCGGTTTTCTGAATAGGATCATTCTGGCCCCGCGCGCATGCGTGTGACGTCATCACCGCTCCGGCCAATCACAGCGCCGGAGCGGCGATACACGGAAGACGGTCGAAGCGGACATGGCGGCGGCAGCGGAGGGGGACGAGGAGCGCTTCGGAGGCTTTGATCTGAGGTGAGTATTACATAATGAGCTAGTATGCATAGCATACTAGCTCATTATGCCTTTTTCTTGCAGGTGTTATTTTTTTTATTTTTTTTTTAAAAGTGGATTTACAACCACTTTAAACCCACAAGTGCTTTTTTGTAACCACTACTATTCCATTATACTGGCTTTTTTTTGGAAATTTACAAATGTAGAAATTGTATGAAAGGTTTATCACTGGGAAACACTTTTTGAAAGATAAAAAGTTCATCTTATATACAACTATATAGATCAGATCAAAATGAGGGACAAATGAGGAGGAAAGAGGGACAGAGGGACTTTGTTCCAAATCAAGGACAGTCCCTCGAAATCAGGGACAGTTGGGAGCTATGCAGTTGCTCCAAAACTTAGTAAATGAGGGGAAGCTCTGCTTACTTCCATCATCCAATCATGTGCAAGCAACAATGCCTTTTTTTTAAATGTTTCTTGCATGTGATTAGGTATTTCCTGCAAAGTAAAGCTTGACCTACTATGCTCTGGAGCAAATGTATTTGTAGAGTACAACTGTACTTGCAAAGTGCACAGTCTGTAGAAACAAAAGTGCAGCGCTAAGTTGTGCACGGAATAAACCTATGCGTAAAGTGGCATAATATACAAACAATCCAAAATATACAGTGCAAAATAAACTGACTTATATACAAAAAGGGAAACAAATGCAACTGTGCAGTACAATAATACAATGCACAGTCTATTTGCCTTTAGTAAGTCAACCCCATTAATACTGACACTGATACTATTTAAAAAAAATGCTTTTAAAAAAAAAAAAATCCCATTTAGTTAAGTTTTATTAAAAGCTGCTGACTTTTAATATATGGACACTTACCTGTCCAGGGCGCCCGTGATGTCGGCAGCCGAAGCCGATCTGTCGCCCGAGGATCGGCGGCTACCGCCGCCATCCTCGGTAAGGGAATCAGGAAGTGAAGCCTTGCGGCTTCACGTCCCAGTTCCGTACTGCGCATGTGCGAGTCGCGCTGCGCGTCCTCACTGGTCCCTGCTGTCTCCTGGGACCTGGTGTGTCTCCCAGAAGGTAGCGGGGGAGGACAGAATAGTCGCCGGAAGTGGCGTAGATCACTGAGGTGATCTATGCCAGGAAGTGGAAGCAAATACCTGTATTAGACAGGTATCTGCTCCCTCCTCCCCCCTAAAAGGGGCCAAATATGACACCGGAGGGGGGGAGGATTCCAAAAAGTGGAAGTTCCATTTTTGGGTGGACCTCCGCTTTAAATTAAACTTCATGTACAGCTAATAGCACACAGCAGAGGTGGAGGAGTTCCTGCTCTACAAATGTGTTAAAACAAACAGCGCCACCCTAATAATTAATCAAGTGCAAAATTGCAGCCACTATACACTTTAAATGAAATCACTATACTTTAAAAAATATATATATATATATATATATATATATATATATATATATATATATATATATATATATCCGTATATACTCGAGTATAAGCCGACCCGAATATAAGCCGAGGCACCTAATTTTACCACAAAAAACTGGGAAAACGTATTGGCTCGAGTATAAGCCTAGGGTGTCCATCTGCATGCCTCAATGTGCCTCACTTTGCCTCACTGTGTTGTGTGTGAGAGGTATTATATATGCCACAGTCGTGGTATTGGATTAGAATATTGAATACTTCCTCTGGGAAGTTTCTATTGTCGATGTACTAAGTTGCATGTCTCTATTGTATAGGTTTTCTATAACTCTTTCATACTAATAAAGGAATTACAAAAAAAAAATATGATCTGTTTTCTTATTTTTTTTATTATATAAATGAAAGAAGACCGAAAAAAAAAATATATATATATATATATTTTCTGCTTTCTGATATAAAACATATCCACAAAAAAAAATCGAATTTCTTAAAAAATTTAGGCCAAATCTATTCTGCTACATGACTTTCGAAAAAAAAAAAACATAAGTAAATTATAACTAAAAACTATTAATACTGGAATTTACACAGCTACAGACGCTATACTGTAAGGCCCCTTTCACACTGAGGCGCTTTGCAGGCGCTATTGCACTAAAAATAGCGCCTGCAAAGCGCCCTAAAAAAGCTGCTACTTTGTATCCTGTGTGAAAGCCCGAGGGCTTTCACACTGGAGCGTTGCGCTTGCAGGAGGGTAAAAAAAACTTCTACAAGCCGCATCTTTGAGGCGCGACAGGAGCGGTAAAAATACCGCTCCTATACCGCCCCTGCCCATTGAAACCAATGGGGTAGCGCCTCCAAAACTACAGCGAAACGCCGAAAAGAGGCGTTATTGCAGGCGTTTTTAACCCTTTTTCGGCCGCTAGCGGGGGTTAAAATCACCCCGCTAGCTCCCGCAAATCGTGGCAAAAACGACGATATAAAAATAGCGCCGCTATACGGCCAGCACATCCAGCACTTCAGTATGAAAGTAGCCTAATAGTGGTGATCAGCAACATAATGGTGTTTATTTACTATAGCTGGAGAGTGCAAAATCAGTCACACTTCTGCATAGAAACCAATCAGCTTCCAGGTTTTATTGCCAAAGCTTAATTGAACACGCTGAGGTCAGTAGCTGATTGGTTTCTCTGCAGAAGTGTGAATAATTTTGCACTCTTTAGCTTTAGTAAATAAACCCCATAGTGTCACTCTGATAAGGTGGCAGGAAATCTGTGTGTGATGTGTGCTGCTTTTACTTTCTGATTTGGCAGTTTTTCTCCCTGCTTTTCAGGGAGAGAAAACAGCCAGATTGCTATTCCTATGCACGCAGAATTCTGCGTGTGTGATTGGACACAGCTGCCATATTCGTGCTTTGTCCAATCACAGCGCGGGTCGGGCGCGCGCACCCTGAACCCAGAAGACAGGCAGTGATGTACAGGTATGCTGTCCGGCCTACCTGTGCGGCCCATCTGCAGTAAATCTACTGTGGGTGGGCGGCAAGTAGTTAAAGAGAGAACACCTGAAAGCAAACAGCTTCTGTTATCCGCTATTATTGCTCTGTGACTCCTTTGCTATGAATGCACCCTGTATTAGAAACAGTGGCGGTGCGTCCATAGTGAGCGCAGGACCGCCGCCCCCTCTCGCTCCTGCGCCGTCACTCACAACAACAATACATAGGTTCATGCATTGCATGAACCTATGTATTGTCGCCGCCGCTGCCACCCACTATTCAGATGGCCGGCCCCCTGTTGAGCGCCGGGCCGCCGGCCATCTGAATAACAGCGGCTGGTTGGTCCTTGGAAGTGCCTATCAGAGCCAGCCTGAGGGCTGTAATCGGCTTCCAAATAGTTTACCAGAGGACACACGGGGGTGCGTTCCCTGGTTAACACTGGCAGGCGTTTCAGCCAATCAGATTCACCAGGTCTGGTTACCGGTAACCTGATTGGCTGAAGCGACATCGAGGACGGAAGAAGGACGGCGCTGATCCGAGGAAGGTAAGTTCAGGGCTGGGGGAAACTGTCTGTATTTGGGGGGAAACTGGCTGTATTTGGGGGGAAACTGGCTGCATTTGGGGTCAAACTGACTGCATTTGGGGGAAACTGGTGGCGTTTGGGCACAGTGGCTGCGTTTAATGGGCACAGTGGTGGCAATTGATGATTTTTTTTTTTCAGTTTGTTTGCGCCCCCCCCCCCCCCCAAAGATTTGGAGCACCAGCCGCCACTGATTAGAAATCACTTGTAACACAAAGATATTCTATACACGTACCTCCCAAATTTTTGAGATGGGAATGAGGGACATCTATCAGCAAAAGCATTCAGACAGAGGACACACCCCTTGCCACGCCCCCTTAAAGGAGAATTGTACAAAAAAAAAAAACAGGATTGGTTAAACCCACAAGTGCTTTTTTTTACCACTACTATTCCATTTTATTGGATTTTTGAATTTACAAATGCAGCAATTTAGAAATCAGGTGAAAGGTTTAGGAAAACACTTTTTGAGAGATAAAAAGTGCATTTATATACATCTATATAGATCAGACCAAAATTAGGGACACATAGGGGGACAGAGGGACAGAGGGACATTGCTCCAAATCAGGGACAGTCCCTCGAAATCAGGGACAGTTGGGAGCTATGAATACATTCAACAAAAACAGATATAACCATCAGATTCAAAACATATATATAAATAAAAAAATACGATTAATTAAAAAAAGCATAATGGTTAGAAATCTCTGAAATAAAAAAACATCTTTACTTGATCATGCTCTTTCCGTTTCCTTTCCATGTATATTTTGTTTATTCGGACAATCTGATAAAGCACAAGTACATAAAAATAGCCATATTGTTTGTGTATCCCTCTTTGTTTAAAGTCCAGGAATGCGCAGAGCTCTGTTTTACATTAGTACCATGTGTGATTCACATTTTAGATCAGAGCTAGAGGATGGAATAACCCACCAAACCATTTCCAGAACATAGCCTGCTATACCTACCCAATACATCACTGTCCTGGATAGTTCACTGACATGCACTATATTGTCAAAAGTATTGGGACACCTGCCTTTACACGCACATGAACTTTAATGGCATCCCAGTCTAATGCCCCATACACACGATCGTTTTTCATGCCGTTAAAAATGTCATTAAAAAAAATGGCCATTAAAAATGATCGTGTGTAGGCTCCAGAGCATTTTTAACGACGTGAAAAACGGCCATTAAAAATTTTGAACATGCTCTCTTTTTTCACGTCGTTTTTCATGTCGTTTTTTTTAACGACGTGAAAAACGATAGTGTGTATGCTTTAACAACGTGAAAAAAACGCGCATGCTCAGAATCAAGTATGAGACAGGAGCGCTCGTTCTGGTAAAACTAGCGTTCGTAATGGAGATAGCACATTCGTCACGCAGTCACGGACTGAAAAGCACGAGACTGAAAAGAGCGAATCGTCGCTTAACAAACTTTACTAACATGAAGGGTGGCGCCATTCAAACGGAACTTCCCCTTTATAGTGCCGTCGTACGTGCTGTACGTCACTGCGCTTTGCTTGATCGTTTTTTTAAATGATCGTGTGTACGCAAGACAGGCTTGAGAGGAAACATAAAAAAAAACGACGTGAAAAACGGCAAGAAAAAAAATGGCAAGAAAAACGATCGTGTGTATGGGGCATTAGTCCGTAGGATTCAATATTGCATTGGCCCACCCTTTGCAGCTATAACAGCTTCAACTCTTCTGGGAAGGCTGTCCACAAGGTTTAGGAGTGTGTCTATGGGAATGTTTGACCATTCTTCCAGAAGCACATTTGTGAGGTCAGGCACTGATGTTGGACGAGAAGGCCTGACTCACAGTCTCCGCTCTAATTCATCCCAAAGGTGTTTTATCAGGTTGAAGTCAGGACCCTGTGCAGGCCAGCCAAGTTGCTCCACCCCAAACTCGCTCATCCATGTCTTTATGGACCTGGCAGTGGATTTGCACAGGGTAGCCCGGATCCTTCTCTTCTGGGGCCCCTCCTTCCTGTTGAGTACCCCCAAAACAAGCAGCTTGCTATGGGGGGAACCCAAGCCGAGTCACAGCTCCCTGTGTCCATTCAGACACGGGGCCACAGCCGGCCCCTTCTCTCTCCTAATTGGCTGAATGACTTTGATTGACAGCAGCTGGAGCCAATGGCGCCACTGCTGTGTCTCAGCCAATCAGGAGGGAGAGTCTCGGACAATCGAGGGACTCATGGACATCGCTGGACAGAGAGGGGGCTCAGGTAAGTATTAGGGGGGCTGCTGCACAGAGGAGGCTTTTTTAATGCATAGAATGCATTAAAGTGATTGTAAACATGTTATACTTACCTGCTCTGTGCAGTTGGTTTTGCACAGAGCAGCCCATATCCTCCTCTTCTCGGGTCTCTTTCAGCTCTCCTGGCCCCTCCCTCCTGTCGAGTCCCCCCACAGCAAGGGCACCCGAGCCGAGCTGCAGCTTCATGTGTCCATTCAGAAACGGAGCTGCTGTTCGGCCCCGCCCCTTTCTCTTCTGATTAGCTAACTGATTTAAATTGACAGCCAATGGCGCCTTCTTCTGTGTCTCAGCCAATCAGGAGGCAGAGTCCCGAATGGCTGAGGGACTCGTGGACGTCGCTGGACAGAGAGGGGGCTCAGGTAAGTATTAGGGGGGGCGAGGGGGGGCTGCTGCACACAGAAGGTTTTTTATCTTAATGCATAGAATGAATTAGGATAACAAACCTTCTGCCTTTAAAACCAGTTTAATGTCGTCACAGAAAAAAAAATATGTTTTTGTTCAAGATTCAGCTGTTGCACACTATTTCAAACACGAGCAATAAACTTTTTTTAAACTTGGCAATTCAATAAAAAAGTCTATAAAAATAAAAGAAGCACTTTGTGAATGTTTTTCATAAAATGTATGGTATTACACAGGACTGTTACTGGCCCCAATCCAATAAATGTGTGATTTGGATGTCTGTACATTCCATTTGTTATTTCTCAGTAATGTGTATGTGTAATGTGTATCTCTCAGTAATGTGTATCCACAGTGGTGATGTGGCAACAGCCGCGGAACATGAGAGATACCTGCGGGCATGTTGTACCTTCAAGTGGTTCCACAGGAATTCCGCGTACCATCTCTCTCTGTAGGCCTCCACCTCGAACAGCAAGTCTCTCGCAACATACGGGTACTCCCATCCGTAGCCAGCAGCCACCTTTTGATTAAACAGCCGATGCATGCTGGAGAGTGGTGGAAGCGTGGTACGGTCTCCCGCACCTGGTAAAATGATGGCTTCCGGATGCCGGGGCACTTTCACTACCCTGGGACCCATTACAGCAGCTCGTAGCAATTCACAGTCATCCTTAGTAATGTGCACGGGCACCACAGGTCCGGATGACTTAGGCATGGGGTCAGGTCCTTCCTCAGACACATGGACTTCCACCCGGGGTGTAACATCCCCAGCAGACTTGGGTGAGTCCCTTCTACTTCTGGCGGAGGATAGGGGTATTCTGTCCCAGCCCTTTTTGATGAATATTTCATCTATCTCAGCGTCTTCTCCTACATCTGAAGGTGACTCTAGATCCGAGGTGTCACATTTCTCTGCTATTAAGTAATTCCTAGTGACAGAGGAACCACTATCTCTGGTAAGTTCAAGTTCTTTGGGGTCCAAGACCCAAGCATCCCCAACACTCTGGATGCTTTTCTCTGCTCCCTTCCCCGGCTTACCTCGACCTGTAGCTGTCGCGGATCGTCTGGAGGTCCCTCCGACTGGGCGATCCGACTCAGGCAAGCGCTGGAGGCTTTCACGTACCAGACCTTCCGCTTGGGCGGTGGGAGCGAGGATTCTGTGACAACCGAGGCAGCATCCTCCGGTTTCTCCGTCTCCGGTTCCTTAACTACCGGAACATTCACAACAACGACTTCCTCCGAAGTCTCGACAGTGCGCGTAGGGGTGACTACAGAAGCGCTGGTTTCCTCCTCAAGAGCAGTGTTGCCTGTAAGGCAATTCAGACGGAAGGCCCGAGGCTTTTCTGTGGGTTGCTCTACCTCGAATAAGAACTCCTTACATCTTTCGCATCTTCCGAAAGGCCAAAGGTGCACCACCAGTCCCTGGCATCCGGGACAAACCACTACAAGGGCCTCCGCATCTCTGTAAACGTAGAGGGCGAAGCAACCCTGAGGCTTCAGTCGGATCCCCGTATCCATCAAAGGAGCAGCAAACGAAGTAACATTCATGGTACTTGGAACTGGAATCCATGGGGCATTAGATGCCATGTTCTCCCCTTGCCGATTCATTGCGCACTGTCCCTTTTGCGCCAAAGTCACCACGTGCAACCCATCACATGGCGAGGCTCCTCCCATCTTCTGCAATGTTCGCGGGCTTTCTTACTCTTGACACGCCCACAAAATACGCAGCTTGGGCTCTCCTCGTGGTGCAGTCACTTTCTTTTCAAAGATAGCCGACCTCCACAGAGCCTCGCAGGGGGAATAAAGTCCAAGCTCTGGGGGGGTTTTAGGCTGCAGAAATCCCGGACGAGCCCCCACATGTAGCGCCTATAACCCTCTCCACCTGTCTTTGGCTCCTCGCAGGAAGAGAGGACACACCCCGCTACATGCCCGTACCCTCCTGTGTAAAGAGGTTGAGCGGTGTTATGAAACAGGTCCCCACAGCCAGGTTCTCCAGAGAATGGTTCCCATCTCTGTGATCAATAAAGACAAGTCTCTATTTCCCCCAATAACTCCAAGGTCCACACCAGCCGTAACTCCAACGGAGAGTTTATTTCTCTTAAAACACAGTCTCTGATGGGAAAGGTTGGAGAGAGGACCGGACAGCATAAGGTGTGGGAGAGGTCCAGGCACAAACGTAATACACTTCACAAGTAGACTTAGCCCATTTGGATAGTCTTCCTAGATAGGGACTAGCAGCCAGAATGGTACTCTCACTAAACGCACAGTCACTACACAAACTGGTGATCTCGGTCTCTGCCACAGACCTGGTGAACTTGGTTTTCAAAGCTTGGTTACTTGGTAAGGAGAAGACATCCCTCCAGAGAGTTACCGGGCTCTCAGTGGAGAAAGGTGGTTTTTAATCTTTCTCCCGGGTTTTGAAATTCCTAAATCAGGGTGTGGAGCTTTGAGACTTCAAAGTAATTTGGGAGGGAAGGAGTCTCCATCCCAGTGTCCGGCTTTAGCCAGAAACCAGCAGGCTGACTGAGTGTGCAGGTGTTCACAGCCCTTATAATCTAGGACCTGACAATAGTTCAGAGCTCCACCTGGGAGACCGGAGGACTCCAAACATTCCCCGGGAGTCAGAGAGACTGCTCAGGGCAGGTGCAGTCGGTGACAGAGCACTGAGAGCAGCAAGGAGATGGAAAAGAGCAGAGGTACAGAGGTTGTATGGGAGCAGTGAGGTGCTGTGTTAGATGGTCTGGAGGACCCAGGCAGTGGCACCACTAGAGAGAGAGCCACGAGGTAGAATGTCATTAATGTTCGTGTTGATGTGTGCCGTGACCCCTGCACGGGAAACTGTTTTTCTGTGTAAACTTTTTCAGATTTGTTGATAAAAGTGGGTCAGCAAGACCTTAAAGGGGTTGTAAACCCTCACCGTTTTCACCTTAATGTATTCTATTCATTAACCACCTGCCTACCGGGCACTAAAACCCCCTTCCTGCCCAAGCCATTTTTCAGCTTTTAGCGCTGTAACACTTTGAATGACAATTGCGCGGTCGTGCGACGCTGTACCCAAACAAAATTTGCGTCCTTTTTTTCCCACAAATAGAGCTTTCCTTTGGTGGTATTTGATCACCTCTGAGGTTTTTATTTTTTGCGCTATAAACAAAAGAAGAGCGTCAAGTTTGAAAAAAAACACAATATTTTTTACTTTTTGCTATGATAAATATCCATTTTTTTAATTTTGTTTTTTAAAGTTTAGGCCGATATGTATTCTTCTACATATTTTTGGTAAAAAAAGCTCTCAATAAGCGTATATTGATTGGCTTGCGCAAAAGTTATAGCAGATACAAAATAGGGGATAGATTTATAGCATTTTTTTTACTAGTAATGGCGGCGATCTGCGATTTTTATCGTGACTGCGATATTGTGGCGGACACATCGGACACTTTTGACACATTTTTGGGACTATTCACATTTATACAGCGACCCCTGCTATAAAAATGCATTGATTACTGTATAAATGTGACTGGCAGGGAAGGGGTTAACACTAGGGGGCGAGGAAGGGGTTAAATGTATTCCCTGGAAGTGATTCTTACTGTGGGGGGAGGGGACTGACTGGGGGAGGTGACCGATGGTTGTCCCTATGTACAAGGGACACACCATCGGTCTCCTCTCCCTGACAGGACGTGGATCTCTGTGTTTACACACAGAGATCCACGGTCCTGCTCGGTTACTGGGCAATCGCGAGTGCCCGGCGGCCATCGCGGCCACCGGGCACGCACATCGGGTCCCCAGCGGCGCGCGCGCCGCCTAGCTACTTTTAAAGCTGACGTCCGGTCAGAACGAGAGAGTCTTCCGCCCGCCGTCATTTGATGGTGGGCGGTAGACAAGTGGTTAAGGTGAAAAACCTTCTGTGCTGCAGCCCCCCAGAGCCCCCTTTTTTCTTACCTGAACCTGATCATTCCAGCGACGAGCACAGCAGCTCCAGCCACTGTCTTGGGTCCTCATTTGATAGATTTGATAGCAGCTGGAGCCATTGACTCCCACTGCTCTCAATCAAATCCAGCGACACGGGAGCCAGGGTGGGAGCGTGCCCGCACGAGTACCCCCATGAAATGAGGAGGAGGAGCCAGGAGCGCCAAGGAGAAAAGGATGATCGGGGCCGCTCTGTCCAAAACCCTTGCACAGAGCAGGTATGCCATGTTTTTTTATTAAAAAACAAAACAAAGCTTTACAATCACTTTAACCTAACAGTGGAACTTCCGCTTATTCGTCTCCCCCCCCCCCCCCTTGGCACTTTTTGGGGGGAGTGGGGAATGGGGACCTGTTTTTGACAGGTTCCCTTCCCCACTTCCGGAGACGGTGCCGTCTCTCGGAAGTTCAGCCCCCCTCCTCCTTCCTCCGCCACCGGGCCAATTAGAAAGCACAGTGCATGCGCAGTAGGGAACAATCTGTGAAGCCGAACGGCTTCACTCACTGCCGGGTTCCCTTACCAGGAATGGCGGCGGCTGCACCCGACAGCCGATTAGATGATCGGCTGGGGGGGCAACATTGCGGGTTCCCTGGACAGGTAAGTGTCCATATATTAAATGTCAGCAGCTGCAGTATTTGTAGCTGCTGACTTTTAACTTTTTCGTTGGGGGGGAGGGCTCCGCTTTAAACAGCATTTCTGGAATGGACTATACTCACTGGGAAGCGCTACCACTCAGCAAAACCTTCACAACATCACAATGTGTATGGCCTTTTTTTTCATCTCTCACAACCAAACAACTGCAGGCTGATCCCCCTATCGATAAATACAGTATATCCTCAGCATGGGAAGCACATACCTCCCAACTTTTTAAGATGGGAACAAGGGAAACCTATTAGCAAATGTATGTAGGAATAGGACACACGCCCTGTCACACCCCTCTAAAGGCAAATTATTTTTTTATACCACTACTACTCCTTTAATTTTTTTTATTTATTTTTTACCACTACTATTCCTTTCATTTTTTTTATATATTTTTTTACCACTACTATTCCTTTAATTTACAAATCTAGCAACTTAGAAATTGGATGAACGGTTGAGCACTGGGAAACACTTTTCGAAAGATAAAAAGTGAATTTTATATCCAACTATATAGATCAGACCAAAATGAGATACAAATGAGGAGGAAGGAGGGACAGAGGGACATTGTTCCAAATCAGGGACAGTTGGGAGATATGGAAGCACCACAGTCCAAAAAACACACACCACAGCACATTAACCCATGAATTTCCAGGTACAAACACATAAAAAATAATAATATTGTAGGCACCTGCCTACAAGTCTGTCTTCTTCTATAGCAGGGGTCTCCAAACTTTCTAAACATAGGGCCAGTTTACTGCCATTTAGACTTTAGGGGGGCCGGACCGTGGGCAGTGGGAGAAGAAAATGTCCTGGCATCAATGGGAGTAAAGAATACCTCATCATTGGTGTTGAGGGAAATAAGAGTGCCCCATCATTGGTATCAGTGGGAAGAATAGTACCTCATCATTGGTATCAATGGGAGAAATAGTGCCCCATCATTGGTGTAAATGGTAGGAATAGTGGCCCATCATTGGTGTCAATGGTAGGAATAGTGGCACATCATTGGTGTCAATGGTAGGAATAGTGCCCTATCATTGGTGTCAATGGTAGGAATAGTGCCCCATCATTGGTGTAAATGGGAGAAATTGTGCCCCATCATTGGTATCAATAGAAGGAATAGTGCCCCATCATTGGTGTCAATGGAAGGAATAGTGCCCTCTCATTGGTATCAGTGGGAGAAGTAGTGCCCCATCATTGGTGTCAATGAGAGGAATAGTGCCCCATCATTGGTATCAATGAGTGTAATAGTGCCCCATCATTGGTATCAATGAGAGGAATAGTGCCCTATCATGGATATCAATGAGAGGATTAGTGTCCCATCATCGGTGTCAATGGGAGAAATAGTGTCCCATCATTGGTGTCAATGGGAGAAATAGTGTCCCATCATTGGTGTCAATGGGAGAAATAGTGTCCCATCATTGGTGTCAATGGGAGAAATAGTGTCCCATCATTGGTGTCAATGGGAGAAATAGTGCCCCATCATTGGTATCAGTGGGAGGAATAGTGCCCCATCATTGGCATCAGTGGGAGGAATAGTGCCCCATCATTGGTGTCAATGGGAGGAATAGTGCCCTATTGTTGGTGTCAGGAACTGTGCCCCACTGTTGCCGACAGTGGGGGGGGGGATAATATCCCAAGGGCCGGGGAAAAGCAGGCAAAGGGCGGCATCTGGCCTTGGGCCGCAGTTTGGAGTCCACTGTTCTATAGAGTACGGTGGCATTACTGTGGACAGGCAGAGGAGTCGTATGAACCTCTCAGAGAGTCTCAGTACACTGGGAATTGGCAGATTGCCCCAGTTATGGGCAAATCTTTTAATATCTAAGTAAAGTTAGGAACTGGGCCAGCCAAATCTAGGAGGTCACTGTGCAGTCATAGTAGTAACAATGCCATAATTATAAGCTGGCAGGAAAACAAGCACACCCAGCTCCCAGGTAGGAACATTTAGGCTATAATAATCTCTAAATCTAAAAGTTCAGGGAAACAGAGCAGAGAGATCTAGAGCTGGTGGTATTTAAGACTGGAAAAAAAAACTAAAGGGTGCATTTATAAAATATTTCCAGAGCTATTCATCTCGTGAGGCTGCATGTGCATTTATTCTGGAGGAATGGGCAAAACCAAATGTTGCTAGAATATTGGTGTACACTGTTGGTATATAGCAGTGTTTCTGAACCTTTTTTCAGTTAAGATACCCTTTAAAATTATAGACAGTCTTGAGACACCCCGTTCTAAAATGTAAAAAACAATTCAAATAGTTTTACGTGATGCAGCAACATCCACACGTAGGACACCCAATGTTAGAGGTGATTTATTTTTTCCAAAGCAAGTACACTTTTGCACACTGGTACTGACTAGTATTCCATTGTTTCTCTTCTCCCTCAATTTTTCTCCATCAGTTAATGTGACCCCAGTGCTGAGGGGCAGAGGCAGAGGAGGGTCAAACAAGGATGCTGTGGAGGCGACAGTCATCCTCCTTATCAACTGATGACATCATTGGTTGTTAGGATGCCAGTGTCTAGAAAGTCATAATAGTGCACAACGAAATCCCATGGCTTTGGATAACTAAAAGGCAGGCTTCATCCACCCGCTGGCTTGTATACAAATTTTGATCAATTTTTAGGCATTTTGCCAAGGCACCCTTAGGCCTCATGCCCACGGGCGTTTTTTCAGCCGCGTTTTTGAGCGTTTTTTACAGCTTAAAAACGCCTGTCCATGTTAGTCTATAGCTTCATGCCCACCTAGGCGTTTTTGAGCTGTAAAGAGCATAGGCGTTTGTAAGCTGTAAAAAAAACCCAGGGCCAGTGCGTTCCTCAGCGTCAGAATTTGGCAGGAAAAAACGCGAGCGTCAAAAAACGCGCAAAAACGCGCACTAACGCGTGGTCGCGTTTTTAGCTCCGACGTTTTTTTTTTTTTTTTTTTTTTTTTCCAAAAAAAAAAAAAAAAATATTTACAATAACATGGACAGGCGTTTTTAAGCTGCAAAAAACGCAGCTGTAAAAACGCCAGTGGGCATGAGGCCTTAAAGAAACCTCAAGGCACCCCAGGGAGCCTGGGTATCATGGTTGAAAAAGGCTGATCTACAGAATGTCCCAAGAAATATAATTTCCTGCTTGTGTGATTGCTCACTAATTTTCATAGAAGTCTGCACTAAGATACAAGTCAGATTTTAGGTACCCCCCTGCAATAGGAATTTTAGTTTTGGTGAGATACTCTCCGAGGGTTAAAGGAGCGTTACAGGTGATTTTTTTGGGGGTAAAAATACCCCTGGTATAGTCGGGGCTTATGCATTTACATTAAGCCCTGGTTCACACTGGTGCGTTTTGACATGCGATTTGGCATGTCAAATCACATGTCAAAACGCCGGTATTTGCCGCAAATTGCCGGAAATGGCACTGTCCTAATCGGTGCGATGCCGCATCTGCGGCGCTGCACAAATTTCAAAAAGTAGTTTCTGTACTACTTTTTGTGATTTCGGCTGCGATTTACATTGACATCTGTGTCAGATGTCTTTGTAATCGCGGCTGAAATCGGGACTGCCAGCGGGAGGGAAATCGTGCGAGTTCAGCTGAACTCGCACGGCTTCACTCCCGCAGCCCAGTGTGAACGTGGGCTAAAGTGGAGTTCCGCCGAAAATTCTTTTTTTTAACCGCTTACCGCTCGGCCTATAGCAAAATGACGGCCGGGCGGTGGTTGCGTTATCCTGACTGGACGTCATATGACGTCCAGCAGGATAACAGCCGCCGTGTGCCCGTGGGGGCATGCATCAAGGCGATCTGTGGTGCGGTGTGTCAGTCTAACACGCCGCTACACCGAACTCGATAAAGAGCCTCCATCGGAGGCTCTTTACCACGTGATCAGCCGTGTCCAATCACGGCTGATCACGATGTAAACAGGAAGAGCCGTGGATCGGCTGCTCTCTCTCTGTCAGACACGAGTAGAGGAGAGCCGATCGGCGGCTCTCCTGACAAGGGGGTCTGCGCTAATTGTTTATCAGCGCAGCCTCACCACGGATGCCCACACTGGACCACCAGGGACGCCGCCAGGACCACCAGGGAAGCATGTGGATGTCCAGGTACATCCCCCAAGGCCATCCACATATGCAAATACATGTCCAATCTATGCCAGTCAGTGCCCACAAATGGGCACTGACGGGCACCATTATGGAACAAATTAATTCAGTGATGCCCAGCAATGCCACCCATCAGTGTCATCAGTTCCACCCATCAGTGTTCATCAGTGCCACCTATCAGTGCCCATCCGTGCCCACCTATCAGTGACCATCAGTGCCCATCCGTGCCACCTATCAGCGCCACCCATAATTACCCATCAGTGCCGCCTATGAGTGCCCATCAGTGCCGCCTATGAGTGCCACCTCATCAGTGCCACCTCATTGGTGCCACCTCATCGGTGCCCATCGGTGCCCATCGGTGCCGCCTTATCAGTGCCCCTCAGTGCAGCCATATCAGTGCCCTTCATTGAAGAAGAAAACGTACGTATTTACAAAATGATAAAAATTGCCATTCAAATTGCAACAGCGCTGAAAGCTGAAAATTGGCTTGGGCAGGAAGGTGTACAAGTGCCTGGTATTGAAGTGGTTAAAGTCAGCAGCTACAAATACTGCAGCTGCTGAATTTTAATATTAGGACACTTATCTGCCCAGGGCTCCCGCGATGTCCTCACCCGAAGCCAATCTGTCCCTCGGCTCCCGGGTGGAGGCTCCGCAATCTTCGGTAAGGGAATCAGGAAGTAAAGCCTTGCGGCTTCACAGCCTGGTTCCCTACAGCACATGGGCGAGTCGCGCTGCGCAATTTCACTGGTCCCTGCTGTCTTCTGGGACCTGTGTGTCTCCCAGAAGACAGCGGGGGGTGGGGGGACAGAGGAGGGGCCGGACATGCCGTAGATCGCCGCAGATACTGTGGCGATCTATGCCCAGAAGTGGGAGCAAACACCTGTATTATACAGGTATCTGCTCCCTCCTCCCCCCTGAAAGGTGCCAAATGTGACACCGGAAGGGGGGGGAGGAATCCGAAAAGCGGAAGTTTCATTTTTGGGTGGAACTCGGCTTTAAGGTATCATCCATACCTCCCAACTGGCACGGATTCTGCGGATTTTACCGCATTGGCCCCTCCTTCCCGCAGTCCCGCGAGAGTGTCATTTTTCCCACACAGCAGGAAGCAGAAGGCACAGCAGACAGCATGAAGAGGAGGAACAGCGAACGTGCCCCCCCCCCGTGAATTTTAATTTTAAGTGTCACGGGGACCATCCCCCCCCCCCCCCCGTTGGCAGGGAGATTTTAGAATGAATAAGTCCCGCGGGGGGACTTTTAAAAGTTGGGAGGTATGTATCATCTACACTGTCCTCTGTTGTGTGTTTGTGCAGCATGTAAATATATATATATATATATATATATATATATATATATATTGTGAGGGGGTTAGCTCGGCAGCGGGTGTGTGTGACCCCCGGGATGGGCTCCCCACACAAAAACAGGCCCAGCAAACGGAGGTTGTGGTTTTCAAAATCAAAAAGGTGCGGTTTATTTTCTATTTACAGTGACAAAACACAGCAAAGCAAAAGAAACATAAATAAAATAAATCCTGGTCAACTTGACCTCTGAGTAAACATACAGGTTTCCTAACTAACAACTGGGATCAGCCTAGTGCTGTCCTAGTCCCTAAGTCCCTGGTTTTAAATGTCCAAGCAAATAGCCACACAGGCTTTGTCTCACCGCACAGGGGTTCACTCTCCCTAGACAGTCCACACAGGTCTGGTTCCAGGCATGAGCAAACATCTAATGAAGCTGGGAGTTCTTATAGAGGCCTAAATGAGCTGACAAGCTTCAGCTGGTCTCATCAACTCCCTGTCTGCACGACGCCCCACACTCTCCCTAGAGGTATGAGTCATCCATGAGCCCACTAGCCTCAGCTGGGCTTATACAACTCTCCACCTAGTTGTATAAGTCGGCGTAAAGCCTGAATCTGGGCGAAATATATCTACCCCCCTGGATGCAACCAGGTGACCCCACCTTCCTGCTGTCACATACCCCCCCCTCTTGTTTTAACCTTGGGGTTGGAACACCAGCAATCAGGCATTCATGTGATTGAGACAAAGCATCCACATTCCCCATTTGAACGCCAGGGCGATGCTTTACTGTGAAGTTGAATTCCTGGAGGGCCAGGAACCACCTATTCACTCTTCTATTTGTTTCCTTGTTTTGAGCCATCCACTTTAACGGAGCGTGATCCGTAACCATGTCAAAGTGCCTACCTAGCAGGTAGTACCGAAGGGAATCTAGAGCCCACTTCACCGCTAAACACTCCTTTTCAACGGTGGCGTAATTTACCTCATAGGACTTCAACTTCCTGCTGAGGTAAATGACTGGGTGCTCTTCCCCGTTCCAGACCTGGGACAATACTGCTCCTAACCCCACATCTGACGCATCACTTTGTACGACAAAGTCTTTAGAGAAGTCGGGTGAGTACAACACTGGCTGGCTACATAAGGCTTGTTTCAAGAATTGGAATGCTGCCTCAGCCTCGGGGGTCCATTTAATCATGACCGACCCTTTCCCCTTCGTCAGGTTGGTTAGGGGCACAGCCTTAGAAGCAAAGTGGGGAATGAATCGCCGATAATACCCAGCGATTCCCAGAAAGGCTCGTACCTGCTTCTTGCTGTTGGGACGTGGCCAACTCTGGATGGCCTCGACTTTGTTGAGTTGGGGTTTTATTACTCCCCTCCCAATGGTGTACCCAAGATATTTGGCCTCCTCCTGCCCAATGGTACACTTCTTGGGGTTAGCCGTAAACCCCGCTTCCCGAACAGAGTCCAGGACTGCTTGCACTTTTGGCAGATGTGAGGCCCAATCTGTGCTATGGACAATTACGTCATCCAGGTAAGCCGCAGCATACTTCCGATGGGGCCTCAGCATCTGGTCCATTTTCCGCTGGAATGTGGCCGGCGCATTCTGTAACCCGAACGGCATTCTTTTATATTGGAACGCCCCGTCTGGGGTTACAAATGCGGTTTTCTCTTTGGCCGACTTGGCCAGGGGGATTTGCCAATACCCTTTTGTGAGGTCAAGAGTCGTCATGTATCGGGCTGTTCCCAGCCGGTCGATCAACTCATCTATACGTGGCATGGGGTAGGTGTCAAATTTTGTAACTTTGTTCAACTGACGAAAATCGTTACAAAATCGCCAGCTCCCATCCGGTTTAGGCACCAACACAATGGGACTAGACCAATCACTTTGGGACTCCTCTATCACCCCTAAGTTCAGCATTTTCTGTACTTCCTCCCGTATTGCCTCCCGTCGGGCCTCTGGGATCCGATAGGGTTTTAACTTCACCCTTTCACCGGGCGGGGTAATGATGTCATGCTCTACCCCAGATGTTTGTCCCGGCAGCTCAGAGAATACCTCCTTGTTGCGAAGCACAAACTCCTTAACCTCCTGTTGTTGGGGTTGTGACAAGGTGGCTGCTATTCCAACCTCAGGAATCATGCAACCAGTTTGAGCTGGTGACCAAGTGTCTGCGACTAGGGACTCTCTATCCCTCCAGGCTTTCAACAGATTAACGTGATAGATCTGTTCGGGCTTTCGCCTTCCTGGTTGTCTGACCTTGTAATTCACTTCGCTCACTTTTTCCATTATCTCATAGGGGCCTTGCCATTTGGCAAGGAATTTACTTTCAACCGTAGGGACAAGTACCAGTATCCTATCCCCCGGGGAAAAGGTACGGGTCTTGGCTCCACGGTTGTACACTCTCTGCTGTGCTAACTGCGCTTGGGCCAAATGTTCCTTCACGATGGGCATTACCTGTGCAATTCGGTCTTGCATCAGGGCAACATGCTCAATCACACTCCTGTGGGGAGAACTCTCACTTTCCCAAGTTTCCTTGGCAATATCCAACAGCCCTCTTGGGTGTCTCCCATACAGTAACTCAAAGGGGGAGAATCCCGTAGAGGATTGGGGCACCTCCCTAATAGCAAACATCAGATAAGGAAGTAGACAGTCCCAATCCTTTCCATCTCTATCCACCACTTTCTTCAACATTTGTTTTAGGGTTTTGTTGAATCTTTCAACCAGCCCATCGGTTTGGGGGTGATACACAGATGTACGTAATTGCGTCACTTTGAACAATTTACATAGCTCCTTCATAACCCGGGACATAAAGGGTGTACCTTGGTCCGTAAGCAGTTCTTTACAAATACCCACCCGGCTAAACACAAGAGATAGCTCTTTGGCTATGGTTTTGGCCGAGGTATTTCGGAGAGGGATCGCTTCTGGATAACGGGTGGCATAGTCCATTATAACTAATATGTACTGGTGCCCCCTAGCGGACTTGATTATAGGCCCTACCAAATCCATGGCGATCCTCTCAAACGGGACCTCAATGATGGGTAGAGGGACCAGCGGGCTACGGAAATGTGGCATCGGGGCCGACCTCTGACACACAGGGCAGGAGGAACAATAATTTTCTATGTCCTTCATCACCCCCGGCCAATAGAATCTCTGTAATACCCTCTCTCGGGTTTTCTCTGTCCCCAGATGACCTCCAAGAATGTGCCCATGGGCCAACTCCAACACCAACTTCCTGTAAGGTTTGGGCACCACAAGCTGCTCAACGGTTTCTTCTGCCCTTTTTGCCACCCGATACAGTAGGTCCTTCTCTACGCTGAAGTATGGGTAAGTGCAGGTATTATCTGGGTTCACTAACTCGCCATCTATTTTCACTACGTTTTCCCGTGCCTTTATTAGGGCGGGGTCTTTCAACTGTTCTGTGGCAAAGTTTTCCCTGTGAACCTCAAGATCAGAAAACTCCACAGACGGTAGGTTTTCGTCTGAGGAGGTGGGCTCCTCTCCAGTTTCTTGAGTCTCCCCTGCCAATACTGATAAGGGAAATTCCGGAGAGTCCTCACCACTCTCAGGGGAGTTCTGGCTATCACATTCCTGGTACATAGGGGCACCAGTGGGGGGCTCAGGATCATCCCACAGTTCCCAGAACTTCAGAAAATCCCTTCCCACAATGGCGTCATGCGGTAACTGAGATACTAAGCCCACTGGATGAGAGAGGGTACCTTTTGGGGGTCTCGAAACACACTGTAGTCACTGGATACTCTCGGGTGTCCCCATGCACACAAATAACAGCTACCTTGCTATTCCCAAAGACCTCTGTTTTAACTAACTCAGCCTTTATCAGGGTCACAAGGCTACCTGAATCCAGCAATACCACAACATTTCTACCATTAACACACATTTTGCATAAATGTTTCTCAGTTCCTCGAATGGCAGTGCATGCGACTGTCGCACACAGCGACTGACGTCTGCCCGTCAGAAAGTCACACTGCATGGGTTCCTCCACAACCGGGCAATTGGCTGCAATATGTCCCGCTTGCCGGCAGCGGTAGCAAACGATCCTTCTTGCCGCCTCTTGAGCCGCTGATTTCCCAGGCTGTTCTCGCCAAACTTGGGGTAGAGCTCCCACCCTCTCACTCTCTCCACCCTCACCCCTTGGAATCCTCTTATCCGCCCCTGGGGATGGTCTGGTCTTAGGGTGGAAAGTCCGAGTGTCTCTGGAAGAGGCCGTCAGGTTCTCTGTAGCCAAGTATTTCTCCACACGATCCACAAGACCATCGGCCGTCTCTGGGTCTCCATGGCTTACCCACTTTTGGATGGCAGTAGGAAGAGCTCTCAAAAACCGATCCATTACAACACGTTCCACAATCTTTGGTGCGGACAAAGTCTCTGGCTGTAGCCACTTTCTGCTCAGGTGAATGAGATCATACATTTGAGACCTGGGGGGTTTTCCAAGCTGGAAAGTCCAGTTATGCACACGCTGAGCCCGGACAGCCTGGGTGACACCCAGCCTTGCCAAAATTTCAGCTTTTAGCATCACATAGTCTTTTGCTTGGTTAGGCTCTAGGTCATAGTAAGCTTTCTGCGATTCACCAGTTAACAGAGGAGCCACCAGTCCAGCCCACTGCTCCTCAGGCCACTTTTCTCTTTCAGCGGTCCTTTCAAATGTGGTCAAAAATACCTCTGGATCATCCTCTCCAGTCATTTTTGTCAATAAACGACTCACCCCAAAGGACGCGGTATTAGTGGGACGGCTTTCCTCACTGGTCTGCGGACGTTGCTGCATTACTGCTTCCATTTGTTGTAGTCTCTGCTCTTGCTTCTGTAACAGGTCTATGAAGCGGGCCTCAGATTGCTGCTGGGCTTGTTGCTGAGCTTCCAGACTCTGTTGGTGAGCTTGCTGCTGGGCTGCAAGGCTCTGTTGATGAGCTTGCTGCTGGGCTGCAAGGCTCCTTTGCAAACCTGCATTTGTCTGCTGTTGATTGGCATTTGCTAGAGCCAGCTGTTTCAGTATCTCCTCCATGCTGGCTTAAAAAAAACTGCCACTGGTTCTCCACCAACTGTGAGGGGGTTAGCTCGGCAGCGGGTGTGTGTGACCCCCGGGATGGGCTCCCCACACAAAAACAGGCCCAGCAAACGGAGGTTGTGGTTTTCAAAATCAAAAAGGTGCGGTTTATTTTCTATTTACAGTGACAAAACACAGCAAAGCAAAAGAAACATAAATAAAATAAATCCTGGTCAACTTGACCTCTGAGTAAACATACAGGTTTCCTAACTAACAACTGGGATCAGCCTAGTGCTGTCCTAGTCCCTAAGTCCCTGGTTTTAAATGTCCAAGCAAATAGCCACACAGGCTTTGTCTCACCGCACAGGGGTTCACTCTCCCTAGACAGTCCACACAGGTCTGGTTCCAGGCATGAGCAAACATCTAATGAAGCTGGGAGTTCTTATAGAGGCCTAAATGAGCTGACAAGCTTCAGCTGGTCTCATCAACTCCCTGTCTGCACGACGCCCCACACTCTCCCTAGAGGTATGAGTCATCCATGAGCCCACTAGCCTCAGCTGGGCTTATACAACTCTCCACCTAGTTGTATAAGTCGGCGTAAAGCCTGAATCTGGGCGAAATATATCTACCCCCCTGGATGCAACCAGGTGACCCCACCTTCCTGCTGTCACAATATATATATATATATATATATATATATATATTTATATATCTTGTCCTGTACAGTGTGGCCATCTGCAGTGTGGGCATGTGAAGCCGCTGTGTCCCTCTTCCAGGATTTCATGCATGCTGGTCTCGCACATGTGCAGTGTGTTGCAAGCTAGTCCCACTGATTGTAGGCCGGGTTTCTATAGTGATGGTGGCATTGGGGGTAGTTCCCGCCCTATTGTTATGGAAACCTCTTCCCTCCCTCTCGGAACCAGGAAGTAGAATGACGTACCTCGCTGTGGCAAAATAAGCAGGAAGAGAACAGATATTCCATTCTAAATAAGGTAAATAAACAGAAAAAATTAAAATGCCAATTTGTTTTTAGCATGCACACAAGTGCTGCATGGTGACAAGTAAAAAATGTGGGTGTAGTTTAAATACTTCTGACGGGAGACAAACACAGCAGCTTCCCTCATTAGCACACAGAAAGTACATAAGATGATTAACCACTTCCTGCCCGCTCATTGCGGATTGACGTCTTCAATGTGGCTCCGTTATCCTGACTGGGCATCATATGACGTCCAGCAGGATAATCTGCTTGTGTGCGCCCCCGGGGGAGCGCAGAGAGGCGATCGGTGGTGTGGTGTGTTACTCTGACACACTGCATCTCTGATCGAGGTATAGCGCCTCTGACGTAGGCTCTTTACCATGTGATCAGCTGTGTCCAATCACACCTGATCACAGCGGTAACCAGGAAGTGCCAGTAATCGACTTTCCTCGGTTCTTGCTGACAGTGAAAACTGATCGGCGGCTCTCCTGTCAGGGGGGGGGGGGTCTGCGCTGATAATCAGCGTATTGATTATCAGCACAGCCCCCATCAGAGGTGCCCACCACAATGCCCCTAAAGTGTTCGGGTTTGGCTTGAAGAAAAAGTGGCAACCCTATATATAAGATTTCCATTTTTATGTCATGCCCATACAGTCTATCAGTCCGCCTTCTTCTATACAGTGCAGCGGCATTAACGCAGAACGTCACTCTATCTCTCAATCAACATTGACTATTTTTAAACCTCATTCTGTCAACATTAGTAAATAGATAGGAAAGTATATTATATTTACTTGTTCTCTTTTTTTTTTTTTACATATCTTAAGTACACCCTCCTACCTGTGTTTCGTCAGATTAGGTGACCCGTCAGAATTGGTAACGGAAGTGACGTTTGGTCGCCGCCATCTTGCTACACCCTGCACTCGTCCACAGTAAGTATACAGTGAGAAGGCGGCAAACCAACATCTTGTTACACCCACCGGAGTTTTGCATTTCACACTTATTTTTAACAGTAAACTCAGCTTATATAGTGAAATACGGTACAGTGGAGCCTTGGATTACGAGCATAATCTGTTCCAGGAGAATGCTTGTAATTCAAAGCACTCGCATATCAAAGTGAAATTCCCCATAGAAGTCAATGGAAGCAAAGATAATTTGTTCCGCATTGACTTCTATTGCATGCAATACCGCATGTGGCCAGAGGTGGGGGGCGCCGGAGAGACTCGGAAATACTCGGAGACCGCTCGGCTGAACTTGGAAACACTCGGTTTCCGAGTTTTTCCATACGGCTCCGAACCGTTCCGAGCGTCACCGGCGCCCCCCCACAACTCTGCCCAAATGTGGTACTGCACACCGCAGAGGCTTGAATCCTGCTTGTTTTGCGAGACAACACTCACAAACCGAGTCAGGATTTAAAAAAAAAAAGTTGCTCGTCTTTCAAAACGCTCGTTAACCGTGTTACTCGTAAACCAAGGTTCCACTGTATTTAGTAATCTGTCAGACTGTTTTTGTGTTGAATCTGAAAAGCAGCAGTGTTCTGTCATATTAGCAAACCTGTGAGATCAGCAGGCTTCCCGCAGCTTTTAAAATTCAACATGTAAACAGTCACACGTCAGACTTCTAAATACTGTATTTCATTCAGTTTTCTGTTAAAAAATGTGAAATGCAAGTGTAACAAGATGTCCACTTGCTGCCTTCTGACTGTATCCTTACTGTGGATGAGTGCAAGGTGTAGCAAGATGGCGGCGACGGAACATCACTTCCGTTACAATAGCTGATGGGTCGCCTAATCTGACTAAACACCTGCATGCCTGAGCTAAGGACAGATGGATTCCAGGAAGTACATGCTACATGAATCATTTGCCCTTACATAAGATGCCCACGGCCAGAAATGCTAGGAGGGGGGGGGTGTTTTTCAAAGTGAATTCTCAGATGCAGTGTACTGTAGTTATGCTTTAATTTGGACAAACAAATAAGTCATATGCCACCTCTCAATGCACCAGGAATTGGCAGATTGCCTAGTTATGGCCTAATCTTTAATTGTCCAATATTTTTGCTATCACGGTTACTTTTGGTTTACCTTAATTATCATTAATTATATCCTACTGTGACAAAGTTAGGAAATGAGCCAGAAAACTCCATGAGATCACCGTGTTGTGAAAATAGTAAACAATGGCATAATTATAAGTTGGCAAGGAAAAGACACACCCTGCCCCAGGTAGGAAAATTTGGGTTTTATTAGATATGGGCGAATCATCATAATTAGTGATGGGCGAATCTGCCTAGGTTTAATTTGCCACGGATTTTGAACCTGAATGTAAGCTGAATCCTGAGTTTGTATTTTGTTATTAAATTCTGGCCATTTTTAGGGCTAAAGCCTCGTACACACGAACGAGTTTCTCGGCAAGAACCAGCAAGAAACTTGCTGGCAGAGATGTCTTGCCGAGAAAATCGTTCGTGTGTATGGTTTCTGGTCAAGAAAACCGACTAGAATCTCGACGAGAAAATAGAGATCCTGCTCTCTATTTTCTCGTCGAGATTCTCGTCAGCCTGTTTCTCGACGAGAAAATTGTGTGTGTGTACACTTACCTTTTCGCCGGGAAGCCCGCGCATGCTCGAAATGACTTTGACGCATGCGCGGTAGCTTCCTAGGCATAGGTAGGGTGAACCAAGATGGCGGCGACGGCATCGAATGCGACGAGCGCATGCTCGTCGTATTCAATGGCGTCACCGCATTCGCTCCATTCAAAGAACCGCGGGTTCTTTGAAATGAGCGTGTGTACACTCGGCCGGGACAAGTTTCTTGTCCAAGAATCTCGTCGAAAAAAACAACGTGTTTTTTACGACGAGATTCTCGGCCGTGTGTACGAGGCTTAATAGGCAAACTATGGCAAAAAAGGCTTGGAAAGCTAGGCACTGCCATTTTTTACGAATGCAATAAAAGAGAGAGAGTGGTTTCTTGTGGTTTTGTGGAGAACTGAAATTACACAAATCTCATAAATAGCATGCTTGGGGGATGACTTAAAGCTGAAGTATTACGTAACAGTATTTGCACCCACTTCCAGGAATAGACTCATGCGGCAGACACGCCCCTACCCGCATTCCCCCGCTGTCTCCTGGGAAATACACTGTTCCCAGGAAAGAGCGGAACCAGTGACAGCGCGCCGCGATACTCGCGCATGCGCAGTAGGGAACCGGGCGGCAAAGCCTCATTTGCTGCAATGCTTCCTGTAACAAACAAAAAAAGCTTTTGTTTCAGGGGGTGATATTTTGACTTTTCAAATATTGAGGAGGATATTGTTTTTATGTATGTTGATAGGACCTTTATTTTAGGTTGCACTGCTTTTTTGTTCATTTTTCTTTTTGCTGCAATACTTAAAAAAGTGGGCTTTTGTTTCAGGGTGGTATTTGTGGGGTTTCTTTTTTATGTCTTTGTAGTTATTTTATTTTTTCAAAACAGTTGCGCTTGTAGTACCGCTGCGCAAATATGGTGTGACACAAAGTATTGCAACGGCCGCCATTTTATTCTCTAGGGCAGGGATGCCCAACCAGTGCCCACGGAGCCCTCTGATGTGGCCCGTGACCTCCTGCTCTGAGATGGAATAGAATAGAATACTGTTATTAAAGGTCAGTTTATTACTAAAATCACAATGTATATACCTGTATGGGCATATCTGTTCTGCAGTGGTTACTGGGCTGCTTTCAAACTGATTTGCAGGTGCAGAGCAGGTTACCTGCGCTGAGCCATAGACTTCTGATATTACCTGCGAGTTTGGTGAGCTTTCTGAAAGTGCACCAAACCTGCAGAATATAATAGAAGTCTATTGCAAAGTGCAGGAAAGCCAAAGGTACACTGCGTTGCACCCGTGGTGCGGGTAAACCACGGCGCATCAGTGTGAAAGCAACCTTGGGCCCCTTCCACACGGTCACTCCGACCAATTGGACCCTCCATTCACCTCTAAGTAGTGGCAGACATAAACCGACTTGTGTTCTACCTCCAATACGATCCGCTAAAAAGTATCGTGGGCTGTGTCCGTGTCGGCTCTGCATATGCAGAGCCGACACGGACATGCCATCCACCCGCTCCTCTCATTGTGGCCCGCGACCGGTTACCAAGTCGCTTAAGTGGCCCTCGCTCTTCAAAAGGTTGGGCACCCCTGTTCTAGGGTGTCTGAAAAAATATATATATAATGTTTGGGGGTTCTAAGTCATTTTCTAGCAAAAAAAAAATTATTTTAACTTATGAACAACAGATCTTAAAAAAGTCTCGGTCCGGAAGTGGTTAAAAGGTAAAATAGAATGTAAGAATATGAGAAATCTGAGAGTCTTTTTTGTAAAGGTCGAACTAAAGTCTGCAGTACTTCCTTCCACTCCAGCAATGCCATTGACATCTTTGCCCATTCTTCCTCCGGGTTTGGCATCTTTGGGCTAAGTTGCTAGACCAGCCTGGGTTGACAAAACTCCTGCTCATACGCACCAGGTAGGGTTGCCACCCGAACACTTTAGCGGCGCACAGCAATTTTTTTATAGTATAAACTATAAATATATTTTGAAATTAAATAACATTTCTAATCATATGAAGTTAATCATAAGAGTTCCCCCTTTACATCTGAATCCGCAGAGTTCCCCCTTTACATCTGAATCCGCAGAGTTCCCCCTTTACATCTGAATCCGCAGAGTTCCCCCTTTACATCTGAATCCGCAGAGTTCCCCCTTTACATCTGAATCCACAGAATTCCCCCCTTTACATCTGAATCCGCAGAGTTCCCCCTTTACATCTGAATCCACAAAGTTCCCCCTTTACATCTGAATCCGCAGAGTTCCCCCTTTACATCTGAATCCGCAGAGTTCCCCCTTTACATCTGAATCCACAGAGTTCCCCCTTTACATCTGAATCCGCAGAGTTCCCCCTTTACATCTGAATCCGCAGAGTTCCCCCTTTACATCTGAATCCGCAGAGTTCCCCCTTTACATCTGAATCCGCAGAGTTCCCCCTTTACATCTGAATCCGCAGAGTTCCCCCTTTACATCTGAATCCGCAGAATTCCCTCTTTACATCTGAATCCGCAGAATTCCCCCTTTACATCTGAATCCACAGAGTTCCCCCTTTACATCTGAATCCGCAGAGTTCCCCCTTTACATCTGAATCCGCAGAGTTCCCCCTTTACATCTGAATCCACAGAGTTCCCCCTTTACATCTGAATCCAGAGTTCCCCTTTTACATCTGAATCCACAGAATTCCCCCTTTACATCTGAATCCACAGAGTTCCCCCTTTACATCTGAATCCACAGAGTTCCCCTTTTACATATGAATCCGCAGAGTTCCCGTACACTGTAAGGCGGGACTCTGCAGACACTGATGTAAGGGAGAACTCTGGGGCATTTAACATAAGCGATGCTCTGGGAACCCTGATTTAAGGGGGAACACTGAGTACTCTGATGCACGTTGAGGACTCTGATGTAAGGGGAAACACTGTGGCCTCTGGTGTAAAGGGGAAATGTGATATAAGGGGTGCTCTGAAAACCCTGATTTACCTTAGTGTACTCATTCAGAGACAGGAGAGAGAAGGGAGAGGGGGAGACTTCAGTCACAGACAGGGATGGATGGTGAGCTCACTCATCCCTTGGCAGTCAGCACCTCTCATCCAGATTTATTTGAGGCTGCTGGACTTCAAATTTCCGACCCCCACTTTCCCTTTCTGAGGCACAGCGCCAGGGATTAGAGTGTGGGCAGACACAGAGGGGTAGAGATGGGAGGAAGAGGAGCAGATCGAGCCTTCTCTCCTCTCCCATCTGTATGTGGGGGCAATTGTTAGTGTTGGCTTTTGGCAGTGTGAAAAAGAGAGTAACAGACACTCTCAGCTTAGACAACTGCAGCCAGCAACTCTGCTGGGAGGCCACAGTTCAGTCTGAATAATGTGTCCAAATTTCAGGCAGTTTGAAACCCGGACACATGATTCCAAACCCAAACTGTCCGGGTGAATCCCGGACAGGTGGCAACCCTAGCACCAGGGCTTGATAAAGTTGCACACTGGGCAGCGCATGCGTGGCTTAGTGTATAGTGCTAAGAAGAGGGCTGGCAGATGGGCATTCTCTCTTGCAGGAAGGGTATAGTGAGCCTTTTCTGTAATAAAATAAACTTGCTCGCAAGTTTGTTTTTTTTTCAAAATAAAGTTTAACTTGAACCAGTCAGGAGTTGTCCTTGAATCATCCTGGTGATAACTTTCCGCTCTCACACATCCGTATACTATTGTAAGGCGACAGTGTTTTTCTGTTCTCTCCGGCTGAACGCTTCAAATTCATGTGTTAAGCCTCGTACACACGGCCGAGAATCTCGTCGCAAAAAAAACGTTGTTTTTCTCGACGGGTTTCTTGTCAAGCTTTCCTTGCATACACACTGTCAATCCAAAATCTCGTCGTTGTAAAGCGCGGTGACGTACAACACGTACAACGGCAGTATAAAGGGGAAGTTCTATTCCAATGGCGCCACCCCTTGGACTGCTTTTACTGATCTTGTGTTACTGCATGTTAGTAAAAGTTTAGTGAGAGACGATTCGCGTTTTTCAGTCTTCGTGCTTTCAGTTCGTTACAGCGTGACGAATGTGCTATCTCCATTACGAACGCTAGTTTTACCAAAAGGAGCGCTCCTGTCTC
This sequence comes from Rana muscosa, assembly GCA_029206835.1. Lineage (NCBI taxonomy): Eukaryota > Metazoa > Chordata > Amphibia > Anura > Ranidae > Rana > Rana muscosa. The sequence continues at coordinate 264,830,956 of CM055123.1, read as the reverse complement.
ATACTTGATTCTGACCATGCGTGGTTTTTGAAGACTCGGAAAAGCATACACACGAACGGTTTTCTCGTCCAAATACAGTCTGACGAGAATCACAACGAGAAGAATGAGACTCCCGACGAGAAAAAAGAAAGCAGGTTTTCTTTTTTTCTCGTCGAGATTCTGGGCAGTTTTCTTGACGAGAAACCTGAAAGCCTCGTACACACGACCGGTTTTCTCGGCAAGAAAGCTCTGCCAACTGTTTTCTTGTCGTTTCTTGCCGAGAAAACTGGTCGTGTGTACGAGGCTTAAAGCCCTGTACACACGGCCGAGAATCTCATCAGGAAAAAACCCGTCGTTTTTCCTGACGAGATTCTTGACAAGAATCTTGTCCCGGCCGAGTGTACACACGTACCTTTCAAAAGAACCGCCGTTCTTTTGAATGGCACGAACGCGGTGACGTCATCGACTATAACGAGCGTGCGCTTGTCACATTCAATGCCGTTGCCGCCATCTTGCTACACCCTACCTATGCCTAGGAAGCTACCGTGCATGCGTCAAAGTCATTTTGAGCATGCGCGGGTTTCCACGGCGACAGGTAAGTGTACACACGCTCGGGTTTCTCGTCGGGAAACAGGCCAACGAGAATCCCGACGAGAAAAAAGAAAGCAGGTCTTCTGAAAGCCTCGTACACACACACGATTTTCTCGGCAAGAAAGCTCTGCAAGCAGTTTTCTTGTTGTTTCTTGCCGAGAAAACCAGTCGTGTGTACGAGGCTTAAGGCTGTCAAGCTGCCAGCAAGTTTCCTCGCCTTCTGCTTGTATCTACCCTGCAGACACCCACGGGAGGGAACAGATTAGGTTTATCTATATCACACCGGGCTCCCCGTCTTCTCTTCCCACATGCTGCACACAGGAGGGGACCACGGTGACGTGTTTTTTTTTGCAGCCACACAGATGGATTCCTCTTCTGGCGCTTTGCTGCACGTCCCCGCCAGAATCAGAACTCCTTTAATGGAGTTGTCGCCGGCTTTTTTGCATATCATAAGCAAGCAGCATCGCTTTTTACGCATTTGTGAATGAAGTGGAACAGACCGCGCTACTCCTGTTGTGATCTGTGACAAGGCAGCAGCCTGGAGTATTTATGATGATGTCTCATTCCCTCTGACTGCCATCATTCCAGATTTGTCTTCTGGAATGTGAGCGTCATCCTCATAGGAGGCCTGCTGTGGGGTCAATCTAGTATGACGCAGTAGTAACATCGCCGACAAATTCAAGAACACCTGTCGTGAAAGAAATGTGAGCAATGCCTTCTGTGAGCCTCTTCTGTAAATGCCAGTTTTCTGGCTTCAGTACATTCTGAGTGACTAACCCAGAACAAGCAGGCTGACAGTAAAGTCAGTGAGGTCAGAGAACCTGATCTCATGCCATAAGTCAAAAGGTCCATAGCCAGGCAACTAGCATTTTCAGCAGTGGTCCCTATCCCCTTTCAGGACGCATATGATCGGGGTGGTGTATTTTGAAGCACTGATTTGAGCCAGAGGCTCTAATAGGCTTAAAAATAGGGTGAGCTCAGGGCGCAGAGCATTGCGTCCAGAGCCCACCCAGGTGTGTTGCAACAGCGAATGAAATGATCCTCCTCCCAGACAATCGGGTAGTGGGTCTGATACCCATCACCCGATTGGCTGAAAGGACAGGCGCTCCTATTGGATGGTTCACAGAAACAAGAAAAGACAGTCTCCTGCGCTCAGAAGTCTGATCTCTTGGTGACACAACCAGAGTGTTCCGTTTAAAAGGAAAATGTCCAAAGATCTTGCTGCCCTCCTCAGAATATTTGGTATTCTTTAGGACTGGAAAGTAAAAGAGAAAAGAGAGGGCGCACCGACCTTGTGCATTAACAATGGCTGGTTTATTGAAAGTATAGGTAAAAGATCATGAATACTCACAAACGAAGGCAAATAGAAAGCACATAACATTCCATCCAGAAAGGTAGCCTATTCCTGGAACTGAATGAGAGGTGATCAAAGAATCAAGATGATAATATTTACAGCTACGGCTGATGCGTTGCGGGAGCGAGCCCCCTTCTTCAGAGCCAAAAATTGATAGTGCCTGCTCCTATTGGATGCCTAGGAGGAGGGGAGGAGATGCATGGCGAAAGCAAGGAGGAGAAGAGCCGCTGGCCGATGCCTCGATGCCAGATCGCCGCCAATGCCTGGTTCTACGATATCCGCCGCTCCTCGGATGCCCGATACTTGCCGCTGCTTGGTACCCCTGATCCCCGCTGCTGCTTGGTTCCCCCAATCCCTGCTGCTGCTTTGTTCCCCCGATCCCTGCTGCTCCTTGGTTCCCCCGATCCCTGCTGCTGCTTTGTTCCCCCGATCCCTGCTGCTCCTTGGTTCCCCCGATCCCCGGCGCTGCTTGGTTCCCCCTATCCCCGCCACTGCTTGGTTCCTCCGATCCCAGTCGCTGCTTGGTTCCCCCGATCCCCACTGCTGCTTGATGCCCCAATCGCCGCCGCTCCTCGGATGCCCGATCCCCGCTGCTGCTTGGTTCCCCGATCCCCGCTGCTGCTTGGTTCCCCCGATCCCCGTCGCTGCTTGATGTCCCGATCCCCGCGACTCCTCGGATGCCCGATCCCTGCTGCTGCTTGGTGCCCTGAGCAGCAGACGGGGACAGACTGGCTCCGGGACAGTGTCCTCAATCCGGGGTCTGTCCCCCGAAACCGGGGATGTCTGTTTACCCTAGACTGAGTGGCCACCATTGCTAACATGCACCTGTCATGCCAGCCCCAAAATTAATCTGATTCTTGCCACTGGAATCCGGTGTGTACAGGTAATCAGCCATGAAGGAGACCTCAGGACCTGCACACCTTTTGTTTTGATGCGCCTAGAATTTATTTAGCTGAGATCCACCTAGTGATCAGAGGGGGCCCCTTAATATATTTCAGCATTTTACCAGGTAGTTGTATAATAGGATTTAGAATGTCACCGCACCCATAAAAGCTAGAATGGATATATCTGACAGTGTATCTATTGTCTTGTCAGTGGCTTCTGAAAATTTGGATGATACGAGAGTGATCTCTTCTAGTTTCATTCTGCCCTATAGAATGAGTAACCCAAAGTTATTTTGATGTTTAACCCCTTCCATACCGGGCCATAGTAAAATGACGCTGGCAGGAACCCTCTCTCCCTCCGGGTGGACGTCATATGACGTCCTGGGTTTGAGGGGGGATATCTGAATGATGGGTGCAGCTAGAGGCATCATTCAGATATCCTTGTTTAGAGCCAGCGATCCTGCGCACCATAAGAACGATCATAGCGGCGGTTCCACCGCTTGATCGTTCTTATAGGCGGCGGGAGGGGACATCCCCCCCCTCCCGCCGCCATCCGGTGCTTCTCCGAGCTCTCCCGTGCCATCGGGGGCCCGGAGAGAATCGTCCGGCGCCGGTGGTGGGTCACGTGACGAGTAGGGATGAGCTTCGTGTTCGAGTCGAACATACGTTCGACTCGAACATTGGCTGTTCGATCGTTCGACGAAGATCGAACGATTTGGGCCGTTCGCGCCAAATTCGAGTGACGCGAACGGCCCACAATGCACTACGCCATCGCAGTGTCATCCAGGCGCTGTGATTGGCCAAGCATGCACTGTGACCCCGCATGCTTGGCCAATCACAGCGCCGGCAGCGAGGAGAGCAATGATTGGCCACAGGCAGGATGCCTGTGGCCAATTATTGCTGAGGGTGTTTAGTACACGCCCCACACTATAAAAGGCCGCCAGCACGGCGGCCTAGTGTAGTGTGTTCCGGAGCAGGGATAGAGTAGCATAGGCAGGGACAGTGACTGTTATTTCTTTCTTGCTTAACCTGGATTCCTTTAGTTTAGGGAAAGAGAAGGATAGGTAGGGAGAGTGTCAGTGTGTTTTGTGCTTCTGCTATAGTGTGCTTAAAAAAAAACATTTATTCTAGGGACAGAAAACTCTAGGTAGGGACAGTGTCAGTTTCTTTCACTCTGCAAGTCCTTGTTTCCAGGGACCTGGAAGGACAGTGAGTGAATTGTCCTTTTGCTATATTGTGATTAAAAAAAACATTTATTCTAGGGACAGAAAACTCTAGGTAGGGACAGTGTCAGTTTCTTTCACTCTGCAAGTCCTTGTTTCCAGGGACCTGGAAGGACAGTGAGTGAATTGTCCTTTTGCTATATTGTGATTAAAAAAAACATTTATTCTAGGGACAGAAAACTCTAGGTAGGGACAGTGTCAGTTTCTTTCACTCTGCAAGTCCTTGTTTCCAGGGACCTGGAAGGACAGTGAGTGAATTGTCCTTTTGCTATATTGTGATTAAAAAAAACATTTATTCTAGGGACAGAAAACTCTAGGTAGGGACAGTGTCAGTTTCTTTCACTCTGCAAGTCCTTGTTTCCAGGGACCTGGAAGGACAGTGAGTGAATTGTCCTTTTGCTATATTGTGATTAAAAAAAACATTTTTTTCTAGGGACAGAAAACTGTAGGTAGGGAGAGTATTTTTTTTCTTTCACTCTGCAAGTCCTTGTTTCCAGGGACCTGTAAGGACAGTGAGTTAATTGTCCTTGTGCTATATTGTGCTGAAAAAAACATTTATTCCAGGGACAGAAAACTCTAGGTAGGGACAGTGTCAGTTTCTTTCACTCTGCAAGTCCTTGTTTCCAGGGACCTGGAAGGACAGTGAGTGAATTGTCCTTTTGCTATATTGTGATTAAAAAAAACATTTTTTTCTAGGGACAGAAAACTGTAGGTAGGGAGAGTGTTTTTTTTCTTTCACTCTGCAAGTCCTTGTTTCCAGGGACCTGTAAGGACAGTGAGTTAATTTTCCTTGTGCTATATTGTGATTAAAAAAAACATTTATTCTAGGGACAGAAAACTCTAGGTAGGGACAGTGTCAGTTTCTTTCACTCTGCAAGTCCTTGTTTCCAGGGACCTGGAAGGACAGTGAGTGAATTGTCCTTTTGCTATATTGTGATTAAAAAAAACATTTATTCTAGGGACAGAAAACTCTAGGTAGGGACAGTGTCAGTTTCTTTCACTCTGCAAGTCCTTGTTTCCAGGGACCTGGAAGGACAGTGAGTGAATTGTCCTTTTGCTATATTGTGATTAAAAAAAACATTTTTTTCTAGGGACAGAAAACTGTAGGTAGGGAGAGTATTTTTTTTCTTTCACTCTGCAAGTCCTTGTTTCCAGGGACCTGTAAGGACAGTGAGTTAATTGTCCTTGTGCTATATTGTGCTGAAAAAAACATTTATTCCAGGGACAGAAAACTCTAGGTAGGGACAGTGTCAGTTTCTTTCACTCTGCAAGTCCTTGTTTCCAGGGACCTGGAAGGACAGTGAGTGAATTGTCCTTTTGCTATATTGTGATTAAAAAAAACATTTTTTTCTAGGGACAGAAAACTGTAGGTAGGGAGAGTATTTTTTTTCTTTCACTCTGCAAGTCCTTGTTTCCAGGGACCTGTAAGGACAGTGAGTTAATTGTCCTTGTGCTATATTGTGCTGAAAAAAACATTTATTCCAGGGACAGAAAACTCTAGGTAGGGACAGTGTCAGTTTCTTTCACTCTGCAAGTCCTTGTTTCCAGGGACCTGGAAGGACAGTGAGTGAATTGTCCTTTTGCTATATTGTGATTAAAAAAAACATTTTTTTCTAGGGACAGAAAACTGTAGGTAGGGAGAGTGTTTTTTTTCTTTCACTCTGCAAGTCCTTGTTTCCAGGGACCTGTAAGGACAGTGAGTTAATTTTCCTTGTGCTATATTGTGATTAAAAAAAACATTTATTCTAGGGACAGAAAACTCTAGGTAGGGACAGTGTCAGTTTCTTTCACTCTGCAAGTCCTTGTTTCCAGGGACCTGGAAGGACAGTGAGTGAATTGTCCTTTTGCTATATTGTGATTAAAAAAAACATTTTTTTCTAGGGACAGAAAACTGTAGGTAGGGAGAGTATTTTTTTTCTTTCACTCTGCAAGTCCTTGTTTCCAGGGACCTGTAAGGACAGTGAGTTAATTGTCCTTGTGCTATATTGTGCTGAAAAAAACATTTATTCCAGGGACAGAAAACTCTAGGTAGGGACAGTGTCAGTTTCTTTCACTCTGCAAGTCCTTGTTTCCAGGGACCTGGAAGGACAGTGAGTGAATTGTCCTTTTGCTATATTGTGATAAAAAAAAAACATTTTTTTCTAGGGACAGAAAACTGTAGGTAGGGAGAGTGTTTTTTTTCTTTCACTCTGCAAGTCCTTGTTTCCAGGGACCTGTAAGGACAGTGAGTTAATTTTCCTTGTGCTATATTGTGATTAAAAAAAACATTTATTCTAGGGACAGAAAACTCTAGGTAGGGACAGTGTCAGTTTCTTTCACTCTGCAAGTCCTTGTTTCCAGGGACCTGGAAGGACAGTGAGTGAATTGTCCTTTTGCTATATTGTGATTAAAAAAAACATTTATTCTAGGGACAGAAAACTCTAGGTAGGGACAGTGTCAGTTTCTTTCACTCTGCAAGTCCTTGTTTCCAGGGACCTGGAAGGACAGTGAGTGAATTGTCCTTTTGCTATATTGTGATTAAAAAAAACATTTTTTTCTAGGGACAGAAAACTGTAGGTAGGGAGAGTATTTTTTTTCTTTCACTCTGCAAGTCCTTGTTTCCAGGGACCTGTAAGGACAGTGAGTTAATTGTCCTTGTGCTATATTGTGCTGAAAAAAACATTTATTCCAGGGACAGAAAACTCTAGGTAGGGACAGTGTCAGTTTCTTTCACTCTGCAAGTCCTTGTTTCCAGGGACCTGGAAGGACAGTGAGTGAATTGTCCTTTTGCTATATTGTGATAAAAAAAAACATTTTTTTCTAGGGACAGAAAACTGTAGGTAGGGAGAGTGTTTTTTTTCTTTCACTCTGCAAGTCCTTGTTTCCAGGGACCTGTAAGGACAGTGAGTTAATTTTCCTTGTGCTATATTGTGATTAAAAAAAACATTTATTCTAGGGACAGAAAACTCTAGGTAGGGACAGTGTCAGTTTCTTTCACTCTGCAAGTCCTTGTTTCCAGGGACCTGGAAGGACAGTGAGTGAATTGTCCTTTTGCTATATTGTGATTAAAAAAAACATTTTTTTCTAGGGACAGAAAACTGTAGGTAGGGAGAGTGTTTTTTTTCTTTCACTCTGCAAGTCCTTGTTTCCAGGGACCTGTAAGGACAGTGAGTTAATTTTCCTTGTGCTATATTGTGATTAAAAAAAACATTTATTCTAGGGACAGAAAACTCTAGGTAGGGACAGTGTCAGTTTCTTTCACTCTGCAAGTCCTTGTTTCCAGGGACCTGGAAGGACAGTGAGTGAATTGTCCTTTTGCTATATTGTGATTAAAAAAAACATTTTTTTCTAGGGACAGAAAACTGTAGGTAGGGAGAGTATTTTTTTTCTTTCACTCTGCAAGTCCTTGTTTCCAGGGACCTGTAAGGACAGTGAGTTAATTGTCCTTGTGCTATATTGTGCTGAAAAAAACATTTATTCCAGGGACAGAAAACTCTAGGTAGGGACAGTGTCAGTTTCTTTCACTCTGCAAGTCCTTGTTTCCAGGGACCTGGAAGGACAGTGAGTGAATTGTCCTTTTGCTATATTGTGATTAAAAAAAACATTTTTTTCTAGGGACAGAAAACTGTAGGTAGGGAGAGTATTTTTTTTCTTTCACTCTGCAAGTCCTTGTTTCCAGGGACCTGTAAGGACAGTGAGTTAATTGTCCTTGTGCTATATTGTGCTGAAAAAAACATTTATTCCAGGGACAGAAAACTCTAGGTAGGGACAGTGTCAGTTTCTTTCACTCTGCAAGTCCTTGTTTCCAGGGACCTGGAAGGACAGTGAGTGAATTGTCCTTTTGCTATATTGTGATTAAAAAAAACATTTATTCTAGGGACAGAAAACTCTAGGTAGGGACAGTGTCAGTTTCTTTCACTCTGCAAGTCCTTGTTTCCAGGGACCTGGAAGGACAGTGAGTGAATTGTCCTTTTGCTATATTGTGATTAAAAAAAACATTTTTTTCTAGGGACAGAAAACTGTAGGTAGGGAGAGTATTTTTTTTCTTTCACTCTGCAAGTCCTTGTTTCCAGGGACCTGTAAGGACAGTGAGTTAATTGTCCTTGTGCTATATTGTGCTGAAAAAAACATTTATTCCAGGGACAGAAAACTCTAGGTAGGGACAGTGTCAGTTTCTTTCACTCTGCAAGTCCTTGTTTCCAGGGACCTGGAAGGACAGTGAGTGAATTGTCCTTTTGCTATATTGTGATTAAAAAAAACATTTATTCTAGGGACAGAAAACTCTAGGTAGGGACAGTGTCAGTTTCTTTCACTCTGCAAGTCCTTGTTTCCAGGGACCTGGAAGGACAGTGAGTGAATTGTCCTTTTGCTATATTGTGATTAAAAAAAACATTTTTTTCTAGGGACAGAAAACTGTAGGTAGGGAGAGTATTTTTTTTCTTTCACTCTGCAAGTCCTTGTTTCCAGGGACCTGTAAGGACAGTGAGTTAATTGTCCTTGTGCTATATTGTGCTGAAAAAAACATTTATTCCAGGGACAGAAAACTCTAGGTAGGGACAGTGTCAGTTTCTTTCACTCTGCAAGTCCTTGTTTCCAGGGACCTGGAAGGACAGTGAGTGAATTGTCCTTTTGCTATATTGTGATTAAAAAAAACATTTATTCTAGGGACAGAAAACTCTAGGTAGGGACAGTGTCAGTTTCTTTCACTCTGCAAGTCCTTGTTTCCAGGGACCTGGAAGGACAGTGAGTGAATTGTCCTTTTGCTATATTGTGATTAAAAAAAACATTTATTCTAGGGACAGAAAACTCTAGGTAGGGACAGTGTCAGTTTCTTTCACTCTGCAAGTCCTTGTTTCCAGGGACCTGGAAGGACAGTGAGTGAATTGTCCTTTTGCTATATTGTGATTAAAAAAAACATTTATTCTAGGGACAGAAAACTCTAGGTAGGGACAGTGTCAGTTTCTTTCACTCTGCAAGTCCTTGTTTCCAGGGACCTGGAAGGACAGTGAGTGAATTGTCCTTTTGCTATATTGTGATTAAAAAAAACATTTATTCTAGGGACAGAAAACTCTAGGTAGGGACAGTGTCAGTTTCTTTCACTCTGCAAGTCCTTGTTTCCAGGGACCTGGAAGGACAGTGAGTGAATTGTCCTTTTGCTATATTGTGATTAAAAAAAACATTTTTTTCTAGGGACAGAAAACTGTAGGTAGGGAGAGTATTTTTTTTCTTTCACTCTGCAAGTCCTTGTTTCCAGGGACCTGTAAGGACAGTGAGTTAATTGTCCTTGTGCTATATTGTGCTGAAAAAAACATTTATTCCAGGGACAGAAAACTCTAGGTAGGGACAGTGTCAGTTTCTTTCACTCTGCAAGTCCTTGTTTCCAGGGACCTGGAAGGACAGTGAGTGAATTGTCCTTTTGCTATATTGTGATTAAAAAAAACATTTTTTTCTAGGGACAGAAAACTGTAGGTAGGGAGAGTGTTTTTTTTCTTTCACTCTGCAAGTCCTTGTTTCCAGGGACCTGTAAGGACAGTGAGTTAATTTTCCTTGTGCTATATTGTGATTAAAAAAAACATTTTTTCTAGGGACAGAAAACTGTAGGTAGGGAGAGTGTTTTTTTTCTTTCACTCTGCAAGTCCTTGTTTCCAGGGACAGAGAAGGACACCTGAAGGTAGCCCTTATTGCTTTTTTCCCATCTCCCTGCAGGCCATCTATTAGAATGTCTGGAAGGCAAACAAGGAGAGGCAGACAGTCAGGAGGCAATAAAAGAGGGCAAGCAGGCTCTGTGTCTGGGGGCAACAGTGCTGGTCGTGGACGCGGTGCATTGTCATCAGCACATGGCCATGGGACACGCTTGTCCTTCTTTTCGGCAGCTGGACATGTTGAGCCACATCATGCCGAAGACTTGGTAGAGTGGATGACCAAGCCCTCCTCCTCCTCCTCATCCTCTCTCACCCAGGCTCAGGGTACTGGAAAAGCAGCTGCCAAAGCGTCGTCTTCCCTGGTATCAATGTCAGACAAATCATCAGTCACTCCTTCCCTAGACCCACCATGTCCTCCTCCTGAGGAGTCCCCCGAACTGTTTCAGCACAGTGTTGGGTACATGCTCCAGGAGGATGCCCAGCGTTTCGAAGGGTCTGATGATGAAACCCAGCTAGAGGAAGGCAGTAGCGTGAGAGCAGACAGAGGGGATGCTCAAGAAGGACACCAATCTGGCAGTCATGTTCCAGCAGCTGCAGCATACTGCCAGATTGGCTCCAGTGATGAGGAGGGAGGGGATGATGAGGTCAATGACTCCACGTGGGTGCCTAATAGGAGAGAGGAGGAGGAGGAGGATGAGGAGGAGGCACATCTCCAACGAGGCAGGATGCCCTTTGGTGGCCAGCGTAAGGGCAGTACACCGACGGAATCACACCGCAGAGCTCCGCCTGTGCAGGGCGCTGCCTCTGCCCGTCATTCAAAAAGTTCTTTGGTGTGGGCCTTTTTTGAGGCTAGTGCATCAGATCGCACAGCTGCTGTTTGCAACATATGTCTCAAGCGTATATCGCGTGGCCAAAACATCAGCCGCTTGGGTACCACATGCCTGACCAGACATATGTTGACCTGCCATGCAGCTCGTTGGCAAGCCTACCTCAAAGACCCACACCAAAGAACAAAGCGGACCTCTCCTTGCACCGCATCAGCTGGGATCTCCAACCCCACTATAACTTCAGTCCTCTCTGAAACATGCACTGAGAGGAATGAAGGTGTAGAATTAGGTGTGTCACAGCCAAGTACTTGCGCCCACTCTGCTAGCAGTACACCGACGTCCGATTCTAGCAGGCAAATTTCCCTGCCCCAGCTGCTGGACCGTAGAAAGAAGTTCACTCCCAGCCATCCACATGCCCAGCGGTTGAATGCTAGCTTGGCTAAATTGCTAGCGCTTCAACTGCTGCCTTTTCAGTTGGTAGACTCGGCCCCCTTCCGTGAGTTTGTGCAATGTGCGGTTCCTCAGTGGCAGGTTCCCAAACGCCACTTTTTCTCACGGAAGGCTATTCCGGCTCTCTACCGGCATGTGGAAGGCAATGTCTTGGCCTCGCTGGACAGGGCGGTCAGCGGTAAGGTGCATATTACCGCTGACTCATGGTCCAGCAGGCATGGACAGGGACGTTACCTTTCTTTCACGGCCCATTGGGTCACTCTTTTGGCAGCTGGGAAGGATTCAGGACAAGGTGCAGTAGTGTTGGAGGTTGTCCCACCGCCACGCCTCCAAAATGCTACTACTGGTTGTGACACACCTCTCTCCTCCACCCCCTCCTCTTCTTCTTCCTCCATGGCCTCTTCCTGTGGTTTGTCCTATGAACCAGCGGTGCTCCGTAGCCGTTCACGGGGCTACGCAAGTACGCAGGCAAAAAGATGCCATGCCGTGCTTGCGCTGGTGTGTTTGGGGGACAGAAGCCACACTGGGGCAGAGGTCCTGTCTGCTCTGCAGGGCCAGGCCGAGAGGTGGTTGACGCCACGCCAGCTTAAGCCAGGAATGGTGGTTTGCGACAATGGCACCAACCTCCTCTCCGCCCTCCGACAGGGACAACTGACCCATGTGCCCTGTGTGGCTCACGTCCTTAACCTGGTGGTGCAGCGGTTCTTGGGCAGGTACCCGGGCTTACAGGATGTCCTGAGGCAGGCCAGGAAAGTCTGTGTGCATTTCCGCAGATCTTATAATGCCAGTGCTCGCCTGGCTGAGCTGCAAAAGGAGTTGAACCTGCCCAAGAACCGCCTTATATGTGACATGCCCACCAGGTGGAACTCAACGTTGGCCATGCTGCAGCGGCTGCACACGCAGCAGAGGGCCATCAATGAGTACCTGTGCGACTACGGCACCAGGACAGGGTCAGGGGAGCTTGGTTTTTTTTCTCCACGCCAGTGGGGCATGATCAGGGATGCATGCACTGTCCTGGCACCATTTGAGGAGGCCACGAGGATGGTGAGCAGTGACAGTGCATGCATCAGTGACACTGTACCTCTTGTCCACCTGTTGGAGCACACGCTGCGTGGAATAATGGACAGGGCACTTGAGGCAGAACAGAGGCAGGAAGAGGAGGACTTCCTTGCCTCTCAAGGCCCCCTTTACCCAGACAGTGTTCCTTCTGTCCCACCCATCGCACAGGAAGAGGAGGAGGAGGAGGAGGAGGAGGAGGATTGTGTCAGCATGGAGGTGGAGGCTGGCACTCAGCATCATCAGCAGCAGTCTTTTAGGGATGATTTACAGTCCCAAGAAACCAGTGGACTTGTACGTGGCTGGGAGGAGGTGGCTGCGGATCATGTCGTCCTTAGTGACCCAGAGGACTCCGGAGCGAATGCCTCAGCAAACCTACGCTGCATGGCCTCCCTGATCCTGCAAAGTCTGCGGAAGGATCCTCGTATTCTTCGGATCAAGGAGAGGGACCATTACTGGCTGGCCACTCTCCTTGATCCACGGTACAAGGGTAAGGTTGCGGACCTTATGTTACCGTCGCAGAGGGAGCAGAGGATGAGACAACTCCGGGAGGCCTTGCAGAAAGGTCTGTGCAACGCGTTCCCAGAGACTGGGAGGTTGCAAACTCCTGGTCCTGGACAACGAGTTGCTGAGGCTTCGGCCAGTCAAAGAAGGAGCGGTGGGGAAGGTGGCCGTCTGACCGATGCGTTCAGACAATTCTTTAGTCCGCAGCCCCAAAGTATGATTGGTTCCAGCAACCATCGCCAGCGTCTGATAAACATGGTGCAGGAATATCTAGGGGCAAGGTCAGACTTGGACACCTTCCCCACCGAAAATCCTCTGGCTTACTGGGTCTTGAGGATGGATCACTGGCCAGAGCTTGCACAGTATGCAATTGAGCTACTGGCCTGTCCTGCATCCAGCGTTCTTTCGGAACGCACATTCAGTGCTGCTGGAGGATTTGTCACGGATCACAGGGTGCGCCTGTCCACCGACTCGGTTGATCGACTGACTTTCATCAAGATGAACCAGTCTTGGATCACCACCAGCTACCACACACCTGATGCTGATATAACAGACTAATTGATTTTAAAATGTCACATCCCTTCAAGACTGATGCTGATGCTGAGTGCCTGTGCTGTTATGTTGACTGGCTATCCTCCTCCTCCGAGTCCTCAATGATACGATTGATGATGATAGCTTGGAAGATCATTTTTGTTTATGGGTGCCGCCACCAGTGCCTAACGCCCAATTTTTCAGCCCCTGTTTAACAGGGGCGTGTAATTACAATTTTTGAAGCAATACTTTGCAACAGGGCTCATTGCTGTGCTCCAAGTACAGTATCTGTGAGGAGTTGCAGTGTTGTGCCACCAGTGCCTAAGGCCCAATTTTTCAGCCCCTGTTTAACAGGGGCGTGTCATTACAATTTTTGAAGCAATACTTTGCAACAGGGCTCATTGCTGTGCTCCAAGTACAGTATCTGTGAGGGGTTGCAGTGTTGTGCCACCAGTGCCTAAGGCCCAATTTTTCAGCCCCTGTTCAACAGGGGCATGTAATTACAATTCTTGATCTAATAATTCACAGCAGGGCCCATTGCTGCACCCACCAAGAGTAACTGTCAGGGCTTACAGTGTTGTGGCACCAGCACCACCATCAAAGGCCCAATTTTTACTACCACTGTTCAACAATTATATGTAATTAAAATTCCTGATATAATAGTTGACAGCAGGGCGTTCCAGCACCAACCAAGAGTAACTGTGAGTGCTTACAGTGTTGTGCCAACACCAACAACTAAGGGGCCTATTTCTGCAGAGTATATACGGCAGGTCCCTACTTTCAAACATCCAACTTACAAACGACTCCTACTTGCAAACGCAAGAAGACAACAGGAAGTGAGAGGAAATCTACCACTAGGAAGGAAAATTCTCTCCTGTAAGAATAAATATGGGAGAAAGGTGTCTCCTCTGTACTGATGCTTTATCAGCAATCCTTGTTTCAAGAAAAACACCACATTTCAAAAACAGTTGTCATTGGGACGGAAAGTGAGGTGAAATGTTCTGAACAGGGGCACAGACAGCAAAACAAATGTTACAGGGGTGATAACCCTTACCTATGTTTTCCAAAAAGTTTAAAAATAGATTTTTGGGCTGGAGCTACACTTCAACAATGTACCTGTTCAAAATTACAAACAGATTCTACATAAGAACAAACCTACAGTCCCTGTCTTGTATGCACCGCCTGTATACGGCTGTTCAGAGTATATAGGGCCTTTTTTATTTTATGTGCGGGGTTCCCCTTAATATCCATACAAGACCCAAAGGGGCTGGTAATGGGCTGGGGTAGGGGGGGGGGGGGTCATGGGGTAGCTATGCCATTTTTCTTAAAGAATTTCATCCATATTACCGGGACCAGACATTACATTAAAGCCGCAAGCAGTTTTAAATGGCTTTTTTTTCCTTTAGAAGTGTCATTTTGTGCAGGGACAGTTCTAAACACGGGAAACACGTGGCACTTCACAGGCATACTTTAGACACCCCCCAGGTACGATATTTAAAGGAATATTTGACTTTTTTTTTTTCACTTTATGCATCATTAAAATGACTGCTCCCGAAAAACGACCGTTTTTAAAACTTCTTTTTGCATTGATACATGTCCCCTGGTGCAGAACCCGGGTTCCCAAACCCTTTTTAGGACAATAACATGCATAATAGTTGTTATAATTAGCACTTTAGAATTCGAACGTTCGCATCCATTGTATTTAATAGGGTTCTAATGTTCGTTCGAACTTCCGGTCCGTTCGCGGGTTCTGGTGCGAACCGAACCCGGGGGTGTTCGGCTCATCACTAGTGACGAGCATAGAGATGACTGATGACCAGATTGTCACCAGTCATCTCTATGACCGTCAGAGGCACGGGCACGATGTGATGACGTCACGCCCGGGTCCTCAAATGTAAACAAAGCCGCCATTGCGGCTGTAAGTATGAGATCAGTGAATTTTTTTTTACAATCTCATGCTTTCCAGCCTGGAGGAGAGATGTGGGGTCTTATTGACCCTGCATCTCGCCATAAAGAGGACCTGTCACACACATTCCTATTACAAGGGATGTTTACATTCCTTGTAATAGGAATAAAAGTGATAAAAAAAAAAAAGTGTAAAAAAAAAAGTAAAAATAAAAAAAAATAAGTAAAAAAAAAAAAAAAATAATAATTTTTTTTTTAAAACGCTCGTCCCCAATAGCTCGCGCTTAGAAGCGAACACACACGTAAGTCCCGCCCGCATATGTAAACGCCATTCAAACCACATATGTAAGGTATCGCCGCGTGCGTTAGAGCGCGTGCAACAAACAATTCTAGCACTAGACCTCCTCTGTAACTCTAACCTGGTAACCTGTAAACATTTTCAAAGCGTCGCCAATGGAGATTTTTAAGTACCGAAGTTTGGCACCATTCCATGAGTGTGCACAATTTTAAAGCGTGACATGTTAGGTATCGTCATTTTATTCCCTAGGGTGTCTGCTAAAAAAACCATATACAGGTCCTTCTCAAAAAATTAGCATATTGTGATAAAGTTCATTATTTTCTGTAATGTACTGATAAACATTAGACTTTCATATATTTTAGATTCATTACACACAACTGAAGTAGTTCAAGCCTTTTCTTGTTTTAATATTGATGATTTTGGCATACAGCTCATGAAAACCCAAAAATCCTATCTCAAAAAATTAGCATATCATGAAAAGGTTCTCTAAACGAGCTATTAACCTAATCATCTGAATCAACTAATTAACTCTAAACACCTGCAAAAGATTCCTGAGGCTTTTAAAAACTCCCAGCCTGGTTCATTACTCAAAACCGCAATCATGGGTAAGACTGCCGACCTGACTGCTGTCCAGAAGGCCATCATTGACACCCTCAAGCAAGAGGGTAAGACACAGAAAGAAATTTCTGAACGAATAGGCTGTTCCCAGAGTGCTGTATCAAGGCACCTCAGTAGGAAGTCTGTGGGAAGGAAAAAGTGTGGCAGAAAACGCTGCACAACGAGAAGAGGTGACCGGACCCTGAAGAAGATTGTGGAGAAGGACCGATTCCAGACCTTGGAGGACCTGCGGAAGCAGTGGACTGAGTCTGGAGTAGAAACATCCAGAGCCACCGTGAACAGGCGTGTGCAGGAAATGGGCTACAGGTGCCGCATTCCCCAGGTCAAGCCACTTTTGAACCAGAAACAGCGGCAGAAGCGCCTGACCTGGGCTACAGAGAAGCAGCACTGGACTGTTGCTCAGTGGTCCAAAGTACATTCGGAAATCAAGGTGCCAGAGTCTGGAGGAAGACTGGGGAGAGGGA
Organism: Rana muscosa; assembly: GCA_029206835.1. NCBI lineage: Eukaryota > Metazoa > Chordata > Amphibia > Anura > Ranidae > Rana > Rana muscosa. Next base: position 264,814,651 of record CM055123.1, on the reverse strand, counting down.
AATGCCAAAATGCCTGAAGTCCAGTGTCAAGTACCCACAGTCAGTGATGGTCTGGGGTGCCATGTCAGCTGCTGGTGTTGGTCCACTGTGTTTTATCAAGCGCAGGGTCAATGCAGCTAGCTATCAGGAGATTTTGGAGCACTTCATGCTTCCATCTGCTGAAAAGCTTTATGGAGATCAAGATTTCATTTTTCAGCACGACCTGGCACCTGCTCACAGTGCCAAAACCACTGGTAAATGGTTTACTGACCATGGTATTACTGTGCTCAATTGGCCTGCCAACTCTCCTGACCTGAACCCCATAGAGAATCTGTGGGATATTGGGAAGAGAAAGTTGAGAGACACAAGACCCAACACTCTGGATGAGCTTAAGGCCGCTATCGAAGCATCCTGGGCCTCCATAACACCTCAGCAGTGCCACAGGCTGGTTGCCTCCATGCCACGCCGCATTGAAGCAGTCATTTCTGCAAAAGGATTCCCGACCAAGTATTGAGTGCATAACTGAACATAATTATTTGAAGGTTGACTTTTTTTGTATTAAAAACACTTTTCTTTTATTGGTCGGATGAAATATGCTAATTTTTTGAGATAGGATTTTTGGGTTTTCATGAGCTGTATGCCAAAATCATCAATATTAAAACAAGAAAAGGCTTGAACTACTTCAGTTGTGTGTAATGAATCTAAAATATATGAAAGTCTAATGTTTATCAGTACATTACAGAAAATAATGAACTTTATCACAATATGCTAATTTTTTGAGAAGGACCTGTATAATGTTTGGGGGTTCTGAGTAATTTTCTAGCAAAAGAATGATGATTTGTACATGTAGGAGAGAAGTGCCAGAATAGGCCCGGTATGGAAGTGGTATAAAAAGCCCTGTATGGAAGTGGTTAAAGAGGACCTCCAGTAATTTTTGTGTTTATTAAAAGGCAGCAGCTACAAAAACTGTAACTGCTGACTATTAAAAAAAAAAGACGCTCGTCTGTCCCAGGATCCAGCGATGCCCTCATCCAAGTCGTCCCTTCTCTCCATCTTCTGTCCCCGGCATCTCAACTGTGGGCACCCGGCTCTGAAGACACAAGTGCATGGGTGAGCCATGCTGCACATTGTGAATAATCGGGCAGTCTCCTGAGACCTGTGACGTGTCCCAAATGACTGTAGGGCGGGGGGGGGGGGAAAGGTGAACTTCCACAATCTGAGCAGAAGTGGGATCCAGTACCTGTCAAAACCAGGGAAACCCACTCCCCCTCCAAAAAAAAAGTGCCCTTTGGGGAAAAGGAGAGGAGGTGGCCTTAACCACTTGCGGACCGGCGCCCACCATCGATGTCTGCCAGCACCGGCCAATCCTTCGGTACAGAGGGAGAACGGTATGTCTATGTAAACAAGGCAGATTGCCGTTCTGTCAGTACAGAAGGCATGGATCCTATGCTCCTGTAAAGCGGGGGCACCGATTCATGCCTTCTCGTAGTACAAGCACCTCTCCCTCACAGTAAGAAGACACCAGCTAGGCACACATTTAACCCTTTGATCGCCCCTGATATTAACCTCTTCCCAGCCAGTGTCATTAGTGATATTTGGTGAGAAGACCTGGATCACTATTGGTCTTCCAATTTCTTCCAGAGGTGATCAGTAGGGTCAGCACCACTCGAGTGCCTCCACACCAAACTGGTCACACCATGTCTTTATGGAGCTGCCTTCCCCCTTTGTGACAAAAAAATCCTCCTCTCCTCAGGGAAGACTTTCCACAAGACTTTGGAGGGTCTGTGGTAATTTGTGCCCCTTTGGTAGGTCAGGTACTTATGTTGGAAGAGAAGACCTGGATCACAGTTGGTGTTCCAATTCGTACCAAAAGTGTTCATTTGAGTTGAGGTCAGGACTCTTGTGTTCCTCCACACCTTCTGGTCACACCATTTCTTTATGGAGCTGCCTTCCCCCTTTGTGACTATAACATCGTCCTCTCCTCAGGGAAGATTTTGGAGGGTCTGTGGGAATTTGTGCCCCTTTGGTAGGTCAGGTACTGATGTTGGATGAGAAGACCACAGATCACCATCGGCCTTCCAATTCCTCCCAGAGGTGATCAGTAGGGTTGAGGTCAGGACACTCGCGTTCCTCCACACCAAAATGGTCACACCATGTCTTTATGGAGCTGGCTTTGTACACAGGGGGGCGGCACCATCATACTGGAATAGAAAAGGGTCTTCACCAAACTGGAGAGCACAATTGTCTACAATGTCTTTGTATTCTGAAGTACTAAGAGTACCCTTCACTAGAAACACCTGAACTCCATCATTTGGAGGGCAGGCCACATACCTTTGTTTAAATTGTGTATAAATATGGGCTTATAAAGGAATACATGTATTGTTTTTAAAGTTTGAGTCCCATTGGTGAAGTATCAGTGGGAGGAATAGTGCCCCATCATTGGTGTCAGTGGGAGGAATAGTGTCTCATTATTGGTGTCAGTGGAAGGAATAGTGCCCCATCATTGGTATCAGTAGGAGGAATAGTGCCCTATCATTGGTGTCAGTGGGAGGAATAGTGCCCCATCATTGGTGTCAGTGGAAGGAATAGTGCCCCATCATTGGTGTCAGTGGCAGGAATAGTGCCCCATCATTGGTGTCAGTGGGAGGAATAGTGCCCCCATCATTGGTGTCAGTGGGAGGAATAATGTCCCATCATTGGTGTCAGTGGGGGAGAAATAGTGTCCCATCATTGGTGTCAGTGGGGGAGAAATAGTGTCCCATCATTGGTGTCAGTGGGGGAGAAATAGTGTCCCATCATTAGTGTCAGTGGGAGGAATAGTGCCTCATCATTGGTATCAGTGGGAGGAATAGTGTCCCATCATTGGTGTCAGTGGGGGGTAATAGATCCCCATCATTGGTGTCAGTGGGAGGAATAGTTCCCCATCATTGGTGTCAGTGGTGGAGGAATAGTGTCCCATCATTGGTGTCAGTGGGAGGAATAGTGCCCCGCCCATCATTGGAGCACAGGTGTGTCAGGAGGAAGGTGCCTCTGAAGCTGCTCTGTGAGAGGGGAGTGGTGGTGAAATCTATCCCAGCTCCCTGGCCCCCTTTCTGGGGAGGCCATGGAGGGCAGCGGGGCTTCTCCTGCTGGAGGCTCCCAGCCATCTCCTGGGCCATCAGGTGAACTGCCTGCCTCTGCACAAGCCGATCTCTCTGCCCCTGGTGAGGATGAAGGCTCGGAGGCCATTCGGGAGCGAGTGGTGGCCGGGATTAAGGTCCTGAATAGGGAGAGAGACAAGCTGTACAAGCTGAGAGCGGAGTTGAAGCGCCTGCGAAGGCAACGTGAGGGCTTACACAGCCAGAAGCGGGGATCCATGGATCCGGAAATCCAGCTGGCCAAGGTCCGTGTGGATCATCAGGAGACCATCGTGGCCATGATGGAAGGCAGAGATGGGCCCTTTAAAGAAAAATTTTGTAACGACAAAAGGTTTGGAAGGGTGACAAAGATGGAGGTGGAGGAGGAGGAGACCCCCAGTTCTGACCCCCTGCCCCCCCAGGGAGAGGTAAGCAGCCCCATGCCTTCCCAAGATTCAGGAGGTATGCTGAGGGCCATCCAGGTAATGGAGTCTCCTATGCGGGGGGATCAGATGGTGTTTAACGAGGAAGACATTACTGATGATGTACCTGATAAAGTGAAGCCTGCTAAGTCCCATGTTGTGGATAAAACTGTTTTTGTACCATCTAGCATCATGACTGACAATGTGCCTAATGACAATCAGGCTGCTAGTCCTCTGTGCAGCAATGTTGTGCCTGCTGAGGCTGCAATGCAGCAAGAGTTACATTTAAAAAATGTAATTTCTGTGGATGGACTGCAAGTGTCAGCACAGCCCATTAACCCTTCTTTGGCTGAGTCCAAAGCTGTTTGCCCCACTGCTGCTGAGGACTCTACAGTGCAGCATCAGGAGACAGCTGGTATTGCAGCAACTGTGACCATTCCTGATGGGAATTTGAATAGTTCTGTGACTGATAACAATCACCCCAGTACCAGTGTGATGAACAATCCTGCTACAGATCCTGCCATTTCAGTTCATACAGTTGATAATAATAATAATATACAGAGTGATGTGGCTTCAGTGTCGGCCCTTGGCCCTGATAAACCTACTTTTGCACAGGTGGCACACTCTGCTCCTGGTAGTCCCGCTCCCAAGCGGGGTTTTCCACTGCAAGCTGCCACCTTGAGCACCCCAAGATCTGGTCTTGGGTCTCTGGCTTCTGCTGGGGGTCCAAGACGTAATGTAGTTATCCTGAAATGGGAAGGTGGTGCCATCCCTCCAGCACGGCGTGCAGTGGTGGACTTGATATTGGAGATGGGTTTTGGTGCAAATGACCTGTATGCCTTTATACACGTAGCTGGGACAAGGGACTATACGGTTAGTTTCACCAGGCCAGAGGGTCTTGACCTGTTCTGGGAGCGATATGAGGCTCGGTGCAGGTCAAGACCTGAATGGGAAGGTCTGGTCCCAGTTGCGGTTTCTCAGAGGTCAACAGTAAAAAAAATAACCATTATCCTGACCAATGAGAGTGTTCCTGCTCGGGATCTAGAGGTCTGGTTAAGGAACTATGGGGAAGTTTTGACCAAACCTAATAAAATCCATGATGAGCGTAACATCTGGACTGGGGGATGGTCGGTAACAGTCAGGTTGGCCAGGGATGGGAATGTTGTCCGTCACTTGCCCTCTTCAGCTTTCATAGGGAGGGATAGGATGACTGTTTTCTACCCTGGTCAGCCAAAGCTGTGTCACCGCTGTGGAGAAAAGGGGCACTTGAGCTCCTCCTGTTCAGCCTTGATGTGTTCAGTGTGTCGGGGTCAGGGTCATATGGCTAAGGACTGCACTAAGATGATCAGGTGCAACCTGTGCCTGCGCCTTGGCCACCCCTACAGCAGATGTCCTGAAGCCTGGCACAATATGGAGAAGGAGGTAGTAGAGGACATGTCAAGGCTGGATGGGATGGAGGGTGAGACCCCTGGTGTACCATCCTCCTCTGCGGTGACCGCCTCCCCCGGTCCTGCTCAGGATCCCTCTCCAGTTCCTGTGGCCACCCCTCCTGTGTCTGTAAGTACTCCTTCTGTTTCTGTCTCTGTGTCCCTCCAGCCTACTGTACCCTCTCCTCTTGTGTCGGAACCTTCCAAGTCTGTGACCCCCGAGTCTGTTACCCCCCAGGAGTCTACCCCTCCTGAGTCTGACTTAAAGGGATCACCCCCCCCACCAGCGTGTACTAAAAAGGGCGCCCCTTCCTCTGTAAAGAAGTCTTGTGGAAAGACTTTAAAGAAAAAAGTAAGAGATGAGGGCATCTCTGAGGCTGACCTGCGGTACCTGGAGGAGAGAAGGAAGGTTGGGAGGCGGAAGAGGCAGGCAGTGAGGACGGAACGGGGACGGGAAGCTCCGGTTCCTGTCTCCAGCCGTCATAGGTCCTCCAAGTGGGATATTTCTTCATCTGGAGCTTCTTCTGAAAGAAGTTCCGATTCTGAAATGGACTTTGAGGCGGCCTCTAGAAAGCGAGAGGCTTCTGGTGATGAGCAGCAGAGGGGAGCTAAGAAGCAATCCACCCAATAACCCAAATGGCGGTTCCCCCTCCGTTAAAAGTGGTGACAATTAATGTCGCCAGCATTAAGTCAGTAAGAGCTCGTTCTATGGCCTTCTTTTTGTTCAGCCAATTAGATGCTGAAATTTTATTTTTGCAAGAGACTAGGCTCACCTCCTTGGCAGATATTCATATGGCCAAGAGAGAGTGGAGGTATGGTCCATCTTACTGGTCTCTTGCGGCCGAGCCTTACGGCGGTGTGGCGGTGTTGTTTAAAACCGGCATGGTAACTGTCCGGCGGGTTATTGAGGTGGAGATTGGGAGATGTATGGTCTTAGACGTCCTTGTGGGAGGGCAGGACCTGCGCCTAATCAATGTTTATGGGCCGCACACAAAGTGGGACAGGAAATGCCTTTTTACAAGGATCAAGCCATTTCTTTTTACATCCCGGCAAGTGGTCTTTGGAGGTGACTTTAATACAGTAACTAGGCCCAAGGACAGGAAGGACTTCAAGGACAGGCTGGGATATGATAGCGTTTTTTTAAATAGTATGGTTAGGGATGCTGGTCTTGTGGATGTGCACATTAAGCACCTCCCAGATGACACCGGGTTCACTTTTCATCGTGGTAATAGTCAGAGTAGGATAGATAGGTTTTTTTTGAAGGAGGCCTCTGCTTTCTCGCCCCCAGTGGTGCAGGCAGTAGAGTTCTCTGATCACTGTATGCTATCTGTGGTACTGAATGCTTCAGACGCCCCTCAGAGGGGCAAGGGCATCTGGAGATTAAATTCGACACTACTCAAGGAAGAACATGTTAGACAATCCTTTGAGGAATTCTTTCAGGCACAGGTGACCATCCTGGACTTTTGTAGCAGCAAGGCTGAGTGGTGGGAGCTGACCAAAAAGAGGATCGCTGGATTCTTCAGGGGCCTAGCCAATAGAAATCAGTTTAATAAATACATGACCTACCAACGTTTACGGAGGAAGCTGGATATTCTTGTTTCGAGAGGAGGAGATCCTGGGGCAATCTCCGAAGTGAAACTCCTTCTCAGGAAGTGTCAATATGACCGGCATGCCTCTTTGGTTCTGGAGAGGGACTATGGGAAGTACCACTCGCCTGACCCTTACCAGAACTGCAAACAAGGTGTAGCTGTTAAAACGGTCGTTGGCCTTAAGGACAGTACAGGTTCCTTGACAAAGTCCAGGTCAGGGATTCTGGAGGTCGTGAGGTCCTTTTATGCCGACCTTCTTGGGAGGAAAGAGCTTGATCGTGACAAGATGGAAAGCTTTTTGGACTCTACTCCAGGTCTAAATGGTGGAGATGTTCCATTGATGAATTTGACAGAGGAGATCACAGTCGAAGAGGTGATGAGGGCAATTGAACAGCTTGCCATCAAAAAGTCGCCTGGACCGGATGGCTTGACGGCTGAGTTTTATAAAGCCTTTAAGTCTATTCTGGCCCCGCATTTGGTAGAGGTTTTTAACAGTTGCCTTGCTGAGGGGGTGCTTTCCCCTTCCATGAGGCACTCGGCTGTGATTCTTCTTTCAAAGGGTAAAGATCCTTCGATGATTGAGAATTGGCGCCCCATCAGCCTTCTTAATGTCGATAGAAAGATACTGGCAAAGATATTTTTCTGGCGCCTATCGTCAGTGGCAGAGTCTTTGCTTTCTCGCCATCAGCACTGTTCGGTCCAGGGTAGGAGCACCTTCACAGCGGTTTTAGCTGTCCGGGAGGCCTTGGAGCGGTGCAGGGCTGCAGGCTGGGGAAAGTATTTGCTGACATTGGATCAGGCAAAGGCTTTTGATCGTGTTAACCATGAGTACCTGTGGTTGCTCCTTAGTAAGTACGGTCTGCCGGGTGGTTTTGTCGATTGGCTGAAAGTCTTGTATAAGGGGGCAGAAAGCTTCCCTCTTGTTAATGGTTGGGTTGGACAGTCCTTTGGGGTTGGCTCCGGGGTGCGCCAGGGTTGTCCCCTGAGTCCCCTGCTCTATGTGTTTGCAATCGACCCCTTCATCAGGAGGCTAGAGAGCGGCATGTTGTGTGGGGTACCAGTGGGGCTCCCGGGTGAGCCGCCATTGAGGGTTGTTGCCTATGCGGATGATGTGTCGGTGATTGTCACTGGGACGGATGAAGCGGAGGAGGTGGTCTCTCTGACATCACGGTATTCTGAAGCATCAGGCTCCAAGATCAATCAGGAAAAGACTGAAGTTTTCTGGATGGGAAAGGATGGTGAGGGTTTTGATCTCCCGGACACCTTTCCAGTGCCCCAGGAAAGAATTAAGATACTAGGCATTGAATTTGGACCCGGCGATTATGGCCTCAAAAACTGGGAAGGCAGACTGGAAATTGCCAATACTAAGGTGGTCAGCTGGAAGAGATGGAAGTTATCTATGAGGGAAAGGGTTGATCTGATTAAGACTTACCTGATTCCGATCTTCTTGTATGTCAGCTTTGTCTGCATCTTGCCAGTGTCTCTCTATGCTAGGGTCAGTAGTGTGTTCTTCCAGATGCTGTGGGGGAACAGACTGAACCCCATCAAGAGGAATGTCACCTACCTATCCAGGAGGGAGGGTGGCTTAGGTATGGTCAACCCAGTTCTTTTCTTTTCACTGCTATTTCTAAAGTTTAACATTGGTAATATGCTTGCAGTGGAACCTCCTGGATGGGTAGGCATATTTAGATCTTGGTTTAGGCCTTTTCTACGACTTTGGGAAGAAGGTGGCCAAGTGAAGAATCGCAGGGGTCATCGTGGTCAGCTACCAGCCTATGTCGCTCCGTGCCTGAAGTTACTGCGGCAGTGGCGATTGTCGGCTGAAGATCTCAGATCGGTTCCAAGGAAAGTCCTTATGAGTCGAGTCTTGAGCGAAGTCTTTCATGACCCACTGGCCTTAAGGGATTGCCCAGGCCCAGTTTTGAGGGCGGGGTTAAGACTGATTAATTTGGATAGAGTACCCCCTAAATTTAGGGATCTGGCCTGGTTGTGCTTCCATGGGAAGCTCTATGTTCGGGGCAATTTGAAATTCCGCAGTGGGATGGATCGTAGCTGTCCTCGGGAGGAGTGTGCAGATGAGGAGGAGACTATGGACCATTTTCTGCTTCATTGCCCTTTTAACATAGAGGTGTATAAACAGGTGGGGCGGGCCCTCGGTGTCCCTTTCCTCTCCAGGCTGGGTTATGCTGAGTGGGTGTACGGAGCATTCAATACCGGTGGAGTTTTTTGTTTGGATACACTTTTTTTAGTTAGCCTAGTAATCCGTTATTTCACCTGGAACGCACGGTGTCAGGTCAGCATTCGGCAAAAACTCCTTCCTGTTGAGGTGGTGGTGTATGACATTTTGCATGAGGTGGGGAAGATTCGGGAGCTTGAGAGAGACAAGCGGGGTCAGGGGGCTTGGTTGAAGGCGTGGAGGGGTTTCAAGCCTCCCTGACTGCCAGGAGTCTCTTTCCCGGGTGTGGCTGTCTGTCTCTTATCACCCTAGATTATCAGTATTTTTGATGAATTTTTGATAAATGGCTGCGTACATAGGTGATGGGTTGTGCCTCTTAGGCCCTCTCTGCTGCTTTATGTAGATAGTTTTCTAGGGATGTTTTGGTAGTGGATTATGTATATATTGTATATATTCTGAACATGGATGTGTATTCCTTTGTTTTCTGTTGAAGTTTTGTACTATGGTTTTGTTTTTTACTTTTGTATAAAATTGGTTGCTTGATTCTTTTCAATAAAAGATCAATAGTGCCCCATCATTAGTATATAGTACACAGGGGGCCTTTCTCCAGCCAAGCTGTGAAGGAGAGCCTAGAAAATACCTGAAAAGGAGCCAAGTGCTCCACCTACTGGTTGAAAAGGGGAAAACAAAACAATCCCATTCACCTGCAAAAAATCTGTTATTCAAAAATGTTTAATAAAATCCATACAAACATACAACACATTCACTTCATTCGTTTTGGTTTAAATTTTATTCCATCGTTAATATATACTCAACACTTAATTTGTATTATACACTTAGAAGGAGAGACAAATATCTTGGAGATCGCGTTGGCCGGGAATCGAACCCGGGTCATCTGCTTAGAAAGCAGCTATGCTCACCACTGCACCACCAACGCAAAAGTAGCATGTCTTTTATAGTGTGGGAGGAAACCGGAGTCCCCGGAGGAAACCCACGCAAGCACTGGGAGAACATGCAAACTCCATGCAGATAGTGTCCTGGTCAGGATTTAAACCAAGGACCCCAGTGCTGCAAGGCTAACCACTAAGCCTCTGTGCTGCCCATATATGGCCTCTGTTCTATAAGGCCTGCCCCCACTGAGCAGGGTACGTCAGTGATGTCCAATAGAGCTCAGAGATTATGCCTTCAGCTCTACATTATTATCTAGACGGGTTGATTGATGTTCTACATCTTATTTCTTGTCTACGAACATTACAGATGGGAACGTCAGTCCATAGCTCTGTTCATATTTTTCCTACGATGTGCGACGACAGTAAATTTACTCCATCCTGGCCTAAGGCCGGAACCCATTGCTGGGGTCATGTATTTGGTTGGAATGATCCCATCACTCCAAGGCCTAGTGTTATTCCTGGTAGGTGTGACGCTGGGAATGGGGAAGGCAGTCTCCTCCGTAGCGCTCGCTGCGTTTTTGCTTGTTGGCGGAATGAGGACATCACTCTGTGGGGTGATGTCACTCTTTCGTGGGAAGATTTTCCTGTGCCTGTCCGCTATTTTTGATTTGAGCTTCTTTGTAGGCCGGCTTAGCCAAGTACGAAGGGAAGCTCGAGGAGGTGAGACCCTGGAAACGGGAACGTCAGTCTCTTCCATGATGTCATCGTTCGTTGGGAATATGTTGCTATCCATAAACACTTTGGTTGGCCTGCGCTGCTTCACTGGCCGGAATAAATCCCGTAGGAAAGCACGGAAGTGATACCTAGAATGTGAGACTCTGTGAATGGGAAAGTCGTTCTTTCGGAATATGTTTCTAAACCTAAACATCTTGGGTAGACTGCACAACTTCACTGGCCCAAATAATTCCCGTAGGACAGCACTGAAGTCATCCCTAGGAGGTGAGACTGTGAAAACGGGAACCTCAGTCCTCTTCACTGGCCGGTATAAATTCCGTATGAAATTACGGTATTCATCCCTATGAGGTGCGACTCTGGGAATAGGAAAGTCCGTCTCCTCCATGGTGCTCTCTGCAGTTTTCCTTGTTGGTCGAATGATGACAGCATTTGCTGGTAGAATGACGTCACTTGTTCTTGGAATGGTGTCATCACTCACTGGGTAAATCTGAGGAAGTGCGACTCTGGAAACGGGAACATCAGTCTCTTCCTGCCTGCGCTTCTTTACTGGCCGACATAAATCCCGTACGTGAGTGTGGATGTGATCCCTATAAGGTGCGACTCTGGGAATAGCAAAGTCAGCCTCCTCCATGCTGCTCTCTGCATTCTCTCTTGTTGGTCGGTTTAGTTGGTAGAATGGCATGAAAAATATTAGGAGTATTATTATGATTATTATTATTATTATTGTATTTATTAGGAGCTGCTTAGAAAGCAGCTATGCTCACCACTGCACCACCAACGCAAAAGTAGCATGTCTTTTATAGTGTGGGAGGAAACCGGAGTCCCCGGAGGAAACCCACGCAAGCACTGGGAGAACATGCAAACTCCATGCAGATAGTGTCCTGGTCAGGATTTGAACCAAGGACCCCAGTGCTGCAAGGCTAACCACTAAGCCTCTGTGCTGCCCATATATGGCCTCTGTTCTATAAGGCCTGCCCCCGCTGATCAGGGTACGTCAGTGATGTCCAATAGAGCTCAGAGATTATGCCTTCAGCTCTACATTATTATCTAGACGGGTTGATTGATGTTCTACATCTTATTTCTTGTCTACGAACATTACAGATGGGAACGTCAGTCCATAGCTCTGTTCATATTTTTCCTACGATGTGCGACGACAGTAAATTTACTCCATCCTGGCCTAAGGCCGGAACCCATTGCTGGGGTCATGTATTTGGTTGGAATGATCCCATCACTCCAAGGCCTAGTGTTATTCCTGGTAGGTGTGATGCTGGGAATGGGGAAGGCAGTCTCCTCCGTAGCGCTCGCTGCGTTTTTGCTTGTTGGCGGAATGAGGACATCACTCTGTGGGGTGATGTCACTCTTTCGTGGGAAGATTTTCTTGTGCCTGTCCGCTATTTTTGATTTGAGCTTCTTTGTAGGCCGGCTTAGCCAAGTACGAAGGGAAGCTTGAGGAGGTGAGACTCTGGAAACGGGAACGTCAGTCTCTTCCATGATGTCATCGTTCGTTGGGAATATGTTGTTATCCATAAACACTTTGGTTGGCCTGCGCTGCTTCACTGGCCGGAATAAATCCCGTAGGAAAGCACGGAAGTGATACCTAGAATGTGAGACTCTGTGAATGGGAAAGTCGTTCTTTCGGAATATGTTTCTAAACCTAAACATCTTGGGTAGACTGCACAACTTCACTGGCCCAAATAATTCCCGTAGGACAGCACTGAAGTCATCCCTAGGAGGTGAGACTGTGAAAACGGGAACCTCAGTCCTCTTCACTGGCCGGTATAAATTCCGTATGAAATTACGGTATTCATCCCTATGAGGTGCGACTCTGGGAATAGGAAAGTCCGTCTCCTCCATGGTGCTCTCTGCAGTTTTCCTTGTTGGTGGAATGATGACAGCATTTGCTGGTAGAATGACGTCACTTGTTCTTGGAATGGTGTCATCACTCACTGGGTAAATCTGAGGAAGTGCGACTCTGGAAACAGGAACATCAGTCTCTTCCTGCCTGTGCTTCTTTACTGGCCGACATAAACCCCGTATGTGAGTGTGGATGTGATCCCTATAAGGTGCGACTCTGGGAATAGCAAAGTCAGCCTCCTCCATGCTGCTCTCTGCATTCTCTCTTGTTGGTCGGTTTAGTTGGTAGAATGGCATGAAAAATATTAGGAGTATTATTATGATTATTATTATTATTATTGTATTTATTAGGAGCTGTACCAGCAGTATGGTGATCATCACCAGAAAGCCTTCTGACCAGTACTCAGTAACAAATTTTATAAGTATGGGTGGGACTATGTTCTCTAATGCCTCACACCCATTGGACCAGACTGACCAGAGCCCAGTGACTACCCATTGGCCACCCTGGCTGTTCCAGAAACCGATCAGTAGATAAATGATTCCATTCAGCTGCAGATACTTCAAATAGAGTCCTAATATTCTGGCCAGGTAATTTTGGCACAGAATGTACTTCGGAATAAGAACACATATCAGGACAGCCCATAATAGGAAAAAGATTCCAAAAACCAGTGGAATCTTCGCTGGCTGCTGTGTTGTGTCCACAATCCCCTCCTCCTGATCCATGTGGACCTCTGGGGATTGTATGATGGTATTTCTGCTTAGTTCCCAAGGAACCAACAGAACAAGAAAAACGACAAGGATTCTCTTGATCATTTTTTTTTATAGAAAATAACTGACAGGAAATGCCAATTACTATTAATAGAAGATTAGACAATTAATGCCAATCAATAAATTGACTCTCAATTCCAATCACTGGAGATAATGTGACGAAATACAAATCAATCACTCAGGAGCTCTGCAAGAGAGATGCTTCCTGTGTGAAGAGTAGACCAAAAGTCAACTGACAGAGTCTGGCTCTGCACTGCTATTTATTACCAGCTGCAGGTCATGTGACCATGACCAACTGACCATCACTATGACAACACAGTGCTTTGCACTGTTGCTATTTATAGACTGCAGGTCATGCGACCACCACTGAGAAAACAGTGCTGCTTCAATCTGATCAATTAACTTTATTATTATATATTATTTTATGTATTTAAATTCATTATTGTTATTCATAGATAATCCTGTATTTTATATTAGTATAATATTAATATATTTATTTTATTTTATTTAATATGAATGATATTATTATTATTGTAAATATGAATACACTTAACAATATTAGTAATAATAAGAAGAATATTACCAATAATAATAAAAGTATAATAAATCGTTTTTCTCTATTGGGTCAGCTGAATTCCACTCTAGATCTTCTGGTGATATTTCAGTGACTGTAATACTCCCCGGTGCCACCAGAGGCCAGCACTTCCTATAGAGTGCGATCACCACCGAGTCCTTGCGGTGATCACCATAGAGCTCCGCCCCCGGCCAGAAGTGATCGCTGTTATAGGGCCACACCTGGAGACAGCGGGTCCCGGTAGGCGGGGTGATGATGGGGAAGTCGGGGCAGCTGCGCCCCGGTGTGGCCAGGAAGGTGAAGTGCTGAAAGAAGGGGCACAGCAGCGACTGCAAACATAAGGGGGTAAAATAAAATAAAAATCCTGATTACCTCCTCAGAGCAGTACGGTGTTACTATGGTGACACTAATACTATAAATACAATGTGAAAAAAAAAATAGACTTTTTATTATTATTCTTAATATTGTCATTAATGTATTTTTTTTCCTTCTACAATTAATATAAATCATTATTTCATTATTAATATTATTTTTAAAATGAGGATTATAATATTATTATTTTTATATATATTTTTTTACTTTTTGTTATATTTTGTTATTTTTATTAGGTAATCATAAGGGCTAAAATAAAGATAAAAAAATCCTGATCATCTCCTCAGAGTAGTACGGTGTTACTATGGTTACACTGTATTACTCCGGTTACAGTATGCAAAAAAAGTCATAATAAAGAAAGAAAAAATTGAAAAAAAATTATGTTGGATGAGAAGGACTTGTTTGCAGTCTCCTCTCTAAGTCATCCTAAAGATGTTCTATCGGGTTGAGGTCAGGACTCTGTGCAGGTCAGTCAAGTCCGTCCACCCCAAACTCGCTCATCCATGTCTTTATGGACCTTGCTTTGTGCACTGGTGTGCAGTCATGTTGGAACAGGAAGGGGCCATCTGTTCCCACAAAGTTGGGAACATGAAATTGTCCAAAATGTCTTGGTATGCTGACCCCTTAAAAATTCACTTCACTGGAACTAAGTGGCCAACCAACCCCTGAAAAGCAACCCCACATCATAATCCCCCCTCCACTAAATGATTTGGACCAGTGAACGAAACAAGGTCCATAAAGACATGGATGAGCGAGTTTGGGGTGGAGGAACTTGACTGACCTACACAGAGTCCTGACCTCAACCCCATAGAACACCTTTGGGATGAATTAGAACGGAGACAGTAAGCCAGGCCTTCTCTTCCTTCTCTTTGACCCCACCAATGCGCTTCTGGAAGAATGGTCAAACATTCCCATAGACACTCCTAAACCTTGTGGACGGCCTTCCCAGAAGAGTTAAAGCTGTTATAGCTGCAAAGGGTGGGCCAACTCAATATTGAACCCCAAGACTGGGATGCCATTAAAGTTCATCTGTGTGTAAAGGCAGCCGTCCCAATACTTTTGGTAATATAGGGTGTATGTGTGTAAAAATAAATAAATATATATATTATATTGTGGTAAGCAAGTGACTTCAAAAGTCCTTCCAATCCAGTGAAAGCATCTCCACACCTGTGCTCGGCCTCCTTACAGTACGTGGTACCTGTGCCCTCACCTGTGTCATTGGTTGATGTTCATATTTCCATTCTCCAGGGAGGAGCGATCTGATGGTAGACGATGTAAAGCTGCACAATGACCTGCAGGCGGGTTCCCTGTCCATATGGAGGAGGAGGAGCACATGGAGCAGGAGGAGCACATGGAGGAGGATGAGGAGGAGGAAACGGTCGCCGTAGAAAGATCCGATTGCACCAATCTCACCTCCAGGAAAGTCCAGAGATTCTGGGAGTCCAACTCAACCGCTCACAAAGAGGTGGGTGACAGTTCTACCCCCGTACCTCCCCTAGGGGCAGACAGTAACTGAAGAGCAGGAGCTCTCACCAGCGCCCTCACACTTTGTTGAGAACTACAAGCTGACTGCTGCTATGGCAGACGGGACTTGTAGTTCTTTCATTCACAGGATGAATGATGCATCTGTGGAGCTATTTTTTAATTATGACTGCGGGTAGAGAAACCCCTGACTGCTTTTACAGTGGGGGCCCGGGGGGGGGGGGGGTGTTGCATTAGTATCACGATGCATGTTACACTCTAAATATGGGAGTTCCATGTAACATATTACTAGAGATGAATTTATACTTTATCCACTTGCCCCTCCCCCACCCCTTTGCCAATGTAACATGGACAGGCGGCTGCTGTAGGCAAAGCGACCTACTGGCATGTCTCTGCCTACTTCCGGGTTTAGGGCACTGCACATGGGCGACCCCCGGCTGGCTCCCCCTGGGATTGTACACAGCAAGCCTGTCCAATGATTCACAGCTGGGACCTGCTGATCGGCTGTGTCCAATCACAGCACAGAGCTCTGTACAGAGGGAGGGATCTGTCAGTGTCTCATCCCTGCACAGCAGCACACATTACACATTGTTAGGCACATATTTAACCCTTTGAATACCCTAGATGTTAACCCCTTCCCAGCCAGTGTGATTAGTACAGTGACAGTGTATAGTATTATCACCGATCACTGTATTAGTGTCAGTGAGTCCCCCTCCCCTCCAGCGTTAATTAGTGTCAGATTGTCAGCCGCACTATCACAGTCCATCAGTGGTGTCACTAGTGGGAAGGTGGGGGGTGTGGGCCGCACCGGGTGACACCTGTTTGCAGCGGCACTGCTAACGCCGCACGGTCCTCACTGATCTGCGTCTCAGATCTTGCTGGCTGCCTCACACAGCGGAGCAGACCAAAGCCGCCTCCCCTCCTCTCTGTTTACATCTACAGGAGGGGAGGCGGCTCCGGTTCGCTCCGCTGTGTGAGAGTGAGGAGGGAACCCAAGGGACACACCCGCGCTGTTTTGAGGTCTGAAATTTTTACTGTCTGCACTGATGGAGGAGAGAGGGGGGTGTCTGCACTGATGGAGGGGGTGTTTGCACTGAGGGGGGTCCGCACTGATGCGGGGGGATCTGAACTGATGGAGAGGGGGGTCTGCACTGACAGAGGGGGGTCTGCACTGATTTAGGGGGTCTGCACTAAGGGGGGTCTGCACTGATGGAGGGGTGTCTGCACTGATGCAGGGGGGTCTGCACTAATGGAGGGGGTGTCTGCACTGACAGAGGGGGGTATCTGCACTGATGCAGGGGGGGTCTTCACTGACAGAGGGGGGTGTCTGCACTGAGGGGGGTCTGCACTGATGGAGGGGGGTGTCTGCACTGAGGGGGTTCTGCACTGATAAAGGGGGATGTGCACTGAGGAGGTCTGCACTGAGGGGGGTCTGCACTGAGGAGGGCTGCACTCACGGAGGGGGGTATCTGCACTGACGGAGGGGGGTCTGCACTGACGGAGGGGGGTCTGCACTGATGGAGGGGGGTCTGCACTGAGGGGGGTCTGCACTGAGGGGGGTCTGCACTGATGGAGGGGGTGTCTGCACTGAGGGGGTTCTGCACTGAGGAGGTGTGAGAGGGAGGAGGGAACCCAAGGGACACAATGCTGTCTGTATCCTGCGCTGTTTTGAGGTCTGAAATTTTTACTGTCTGCACTGATGGAGGAGGGAGGGGGTGTCTGCACTGATGGAGGGGGCGTTTGCACTGGGGGGGGTCCGCACTGATGCGGGGGGCATCTGAACTGATGGAGAGGGGTTCTGCACTGACAGAGGGGGGTCTGCACTGATTCAGGGGGGTCTGCACTAAGGAGGGTCTGTACTGAGGGGGTCTGCACTGATGGAGGGGTGTCTGCACTGATGCAGGGGGGTCTGCACTGATGGAGGGGGTGTCTGCACTGAGGGGTGTCTGCACTGACAGAGGGGGGTATCTGCACTGATGCAGGGGGGGTCTTCACTGACGGAGGGGGGTGTCTGCACTGATGAGGGTCTGCACTGATGGAGGGGGGTGTCTGCACTGAGGGGGTTCTGCACTGATAAAGGGGGATGTGCACTGAGGAGGTCTGCACTGAGGGGGGTCTGCACTGAGGAGGGCTGCACTGATGGAGGGGGGTATCTGCACTGACGGAGGGGGGTCTGCAGTGATCGAGGGGGGTCTGCACTGATGGAGGGGGGTGTCTGCACTGAGGGGGTTCTGCACTGAGGAGGTCTGCACTGATGAAGGCGGGTCTGCACTGATGGAGGGGGCTGTCTTCACTGAGGGGGGTCTGCACTGATGCGGGGGGGTCTGCATTGAGGGGGGTTGGCACTGATGGAGGGGGGCCTGCACTGATGCAGGGGGGTCTGCAATGAGAGGGTTTGCATTGATGGAGGGGGGGTCTGCACTGATGGAGGAGGGGGGTCTGCACTGAGGGGGGTCTATACTGATGGAGGGGGTCTGTAATGAGGGAGGGGATCTTTACTTAATGGAGGGGGTCTGTACTGAGGGTGGACTATAGTTGGTGGGGGGAGTGACACCAATTTTTTCCACACGGGGTGACACCAACCCTAGAGACGCCACTGCAGGCCATTATAAGTCCATTATAAGTCGCTGATCGCCACCATTACTAATATAAAAATAAATATAAATAAATTCCAGTATATATAAATACAGTTTATATATATATATATATATACATATATATAAATATATACAGTTCCAGTATAAATAGTTTGTAGACGGATAACTTTCATGCAAAACCAATCAATATACACGTATTGGGAATTTTTTTATTTTTTTGATCAAAAACATGTAGCTGAATACATACTTGCCCAAATTTATGAAGAAATTTGATCTTTTACTGGATATTTTTTATAGTAGAGCTGCACGATTCTGGATAAAATGAGAATCGCAATTTTTTTTTCTTAGAATAAAGTTTACAAATCTTGCAGCGTAACATCATCTTTCACATTATACAAAAAAATTGGGCTAACTTTACTGTTTATTTTTTTTTAATTCATTGAACTGTATTTCTTCCCCAAAAAATTGCGTTTGAAAGACCGCTGTGCAAATACCGTGTGACATAAAATATTGTGACGACTGCTATTTTATTCTCTAGGGTCTCTGCAAAAAAAAAAAAGATATATATATGATGTTTAGGGGTTTCAAGTAATTTTCTAGCAGAAAATATAGATTTTAACTTGTCAGAAAAAGGTTTAGTCTTTAACCTTTTAACCGCCTGCCGGCCGTCATATGGCATCTTTGAATTTGTCCGGGGATATCTGAATGATGGGTGCAGCTACAGGCATCATTCAGATATCAGCTTTTTCAGCCGGCGATTCCCTACACCATAAGAATGATCATATCGGCTATTCCATGGCTTGGTCGTTCTTACGAGCGGAGAGAGGGACCCCCCCCCCCCCCCCCGCCGACATCCGGTGCTTCTACTGACTCACCGTTTCCATCAGTGAGTCAGAGACAGGATCCGCCGACCCTGGATGCTTACCATAGAGATTTCCGGCAAACCAGATGGTCAACGGAGTCTCTATGGTCGTTCGGAGGCCGTGCACGATGTTATGACGTCACGCCCGGCCTCTGCATTCAAACAATCGAAACCGCCTCGCCTGCGAAGCTGAGATCGCTTTTTAATTTTTTTTATTTTAGGCTTCCCAGCCTAGAGGTGAGATGTGGGGTCCTATTGACCTCATATCTCACTGTAAAGAGGACTGATCATCAGAGGCGTAACTAAAATCCTCAGGGCCCCAGTGCAAGAAACCATGTTAGGTCTACAAAAGATCTCGGGCTAGAGCCCATAGTAGTGTAGCAAGTAAAGAAAGTCATACGCTTGGGCGGGCATAAACATGTATACAATATACATGTGTGTGTGTGTATATATTTATTTATTTATATATTTATATATATATATATATATATTAGGGCTGTGGAAATTAACTATTAATTCCTTGATTAATCGATTAATTGTTTTGATCGATCAAAATTCTTTGGGCTTGCCGTGTCCATCTGAAGGGCTCCTTTGCTGTGCCTTCATATCTGCATGCTGGTGGGACCTTACTATCTGCCACACACAAGGGCTGTTACATTTCCCTCTATCACTTCCCTCTATCAACCTGGGATTCTACAGCCATCCACTGGGAGTTGTGATAGTTCCCTTCACGGGACATCTACATGCCGACGGACTAATGTTAGCCCCTCCTCATCTGGATTCAGCAGTGGTATCGTTGTACACATTTTTATACCAGTATCATACTTAGCTACATGTTTTTATGACTGCTTTTGCTACCGTTTGGTATTACTCGCACCATTTTTACAGTTTTTGTAGCTACATCGATTTTATCTCCAGTGCAATATTTATTTTGTTACCTACTTGAAGACTATAAAAGTTTTAATGCTTTTCCCATCGAGCGCTGCCTTTGTGTGTTTTTTGTATCCTGCTATCCATTTTTCCAGTGGTTGGTAGCTGCACTGGGAATCGGCCTGCAAGGAGATCAGCTAAAAGTAGTTGGATCTATGTGCGTTATAATTAATCGAAATTAGTCGATTAATCGATTTTAAAAAAAATCGATTAATCGAACACGAAAATTTTAATCAGTAACAGCCCTAATATATATATATATATATATATATGTATATATCGTTACTTATCTGAGTGCAGATCCCCCTTACATCAGGGTCCCCAGAGCCCCGCAGAGAGCCCACCCCTTACATCAGGGTCCCCAGATAGCCTCCCTTTACATCAGAGTCCCCAGAGAGCCCCCCTTACATCAGTGTCCCCAGAGAGCCCCCCTCACATCAGGATCCCCAGAGAGCCTCCCCTTACATCAGGGTCCCCAGAGAGCCCCCCTTACATCAGGGTCCCCAGAGAGCCCCCCCTCACATCAGGATCCCCAGAGAGTCTCCCCTTACATCAGGGTCCCCAAAAAGCCCCCCTTACACCAGGGTCCCCAGAGAGCCCCCCTCTTACATTAGGGTCCCCAGAGAGCCCTCTCACATCAGGGTCCCCAGAGAGCCCCCCTTACATCAGGGTTCCCAGAGAGCCTCTCCCTACAACAGGGTCCACAGAGAGCCTCCCCCTTACATCATGGTCCCCATGAAGCCTCCCCCCTTACATCAGGGCCCCCTCATTACATCAGGGTCCCCAGAGAGCCCCCTCCTTCATAAGGGTCCCCCAGAGAGCCCCCCTTACATTAGGGTCCCCAGGGAGCCCCAACTTACTTCAGGGTCCCCAGAGAGCCCCCTCCTTACATAAGGGTCCCCCAGAGAGCCCCCTCCTTACATAAGGGTCCCCCAGAGAGCCCCCCTTACATTAGGGTCCCCAGGGAGCCCCAACTTACATCAGAGTCCCCAGAGAACCCCCTTACATCAGAGAACCCCCTTACATCAGAGTCCCCAGAGAACCCCCTTACATCAGAGTCCCCAGAGAGCCCCTTCTTACATCAGAGTCCCCAGAGAGCCCCTTCTTACATCAGAGTCCCCAGAGAGCCCCTTCTTACATCAGAGTCCCCAGAGAGCCCCCTCTTACATCAGGGTCCCCAGAGAGCCCCCTCTTACATCAGGGTCCCCAGAGAGCTCCCTCATACATCAGGGTCCCCAAAGAGCCCCCTCTTTACATCAGGGTCCCCAGAGAGAGCCCCCTTAAATCAGTGTCCCCAGAGAGCCCCCTCTTACATCAGGGTTCCCAGAGAGCCCCCCTCCTTACATCAGGGTCCCCAGAGGGCCTCCCCTTACATCAGGGTCTCCAGAGAGCTTCCTTACATCAGGGTCCCCGGAGAGCCCACCCCTTTCGTCAGGGTCCCCAGAGAGCCCCCCTTACATCAGGGTCCCCAGAGAGTCCCTCCTTACATTAGGGTCCACAGAAAGCCTCCCCCTTACATCAGGGTCCCCAAAGAGCCTCCCCCTTACATCAGGGTCCCCAGAGAGCCCCCTACTTACATCAGGGTCCCCAAAGAGCCCCCTCTTTACATCAGGGTCCCCAGAGAGCCCCCCCTTACATCAGGGCCCCCAGAGAGCCCCCCTTACATCAGGATCCCCAGAGGCCCCCCTTACATTAGGGTCCCCAGACAGCTGCCCACCTTCCAGAGGTTTACCTGTACTTGGCTGGTCTCTGCTGTCTGTGAACCTCCAACCCCCAGCACAGGAGGAGGTGGGAGGGGGCGATCGGCAGCTCTATGGTGCCTGTGGACCACGCGATCTCCCTGGGGCTTGTAGTTCTCCTCCCGAGTGTATACAGTGGAGAGGGGAGGGGCCTCTTACCCGGGCAGCTTTCAGCAACAGTGTATAAGCAGAGTGACTCACTCGTACGCTGAAGAGTGAAACTGATAGCTTATAAACCCAAAAAGGGGGGGGGGGGTCCCTTACCAAAGTAGGGGACCAGAGGACCAAATGAGTGATACTGAAGTCAAAGTGTAAGAATAAAAAGGATATAAATTTATTTAGTGGATGGAAAAAGGTATATCATAAAACACCTCTCTTAGTAAGAGAGTGAAAAATGCTGTAATACTGACATAAGACACATGAAAAATGGCAGCATGAAACAATCTCCATGTCTGGCCACGAACACAACAAAATTGAGCACAGGACAACTAACAAACAACATAAAATGATAAACATCGTCCGGACGCCAAGAGTCTCTATATGGATGGCCTGTTGAGACAATGGGTCGAAGAGTCTCAAATTACAAATTTCAGGAAGTAAAACAGGCAATCCACATATAGGCCCCTGGAAGGCTATAGCCCATCGGGGAAGGGAGAGGAGAGGGAAGGGGAGGGAAGAGGGAAAAAGGAAGGGGAGGGGGAAGGGAACAGGGGGGTAAGGGGAAAGGGAAGATGGGCCTCTGGGGGACTCGTAAATGCGGGAGGGATCCTAAATGGTAGAGCAATCTAGCTGGAGGGAGAAGAATAGTATGGTTCAAGATCAAGCACCACAAAACATATGCTGTCAAATTCCATCAGAGTTCATGATGTCGCTGAAAAAACGTAATCAGGAGAGGAAAGAACAGTCAACAGTTCCAAAATGATGGTCCTCATGAAAGGAATGGATGATAACTGACAGGTGGGAAACTCC
The DNA here is from genome assembly GCA_029206835.1 of Rana muscosa. Lineage (NCBI taxonomy): Eukaryota > Metazoa > Chordata > Amphibia > Anura > Ranidae > Rana > Rana muscosa. Next base: position 264,792,170 of record CM055123.1, on the reverse strand, counting down.
GGAATGAAATCACATATGGTGACAGTATAGCACAGTGATATTGTTGTATATGAGGAGAGGGCTGCGGCAGGTAAAACAGACAGATCAGTAGCTTTCAAATTACAGCATACGATACCCAATGTAGGGGAGGCTGAAAACGAAGCTCTACCATTTAGGATCCCTCCCGCATTTACGAGTCCCCCAGAGGCCCATCTTCCCTTTCCCCTTATGGTCCAGACATGGGAGTAAGTCACACATGTGCAAGTCACAAGCAAGTCTCAAGTCTTAACCTTCAAGTCTCAAGCAAGTCCCAAGTTACTGTGACGAAAAGCAAGCAAGTCAAGTCGAGTCCCTGCTAGAAGTCAAGCAAGTCAAGTCATTTATTTTGGTGAATAGGGATGAGCTTCGTGTTCGAGTCGAACATACGTTCGACTCGAACATTGGCTGTTCGATCGTTCGACGAAGATCGAACGATTTGGGCCGTTCGCGCCAAATTCGAGTGACGCGAACGGCCCACAATGCACTACGCCATCGCAGTGTCATCCAGGCGCTGTGATTGGCCAAGCATGCACTGTGACCCCGCATGCTTGGCCAATCACAGCGCCGGCAGCGAGGAGAGCAATGATTGGCCACAGGCAGGATGCCTGTGGCCAATTATTGCTGAGGGTGTTTAGTACACGCCCCACACTATAAAAGGCCGCCAGCACGGCGGCCTAGTGTAGTGTGTTCCGGAGCAGGGATAGAGTAGCATAGGCAGGGACAGTGACTGTTATTTCTTTCTTGCTTAACCTGGATTCCTTTAGTTTAGGGAAAGAGAAGGATAGGTAGGGAGAGTGTCAGTGTGTTTTGTGCTTCTGCTATAGTGTGCTTAAAAAAAAACATTTATTCTAGGGACAGAAAACTCTAGGTAGGGACAGTGTCAGTTTCTTTCACTCTGCAAGTCCTTGTTTCCAGGGACCTGGAAGGACAGTGAGTGAATTGTCCTTTTGCTATATTGTGATTAAAAAAAACATTTATTCTAGGGACAGAAAACTCTAGGTAGGGACAGTGTCAGTTTCTTTCACTCTGCAAGTCCTTGTTTCCAGGGACCTGGAAGGACAGTGAGTGAATTGTCCTTTTGCTATATTGTGATTAAAAAAAACATTTATTCTAGGGACAGAAAACTCTAGGTAGGGACAGTGTCAGTTTCTTTCACTCTGCAAGTCCTTGTTTCCAGGGACCTGGAAGGACAGTGAGTGAATTGTCCTTTTGCTATATTGTGATTAAAAAAAACATTTATTCTAGGGACAGAAAACTCTAGGTAGGGACAGTGTCAGTTTCTTTCACTCTGCAAGTCCTTGTTTCCAGGGACCTGGAAGGACAGTGAGTGAATTGTCCTTTTGCTATATTGTGATTAAAAAAAACATTTTTTTCTAGGGACAGAAAACTGTAGGTAGGGAGAGTATTTTTTTTCTTTCACTCTGCAAGTCCTTGTTTCCAGGGACCTGTAAGGACAGTGAGTTAATTGTCCTTGTGCTATATTGTGCTGAAAAAAACATTTATTCCAGGGACAGAAAACTCTAGGTAGGGACAGTGTCAGTTTCTTTCACTCTGCAAGTCCTTGTTTCCAGGGACCTGGAAGGACAGTGAGTGAATTGTCCTTTTGCTATATTGTGATTAAAAAAAACATTTATTCTAGGGACAGAAAACTCTAGGTAGGGACAGTGTCAGTTTCTTTCACTCTGCAAGTCCTTGTTTCCAGGGACCTGGAAGGACAGTGAGTGAATTGTCCTTTTGCTATATTGTGATTAAAAAAAACATTTTTTTCTAGGGACAGAAAACTGTAGGTAGGGAGAGTATTTTTTTTCTTTCACTCTGCAAGTCCTTGTTTCCAGGGACCTGTAAGGACAGTGAGTTAATTGTCCTTGTGCTATATTGTGCTGAAAAAAACATTTATTCCAGGGACAGAAAACTCTAGGTAGGGACAGTGTCAGTTTCTTTCACTCTGCAAGTCCTTGTTTCCAGGGACCTGGAAGGACAGTGAGTGAATTGTCCTTTTGCTATATTGTGATAAAAAAAAACATTTTTTTCTAGGGACAGAAAACTGTAGGTAGGGAGAGTGTTTTTTTTCTTTCACTCTGCAAGTCCTTGTTTCCAGGGACCTGTAAGGACAGTGAGTTAATTTTCCTTGTGCTATATTGTGATTAAAAAAAACATTTATTCTAGGGACAGAAAACTCTAGGTAGGGACAGTGTCAGTTTCTTTCACTCTGCAAGTCCTTGTTTCCAGGGACCTGGAAGGACAGTGAGTGAATTGTCCTTTTGCTATATTGTGATTAAAAAAAACATTTTTTTCTAGGGACAGAAAACTGTAGGTAGGGAGAGTATTTTTTTTCTTTCACTCTGCAAGTCCTTGTTTCCAGGGACCTGTAAGGACAGTGAGTTAATTGTCCTTGTGCTATATTGTGCTGAAAAAAACATTTATTCCAGGGACAGAAAACTCTAGGTAGGGACAGTGTCAGTTTCTTTCACTCTGCAAGTCCTTGTTTCCAGGGACCTGGAAGGACAGTGAGTGAATTGTCCTTTTGCTATATTGTGATTAAAAAAAACATTTTTTTCTAGGGACAGAAAACTGTAGGTAGGGAGAGTATTTTTTTTCTTTCACTCTGCAAGTCCTTGTTTCCAGGGACCTGTAAGGACAGTGAGTTAATTGTCCTTGTGCTATATTGTGCTGAAAAAAACATTTATTCCAGGGACAGAAAACTCTAGGTAGGGACAGTGTCAGTTTCTTTCACTCTGCAAGTCCTTGTTTCCAGGGACCTGGAAGGACAGTGAGTGAATTGTCCTTTTGCTATATTGTGATTAAAAAAAACATTTATTCTAGGGACAGAAAACTCTAGGTAGGGACAGTGTCAGTTTCTTTCACTCTGCAAGTCCTTGTTTCCAGGGACCTGGAAGGACAGTGAGTGAATTGTCCTTTTGCTATATTGTGATTAAAAAAAACATTTTTTTCTAGGGACAGAAAACTGTAGGTAGGGAGAGTATTTTTTTTCTTTCACTCTGCAAGTCCTTGTTTCCAGGGACCTGTAAGGACAGTGAGTTAATTGTCCTTGTGCTATATTGTGCTGAAAAAAACATTTATTCCAGGGACAGAAAACTCTAGGTAGGGACAGTGTCAGTTTCTTTCACTCTGCAAGTCCTTGTTTCCAGGGACCTGGAAGGACAGTGAGTGAATTGTCCTTTTGCTATATTGTGATTAAAAAAAACATTTATTCTAGGGACAGAAAACTCTAGGTAGGGACAGTGTCAGTTTCTTTCACTCTGCAAGTCCTTGTTTCCAGGGACCTGGAAGGACAGTGAGTGAATTGTCCTTTTGCTATATTGTGATTAAAAAAAACATTTTTTTCTAGGGACAGAAAACTGTAGGTAGGGAGAGTATTTTTTTTCTTTCACTCTGCAAGTCCTTGTTTCCAGGGACCTGTAAGGACAGTGAGTTAATTGTCCTTGTGCTATATTGTGCTGAAAAAAAACATTTATTCCAGGGACAGAAAACTCTAGGTAGGGACAGTGTCAGTTTCTTTCACTCTGCAAGTCCTTGTTTCCAGGGACCTGGAAGGACAGTGAGTGAATTGTCCTTTTGCTATATTGTGATTAAAAAAAACATTTATTCTAGGGACAGAAAACTCTAGGTAGGGACAGTGTCAGTTTCTTTCACTCTGCAAGTCCTTGTTTCCAGGGACCTGGAAGGACAGTGAGTGAATTGTCCTTTTGCTATATTGTGATTAAAAAAAACATTTATTCTAGGGACAGAAAACTCTAGGTAGGGACAGTGTCAGTTTCTTTCACTCTGCAAGTCCTTGTTTCCAGGGACCTGGAAGGACAGTGAGTGAATTGTCCTTTTGCTATATTGTGATTAAAAAAAACATTTATTCTAGGGACAGAAAACTCTAGGTAGGGACAGTGTCAGTTTCTTTCACTCTGCAAGTCCTTGTTTCCAGGGACCTGGAAGGACAGTGAGTGAATTGTCCTTTTGCTATATTGTGATTAAAAAAAACATTTATTCTAGGGACAGAAAACTCTAGGTAGGGACAGTGTCAGTTTCTTTCACTCTGCAAGTCCTTGTTTCCAGGGACCTGGAAGGACAGTGAGTGAATTGTCCTTTTGCTATATTGTGATTAAAAAAAACATTTTTTTCTAGGGACAGAAAACTGTAGGTAGGGAGAGTATTTTTTTTCTTTCACTCTGCAAGTCCTTGTTTCCAGGGACCTGTAAGGACAGTGAGTTAATTGTCCTTGTGCTATATTGTGCTGAAAAAAACATTTATTCCAGGGACAGAAAACTCTAGGTAGGGACAGTGTCAGTTTCTTTCACTCTGCAAGTCCTTGTTTCCAGGGACCTGGAAGGACAGTGAGTGAATTGTCCTTTTGCTATATTGTGATTAAAAAAAACATTTTTTTCTAGGGACAGAAAACTGTAGGTAGGGAGAGTATTTTTTTTCTTTCACTCTGCAAGTCCTTGTTTCCAGGGACCTGTAAGGACAGTGAGTTAATTGTCCTTGTGCTATATTGTGCTGAAAAAAACATTTATTCCAGGGACAGAAAACTCTAGGTAGGGACAGTGTCAGTTTCTTTCACTCTGCAAGTCCTTGTTTCCAGGGACCTGGAAGGACAGTGAGTGAATTGTCCTTTTGCTATATTGTGATTAAAAAAAACATTTTTTTCTAGGGACAGAAAACTGTAGGTAGGGAGAGTATTTTTTTTCTTTCACTCTGCAAGTCCTTGTTTCCAGGGACCTGTAAGGACAGTGAGTTAATTGTCCTTGTGCTATATTGTGCTGAAAAAAACATTTATTCCAGGGACAGAAAACTCTAGGTAGGGACAGTGTCAGTTTCTTTCACTCTGCAAGTCCTTGTTTCCAGGGACCTGGAAGGACAGTGAGTGAATTGTCCTTTTGCTATATTGTGATTAAAAAAAACATTTATTCTAGGGACAGAAAACTCTAGGTAGGGACAGTGTCAGTTTCTTTCACTCTGCAAGTCCTTGTTTCCAGGGACCTGGAAGGACAGTGAGTGAATTGTCCTTTTGCTATATTGTGATTAAAAAAAACATTTTTTTCTAGGGACAGAAAACTGTAGGTAGGGAGAGTATTTTTTTTCTTTCACTCTGCAAGTCCTTGTTTCCAGGGACCTGTAAGGACAGTGAGTTAATTGTCCTTGTGCTATATTGTGCTGAAAAAAACATTTATTCCAGGGACAGAAAACTCTAGGTAGGGACAGTGTCAGTTTCTTTCACTCTGCAAGTCCTTGTTTCCAGGGACCTGGAAGGACAGTGAGTGAATTGTCCTTTTGCTATATTGTGATTAAAAAAAACATTTATTCTAGGGACAGAAAACTCTAGGTAGGGACAGTGTCAGTTTCTTTCACTCTGCAAGTCCTTGTTTCCAGGGACCTGGAAGGACAGTGAGTGAATTGTCCTTTTGCTATATTGTGATTAAAAAAAACATTTTTTTCTAGGGACAGAAAACTGTAGGTAGGGAGAGTATTTTTTTTCTTTCACTCTGCAAGTCCTTGTTTCCAGGGACCTGTAAGGACAGTGAGTTAATTGTCCTTGTGCTATATTGTGCTGAAAAAAACATTTATTCCAGGGACAGAAAACTCTAGGTAGGGACAGTGTCAGTTTCTTTCACTCTGCAAGTCCTTGTTTCCAGGGACCTGGAAGGACAGTGAGTGAATTGTCCTTTTGCTATATTGTGATTAAAAAAAACATTTATTCTAGGGACAGAAAACTCTAGGTAGGGACAGTGTCAGTTTCTTTCACTCTGCAAGTCCTTGTTTCCAGGGACCTGGAAGGACAGTGAGTGAATTGTCCTTTTGCTATATTGTGATTAAAAAAAACATTTATTCTAGGGACAGAAAACTCTAGGTAGGGACAGTGTCAGTTTCTTTCACTCTGCAAGTCCTTGTTTCCAGGGACCTGGAAGGACAGTGAGTGAATTGTCCTTTTGCTATATTGTGATTAAAAAAAACATTTATTCTAGGGACAGAAAACTCTAGGTAGGGACAGTGTCAGTTTCTTTCACTCTGCAAGTCCTTGTTTCCAGGGACCTGGAAGGACAGTGAGTGAATTGTCCTTTTGCTATATTGTGATTAAAAAAAACATTTATTCTAGGGACAGAAAACTCTAGGTAGGGACAGTGTCAGTTTCTTTCACTCTGCAAGTCCTTGTTTCCAGGGACCTGGAAGGACAGTGAGTGAATTGTCCTTTTGCTATATTGTGATTAAAAAAAACATTTTTTTCTAGGGACAGAAAACTGTAGGTAGGGAGAGTATTTTTTTTCTTTCACTCTGCAAGTCCTTGTTTCCAGGGACCTGTAAGGACAGTGAGTTAATTGTCCTTGTGCTATATTGTGCTGAAAAAAACATTTATTCCAGGGACAGAAAACTCTAGGTAGGGACAGTGTCAGTTTCTTTCACTCTGCAAGTCCTTGTTTCCAGGGACCTGGAAGGACAGTGAGTGAATTGTCCTTTTGCTATATTGTGATTAAAAAAAACATTTATTCTAGGGACAGAAAACTCTAGGTAGGGACAGTGTCAGTTTCTTTCACTCTGCAAGTCCTTGTTTCCAGGGACCTGGAAGGACAGTGAGTGAATTGTCCTTTTGCTATATTGTGATTAAAAAAAACATTTATTCTAGGGACAGAAAACTCTAGGTAGGGACAGTGTCAGTTTCTTTCACTCTGCAAGTCCTTGTTTCCAGGGACCTGGAAGGACAGTGAGTGAATTGTCCTTTTGCTATATTGTGATTAAAAAAAACATTTATTCTAGGGACAGAAAACTCTAGGTAGGGACAGTGTCAGTTTCTTTCACTCTGCAAGTCCTTGTTTCCAGGGACCTGGAAGGACAGTGAGTGAATTGTCCTTTTGCTATATTGTGATTAAAAAAAACATTTATTCTAGGGACAGAAAACTCTAGGTAGGGACAGTGTCAGTTTCTTTCACTCTGCAAGTCCTTGTTTCCAGGGACCTGGAAGGACAGTGAGTGAATTGTCCTTTTGCTATATTGTGATTAAAAAAAACATTTTTTTCTAGGGACAGAAAACTGTAGGTAGGGAGAGTATTTTTTTTCTTTCACTCTGCAAGTCCTTGTTTCCAGGGACCTGTAAGGACAGTGAGTTAATTGTCCTTGTGCTATATTGTGCTGAAAAAAACATTTATTCCAGGGACAGAAAACTCTAGGTAGGGACAGTGTCAGTTTCTTTCACTCTGCAAGTCCTTGTTTCCAGGGACCTGGAAGGACAGTGAGTGAATTGTCCTTTTGCTATATTGTGATTAAAAAAAACATTTTTTTCTAGGGACAGAAAACTGTAGGTAGGGAGAGTATTTTTTTTCTTTCACTCTGCAAGTCCTTGTTTCCAGGGACCTGTAAGGACAGTGAGTTAATTGTCCTTGTGCTATATTGTGCTGAAAAAAACATTTATTCCAGGGACAGAAAACTCTAGGTAGGGACAGTGTCAGTTTCTTTCACTCTGCAAGTCCTTGTTTCCAGGGACCTGGAAGGACAGTGAGTGAATTGTCCTTTTGCTATATTGTGATTAAAAAAAACATTTTTTTCTAGGGACAGAAAACTGTAGGTAGGGAGAGTGTTTTTTTTCTTTCACTCTGCAAGTCCTTGTTTCCAGGGACCTGTAAGGACAGTGAGTTAATTTTCCTTGTGCTATATTGTGATTAAAAAAAACATTTATTCTAGGGACAGAAAACTCTAGGTAGGGACAGTGTCAGTTTCTTTCACTCTGCAAGTCCTTGTTTCCAGGGACCTGGAAGGACAGTGAGTGAATTGTCCTTTTGCTATATTGTGATTAAAAAAAACATTTTTTTCTAGGGACAGAAAACTGTAGGTAGGGAGAGTATTTTTTTTCTTTCACTCTGCAAGTCCTTGTTTCCAGGGACCTGTAAGGACAGTGAGTTAATTGTCCTTGTGCTATATTGTGCTGAAAAAAACATTTATTCCAGGGACAGAAAACTCTAGGTAGGGACAGTGTCAGTTTCTTTCACTCTGCAAGTCCTTGTTTCCAGGGACCTGGAAGGACAGTGAGTGAATTGTCCTTTTGCTATATTGTGATTAAAAAAAACATTTTTTTCTAGGGACAGAAAACTGTAGGTAGGGAGAGTGTTTTTTTTCTTTCACTCTGCAAGTCCTTGTTTCCAGGGACCTGTAAGGACAGTGAGTTAATTTTCCTTGTGCTATATTGTGATTAAAAAAAACATTTTTTCTAGGGACAGAAAACTGTAGGTAGGGAGAGTGTTTTTTTTCTTTCACTCTGCAAGTCCTTGTTTCCAGGGACAGAGAAGGACACCTGAAGGTAGCCCTTATTGCTTTTTTCCCATCTCCCTGCAGGCCATCTATTAGAATGTCTGGAAGGCAAACAAGGAGAGGCAGACAGTCAGGAGGCAATAAAAGAGGGCAAGCAGGCTCTGTGTCTGGGGGCAACAGTGCTGGTCGTGGACGCGGTGCATTGTCATCAGCACATGGCCATGGGACACGCTTGTCCTTCTTTTCGGCAGCTGGACATGTTGAGCCACATCATGCCGAAGACTTGGTAGAGTGGATGACCAAGCCCTCCTCCTCCTCCTCATCCTCTCTCACCCAGGCTCAGGGTACTGGAAAAGCAGCTGCCAAAGCGTCGTCTTCCCTGGTATCAATGTCAGACAAATCATCAGTCACTCCTTCCCTAGACCCACCATGTCCTCCTCCTGAGGAGTCCCCCGAACTGTTTCAGCACAGTGTTGGGTACATGCTCCAGGAGGATGCCCAGCGTTTCGAAGGGTCTGATGATGAAACCCAGCTAGAGGAAGGCAGTAGCGTGAGAGCAGACAGAGGGGATGCTCAAGAAGGACACCAATCTGGCAGTCATGTTCCAGCAGCTGCAGCATACTGCCAGATTGGCTCCAGTGATGAGGAGGGAGGGGATGATGAGGTCAATGACTCCACGTGGGTGCCTAATAGGAGAGAGGAGGAGGAGGAGGATGAGGAGGAGGCACATCTCCAACGAGGCAGGATGCCCTTTGGTGGCCAGCGTAAGGGCAGTACACCGACGGAATCACACCGCAGAGCTCCGCCTGTGCAGGGCGCTGCCTCTGCCCGTCATTCAAAAAGTTCTTTGGTGTGGGCCTTTTTTGAGGCTAGTGCATCAGATCGCACAGCTGCTGTTTGCAACATATGTCTCAAGCGTATATCGCGTGGCCAAAACATCAGCCGCTTGGGTACCACATGCCTGACCAGACATATGTTGACCTGCCATGCAGCTCGTTGGCAAGCCTACCTCAAAGACCCACACCAAAGAACAAAGCGGACCTCTCCTTGCACCGCATCAGCTGGGATCTCCAACCCCACTATAACTTCAGTCCTCTCTGAAACATGCACTGAGAGGAATGAAGGTGTAGAATTAGGTGTGTCACAGCCAAGTACTTGCGCCCACTCTGCTAGCAGTACACCGACGTCCGATTCTAGCAGGCAAATTTCCCTGCCCCAGCTGCTGGACCGTCGAAAGAAGTTCACTCCCAGCCATCCACATGCCCAGCGGTTGAATGCTAGCTTGGCTAAATTGCTAGCGCTTCAACTGCTGCCTTTTCAGTTGGTAGACTCGGCCCCCTTCCGTGAGTTTGTGCAATGTGCGGTTCCTCAGTGGCAGGTTCCCAAACGCCACTTTTTCTCACGGAAGGCTATTCCGGCTCTCTACCGGCATGTGGAAGGCAATGTCTTGGCCTCGCTGGACAGGGCGGTCAGCGGTAAGGTGCATATTACCGCTGACTCATGGTCCAGCAGGCATGGACAGGGACGTTACCTTTCTTTCACGGCCCATTGGGTCACTCTTTTGGCAGCTGGGAAGGATTCAGGACAAGGTGCAGTAGTGTTGGAGGTTGTCCCACCGCCACGCCTCCAAAATGCTACTACTGGTTGTGACACACCTCTCTCCTCCACCCCCTCCTCTTCTTCTTCCTCCATGGCCTCTTCCTGTGGTTTGTCCTATGAACCAGCGGTGCTCCGTAGCCGTTCACGGGGCTACGCAAGTACGCAGGCAAAAAGATGCCATGCCGTGCTTGCGCTGGTGTGTTTGGGGGACAGAAGCCACACTGGGGCAGAGGTCCTGTCTGCTCTGCAGGGCCAGGCCGAGAGGTGGTTGACGCCACGCCAGCTTAAGCCAGGAATGGTGGTTTGCGACAATGGCACCAACCTCCTCTCCGCCCTCCGACAGGGACAACTGACCCATGTGCCCTGTGTGGCTCACGTCCTTAACCTGGTGGTGCAGCGGTTCTTGGGCAGGTACCCGGGCTTACAGGATGTCCTGAGGCAGGCCAGGAAAGTCTGTGTGCATTTCCGCAGATCTTATAATGCCAGTGCTCGCCTGGCTGAGCTGCAAAAGGAGTTGAACCTGCCCAAGAACCGCCTTATATGTGACATGCCCACCAGGTGGAACTCAACGTTGGCCATGCTGCAGCGGCTGCACACGCAGCAGAGGGCCATCAATGAGTACCTGTGCGACTACGGCACCAGGACAGGGTCAGGGGAGCTTGGTTTTTTTTCTCCACGCCAGTGGGGCATGATCAGGGATGCATGCACTGTCCTGGCACCATTTGAGGAGGCCACGAGGATGGTGAGCAGTGACAGTGCATGCATCAGTGACACTGTACCTCTTGTCCACCTGTTGGAGCACACGCTGCGTGGAATAATGGACAGGGCACTTGAGGCAGAACAGAGGCAGGAAGAGGAGGACTTCCTTGCCTCTCAAGGCCCCCTTTACCCAGACAGTGTTCCTTCTGTCCCACCCATCGCACAGGAAGAGGAGGAGGAGGAGGAGGAGGAGGAGGATTGTGTCAGCATGGAGGTGGAGGCTGGCACTCAGCATCATCAGCAGCAGTCTTTTAGGGATGATTTACAGTCCCAAGAAACCAGTGGACTTGTACGTGGCTGGGAGGAGGTGGCTGCGGATCATGTCGTCCTTAGTGACCCAGAGGACTCCGGAGCGAATGCCTCAGCAAACCTACGCTGCATGGCCTCCCTGATCCTGCAAAGTCTGCGGAAGGATCCTCGTATTCTTCGGATCAAGGAGAGGGACCATTACTGGCTGGCCACTCTCCTTGATCCACGGTACAAGGGTAAGGTTGCGGACCTTATGTTACCGTCGCAGAGGGAGCAGAGGATGAGACAACTCCGGGAGGCCTTGCAGAAAGGTCTGTGCAACGCGTTCCCAGAGACTGGGAGGTTGCAAACTCCTGGTCCTGGACAACGAGTTGCTGAGGCTTCGGCCAGTCAAAGAAGGAGCGGTGGGGAAGGTGGCCGTCTGACCGATGCGTTCAGACAATTCTTTAGTCCGCAGCCCCAAAGTATGATTGGTTCCAGCAACCATCGCCAGCGTCTGATAAACATGGTGCAGGAATATCTAGGGGCAAGGTCAGACTTGGACACCTTCCCCACCGAAAATCCTCTGGCTTACTGGGTCTTGAGGATGGATCACTGGCCAGAGCTTGCACAGTATGCAATTGAGCTACTGGCCTGTCCTGCATCCAGCGTTCTTTCGGAACGCACATTCAGTGCTGCTGGAGGATTTGTCACGGATCACAGGGTGCGCCTGTCCACCGACTCGGTTGATCGACTGACTTTCATCAAGATGAACCAGTCTTGGATCACCACCAGCTACCACACACCTGATGCTGATATAACAGACTAATTGATTTTAAAATGTCACATCCCTTCAAGACTGATGCTGATGCTGAGTGCCTGTGCTGTTATGTTGACTGGCTATCCTCCTCCTCCGAGTCCTCAATGATACGATTGATGATGATAGCTTGGAAGATCATTTTTGTTTATGGGTGCCGCCACCAGTGCCTAACGCCCAATTTTTCAGCCCCTGTTTAACAGGGGCGTGTAATTACAATTTTTGAAGCAATACTTTGCAACAGGGCTCATTGCTGTGCTCCAAGTACAGTATCTGTGAGGAGTTGCAGTGTTGTGCCACCAGTGCCTAAGGCCCAATTTTTCAGCCCCTGTTTAACAGGGGCGTGTCATTACAATTTTTGAAGCAATACTTTGCAACAGGGCTCATTGCTGTGCTCCAAGTACAGTATCTGTGAGGGGTTGCAGTGTTGTGCCACCAGTGCCTAAGGCCCAATTTTTCAGCCCCTGTTCAACAGGGGCATGTAATTACAATTCTTGATCTAATAATTCACAGCAGGGCCCATTGCTGCACCCACCAAGAGTAACTGTCAGGGCTTACAGTGTTGTGGCACCAGCACCACCATCAAAGGCCCAATTTTTACTACCACTGTTCAACAATTATATGTAATTAAAATTCCTGATATAATAGTTGACAGCAGGGCGTTCCAGCACCAACCAAGAGTAACTGTGAGTGCTTACAGTGTTGTGCCAACACCAACAACTAAGGGGCCTATTTCTGCAGAGTATATACGGCAGGTCCCTACTTTCAAACATCCAACTTACAAACGACTCCTACTTGCAAACGCAAGAAGACAACAGGAAGTGAGAGGAAATCTACCACTAGGAAGGAAAATTCTCTCCTGTAAGAATAAATATGGGAGAAAGGTGTCTCCTCTGTACTGATGCTTTATCAGCAATCCTTGTTTCAAGAAAAACACCACATTTCAAAAACAGTTGTCATTGGGACGGAAAGTGAGGTGAAATGTTCTGAACAGGGGCACAGACAGCAAAACAAATGTTACAGGGGTGATAACCCTTACCTATGTTTTCCAAAAAGTTTAAAAATAGATTTTTGGGCTGGAGCTACACTTCAACAATGTACCTGTTCAAAATTACAAACAGATTCTACATAAGAACAAACCTACAGTCCCTGTCTTGTATGCACCGCCTGTATACGGCTGTTCAGAGTATATAGGGCCTTTTTTATTTTATGTGCGGGGTTCCCCTTAATATCCATACAAGACCCAAAGGGGCTGGTAATGGGCTGGGGTAGGGGGGGGGGGGTCATGGGGTAGCTATGCCATTTTTCTTAAAGAATTTCATCCATATTACCGGGACCAGACATTACATTAAAGCCGCAAGCAGTTTTAAATGGCTTTTTTTTCCTTTAGAAGTGTCATTTTGTGCAGGGACAGTTCTAAACACGGGAAACACGTGGCACTTCACAGGCATACTTTAGACACCCCCCAGGTACGATATTTAAAGGAATATTTGACTTTTTTTTTTTCACTTTATGCATCATTAAAATGACTGCTCCCGAAAAACGACCGTTTTTAAAACTTCTTTTTGCATTGATACATGTCCCCTGGTGCAGAACCCGGGTTCCCAAACCCTTTTTAGGACAATAACATGCATAATAGTTGTTATAATTAGCACTTTAGAATTCGAACGTTCGCATCCATTGTATTTAATAGGGTTCTAATGTTCGTTCGAACTTCCGGTCCGTTCGCGGGTTCTGGTGCGAACCGAACCCGGGGGTGTTCGGCTCATCACTATTGGTGAAGTCACAAATCAAGTCAAAATACTGATCTACCCCATACTGTATAAAAATAATAGGAGGGATAACAATAAATAATATTGGTTATGTGCCCATGCCTCACTGTGCCTCACTGTGCCCAATGCCTCACTGTGCCTGTGTCTCACTGTGCCCATGCTTCACTGTGCCCATCAGCCGTGTACCTGATCGGCGGCATCCCGGCGGCCATTCCAGTATTCAAAAGCCGCGCCTCCTCATCTGTGATAGGCGGAACACTCAATTTGCCAGCATTCAGTGTTCCGCCTATCACGGACATCTGCTCATCCTCATAACACAGACGAGGATAAGAGGATGTCCGTGATAGGCTGAATACTGCCTGCTGTGAAATTGAGTGTTCCGCCTATCACAGACGAGGAGGCGCAGCTTTTGAACACTGCAATGGCCGCCGTCTGTCTGCATGACACGCTGATCAGGTAGGCAGACGGCGGCTTGCGGTTAGTGTTAGTGGTGCCAAGTCATTGCAAGTCATATAGCCCAAGTCAAAGTCAAGTCGCAAGTCATTAGTGACAAGTCAAAGTCAAGTCGCAAGTCATTAGTGACAAGTCAAAGTCAAGTCGCAAGTCATTAGTGACAAGTCAAAGTCAAGTCGCAAGTCATTAGTGACAAGTCAAAGTCAAGTCGCAAGTCATTAGTGACAAGTCAAAGTCAAGTCGCAAGTCATTAGTGACAAGTCAAAGTCAAGTCGAGTCATTTATTGAATTCTGTCAAGCAAGTCGCAAGTCCTCAAACAGGTGACTCAAGTCTGACTTAAGTCAAGTCATGTGACTCAAGTCCCCCACCTCTGCCCTTACCCCCCTGTTCCCTTCCCCCTCCCCTTCCTTTTCCTTTTTCCCTCTTCCCTCCCCTTCCCTCTCCTCTCCCTTCTCCGATGGGCTATAGCCTTCCAGGGACCTATATGTGGATTGCCTGTTTTACTTCCTGAAATTTGTAATTTGAGACTATGCGACCCATTGTCTCAACAGGCCATCCATATAGAGACTCTTGGCGTCCGGACGATGTTTATCGTTTTATGTTGTTTGTTAGTTGTCCTGTGCTCAATTTTGTTGTGTTCGTGGCCAGACATGGAGATTGTTTCATGCTGCCATTTTTCATGTGTCTTATGTCAGTATTACAGCATTTTTCACTCTCTTACTAAGAGAGGTGTTTTATGATATACCTTTTTCCATCCATTAAATAAATTTATATCCTTTTTATTCTTACACTTCAACTTCGGTATCACTCATTTGGTCCTCTGGTCCCCTACTTTGGTAAGGGACATCCCCCCCCTTTTTTGGTTTATATGCTTATTTACGACCAGAGAGCTACCGCCCACATCGGGTACACAGTGTAAGTTATTTTCACTATTGTGCCTTGTGCACATCTACATGCCCTTTGTCCCCCTCTTTTTGAAACTGATAGCTGCCTGGGTCAGAGGCCCCTCCCCTCTCCACTGTATACACTCAGGAGGAGAACTACAAGCCCCGCAGGCACCATAGAGCTGCTGATCGCCACCTCCCACTCCCCCCACTGCATCCCAAACTGACAGCCAGAGGTGCAGGGGGAGATGCCAGGTCTTGGGGCCCCTCACAGCAGAAGAACGGCAGGGCCCAGTCGCAAGTGCGACTGCTGCGACCCTAAAAAAAGTTCCGCCACTGTTGTTGACCATGTCCATCCCTTTATGACTACAGTGTCCCCATCTTCTGATGGCTCCTTCCAGCAGGATAATGCACCATGTCATAAAGCTCCAATCATCTCACCACTGGTTTCTTGAACATGACAATGAGCTCACTGTACTCCAATGGCCTCCACACTCACCAGATCTCAATCCAATAGAGCACATTTGGGATGTGGTGGAAGGGGGGAGATTTGCATCATGGATGTGCAGCCAACAAATCTGCAGCAACTGCTATCATGTTAATATGGACGAAAATCTCTGAGGAATGTTTCCAACACCTTGTTGAATTTATACCACAAAGAATTAAGGCAGTTCTGAAGGCAAAAGGGGGTCCAACCCGGTACTAGCAAGGTGTGCCTAATAAAGTGGCCGGTGAGTGTATATTTCTGGAAGTGTTGCTAGCAACAATGTAGATTTCTGATTGATCAAGACTATGGGGGTTATTCTCTAAAGCTGGAGAGTGAAAAATCTGGTGCAACTCTGCATAGAAACCAATCAGCTTTCAGGTTTCGTCACGTACCACAGTGGTCTTCAACTCCTGTCCTTAGGACCCACTAACAGGCCAGATTTTATGTATTACCTTGGGGAGATGCAGACTAGAATACTGCAATCACTGAGCAGCAAATGAAATCACCTGTGATGTATCTCAGTTATCTTGCAAACCTGTCCTGTTAGGCCCCTTTCACACGGACGGTCCGTTCAGGTCCGCCTGTCAGTTTTTTAGGCGGACCTGAACAGATGCTCCATGTAGCCCTATGGAGCCACGAATGTCAGCGGTGACATGTCCGCTGACATCCGCTCCGCTCCGCCAAAGTGTGACGGAGGAAAACCCTTTTTTTCCATCCGTCGGCGGAGCGGATCGGATGACAACGGGCTCTACGGTTCAACGTCATCCGATCCCCCCATAGGGGAGAGCGGCGCTCGGACAGGGCGGTCCCTGCACAGTGTGCGGGGACCGCCCTATCATCCGCCGGCTCAGCGGGGATCAACGGAGCGATCCCCGCTGAGCAAGCGGAGCTTCACGGGGCGGATCTTCACGGATCCGTCCCGTGTGAAAGGGGCCCTAAGTGGGCCCTGAGGACAGGGTTGATGACCACTGACATGCCAGGTGCGAGGCCGAGGTGCTGAGAGGGCTCCCCTTGTGGATAAGTGCAGTACACCTCTGGAAGTGGTACGGGGAGTGCAGTGCCCAAAGAAGCACGGTTTGCCAGTTGCTGTGGTTTGATGGGCTGATCACCGTAAGGTTGCTGGAACAAGCAAGATGCACTGTAGGGCAGGTGTACTTGCGGAGTACCAGGTAAACTTGGCAGATGAACAATCCGGAAACAGAACCAGGAGCCAGGCCGGGGGTCATGCACGGTAAATCAGTCAATGTGAGATTCAGGTAGCAGAACTGGAACAAGCCGGGGTCATACACGGTGAGACAGGTTGCAGCAGAGTCGGTGAGCCAAGCCGAGATCAAACACAGTGGAGCAGATAGGGGTCAGTAGTACAAGCCAGAGGTCAAACCAGGAGATCAGGATAACAGGTAAAGCAAGCCGGGTTGGTAATGGAAGGTCAAAGATCAGGAAACACAGGATCACAGGGGACCCGACGATAATCCAGCAATGCACAGGTCTCAGCAGCAGGTTTATATAGACCAGGAGGCACCATTGTTCATCTGTGTACGCCAATATGCACGGGAGCACGCCTGATGCGGCCATGATGGGTGTTGGTAAGACTGCCAGTTCTTTGGCCATTTCCCTGACAGTTTTTATTGCCAAAACCTAATTGAAGAAGCTGATTGACTACTATGCACAGCTGCACCAGATTCTGAGGTCACCAGTTTTAGTAAATCACCTCCTATGTCTTTATGGTCATAAGGTTTGAAATTTATTTGTTTTATTATATCACGCCATATAGTACCTCTGACGTCCTGATGAAGTCTTCTGTCAAACGTATTGAATAGGGAGTTTTTATCCTGCTATGAAAATGTGAAAATAACTATTTATTATAGAAAGAAAAATTGTACCTATAGTGGTAATAATAGGGTAATAGAGATTTTCATAGGATAAATACTGGTATATACATAGATACTGTAGCTATGAAATTATCTGACATATTTTTTAATGATATTTTATTTATCTTATGGAATAAACATGACAATTTTATACAAATACTGGTGTTTAGTGTGGAGAGCGGCACCTAGAAAATCCCCCAATTTTCAATTTTGAATATTGTTTGTAGGGATTTGATGCCACTTGTAATCCAGCAATGTTATCATCTTTATATCCAAAAATGCTTTGTAAAGAATATGAACTTCAAACGAAACTTTGACACACCCCGAGCCTGCCACCACCCCCTCAAAAAATAAAAAACAACTAATTGCTGGGTTGGTTTTTAAAAATAATGTTAAAAATGTCTAAAATTCTCGCTAAATCTGCCATCATGTGATGCTCCAGGTCCTGAGATTTTTATCTCCTTTACTGCAGAGGGTCCTTCTTTGGGTGACCAGTGCCACCATCACTACATGGGTGCCATAGACACATCCTATTGGTTGTCCAGTAGCAGGGTTCTCTTTGCATACAGGAGACAGTGTGATGACCCCAGGAAGGGGCGACGGGTCTACTGCAACGCTGGATCCACCGCTCATCACTACCAGAAGAGCCCACATAACCAGAGATGGGTATTTTATTTTATTTGTTCAACCAGCGGGCTGAACAAAAAGGAACAAATAGATTCCGCAACCCTTACAAGCATGGTGGATGGAGGAATCCCCCTCACCATGACATTGTATTCTGATAGCGGGAATTGCCACTGTCAGAACACACTGATCAGCATAAAAATACTTTTCAATAAAAAAGAAAAAAACGTATTGAATGGATGGAAGGAGGGATGGCGGCTGGGAATGGGACAAGATTTTATAGTAGAAGACACCATAGAGAGTCTTTGGTCTGTATCCATTGGAAAGATTTCCCAATCTTCCTGTCCTGACAGGGCATGAGAAATATGACAGCATTTCTAACCCTTTCCAGCAAGACCCACAAGTTATCAAGAATTCAGGTTCCCATTAAAAGGAACCTTTAGATTGTTTCAGGATGTTTTTAAGATCAGTCAATGTGATAAACTTAATGTGAATAATCTCATTGTGTTCATTGAGGTAAATCTAATTGTGTTCATGTTTTGATTTTATGGATAGTTTGTAAATATATACAGTAAATGTAGACAATGGATTTATTTGCCAGTATCATCTGTGTGCTCTGGTTAAAAACAATAGGCTCCCTCTAAGTAGCTAATTGATCTTATCTCAGCAGACCATAAACAGGTAAACTGGTCACTAAAATCAGCCTCGTTCCACCAGAAGTACAATACAATCATATGCCACTACACATATATTTCATTACCTAAAATACTATATATATTCTTTCTCTGTCATTGCTGGATATTCTTTTTGTGGCATTGTCACGGTGGCATTGCTAGATATTCTTCCCCTGACATTGGCATTGTGGCCTTGCTGGATATTCTTCCTCTGATATTCTTTTTGTGGCATTGTCACAGTGGCATTTCTGGATATTCTTCCTCTGGCATTACTAGATATTCTTTCTCTGGCATTGCAGGATATTCTTCCCCTGACATTGTCATTGTGGCCTTGCTAGATATTCTTCCTCTGGTATTTCTGGATATTCTTTTTGTGACATTTCTGGATATTCTTCCTCTATTATTGTCACAGTGGCATTACTGGATATTTTCCTCTCACTGTGGCATTGCTGGATACTCTTCTGAGGCATTAATACTGTAACATTGTTGGGTTTTCTTTCTGTGGCATTGCTGAACAATTGTTCTGTAATGATTTCCCTGTGGTATAACTGGGCATTCTTCCTGTGGCATTGCTGGGTAGTCTACCTGTGGCAGTAATGTGACAGAAGGAGTGTGACACTGCTTCTGTCACATTACTGGGCTTGCTTTATATGACATTGTCACTATGGCATTGCAGAGAATATTTTCTGGGGCATTGCTGGAGACTCTTGCTATGGCATTGTCGCTGTGTCATTACTGGGCTTTTTTCCTGTAAAATAATCATTGTAGCATTGGTTGGCATTTTTCCCCTGGAATTGCTGGGAAATGGTTCTATGGCATGGTCATTGTGTCATTACTAAACCAAGCTTTCTCCCTGCTGCATTAGTGGACATTCTTCCTGTGGCATTGCCAAGCATTATTCCCTTTGCCATTAATTGGCCTTTTTCCCATGGCATTGCAAGCAATACTTTATTTGGCATTGTGACTATGGTGTAGCTGGTTAATCTTTTTGGTGGCATTAAAGCAGACCCAAAGTCAAAAAATTTGTTTAGATCATCTGCCCCTTTCTGGCACTGCTCCCTAATTGTTAAAGCCAATAGAAGCCCCCACATGGTTCCCTGCTAACTAGAATGATCTTTCTCCAAGTCCAACTGACCCGCTGATTTCCTGCTCCTTCCAGGTCTGGTTGGTTCTGTGTGAGGCAGTGACATTGATTGGCGTCATCTTCTTGAATACATATCATATAATAGGCTTACTAACGGAGATTATTTCTAAATATTTTGCCTGATGAAGGGGTCTGGGGCAGCCCCAAAATGTTATTTCCTGCTGTGATGTGATCATCTTAATACCTTTTTGGGCACAATTTTGAAGATCCATGGTGTGCCGGTGATATGTTTTAACTTGTGTTGGTACTGGTTCCCAGCTGGTAGTCGCTAAAGAACCAACTTGCTTCAAGCCATTCCAGGAACGTATGTGATGAGAATATTCTATTTGACTGTCCCTATATACACTATATACAGTAGGTGGAACATTAAGGACCCTGACACTGTATAGAAGACACCACAAAGACCATAAGCCTGTTTAGCAGGCACTGTAGTGACCCTGGCCTTGTACAGGTGGCACAGTCCCTGATGCTGTATAGCAGACACCATTACAACCCTGACACTGTATAGCTGACACTGTAAAAAGCTACCTGGTATGCATACCCTAACATTCTGGGATGGGAAAGGGGACACTTTAAAAAAAAAAAAAAGCATGTAGGTAAGGAAACACCTCTCCAAATTATGTTGAGCATGAGGAATTCATATTCAAATAATGATTGGTTAAGCCAGGGATAGGCAACCTAAGGCATAGGTGTCAGGATGGGCTCATAATGTAATTTTCAGCGGCACCAGGAAGATCATTACTTGGCATGCATGCATGGCCTTTCAAAGAACCAGAGCATCCTACTGTGGATTCCTTCTCTTTGTAAAGTGCCACTAATAATTACAATCCTTGTCTGCCCTTTGCGCCCATATCCTACCCACCTCTATGATGTTTCAAAGTCAGTCTGATATCACTGACAGTCAGGTGCCAGTTCTTCTTCCAACTGCAGTATAGGCCTACATGCTGATGCAGACATCATTACGTGAAGACACCTGCCCAGCAGTGCCCACCTACCCTCTTCCTCCTCATAGTGGAACCGCCAGCTGCAGCAGTTATAAATGTAAAATGTCTGCATTTCAGTTAGTGCTGGAATTGGGGCTGATTTGAGGTCTGAAGGTACATGAATTGGGGTTTATCTGAGGTCGGAAGGTACATGAATTGGGGCTGATATGAGGTCTGTAGGTGCTGGAATTATGGCTGATGTATGGTCTAAACTCTAAAGCATCAGCATTGGTGCTGATATGAGGAATGAAAGTGCAAGATTTAGGGCTAATACGAGGTCGGAAGGTAAATGAATTAGGGCTGATCTGAGGTCTGTAGGTATATGAATTGAGGCTGATTTAGGGTCTGAAAGTACATACATTAGAACTGATATGAGTTCTGAAGGTGCCAGGTTTTGGGCTGATCTGAAAGTGAAGGATTTGAGGCTGAACTAAGGTCTGAAGTAGCATGCATTGGGGCTAATTTGATAAATGAAAGTTTAGGATTTGGAGCTGAACTAAGGTCTAAAGGAACATACATATGGGACTAATCTGAGATATGAAAGTGTAGGATTTGGGGTTGATCTGAGGTCTAAAGGAACATACATATGGGACTAATCTGAGATATGAAAGTGTAGGATTTGGGGTTGATCTGAGGTCTGAAGCATTGGGGCTAATCTGAGATATGAAAGTGTAGGATTTGGGGTTGATCTGAGGTCTGAAGGAGCATACATATGGGACTAATCTGAGATATGAAAGTGTAGGATTTGGGGTTGATCGGAGGTCTGAAGGAGCATGCATTGGGACTAATCTGAGATATGAAAGTTTAGGATTTGGGGTTGATCTGAGGTCTGAAGCATTGGGGCTAATCTGAGATATGAAAGTGTAGGATTTGGGGTTGATCTGAGGTCTGAAGGAGCATACATATGGGACTAATCTGAGATATGAAAGTGTAGGATTTGGGGTTGATCTGAGGTCTGAAGGAGCATGCATTGGGGCAAATCTGAGATATGAAAATGTAGGATTTGGTGTTGATCTGAGGTCTGAAGGAGCATGCATTGGGACTAATCTGAGATATGAAACTTTAGGATTTGGGGTTGATCTGAGGTCTGAAGGAGCATGCATTGGGACTAATCTGAGATATGAAAGTTTAGGATTTGGGGCTGAACTAAGGTCTGAAGGAGCATGCATTGGGGCTAATCTGAGATATGAAAGTTTAGGATTTGGGGTTGATCTGAGGTCTGAAGGAGCATACATATGGGACTAATCTGAGATATGAAAGTTTAGGATTTGGGGTTGATCTGAGGTCTGAAGGAGCATACATATGGGACTAATCTGAGATATGAAAGTTTAGGATTTGGGGTTGATCTGAGGTCTGAAGGAACATGCATTGGGGCTAATTTGAGATATGAAACTTTAGGATTTGGGGTTGATCTGAGGTCTGAAGGAGCATGCATTGGGGCTAATTTGAGATATGAAACTTTAGGATTTGGGGTTGATCTGAGGTCTGAAGCATTGGGGCTAATCTGAGATATGAAAGTGTAGGATTTGGGGTTGATCTGAGGTCTGAAGGAACATGCATTGGGGCAAATCTGAGATATGAAAGTGTAGGATTTGCGGTTGATCTGAGGTCTGAAGGAGCATACATATGGGACTAATCTGAGATATGAAAGTTTAGGATTTGGGGCTGAACTAAGGTCTGAAGGAGCATGCATTGGGGCTAATCTGAGATATGAAAGTTTAGGATTTGGTGTTGATCTGAGGTCTGAAGCATTGGGGCTAATCTGAGATATGAAAGTGTAGGATTTGGGGTTGATCTGAGGTCTGAAGGAACATGCATTGGGGCTAATCTGAGATATGAAAGTGTAGGATTTGCGGTTGATCTGAGGTCTGAAGGAGCATGCATTGGGACTAATCTGAGATATGAAAGTGTAGGATTTGGTGTTGATCTGAGGTCTGAAGGAGCATGCATTGGGACTAATCTGAGATATGAAAGTTTAGGATTTGGGGTTGATCTGATGTCTGAAGGAGCATGCATTGGGGCTAATCTGAGATATGAAAGTTTAGGATTTGGGGCTGAACTAAGGTCTGAAGGAGCATGCATTGGGGCTAATCTGAGATATGAAAGTTTAGGATTTGGGGCTGAACTAAGGTCTGAAGGAGCATGCATTGGGGCTAATCTGAGATATGAAAGTTTAGGATTTGGGGCTGAACTAAGGTCTGAAGGAACATGCATTGGGGCTAATCTGAGATATGAAAGTTTAGGATTTGGGGTTGATCTGAGGTCTGAAGGAGCATGCATTGGGGCTAATCTGAGATATGAAAGTTTAGGATTTGGGGCTGAACTAAGGTCTGAAGGAGCATGCATTGGGGCTAATCTGAGATATGAAAGTTTAGGATTTGGGGCTGAACTAAGGTCTGAAGGAACATGCATTGGGGCTAATCTGAGATATGAAAGTTTAGGATTTGGGGTTGATCTGAGGTCTGAAGGAGCATGCATTGGGGCTAATCTGAGATATGAAAGTTTAGGATTTGGGGCTGAACTAAGGTCTGAAGGAGCATGCATTGGGGCTAATCTGAGATATGAAAGTTTAGGATTTGGGGTTGATCTGAGGCCTGAAGCATTGGGGCTAATCTGAGATATGAAAGTGTAGGATTTGGGGTTGATCTGAGGTCTGAAGGAACATGCATTGGGGCTAATCTGAGATATGAAAGTTTAGGATTTGGGGCTGAACTAAGGTCTGAAGGAGCATGCATTGGGACTAATCTGAGATATGAAAGTTTAGGATTTGGGGCTGAACTAAGGTCTGAAGGAGCATGCATTGGGACTAATCTGAGATATGAAAGTTTAGGATTTGGGGTTGATCTGAGGTCTGAAGGAGCATACATTGGGACTAATCTGAGATATGAAAGTTTAGGATTTGGGGTTGATCTGAGGTCTGAAGGAGCATGCATTGGGACTAATCTGAGATATGAAAGTTTAGGATTTGGGGTTGATCTGAGGTCTGAAGGAGCATGCATTGGGACTAATCTGAGATATGAAAGTGTAGGATTTGGGGTTGATCTGAGGTCTGAAGGAGCATGCATTGGGACTAATCTGAGATATGAAAGTTTAGGATTTGGTGTTGATCTGAGGTCTGAAGGAGCATACATATGGGACTAATCTGAGATATGAAAGTTTAGGATTTGGGGCTGAACTAAGGTCTGAAGGAGCAAGCATTGGGACTAATCTGAGATATGAAAGTGTAGGATTTGGGGTTGATCTGAGGTCTGAAGGAACATACATTGGGGCTAATCTGAGATATGAAAGTTTAGGATTTGGGGTTGATCTGAGGTCTGAAGGAGCATGCATTGGGACTAATCTGAGATATGAAAGTTTAGGATTTGGGGTTGATCTGAGGTCTGAAGGAGCATACATATGGGACTAATCTGAGATATGAAAGTTTAGGATTTGGGGCTGAACTAAGGTCTAAAGGAGCATGCATTGGGACTAATCTGAGATATGAAAGTGTAGGATTTGGGGTTGATCTGAGGTCTGAAGGAACATGCATTGGGGCTAATCTGAGATATGAAAGTTTAGGATTTGGGGCTGAACTAAGGTCTAAAGGAGCATGCATTGGGACTAATCTGAGATATGAAAGTGTAGGATTTGGGGTTGATCTGAGGTCTGAAGGAACATGCATTGGGGCTAATCTGAGATATGAAAGTTTAGGATTTGGGGCTGAACTAAGGTCTAAAGGAGCATGCATTGGGACTAATCTGAGATATGAAAGTGTAGGATTTGGGGTTGATCTGAGGTCTGAAGGAACATGCATTGGGACTAATCTGAGATATGAAAGTTTAGGATTTGGGGTTGATCTGAGGTCTGAAGGAGCATACATATGGGACTAATCTGAGATATGAAAGTTTAGGATTTGGGGCTGAACTAAGGTCTAAAGGAGCATGCATTGGGACTAATCTGAGATATGAAAGTGTAGGATTTGGGGTTGATCTGAGGTCTGAAGGAACATGCATTGGGGCTAATCTGAGATATGAAAGTTTAGGATTTGGGGTTGATCTGAGGTCTGAAGGAGCATACATATGGGGCTAATCTGAAATCTGAAGGTGCTGGATTTGGGGCTGACCTGATCTAAAGGTTCAGGTTTTGGGGCTGATCCAAGTTCTGACAGAGTATGCATTGTATCCAAAGGTCCAAACGTGTAAGATTTCTCAGGATTTGGGGCTGAACTGGTAACACATGCAATCATTCTGAGTTTCTATGAAACATTTAGTATAGTGTAACACATTTGGTAGTTACATAGAACATTTTGTTATCAACTGGCAAGACCAAAAAGGGGGACAACTGAGGAGAAAAGAGGGACAGAAGGCTGAGTCCCTCCAAAAAAAAGACAGTTTGTCTCTATGTGGGTCTGCTCCCTCCTTCTCAGTGCTGCCCCCTACCTCAGTCCCCCACAGTAGCCTCTTAAATTTCCTATGTTTTCTTTTCTACAAAAAAAATAAAATAAAAATCTACCCACCAAACAAAACAGACACGGTGAGGGATCGGTCTATGCCAATCTGTTTTGGTTCCATGAGTAACCTGCCACTCTTCAACACCTGGTCATAGGGAAACCTCATGTAGCAGTCCCATAAAAAGAAATACCTTCTAAATAGCGGCACACACACCTAGGAGGAGGTTAGCCCGGGCAGACACAAAGGAGGACCGTGTTAGGACCGTGTGAGCTTCCAGCAGAGCGTTGCTGAGCCCTGCTGCCTGAGCTGGCCTGAGCTGGCCGGAGCTGTGTGCTGTCACCAGCAGCTGAAAGGTGATCTGATGAGACTCTCTCTGCATTGCTGCTGGCAGGGAAGGGCTGGCTCTTTAAGAACACAGGCTCTCCCTCTCCCTCTCCCTTTGCTCATATGTATTCTTTCCAGAGTCAGAGCCGCTTCCTAGGATGAAGAATGAGCGCCTTGTGCCTGAGGATTCCATGTAGTGTGCAGGGGAGGCTGAAGACATGCTGATCGCTCATCCATCCTGAGCCATCCTGCTGGGGGGATCGCCCTGGAATTCCGAGCTGCAGCAGCCAGGGCCCTCTGTCTGTGTGTGTCTTCCTCCTCCTGACCTCCTGTCACCGCGATCCTCCATGTCAGCGCTACACAAGAGTCCACCCACAGGCATGGACCGTTAAATAGGCAAGTCTCATGTGCATCTCTCAGTGAGACTGCAGAAGGCACTGGCTGAGCACCAAGCAGCAGAGCTGATGGAAGAACCAAAGGGTAAGTGCCCCTTGCTGCCAACCCACCTCAATGCTTACCCTCTACACTGCTAACCCTCAACACTGTTAACCCTTTACACTGCTAACCCTTCCCTTCCCACTGCTCTAGCAGCACAACTTCACATAAACTTTTCCTGGAAAGCCTCTGACAACCATTGATCACCCTCTGATCACCCTCTGATCACCCATTGATCACTGAGACACCTGCAGCAGCTGGACACACAGGTCAGCTCAGGTTGTTGGCAGTGTGGGGGGGCTTTCAAAAGTTTGCTTGCTGGACAAGTTTATGTTGCTTAACTATCCCAGCAATCAGATGTTACATTGTAATACAATAGAAGTGCTACTTATTGCAGGCTTCACACACTTACAGCAATCAGATGTTACATTGTAATACAATAGAAGTGCTACTTATTGCAGGCTTCACACACTTACAGCAATCAGATGTTACATTGTAATACAATAGAAGTGCTACTTATTGCAGGTGTCATTCAGTTCCAGCAATCAGATGTTACATTGTAATACAATAGAAGTGCTACTTATTGCAGGTGTCATTCGGTTCCAGCATCTAGATGTTACATTGTAATACAATAGCAATGGTACTTATTGCAGGTGTTATTCAGTTCCAGCAATCAGATGTTACATTGTAATTCAATAGCAATGGTACTTATGGCAGGTGACATTCAATTCCAGCAATCAGATGGTACATTGTGATACAATAAAAGTGCTACTTATTGCAGGCTTCACACAGTGATGTTACATTGTAATACAATAGCAATGGTACTTATTGCAGGCTTCACTCACTTCCAGCCATCAGATGTTACATTGTGATACAATAGAAGTGGTACTTATTGCAGGCTTTACTCACTTACAGCAATCAGATGTTACATTGTGATCATTAATAGTGGTACTTATTGCAGGCTCCACTCAAAGCAATCAGAAGTTACATTGTAATACAATAGAGGTGATACTTATGGCAAGCTTCACTCAGTGATGTTACATTGTAATACAGTATCTGTGGTTCTTCTGGCATGCTCCATTCATAGCCATCAGATGTTACATTGTAATACAGTATCCGTGGTTCTTCTGGCATGCTCCATTCATAGCCATCAGATGTTACATTGTAATACAGTATCCGTGGTTCTTCTGGCATGGTCCATTCATAGCCATCAGATGTTACATTGTAATACAGTATCCGAGGTTCTTCTGGCATGCTCCATTCACAGCCATCAGATGTTACATTGTAATACAGTAGAAGGGGTACTTATTGCAGGCTTCAAACACAAAGGCCCCATGCACACGAGACGCTGTTATTTGCTGTTGAACGCGCGTTCAGAGGCAGTTGGACGCTTTTTTCAACTGCTCCTGAACCCATTCAATGTTATCCTATGTGTCCATGCACACACTCTCGTTTTTTGGCGTTTTTAGGCAGTTGCGTTTAACCTCGTTTTTCCAGAAGCAAAAAAATGGGTTCAGACGCAAAAGTTTTCACGTTTCAGACGCTAAACGCTGCTAAACGCGGCTAAACGCGGCTAAACGCGGTACCGGCGTTTTGCCGCGTTTGCGTTTATAAGCGTTTTTAAAGGTGACCTATTTTTTAACATTAGAAATCTCAAAAATGATGGCAAATGATGAAAAACTATTAAAAAATATAAAAGAAAACTGTAATTGCTTGCATCGCATTGTGGACAATCCACAACTTGTGGCAGGTAAAGTGGCAAGTGGACAATCAACAACTTGTGTCAGGTGATGTGGCCAGGTGACGTGGCCAGGTGACGTGGCAAGTGGACAATCCACAGCTTGTGGCAGGTGACGTGGCCAGGTGACGTGGCAGGTGACGTGGCCAGGTGATGTGGCCAGGTGACGTGGCAGGTGACGTGGCAAGTGGACAATCCACAACTTGTGGCAGGTGACGTGGCCAGCTGACGTGGCAGGTAACGTGGCCAGGTGACGTGGCAGGTAACATGGCCAGGTGACGTGGCCAGGTAACGTGGCAAGTGGACAATCCACAACTTGTGGCAGGTGACGTGGCACGTGATGTGGCAAGGTGACGTGGCAAGTGGACAATCCACAACTTCTGGCAGGTGACGTGGCCAGGTGACGTGGCCAGGTGATGTGGCCAGGTGACGTGGCAGGTGACGTGGCAAGTGGACAATCCACAACTTGTGGCAGATGATGTGGCAAGTGATACGCTAAATACAAGTACACTGCTGCTCTCTCAGCTGCTGCTACTCACTCTGGTCTCACAAACTGGCTGAAATGGTTAAAATTTACTGTTTTTTGAGCTTAGGGAGGGTCTATGATGAAACGCTTATAAACGCAAACGCGGTAAAACGCCGCTAAACGCGGCCGCAAACGCGGCAAAACGCGCGTTTATAAACGCCGGTTTCAGCGTTTAAAAACGTGTGTTCAGCAGAGTTTGCACCTGCGTCTCGTGTGCATGGGGCCTTACAGCAATCAGATGTTACATTGTAATCATTACCAGTGATACTTATTGCAGGCTTTACTCACTTACAGCAATCAGATGTTACATTGTGATCATTAATAGTGGTACTTATTGCAGGCTCCACTCAAAGCAATCAGAAGTTACATTGTAATACAATAGAGGTGATACTTATGGCAAGCTTCACTCAGTGATGTTACATTGTAATACAGTATCTGTGGTTCTCTTGGCAGGCTCCATTCACAGCCATCAGATGTTACATTGTAAGTGGTACTTATTGCAGGCTTCACTCACATAGCCATCAGATGTTACATTGTAAGTGGTACTTATTGCAGGCTTCACTCACATCTAGCCATCAGATGTTACATTGTAAGTGGTACTTATTGCAGGCTTCACTCACATCTAGCCATCAGATGTTACATTGTAAGTGGTACTTATTGCAGGCTTCACTCACATCTAGCCATCAGATGTTACATTGTAAGTGGTACTTATTGCAGGCTTCACTCACATCTAGCAATCAGATGTTACATTGTAATATAATAGCAGTGGCACTTTTTGCAGGCTTCACTCACTGAGTAATATTAGAGTCATCCGTTGTTACATTGTATTACCATAAAAGTGGTATTTCTTGAAGGCTCATATCACTAAGGGGTGTTAGAACAATCAGACGTTACATTGTAATACCATACCAGTGGTACTTCTCGCAGGTTTCACTCGCTCACAACAATCAGATGTTACACTGAAATATAATAGCAGTAGTAGGTCTGGCTGGCTCCAGTATTACAACAAGTAGATGTTACTTTGTAATAACAAAGCAATAGTGCTCCTGGCAGGTTTTGCTTACTGAGGGGCATTAGAGCCATTAGATATTACATTGAAACCCAGAAGAAGTGGTATTATTGGCAGCTCTGCTAGGGGTATTACAGGAATTGTATGTTACATTGTAATACCATAACATTGGTACTTCTGGCAGGATTCACTAACAGAGGGGTATTAGAACCATCAGATGTTACACGGGGGGGGGGGGGGGGGGGACGGAGATTTAATAAAACTGAGGCACTCAAAATTTGTGCATGGTAACCAATCAGCTTCTAACTAAGATTTGATAATAAAACCTGGAAGCTGATTGGTTTCCATGCAGAGCTGCACCAGATTTTGCACTCTCTAGGTTTAGTAAATAACCCCCCTCTGTATCACAGGAGTGACAGTACTTCATCCCGGCTTCACTCACCCGGGGTATTACATTAATCCCATTTTTATTTTGTTTTGTGTGTTACATAATACTTTTCAGTTTTAACAAAACATAATATATTGATATAAACCCATTCATAATATTTTGACAGTAGCTTATGTCTCCAGATAGTATGTATGCAATAATAACTAGATCAGTTGTTAGGGGTCTGTACCAGAATTATTTTACATAGACCACAATCTAATAATTCTTTATAAGTATTCATATTCAATGTGATGCAGCAAAGCAATCAAACTTTGATCTCATATTGCAATACAATAACAGTTTTATTAATTGCTGGCTTATTTTTCTGTGCAGTTAGACTGTAGTGTACCTGTATACCCATCTATGTACTGTGTACTGTCAGACCACATGTGTACAGTGTACTGGTAGACCACGTGTGTACTGATAGACATATTCTCTGTGTACTGATAGACCACATGTGTACTGTGTACTGTTAGACCACATATGTCCTGTGTACTGGTAGACCACATGTGTACTGTGTTGGGGTAGACCATATATGTTCTGTGTACTGGCAGACATCATATGTTCTATGTACTAGAAGACCACATATGCTTTGTGTACTGGTACACCACATGTGTACTGTGTACTGATAGACCACATGTGTACTGTGTACTGGTAGACCACTCATGTACTGTGTACTGGTAGACCACATGTGTACTGTGTACTGGTAGACCACTCATGTACTGTGTACTGGTAGACCACATGTGTACTGTGTACTGGTAGACCACATGTGTACTGTGTACTGGTAGACCACATGTGTACTGTGTACTGGTAGACCACATGTGTACTGTGTACTGATAGACCACATGTGTACTGTGTACTGGTAGACCACATGTGTACTGTGTACTGGTAGACCACATGTGTACTGTGTACTGGTAGACCACATATGTACTGTGTTGGGGTAGACCATATATGTTCTGTGTACTGGCAGACATCATATGTTCTATGTACTAGAAGACCACATATGCTTTGTGTACTGGTACACCACATGTGTACTGTGTACTGATAGACCACATGTGTACTGTGTACTGGTAGACCACTCATGTACTGTGTACTGGTAGACCACATGTGTACTGTGTACTGGTAGACCACTCATGTACTGTGTACTGGTAGACCACATGTGTACTGTGTACTGGTAGACCACATGTGTACTGTGTACTGGTAGACCGCTCATGTACTGTGTACTGGTAGACCACATGTGTACTGTGTACTGGTAGACCACTCATGTACTGTGTACTGTTAGACCACATGTGTACTGTGTACTGGTAGACCACATGTGTACTGTGTACTGTGTACTGGTAGACCGCTCATGTACTGTGTACTGGTAGACCACATGTGTACTGTGTACTGGTAGACCACATGTGTACTGTGTACTGGTAGACCACTCATGTACTGTGTACTGGTAGACCACGTGTGTACTGTGTTGGGGTAGACCATATATGTTCTGTGTACTGGCAGACATCATATGTTCTATGTACTAGAGGACCATACATGTACTGGTAGACCACATGTGTACTGTGAACTGATATACCTCATGTGTACTGTGTACTGGTAGACCACATGTGTACTGCTAGACATCATATTCTTAGTGTACTGGTAGACCACATATGTACTGGTAGACCACATGTGTACTGTGAATGGGTAGACCATATATGTTCTGTGTACTGGCAGACATCATATGTTCTATGTACTAGAACATCACATATGCTTTCTTGTACTGGTAGACCACACATGTACTGTGTACTGGTAGATCACATGTGTATAGTGTACTGGTAGATCACATACTATATGTACTATGTACTGGTAGACCACATATGTCTTGTGTACTGGTAAACCACATGTGTATTGTACACTGTTAGCCCACGTATGTTCTGTGTACTGGTAAACCACCTGTGTACTGTACACTGTTAGCCCACGTATGTTCTGTGTACTGGTAGACCACATGTGTATTGTACACTGTTAGCCCACGTATGTTCTGTGTACTGGTAAACCACCTGTGTACTGTACACTGTTAGCCCACATATGTTCTGTGTACTGGTAGATCACATTTGTACTGTACACTGTTAGCCCACGTATGTTCTGTGTACTGGTAGACCACATGTGTACTGTACTCTGTTAGCCCACGTATGTTCTGTGTACTGGTAGACCACATGTGTATTGTACACTGTTAGCCCACGTATGTTCTGTGTACTGTAGACCACATGTGTATTGTACACTGTTAGCCCACGTATGTTCTGTGTACTGGTAGACCACATGTGTATTGTACACTGTTAGCCCACGTATGTTCTGTGTACTGGTAGACCACATGTGTATTGTACACTGTTAGCCCACGTATGTTCTGTGTACTGGTAGACCACATGTGTACTGTACACTGTTAGCCCACGTATGTTCTGTGTACTGGTAAACCACCTGTGTACTGTACACTGTTAGCCCACGTATGTTCTGTGTACTGGTAGATCACATGTGTACTGTACACTGTTAGCCCACGTATGTTCTGTGTACTGGTAGACCACATGTGTACTGTACACTGTTAGCCCACGTATGTTCTGTGTACTGGTAGACCACATGTGTACTGTACACAGTTAGCCCACGTATGTTCTGTGTACTGGTAGACCACATGTGTACTGTACACTGTTAGCCCACGTATGTTCTGTGTACTGGTAGACCACATGTGTACTGTACACTGTTAGCCCACGTATGTTCTGTGTACTGGTAGACCACATGTGTATTGTACACTGTTAGCCCACGTATGTTCTGTGTACTGTAGATCACATGTGTATTGTACACTGTTAGCCCACGTATGTTCTGTGTACTGTAGACCACATGTGTATTGTACACTGTTAGCCCACGTATGTTCTGTGTACTGGTAGACCACATGTGTACTGTACACTGTTAGCCCACGTATGTTCTGTGTGCTGTAGACCACCTGTGTATTGTACACTGTTAGCCCACGTATGTTCTGTGTACTGGTAGACCACATGTGTACTGTACACTGTTAGCCCACGTATGTTCTGTGTACTGGTAGACCACATGTGTACTGTACACTGTTAGCCCACGTATGTTCTGTGTACTGGTAGACCACATGTGTACTGTACACTGTTAGCCCACGTATGTTCTGTGTACTGGTAGACCACATGTGTATTGTACACTGTTAGCCCACGTATGTTCTGTGTACTGTAGACCACATGTGTATTGTACACTGTTAGCCCACGTATGTTCTGTGTACTGGTAGACCACATGTGTATTGTACACTGTTAGCCCACGTATGTTCTGTGTACTGGTAGACCACATGTGTACTGTACACTGTTAGCCCACGTATGTTCTGTGTACTGGTAGACCACATGTGTACTGTACACTGTTAGCCCACGTATGTTCTGTGTACTGGTAGACCACATGTGTATTGTACACTGTTAGCCCACGTATGTTCTGTGTACTGGTAGACCACATGTGTATTGTACACTGTTAGCCCACGTATGTTCAGTGTACTGGTAGACCACATGTGTATTGTACACTGTTAGCCCACGTATGTTCTGTGTACTGGTAGACCACATGTGTACTGTACACTGTTAGCCCACGTATGTTCTGTGTACTGGTAGACCACATGTGTATTGTACACTGTTAGCCCACGTATGTTCTGTGTACTGGTAGACCACATGTGTATTGTACACTGTTAGCCCACGTATGTTCTGTGTACTGGTAGACCACATGTGTATTGTACACTGTTAGCCCACGTATGTTCTGTGTACTGGTAGACCACATGTGTACTGTACACTGTTAGCCCACGTATGTTCTGTGTACTGGTAGACCACATGTGTATTGTACACTGTTAGCCCACGTATGTTCTGTGTACTGGTAGACCACATGTGTATTGTACACTGTTAGCCCACGTATGTTCTGTGTACTGGTAGACCACATGTGTATTGTACACTGTTAGCCCACGTATGTTCTGTGTACTGGTAGACCACATGTGTACTGTACACTGTTAGCCCACGTATGTTCTGTGTACTGGTAGACCACATGTGTATTGTACACTGTTAGCCCACGTATGTTCTGTGTACTGGTAGACCACATGTGTATTGTACACTGTTAGCCCACGTATGTTCTGTGTACTGGTAGACCACATGTGTACTGTACACTGTTAGCCCACGTATGTTCTGTGTACTGGTAGACCACATGTGTATTGTACACTGTTAGCCCACGTATGTTCTGTGTACTGGTAGACCACATGTGTATTGTACACTGTTATCCCACGTATGTTCTGTGTACTGGTAGACCACATGTGTATTGTACACTGTTAGCCCACGTATGTTCTGTGTACTGGTAGACCACATGTGTACTGTACACTGTTAGCCCACTTATGTTCTGTGTACTGGTAGACCACATGTGTACTGTACACTGTTAGCCCACGTATGTTCTGTGTACTGGTAGACCACATGTGTACTGTACACTGTTAGCCCACGTATGTTCTGTGTACTGGTAGACCACATGTGTATTGTACACTGTTAGCCCACGTATGTTCTGTGTACTGGTAGACCACATGTGTACTGTACACTGTTAGCCCACGTATGTTCTGTGTACTGGTAGACCACATGTGTACTGTACACTGTTAGCCCACGTATGTTCTGTGTACTGGTAGACCACATGTGTACTGTACACTGTTAGCCCACGTATGTTCTGTGTACTGGTAGACCACATGTGTACTGTACACTGTTAGCCCACGTATGTTCTGTGTACTGGTAGACCACATGTGTATTGTACACTGTTAGCCCACGTATGTTCTGTGTACTGGTAGACCACATGTGTACTGTACACTGTTAGCCCACGTATGTTCTGTGTACTGGTAGACCACATGTGTACTGTACACTGTTAGCCCACGTATGTTCTGTGTACTGGTAGACCACATGTGTACTGTACACTGTTAGCCCACGTATGTTCTGTGTACTGGTAGACCACATGTGTACTGTACACTGTTAGCCCACGTATGTTCTGTGTACTGGTAGACCACATGTGTACTGTACACTGTTAGCCCACGTATGTTCTGTGTACTGGTAGACCACATGTGTATTGTACACTGTTAGCCCACGTATGTTCTGTGTACTGGTAGACCACATGTGTACTGTACACTGTTAGCCCACGTATGTTCTGTGTACTGGTAGACCACATGTGTACTGTACACTGTTAGCCCACGTATGTTCTGTGTACTGGTAGACCACATGTGTACTGTACACTGTTAGCCCACGTATGTTCTGTGTACTGGTAGACCACATGTGTATTGTACACTGTTAGCCCACGTATGTTCTGTGTACTGGTAGACCACATGTGTACTGTACACTGTTAGCCCACGTATGTTCTGTGTACTGGTAGACCACATGTGTACTGTACACTGTTAGCCCACGTATGTTCTGTGTACTGGTAGACCACATGTGTACTGTACACTGTTAGCCCACGTATGTTCTGTGTACTGGTAGACCACATGTGTACTGTACACTGTTAGCCCACGTATGTTCTGTGTACTGGTAGACCACAGTGCTATGTAATGATTGCTGTTAGATACAGATTTTTTATATCTCTGATAGGAGAGCTTATCAGAAAACAAATAGTTCCACTTTCCAGCAAGATGGCCATTAATTGCACAGCGTTTTATTGTTCACGTTCTGCCCCTGAATTTAGGAAAACATTTGAACAGAACTGTACCCGGCTATAAATGTGAGCAGCCAGACCTCCCCGAGCTGGTACTCTGTCTTTGGCCAGATCCTGGCATTGTGTGTCACTTGGCAGGCTCTGTGTTTCCCAGGAACTCCGCCGGTAAGACCTCCAGGCCTTCTCCTAGTTCTCTCCACCGGCAACATCTCTCTCTGCCTCTTAAACCTTTTATTTGTTTCACAGTCACCAGAGTGCAGCATGAAAGTGAGGTAACAGGACAGGGTAGAACATCAGTGGGGAGATTTCTCTAAAACTGATAAAGGGGCAAGTGGGCAATCTATTTCTTCAACATAAAATATCAGTTTTGGGTAGGCTGACCTTATTAACTGCAACTGTAAATAAATCTGTAAATGAGATCTGTAAATAGTAATGAAAATAAATAAATAAAAAATGGGTGATTGGGAGTTAATTGTAAAAGCCGCTCTTATTTGGGTGCCAGCACGGTTAATATAGAAATGTTTTCTGTGGTGTGTGTGGGCATGATTAGCACAGCGTGTTGTTTGACTCCTCGAGTCTCGTAAGTTTGCAGTTCAGCAGTTGCAGACAATCCATCTGTTTCTGAGCTGATATTCCTCTGGTACGTTAGCAAGCTTGTTAAGCAATGAAGGGGGCCTACATTTACATGACATTGAAATATCACCATCCTTGTCATTGTATCGCCTACAAAAAAAGTCAAAGCTTTTAGATTTCCCCATATATTGTGTTTTGTTATGGTTTCATCACAGTAATTCTTTTCCCTGATGGAAGGACTTTTCGTCTGTTTAGACCTTGAAAATGTCACTTTTCCTCCAATCCTGGCTGGATATATAATCCATATTATCGTCTCTGCTTTGTTTGTCACTTTGAATTTTATCAACATTTCATTTTTTCCGTTTTGGCCTTTCACACTTTCTTTAATTGAGAAAGCCGGTGGCGAAAAAGGATGGAAAGAGAAAATAGGTTGTAGACCGTTTTTGTGTCTGGTGTCCTTCTGGATGGAGAGGTATGCTGCCTCTACTTCTGTGCTCTGCAAAACCAGCATGGCTCCCCCCCCCTTTCCCCTTCCCGAGGGCTGTCTACTCATCTGAATAGTGGCGGGGAAGGCCCTGGCCTTGAGTCCTGGGGTGTTGCTAAAAGTTGTGTTTATCATTTGAAAGAACAGCATGACCTTGCTGTTCTGGGAGATAGCATGGGGCTGCTCACTTCGTACGTATTGCTATGGATCAGCACTTCTTCTCTCTGCCTATTGTTCTTCTTGTGTATATTGGCGTGTAGAGGAGTCGTGTTTTGAACACACCTTTTCCTACAAAATAAAAATATCTTGTGTAAACTTTTGGGGAAGCTCACAAGCTGCAAATGTTGTGATATATTTCTTATGAAATATATGATTTGTCACGTCTTTTGTCATGACTCCCAATAATTGTGCAGCTTACATAACCTGGGAAGCCTGTGACTGCCGGAACTATTTATTAGGATGGGCAGAACGTATCTATTAGTAGTTAGTCAGATTTAACTGGCCTTGTTCTGCAATGTTGAAGACATTTTGTAGCTTCAACATTCTTCAACATTCAAACATCTTTAATGCCTTCAAAGCACTTCAACATTACAGAACAAGTCCAGATGAATTTGACCAACTACTACTACTACTACTACTAGATAGACCATGACTTGGACAGACAAGAACTTTCATTGACACAGGTACAATGATTACCTTTTCTTTTGAGCATTTTTTCTTATATTAAACCCTAGTTGTCATGTAAGGAATTGTTCTGTAATGGCAAAGACATTTTGTATCTTCTTAAAGCCACTTCTTCAACCTTCAAACATCTTCAACGCCTTCAAAGGTCTTCAACAATATAGAACAGGTCCAGCTGAATTGGACCAACTACTACTAGATAGACCATGGCCTGGAAAAATTTGAGCTTTCATTGATATGGGTAGAATGATTACCTTTTTTATTTTATACCCTAGCTGTCATGAAAGGAACTGTTCTGCAATGTTGAAGACATTTTATATCTTCTTCAAGCCACTTCTTCAACATTCATCAACCTTAAAAACATCTTTAACGCCTTCAAAGGTCTTCAACATTACAGAACAAGTCCAGCTGAATTTGACCAACTACTACTACAGGATAGACCATGACCTGGACAGATTAGAACTTTCATTGATATGGGTAGAATGATTACCTTTTCTTTTGAGCATTGTGTTTTTCTTATTTTAAACCCTAGCTGTTTATGAAAGGAATTGTTCTGCAATGTTAAAGACATTTTTCTCCAAGCCACTTCTTCAACGTTCTTCAACCTTCAAACATCTTTAATGCTTTCAAAGGTCTTCAGCATTACAGAACAAGTCCAGCTGAATTTGACCAACTACTACTAGACAGACGTTGACCTGGATAGTTGAGAACCTTCATAGACATGGGTAGACTGATTACCTTTTTTTTTGAGCATTGTCTTCTTATTGTAAACCCTAGTTGTTATGAAAGGAATACAGGGGCTGGCCTCTTCTGAAAGTGCTAGCTGCTTGGCTGTGTCTGCATTTAGTACTTCTTTTTTTCACAAGTAACTGCATTTAGTACTTCTAAAGCCTCGTACACATGATCGGATTTTCCGAAGGGAATTGTGTGATGACAGGCTGTTGGCGGAAAATCCGACCGTTTGTATGCTCCATCGGACAATTGTTGTTGGATTTTCCGTGGATAAATGTTGGATGGCATGCTTTTAAAATCGGAATCAATGCTCACCAAACACGACATTAGCAGAAGGTGCCCAAAGGGTGGTGCTAAAGAGCTGAAAAAAACACGTAGTTTTGTGTTTGTTGGCCGACAATTGTGTGCCGTTTTGTATGCAAGACAAATTCCTGGCTAACGCCCTTCGGACAAAAGTCCTACGCTTTGTCTGCGGAAAAACGATCGTGTGTATGAGGCTTTAGTCATAGACCTGGAACACACATGCAGCAAAGCAAAGCAGGAGAAAAAATCAGGAAAGTTGGAAAAAGATTCTGGTACAGCTGTGCAAGGTAGCCAATCAACTTCTAACTTCAGCTTGTTCAATTAAGCTTTGGCAAAAAAAAAAAAATGGAAGCTGATTGGTTTCTCTGCAGAGCTGCATCAGATTTTGCACTCTCCAGTTTTAGTAAATAATATATATATATTTATGTATGCTTATTCTGGGTCAGTGACAGAGAATATTGAAGCCATGGATTCAATACAACAGCCAAGGAGCTAACACAATCAGGAGATACATATTGCGGTCCCCCAAGAGGGTATTATTATTATTATTATTATTATTATTATTATTATTATTATTATTAGGCTTTATACAGTGCCAACAGTTAACAATGTAAAGGGAGGCAAAAAAATGAAAATTAGTATGAGAGATTAGTTTTTTCAGGAAGTAGAAGTACAGTTTTTCGGTTGGGACAGTATAGGCTTTCCTAAAAAGATAAATGTTCAGTGATTGCCTAAAAGTGGACAGAGTAAAAGATGGCTGGACACAATGGAGGTGGAAAGTTCCAGAGGATGGAGGAGGTTCTGTAGGAGTCCTGGAGACAAGCATGGGAGGAAGTGATGGGAAAGACGGAGATCAGAAGGTGTTTGGAGGGATGCAGAGAAGTTTGGGTGATATTTGGAGAGTTGTGAATGGATTTGTATGATTATGTTAGTATTTTTGAATTATTCTTTGGGAGATCTAAAGCCAATGGAGGGATTGGCAGGGAGTGATGGAGTCTAGCAGCAACATACTAATGGGAGGATAGCCTCTGTTGAGGTAGACCAACATGGAGGAAATTGCAATAGTCAAGACAAAAGATAACAAGGGCGTGATTTAGTAGCTTTGTGGTATTGTTTGTTGGGATGAATTTGGAAGTGCTATGGAGGTTAGGGCAGCGGGGAAAAAAAACCTTTGAATTCTGGTGCAATGGGGGACTTGGCTAACTCGGCTTGATTAAAATAAACCTATGGTGACTTGAAACATGCCAAATGAACTTTTCTGCAGAATACCAGGCACCAGGTCACCCCTTCGTGGCCCTGTTTTACATGATGAGCCCTTGGTATTGGTAGTATTGGCACTCTTCCTTTTCAGATGGAGTGCCTATTATCCAACTTTAAGAGATTCATCATTTGTGTAGACCAGTGGTCTCCAAACTGTGACCCAGGGGCCAGATGCGCCCCTTTGCTTACCTTGGGGCTCTATTGCTCCCACTGACACCAACGAGTCACTATTCCTCCCACTGACACCAACAATGAGCCACTATTCCTCCCACTGACACCAACAATGAGCCACTATTCCTCCCACTGACAGCAATGATGAGACACTACTCCTCCCCTAATGGTAAACATGGGGCACTATTCCTCCCACTGGTGCTGGGACGTTTTCTACTCCCACTGGCCACAGTCCGGTCCCCCCGAAGGTCTGAAGGAGAGTAAAGTGGTCCTTTGTTTAGAAAATTTGGAGACTCCTGGTGTAGACACTTCAGATGTTCTCTGGCCTCTGGAGGACTGTGAAGAATCTCATAGTATATACGTGGAACCAACGTCCTGTAGGTAGGGAAATTTAAGATCTTGTTAGGGAAATTTAAGATCTTGTTACATTCCACCTAGAAGTATACAGGAAATAGGATATGTTATAATAATGATACTGTATGTGTGAACTGGGCTATAGGGGTTCATCCTAGAAAATTAGACCGTGTACTAATGAACTTGTGTTTTAGGTGTGAATTGGACTTGGATTTTGTAATTTTCTCACATCTTAGTAGCTGTGATAACACATGGCAGGTTGCTAGCTCTTAATTTTCCCTCCAGAGGCTGTAGGCACAAACACACGCCTCCAGGGACTGCTCTGTCTTATGATAAACACGATAACCATGTGTACTTGTACAGCCTTCAGGCGATATGTAGACAAGGTATGGCCTTTATAGGAGCTATGTGTGTCACCTTTACATAAACAACCTTTAATTTTCTGTTTCCCCGCCTGAGATTTACTTTATCCTAACATTGGGGGTTATTCAGTAAAACTGGAGAGTGCAAAATCTGGCGCAGCTCTGCATTGAAACCTATCAGCTTCCAGGTTTCATTGCCAAAGCGTAATGTAGCCTCCCTGGCGGTATGATTATGTC
Source organism: Rana muscosa (assembly GCA_029206835.1). Taxonomy (NCBI): domain Eukaryota; kingdom Metazoa; phylum Chordata; class Amphibia; order Anura; family Ranidae; genus Rana; species Rana muscosa. Next base: position 264,751,884 of record CM055123.1, on the reverse strand, counting down.
AGATTTTTTGCATAAAAATTTGGCGTTTTTATATTTTAGGCCTGTAATTCTTAGTAATAACAGACTTAAATCTGTCCAAACAAGAGTCTAGTAGACATCCCGGGTATGATAAAGTTTGAAACACAAAATCATAAATTATAATATAATAACTATAAATAATAAAAAAAAATAATAATATAATAATTATAATAAAATTAATTTCCCCACTATTCACTATCGCTCAATTCTGCAAGTGTTCTTATTTACTATCGCTGTTTTCTAGCTGGTCTCAAACCACTTTTGACATAAAGGGACATTTTTTGGTTGCTATGGACAATCTCCAGTTTCCAGGCAGAAAGAACAGTATATATAATATAAAACTGCATGCAGGGCACTGGACAAAACACTAGGGACAAATGGGATATGAAATTATTTCATACAGTAATGTAATCTGTATTACGAATTTTGTCATTTTTTTATTTGCCGCCAGGCTCCGCCCATGTGCGTCGCGATGCTTGCAGGGAACGGAGCCTGGCACACAGAGGCATCGGGCGGAGGACACAGCCCGCGGACACAGCGGGGGGACATTGCAGGATCCTGGGGACAAGGTGAGTATACTGCACCAGGATCCTGCAATGCAATCCTGAGTGTGGCTCGGGGTTACCGCTAATGGTATTGAAATCTCACCCCGAGCCACACTCTGGAAAACCGTCAGGGAGGTTAAAGAGCTGAAGTTAAAAGCTATCCATGCACAGCTGCTCCAGATTCTGAGTGCGCTAGTTTTAGTAAATCTACCTCATTGTGATTTGGTTGAGATCTCTTAGATGGGTGCTGTGTTGTCTCTATGGTTGAACTTTACTAACAGTTCCTACTTGTATTCAGAACATGCAAAGAAGTTTCAAACATTCCAGTCAATAGGCATTAAGGTGCAAGATATTGTATTGGTAATCAACTATATTCAAATTGTATGTAAACTCTAGATCAGGGGTGTCAAACTCAATTTCATTGTGGGCCGCTTTAGCATTATGATTGCCCTCAAAAGGGCCGGTTGAATCTGTAAGATTAGATGTCCAGCGCATCCCCTCCCCTTACATTAGATGTCAAGAGACACCCCACCAGCAGAAGTTGAGTCTCTCACCCTCCCTTACATCACAGTGCATCCCCCTTACCTTATGCTGCTGCTGGGAAGAAGATGGATGCATTGGTTGAAAGCAGAAAGTAAGGGTCTGGAGGAGGACCAGAGGTGGGCTGGAGCTCCTGCAGCTGCAGAAGAGGTGCGAGGGCCACATGAAATGGCCTGGAGGGCCGGATTCGGCCTGCAGGCCTTGTGTTTGACACCTATGCTCTACATCTATTTTTGACATCATGCCAAAGGCCTCTTGCACATGATACTCCTGGTTGAGCATCTACTTTTGAGACTTTTTTTTTGTATGTGTTTGCATGTATTTCGCGCAAATGCGCGCAAACTTATTCTCACGTTCTTGTTCTGCACAATATGTAAATTAAGTGCATTTGTGCGCATGAGGCGTAAATTACTGACCAAAAATGCAGATATTTCTATATTTATTCATTTTTTTACTGAAGAATGCACAGCGCTTGTTTACGTGCCTGTGTGCGTAGGTACATTACAATTAATGGGCTGTATTTTAGCTCAGTAAAAAAAAAAAGCTGTACTGAGCATTTTCAAGCTGCAATGTGCAAGAGGCCTTACTGTGTACAGATGTCTTTTTTTTTCCATTGTGAATTATTTAGGCTGCATTCACATGGCCCAATCGCAGCAACCGCTGGCTAGAATCAATAGATGCTGTATGCACACACTTCACCACATTTACTAAGTTGTGAAGCAACTGCACTTGCAAATTGCATAGTCCATTTGCCCTTACTAAATCCCCCCCCCCCCCCCAATGAATTCTTTCTCATACCTGCCAACTTTTTGAGATGGGAATGCGGGACACCAAATAGCAAAAGTATGTAGGTATAGGACACACCCCCTGTCACGCCCCCTTTAAGGAGAATTAAACAAATATAAATAGTTAAAGTAGATGTGAACCTGATTCATGAAATTTTAGCTGGGCACATATATCTGCAGTGTTTTCTTATCTCTCTTCAAAGCACTGAGTTCCGTGGCTTTCTCCTGCTCTGTTCTTCTGTTATCAGCATGATAACTTCTGACAAGTTCTCTGACACCTGTGATAAAAGCAGCCAGAGTTTTGTGTTGGGAAGGATGCTATAAATAGAGTAGCACAGAGCTGAATGATTCAACAAACAGAACTGAAATACTCTACCTATGTAGAGTGGGGGGTGTGCCTTTCCTCCAATCAGCTGTCTTGACTGTATGCCCAGGCTTCACTGCAGTACTGAACAGAAGGAGAAAATCTCCTAACACAATGTGCACTTTCTAAAGAGTATATAAAGCTGAAGACAGCAGATATACATGTAAAACTTATGTAGGGAGATTTGTTTAATCTGAGGCTGTTCACTTCACTGGGTATATGCGAGGGTTTACATCCACTTTAAACCCACAAGTGCTTTGCTTTACCCCTACTATTCCTTTATATTGGCTTTTGAAATCTACAAATGCAGAAATTTAGAAATTGGATGAAAGGTTGAGCAAAGGGAAACACTTTTTGAAAGATGAATAGTGTATTTTATATACAACTATATAGATCAGACCAAAATGAGGGACAAATGAGGAGCAAAGAGGGACTTTGTCCAGAATCAGGACCAGTCCCTTGAAATCCCGGACAGTTGAGAGCTATGCTTTCTACTACCTGTGTACTTATTGGGGTGGATTTACTAAAGGCAAATAGACTGTGCACTCTGCAAGCCCAATTGCTACAATGCTTAGTAATTGAGGGGAAGTTCTTTTGACTTTCATCTTCCAATCATGTGCAAGCAAAATGCTTTTTTTTTTTTTCATTTTCCTTGCATGTGATTGGGCATTCTTTGCCAAGTAAAGCTTCATCTTATTTACTAAGCTCTGGAGCAACTGTACCTGCCTTTAGTAGAATCCACCCCATTGTTATTTATGATGTACTTGTGACTACTGGCAGGATAATAATTGGTTACCAGTTTGTACCTTGTGGACGTGGCTGAAGATCTGTACAGAATAGAGGGATACTAGGAGAGTAAACAGAGCGGGAATGTTTTTTGTCAGGATATAAATGGAAGAATAGCAGGTGTGTAATGGAGCGGAGCTCTCCTGGACCGTCCTGTCCTTTTGTATGGATAAACAGCCTGTAGTGATTTGTGAATGGGACACAATACAGGTTCACTTTTATTTGTTTTCACGAGTGCCATTTCCTGGAACAATGGAAACAAATGAAGGATGAGGTTGGATTTGTCTCGGCATGCCATGAAAGTTGAGAGGAAGCGTGTGCATTTGTTTATTTTATAGGAACATTTTAACTAGGGATACACCAATGCCATTTTTTAACACAGAGTACCGATCTTTGTTTAAGTACTCGCCGATACTAATTACAGATACCCAGGAAGTGTAGGGAGAGGGATAGTTTGGGGGAGTCAGGGGGTAAGTGAGGGCAGGGTGGGGGGGAGTAGGAGGGTAAGTGAGGGCACAGGGGGGGAGTAGAGGGGTAAGTGAGGGCAGAGGGGGGATAGGGGGTAAGTGAGGGCAGGGTTGGAGGGGAGTAGGATGGTAAGTGGGGGCAGGGTGGGGGGGAGTAGGAGGGTAAGTGGGGGCAGGGTGGGGGGGTAGGATGGTAAGTGAGGGCACAGGGTAAGGGAAGTGAGGGCAGGGTGGGGGGGGATAGGAGGGTAAGTGAGGGCAGGGTGGGGGGAGTAGGAGGGTAAGTGAGGGCAGAGGGGCGGTAGGAGGTTAAGTGAGGGCAAAGGGTGGGGGAGTAGGAGGGTAAGTGAGGTCAGGGTGGGGGGGAGTAGGAGGGTAAGTGAGGGCAGGGTGAGGGGGAGTAGGAGGGTAAGTGAGGGCAGGGTGGGGGGGAATAGGAGGGTAAGTGAGGGCAGGGTGGGGGGGAGTAGGAGGATAAGTGAGGGCAGGTTGGGGGGGAGTAGGAGGGTAAGTGAGGTCAGGGGGGGCGACTAGGAGGGTAAGTGAGGGCAGGGTGGGGGGGAGTAGGAGGGTAAATGAGGGTGGGGGGGGGCGACTAGGAGGGTAAGTGAGGTCAGGGTGGGGAGCTAGAAGGGACTCTGGGAACACAAAGGACAGCGAGAGCATCGCCATCTAAGTGCAGTATGACCACTATTTATTGTATAAAAGGTAAGAAATACACTCACAAGGTTAAAACAATTCCAGCATAAATGATGAATGTGGTGTTCATCCGCTCTACTCTCGGGTGGTAACCGCTGGTGTGTTGGTGGCCAGAGGTCCGGGGGCGCTGGTGGCTCCCAGCGCTTCCTTGTAAACTCAATCTAAAAAATTGCCGGCATTCTTTTCTTTACATTTCAGCTGTTAGAGGGGAAATCCCGCTGGCAGCTCAAAGAACCAATCCAGAAGGTATTGGTTTCGGGTATCGGTGCATGTGCATGAGTATTGATACCCATCCAATTGCCTAGTATCGGCACAGATACCGATATCGGTATTGGTGCAACCCTAATTTTGACCCTTTTTATGGTGGATCAGTTTTGGATGGTAATTGATGTTTCAGTCTGTTAAAGGGAAGAGGTCACTGTGTAATTGGTCTTAAGATACTGTTTACTATGTTTGTTTTTATTAGCAATGTTACTAGTGAAGTTGATATATATCATGCACACAATGCGAAGAAGGTATCTTTTTTTTTTTTCCCTCCTTGACGCGTTTTCGTATACCCAGAGTATTGTTCTATCCCTGTATTCGCTTTTTCTAACTTTATATGTATCTGTGTAATGATAATCTTTTTGAGATAACTAATAAAAAACTTTATAAAAAAAAAAAAAAAAAGGGAAGAGGTCACATGTTCATGTGGTCTGATCAGTAGAACTCCCCACTACTTGTCTCCCCTATCTCCTATCCTAAACACTTACCTGCCTCATCTCATAATCCAGTGTTGTCCCGGCTGCAGCACCGTTCTTCCATTTCCTGACCTTGCAGGTGGCACAGGTAGCAGCGGGAACCATAGACTCCTGCTGCTGCCAGTCAAACACCTTTGAGGACTGAGAGGGGGTGGGGCTTACTGGTGCTGTGTCTGTCTATGTACGCACACAGGCCAGATCAGAAGCATGCCCACATGGGTGCCCCCATAGCAAACAGCTTGCTGAGGGGGGACCAACAGGAAGGAAAAGCAGAGAGTGCTGTCAGGGGACTCCAGAAGAGGAAGGGAATGCTTTGTGCAATACCATGACACAGAGCAGGTAAGTTAAATCTCTTTTTTATTGTAATGAAAAACAATTGCCTTTATAATTATTTCAACTCACCCCTACCCACGCCCACTTATTTTTTATTTTGGGTTAAATTAAAAATACATATTCACCTGCCCAGCAGATCCATCATTGTCCTGTTCAGCTGTTTGTATCTGCATCCTATGCCGCTATCTTGGTTCTCTTCGGTTGGCTGCCTCCTCCGGGTAGCCTGGCCCCCAATATTGTGGCACCTCTGACCCCTAGCGGTTTTGTGAATGGGCTTCCTGGGATACTTGATGCAGGTTACCCAGGGGGCGGGGGGGGGGGGGGAGCAGGACGCGTTTTTCTGGCCTAGCCAGATTGGTGGTGGGCTGCCGTAAAAAAAAAAAAAAAAATAGAATTATTGCAGAATATTGAGCCAAACTTTATTTGAGGATTAAAGTTCCACTTTAAGGTCTAGTTGTTCTCATATTCAGTTATTCCTTCAGTTATGGTTCCCATGATACAGTTCTATTATTCTACACGCTCATTGGCCCGGGTGGCTGAGACATTTCAGTTTGTTCATTTCCAAAGGATATCGGAGGCCTGACCACAGTGTATATCATAATCAGATTAGAAGAGTATGGTCACCATAATTGGATTAGAATAGTATGGTCACCATAATCAGAATAGAAGAGTATGGTTGACTCCCATCTAATAACATTACATAGGTTAAAAAAACACATCCTTTAAATTTAACCACAGTAAAAAAACAAAAATCAATCTTAGCCCCTAGCTTTTCCAGACATAGGCAAATAAAAATAGTTATCAAGTGTCATCTAAATGGTTTACTGATTCTCAGAAGCAATTTAATCTCACAATGGATCAGCATTATACAGTTCCTGTATATCCTAATATATCAATAGCCATTTATAGTTAGTGGCAGTGCTGCTTGAAACATGGCCTTTACTTTTTGCAGCAATCAAGTCTGCGAGAATCAACTCCTGTAGGAAGGATATTACACATGTTCACAGCTCTTAAGCCTCGTTCACACGACCGAGAATCTCGTCGTAAAAAAAAACTGTTGTTTTTCTTGACGAGATTCTTACCAAGCTTCCCTTGCATACTCACTGTCAATTCCAAATCTCGTTGTTGTAAAGCGCGGTGACGTACAACATGTAAGACGGCAGTATAAAGGGGAAGTTCGATTCCAATGGCGCCACCCCTTGGGCTGCTTTTGTTGTTCTCATGTTACCGCTTGTTAGTAAAAGTTTGGGGAGAGACGATTGGCGCTTTTCAGTCTTCGTGCTTTCAGTTCATTACAGCGTGACGAATGTGCTATCTCCATTACGAACGCTAGTTTTACCAGAAGGAGCGCTCCCGTTTTATACTTGATTCTGAGCATGCATGATTTATTAAGACTCGGAAAAGCATACACACTACCGGTTTTCTCGTCGGTAAACAAGCCGACAAGAATCCCAACGAGAAAAATGAGAATCCTGATGAGAAAATACAGAGCAGGTTCTCTATTTTTCTCGTCGAGATTCCCGGCAGTTTTCTTGACGAGAAACCATACACACGAACGGTTTTCTCGGCAAGAAAGCTCTCCCAACAGTTTTCTTGTCGTTTCTTGACAAGAAAACCGGTCGCGCGTACGAGGCTTTACTGTAAAGAAGCCTTTCTTTAACATTGAGTCCCTTATGCCTTTTGTGGAAGCACTCCTAGTCTGCGTCTACACTGATGATATCAGACAAGGGCAAAAACTTTACACAGCTCAGGCTATCCCATTGAACTCAAAGGGAACCTGTTATGGAAGCTGTCCATGATGACTTCTGATAATGCTAGCTGCCTGGCTGCCACACTGACAATCTTGCTTTAATAGTAGAAAGACTCAACAACAAAACAAAAAAGGGATATTTGTCTATTATAGTTATTTCTATAGCACAAACAATTTACACAGCACTTTGCATATTGTATAGTCACATCAGTTACTGCCCTCAAGAAGCTTACAGGACTCTGTGCAGGCCAGTCAAATTCCTCCACCCCAAACTCGCTCATCCATGGCTTTATGGACCTTGCTTTGTGCACTGGTGCAAATTATTTGGTCGAGGGGGGATTATGGTGTTGGGTTGTTTTATGGGGGTTGGGCTTGTCCCCCTGGTTCCAGTGAAGGGAATTTTTAGGGCGTCAGCATACCAAGACATTTTGGACAATTTCATGTTCCCAACTTTGTTGGAACAGATGGCCCCTTCCTGTTCTCAAATTTGTTGGAACAATTTGGGGATGGCCCCTTCCTGTTCCAACATGACTGTGCACCAGTGCACATAGCAAGGTCCATAAAGACATGGATGAGCGAGTTTGGGGTGGAGGAACTTAACTGGCCTGCACAGAGTCCTGACCTCAACCCGATAGAACACCTTTGGGATGAAATAGAGCTGAGACTGCGAGCCAGGCCTTCTCATCCACATCAGTGCCAGTGCGTCTCAGCCCTCAGAGGAAGTCGTGATAATGAAACGCGTCAGGGCGTGACCTTACGGCATCCTGAAGTGACGATTTGTGCGTTCCACGACCAGGAAGTGCTAACCGGAAGTAGCGGTGGACGCTGACTTCTTGGAACACGAGTTGTTTCATCTCCTGGGAAGTGTATAACGTCTTTTATTATATTGAAAACAATAGGATTGTCGTTTTTGAGGAGTTTTGCTTATTAATAAATAAAGGAAGAAAATCTGAATTATACTATTCTTTTATCTGAGCACCTATGGGACACCAAACACAACAGAGACAGTCTCCAGGACGTGGATGAGCAGTGGACCTTTATTATATCAAGGCCTGATGAGTTCAACCTCCTGGTGAGTGAGAACCCTAAAGGGGTGTGTGACGCACGGTGTGAGAAGTTTGGAGTGATGTGCACATCTTCACCAATGTACTGTAATGGTGGGAAACCACAAAAGGTCCCGGGGGGTGTATAGTAAAGATGCATAGAGAATAGACATTTTCTAATTTATTATTATGCTCATTACATTCCTTCACAGTACTAGGATCACCTGTACGCATTTGGACTTTTGGTTCACCATCTGTCATCTACTTTTCTTTCCTCTTATGCGCGTTTATTCATAAGAAAGCTTGTCACAATAGATGGTGACGATAGCGCTGCTATAGTAATTTTAGTGCTCATTATAAGCACTTGTGGACATTTTCTGACTTTTTAATATTTTATTGCATGTTATTGCATTTAAGCGGCTGCTGTTAGTATATTTTAGATTTGAGGATCTTTTAAAGTATACAATTTTAAAGTATTTCATTTTCAGATTGTTGATAATCATTTGAATATTGTAATTATTATAATAGTGAGATCAATATTTGAGTCTATTGTTTTGATAAATCTCAGCTCCATAGCGCCGAGATAGTGAAAGAAGGCCAGGGACTTCAGTATATTTTTGTATTGAACTTAATAAGGAACCCTACGGACTAAGACTGGGATGCCATTAAAGTTCATGTGTGTGTAAAGGTAGACGTCCCAATACTTTTGGTAATATAGTGTACTCGTGTCAATTTAGACAGGAGCCAATGAACCTGCCAGCATGTCCTTGGAGTGCAGACGGAAAACAGAGTATCCAGAGGAAAACCATGCAAGCACAGGGAGGACATGCAAACTCTATGCAGGTAGTTTCCAGCTTGGGATTTAGGGAATCCTAGTATTGTAAGGCAGAAGTGCTAACCACTGTGCTGCCCTTATTCAATTAGATTTTTTACCTTAGAGACAAATATAATCAACATGATGATCCTTTATCACCACTTAAGCTCCATGTACATCCTTGAGAAAGTGAACTTTGTTCCAAGAAACGCGTTGGCTGAAAATCTGTGTTTGTAAGATTTTGTGTAATGCATATAATTATTATATTATAAAAAATCCTTGTAAATGGTTGGAACCAAACTACTTATAATTTACTTTTGTCTCATTTTCTGTTCTAGCCTCCCACAAATATCCTCTTTTAGGTTTTCTGAGCCTTCATACTATTTGTAGTGGGCATGTGGTATGTGAAGGGGTGAATCATTTCCTCTGACTTCCTGCTTCTGTATAACCCTGTCCGTTCAATACTCCGAAACAAGTATACAGGAAAGGTCTTTTTCCAGGTTTAGGCCAGGACTCTGTGCAAATCAGTTTTTTTGCCACTGTGCACGTGGCCATATTAAATTTATACAAAATCTGATAGCAAGGTGGGATAGGCCAGACATGTTAGGTGTCTAGGCATATCCAGGAGGTGTCACTATCTCCTGGTGTGGGACTCTCTAGGGCGGAAGGTGGTGGCAAATGTGGTAAAACCAAGGGGAATAGAGACTTGGTTTCCGGCTTGTGCTTGCCAAGCTCAATGGTGGAGTGGCTACAGACAAGACCTATTGGTGGGAAACCAGCGGCTAAGATCCTCACTACCATCCAGGAAACTGGGCTGTGACAGGAGGTGGGGGGGGGGGGGGTAGGGATGGTTGGTTACAGTTAGATGACTATGTTAGTCAGGACTGAACTTGATTTTCTTTTTTTTTTTTGGGCCCTGCGAGGCCGCAGGATCGGGTGATTGCCATGTTGGCAACCCGGATGTTGTTACCTGTTTGATCTATAAATTTAATAAAAAAATGTAAAAAAAAAAATTTTTTTTATACAAAATCTAACTAGCAAACAGATTTTGCATAGTAAGTAATCTGTACTTCATCTCAACTGATATGCACGTACATGACTTTTGTCTGTATGAGTTGAGATGTGTGCCATGTAAAGTCATTCTGCACCTCTGCTGCCCACACATAGTTGATATTTACATCTTCCCTTGAATGAGTCATTCATGTAGTGGTGGTGCACATTCTGCACATTGAAGGTATGAACAAATTCTTACAGTAAACCCGTGGCCAGGTTTTGGACATCAAAATATTTGTAAGAAACAGTAAATGAGCTTTAAAACATGCCCTCACTGATCTCTGTAGCTGCTTGCATTGTGAAGCAATCCATCCTCAAATTTTACAGAAATTGTGACTTTGTGAAAATGTTGTCCCTCCATTTCTAAACAATTTTGACCACCTATTGTCTGTTTCTATTAGAAGCCGGGCCGACTTCCAAGTCTTTTTGCCAAAATAAAATAAGCCCTCCTTCACACAGAATTTAGAGGTAAAGGTGGGCTCTGGTGTAAAATTTTCTGGTATTTTCCAGCAACCTGAGAGCTCATAGAGGTGAATGGCTGTACATGATTGTATTTGCCAGGCTTTGGGCATCAAGATATTTGTAACAAGCAGTAAATGAGCTTCAAAACAAGTCCTCAATGATCTCTGTAGCTGCAGGCATTGTGGGGTAATCCATCCTCAAATTTCACAACAGAAATTGTGACTTTGTGAAATTGTTTTCACTCCATTTCTGAACAATTTTGAGCACCTATTGTCTGTTTCCGTTGGAAGCCAGACTGACTGCCAAGTCTCTTTTGCCATAAAAATAATAAACCCTCCTTCACGTGGACTTTACAGGTACAGACGGGCTCTGGTGTAAAAATCCTGGTATTTTCCAGCAACCTGGGTGCCGTAGAGGTAAATGGCTGTACATGATTGTACTTGCCAGGCTTTGGACATCAAAATATTTGTAAGAAGCAGTGAACGACCTTTAAAACAAGTCCTCACTGATCTCTGTAGCTGCAGGCATTGTGAAGTAACCATCCTCAATATTCTTTAACTTTAATGCTCAGCAAATCCTTCATAAGAACGTCCTAACTCGAGTACAAGCATGTACAACCATTTACGTCTATGGGAAGCTGTATACACCCCACAACCTCTGGAAAACGCCAGGATTTGGTGGCCTGCACCTTTAAACGTCCATATAAATGAGGCTTATGGGGAGAATAGCTGCAATATCTCTGCTTCTACTGTGAAATTTGAGGATGAATTCCTCCACAATGCCTGCGGCTACAACGGCAGTGACGGCTATCAAAGACACAAATTAATATACACTCACCGGCCACTTCATTAGGTATACCTGTTCAATTGCTTGGTAACACAATTTGATAAACAGCCAATCACATGGCAGCAACTCAATGTATTTAGGCATCTAGACGTGGTGAAGACAACTTGCTAAAGTACGAATCAAGCATCAGATTAGCGAAGAAAAGGAATTTAAGTGACTTTGAACATGACATGGTTGTTGGTGCCAGACAAGCTGGTCTGATTTTTCAAAAACTGCTGATCTACTGGAATTTTCACACACAACCATCTCTCGGGTTTACAGAGAATGGTCAGAAAAAGACAAAATATCCAGTTAGCGGTTGTGTGGAGAAAATTGCCTTGTTGACGTCAGAGGTCAGACGAGAATGGGCAGACTGGTCCGAGATGATAGAAAGGCAACAGTAACTCAAATAACCACTCGTTACAACCAAGGTATGCATAATATCATCTCTGAAGGCACAACACATGGAACTCTGAAGCAGATGGGATACAGCAGCAGAAGACCACACCGGGTGCCACTCCTGTCAGCTAAGACCAGGAAACCGAGGCTACAATTCACACAGGATCACCATAACTGGACAATAGAAGATTGGAAAAACGTTGCCTGATTTGATGAGTCTCGATATCAGCTGTAACATTCAGATGCTAAGGTAAGAATTTGATGTAAACAACAAGAAAGAATGGATCCATCCTGCCTTGTATCAATGGTTCAGGCTGGTGGTGGTGGTGTAATGGTGTGGGAGTTTTTTTTCTTGGCACAATTTGGGCCCCTTAGTACCAATTGAGCATCGTTTAAACACCACGGCCTTCCTGAGTATTGTTGCTGACCATGTCCATCCCTTTATGACTACAGTGTCCCCATCTTCTCATGGCTCCTTCCAGCAGGATAATGCACCAGGTCACAAAGCTCCAATCATCTCACCACTGGACAATGAGGTCACTGTACTCCAATGGCCTCCACAGTCACCAGATCTTATCCAATAGAGCCCCTTTGGGATGTGGTGGAACTGGAGATTCACATCATGAATGTGCAGCCGACAAATCGGCAGCAACTGCGTGATGTTATCATGTCGATATGGACTGGACTCTGCACTCTTTACTGGTGTGCAGTCATGTTGGAACAGGAAGGGGCCATCCCCAAACTGTTCCCACAAAGTTGGGAGCATGAAATTGTCCAAAATGTCTTGGTATGCTGAGTTTCCCTTCATTGGAACTAAGGGGGCCAAGCCCAACCCGTGAAAAACAACCCCACACCATAATCCCCCTCCACCAAATGATTTGGACCAGTACACAAAGCAAGGTCCATAAAGACATGGATGAGTGGGTTTGGGGTGGAGGAACTTGACTGGCCTGACTTCAACACCTTTGGGCTGAATTAGAGCGGAGACTGTGAGCCAGGCCTTCTCTTCCACATCAGTGCCTGACCTCACAAATGCTCTTCTGGAAGAATGGTCAAACATTCCCATAGACACACTCCTAAACCTTACGGACAGCCTTCCCAGAAGAGTTGAAGCTGTTATACCTGCAAAGGGCGGGCCAACTCAATATTGAACCCTACGGACTAAGACTGGGGGAGGGAAAAAACCTGTCACTGTTACTTAACTGCAGCAGAGAGAATCAGGTCTTCCACCTGCCAGACAGGACTATGTGATATGGCAGAGCTGTGTAAATCTAAGGACTGTATGGACAGAACTACACATTCCTTGGAAAGTACAGCAGTTCCTTTCTATGCATTTGATCTTTGTATTTAGCATTTTGCCTGGAGCTCGTCTTTAAATTCCTTATGGAATCACTCATCTGCTGACAGATGAGATCTGTCTGTCTTTGTGATGTTTACTACATGCGGTGTACAGTATACTTCAAGGTGTGTATATGTGACACCGGACTGAGTCATTCATGGAAATCGGTGTCAGACCTCCCCGATGGCATCCTGTATAATAAACAACAGCTGGCCTGCTGCCTGATGTATAATACAGATTGCCGGCGGCCATGTCCATGGTATGACGGTTATGATAAAATAAGGAACTGTGACTGTAGGAAGTACAGATGGGGCCACAATTGTCACTATTCTGTCCTTCCCTTTTCTTCCTCTGCACTCAGATTGTGTGATTCTTCCCATTTCCATGTCAACATGGACTTTCAACAGACTTCTTGCAAGAGCTCAGAATGTTTTTTGTACATCAGCTGTGTGACACTCCGTTATGTGTTCATCATTCGTATGCATGGCGTCTGGTAACTTAAAAAAATAAAATAATTTAAGTTGGCCATTCACTATTAGATTTTTTCAGTCGGCCAGCGTGCTGTAAAAAAATCAAACAGATTCCTTTATCCACGCCAACAGTCTAGAACAGGGGTCTCAAACCTGCGGCCCTCCAGCTGTTGCGGAACTACAAGTCCCATCATGCCTCTGCCTATGGGAGTCATGCTTGTAACTGTTTAGCCTTGCAATGCCTCATGGGAATTGTAGTTCTGAAACAGCTGGAGGGCCACCAGTTTGAGACCCCTGGTCTAGAATGAATCTCCTGCTGAGACCATTGTATTCTATCTTCTGAAGCCGGTGTCTTGTCGGTATGGGTCCTCCACCGGATAATGCCCGGGCTGGACTGCGCATGCGCAAACGGATCCGGACTGCGCATGCGCAAACGGATCCGCCGAAAATCTCTGAGGATGAACAGCTGTTCATCACCTCTACACGGCGCATGCGCAATCAACACACCACTTGCTCCCGATGCTCGGGGTGGATTATTCATTCAATACAACAAGGGGCGAAATACAACAAGGGGCGAAATACAAGGGGCGGATGCTTTTTTCAAAGGGGCGGATGTATGGTTATTATACATTCAACACAACAAGGGGAAGAGGACGCATGATGGGCAGTGCTTTTCGCAAAGGGGCGGATGTATTATTGAGCAGTGCTTTTTTGGGGGATGGTTTTCTCAATAAACTACACGTCTTTGTTCTGTATGCATCCGCCACTTGTGTTCAATGAATAACCATACATGCCGGCCTGCTAGTGCGCATGCGTGTGACGTCATCGGTGCTGTGTTACACAGCAAATATCTCCTTAACCGTGTAGGTTAACCACTTGAGACCCGCGCTATAGACGAAAGACGTCTGCAGCGCGGCTCTCAAGTGCTGGGTGGACATCCCTGGACGTCCTGCTGTTTACATCCCCCCCCCGTGCACCGCCGGGGGGATGTATAAATATGAATGGTCCCAAAATAGTGTCAAAAGTGTCCGATATGTCCGCCGCAATATTGCAGGCCTGACAAAAATCGCGGATAACGGCCATTACTACAAAAAAAAAAATATAATAAAAACGTCATAAAACTATCCCCTATTTTGTAGGCGCTATAACTTTTGCGCAAACCAATCAATATACGCTTATTGCAATTTTTTTTACCAAAAATAAGTAGAAGAATACATATCGGCCTAAACTGAGAAAAATATTTTTTTTTTTTAAATTGGGATATTTATTATAGCAAAAAGTAAAAAAAAGATTGTGTTTTTTTTCAAAATTTTCTGTCTTTTTTTGTTTATAGCGCAAAAAATAAAAACCGCAGAGGTGATCAAATACCACCAAAAGAAAGCTCTATTTGTGGGGGAAAAAATGATAAAAATATCATTTGGGTACAGCGTTGTATGACCGCGCAATTGTCATTCAAAGTGCGTCAGCGCGGAAAGCTGAAAATTGGTCTGGGTACGAAGGGGGTTTAAGTGCCCAGTAAGCAAGTGGTTAAGGAGATATTTCCAGCACCTACAGGTAAGTCTTAATCTAGGCTTACCTGTAGGTGCAAGTTGTCAAAGTGGGTTTACAACCACTTTAACTCAGAAAAGTACCTTCTATTGCGCTCAGCCTCCTCCAATCTCCAAATTCCTTTTTTTTTTTTTTTGCTGCTGTGATTGAACTTCCTCCTAGAAGGTGGTTACATTTGTCCTCCATAGTCCCGATGTATGTAGGAACGTAGCCGCCGCCTTTTACTCGCTCCCAAGGTGGACTATAGGATTTGTAGTGTGCATAGAGCAATGTAACGGGCACTGCTCATTCCAAACAAATGGAAGTGATGGGAGAAAAAAGAGGTTCAAGGGCTCATGGAGGACATTACAAGGAGGTTAGAAACATTTCATGAAAAATAAGGGCCATTAAATAGTGGATGTGTATAGATTATTTTTAGAGATTTAGGACATTGTTTAGTGTCACTTCAGCTCTGGAGGTGTTTAATTTAGCGGCTGCACATTCAGCTCTGTGGTTCCTCGTTATGAGCATGTTTCATGTTTCCTGGAATGAATGCAGCCGTTTCCCTTGCAGTGTGTGAAATGCGCCTTGGGTTATACAGGTTTCACGGATGACGTCTTGCGGATCTCCTCATCTGAGATGACACACAGACGCTCTCAGAGTGACTGTTCCTGGGTGTCGGAGAATAAAAGAACAGGAAGTGCTTACATTCCACATTCCGGCATCTCATTATCCGGGGTGACCAATTCCCAGAGACAATCTGTTTATTAATGTCACAGCAGCTTGTCACCCGTCATAGATTTCAAGAGATTTACTTACAAATCTGCTGGTTTCTAGTCATTTCCACTTTTCAAGGAAAGTGTAGTCAATTTTCTGTTTTTACTGTAGTCTAAAGTCGGCCATATATGGATCAAAATTTGACTGGTTCAGCCAAATTGTGCTCCTTGTATAGGCCGCTGCTAGCTGATTGCACACAAGTTAACCACTTTAACCGGTATATACGTCGGCAGAATGGCACGTCACTTTGAATTTCCCGCCGTGCGCGCGCCCACGCGCCCCTGCCGCAAGCTCCGTGACCGTGCCCGCGGGACCCGCGGACTCTATGTCCCGCGATCGGGTAACAGAGCTGCAAAACGGGGAGAGGTCAGTGTAAACACAACATCTCCCCGTGCTGCCTAGTGACACAACACTGATCGTCTGTTCCCTCTCATCGGGAGCAGCGATCAGTGACGTGTCACTCGTAGCCACGCCCCTAACAGTTAGAATCACTCCCCTTCCTATCCCCCTAGTGGTTAACCCCTTCACTGCCAGTCACATTTACACAGTAATCAGTGCATTTTTATAGCACTAATCGCTGTATAAATGTGAATGGTCCCAAAATAGCGTCAAAAGTGTCCGATGTGTTCGCCATAATGTCGCAGTCATGATAAAAAACGCTGATCACCGCCATTACTAGTAAAATAAAAATTATTAATAAAAATGCCATAAAACTATCCCCTATTTTGTAGATGCTATAACTTTTGCGCAAACCAATCAATAAATGCTTACTGTGATTTTTTTTTTTTTTACCTAAAACATGTAGAAGAATAAGTATTGGCCTAAACTGAGGAAAATTTTTTGTTTTTTTATGTATTTTTGGGGGATATTTATTATAGCAAAAAGTAAAAAATATTGTTTTTTTTTCAAAATTTTCGCTATATTTTTGTTTATAGCGCAAAAAATTAAAACCGCAGAGGTGATCAAATACCACCAAAAGAAAGCTCTATTTGTGGAAAAAAAAGGACGTAAATTTTGTTTGGGAGCCACGTCGCACGACCGCGCAATTGTCAGTTAAAGTGACGCAGTGCCGAATTGCAAAAAGTAGCCTGGTCATTTGGCAGCCAAATGGTCCGGGCTGAAGTGTTTAAAACCAGGCCTTTTCTGAAACTTTTTGTTTACACGTTTAAATTTGTATTTTTTGCTAGAAAATTACTTAGAACCCCCAAACATTATTATTATTATTTTTTTAAGCAGAGACCCTAGAGAATAACATGGCGATCGTTTCAATATTTTATGTTACTCCATATTTGCACAGCGGTCTTTCAAACGCAATTTTTTTGGAAAAAATACACTTTTGGAATAAAAACAAAATCGTAAAGTTAGCCCGGTTTGTTAAATTTGTATAATGTGAAAGATGATGTTACACCGAGTGCATAGATACCTAAGATGTCATGCTTTAAAATTGGCCACAAGTAGAATGGCGACAAACTACGGTACTTAAAAATCTCATCGGCTTAATTCTTTTTTTTACAGGTTACCGGTTTAGAGTTACAAATGAGGTCTAGTTCTAGAATTATTGCTCTCACTCTAACGAGACTTGTGTCTTTTTTCAACCTGACTAACTATGATACCTCACGTGTGGTTTGGACACCGTTTACATATGTGGGCGTGACTTACATATGCGTTCGCTTCTGTGTGCGAGCTCGGAAGGATGGGATCCTTTACATATTTTTTTCTCCTATTTATTTTACTATTTATTTTTTATTTTTACACTGTCCCTTTATTTTTTTTATCACTTCTATTCCTGTTACAAGGAATGTAAACATCCCTTGTAATAGAAATAAGCATGACAGGGACTCTTTATTGAGAGATCTGTGGTCAAAAAGACCTCAGATCTCTCATTTACCTTTAGAAGAACCACCTAATGACCGGAAGATTTGTCCCCTTAATGACCGGGCCATTTTTTGCAATATGGCACTGCGTCGATTTAACTGACAATTGCGCGGTTGTGCGACGTTTTACCCAAACAATATTGACGTCCTTTTTTCCCTACAAATAGAGCTTTCTTTTGGTGGTATTTGATCACCTCTTTTATTTTTTGCGCTATAAACAAAAAAAGACAGACAATTAAAAAAAAATATATATTTTCACTTTTTGCTATAATAAATATCCAAAAAATAATAATAATTTCTTCATCAGTTTAGGCCAATATGTATTCTTCTACATATTTTTGGTAAAAATAATCGCAATAAGTGTATATTGATTGGTTTACACAAAACTTATAGCGTTTGCAAAATAGGGGATATATTTTCTGGCATTTTTATTATAAAAAAAAAAATTACGAGTAAAATTTGTGCCAAGTTATCCTTGCTATCTGGGAATGTATTCTATACATTAAGGTAAAAATGGCCTCCTCTGTGCAGCAGCCTCCTCAGCCCCCCCAATACTTACCTGAGCCCCATCATGATCATGATCCAGCAATGTACACGAGAGCCTCGGCTCTCTGGGGACTGTCCCTCCTCATCACAGCCAGTGAGCCAATGAGAAGGGAGAGGAGGTGGGGCCAGGCCACAGCTTTGTGTGTGAATGGACATGAAAAGCAGCAGCTTGGGTGCGAGCCTGCCTGGATGCACTCGGCAGGAGGGAGGGGCCAGGAGTGCCGGGGGAGGACCCGAGAGGAGGAGCATCGGGGCTGCTCTGTGCCAAACCACTTCACAGAGCAGGTAGGTATAACATGTTTTTTCTAAAAAAAAATATATATATATATATAACTTTAACTGCTCCTTCGCTGCACCATTGTGAAATGACATTTGGGCAGGAACCCTATTTTTCTTGGAAGATGTCATATGTGATCTGTCACTGGCTGCATCCAGGTAAAACAGGTACCCGCTTCCCCCTCCCCCTCGAAAGGTGCCAAATGTGGCAGCGGAGGGGGGAGAAAGCAAACAAGCGGAGCTTCCCCTTTTGGGTGGAGCTCCTCTTTAAATACCACCAAAATAAAGTTCTATTTGTGTGAAAAAAATTATACAAATTTCATTTGGGCACAGCGTCACATGACCGCACAATTGTCAAGAGTGACAAGGCTGAAAATTGACCTGGGCCGGAAGGGGTAAAAGTGCCCGGTATAGAAGTGGTTGAATCAAATAAAGCCCAGCAATGATTTAATAACAGATGTAGCCCCACTACAATACTTAAAGTGACACTTAAGCTGACCGTAGACAGATTGAAATTCGGCTGGTTCAGATTTAGACATCTACGTCTCCTTTGAAGCCCAATCCGCGTTCAGGCCGGGCGTAAGAGGTGATTGAGAGGCGGCGAGGAGACGATATGACTCCTCCTCACCACCTGTTTTAACCCAATTTTTGCTGACAAACGCACAGCAACCACATGAATTACCCTGTGAGGCCAGGGTGCATGATGGCATTGAACACAGGGGGTGTGTCCATGACAGCCTGGCCACACAGGAAGTGATTGAATGATGCTAAGTGTCATAAACCCCAGAAGTGGAGCAGTGAGCAGGCCAGCACTGGATCATGGAAAGGGTAAAAACTGCCAACAAAAAAACTTTATTGGAGGAGGGAAAAAGTTACTGTTAAAATGGAGTTTGTTTTTTAAGAGACACTGTCACCTTGAACATGCAGGGCAAAGTCATAGTATCTCTGAAAAGGGCCCCCTTCCCACAACTTCCTTATTTTCATCTTACTAGTAATCCCCCATAGACATGTGCAAATGTTTTGTTCCAAATTAGTTTTTCAATGAAATTCAACAAATTTGTTCATTTGGAAATATTCTAATTAACGAAAACCCTTTTATTTTTCCGAAAATTAGTAAATTCGAAAATTTGAAAAAATCCGAAAATAAGAATAAAAAATCCAAAAATTCCAACAAACGAAAATCCGAAAATAAGAACGAAAATTTGAAAATCCGAAATAATAACTAACTAACTAACTAATAATAATTACTATTACTTACTATTAGATTATAGGTATTGGTATTTCCTTTCAAAATTTGGCTGTTTATGAATGTAACTGTAACGGCCTCCTCACTCCCCTCTTTGCATCAGCTTGTCTTTCTCTTGTCTAGGGGTACCTTAGAGGGGAGAGAGCGGGGTCACCATGCCAAGCCTTCACCACATGTGTCTGTGCAGTGTAAGCAAAGTTCCTTCTCTACCTTCGGGTCAGTGTTGTGCACCTGGAGTTACCTTGAACAATATCCACCAGAAAAGAGCCCCACACCATTAAAGTCCAACACTCCTTTATTTTTCTCGAGTGAACAGCATAATCAGTTAGACTCCCTTTAAAGAACAGAACAAACAAGGAGGTGTGGATGCGAGTAGGCCCAGACACAATGAACTCTCCACTTTCCTCCCTGAAAGTGGGCTAAGGTCTCCTAGCGAGGGGGGATTTTCCTTCCAGGCGGTCTCCGATGGGAGGCTCACCTGTCACTGGCAATATGCTGCACCAGGTCTTCAAGTGAGTAGCTCCCCCCGGTCCATTACGCCTTCCGGATTCGGGTACCCAATCCCTGGGTTCCCTAGGACCTCCTTCCCTCGCGGAACTCAGTGTTGGGCACTAAACTCCAGACCTCCATCCGAGTACCTCACCCCAGGCTAAGGGTGCCTGGGATGGAACACGACCTCCGGACGTCCTCTAGGCCTAGGCCGCCTAGAGGACTGACACAAACCACTGCCCTCAGGCTAAAGGTGCCTGGGACTCAACCCCGTGACAAAGATGGCCGGCCCCTTTATACCCTCTCCCAGCAAGCACGACGGGTTCCCCGCCCCACCATACCGCTGCCGAGGGAGGACAAAAAGGAGGCGCTGGGCCGCAAGGAACTGCACATCGCTGGTGTCTGCCAGTTTGAATTACACCCGGGAAAGTACATACCCGCTACATAACGAATACAAATTTTTCCGAAGTTACGAATTATCCAAAATAACGAATGCCGCATCTAAACAAATGGAATGTAACTAATTAATAATAATTATTATTAATATTTATAATAATAAAACCTTTTTATTATTGTATTTATTATTATTAATTTGTTACGTTCCATTCATTTAGATGTGGCATTCGTTATTTCGGATAATTCGTAACTTTGGATAAATTAGTAGTCGTTACGTTCATAAACAGACAAATTTCAAAGGAAATTCCAATACCTATAATCTAATAGTTAGTTGTTAATAGTTAGGTATTATTTCGGATTTTCAGATTTTCGAATTCCCGAATTTTCAAATTTACGAATACCACATCTAAACAAATAAAACATAACAAATTCTAATTTTTCCGATGTTACGAATTTATTCGAAATGCTCGACCCCAGCAATCAAGTGATCAAGGGAGTGACACCGCCCTCCATCTGGTCACTGACACCCGTGACGGAGGAAGGGGTGGCGAGGGAGCACAGGCAAGGTGAGCATAAAAGGAGGAGGGGCTTTGCAGAGATGCTGTTTACCCAGTAGAGTAAAGGTAACAGTGTCCCTTTAAATGAGAACTGCACTGCTCTGAATGACAGCAGAACCTCAACAAATAAATATATTTTACATTGACCAGAATGACCTTTTCTGCTTCCTGGCGAGGACAGAGTCCTGCAATGTCACTTCTCTTTATTAGCTATAATTAGAGAAGTGCGTCTGTCTAAAAAGAACAAGGAAACCTTTGTGGATTGCATAAAGTATATATAAAACCAATTATTAAAATCTTATGTAAGCCTTAACACGTTACTGTCATTTTAGCCACTTCAACACCAGGGAAATTCTGACACTTATCACATATATGTATGTAGCGGGTATTTGAATTTAGGGGAAGCATCTGGGTGGTAGTGTAGCTCAGATGCACTAATTGCTAGGGGATCCGGGACCTTTTTCTGGTTCTTGGAGGACTCTGGTGGTGTGAGGTTCCTTGTGGTCCACAGGTGGCGCTGTTGCTTGGGCCGGAGCTGAACTTACACTGCAAGACTGTACCTTTTTGTCCTCCCCTGGAGCTGGTACAGCTGGGCGGGGAACCCGCTGTGGCGCGAAGGGAGAGGGGATAAAGGGGGCGGACGCCCTTACCATGGGGTTCAGAGGTTCAGAGTTCAGAGTCCGAAAGTGGGAGTCGGAGGACTCGGCCGCACCCAGGCACCTTCAGCTTGGGTGCTGGCGTTCCAGTGGTCCAGGCCTAGGTGCCCTTGACCTAGCCGGAGCGAGAGATGGAGTCCATCTCAGGCACCTTAAGCCTGGGGTGAGGTACTATGGCGGAGGCCTGGGGCTCAGTACCTTCGACTGAGTTCCGCGAGGGTGGAGGAATCCGAGGGGGCCCTAACTCCTTGGGTGCCCGTGTCTGAGTTTGTGAGAGCTGGTGTGCGGAACTTCTCTGGACAGTCCGGCGCAGCATCGCTGGTGACAGAGGCCTCCGGTTTCTCCCTTGGACGGATTTCCTTTCCCTGACAGGGGCAGTGCTAGCGAAGGTAATTCACGTTCTACCTCACATAGTCAGTGGCAGTGATTATTTACCACTGTTGATACCACAGTGGTTAGCAACAGAAGGGAAAGGATTGTGCCTCGATCTATCCCCCATTATTACTCAATAGAAGAAACTGTTTGTACGCCAAGAAGAATAAAACTGAGTTGGACCTATTCATTGTGTGGAACTCTGGTTACTAGGAGCAAAGGAGTCAGGGACGAAGTACTGGACTTGTGTCATGGAAACCCTGTCAGGAACAGACGCCCTGGACTTCCTGGTTCCCGCCCCCGCAGGTGACGCCCAAAGGGCTATTTAAACTCCTCACTTGCAGACAGTCCCTGCTGTCTGCTCTACAGCGTTTATCCCAAGTGACCTGATCTGCCTTGTTTACCTGTATCTGACCCGGCTTCCTGTGACCCTCCTGCTATCTGCCTGTACCTGACCATCGGCCTGTTTTCTGACTTCGGTATTGCCTGATCCTTTTGTGCCTCGCTGCCTGCCAGTTTACCCGACCCCGGCTTGTCTGACGATCCTGCCTGACCTTGGCTCTTGTTCACCTGCTGCTGCCTAGTGGTTCCAGTTTACCTGCTGTGCCTCCCGGTCCGGGTCATCTGCTGAGTTCCTGGTTCCTGTCTGCTCATCTGCTGGTTCCTGTTTGCTCATCTGCTGGTTCCTGTCTGCTCATCTGCTGGTTCTTGTTCACCTGCTGCTGCCTAGTGGTTCCAGTTTACCTGCTGTGCCTCCCGGTCCAGGTCATCTGCTGAGTTCCTGGTTCCTGTCTGCTCATCTGCTGGTTCCTGTCTGCTCATCTGCTGGTTCCTGTCTGCTCATCTGCTGGTTCTTGTTCACCTGCTGCTGCCTAGTGGTTCCAGTTTACCTGCTGTGCCTCCCGGTCCAGGTCATCTGCTGAGTTCCTGGTTCCTGTCTACTCACCTGCTGCAGTTCCTGGTTCCTGTCTGCTCATCTGCTGGTTCCTGTCTGCTCATCTGCTGGTTCCTGTCTGCTCATCTGCTGGTTCCTGTTCATCTGCTGCTGCCCAGTGGTTCCAGTCTACCTGCTGTGCCTCCCGGTCCGGGTCATCTGCTGAGTTCCTGGTTCCTGTCTGCTCATCTGCTGGTTCCTGTCTGCTCATCTGCTGGTTCCTGTCTGCTCATCTGCTGGTTCCTGTTCACCTGCTGCTGCCCAGTGGTTCCAGTCTACCTGCTGTGCCTCCCGGTCCGGGTCATCTGCTGAGTTCCTGGTTCCTGTCTACTGACCTGCTGTAGTTCCTGGTTCCTGTCTACTCACCTGCTGTAGTTCCTGGTTCCTGTCCACTCACCTGCTGTAGTTCCTGGTTCCTGCCTCCTCACCTGCTGGTTCCTGATCACCTGCGGTAGTTCTTGATCCTGCCAGGCACTCGTACCCCTTCCACCTCCGTGCTTCCTGTTATACCACCAGGGGCCGCCGGTGGGAGCCGTAAGGGAGGCCTCCCTCTGCTAACCGGGCTCATCACCGTCAGGTACGTGACAACTTGACTCTAGGACACCTACACAAAACCCAATCTTCTGGCCTTCACCTATCAGCTATGGAGGACATGGGCCGTGGTGTATCTCATCTCTCTCTCCCAGGTACCCCTAGACAACAACCGTATAACCGATAAAACTAGAGAGAGGTGTGAGGTCGCTACACATGGGGGCATCGTATCCGGGATGTGTATAGTGTCTGAATTTGAACTTTGCTGCCCGGTGGAGTTCCAAGTAGGTCGGCCATATTGGTCAACGCGCCACGAGGCAACCCATAGCTGCGTAGTTCGTGGGCGGGGAGAAGAGAAAGCCTGCGAACAAGTGCAGAGTGTGGGAGGAGTCTGGCCATGTGGACGTACGCACGTGGAGATTCCGGCGCGTGTGGGTCATTGCGCAATGGAGCAGCGAAGAGAGAAGATGACTTCAACTACTCCATGGATTTCAGTTTCTTCAGGAATGGAGATGACTTCTCTGGCTGCTCCGATCATGGATACGGGGATAAGACTAAGGCCCCGGGGGCGATTGGCTCTGTACACCTGCAGAGACATGGAGGCCCTCGGTGTGATCTGTCCCGGCTGTTCGGGACTGGTGGTCCAGCTGAAGCCATTCGGGCGATGTGAGGTCTGCAAGGAGTTTCTCTTTGAGGTGGAACCATTCACAGAAAAGCCTCGGGCTTTCCACCTCAACTACCTCACAGGGACTGCCACTCCGGAAAGAGAGATAGATGCTGGTGCGTTTCCCGTGCGCACTGATCCGGGTGAAGTGACTGCCCAAGCGGAGATGAAAAGAGAAAAATCCGAGGATGCTGCTTCAGTCACCAGCAGCTCCCTGCTCCAACCACCGAAGAGGAAAGTCGGCCTAGTGATGGCCTTGTGTGGTCGTGGAAGATCTTCGCCCCGCTGCTTGCCTGGCCTGGATGGATCCAGAGAGAAGAGTCCTGGACATCCCCGTTCTTCTGAAGGCCCAGGTGAGCCAGGGGTTGGGACTGTCTGTGTGGTTAAAAGTGGCGGAAGCCCACAGTCGGTGGAGGCCGTCAAGGGGGATAGTTCCGTGACTGGGAATTATCTGCCCGCTGAATGCTACGACACCTCTGACCTGGACTCATTGTCTGACAATGGCGATGATGGGGAGATAGACGAAATCTTCCATCAGAAGGGATGGGACAAGATGAAGCTACTCTCGTCCCGTGTCACAAGGGACCTGCCCATGTCTACTGGAGATAGTACACCCCGGGTGGAGGCCTCGGTGCCTAGGGAGGAATCTGGTCCACTGTCCGAAGTTCCTCTTCTAAAGTACCGCAAGCACGGCGATACCTTTCTTGTTCACCGACGGTCACCAAGAAGTTCCAGGACTGTAAAGCTAAGTGGATGCTGGGAAGGCATATCCATGCGGACAGCGTGGTGATTTGCCGCAGGGAAGGAGGAAATGCTGAATATCATGTGGAGGCTTTGGACAGACATTTGAAGCCTGTGTTCCTACCGCATACAAGGTTTTACCTTTAGGAGAGAAAGACTCCTGTGTGTTCTTTTGCTGTTCATTGTTGAACTTTCCGGAGTGCCTTCACCAGAACACAGGGACTGTGCCCTAGTTTTTTTTGCATTTGGGCAGTTCTACTCTTTGGAGAAAATGGGAGCTGTTCTTGTTTTGTTCTCCCTCCTTCTCCCTGCACTTCAGAGAAATCAGTGTCTTTGGGGTTCTAGTCAGTGTGAAGTCACAGAGAAGAGGAAAAAAGAGAAAAAGTTCATCTGGAAGTGATGAGTGTCTTTACCGCGGCATTGTCACCAGGTGGCAGTGTTGCACAACGATTGTTTGTTTTTTTGACATTATGCAGCACTTATTGGAGCGAGTGGGTTTCTTCTCGGATAGACCCATTCATTCCAAGCAGACACACGTGTATTGTTAGGATGTATGTTTCTTTTCTTTCCCTCTGCAGGAGACTCGTCTATCAAGGCTACTGAGAATGGGTGGTCCTTATATAGTCAGGGGGAGGGAAGAATGTAAATGTGTGAGATGTTTAAAGTGTTTTATTGAAAAGTTTTATAGTTGTACTGTTTTATGTTTTCCCTTTTCCCATTTAGGTCTTGGCACAATCCGGTGTTAGATTGTGTAGTTTGTCTCTGGGTCGAACTTATGTTGCCACTCTTTTGGAGACATGAGTTTGCACCAGACACTGGGGACCAGTGGTGTCAAATCACCAGGGGGAGAGTGTAGCGGGTATTTGAATTTAGGGGAAGCATCTGGGTGGTAGTGTAGCCCAGATGCACTAATTGCTAGGGGATCCGGGACCTTTTTCTGGTTCTTGGAGGACTCTGGTGGTGTGAGGTTCCTTGTGGTCCACAGGTGGCGCTGTTGCCTGGGCCGGAGCTGAACTCACAGTGCAAGACTGTACTTTTTTGTCCTCCCCTGGAGCTGGTACAGCTGGGCGGGGAACCCGCTGTGGCACGAAGGGAGAGGGGATAAAGGGGGCGGACGCCCTTACCACGGGGTTCAGAGGTTCAGAGTCCGGAGTGGGAGTCGGAGGACTCGGTCGCACCCAGGCACCTTCAGCTTGGGTGCTGGCATTCCAGTGGTCCAAGCCTAGGTGCCCTTGACCTAGCCGGAGCGAGAGATGGAGTCCATCTCAGGCACCTTTAGCCTGGGGTGAGGTACTATGGCGGAGGCCTGGGGCTCAGTACCTTCGACTGAGTTCCGCGAGGGTGGAGGAATCCGAGGGGGCCCTATCTCCTTGGGTGCCCGTGTCTGAGTTTGTGAGGTCTGGTGTGCGGAACTTCTCTGGAGAGTCCGGCGCAGCATCGCTGGTGACAGAGAGGCCTCCGGTTTCTCCCTTGGACGGATTTCCTTCCCCTGACAAGGGCAGTGCTAACGAAAGTAATTCACGTTCTACCTCACATAGTCAGTGGCAGTGACTATTTACCACTGGTGATATCACAGTGGTTAGCAACAGAAGGGAAAGGATTGTGCCTCGATCTATCCCCCATTATTACTCAGTAGAAGAAACTGTTTGTACGCCAAGAAGAATAAAACTGAGTTGGACCTATTCATTGTGTGGAACTCTGGTTACTAGGAGCAAAGGAGTCAGGGACGAAGTACTAGACTTGACTCTAGGACACCTACACAAAACCCAATCTTCTGGCCTTCACCTATCAGCTATGGAGGACATGGGCCGTGGTGTATCTCATCTCTCTCTCCCAGGTACCCCTAGACAACAGCCGTATAACCGATAAAACTAGAGAGAGGGGTGAGGCCGCTACATGTAAAAAAAAAAAAAACAGATTTTTTTTGCTAGAAAATTACTTGGAACCCCCAAACTTTTTATATTTTTTTTAAGCAGAGGCCCTAGAGAATAAAATGATGGGTGTTACAATTATCTACAGTATTTTCACACGGTATTTCTTCAGCGGTTTTTTTAATGTTTTTTTTTTTTTAAATACATTTTAATGCACAAAACACAATATAACACCACATTTTTTGGGAAATCATAAGGCCCCGTTCACACCTATGCGAATTGTTTGCGGCTTACACCGCATCCAATTCGCATAACATTATAAAATACATTGATTTTAATGAGGCTGGTTCACATATGTGCGATGCATTCGCACTGCGCATTGCCCAAAAAACGTGTGCGTTTTCTAGGCACTGCGGTGCGGCTCAGGTGCGAATTCAGGCCCATTATCTTCTATGGGCACGCATCTGATTCGCAGATGTGTTCAGTTCTCAACAGGATTTCTCTCCTTCTCCTCACTACACTTCCCCCCCTCCCCCTCCCCTCTCCCAGGTCACCAAATTCGCAGCTAAAACTGAGCTGATCTGCTGAACAGCTCTCTTATCTCTTTGCAGGGATAAGAGAGCTGGAATTCGCACCGCACAAGTGTGAAACCAGCCTAAAAGATGCTGTTACGCCACGTAAATAGATACCTAACATGTCGCACTTTAAATTTGTGCATGCTCGTGGAACAGGGCCAAACTCCATAGGCGATGAGTTATAAGCCAGATTACAGGTTTACAGAGTTACACAGGAGATCTGGTGCTAGAATTATTGCTCTTGCTATAACGTTCGTGGTGATACCTCACATGTGTGGTGCGAACACCATATACATATGCGTACGGGACCTACATATGCGTTCACCTTTGCACACAAGCATGCTTCTGGGGAGGCAGGGGCGCTTATTTTATTTTTTTACTAAATTCTATTATTTATTTATTTTTCTTTTATTTTTAAACTTTGTTTGATAAACTTTATTGCTATGACAAGGGATGAACAACATCCCCTGTGATCGCATTGACAGTGACAGGTCCTTTTCAGTGATACATCAGGGGTCTATTCGACCCCAGATCTCTCCTCTGCTCTTAAAAGCATCAGATCAAACCAAAATCGGTTTGATCAGATGTTTTCACAGGCCGGTAAGGGCCTGTGTACATTAATCCGGAAGTGACAAAAGGTTTGTCGTTTACGGTTTGTTAAACCATAGAGATGATCAGGGAAGTTCTGGTCCTCGGTCATCTCTATGATAAACTGACAGAACAGCCAGCTCTACTCTGGAAAGGTGGCGGAAGGTGGCGGGGAGGGTAAAGGGTAACCCCCTTCCACCACGTGTTAAAGCAATCTAGCAGGTTTTTAGCCACTTGGATTGCATTTACCTTTTTTAGCATTGCCAGCTGAAGAAAATGATACCGGGGTCATGATTGCAGTTTTCGCGCTTCAACCAGAACACGTACGACTACTTCCTTTTGGAGAAGGTGTTAAAAAGTAATTTTTTATATATTTTTTTCTTTATTGTCAATTTCCGATTCTGAGCCCTCGTACACACGGCCGAGATTCTCGTTGAAAAAAACATGTCGTTTTTTTCGACGAGATTCTTGGACAAGAAACTTGTCCCGGCCGAGTGTACACACGCTCGTTTCAAAGAACCCGCGGTTCTTTGAATGGAGCGTACGCGGTGACGTCATCGACTACGACGAGCATGCGCTCGTCACATTCGATGCCGTCGCCGCCATCTTGGTATACCCTACGTATGCCTAGGAAGCTACCGCGCATGCGTCGAATTCATTTCGAACATGCGCGGGCTTCCGGGAGGACAGGTAAGTGTACACACACTCACTTTTCTCGTCGAGAAACATGCCGAGGAGAATCTCGACGAGAAAATAGAGAGCAGGTTCTCTATTTTCTCGTCGAGGTTTCTTGTCGGTTTTCTCGACGAGAAACCCGATAGCCGCGTACACACGACCGATTTACTCGGCAAGACCTCTCTGCCAGCAAGTTTCTTGCTGGTTCTTGCCGAGAAAATCGGCCGTGTGTACGAGGCCTTAGTCACACATCATTTTTCATAATTAGGAGTTTAAACACAGTTATTTGATTCATATGTTTTGCATTGTTGGCGTTCAAACAATAGTGAGTGCTACTATTCTACATTTACGTTTGTTCTAAGCGCTTTAGCGCAGTTTTTTTTACTTTGTATGTAGCACTACCCCTGTAGGAGTTGTTGATGTCAGGGTTCCCCACTGCTGCACAGCCAGTCACACAGCATTTCCTTCTTGCATCCAGACACAAAAATCAGTCCAACGTTTTTGTTGTTTTTATTGTGGGATGATAACTTGGATGCTCACGCAGATATACTGCGGCAGGTCGGCTCTCCTGCGCAAATCGACGTACCTGTACATCAGTCTGTGCAAGGAGGATAGCAGCCGGAGCGTGCCCACGGGTCCCAGTTAATAAGCACACTTACCTGTCCAGGTTGCCCACGATGTCGGCCGAGGCCGATCCGTCGATCGTGGCAGGTCCCAGTGCCACCATCCAAACTAAGGGAAACAGGCAGCGGAGCTTCACTGCCCGTTTCCTACTGCGCATGCGCGAGTCGTGCAGCGCTTTGTGAATGGAAGGCTGACTTCTGGGAGACACATAGTTCCCAGAAGTCAGCGCGCCCCATTTCCCAGAAGACAACGCGAGGAGGACGAGACCGAGGAGAACCGTGGACAAGGAAGGGGCAGATTAGGAAGATCTGCCTAGTAACAGCCATTTCTGGTAAGTATAAACATTTTATTTATTTATTTTCACACTTTTTTGAGCCTTTTTCTCATTTTTTTTTTTTTTTTTAGGGTAGACCTCCACTTTAACCCCCTTGATTGCCCCCTTCCCTGCCAGTTTAATTTTTACATTGATCAGTGCATTTTTATAGCACTGATCAATGTAATAATGTCACTGGTCCCCAAAAAGTGTCATTTGAGGTCAAATTTGTCCACCGCAATGTCGCAGTCCTGCTAAAAATCACAGATTGCCGTCATTACCAGTAAAAACAATAAAAAAACAAATAAAAGTCTCTAAATCTATCCCATAGTTTGTAGACGTGATAACTTTTGCGCAAACCAATCAATATACACCTTTTGCGATTTTTTTTTTTTTTTTTTTTACCAAAAATATGTAGAAGAATATATATCGGCCTAAACTGATGAATAAATGTGTTTTTTTTATATATTTTTTTGGATATGTATTATAGCAGAAAGTAAAAAAAAAATAAACATTTTTAATTGTTGGTATTTTTTTGTTTTATAGCGCAAAAATTTAAAAAACGGTGATCAAATACCACCAAAAGGAAAGCACTATTTGTGGGAAAAAAGGGACGTCAAGTTTGGGTACCGCTCAAAGACGCAGTGCCGTATTGCAAAAAATGGCCCGGTCATTAAGGGGGCAAATCCTTCTGGGGCTGAAGTGGTTAAACAGAACCAGGGACAAATTCCACCCTATATACAGACTCCTCTTCTTCCTTCCTCCTGCACAAACTTAGTTCCCCTTTTGTACAGCTTCTGCTGGCTCACTCCTGGGGAACTAACAGTCTCTTGTTAGCTCAGCAACAGCCTATTACAGGCTAGGAACTCGCAGTCCCTTGGTAAAGTATCACACGTGGAGTGAAAAGCATCTCGCACCACCTTCTGCCTCTCCGTAGACACTGATCCCAGATCCACTGCTTGCAGAAATGCTAGCTCACCTGGCTGCCACCAGCCCACCTGGCTGCTTCCTCTTGCCAGTCCTCCTGACTAGGGATGAGCTTTATGTTCGGGTTGAACATGAGTTCTACTTGAACATTGGCTGTTTGCCCGTTCGCAGAATAATGAACAATTTGGGGTGTTCGCGCCAAATTCGAAAGCCGCGGAACACCTTTTAAAAGTCTGTGGGAGAAATCAAAAGTTCTAATTTTAAAGGTTAATATGCAAGTTATTGTCATAAAAAGTGTTTGGGGGCCTAGGTCCTGCCCCATGGGACATGTATCAATGAAAAAAAAAGTTTTAAATACGGCCATTTTTTTCGGGAGCAGTGATTTTAATAATGCTTAAAGTGAAACAATAAAAGTGAAATATTCCTTTAAATTTCGTGCCTGGGGGGTGTGTATAGTATGCCTATAAAGTAGCGCATGTTTCCCATGCTTAGAAAAGTCCCTGCACAAAATGACATTTCTAAAGGAAAAAAAGTAATTTAAAACTACTCGCGGCTATACTGTAATGAATTGTCGGGTCCCGGCAATACAGATAAAAGTCATTGAAAAAACGACATGGGTTCCCCCCAGTCCATTACCAGGCCGTTTGGGTCTGATATGAATATTAAAGGGGTTGTAAAGGTACAATCTGTGCATTAAGGTGAAAAAACATCCGAGCATTAGCGCCCCCCCCGCCGAGCCCCCGTTTACTTACCTGACCCCTCGAATGTCCCGCGCCGTGAACGCGCAGGCTTCCCGGCTTATTCATTGGTTGATTGAAAGCAGCGAAGCCATTGGCTCGAGCTGCTGTCAATCATATCCAATGACGCGGCGTGCCGGGGGGCGGGGCCGAGTGATACAGTGAGCGGCTATCGATGTATCACAGGAGCGCGCCCGTAACAACTCACCACTATGCGAGCTTGCTCGCATGAAGGAGGAAAGTTCTTGCGGGGGGGAGCCGAGACAGCCGCCGACAGTTTGTATGGCTGAAATCTCATTGCATGTGCAACAAAATAGTGCAGGACCCTTTTTTTACATCCGCACTGGATTCAGATCGCATGGGTATTCAGACCCATGCAATCCTATTCCATCCGATTCCACAGTTCGCACTGTGTTCTGCGAACCGATTTGGGGGTGTCATTAACCTTATATTGACTCCCGCAGCAGTTTGCAAAAGGCAGTGTGAACTGCCTGCGATTCTGATGCGGTGCAGGAACCTGCACAGGAATCCCTGTGGCTCCCAAATCGCACCAGTGTGAACCGAGCCTAAAGTAACACTAAGCTCTGATTTAAAGATGAATTCAAGGAATTCAGCTCCTTTGTAAAAAATGAAGGCATACTATAAGTTAAGTAAAAAAATATGCTAATAATTTATAGGGTAGGAGACGCTGCCCACATCCCTAAGTCAGACAAGCTACGTAAAAAGTTTCCTCTAGTGCAGTGGTTCTCAACCTGGGGGTCGGGACCCCCTCGGGGGTCGAATGATGATTTGCCAGGGGTCAACAAATCCTGGGCTGTTCCTGAAGCCTGCACCGCTCTCCCAGCCTTTTTGCGGCCGCCCAGCAGGGCTGTCCCTGGAGCCTGTGGCTGCCCAGCTGGGCTGTTCCTAGAGCTCACAGCCGCCCACTCAGCCACTTTTCAGCCGCCCATTCAGTTCACGACATGGCTGGGCGGCAGAAACTAGAGGCCAGCTGACTGGTGAGGAATGTGAAGTGGGAGGGGCTGGAGGAGACCCTATCTGCTGATTTCGGCATAGGTGTCACTGCTACGAGACACCACAAAGTCGGAGACACAGTGAAGCCAGAGACACAGTGAGTAATACAACCTGTGATTATAGTTGCCATTAAAAGTCCCCACTACAGTTCTCAGATCAGCAAATGACTTTGATCAAGAGCACCTAAGTTGGCTGATCAGAACTCCAACTAATATTGGCACTCAACCCATCCCCACCCCACCAAGGAGTAAGAGAAGGAATAAAAATAGAGAATACATGGAAGGGAGAGGAAAAGAGGGGGAGGAACAAAGAAAAAGGAAGAGAAACAATAAGAGAGACAACAAGCTAGAGAGAGGGATGGGGGGGGGGGGAGGAGGGACAAGAAATAAGGTTAGAGAGAGATAAAAGGGGAAAAAGGAGAGCAAAAAGAAAGTGGTACATCTTAAAATGTATTATAAGGGGTTTTAATACTGTACGAGTGGAAGGGACTCAGTGAGTGCTAAATGTCCATGGGTTAGGGGAGCAAATTACTTGTCTTGCCTTGGGTGCTGACAACCCACGCTACGAAAAAAAACTTTACTTTTAGGGGTCCCCACAACTTGGGAAACTTTATCAAGGGGACCCGGCACTAGAAAGGTTGAGAACCACTGCTCTAGTGGGACTTTTAGGGGCAAGGGCTCCTCAAAAAAAAAAAAATTATTAGAAAAGTTAAAAAGCACGTAGGAAAAACATGATAATAAAACCACAATTGATGCAATTACAAACATGGATATACAAAACATGACATACAGTAAACCACTAACTCTGTCGGGTAGTGTATACGACAGAGTGTACCCAACGCGTTTCAAGTTACAGCATTGATCCTCTTGATCAGGGGTAGGTGGTTATGGAAAAAGCGTTTTTGTGTCTATAATTGAGAAAAACAAATATAAGATTTCATCCTGCATTGATTATACAGTGAAAAAAAAGATATTCAAACAACAGTATAAATATACACTGACCATGTGGTTTGTGTAGAATATCATTGGTATTGATTCATAATAAAAACCACAGAATAGTTGCTGCCATAAACCATTCAGACAGGTCCAAAGGGTATGGGCGCACAGCGGATTCGACCAAGATCACCCACAAAGGGCATTCTACTTCAGCCCCAAAGGGGGAAAAAGCACCTCACCAAGGACTGGTATACCTGGTGTCTCTGAAGAAAAGAGTATAGCTAATTACAATGGGTGGATGAAATAGAACGTAAGCATATCAACCAAGCTCTGTATTATGTGGTTGTTGGTCAGCCACTATACAGACCTTTGTTGCTAGGTGGATGCAGCAGTGAAAATGGGATCATCAAAGTCACACCGTGTGGAGTAAGGTGTTCAAACTACACATCAATATCACGCTGTTAACCTAGGGAGGACAGCATAAATATAACTAGGGAGGCAAAGAACATGGACGGTAACTAATTCCGGGAACTTGATATAACACTTTAGAGTAAAAAATGTATCATAAAGTTACCTGCAGTGCAGCGTTATGTTCGCTCAGTCTGGACAATGCTAATGGACAGCATGTAACTGGCCTCCAAGCTGACCTCCCATATGGGAGCCGGATGTAATCCTGAGGGCTATTTCCGGGTGTGATGCTGGGAGGGGCTGAAGAATGGGGGAGTGCCTCCTGAGTCCCTGGCGCGCAAAATCGCCACTGCATGGACAGTCGGAGATGGCACTATGTCAACACATTCACAAAATACCAAGGCTTCTGTGAATGGGCAGCAGAGGGGAGGGGTGGGCATAGCTGCTCTGGGTGCCTTTCTGCTCTCTCACAGCCCCGAGATCTCAAGTGTAGGAACAATAAACCTATCAGATATAAATAATAGAGATAAGCCCAGGAGATGTCATGCACCCCCTTGGACTTAACAGCCTTCACTGTTTACAAAGTGGTTGAATTCCTAGAATTCAGCTTTAGAAAAGAAAGATTCTATCCAACTATGTATTCTGAACTACGAAAATTCCCTTGTATTGCTCTCAGCCTCCTCCCAATCTCCAAATTCCTTTTTTTTAACTGCTGTGATCTGACTTCCTGTAAAAAGGGTGGCTACATTTGTTCTCCATGGTCCTGCTGTATGTAGGAATGAGATGGACCATGTACTATGGAATGTGTAGCGTGCATAGACCAGTGTACTTGACTACAACTAATGTGCACAGCTCATTCAGATAAACAAAAGTGACAGCAGAAAAGGAGAGGTTCGGGAGCTCACAGGGGACGTTACGTGTAGGCTGAAAAACACAGTAAGAAATGTTTTTGTAAAAAATTTATTACAGGCCTATTAAGTAATAGTAGTATTAAAATCATTTTTGGAGAATAAGGATATTGTTTAGTGTCCCTTTAGGCCCCTTTCACACGGAGGTCCGTTCAGGTCCGCCTGTCAGTTTTTTAGGCGGACCTGAAACGGATCCTCCATGTACCCCTATGGAGGCACGGATGTCAGCGGAGACATGTCCGCTGACATCCGCTCCGCTCCGCCAAAGTGTGACGGAGGAAAACCCTATTTTTCCTTCCGTCGGCGGAGCGGATCGGATGACAACGGACTCTACGGTCCGTCGTCATCCGATTCCCCATAGGGGAGAGCGGCGCTCTGACAGGGCGGTCCCTGCACAGTGTGCGGGGACCGCCCAGTCATCCGTCGGCTCAGCGGGGATCAACGGAGCGATCCCCGCTGAGCAAGCGGAGCTTCACGGGGCGGATCTGCACGGATCCGCCCCGTGTGAAAGGACCCTTAAGGACTTTTTTACACCACAGTCCCCACGTTCAGTGTGCAGTTCCACATGTGCATTTAGGGCGTGTTTGTGATGCATTCTTTTTTTTTTTTTTTTTTTTCCAATTTTTTTTCATTATTTATGCATAGCACAAAAAAACAAGTAATCTAATTCATGTCCACGCAGGGCGTATCACGACAGTAGAAAAATACAATTGAAAACCATCCATAAACACCAGTCCCACCCTCCCCCCAGTCCAGGCTATCCACCCTGTGGGCTACTCCACCTTCCCGAATGTAAGTCCCCTTCAAGGGGTAGGAGTAACAAAGACAAATAAAAAATAGAAACAACTGCAGTCCCCGAAGCATTAAGGCATAAAATCACATATTTGTACATTCTAGGCAGCAGCCAGGCCTGAAACAGACCCCAGGTTTGGAAAAGAGGGCTCTAGAGCAAGGTGTACCCATATCTTCTTCTACCTAACCAGCCTCTGCTTGACCATTAATACCATGATGACTTTAGGCAACAGTAACAGGACTATCCAACCAGGTCTGCTAAACTTAAAAAAAAAAATGGCAACCCCTGCTTAGGTATGTAGCTTTATAGAATGGAATCACTTTATTCATGAGCCCTTTTCCAGGCAGAGAAGGAGGGTGTCTTGGGTTTCTTCCAAAAGAGGATCAGCACTTTACGAACATAAAATAGTAGCAGGCTAAGCAAAGTGCGCTGAGCCCTAGTAGGCACCAGAGCCCCTCCACTAGACCAAGTAGGCAGATTGCCACTGTCATAGGCATGGGCAAAAGAGGTGATCTCCGTGATGCAGTGCACAATGCCAAACTAATACTCTTGAACCACTGGACAATGCCAAAAGATGTGACCAAAGTTGGCCGGGGAATGTGAGCAGCGCCAACACTCTCCTGGAGCCCCGGGTAAATTCTAGATGGCTTTGCTGGAGTATAATATGTCATATGTAGGACTTGAAAGTGAATTACCTGGTCCATTGCTGATACTAAGTGAGTGAAAGGGAAACTCCACATATCGCCCCAGTCCTCCCCTCCCAAGTCTGGAACCTCCTCCACCCATTGCTCTCTACACCTGGTTACCAAGGGGGGAGAAACAGGGAAAAGTTATTTATACAGTTCCAATAACCGCTTTTTCATGGACTTGTCCAGTAGGACATTCTCCAAACTTGAGGACTTAATCTCCTCTCTAGTGGAGCCAAATTGGGAGATAAATGCGTGGAGGTAGCGAAAGAGATAGGGGTTAGGCAGGTTAAACCTCTGTTTTAGGTCTGCAAATTGAGAAAGTTCCCCCCCCCCCCTCTGGTGACATCTCCTAAGGTCCTAATCCCTTTTAACGCACATATGATAGGATCTGGTATAGAGAGGAAATGGGGAAATCAGGGATTCATCGACAGCGGACAGTGATAGCGAACCAGAAGCAGGTGCCAGTAACTGAAAATAGAAGAAATGGCCACACACCACAGGAATCAGAATGCTGGGTAGACGCGTTTCGCACACTTCACGTGTGCTTAGTCATTGATGCCAGTAACTCCTGAACACAGTCCCCAGCTTTTGTGATGCATTTTAAAATTTGTTTTACTGAGTTGCATTTGCAGTGCATTCACATTAATATTAATACACGCTTTTTAATACTTTTATGCAATAAAAAAAAGAATGCTGTACTTTTTTAAACCATGCAAACTAGACTCATTGAAATGCATATTCATTCATACTACATTTAAAAACATTTTCAAGTCGTTATTTATATTGCAAAGGTGGACTAAGCGGTTGTGGAGTAAAGTTGTGGTTGTTTAGCTGTTTACATGTAACTCTTTGCGGTGTACAGTGATTACTTTGGACCAGGGGTCTCCAAACTTTTAAAAACAAAGGGCCAGTTTATTGTCCTTCAGACTTTAGGAGGGCCGGATAGTGCCCAGCGGGGGGCAGAAAATGTCCTGAGCCCGGCATCAGTGAGAATAAATATGGCCTCAGGGTTGGTGGTCAATAAGAGGAGGGGTAGTGCCCCTTATTGGTAGCAGGAATAGTATTCCATCATTGGTATTGGTGGAAGAAATAGTGCTCCGTTGTTGGTATCAGTGGGACAAAAAGTGCCCCAAGGGCCGGATAAAGGCTAGCAAAGGGCCACATCTGGCCCTCGGGCCGCAGTTTGGAGACCCCTGCTTTGGACGATTCTATGTTTACATGTACATTAATGCCACTTGTAGGCATTGCTTTTTGCTCCTTTGATAGGATAATAGTTCATCTCTTCCTCTACTGTGCTTCCAGTATAATAATATTTGTATAGGTGGTGATCTCCTCCGGCTTG
Organism: Rana muscosa; assembly: GCA_029206835.1. Lineage (NCBI taxonomy): Eukaryota > Metazoa > Chordata > Amphibia > Anura > Ranidae > Rana > Rana muscosa. The sequence goes on along the minus strand of CM055123.1, from coordinate 264,714,467 downwards.
TTCTGTTACAGAGCCAGGCACACACAACTCCATGTACAATTCCAAAGCAAACAAATCCACTGTTATCCTAGGTCCACATCTATTATTGGAACCCTTACACATCTATAAACATCATGTGGTTCGGAGCATTTTGCATCATTGAAATGAGTGGGCTGCCCTACAGACAATGTGCGGGGGCGCACATAAAACGCACCAACGCACGCAGTAGTGTGAACCAAGCCTTAATTGAAAAGCCTAATAATGAACTCCTCTTATTTGCTGCCTTTTGATCTTTTAAATATACCACTGTATATATGTTCAATAAGTACCTGTTGGTTCTATCATAAATCCAGTCCTGCCCTGTGTCCTATGTACCCCGTAGTGTCCCTGTTGGAGGATTTCCCCTTTTTTCCTATTTTTGGAACTACTCAAAATACATCAATACATTTTTAAATACAAGCTGTGTAAGCACCTGTATTTTATCTGGTACCTGCCTCTCATGGTCCTTGTACAGCAGGGCTGGAGTAAGAAAGGAAAAAGCATTACAAGGAACCAATCGGTTCAGGTCATGTGCTTATAGGAGGTGAGAGCAAAGTGACAGAGAGATGTACACATTACTGAGCTACTTCTCTTTTCTATGTCCATTCACAGGCTGGGGGCTTGTCCGGGATGACCTGGCCTGCAGAGGACATGGGTTAAATAAAGCTGGCTATCAGACTGAGGACATCTAGTGACAGAAAAAAAAACTGTGGGGGAGATCTCTTGCAGTTTTATCTGTAGGCTGGGTTCACACTATTGCGAATTGGATGTGGGTTTTCCGCATCCAATTTGCATAGCAGAAGATTGTGCCCGGCTCTCTATGGAGCCAGTTCACACATCTCCGCAGCGGCTCTGGTGCGAATTGCACAGGAGGCCTGTGCGTCTTTTGGTCCATTTCAGGTCCGAATTCAGCCAAAAATTGGGGGTTAAAATCGGACCTGAAACGATGAATGGAGACGCACCGGACCCCTGCTGTGAGCCGCTGCGTTCTCCAATGTAAACCCAGCCTAAATGAGCTATTAATTTTTAGCCTGTTAGATTTGGCTGTAGGTCTGCTTTGGAGGAAATCCATGCAAACAGAAGAACATACATACTTCATGCAGGTAGTCTGAGTCGTAGGGTGTGAGCCGAAGATTTCGATAAGTGAGCCTATTTTCTTCTATTGTTTGGAAGTGCAGCATGGGGTTCGTTTGTTCAAAGTTAGTGATGTAAATGGACTGAACTGTGCCAACATAAAATAAATCCAGGAGGGATCCTGCGTTGCTTTCATGTTCAATAATGTTTATTTGACTTTCCTGTCATTTGGCTTGCACTGTTAGAATTTCTGAATACATTCTCCTAGAAAGCCTGCAGATGTGAAAGTCATCTGGACGCCATATTCCCTGAATAAGACAAGCAGTGTTTCCTGGATGTGATCATGGAAACTTACCTCCCCCTGAGTTATGAGAATGTTGAGTGAGAGTCGCCCATCGGGTGACCAGGATTGTCAGGGACCCATCTCTGGGATCACGGACCTGAATCTGGCATCAGAAAACTCTGATTGAAGCAGCTCTGATCCCTAAAGATGGGGCAGGTCTGAGCTCAGATTGGCTAAACCTCAGCAGAGATTAAATGACCGAAAGATTGTTCCTAGGATCAGTACTGGAGGGAGCTTGTAGCAGAATTTTCACTAAACACTAAATATTTTAAAGACCAATTTCGGGAATTAGACAATTGCACTACAAAGTTGACTGTTCGTTTTAGTCTAGGGATAAGGAGTAATACATACTATACTCCTCACTCCTGTCCGCTCCCTCCATTTCTGCCATTGCTTCCTCTTTATGGCGCTCCTGGCCAAGGTCACACGCCTGTCACCTCCTCCTAAAGGAGACTAGAAGCCTTATGCCGCGTACACAGGAGCGTTTTTCATGGCGTGAAAAATGCCATTTTAAAATTGGTCATTAAAAACGATCGTGTGTAGGCTCCAGAGCATTTTTAACGACGTGAAAAATGGCCTAAAAAAATTAGAACCTGCTCTATTTTTTCACGTCGTTCTTTTTAACGTTGTGAAAAATGGTAGTGTGTGGGCTTTTATGAGGGTAAAAAAAATGCGCATGCTCAGAATCAAGTATGAGACGGGAGCGCTCCATCTGGTAAAACTAGCGTTCGTAATGGAGATAGCACATTGGTCACGCTGTAACGGACTGAAGAGCATGAGGCTGAAAAGCGCAAATCGTCTCTCACCAAACTTTATTAACACGAGGATCAGCAAAAGCAGCCCAAAGGGTGGCGCCATCCGAATGGAACTTCCCCTTTATAGTGCCGTCGTACGTGTTGTACGTCACCGTGCTTTGCTCGAGCATTTTTTTTCACGATAGTGTGTAGGCAAGGCAGGCTTGAGAGGAAACACGAAAAATCACATCGGAAAAAACGTCGGTTTTTTCAATGACATTAAAAACGGCCGTGTGTACGCGGCATTACACGGTGATGCCGAAGAACCACCCACAGCCTGTAGACCACCAGAGCCTGCCAGAGTGGGGTGTAGGGTAAGTCATTCAGCCCCTTCAGCCTCCCCCCTAGACCTAATGACATAAACTCTCTAATTTTGTGCCATTGCTCTCTCCCTAAAGTGCTCCTAGCCGTGGTCGCATGCCTGCCTACTCTTCCTCATACAGTGGTGGATTAGTGACCTTAGGCAATGACGCAGAGCAACCATCCACAGTCCGGAACAGAGTAGGGAAGAGGAGAGCACTGGAGCTTGCCAGACTGGGGTGTAGGGTAAGTGGTTTGGCCTCTTCAGCCTCCCCCTAGACCTAATGAGCATTTAACCCGTGCAGTGTGGGTCTAATTCTCGTACTTAGACCTTAGACCCCTTCTTCTTTTTAGACATCTCAGCAAGAAGTAAGTATAACTTTAGAGAACAAATCCAGACAAAACTTTCTAGTGAACCTGTCCTTTAAGTGAACTCATACTTTGATCAAACTTTTAGTGCCCACTGGAGAGAAGATGTGAGCTCTGACCGGATCACCTCTGGAATGAAACAGTGCCTAGGACTCTCCATGCTCCAAGAAAGGCTGCTGGTGATGGGCCACCAAGGGTCCAAGTGCTGCATCATGGGAGATAGGGAAGAGAGTTAGTTGCCCCCCCCATATCTAAGTGGTGCCTCATTTTGACTGCCACCTTTTTGGTTGCTAGGGCACTGGTACAGCAGCCAATGACGGTGTGCGTCACTGGTTGCTAGGCCACAGGCAGCTGGGCCGTACTGCATCATTGGCTATTATGGTGGAAGCGGGCACCATAAAAACCAATGACGCTGTGCCACCCAGCCAACGGCGCCCTGGAAACCAGCTTAGTAACACCCCACTGAGTACTGTCTGAGTCAGCTGTCTCGCTTTGCCTCATTGGCCGCACTCCCCTGACCATTCAATTTGAATATTACCCCAGTGCACATGCCCAGTGCACCACAAAGCATTTTAGAGCATTACAATGCAGAGATATGAACCATTGCTAACTCAAAGCATAGTCCATTTGTGTGTGTTCCCAGGGCATGAGGGGGAGTATATGCAGTGGGGGGAGGAATGGGATTATCCCTTTCCCATTCAACTCTGACATTCCTTTAACTGGGCATTTACACCTAGGGGAGGTGGAAAGGACTGCCCGATCATGTGACTACTCTGATTGGCTGTCACCAGTGGCGGCTGGTGCTCAAAATTTTTGGGGGGGCGCAAACAAACTGAAAAAAAAAATCAGTTGCCGCCACTGTGCCCATTAAATGCAGCCACTGTGCCCAAACGCCACCAGTTTGCCCCCTCAAATACAGCCAGTTTGTTTCCATATACAGCCAGTGTGCCCCCATATATATATATAACCAGTGTGCCCCCATATATACAGCCAGTGTGCCCCCATATACAGCCAGTGTGCCCCCATATACAGCCAGTTTGTCCCCATATATAGCCAGTGTGCCCCCATATATATAGCCAGTGTGCCCCCATATACAGCCAGTTTGTCCCCATATATATATATAGCCAGTGTGCCCCCATATACAGCCAGTGTGTCCCCATATATATAGCCAGTGTGCCCCCATATACAGCCAGTGTGTCCCCATATATATAGCCAGTGTGCCCCCATATACAGCCAGTTTGTCCCCATATACAGCCAGTTCCCCCCAAATGCAGCCAGTTTGTCCCCCATATACAGCCAGTTCCCCCCAAATGCAGCCAGTTTGTCCCCCATATACAGCCAGTTCCCCCCAAATGCAGCCAGTTTGTCCCCCATATACAGCCAGTTCCCCCAAATGCAGCCAGTTTGTCCCCCATATACAGCCAGTTCCCCCCAAATGCAGCCAGTGTGTCCCCCATATACAGCCAGTTCCCCCCAAATGCAGCCAGTTTGTCCCCCATATACACCCAGTTCCCTCAAATGCAGCCAGTTTGTCCCCCATATACAGCCAGTTCCCCCCAAATGCAGCCAGTTTGTCCCCCATATACAGCCAGTTCCCCCCAAATGCAGCCAGTTTGTCCCCCATATACAGCCAGTTCCCCCCAAAAGCAGCCAGCGTGTCCCCCATATACAGCCAGTTCCCCCCAAATGCAGCCAGTTTGTCCCCCATATACAGCCAGTTCCCCCCAAATGCAGCCAGCGTGTCCCCCATATACAGCCAGTTCCCCCCAAATGCAGCCAGTTTGTCCCCCATATACAGCCAGTTCCCCCCAAATGCAGCCAGCGTTTCCCCCATATACAGCCAGTTCCCCCCATATTCAGCCAGTTTGTCCCCCATATACAGCCAGTTCCCCCCATATTTAGCCAGTTTGTCCCCCATATACAGCCAGTTCCCCCCATATTCAGCCAGTTCCCCCCATATTCAGCCAGTTTGTCCCCCATATACAGCCAGTTCCCCCCAAATGCAGCCAGCGTGTCCCCCATATACAGCCAGTTCCCCCCATATTCAGCCAGTTTGTCCCCCATATTCAGCCAGTTCCCCCCATATTCAGCCAGTTTGTCCCCCATATACAGCCAGTTCCCCCCAAATGCAGCCAGTTTGTCCCCCATATTCAGCCAGTGTGTCCCCCATATTCAGCCAGTTCCCCCCAAATGCAGCCCGTTCCCCCCCCCAGCCCTGCACTTACCTTCCTCGGTCCGCGCCGTCCTCGATGTGTTCTCCCGCCCTCGATGTCGCTTCAGCCAATCAGGTTACTGGTAACCAGATCCGGTGAACCTGATTGGCTGAAACCTCCACACAGTCTTCTTCCAGGAACGCACCCCTGTGCGTACCTGGGAGGAGTTTTTGGAAGCCGAATACAGCGTGAGAGCTGTATTCGGAAAGCCTATCAGAGCCGCTGGCTCTGATAGGCACTTCCAAGTTACACCCACCACCGGCCGCCGCTCTAATTCATATGGCCGGCGCTCACCAGGAGGCCGGCCATATGAATAGTGGGCAGCGCGGCAGCACCGCCACTGGCTGTCACAGTGGTCACACTATTGGGAGCCGCGAGCGAGCAGTGAGCACACTCTCAACACAGAGAAGTTACTATTTATTAAAGAACAGCATTTATAACCTGAAGCTCATAACATACTGTAGGTAGTGCTCTATACTTTCAAAAACAGCATGTGGGTAGGAGGAGAGAGCAGAGATGTGACCTCATCTGTTTGCTGCTCCTTCAGTGTCCAATCAAAGGCTGAGGGCGGGAAGGTGTCAGCAGTGTATTTCTTGGGACAGATAAAGTGGAGTCATTCTCCTGGCTGAGCTGTGTGACAGAGCTGTGCGATCTCATTACTCAATGGAGAGAAATGCAAATCCTATGGCAGGTAAAACTTCTCACATGTCTATCTCACCTGTGTATTTAGATGTTTACCTTCAGTCAGGCTTTAACTATCCTATTATAATATGTCTTTATAGTAAATAGTGAGACAAATTTATATTTTTTATGCTATTTGTGTGTGTTTGTATACACTTTTATACCTTTTGGCTAAGTTTGCACTTCAGGCAGACCTTGCTGCCCCTTGGATCACTTTTCAGAGGCATTTGGCAGGGGATGAGGAGGTGATATGTTGCTTCCTCGCAGCCTATGTTAAAGCAGTATTAAACCCAAAACCAAAAATGTAACATATTACAAATCATGTGGTGGCTGCATTAGTTTTCTTTTACTGGACTTTTTCCCTCTATTTTCACCTGGTGATCTGGCCAGTAACACACCTCTTGTGAAAAGCCTCGTACACACGACGGAGAATCTCGTTACAAAAAAAACCGTTGTTTTTCTCGACAGGTTTCTTGTCAAGCTTTCCTTGCATACACACTGTCAATCCAAAATCTCGTTGTTGTAAAGTGCGGTGACGTACAACACGTACGACGGCAGTATAAAGGGGAAGTTCCATTCTCATGGCGCCACTCCTTGGGCTGCTTTTGCTGATCTCGTGTTACCGCGTGTTAGTAAAAGTTTGGGGAGAGACGATTCGCGCTTTTCAGTCTTCGTGCTTTCAGTTCGTTACAGCGTGACGAATGTGCTATCTCCATTACGAAGCTAGTTTTACAAGAAGGTGCGCTCCCGTCTCATACTTAATTCTGACCATGCGCGGTTTTTGAAGACTCGGAAAAGCATACACACGAACGTTTTTCTCGTCCAAATACAGTCTGACGAGAATCACGACGAGAAAAATGAGACTCCCGACAAGAAGAAAGAAAGCAGGTCTTCTTTTTTTCTCGTCGAGATTCTGGGCAGTTTTCTTGCTGAGAAACCCGAAAGCCTCGTACACACGACCGGTTTTCTCGGCAAGAAAGCTCTGCCAGCAGTTTTCTTGTTGTTTCTTGTCGAGAAAACCGGTCGTGTGTACGAGGCTTTAGAGTGCCTGGATGAAGGAGCACGGGGGGCATCTTTGGATAGCAGCAATGTCAGGCTGGGGGGGGGGGGGGAGTGTAAGATTTACTAGCAGATTTAGATACATTGATTAAAGCCGGACCTCACGCAAAAACGCATGTTACATGTTGCTCAGAAATCGTTCGAACGTGGTAATAAAGCTGGACATCTCTTGGCATACTTGACCAGACCTGAATACTCTCCCATCTCTATCCCATGCATCATTACTACCCAAGGCCGTATCAGTGACGACCCGGGAGATATCCTGGATTCCTTTTTATGTTTCTATAAAGACCTGTATACCTCTAGGGTTGATTATGACGACACCCAACTGACTGATTACCTGGCTGACATATCTCTCCCCTCCTTATCTACTGAGGGGCGGGATATGTTGGAGGCACCTATCTCGGTGGAGGAGATTGCTGCAGCCATTTCACAAATGCCTGCTCATAAGACCCCTGGGCTAGATGGTTTCCCGACCGAATGGTATAAACAATTTAAAGACCTTTTGTGCCCCCTCCTTTTGCGGACATATAACAAAGCTCTAGAGGCCGGGGTCCTTTCTCCAACGATGCGGGAGGCTCTGATTGTGCTTCTTTTAAAACCCTGTAAGGACCCACTTAAATGCGAATCTTACCGTCCCATTTCTCTCATCAATGTGGACGTTAAGATTCTGGCCAAGATTTTAGCTAACCGCCTAAATGATGTAGTAACGTCCCTAGTTTACAGTGATCAAGGGGGCTTTATTCCCGGCAGGTCCACCAGAATGAATATTCGCAGGCTGTTCCACAACCTACAGTATCCACACGACTGTCCTCCTACCCGTGCCATTGTGTCCTTGGACACATGCAAGGCGTTCGATAGTGTGGAATGGCCATATCTTTTTTGGGTACTACAAATGTATGGCTTTGGCCCACGGGTGATAGCATGGGTAAAACTTCTTTACACTTCCCCGGTAGCTCGGGTGCGGGTCAACTCCTCTATCACTGAACCCTTTTCGATAACTAGGGGCACGCGACAGGGGTGCCCGTTGTCACCCCTCTTGTTTGCCCTGGCCATGGAACCACTGGCAGTACGTATCCGGTCCTCCCCTTCCATTAGGGGTCTCCCAATTGCCACTATAGAAGAACGCATTTCACTATATGCGGATGACACATTGGTGTATCTGGCTGATACAGATGGGTCACTGCAGGCTTTATTGATGGAGATTACTGCCTTTGGTGATTATTCAGGCTTCCGGGTGAATTGGGATAAGTCCAGTCTTTTTCCTCTGGACGTGGCTGTGCCCCCCCTAATTCACCCAGATTCCAAACTTCAGGTGGTGCCCTCCTTTAGGTACCTTGGGGTTGTGGTGCAAACCCCTTTATCTTCACATATCACCAATAACCTAGATCCCCTAGTGCCTTCAGGAGCAGACCAAGCAGTGGATGGACTTGCCATTGGACCTCATGGGAAGGGCCAATGTTTTAAAAATGATTTAATTACCAAGATTACTTTATATCCTTGCTAACTCCCCTTCCAAGGTGCCTAAAGCTATCTTTAAACGCATAGACGCAATATGCCTTCCCGTGGAAGGGCGGCTCCCCCAGGATGGCACTTGAAACATTGAGATTACCGGCACACTTGGCGGGCCTGGCATTTCCAAATTTCTTCCTCTATTACTTAGCATCCCAGTTGGTGCACATCCATGATTGGCTGTGTCCAGTCCCAGCAAATGCTTGTACCTCCACGGAGGGGGCTATAGCATCCTCTCTGGAGACTCTGCATTATATTATCTACAGAGGACAGGTCTCTGACCGCCCCGGAACCTCTCTATTGGCCACTTCCCTTTCATCTTTCCGTTACATTGTCAAGAAGGTATCCACGCATACCTGGTCGCAGTCTGTGGTTCAACCCTAACCTGCAGGAACTGTACTCTCTTCCTGATCCCAATCACTGGTACTCTAAGGGGGTCCTATGTCACTTATACAACACTCAGGGTTCTCTCAACTACGCTTAGACTTTGACCTACCAAACTCATACTTATTTTACTACTACCAGCTTCGGCATGCTTTGCAGGCCCAGTTTGGTTCCCTGAAAGACCCCACTGACCTGCCACCATTGGAAAAATTGCTCCGACAACCAGATCCCGCTAAACTTATTTCCACTTATTACGCAACCCTGCTGACCGATTCTAACCCCAGATTCCATAGAGCTCAGGACAAATGGACCTCTATGGACATCTCCTTGGAGGCCGAGGACTGGTCGGAATTCAGTGATACCTACAAAATGTCTGTCATTACGTCCCGAGACCGAGTCATACAAGTTAAGATTTTCCACCAGACCCACCTTACTCCGGCGAGGTTGCATAGGATGGGTCTCCTGTCCTCGGCCACTTGCTTCCGCGGCTGTGGCCAGGAAGCCGATTTCTTACACTGTTTTTGGTCATGCCCAATGATTCAGGACTTCTGGGGGGGGGGCGGGGGGTGGGGGATTGTGGGTGCCTTTGTCTCCTCTGCGTTGGGCCTCCCAAATATAATTCACCCCAAGAACTGCCTACTAGGCATTTTTGGTGACTTACACCTATCAACGCATGCCAAGAGACTGCTCCGTATACTATATTTTTATGCTAAAAAAAACATTCTACTGTCCTGGAAGGGTGCACAGACCTCTTTGAAAGCCCTTTGGTTGAAACGTATTAATGACTCCATCCCGCTATATAAGCTTACTTTTGAAATCCGGAAAAGGACCAAAACCTTTCACAAAATTTGGGGTAGGTGGCTGGCTAGCCCACTTACTCTCTCTCAGCACTAACTGAAGTACACTTGTTTGACCAGTGGTAGACCGTGCCCTAAGGATCTCTAATGTTTAGACTCCCACCTTTGCTGTGCCCGTATTGGTCTTTTCCCGGTGTGCCTATCCTTTGTATTTATATCTCTTTATTTGTCTATGTCTGAACATATTGCCTACCATTTCGGACCAGTCTATCTGGTACGGTAATTGTGTTTTTTTTCTGAGTGTGTATTGTTTTTTTTTTCCTGTTTGTTAGTTTGTTGAAAAACTTCAATAAAAATATCTTTAAAAAGAAAAACAGATTAAAGCCAATCTCCAGATCACAACAAGCAGTTTCAGCAAACAGTTTTTCCTTTTTGGGATAAAGGTTTTATATAGATGAATAAAATCTGATCATTGTAAGCGCGCCAGCTAGTGTTAAATAGTTTGTCTCATCCCTGATACATCTGGAAGAGAGCTTGTTCTGTTCAGGATCAATAGACTTATTGGCAGGTTCACCAGATGAAAATAGAGGAATGAAAGCCTAAATAAGAAAAGGAATGCGGCCGTCACATCTAAGAACTGGTAAGCTGCAATTTAATAAATGTTTGCTTTTGGGTTTAATATGGCTTTAACCCTCTAAAGCCCACACCACTGCATGATTGCACGGTGGTTTTGTTGCAGCCCCACTCACTTGAATGGGTTTGCAACATGGGGGATATAAAAAGCATCACGGCCATGGCATGTGTACAACCCCATCCTGGGGGTCAGGGAGGGGGGGGAGGGTGGCAGTAAAAACATGGCTCAACCACCTTTTCCTACTTACCCCCCTATGCAGCTTAGGCCCCCTGCGTCCCATCCCAGCAGTCACTCAGCAGCACAGTTTTCCCTGCTTCTCCTTCCAGAAGTGACTCTGCAGCTCAGTTCTCCCTGCTTCTTCTTCCAGCACTGACTCCGCAGCTCAGTTCTCCCTGCTTCTCCTCCCAGAAGTGTCTCTGCAGCACAGTTCTCCCTGCTTCTCCTCCCAGAAGTGTCTCTGCAGCACAGTTCTCCCTGCTTCTCCTCCCAGAAGTGACTCTGCAGTTTAGTTCTCCCTGCTTCTCCTCCCAGCAGTGGCTCCGCAGCTCAGTTCTCCCTGCTTCTCCTCCCAGCAGTGGCTCCACAGTTCAGTTCTCCCTGCTTCTCCTCCCAGCAGTCACTCAGCAGCACAGTTCCCCCTGCTTCTCCTCCCAGCAGTCACTCAGCAGCACAGTTCTCCCTGCTTCTCCTCCCAGCAGTGACTCTGCAGCTCAGATCTCCCTGCATCTCCTCCCAGCCATGACTCCACAGCTCAGTTCTCCCTGTTTCTCTTCCCAGAAGTGACTGTGCAGCACAGTTCTCCCTGCTTCTCCTCCTAGAAGTGACTCCGCAGCACAGTTCCCCCTGCTTCTCCTCCCAGCAGTCACTCAGCAGCACAGTTTTCCCTGCTTCTTCTCCCAGCAGTGGCTCCACAGCTCAGATCTCCCTGCTTCTCCTCCAAGCATTGACTCTGCAGCTCAGATCTCCCTGCTTCTCCTTCCAGAAGTGACTCCACAGCACAGTTCTCCCTGCTTCTCCTCCCAGAAGTGACTTCACAGCACTGTTCTCCCTGCTCTCCCTTCCAGCAGTGACTTGGTGAAGAAAGAAAGTTTCCTGGACTGCTGCACTCTGTTCAAACGTTTATTTAAAGAAAAGAAAAGAAATCCAAAAAATCCAAAATATTTGAAAAACCATCAAAAGCAATCAAACATAAGAAATGGACATACAGGTGATAAGGCTAACGCGTTTCACATTAAGGCATGATGCTTACTCATAGCTGACTTGGTAGCACAGCTCTACCTCCCAGTTACAGCTCAGCAGCTCAGCTCTCCCTGCTCCCCATCTCTCAGCAGTAATTCAGCAGCTCAGGCCCCCTGCGCCCGCTCTCTGCATTGACTCAGCAGCTCAGCACCCCAGATATTGTATATACCTCTGTATATTGTACTTTAAATGTACCTTATTGTTGGCAAAAGTATCCCACAACAAATCTTTACATTTCATAAGTCTTTACTGCACTGATATCTCTGCAACAATAACTGATTATTTAATGATGTCTTACCGATTGTCACGTTACAGTGGGTTATGATCTGCTTATAATCAGATGAGGTCATCTTTGAGAAGGAAATATAAATGTGATGAGTAAGTAGTAAGATCATTTTTGGCTGGTTTAGCATTCCATTGACTATTAAACACATAAGTGGAATGCGGCAGAGGTGTCCAATCCTCCCCCCCCTGTTTTTTTTTATATCATGTTGCAGAGACACGTGCATTAAATTAATGCTTCATGCTTGTTAAAACACCTGGCAACATTGTACGCTCATGAATAAACATGTTGACATCATGGCTGCTCCAAAAATACCGCAGAGAGACAATCCATTCATTAAAATGATTACCCAGGCCAATGCTTATCTAGATACCTGCCATTTACACGTATATCAATCTAATATGTCCCATACAATCCAAAATGGACAAGTAATCCTTTAGGAAATCTAAAGCTAGAGTTAAAGTGATACTCCATTTTGGTGGCACCCACTAGGTCAGGGTCTCCAAACTATGGCTTGCGGGCCACATCGAGATTTTGTCCGGCTATCAGCTAGGGTCAATGGTGTGTCCCCAGACTCAGACTGAGTATTCAGATGAGTTGTTCTTTGCTTCTGATGGGGACTCTGATCTAAAGGGGTACTCTGATGTGTAAGGAACTACAAACGGACGGGGGGCTTCTGATGTGAAATAGAAACTCTCATATGAAAGGCTCTGATATGATGGGGAGGCTCTGATGGGGACCCTGATGTATGGGGGAACTCTGATTGGGGCCCTGATGTATGGGGGGACTCTGATGGGGACCCTGATATATGGGGGGGGGACTAAAGAAAGGTCTGTATGTATGTAAGGGGGGCTATAGCTGCACAATTAATCGCTTAAAAATCGTGATCTCAATTCAACCCCCCTGACGATCTCCAATGCAGAGTTTGACGATTTTTTCATATAACAAGTGGAGAGACTTATCAGCTGTCAAAAGAAAATATCTGAGCAGTCTGCCAAGTTTTTAAGGGAAACATTGTAACTAATGCTTCGTTCTTGGATGGAAGGGATAAACTATGTAAACAAACTGTGTGTGTAAGAAAAAATCCGGGCAGTCTGCCAAGTTTGTAACAACATGAAACATTGTAACTAACTAACTTCCTTCTTAGAGCAAAGTCTGTGTGTAAATGCAGGAAGTTTAACCACTTAAAGTCCAAATCTTTTTCTGACACTTGTTAAGTTAAAATCAATATTTTTGTTAGAAAATTCTTGGAACCCCCAAACATTATATATAATTTAGCAGAGACCTTAGGAAATAAAATGGCGATTGCTGCAATATTTTATGTCACACTGTATTTGCCCAGCGGTCTTTCAAATGCAATTTTTTGGGAAAAAATACACTTCAATGAATAAAAAAAAAAAAAGCAGTTAGCCCAATTTTTTTTTGTTTTAATGTGAAAGATGATGTTACGCCGCGAGAATCGTGAGAGAATTGTGATCTATCTTCTAAGCAAAAAAATCGTGATTCTCATTTTAGCCAGAATTGTGCAGCTCTAAATGGGGCTATAAAGTGACGGGGAGCATCTGATGTAAAATGGGGTCTCTAAAGTGAAGGGGGGACTTCCGATGTAATGAGGGCTTCTGACATGAAGTTACTTTCTTATAGCGTGTTTATTTGTTTATTTACATTTTACTCATTCATTTATATTTATAACTGATTATTTTTTTTGGCCCTGCAAATATTTATTATATTATAAAATGTGGCCCTCGTTTCATGAACCCTGCACTAGATAATCAGTGACACAATGCGGTTTCCTGGGTATCAGTGAGACAGGAAGTGAGGAGAAATTTTCTATTACAGGGTTACAGATAGCAATAATTATACAACAGGAGGATGTAACCAGGGAATAATCTCCAAAATTTGGTTGAAGGAACAAATACAAACAAGTTGACTCTTCCATGATAGGTAGAAATTCACATCTCCCAGCATCAGATTCTGTTGCTGTTCTTGGCATTTGGTTGCCTCTCAGAGCTGCAAAGGAATATGGCGTTGGATGACTTCCTATTGGCAAGCATTGTGATCACAGTTCTAATGAGCAGGTAGTGATAAAATACCCACTACATGCCACTGAATTGCTTTGATTTATGTCCAAATAGTGAAGTATCTCCAGTCAGGGCCACCAGCCCAACATGTCTCAGGGGGCAAATGCTCTTATTCTCCCAGGTCCTTCCTCGCCTGAATCAAGCCTGTCGAAAAACAGAATAGTTTTGGCTGGGTTTTCACTTCATGTTCCTCAATCCCCCAGTTGATTTAAAGTGAACCTGGGCCTTTCTCATGGTGGACAAAGCAACAGGTTTTTGAAACAGAATTTGGAAAGTTACACATTTTAAAATAGTTTTTGAACGATTTTTGAAATGACATTAATATAAAAAATATGAGATCTAGGGATTGGGTTTATAGAATCTTTAATCTTTTATACACTAATGCCACGTACACACGCTCGGAATTTCCGACAACAAATGTTCGATGTGAGCTTTTGGTCGGAAATTCCGACCGTATGTAGGCTCCATCGGACATTTGCTGTCGGAATTTCCGACAACAAAAATTTGAGAGCAGATTCTCAAATTTTCCGACAAGAAAAGTTCTTGTCGGAAATTCCGATCGTCTGTATGCAATTCCGACGCACAAAAAATCACGCATGCTCAGAATCAAGCAGAAGAGCTCAACTGCCTATTGAACTTCATTGATCTCGGCTCGTCGTATGTCTTGTACGTCACTGCGTTCTTAACGTTCGGAATTTCTCACAACATTTGTGCAACCGTGTATATGCAAGACAAGTTTGAGCAAACATCTGTCGGAAAAATATCCATGGTTTTGTTGTCGGAATGTCCGATCGTCTGTACGTGGCATTAGAGTCATACCTAGGCAAGAATGTCAAGTTCTTTGACTGTGTCTACAAGCACAAGCTTGAGGCAGAAGTTGTGATGTAATACCTTGCTTGGCTTTGCCATGGTCAGAAACAGCAGTATTTCTCACTGGAGACCAATTAGAATGAGCTTCCCTGTCCCTGTTGGTGTGCAGGACCCCTGCAGACTTCTGAGAAAAACAAGGAGCTGCAAACAAGGAAACAAACTGAGTTGGACTTTTAAGGTACTACACCAATCTAAAAATGCAAATACTGTTAAAACAATTGTAATTTTATTAGATGCAAAAGTTAAAACCTATTAAACGATACCATACATTATATGCATAAATTATTCAGCATGGGCCCAAAAAAGGTATCGAACCCATATATTAGGGTCAGTAAATACAGTGTTGTTCTTGAATTAAAGAGGTGTCAAACTGTAATGTCCCCAAAGCTCCGTGGTGGGGTCTGGCTAGTACTGTGAATATCGGGCGCTGTAGGCTAGAGTAGGGTTGGGCATGGTTAATACTTGGATGGGAGACCACCTGGGTTTACCAGGTGTTGTAGGCTAGGGCAGGGTTGGACATGGTTAATACTTGGATGGGAGACCACCTGGGTTCACCAGGTGTTGTAGGCTAGGGCAGGGTTGGACATGGTTAATAATTGGATGGGATACCACCTGGGTTTACCAGGTGTTGTAGGCTAGGGCAGGGTTGGACATGGTTAATACTTGGATGGGAGACCACCTGGGATTACCAGGTGTTGTAGGCTAGGGCAGGGTTGGACATGGTTAATACTTGGATGGGAGACCGCCTGGGATTACCAGGTTCTGTAGGCTAGGGCAGGGTTGGACATGGTTAATACTTGGATGGGAGCCCACCTGGGGTTACCAGGTGTTGTAGGCTAAGGGAGGGTTGGACATGGTTAATAATTGGATGGGAGATCGTCTGGGATTACCAGGTTCTGTAGGCTAGGGCAGGGTTGGACATGGTTAATACTTGGATGGGAAACCGCCTGGGATTACCAGGTTCTGTAGGCTAGGGGAAGGTTAGACATGGTTAATACTTGGATGGGAGATTGCCTGGGAATACCAGGTTCTGTAGGCTAGGGCAGGGTTGGACTTGGGTAATACGTGGATGGGAGACCGCCTGGGATTACTAGATGTTGTAGGCTAGGGGGAGTTGGACATAGTTAATACTTGGACGGGAGACCTCCTGGGATTACCAGGTGTTGTAGACTAAGGCAGGGTTGGACATGGTTAATACGTGGATGGGAGACTTCCTGGGAATATCAGGTACTGTAGGCAAAGGCTTGGTGAGGGATGGTTAGTACTTACATGTTAATTAAATGTTCTAGGCAAGAAGGCAAGTGCTAGAAGATAGAAAATAAGTGCTGCTTGAAAATCAGCCAGCTCCTTACTATCTGTGTTGTCAGACGGCCTTGGAGGGAGAAGGAGTGCCTTGTCGGACCTCCCAGTTAGGGTTGCCACCTGTCCAGGATTCACCTATACACAGTCTGGGTTTTGAATCATGTGTCTGGGTTTCAGTCCACCTGAAACCCGGACACATTATTCAGACCGGGCTGTGGCTCCCCATGTAACCGTGACAGTCACACACAGCTGTCTGGGGGCAGGTTTGGCATCACTGAAGAGTGGGGTCATGATGTCATTAAGAGAAATCTGGCCACACCCACTGTTCGCACACTGCATTACTACTCTCTTTGGGGAACCCTAATGTGTCCCAGGTCTTTTATAATCCTTTAGTGCAGTGGTTCTCAACTCCTGTCCTCAGGACCCACTAACAGGCCAGATTTTAAGTATTACCTTGGTGAGATGCAGACTAGAATACTGCAATCCCTGAGCAGCAAATTATATCACCTGTAATGTATTTCAGTTATCTTGCAAACCTGGCCTGTTGGTGGGCCCTGAGGACTGGAGTTGAGAACCACTGCTTTAGTGTTTACTGTGGAAAAAAAATTGCCCTGCGCCACTAAAGTGTTCGGGTTTGGCTTGAAGGAAAGGTGGCATCCCTAGACAATGCATAGGAAGATGGGACAACTACATGTACTTTTGTCCACTGAGGAACAGAATACAATAATAAAAATTGAAGTAAAACTTCTTCTGTGAAAGTCACAATCTGTTCCTTGTTTGTAGTTTTATGCATTTAGGGATGTGGCAACCCTCCTAGAGAGCATCATATTTTTCTTTTGATGTATTTCTGAGAAGAGCAGTTTGCCAGGTAAACAAGCAATAATGTCCTACTATTGCAAAGGTTGCAAAGTGTTTTTTTTTGGTTTACAATTTCTTTTTTTTCTTTTTCATTTTTTACAAGATATACAGAAATACATTCAACACTTCTAAAATTGGATATTGTAAACATTTTAGAGGAAAAAAAAACAATCATTATACCAGGAACACCTCTCCACCTTACTATATTTTATCAAATCTACATTGCTTCTATTATATCACTTCTAGGTTTAAAACGTAGCCTATTATAGGTGCTTTACATATATCTCACCCCTGTGGAATAGTATATTTCGAAATCTATTACTTATGTGTCTAGATTTGCATTAATAGGGGTTTCTATCCTTAACCCTACATATATCTTGGGTATAGGATGCTCTCCATACCAGTCTCTTTGTGCCGATAGCCATATCCTAACTTCAGAAGTTTTACTAGCTAACATATACCCATATATTCAACATAAAAAAAAAGGGGGGGGGGTTTAGGCAAGGTTTACAATCTAATTATACTCATAAATATTTTATGATTATTGCCGAAGTTCGGAATTCTTCCCATTGCTGCCATATTTTTGGAGTTTGTTTTAATCGCTTTTTCTTCTATTGGGATCAATTTTTTCCATTTGTGGAAACATTTATTTCACATATCCACTCCAGTGACTCCACTATTGAGGGGCCCAGGGCCGTCTTTAAGGCAGGGCAAAAGGGGCAGCTGCCCTGGGCCCTGTCATTGTTGTGGGGCCCAAAGCAGCTGCCTCATACTTGCCAACTATCCCAGTTTAAATTCCCTTGTCCCTTGAAGTTTTAGTCCTGTGCTGTGTCCCGATATCTCAGTGTGAAGTACTGCTACTAATGCTGCCCAGCTCTACTCTATTGTTGTGTACAGATGACTCACCTGCAGACCCTGTGTTTACATGTAAATAACCGTCATTCATATGTAAATAATGGGAGCATTCATATGTAAATAGCGGCGTCATTTATATGTAAATAGCTGAGGCCGGCAGCATTCATATGTAAATTAACCCTTTCCCGCCGAGCAGACGCATATATGCGTCCTCGGCTTTCAGGGGTTATACCGGGATGATGCCTGCAGCCGCAGGCTTCATCCCGGTACCGTTGTTTAGAGCGGGCGATCGGCTTTCCTGGTATAACCACCGATGCGGCTAAAAGCCGCTCGGTTGTTATACCGGAGGAGCGGGAGGGGACATCCCCCCCCTCCCGCCGCCTCCGCCGCTCTTACCGGGCCTCCCGTCCCACCGGGAGACCCGATCCACGATCCGCCACCTCGGGCGGCTACACAGAGAGTGAATCAAAGCCGCGAAAGGCTTTGATTTTTTCTCTGCACTGTAACCACGGAAGCGACGTCATGACGTCACGTCCGGGTTACTCGGCTGCCAATGGCGCCGAATTTAAAAAAGTATACAGTATTCAGAATCGCCGTTTTCGGCGATCTGAATACTTTGAAGTACAAAGGAGGGATTGGGGGTCTTTTAGACCTCCGATCTCTCCATAAAGAGTACCTGTCACCGCTTATTACTGTCACAAGGGATGTTTACATTCCTTGTGACAGCAATAAAAGTGATCAAAATTTTTTTTTTTTAAAAACACTATTTTTAATTAGAAAAATAAATAAAATACATAAGAAAAAAAAATAAAAAATTTTTAAAGCGCCCCTGTCCCCGCGAGCTCGCGCGGCAAAGAAAACGCATACGGAAGTCGCGCCCGCATATGAAAACGGCGTTCAAATCACACATGTGAGGTATCGCCGCGATCGTCAGAGCGAGAGCAATAATTATAGCCATAGACCTCCTCTGTACCTCTAACCTAGTAGCCGTAAAAAAAAATTAAAGCGTCGCCTATGGAGATTTTAAGGTACCGTAGTTTGTCGCGATTCCACGAGTGCGGGCAATTATAAAGCATGACATGTTTGGTATCTATTTACTCGGCGTAACATCATCTTTCACATTATACAAAAAAATTGGACTAACTTTGCTTTTTAATTTTTTTAAAATTCATGAAAGTTAATTTTTCCAAAAAAGTTGCGTTTAAAACACCGCTGCACAAATACTGTGTGATATAAAATATTGAAACAATCGCCATTTTATTGTCTAGATTCTCTGCTAAAATATATATATATATAATGTTTGGGGTTTCTAAGTAATTTTCTAGCAAAAAATCTGCATTTTAACTTGTAAACACCAAATGTCAGAAATGGGCTTAGTCATGAAAGGGTTAAGGCAGCAATTATATGTATATCATGCCCCTCTGCAGTGAAGAGATGATGTGCTGTAACCTCTAGCAACCAATCAGTGAGCAGTATTACTGTACAGTAATCTCTTTCAACCAATCAACGAGAAGAAATCATGTGCTGTAACCTCTAGCAACTAATCAGTGACCCGTAATGATATGCTGTAACCTCTGGCAACCAATCGCAATCACTGCCTGATCTGTTACAGTAAACTGATTTTAAGTCTAGCTGATATGTATTGTATGTCTCAGAGCAGGTGGCCCCAAGAAATTTTTTGCCCAGGGTCCAATCAACATTAAAGACGGCCCTGGAGAGGCCAGTCGTTTTTCGCCAGTTTCGAGCTATAATTGTTTGTGCTGCTGTAAGCATATGGCGTAGAATATCTCTTTTAATGGATTTTATTGATCCTGGAATAATTGATAAGACAGAGGCACAGATATTTAATTGTATAGCAGATTTCTTAATGTTCTGATAAATATGAAATATCTTTTGCCAAAAATCAAAGACCGGCAGGCATCTTCATAAATTTTGTTCAGCAATATTTCCTGTGTGTGATGTCATTGCGTGCTATATATAGCACATGTTGCATTGATGTTTATATTATTTTTATAGATATATTTACAGCTTCAAAGCAGTTAGCGCTAAAGCTTATAAAGACAAGGAGTCTTCTATAAATGTGCCCTTTATCCTGTGTTGTAGGACGGCGGAATGAGAGACCTCGCTAGTTTCATCTTTTATTGTGTGTGAACTTTTGTTGGTGATTGAAGGTCATCCGAGAATCTGTGTGAAAGGTAACAAGCGGCGGATGACAGATATATGAAGACTGTGACTGTACTAATCTTTTCTATTCAAGTCAATGCTTCTTTTTGTACAGCATAGTCTCTGTTCTCGCCTCTTTTTTTACCAACTCATTCTAACTTCACGTACTAAAAATGGAAATTTGCTGTTTCCCTTGGATTTTTTCAGCTCATACAGACTCTTGGCCTGATACATGCTGCCAGTGAAGAAACCGCTTAGGTCATCTGGGTTAGGATTAGGTAGAGTTACAACAAGGAAATACATTGTTCTTGATCACTCCCGAAAGCTTGCCAGCAGAGGACATGCGAGAATGACTATGCCTACTGCATGAAACTATATTGTCATAAGAGTGATGATTGTTTCCTTTTCCAAGAGAAAAGAGTGCAAGATTTCCAGGAGAACTACAGTTTATATAGAACAAAAGATCCAGAATTAAAGCAAATTTCCATCATCCAAAAGTAACAAAATAGAAATGAATAATTTAAGGGGAAAAGTAACAAAATAAAATGTCCTGTGTAGCACCCTAATAGAATTGTTGCTAGAGAGGTCCAGGTAAATTTTGTCTTGTTGGCACCTTTGTAAACAGTGGAGCAGTGTGTAGTTCGTTTTGGCTGCTCTGGGTTTCACAGACTGCAGGCTCGACTACTTCTTCCCTTCCAGTAGAATCTGGAATGTAGTGGTCTGGAAGAGGCAGACCCTGGGCCTGAATATTTATGTGGTCTCAGCCAATCCCTGGAGGAAGTACCCAGTAGGTGGCTGAGAAGTAGATAAATACTATGTGGCCTAGAGCAGCAGAGTTCTTGTCCTGGAAGAGGAGATCCCAGCCTTCAAGGGACACTAAAGGTTCCCGTTTAAAAATAAATAAAATAAGAAACATGTTATACTTACCTCCACTGCGCAGCTCGTTTTGCACACAGTGGCCCAGATCCTGGTCTTCTGGGGTCCCTCGGGCGGCTGTCTCGGCTCCTCCCCGCAAGAACTTACCCCCTTTATGGGAGCTCTCTCCCATGGGGGTTAGTTTGCGGGCGCGCTCCCGTGATACAGCCGGCGGCTATAGCCGCCGACTGTATCACTCGGCCCCGCCCCCGGCACGCCACGTCATTGGATGTGATTGGCAGCAGCACGAGCCAATGGCTGCGCTGCTATCAATCCATCAAATCTAGCCAATCAACGGCCAGACTGAGTGGAGAAGAGGACGTCAGGGGTGACCGCAGCAGGTGGGGAGCTCAGGTAAGTAAAACGGGGAGCAGCAATAAAGCCTAAAAAGACATCCACTGCTTGGTTAATGTGAAACTGTCCGTTCGAGTGTTTTGTGCCTGGCTGCCTGGGAACTCAGACGGGAAGAGATCCTGGGACAAAACAACGGATCGAGTCAGAGGTCTGCACTACACCTGCAATATTATATGTTGGTCTGATGGCCAGCATCATTCAACCATCCGCTTTCTCTGAGCTCAGCTAATTATGGATCCTCCCCAGCCTGTGATTGGACAGTGAAAGGAGAAGCAGCACAGTGATGAACTCATCTTTCTGTCACTCTATTATATCTCCTGCTATCAATATGCCCTTTGTAAAAGCATGAGCCGATTGGCTACCTGTGCTGCTTCCCCTTCTCACACTCCAGCTCTGCTGTACATGGACTGCAAGAGACTTATACCAGGACAAATTCATGTACTGACGCTGTCTGCATTTAACAAATACATTTAGTGGTCTATTAAAGTTGAATTCCAGGTATGGATTGTTAGCATATTTACATAAGTTTACAATTTACAATATGACTATTACATAGTCCAGCTTGGAGTAATGTAACTATGCATATGCTATACCTGTGGGACCCCTATGGAAACGGAGGATTACCGTAGTAGATACCCATGCTGCATCGATCTCCACTGTTCTGAGTGGTTTGCCTGCTGCATAGTAAACACGGGGGGTCACTTGCTTGGCCACAGACACCATTTAGGAAACACCTTGCATTTTTCTCAATGAATGCAAGGTGTTCTCTCTAATTGGAGAAAACAACACCACCATGCATTCCAAGACAAGGAGGATCACTGTAGTAACAGGGACTACTACAGTGATTTTCAGCTTCCATGTGGATCCCATAGGTATCACACATGCATACTTGCATTGGTCTAAGCTGGTCCAATGTCACTATGAAATAATATTCCTATCTGGAATTCATTTTTATTAATTTGTGTATTTTATATAGAATTCTGCTTTAGGCTCAGTTTACACTGCTGCGACATGGGATCCGACTTGTGAGACCCCAAGTCACATACTGTAACATGTCAAATTCAATGTTTCCCTATGAGAGCCGTCTTAACTGATGCTACAAAGTCGCTCTGACTTTAGAAAAAATTCCTGCACTACTTTGGTCTGACTTAGGTGCAATTTCAGCCCTTGTACAGGCTCCTAAATAGCATCCAAGTCGGATTAAAGCCTCATACACACGATCGGACTTCCATCAGACAAATCCGTGGAATTTTTTGCGAAGGGCGTTAGCTATGAACTTGTTCTGCATACAGACGGCAGAACTTTTTCAGCCAACATACACCAAACTACGTGGTTTTTCTGCTCTTTTCCGCCACCCTTTGGGCAACTTATGCTAAGGTTGTGCTATGATTAGCATTGTATGGGGAAGGAATATGCCGCGCTACCTAAACTTAAAAATACCAATATGCAGCATCTCAAAATGTAGGACCATACATTCAATAGAAACAGAAAAAAAGGGAAGAGGAGCTGCGCAAATACTTGATTAGGTGTGAATTGATGTGAATCAACCTAAATTGAGTAAAGACTCTCATAAATGAATAAGTGAAAATCAAAAAATTTAGATAAATGAAAATTGATAAAAACTGTGAAGAAAAATATTGTTTGAGAAAAAATATTATATATAGGGATAATCATAAAAAAGTGTCCAGCCAATATTGAATAAGTGACCAGTCCAATATTAATTGCAAGTGGATGAAGATCTTGTGTGGAAAGAAGAGAAGGGTGAACCTCAATATTATCACTGATAAACACACATGCACCACCTATAATAAATTGCGCTTGCCAGAGGCAACAAGCCCAAAAACTATGGTCATACTCCTGGTCTATGGCAATCTCCAATCCCGAAAGGCAGGCAGTCAGACAAGATGGACTCGGTAAACCCAGCGGCCATGGAGATCAGCATCAGAGACCCAAGAATGGAGAGAAACTCACATAGTGTGTACCGCTTATAAAAGAAGTTTATTGACCATCATCCATAACTCAGCAGTGGTGGGTTTTCTGAGCAGCGAAACGTACGTCGGGAGGCAGACGCGCTGACGTCATCGCTTTGGGCGGGAGATTGCACGCCGGCCGGCTCTCCTTCGATTTTATACGGATGTTTTTTATCTATGTAGCGGGTGTTTGAATTTAAGGGAGGCATCTGGGTGGTAGTGTAACCCAGATGCACTAATTGCTAGGGGATCCGAGACCTTTTTCTGGTTCTTGGAGGACTCTGGTGGTGTGAGGTTCCTTGCGGTCCACAGGTGGCGCTGTTGCCATGGGCCGGAGTTGAACTCACACCGCAAGACTGTACCTTTTTTGTCCTCCCCTGGAGCTGGTACAACGGGGCGGGGAACCCGCTGTGATGCAAAGGGAGAGGGGATAAAAGGGGCAGACGCCTTTACCACGGGGTTCAGAGTGGAGAGTTCGGAGTGGGAGTCGGAGGACT
The DNA here is from genome assembly GCA_029206835.1 of Rana muscosa. Classification (NCBI taxonomy): domain Eukaryota; kingdom Metazoa; phylum Chordata; class Amphibia; order Anura; family Ranidae; genus Rana; species Rana muscosa. Next base: position 264,690,902 of record CM055123.1, on the reverse strand, counting down.
CGGCCGCACCCAGGCACCTTCAGCTTGGGTGCTGGCGTTCCGGTGTTCCAGGCCTAGGCACCCTTGGCCTAGCCGGAGCGGAGACGGAGTCCATCCCAGGCACCTTTAGCCTGGGGTGAGGTACTATGGCGGATGCCTGGGGCTCAGTACCTTCGACTGAGTTCCGCGAGGGTGGAGGAATCCGAGGGGGCCCTAACTCCTTGGGTGCCCGTGTCTGAATTTGTGAGGACTGGTGTGCGGAACTTCTCTGAAGAGTCCGGAGCAGCATCGCTGGTGACAGAGAGGCCTCCGGTTTCTCCCTTGGACGGATTTCCTTCCCCTGACAGGGGCCGTGCTAGCGAAGGTAATTCACGTTCTACTTAATATAGTCAGTGGTAGTGACTATTCGCCACTGGTGATACCACAGTGGTTAGCAGGAGAAGGGAAAGGATTGTGCCTCGATCTATTCCTAATTACTACTCAGTAGAAGAAACTGTTTGTTGTTTGCCAAGAAGAATAAAACTGAGTTGGACCTATTCACTGTGTGGAACTCTGGTTACTAGGAGCAAAGGAGTCAGGGACGAAGTACTGGACTTGACTCTAGGACACCTACACAAAACCCAATCTTCTGGCCTTCACCTCTCAGCTATGGAGGACATGGGCCGTAGTGTATCTCATCCCTCTCCCCAGCACTGATACCCCTAGATGAAGAAAGACAAGCCGAGTATGAGAAGGGGAGAGAGGGGTGAGGCCGCTACATCTACAATTATGATTAGCATTGGTTCGGAGCATGTGTGTTTGTACTTTGGATTTTATTCCGACGGACTTGTGTACACATGATCGGATAATCTGACGGCACACATTTGTTGTCGGAAAATTTGAGAGCATGCTATCCCACATTTGTTGTCGGAGATTCCGACAACAATTGTCCCATGCAGCATACAAACAGTCCTGATTATCTGACAAAAACCCTGTCATCACACAATTGTCGGAAAATCCGATCGTGTGTATGAGGCTTTAACCAGGTTGTCCAGATCTCTCTCCCTCAGTAAATGTAAAGCCTCATACACACGATCGGATTTTCCACAGACAAAGCGTAGGACTTTTGTCCGAAGGGTGTTGGCCAGGAATTTGTCTTGCATACAAATGGCACACAATTGTTGGCCAACAAACACAAAACTATGTTTTTTCAGCTCTTTAGCACCACCCTTTGGGCAACTTCTGCTAATGTTGTGTTATGGTTAGCATTGCTTCTGAGCATGCGTGTTTGTACTTTTGGAGTTTTGTCCGATGGACTTCTGTACACACCATCTGATAATCCAACAACACACATTTGTTGTTGGAAAATTTTAAAGCATGCTATCCAACATTTGTTGGCGGAAAATCCGACAACAATTGTCTGATGGAGCGTACAAACGGTTGGATTTTCCAACAACAGCCTGTCATCACACAATTCCCGTCGGAAAATCCGATCATGTGTACGGGGCTTAAGCCCAGATAAAGGGGGAATTGTGATTAACCCATAAAATGCATTGGACGTCAACACCTGATATAAAATTTTAATGTGACAAATACAATTTCATATGTGGAGCAATCCCTACATCTTGGTGCTCTCTGCAGTCTCTATTGACATTAAACATTAACAAAGCTCCGGGTGGCCAGCAAAAGTAATTGTAGCACACAGATCCCTGGCCTTACCTCCTCAAGGCAGGACACACTGTACCACAATGCCCAGATTCCTTCTTGAATAAGAGGGTGAGCGGTGTTCAGAAATTGTTGGGTCCCGCAGCGAGTTACCTTCCCTCGGCTGGATCTCACCCCTAGAGTGTAGGGAAGAGTCTGTTGTAGGTGCACCAATAAGGCCAATGTCCAGACAAGGTTAAACCTTAATGAAGGAAGGTTTATTCTCTTTATGCTGAAACTGGATAGGAAAGTTGGAGTTGAAGAATAAAAGAAACGGGGAGGCAGGTTCAGGCACTTGGTATCACCACTCAATCCCGAGTGGACTCTGCTCACCCGGATAGTCCCCTCTCACGGTCCTAGCAGCCAGAGTGATGCACAAACTTTACTTCTCTTAATTTTCCCTTGGAGATACGATCGGGAGATTCTCTGCCACAGAATCTCTGAGCCCCGAACCTCTCAGCGCTTGTAATTAAAGAACAGGTGCAAGTTGCTGCACATTACAAGGCCTCAGATGATTAGTGGAATCCCTCCAGAAGTTTACCGGGCCTCTCTTTCACCGTGAAACTCTCACCGGTCCCTCAGAAAGGTCCTCCCCCGGTCTCCTCTTCTTAGAGCAGGTCCCCTCTCAGGGGGCACCTTGGGATTCCTCCTTTTAGAGCTGAGCCCCAGCTAAAGGTGCTGGGCCCAATGGCGAAGTTGCAGCCCCAGGCTAAAGGTGCCTGAGACCGATGCATATGCGCACCCCTGGCCTGGAGGGCCAGGTCGCGCAAACCCAAACTCCGGAGCCCCGGAACTCTGGAACAACATCAACATTGCTCCAGGCGGCGTCTGCCCCTTATGTATCCTCTCCCGGCATGCACATCGGGTTGACCACGCCCACTGTACTACTGCCGAGAGAGGACACCCTAAGGCACAGCACTGTTACCAGTGGTTCAACCCTGACCTGTCATGGCAGTTCCACCTACAGGCCACAGGGAACTGCACACCAGTACAACACCTGAAACCACAAATAACCGAACCTATCAATAAAAGCGGTCTGAGCCTGGCTACTAGCTCAGACCAACCCCTAAATTTAGGTACATAGCACCCCTCAAAGTAGAGGGGCGCTACATAATATTTGTCTATAATTTAGGTGACATCGTGGAACGCTAGGCAGCATTAATTTATGCTTTACAAGCAAAAGGTACTTTTTAATTCAATATATTAATGTGATTTAGTAACATGTACCCTCCTCGATAACCTTCATAATGAACGTACTGAATTTTCCAGTGTATTTTATGTCATTTCGTAGGTAGTACTCTTATCATGCTTCTTCTGAAATATCTCTCTTGGCAGTACTAGTAGCTCTGACCTAATATTGGGAAACGGCAATTGGTCAGTGTGTGAATATTACGGTTTGATCAGGTGTTTCTAAATAGCGATATGAAGGTGGAGAGATTATAGCTGAACCTTGAGGGCAAGCAATCCAAATGTTTCTATAATTGCTCATTTACAAGGTGTCAGGTGTTCCATTTCCATGATTTGATTGGCTGATTTTCATGTAGGTAGGCTAATTTAGTAAAGCCTCGTACACACGCTTAGATTTTCGGACGAGCGTCCGTTTTTTTGTGGCATGCTTGTCTCATGGCGAAAGTGAAGAGGTTACTCACCATATGAAAATTCTCGTACGACAGAATACAACTTCACAAGTGACGTAATGTGTTGAATAGCTTTGCATGTATTCTTTTATTTCTGAGCATGCCTAGTCTTGCTCTTTCCGACAACAAAACTGCGTTTTTTTTCCGACGGATGTTGGCTCAAACTTGTCTCGCATACACACACGGTCGCACAAATGTTGCTCGGAAATTCCGAACATCAAGAACGCGGTGACGTACAACACTACGACGAGTCGAGAAAAATGAAGTACAATGATTCTGAGCATGCGTCGAATTGATTCCGAGCATGCGTAGGATTTTTGTGCATCGGAATTGGATACACACAGTCGGAATTTCCGACAAGAACTTTTGTTGTCGGAAAAATTGAGAACCTGCTCTCAATCATTTGTTGTTGGAAATTCGGACAGCAAATGTCCGATGGAGCCTACACACGGTCGGAATATCTGTCCAAAAGCTCACATCGCACATTTGTTGTCGGAAATTTTGTGTGTACGCAGCATTAGGATTTTTTTCAGACGAAAACCGTACTAATGAAATGAAAATCGGACGTTGAGTTCACATCCGACAAAAAGTTTATAGTCTGCACATCCAGCTTTTGTCTGACGAAAAAGTGAAATCGTCTGTCGAAAGCACCGTACTAACGATCCGAAAATCGTCAGACAGCTCGTCGTACAAATTTTTCCATCTGATTTTAGTATCGTGTGTACGGGCCTTATGCCTCATACACACGACCGGTTTTTCCGTCGGGAAAAAAAAACAATGGTTTTCCCGACGGAATTCCTATTAAGCCTGCCTTGCATATACGCGGTCACACAAAAGTCCGGTGAACTTTTGACTGCCAAGAACGCAGTGACGTAAAAGACAATGACGAGCCGACAAAATTAAGTTCTATGCTTCCGAGCATGCGTTGAATTGTTTCCAAACATGCACGTTTTTTTCTCCCGTCGGAAAAGCATACAGACGAATGCTTTTCCCGCTAGGATTTTTTCCTGATGGGAAAAAAGAGATCCTGCTCTCTTTTTTTTCTGGCAGTTTTCCCGTTGAAAAAACTGCGATGGAGCATACACACGATCAGAATTCCCGGCCAAAAGCTCTCATCACAGTTTTTCCGATATACGAGGCATTAAAGGGGCTGTAAACCTACGTGTTTTTTTACCTTAATGCATTCTATGGGTAGAATTTAGTCTGATGGAGTTTAGAACAGAAGTTTTTGGTAAGAAAGCAATATTTTTTTACTGAAACTAGTAATGTGATTTGGAATGGCTGACCCATACCGTACAGATTCATTTAAATGATAGGTCCACTTTAATGGGATTAGAAGTATGGATGGATTTCCACTCCACTTGGAGCAGATTACAGTCAGTCCCAAATGCCCAGCAGTCTACGTCTTCCATATGACACTAATTACACACTGAAATTATTATGTGATTCTCTATGACATTGAGTGACATTTATTAAGCCAGCGCAGTTCATTGAATGGCTTATGTTTTGTTGATAATAAAGCAAAGAACGCCTAAAGTGTAACATTTTTTTAAAGAGATGTAATGTAAAATATAAATGTGGTGGGTAGAATACAAATGTAAATATGATCTGAATTAGAAAGTGTGAGATTTGTAGAACCATTTCTGATTACAGACCTTTGGTAGATATCAGTTCCTAGGTATTATTATATCCAGATGCAATACAAAAAAAATTCACCCCCTCTCTATAACTTGCCTAATTTTTGGTCTGTTTATTTGAAGTACTCATCCACTTGTACATAAATCATTTTTGTTTGTAGAACGGCACATTCTGTTTATATGATCTTTTTTATTTTCCAGATGTTTAGCTGTTTATGGAGGTACATTGGATTAGCTTCTCTTGGTCCTGTGCTCCATGCTCCCTCTGCAGTAAGCCCCTCATTCACATTTGGGGGGGGGGGGGGGTTGATTTACTAAAAATGCAGAGTGCATAATTTGGTGCAGCTCTGCAGAGAAACCAATCAGCTTCCAAGTTTTATTGGCAAAGCTTAATTGAACAAGTTGAAGTTAGAAGCTGATTGGCTACCATACACAGTATTAGTAAATCAACCCCATAGCGTAAGTGTAGCTGGGTTTTTGGCCCGATTAGACTTTTAACCACTTCACACCAGTGCTATAGCCTAAAGACGGATACAGCATGTGCTTCCTTTTCCAGGAGGGCAGTGGTGGCTGGTGCTCAATTTTTTTTTAGGGGGGGGGGCAAACAAACTGAAAAAAAAAACCCATCAAGCGCAGCCACTGTGCCCATCAAGCGCAGCCACTGTGCCCATCAAGCGCAGCCACTGTGCCCATCAAGCGCAGCCACTGTGCCCATCAAACGCAGTCACTGTACCCATAAATTGCCGCCACTGTGCCATCAAACGCAGCTACTGTACCCATCAATTGCTGCCAGTGTGCCCCATCACTTGCCACCAGTGTGCCCCATCAATTGCCACTACTGTGCCCCATAAAATGCTGCCATTGTGCCCCCCCCCCCGCCCGGCACTTACCTGTCTCAGCGTTGTACTCCACGCTCCAAGTCCTCCATGTCTTCTCCTGTCCTCTTACCGTCATCTCTGCTATGATTGGACACCTGATAGGCATCCAATCACAGCACCTGTCGCTTCAGCCAATCAGGTGACAGGGTAATCAGACCTGAGCACCTGATTGGCTGAGAGGCCAGTCAGTGTTAGGGAAGCGATTTATTCGCTTCTCTAACACAACACTGTGTAAACAGCGAACGCACAGCATTGCGCCCGCCGTTTACCAATTTGGAAGCCTTTTAGAGCTGGCGGCTTTAATCAGGCGCTTCCAAAAACACCCCCCTGCTGTAATTCAGATGCCTGGCGCCCAACAAGGGGCCGGACACCTGAATAGGGGGCGGCAGCGGTGACAATAGATAGATTCCTGCAATGCATGAATCTATCTATTGGTGATAGAGCGGTGCAGGAGAGAGGGGGCGGCGCTCCTGCACCCTTTATGGACGCACTGCCACTGCGGGAGGGCGTACATCCCGTGTTCATGCTGCCCGCACATAAAAAACAGGAATCTGTAATAGGGATCTATATTAGCTCTGATGCTCCTTTATAAATCCCGCACTTACACTTTGGCTAGCAATGATAGTATTCTACGAAAGCTATTTTTTTAGAAAACATATTGAGAATAACAAATTAACAGATACCCTCTCTTCAAATATTATATCGATGTGGAACTTTTACAAGAAACCTTCAGGTCTCACAACAATAAATATAAAGAACAATACAAAAAGATCTTGTACAAAAAATATTCTTATTCAAATGTGCAAAATTAACTGCCATAGAATAAAAACATAAAAAAAGAAAAAAAATGCCACACTTAAAGAGCCTCTTGTATAATTTGTAGTAATCTACATAAACTTGCATGTAGAGAATTACAGTAAAACCTTGGGTAGCACCACCCTCTCCTCCTAGGGCAAAGGAGAGGCACCCATGCCATAAGCCCGTGTCCTCTAGTTTAGAGGTCAGGCGGTGTATATGTACCTAGGTCCCGCAGCGAGTTACCTCCTTCCACTGGTTCCCGACTCCAGAATGTAGAGACGAGTCTGTACCTCTCCCTCTTCAATAAGGTCAATGTCCAAACCACTTAAACTCCAACGTTGAGTTTATTTTATGTCTTTGCTTGATAGGTAAGAGAGAGTAGATGAGAGATATAACAGTTGAACTAAAGCAGATTCAGGCACAGAACTCCCAGATTTATCACCACTCGGTCCCGAGTGGGTACAGCTCACCCGGATAGTCCCTCAATGGTCCTAGCAGCCAGTGTGGAGCTCGAACAAGCGATTTAAATCCTCCAAGGACAAGTTCAGTATGTCCTCAAAAGAGCAGCAGCGCTCCGCAGGGTCAGTTCTGCGAAGCATAGGATCCTTCCCTCCGACAGGTCACCAGGCCTTTCCCGAGACAGCAATCTAACTATCACTCGTCTCCTGTTATGGGACCGATCCTCCCCTGGCTCCCTCCTGGTCGGAGCGGATACCCTCACTCGGGCATCCTAGGACTCCAAAGTTCTGCCTGTAGACCCAGTTGAAGGTACTGGGCCTACCGGGAACGTTGCGGTCTCGTACCGAAGGTGCCCGAGACCCTTCAGTCGGTGTACACACCCCCCTCGTTAGGGGGCACACTCCTCTGGGTACTTGTCCCTGGGTCACTCCCCAAATAATGGCGTCTGCTTCTTTTATATCCTCTCCCGGCATGCACAGCAGGCAGAACCATCCCACTGCATGGTAGCCGAGAGAGGACATCCAATCACGCCAATGCAACCTATGGTTCAACCCTGACCCAACATGGCAGCGCCCACCTGCAGGCCACAGGGAACTTCACATAGGCACACAGCAACAAATGAGAGTCCAGCACAATTAGAAGGCCCGAGCTATACTAGTGCTCGGGTCATCCCCCTAAATTGGGACATGGAGACCCCCTAAATTTGGAGTACCCGCTACACTTGGATTGAGAGTAACTTGGTTTGAGAGCGTTTTGCAAGACAAGCATCATTTTTTTATAATTTTTGACTTGATAAATGAGCGATGTTTTGATATACAAGTAGTGTCATGTCACAACTGAGTATAAAAGAGAAGAGAGGCGCCTCTAAGTGTAGCAATATGGTTACATTTAATGAAGGTACAACATTTAGCAACTCACATGGTTGATGATTAAAACAGGCACATCTAATTATGCAGGCATCCGGGGTAAAGCTGTCCACATAGACCTCCCTCCTCACCACCACTGACGTCATCCTATCCACACTGCGCTCCACAAGCGTTTCAAGCCTCGCTTTCAGATCGCTCTACTGCAGGGTTGTCTTTCCGGTCACGATGGCAGACTGACAGCGGTGAGAGCCGGCAGTGCGGAGGATGGTCTATGTGGACAGCTTTACCCCGGATGCCTGCATACTTGGATGTGCCTCTTTTAATCATCAACCACGTGAGTTGCTAAATGTTGTATCTTCAGTAAATGTAACCATATTGCTACACTTAGAGACGCCTCTCTTCTCTTTTATACTCTGTAGCTCCTGCTGGATTTTTCTTCTAATCCCCTTGTGGAGGCTTCCGATTGTGGATGGACATTTTATGGTTACACAACCTATCACATTGCTATAATCTTTTTATATAGACTATAAACGTAAGGACCTATGAATAAATGGTTATGGAACGAATCATCTGAGTTTTCATTATTTCTTATGGGGAAATTTGCTTTGATATACAAGTGCTTTGGATTACAAGCATGTTTCCGGAACAAATTATGCTCGCGATCCAAGGTTTTACTTTAGTTGCACTATGTTTATTCCATTTCAGTTTGTGCCTGCATTATGACAGCAGACTGTGGCGGACCAGTGGGGGCTGCATGAAAATGGACTTGTGTCTATTCACATTAGGCTACCTCCAATACATCCAGTTTAGGTCCGGAAAAATAAAAAAAAAGGACCTAGATGGACTCAATTGGCAGCACAGAGAGCCTGTTAAAATAACCCAAATGCATTCACTGATAATTCTTTACAGCTTCCTTTAAAGCTCAATCACAGCCATATTAAATAGTAACTGAATCCCCATTGAAGATTTTTTTTGCAGGGGATTGCCTAGCACACATTATTATTTGCCTTACTTTGCTCCACTGTCCTGCGACTTACCAGCACTTGAATGTTGGCATCCTGTTGTGATGATGTGGCAACTGGTCCTGCACTGTAATGTTGATGGTGAGAGGGGCCAAAACAAGGTTGGTCAGAGACCACTATGAAGAGCAGCTTAGAAGAGCCAATCATCTCAAATCAAACTAGCAGAGAGGAGTATTACAGGACCATAAAGTAAGGTGAGTACTACTGTGTGCTAGCCCACTGACTCGCAAAAACAAGCAACTCATTTTTCATGAGGGGGGGGGGCAATTTTGTTACTTTCTTCAATATGATCAGAAAATAATCTTTCATTGGGGCAAAAACAGAACTCACCTCCTCTCTGCTGTCTTAGCCCCCATTTGTTATGGATGACATGTTTCTTTAAATGCAACTCTATGGTGCATCGCTGTTGTACTTCTTCCTGTGTTGTGTTTCCTGTTTCCTGCTGGTTCTTTCAGTAAACATGGCTTATGTACAGTAATGGTTTGTGCTGTCTCTCTACATATATCACGACAAACATGGTGTCAGAAGATTTGGATCCATGCTCTTTCTACACATTTGATGCTGAGAGCCTGCCAGCCTTCATGTGAGTGTTCTTGGAACTGATTGTGCCTCCTGACAATTGCAGCCCTGTCCTGGATGCTGAGTGTTTGCAGCAAGGAAAACAGCATCATGGCAGCTAACAGCATTCCACTGCCTGAGGCAATGAGGGTGAGTGGAGATGTTGGCAGTAACTGGGACAATTTCAGGGCTGAGTTTCAGGACTATTCCCTAGCCACAGGGTTAAATGAGAAGTCTGCAGCAGTGCAAGCAGCCACGCTGAGAAGGATAATGGGCAGTGAATGCCTCCATGTTTACAAGCATAATCTGAACCTCACAGAGGAGCAAAAGAGTGACACCAAAACCATTCTGGATGCATTAGAAGCTTTCTTCAGACCTTCTAAAAATGTCATCTATGAAATATATATATTTGGCTGCTGTAAGCAAGAAGACTGTGAATCAATAGACAGGTTTGTCACACGGCTAAGAGCAAAAGCTGCAAGCTGTGAGTATGGCTCTCTGAGAGATGAACTTATTCGTGATAAAATAGTTTTGGGTATCACCAGTGAAAGCACACGCCGCCACCTATTGAGTAAACATGATTTAGATCTACAAACAGCAATTGAGATATGTCGCACTGCTGAACTTACTGACAAACATATGAAAGCTATGGAGCAGGATAAACTGATTGACAATATCAATGCAGCCTCTAAACAACAGCAAAGCTTCCAAAACCACCAGCATAAATTTCAGCACAAGGGTCACCTACACAACTCACCTAGGAGGAAGCCTGAATCATGCAAGTATTGCGGCAATGTGCATGTACGAGAGAAAGAAAAGTGTCCTGCATATGGGAAAATCTGTACTGCATGTGGTAAACCAAATCACTTTTCAAGAGTGTGTCTCTCCAGTAAAATGGAAGCAAGAAAGCTGCACACAATTGAGCAAATGTCAGATCCGGAGGATGCACACCTGCTTAGCACTGATATGGTTTACTCCTCAGAATGCATTGGTGCTGTAAACACAAAGGGCAAAAAATGGTTTGTAAACCTCAGATTAAACAATATAATCCAACCCTGCCAGCTGGACTCGGGTGCAACGTGTGATGTCATGAGTATAAAGGACAAAATGAAACTGGTACCCAGAGCACCCCTTCAGCCTAGTAGCACCAAACTAAAGTTGTATTCAGGGGAACTAATGGAATCATTGGGGCTATTCCAAACAGAATGCAGCATACGTGATTGTATACACAAACTGAACTTTGAGATTGTTGATGCCGATCAGAAACCGCTATTATCAGGTTCAACATGTGAGCGCCTTGGACTGATGCTGTTCACCATTCCTGCTGAGCTACATAATGTTGATAATCACCCTGCAAAATCTCTGACTAGGCCACTGACAAAACAGCAAATTCTTCACACCTACAGTGATGTGTTTGAGGGCCCGATAGTCTCTGTTCCAGGAGAGGTTCGTTTTGAACTTGATCCTACCATTCAACCTGTACAATGTGCCCCACGCAATGTGCCTATCGCCATTAAGCCACTGGTTAAAGCTCAACTAGATAAATATGAAGCTGAAGGACATCTAACTTCAGTAACAGAGCCTACAGATTGGATCAGTAACATGGTTGTTATCAGAAAGCCTGAGAAGATCAGAATATGCATTGATCCCAAGTTTCTGAATATGGCCCTGAAACGGTCACATTACTTAATGCCAACACTCAATGATATTTTGCACAAACTACCTAAAGCACGTGTCTTCACACTTGTGGATGCTAGAGATGCCTTTTTACAGTGCAAACTGGATGAAAAGAGTAGCTACATGACCATGTTCTGGACTCCTTGGGGCAGAAAGAGATGGCTCAAACTACCATTTGGAGTCTCTGTAGCACCGGAGGTATACCAGCGAAAGCAGCATGAACTATTAGGTGGTCTTGACGGAATTGAGCCAATAGCTGATGACATTCTTATAGTTGGCTGCGGCAATACAGATGAGGAGGCTGAGCAAGACCATGATGAAAAGTTAATAGCGCTACTGGATCGTTGTAGGCAGGTGATGCTGAGGCTTAGTGTGAAGAAATTGCAGTTCAAGGTGGAAGAAGTCCGTTTCCATGGACATATCCTGTCTTCACAAGGCTTAAAAGCTGACCCGGATAAGATTAAAGCCATTGTGGACATGCCACAACCTGCTGATGCCAAAGCGGTACAGAGATTTATTGGCTTTGTTACATACCTAGCAAAATTCCTGCCAGACTTATCTGAGGTGTGTGAGCCACTAAGGCGACTTCTGGACAAAGATGCAGTTTGGCACTGGCTTCCCAAGCATGACCGGGCAGTAGAGGATATAAAACACTTGGTCACCTCTGCCCCAGTGTTGAAATACTATGATGTCACAAAGCCTGTTACCATACAAAGTGACTCCAGTAAAAATGGTCTAGGCTGTTGCCTTTTGCAGAAAGGTCAGCCAGTTGCATATGCGTCCAGAGCTCTTTCATCAGCTGAGCAAAATTATGCTCAAATTGAGAAGGAATGTTTAAGCATTGTATTTGCTTGCCAGCGTTTCCATCATTATCTTTATGGACGGGATTCAATTACAGCTGAAACTGATCACAAACCTTTGATAGCCATATTCAAAAAGCCCCTTTTGTGTGCTCCCAAGCGTTTGCAGAGCATGATGCTTACATTGCAGCATTACAACCTCAATGTTGTCTACAAGCCAGGATGTGAAATGTATATCAGCGATACCCTGAGCAGAGCTACGTCAGATAATGTGGCACCTGGAGGTGAGCATGAGCATCGTACAATTTGTCTGCTGGAACAGGAACAAAATTTCTTTGCCGATATCAATCAAGCAGACTATCTTAATGTCACAGATCAACGACTACATCAACTCATACAGCACACTGACAGTGATGCAACTTTACAAGCTTTGAAGTCTATTGTTTTGAGTGGGTGGCCAGATGAAAAAGATGCAGTACCTGGAATTGTAAGGGAATACTGGTCCTTTAGAGATGAGATCAGCATACAAAATGGTATCTTGTACAAAGGTCCAAGGGTCATCGTACCAAAGTCACTGAGAGCAGAGATGTTATTACGCATACACTCCAGCCATATTGGTGGTGAAGCATGCTACAGGCAAGCTTGTGATACTCTTTACTGGCCCAACATGCATGGTGAAATCAAAGACTTTGTCAGTAATTGTCCCACCTGCAATGAATATGCCCATTTGCAACAGAAAGAAACCATGATGTCACATGAGATACCTACACGTCCGTGGCAGATTATCAGTATGGACTTATTCAACTATGCAGGCAAGGAATACCTGCTTTTAGTCGATCATTATTCAGACTTCTGGGAAATAGACCTTCTTCCCGACTTATCCACTGAAGCTACAATTAAGAGGTGCAAGGCTCAGTTTGGACGTCATGGCCAACCAGATACAGTGATCTCCGACAATGGCCCTCAGTTTGCAAGCCTACAGTTCAGAAAATTTGCCACTGAATGGGAGTTTGAGCATGTTACTTCCTCACCACGTCATCCACAGGCTAATGGCAAAGCTGAATCAGCTGTAAAGATTGTTAAAAATTTATGCAAGAAAGCACAAAGTGATGGTAAAGACCCATGGAAGGCCATTTTACATTGGAGAAACACTCCGACTGAAGGCATGGATAGTAGCCCGGCACAAAGACTGATGTCAAGGAGATTAAAGACCTCCTTACCAGTATCAAATAGGCTGCTTGAACCCTCTGTTATACAAGGTGTTCCAGAAAAGATAAGGATTAAGAGACAAGTGTCAAAGGCACGATATGACACATCGGCCAGAGATTTGCCAGAATTAAATATTGGAGAACGAATCCGTATAAAACCATTACCTGGAGATCGAACAGGCCGTTGGAGAATAGGTACTTGTCTGCAAAAGGTTGCACCACGCTCCTATCTTGTGGACGTTGAAGGAACTCTCTATCGCCGCAATCGAGTGGATTTGAGAGTGGCAGAGCAGACTGATTCTCAGTATCCCGTTGATAGATCAGACTCACCCATTGACAGTGAGGCATGTACAGAGGGAATGCCTCATACCAACGGCAATGACAGTTCTGGGCAACCAAGTATACCCGACAGCTGTCAAGCGCAGAGCACGCCAGTACGTGATGAGAGGAGCCCAGTAACTTCAGAAAGGGCTAAAGGAATCCTTGTACAAGGGCCAGTCTTCACCCGTAGTGGTAGATGTTCAAAACCACCTATGAGACTTAACCTGTAGAATGTGTTATTGCTTTGTCTCTTTTAAATTTCACAATGTTCATTTAATAACACTAAAAGGGGGAGATGTTATGGATGACATGTTTCTTTAAATGCAACTCTATGGTGCATCTCTGTTGTACTTCTTCCTGTGTTGTGTTTCCTGTTTCCTGCTGGTTCTTTCAGTAAACATGGCTTATGTACAGTAATGGTTTGTGCTGTCTCTCTACATATATCACGACAAACACCATTCACACCTGGGCATTTTGTCACACAATTCCCAAAGCATGACAAAGCTCAAGATGAAGAATCCCATTATTCTCAATGGGCTCATTTACACCTGAGCATTGTGTCTCTTGTCATCCATCACGTGAAACTTGAAAAAGAGTACAAAGAGTCACGCATTTTTGGCCAAACAGATTTTTTGGGAGTCCCCGAAAAATGCTTAAAAAATGTGTGTTTAGGCGCACCCAATTAATCACTTGCCTACTGGCCACTTCTACTCCTTCCTACCCAGGCCAATTTTCAGCTTTCAGCGCTGTCACACTTTGAATGACAATTGTGCGGTCATGCAACACTGTACCCATATGAAATTTTCATCATTTTTTTCACACAAATAGAGCTTTCTTTTGGGTTTTTTTATTTTATGCTAAACAAACAAAAACTGAGAAAAGAGTAAAAATTTTGAAAAAATAAAAAATCTTTGACTACTTTTTCATAGTTTGTTATAAAATTTTGCAAACAGGTAATTTTTTTCCTTCACTGATGTGCGCTGATGAGGCTGCACTGACGGGCACTGATGAGGCTTCACTGATGGGCACTGATGATTCGCTGATAGTTGGCACTGATGGGCACTGATCAGGTGGCACTGATGAGGCACACTGATGGGCACTGATAGGTGGCACTGAAGGGTACTGAGAGGTGGCACTAATAGGCAGCACTGATAGGCGGCACTGATGGACACTGATAGTCACTGGTAGGCGACACTGATGGGTACCGATAGGCAGCACTGCTAGGTAACATTGATGATGAGGCACTGATTGTCAGCACTGTTGGGCACTTATTGGCGGCACTGTTGGGCGTTAATTAGCAGCACTGGTGGGCACTGATTGGCAGCACTGGTGGGCACTGTTGGGACTGGACTGATAATCATCACACTGATAATCATTGCTAACCACAGTGTAAGTGTGGGATTTATAAAGGAGCATCAGAGCTAATATAGATTCCTAATACAGATTCCTGTTTTTTATTTGTTTTGAGTCTCTTTCAAGCTTCTATTCTTCTGTTCCAAGCCCCGATGAAGCAGGAGTTTTGTTGGCCCCAAAACGCGTATGATCGAATTGTGAATTTTTTAAATATTTTGGGGCTCATTCACCTTATGGCCTGGCACCCATTTGTGTATGTTACATTGATAGAGTGCTAGGCATTTTATAAGGCAAAAACCTTGCCTCTCTTATAACATCTTCTTAGAATGTTCGTAATGAAACTGCGATCGGTCTGGCCGTGTTGGCCATGTTGCATGGCCCTGAGTAACCACTTCTCTTTTACGGTGTTGCAGTTCTCTTCTCCTTTCTAAAATTGAAATTCGTAACAGGGCCAACTGTCACACACATAAACAAATGTGACGAACGGAAGTAATTGCGAAATTTTTGTTATCCTCTAGACCGTCATGTGGTAAGGAATGCCCTGTGTGGAAGACTCTGCTCTGACAGCAAATTTAAAGTGTGACTATGTTGTGTAACTCACGGTGTCCCTTAGATGGACAGAATACAGGACCAAAGGAATAGATGAATAGACTGATTAAGCAGAAGCTGAAACCTTATTGCTATGGGAAGCAGCAATGTTTTCCCCTTAAGATACAGAAATACAGAAAGGAGCACCAGACCGAAACCAGATGAAAGACTCCAAGATAGTTTTAAAGGGTTTGTAAAGTCAGAAGTTTTTTTTTATCCTAATGCATTCTATGCATTAAGATAAAAAGCCTTCTGTGTGCAGCAGCCTCCCTAATACTTACCTGAGCCCCATCTCTGTCCAGCTAAGTCCACGAGTGCCTCAACCATCCAGGACTCTCTCCTGATTGGCTGAAACACAGCAACGGCACCATTGGCTCCCGCTGCTATCAAGCAAACTCAGCTAGTAAATCAAGAGAGGGAGGGGGCGGGGCTGAATGACAGCTCCGTGTCTGAAGGCATACACGGAGCTGCAGCTCAGCTTGGGTGCCCCCACAGCACTCACCAGGAGGGAGCATCAGCCAGGGACCCAAGAAGAGCAGGATCTGGCCTGCTCTCTGAAAAACCATTACACAGAGCCGATAAGTATAATATGTTAAAAAAACAAGACTTTACGATTTAATTGATTAAAAAGTCATATAAAAACATCCAATGTGTTTCAGGGGCAACAGCATTTGCTTGTGTAGTCAGATAAAGAAAAACTTCAAACAAGCTCAATAGCTCTGGTGAGGCAGATCCTACACAGCAAGGCTTCCCTTGAATGGGCACCCAACAGACGCTCAAACCATAGAAATACAAAAAGGAGTGCCAGACCAAAACCAGATAAAAGAGTCCAAGATAACTTTAATTGTTGGTAATAAAGGCATATAAAAACAGCCACCGCGTTTCGGGGGCAACAACGCTCCCCTTTCATCAGGACTCAACACAGGATTAAAGTGATTGTAAAGTCAAATTTTTTCTATTAAAATAACAAACATGTTATACCTGCTCTGTGCAGTGGTTTTGCACAAAGCAGCCTTGATCATCTTCTCGGGTCCCTAGCTGGTGCTCCTGGCCCCTCCCTCCTGTCGAGTGCCCCCACAGCAAGCAGCTTGCTATGAAGGCACCCGAGCCACAGCTCTGTGTATCCATTCAGACACAGAGCTGTGGTTCGGCCCTGCCCTCTCTCTCTCCTCATTGGCTAGCTGTGTTTGACAGTAGTGGGAGCCAATGGCGCCTCTGCTGTGTCTCAGCCAATCAGGAGGGAGAGTCCTGGATGGCTGGGACACTCGTGGACATCGCTGGATGGAGATTGGGCTCAGGTAAGTATTAGGGGGGGTTGAGGGAGGCTGCTGCACACAAAAGGCTTTTTATCTTAATGCATAGAATGCATTAAGATAAATAACCTTCTGCCTTTACAACCCATTTAAACTTTGGTAGACTGAGAATATACAGTGACCTCACAGATCTGTAATAGAACCAGTGTTAAACTCTACACACGGAGTAACAACATTTTTTTTTGCCATAATTTTTCTCATTCCCCTTTTGCCATTACACAATTGAATATTATTATTTTTCTTACTGGGAAAGTACTTTTTGTGTGGGTCCCAACCCCTAAAAAAAAAAAAAATGGTTGGGACCCACAAAAGGCAAAAGGACCCATATTGTCTGTATGGCTTGCCTACCATTGAGAGCTTCCATAGTGTAGGAATTCATACATTTAGATTGCCAACCTCAGGGCTCTGCTCTTGTGTGTATGCTGACATTTATTAGTCATTTTCACTCTAGCAATTTTGGGATGCTGCCAAACATCCAAGCCCTGAAGAAGGGGCATTGAGACCCTTGAAACATGTTGACCTTTTTCCTTGAAGATTTG
Source organism: Rana muscosa (assembly GCA_029206835.1). NCBI lineage: Eukaryota > Metazoa > Chordata > Amphibia > Anura > Ranidae > Rana > Rana muscosa. The sequence continues at coordinate 264,673,586 of CM055123.1, read as the reverse complement.
AGCAAATAAAAGGACAAAATGTTAAATAGTTAAAAATAATGAGACTCATGTGACTAGGTGTGTAATTGCCATCATCCCTATAGTAACAGAGAAATGTGAAAAAAAACCTCTAGTTTGGGATTTTTAAGGCAATAAAAAATATTTAAAGATAGATTTTATATAAGAATTTTTATTTTGACATATAAAAAAGACAAATTAAATAGAAAAAAAAGTTAGAAAAATTCAACATGTTGCATATATTGTACAAATATTAAAAACAATGCATAATGTATTTGAATAAATGGTATTTCCCACTACTTGCTATATAGCCACCAGTGAAAACCAGATAATGAGTAGAGGGATATCCAACGCGTTTCGATTAATAATTGCATAAACAGAATCTTCCTCAGGGATTTATACCACTTCTGAAAGTACCAAAATGTAGCATTTTAGAATTCATGTGAGTATCATATAAATTACAGATTTATAGTAGCTGCAAACATATAGCATGAACACTTGAATAGTTTGCCTTTAGACCTCTTATAATTGGAGCTCCTACACCTCAATTTATTTAGAGGCGATCTTAGCAGAGTAATCATCTGATCAGCATGCTATTGTTTTTTCACTGTTTAGTGCCAGTCTATATTGCTGAGCTGTAATGTAGTCTTTTAAAGTCCCAGAGAGGGCACGACCTGGTCATGATGTCTGGCAGGAATGTCTGAATCACAAGACTGGCTGAAAAGAATTACAAATCCTTTGAGTAAAATAGTACCCATGTATGCATTTCAATTGCTTGCCTACATTTCAGCTTGAAGTATTCTTTCAGAGTCCTTGTCCTGTACTTATTGTAAAAGAATGTGACCTGAGGGAGTTTGTCCCCCAATCCATCCCTCCCTCCAATGTCAATGGAGTCAATGATCCTTCTGTCCAGGTGCAGTTTTGCTGATGTTAGAAGATTGGAGGATTTGTAAAATAAATTCTACCACCAGCATCTTTGCAAATTTATCCTTACTGGCGTCTGTTTTTATTTCCAATATAAAACACAAAAAATTATGATGTATATGATAAAACAATGACCTGTGACTAATCGAGCGTGGCCACCTGTGGCTTGTGCAGGATGTGTTCATATTCAGTGGGCTTTGTCAGCATGTAGCGGTGGTGAGAATTCAGCACATACTCCTCCGTTCCCCTTTATCTGCTGTGCATTCCTGAGGTTTCCAGATAATGTGTCTGAGCTGACTCTATGGAATGATTCACTGGGAGCTCCGGGGTAAGAGCTGCTCTTTTTCTACTGCAAAAATGAAAATAGCAAGAGTTGGGGCTTATTAGGCTACTTTCACACTGAGGCGCTGAATGCGCTGGCAGTATAGCAGCGCTATTTTTAGCGCCGCTATACCGCTTTTTTTGCCGCGATTTGCGGGCGCTAGCGGGGGTATTTTAACCCCCGTTTGCGGCCGAAAAAGGGTTAAAAACGCCCGCAATGACGCCTCTTTGCGGCGTTTTGCGGGCGTTTTGGAGGCGCTACCCCATTGATTTCAATGAGCAGGGGCGCTATAGAAGCGCTATTTTTAGCGCTCCTATTGCGCCTCAAAGATGCGGCTTGCAGGAGTTTTTAGACCCTCCTGCAAGCGCAACGCTCCAGTGTGAAAGCTCTCTGGCTTTCATGTTGGATACTATTGAGCGGCTTTTTTGGGGCGCATTGCAGGCGCTATTTTTAGCGCAATAGCGCCTGCAAAGCGCCTCAGTGTGAAAGGGGCCTTATACTTTTTTTACCTTTCAGCTGATTGCAATGGGAAATGTTTGCATAGTTTTTGTAGCAAACATTTTAGGCTGCACATGACTTGTAGTTGAAGTGAACCTGTAAATTTTAGTAGTGTATTTTATATATATATATATATATATATATAAAAAAAGTTGCAGAGCAATTCCTCCTGTGAAATTGCATGCACTTTTGTTCTTTGAGAATACTAACAAAAACGAAAGTTACTGGGCTATCTTCTTTCCAGGTTGGATGTTCTTGGATCACAAGAATAGTGTGAATCAGGAAAATACTGCATTATAGCCACTGAATAGAGATTTTAGAGAGATGCCTCAATTGGAATATTCTTTAGATAGAAATAGGTACCATCATCCATTTTGTATAGAGAAAAGGGGAGAGCCTGGGGTAACCCCAAACGTACCCCTGGCAAGAGAATGGAAAAATTTGGACTATCTCGGTACCTCAAGGATTGGAACAACTTTATAATTAAACTAAAATTAATTAATAGAAAAATACAATTGCTGCCAGGAATGTACTGCATTCTCTGCAATTGTAGCCTCTCCGTGACCATGGCCAAGTTCATGGAAAAAAGCCAATCAGCCAGAACAGTATTTTTCACAATTTGTATCCAAGAAGGCTGGCCATTGTAGTGATCTTCACTTTCCTCTCCATTCAGCCAACTGGACCTAGCATGATTGCTGGATAATGGCCTCTAGGTGGAGAATATGACTAAAGGAAATAAATACTTATTTTACCACAACTGTCAACTCCATGTAGTGCCTCAAGGATTGGAACAAGTTTATAATTAGAAATAAAATGTATTAATAGAAAAATACAATTAAAACCAGTAGAGTGAGAAACATATTCACAAATAGATATACAATCAATAATTACAGCCGTGTGCAATACTTAAAGTGGATGTAAACCCCAATTTTTTTATTTATGTTTTTGCTATCACAATGTAGTGTATAATATTTCCTATCATCTATGCCCAGCAGTCTTGCCACACAGAGTTAATCCAGCTCTGAGCAATCCTCTTTTCTTTTTTCAGTAAGATAAACGGACAAACAGGAGAACTTTTGTCCATTCCACCCCCTTGCTGTGAATGACAGGTTATTTACATATCTCATGCTGTCATGGATATGCAGTAGTGTTTGTCTGTCAGCTTACCTTCCTTCCCATGTGTTCATCTTAGAGGCCAGAACCCTTTCACCTGGCTTCCTTTATAATCTCTTCCCAGCCTGACTCCACCCCAGGCCCTATCACAGAACACTATATTAACCTGTGCACTGCAAGCCTGCTTTGCTGATCAACGTGTTTGTTAGGCATTGTGTGTTTGGGTTCCTGCCTGCCGTGTGCTACGTCTGTCTCTCTGTTACGTTATTGGCTTGTCCCCGACTATCCCTGTCTGCTCGTGACCCTTGACCTTCGGCTTGTCTTTCGTTATCCTTGTCTGCTTGTGGCCCTTGACTTTCAGCTTGTTATTCGTTACTCTTTTATCTTGTGCTGCTGCTTCCCCTCTTGTCCCCTTATCCTACGGGGCGTGAGCTAGGAGACTCTAGGGGCCGCGACCTGGACCCAGCCTGCAGCATAACATCCTCACCACTGGAGGCTCTGGAGAAGACCTGCTGGGTCTTAGACTCCGCGCCCTGGGGAATCTTGGCTCTAGCTTCCTATAGGATCCCGGTTGTGCTCCTCTGGTCCCGCTTTCCACAACCACCCAGTTTCCTATCCGCAGCAGTCAGCCATAGGGTTCACTACCTTGCGGTGCACTCCTGTCCCCCTACGGTGTGCATCTGTCACCTGGCCATAGGTGACCTGACAGTTTGATCAGCCATGAACCCGGCTGACATCCCGCTCCCCGCGGATGATCAATTGCAGGGCATAGTTTGCAGACTTGAAACCCAGGAATCGAATCAGACTCAGGTGATGCGATTCCTCCAGGATCTGGCTTCTCACTTCGAGCAGCTTCAGGCCTCCTTGGGAACCCTGAATCCGCAACCTCAAATACAACCAGCGGCTGCACCTATTGCACCAGTCGCAGCCACACACTCACCTCAACTGCCAGCTCCGTCCCGTTTCTCTGGGGACTCCAAGGCTTGCAGGGGGTTCCTTAGCCAATGCACGATTCATTTTGAGCTCCAGCCCCAAAACTTCCTGTCTGATCGGGCTAAGGTAGCCTATATCATTTCCCTCCTCTCTGGTGAAGCTTTAGCCTGGGCAGCCCCTCTGTGGGAACTGAATGATCCAGTGGTTTCTAGCCTGTCTGGCTTCTTGAAACTTTTTCGGAATATCTTCGAAGAACCGGTTCGTGTCTCTTCAGCGGCCAGCGCTCTTTTACGTCTCCGCCAAGAGTCTGCTTCTGTGGGACAGTATGCCCTTAATTTCCGCATACTGTCGGCTGAGTTGAGCTGGAACAATGAGGCCTTAGTCGCAACCTTTTTGCATGGCCTGTCTGATAGAGTGAAGGATGAATTAGCAGGAAGAACCATCCCCACTGATCTGGCCGGCGTTATCTCCTTGTGTAACCAGATCGATATTCGCTTTCAGGAGAGGACCTTAGAAAAGCAACGCCAGCACTCCTTGGTTCTTAGTCAGCCTGAGCTCCCCTCTCTTTGACCCGTAGAGCATCTCCTACCAGCTGAGGAACCCATGCAGCTGGGTCGGACCAGGCTATCCCCCGAGGAACGTGCTAGGCGCAGAACTCTTGGTCTGTGTCTTTACTGTGGGGGCAAAGGTCATTTTCGTGACACTTGCTCTCTTTGTCCAGAAAAACGTTCGGGTCCACTTCATCTGGAAAGTGGAGTATTGGACCCAGAAATATCACCTTCCCCTTCTCGTCTTCTGCTTTCTGTGTTCCTTCATGTTGGTGCTTCTTCTCATTCGGTCTCAGCATATCTGGATTCCGGAGCCGCTGGTAATTTCATGGACTGGAAAATCGCATCGTCCATGAGACTGAGGCCTCGTACACACGGCCGAGATTCTCGTTGAAAAAAACATGTCGTTTTTTTCGACGAGATTCTTGGACAAGAAACTTGTCCCGGCCGAGTGTACACACGCTCGTTTCAAAGAACCCGCGGTTCTTTGAAAGGAGTGTACGCGGTGACGTCATCGACTTCCTTCGAGCATGCGCTCGTCACATTCGATGCCGTCGCCGCCATCTTGGTCTACCCTACGTATGCCTAGGAAGCTACCGCGCATGCGTCGAATTCATTTCGAACATGCGCGGGCTTCCGGGAGGACAGGTAAGTGTACACACACTCACTTTTCTCATCGAGAAACATGCCGAGGAGAATCTCGACGAGAAAATAGAGAGCAGGTTCCCGATAGCAGCGTACACACGACCGATTTACTCGGCAAGACCTCTCTGCCAGCAAGTTTCTTGCTGGTTCTTGCCGAGAAAATCGGTCGTGTGTACGAGGCCTCACTCTTTTGCCCCTCACCACGCCATTGGTGGTCTTGGCGATTGATGGTACTGTTCTCCCAGGGGGACCTATCCGCTTCCAGACCCTCCCTGTTAAGATGTCGATAGGGACACTCCACCAGGAGTGGATATCCTTCCTTATCTTACCCAAGGCCTCAACGCCTATAATTTTGGGTCTCCCATGGTTACAGCTCCATTCTCTTCATGTGGACTGAACTACTGGACAGATCCTGGCTTGGGGTCCCTCCTGTTCCTCGTCCTGCCTACCCAAGGTTGCCCCCTGTGAACCTGAGCCGGTCATTCATTCCAGGTTGCATAACCATTTACATTTCTCTGTCCCTAACCACCCTTGGACGCACAGCCAGGCTAGCTTGTCTACAAGTCCTGCAGTCGCTACGTCTTGTGATGCGATTCAGGTAGTCGCTACACCTGACTCAGCTATTCACTCTGCCTCTGTACTAGTTATGCCAGTCCAGCCCATGCCCAGTGAGCCTCCTACTTTTTCTTGTTCAGGACATTCTGCTTGTCCTTCAGCTATTCAGCTTGACTCTGGCAGCAGCAGGCGATAGCTTGACTCTGGCGACATGTCACCTTCTAACCAACCTGACTTCAGGGTTCCACTGACATCTGCCCAGTCTGATGGTCCTGTGCAAGATGACCAGTTCCCCTTTAAGGGTCTAGGGGACCCTCCTCAGATTCCTGTTGATCCTCTCATGCCCTTGCTTATTCCTAGAGAGCCTTTGGTCCTCAATAGATCTTCTTTTCATCTCCCTACCTCGTTTTCGGTCTCTGAGGATAATCTTAAGTACGAGGTTAGACAAGTTTTGGATTCTCGGCTCTGCAGAGGCATTCTTCAGTACCTTGTGCATTGGAGAGGTTTTGGTCCTGAGGAGGCGTCTTGGATCGCTGCATCTGATGTCGCTGCACCTCATCTGTTGAGGAGGTTTCATCAAAGATTTCCCTTTAAGCCTGGGCCCAGGCGGGGGAGGGCCCATAAGAGGGAGGGTACTGTCATGGATATGCAGTAGTGTTTGTCTGTCAGCTTACCTTCCTTCCCATGTGTTCATCTTAGAGGCCAAACCCTTTCACCTGGCTTCCTTTATAATCTCCTCCCAGCCTGACTCCACCCCAGGCCCTATCACAGAACACTATATTAACCTGTGCACTGCAAGCCTGCTTTGCTGATCAACGTGTTTGTTAGGCATTGTGTGTTTGGGTTCCTGCCTGCCGTGTGCTACGTCTGTCTCTCTGTTACGTTATTGGCTTGTCCCTGACTATCCCTGTCTGCTCGTGACCCTTGACCTTCGGCTTGTCTTTCGTTATCCTTGTCTGCTTGTGGCCCTTGACTTTCAGCTTGTTATTCGTTACTCTTTTATCTTGTGCTGCTGCTTCCCCTCTTGTCCCCTTATCCTACGGGGCGTGAGCTAGGAGACTCTAGGGGCCGCGACCTGGACCCAGCCTGCAGCATAACATCCTCACCACTGGAGGCTCTGGAGAAGACCTGCTGGATCTTAGACTCCGCGCCCTGGGGAATCTTGGCTCTAGCTTTCTATAGGATCCCGGTTGTGCTCCTCTGGTTCCGCTTTCCACAACCACCCAGTTTCCTATCCGCAGCAGTCAGCCATAGGGTTCATTACCTTGCGGTGCACTCCTGTCCCCCTACGGTGTGCATCTGTCACCTGGCCATAGGTGACCTGACACATGCACTAAGCCTGAGACAGGCATTATTTTTTAATTCCCACCCCCACTCCTTTTCTGAAGTCATGTGGTTACTTTTCTGGATTTTGACTGGATGTTAGTGATCATAGAAAAAGTTCAGTGTAAGGAATACACATGAGAAAATGCATGTTGACAAGGGGAGTGTAGAGGTGGGCGGGGAGTATACTGACATCACAACTCCACCCACTGAGCTCCAGACAACAGATCCACCCACAGAATCTGCAGTTTTTCAGTTCTTATAACAGACAGAGGGGAGACATTTGACAGATAAGGATACATGCAGGAGGCATGTATATCCTTATAGATCAGCAGCACTATGGCAGTAGTTTAAAAAGGATGAGATTGGGTTTACATCCACTTTAAGAGTTGTATAAGGAATATTGGTTAAGTTGAGTTGAGAGGTATCTTAATATAGCGCGGTCTTACCCCGAAGGGTCCCGATGCGCATAGCAGAGTTGCTGGGAAAAGAGGACCCAGGAACCAAGAGCAGCACAGAGTGGCAGAAAGGGTGGAAGAGAGAGGCTACTGTATAAGCCCCTGTATTATAATGGGGTGTCGGATATGATGCGTCTTGGCAGCAATCCCCTACATGTTTCGAGGCAAAAGGTGCTTCTTCAAGAGGAGCCAGTCGTAATCATCTATAAGGTAAATAATATTCATAATTTCATATTCAAATGGCTATAACTATTAGACTATATAGACTATAACGGTTAAAGGCATTTGAATATGAAATTATCAATATGATTTACATTATATGTAGGGGATTGCTGTCAAGACGCACCCCATATTAATACTGGAGCTTACCAATATTCCTTCTACAGCTCTTAAGTATTGTACACGGCTGTAATTATTGATTGTATATCTATTTGTGAATATGTTTCTCACTCTACTGTTTTTAATTATATTTTTCTATTAATACATTTTATTTTAATTATAAACTTGTTCCAATCCTTGAGGCACTACATGGAGCTGACTGTTGTGGTAAAATAAGTATTTATTTCCTTTAGTCATATTCTCCACCTAGAGGCCATTATCCAGCAATCATGCTAGGTCCAGTTGGCTGAATGGAGAGGAAAGTGAAGATCACTACAATTGCCAGCCTTCTTGGATATAAATTGTGAAAAAAATCTGGCCTGGTTGATTGGCTTTCTTCCATGAACTTGGCCATGGTCATGGAGAGGCTACAAATGCAGAGATACCAGTACATTCCTGGCAGCAACCAGCCATGGTGCATGGTGGTATGGTCACAAGATGGATGGTGCTATCATCATACAAGTAGGAGAAATTATATTTCTACAGCACTCCATGTTCAAAATTGAGGACAAGACATTTATTCATCAGCCATAAGAAGCAATGTTTCAAGACCATTGGGGGCCTCTTCCTCAGGCAGCACAAACAACTAACAAGTAACAGCGTTTAAAAATACCATATAAGATCACCAATAGACCATCCAGTTTTGTATGTAACTGGGCCTTAGGATTTTCAGGCTAGTTGCCTTGGCTGGGATATGATTATTTTTATGTAGACCATCCAGTTTTGGCCCCTGTCTCTGACTGGGCCTTGGGATTTTTTTTTTAATAGTAATGGCGGCGATCAGCAATTTTTATCGTGACTGCGACATTATGGCGGACACTTGACGCTATTTTGGGACCATTTACATTTACACAGCGATCAGTGCTATAAATATGCACTTATTACTGTGTAAATGTGACTGACAATGAGGGGGTTAACCAGGAGGGGGCGCTGAAAGGGTTAAGTGTGTCCTAGGGATGTGTTCTAACTGTGGGGGGGCTGGGCTACATGTGACACGATACTGATCACCGCTCCCGATCACAGGGAGCTGTGATCAGTGTCCTGTCACTAGGAAGACTGGGGAAATGCTTGTTTACATCAGCATTTCCCCGTTCTTCCTCTTCGTGAGACGATCGCGGGTATCCCCCCGACCATCGAATCCGCGGGACCCGCGGTCGAACTCACAGAGCTCGCGGCGCGCGCCCACAATACCCTTCTTAAAGGGGACGTACCTGTACTCCCATCTGCCTGTCCGTGCCATTCTGCCGACGTATATTGTTGTGCGCTGGTCGGCAAGTGGTTAATAGTACATTGTATACCCCTGTGTGGTTAATAGTACATTGTATACCCCTGTATGTTGTGGTCGTTAAGGTGCCCATCTAATCTTTTTTTTTTTTAATTATCGATGCTCCCCGCTGATACCACTGCTTGTGGAAGAGAATTCCACATCCTTACCGCTCTGACAGTAAAGAACCCTCTAGGCAGTATAAGGTTAAACCGCTTCTCTTCTAATTATAGTGAATGACCATGTGTCTTTTTAAACTCCCTTTCACTGAAAAGTTTTTTTTCCCTATGGTAGGGTCACCAGTAAGGTATTTGTAAATTGCTATCATATCACCTCTCAAGCATCTCCTCTCTAGAGAGAATAAGTTCAATGATTGTAATCTTTCCTCATAGATGAGATCCTCCAGCCCCTGTATTGGCTTTGTTGCTCTTCTGTAGACTCTCTAAAGTTCCAGCACATCCTCTCTGAGGACTGGAGCCCAGAACTGCATGGCATACTCCAGGTGCGGCCGGACCAGAGTCTTGTATAGTGGGAGAATTATCGTTTTATCTCTGGAGTGAATCCCCTTTTTAATGCATGCCAATATTCTGTTGGCTTTGCTTACAGCAGCTTAGCATTGCATGCCATTACTGAGCCGGTCAACTACTAGAACCCCCAGGTCCTTTTCCTTCCTAGATTCTCCCAGAGGTTCTCCCCCTAGCGAGTACATTGCATTCATATTTTTGGCACCCAAATACATTTCTTTACATTTTTCAACATTAAACCTCATTTGCTATGTAATTTCCCACCCAATTCATTTGTTTAGATCTTCTTGTAAGGTTTTCACATCCTGCGTAGAAGTTATTGCCCTACTTAACTTTGTATTGTCTGCGAATATTGAGATTGAGCTGTTTATCCCATCCTCTAGATCGTTTATGAATAGATTAAACAGGATTGGTCCCAGGACAGAACCCTGGGGGACCCCACTTTCCACACCAGACCATTCCGAGTACTCCCCATTTATCACCACCCTTTGGACTCGCCCTTGTAGCTAGTTTTCAATCCAGGTACTCACCCTTTGGTCCATGCCAACAGACCTAAGTTTGTACAGTAAATGCTTGCGGGGAACTGTATCAAATGTTTTTGCAAAATCCAGATACACCACATCCACAGACCTTTCTTTTATCTAGATGGCAGCTCACTTCTTCATAGAAGGTTAATAGATTGGTCTGGCAAGAACGATTCTTTGTGAATCCATCCTGATTACTGCTAATGATTAGTGTTGAGCGAACCCGAACTGTAAAGTTTGGGTCCGTACCGAACTTTAGCTTTTTCCCAAACCCGAACCCGAACCCGGACTTTGCGCAAAAGTCCGGGTTCGGGTTCGGCAATCTAATTACGCATTTAGAAATGCTTCAGGGGCCAGCCAATCACCTTTTGATTAGCTGGTGTGCCCTTAGAGGCCATCATAGCCATGCCTACTAATGGCATGGCTGTGATTGGTCAGTGCAACATGTGACCCAGCTTCTATATAAGCTAGAGGCACACAGCACACATGTCACTCTGCTTCAGAATAGATAGGGAGAGGATCTAGTCTGCTGCTGCTGCTTTTAGGGAGAGATAGAAAGATAGATGAGGTATTCCTGATTCTACAATCTGAGGGAAAAGATAGAGAGATAGTGTAGTGTAGGGCCAGGTTCCTGTGTTGGTGCTTTCAGGGAGAGAGAATATTATATAGGAGTCCAGATTCAGAGATTAAAATCAGCGATCTGCATAGGTTTACCTGTTTGTGTTGCAGTGCAGTCTTTTTACACTGCCATGAGCCCAGTGTCAGAGAAAATCTAACTTTTAGGGGGAAAAAAAAGGCACTTTATTGTGCTCTTTTCCAAAAGACCCATAGGGCAAAAAATAAAAAAATAAAAAAGCATTTTATTTTGCTCGTGCAAAAAAAGACCCGTTTAGGGCAAAAAAATAAAATAAAATACAATTTGCACTTTAATGTACGTTTGCAAAAAGAGCCATTCAGGGGCACAAAAAATAGTTTGCAGTGTGTTATACATATTTGGAGGTGTGTTTAAAAAACAATTTCTATATAGTTTTCTCCTACTGTGCTATACTAAAAAAACAAAATTTTTTTTGAATAGCATTTTCTGCAGTTCTGTAGCTGTGCGATTCAGCGGTTACGTACTGTGGGTGTGTTCTGCTCTTCCAAAAACACCCATTTAGGGCAAGATCCTAAATTTGGAAAATATGAGGAGAAGGTCAAAGGGACGTGGTGGCCCCGGTCGTGGTGCTGCTGGTGGAGCTCCTGTTGCAGGGAGAGGACGTGGTGGATCTGTGCCAGATACACGCACAAGTGAAACACCTTCCTCAGGTGCGAGTAGGCGACCGAGCCTGCGGCGGTATTTTGTCGCGCCTAATGAGGCTGTACGAATGTTTAGGCCAGGACAAGTACAGGCGATAGTAGATTGGGTTGCTGACAGTGCCTCGGGTTCCTTCACATTGTCTCCCACCCACTCTTCTGATGAAAGAACAGAGTTGGCACCTGAAACCCATGTCCATCAGTCTTTCACCTCACCCCCTTGCAAATCAGCCAAGCAGTCTGAGCCCCAAATCATGCAGCAGTCTCTTCTGCTTTTCGATGACTCTGTTAGCAGGGTTTCCCAGGGCCATCCACCTAGCCCTGCCCCAGAAGTGGAAGAGATTGAGTGCACCGATGCCCAACCACTTATGTTTCATGATGAGTACATGGGAGGACCATCGCAGTACGTCTCGGATGATGACGAAACACAGGTGCCAACTGCTGCTGCTTTCGCAATTGTGCAGACAGACAAGGAGGGCAGGGGTGAAGACTGGGTGGAAGATGATGTGGAGGACGATGAGGTCCTCGACCCCACATGGAATGAACGTTATGCAGGTGACCAGTGTAGTTTGGAGGAAGAGGCGGTGGTCGCACAGAGCCACCAGCACAGCAGAAGAGGGAGCAGGGTGCAAAAGCGGAGCGTCTGTCAGCTAGACAGTATGTCTGCTACTGCCCAACGCAGCAAGGGACCAAGCACACCAAAGCCAGGTCCAAGGAGTTCCCTAGCGTGGCAGTTCTTCACACAATGTGCTGATGACAAGACACGAGTGGTTTGCAGGCTGTGCAATCAGAGGCTGAAGCGAGGCATAAACGTTCTCAACCTGAGCACAACCTGCATGACCAGGCATCTAAGTGCAAAGCACGAGCTGCAGTGGAGTAGACACCTCAAAAACCAAGAAAGGTCTCTGGCTCCTCCTGCTTCCTCTTCTGCTGCAGTCTCGGCCTCTTCATCCACCTCTGTAGTGACAGTGGCACCTGCCACCCCGCAAACAGAGGATCTGCCAGCAACACTACCACCTGGGTCACCAACCATCTCCACAATGTCCCATGGAAGCGTTCAGCTCTCTATCTCCCAAACATTGGAGCGGAAGAGGAAGTATGCCCCTAGCCACCCGCGATCCCTGGCCCTGAATGCCAGCATTTCAAAACTCCTGGCCTTTGAAATGCTGTCATTCCGTCTGGTGGAGACGCAGAGTTTTAAAAGCCTGATGGCATTGGCTGTCCCACAGTACGTCGTGCCCAGCCGCCACCTAACTACGGATGCGTGGACCAGTAAGCATGGTCAGGGACGTTATATCTCCCTAACAGCACACTGGGTAAATGCAGTGGCGGCTGGGCCTGAGGCAGATAGCAGTTTGGAGCATGTCCTTCCACCACCGAGGATTGCAGGGCGCTTCAGTTTGCCTCCTGTTGCTAACTCCTCCTACTCCGCTTTCTCATCCTCTACCGCCTCCTCATCCGGTCAGCGTAACACCTTCACCACCAACTTTGCAACAGCCAGGGGTAAACGACAGCGGGCAGTTTTAAAACTTTCCTGTTTGGGGGAAAAACCCCACACCGCGCAGGAGTTGTGGAGGGACATGGAACAACAGACCAATGAGTGGTTGCTGTCAGTGAGCCTCAAGCCCGGCCTGGTGGTGTGCGATAATGGGCGAAATCTCGTAGCAGCTCTGGGCCTAGCCGGTTTGACGCACATCCCTTGCCTGGAACATGTGCTGAACTTGGTGGTCCAGAGGTTCCTTAAAAATTACCCCAATATGCCAGAGCTGCTGCAGAAAGTGCGGGCTGTGTGTGCGCACTTTCGGCGTTCTCACCCTGCTGCTGCTCGCCTGTCAGCGCTGCAGCGTAACTTCGGCCTTCCCGCTCACCGCCTCATATGTGACGTGCCCACAAGGTGGAACTCCACCTTGCACATGCTGGCCAGACTGTGCGAGCAGGCGATAGTGGAGTTTCAGCTGCAGCAATCACGCGTGAGTCGCTCTGCGGAACAGCACCACTTCACCACCAATAACTGGGCCTCCATGCGAGACCTGTGTGCCTTGTTGCGCTGTTTCGAGTACTCCACCAACATGTCCAGTGCCAATGACGCCGTTCTTAGCGTTACTATCCCAGTTCTATGCCTCCTTGAAAAAACGCTTCGGGCGATGATGGAAGAGGATGTGGCACAGGAGGATGAGGAGGAGGAGGAGGAGGAAGCGGGATCATTTCAAAGGTTTTCAGGGCAGTCTTTCACAAGTGGCTACGAGGGTGGGTTCCTGCACCAACAAACGCCAGGTACACAATTGTCCGGCAGAAAGGGCACAGTTCTGGAGGATGACGAGGTGGAGGAGGAGATGGAGGAGGAGGAGGAGGAGGAGGAGGAGCCATTTTCACAGCAGGGTGGCACCCAGACCAGCTCGTGGCCATCACTGGTGCGTGGCTGGGGGGATACAGAGGACACAGACGATACACCTCCCACAGAGGACAGCTTTTCTTTGCCTCTGGGCAGCCTGGCACACATGAGCGATTACATGCTGCAGTGTTTCCGCAATGACCGCCGAGTTGCCCACATTTTAACTGGTGCTGATTACTGGGTGGCCACCCTGCTGGATCCCCGTTACAAGGACAACGTACCGTCCTTAATTCCCTCACTGGAGCGGGATCGTAAGATGCGCGAGTACAAGCGTACGCTGGTAGACGCGCTGCTGGTGGCATTCCCACCTGACAGCGGGCGTACGGTGGAAGCACAAGGCGAAGGCAGAGGAGGAGGAAGAGGTCGCCAACGCAGCCGGGGCACCGGCAGCACCTCAGAAGGCAGGGTTAGCATGGCTGAAATGTGGAAAAGCTTTGTCAGCACGCCACAACAACCAGCACCACCAGCTGAGATGGAACGTCTTAGCAGGAGGCAGCATTTCACCAACATGGTTGAGCAGTATGTGTCCACAGGCCTACACGTACTGGATGACGGGTCTGCCCCCTTTAACTTCTGGGTCTCCAAATTGGGCACATAGCCTGAGCTTGCCCTTTATGCCTTGGAGGTGCTGGCCTGCCCTGCAGCCAGTGTATTATCTGAACGTGTATTTAGCACGGCAGGGGGCGTTATCACAGACAAGCGCAGCCGCCTGTCCAGAGCCAATGTGGACAAGCTCACGTTCATTAAAATGAACCAGGCATGGATCCCACAGGACTTGTCCGTACCTTGTGCAGAATAGACATGTATACCGGTGTTGTGACAAAATCTGTCCGGCCATCGGATTGTGTCCGGCCCATACTGCGAAGGCGCAGCGCTTGCGCAGTACAGAGGACAAGGAGATTCACAAAATCTCCGAAGATGAACGGCGCCTGCGCTGTGAGTGCAGGTTCAAGCCCCACCATCCAAGTGGACATACGGTAGCACATAGTAACAGGGCCCCTCACGGGCTCGGTTCGATCGCCACGCTTCGGGCATGGCCTCACTTGGCTCGGCTTGAACCACGGATGGTGTGGCCTTCACCTGAACTCACCACGCAGGCGCCGTTCGTCTTGGGAGATTTTAGAAATCCCCTTGTCCTACATACTGAGCAAGCGCAGTACAGGGTGGACACTATTTGACGGGGGACAGAATTCGACACATCCCCGGCCTTACCCAGCCATTGTTGTATTTTTGAATCAGTGTTGGCTACCTCGTCCTCCTCCACCGCCGCTTCCACCTACACAGCCACATCCACCACCACCTCAACCTCCTACTCCATATGGACCTCGTCCTCCTAGGTCAAGATTATTATTTTTTATTTTTATTTTTTTATGTTATTTTAAGTTTATTTCCCTATCCACATTTGTTTGCAGAGCACTTGCCATGCTCTTAACAACATTTTGCTGCCATTTGCAGCCCTCTAGCCCTTTCCATTACTTTTTTAGAGCCTTTTTAGTCCTTAGAAGTCCGGGTCCCCATTGACTTCAATGGGGTTCGGGTTTCGGGCCTGGGTTCGGGTTAAAGTTCGGTCCCGAACCCGAACTTTTTTCTGAAGTTCGGCCGAACCAGTCGAACCCGAACATCCAGGTGTCCGCTCAACTCTACTAATGATACCTTTTTCATTACTGAAATCTTGGATATAGTCCCTTATCATCCCCTCCAATAGCTTGCATACTATTGATGTTAGGCTAACTGGTCTGTAATTCCCAGGGATATATCTCAGCCCTTTTTTAAATATTGGTGCCACATTGGAGAAAAGCCAATCAGCTGGTACCATTCCAGTCAATACACTGTCCACAAAAATTAGGAATAATGATCTGGCTATCACTTGACTGAGTTCCTTAAGGACCCTCAGGTGTAAATCATCTGGTCCCGGGGACTTATTTATGTAATTTATTCAAGTCTATTTCTAATTCTGTCCTCTGTTAGCCATGAGGGTACTTCCTGCAACACGCTATGAAAATACACATTACCGTCTTGGTTACTGTATCCCCCTGTTGTGAAGACCGAGGAGAAGAATATATTCAAAACCTTCGCCATCTCTCCGTCTTTTGTAACCAGATTTCCTTCATCATTCCTTATGGGGCCAATATGACCTGACCTCCCTTTTTTACTATTTATATACTTAAAGAATTTCTTGGGATTTTTTTTACTCTCCTCCGCAATGTGCCTTTTGGTGTTCTATCTTAGCCGCCCTGATTGCACCCTTACATTGCTTATTGCATTCTTTATAATTCTTATTGCATTCTTTGGTGGGGGGCTTTGATTGGCTTATGCAATCTATTTAAACAATGTGTTACATGTTTGCTTTCACTAGCGCTGGAGGAAGAGGCCCTTTGTGGCCTTAAAATGTTGCTTATTATGGGTGACAAATAAATGTATTGTCCGCAATTTTGAACATGGAATGCTGGTACTATTGAATTTTATGGAGAAGCTACAAACACATAAACGTGACTTCATGGATTGAACATTCTATAGTGTCTATAGGCACCATTAGTTTGATTTTAAAGTACAGGTTTACTATGGGTGCCTGTGACGGGAGGGCATGTGGAACCCAGAATCCCTTGGAAAGGTTGGGAAACTATTGTTTCAGCTCCCCATGCACCTCGTATGTCTAAGTCACCCTGTGCCATCCTGGCACAGGGTGACTGAGAAAATATGCCTTGGATTACTTAAAATGGGATAGTAATATTTATCCACAATATCTCCCAGGATATATGTAAAGACTATTCTTGGTTTGTTTGATTCTGAACTCAACATGTTAGTTGAGAGAGCTGATCACATTGGCCTCTGTACAATGTAGGAGACGGGCTGACTCCTGCTGGAGCTCCTGCTATTGTGAGAAGGTGTCCTGTGTTTATACTTATGATAATGTATAATCTACTGTGTGAAGCTCGGTGACAACAAGTACTGTAGTGAAATCCTGATTAATCACAACAATGCCCAGGAGGGCACGGAGTCACATCGGCTGCTTTAAGGGATTAGTTAATTATCTCATATTAATTAGGCTTCTGGTTACAGGTGTATTGTTAGCGTAATATGAGCAGGAGGGGAGAACCTCCTCTTCAACTGTATATAAGACTTGTATTCTTGTTCTAATAAACAGTTCCTGTTTAGCAAACAAACGAGTATTGTCTTGTTTGTTGTTGATAGCGGTTGGAATATCTGATATCTATATTCAGACTGGGAGGAAGTGGTATATGACGAAAGCACTCAAGCGGAGTGTGGGACGTTTCGTTACAGTGCCCATTAAAAAATCTCACAATTTGACTATTTTAGAATCATGCTTTAAAGCTTGATATTGTTTTCTCCCTTATAAGTCACCATCAGTGGGGTCCACTGAGACAGGCCTAAACATAAGTGGTCACCTAAGCCATGAAAGCACTGGCAGTCATATGTGTGAGGATAGTCAGACTGTGACACATTTTTCTGACACCCTACAATTTTGTGTCCAGTACATAGGCATATTGGTCTGATTACTAAAGCCCCATGACTTTATCCAGGTTCACAGTTTGTTTTAACACCTTCTAATTTACCGTTTACAATTTTACAATTCACCCGCTAATTTCTAGAACATACACAATATTACCAAAAGTACTGGGACACCTGCCTTTTCACACACATGAATTTTAATGGCATCCCAGTCTTAGTACGTTTTCTTTTTTTCTTTTTTTTCTGTTCTCAGTCTTAGTACGTAGGGTTCAATATTGAGTTGGCCCACCCTTTGCAGCTATAACAGCTTCAATTCTTATGGGAAGGATGTCCACAAGGTTTAGGAGTGTCTATGGGAATGTTTGACCATTCTTCCAGAAGCGAATTTGTGAGGTCAGGCACTGATGTTGGATGAGAAGGCCTGGCTCGCAGTCTCCACTCTAATTCATCCCAAAAGTGTTCTATCAGGTTGAGGTCAAGACTCTGTGCAGGCCAGTCAAGTTCCTCCACCCCAAACTCGCTCATTCATGTCTCTATGGACCTTCCTTTCCAAAATCTTTGCCACAAAGGAGTTAAATGTAAAAATGTAAGAACTGATAATATTGTTAGAATTATTATTAGATGTTTGGGTTGTAAGAACTTAGACTCCATTCACACAGGGGCAACACGACTTCCAGGGCGACTTTGGGAGGCAACTTGGACACGACTTGAGTATGAATCACAGCACGACCTGGAGCTACTTACAAGGCAACTTCAAGTTGCCTCCAGGACAGGAGACATTCCAGTGGCCAATCAAACAAGAATCAGCTCTGTGGGAGGGAGGGGAGAGGGAGGGGTTTGCCTGAGAAATGTATGTTCTCTTCCTGGAAAGTTGCTTCTGTTAAGACAGGGGATCCGACTTGGAGGCAACTTCCATTGAAATCAATGGGTACAGGTCGCCTAGCAGTCGCCTAGAAGTCGGATTGAAGTAGTACAAGAACCTTTTTTGAAGTCGGAGCGACTGCAGTAGTGTGCATTAAGACGGCTCC
Source organism: Rana muscosa (assembly GCA_029206835.1). NCBI lineage: Eukaryota > Metazoa > Chordata > Amphibia > Anura > Ranidae > Rana > Rana muscosa. Next base: position 264,655,396 of record CM055123.1, on the reverse strand, counting down.
ATTCACTTACATTGATTTTCTCATGCAGCGCGACTTGAGGCGACTAGGGGCGACTTGAAGTCGGATCAAAGTTGCCCCTGTGTGAATGGGCTCTAAAGTACACTACTGTGGAGTGGAGGAGTAAGATTTCTGAGCACATGCCAAGAAAGGTTTCACACTAAAGCTGACTTCCCACCTTTAAAAGCATGGAGGAGTCTGTTAGTCTTGAGTAAAATACCTGGAAAGTCAGGCAGAGTAGGAGTTGTCAAGTGGCAAAAATGCTTGAGAAGCCAACATGTGAAATCTTTTTTATGAGCTTTTAGTGGGAGAAAAACTGCGATAACCCTCACTAAGTTTGAGCCTCACACCTTTGTAAATTTATTTCTTAAAGCGTAGGCAAGGCCAAAACTTTATTTTTTACGTTTTTGATAAATTAGGGAAGGACACAAATTCCTATCGGGTTATTTTTGGCTGTGTCCTTCTGGGTAGACTTCCTTTCACTTAATTTCTTGGGAGCACAACAAGAAGTGAGAAGAAATGTTCCCAAGGCCAGGCTAATTCCCATCTTAGACAGTTTTCGAACATTTGTCCCCTTTGGATGATTTCCCCTCAGCTTTTTGATTTCATGACAGTCCTAAAATTGCGGATTTCCTCTTACTTTCTGTGTGGGTGAAAATCAACACAAGGACAAATAGAGAATGTGAGTTGGGGAACACAGACTGACATACAAAGCTGACAAAGGATCAAACTTTTCCATACTGTATCCAAAACTAAAAAAGGTTTTGCCATTGCCTCCAATTTAATTTCTTTCTATTTTGTTCATAGCTGACACCTTTGTCTTGATACATATGTGCTGCCTTCTCATCCATATCAGTGCCTGACTTTACAAATGCGCTTCTGGAAGAATGGTCAAACATTCCCATATAGACACACTCCTAAACCTTGTGGACAGCCTTCCCAGAAGAGTTGAAGCTGTTATAGCTGCAAAGGGAGGGCCAACTTAATATTGAACCCTCCGGACTAAGACTGGAATGCCATTAAAGTTCATGTGCATGTAAAGGCAGGCGTCCCAATACTTTTGGCAATATAGTGTATGTGCCCCTGGGGCAGCACAGTGGTGTAGTGGTTAGCACTTCTGGTCTTGCAGCACTATGGTCTCCAGTGTGGACCCTAACCAGAATGCTACCTGCATGGAGTTTGCATGTTCTCCATGTGCTTGCATGGTTTTCCTCTTGGTTTTCTACCCACCCGTAAAAGACATGCAGGTAGGTTACATTGCTCCTATCTAAACTTGCCCCACTGTGTGTATGGATGCAGGTGACATAGGGACCTTAAATTGCAAAGGCTTTAAGGGCGGGGACTGATGTGAGTGTTTGAATTGTAAAGCTCTGTGTAAAATGTTGCCTGTACTAAACAAAATCAATAGTGATCCAAAAATGCCCAACCTACCCAATCAGCTTTCTTGTATGGTGCAAAAAGACAGATGTATTTTGCAGTGCTTTTTATTTGGTGCGGTGTCCAGTTATTGTACAGTAAGTGAAAGTAGTCAGCGTCGGGGGTTCTTTTTTAGGGTCTTGGTGTCAGTAACAGTGGCGGCTGGTGCTCCATTTTGTTGGCCCTGAGCCCACCCCTTTTTGAAGCCAATTAGAGCCTCAGGCTCTAATCATGTGCTTCAAAAAGAAAAAAAAAAACATTAAATCCATGCATCCGGCGCCCTGCATGTAGATTATGGGGGGCGGAGCCCCTATTGGAGCGGCCGCCACTGGTCAGTGATGTCCTTTTGCAGACAAACCCTTTCAGTTGGTATAGTTGAGCCGTCAGTACATTGTACCAGCAGAGTTATGAGTACCGAGCCATTCCACCTGCTCTGAATCTAGTGTAAATATTTGCATTTCTAGCAATTTCCTTGCAGAGCTGAATCCCTTATTATCGCTGTTTATTGAACCAGGGCTTTTAGTCTTGCGGCTTATCTTTTAATTAATGCATGTATATTTTAAGCTAGACTTACAGGACATACCCTGTTCCCAGCTCTCATACAATGAAACTCCGGGCAAAGGTTAAAGTATGTGTAAACCTCATAAAGGATGTTTTTTTAGATGTTTTAAGATCACCATTATGCATTTGCTCTTACCTCCCTAGTGGTGATGTAGGTTCTGCAGCATTTTGACCAGAAATGGAGGGACACCTACTATAATGTGAAAGGTATTTGTTGCACAATAGAGGGATACCTAATGGGAAAGGTATTTGTTGCACATTGGTAATTTTATAGCTGGAGCGGTGATACATGGCTTTTAAAGTGGTTGTAAACCCTTTACTACCACTTTTACCTACAGGTAAGCCTATAATAAGGCTTACCTGTAGGTACCAAGAGTATCTCCTAAACTTACACGGTTTAGGACAGGGATTTCCAAACTATGGCCCTCCAGTTGTTCAAGAACTACAATTCCCATCATGCCTAGTCGTGTCTGAATGTCAGTTTTACAATGCCTCATGGGACGTGTAGTTCCGCAACAGCTGGAGGGCCGTAGTTTGGAGATCCCTGGTTTAGGAGATATTCACTATATCCGCATGTGCCGACGTCATCGGCACATGCGCACTGAAGAAACGTCTCGCTCGTGCCGTTTCTTCAGTAGCTGTGCCGTGACCCGGCGGCACCCGCGTGCATGCGCAGGAGTGATGTCATCGCGGCTCCGGCCAATCACAGCGCCAGAGCCCACGAACCCGGAAATTTCTCCGGGGGAGACATGTCGCCGGTCACAGCGGTGTACGGGGAGCGCTGCAACAGCTTTGTTCTAAGGTATATATTTCATAATGAGTGTGAGGGGGTTAGCTCGGCAGCGGGTGTGTGTGACCCCCGGGATGGGCTCCCCACACAAAACAGGCCCAGCAAACGGAGGTTGTGGTTTTCAAAATCAAAAAGGTGCGGTTTATTTTCTATTTACAGTGACAAAACACAGCAAAGCAAAAGAAACATAACCAAAATAAATCCTGGTCAAGTTGACCTCTGACTAAACATACAGGTTTCCTAACTAACAACTGGGATCAGCCTAGTGCTGTCCTAGTCCCTAAGTCCCTGGTTTTAAATGTCCAAGAAAATAGCCACACAGGCTTTGTCTCACCGCACAGGGGTTCACTCTCCCTAGACAGTCCACACAGGTCTGGTTCCAGGCATGAGCTAACACCTAATGAATCTGGGAGTTCTTATAGAGGCCTAAATGAGCTGACAAGCTTCAGCTGGTCTCATCAACTCCCTGTCTGCATGACGCCCAGCCCTCTCCCTAGAGGTATGAGTCATCCATGAGCCCACTAGCCTTATACAACTCTCCACCTAGTTGTATAAGTCGGCGTAAAGCCTGAATCTGGGCGAAATATATCTACCCCCCTGGATGCAACCAGGTGACTTTACCTTCCTGCTGTCACATACCCCCCCCTCTTGTTTTAACCTCGGGGTTGGAACACCAGCAATCAGGCATTCATGTACTCGAGACAAAGCATCCACATTCCCCATTTGAACGCCAGGGCGATGCTTTACTGTGAAGTTGAATTCCTGGAGGGCCAGGAACCACCTATTCACTCTTCTATTTGTTTCCTTGTTTTGAGCCATCCACTTTAACGGAGCGTGATCCGTAACCATGTCAAAGTGCCTACCTAGCAGGTAGTACCGAAGGGAATCTAGAGCCCACTTCACCGCTAAACACTCCTTTTCAACGGTGGCGTAATTTACCTCATGGGACTTCAACTTCCTGCTGAGGTAAATGACTGGGTGCTCTTCCCCGTTCCAGACCTGGGACAATACTGCTCCTAACCCCACATCTGACGCATCACTTTGTACGACAAAGTCTTTAGAGAAGTCGGGTGAGTACAACACTGGCTGGCTACATAAGGCTTGTTTCAAGAATTGGAATGCTGCCTCAGCCTCGGGGGTCCATTTAATCATGACCGACCCTTTCCCCTTCGTCAGGTTGGTTAGGGGCACAGCCTTAGAAGCAAAGTGGGGAATGAATCGCCGATAATACCCAGCGATTCCCAGAAAGGCTCGTACCTGCTTCTTGCTGTTGGGACGTGGCCAACTCTGGATGGCCTCGACTTTGTTGAGTTGGGGTTTTATTACTCCCCTCCCAATGGTGTACCCAAGATATTTGGCCTCCTCCTGCCCAATGGTACACTTCTTGGGGTTAGCCGTAAACCCCGCTTCCCGAACAGAGTCCAGGACTGCTTGCACTTTTGGCAGATGTGAGGCCCAATCTGTGCTATGGACAATTACGTCATCCAGGTAAGCCGCAGCATACTTCCGATGGGGCCTCAGCATCTGGTCCATTTTCCGCTGGAATGTGGCCGGCGCATTCTGTAACCCGAACGGCATTCTTTTATATTGGAACGCCCCGTCTGGGGTTACAAATGCGGTTTTCTCTTTGGCCGACTTGGCCAGGGGGATTTGCCAATACCCTTTTGTGAGGTCAAGAGTCGTCATGTATCGGGCTGTTCCCAGCCGGTCGATCAACTCATCTATACGTGGCATGGGGTAGGTGTCAAATTTTGTAACTTTGTTCAACTGACGAAAATCGTTACAAAATCGCCAGCTCCCATCCGGTTTAGGCACCAACACGATGGGACTAGACCAATCACTTTGGGACTCCTCTATCACCCCTAAGTTCAGCATTTTCTGTACTTCCTCCCGTATTGCCTCCCGTCGAGCCTCTGGGATCCGATAGGGTTTTAACTTCACCCTTTCACCGGGCGGGGTAATGATGTCATGCTCTACCCCAGATGTTTGTCCCGGCAGCTCAGAGAATACATCCTTGTTGCGAAGCACAAACTCCTTAACCTCCTGTTGTTGGGGTTGTGACAAGGTGGCTGCTATTCCAACCTCAGGAATCACGCAACCAGTTTGAGCTGGTGACCAAGTGTCTGCGACTAGGGACTCTCTATCCCTCCAGGCTTTCAACAGATTAACGTGATAGATCTGTTCGGGCTTTCGCCTTCCTGGTTGTCTGACCTTGTAATTCACTTCGCTCACTTTTTCCATTATCTCGTAGGGGCCTTGCCATTTGGCAAGGAATTTACTTTCAACCGTAGGGACAAGTACCAGTATCCTATCCCCCGGGGAAAAGGTACGGGTCTTGGCTGCACGGTTGTACACTCTCTGCTGTGCTAACTGCGCTTGGGCCAAATGTTCCTTCACGATGGGCATTACCTGTGCAATTCGATCTTGCATCAGGGCGACATGCTCAATCACACTCCTGTGGGGAGAACTCTCACTTTCCCAAGTTTCCTTGGCAATATCCAACAGCCCTCTTGGGTGTCTCCCATACAGTAACTCAAAGGGGGAGAATCCCGTAGAGGATTGGGGCACCTCCCTAATAGCAAACATCAAATAAGGAAGTAAACAGTCCCAATCCTTTCCATCTCTATCCACCACTTTCTTCAACATTTGTTTTAGGGTTTTGTTGAATCTTTCAACCAGCCCATCGGTTTGGGGGTGATACACAGACATACGCAATTGCGTCACTTTGAACAATTTACACAGCTCTTTCATAACCCGGGACATAAAGGGTGTACCTTGGTCCGTAAGCAGTTCTTTACAAATACCCACCCGGCTAAAAACAAGAGATAGCTCTTTGGCTATGGTTTTGGCCGAGGTATTTCGGAGAGGGATCGCTTCTGGATAACGGGTGGCATAGTCCATTATAACTAATATGTACTGGTGCCCCCTAGCGGACTTGATTATAGGACCTACCAAATCCATGGCGATCCTCTCAAACGGGACCTCAATGATGGGTAGAGGGACCAGCGGGCTACGGAAATGTGGCATCGGGGCCAACCTCTGACACACAGGGCAGGAGGAACAATAATTTTCTACGTCCTTCATCACCCCCGGCCAATAGAATCTCTGTAATACCCTCTCTCGGGTTTTCTCTGTCCCCAGATGACCTCCAAGAATGTGCCCATGGGCCAACTCCAACACCAACTTCCTGTAAGGTTTGGGCACCACAAGCTGCTCAACGGTTTCTTCTGCCCTTTTTGCCACCCGATACAGTAGGTCCTTCTCTACGCTGAAGTATGGGTAAGTGCAGGTATTATCTGGGTTCACTAACTCGCCATCTATTTTCACTACGTTTTCCCGTGCCTTTATTAGGGCGGGGTCTTTCAACTGTTCTGTGGCAAAGTTTTCCCTGTGAACCTCAAGATCAGAAAACTCCACAGACGGTAGGTTTTCGTCTGAGGAGGTGGGCTCCTCTCCAGTTTCTTGAGTCTCCCCTGCCAATACTGATAAGGGAAATTCCGGAGAGTCCTCACCACTCTCAGGGGAGTTCTGGCTATCACATTCCTGGTACATAGGGGCACCAGTGAGGGGCTCAGGATCATCCCACAGTTCCCAGAACTTCGGAAAATCCCTTCCCACAATGGCGTCATGCGGTAACTGAGATACTAAGCCCACTGGATGAGAGAGGGTACCTTTGGGGGTCTCGAAACACACTGTAGTCACTGGATACTCTCGGGTGTCCCCATGCACACAAATAACAGCTACCTTACTATTCCCAGAGACCTCTGTTTTAACTAACTCAGCCTTTATCAGGGTCACAAGGCTACCTGAATCCAGCAATACCACAACATTTCTACCATTAACACACATTTTGCATAAATGTTTCTCAGTTCCTCGAATGGCAGTGCATGCGACTGTCGCACACAGCGACTGACGTCTGCCCGTCAGAAAGTCACACTGCATGGGTTCCTCCACAACCGGGCAATTGGCTGCAATATGTCCCGCTTGCCGGCAGCGGTAGCAAACGATCCTTCTTGCCGCCTCTTGAGCCGCTGATTTCCCAGGCTGTTCTCGCCAAACTTGGGGTAGAGCTCCCACCCTCTCACTCTCTCCACCCTCACCCCTTGGAATCCTCTTATCCGCCCCTGGGGATGGTCTGGTCTTAGGGTGGAAAGTCCGAGTGTCTCTGGAAGAGGCCGTCAGGTTCTCTGTAGCCAAGTATTTCTCCACACGATCCACAAGACCATCGGCCGTCTCTGGGTCTCCATGGCTTACCCACTTTTGGATGGCAGTAGGAAGAGCTCTCAAAAACCGATCCATTACAACAAGTTCCACAATCTTTGGTGCGGACAAAGTCTCTGGCTGTAGCCACTTTCTGCTCAGGTGAATGAGATCATACATTTGAGACCTGGGGGGTTTTCCAAGCTGGAAAGTCCAGTTATGCACACGCTGAGCCCGGACAGCCTGGGTGACACCCAGCCTTGCCAATATTTCAGCTTTTAGCACCACATAGTCTTTTGCTTGGTTAGGCTCTAGGTCATAGTAAGCTTTCTGCGATTCACCAGTTAACAGAGGAGCCACCAGTCCAGCCCACTGCTCCTCAGGCCACTTTTCTCTTTCAGCGGTCCTTTCAAATGTGGTCAAAAATACCTCTGGATCATCCTCTCCAGTCATTTTTGTCAATAAACGACTCACCCCAAAGGACGCGGTATTAGTGGGACGGCTTTCCTCACTGGTCTGCGGACGTTGCTGCATTACTGCTTCCATCTGTTGTTGTAGTCTCTGCTCTTGCTTCTGCAACAGGTCTATGAAGCGGGCCTCAGATTGCTGCTGGGCTCGTTGCTGAGCCTCCAGACTCTGTTGCAAAGTTGCGTTTGTCTGCTGCTGGGCTGCAAGGCTCCTTTGCAAACCTGCATTTGTCTGCTGTTGATTGGCATTTGCTAGAGCCAGCTGCTTCAGTATCTCCTCCATGCTGGCTTAAAAAAAAACTGCCACTGGTTCTCCACCAACTGTGAGGGGGTTAGCTCGGCAGCGGGTGTGTGTGACCCCCGGGATGGGCTCCCCACACAAAACAGGCCCAGCAAACGGAGGTTGTGGTTTTCAAAATCAAAAAGGTGCGGTTTATTTTCTATTTACAGTGACAAAACACAGCAAAGCAAAAGAAACATAACCAAAATAAATCCTGGTCAAGTTGACCTCTTACTAAACATACAGGTTTCCTAACTAACAACTGGGATCAGCCTAGTGCTGTCCTAGTCCCTAAGTCCCTGGTTTTAAATGTCCAAGCAAATAGCCACACAGGCTTTGTCTCACCGCACAGGGGTTCACTCTCCCTAGACAGTCCACACAGGTCTGGTTCCAGGCATGAGCTAACACCTAATGAATCTGGGAGTTCTTATAGAGGCCTAAATGAGCTGACAAGCTTCAGCTGGTCTCATCAACTCCCTGTCTGCACGACGCCCAGCCCTCTCCCTAGAGGTATGAGTCATCCATGAGCCCACTAGCCTTATACAACTCTCCACCTAGTTGTATAAGTCGGCGTAAAGCCTGAATCTGGGCGAAATATATCTACCCCCCTGGATGCAACCAGGTGACTTTACCTTCCTGCTGTCACATGAGCTAGTATGTGACACATATGCCTCGTTTCCACTCAGCGGATCGGTTCGGTACGGTACACTATTTTGGGTGTATCCATTATGAAAGCATGCCATAAAACCGAACCATACCGCACCATTCTGGGTCCTACTTCAGATGTGGGGCCATAGAAAATGGAACGGTTCGGTTAGGGCGGAGCTACAATACATTCCACTGATTGGCGGACACGCTAAGCATTTTTTCCAAACCCTAAATGGCCCCTGACGGTCCGACTTGCAGTGGAAACGCTCACCAGAATAGACCGGACCATTCAAACCGTTCCAAACTGTACCGACCCGAATCGTTCCGCTCAGTGGAAACAAGGCATTACTAGCTCATTATGCCTTTGTCTTGCAGGGTGTTGTTTTTTTAGAGAGAGTTTACAACCACTTTAGAGATCAGCTTAACCCCTAACTGTAAACCTGACTGAAAGCCTAACTTCCGAAATGTAAAGCCTCGTACACACGGCAGAGAATCTCGTCAAGAAAAAACACGTTGTTTTTCTTGACGAGATTCTTGGACAAGAAACTTGTCCCAGCCGAGTGTACAGACGCTCATTTCAAAGAACCCGCAGTTCTTTGAATGGAGCGTACGCGGTGACGTAATCAACTACGACGAGCGTGCGCTCGTCACATTCGATGCCGTCGCCACCATCTTGCTACACCCTATCTATGCCTAGGAAGCTACCGCGCATGCGTCAAAGTCATTTCGAACATGCGCAGGCTTCCCGGAGGACAGGTGAGTGTACACACACACACTTTTCTCGTCGAGAAACATGCTGACAAGAATGAAAGCAGGTTCTCTATTTTTCTCGTCGAGATTCTTGTCGGTTTTCTTGACGAGAAACATGATAGCCGCGTACACACGACGGATTTACTCGGCAAGAAAGCTCTGCCAGCAAGTTTCTTGCTGGTTCTTGCCGAGAAACTTGGTCGTGTGTACGAGGCTTAACACTTTGTTGCTGAAAAGTTTCAGCATGACCATTGGGATCTAGTGATACAGAAAGTGGTGTGCAATCCAAAATGTTTTGAGTTGTCAAAGCAATAGAGAGGAAGCCTGTTCTGGTAATCACTGTCTTTAGATAGATCTTTAAATCTACTCCTAACTACTTACTGGTGTGACTTGTCTTTAGGACAGGAAGAGAATGGAAATTTCACCACCTTAAGGATGGGTTCACACTGCAGCATGGATACAGCTCACAGCAGGGGTCCGGTGCGTCCCTGTTCACCATTTCAGGTCCGATTTTCGGTCTGAATTTTTGTCTGAATTCGGACCTAAAATGGACCAGAAGAAGCACAGGACTCCTGTGCAATTCACTCTGGAGCCGCCCTGGAGATGTGTGAACCGGCTCCAAAGAGAGCCTGTCACAATCTCCTGCTATGCGAATTGGACGCGGAAAAACACATCCGATTCGCAATAGTGTGAACCCAGCCTTACTGTTAAACTCCTAAAAAATCTTTGGTGCTACAAATGCCTTTAGAAGTCACATAATTAGTTGAATGGAGTCTACCTGTGTGCAATTAAAGCTTGATCCCAGAATAAATATAATTGTTTCTTTTTTTTATTCTTTTTATTGAGGCTTTTTTGTATTGTTGAATTACAAAACAGGGCCATAGGGGCATACCCCGGGCAATCATTGCAAATATAATTGTTTCTGATAGACCTTAACTACTTCCTTACTGGGCACATATACCCCCTTCCTGCCCAGGCGAAATTTCAGCTTTCAGCACTGTCACGCTTTGAATGACAATTGCGCGGTCGTGCGACGTGGCTCCCAAACAAAATTGACGTCCTTTTTTTCGCACAAATAGAGCTTTCTTTTGGTGGTGTTTGATCACCTCAGCGGTTTTTATTTTTTGCGCTATAAACAAAGATAGAGCGACAGTTTTGAAAAAAAAGCAATATTTTTTGATTTTTGCTATAATAAATATCCCAATTTTTTTGGATTTTTTTTTTTTCCTCAGTTTAGGCCGATACGTATTCTTCTACATATTTTTGGTAAAAAAAATCGCAAGCGGCGTTTATTGATTGGTTTGCGCAAAAGTTATAGCGTTTACAAAATAGGGGGTAGTTTTATGCCATTTTTATAATTTTTTTTTTTTTACTAGTAATGGCGGCGATCAGTGATTTTTTACGTGACTGCGACATTATGGCGGACACATCGGACACTTTTGACACTATTTTGGGACCATTCACATTTATACAGCGATTAGTGCTATAAAAATGCACTGATTACTGTATAAATGTGACTGGCAGGGAAGGGGTTAAATGTGTGCCCTATTAGTGATTACTACTGTGGGGGGAGGGGACTGACTGGGGGAGGTGACCGATCTGTGTCCCTATGTACAAGGGACACAGCATCGGTCCCCTCTCCCTGACAGGACATGGATCTGTGTGTTTACACACACAGATCCATGTAATTGTCTGTGTAACCACCGATGGCGGGTGCCTGGCGGACATCGCGGCCGCCAGGCACGCGCATCGGCATTGCAGTGACGCGCCGGGAACGTGCGCGCGCCGCCGGCGGCGTTCGCGCGCCCCCCAGTGGCCAAATTAGCGGAGGCCGTATAAACACGGCCTCCCGGCATTTAACAACCACCTCGCGGCCGTATATACTCGTGAATATGCCCCAAAACACTGATAACTCCATTATTTGAAAAAATGAAAAGAATATGGAAGAAGTTTCGGCATGACCATGGGATCTGGTAATCATTATCTCTGGTAGAGAAACATATGTAAAATACAAAATGTTTGCATTCTCACAGCAATAGAGGGGACATCTTCCAATAGGGAAACCTGTTTTGATAATCACCATATACTGTAGATCTGGATAGATCTTCAAATCTCCTACTATCTACTTGTGTCTTTACAATGGAAATTCCCTACTCTATCCAAAACTTAAAGAAAAAGTGTTGGCTTTAGGTACACTATAAGGCCTCATGCTAGGGTTGCCACTTTTTCTGCAAGCCAAACCCGAACACTTTAGTGGCACACAGCAAACTTTTTTTTCTAGTATACACTATAGGATTGTACTAGACCTGGGACACCTTTGGGCACTCCAAAGAGAATAGTAATGCGGCGTGCATAGTGCCCCCTCACCCTCCTGTCAGGCCCTGTTCCAAACCACATTCCTGTCTGAATATTGTGTCCAGGTTTCAGGTAGACTAAAACCAGGACATATGATTCAAAACCCAGACTGTCCGGGTGAATCCCAGGCAGGTGGTAACCCTACCTCATGCCCACTAGCCATTTTGGTAATTCTCAGACTCCTTTCCTCCTGGCAGCAGAGTTTTGGCAGAAAAACACTTGACACATTCAAACTTGGCCATTGAAATGAATTAGCATTGAAACGCTAAATGCGCCTAGGGCTTAGGCACATGTAGGTGCGATAAGTGTTTTTTTCTGCCAACACTCTGCTGCTCTTGGATGCACTGGCTATGTTTTTTTTTTTTCTGTGTGCCTCTAAACTCCTCTAGATGCCTAATTGTGCATGGACACATAGGGGTAGATTTACTAAAGGGAAATCCACTCCGCACTTCAAGTGCACTGCAAGTGCACTTGTAAGTGCAGTCGCTGTAGATCGCTGTAGATCTGAGGGGAAGCTCTGAAATTAGGGGAAGCTCTGCTGATTTTATCATCCAAACACGTGCAAGCAAAAATGCTGTTTTTATTTTATTTGCATATCTCCCTCAGATCTACAGCAACTGCCGTTCCAAGTGCACTTTCAGTGCACTTGTAGTGCCAAGTGGATTTGCCCATCGTAAATAACCCCCATAGGCTAACATGCAGGGGCGTTTAGAAGCAGGAAAAAAAAAACGCCAAACGCCCCTAGGAGCAGCAGAGAAATGTCCAGTGTGCATGAGGCCTAAAGTTGAACTTTGGCCAGAGTTTTCATTAGGAGTTTATGGAATGAGTGCACTTAAAGCAGGGGTCTCAAAGTGGTGGCCCTCCAGCTGTTGCAAAACTACAAGTCCCATCATGCCTCTGTCTGTGGGAGTCATGCTTGTAACTGTCAGCCTTGCAATGCCTCATGGGACTTGTAGTTTCGCAACAGCTGGAGGGCCACCAGTTTGAGACCCCCTGACTTAAAGGCTAAGTTCACCTTTTCCGGAAAATAACCTGTGCAGTTAAGTGGCCCTAGACGGTATTTAAAAAACTGTGCAGCTTTTTAAAATAATTATTCTTCCAATTTGTCATGCCTATAGTCCATTTTTGCTCCACCAAAAGCCTGACCAAATAAACTCCCAGTTAGGAACCCCTACGCTTCCAGTTTTTTAACATCTGCATAGGCTATTTTCTGGAAAAGATGAATTTAGCTTTGTCCATGCAACAGGTTGACTTTATTGCCCCTCTCTTCAGCAGGACATACTCACCTTTCCTTCTCTCCTCTGCCACTGTTTGGGTGCCAGCAGTGGGAGAAGTGTCCGTGTGTAAGCTATGGGTTGCTCTAGTTGTAGCTTACCCAAAGCTATAGATTCTCTGTATGTTGAAGGCTATAGACCAGGGGTGTCCAAACTTTTTTCAAAGAGGGCCAGATTTGATAAAGTGAACATGCGTGAGGGCCCACCATTTTGCCTGCCATTTTTTTAACCATTCAAATTAAATGCAAATGAACTAATACACTGCCCAACAAGAATTCTCTTGCCTTTGTGGCTGTGTGGTGAAGAGTCTAAGGATGAGCTCGGGCGTGTTATTTGGATATACTGTATTTATTGGCGTATAACACGCACCTTTACTTTAAGAAGGAAGTTTCAGGATTTTTTTTATTTTAAATAAAGAACTGTGAAGTAAAATAAGGGTCAGTCCCCATCAATGCAGCCTAATCAGTGCCCATCTGCAGCCTCACCATCCACATGCGTGCAGCCTTACCATCCACATGCATGCAGCCTCACCATTGCCTCGAATGCAGCCTCACCATTACCATCAGTGCAGCCTGATTGATGCCCATCTGCAGCCTCGGAGGGGACAGGGAGGGGGCGGGACGAGCGCCAACAGATTACATACAGCAGAATCTCCTGTTTACGCAGCGACCTCTCTAATACAAAGTCCCGCTTCCTATGATAGACAGAACAGTGGTCCAATGGCGGCCCAGAAGACAGGACTTCCTATTACAGAGGCCGCCGAGTAAACAGGAGATTCTCACTGTATGTAATCTGATGGCACTCGTCCTGCCCCCTGCGAGGATGCCAGAACTGAACGATACATACCCCCCAACAAATTCCTGAGCGCCGCTCTGGGATTCGTTGGGTGCCACAAAAGATATATATATATCCAAATCACCAGTGGGGCCACATTAAACCAGAACGGAATTGCGGCCCGCGGGCCAGACTTTGGACATGCCTGCTATAGACACTCCATGTGCTGAAGACTATAGCCTCTCCATATACAGATATATGATTGGCCCGGCACTCTAAAGCCCTGTACACACGATCGGTTTTACCGATGAAAACAGTCCGATGGACTGTTTTCATCGGACAAACCGATCGTGTATGGGACCCATCGGTCTTTTTTCCATCGGTGTCAAAAAATAGATAAAAAAACGATAACAAATTCCGATCGTCTATGGGCAAGTCCAACGGTTAAAAAACCCACGCATGCTCAGAATCAAGTCGACGCATGCTCAGAAACATTGAACTTCATTTTTCTCAGCTCTTCGGAGTGTTTTACGTCACCGCGTTTGGAACGGTCGGTTTTTTGACTGATGGTGTGTAGGCAAGACTGATGGAAGTCAGCTTCATCGGTTTTCCGATGGAAAAAAACATCGGTTTAAAAACCATAGGAAATTCGATCGTGTGTACAGGGCTTTACTGTTTAACCAACATCTGGAGATACTTTAAATTACCTGGTATCCACCAAGTGGTATCTGGCAGATGTTAGGTATTAAGGGGTACATCATTTAGGAAAACTGAGATGTACCGGTATAGCAGCAGGATCCAAAATTGGTCAACATTTGCAGCTCGGATAAAATGTCAGACCCAGAATTACTCCTATCAAAGCCAGACAAGCCAGTGAGATGTCAAGAACGAGTTTGGTGTCATGAGTCATGAAATCACGTGTGCTTCTGATGACACGCAAAAGTGAGCATGAATGTACGCTAGCCGATTACGTAGGACTGTACCCTGACTGAATAGGAGTAATTAGCACGTCTCCAAAGAAGTGATTGGCCATTGTGTTTTATGGAGCAGAGAGGCTGCCAGTTTATTTGTAAGCAGACGTAGAGCTGAGAGCTCCTTTCAGAACTTCCTCTTACGTGGGATCTCTGATTTGGTAAAAAAGGCGTCATTGCGTCTAAATTGTCAACAGGTGCCTGATCCACTCTGCCTACGTATTACGCAGCCTTGTGAGACTCTAATTGCCATCTTGGGTAACAGATAGTAATTTCCATATTAAAAACTGTGGCAACAAACATTTTGTATTTTGCCTTGTGACGCACTGTGCCCATATGTAGAGCCTGATAAATTCTCCAACTTGTGTCATGAATCCCGCTGGAACTGGACAGATTTGTCAGATGGATTGTGTGTAGGAATAAACGGTCATTTTTATAGAGGATAAAAATAGCTTGGAATACGTCCTCATTCTGCATCGGTAGTGGAACTGTAGTCTTTTTAATTTACATGAAACAGATCTGTTTTAAAGTGGAACTCCAGGATTTAAAAAGGAATATATAACATGTTGTAAAATTAAAAATATTCACTTTGACTCCAGCAATGTCCCCTAAAGAAGGTCCATTCCACTTCTGGCTTCTTGTCCTTTTTTGGAGTTTTAAATATCCGTTGCCCAGGGCTTTTTTTCAGGGGGAACTTGGTGGAACTCAGTTCCACCACCTCTGGCTCAGACCCTTGTGGGGGCTGATCACTTGTAAACACAGAAGTCCAGTTACTGTGTTTACAAGTGACAGCTCTGCAATCTGTGTAACCCCCCCTGATCTCTGCACTCTGTAATGCAATCCTGGTATTTAATGCCCCTTTAAGACTCTCCTACAGTTCGTGAAATTTGACTGACCACACCCACTATTTAATGTGATTTGGAGGGTGTGTGTAGGTGAAGGGGTTTTGGGGGGTCGTGGTTGAGTTCCAGCACCTATTGTTTGAGAGAAAAAGCCCTCACAGTTGTCCACATGGATGATGACTGATGACAATTGAAGGACAAAATGGCTTTCTTCCAGAGAGTGCAGTCCCCTTAAACCCAGCACTCCAGACTTAGACTGTTGCCTCCTAAACCCCTGATCTTATCAGCTGGATCCCTCAACTGACCATGCCTCCTTAGGTTAGCTCCCTGTCAACAGATTTCTGCTAACTGCCATCCCTGCCCTACTTTTCCACCCCGCTTTCTATCGTAGTTCTGGCCCATATTCCTATGGATATGACCAATTCTTCAATATATTGGAATCCTCACTCAATGACACAATGGGGGAGATTAACTAAAACTGGTGCTCCCAGAATCCGGCGCAGCTGTGTATAGTAACCAATCAGTTTCTAACTTCAGCTTGTCCTATTAGACCGGGTTCACACTTGTCCGACAAACGCTCCGACATTAGGAGATCATGTTGCATGACGTGTGAAAATCAATGTTTCCCTATGAGAGCCGTCTTAACTGGTCCGACACATGTCGGAACGACTTTGAAGATGCTCCCTGTACTACTTTGGTCTGACTTTGATCCGACTTCAGCCCATTGACTATCATTGAAGTCGGATCAAAGTCGGGCCGCGGTCTTGCATGATCCGACTTTGGCATGCGACTTGTGCTCTGCTAATCTTGAGGGGGAACTCCACGGCAAATTTCAAATAAAAAAAACAGCATGGGTTCCCCTCCAGGAGCATACCAGGCCCTTCGGTCTGGTATAGATTTTAAGGGGAACCCCCTCAGCCGAAAAAACGGCGTGGGGGTCCCCCTCAAAATCCAAACCAGACCTTTATCCGAGCACGCAACCTGGCAGGCCACAGGAAAAGAGGGGGGACGAGAGCGGCCCCCCTCCCTCCTGAACCATACCAGGCCGCATGCCCTCAACATGGGGGTTTCGGTGCTTTGGGGCGACCTGCGGCCCACAGCACCCTGCCCCCATGTTGGTGGGGACAAGGGCCTCTTCCCGACAACCCTGGCCGTTGGTTGTCGGGGTCTGCGGGCGGGGGGCTTATCGGAATCCAGGAGCCCCCTTTAATAAGGGGGCCCCCAGATCCCGGCCCCCCACCCTATGTGAATGAGTATGGGATACATCGTACCCCTACCCATTCACCTGGTGGAAAAAAAATGTCAATAAAAAAACACTACACAGGTTTTTAAAGTAATTTATTACACAGCTCCGGGGGTCTTGTTCCGACTCTGGGGGTCTCTTCCGACTTCGGGGGTCTTCTTCCAACTTTTAGTAAATCTCCCACAATATTTGGTAAAGAGGATCTTCAGCCAGATAAGGGGAAATTAAAAGTCAGCAACCACAAGTGCTTTAGGGAAAGGATAGACATATCGAGAGAGGGGGTGGATGGACATATTGAGAGAGCAGTAGGATAGACATATTGGGAAAGAGGGGAAGGATAGACAGATTGAGAGAGAGGGGAAGGATCGACAGATTGGAAAGAGAGGGGAAGGATAGACAGATTGAGAGAGAGAGGGGAAGGATAGACAGATTGGCTAGAGAGGGGAATGATAGACAGATTGAGAGAGAGGGAAAGGATAGACAGAGAGAGAGGGGAAGGATAGACAGAGAGAGATGGGAAGGATAGACAGGTTGGCTAGAGAGGGGAAGGATAGACAGATTGGCTAGAGAGGGAAAGGATAGACAGAGAGAGAGGGGAAGGATAGACAGAGAGCGAGGGGGAGGATAGACAGAGAGAGAGAGAGGGGAAGGATAGACCGAGAGAGAGGGGAAGGATAGACAGAGAGAGAGAGGGGAAGGATAGACAGATTGGCTAGAGAGGGGAAGGATAGACAGATTGAGAGAGAGGGTAAGGACAGACAGAGAGAGAGGGGAAGGATAGACAGATTGGCTAGAGAGGGGAAGGATAGACAGATTGAGAGAGAGGGTAAGGATAGACAGAGAGAGAGAGGGGAAGGATAGACAGAGAGAGAGAGGGGAAGGATAGACAGATTGGCTAGAGAGGGGAAGGATAGACAGATTGGCTATAGAGGAAGGATAGACAGATTGGCTAGAGGGGGGAAGGATAGACAGATTAAGAGAGGGGGGAAGGATAGACAGAGAGAGGGGAAGGATAGACAAATTAGCAAGAGGGGGGAAGGATAGACAGATTGAGATGGAGGGGAAGGATAGACAGATTGAGAGAGAGGGATAAGGATAGATATATTCAGAGAGAGTAGAAGGCTACATATTGGAATAGGAGAAGGATAGACATATTGGGAGAGGGGAAGGATAGACATATTGGAATAGGGGAAGGATAGACATATTGGGAGAGGGGAAGGATAGACATATTGGGAGAGGGGAAGGATAGACATATTGGGAGAGGGGAAGGATAGACATATTGGGAGAGGGGAAGGATAGACATATTGGGAGAGGGGAAGGATAGACATATTGGAATAGGGGAAGGATAGACATATTGGGAGAGGGGAAGGATAGACATATTGGGAGAGGGGAAGGATAGACATATTGGGAGAGGGGAAGGATAGACATATTGGGAGAGGGGAAGGATAGACATATTGGAATAGGGGAAGGATAGACATATTGGGAGAGGGGAAGGATAGACATATTGGGAGAGGGGAAGGATAGACATATTGGGAGAGGGGAAGGATAGACATATTGGAATAGGGGAAGGATAGACATATTGGAATAGGAGAAGGATAGACATATTGGGAGAGGGGAAGGATAGACATATTGGAATAGGGGAAGGATAGACATATTGGGAGAGGGGAAGGATAGACATATTGGGAGAGGGGAAGGATAGACATATTGGGAGAGGGGAAGGATAGACATATTGGAATAGGGGAAGGATAGACATATTGGAAGAGGGGAAGGATAGACATATTGGGAGAGGGGAAGGATAGACATATTGGAATAGGGGAAGGATAGACATATTGGGAGAGGGGAAGGATAGACATATTGGGAGAGGGGAAGGATAGACATATTGGGAGAGGGGAAGGATAGACATATTGGAATAGGGGAAGGATAGACATATTGGGAGAGGGGAAGGATAGACATATTGGGAGAGGGGAAGGATAGACATATTGGAATAGGGGAAGAATAGACATATTGGGAGAGGGGAAGGATAGACATATTGGGAGAGGGGAAGGATAGACATATTGGGAGAGGGGAAGGATAGACATATTGGAATAGGGGAAGGATAGACATATTGGGAGAGGGGAAGGATAGACATATTGGGAGAGGGGAAGGATAGACATATTGGGAGAGGGGAAGGATAGACATATTGGAATAGGGGAAGGATAGACATATTGGAATAGGGGAAGGATAGACATATTGGAATAGGGGAAGGATAGACATATTGGGAGAGGGGAAGGATAGACATATTGGAATAGGGGAAGGATAGACATATTGGGAGAGGGGAAGGATAGACATATTGGGAGAGGGGAAGGATAGACATATTGGAATAGGGGAAGGATAGACATATTGGGAGAGGGGAAGGATAGACATATTGGAATAGGGGAAGGATAGACATATTGGGAAAGGGGAAGGATAGACATATTGGGAGAGGGGAAGGATAGACATATTGGGAGAGGGGAAGGATAGACATATTGGAATAGGGGAAGGATAGACATATTGGGAGAGGGGAAGGATAGACATATTGGAATAGGGGAAGGATAGACATATTGGAATAGGGGAAGGATAGACATATTGGAACAGGGGAAGGATAGACATATTGGGAGATGGGAAGGATAGACATATTGGGAGAGGGGAAGGATAGACATATTGGAATAGGGGAAGGATAGACATATTGGGAGAGGGGAAGGATAGACATATTGGGAGAGGGGAAGGATAGACATATTGGGAGAGGGGAAGGATAGACATATTGGGAGAGGGGAAGGATAGACATATTGGGAGAGGGGAAGGATAGACATATTGGAATAGGGGAAGGATAGACATATTGGAATAGGGGAAGGATAGACATATTGTGAGAGGGGAAGGATAGACATATTGGGAGAGGGGAAGGATAGACATATTGGAATAGGGGAAGGATAGACATATTGGAATAGGGGAAGGATAGACATATTGGGAGAGGGGAAGGATAGACATATTGGGAGAGGGGAAGGATAGACATATTGGAATAGGGGAAGGATAGACATATTGGAATAGGGGAAGGATAGACATATTGGAATAGGGGAAGGATAGACATATTGGGAGAGGGGAAGGATAGACATATTGGGAGAGGGGAAGGATAGACATATTGGGAGAGGGGAAGGATAAACATATTGGGAGAGGGGAAGGATAGACATATTGGGAGAGGGGAAGGATAAACATATTGGGAGAGGGGAAGGATAGACATATTGGAATAGGGGAAGGATAGACATATTGGAATAGGGGAAGGATAGACATATTGGAATAGGGGAAGGATAGACATATTGGGAGAGGGGAAGGATAGACATATTGGGAGAGGGGAAGGATAGACATATTGGGAGAGGGGAAGGATAAACATATTGGGAGAGGGGAAGGATAGACATATTGGGAGAGGGGAAGGATAGACATATTGGAATAGGGGAAGGATAGACATATTGGAATAGGGGAAGGATAGACATATTGGAATAGGGGAAGGATAGACATATTGGGAGAGGGGAAGGATAGACATATTGGGAGAGGGGAAGGATAGACATATTGGAATAGGGGAAGGATAGACATATTGGAATAGGGGAAGGATAGACATATTGGGAGAGGGGAAGGATAGACATATTGGGAGAGGGGAAGGATAGACATATTGGGAGAGGGGAAGGATAGACATATTGGAATAGGGGAAGGATAGACATATTGGAATAGGGGAAGGATAGACATATTGGAATAGGGGAAGGATAGACATATTGGGAGAGGGGAAGGATAGACATATTGGGAGAGGGGAAGGATAGACATATTGGAATAGGGGAAGGATAGACATATTGGAATAGGGGAAGGATAGACATATTGGAATAGGGGAAGGATAAACATATTGGGAGAGGGGAAGGATAGACATATTGGGAGAGGGGAAGGATAGACATATTGGAATAGGGGAAGGATAGACATATTGGAATAGGGGAAGGATAAACATATTGGGAGAGGGGAAGGATAGACATATTGGGAGAGGGGAAGGATAGACATATTGGAATAGGGGAAGGATAGACATATTGGAATAGGGGAAGGATAGACATATTGGAATAGGGGAAGGATAGACATATTGGAATAGGGGAAGGATAGACATATTGGGAGAGGGGAAGGATAGACATATTGGGAGAGGGGAAGGATAGACATATTGGAATAGGGGAAGGATAGACATATTGGAATAGGGGAAGGATAGACATATTGGGAGATGGGAAGGATAGACATATTGGGAGAGGGGAAGGATAGACATATTGGAATAGGGGAAGGATAGACATATTGGGAGAGGGGAAGGATAGACATATTGGGAGAGGGGAAGGATAGACATATTGGGAGAGGGGAAGGATAGACATATTGGGAGAGGGGAAGGATAGACATATTGGGAGAGGGGAAGGATAGACATATTGGAATAGGGGAAGGATAGACATATTTGAATAGGGGAAGGATAGACATATTGGGAGAGGGGAAGGATAGACATATTGGGAGAGGGGAAGGATAGACATATTGGAATAGGGGAAGGATAGACATATTGGGAGAGGGGAAGGATAGACATATTGGGAGAGGGGAAGGATAGACATATTGGGAGAGGGGAAGGATAGACATATTGGAATAGGGGAAGGATAGACATATTGGAATAGGGGAAGGATAGACATATTGGAATAGGGGAAGGATAGACATATTGGGAGAGGGGAAGGATAGACATATTGGAATAGGGGAAGGATAGACATATTGGGAGAGGGGAAGGATAGACATATTGGGAGAGGGGAAGGATAGACATATTGGAATAGGGGAAGGATAGACATATTGGGAGAGGGGAAGGATAGACATATTGGAATAGGGGAAGGATAGACATATTGGGAGAGGGGAAGGATAGACATATTGGGAGAGGGGAAGGATAGACATATTGGAATAGGGGAAGAATAGACATTGGAATAGGGGAAGGATAGACATATTGGAATAGGGGAAGAATAGACATATTGGAATAGGGGAAGAATAGACATATTGGAATAGGGGAAGGATAGACATATTGGAATAGGGGAAGGATAGACATATTGGGAGAGGGTAAGGATAGACATATTGGGAGAGGGGAAGGATAGACATATTGGAATAGGGGAAGGATAGACATATTGGAATAGGGGAAGGATAAACATATTGGGAGAGGGGAAGGATAGACATATTGGGAGAGGGGAAGGATAGACATATTGGAATAGGGGAAGGATAGACATATTGGAATAGGGGAAGGATAGACATATTGGAATAGGGGAAGGATAGACATATTGGAATAGGGGAAGGATAGACATATTGGGAGAGGGGAAGGATAGACATATTGGGAGAGGGGAAGGATAGACATATTGGAATAGGGGAAGGATAGACATATTGGAATAGGGGAAGGATAGACATATTGGAATAGGGGAAGGATAGACATATTGGGAGAGGGGAAGGATAGACATATTGGGAGAGGGGAAGGATAGACATATTGGGAGAGGGGGAGGATAAACATATTGGGAGAGGGGAAGGATAGACATATTGGGAGAGGGGAAGGATAAACATATTGGGAGAGGGGAAGGATAGACATATTGGAATAGGGGAAGGATAGACATATTGGAATAGGGGAAGGATAGACATATTGGAATAGGGGAAGGATAGACATATTGGGAGAGGGGAAGGATAGACATATTGGGAGAGGGGAAGGATAGACATATTGGGAGAGGGGAAGGATAAACATATTGGGAGAGGGGAAGGATAGACATATTGGGAGAGGGGAAGGATAGACATATTGGAATAGGGGAAGGATAGACATATTGGAATAGGGGAAGGATAGACATATTGGAATAGGGGAAGGATAGACATATTGGGAGAGGGGAAGGATAGACATATTGGGAGAGGGGAAGGATAGACATATTGGGAGAGGGGAAGGATAGACATATTGGAATAGGGGAAGGATAGACATATTGGAATAGGGGAAGGATAGACATATTGGGAGAGGGGAAGGATAGACATATTGGGAGAGGGGAAGGATAGACATATAGGAATAGGGGAAGGATAGACATATTGGGAGAGGGGAAGGATAGACATATTGGGAGAGGGGAAGGATAGACATATTGGGAGAGGGGAAGGATAGACATATAGGAATAGGGGAAGGATAAACATATTGGGAGAGGGGAAGGATAGACATATTGGGAGAGGGGAAGGATAAACATATTGGGAGAGGGGAAGGATAGACATATTGGAATAGGGGAAGGATAGACATATTGGAATAGGGGAAGGATAGACATATTGGAATAGGGGAAGGATAGACATATTGGGAGAGGGGAAGGATAGACATATTGGGAGAGGGGAAGGATAGACATATTGGGAGAGGGGAAGGATAAACATATTGGGAGAGGGGAAGGATAGACATATTGGGAGAGGGGAAGGATAGACATATTGGAATAGGGGAAGGATAGACATATTGGAATAGGGGAAGGATAGACATATTGGAATAGGGGAAGGATAGACATATTGGGAGAGGGGAAGGATAGACATATTGGGAGAGGGGAAGGATAGACATATTGGGAGAGGGGAAGGATAGACATATTGGAATAGGGGAAGGATAGACATATTGGAATAGGGGAAGGATAGACATATTGGGAGAGGGGAAGGATAGACATATTGGGAGAGGGGAAGGATAGACATATTGGAATAGGGGAAGGATAGACATATTGGGAGAGGGGAAGGATAGACATATTGGGAGAGGGGAAGGATAGACATATTGGAATAGGGGAAGGATAGACATATTGGAATAGGGGAAGGATAGACATATTGGAATAGGGGAAGGATAAACATATTGGGAGAGGGGAAGGATAGACATATTGGGAGAGGGGAAGGATAGACATAATGGAATAGGGGAAGGATAGACATATTGGAATAGGGGAAGGATAAACATATTGGGAGAGGGGAAGGATAGACATATTGGGAGAGGGGAAGGATAGACATATTGGAATAGGGGAAGGATAGACATATTGGAATAGGGGAAGGATAGACATATTGGGAGAGGGGAAGGATAGACATATTGGGAGAGGGGAAGGATAGACATATTGGGAGAGGGGAAGGATAGACATATTGGAATAGGGGAAGGATAGACATATTGGAATAGGGGAAGGATAGACATATTGGGAGAGGGGAAGGATAGACATATTGGGAGAGGGGAAGGATAGACATATTGGAATAGGGGAAGGATAGACATATTGGAATAGGGGAAGGATAGACATATTGGGAGAGGGGAAGGATAGACATATTGGGAGAGGGGAAGGATAGACATATTGGAATAGGGGAAGGATAGACATAATGGAATAGGGGAAGGATAGACATATTGGAATAGGGGAAGGATAAACATATTGGGAGAGGGGAAGGATAGACATATTGGGAGAGGGGAAGGATAGACATATTGGAATAGGGGAAGGATAGACATATTGGAATATGGGAAGGATAGACATATTGGAATAGGGGAAGGATAGACATATTGGGAGAGGGGAAGGATAGACATATTGGGAGAGGGGAAGGATAGACATATTGGGAGAGGGGAAGGATAGACATATTGGAATAGGGGAAGGATAGACATATTGGAATAGGGGAAGGATAGACATATTGGAATAGGGGAAGGATAGACATATTGGGAGAGGGGAAGGATAGACATATTGGGAGAGGGGAAGGATAGACATATTGGGAGAGGGGAAGGATAAACATATTGGGAGAGGGGAAGGATAGACATATTGGGAGAGGGTAAGGATAGACATATTGGGAGAGGGGAAGGATAGACATATTGGAATAGGGGAAGGATAGACATATTGGAATAGGGGAAGGATAAACATATTGGGAGAGGGGAAGGATAGACATATTGGGAGAGGGGAAGGATAGACATATTGGAATAGGGGAAGGATAGACATATTGGAATAGGGGAAGGATAGACATATTGGAATAGGGGAAGGATAGACATATTGGAATAGGGGAAGAATAGACATATTGGGAGAGGGGAAGGATAGACATATTGGGAGAGGGGAAGGATAGACATATTGGAATAGGGGAAGGATAGACATATTGGAATAGGGGAAGGATAGACATATTGGAATAGGGGAAGGATAGACATATTGGGAGAGGGGAAGGATAGACATATTGGGAGAGGGGAAGGATAGACATATTGGGAGAGGGGGAGGATAAACATATTGGGAGAGGGGAAGGATAGACATATTGGGAGAGGGGAAGGATAAACATATTGGGAGAGGGGAAGGATAGACATATTGGAATAGGGGAAGGATAGACATATTGGAATAGGGGAAGGATAGACATATTGGAATAGGGGAAGGATAGACATATTGGGAGAGGGGAAGGATAGACATATTGGGAGAGGGGAAGGATAGACATATTGGGAGAGGGGAAGGATAAACATATTGGGAGAGGGGAAGGATAGACATATTGGGAGAGGGGAAGGATAGACATATTGGAATAGGGGAAGGATAGACATATTGGAATAGGGGAAGGATAGACATATTGGAATAGGGGAAGGATAGACATATTGGGAGAGGGGAAGGATAGACATATTGGGAGAGGGGAAGGATAGACATATTGGGAGAGGGGAAGGATAGACATATTGGAATAGGGGAAGGATAGACATATTGGGAGAGGGGAAGGATAGACATATTGGGAGAGGGGAAGGATAGACATATTGGAATAGGGGAAGGATAGACATATTGGGAGAGGGGAAGGATAGACATATTGGGAGAGGGGAAGGATAGACATATTGGAATAGGGGAAGGATAGACATATTGGAATAGGGGAAGGATAGACATATTGGGAGAGGGGAAGGATAGACATATTGGGAGAGGGGAAGGATAGACATATTGGAATAGGGGAAGGATAGACATATTGGAATAGGGGAAGGATAGACATATTGGAATAGGGGAAGGATAAACATATTGGGAGAGGGGAAGGATAGACATATTGGGAGAGGGGAAGGATAGACATAATGGAATAGGGGAAGGATAGACATATTGGAATAGGGGAAGGATAAACATATTGGGAGAGGGGAAGGATAGACATATTGGGAGAGGGGAAGGATAGACATATTGGAATAGGGGAAGGATAGACATATTGGAATAGGGGAAGGATAGACATATTGGAATAGGGGAAGGATAGACATATTGGGAGAGGGGAAGGATAGACATATTGGGAGAGGGGAAGGATAGACATATTGGGAGAGGGGAAGGATAGACATATTGGAATAGGGGAAGGATAGACATATTGGAATAGGGGAAGGATAGACATATTGGAATAGGGGAAGGATAGACATATTGGGAGAGGGGAAGGATAGACATATTGGGAGAGGGGAAGGATAGACATATTGGGAGAGGGGAAGGATAGACATATTGGGAGAGGGGAAGGATAAACATATTGGGAGAGGGGAAGGATAGACATATTGGGAGAGGGGAAGGATAGACATATTGGGAGAGGGTAAGGATAGACATATTGGGAGAGGGGAAGGATAGACATATTGGAATAGGGGAAGGATAGACATATTGGGAGAGGGTAAGGATAGACATATTGGGAGAGGGGAAGGATAGACATATTGGAATAGGGGAAGGATAGACATATTGGAATAGGGGAAGGATAAACATATTGGGAGAGGGGAAGGATAGACATATTGGGAGAGGGGAAGGATAGACATATTGGGAGAGGGGAAGGATAGACATATTGGGAGAGGGGAAGGATAGACATATTGGAATAGGGGAAGGATAAACATAATGGGAGAGGGGAAGGATAGACATATTGGGAGAGGGGAAGGATAGACATATTGGAATAGGGGAAGGATAGACATATTGGAATAGGGGAAGGATAGACATATTGGAATAGGGGAAGGATAGACATATTGGAATAGGGGAAGGATAGACATATTGGGAGAGGGGAAGGATAGACATATTGGGAGAGGGGAAGGATAGACATATTGGAATAGGGGAAGGATAGACATATTGGAATAGGGGAAGGATAGACATATTGGAATAGGGGAAGGATAGACATATTGGGAGAGGGGAAGGATAGACATATTGGGAGAGGGGAAGGATAGACATATTGGGAGAGGGGAAGGATAAACATATTGGGAGAGGGGAAGGATAGACATATTGGGAGAGGGGAAGGATAAACATATTGGGAGAGGGGAAGGATAGACATATTGGAATAGGGGAAGGATAGACATATTGGAATAGGGGAAGGATAGACATATTGGAATAGGGGAAGGATAGACATATTGGAATAGGGGAAGGATAGACATATTGGGAGAGGGGAAGGATAGACATATTGGGAGAGGGGAAGGATAAACATATTGGGAGAGGGGAAGGATAGACATATTGGGAGAGGGGAAGGATAGACATATTGGGAGAGGGGAAGGATAGACATATTGGAATAGGGGAAGGATAGACATATTGGAATAGGGGAAGGATAGACATATTGGAATAGGGGAAGGATAGACATATTGGGAGAGGGGAAGGATAGACATATTGGGAGAGGGGAAGGATAGACATATTGAGAGAGGGGAAGGATAGACATATTGGAATAGGGGAAGGATAGACATATTGGAATAGGGGAAGGATAGACATATTGGGAGAGGGGAAGGATAGACATATTGGGAGAGGGGAAGGATAGACATATTGGAATAGGGGAAGGATAGACATATTGGAATAGGGGAAGGATAGACATATTGGGAGAGGGGAAGGATAGACATATTGGGAGAGGGGAAGGATAGACATATTGGAATAGGGGAAGGATAGACATATTGGAATAGGGGAAGGATAGACATATTGGAATAGGGGAAGGATATACATATTGGGAGAGGGGAAGGATAGACATATTGGGAGAGGGGAAGGATAGACATAATGGAATAGGGGAAGGATAGACATATTGGAATAGGGGAAGGATAAACATATTGGGAGAGGGGAAGGATAGACATATTGGGAGAGGGGAAGGATAGACATATTGGAATAGGGGAAGGATAGACATATTGGAATATGGGAAGGATAGACATATTGGAATAGGGGAAGGATAGACATATTGGGAGAGGGGAAGGATAGACATATTGGGAGAGGGGAAGGATAGACATATTGGGAGAGGGGAAGGATAGACATATTGGAATAGGGGAAGGATAGACATATTGGAATAGGGGAAGGATAGACATATTGGAATAGGGGAAGGATAGACATATTGGGAGAGGGGAAGGATAGACATATTGGGAGAGGGGAAGGATAGACATATTGGGAGAGGGGAAGGATAAACATATTGGGAGAGGGGAAGGATAGACATATTGGGAGAGGGGAAGGATAGACATATTGGGAGAGGGTAAGGATAGACATATTGGGAGAGGGGAAGGATAGACATATTGGAATAGGGGAAGGATAGACATATTGGGAGAGGGTAAGGATAGAAATATTGGGAGAGGGGAAGGATAGACATATTGGAATAGGGGAAGGATAGACATATTGGAATAGGGGAAGGATAAACATATTGGGAGAGGGGAAGGATAGACATATTGGGAGAGGGGAAGGATAGACATATTGGGAGAGGGGAAGGATAGACATATTGGGAGAGGGGAAGGATAGACATATTGGAATAGGGGAAGGATAAACATATTGGGAGAGGGGAAGGATAGACATATTGGGAGAGGGGAAGGATAGACATATTGGAATAGGGGAAGGATAGACATATTGGAATAGGGGAAGGATAGACATATTGGAATAGGGGAAGGATAGACATATTGGAATAGGGGAAGGATAGACATATTGGGAGAGGGGAAGGATAGACATATTGGGAGAGGGGAAGGATAGACATATTGGAATAGGGGAAGGATAGACATATTGGAATAGGGGAAGGATAGACATATTGGAATAGGGGAAGGATAGACATATTGGGAGAGGGGAAGGATAGACATATTGGGAGAGGGGAAGGATAGACATATTGGGAGAGGGGAAGGATAAACATATTGGGAGAGGGGAAGGATAATAGGATTTTTATAACAGCTTACCTGTAAAATCCTTTTCTTAGGAGTACATCACGGGACACAGAGCGACATAGTCATTACTAATGGGTTATATAGATACCGTCAGGTGCTGGCACTGGCAACTTCCAAAACCGGAAGTACCCTCCCCTATATAAGCCCCTCCCATCCGGGAGCACCTCAGTTTTGTAGCAAAGCAATAAGTGTCCCCAAAGAGGGGCGGGAGCTCTGTGTCC
Organism: Rana muscosa; assembly: GCA_029206835.1. Classification (NCBI taxonomy): domain Eukaryota; kingdom Metazoa; phylum Chordata; class Amphibia; order Anura; family Ranidae; genus Rana; species Rana muscosa. The sequence goes on along the minus strand of CM055123.1, from coordinate 264,626,525 downwards.
CGTGATGTACTCCTAAGAAAAGGATTTTACAGGTAAGCTGTTATAAAAATCCTATTTTCTTTCTCGTACATTACGGGACACAGAGCGACATAGTCATTACTAATGGGATGTCCTAAAGCAATGCCCAATGAGGGGGGGGATACACCATATATAAGCTGAGCGCTATCAGACATGAGGATCTTTTGCGGCCTGCAACACACTGCGCCCAAAGGCGACATCCTCCTGACTTCTAACGTCCACCTGGTAGAACCTAGTAAACGTGTGAACTGAAGACCACGTTGCGGCCTTACAGATTTGAGCCAGGGAGGCCTGGTGATGCACTGCCCATGAAGTTCCAACTGCTCTCGTGGAGTGCGCTCTAACTTTGAACGGAGGCGGTCTCCTTCTCAAGCCATAAGCTTGCATAATGACCTGTCGAATCCACTTGGCTAAAGTAGATTTTGACGCTGCCTGACCCTTTCTGGGGCCTTCCGGCAGAATAAACAAAGTATCCGTTCTGCGAATCTGAGCAGTGGCTTTTAGATAAGCTTTAACTGCTCTTACTACATCCAAAGAATGCAATAACTTTTCCTCTACCGAAGTAGGTTTGGGGAAAAAAGAAGGAAGAACCACATCTTGGTTCAAATGAAACCTCGATACCACCTTAGGAAGAAAGGCTGGATGAGGACGTAACACTACTCTGTCCTTATGGATAACCAGATATGGCTCCTTACAGGACATAGCTGCTAATTCCGATACTCTTTTAGCCGAACAAATGGCTACTAGAAAAATCAATTTCCTGGTGAGAAGCACCAAGGAAATATGCTGTAATGGTTCAAATGGTTGTTTCTGTAGAACCGACAGAACCAAGTTTAGATCCCATGGACATATGGGAATATTAACCGGAGGACTAATACGCATCACTCCTTGTATAAAGGCTTTGACTAGTGAATGCGAAGCCAAGGGCCTTTGAAAAAATATTGACAAGGCCGAAAACTGACCCTTGATAGTACTCAAGGCAAGCTTCCTATCTACAGCCCACTGTAGGAAGTCCAGAATCCTACCTATTACGTACTTATGTGGATGCCATTTCTTGGCCTCACACCACGCGATGTACGCCTTCCAGATTCTATAGTAGATCTGCCTGGATACCGGCTTCCTGGCATTGATCATGGTAGATACCACAGCATTAGAGAGCCCTCTCTTTTTTAGAATGTGGGCTTCAATAGCCAGGCCGTCAAACCTAGGGCTGGTAAGGAAGGGTGGTATATCGGTCCTTGCGAAAGCCGGACGACGTGGGAGAGTCCAAGGACTCCCCACTGAAATTTTACAATCTCCGCGTACCACGCTCTTCGGGGCCACGCTGGAGCCACCGGAATCACTGGTTTCTTTTCTACCCTGATTCTGCGGAGTAATCGAGGTAACCATTGTGGCGGTGTGAATGCATATATCAGCTTGAACTGATCCCAAGGGAACACTAGGGCATCCGAGCCGCAAGCTAGGGGATCCCTTGTCCGAGAGACAAACCTGTCCCCCTTTGCGTTGAATCTGGATGCTAGAAGATCTACATCCGATGTTCCCCACCGCTGACATATTGTCCAGAAAACCTCGGGGTGAAGGGACCCTTCCTCTGGGCCTAATTGCTGGCGACTTAGAAAGTCCGCCTTCCAATTCTCCACTCCTGGAATGAATACCGCAGATATGGCTGGGACATATTTTTCTGCCCATTTCAGGATGTAATTTACTTCCCTCTGGGCTGCACGACTCCTGGTGCCCCCCTGATGAGGATGTCCATGCTACTAGGGCATACCGGGCTGCTCGTATCTCTAAGAGATTGATGGGCAGGGCCTTTTCTGCATCCGACCATCTGCCCTGGAGAGACTATTGCTCCAGTACTGCTCCCCAGCCTATAAGGCTGGCATCTGTAGTGACCACCTTCCAAGAAATCGGACTGAAGGATTTCCTTTTTTCCAGATTCTGGGGAACCAACCACCAACGGAGGCTCTTGCGAACGGAAGGGGACAAGGACATTGTAAGTCTAGGGCCTGAACTTTTTTGTTCCAGGCTGACAGTATGGCCCCTTGCAAATTCCTTGAATGGAATTGACCGTAGGGTACTGCTTCGAATGATGCCACCATTTTTCCCAGCAGCCTCATATACAGGCGTATGGACGGCTGTCTTTTTTGTACCCACTAAGTGGATCAAATCTTTCAAAGACAACATCTTTCCTCGAGGCAAGAATATTTTTCTCTGGCCTGAATCCAACCTTAGCCCCAAGTATTCCAGACTTTTGACTGGTTTTTAGGGCTGACTTGTCTCGGTTGATAATCCAACCGTGAGATTCCAGATACTTGATCGTCTTGTGAACGACCACGTCTAGTTTTTTCACTGAGTGGTCTATCAGCAACAAGTCATCCAGATATGCCATTATCATTACACCTTGTGTTCTTAGATTGGCCAATAAAGGGCCAGAATTTTTGTAAACACTCGTGGTGCTGTGGCCAAACCGAAGGGTAAGGCTCTGAACTGAAAATGGCGCCCTTCTACTGCAAAGCGTAGAAATTTTTGGTGGACTGGAAAGATGGGAATGTGCAAATAAGCATCTTTGATGTCGATCGTGGCTAACCAATCCTCCCCTTGTAGGGCAGTGGCCACCGATCGGATCGACTCCATCGGAAAGTCCTGATATACAGGAATTTGTATAGCCCTTTTAGAATTAATATGGGCCTCCCGTCCGCGTTTGCTTCGGGACTGTAAAGAGGTTTGAGTAAAACCCGAACCCTCATTCTTCCAGGGGAACCTCCATAATTACTCCTTGGAGCAATAGTTGTTCTAGTGCCAACAGGAGGGACTCTCTCTTCCGGGGATCCCTTGGCACGTTTGACCTCAAAAATGGGAAGGAGGAGAGTCTTTTAACTCCAAACTGTATCCCAAACCTACTGCGGAGAGCACCTATCTGTCTTGATCGTGTCCCGCCAGGTCTCTTGCGAACAACTGGAGTCCTCCCCCCACCCGACTGAGTGGGGGCTTCATGAATTTAACTTTGGGGGAGGTTTTGTACCTCCCCTAACCCAGGGTTTCTCATTACCCTGCTACTGTCCCTGTTTTTTACCCCCGGGATTTGACCGAGGAGGCCGTCGGAACTGTTACACAGCCGATGCCCCAGGGACTGGAGAAGCAGGCCTCTTAAAGAGGGACCTCTAACTCTGCTTTTAACCGGCAAGAGCGTATTTTTACCGCTGGAAATTTTCTGGATATATTTGTCCAGGTTTTCCCTGAATAAGCGTTCACCATGAAATGGGACGCTAACCAGCCATTCTTTACAGGGAGCTTCAGCAGACCAGTTTTTGAGCCATAGGAGCCTACGCGTATGTACTATAGACAGCGTAAGGCGGGAGGCCTGATGGACTGAATCCTCTATGGCGTCAACCGCAAAGCCTAAGGCTCTAGGTAGATCAGCTAGGGCAAAGCCTGCTGATCTGTCAAGTCCCTCAAGACCTGTTTCAACTGATCCTTCACTGCTTAGCAGACCCCAATAGCTGCTACTGCTGGTTGTATCACCAAGCAGATTTTCATAAGGACTCCAATCTTTTATCTATTGGGTTCTTGAACATTTGGACATTATCCACTGGACATGTCAGTGATTTATACATACAAGAGATGGCTGCGTCCATTGTAGGGACCTTCCATTTTTTTTTTTTTTTTTGATGAACTTATCCTCCATGGGATAGACCACCGGAAATCTCTTGGGGGAATAAATATTTTCTCAGGACGTTCCCAATCCTGGTAAATGAGCCCTTTCAGTAAAGGGTGAAGTGGAAAAGAACAAACAGTCTGGGGGCTTCTAGCGACCCCAACGAGGATACAGTAGTGGTTGATGGTTCCGCAAGGTGCATTTTTAAATGCTGATCGGACCATGTTAGTCAGAGACTGAACCCATAATCTTTCAGCTTGAGATGCTGAGAAAAGGTTCCCCCACTGTTGATTCCTCTATAACAGAATCAACCTTATCCTGATCCCCTTCAGGCAGGTCGATCCCTGTATGGGACTGTTGCTCTGCTAACAGGCACTCTGAAGGAGGAGACGGAGATCGGGCGTGCTTTTCCTGACAGGGAGGCAGCGATAAATTTTGACAATCTCTCTCTAATCCTCCCAGAGCTGAGGAAAAAACCTCCTCTGTTACATACACAGGAGCAGGTGACTGAGGACAGCCACAGTACCAAGTACCCCTGCGGGGTCTCTACGGTCACTTACCTCTGAACTTCAGGGGAGACTGGTGCAGCAGGAGTATGCCCAGGATGCTCCGAGCCCGATGAGACCCCCTTCGCTTCCTGGAAGATTCAGTTCCGGAGCTTCTGGACGGCATATTCCTAAGCCTAAAGCTGAGGTATTCCAGCCGTAATACACCACTTTTACTGAGAATAGTCTAGCACAATTGCTGCTATATCACAGTTGGTGTCTACTAATGTGCCTTTCTAGGGGATGCCTGTATCAACCGCTTGCTGTATGCCTTTAAATGTTGCCAGCTCTGTCTCTGTACTTCATAGCCAGCTCACTACATATTGTGTTTTTTTTTTTTTTAAACTGCTGGGACGCCCGCACATGCGCAGAAGCGCTGCGGCGCGCACAGAGCGTCATCCCCCAGGCTCCGCCCCCTTTCCCGGCTCACCTCTATATATAGAGGCGCGTGCACGCGCACGCGCGCGGGCACGTGCGCCTTCGGCGCTAATTTCAAATATGGTAACAAGGGACAGGAGCCAGGGCCCCTCTTTGCCGCAGGCCGGGGGATGGACGAGCACTGCAACATGGCAGAGGAAGCAGTTCCCTATAAGAGAACTCACCATCTGCCTGGACTTTGCTCTGCTGAGAAGAAGCTAGTCCACATGACAAGAAAACATTCCACAGCGGCCTCTAGTGGACAAACACAGGTACCGCAGTCTAATATATTAAATATATATATATAAAAAAAATTTTTTTTTTTTTTCTTGAGCACCATTAAAAATTATTACATTTTTTTAGTAGTTACAGGCATGCACAGAATTTTGCGGGAATACCATTAGGTAACAGACAGAAAGACAAATTAGGCTTGGGGGTCCCCCAATAGAACCAAGTTCCTGGGGGCCCCCACTTACCTGTTCCCCGCCGCAGGACTTTGTTTGGTCCACAAAAGCCCAAACTTCACCTATCACGGCAGGCATTGTAATCAAACCTTCAGGGACCGGGTTCCCAAGGATTCCACTCCCCTGGACCTGTATAGCACCCTGCACAGAAAACATCTTGGTCGTGGGTATGACCAGAGCTCTGGATCCCAGGGTCCAGCTCTCCTAAGAGAAGCATTACAGGCAAAACCTTGATCTTCTCTGCAAGGCCCGGGTACCGACCGTTTAGCTATGAAGCTTTTTTGGTCGGATCCGGAATAGCTTACTGAGGCCCAAAAGAACCTGTACGCAAGCTCAGTGAAAAACACATGTTTCTTCTTGGCCAACACCTTAGACACTGGCAAAAAACTGAGGTGCTCCCGGATGGGAGGGGCTTATATAGGGGAGGGTACTTCCGGTTTTGGAAGTTGCCAGTGCCAGCACCTGACGGTATCTATATAACCCATTAGTAATGACTATGTCGCTCTGTGTCCCGTGATGTACGAGAAAGAAAGACATATTGGGAGAGGGGAAGGATAAACATATTGGGAGAGGGGAAGGATAGACATATTGGAATAGGTGAAGGATAGACATATTGGGAGAGGGGAAGGATAGACATATTGGAAGAGGGGAAGGATAGACATATTGGAATAGGGGAAGGATAGACATATTGGAATAGGGGAAGGATAGACATATTGGAATAGGGGAAGGATAGACATATTGGGAGAGGGGAAGGATAGACATATTGGGAGAGGGGAAGGATAGACATATTGGGAGAGGGGAAGGATAAACATATTGGGAGAGGGGAAGGATAGACATATTGGGAGAGGGGAAGGATAGACATATTGGAATAGGGGAAGGATAGACATATTGGAATAGGGGAAGGATAGACATATTGGAATAGGGGAAGGATAGACATATTGGGAGAGGGGAAGGATAGACATATTGGGAGAGGGGAAGGATAGACATATTGGGAGAGGGGAAGGATAGACATATTGGAATAGGGGAAGGATAGACATATTGGAATAGGGGAAGGATAAACATATTGGGAGAGGGGAAGGATAGACATATTGGGAGAGGGGAAGGATAGACATATTGGAATAGGGGAAGGATAGACATATTGGAATAGGGGAAGGATAAACATATTCGGAGAGGGGAAGGATAGACATATTGGGAGAGGGGAAGGATAGACATATTGGAATAGGGGAAGGATAGACATATTGGAATAGGGGAAGGATAGACATATTGGAATAGGGGAAGGATAGACATATTGGGAGAGGGGAAGGATAGACATATTGGGAGAGGGGAAGGATAGACATATTGGAATAGGGGAAGGATAGACATATTGGAATAGGGGAAGGATAGACATATTGGGAGATGGGAAGGATAGACATATTGGGAGAGGGGAAGGATAGACATATTGGAATAGGGGAAGGATAGACATATTGGGAGAGGGGAAGGATAGACATATTGGGAGAGGGGAAGGATAGACATATTGGGAGAGGGGAAGGATAGACATATTGGGAGAGGGGAAGGATAGACATATTGGGAGAGGGGAAGGATAGACATATTGGAATAGGGGAAGGATAGACATATTGGAATAGGGGAAGGATAGACATATTGGGAGAGGGGAAGGATAGACATATTGGAATAGGGGAAGGATAGACATATTGGGAGAGGGGAAGGATAGACATATTGGGAGAGGGGAAGGATAGACATATTGGAATAGGGGAAGGATAGACATATTGGAATAGGGGAAGGATAGACATATTGGAATAGGGGAAGGATAAACATATTGGGAGAGGGGAAGGATAGACATATTGGGAGAGGGGAAGGATAGACATATTGGAATAGGGGAAGGATAGACATATTGGAATAGGGGAAGGATAAACATATTCGGAGAGGGGAAGGATAGACATATTGGGAGAGGGGAAGGATAGACATATTGGAATAGGGGAAGGATAGACATATTGGAATAGGGGAAGGATAGACATATTGGAATAGGGGAAGGATAGACATATTGGGAGAGGGGAAGGATAGACATATTGGGAGAGGGGAAGGATAGACATATTGGAATAGGGGAAGGATAGACATATTGGAATAGGGGAAGGATAGACATATTGGGAGATGGGAAGGATAGACATATTGGGAGAGGGGAAGGATAGACATATTGGAATAGGGGAAGGATAGACATATTGGGAGAGGGGAAGGATAGACATATTGGGAGAGGGGAAGGATAGACATATTGGGAGAGGGGAAGGATAGACATATTGGGAGAGGGGAAGGATAGACATATTGGGAGAGGGGAAGGATAGACATATTGGAATAGGGGAAGGATAGACATATTTGAATAGGGGAAGGATAGACATATTGGGAGAGGGGAAGGATAGACATATTGGGAGAGGGGAAGGATAGACATATTGGAATAGGGGAAGGATAGACATATTGGAATAGGGGAAGGATAGACATATTGGAATAGGGGAAGGATAGACATATTGGGAGAGGGGAAGGATAGACATATTGGGAGAGGGGAAGGATAGACATATTGGAATAGGGGAAGAATAGACATTGGAATAGGGGAAGGATAGACATATTGGAATAGGGGAAGAATAGACATATTGGAATAGGGGAAGAATAGACATATTGGAATAGGGGAAGGATAGACATTGGAATAGGGGAAGGATAGACATATTGGGAGAGGGTAAGGATAGACATATTGGGAGAGGGGAAGGATAGACATATTGGAATAGGGGAAGGATAGACATATTGGAATAGGGGAAGGATAAACATATTGGGAGAGGGGAAGGATAGACATATTGGGAGAGGGGAAGGATAGACATATTGGAATAGGGGAAGGATAGACATATTGGAATAGGGGAAGGATAGACATATTGGAATAGGGGAAGAATAGACATATTGGGAGAGGGGAAGGATAGACATATTGGGAGAGGGGAAGGATAGACATATTGGAATAGGGGAAGGATAGACATATTGGAATAGGGGAAGGATAGACATATTGGAATAGGGGAAGGATAGACATATTGGGAGAGGGGAAGGATAGACATATTGGGAGAGGGGAAGGATAGACATATTGGGAGAGGGGGAGGATAAACATATTGGGAGAGGGGAAGGATAGACATATTGGGAGAGGGGAAGGATAAACATATTGGGAGAGGGGAAGGATAGACATATTGGAATAGGGGAAGGATAGACATATTGGAATAGGGGAAGGATAGACATATTGGAATAGGGGAAGGATAGACATATTGGGAGAGGGGAAGGATAGACATATTGGGAGAGGGGAAGGATAGACATATTGGGAGAGGGGAAGGATAAACATATTGGGAGAGGGGAAGGATAGACATATCGGGAGAGGGGAAGGATAGACATATTGGAATAGGGGAAGGATAGACATATTGGAATAGGGGAAGGATAGACATATTGGAATAGGGGAAGGATAGACATATTGGGAGAGGGGAAGGATAGACATATTGGGAGAGGGGAAGGATAGACATATTGGGAGAGGGGAAGGATAGACATATTGGAATAGGGGAAGGATAGACATATTGGAATAGGGGAAGGATAGACATATTGGAATAGGGGAAGGATAGACATATTGGGAGAGGGGAAGGATAGACATATTGGGAGAGGGGAAGGATAGACATATTGGAATAGGGGAAGGATAGACATATTGGAATAGGGGAAGGATAGACATATTGGGAGAGGGGAAGGATAGACATATTGGGAGAGGGGAAGGATAGACATATTGGAATAGGGGAAGGATAGACATATTGGAATAGGGGAAGGATAGACATATTGGAATAGGGGAAGGATAAACATATTGGGAGAGGGGAAGGATAGACATATTGGGAGAGGGGAAGGATAGACATAATGGAATAGGGGAAGGATAGACATATTGGAATAGGGGAAGGATAAACATATTGGGAGAGGGGAAGGATAGACATATTGGGAGAGGGGAAGGATAGACATATTGGAATAGGGGAAGGATAGACATATTGGAATAGGGGAAGGATAGACATATTGGAATAGGGGAAGGATAGACATATTGGGAGAGGGGAAGGATAGACATATTGGGAGAGGGGAAGGATAGACATATTGGGAGAGGGGAAGGATAGACATATTGGAATAGGGGAAGGATAGACATATTGGAATAGGGGAAGGATAGACATATTGGAATAGGGGAAGGATAGACATATTGGGAGAGGGGAAGGATAGACATATTGGGAGAGGGGAAGGATAAACATATTTGGAGAGGGGAAGGATAGACATATTGGGAGAGGGGAAGGATAGACATATTGGGAGAGGGTAAGGATAGACATATTGGGAGAGGGGAAGGATAGACATATTGGAATAGGGGAAGGATAGACATATTGGGAGAGGGTAAGGATAGACATATTGGGAGAGGGGAAGGATAGACATATTGGAATAGGGGAAGGATAGACATATTGGAATAGGGGAAGGATAAATATATTGGGAGAGGGGAAGGATAGACATATTGGGAGAGGGGAAGGATAGACATATTGGGAGAGGGGAAGGATAGACATATTGGGAGAGGGGAAGGATAGACATATTGGAATAGGGGAAGGATAGACATATTGGAATAGGGGAAGGATAGACATATTGGAATAGGGGAAGGATAGACATATTGGAATAGGGGAAGGATAGACATATTGGAATAGGGGAAGGATAGACATATTGGGAGAGGGGAAGGATAGACATATTGGGAGAGGGGAAGGATAGACATATTGGAATAGGGGAAGGATAGACATATTGGAATAGGGGAAGGATAGACATATTGGAATAGGGGAAGGATAGACATATTGGGAGAGGGGAAGGATAGACATATTGGGAGAGGGGAAGGATAAACATATTGGGAGAGGGGAAGGATAGACATATTGGGAGAGGGGAAGGATAAACATATTGGGAGAGGGGAAGGATAGACATATTGGAATAGAGGAAGGATAGACATATTGGAATAGGGGAAGGATAGACATATTGGAATTGGGGAAGGATAGACATATTGGAATAGGGGAAGGATAGACATATTGGGAGAGGGGAAGGATAGACATATTGGGAGAGGGGAAGGATAGACATATTGGGAGAGGGGAAGGATAAACATATTGGGAGAGGGGAAGGATAGACATATTGGGAGAGGGGAAGGATAGACATATTGGAATAGGGGAAGGATAAACATATTGGAATAGGGGAAGGATAGACATATTGGGAGAGGGGAAGGATAGACATATTGGGAGAGGGGAAGGATAGACATATTGGGAGAGGGGAAGGATAGACATATTGGAATAGGGGAAGGATAGACATATTGGAATAGGGGAAGGATAGACATATTGGAATAGGGGAAGGATAGACATATTGGAATAGGGGAAGGATAGACATATTGGGAGAGGGGAAGGATAGACATATTGGAATAGGGGAAGGATAGACATATTGGGAGAGGGGAAGGATAGACATATTGGAATAGGGGAAGGATAGACATATTGGAATAGGGGAAGGATAGACATATTGCAATAGGGGAAGGATAGACATATTGGAATAGGGGAAGGATAGACATATTGGGAGAGGGGAAGGATAGACATATTGGGAGAGGGGAAGGATAGACATATTGGGAGAGGGGAAGGATAGACATATTGGGAGAGGGGAAGGATAGACATATTGGGAGAGGGGAAGGATAGACATATTGGAATAGGGGAAGGATAGACATATTGGAATAGGGGAAGGATAGACATATTGGGAGAGGGGAAGGATAGACATATTGGGAGAGGGGAAGGATAGACATATTGGAATAGGGGAAGGATAGACATATTGGGAGAGGGGAAGGATAGACATATTGCAATAGGGGAAGGATAGACATATTGGAATAGGGGAAGGATAGACATATTGGGAGAGGGGAAGGATAGACATATTGGGAGAGGGGAAGGATAGACATATTGGAATAGGGGAAGGATAGACATATTGGGAGAGGGGAAGGATAGACATATTGCAATAGGGGAAGGATAGACATATTGGAATAGGGGAAGGATAGACATATTGGAATAGGGGAAGGATAGACATATTGGGAGAGGGGAAGGATAGACATATTGGGAGAGGGGAAGGATAGACATATTGGAATAGGGGAAGGATAGACATATTGGGAGAGGGGAAAGAGAGACATATTGAGAGGGATGGGAAGAATAGACAGATGGAGAAAGAGAGGGGAAGGATTGACAGACTGAGAGAGGGGAAAGAGAGACAGATTAAGAGAGAGGGGAAGGATAGACATATTGAGAGAAAGAGAGAGAGAGAGGAGGGAAGGATAGATTTTAATTGCATAAAGCAGCAAAGTACAATCATTGTGTAACACTACTTAAAGCGGAGCTCCGCCGGGAAAAAATATTAAAAGCCAGCAGCTACAGCTACAGCAGCTGCTGGCTTTTAATATTTGGACACTTACCTGTCCTGGAGTCCAGCGACGTCCGCAGCAGAGGACAAGCGACCGCTCGTCGCTCTGCTGCTCCCTCCGCCATCCTCGGTGAGGGAACCAGGAAGTGAAGCCCTGCGGCTTCATGCCCAGTTCCCTACGGCGCATGCGCGAGTCGCGCTGCGCCGTTCTGATTGGTGCTCCTGTGTTCTGGGAGCCGAGTGTCTCCCAGAACACTACGGGAAGTCTGCGGGAAGTGACGTCACTCCCGCAGATTCCCGGAGAGAGGACTCCCGGATGTGGGTGAAAATACCTGTCTTAGACAGGTATCTTCACCCCCTCCCCCCTGAAAGGTGTCAATTGTGACAACGGAGGGGGGGAGGGTTCCGATTAACAAAAGTGAAAATTTAGGGTGGAGCTCCACTTTAATGAAAAGCACACCCTGTATATTCAAGCAGGAAACATGGCAGCATATATTTTATGTACCTAAAAAAATGTAAGTAAAAACTATATATAAAAACGAAGGCAGTTAACACTTATGCCGTGTACACGCGGCCGTTTTTCCCGTCGAAAAAAACCGACATTTTTCCCATTCGACGAGAAAAACGATAGTCTGTGGGCTTTCTGTCGTTTTTTTCGACGAGAAAAACGGCATTAAAAACGACGAGAAAAATTAGAACATGTTCTAATTTTTCTCGTCGTTTTTTTCGACATGTTTTCCGCGGCAGTGTTTCCCATAGGGAAACACTGCCGCGGAGCCCACGCACGGTCGTTTTTTTCGACCAAAAAAAAAATGACATTTAAAACGGCCGTGTGTGAGGGGAACAAGCTGTTCCTCGTTTTTAACGTCGATTTTCTCGATGGTGTTTTCACAGTCGAAAAAATCGATCGTGTGTACGCGGCATTAGGGGTTATGTCCATAAGGTGATGACATTGACATGTATCTCTAAAGAACAATAAACAGAATATATCTTCATAACCCATCTCCATTGCCTGGATCCTGAGATCTGTCTCACATTACCCTGAAATAAAATGAGAAATGGATCTTGGCAGGAAAATCTCAGTATGGGTTCATGTATGAGGTGGAGAGCTGGTGGGAATGACACATATCTCATGAAAGTGACACTTGTACCGCCGGCGCTCCAACCCCGGCACAATGTGAGTGTAGGAGGTGGTATTTATTACCCCCGGCTTGTAGAGACAGGTGAAGGGCACGCTAAGGATGTGGTACATATTGCTGCCAGTCACAGCCATCGTCCACATTGTCATGAAATCTATGGTGACTTCTGTTTGTCATTCCTCCTATTATATGAAGAGTGGATCTGTCACCTACCCTTGCAGTGATGTGTGAATAAACCACTTCTAGAACTGATACTAAAATACTTTTATATTCACAGCTGTTTCATTTTAAAGTGTATTAATAGACAAAACTTTTTTTGTTTTTGTTTTGCATTGAGTAGAGAAGGGTTGAAACCTCTGTCAAGTTATTTTTGCTGTTTGTGTCCTGCTGGGGAGATTTCCCGTTACTTCTTGTCTCAGAGACACAACAGGAAATGATAGAAAAACTCACCTAACAGGTGGAATTCTTGTCTCTGGCAACTGTTATTGGAAATGTTTTACTCCACTGTAACATTGACCTTTACCTCTTGCAGTTCTGTATCAAATGCCAAAATATGCGATGACATACTTCCATAAATCCAGTCTGTGCAGACAGTATGGCCACTTGCTGACTTGGCACCATCCACAGCCAGCTTAACTCTTCAATGGGGAACAAAAGTTAAATCCATAATAATTTTACTTCGAATATGTTCAGTACCAGGGTGGATTTTATTTAAATCAAGTCAATTTAAATCATAATTTTTAAAGAGCAACTCTTATCTCTGTCCCACGTGGCTCCTCCTCTGACTCGCTGTGGACTCACCGACAGTCCCATTCACTTTAATGGGACGGCTGGTGATATGGCAGTGACACAACAAGGTGAGGGACGTGGCAGCAGCTAACCCGCTAACAGGCGCTGCCATGATGGATCTGAAATGACAGGTGCTCTTTATATGTAAGGACTTATCCTTGCTGGTAGTTAGAATCTTTAATATTTACAAACAAAATGAAAGTTTCCTATTTAGAATAATAAGTTGTCAGGTTAGTAAAACAGTGATATCAGAACAGCTTCAGTCATACAGTTTGTAGTGTACAGAGATTTGCAAAACAATGGGATAAAGGAATATTCCTGGACTTTGTTTTATCTCATGGTTACTGTGAAATTGTGTGAATGCATCAATGCGAGGATGTTATCTCAGCTTGCAGAGTTTGGATTCATTAAATGAGTTTAACAAAAATTTAAATACTGTATTGCAGAATATACAGCCTCATGCTACATAACTAAGCTCCACTTCATGCTGAATAAACTAAATTATTAATGTATCTTAAATAGAAAACTATCTTTAGATAGATTTTTACTCCAAAAGCATTTTATTAAAATAAATAAATAAAAAAAAGAAAAAAAATCGATTTAAATCGAAAATATCAGATTTAAATCCAAAAACTACGATTTAAAAAAAAAATTGTTGATTTTTATCCACCCTGTACAGCAGGGATTGACTGGCCGATGGCTCAGTGGGCCATTTTTTTTTTGGTGGGCCGTTTTTTTATGCAGTTCGGTGGCAGCGGGAGCGTGGCAGCAAACAGCGGCGATGATTCGGGGAAGGTGGCCTCGCAGTTGGATGTAAAAGCCGAGGAGGGAGAAGAGGGGGGTGGAGAAGAGCTCCACCCCCTTCCTGACCACCGAAGAGGCGAACAGGAGCAAGCGCAGCCACCCCGGCACTCCCAGAACCTCGATTCCTCCACCTCCTCTCTGCTCCAGGAACCATGCGGCCTGGGCCGGAGGGCAGGCTGACTGGGAGCCCGGAGGAAGAGAACATGCGCCGCTGTAAGGAGCAGAGCAGCGATCCAGGGCCGGATCAAGAGGGAGACTCGGCGCTGACCATCAGGTACCTACACAAACATGCCAGAACACTGAGACAGCGGGAGGTGAGCAGAGGAGGGACTGCAGAAAGGGACAGTGCTATGTGGTCTGTTTTAGCCCTACCCTCTGTCTCTCTGCCCCCTCTGTCTCTCAGTCCCCGCCCCCTCTGTTTCTCGGTCCCCCCTCTGTCTCTCAGTCCCTGTGTGTCTCTCAGTTCCCCCTCTTTCAGACCCCTCCTCGGTCTCTCAGACCCCCCTCTGTCTCTCAGACCCCCCCTCTGTCTCTTAGTCCCCGTGTCTCTCAGTCTCCCCCTCTTTTAGCCCCCTCCTCTGTCTCTCAGACCCCTCCTCTGTCTCTCAGACCCCTCCTCTGTCTCTCAGACCCCTCCTCTGTCTCTCAGCTCTCCTCCTCTATCTCTCAGCTCTCCTCCTCTATCTCTCAGCTCTCCTCCTCTATCTCTCAGCTCTCCTCCTCTATCTCTCAGCTCTCCTCCTCTGTCTCTCAGCTCTCCTCCTCTGTCTCTCAGCTCTCCTCCTCTGTCTCTCAGCTCTCCTCCTCTGTCTCTCAGCTTCCCCCCTCTGTCTCTCAGCTCTCCCCTCTGTCTCTCAGCTCCCCCTCTGTCTCTCTGATTCCCCCTCTGTCTCTCAGCTCCCTCCCTCTGTCTCTCAGCTCCCTCCCTCTGTCTCTCAACTCCCCCCCTGTCTCTCAGCTCCCCCCCTCTGTCTCTCAGCTCCCCCCCTGTCTCTCAGCTCCCCCCTGTCTCTCAGCTCCCCCCTCCCTCTGTCTCTCTGCCCCCTCCTCTGTCTCATTCACTTTACTGGTTACTGGTTGAATTTTAGATATATATATATTTATATTTTCTATTTCAAAGTTTTTATCATGTATTTTGGTTGCCTTTGGAGTCTTTGTGTGGATATCTGGCTCACGGGGACACTTCCTGGTTGATGTCATGTGATTCAGACGTCCCTATCGGCGTCATGTGACGCTGCATCGTGTCTCCATAGTCACAGGCGCCTTGTTGCTATAAGAGCGGGTGTCTGGCGTTCTTCCCATATCCGCTGATGAAGTCCCGCCTACTGGGACGTAACGTGCGTACGGATGGGAAGTTCGTGACGTCACCCGCAGTTCATTCACAGTCTCACCAGACGCGCTGTTGTACCTCGGCACTGGTTTAGTGCCTTTTAAATGTAAGTGCACTACTTTCGTTTTTCATTAAATTGTTTTTTATTACGGAGAAACACTATGGTCTGCTTATATATTTTCCACATGTAAACACTGCCCTATGAACTTAATACCTGGAAGTTTTTGAATGATCCTGATGTTATATGGAATTGATGACCCTAATCCTTTTGGGGAAGTTTACATCTTCATCTGCTTTGGATTAACCCGTAAGGGAAAGTTTTTCAGTGACCCTCTATAATTAAAGGGTCCATGTTGGAAGGTGAGCGGCCAATTTATCTGTTGGTGGAGGTCTCTCACTGTGTGTGTGTCTGTTACCACCTGCATGCAATCAAGAGTCCATGTGTCATCTATGAAGATCACGGGGATTATATACTGATTTACTGTGCTGTTTTTCTATCTTTGATATATGGACTTTTAAAGCGCTGCACTATTTATTTTTATGTTATACTCAGGGATTTTGATTATTTGACCCTTAGTGTTCAGCTGCTTAGTAGTACATTATAGTTTATTGCGCGGATTTGTTTCTTTTTACATACTCTGATTTCTCAAGTTATCAACAATCACGCTGCAATAATGGATGTTTTTCAATATTTAGAAAAACGGGAAGTTAAAATTAATGAAGTTTTCTCTAGGAATTCTTCTAATGAACCTATTAATGATATCTCCCAGGCATTTCGTAAATTGGGGCATATTTTTGAAAAAAAGACTAAAACTTGGTGGGATATTACATCGTTTGAACAGTATTTATCTGCCAAGCTTATTCCTAGAAGGTTAAGGTGGGATGTGCCCCCTAATGATGGTCTACTTGACGATGATTCTATGTCTGAGTGGAGTGGCTTTTTCATCAAAAAAGGGTTTGAGCTAATAGAATTTCTTTTGGCTCGGAAACAAAGAAAATTAAAGCTCCTTGACTCCCAGATTGGGGAGATCATTTCATTTTTAGAACCCCATAAAGAAAGTGAAGAATTTCTGAAACTTTCAGGGGAGCTAAAAAATAAGCTTATGAAATGGGATGCTGAGATTCAAACAAAGAAAAAGAAGAAGTTTATACGGGATTGGGATGATTTCACTGGAGGTAGCATTTTCAAATGGCAGAATGCTCCCCCCATAGGTGGTGGTAATGTCACTGCCAATCCCCCAGTCGAAACTCTCAATGCCACTAAAATGGCAACACCTAGAAACCAACCAGTGTATCAATATGATGTACCTCCCCCTCATGAGAGGTTTTCTTCCCCTCATGATTACCCTAATAGGGGTCCCCCCAAAAGGGGTAAGAACAAAAGAGGTAGAGGTAAAGGTAATTATCAACCAACCCCCCATTATGAAAATGATTATCCAACATCATCTTATTATCAGAATGCATCCCAACCATGGAGAGATTCTCGTAATTTTGGAGATGGGGCTGACCCATCCAATAGAGGGAGGCCCCATTACCCCCAAAATAGGGGGTTTCCTATGCAAAATAGTTTTGCACCGTTAGCCAACCACTCTGACCACGATAGGGGGGATTTTTTAGGGTCACGTGGGGGATACCAAACTGGACCCCCTGTACACAGACCCAACCTAGGGGAATGGTGGAGACAATTGCCACAGTATCCACCGCCCAATGTAGGTACCCCAAGAAAAAGAAAAGACAGAGAGGAAGGAGAGGGGGTAGGCGATTACAAAAGGTCGAAACCATAACGGGAGCAGGAATTTATAATCTAAGTGGGGTAACATTAAATGATGATGAAATCAAAGTCCTGGATAGAGGGCTTAAATTTGCCCCAACCAAAAATTTGAACAAATTCCAAACTTACGTAAGTTTGCAAAAATACATTAGAAGTTTGAACATGAAAAAATATTTTTTATCCAACACTAGTAGGGCTACACCACTTGTTAGGGGTGACCATTCTTCTTTACGAAATAAATCAATATTCAACCCCATTAATGTTGACAGCAAATATATGGAGGTCTTCAAGAATATGGTAGTAAAGGATTTGGAGTCATTGAAAATTAAAAAGGTATTAGATCCACAATATATTAAACGGGGTATGGGATCTTTGGAAAAAAGAAAAGAAATTGTAATTCGTCCAGCGGACAAAGGAGGAGGGTTAGTCATCCTGAGTAAAGAATACTATAAAATGGAAATGAGTAACCTATTGTCAGATGAGGATACATATAGAGTTCTTCATACAGACCCTATGTTGTCCTTTAAGGATGAGTTACACCATATCATTGAGGATGGTAAAGATCAGGGATTATTGACCATAAAAGAGGCTCTTTACCTGGATCCATTGTTTTGCAGAACTCCTATCATTTATTTTCTACCGAAATTACATAAAGACAGTGTTAACCCTCCAGGGAGGCCCATAGTAAATGGGATTGACTCAGTGTCAGCCCGATTAGGGCAATACATTGATTCATTCTTACAACCCCTGGTAGTTAAAACGCCAGCATTCCTTAAAGACACTAAACATATTATCCAGATCCTCCAATCTCTGGGGTGTTCTGAAAAAAGTATATTGGTGACAGCAGACGTGGGGTCCCTGTACACCATTATAGGACACCAGGATGCACTGACGGCTGTGGAATGGGCTCTGTCCACCTCTACGCTGTCTGGTAGACATCAGGAGTTCCTTTTGAGTTGTTTGGATTTTTGTTTATCCCGGAACTATTTTTGGTACGATGGGGATTTTTTCTTACAAACTAGGGGAGTTGCGATGGGGGCCCGTTTTGCTCCCAGTGTGGCCAATATTTTTATGGCCCACTGGGAGGAACGGGCAGTGTTCGCATGTCGTCCCCCTGAATTAGTTTGTTATTTTCGTTATATTGATGATTTGATCCTGGTGTGGGAGGGTGATAGATCCGCTTTGGATTTTTTCATTAGTCATCTTAATGACAACAACAAAAATATTATCCTCACATGGACCATAGATAATGAGAAGGTTGATTATTTGGATCTTACCATCACCAAGGGAAGTGATCATTTTAAGTTGATCAATCACTTTAAACCCACCGATCGCAATGCGTACATTCCCCTGGGGAGTTGTCACCACCGTTCTTGGTTGTGCAACATCCCCAGGGGACAGTATATTAGGTTGCGTCGGAATTGCACACAAGTATCTGATTTTGTAAACCAATCACGAGTGTTGACCACTAGATTTGTGCAAAAGGGTTATGATGAACAGGTTCTGCTCCGAGAGGTAGAACAAGTTAAGATGATTGATAGACAGACATTATTGACTGATCGAAGTAAAACTTCTGATGGGGATTCTCACAATTTTCGAATGATATTGGACTACAATGTCCAGTATAAAAAGTTCGAGAAAATTATTGTTAAAAATTGGTCCATCTTAAAACAAGATAAGATTCTTGGTCCCGTTCTACCGGAGAAACCCCAATTCATTTATAAGAAAGCCCCGTCCTTGCGAGATCGATTGGCACCTAGTGTCCTAAACCCCCCTGTACCGTCAGATAACAGCATGTTTAGATTCCTGGGTGGATTTTACGCATGTGGCCGTTGTGTCCCGTGCAGGACCTCCAAAGTTAATCTTAAGAAAAGGAAGTCTTTTTTGGCATCTGCCACCAATAAAGAATACAATATTAAACAATTGATTACGTGCGCCACGGTGGGGGTCGTCTATATGCTGGAGTGCGATTGCGGACTCCAATATATAGGCCGAACCTCGAGACCTCTACATGTTCGTGTGGCAGAACATGTTAATAATATTAAAAAGGGGGTCAAAACCCACAATGTCTCTAGGCATTTTAAACAGTTCCACCAACAAAATCCCAAGGGTTTGAGATTCTGGGGCATAGAGAAAGTCACTAGACATTGGCGAGGTGGCAATTTTATCCGTCAGCTGAGCAAAAGAGAATCCCATTGGATTCATGAAACACGAGTTCTTTGCCCTGACGGGTTAAATGTCGAATTTGACATAAATTGTTTTATAACTGACCGCTAATTAGATCGTAGATGTTTTTTTTTTTTTTTTTTTTTTTTTTTTTTTTTTTTTTTCATTTATTATATGTGATTTATTAATGTATTATTGTTTTAGTATGTTTATTTTGGTTTGGTGAGATTGTTGTGGGCTGTGGTTGATGTCACGTCTATATTCAGGTCTGCAGTCCAGATTTGTTTATTTATTTTTTATCCAATGTATAAGCAGCTTCTTTCTCCATATCAGTAGTAACTGTAGGAGTTGATCGCTGCATTAATATACATATATTTTATATTAATCAACTGGGCTGGTTTACTGGTTGAATTTTAGATATATATATATTTATATTTTCTATTTCAAAGTTTTTATCATGTATTTTGGTTGCCTTTGGAGTCTTTGTGTGGATATCTGGCTCACGGGGACACTTCCTGGTTGATGTCATGTGATTCAGACGTCCCTATCGGCGTCATGTGACGCTGCATCGTGTCTCCATAGTCACAGGCGCCTTGTTGCTATAAGAGCGGGTGTCTGGCGTTCTTCCCATATCCGCTGATGAAGTCCCGCCTACTGGGACGTAACGTGCGTACGGATGGGAAGTTCGTGACGTCACCCGCAGTTCATTCACAGTCTCACCAGACGCGCTGTTGTACCTCGGCACTGGTTTAGTGCCTTTTAAATGTAAGTGCACTACTTTCGTTTTTCATTAAATTGTTTTTTATTACGGAGAAACACTATGGTCTGCTTATATATTTTCCACATGTAAACACTGCCCTATGAACTTAATACCTGGAAGTTTTTGAATGATCCTGATGTTATATGGAATTGATGACCCTAATCCTTTTGGGGAAGTTTACATCTTCATCTGCTTTGGATTAACCCGTAAGGGAAAGTTTTTCAGTGACCCTCTATAATTAAAGGGTCCATGTTGGAAGGTGAGCGGCCAATTTATCTGTTGGTGGAGGTCTCTCACTGTGTGTGTGTCTGTTACCACCTGCATGCAATCAAGAGTCCATGTGTCATCTATGAAGATCACGGGGATTATATACTGATTTACTGTGCTGTTTTTCTATCTTTGATATATGGACTTTTAAAGCGCTGCACTATTTATTTTTATGTTATACTCAGGGATTTTGATTATTTGACCCTTAGTGTTCAGCTGCTTAGTAGTACATTATAGTTTATTGCGCGGATTTGTTTCTTTTTACATGTCTCATTCACTCCCTGACTATTAGGCTGCTTTCACACTGGGGCGGGCATTGATGGTAAAACGCTGCTAGTTTTAGCAGCACTTTACTGTCATTTTAGCTGCGCTATTCAGCTTCTAGCAGGCGCCTTTAAGCCCCACTAGCAGCCGAATTAAAGATTAAATGCGCCCGTGTAGCGCTGCTGCCGAAGTGCTTCAGCAGCGGTGGCCATTCATTTCAATGGGCAGGAGCGGTGTGTACACCGCTCCTCCACCGCCCCAAAGATGCTGCTTGGGGGACTTTTTTTAACGCCCTGGCAGCACCCCAGTGTGAAAGCACTCAGACTTTTACACTGGGACTGCAGCGCAGGCGTTTTTCAGGCGCTTTACAGGCGCTATTTTTAGCCCAAAAGCGCCTGAAAAATGCCTCAGTGTGAAAGGGGTCCTACACTCACCCCCTCTCTCTTACACTCACCCCTCTCTCTCACCCACCCCCTAAACCCTCCCTCTCTCTCTCATTCCCCTCTCTCTCACCCTCTCATGATATACAATAATGGATGTAGGGGCCTTTTGGTGGGTGTGATTTTTTTTTTGGGTGGGGGGCAGCATTTTATTGAATTAAAGTGGGCCGGTCTGGATGAAGTCCAGGGCCAAATTTTTGTCCCAGTCCAGTCCTGCTGTACAGTACAAAGTGTAAGAAGACAATGACTTTGCTAAGCCCTGTTTATGCAATGAACTGAAACTGAGGAACTATGAGAAATGCAGTGAGCATCTAGCTAGTACAATAATTATTAGCTCTTAAACAGGAGGGGAAACCGAGGAACACAGACTGCAATCAGAACTTTGACTGCTCTATCCAAAACAAAAAAAAAGTTCTGCCTTTTAGCTTCAGCTACACTCTAGCTTTTTTTATAGTGCCTTTCCTGTTTACATTTAGATTTCTCAAATAAGCCCCCATTCACACCATTGCGATTTGACAGTTCCAAATCGCATGACAACTCGCATCCTATTGTCGGCAAAGAACCGTTCAAAAAGCTGCGACTCATGTCACAGTGACTCTGAAAAAGGTTCCTGCACTACTTTTTGCTGATTTTCATTGCGACTTGCATAGACTTCTGTTGTATGAAGTCGCAAGGCTCAATGAAATCAGCAGTGCAAATCCGACTGATATGCAGTTTTGAAATCGCAATGAAGCAGCACGATTTCAAAGCCGAACTGGTGTGAAATCTGGTGTGAGGTTCCAAAACTGAACCTCCTTGGACACTGCAGGAACCAGGGGCAGCAGAGGACATGTAGCTTTCAGATTAGAAGACTGAATTTGTTTATTTGCCTTTCCCTCTTCTCTACTAGATTGCATAACACAGCATAAGAACAAATTCATTTCTAGTATAATATTTAGAAATAGGAGGTCATGCAGAAAGTTATTTTACAAACCAATTGTACAAATATAAATAGTTGTAAAATAAAAGCGTAATTAACTCATAAACCAGTTCATGCCAAATGTTCTGATTTTGTACAGATTTGTTCAGCTCTAGTACTACATAAAAAGGAGGAAATGTATGCATAGCTCCCAAATGTCCCGGATTTTGAGGGACTGTCCCCGATTTGGAACAAAGTCCCTCTGTCCCTCTTTTCTCCTCATTTGTCCCTGATTTAGGTCTGATCTATATAATTGTATATAAAATGCACTTTTTATCTTTCAAAAAGTGTTTCCCAGTGCTAAACGTTTCATCCAATTTCTAAATTGCTGCATTTGTAAATTTCAAAAGCCAATATAAAGGAATAGTAGTGGTAAAAAAAAGCCCTTTAACTAATAATTTTTTTTTTGTATATTTCTCCTTTAAGGGGGCGTGACAAGGGGTGTGTCCTATGCCTACATACTTTTGCTAGTAGGAGTCCCTCATTCCCATCTCAAAAAGTTGAGTGGTGTGAATATATGTGTTCAGTCCTGCAGCTCACCTTCAAATTTAGCATGTGGACTCCAGTGGCGGTGCGTCCATAGAGGGCGCCGGAGCGCCGCCCCCTCTCGCTCCTGCACCTCCACTGAAAGACAATACACAGATTCATGCATTGCATGAATCTGTGTATTTTCGCCGCTGCCGCGCTGCCCACTATTCAGATGGCCGGCCTCCTGGTGAGCGCCGGCCATATGAATTAGAGCGGTGGCCGGAGGTGGGTGTGACTTGGAAGTGTCTCTGATAGGCTTTCCGAATACAGCTCTCATGCTGTAATCGGCTTCCAAAAACTCCTCCAAGGTACGCACGGGGGTGCGTTCCTTGGAAAAAACTGTGGGGGTTTCAGCCAATCAGGTTCACCGGATCTGGTTACCGGTAACCTGATTGGCTGAAGCGTCATCGAGGGCGGGAGAAGACATCGAGGACGGCGCGGACCCGAGGAAGGTAAGTGCAGGGCTGGGGGGGGGGGCAGGCTGCATTTGGGAACAAACTGGCTGTATATGGGGGACAAACTGGCTGTATATGGGGGACAAACTGGCTGTATATGGGAACAAACTGGCTGTATATGGGGACACACTGGCTGTATATGGGGACACACTGGCTATATATGGGGACAAACTGGCTGTATATGGGACAAACTGGCTGTATATGAGGGACACACTGGCTGTATATGGGACACACTGGCTGTATATGGGACAAACTGGCTGTATATGGGAACAAACTGGCTGTATATGGGAACAAACGCTGCATTTGGGAACAAACTGGCTGTATATGGGGACACACTGGCTGTATTTGGGGGACAAACTGGCTGTATTTGGGGGACAAACTGGCTGTATATGGGGGACAAACTGGCTGTATATGGGGACACACTGGCTGTATATGGGAACAAACTGGATGTATATGGGACAAACTGGCTGTATATGGGACACACTGGCTGTATATGGGGACAAACTGGCTGTATATGGGACAAACTGGCTGTATATGGGGACACACTGGCTGTATATGGGGACAAACTGGCTGTATATGGGACAAACTGGCTGTATATGGGGACACACTGGCTGTATATGGGGACAAACTGGCTGTATATGGGGACACACTGGCTGTATTTGGGGGACAAACTGGCTGTATATGGAAACAAACTGGCTGTATATGGAAACAAACTGGCTGTATATGGGGGACAAACTGGCTGTATTTGGGGACAAACTGGCTGCATTTGAGGGGACAAACTGGAGGCGTTTGGGCACAGTGGCTGCGTTTAATGGGCACAGTGGCGGCAATTGATGTTTTTTTTTTCAGTTTGTTTGCGCCCTTCCAAAAATTTTGAGCACCAGCCGCCACTGGTGGACTCTTATGAAGTGTTGTAGGACATTTGGCTATTGCTGCAACTCGTCTTAGAAATGTAGCAATTGCTGAAGTCTTTGGGGTTGATTTACTAAAACTGGAGAGCGCAAAATCTGCTGCAGCTCCTCATAGAAACCAATTAGCATCCAGGTTTTATGAAATTGCTTTTTAATTAATTTTTAATATTCACAGAAAACTCCTCCATCCATCCATGTCTCCATGCTTTATTTTGTTGTGAAATCACTTTGAAAAACACCTACCTAGCATTTCTACCCATGGTCATCTTAAATAAGGGCAGATGATTCATGTAGCATATACCTTCTGTAATCCATCTGCCTTTAGCTTAGGCATGCATTTAGGAGGGTGCAGGAAAATCTAAAAATAAGCATAAAATAAGTAAATATAATATACCTTCCTATCATAGGTGTGCGCAGCCTATTGTATTAGAGTGTGCACACTGAATCTCAAACACACAGGCATGTGTGTGTGTGTATTTATATATATATATATATATATATATATATATATATATATATATATATATATATACACGGTATATATATTTATACAGTCTTCCTTGCGGCACTCTGCCCAGTCAACACATGCATTGCTCCCAACTGTCCCTGATTTCGAGGGACTGTCCCTAATTTGGAACAATGTCCCTCTGTCCCTCTTTCCTCCTCATTTGTCCCTCATTTTGGTTTGATCTATATAGTTGTATATAAAATGCACTTTTTATCTATCAAAAAGCTTTCATATGATTTCTAAATTGTTGTATTTGTAAATTCCAAAAGCCAATATAAAGGAATAGTAGTGGTAAAAAAAGCACTTGTGGGTTTAACCAATCTTGTTTTTTTGTACATTTCCCCTTTAAGAGGGCGTGGCAATGGGGTGAGTCCTATTTCTGCATACTTTTGGTGATAAGTGTCCCTCATTCCCATCTCAAAAAGTTGGGAGGTATGAGCACATGATCCCCTGCCTGAAGATTCAGAGTGAGAGAGAAAAGCTTCCACACTTCTCTTTTAAGCAGTCGCTCAGTAGGAGATCTTTCCCATCCCCTCCACTGGCACACATGCGAACAGGGTGATTAGGGTGTGCCCAGGCACATCCAGCACACCCTGGGCACACACCTATGTTTCCTATCTATTTACTAAGGCTAGAAGTATAAGGATTAGAAATAATTCTGCCCGCAGCTACATCCACCATCCTCATCTCCAAATATCAACCTAACTATCTTCTTCACTCCAAACACCTCCTGCTCTCTAACTCCTTTGTCGTCTCCTCTCATGTTCTCCTCCAGGACTTCTTCAGAGTCTCTTCCCTCCATTAGAAATCCCTACCCAAGTCTGTCTGTCAATTTCCCATTCTGTCTGCCTTCAGGTGATCCCTGAAAACTCATCTCTTCAGGAAAGCCTAACAACTGAACTTTTTCTATACTTGATCAGCTCATCCCCCCACAGTCATTACCTTTTGTATCAATTGTCCTTTCCCGTTAGATCAGGGTTCTCCAAACTGTGGCCCGGGGGCCAGATGTGGCCCTTTGCTTGCTTTTACCTGGCCCTTGGGGCATTATTTCCCCCCACTGTCAGCAACCAGTGATGGGGCACTATTCCTCCCATTGATACCAACATTGAGGCACTATCCCTCCCATCAATACCAAATGATGGGGCACTATTCCTCCCAATGACACCAATGATGGGGCACTATTCCTCCCACTGACACCAATGATTGGGCACTATTCCTCCACGGAATATGTTTTGTTTCTTACATGGGTTTGTAAAACCTACGTAGCAGTATACCCTTTGAAAACTACAACTATGGTAGTGTCATATGATATGAAAATGTTGTTTCCATGTACAGGGAGCGTGTGTAATTTGTTTATTTTATTTTTTGTAACATAAAAGGCTATGTAGGGAGGTGAGAGAAGGGGCAAAGGAACTGGACCAGCACAGAAAGTAGACACTACTAGAGGAGGAAAGGCTATGATGTTCAAGAAAGTAAGTTGCTAAGTTACGGAATCCACACTTTCGGAGTAATTACCGGTACCTAGCAAGTTCAGAGGTGCAAGTCAATAAAAAATGTTTATGGATAGGGATGAACACCCCACATAAACCTTTAAAATACTTGCTTTTACCTGCAATTTTTTTTAATTGGTGACAGGGTCTCCTAAAGGTTTTCCTTTCATGACTTTTTGTCTTCTCTTTATCGCAAGATCGCATTTTCAGGGAATCTTTTTATATTTCCAACGTCATATAGAATTTCTTACTAATCTCACAAGCATCCAACAGCTCTGTGTTGTAAATTCCTCTAACAAAACCATATACAGTCATTTGGTCGTCTTCTACACAGCCTTATTGTTCAGTTCCAACACACTGGACACCTCACAATGCTTAGCGCTGTCATAACATATCAAGAGAAAAGTGCTTAAATGTCCATAGACAGCTCTGTAGACTTATCAACCAGCCACATCTGTAGTCTGGAAGATGGATAGTAAAGATATACCAGGGTTTAACTTGAAACTTTGCTATTTAAAGTGAACTGTACAGCAAAATGGAAGGGCCAATTACAGCGTCTGGGCATTTCCCCTTGTAAAAATCACTGGCTAAAGGTACATCTAAAAGGTACCCAAACAGAAAAAATACATTTCCCTTTTCCTCATCTTCTGTGTTGCTGAGTGTGACGTCACTATCCTTGCAAGAAAATTTTGAGTATAGCCTCACATAATATTTGATAATAAATAGAAAATAAGTATCATCATCCAATTATATAGGAGAACTGGACAAGGTGGAAATATGGAGGCAGTTGCTAATGCTGCACAACCCAATATAACCACCTAAAGGGAGGACATGCTGGACTATCTCAGTACTGATACAATGACAATGTAGTATAATATAAAAATATTGTTTAATACATATAAAAGATACACAAGTATTAAAAACAACTACTAACGGGTGACCCTGTGAAGTTTCTGTTGGAGTGGAGTATGAAATGTTTCCTCTACCGGTTTCGCGGACTAAGCCGCTTCTTCAGGAGGAGTAGTCCGATCGGTCAAGGCCGTAGACAGCAGAAGGCTCGAATAATACCCCCTGCAGCGGACGAGGGGGAGTGTAAATGACAGTCTCAGGCTCTACAACAAGCTGAGTGTTACAGTAACCCAGTGTTTCTCAACTCCAGTCCTCAAGGCGCCCCAACAGGTCATGTTTTCAGGATTTCCCTCAGATGAAATGGCTGTGTGGCAATTACTAAGGCAGTGAAACTTATCAAATCACCTGTGCAAAATAATGGAGAGCCTGAAAACATGACCTGTTGGGGCGCCTTGAGGACTGGAGTTAAGAAACACTGCAGTAACCAAGGGCAGGATGATCACATGGGCAGTGCAGAGGTAATCTGTGAACAAGTACATTCAGAGGTAGCTGATGTCTTATGTTTGTGAAAAGATTGATTGGACTAACCAGTCAGTACCACACTATGTGACAACCTTCTGGTCAGCACACCGCCCGTCACATCTGCCCGGTTGGAGAGTCAATACGGCTCACTATCCTTGCAAGGAGATTCCTGGGGAACTCTGGTACCCCAAATGTCACAAAAATACACTCCAGCCCAGTGCAAGAGAGTCTAGCCTTAATAAATATTATGTCACTCTCTTCTAAGTGCCATAGGCAGAAGACCAAATAAGGTAAGTATGAAATCAAACTTTTTTCTTTACAGGTAACTTTTTGAAAAACCATCAGCCAATGATTTTTACAGGAAGAGGGGGCCCAGATATTATTATTATTTTATCTTTTTGGGAAGGTGCACTTTAAGGGCCCGTTCACATATGCCTACATGCTAAAACATTTTGTGTTCATTCTGTGCTGGTAGTGGTGAGTGGTGCCTTGTGTTGTAACAATGCAAGGCACTGTTTTGTTTTTTGGCAAACTTTATTGAAATGTTAAAGTGACATTTGATTCACGTTTATCAGGGTGGAGCTGTGTTGCGGTAACCAACGTTGTGGTATGAACGGTGCGCATAGAAAAGAACTGCAATGACCGACATTAATCTGGTGTGGAAAAACGCTAGTCACTGCTCATAGTGTGAATGGGCCCTAATGGTTAACTATACTATCAAATGTCTTAATCCCAACAGACCCCACTCCCCCTCCCCATACTTTACCCATTTGTTTTTACTTTAGATCAGCAGATAGCACAGACCAGGAGCCTGGAAGTTCTCCAGTCCTCTTCTTGTTCAGTAGAGACATGTGGAACTATGCATGTGCCTTTACTCCATAGTCTTTCATGGAAAAACCAACCTTCTAAACCCAACTTGCAGTGAGATGTTTTTTCCATGAAAATAGGCTACACAAGTGCAGTTCTATACAAACTCACTGACTAAGAAGAGGACCGTATCGATGCCTGGAGAAAGCTGTGTCTTTTAGACATGGAAGCCCTCTAGTCTAAGGTAAGTATCAGGGGATATAGTTGGGAGGGATAGAAGGGTTTTTTAGGATTAAAGTTGTTGTAAAGGTTTGTGTTTTTTCACCTAAGGTGAAAAAACACCTGGCAATCACGGGTCCCCCAGCCTCCCCGTTTTACTTACCTGAGCTGTTCACCTGCTCTGCGCGTCCCCGGTGTCCTCTTCTCCACGTAGTCTCGGCGTTGATTGGATAGATTGATAGTGCAGCCATTGGCTCCCACTGCTGTCAATCAAATCCAATGATGCGGCCGCTGGGGGCGGGGCCGAGTCAAACACTCGGCGGCTATGGACGTCGACTGTATGACACGGGAGTGCGCCTGCAAGGTAACCACCTCGGGAGAGAGCTTCCCAGAGGGAGTTGGCTATTGCGGGGAGGAGCCGCAAGAGCCGCCGTGGGACACCAGAACAGGAGAATCGGGGCCACTCTGTGCAAAATGAACTGCACAGTGGAGGTAAGTATGAAATGTTTGTTATTTAAAAAAAAAAATGAACCTTTACAACCACTAAAGTTATTCAAAAGCACAGTTCCCCTTTAAATAGTGCCTCAGATTTCATTGCCAGCATACATATAGATTCTGGACTCAAGTATGATCTCTTGGGGGTTGGTCTACTAAAACTGGAGAGTGCAAAATCTGGTGCAGCTGTGCACATTAGCCAATCAGCTTCTAGCTTCAGCTTGTTCAATTAAGCGTTGACAAAAAAACAGGAAGCTGATTGGTTTCTATGCAGAGCTACACCAGATTTGGTGCTCTCCCGTTTTAGTAAATCAATCAGTTATTCATGAACCTGTTAACAGGCAGATCAATTTCCCATCTCCTCCCATCGGTATAAATCTTAAAGGGGTTGTAAACCCTCATGTTTTTTCACCTTAATACATCCTATGCATGGTGAAGGACCCACAGCTTAGATATGTCAGGGGGGTCTCTCTCACCTCAGCAGGTCCTTGCACAGCCTTCTCCAGTCCTGGGGGGGGGGGGGGTGATGCTGCTGTCCTGGGGTCAAGTGAAGTTGCAGCCCGAGCCAGTCACAGACCTGGGTCCTGACTCTCTGACGCGCCTTGCTGCCTCTGCCTGCCTCCAAGATCTGGGAGTGGTAGTTTTTCCTGGCTGCGCTGCTCTCAGTTCTCCACCGGGAGCTTGAGCACTACAACTCCAAGAATTTCACAGCCACTGTGCCCATCATAGGCAGCCACTGTGCCCATAAAATGCAGCCACTGTGCCCATAAAATGCAGCCACTGTGCTCACCACTGTGCTCATAAAATGCAACCACTGTGCCCATAAAATGCAGCCACTGTGCCCATAAAATGTAGCCACTGTGCTCATAAAATGTAGCCACTGTGCTCATAAAATGAAGCCACTGTGCTCATAAAATGCAGCCACTGTGCCCATCATATGCAGACACTGTGCTCATAAAAAAACAGCCTCTTTGCCCATCATATCCAGCCTCTCTGCCCATCATATGCAGCCACTGTGACCCCCCCACCCGCTGTCTGACCGGCACTTACCCAATCCTGGTGGCGGGTCAGGCAGCGGGTGAAGCCGGCGAGCTGTGGGACATGCAGCGGGTCAGGCGTGTGTCTCTTCTTCCTGTGTGTCTCTTCTTCCTTTCCGCTAGGCGTCCAGTAGAGATGCCTGTGCCCTCAGCCAATCAGGTGATGGGTATTATATCCGCACTTCCTGATTGGCGGAGAGGAGGTTCAGTGTTAGAAAAGCAAATATTATTTTGCTTTTCTAACACACTTGGGTGGGCTCCGAGCGCAATGCTCTGCGCTCCAAGTCCAGCTTTTTTCAAGCCTATTAGAGCCTCTGGCTGTAATCGGGTGCTTCAAAAATACCCCCACAGCTGTAATCCAGGCGCCCGGTGTCCGAAAAGGGGCCGGACGCCTGAATAGGGGGTGGTTACAGCAGCCATGGATAGATTCATGCAATGCATGAATCTATCCATTCTACACAGAGGGGGGTGGCTGGAGAGAGGGGGAGGGGCGCCCGTGCGCCCTTAATGGACGCACCGCCACTGGGTTTAGGCATGAAAGGGTTAGGGGTTAATATCAGCTCCCAGCATGAAACAATGAGGAAGACAAACAAGAAGGAAGAGGGAAATCCTTATAGTGTAAGACCTTTCTTTTCAATAATAAAAAACACATTCACCAAAAAACGTACATTATCTCTGCCCTGTCCTCTCGCCTTAATGGAGTGACAGTCCACTCTCCCTGCTGGGGAGGGGAGTTTCTGCCCCGGGTATTGCTAATGGGACTGCTGGTGTTAGTGACTATATGTCCCACAATGCTTTGCAGCTACTGGAGGCCTGGCTGATGGGCTCCTCCCCCTACCAATGAGGAAGCAGGGGAGGGAACAGAGTGGGCGGCTGGGCTCTGAGAGCAGAGCTAGCACATGCTGCATTTTCCGGAGGAGAGGCGGGGAAATCCCACGCAGGAGCGGACAGGCTGGCTCTCACTCCACTGTCAGTGGATAAGTGTGTAAGCATGACCAGCGGGGGGTTCGCTACATAAGTGATTGGCACTGGAGCCTCACCTCTGCCCTGACATGACTTCCTCCGAAAAAAAAAAAAAGTGAGGGGACGGCCGCCGCCCCTTATGCATATAGGTTAGAGCAGCTTGGGGGGAAATCTCCACCCTGCCCCCTGGCCCAGCCCGCCCCTGGGAATAAATGATCTGGGGGGAGAGATTGGCTTAAGTGTCTAAGATGCTTCCCTTAAATGCCCCCCGTAGACTTCCTGTCTCTTGGCTCCTGTTGGTGAATGGTTCACTTGCTCTTTCCTACAGAACAGGTCCTGCATAGTTCTGAGCACACAAACGTCTAGTTGATTACAGTCAGTCTTACTGTCAGGCAATGGCAGCTGGACAGTGGCCTGGCCTTTTCTCCTGCTTATTATGCAAATTGCTCTGGAAGAGACAGAGGCCGTTCAGCCACTATCTTGGCCTCTGCTTGTTCTACACTTGCAGTGTTTGGCTGAGTGCAAACGTATCCAGATGGAAAGAATGTGCTTTGTAAGAGGCAGTGAATGGCACAGATTGTTAGTATGTGCAACGCCATGCCGCAGGGAATCCCAGTTTACACTCTAGTGACATAATTCCACCGGACAGCAGGGTATTGCCCCCTCTGCTTCCAGCCAGACACTCCGCTTCTTCACAGTTGGCTGTTGTTAATATGCAGGGACCAAGAACAGCGCTTGGTTATTTAGCACGCCTTTGTAGATCTGCCGTGTAGTCCCACAGCTGTTTATTTTTACATGTGTATGATAACCATGTCAGGAAACTTACTGGGTGACTTTCTGATCGCTTACAGGACCATGAAAAGTGCAGCAATCTGTGACGACCCAGCAGATTACATATTTTTCTTACATTTTAATGCAACCTGGGCGTTTTTTAGCAGGAACATGGCAGTATGCAGGTCTGCGCCTCTAATACTAAATGTATCTACTGGCATGGGGTGGGTTTAGGCAGGCAAGCACCCCACAATTCCCCATAGCACCCTCAAAGAACAGCTGCTGTATATCCTATTAATATTGTTTAATTACATCCCTAGCCAGCACTGGGCTGTTATCAGCATTAGCAGATGCCAGGCAATGGGACTACTTAAGTGAAGTCAGACCACAGATTTCTCTTGGCCAAAGTTGCTGACACTTGTGTCCAGGTCAGCTCAGTTAGTTCCAGGCCAGCTCAGTTAGTTCCAGGTCAGCTCAGTTAGTTCCAGGTCAGCTCAGTTAGTTCCTGGAGGAGTGACATACCCTTCAAGTACAAAGGGGAATCGGCTGTGCAGTGTGGATGGATGAATTTTCTGCTGCGGCTATTGTATTTTGACAGCTGGACCGCTAACAGTGACTGCATTTGCTTGGATAAAGCCACAGTTAGGCTGTCAATTTTCTGTCTGGCCCTTTCAGATTTTCAATCAAAGTATATCAGGCTGGAAGCTATAACAGGGCCACCCACTGATTGAATTTCAGCAGGTTCCTCAGGAACCAGCCCAGATTTGTAGTATATGGCCAACTTAAGTCTCGCCTGCGAGGGTTTTGTTTATAATAATCCCTTCCATGTTCCCTGTGAGTTGATCTGCATCACCCCTGTGCGAGGCTATTTAGTGGGTGGGGACAGCTGACAGCAGAGGATAGATACTTTGTTTGGGATACAAGAAAGGATGTAGTGGGAGAAATTCATGTGTTGTCCTTTACATTTTGTGAGCTCCCTGCAAAGGGGCAACTGGAAAGGAAATCTGGACAGCAATGGGGGATCAGACTTCACAGCTGATTAAGCATGAGCATCACGCATTTGGGACAGAATGGAGTAGGCTAGCATTGCAGAAACCTGCTCATTTATAGCTCGTGTAGCCAAGGGACCATAAGGCTACTTTCACACTGAGGCGCTGGATGCGCTGGCCGTATAGCGGCGCTATACCGTTTTTTTGCCGCGATTTGCGGGCGCTAGCGGGGGTATTTTAACCCCCGCTAGCGGCCAAAATAGGGTTAAAAACGCTCGCAATAATGCCTCTTTGCGGCGTTTTGCGGGCATTTTGAAGGCGCTACCCCATTAATTTGGGCAGGGGCGCTATAGGAGCGCTATTTTTAGCGTTCCTATTGCGCCTCAAAGATGCGGCTTGCAGGAGTTTTTTGACCCTCCTGCAAGCGCAACGCTCCAATGTGAAAGCCCGAGGGCTTTCACATTGGATACTATTGAGCGGCTTTTTTGGGGCGCATTGCAGGCGCTATTTTTAGTGCAATAGCGCCTGCAAAGCGCCTCAGTGTGAAAGGGGCCTTAGACTTAGAAATTCCTATTGTTGAGGCTTGAACTGTTTCTGTCTATTATGTGGTTTTCCAGTGATATGGACTTCTAGGTTACCAATAATTAGTAAAATTTTCAGTAAAGAAGTGAAAAAGTCAAATAAATATTGTATTATTGTTCATGGAAGTGAACTGGAGTTGGCCTCAGAGGCAGAGGTTACATCCTTTACCTGGGAGTGTTCTAACAGCTAACTCGGGTCAGGAGTTGGTGGTGATTTGGTGTCAGTGGGACTATCAGTGCAGCAATAGGGCAGGTTCTACGGCTACACTCTCTAGGATATCTGGGCTACTGTTTCCAATGCTCAGTTATTGGGCAGGGCTCATCCAGGGACTAGATCTGGAACCACTGAGATAGCGAGACCTCTCAACGTGTCAGGTGAAGTACTTGAATCTGTATATGTATTAGAGATGGTAGGATAGATCCAGGCCATGCCACTCTGTTCCTGCAAAGCTGTAATTCTAGGCACCTGGCTGGGGAACTGGATAAACAACCAGACTCCTGGGTGGCCTGTCCTTCATGCCCATTGCACATAATAGTTACACTGGGGTTGATTTACTAAAACAGGAGAATGTAAAATCTGGTTCAGCTCTGCATAAAAACCAATCAGCTTCCTTTTTTTTCTTTTTTGTCAAGGCTTTTAGTTAGAGGCTGATTGGCTACCATGCACAGCTGCACCGGATTTTGCACTCTCCAGTTTTAGTAAACCAACCCCACTGTTCTATTAAATTTCATCTCTCCCACAAATGGATGTTTTAGTTTGGCCCAGGCTCACATAAATCAAATTGTATTTACATTCTAACTGTAAAGACATGTGGTTTGCTACAGCACCGTGTATCATTAATAATTGCCATTTTTTTATTATTAACCACTTGCTTACTGGGCACATAAACCCCCTTCCTGCCCAGGCGAAATTTCAGCTTTCAGCACTGTCACGCTTTGAATGACAATTGCGCGGTCATGCGACGTGACTCCCAAACAAAATTGACGTCCTTTTTTTCCCACAAATAGAGCTTTCTTTTGGTGGTATTTGATCATCTCTGCGGTTTTTATTTTTATTTGCGCTATAAACAAAAAAAGACTGACAATTTTGAAAAAAACACAATATTTTTTACTTTTTGCTATAATAAATATCCCAATCTTTTTTTTCCCTCAGTTTAGGCCGATACGTATTCCACATATTTTTGGTAAAAAAATAAATCGCAATAAGCGTATATTGATTGGTTTGCGCAAAAGTTATAGCACCTACAAAATAGGGGATAGAATTATGACTTTTTTTTTTTTTACTAGTAATGGCGGTTATCTGCGATTTTTGTCAGGACTGCGATATTGAGGCGGACATATGGGACACTTTTGACACATTTTTGGGACCATTCACATTTATACAGCAAACAGTGCTATAAAAATGCACCAATTACTGTATAAATGTGACTGGCAGGGAAGGGGTTAACACTAGGGGCGATCAAGGGGTTAAATGTGTGCCCTGCTAGGTGATTCTTACTGTGGGGGAGGGGACTGACTGGGAGAGGTGACCAATGGGTGTCCCTATGTACAAGGGACACACCATCGGTCTCTTCTTCCCAACAGGATGTTGATCTCTGTGTTTACACACAGAGATCCAGGTCCCTGGCTCTGTGACTGCCGATCGCGGGTACCTGGCGGCCGCCAGGCACGCGCATCGGCACCTGAGTGACACGGCGGGCACGCGCCCCCCAGCGGCCAGAGGCCCGAGGACATCAATAGACGGCCTCCTAGACCTGTAGAGCCACCTTGTGGCCGTCATTCGACAATGGCCCGGGTCCCAAGTGGTTAAAATACCAATTCCACAATCCATGGGATTGGAGTCGGTCCCTCCTTTGCTTTTACTATAGCCCCAATCTTCTGGGAATGCTTCGCCCAAGATTTTGGAGATTATCTGTTGAATTAATACACCTATATGAGCTTGTGAGCATCCCATTCCAAAACCATGGCCATTATTATGGAGTTGGGCCCTCCTTTGCGGTTACTACAGTCTTCACCCTTCTAGAAAGACTTCCTCCCACAAGAATTTGGAGTGTGTTTGGGAATTAGGGCACATTAGGTAACAATGTTGGATAAGAGGATTTGATTCACAATCTACTTTTCAGTTCATCCCAAAAGTTAAGGTCATAGCTTTTGCATTCCTTCACACCATCGTCAAATCATGTCTTTATGGAACTGACTTTGTACACAAGGGTGCGGTCATGCTGGAACAGAAAAGAGCTTTCCCCAAACTGTTATCACAGTTTGCTCACAATTACCCAAAGTGTGTTTGGATGGCATTTACATTACCCTTCAATGGAAAACCCTGAACTTTGGAGGGGTGTCCACATATTTTGACCTTAGGCCCCTTTCACACTACTGTGACTTCAAAGTTTGCCGCAAAATCAGGGAATGCCTGTGTAAGTGGCATCAAAATCGTGCAGGGACTACTTTGAAGTCGGAACGACTTGAAGTCGTACTAATATGAATGGTTGTCATTGGAAATAATGGGAAATGACTTGTCATGCTACTTTGCCATCAAAAATCGTGGGACAAGTCGTATAAGTGTGAAAGGGGCCTTAGGGTTGTGTGATGATGAAGTGTCCACAAACGTCTTGTCATATAGTATAATCTTAATGGTATTGAATGCTGTATAAAGTTGACCCAAGGTCATTGTAATAAAGGGGCAAGAAAAGGATTTAGCACATGCCTACTAGGTAGGGAAGCCTAGTCTGATGTGTCATGTGTCCCCTGGATTGTCCAGACTTAATGTCAATCCCTACGAGGATGGAAAATTCAGCTGCACAGTAACTGAATCAGATTTTTTTTTTTTTTGAATTACTATTTGCAACTTTTCTTTGTTTGTTGCATCTCCGTCAGCCCCATTGCAGCCTGTTCCTGTCTACATGCACTCTAGTGATGATTTCATGGTACCTAGCAGGGTTTCTGATGGTGACAACACTGGACCATGTCTGTGTAATGTGCTTTGAACCAGCCACTTATAGTCTCCGTCAGAAGCCACTATGAAGGGTGACAACGCAGAAGCACGGTTGGATGACAAAGATAGGACTTTGTCACCCTGTTACAGGAAGTGCCAGAACAAGGACTTTTATGGCAGGATCACCTGATACGGTTTTAATGAAAGCTACAGATTTCCATGTATTGACCATTACTTTTTAAACTACATAGACATTAAAAAATATGAGATTTTAATGACTGGGTTTACATCTACTTTAAATGACTTACCAGCGTCTAATATTTCCTAGTGACTGAAAGGGTGACATTTTCAGTACTGTTTTGCGGTTACTACCATTTTCACAGGGCCCTAAGGGCCATGACATACTAGTGATCCTGCCCAGTGAAAGACCAAGGATGGAGAGACACCAAATCGTTTGATCATAGAACAAGCGTCACTGTCAGAGCAGGTGAGTGTCTTCTCTACATCCTGACACTGGGGAATTATTTCCAGCGACAGGATCTCTAGTATGATGTGGGTCTATTTATTAGTACTTGGCCAGACAACTACACTGTTACAACACAATTTAATAAAAAGTTAATGCATTGTAATTTTTCTCTCTACATCCTTAGTCTAATGCCGCGTACACACAACCGTTTTTTATTGACGAGAAAAATGGAATTTTTTAAATTGGTCATTAAAAACGATTGTGTGTAGGCTCCAGAGCATTTTTCACGACGTGAAAAATGGCCATTAAAAATTTTGAACATGTTCTATTTTTTCTCGTCGTTTTTCACGTCAGCGTTTTTCTCGTCGTGAAAAATGGCGTGTGTATGCTTTAACGACGTGAAAAAACGCACATGCTCAGAAGCAAGTTATGAGACGGGAGCGCTCGTTCTGGTAAAACTAGCGTTCATAATGGAGATAGCACATTCGTCACGCTGTAACGGACTGAAGAGCACGAGGCTGAAAAGCGCGAATCGTCTCTCACCAAACTTTACTAACACGAGATCAGCAAAAGCAGCCCAAAGGGTGGCGCCATTCGAATGGAACTTCCCCTTTATAGTGCCGTCGTACGTGTCGTACGTCACTGCGCTTTGCTTGAGCATCTTTCTTCACGATCGTGTGTAGGCAAGGCAGGCTTGAGAAGAATCAGGTCGAGAAAAATTACGTTTTCTTCAATGACATTAAAAACGGCCGTGTGTGCGCGACATAAGTCACCACTAATATGTAGATCGTAAATTCTGACTTCATTCAGATGCCACTTATCGCATACTTCAGAATTTTGGAACCCAGAGACAGCCAGACAATCCCATATTTCTCTCTGTACAGTTTTTAGTTCATGCTCTGTGGAAACCTCTGACATACAGTGGGACAAGTGTGTGAGCAGAAAGATAAGAATTCTGAGAAATTCCATGAACAAATTGAGTACTGTTGCCATGGCTTGAAGGAAGAGACATTCTTTTTGGCTCTATTCGAAAACCATGGCTGAAATGGAAACATTTTATGTTTTTATGTTTTTTTTTTTTTTAAACAAAACTGGAATTTTCATTTAAGTTGTGAACATTTATATTAGTTTTACAATTCTTGTTGATTGCTTTCTGAATATAACTCAAAAAATGAACATAATTCTTTTTTTGTCCTGCCAGAAACTTGTGAACAAATAAAATCACTCTAAAAATAGGAATGAATTGAGCGCATAAAAACACAATATACTTGATGGGAAAAAGTGTTCAAAAAGAAACGTATCTTATCACTGGAAAGGATTATTTTTCTTGTACATGTGCAAGTTTCATATACACTTTATGGTCATTAATGTGTGAACACCTGACTATCATATATATATATATAAGCTTTTTGTACATCCCATTCCAAAACCAAGGGCAATAATTTGGAGTTGGTCCCTCCTGTGCTGTAACCAAAACCATGGAAAATCTTGTAGGAAGGCTCACTACAAGATTTTCGAGTATGTGGGACTATCACAGATAAATGCGTGTGTTGAACTTCCCATTTTAAAACCATGGTCATTAATATGAAGTTGATCCTACAGCTTCTTCTCCTCTGGAGATGCTTCCCGCAAGATTTTGGACAGTATCTGTGGTAATATTACACGTATATGAGCTTGATGGACATTCCATTACAAATGGGCATTAGTATGTTTCAATGATGTTTATTAAAAAAAATTCAAATAATACAAAAATATCTCTGCTCATACTTGTACAGTGATAAAAACCAATAGGGAGCTTACCATTGATCAATTAGCATAACATAGTTCACTCCTGCCTTATCAACATTAGCCAATAATTCCCCAATATGGGCACCAGATATCTAAAGCATCTCAACAGGTAATGTGCAAGTCTCCCAATACATGGGCCTACTAGCTTTTATATGTCACTGGCCCGTCCAGTGCCCCACCCACCCGGAAGAGCCCGCCCCCCACCCAACTATCAGGGGGGCCACCCTCCCCCACGTGAGCGAACCCCCAGAGGGCCAAACTATCTATGGTCCACAACACGTGAGCCAAGTAAAAAACGTATACTGTAACATTGAAGTCACCACTTGAACGTAAGAACATTAGGGGGGAAAGACCGAAGAAATGGGGGTGAAAAAATAAAGTAAATAGGAAAGAAGAAAAGGAAAAGAAAAAATTATAAAAAAAAAGAAAAGAGAAGGAGGGTTGGGAGGGGAGGATCGGAGAGGGGAAATATGGAGGAGCTGCGGTCCAGCGCCCAGGTGCCCCGTTTACGAGAACATAGCTAGGCGGCAAGTGTCCTTGGGTCATTGGTAAGATAAGCTAACCACGGGTCCCAAACTTTGTGAAATAACTTCATCGTGTCTTGGACCAGGGCTGTCAATCTTTCGTTCAACATCAGCCAGGATAGTTTACCTTTTAGCTGGCCGAATGGCAGGGCGGCGGATCTCCAACTCCTGGCTATAGTTATTTTAGCTGATACAAATATGAAGTTCAGTAGCCTCCTTTGGGAACTAGAGGCTTCCACCACCCTGTCACCCAGAAGTGCTTGTCTTGCTGATTTAGTCAAATTAATCTGAGTAAGGGAATAGATAAAATTGTAGACCCTGACCCAGAACCTCCTAACCTTAGGGCATGTCCACCATATATGATAGGTGGTTCCAACCTGACCACACCCTCTAAAACACTTGGAGGTAGCCCCCTGTACAAAGGTGGCCAGTCTGACCGGTACCATATACCATCGTAATAACACCTTATAATTCGCCTCTATGATTGAGGTATTGATGAGTGATCGTGATGCCGTATCCGATATCGCCAACCAGTTCTCCAGGTCAAGGGTTTCCTGAAAATTATTTTCCCATTGAAGCATATACTTCAGTTTAGTCGATGTACCCATCAATATTGTATATATAGTAGATATAAAACCCCTAAGTTTGTCATAATGCTTGCACAAGTGTTCCATGGGGGTCAATATCGCTAGGTCACTCTTACAGGCTAGAGATTGAACAAAATTATGTATTTGAGTATATCTATAGCGTTCTACTGGCGGCATTTGATACTTCTCAATCATAGAGCGTTCGGATATCATACCCTTATTGTCGCAAAGGTCGGCTATACGTAGCAGGCCCTTATTGGTCCACCATTCAAATGTGAGAGGAGCGAGGCCCGGGGTGAAAGCACTATTTTTCAATAGGGGTGCCAACAGAGTATGGGGTGATTTGAATTCCTTGGATCTGGACAACCTGTCCCAAATTTCAAGTGAAAAGGATAAAGATGGACATAAAATTATTGGTCTTTCTTTAGGCGGGAGCCACATAATGTGGGATATAGAATCCGGGTGACAGGAATAGGATTCCATGGTCATCCATATGGCGTGTGGTGAAGTTGAATGAAACCTAGATAGTTGGGCCACCTGGGCTGCGTAAAAGTATTTCTGCAACTCAGGCAGACTAAGTCTGCCTTTCCGTTTAGGAGTATACATTGTACCTTTGTTCACCCTAGGCCTCTTGTCTCCCCATATAAACTGTAGAATTTTCTGTTGAAACATTTTAAGGTCGGTTTGATGTAATGCCACAGGTATCGTGCGA
This sequence comes from Rana muscosa, assembly GCA_029206835.1. NCBI lineage: Eukaryota > Metazoa > Chordata > Amphibia > Anura > Ranidae > Rana > Rana muscosa. Next base: position 264,586,166 of record CM055123.1, on the reverse strand, counting down.
AAAAAATATAACAGCCTAGGTAGGACATTCATTTTTATTGAGTGTAGTCTGCCGAACCACGAATGGGGGTGAATCTGCCATTTAGTCAGATCCTCTGTTAGCCATTTGAAAAGGGCCGGGTAATTCCTCTTATATAATGTTTGGATAGAGGAGGTCATGGGCATTAGTATGGAGTAGATGGCTCTTTTGATGGTACTACATTTTGAATTTTTGGAGAGCGTCTGTGGGACGATAACATCTACAGTATATGAGCTTGTGGGACTTCCCATTCCAAAATTATAGGCATTAATATGAAGTTGGTCTCTCCTTTGCGGTAACTACAGCTTCCACTCTTCTGGGAAGGATTTCCACAAGATTTTGGAGCATGTCTATCAGACTATTACACCTACAGTATATGAGCTTATTGGCCATCCCATTTTTAAACCATCTGCATTAATATGGAGTTGGTCCCACTTTTGCTGTTACCACAGTCTCCACTCTTCTGGAAAGGCTTCCCACAAGATTTTGGAGTGTGTCTGTGGAAATGTGGTTCCATTCACCAAAACAGCTTTTCTGAGGTCAGGTTGATCGATGAAAAGACCTGGATTTCACAGTGCATTCCAATTCATCCAAAGGCTAAGGTCAGGGCTCTCGTGTTCCTCTACACCAGTGGTTCTCAACCTGGGGGTCGGGACCCCCTCGGGGGTCAAATGACTATTTGCCAGGGGTCGCCAAATCCTGCGCTGTTCCTGAAGCCTGCACCGCTCTCCAAGCCTTTTTGCGGCCACCCAGCTGGGCTGTTCCTGGAGCCCATGGCTGCCCACTCAGCCTCTTTGCAGCCGCCCATTCAGTTCACAGCATGGCTGGGGGGCAGAGACTAGGGGTCAGCTGACTGGTGAGGAATATAACATGGGAGGGGCTGAAGTTACTGCTGTGAGACACCACAAAGTTGGAGACACAGTGAAGCCAGAGACACAGTGAGTGACACTACCTGTGATTATAGTTGCCATTAAAAGTCCCCACTACAGTTCTCAGATCAGCAGATGACCTGGATCAAGAGCACCTAAGTTGGCTGATCATAACCCCCCGCCAGCACTGCCACTCATCCCAACTCCACACCCACCAAGGAATAAGAGAAGGAATAAAAATAGAGAATACATGAAAGGGAGTGAAAAAGATGGGGAGGAATAAAGAAAAAGGGAGAGAAAGAATAAAGCCCTGTACACACGATCGGATTTCCGATGGAATAAAATCTGATGGATTTTTCCATCGGATTTCTGATGAAGCTGACTTCCATCAGTCTTGCCTACACACCATCAGTCGAAAATCCGACCGTCCCAAACGCTGTGACGTAAAACACTCCGACGAGCCGAGAAAAATTAAGTTCAATGCTTCTGAGCATGCGTCGACTTGATTCTGAGCATGCGTGGGTTTTTTCTCCGATGGAGTTTTACACAGACAATCGGAATTTGGTAGCTTTTTTTTTCCATCGGATAAATTTAAAACATATTTTTAATCACCGATGGAAAAAAGACCGATGGGGCCCATACACGATCGGTTTGTCCGATAAAAAAAAAAGTCCATCGGACTGTTTTCATTGGTAAAACCGATCGTGTGTACAAGAACAAGAAAGATAGCTACAGAGAGGGATGGGGGAAAAAACAAGAAATTGGGCTAGAGAGAGATAAAAGGGAAAGAAAGGAGAACAAAGAGAGAGGAGTGGTACATCCTAAAATGTACGATAAGGGGATTTAATACAGTATGAGTGGAAGGGACTCAGGTAGCCCTAAATGTCCGTAGGTTAGGGGCACAAATTACTTGTCTTGCCTTAGGTGCTGACAACCCATCCTACGAAAATTATTTTAATGTTAGGGGTCCCCACAACTTTGAAAATTTTATCAAGGGGTCACGGCATTAGTAAGTCTGAGAACCACTGCTCTACACCAAACTTGTCAAACCATGTCTTTATAGAGTTGTATGCTGGTGCAACAAAGGGCCTTCTCCAAACTGTTGCCTCAAGGTTGGAGATGTGCAGTTGTCTAGGGTGTCTTTGTATATTGTGGTATTTACACTACGATTCACTGGAAAACTTTGAACTCAAGAACTTGGAGGGGTATCTGCATGTTTTGACCTTATAGTGGTGTGATGAGGAGATGTCCACAAACAATTACTACATAGTATAATTGTAATGACATTAAGTATGTATAAAGTTCAGTTCTTGTTTCTGCTCTCCACCTACTGTATTCTGAAACTTTCATTAGACATGCTCTATATGACGGGATGTAGGCTGCTGTAGACTCATTCATATCCAGGTGGTTTAGCTGAGCACTGAACTCCATAACTGAAGATATATATATATATATTTTCAGTGATTAAAGTAAGCCTACTAAGAGAAAATGGGTCTGCCATTGCTGACCTCCTTCTGAAAGTGCTAGATGCCTGGCCGATATGTTCACTGGCCTCAGTACTGACCTTGAACAGCAATATTCATACCAGAAAAGTTAGAGGAAAGTCAAATGTCTTTATTTGCATATTTCTTTCAGTGCTAAATTTGGAAAGTGAAAGTTTGTGTGGCTTAGAAATTGAGATGAAGGTGTCATTTGTTTTCTGGCTGGCCCATTACAAGCCATGTTTCTTCATTTGCCGCTAACCCCTATGATATGGGTACTTATATATTCTGTTTTATTTTGTGTATGACAAGGCAGATAGGCAGATGATTCTATAGACCAGTGGTCTCCAAACCATGGCCCGTGGGCCTGATGCGTCCCTTTGCTTGCCTTTACCTGGCCCTTGGGCCACTATTCCTTCCACTGATACAAAGCACTATTCCTCCCACTGACAACACTTATGAGGCACCATGCCTTCCACTGACACCAGCATTGGGGCATAATTCCTCCCACTGACATAAATGATGGAACGCTGTTACTCCCACTGACACTAAAGATGGGACACTATTCCCCACACTGACACCAAAGATGGGGCACTATTCCTCCCACTGATATAAATGATGGAACATTATTACTCCCACTAACACAGAAGATGGAGCACTGTTCCTTCCACTGACACCAAAAATGGGGCATTATTCCTTCCATTGATGCCAGCAATGGGGCACCATTCCTTCCACTGGCACCAAAGATAGGGCACCATTCCTCCCACTGATATCAATGATGGGGCACTGCTCTTCCTCCTACTGACCACAGGTGCTATATAATTTTTCTGTTCCCACTGTCCACCAAGCCTGTGGCATTGTTTACTCCCACTGACACTGGGGCATTTTCTACTCTCACTGGCCACAGTTCCGCCCCCTAAAGTCTGAAAAACAGTAAACTGGTCCTTTGTTTTGAAAAGTTCTTGGGATCCCTGCTATAGACAGTTGTTAGTCTTAGTGGGGTTCTTTGGTCTCTAAACCTCTGTTCTGTAACCATCTGAGTTAGTTAATGTTCATTTCATATCTCGCTCACAATTTTTGTTTTCTTTTGGTTGGTCACAGTTGCAAAACAGAAGACATGGAACAAGAAGGTCCTTTTCATCCTTGGAGTTTTCTTTGTCTTGGGGATCGCTGCTTTAACTGTTGTAGCAGTGCTGCAGAATAAACCTCTTCCGGAGAATCTTAAGGTAATGGAAGTCCCATCACATAACTCTGCAAATGTTTAGGCAAAAGGCTAGTACACGATCCTTAGATGTAAAACCTCCACAGATGTTCTATTAGGATGATCTGTCAGCTTTCCCATTTAGGAACCTATAATAGGCCTCCCCTACTCACTGGTACTTTACTTCACTTCCCTGCTACTCCGTTCAACCCAGAGTCTAATACACGTGTAAGCTTTATGTCAGAACCTACACAGGGTTAATGACCATTTCCCTTCCCCAACTTGATAGCGTCTTGGCCTGGCAATTGACCAATCAGGCTTGAGCAAGGCATTCTGGGAGGAAGGTGAGAAGGTCACATGTTTCCCCATTTCTGAAAATACCAGGAATTCCCGGAGGGCTCCAACAGAAATCATGGTGGCGAGCAGCATAGTATTGTTGGGTTGTAGGGCAGGGAGGTGCTGTATTTAGGGAACTTGTCACTTTGTCCATTCAGGTTATATTTAAAGAGAAACATTGTTTAGGTTGATGTCAATAAGCCCTATTTATTTGTTTGAACAATTCTAAAACCTTATTTCTATGAACAGTTGAGTAGTCATATGCTTGGGGATGACATATTTTCTTCTTAGTAGCGGTAGTAGCCTTTACTGTTCTTTTCCTATGACGTTTTTCTAAACTTAAGAATTTTTTATATATTGCAGCTTAAGAGTTCATAGGTGTGGTAGCTGAATAAGTTTTCTTTCTTACAAGCTTGTTTCCTTTATTTTCCGATGATCCTGCCAGTAACCCAGTTCCTGTCCTTTGATGACAATACTAAATTTTTGTACTGCATCTATCGAGCAGCAATGCTTTCACCCTAGAACGGGATTACAGAAACTCCCTCCCCCTTCTCATTATCCCCATAACATATATGGGGGTGTTCTGTAGTTCACATAGGAGAACTGGAAAGAATTCATAACACTATTTGAAATTTTAGTGAAGCAGAGGCAGAGTGCAAAGGTAGTTAGGAGCTCAATGGATTTCAGGAAGGATCGACAGATATTTTAAGACTTTTCCAACAGAGATAACAAGATGCTTTAAATTGTATATTTAAAAGACCAAAAGGGAACAAATAAGAGAAGTTAAGTGTTCGGGTTTACGTACACTTTAAGTTATTCTCTCTGAAAGTACTCCTACTGATTTAAAATAATAAATTAATTTAATCTCGGCAGTTATTCATTTGGGACAGTGATGTCAGTGTTTGATTTACAGATATAGGAGTTAGTCTGTATTTCAGAGATAAAACAAACACTTGTGAAAGTCACATTATAAATTACTTTCATACTATGTATTTGTTAAAAATATGTTAAAGTATCCCTCTAATGTCACTGGTCTATATAAATGTTTAAGAAGATTTAAGAAGAAAGAGGAAAAATCCACGTGACTATTATATGGGAGAATAAGCTGCCACCTCTGGGCCCCCTACAGTCTGAAGAACAGTAAAATGGCCCTTTGTTTGGAAAGTTTGGAGACCCCTGCTCCAGAGCATAGTAAATGAGGTAAAGGGCTGCTGACCTCCATCATGCACTCACTGGCAAGCAAAAAAATTTTTTTCCCCTTGCATGTGATTGGGTATTCTTTGCAAAGTGAAGCTTCACCACATTCACTAAGCTCCTTTGCAGAGCACAACTGCACTTTCCATGTGAACTAATCTATTTCCCTTTATTAAATCAACCCCTATGTGGCCAAAAGTTTGTGCAACCTTGACCATTACACCTACTGTATATGAGCTTGTTGGTCATTGCATTCTTAAACCATGCCCATTAATGTGGAGTTGTCCTTTTTTTTGTAGTTTAAACATCTGTTAGGGAGTCTTTCCACAAGATTTTGGAGTGTTTGGAGCATATCTGTGGGAACTTGTGTCTATTAGTAAAGTCAGGTACCAATGTTGGATGAGACGACCTGGCTTACAGTCAGCACTCCAATTCATCCCTGAGGGGTTTGGTAGGGTTGGGGTCATACTAGCACAGAAAAGGGCCTTCCCGAAAATGTTATCACACAATTGTCTAAAATGCCTTTATATGCTGTAGCAGTAACAGTACCCTTCATTTTAAACGCCTAAACAAAATGATGTGAAGAGGTTTCCACATTCTTTTGGCCATATAGTACCTACAGACATAGCAAACTGTGTGACTGAGAACCCAGAGGACACCACTACAGTCTGGCTGCTAAGTTACAATACAGGTTGTAATTAGAATTTGTTAACTATCTGGTGTTAAATACAAGTATATATGAGACACCTCTATCAGATTGCTATGAAGGCAGTTAGCATAATGAAATGTTAGTCACAATAGTCGAAAACCACCGATCTCTGCAATGGTATTCGGCTAAATTCACTAAGCTTTACGCAAGGATCAGTTTCTTTCTTTTCAGCTATTTGGCTGTAATTTTCTAATCTGATTGTACTAGGCTAAAAGGGTGTTTTAGTGAATTGACCCCTCTGTCTTTCAAGGGAACATGCTGTGTATACATTTTGAATCATTATTTTAATAGTTCATTGCAACTTCAACAATTTTTCTTCCTTGCTCTTCCAATTGCTTGTTGTATTTCATATGGGGCTTATTTCTTAAAGACTAGATGCAGCTAGTTCCCCTTCCAAATCACCTCTTGTCTCTCCCCTCTACCCACCTAAGTGACACTTTATAGTATTCCCCTCTGCTCCTCCCCCTGGAAGCTATATAAAAGGGTATGTAAGGAAATGAGCAAGTGGCAGAAGAGACCCGCTAGCGCATACAGTAATTAGACAGCCCCAAAAAAGGAGAGGGCTATGACATGCAAAAATGGAGAGGGCTGTGCTAGTAATTTGACTGTTCCTGGAGCAGTCACATTTTTTAGCAAGTTCAAAGGCCTATTGCAAGTGAATAAATACAATTTACGGAAAGGAAAAACACTCCAAAGTAAGCATTTAAAATACTTGATTTTTTGCTTTTCTTTCACCTGCATTTTTTTTTTTACGTTGGTGACAGAGTGTCTTCAAGATGGAGACTGGGAGCCAGGGGCCCTGTAATTGTGTTGTTGGACCGTATCCTCTATAGTTATGCTGTGACTTTATAGATGTAACATTAATAACAATGTTAGCTGGAGAATGCCAGGTCATACAACATCCTTCAAGAAAGCTTGGTGTTTGAGAATGGTAACACATAATTAAAATGGCAGAGCCTACTCGATAACATCCCTTATCTGCGCCTGCCGTCTTTATTTTCATTGTGTGCCTCTTCTACAAGAGAGAAGATCATTAGTGTCAGCTTCAGACTGTAACGTACCATTTACCAAGTCTGGGAGAGATTCCAGGGCTAAACATGCTGACAAATGTAGAAGATTATATACACCATTACCCCATTAGACAGCTTTTACTCGTCTCACAGTACCAGCCTATACTTAGCCTATATTAGCCATGTGCCGATGTGTGATGGAAACCCAGGCACTCTGTGGATTTATATAAACAAAGTTAAAGCTGAAGATACTCTATATTGCCAAGCATTTGTGGACATCTGACCATTATAAGTATCTAATTATGTTATGTCTTCTGTAGTATGGTATTGTGCTAGACGCTGGATCCTCTCACACCAGTCTGTACATCTATCGATGGCCAGCGGAGAAGGAAAACGACACGGGTGTTGTTCACCAAGTAGAAGAATGTAAAGTAGAAGGTTAGTGAATCTGGACAATTTGTATTTCTACCACTCTACAGAGTTCCTTTAAAGTGAACCGCTCACATCCTGCTCACAGTGGCCTTGTGTGTCGGCCATGCATCACCTAACTAGGTTGGCAAGGTTTGCTGGATTTCCTGGCCTAAGTACGATTACGGTGTGTCTTGGTATATGTGGGTAGTTTAATAGGGGATTTATAAAGCAGATGTATGACTTTATTGTGGCCATACCATTGCTTTAAAAAAAATACTGCACACTTCTAAATCTTAGTGGTATGTTTCGCCAAGGTGCTCAACGCTCTGCTGGCTTAGGGACTCTGAAACCAACAGAGCATTTTTAAGATGAACTAAGTTTTAAGAAAAAATAACAGAGAGGGTGTGACCCGTCAAAGTCATGTGATCAGCTCTGCTCCAATCACTGTGTATTCTCTGTTGCGTTAAGACTCAATACCACAACCTGCATTTTTTTTAATGGGCCACAAAATTACCATAAAACTTCACACATTTTTTTATTCTGCCCTGTCCTTTAGAAACAACGGTATCTAAATGGGAGCAGTTTTATTGTTTGTGTTCATGGTATTTTATTCAACTTTACAATTTCATTGTGTCCATTTATGTTTTTATGGTTTATTATGAAATGGGAAACTTTTTCTAATATCCTATTTATTCATTCTTATTCATGTATATATATGGACACAGGGGGTTTATTTATTAGCGACAAATAGGCTGTTTGCTTTGCAAGGAACTGACCCCCGAAAGTGTATTGAATGTGGTAAAATTTTAGTTTGCAAAGGACATACAGTTATGTGTGGGGCGAATAAAAATAAAAAAAACAATTTTGCTGAAACAACAAAAACAGCAAATGATTGGATGATGGCGGTTAACAGAGCCTTTCCTTATTCACAAAACTTTTCTTACAAAAATAAACTTCCCTTGCAAATTAAATGGTCTCTTTGCCTTCAGTAAATTAACCCCAATCAACCTCATCTTTTGTATGTTTTATGTCTGTTTTGTAGCCCTGATGAAGAGGGTAGTTTGTTACTCCCCGAAACAAGATGGATTTTTTTTTGGGCCAAATTGAGAATTATTAAAACTTTAGACTGCTCACTTTATGATCTGGCTGGTTTAGATTTTTCTTGGTGATTGTGTCCCTCCTAAGGTGACCCATTTTTCTATTTGTCCTATCTTATCTTTGTCAGGACTGGAAGTGAAGAAAAATCCAAAAGTTTGTTGTTACTGGAAGAAAGATTCAAGGAAAATCTTCCCGAAGACACACTTGTTTTAGTAGCAACTGTGTAAAAAGGCACTCCCCTAATTTTGGAGAGATTATCTTCTACTTCCTTCTGTGTCTATGGGTCATTTTCCCAATGGGACATGGGGAGGACAGGGGTTTTGACCATACCCTACTCTATCTAGTAGTTGATAGTCAATTTAACTGGACTTGTTCTGTAATGTTGAAGATTATTCGTAGCTTGTCCAAGCCACTTCTTCCATTCTGGGTGACTTGGATAAATTACTAAATAACGTTACAGAACAAGTCTAGTGGATGTTGACTAATGACCACCACATGTACCATGGACTGGATAAACAAGAACCTTCAGGCCCGGTTCACACAGGGGCGACTCCTCAGGCGACTCGGTCGCCTGAGGAGTCGCGTCCTGGTCTGTACAATGGAACCGTTCTAATAGGAGCGACCTGAGTCGCTCCGACTTAGAAAAAGGTTCCTGTACTACTTTTGGGGGCGACGCAGGGTAACTTGCATTGACTTCTATACAGAAGTCATTATGCAAATCGCCTCTGCGGGCGTCTCAAGTCGTCTTGAGATCGCGCCGCCGAGGTCGCCCCCGAAGTCGTGCCGCCCCTGTGTAAACCGGGCCTTACAGACTTTAAAAAAAGCTACGAAAATAGTTTGGGCTTAAGGAGTGTTTTACCTTTTCAGCCTTTATCAATAGTCGTATCTTTAAATGAGCTGACCATTTAACTTGTGTTAATTCTAAATGTCCATTTTAATATTTGGAATGCTCCTTGTCTTTAAATAATCAAGGTCTAGAGAACTGTTGCTGAGCCCTGGAACCTTGTCACGCAGGAGTTAATATATCTGTAGCTACCTTTGTTTGTTTGTACATCTTTATCCCCCACTCATCCATGCTTATGACTAATTTAAACTACAGAAGGAGGATGCACTCTAGTGGGTTGCTAAAATTGGATATCTTGAGTGATTAATGTGACTGAAGATCCTATGAAAAGCATTTTTCTTCTAATTTAGTCCAAAGCTGTGAATACCAGTTGGATAAAACATACGTTTTGGCCATCATCCATCAGTGTTAAATTTGGACCTAAAGGAAAGTACAGCAGATTTCTGAAATGTTTATTTTATTTCTGTCTCCTAGTGCCAGAACTGTATGTCTGCCAATATTAAGTCTGACAGATATCCAGAAAACGATAAATTACCAAGTGACCAAAGCATGCGCTGAGAGCTGATTGCTCACGGTCACTGGTTCATCGGCTTATGTGAAAATTGTACTCGGCTTATGATTTCTTCATGGGAAATGAGTGGCATGTATATTAAAATGGGCAAACACTCTTCCTTTTTTAATTTCGTAAGAAATATTATCATTATGGATCGTTAACTATATCACAATTAATATATTTAGAGTAGCGTAGGTAATGATCTGGTTACCCTGACATCTCTTACTGCTTCAGATGGGCAGTCTGAAAAGATAATTGAATGTATTTACATATTGGTAAAATGTATTCAAAGCCAAAACTTTTCTAGCTTTGGATAAAGTAGAGAAGGGTTGGAACCCCTGTTAATTTTGGGGACATTTTCCCTCTTCAATGGTCCTGGTGACCCGTTTTATAGAAACATAGAAAAGTGACAGCAGGAAAAGACAGAGTAGTCCATCGAATGCTCTTTTTTTGTTTTTGTTTTTTGTTTGTTCGTTTGTTTTTGTTTTTTTTTCGTTAACTTTATTGTCTGAGTATAGATCTATGTTTGTCCCTAGCATGGTTGAAGCCATATACTGTTGACTGTCTCACTACCTCTGTTGGTAGTTTATTCCAATCATTAACTACCCTTTCAGTAAAATAATACTTTAAGATTAGTTTTGAACTTTCCTCCAGTTCGTTTGAGGTCATGTCCCCGTGTTCTTGATTTTGGTTTCATATTGAAAAACCTGCCTTCCTGAACCTTATTCACCCCCTTGACGTATTTAAAGGTTTCAATCATTTCGCCCCTTTCCCTTCTTTCCTCCAGACTGTACATATTAAAGTGGGGTTCCACCCGCGATTTAAATTTTTTTAAAAGTCAGCAGCTACAAATACTGCGGGCGCGGTCATGGAGCTCGGTCATGGAGCTCAGGACCGGGTCACGAGCGCGCCGGTGGCGGCGCGCACGTGACCCACGGCTGGGCTTCTTAAAGAGGACGTACCTGTACATGCTTGTGCCCAGCCATGTTGCTCTGCTGACGTATATCGGCGTGAGGCGGTCCTTAAGTGGTTAAGGCAAGCAGGCTGTTCACTTTGGAAGGAAATTTGCAGTTTGCAAGGGAATTTTCCCCAGAGCTTAGTGAACGTGGTAAAAATGCACTTTACAAAGAATAACTAAATCCTTTGCAGAGAAAATAAAAAAGCAGTACAGTAAAACCTTGGATTGCGAGCATAATTTGTTCCAGAAACATGCTTGTAATCCAAAGCACTTGTATATCAAACTGAATTTCCCCATAAGAAATAATGGAAACTCAAATGATTCATTCCACAACCATTTATTCATAGGTCCTTCAGTTTATAGTCCAATGTGATAGGTTGTGTAACTATAAAATGTCTATCCACGAATGGAAGCCTCCACAAGGTGATTAGAAGCAAAATCCAGCAGAGTTACAGAGTATAAAAGATAAGAGAGGCGCCTCTAAGTGTAGCAATATGTTGCTAAATGTTGTACCTTCATTAAATGTAACCATATTGCTACACTTAGAGGCGCCTCTCTTCCTTTTTATACCCAGTTGTGACATGATGCTACTCTTATATCAAGACATCGCTTGTATATCAAGTCAAAAGTTATTAAAAATTTTTGCTTGTCTTGCAAAACGCTCTCAAACCAAGGTTTTACTGTATTTTGCTTGCACATGATTGGGTGATGGAAGCCATCCGATTTTCTTCTTATTCACTAAGTTGAGGGTAAATTCACTTGCAAAATGCAAATTTAAGAGTCTATTTGCCTTTAGTAAATCAATCCCACTGTTTTCACCTATTTTCATAATTTGCTACATTATATCTCAGTCCTGCTGTTCTCCTGCACCCAAGCAATGGCTGCATGGCATTCTTAGGAAGGGTCTCCTGATGGTGACAAAAGCGGACCATGCTTGTGCCATGTGTGTTGGCATGGCTGTTTGTAGTCTTCTTTGGAGGAATGTGTGAAAGGGTGACAACCTAAAGTTACCCTAAAAAAAAAATTGATCCTGTTCCTTTAAAGCATAATTAAAAGCACCATTGCTTGTGCTGCTGAGCCCTGACACCGTGGTCTGTTTACGTGCCTCTGTCATCCGCAGCTCTCCTGTCTGTTCTCTGTCCTCCTCTCCCCGCTCCCTGCCTGTCAGCTCAGTGTCAGTGCCCGCCCCTTCCCTCCTGCTACTGAAGTTACATTGAAAGTATCACACTATCCTCTGTGTTTAATAATGCTGTGTGCCCCAGTGCCTATGCCTTATAAAAATAAGCTGTTCTTTACCTGATTTTAGAGCGCCGCTCAGCGCTCACGTGACTGGCCACCTCTCTTCTCCTCTCCTCCTCCCCTCCCGACTCACGTCAGCAGAAGTTTTTCAGCCCCGCCCGCTGCAGATGTCAGGTCGAGAGAGGAGAGAGGCGGCCGGTCCCATGAGCGCCGAGCCGCACTCTGAAATCAGGTATAGAACAGCTTATTTTTATAAGGCGCAGGCACTGGGGCACACAGAATTATTCAACACTGAGGATAGTATGAATTGAATATAGTGGCTTAACAACCACTTTAAGAGCACAACTGATGACAGAGGAAGAGCATTGTCATCCAATAACAGGAGGTGTCTGAACAAGGGCTTGGCGGGATCACCATGTATTAGTTTAATGAAAACTGCATGTCAAAGCTTATGAGACTTAATGATTGGACATACATATATTTTTATCTGAAGTGTTTTCTTTTTTTTTTTGACAGGCAATGGCATATCTAGCTACCATGAGAAGCCAGTGCAGGCTGGCCTCTCTCTGCAGGCATGTATGAACAAAGCACGAGACATCATTCCAGTGAGTAAGCACAAAGAGACTCCCGTGTACTTAGGAGCCACTGCTGGAATGCGGCTACTCAGGTATTATCAATGTCCCCCTAAGCCAGCTCATGAAACAAGTTACTGAAAACTCTGAACTGTGTACATAAGCTTTATTTTACTTTTTCTTTATTAAAATATATCCAAAACAAAACATAATTTTTTGTTTTGGATAGAGTAGTGGTTTAAACGAAAGCCAGTTTTTTTGCAGTTTGTGTGTCAATTAAATATCACATGAATTTTTGCATTAAAATAACTCATGCAGTATTTATCACAGAAGCAGGAAATTCGCATGTATTAATTTGTGGTATTTTGCGCATTTTAAAACCTTATTTTATTGCAGACCAGACCTCTGGCTGCAGTGGGAGGTAAAACATTTAGCAGTGGTATTTCTACTGCTGCAAAATGTGGCAGCTCTTGCTCAGCGACAACGGCTCAGGGGACCCGGCGGGCACCCGCTGGTGTCCTAACAACCAGTGACTTTGGAAAAAAAAAAAGGCTTGGGGTTCCCCACAATCCATTTAAGGCCCTTCAGGTCTGGTATGAATTTTTAGGGGGACCCAACACCAAAATATAAGAAACGTGAGACCCTCCCCCACCAAATTCCATACCAGAACCTTATCTGACCATGCAGCATGGCAGGTTATGAGAGAAGGGGGAAGAAGCGTGACCCACCCCCTTGAACTATACCAGGCCACATGCCCTCAACATGGGGGTTACCTTGCCTTTTTGAAAAAGCACCTTCTCTCCATGTTGATGTGGACAAAGGCATCTTCCCTACAACCCTGACTTGATGGTTGTGGGGGTTTTCAGGTGGGGGGGTTTATTAGACATGTGCGATTTGTTTCGTACGAACCGAAAATTTGTACGAATTTCCAAAAATTTGTACATTTGGAAGCATCCAAAATTCGAATTTCTATGCTTCCGAATCTTACGAAATACGAAATTTCGTTGACGAATTTTGTTAAAACGGAAACGTGACTGGTGTTTTGTTGACCAATCAGAGGTTTTCTTCTGCTGCTGAGTGAGGGTTGGGAAAATTACCTTTTTTAATATGGGAGTGGGAGACTAGTACTGGTAGTCGATGGGAGATTCAGAATTGGACCAAATAAGAATGTTCGTTAATATCGTTTTATTATTGTCATAATAATTACGATTATTCGTTATGATGAAGTTAAAAACCCAGGAAGTCAGCACAGCACAGGGATGGTGGGAGCCCCTCATAAATTCATCATAACGAATGTTCGTAATTGTTACGAAAAATTCACGAACCTAACGAAAATTCGTATTCAATCCAAATTGAATTTTGGACATGAATTACGAAATACGAACTAACGGTTAATACGAACGAAACAAATTTATTGACGGCGCACATGTCTAGGGTTTATCTCAATCCTGAACCCATTCTTACCAATAAGAGGGCCCCCAGATACCGCCCCACTCTTATGTTAATGCGTACCTCTACTCATAAAAAAAATAAAAATAATGTAACCTAGAAGTAAACACACTTTGACAAGACCTTTAAAAAAATAAAAATAAAAAATGTCCCCCGATGTACATCCATCTTCAGACATGTGGTCCAGTGTTGCGGGTCCCCATCAGTCACGATGAATGACACCTGCTGACCCACCAAAAGAAAAAAAAAAACACTGCTGCCATGACACGTTCCGGTCCTGTTGCTTTCCTTGCACTATTGACATCTCCAGGTCCCCGCTGCTAGAGTAAACAAAGGGGAGAGGGTCATCCAGTTGACAACATTGACCAAATATAGACATGTCCATATTTGGTCAGTGATGTCACTCACGTGATCTCCTCCCTATTGTTTACTTTAGTGGCAAGGGCCTGGATATGTCATTGATGTAAGATGTCTGCAGGCACTGTGGCTGGTTTGGGGATCTGCAGCGGGCTTGAAGCTTGGAAGGAGGGGGCTGTGCTCAAACAGTGGGCCACAGCCCAGTGATTGAGAGCCACTGCTCTAGATACAGCCTGGAGAATTCATAAAGGGTGCTGTAGGCAAATGTTGGTGCAGGTGACAGATTGATGTACCTGTTCGGAAAAGAAAGGGTTCAGTAAAGGAGTTCCCAGCTCTCCATCCTGACACATCCCCGCAGCAGCCAGCAAGAGAGGGGGAAAGCCGGAAGCACTGCAGGAAAAGGGGAGGGGGGTCCGCAGGAGAGCACATGGGGGGCAGCAGGACCTGTATAGGACGGGAGGCGGGGGCGGCATGTAAAAAAACAACAATCCCCTATATTTTTCTCCTGCATCTGCTTTCAGAAGGTAAATAGTGGGGGTTAGTTTCTCTACATGCTACACCTCCTATCTAGGTGTATAGGGGGGCCACACGGCCCCTGAAGAATGGGGCTGGGTCGCATTGCGACCCCTGTAGTTATGCTCCTGGTTGAGGATACTGGCTGACATTACCCAAATATGGCCATGTTTGGACACTTATATCAGCCAGCACTGCCAGCCCTTTGTTTACTTTCAACGGTCAGTCAGGGAATCTCACAGCCAGCATCTAAATGTAGCTGGGACTGAGTCATCAGTTGCTAGGAAGCCAGCAGACACCGGAAACCTAGCAACTGCAAGCCCTGTGTCAGGTTCTAAAAGTTGCGGTAGTGAGAACTACCTGAATCTGGTGCACGTGTTGGTAGGTACAGAACCTGGTGCAAAACTTTTATTAATTAGATGCAGGCCATGTTAAAGGGGTCATACTACCAGAAAAGTGTGGTTCTCACTCAATTGAATTGCCCCCCAGTGAGGGTATTTGGTGTTTTTTATTAAAAGCCTTGGCTTTTGTATCCAATATACTGCATGTTTGGAACAAAACCATACTTTGGACTTGAATACTTCAGTGTGGCGCTTCACTTTTAGATTAGAAAACTATCTTCACATCCTGAGGTTCTTGTGCTAGTCCCTTGGACCACTTAGCCCGCTTATCACCCAGATGCCCCATAGGGACACAATCAACAAATAGTAAATACATTTCAAATACTAAATTATCACTTACTTGGGGTTCTAGTGCAATCCATTCCATTCCATCACTACTCCTAAGGTTTATATTGCTGTCTGTGTTACCTAGGGTTGCCACTTTTTCTTCAAGCCAAACCCGGACACTTTAGCGGAGCACTGCAAAAACATTTTTTTTAATATACACTATAGGATTGTAACAGACCTGTGACACCTTTGGGTGCTCCAAAGAGAATAATAATGCGGCTCACATAGTGCCCTCCCACTCTCCTATCAGGCCCTGTTCTGAGTCACATTCCTGTCTGTCTGAATATTGTGTCCGGGTTTCAGACAGACTGAAACCTGGACACATGATTCAAAACCCGAACTGTCCGGGTGAATCCTGGACAGGTGGCAACCCTAAGTGTTACCCCCTCTATTTGTCATGTTTACCGTCATCACCAAAAGTGAAAGAAATCCCAAATTTTGGGTTGTCACCAGAACAGGAATACAGGGGCAATTTTCTCATTGGAACACTAGTTCTGGTGACAACCAGGGATTTCCTCACACTTCCTCTTTTGGTTATAGGACAGAGGGCAAACAAAAAAAAACTGATAAGGGTTCCATTTTCCAAAATGGAAAAAAAAAGTTTAGCTTTTAGTTCTGTTAGCTGGGTAGCATAAAATGAAACTTAATTGTGAATGGTTGCAGCACTGTGTTGAATAGGCATGTATAGTTTACTTCTCATATTTTCTTTTCTTTTAGGCTTGCAAACCCCAGTGTGGCAAATGAGGTCCTCGTGTCTGTAGAAAATACATTGCGATCGTACTCCTTTGATTTTCAAGGTGCCAGAATAATTACAGGACAAGAAGAAGGGGCCTATGGCTGGATCACAATAAACTATCTGCTGGGAAACTTCATACATGTTAGTACACCCTCGGCGCTGTCCTCCGCTCAGAGCGCACGCTTTATGTGTTGTCCTATGTTGTTGGCAATCCAAAAATGTTAGAGCGGCAGAAATTTTCTGCTCTGTGTGGTTATAAATATAGGATTGTGTACTGTAATCAGTGTTACAAAAATAAAATGGGTGGTAGTTATCAAAGTGTCTGAGGTGCGAACTGTCCCAGACGGTCTGTATTCTCCAAGGCAACCAATCCAAATACAACTTTCATCTGTCAATAGTCATTTCTAGAGGCGTGGTTTTTTTTTGATAAGTCAGGCCAATTGTGTATTTTTTCTTCGCAATGTCTGTGTTATATTTTGTAAAATCAGGCTGAAAATGGTAGATGTATAGTATTTTATATTTTAAATCAACGTTCTTTGGGATATTTAATTGTCTTGTTTCATTTAGCCTTTTTTTTTTATCTATAAAAATATTATCTTTTTAAAATATTCAGGGTCATGCCTAAAATTCAGGATTCATTAACACTTGCCTGTTTTTCTCCAGTAAGGCCCTTACACTGTACTGTTCCACTGCAGTGCGTTAACACAGCATGAATTTTAATGTGTGGTATTTCATACATTATGTTACCATTTGAGTACCAGCCTATAATACCAGGCCATTTTTCAGTTTTCAGCACTGTGATACTTTGATCAATACTCTGTCTTGCAACAAAGAAGGTAAGAATGGACAATGCAGTACCTAAGTGTCATAAACGCATGCCCACGGCAGCTAGCTAACCAGAGCATGGACCTTGACTGGGGGGAATAAGCAGGGCTTACTTTGGGCAATAAAGACTGGCCATGATGATACACAGCCTGCGCTACCTCTAGCCACCCCTAGAGGGAGACCACTCCACTCTAGCTGGCTGACCACACACAGGCAGTTACGAATCTTACATACAATCAGGGGCACTCTAATGCCCTATACACACGATCGGATTTCCAATGGAATAAAATCCAATGGAATTTTCCGTCGGAATTCCAATGAAGCTGACTTTCATCAGTCTTGCCTACACACCATCAGACAAAATTCTGACCGTCCAAAACGCCGTGACGTACAACACGTATGACGGCACTATAAATGGGAAGTTCAAATTCAATGGCGCCACCCTTTGGGCTGCTTTTGCTGATTTCGTGTTACCGCGTGTTAGTAAAAGTTTGATGAGAGACGATTCGCGCTTTTCATTCTCCGTGCTTTTCAGTCCGTTACAGCGTGACGAATGTGCTATCTCCATTACGAACGCTAATTTTACCAGAACGAGCGCTCCCGTCTTGTAATTTAGTCTGAGCATGCGTGGATTTTTCTCCGATGGAGTTCCACACAGACGATCGGAATTTCCTATCGGTTTTTTTGTCAGATGGGGCCCACACACGATCGTTTTTTCCAATGAAAAAAGTCCATCAGACTTTTTTCATCGGAAAAACCGATCGCGTGTACAGGGCATAAGGGTCGGGGGGCAGTGTAGCAATTAGCACACATTTACACGATTCCTCCAGCTACCCTATGAGCTAGAACTCCTGTGCTGATCACTATTCCTACTGTCCACACACACCTACTCAATAGATACACAAAAAACGGTAGCTTGCCACCGCCTAGCAGTTTGTCCGCGGACTGGGCTGGTAGGCAGCCATACACACATAGATCTCCATCTAGTTTACAATCTGCATGCAATCTGCCAATAGACAGTACAATTGCATACAGATTGGCAATGTACTTGGACTGAACACATAGACACTAGAATGCAACAATCTCTCTAGGGAAATGGGTCCTAGCTTAGTACACAGAAGCTGCTTGTTAATTTTATATCTTAATATCCCAAAAGTGGGCAATGTATAAAATGTATACAAAGAAAAAGAGTTACAAAAAATACAAAAAAGGCTAAAAGATATACACAGTTGGCTATTCACTTAAATAAATAAAAATAAATAAAAAGGGTTAAAAACAGAAATACATTTTACCAAGGTGTGACAGGAGCATGTCAGAACATCCGTGATCCACCAGTCAGACTTCGCCATCCATATCCCATGCTCCTCAATTTATGGGAATATGGAAGTGGGCTGGACTTTAGCCCTTGGCCAATCAACCCTGGGGGGTGTCCCTGTCCCAGCCCACAGGACATTCTGTGTTCTGAAGTTACCAGGATCAAATGGGCCCTGGGCGGTTCTGATAGCTGGGTCAAGGATAGGATTTCTGACACAATCACAACAATACCAAACACTGCCTGGCTATCGCGATAAGGCGTCATATAACGGTTTTGGGGATTTTTCTTTGATACTACCTAATCTACAACTACAGTGTTACATATATGTGTAACCCAAAATGTGCATGATCAGAAAGAATTATTGTCATTTCACTGCAACTAATATTTTAGCTTTCATAAAAGATTGAATATCTTTGATCTTCTGACATGAATCAATGATTGTAGACATTTGGGAGCCTCTAGAGCAGGGGTCTCAAACTGGCGTCCCTCCAGCTGCTGCAGAACTACAAGTCCTATCTTGCCCTTGCCTGAGGGAGTCGTGCTTATAACTGTCAACCTAGCAAGACCTCATGAGACTTATAGATTTGCAAAAGCTGGAGGGTCACTAGTTTGAGACCCCTGCTCTAGAGTGAATAGGCTCGTCCCCTGCTGAGCTTGTAGCCGAAATGACTAGGACTTTGTGGTTTAGGAAGGTGACAAATCGATGTCTACATGGATGGGATCATTTTATTGGCATCTAAGTGTCAACTCTAGCCTAGAAGCTTGCAGTAGCAATTTTGAGAAACAAAAATATTTTCTTTGATGAAATTAACACTGGTACTGGAGATAGTCAACTAAAATATGACTAAAACTTAAACAATTAAGATGACTAAAATACGACTAAGGCCCCTTTCACACGAGACGGATCCGTGATGATCCGCCCCATGAACCTCCGCTTGCTCAGCGGGGATCGCTCCGTTGATCCCCGCTTAGCCGGCGGATGACTGGGCGGTCCCCGCACACTGTGCAGGGACCGCCCTGTCAGATCTCCACTCTCCCCTATGGGGGATCGGATGAACACGGACCGTCTGTCCGTGTTCATCCGATCCGCTCCGCAGACGGATAGAAAAATAGAAATTTTTCTATCCTGAAAAACGGAGCATAGCGGACACGGGTGATACATGTATGTCCGTTTTTCACCCGTGTGAAAGGGGCCTAAATCTGAAATGGCATTTTAGTCAAAAGACTATGACTAAAACAAAATCTAAATTTGATGTCAGAATTAACACTGGAAGCTTGCTCTGTCCTTTTCAAATGCTAATTGAAGAACATATGTCTATTACTGATTAAGGGAATACCATATCTTTGATACCACAGAATAAAATTATATCTACAATTGCGCTACAGATCATGTCACCTCTCAGATATTGGCAAAACTATCCTACTCTAATGCCGCGTACACACGGTCGGAATTTCCATCGGAATAAACTCCGACGGGTTTTTCCAACAGAATTTCGTTCAAGCTGTCTTGCATACACACTGTCACACCAAATTCCGACCGTCAAGAACACGGTGACGTACAAGATTTCGACGAGCCGAAAAAAATGAAGTTCAATGCTTCCGAGCATGCGTCGACTTGATTCTGAGCATGCGTGTTTTTTTTCTCCGTCGGAGTTCCATACAGACGAACGGAATTTTCAATAGAAATTTTTTCCGTTCGAAAAATAGAGAACATGTTTTCTTTCTAAGGCCCCTTTCACACGGGCGGCTGTTCTGCCGCAGTTTCTTTCTTTTGAAATTCAAGACCCCCAGGCACAGCGATCAGCTGCATTTGTACACTGCTTTTAGCTGCGTTTACGTGCGTTTACATGCGGCTGCGTTTAGCTGCGGTTGGCTATTATTGTCATCCCCATAGCAACCATTTTTATTTTGATGTGCTTCCTGTTGTTTTTTTCTTTTGTTCACGCTGCTATCCGCAGCTGACACAGTGCACTGCGATTACCTGCAGTTATGTGCAGATAGCTGCGCTACATCGCACCTGGACGCATTCAATTCTATTTTTTCTATTCGCACCGAACCGCATGTAACGAAATCGCAGCTAAATGCTGTGTGTGAATGGGGCCATAGGAAAGCATTGTGTGCTTTTAGCTGAGGTAGAAAACTAGAAAATCCGCAGCTAAAAGCACCATTCTATCCGTCCGTGTGAAAGGGGCCTAACTCTGTCGGAATTTCCGACGGAAAAAGTCAGATGGGGCATACACAGGGTCGGAATATCCGCTAAAAAAATTCCATCTGACTTTTTTCTCTCGGAAATTCCGACCGTGTGTACGCGGCATTACATTTCTGTTACACTAAGCCGATTTGTTAGCTTGGAAAAAAGTGAGAGGGGGGAGAAGGTAAGAACATGGGAGTCTAAAGTTTAGTTCTACTATGTTAGTACTAATATGAGACTTTAGCCATTGGGTTACTTATCCTTTGAAGGAACCAAGGTCGTATGTTAAGATTTCTAACGTTCTTCCTCTTCTTACTCCAGAGTTCACCTTGGTTCAACTTTATGCCAAATTCCAAAGAAGGGACTTCGGGAGCTTTGGACCTCGGAGGGGCCTCTACACAGATCACGTTTGTCTCCGATGACAATATTGAGTCACTGGACAACTCTATACGCTTCCGCTTGTATGGGAAATCCTATAACGTCTATACACACAGCTTCCTGTGCTATGGGAAAGACCAGGCTCTCCGTCTACAGCTGGCCAACAGTATGACGGTACACCACAAACCATAAATAAGAAACCGCAGTTTGTATAGAGAAACCAGATAATGAGCCCTATCTATGAAACGAACCTTGTAGTAAATGTGTTGTTTGTAGCAAGTAATAACCTGATTCTTCGGGTTCATGCATACAGACAATTATAGGCACACAGATTTATAAATCAAACCATGTGCTTTACAAAGGTGCATCGTGCTCCACTGGCTTTGGGAGTCTGTAAGTGGCAGAATGCTTGGGGAAAAAAAGTCAGCAGGAAAGTTGAGTCATTTAACCTGTCAAAGATCTGCTTCCTCTAATCACAGTCCATTAAAATGGAAAATAAATCTAACTCTATTCTTAAAAACGTTATCTGCCCCCTCCACCTACCTATACTACATACCTTGTTAGAAAATATGGGGTTTATTTACTAAAATTGCACTCAGAATCTGGTGCAGCTCTGCATTGTAGCCAATCAGCTTCTAACTTCAGCTAGATCAGTTAAAGTGGACCTTCAGTCTTTTTTTTTTAACTTTCCCCCAATAAATCTTCTGCCCTTGTTGTTTTAACTTTGGATAGTAAAACTTTTTTTTTTCTGCCAGTAAATACCTTATACAGCCCACTTCCTGTTTCTTGGCTGGTCATTAACATAGGCTTATGACATCAGGCACAGCTCTCTCGCTCACTCGTGAGAGTTTGCCAGGAAGGGAGGGGGGGATGAATCATAAAGCTCTGTACACACAATCGGTTTTACAGATGAAAAAAGTCCGATGGACTTTTTTCATCGGACAAACCGATCGTGTATGGGCCCCATCGGTCTTTTTTCCATCAGTGATTAAAAATAGAACATGTTTTAAATTTATCCGATGGGGAAAAAAAACAATAGCAAATTCTGATCGTCTGTGTGGAACTCCATCGGAGAAAAAACCCATGCTCAGAGTCAAGTCGACGCATGCTCAGAAGCTTTGAACTTAATTTTTCTCGGCTCGTCGGAGTGTTTTACGTCACCGCGTTTGGGACGGTCGGATTTTTGACTGATGGTGTGTAGGCAAGACTGATGGAAGTCAGCTTTATCGGAAATCCGATGGAAAAATCCTTTGGAAATCTGATCGTGTGTACAGTGCTTAAGAGTTCCAATGAGAGCTGCAGAGCTGGAGGTGTGCCTCTGTGTGTCTGTGTAAATCCAGGAAGTGAACAGGCAGCAGCTTCAGCTGCCCACAGTTAAAATGGCTGCAGCCAGACTCAATTTCTGCAGCATATTTGGCAAGTACAGAATCACAGTATATATAAAATAATATGCAAAGTGGTTGGAGGGAAGCTTCAGAATGGCAAAGATGTTTTTATTACAAATTATGTGAGCAGGCGGTTTCTATGCAGAGCTGCACCAGATTTTGCACTCCAGGTTTTAGTAAATAAACTCCATTGTGAACTTTCCCAATTTTTATCTACTCCAGTCCGATCACGTGATCCAGCAGCTCTGACTCCCCTGTGGTAGTGGAGTGGCTGCTGCAGAGGAGAACAGGGAGAGCCAACAATTCGGGGACATGGGAGCCTATGGGTATCGTCATTGCTCCAGGAATACAGTAATTGTCGAGCGTTCCCTTATACAGGGGAGCCAAGGCTGCTGAATCACGTAACCGGACCAGATTTAAAAAAGGTAAGTACGTCGATATTTTTTAGAAAGGGTGGGCAGGATAGATAGAAGTAGGGGCAAGCTAGAATTAGACTTTACTATTACACATTAGGTACTGCAGGCTCAATACTTCAGCCTGCAATTTTTAGAATGGGCCACAAAATGCAGGCTGGAGTATTGAGTAATATTGCGGAGTATAATGGAGAGTAGATGGGGACGCCAGCTCACCATTATAAATCAGCCCCTAAATATACATATTATAGTATGGTTGCTTTTTGAATTGAACCGTAAGCAGCAGATTATAGAAGGTAGAGAAGAATGTTAATTATACAATTTTCCCAAAAGGATGTAGAGACATTATAATCCAGATCAGTAAAAGTGAGCGTATTCTGAAATGCTTCACATTTTTGGATATGCAGAGTTACAAACTGTCTCCTTTTTATATTTGCTATAGCCTGGCAGGTTTTTGTTGCTTATTACCGGTAGGAAAACAGACCCTGGGGCCCTGGGAACTGCTGCTTACAGGTTTAAACCTTTTCACCCCTTGTATAATTTGGTGCAATTATCTGTTCATCAACTCCTAAGTACTTTGTGTTCCACAATGCTGAGAAAAACATACCCTCTGGAGAAAGACACGCGATTCATGCTTTTTCCTAAAGTAAAACTCAATTTTTTCTCGAGAAATAATATGTCACACATTTGGACTATATGAAAATGTATCGGCAAATGTTATCATTATCATACATATTTCAGTAGGGGCTGACCTCTCAACGTGCGTCCCACATGCCAAACAATTTCCTCAAAAGAAAAGAAGCCATGCACTGCTCCAGGTATTGAATACGTTTAGGGCCTGTGTCCACTGGTTGTTGTTTGTTCAGACGGGTTTTGCATTCCCATACAAGCCTATGGAAATGCAAAACCTCTTGAAGCAGGAAAATCCATGTATTAGGTGACGGCCTCCACTAGATCTAAGGGATGACCTGGGAGTGTTAACCTCAGGGACCAGTCTTTGGGTAAGCTGATACAGGAATCTTGTGATTGCTACCGTATTTATCAGCGTATAACACGCACCGGCGTATAACACGCACCCCAAGTTTAGGAGGAAATTTTAGGGAAAAGAACTTTTAGGAGGGAAGTTTAAGGAAAAATAACTTACATTTAAATGCAGCCTTGTCAGTGTCCATTGCAGCCTTGTCACAGTGCAGCCTTGTCAGTGTCCATTGCAGCCTTGTCACAGTGCAGCCTTGTCAGTGTCCATTGCAGCCTTGTCACAGTGCAGCCTGGTCACAGTGCAGCCTTGTCAGTGTCCATTGCAGCCTTGCCCCAGAGTCGCCGTGCAGCCTTGCCCCAGAGTCGCCGTGCAGCCTTGCCCCAGAGTCGCCGTGCAGCATTTTAAAATTGGCGCCGAGACTGTGCGGACGCCGCCGAGAACGCCGGGGACGCAGGGACGCAGGGACTGGGCGGAGCCGCCGCCGAGATACACATAGCCGAGTGTACTCGGCTATACTCGGCTTTTCTCGGCTCCGCTCACAGTCACGCCGAGTCCCGCCCTATGATGGACATAACACAGGACTGGGCGTGACTGTGAGCGGAGCCGAGAAAAGCCGAGTATAGCCGAGTACATTCGGCTATGTGTATCTCGCTCCGCTCCGCTCCCAGTCAGCGGAGACAGCTCAGGGATGTGGATATCGGCGTATAACACGCACCCACGATTTTCCCCTGATTTTCAGGGGAAAAAAGTGCGTGTTCTACGCCGATAAATACGGTAAGTCACTTTCCATTTTTTCATTGTAAACCAAACCAGTCATTTGACTGCTGATTTACTGCTGGCCATAGGTGTGCGCAGCCTATTGCATTAGGGTGTGCACCCCAAAGCTCAAAACACACATGAATGCCATCCGCTGTCACAGGGAGGAGGCTCTGGTGGTGGGAGACAGTTGATTGGGAGCATATTAAATACGAGTTTAATGTGTTCCTAAGTGTAGCGGGGGTCTAAATCTAGGGGGAGCACCTGGGTGGTAGTATGATCCAGGTTGCACTAATTGTGAGAAGATTTGGACCATTTAAGTTGTGGAGGACTTTGGGGGCGCTGTTGTCCCAGGTCGAGTTTGAGCCACCGTCACAGTGCTGCACCTTTTTGTCCTGCTCTGGCAGTGGTACGGCGGGGCGGGGAGACCTGCTGTGCCTGCTGGGGGTAGGGCATAAAAGGGGTAGACACCCTCGCCACGAGGTCTTTCTTTTCCATCCCGCGCCCAGGCACCTTCGGCCTGGGTGCTGGCGGTCCGGAGTTCCGGCCCAGGTGCCCATGGCCTGGCCGGAGCCGTGTCGGAGTTCATCTCAGGCACCTTAAGCCTGGGGTGAGGTACTACACCGGAGGCCTGGGGTCCAGTGACTTCGACTGGGCTCCGCAAGGGTGGATGGGTCCGAGGGTCCCTGAGGTGGATGGGGCCCGTATCTCAGGCGAGGAGGCCAGAGAGGTTACCCTTCTGAAGAGCACGGAGCAGCATCAACCCGGTGACAGAGGAGCCTCTGGTAACTCTCTTGGAGGGACGCATTCCCCCTGACAGGGGCCGCAACGCAGCGAAGGTACTCCAGTTCCTGTTCTCTAGAGTCGCTGGCAGAGACTCTGAAGATTTAAGTTCTCTCAAGCCGATGGGCTTTAGAAACCGCTGGTGAAACCACAGTGGTTTACTTTGATTGTTAGGACTGTCCCTCGACCTACTCACCCCACCGTGTTGAACTGTTTATTGGGTCCCAACCAGTCGGCTGACAAAGGACTGTTTATTCGTGTGCTATAATAAACAAGCGTTGGACCTTTATCAGTGTGTGGTACTCTGGTTAATGGGAGCAAAGGGAGGTATCAGCACAACAGACTTGGCTCTTAAAGAAACACACAGGCCCGAGAAAAAAAACAACAGGTACTGGCCTTCACCTCCCCTGAGGCATGGGGAGGACATGGGCCGTGGCGCATCTCACTCTCGCAGTCAAAATACCCCTAGACAAGAGCTATCGGACAACCGATAAACAAGTGAAGGGAGTGAGACCGCTACACGTGGGGGCTCGTAAGCCCGGGATCGTGTGTGCTTTGAGTATGGAACTGAGAATGTCTGTGTTTGAACTTTGCTGCCCGGAGGAGTTCCGAGTGGGTCGGCCATATTACTGGCCAAAGTGCATCTCTGCTCGAAGTCGTGGACATGACCCTAAGACGGGAAAGGTCCATGCAGAAGAGCGAGAAGAGGGAAAAGTCCAGCCGTGTGACGTACTACATGTGGGGTCTTTTACTGCACTGCGCCATGAGGCACCCCATAACTGCGCAGTTCGTGGGCGGAGGCTGCTGGAAGCCCGCGAAAACGTGCAGATGATGGGAGGAGTCTGGCCATGTGGGGAGATACACGTGGAGACTCTGGCGCGAGGTCAGTGCGTGATGGAGCAGCAGATAGTCGGGATGACCTCAAGTTCCCCGTGGATTCCGGTTCCCTACCCCACGAAGATGACTGCTTTTGCTGCTCCCCTTACAGGCACAGGGATAAGACTTAGGCCCCAAGGGCAGTTGGCTCTGTACACCTGCAGAGACACGGAGGCCCTCGGCGTGATCTGTCCCGGATGTTCGGGACTGGTGATCCACCTGAAGCCATTCGGGCGTTGCGAGGCATGCAAAGAGTTCTTATTCGAGGTGGAGCCGTCCACAGTAAGGCCCGGGCCCTTTGTCTCAACTGCCTCACAGGTACCGCTACTCCGGAAGGGGAGATCCAGGCCTTTGCGGAGGTTCCCGTACGCACTGACCAGGGCGATGTGACTGCCCAACCAGAGACAGAGAGAGAAAAATCAGAGGATGCTGCTTCGGTCGCCACAAGCTCCCTGCTCCCACCTCCAAAGAGGAAAGTCGGCCTGGTACAGGCATCCTGTGGTCGTGGTCGAGCTTCGCCCCGCTGCTTGCCTGGCCTGGATGGATCCGGTCGGAAGAGTCCTGGACATCCCTGTTCTTCCAAAAGCCCAGGTGAGCCAGGGGTTGGGACTGTGGTGTTGGTTGGAGGTGCCGGGAGTCCACAGTCGGTGGAGCCCGCCAGGGAGGGTGGTTCCGTGTCTACTGGGAATTACCTACCCGCAGAGATGTACGACACCTCCGACCTAGAGTCACTGTCGGACTGTGGAGATGATGGTGAGATTGATGAACTATTTTCACCGCAAGGGCTGGGACAAAATGCCATTGCTACGTGCGCCACAGGATCCACCTATGTTCACAGGAGAAAGTACACCCCGGGTAGAAGCCCCGGAGCTTGCGAGAAAGCCCAGTCCTCTGCTTGTTCCTCCATCACCCGCAGCATCACCCGTTCCGGTAGCGGGAACACAGCGTGCATCACTGTGGCCGCCAAGGCCTAAATCTCAGGAGGTAGTTAAAGTACCTCGGCATCCAGAAGCCATTGTTCCGCCTGGAGAAGGAGAGCGGGCCACGATGCCACCTTTGGCCCAATTACAGCGGCTCTTTTGTCAGAGGGTTGCCCGTGAATATGGATGGGAGTACCCATATTTGCCTCGGGACTAATGCCCCATACACACGATCGTTTTTCTTGCCATTTTTTTTCTTGCCGTTTTTCACGTCGTTTTTTTTCATGTTTCCTCTCAAGCCTGTCTTGCGTACACACGATCATTTAAAAAAACGATCAAGCAAAGCACAGTGACGTACAACACGAACGACGGCACTATAAAGGGGAAGTTCCGTTCGAATGGCGCCACCCTTCATGTTAGTAAAGTTTGTTGAGCGACGATTCGCTCTTTTCAGTCTCGTGCTTTTCAGTCCGTGACTGCATGACGAATGTGCTATCTCCATTACGAACGCTAGTTTTACCAGAACGAGCGCTCCTGTCTCATACTTGATTCTGAGCATGCGCGTTTTTTTTCACGTCGTTAAAGCATACACACTATCGTTTTTCACGTCGTTAAAAAAAACGACATGAAAAACGACGTGAAAAAAGAGAGCATGTTCGAAATTTTTAATGGCCGTTTTTCACGTCGTTAAAAATGCTCTGGAGCCTACACACGATCATTTTTAATGGCCATTTTTTTTAATGGCATTTTTAACGGCATGAAAAACGATCGTGTGTATGGGGCATTACTTTTTGAAGTCGAAGTCTTGCGGCGGCGGTGGTACGATGAGTTCGTCTGGGAGAAACTCAAAGTGCCTCATTCTCGCCGGTACCTGTCATGTTCACCCTCTGTGTCTAAGCAATTCAGGGACTGCAAAGCGGAGTGGATGCTGGGTCGGCACATCCATGCAGATAAGGTGCTTATCTGCCGGAAAGATGGAGAGGACATTGAGTACAACGTTGAAACTTTTGATAAGCACCTGAAGCCCTTGTTCTTGCCGCATCCAAAGTTTTACTTGTAGGAGAGGAAAGACTCCTGTGTGCTGTTACACTTTTGTTTGCTGTGGAACTCCCTTGAACACAAGGACTGTGCCCTAGTTTTTTATTTGGGCTTTTCTACTCTTTGGAGAAATGGGAGCTGTTTTGTTTGTTCTCCCTCTTTTTCCATGCATCAAAGTCAAAAACTTTGGGGTAGAATCAGAGTAGGGACACAGCCAGAAGAAGGAAGGTTGTCTGGAAGATTCGACCAAATGTCATTACCGCGGCACTGTCATCAGGTGGCAGTGCTGCGCAACGGCTGTTTTTTTTTTTTTTACACTTGCACCACCTTACTCATTGGAGCGAATGGGCCTCTCGGCTGATAGACCCATTCATTCCAAGTCGACACACATGTGTTAGGATGTTGTGTATTGTTTCCCTTCTACAGGAGATTTGTCTGTCAAGGCTGCTGAGTATGGGGTGGTTCTTAGACAGTGATGGGAGGGATTGTTTATATGTGTACATGTTCAGACTGTTTTATTGAAAGGTTTATCATTTTATATTCCCTTCCCTCGAGTAGGTCTTGGCACAAAAATTGGGGTTTGAGATTGAGGGATGGCCTCTGGGGTCGAGCTCATGTTACCACTCCTTGGGAGACATGGGTTTGCGCCAGACGCTGGGGACCAGCGTCAAATCACTAGGGGGAGAGTGTAGCGGGGGTCTAAATCTAGGGGGAGCACCTGGGTGGTAGTATGATCCAGGTTGCACTAATTGTGAGAAGATTTGGACCATTTAAGTCGTGGAGGACTTTGGGGGCGCTGTTGTCCCAGGTCGAGTTTGAGCCACCGTCACATTGCTGCACCTTTTTGTCCTGCTCTGGCAGTGGTACGGCGGGGCGGGGAGACCTGCTGTGCCTGCTGGGGGTAGGGCATAAAAGGGGTAGACGCCCTCGCCACGAGGTCTTTCTTTTCCATCCCGCGCCCAGGCACCTTCAAGTTGGGTGCTGGCGGTCCAGAGTTCCGGCCCAGGTGCCCATGGCCTGGCCGGAGCCGTGTTGGAGTCCATCTCAGGCACCTTAAGCCTGGGGTGAGGTACTACACCGGAGGCCTGGGGTCCAGTGACTTCGACTGGGCTCCGCAAGGGTGGATGGGTCCGAGGGTCCCTGAGGTGGATGGGGCCCGTATCTGAGGCGAGGAGGCCGGAGAGGTTACCCTTCTGAAGAGCACGGAGCAGCATCAACCCGGTGACAGAGGGGCCTCTGGTAACTCTCTTGGAGGGACGCTTTCCCCCTGACAGGGGCCCCAACGCAGCGAAGGTACTCCAGTTCCTGTTCTCTAGAGTCGCTAGCAGAGACTCTGAAGATTTAAGTTCTCTCAAGCCGATGGGCTTTAGCAACCGCTGGTGAAACCACAGTGGTTTAGTTTGATTGTTAGGACTGTGCCTCGACCTACTCACCCCACCGTGTTGAACTGTTTATTGGGTCCCAACCAGTCGGCTGACAAAGGACTGTTTATTCGTGTGCTATAATAAACAAGCGTTGGACCTTTATCGGTGTGTGGTACTCTGGTTAATGGGAGAAAAGGGAGGTATTAGCACAACAGACTTGGCTCTTAAAGAAACACACAGGCCCGAGAAAAAAACAACAGGTACTGGCCTTCACCTCCCCTGAGGCATGGGGAGGACATGGGCCGTGGCGCATCTCACTCTCGCAGTCAAGATACCCCTAGACAAGAGCTATCGGACAACTGATAAACAAGTGAAGGGAGTGAGACCGCTACATAAGGTTGAACCTAACCTTTAATATAATGGGGGCATTTACACTGTCTACTGGAATCCCCCAACCACCCACCTTGCGCTGCCCCTTGATAATGCTTATTCACATGGGGTGATTAGGGTGTGCCCAGGCACATCCGGCACACCCTCTGCGCATGCCTATGCTGCTGGCACTAGGGGAAGCCCAACATAGGACTAATGTGTTCCCTATTATGGGCTTCC
Source organism: Rana muscosa (assembly GCA_029206835.1). Taxonomy (NCBI): domain Eukaryota; kingdom Metazoa; phylum Chordata; class Amphibia; order Anura; family Ranidae; genus Rana; species Rana muscosa. The sequence goes on along the minus strand of CM055123.1, from coordinate 264,556,058 downwards.
AGGCACCATCTTGGAAAAGCAAAATGTCAATGGCCTTTTTGTAGAAAGATTTGCTATACAATTCCGCATCACAGAGGGACCCTGGAATGGGAAAGTGTAGGTAGAGGCAGGAAACCATATGGTAGCGACAGTCAGGCTTCATATATGGTTTCACCCCTTCAGTTGGTATTGGGATGGAGACTTGGGGTCTCAGGAGAACCTAGGTGTTGAATTTTCTAAGAGAAGACTTGTCTACCAGATACATTGCTATGTCCAGCAGTTAGAGTTACTGCTGCATAAAGAACCATTATTTTCATAAGCTTAAGGAAGGCAATGCTTCACATGCTCCCTATGTAAGAAGTGAACCTCTTATTCTGAACTTGTGTCTGATGTTACATTTATATTACTGTTTGGAAAGTGTCATTGAAGAACCTGGAACTGTAATGCCACGTACACACGATCGGAATTTCCAACAACAAATGTTCGATGGGAGCTTGTTGTCGGAAATTCTGTGTAGGCTCCATCGGACATTTGCTGTCGGAATTCCTGACAACAAATGATTCAGAGCTGGTTCTCAATTTTTCCGACAACAAAAGTTCTCCGATCGTGTGTAGGCAATTCCGACGCACAAAAATCCTACGCATGCTCGGAATCAATTTGACGCATGCTCGGAATCATTGAACTTAATTTTTCTCGGCTCGTCGTAGTGTTGTATGTCACCGCGTTCTTGACTTTCGGAATTTCTAACAACATTTGTGTGACCGTGTGTATGCAAGGCAAGTTTGAGCGAAAATCCGTCAGAAAAAAATCCACGGTTTTGTTGTCGGAATGTCCGATCGTGTGTACGCGGCATTACTGTGTTTTCCAGATAAAAGCTACCTAAAACGAACAGTTGTGTTCCCTTCTTTCCTTGATAACACTGCCACTAAGAAGCTTTTTTTTATGGCTACTAAGAAGCTACCTGTTACATGCAGGTCAGAAGGAGGTCAACTGTACCTGTCGATAAATTCTGAATGGTCTCAGAAGCGCCTCAAATTCATATCCAGCTTAAGCATTTGTCATGGGTCACACTGGCAGTTATCACCAGAGACATGCCTTAACCACTTAAGCCCCGGACCATTTCGGGCCATTAGGACCAGGCCTGTTTTTGGGATTCGGCACTGCGCTGCTTTAACTGTAAATTGTGCGGACATGCAATGTTGTACCCAAATGAAATTTGCGTCCTTTTCTTCCCACAAATAGAGCTTTCTTTTAATGGTATTTGATTGCCTCTGCGATTTTTATTTTTTGCGATATAAACAGAAAAAGACCGAAAATTTTGAAAAAAAATGATATTTTCTACTTTTTGTTATAAGAAAAATCGAATAAACTCAATTTTAGTCATACATTTAGGCCAAAATGTATTCAGCCACATGTCTTTAGTAAAAAAAATGTCAATAAGCGTATATTTATTGGTTTGCGCAAAAGTTATAGCGTCTACAAACTAGGGTACATTTTCTGAAATTTACACAGCTTTAAATTTATGACTGCCTATCTCATTTCTTGAGGTGCTAAAATGGCAGGGCAGTACAAAACCCCCCCAAATGACCCCATTTTGGAAAGTAGACACCCCAAGGAAATTGCTGAGAGGCATGTTGAGCCCATTGAATATTTTTTTTTTTGTCCCAAGTGATTGAATAATGACAAAAAAAAAAAAAATTACAAAAAGTTGTCACTAAATGATATATTGCTCACACATGCCATGGTTATATGTGGAATTGCACCCCAAAATACATTCTGCTGCTTCTCCTGAGTACGGGGATACCACATGTGTGGGACTTTTTGGGAGCCTAGCCACGTACGGGACCCCGGAAACCAAGCACCGCCTTCAGGATTTCTAAGGGCGCAAATTTTTGATTTCACTCCTCACTACCTATCACAGTTTCGAAGGCCATAAAATGCCAAAATAGCACAAAACCCCCCCAAATGACCCCATTTTGGAAAGTAGACACCCCAAGCTATTTACTGAGAGGCATGTTCAGTCCATGGAATATTTTATATTTTGCCACAGGTTGCGGGAATATGACAAACTTTTTTTTTTTTTGCACAAAGTTGTCACTAAATGATATATTGCTCACACATGCCATGGGCATATGTGAAATTACACCCCAAAATACATTCTGCTGCTTCTCCTGAGTACGGGGATACCACATGTGTGGGACTTTTTGGGAGCCTAGCCGCGTACGGGACCCCAAAAACCAAGCATCGTGGGAGCAAACGCTGTTGCTGTCAAGATAAATAATTCCGCGCTGCAGTTGAATGGCGCACCTGAAAACAAAAAATTACATACCTGAAAAGCAAGCATGATAAAACATTGCAGAATAGAATACAGTAAAAAAGAGCAGAACAATAGAGAGAAAATAGAGAGAGAGAGAACAATAAAAAGACAACTATTTTTGGTTTTTTTATTTTATATTTTTTTTGTGTTTTGTTTTGTTTTTTACGTTTTTTTTTTTCTTTTTTACACTTTTTTTTGTAACTTTACAACTGTAATGGTTCGGGTCTCTCAAAATGTAATGGCATCTTGGGAGACCCTGTGTAAGTGTGTCCTTGTCTGTGAAATGCTGTACCCTACGCTAAAACTTCACTTTTGAGTGGTAGCGTTCAAAACATTCACCTTGGCAAAGACCAGGCTTGTCAGGACAGAGTGGACAAAAACTACGGGTGTCACGCCTAAATCCGCGCTTGCTACAGACACGACATCTTTTTTGGGGGTGGCTTTGGGTAGGGGTACTCGGGAGGACATACGAATAATGCCTCTCATGCAGCCGGCTTACTGCATTTGGTTGGGGATGGTGAGGTGCAGAACCGCCTGGATACAGGAGTTCTGTGACTATCTCATTCTGGAATTTTAGAAGAGATAACGTCCCGCCTGAAGCTCTGTATAGCACATGAGCGTTCAGCAAAGCCAATTGGAATAATGATAGAGACACTTTTTTGTACCAGCGTCTCGCCTTACGGTCAATTAGATACGGCGCCATCAACTGGTCGTTGAGGTCCACCCCTCCCATATTTTGGTTATATTCGTGGACACAGAGGGGTTTCTCCACAACACCAGTCGCCATACGAATTTGGACTGTCGTGTCTGCATGAAGGGAGGTAAGAAGGAAAACATTCTTATTGTCCCACCACTTCATAGCGAGCAAGTTATTACACTTCAAGCAGGCTCTCTCCCCCGCCTAAGACGGGCATCTACAAGCCGCTGGGGAAAGCCCCGGCGATCAAACAAGTGACTAAACAGTGGCACGCTCGTGTAATAATTGTCCACATACAAGTGGTACCCCTTTCCGAATAAGGGTGACACCAAGTTCCACACTATCTTGCCAGCGCTCCCTATGTAATCCGGGCAGTTGACGACTCAATCTGACTGTCTTTTCCCTCATAAACCGTAAAGTTCACTACATAGCCTGTTGCCCTGTCACAGAACTTGTAGAGCTTGACCCCGTATCTGGCACGCTTGCTGGGAAGGTACTGCTTGAAAGACAAGCGGCCAGAAAATTTAATCAGGGACTCATCAACGCAGACAACTTGATCGGGAGTAAACAAGGCTGCAAAACGTTCGTTGAAGTGGTTTATGAGGGGCCGAATTTTATAGAGCCGGTCGTATTCAGGGTCCCCACGTGGACGACAAAGTTCATTGTCGTTGAAGTGCATGAACCGCAAAATCTGCTCGTATCGTGCCCTGGACATGGAGGCAGAGAACACGGGCATGTGGTCAATTGGGTGCGTGGACCAATAAGCACGCAATGACGGAAATTTATGTGTGCCCATGTTGAGGGAAAGGCCCAGAAAGGTCTTAAATTCGGAAACCGTAATTGGTTTCCAATTTCTGGCAATTTTAGGCAACTGGGGGTTAGCGGCGATAAATTGACCAGCATATAAATTACTCTGGTCCACAATAGATCTATAGAGATCTTCCGTGAAAAACAGCGAATAAAAATCAATTGGAATAAAATCAGCTGTTTCCACCTGAATACCGGGTTGGGCAGTGAATGGGGGAAGTACGGGTTCTGCAGAAGTGGTGGGGACCCAATCAGGATAGGCGAATTCTGCAGGAAGGGCAGTATGGGCACGACGGGCCTGCCTTTGTCTTCTTGGTGGCAGCGGGACACTACTTGTGCTTGCCACCTCGCCAGCTTGAACTGCACTTATGGGACTCGCCACGTCACCAAGTGTTACTGCAGTGCTGGATGTACGTCCAGGCTGTACTAGGCCGCTGGTGCTTGCCAGTTCACCAGAAGGAATAGCGGCGCTAGTACTACTCTGCTCCATGATACGAGAGACCTGCGGTTCTTGCTCCTGAACAACCTCAGAAGATCGGGATCGGGTACACCTGACCTTAGCAGGGACCTCAACTTCGTCGTCAGAGCTATCTGACGTGGGGCCGCTGACGTCACTGTCTTCTACGGGAAGATATTCTGAGCCTGAATCTGACAGATACGTGACCTCCTCTTCACTATCTGTCATGCTCAGAATCTCGTAGGCCTCTTTACTAGTGTACCTTCGTCTTGCCATTTTGGGCTCTAAATTTAGGGGTACACTAGTAAGATTCACAGGAAAAAAAGCACCTGACTGTCGTCAGCAAATATATCAAACGCTACAAAAAAACTGTTAGCGATCGCAGGGATCAGGCCTGTCTCTGCGAACGCTGCAGTTATGTGTGTTGTGTTTGGTAAGTGACAGTGATCGATCGATACTGCACTTGGGTGGGCTGGGCTGGGCTGGGCTGGGCGGAGGGGCTAAACGCAGGCGCTAGCAGGTATCTGGGCTGATCCCGCTAACACTGCGTTTTTGGGAACCCTAAACCGCTGGGGATGCTAGTATAGATCTGATCAGATACTATACCACTAAGGGGGGTGTATGCTTTGCGCGTGGGTGTTAGCGTTACTGGCACTAACCTAACACTGCCTGGGGCGACGCAGACCCTCTCTGGCGCTAAAACCTAATTGATCTCACCCACCGGGCGATCAGGGGGGTTAAACCTTTATTGGGTTATATACGGCGGGTGCCCTGATGCTATAAAAAGTAAACTAATCAACCAGCGTCACCTGTAACCTTTATATGGTGATCACTGGTGAAAGGGTTAACTAGGGGCAATCAGGGGGTTAAAACCTTTATTAGGTTAAATATGGGGGTACCCGACGCTATATAAAAACCTGACGGGTTACCTAAATAACTAGATAACTTACTGGCTAACCAGTGACACCAGTGACGCTTATACGGCGATCACTGGTGAAAGGGTTAACTCTAGGGGCAATCAGGGGGTTAAAATAATATATGGGGGTACCTGACACTAATAAAAACCTGCGGCGAACCTAAAAAAAAATAACTGCCTATCTAAAACACCAGTGACACGAATACAGCGATCGGAAAAACAATCGCTTAGTGACGCTGAAGTTAGGGGGTGAAAGGGTTACCTGGGGGGTGATCAAGGGGTTAAACCTTTATTAGGGGGGGTTAGGGGGCTACCCTGGACCTAAAGGGGCCTAATCCTAACTGCCCTGCAACTTTTTACAATCACAGATGACACTAAATGCAGTGATCAGTAAAATAAATGATCACTGCAATCAGTGACACTGTGATTGGGGGCTTTGGGGTGACCTGGGGGGTGATCTGGGGGTGACTGGGGGGTGATTTGTGTGCCTATGTGTACCTACGTGTCAGTGGACTGTTGGAGCACTAACCTCTGTCTTCTCTCCTCGGCGCCGGGAACGAAAAGACCGCGGCGAGGGAGATGACATCACTTCCTCCAGCCTGTGTTTACATCACATGGCGGAGGAAGCATTTTCATTGGCCGGGAGCGATCGCGAGGGGGGGGGCGGAATCGAGCGGCCGCCCCCTCATGCCTGATCGCTCCCGAACACTTAACGGCCGCTCACTGCAGTGAAGGGGGGTCCGGATGGACCCCCCAACTGCACAAAGGCGATCACGTAGATCTACGTGATTCTGCCTGTCCGTGCCATTCTGCCGACGTAAATCGGCGGTGGGCGGTCGTTAAGTGGTTAAATGTACATGTTTTGGGAAACTGTTAAATCCTTTGGTTTAGTACAGCTTTAACCCTTTATCTACCTAACCATAACAGTTAACCTAACTCCTACAATGGCACTTTAACTCTTGGCCCCTTGTAACACTCAGCCTTGATCCTAACCTCCTAATACAACCCTCAAATGTAATCTATAACAAATGATCTCCCCACAACACTTATCCTAAAGTCTAACCATCCTAAAGTCTAACCCTCTAGCCCCTAAAGCCTGGTACACACTAGAAGTTTTATTTTTCAACCCAGCAGGCTAAACGAAAAAAAACTGAAGAGCTCGGGAGGAGACCCTGTACTAACAATCCGATGTTGGTAAAGCGATCTCCCATGCTGAGCAATTGTGTCCTGACAGGAGGATGGCTCCCCCCCCAGAACACACTGGTCAGTACTCTCAGCCATTGTCTGAGAGTGCTGATCAGATGCCAATAAGCTGACCTTTTTTGGTCATGCCCCTTCGACAGAAGCTGGACCTGCTGCCGTACACATGGGCCAAATGTTGTCCGGTTTCTATTGAACTGGCCGATACCGTCTAATATTAAGCCCATTAGTATAGGGCAGGGATATGCAATTTGCGGACCTCCAGCTGTTAAAGAACTACAAGTCCCATGAGGCATAGCAAGACTCTGACAGCCACAAGCATGACACCCAGAGGCAGAGGCATGAGAGTTTGCCAGGAAGGGAGGGGGGGATGAATCATAAAGCCCTGTACACACGATCGGTTTTACAGATGAAAAAAGTCCGATGGACTTTTTTCATCGGACAAACCGATCGTGTATGGGCCCCATCGGTCTTTTTTCCATCAGTGTTTAAAAATAGAACATGTTTTAAATTTATCCGATGGTTAAAAAACCGATAGCAAATTACTATCGTCTGTGGGGAACTTCATCAGATAAAAAACCCACGCATGCTCAGAATCAAGTCGACGCATGCTCAGAAGCATTGAACTTCATTTTTCTCGGCTCATCGGAGTGTTTTACGTCACCGCGTTTTGAACGGTCGGTTTTTTGACTGATGGTGTGTAGACAAGACTGATGAAAGTCAGCTTCATCGGATTTCCGATGGAAAAATCCATTGGTTAAAAAACCATAGGAAATCCAATCGTGTGTACAGAGCTTTACTGTTTACCTCCACCATCACAGGAGTGAGCTCTTCCTCTGATTCAAACTCCTTCACATGCACTTTCTCTCTTCTGATGCAGTAGCTCTGAGTTCAGCATTTTTGAGCTCATTCCTGTGAAGATAGAGGTGAACAGTAACAGTTGGGCGTCCTAGGAATTTTCCAGACAGGCTTCATGAGGTTACGTAAATGACCTACACCTACAGCAAAGGCATTATTCAACTTTAGTCAGAGTTGCAGTTTGTTTTTATCTACAGATGCCCCTTATCTGCATAGGCAGGTTTTTGGTAAAGATTAACTAACCCTTTAAAGCATATTTCCACGTTTTCGGGCACATTTGGATAATACCTACTTTATATTAGTTAGGGCAATAACTTCTCCAAAGGATGTGGAAACCTTACAAGAAGATCTGAACAAATTAATGGGGTGGGCAACTACGTGGCAAATGAGGTTTAATGTAGAAAAATTTAAAATAATGCATTTGGGTGGCAAAAATATGAATGCAATCTATACACGGGGGGGGGGATCTCTGGAGGAATCTAGGATGGAAAAGGACCTGGGATGGTCCTAGTAGATGATAGGCTCAGCAATGGCATGCAATGCTAAGCTGCTGCTAACAAAGCAAACAGAATATTGGTATGCATTAAAAAGGGGATCAACTCCAGAGATAAAACGATAATTCTCCCGCTTTACAAGACTCTGGTCCGGCCGCACCTGGAGTATGCTGTCCAGTTCTGGGCACCAGTCCTCAGGAAGGATGTACTGGAACTGGAGAGAGTCCAAAGAAGGGCAACAAAATTAATAAAGGATTTGGAGGATATTAGTTATGAGGAAAGGTTACGATCACTGAACTTGTTCTCTCTGGAGAAGAGACTAGATTTCTACACAGTCTGTCCTAACAAAGGTTTAGAAACTGGGCTTCTCCATTGTACTTGTGTAAATGGATACTGGATTAAGCCAATCTCTAGCTTGGCTGAGATATCAGCGCCTATTCACATAGGCCTTTTCTGTGCAGGCAAGTATTTCTCTGCCCTCTAAATCAGGGGTCTACAAACTTTTCAAAGTGCCAGTTTACTGTCCTTCAGACTTTAGGGGGGCCAGATTGTGTCCAGAGGGGGTAGAATAAGAAGATGTCCCAGGCCCAGCATCAGTGAATAAACATTGCCTTAGGGAAGTGGTCAGTAGGTGGAGGAGTATTAGTCATTTGTATTAGTGAGCGGAATAGTGCCCCTACATTGGTGTCAATGGAAGAAATAGAGCACCATTGTTTGTGTCAGTGGGAGCAATCGTGCCTCATCATTGCTATTAGTGGGAGGAATAGTGTCCCATCATTGATATTAGTGTAAGGTGACCAGATTTTTCAAATGAAATCCGGGGACATATTTTTTTTTTTTTTACTAGTAATGGCAGCAATCAGCGACTCTCTGCCCACTGCCTCCCTCCTTACAGCCTGACAAGTCTTACTCTCCGGGCCCCGGCTACTACTGGGTGGGGAGCGGAGGAAGATCACTCCACCAGGGAAGGCAAGGAGATAAGCATGCAGGCGGCTGGCCAGGACTTGAGCCAAGGCAGAAGAACATGCGAGTGGAGCTGAATGGGCATGCACCCAAAACTGAAGAAATAGTCCCTTTGACCAGCACATGATCATCAGAAAGGGGCACAGATAATGGAAAAAATACACCCCCCCCCCCTAAGCTAGTAGGAGCGGCGGAGCGGGGGTTGTGTAATTTAGATTTTTTTTTATTTAATTCTGCACTGACTGTCTTTGAAATTGCCCCAGCCCCTGTTCAAATCCAATCCGGGGACAAAACCGGGGACAGACTTGGTCCGGGGACAGTGTCCTCAATCCGGGGACTGTCCCCAGAAACCGGGGATGTCTGGTCACCCTATATTAGTGGGAGGAATAGTGTCAAATAATAAGTTTCAGTGGTAGGAATCATGCCCCACTGTTGGTGTCATTGGCAGGAATAGTACCCCAAGGGCCAGATAAAGGCTAGCAAAGGGCCGCATCCGGCCCTTGGGCCACAGTTTGGAGACCACTGCTGTAAATCTATACTGTCACTTTTGAGTAGTCCTCAATGACAGGGTTGCGTGTGTGAGATAGCCGTTACTCTTTAACATAGAAGAGTGCAGGATTGATCATAAACTGAAACATCTTCCTGGGTGAGAATGAATACCTGTGGGGCTTGTTGTCCATATCTTAGGAGATCAGGATTGGTCTTATTAATACAAATTTTGCTTAGAATTGAGAGCTTAAGGCCGGGTTCATACTATCTGCGGCCGTGGCTCGCAGCAGAGGGTCTGGTGCCTCCCCGCTCGCAGTATTAGGTCTGAATTAGATCAACATTTTTGCCTTAATTCGGACCTGAAACAAAACCAAAGATGCTCCATTGAGAGCTGGTCACAATCTCTTGTCATGCGAATTGGATGCGGGGAAAGACTCAGCCTTACTTGCTTTTAAGAGGATACTTAAAGTATGTTTGAAGCCAAAGATCATGTTTTGGATATAGTATGTAGGTGATAGAACCCTGTATTTTTGTCCTAGTGACCATTGTTATTAGAGCAGAAAGTGATGGGAAAGACAAAATGTTACATTTGCCACTGAAGAGAGGAAATCTTCCAACTGGGAAAATGACTCCTCACCTTGTAGAGATTTCCTCTCCACGTCTTCCCAATGGAATAAAGCCATAAAAAAACTCAAGAGAGTTTTAGCCCTTCTCTATTCTCTCTAAAACGTAAAAAAAGTTTGCGTTTTAGATATACTTCAAGACCAGGCTATGGTCCTGTATATACATAAGTTGTGTCTCAACACCTTACAAAATGATGTGTTTTCATTATTCCAGTCCATCATAAATACCTCCACTAATCCCATTTTTTTTTTTGTTGCTCTTTTTACCTTTAATCCATGAATCCACCCTAGTGTCAGACCGTTGGAGTAATCGCTAGAGTTAAACAAGACTAAAATACATCTTGTAGCAGCACGCTCAATCACTTAGTTGAGAGTATTCTGAAACCCCATAATTGACGCCGAAAAAAAAGCGTATCTCAAACTTAACTCAGCCATGTTTTCGTGCCAGCTGCACAATGGCAACAATTAACTGTTTTTATTGTTCCCTGCACTCCATATCGGGTTTTTATATCACTTGCTGTAAATAGATATTCGTTTCAACAAATTGCACATTCTATAATGCTTCTCAAACTTTTCACTGTGGCAGTTTGGTGTTCTATGTATTTTTAGAAAAAATATTGAGCAGCCATAGCGTGACAGATGATCTGTTTTTTTATTTGGGATAGTTAAATAAAGTGTACAACTTTTCCAAGTGTTTCCAGCCTATTGCTAAACGTTTTACTGAAGATGTTAGCCAGCCTAAGAGCTGCTAGTGGACATGTTTTACAACATAGGGGCAGACAGTACAGTTACAATACAATTCAATACAGGAGGGATCAGAGGGCCCTGCTTGTTAGAGCTTTCAATCTAGAGGGGGGGGGGGGGGGTCAAGTGGAACAATAGGTAGCAGCTGTGGGGGATGATGAGATGGAGAAAATGAAAATACAGTTGTTAGGTGTGGGTAGGATAGGTTTCTCTGAAGAGGAAGGTTTTCAGGGATCATCTAAAAGCTAATAGAGTAGGAGATAATCAGACAGATTGGGGTAGGGAGTTCCATAAGATTAGAGAGGCTTTGGAAAAGTCCTGGAGGCGAGCATGGGAGGAGGTGATGAGGGCGCTAGGGAGCAGGAGGTATTGAGAAGAACACAGAGAACGATTAGGTTGGTATTTAGAGACTAGGTCAGTGATGTAGCTGGGGGCAGAGTTGGATGGCTTTGTAAGTAGTTGTTAGTATTCTGAATTTAACTCGTTGGGTGAGCCAGTGGAGGGATTGACAGAGAGGAGTAGTAGACACAGAGCGATTGGTAAGGTGGATGAGTCTGGCAGCAGCATTGATGATGGATTGAAGCGGAGATAGACTATGTAGGGGTAAGCCAATGAGGAGGGGGTTGCAGTAGTCGAGGCGAGAGATGACCAGGGAGCGAATTAAGAGCTTTGTGGTGTCATTGGTTAGAAAGGGGCGTATTTTGGAGATGTTGCGGAGGTTGAGGCGGCACTTTTCGACTGACCACCAAAGTAAGCAGGCATTTCTTATGTGGGGTACTGCTAGAATTTTAACTGCCTGCATTCATTTTATGACCATTATTATTATTACTTCAAATAGCTTTGTGGCATAAAGCATCCCTGTATGTCCAAAATGTATTTTATATATTCTTACATATTAACTCTGATGTACCATGAACTTTAGATACAGTGGCAGGGGTTCCCTGAAACCTAAAATGTATTTAAAGGGTTCCCCCATTTTAATAAGGGTTGGGAAAAGCTCACCTATGCATTTTCCATAAATGTGCACAGTTCACATGTTAAAATATTTTTTCTTATTGCAGCATGGACAGAACATTACCCTGCAGGACCCGTGCTTTAACTCAGGATATGTGCGGAATGTCAGCACAGCGGACCTCTACAGCAGCCCCTGTTTGTCTGACCAGAGAATCCTCACCATTCCACAGACCATTCAGATCCAGGGGACAGGCAACTACCAGCTATGCAAGAATAAAGTCCAGAGTATTTTCAACATATCCCACTGTAGTTATTCTCGGTGTTCATTTAATGGGATTTTCCAGCCAATGCTGCAAGGAGAGTTTGGGGTGAGAACATATTGGTGTCATTGTGTTAAGTTTCAGGTTTTTTTTTTGTAGAACCTGTTTATTGCCTCTAACTTTGATCTAAAAGATATGTCTACCTTCATTCCAAGGACATTAAATTAATCAGAGTATTATTAAAAACTTATACTGCTATTTAGGCCAGCTATACACAATAAGAGTAACTCCACTTTTGTTAAACATAAATAAATAAATAATAATATAACATATACAATTGCTACACTTTAAAAATTCCTTCCCTTTTCAAACTGCAAAGCTCTAATTTTTTGTAAAATGCAATGTGGCAACCTGGAGGCCTTCTGTATACAGTTGGGGTACAGGACTCTCCCAGAAATTTCATTTCCTGCTTGGGTGAGGAATTCTGCACTAACATTAAAGTCAGGTTTTAGGCATCCTCTGCAACAAAAATAAAATTTTTGGCGAGATACTCTTTAATGGTTAAACACTTCTAAAGGGATGCAGACACTGTAGCTTTTCTCATCAGAACATAGAAAATGCAGCAGTTAATTATAATGAATTAGTCACATCCATTCAGAATCAGTATCCAAAAGATGTAGAAGAACAAACTGCTTTTTCTTCAGAGTAGGAACAGGTAGGAATATGCAACAAAGTTTATTAAAACACTTGCAATGTACACTGATCACCCAGAGGGGGATATTTTTTTTCTCCACAAAAGTGAAATTACACTTTAAGACCTCGTTCACATGGGCATAATATAGTGTCCCTGCAAGGGCCATTTTTGCCGCATAGGGATGCACAGGTGTTTGGTCGTATCATAGACTATAGAGAGCTGCTGAAGGTAAAGTGTTCTATGATTACCGTATATACTCGAGTATAAGCCGACCCGAATATAAGCCGAGGCATCCAATTTTACCACAAAAAACTGGGAAAACGTATTGACTCGAGTATAAGCCAAGGGTGTCCATCTGCATGCCTCACTGTGTCCATGTGCATTTTTTATTGTGCCCATGCCTCACTGTGCCTCACTGTGCCCATGCCTCACTGTGTCCATGATTAGACTTACATTTAACATGGGAGTATATGGAAGAGGTTCCCGGCTTTGAAAAATTGGTGCTCCCCGGCCGTAGGTCCCCCAGACAGCAAACTTTGCACAATTGTAGAGGAGAACTAGGGTTACATGTGTGCCAAGTTTCGGGTCCAGGGGACCTACGGTCGGCCGGTACCGGGTCCCTAAATTTACCAGAGAAATTACCGTTTAACATGGGAGTCTATAGAAGGGGTGCCCGGCTTTGAAAAATTGGTGCTCCCCGGCCGTAGGTCCCCCAGACAACAAACTTTGCACAGAGAAAGAGTGGGGCTACATGTGTGCCAAGTTTGGGGTCCAGGGGACCTACGGCCGGCCGGTACCGGGTCCCCAAATTCCGGAAGATCAGGCACAAAAAGGTGACTCGAGTATAAGCTGAGGGGGGCATTTTCAGCTGAAAAACTCGGCTTATACTTGAGTATATACGGTATGTGATTTAGACCAAAAAGTGATCGGTGTTACCCTCTTATGGAATTTACTGTCGCTTTTCCCACCAGCAATGGTTCCCATGTGTGAGGGACTTGTGGTTGCACAGGAAGTGGAGAGCGCCATGCTGTCCATCTCCGCAGGAAAGGAAACGTGTTTACCACCAAGAGTTTTCCTAATGCTTTGTGTGCTGTTCCCGCAGGCCTTCTCTGCTTTTTATTTTGTTATGGACTTTTTAAAAGTCACTAAGGAAAAAGCTTCTCTGGACAGCGTGAAGGACGCAGCGGAGAGACATTGTTCTAAACCGTGGGCTGAGGTAAGGCATTGTATACCCACAGGCTGCTAAATGGAGCATATCCAAGATTTATTGATAGTGCATGTTATACAAGCCTCCCCTCCTTTTATTTTTCTGTGCTTTTTCTTGTTCCCATTTCTTCTCATGTTTCAAAATGTTACTGTTGCCACCAGAAGAAAAGGTGAGGCCAAGCCTTTAATAGGGACACCTGTTCCTCTGACAACGAAGAGAAAAATACACCTAATTTAAAAAAAATCATCCTCTCACTTAGTGATGGTTCACACACGGGCGACCTGTCAGGCGAGTTGTCAGTCCACTTCACAGTAGTGTTCTGAGCCCCCCTTCGTAGTAATAGTGTTCTGAGCCCCCGTTCATAGTTGTTTTCTCAGTCCCCTTCATAGTAGTGTTCTCAGCCCCCCTTCATAATAGTGTTCTCAGCCCCCCTTCATAGTAGTGTTCTCAGCCCCCCTTCATAGTAGTGTTCTCAGTCTCCCTTCATAGTAGTGTTCTCAGCCCCCCTTTATAATAGTGTTCTCAGTCCCCCTTCATAGTAGTGTTCTCAGCCCCCTTTCATAGTAATGTTCTCAGCCCCCCCTGCAAAGTAGTGTTCTCCACCCCCCCTGCATAGTAGTGTTCTCAGCCTCCCTTCGTATTAATGTTCTCAGCCCCCCTTCGTATTAATGTTCTCAGCCCCCCTTCGTATTAATGTTCTCAGCCCCCCTTCATAGTAGTGTTCTCAGCCCCCTTCATAGTAGTGTTCTCAATCCCCCTTCATAGTAGTGTTCTGAGCCCCCTTCGTAGTAATAGTGTTCTGAGCCCCCTTCATAGTTGTTTTCTCAGCCCCCTTCATAGTAGTGTTCTCAGTCCCCTTCATAGTAGTGTTCTCAGCCCCCCATTCATAGTAGTGTTCTCAGTCCCCCTTCATAGTAGGGTTCTCAGCCCCCCCTTCATAGTAGTGTTCTCAGCCCCCCCTTCATAGTTGTGCTCTCAGCCCCCCTATATAATAGTGTTCTTAGTCCCCCTTCATAGTAGTGTTCTCAGTCTCCCTTCATAGTAGTGTTCTCAGCTCCCCTTCATAGTAGTGTTCTCAGCCCCCCTTCATAGCAGTGTTCTCAGCCCCCCTTCATAGTAGTGTTCTCAGTCTCCCTTCATAGTAGTGTTCTCATCCCCCCTTCATAGCAGTGTTCTCAGGCCCCCTTCATAGTAGTGTTCACAGCCCCCCTTCATAGTAGTGTCCTTTGCCCCCTCCCTTTACTGCAGTGTCCTCTGCCTCCCTTAGCATCCCCCTCCCCCTCTACAGTAGTGTTCTAGTGTTCTCAGCCCTCCTTCAGATCACAACCTCCCTTAGCATTACAGTCCCCCCCTGCTTTACACCAGTGTCCCCAACCCCCCTTCACATCACCCCTGAACACCCATCCCTCACAGTAGTGTTCTCGGTCACCCTTCACATAACCCACCATTCCTTCACAGTAGTGTCCGCCATTTATAGATGCCTGCCTTATAAGTTAATAAAGAAAAAAAAAAAAAAAAACAATTCGTATTTAACCCCTTATTAACCCTCATCTAACTCTAATCAGGCCTAATTAACGAATTCCTGCTCATAATTGTAACCTTTTTTCTTTGCATCGCTTTTTTTTCCCTCCCCATCCTTCTTATGGTGGCTATTTTTACTAACAGCAGGTGAGCCCATTTCCCTCTACTTCCTGCAACTCTGGTTTTCCAGGACTCTGGGTCTGCCTCCTGGAACATGTGACAGCAATTTCCCAGGATGCATCTGTGAGGCCCTGGTTAAATCACCAGTGCTCCCAGGAAGTAGAAAAAAAAGGAATTGCAAATAAAAGCAAAATATTTTTGTTTAAATATTTATTGTAAGAATCTTTTTTTTTTCCATTTTGGATCGAGCATGGGAGGGTTATAACCCCTGTCCATTTTCTTGTTTGTTTTTTTTTTGCCACTTGTGCTTCATTGGGGAGATTTTCCTTCACTTCTTGTCCCAGAGTGTCCCAGCTAGTGTCCCCATTGGAAGATTTGCCCTCTTTTACTTTTCTGGGGAAAACCCAAAATTTGGGATTTTCTTTTGGTTTCATTTTCAATGATAACAGTAAACAGGACAACTAGAGAGGGCGAATCTCCCTAATAGGGACACAAACAGAAAAAAAAAATTCTAAAGGAAAACTAAAGGCAAAACTTTTTATTTTAGACTTGGACATATTGTACCCCCCCCCCCCCCCTTTTTTACTAAAAAGCAGATAAGCATGTAGCTCTGTGTGATATAAATGGCAAAAAATAAAAATGACAGGGGTTATAACCCTCCCATGCTCTATCCAAAATGGAAAAAAAGAATTTGCCTTTAGTTCTACTGTAAGTAATGAGAACGTTTTTACCCGATGAACAGGTACAGTGATGGAAAAAAGTATTTGATCCCCTGCTCATTTTGTACATTTGCCCCACTGACAAAGAAATGATCAGTCTATAATTTTAATGGTCGGTTTATTTTACCAGTGGGAGACAGAATAACAACAAAAATATCCAGCAAAACGCATTTCAAAGAAGTTATAAATTGATTTGCATTTTAATGAGTGAAATAAGTATTTGATCCCCTATCAATCAGCAAGATTTCTGGCTCCCAGGTGTAGAAGATACAGGTAACGAGCTGAGATTAGGAGCACTCTCTTAAAGGGAGTGCTCCTAATCTCAGCTTGTTACCTGTATAAAAGACACCTGTCTACAGAACCAATCAATCAATCTGATTCCAATCTCTCCACCATGGCCAAGACCAAAGAGCTCTCCAAGGATGTCGGGGACAAGATTGTAGACCTACACAAGGCTGGAATGGGCTACAAGACCATCGCCAAGCAGCTTGGTGAGAGGGTGACAACAGGTGGTGCGATTATTCCCAAATGGAAGGAACACAAAATAACTGTCAATCTCCCTCGGTCTGGGGCCCCATGCAAGATCTCACCTCGTGGAGTTTAAATGATCATGAGAACGGTGAGGAATCAGCCCAGAACTACACGGGAGAATCTTGTCAATGATCTCAAGACAGCTGGGACCATAGTCACCAAGAAAACAATTGGTAACTCACTACGCCATGAAGGACTGAAATCCTGCAGCGCCCCCAAGGTCCCCCTTCTCAAGAAAGCACATATACAGGCCCGTCTGAAGTTTGCTAATGAACATCTGAATGATTCAGAGGAGAACTGGGTGAAAGTGCTGTGGTCAGATGAGACCAAAATCAAGCTCTTTGGCATCAACTCAACTCGCCGTGTTTGGAGGAAGAGGAATGCTGCCTATGACCCCAAGAACACCATCCCCACCGTCATACATGGGGGTGGAGACATTATGCTTTGGGGGGTTTTTCTGCTAAGAGCACAGGACAATTTTATCACATCAAAGGGGCGATGGACAGGGCCATGTATCGTCAAATCTTGGGTGAGGACCTTCTTTCCTCATCCAGGGCATTGAAAATGGGTCATGGATGGGTCTTCTAGCATGACAATGACTCAAAACACATGGCCAAGGCAACAAAGGAGTAGCTCAAGAAGAAGCACATTAAGGTCCTGGAGTGGCCTAGCCAGTTTCCAGACTTTTATCCCATAGAAAATATGTGGAGGGAGCTGCGGGTTCGAGTTACCAAACGTCAGCCTCGAAACCTTAATGACTTGGAGAGGATCTGCAAAGAGGACTAAATCCCTCCTGAGATGTGTGCAAATCTGGTGGCCAACTACAAGAAACATCTGACCTCTGTGATTGCCAACAAGGGTTTTGCCACCAAGTACTAAGTCATGTTTTGTGAAGGGGATCAAATACTTATTTCACTCATTAAAATGCAAATCAATTTATAACTTTTTTGAAATGCGTTTTTCTGGATATTTTGGTTGTTATTCTGTCTCTCACTGTTAAAATAAACCGACCAATAAAATTATAGACTGATCGTTTCTTTGTCAGTGGGCAAATGTACAAAATCAGCAGGGGATCAAATAGGTTTTTCCCCTCACTGTACATAGTGGAAAAGTTTAAATTGCTTTGGCCTATAAGTGGTATACAGTTATGAGAGCGGTGGTTACGGTAAATTGACTTTAGCACAACTGTGTTTACTTGATAGCATTGGCATCTGATCCAATGTTTGCTTTTATACAATGACAAAAATATGGAAGATCAAACATACAAAAGTGTAAAAAGACAATGAAAATGATTTTAACACTACAATAAAAAGTGAAAATTTGTGCTCAGTTACACGATGTTCTCTTCTAATGTCCGCTCTGTTCTTGTACTGCAGGTAAAGAGAGAATCTGGCCGGATAAAGGAGAAGTATCTCAGTGAATATTGTTTCTCTGCAGTCTACATTCTCAACCTTCTGGATCTGTATGGCTTTAACTCTAGCAGCTGGGAGGACATCACATTCTTAGGAAAGGTAATGTATGTCCTCAGTGTAGTGGCTAAGAGGATGAACAAAGGTCGGCATGTTTGAAGTTCCATCTGTGTGACAACATGATGTAAATACAGTGGAGTCAGTGTTGTCACCCAATAGTACTTGCAGGACTACCTGATGAAAATTTAATTGGTTGTAAACCTCAGACATTAAAATTGAACAAAGCATATCCCTATAGTGTGTATTGGGGGTTATTTACGAAAGGCAAATCCACTTTGCACTACAAGTGCAAACCACAAGTGCAAAGTGCACTTGAAATTGCACTGAAAGTGCACTTGGAAGTGCAGTCGCTGTAGATCCGAGGGGTAGATCTGAAATGAGGGGAAACTCTGCTGATTTTATCATCCAATCATGTGCAAGCTAAAATGCTATTTTTTATTTTCCTTGCATGTCCTCCTCGGATCTACAGCGACTGCACTTCCAAGTGCACTTTCAGTGCAATTTCAAGTGCACTTTGTAGTGCAAAGTGGATTTGCCTTTTGTAAATAACCCTCATAGTGTCATTTCTGTCTGCTGCGTCATTCCTCTGCTATCAGCATGAATTACGTTTGACACGCTTTCCTGACACCAAGTGGAAAGAGGTGACAGGGGAGGACCTCCAGCTGATTGACAGCCTCAGATCTGTTCCTCTGTGTTGTGTGGAGGGGGGGGGGTGTGTCTCTTCCCTCCAATAAGCTCTTAAGGCCGGGTTCACACTGGGGCGACAAACGCTCCGACATTGGGAGCTCATGTCGCATGACATGTGAAAATCAATGTTTCCCTATGGGAGCCGTCTTAACTGGTCCGACACATGTCGGTCCGACTTTGAAAATGCTCCCTGTACTACTTTGGTCCGACTTTGATCCGACTTCAGCCCATTGACTATCATTGAAGTCGGATCAAAGTTGGACCGCAGTCTTGCATGATCCGACTTTGGCATGCGACTTGTGCTCTGCTGCTCTTGAGGGGGAACTCCACGCCAAATTTTAAATAAAAAACCGGCATGGGTTCCCCTCTAAGAGCATACCAGGCCCTTGGGTCTGGTATGGATTTTAAGGGGAACCCCTATGCCGAAAAAACGGCGTGGGGGTTCCCCCAAAATCCACACCAGACCCTTATCCGAGCACGCAACCTGGCAGGCCGCAGGGGAAGAGGGGGGACGAGAGAGCGGCCCCCCCTCCCTCCTGAACCGTACCAGGCCGCATGCCCTCAACATGGGGGGTTTGGTGCTTTGGGGCAGGGCGGCGACCTGCGGCCACCCCACCCCAAAGCACCCTGCCCCCATGTTGATGAGGACAGGGCCTCTTCCCGACAACCCCGGGAAGCATGAACTGCTCTAGAATTTCCTGGAAGACGTCTGCGCTGACTTTGGACTTGATAAAGTCCAAATATAGGAACACCAAACACCAGCAGATGACATGGCTCCCCAAATCATCACAGACTGTGGAAAATGTTGCATTTCATTTGGATATCAAGTTCCCAGAATCTGGAGGAAGGGTGGAGAGGCACAGAATCCAAGTTGCATGAGGTCCAGTGTGAAGTTTCCACAGTCAGTGGTGATTTTTTTTATTTTTTTGGTCTTATGTAATATTCTAATTTTCTGAGATACTGAATTTTGGGTTTTCACTGGCTGTAAGCCATGATCATCAAAATTAAAAGAAAGAAATTCTTGAAATATATCACTCTGTGTGTAACGCATCTATATAATATATATGAGTTTCGCTTTTTGAATTTAATTACTGAAAAAAATAACTTTTTGATGATGATATTCAAATGTTTTGAGATGCACCTGTATAGCGATTAAGTCTTTACTAGAAATGCTAATCTTAGATTGTTGATGCCAGTAGAGTTAGAGATTTCAATATTAGGGTGAACTTAAGAAATGAATGTAGGAAAGAAAACAAATGCAGCCAACACATCTAAAGACTGGTAAGCTGCTACATATGAAATTTGTGTTTTTGGGTTTAGATATGTTTTAAGTTGACTCTCATTCGAACTAGTGTCTTTCCAGCATGAAAAGTTGCTGTCTCTTTCAAGAGAGTCAATGCCTATTCTCACCACGTGTAGTGTAGTGGGACCGTGTTGGGTGGCTATTCCAGCGCAGTCCCACCGCATAGCAAGAAAAAAATGCTTGGCTCTTTTTTTTGCCCAGTTCACACCACTGCATTGCAGTGGTATGCGGGTGGTTTGTTCTCAAAAAAAGTCCAGCATGCAGTACTTTTTTCCAGCACAGCGCAGTGCGAGGCAATCCACCGCCTCGCGGCCCACAATTGTACTATATAAGAAGTCTGTGTGACAGCTCAATAAAGTACATTTAGAAAAAAAAAGAACAGCGTGAGCACTGCACTTATCATGCTGGACTGCACTGCACCTGCGTTTTACTGCAGCGGCTGGTGGGATCATACCCTTAGTGGTCTCCAAAGTACTGCCCCAGTGCCGAATGTGGCCCTTTGCTTGCCTTCATCTGGCCCTTGGGACACTTTACATCCCACTGATACAAGACACTATTCCTCCCACTGACACCAACAATGGGGCATACTTCTTACTACTGACATCAACAATGGGCCACTATTTCTTCCATTGATGGGGCACAATTCCTTCCACTGACCCCAACAATGGGGCACTATTTTTCCCACTTCCCCCAATGATGGGGCACTATTCCTCCCACTGACACCAATGATGGGGCACTATTCCTCCCACTGACACCAACAATTGGGCACTGTTCCTCCCACTGACCCCAATGATGGGGCACTATTCCTTCCACTGACCCCAATGATGGGGCACTATTCCTCCCACTGACACCAATGATGGGACACTATTCCTCCCACTTCCCCCAATGATGGGACACTATTCCTCCCACTGACCCCAATGATGGGACACTATTCCTTCCACTGACCCCAATGATGCGGCACTATTCCTCCCACTGACCCCAATGATGGGGCACTATTCCTCCCACTTCCCCCAATGATGGGGCACTATTCCTCCCACTGACACCAATGATGGGGCACTGTTCCTCCCACTGACCCCAATGATGGGACACTATTCCTCCCACTGACCCCAATGATGCGGCACTATTCCTCCCACTGACCCCAATGATGGGGCACTATTCCTCCCACTAGTACATGTACTAGGTGAAGGAATTGTTTGCATTGTTTACTCCCACTGATGCCAGGGCAATTTCTACTCCCAATGGCCACAATCCGCCCCCCCCCCCTAAAGTCTGAAGGATAGTAAACTGGCCCTTTGTTTAGAAAGTTTGAAGACCCCTGCCTTATGCTGGCCATACACTATACGAAAACTCGGGCGAAAATCGGTCGTTCAGACAGTTCTTTCGTTTTTCGAACAGTTAATGGGCACAAAATCGATAATCTTTGGGACGTTTTTGAGCCGAAAAAACGAAGGACAAGTTTGGAAATTTTCTGCCGAACGAACGATAAATCGGAAGGTTAATGTGTTTCCCGTCCGAACTTTCTGCACTAGGTATATGTAAAAAAAAAAAAAAAAATTTATTTATTTATGTCCACTGAACGATTTATCGGTCATTACATGATGGCACTATCGTTTGCGCTCACGAACGATTTCGTTCGGACGATTTTTCGTATAGTGTATGGCCAGCATTAGACAAACCTGTTTTTATTATTTTCTCTACACAACTACTGTAGTAAGAGCAAGGCAGGAAATCAGGAGGTCAGGATTAATTAGCACCTCCATTCATTTGTATTCAGGACTGCTTTGTCGTAATACAGAATTATCATTGTTATATTGTATTTATACGCTGTATCATCTCTACAGATCCAGGGTAGCGATGCTGGATGGACTCTGGGGTACATGCTGAACCTGACCAATATGATCCCAGCTGAGCTTCCCCCTTCCCCTCCGCTGTCACATGGTGGATATGTCGGAATCATGGTCTTCTTCTCCGTTTTCTTATTATTCATCCTTTTGACTTGCTGGCTGACATTCCGAAAACCAAAATGTCTACAGAAGGGCATAATCTAGAGGCCTCGTTGTAACCGACCACCAGAGATGGACAAGGAACTGCCCTGCAAGATTTTGCTTGCCGTGGATTAATATGGTGACTTTGCAGACAGCATCGACCAATCAGAAGAGGACATTGAACAGGGAAACCGAGCGCTGCTGAAATGACGGGACATATAAGCCGGGCATGGACCTGAGTGCTGCCGTTCCTGAACGGGTCAATTTTTATTTTTTATCAACTTCATATTAATGAAGAGAATAATTAACATTTATCCTTTTCAAGAGAGGAATAGAATGGAAGACTGTGAGTAGAAGACTATGACCAATGAACACGGCCGCGGGGCTCGTGTTCGCAATTACAAAAATAAAAATAAACTGATCTCAGGTTACATCATATAATTAGCTCTATTATTGTATTTTTATAAGTCTGTTTCATTTATAATAGGTTACTTTCCTTTATCCTTGTCAAGAAAGCCATAGCATTGCTACTGTCTACCCAAACACAATATGTTTATATATAAAAGGAGAAAAAAATTCCACTGTCACTGTGGGTTTGCGTGTGCTTGACCAGACACTGTGTTAACGTTCCTGCAGGTACTTCCATGTATGACAACATGGCGTTTCTGAATACAAAGTCCCTGCAAGGGGCTATGTGGGGGGCATGTGGCAGTGGCCTATGTACATTGTTTCATTTAATAGTGCATTCCCGGTCAATATTAAACCTTGAACTGTATAAAGGAATTTGAACATATCTCCATAGGCTCTATTATTCATCTAGGCCAGCCATTCTCAACCAGGCTTCAATGGATCACTGGGGTTCCTCCAAAGGTTGCTGGGGATTCCTTGAGCTGTGGCTGATTGACCTCTTATCTGATGGTGCCTCTATAGTTCTGGGGTCAATGCCACTTGGCAGAGCCATCATCGTGACACCAATGATGTTTTTAGCCGTTTTTAAGGCTGGTGTTCCGTCAGATATGGCGACCTGTCAGAATTGGTAACGGAAGTGACGTTCCGTCGCCGCCACCTTGCTACACCCCGTACTCCTCCACAGTAATGATACACGAGAAGGGGGCAAGCGGACATCTTGTTACACCCACTGGAGTTTTGTATTTCACAGTTATTTTTAACACAAAACAGAGCTTATATGGTGAAATACAGTACTTGGAAATCCAACGGACTGTTTACATGTTGAATTTTAAAATCAGAGGTGTTCTGTCAAATTAGCAAACCTGTGAGGTCAGCAGGTTTGCCGCTGTTTTTAAAACTTAACATCTAAACAGTCCGTCGGATTTCCAAAAACTGTATTTAAGCATATAAGCTCCGTTTCCTGTTAAAAGTAACTGTGCAATGCGAAACTCCGGTGGGTGTAACAAGATGTCCGCTTGCCCCCTTCTCGGTGTATAATTACTATGGAGGACTGCAGGGTGTAGCAAGATGGCGGCGACAGAATGTCACTTCCGTAACCAATTCTGACGGTGTATTGGACAGCCGTAGTGCTTATTTCCATTTTTTACTAACAAAGCTACGTTGGTTTGGAGTGTGGCTGTCCAATACATCTTTTGTTCTAACTGCTACGTGCATTGCCGGCACCCTTGGTTCCTGAGAGGAAGACAACAGCCAACTAGACCTGCCTAGAGTGGCAATTTCTTTGCTCTCTACCAATTCTGACGGGTCACCATATCTGACGGAACACTGGTATTCTGACCTGAACTTCTGTAAGGGACCTTCTTCCTACTGGCCCCCATAGGCCCCTCAATGAATCAGCTTTAGTAGTGGTTCCTTAAGACTTGAAAATTATTTCATGGGTTCCCCAAGGGGTTGTGTGGGGGACATGTGGCAGTGGCTATGTACGTTATTTAATTTAATAGTGAATTCCGGTAAATATTAAACATTGAAATGCATAAAGGAAGCAGAGAACATCTCCACAGACTCTATCATTCATCTACGCCAGCCATTTTTAACCAGGCTTCCTTGGATCCTTTGGGTTCCTCCAAAAGTTGCTCGGGGTTCCTTGAGTTGTGGCTGATTGACCTCTCATCTGATGGTGCCTCTATAGTTCTGGGGTTAATGCCACTTGGTAGAGCCAGCAGTGTGACTCCAATGATCTTTTTAGCTGTTTGTAAGGCTGGCCTTCTGACCCCAACTTCTGTAAGGGACCATCTTCCCACTGTCAACCATAGGTCCCTCAGTGAGCCAGTTTTAGTAAGGGTTCCTCAAGGCCTGAAAATTATTTCATGGGTTCCCCAAGGGGTTATGTGAGGGACATGTGGCAGTGGCTATGTATGTTATTTAATTTAATAGTGTAGTCCGGTCAATATTAAACATTGATATGCATAAAGGAAGCAGAGGACATCTCCACAGGCTCTATTATTTATATAGACCAGCCATCCTCAACCAGGCTTCCATGGATCATTGGGGTTCCTCTAAAGTTTGCTAGGGATTCCTAGAGCTGTGGTTGATTGATCTTCCATCTGATGGTGTCTGTATAGTTCTGGGGTTAATGGCACTTGGTAGAGCTAGCAGCATGACACCAATGATCATTTTTTTCTCTGTTTTTAAAGTGGTTATAAAGCCTCAAGGTTTTTCACCTTAATGCATTCTATGCACTAAGGTGAAAAACCTTCTTTGCTGCAGCTCCCCCCAGACCCCCCCCCATCCTTTTCTTACCCGAGTCCAAACCGATCCAGTAACGTGCACGAGCACAGCAGCTCCAGCCGCTGTCTCTCTCCTCATTGGACAGATTGATAGCAGCAAGAGCCATTGGCTCCCGCTGCTGTCAATCAAATCCAGTGGCACAGGAGGGGGGGGGCAGGGCTGAGTCCCACTGTCTGTGTCAATGGACGTAGCAGTGTGACTCTGAAGTGAGTCCGCATAGGTGCCCCAGGGAAAGCAGCTTTTCATCGGGGTAAGGAGTCAAAAAGAGGAGGATCGGGGTGTTGCGCAGAGTATTGAAATTATGCGCTGGAAGCTTTTTGGATATAGCAATAGGCTTTACTTTTATGGTGGAATATCAGAACATGTCTTTTCATGGAGCAGGAAAATGGAGCATAAAAACACTTAGGAACAAAGGTACTTCCTCTCATTACATTACTATAGATATAGAAGACAAACTATAGCACTGCAGTGCCACCTGCTGGATAGATAGGTATAATGCATACATATAGTTCACAATATAAAAAGCTACTTGCTGTTGCTTCTCCAAAACGATTGCACAGAGCAGGTAAGTATAGGCATGTTTGTTATGTTTTATTTAAAAAAAATTGAGTTTACAACCCCTTTAAGGCTGGCATTTTGACCTGAACTTCTATAAGGGGCCTTCTTCCCACTGGCCACTGGCCACTCAATGAATCAGTTTTTGTAAGGGTTCCTTGAGATCTGAAAATAATTTCATGGGTTCCCCAAGGGGATATATTGGAGGCATGTGGCAGTGGCTATGTGTGTTATTTAATTTATTAGTCCATTCCGGTCAATATTAAACCTTTAAATGCAAATCTATCTGTGTGCTGGTGCAGAGTTCTCCTCACTTCCTGTCTGGTTAAATGTGACCAGCAGGACAGGAAGTAAGGATACATCTCTCTATTAGAGCCGTGGGTAGCAGTACAAACCCAACACCCAATGGGTGTTCAGATCCTCCCCACTTTATCCAAAGCTAAGAAAAAATGTTTTAGCCGGACATACACTTTAAGACAGGGGTAGGGAACCTCGGCCTCCAGCTGTGGTGAAACTACAAGTCCCATGAAACATTGCAAGACCCTGACAATCACAGGCATGACTCCTAGAGGCAGAGGCATGATGGGATTTGTAGTTTCACCACAGCTGGAGTGGCGAGGTTGCCTACCCCTGGATTAAAGTGGTTGTAAACCCACTTTTTGGACTTCTATAAGCCTAGAATAAGGCTTACCTATAGGTAGTGGAAATATCTCCTTAAAGTGCGCCGTTTAGGAGAGATTTCACTTGTAGTCCGCTGAAAAATCCAACGGCGCATGCGCGGGGAAGAAACTAAACTAAGTGCCGTTTCTTCCCCAGCCTGTGCCGTAAGTCGCAGCTCCCGTGCGCATGTGCGGGAGTGACGTCACGCGGCTCCGGCGAATCACAGAGCCGGAGTCCGTGGCCCGGAAGGAAGTGGTGCCAGAAGATGGACGCAGCCTGCGCAGGGGAAAACATCGCTGGATTCTTTTGCAGGTAAGTGTCACATAATGGGCTAAAATGCGATGCATACTAGCCCATTATGCTTTTCATTTGCAGCGAGCAAAAGACGAAGTAAAACCCATCAGGGTTTACTTCCTCTTTAACCTCCCTGGCGGTATTCCCGAGTCTGGCTCGGGGTTAAATTTCAGCACCAAAAGCGGTAACCCCGAGCCAGACTCGGGCTGCGTCGCAGTGATCCAGGCAGGAGTTACTTACCTTGTCCCCTGGATCCTGCGATGCCTCCCCGCTGTGTGATCGAGCCGTCATCTCGCTCGATTCACACACTGCCGAATGCCGCCGAGCTCCGTTCCCTGCGACGTTACGACGCACGGGGACGGAGATCGGCGCCAAATTCAAAAAAGTTAAAACACACTACACATACAGTATACTGTAATCTTACAGATTACAGTACTGTATGTAATAATTACACACACCCATTGTCCCTAGTGGTCTGCCCAGTGTCCTGCATGCACTTTTATATAATAAAAACTTTCTCCCTAGAAACTGGAGATTGTCCATAGCAACCAAAAAGTGTCCCTTTATGTCAAAAGTGGTTTTAGACCAGCTAAAAAACAGCGATAATAAATTAGAATCACTCGCAGAATTAAGCGATAGTGATTTGTGGGGAAATTCGTCATCAAACACTCAAAAACACTTTTATTATTATTATATTATTATTTGTTATAATTATTTTATAGTTATTTATTTTATTATAATGTATAATTTTGTTTTTTGAACTTTATCATACCCGGGATGTCTACTAGACTCCTGTTTGGACAGATTTAAGTGTGTTATTCCTAATAATTACAGGCCTGCAATATAAAACGCCAAATTTCCATGCAGAATAATTGTACCGCTTTCAGCACCTAAAATCTGACAGAATCATACCGCCAGGGAGGTTAAGAAGTTGTTTTCTACACTAGTAGGATTCAGACTTGCCATGGCAGTTTAAATATCAATAGCAATACAAGAAACGGATAGGGAGGAAGTTTAACAACACAAGCTTCAGGAAATACAATCCCAGTGACCCTGTGAGATGCTCTCTGGAATTTTGCTGCAGTTGATTACAGAGGAATCAAAGAAATTAAGTGAATATTCTGCCTTTTCCACAGCTGCATTGTTTGCTGGATAATATCAGTAGCTCACTGAATGCTTTTCCCTTGTTCATTAGAATTGCTCTTTACCAGTACAGGTTTTCTGCACTAGCTCCCATTTCTTGCAGTTGCAGAGCTTTGCACGCCTGTCAATCATTGCGCACATTTTCTGTTATGCTATCCATAGACAGCGGTATGATCTGACCACAGTGTGATCTTGTAGATGGATCATGACATTGACATGCACACCGGATTTGACCAAGCATGCATGTTTATGCACAGAGGAGTTCTCTTAGATTGTATGCAGCCTGTTCTGTTATAAAACTGCTGACCTGGTAGTAACTTTGTACATTATCACAACCTATTGAAGGAATCTTTTGTTTGCCTAAAGTATTCCAAATTCTTACCTTCTTAGAATATATCTGATTATTTCTATCAGCTTCCGAGTCTATAAACTGTTATAAAATAATGCATGCCGAGTGATTCATCTCCAGAGCCTGTACATTCAGCACCGCACGTACACTATATTACCAAAAGTATTGGGACACCTGCCTTTACACACACATGATCTTTAATTACATCCCAGTTTTTAGTCCATAGGGTTCAAAGTTTAGTTGGCCCACCCTTTGCAGCTATAACAGTTTCAACTCTTCTGGGAAGGCTGTCCACAAGGTTTAGGAGTGTCTCTATGGGAATGTTTGACCATTCTTCCAGAAGTGCATTTGTAAGGTCTGGCACTGATGTTGGATGAGAAGGCCTGGCTCACAGTCTCACCTCTAATTCATCCCAAAGGTGTTCTATCGGGTTAAGGTCAGGACTCTGTGCAGGCCAGTTAAGTTCCTCCACCCCAAACTTGTTCATCCATGTCTTTATGGACCTTGCTTTGTGCACTGGTGTGCAGTCATGTTGGAACAGGAAGGGGCCATCCCCAAACTGTTCCCACAAAGTTGGGAGCATGAAATTGTCCAAAATGCCTTGGTGTGCTGACGCCTTAAAGTGGAAGTAAACCTTCCTATCATTTTCAGGCAAGGAAGCTGCCATTTTGGCCTCTGTTTAATCTTCAACTGCCATGATGCTGCACATGTGATCAGTTATGACACCAGCCATTGGATGGTTTGACAGTTTGGTTGAGAGCACAACCAATGTGACAGTTAGCATTCCCGGCATGCCAGAAATGTAACTGCTTTTTGAAACTGTTAAATCGATGGGGTTACTTCCGCTTTAAGAGTTCCCTTTGCTGGAACTAAGGAGCCGAGCCCAACCCCTGAAAAACAACCCCACATCATAATTTTCCCTCCATCAAATGATTTGGACCAGTGCACAAAGCAAGGTCCATAAAGGCATGGATGAGTTTGGGGTGGAGGAACTTGACTGGACTGCACAGAGTCCTGACCTCAACCCGATAGAACACCTTTTGCCTGACCTCACAAATGCTCTTCTGGAAGAATGGTCAAACATTCCCATAGACACACTCCTAAACCTTGTGGACGGCCTTCCCAGAAGAGTTGAAGCTGTTATAGCTGCAAAGGGTGGGCCAACTCAATATTGAACCCTACGGACTAAGACTGGGATGTCATTAAAGTTCATTTGCGTGTAAGACCCTTTTCACACTGGAGGTGTTTTTTATGCATTTTAGTGCTAAAAATAGCACCTGTAAATCGCCTGAAAAAATGTCTCTCAATGCTCCTGAGTGCTTTCACACTGTGGCGCTGCGCTGGCAGGACGTTAAAAAAAAGTCCTGCAAGCAGCATCTTTGGGGCACTTTAGGAGCGGTGTATACACTGCTCCTAAAGCGCCCCTATCCATTGAAATCACCGCCAAAGTGACTGCGGGCGCTTTTAAACCTTTATTCGGAAATGCGGGGGTTAAAAGTGCCCCGCTAGCAGCCGAAAAGCGCAGCTAAATGTAGTGGCGCTTTACCGCAACAGGCAGCGCTGCAAGTGTAAAAAGGCTCTAAAGCAGGGATATGCAATTAGCGGACCTCCAGCTGTTGCAGAACTACAAGTTCCATGAGGCATAGCAAGACTCTGACAGCCACAAGCATGACACCCAGAGGCAGAAGCATTATGGGACTTGTAGTTTTGCAACAGCTGGAGGTCCGCTAATTGCATATCCCTGCTCTAAAGGCAGGTGTCCCAATACTTTCGGTAATATAGTCTATATGCACCTAGTCCTAGATAGACAAACTGGTGATGAGAAAATGCAACTATAAAGTATAACCACTAGGAGGCGCAAAGAGCCTTTAGTCACCATTCTGAGAAGGTTGTAAGATTCTGTTGTACAGAACTGATCCTGAATGATGTCCATTTCCGAAAGTAGCAGACAGGAAAATATTGGTGTTGCCATACCTGCCATCTTTCCTTGATGGGAATGAAGGACACCTTTTAGTATTTTGGAGTATGAAAGCAAAGGACAAATACCTGTGATGTTCCAAGTTACATCGTCCATGAAGTGTCGATACTCAAAAATTACTGATTAAACCTACAATTTTTTTTCTCCATTACTTTTTCTTTATGGTGGCTTTTCAAACTAAAAAAATCAATCATTTAGCCCTGATTCACCTGCTCTGACTTCTCATGCTACGTGTGACGCAGAAAGTCGCATGACAAGTGAAGATACATTCACTTCAATGGGTGCCACTGTCATCTTCATTGCTGCCACTCAAGTCGCAGCGACAAATAAATTAGTCCCTGCACTACTTTTCTGCATCTTCTTTGCAACGAGTGCCATAGACTGCAATGTTAAAATCACAAAAGTCACAAGGAAGTCATTTCTTTGTGTTATCTTTGCGACTTTGGCTGCAACTTCAGAGAGTTTTGTAAATGCAATAATATGCGTCACATTGGGGGTTATTTACGAAAGGCAAATCCACAAGTGCAAACTACAAATGCAAAGTGCACTTGAAATTGCACTGAAAGTGCAGTCACTGTAGATCCGAGGGGGACATGCGAGGAAAATAAAAAACAGCATTTTAGCTTGCACATGATTGGATAATAAAATCAGCAGAGCTTCCCCTCATTTCAGATCTACTTAGAGCGACTGCACTTCCAAGTGTACTTTCAGTGCAATTTCAAGTGCACTTTGCACTTGTAGTGCAAAGTGGATTTGCCTTTCGTAAATAACCCCCACTGTGTATCGCTATGATTGACCAGAGTTGCATGAAAGTTTTGTATTGAAGTCGCATCAAATGGCAAGCCAGTCACAATGAAAAGTCTCAGTGGAAGTCGCACAGCTTTGGGGTCGCAGCAGTGTGAACCGAGCCTTATGCCGCAAACACGGTCGGAATTTCCGATGGAAAAAGTCAGATGAGAGTTTTTCATCGGATATTCCGACCGTGTGTATGCCCCATCTGACTTTTTCCGTCGGAAATTCCGACGGCATTAGATAGAGAACATGTTCTCTTTTTTTCAGACGGAAATTCCGTTCGTCTGGATGCAATTCCGACGGACTAAAAACCACGCATGCTCAGAATCAATTTGACGCATGCTCGGAATCATTGAACTTAATTTTTCTCGGCTCGTCGTAGTGTTGTATGTCACCGCGTTCTTGACGGGCGGAATTTGGTGTGACAGTGTGTATGAAAGACAGCTTGAGCAGAATTCTGACGGAAAACCCCATCGATATCATGTGTAGGCGGCATTAGTGCTTGGATGTATGGTTCACTGCAGTATAACGCTTCTGGTAAAGACATGTGTTTATGAAGGTCTATGGGTCAGACTAAAAAGAAGAGCAAATAAGACGGAAAAAGGAACAAGGTTTGGTTCCAAAAGAGCGGCGGTTCCTCCAATCAGGGACAGTTGGGAGCTACGGTGTTCCCTACAGCAATATAACAGATATTTGCTTCCACTTTCTAGCCATCTTTTGCAGAACCAAAGTTACAATCTTCTAGTGTAGACAGTAGGGACCCAATATTAAAATGTGTAGCCACTAATACCCACTACCCGAAAACATCGAATCTTTTACACAGAGAGTCTTCTGCTCATGTCGGTGCTAATCTTTCCACCCACCATTTATGAATGCAGTGTAATGCCGCGTACACACGACCGGTTTTCCCATCCGAATATACTTTGATGGATTTTTCCGACGGAATTCCGCTCAAGCTGTCTTGCATACACACGGTCACACCAAATTCCGCCCGTCAAGAACGCGGTGATGTACAACACTACGACGAGCCGAGAAAAATTAAGTTCAATGATTCCAAGCATGCGTCAAATTGATTCCGAGCATGCGTGGTTTTTAGTCCATCAGAATTGCATACAGACGAACGGAATTTCCGATAGAAATTTTTTCCATTGGAAAAAAAGAGAACATGTTCTCTTTCTAAGTCCGTCGGAATTTCCGAGGGAAAAAGTCAGATGGGGCTTTCTCCATCGGAAATTCCGCTCGTGTGTACGCGGCATAAGAACCTCAGTGACCAGTAAATGTGAAGGTTCTCGTCTGTCGGATCATGGCATCTTGTAGTAGTTGGTCAAATTCAACTGGATTTGTTCTGTATTTTTAAAGATGTTTTTCACGAAGACTGTATCAAGGCTTCCTGTGCGATTATAAATGTCGGGGTATCTTCTTGACCCTCATTAGAACTGAAGAAGTGGCTTGGATAAGCTAGGAAATATCTTCAACATTACAGAACAAAGGCCAGTTAAATGTGACCAACCACCACAAGAACGAACAGTAAATGTTCTGTCGTTAGACTTTTCAATGGTCCGAGAATTGAGCGATCACATGACCACTGACCACTCAGTTCTCGGTCTGCTCTGAGCTTATTCAGCCATGTACAGGAATTATGATACTGGCAGGATCGTCAGACGAAAATAAAGGGGAAAAAAGCCTGCAAACAAAAGAAAATGATGGAAGCAAAATCACTGAAGGGCTGGTAAGTATATATTATATTTTTGTTTTTGGGTTTAGATATGATATGCAAAGCTCTCAACTGTCCCTGATTTGGAACAAAGTCCCTCTGTCCCTCTTTCCTCCTCTCATTTTGGTCTGATTTATATAGTTGTATATAAAATGCACTTCTTAATCTTCAAAAAGTGTTTCCCAGTGCTAAACTTTTCATCCAATTTCTAAATTGCTGTATTTGTACATTTCAAAAGCCAATATAAAGGAATAGTAGTGGTAAAACAAAGGACTTGTGGGTTTAACTAATGTTTATTTATTTTTTTCTATATAATTCTCTGTTAAGGGGGTGTGTTCTATGCTTACATACATTTGCTAATAGGTGTCCCTCGTTCCCATTTCAAAAAGTTGGGAGGTGTGGATATGCTATAGAGCAATGGTCTCCAAACTGCGGCCCAGGAGTTGGAAGCAGCCCTTTGCTTGCTCTTATCTGGCCCTTGGGGCACTATTTTATTCACTGACACCACCAATGGGGCACAATTCCTCCCAATAACACCAACTATGGGGCCCAATGACACCAACAATTGGGGCACAATTCCTCCCAATAACACCAACTATGGGGCCCAATGACACCAACAATTGGGGCACAATTCCTCCCAATAACACCAACTATGGGGCCCAATGACACCAACAATTGGGGCACAATTCCTCCCAATAACACCAACTATGGGGCCCAATGACACCAACAATTGGGGCTCAATTCCTCCCAATAACACCAACTATGGGGCCCAATGACACCAACAATGGGGCACAATTCCTCCCAATAACACCAACTATGGGGCCCAATGACACCAACAATGGCACACAATTCATCCTAATGACACCAATGTTGGGACACAATTCCTACCAATGACACCAATGATGGGGCCCAGTGACACCAATTATGGGATACAATTTCTACCAATAAAACCAAAGATGGGGGCATTGCTTACTCCAACTGATGCTGGGACATTTTCTACTCCAGATGGCCACAGTCCGGCCCTCCTAAAGTCTGAAGAACAGTAAACTGGCCCTTTGTTTAGAAAGTATAAAGACCTCTGCTATAGAGGCATAACCTAATAATGTCCCCCAACCTTTGTAGCCTACAATTGCCACACCTTTGTTGCAGCAAACTGTCTTCACAAAAATGTCCGGTTGCATGTTACTGCTACATAGACACTGGATGTATTGAGCATGTGTTCTTCTGTCCCCCTCGTCCTGAAGGCTGTGTTGGGTGAGTGACAGGCACCCATTGATGATTCCTACCATTAGAGCTGCTCTAATTGCAAATATGACTTTCTTTAATAAACTGTGCAAGAGCAAAGGGCAATACATATTGGGGTAATGTATAGAAACCACTCAGGATTTAAATGGATTCCTACTGATCGCTATGGGGACTGCACTTCCAACATTGAACTTTTTTTTTTTTGCCCATAAGACGGCATTACTTTTCCTGAAAGCACCCAATGTAAGGCATAAGGCGGCGTCTCTGGTCCATTCATAGAACACAGTGCTGTCAGGGATGTGGTCTGAAAAGTCCACCTACATGAGCCAAGCCGACCACATATGACCCGAATATTAACTGGCCACATCTTCTATAGGAGAGTCTTGTGCTTTCTTCCTGACTATCATTCATTTTCTGCCACTAATGTTCATGCTGTGTTCTCTGCTATATATGGTTTGGCAATGATTTTAAAGGGAATTTAACCGAAAATCTTAGTATTTTATGTACCTTATTCTATGTATGTAGTTCTATATTATATAAATAAAACATATCAGATTTCTTAGTTCTGAACCTTTTATTGAACATCTGTTTGCTGCATATAGGCGCTGTACAATTATTCTTCCATCATAATGCTTGTTAAGAATGAATTCCATGTTTGCCCATTTACTAAACCCACAACAGTACAATCAGTCTGTATATGCAGTAAAGCATGCTTCTTATACTCACTGTGGAACCGAAGGGGTTAATCATCCACATTGTGTAAAAAGGCTGTTTGATCCTGTCTTCTCTGATCCTCACCTTCTTCTACAATCCCCAATCCATCGCTTTATAGTACAGAGCCGTGTGGGCACTCTACACATGCTCAGATTGGTGTGTGTTGCTAAAGAGGAAGAACAAATTTAACTTCACTTGGCCACATCCGTATATATGTCTAAGAGAAAACAAATTGTGGGCTGAAATAGTTCAGACTATAAATCAGACTTTATAGGCTCAGCATAGGAGACCACACAAGTGAATTTCATAACATATATGTTTATTCAAAAAATATTAAAATTCATAGATAAAATGTTGGCATAGACTGCCTCCACCTGTCTTCTCTGTTCCTCCCCTTCTTACACTGTCCCCAATCAATCTCTGGATAATACAGAGCCTTTGGAGTCACTCTGCACATGCTCCGTTTGGCGTGGGTTGCTAGAGGGTTTTTTTTTTTTTCGTGGGAGGATGCATGTGATCAGCACAGGGACAATCAGCGCTGCCCAGACAGAAGGTCAGGGGTCATGCAACATCATAGAACAGTGTTGCAAAAAAGGAGTCCACTACCCCACACCTATGACTGGCCATAACAGTAAACAGCATTGGAGGGCAAATAGATATAAACAAGACCAAGGATAAATCCAAGGAAAAATTCCAAGCCTACTTACCAACCAGCCCGCGGACAACCTAATCAACCTGTTAGACGGGTTGATTCGGTTGTCCGTGGGCCGGTTG
Source organism: Rana muscosa (assembly GCA_029206835.1). Lineage (NCBI taxonomy): Eukaryota > Metazoa > Chordata > Amphibia > Anura > Ranidae > Rana > Rana muscosa. The sequence goes on along the minus strand of CM055123.1, from coordinate 264,521,149 downwards.
GTAAGTAGGCTTGGAATTTTTCCTTGGATTTATCCTTGGCCTTGTTTATAACATCATAGAACAGTCAGAGGAGAATGACTCCTCCTACAAGCTTTAACCAGACGCTGATAGAAGTCACAATACTGCTATATGCTGCTCACGAAAAAAGGTATTTAGTAGTTTATATTTACTAAAATAATTGGATTTCCATGTTCTGTGTGCTGTGGGAGACCAGATATAGTAAATGCAGGGTCCGGGGTTTAGTAACACTTTAATCTCTATCAAGACTCTGCTGAAACTGAATTTCTGATGATGGTCTAATTTAGGAAGACATCAGATAATTTTTTTTTCTTTTACACATTGCACTCATCATTCCATTTTATTTTTAAATCCATGTGTGTTTTCACTGATTGTAGATCTGTTTTGATACTTAATGCTAATGAATGTTTTTCGGTCCTCTATCAAGTGACAAACGCAGAACATCAGCCCTCCAACACGAAGACGCTTTAATAAAGGCCTGCGAGTGATCGGCTGTAAACACGTCCTTTAATTATCATGTGCGCTGCTGCTGTTATTACAGCTGCAATCACAAAGATAACGTCAGATTACACATCAAGATTTCTCCCTAAAACTGATGTAACGTTCGGGGAGGAAGCAAACAGATCTCTTTTTAAAGTGGTTGTAAACCCAATATAAAAAAAACAAACCCTGCAAGACAAAGGCATAATGAGCTAGTATACATAGCATACTAGCTCATTATGAATTACTTACCTTACATCGAAGCCCCTGCAGCAGTCCTCGTCCCCCCCTCCGGCGGCGTCATCTCTGCCGGGGGTTACTTCCAGGTATCACGGCTCCGGCGCTGTGATTGGCTGGAGCCGCAATGACATCACTCCCGCACATGCATGCGGGAACCGCCGGTAACGGCACGCGGACTGAAGCAATGGCACATACGTGCCATTGCTTCAGTTTACTCCAGTGCGCATGTGCCGATGACATCAGCACATGCAGAGGGCACAGGATATCTCTTAAACTGTGCAGGTTTAGGAGATATCCTGGGTAGCTACACGTAAGCCTTATTATAGGCTTACCTGTAGCATAAAGTGTTTTTAAAGGGTTTACAACCACTTCAAAGGTGCAGTATTGTGTCATTTAAAGACATTGGGGTCAATTCACTAAGAGTTAACCCCTTGAAGATCAGGCCTTTTCTGGCACTTTTTGTTTATAAGTTTAAATTGGTATTTTTTGGCTAGAAAATTACTTAAACCCCCAAATATTTTATATATATATAATGTGATAGCTAATTTTTTATTCTAACTTGTACCTACAGGTAAGCTTAAAGAGGAAGTAAACTTCCTCTGCTGACATGTACCTATAAGAAAGCCTATAATAAGGCTTACCTATAAGTACCGTATATACTCGAGTATAAGCTGACCCGAGTATAAGCCGAAGTACCTACTTTTACCACAAAAACCTGGGAAAACTTTTTGACTCGAGTATAAGCCGAGGGTCAACAATGCCCACCCATTGCAACTTCACTAAGCCCATTGCCACCTTACTGTTCCCATCCTCACTGTTCCCATCCTCACTGTGCCCATCCTCACTGTTTCCCTAGAATTAAAATTAAACATTGTAAATTGTACCTGAAGGCTGCGGCGTCCATCGTTTAAAACTCGCGGTCTCTTCCTGGTCTCTTCCGTGATAGGCGGAACTGCCTGCTGAGAATCACCTATCACGAACGTTCTCTCATCTTCACCCATCCCAGCAGACACTGTTCAGTTTCCGCCAATCACGGACGTCTGCTGGGAAACTGAGGATGAGAGAACGTTCGTGATAGGCGATTCTCATCACACACAGTTCCGCCTATCACGGAAGAGACCAGGAAGAGACCGCGAGTTTTAAACGATGGACGCCGCAGCCTTCAGGTACAATTTAGAATGTTAAATTTCACTGACTCGAGTATAAGCCGAGGGGGGGGGGACTTTCAGCCCAAAAAAAGGGCTGAAAATCTCGGCTTATACTCGAGTATATACGGTAGTTAGGGCTGGGGAAAAAAAAATCGATTTGAATCTTGAATCGAGTTGAGAGGTCAAATCGATTCAAATTTTCAGCAAATAGATTTATTTATTTATTTTTTACCAGGGCCGGTGCCGGTCCTAAGGAGCTGCGGGCAGGAGTTTTCAGGCGAGGCTGCAGGTTCGGCCTAGTCCGCGAGGCCGGATGCCGCGGATGAGGCCGAAGCCGCGGCCTCGCCTTAAAACTCCTGCCCGCAGCTCCAGAGGATCGTCCATCAAAAATTGCAGATTTTTTTTTGGGAGAAAATCGCCTAGCTCTATAAGTAGTATAAATATCTCCTAAACATGCACCATTTAGGAGATATTTACATTACATGCAGCCAGTGACATCACTGACGCATGCGCTTTGAAGGAACAGCTAACTGTGGCGTTCTTTCTGAGCCCCATGCCGTGAACGGCGGTTCCCGCACATACGCGCGGGAGTGACAAAATCGCGACTCCGACTCTGACCGGTCACAGAGCCGAGGCTCTCGAAGCCAGAAGGTAGACGGGTAAAAATGGAAGCAGCTGCAGCGCTGACATTACGGTGCTGGAACAGCTTTGTTTTAAGGTAAATTCCACATAATGTGCTAGTATGCGATGCATACTAGCACATTTTGACTTTACCTTGCAGGAAGAAAGAAAAAAAAAAACCGTCCAGCGGTATACAACTGCTTTATAAGGCTTACCTGTAGGTACAGTGAATATCTCCGAAATGTGTGCCGTTTAAAAGATTTTCACACCAGCTCCTGCTGATTATGTCACTGTGCATGCATAGTGTGCCCTGCATTGAGGGTACACCAAGTGTGCCATCAATACAGAGAGTGATATGCCACGATCGTGACTCTTGTGTGCATGTGTTGGAGCGACATCATCACTGCCCAGCCACTCAAATGGCTGCGAGCACGAATCCGGAGGTAAGCACGGGTGAAGATGGCAGCGCCTGCAGCGGTGACAGAGCACTGCTGGAAAATGCCATAATTATGACATTAACATTGCAAAATGACCTTGATTTTGGCACTGAGTTTAATACCACTTTAACCACTTCTCTACCGCCCATAGTCATATAGTCATATGTAGTCCTCGGCTTTGTGGGGGGATATCTGAATGATGCCTGCAGCTAGAGTCATCATTCAGATATCCCTTTGTTGTGCCGGCGATTCTGCACACCATAAGAATAATGATCATAGCGCCGCTTGATCGTTCTTATAGGCGGCGGGAGGGGACATCCCCCCCTCCCGCCTCCATCCGGTGCTTCTCCGGGCTCTCCCCTGCCATCGGGGACCCGGAGAGAATCGTCCGGCGCCGGTGGTGGGTCACGTGACAAGCATAGAGATGACTGGTGACCAGATGGTCACCAGTCATCTCTATGATCGTCGGAGGCCCGGGCGTGATGTGATGACGTCACGCCCGGGTCTTCAGATGTAAACAAAGCCGCCATTGCGGCTTGTAAGTATGGGATCAGTGAAAAAATTTTCACTGATCTCATGCTTTCCAGCCTGGAGGAGAGATGTGGGGTCTTATTGACCCCGCATCTCTCCATAAAGAGGACCTGTCACACACATTCCTATTACAAGGGATGTTTACATTCCTTGTAATAGGAATAAAAGTGATCAAAAATAAATAAATAAGTAAAATAAGTGTAAAAAATAAATAAATAAGTAAAATAAAAAAAGAAATAACAAAAAAAAAAAAATTAAAACGCCCCTGTCCCCGGTAGCTCGCGATAAGAAGTGAACGCACACGTAAGTCCCGCCCACATATGTAAACGCCGTTCAAACCACATATGTGAGGTATCGCCGCGTGCGTTAGAGCGCGTGCAACAATTCTAGCACTAGACCTCCTCTGTAACTCTAACCTGGTAACCTGTAAAAAAAATTAAAGCATCACCTATGGAGATTTTTAAGTACCGAAGTTTGGCGCCATTCCATGAGTGTGCGCAATTTTAAAGCGTGACATGTTAGGTATCTATTTACTCGGCATAACATCATCTTTCATATTTTCCCCAAAAATTGGGCTAACTTTACTGTTTTGTTATTTTTTAATTCATGAAACCATTTTTTATTTTTTTAAAAAGGCGTTTGAAAAATTATTGCGCAAATATCGTGCAAGAAAAAAAGTTGCAATGACCGTCATTTTATTCCCTAGGGTGTCTGCTAAAAAAACATATATAATGTTTGGGGGTTCTGAGTAATTTTCTAGCAAAAGAATGATGATTTGTACATGTAGGAGAGAAGTGCCAGAATAGGCCCGGTATTGATGTGGTAAAAAAAAGCCCTGTATGGAAGTGGTTAATCAAGGGTCCCGTGTTTTTTTTTGGCCTCTTGTGTCAGCTGTGATGACTGGTCCCCCCCAAGCTGCACTTCTTGCCAGTCTTGTCATTGCTCCAATATCATCACGAACAATGCGGCACCAGCAGCCACCTGGTGAAAATGTTACCTTTAGACCACTTTCACACTGAGGCGCTTTTCAGGTGCTTTCACGCTAAAAAAAGCACCTGAAAAACTTACGAAAACGTATTTCCATTAAAATCAATGAATGCTTTCACACTGGGGCAGTGTGCTGAAAAAACGCCCCTCTCCATTGAAATGAATTAAAAGCGCTTCAAAAGCGCCTGAAAAGCGCCTCAAAAGCGCTCAGTGTTTTACTGGCAGTTTTTTAAGCGCCTCAGTGTGAAAGAGGCCTTACTCCCATCTATGTCTGTAGCTCTAAATTCTATTCAGTTCCTCTGTTATGGCTTTAAAACAATATTTTTTAAGGACTATTTTTTGGCTTTGGTAACATTAAAGGGGTTCTAAACTTCGTGTTTAATGAAAAAACACCTTGCAGTGTCCGCCCCCCGAGCCCCTGTTTTACTTACCTGAGCCCCGAATTTCCGAGGGCGCGATTCCGCGCCGTTCTCCCCATGCCTGATCGGCTCTTCATTGGATAGATTGATAGCAGCGCAGCCATTGGCTCCCGTTGCTGTCAATCAAATCCAATGACGCGGCCATCGGGGGGGGGGCGGGGCCGAGTCATACAATCGGCAGCTATGGACGCAAGGTAATTCCCGCGGGAGAGAGCTTTCCAGAGGGGGTTAGCTATTGTGGGGAGGAGCCACGAGAGCCACCGTGGGACCCCAGAAGAGGAAGATCGGAGCCACTCTGTGCAAAACCAACTGCACAGTGGAGGTATTGTAAGTATGAAATGTTTGTTATTAAAAAAAAAAAAAATCAAAGCTTTAGTGTCACTTTAATAAATTACAAACATTATTTTTGTTATAAAAAGGCATATCAAGGTACCAAAACAAAGGCATTTATCATTAATCTATGTAGCGCCCTGCCCCTATTGGAAAGGCGCTAGTATAAATGTAGTTGTCTGAGTTATAGTTCAGCGCAGAATAATTGTACCAAATTGTGGGGTCTCTGTTTCAGTTCAGCTCAGTTGCACATTTTCCACCTTCCTCTGGGTGTCGCTGTCACCACAGGTCAAGGTTGGAACTGCAGCAGGCTGGATGTATTGGGTACCTCTTGCCCAGAAGCAGCTCAGTGGGATTGGTCACCCCGCTGTGCATTCTGCGAGAGGGTACTTAAGGAGCAGACACCATTTTTTCGAGGTCTTCCGATCCTGACCCGACGGCCCTCTTGGCCTCAGGAATGTGTTAGCGGTTTTTCTGCCTCTGGGCCTTCAGATCCCTGAGGCTTCGTTACTGAGAGTAGGCCCAGGAGTTGCTGGGGCCTACTGATCCAGAGATGGTCCTGTGTCGCCTTGCCTGCGGGAAGGGACCGAACAATTGAGGACTAAATTGGAGGACGCATCCGGATCAAATCTACCTCACAGTGCTGCCGGCTGGCTGAAAGATCCTGGCACTGTGTGTTGTGTTTCAGAACTTTACCAAGTGTGTGGTTACACAAGTCTGTGGCAGAGACTTTTTGAACGAGCTCGCACCGGCTGCTAGGTCAGTGAGAGAGACCTATCGGGTGGATGCTAGATCCAGTGTGGAAGCTGTTGGTCCTCTGGATTAAGGAAAGTACCCGTGATCCGCAAAACTAAGGTACCTGAATCTCCCCTAACCCTAGGACGGATGTGGTGAACAGTAAGGTATCGGCAGGCCCAAATCTTAAACCAGCGGCCCCTGCGGGGGTAGTGCTACATCTATATAGTTAAAGAGGAAGTAAACTCATTTATTTTTTTATTTTTTTAAAACCGTGCAAAAGAAAGCCATAATGAGCTAGTATGCATAGCATATTAGCTCATTATGAATGACTTACCTGAGATCGAAGCCCCCACAGCGGTCCTCGGTCACCTCCGCCGCTGCCACCATCTTGCCTCGATGTCCCGTCACTGCCGTCAGTGTATCGCCGCTGTGATTGGCCGGAGCGGCGATGACGTTACACGCATGCGCGCTCGGGCCGGCAAGATCCCATTCAGAAAACCGGCAATGATGCCGGGCCGCTTGTGCGCATGCGTGTGACGTCATCGGCACGGTATTTATAGTAAATTTCTCCTTAACCGTGTAGGTTAAGGAGATATTTCTTGCACCTACAGGTAAGCCTTAATCTAGGCTTACCTGTAGCTGCTACTTGTCTAAGTGGGTTTACAACCACTTTAAATACACAAGGACAGTGGGGTTCACAAAGCTGTATTTTATGTAACAGCTACAGTAATAGCAGCTCAGAAAATATTTTATATATTGGCCACATACAGAAACAATGCTCTGTACATCACATGTGTAGAAGCTCTGGGTCTGGGGACCACATGGGATACTATAAAGACACGTGCTACAGATGGACCTTAAAAACACATGGCTTAAAAGCCACATGTAGAGCTCAAGGTTGGTATTTGGTCAATCTGGGAAGCCCCCTCCCTGCCTTTTCCAGACTCTTTCTTACCCACATATGCACCATAGGTCCATTAGAAGACTGACACATCCTGTGCTTTAGGCTATTCCATGGACAAACCGAGTCACTGGTGACCAGAGAAGCTGAGTTGTTGATTAACCATTGTCCATGCTGGTGAGAACACAATGTTCAGAAGCAGGGCTGTAATTATGACCAAGCACACAGATGTTTAATGTGTCACAATATTTTATCAGAGTTGGAAACTGATTTCAAGAGGCCTTTTATTACTAAGCTTGTGGACCACAACCAAGTCCTCGTCATATTGTCTCTGAGGTTCCTAGATGAGCATTTACTTGTTCACGTCTCCTGAACTGTCTGCTTATATTTAAAATGCTATTTTTTTTAAAAAATGATGTATTTATTTACAGAGCACTGGTACTTTTTCTGCAGAACTTTAGAAGGCTGTTCATTTTAGTTCCTGTCTCGAAATGGCTTTGAGGCTCCAAGCTCACTGGCTTACGGAACACTTCTAGAGGAGTTTAGCATTTTGCCTGTAGAAACAACTAATGTTACCAGGGCCGCTGTTAGAAATCATGGGGCCCCGTACAGCCTACCTGACAGGGGCCCCCTTCAACCACGCCCTTGACCCCACCCCCTACCCCCGCCCCTGACCCCGGCTTGAAGCGATTTACATATGTGTGCGGAGCCAACGCATGCATTTGCAATTAATAAGCATGAAGGAGTGGGGGCAGTTTAAATTTATTTTAAATTGTATTTTATTACACATTAAACCAGGGGTCTTCAAACTATGGCCCTCCAGTTGTTCAGGAACTACAATTCCCATCATGCCTAGTCATGTCTGTGAATGTCAGAGTTTTACAAGGACTCATGGAACGTGTAGTTCTGCAACAGCTGGAGGGCCGTAGTTTGGAGATCTTTGCATTAAACAAATCTTACACTGTATCTTTACAATTTTTTTTCATTTTTGCTTTCACAAGGGATGAACAACATCCCTTGTGATAGCATGGGCCATGACATGTCCTCTTTATGGAGAGATCTGGGGTCTTTTAGACCCCATACCTGTCCTCTGGCCTCCAAAGCATCTGATCAAACCAGGATCAGAGATACTTGTTCAAGCCGGTAATGGCTTCTTTACATGAGCCCGAAACCGGAAGTAATAAAATCCTCATCACTTCCAGTTTCTGACATCACACGGTGGGAGGAACCGACATCTTAGCCACTAGGATTACTTTTACTTTGTGCGGAATTGCTGGTGTTAAAAAATGATAGCTTGATCATTGCTGTAGTGATGACCAAGATATCACCCTTCCAATCCAGCGACGTACTGATACGTCGCTGGACGGGAAGCAGTTAAAATGAAGTGTAAAGTAGCATCACACTGTTTCTTATTATCATCAGCATTACAATTATCACACAGGCAGCACTGTAAGCAGGTGCTCTATGTCACACTGTTTTGGGTGCTGACTTTGTTAACTTATGGTTGTACTGTATGCAACAGCCTGCTTACAGTGCTGCCTGTGTGATAATTGTAATGCTGATAACCTGCTGTGCTGTGAGATACATAATAGGACACAGTGAGTATTCTTTCCTCTATTCCCCACCCATTTGGTCCAGTGCAGCCACACTCTCCTCCTGCTCTTCCCTGTCAGCCACTCAACTTCTTCACATCTCGTGAGGACTGCAGCTGGGAGCCAAACGGAGAATCACAGTACCACTCTGCCAGCCAAGACTAATAGAATAGTGGACGGCATGATGTACATGCGCCCAGAAAATAAAAAAACAGTCCCTCTGCTGCGCTCCCCTCCTGGGTCCCTGTGTTGACCTGATGGGACCCAGGAAAATGATATACCCCCCCCCCCCCCCCCCCGTGAGCAAGTAGAAGTGGGGGAAGAGTTTAGAAAACTATTCTTTTGTAATGCAGTAACGAATTGTAATGATGCCCGGGCCCCACTGTGTAGTTGATGGGAGCGGGCCCGGTAAACAGGGCTAGTTGTACTGGCCTATCAGCGGCCCTGAATGTTATCCTATATGTCCATGCACATTAGGTCATTTAGAGGCATAGTTTAAGCTCAACATTTAGAGGCAGAAAAAAAAAATTCTGTTTTGCGTTTTGAGAATGTTTTTTTGGTCAGAAAAAACGCTAAACGCTAGTACAAAAAAACACTAAAAATGTAAGTTTTTTTCTGCCAAGAGCACTGTAGTTTTAAGCCAGTGTGCACGGACCCTTAATGCCCATACCAATCCCACACCCTGTAAGCCTATTTTGGGAAGAAGCCAATTAACCTAAAAGAGGAATTCCGCATAGACATGGTAAGAACAAACAAAGTTCTTTCAGGAAGTATACATTGTGGGAATTATGTCTGAAAAACAAATGCTGTAAGACCAAAGTATTTAACCACCAACTCTCCTGTTTTAATAATAGAACAGCTATTTCATCCCCTTTAAACAGACACTGTGGGGTTGATTTACTAAAGGAAAATCCACTTTGCACTTGCAAGTGCACTGAAAGTGCACATGGAAGTGCAGTGGCTGCAAATCTGAGGGGGGCATGCAAGGAAAATAAAAAACAGCATTTTAGCTTGCACATTATTGGATGATAAAATCAGCAGAGCTTCCCCTAATTTCAGAGCTTCCCCTCAGATTTACAGCGATCTACAGCGACTGCACTTCCATGTGCACTTTCAAGTGCAAAGTGGATTTTCCTTTAGTAAATCAACCCCTGTGAGTCATACTCTTTGGCTGATTGATGTGTACCTGAACTAAAAAAGCAAAGATTTGCTAAATTTGCCTAAGCAGTACCCTGAACTCCTACTGAAAAGTAGTAGTGTGTTTCCTGTGCCTTTAGCCTCATAGCAACATATGTGCACTGTGCCTCTAAATGCTAGCCTCAGAACATTTGCAGTGAGATTTGGTGATGTCACTATTGTGCTAATCACGGTTTTCCTTGCTGGAGAGAAAGCTGCACCTGAGGACCTGCAGTACAAGAATCTCCCTGTTTCTGGTTTATTAATTCTCTCCATCATGGTACCTGAAATCAAATTTGAGAAATTGAATTCATGTGTTAGATGATGTGCGAGTAACATTATCAGTAATTGCACCTCAATTCTACTGTATGTTTGATTGCACAAAAACAACAGCACAAATAGGTCTGGTGGTGAAAGATGTATTGGAGGTCTGGAATTATAAAAAAAGTAAAAAACCCTGTGATAAGATGAGGCAATAAGTTAAAGTGATACTAAGGCCCCTTTCACACGGGATGGATCAGTCATGATCCGCCCCGTGAACCTCCGCTTGCTCAGCGGGGATCGCTCCGTTGATCCCCGCTGAGCCGGCTGATGACTGGGCGGTCCCCGCACACTGTGCAGGGACCGCCCTGTCAGATCTCCGCTCTCCCCTATGGGGGATCGGATGAACACGGACCGTCTGTCCGTGTTCATCCGATCCGCTCCGCAGACGGATAGAAAAATAGAAATTTTTCTATCCTGAAAAACGGAGCGTAGCGGACACGGGTGAGATCGGGTGTCAGCGGATGTTCATCCGCTGACATCCGCTGTCCCATAGGGATACATGTATGTCCGTTTTTCATCCGAAAACGGATGGGTGAAAAACGGACATACGGTCCGCCCGTGTGAAAGGGGCCTAAGGTTCACATTTAGAAAAAAAACAAAAACAAACATGTCATACTTACCTCCGCTGTGCAGTTTGTTTTGCACAGAGTGGCCCCGATCATCCTCTTCTAGGGTCCCACGGCGGCTCTCACGGCTCTCCCCACAATAGATAAGAACCTCTGGGAAGCTCTCTCCTGAGGGGGTTACCTTGCGGGCGTGCTCCCGTGTCATACACTCAGCGTACATAGTGGCCGAGTGTATCACTCGGTCCTGCCCCCCCGCCGGCCGCGTCATTGGATTTGATTGACAGCAGTGGGAGCCAATGGCTGCACTGCTATCAATTTATCCAATGAAGAGCCGCGGGGAGAACGATGCGGGATCGTGCCCACGAAAGTTCGGGGCTCAGGTAAGTAAAACGGGGGCTTGGGGGGGCCGGACAGTGCAAGGTGTTTTTTCACCTTAATGCATAGGATGCATTAAGGTGAAAAAACATGAGGCTTTACAACCCCTTTAAGTTCATAAATATTATCTTTAATGGATACTTTTCATTCATCCTAAATCTCAAAAAGTTAGGATGTACAATATTATGGAAATGTTATGCCTAAGTAGTAGCTTTCTACCTTTTTGGAATTTCTTCTAAAAATAACAAAGCACTTCCTGGTATATGAGGGTGCCTATGCACTCACCCCTATGCTTACAACGTCATGGTAGTGTAGGGGGTGTCAAATTTAGTGGGGTGTATCTGGGCAATAGATGGCCCAGATACATTGATTTTAGGGATTTATGGATACTTTGGAGTGTGGGAAGTATGAATGGTGTCATGTTCCCTGCGGTCCCTGGGTGGCGCTGTCACCTGGGACCAGGGTTGAACTACCATTCTAGAGCCGTGCCCTTTTTGTCCTCTCGCGGCAGTAGTACGGCGGGGCGGGGAACCCGCTGTACCTGTTGGGGGAGGATATAAAAGGGGGCGGACATCTTGCGCACAAGGTCCATTCCCCAGGCACCTTTAGCCTGGGGGCTGCTGCGGTTCGTCTGTGCCCAGGCGCCCTTGACCTGGGCGCGTGGAGTCGAGTTCCATCCCAGGCACCTTCAGCCTGGGGTGAGGTACTACACCAGGAGGCCTGGGGCCCAGTACCTTCGACTGGGTCCCGCGAGGGCGAAGCATTCCTAAGGTGCCCCCGGTATTGGGTGCCTGAATCCTGGGCGTAAGGGACCGGAGACGCGACCTCCCCGTAGAGCCAGCGCAGCATTTGCTGGTGCCGGTGCAGGCCTCTGGTGACCATCCGGATGGATGTCTTCCTCTGACAGGGGTCATTTGTTCTAAAGAAGGTACTTCATGTTCTCATGGTCTGTGGCAGGGACCCATCTTCCTCAGGTCAGTGGCAGACCTCATCCTAGGCCTGTGGCAGGGACCCATCTTCCTCAGGTCAGTGGCAGGCCTCATCCAAGGCCTGTGGCAGGGGCCTCAACGTTCACCCAGGTCAGTGGCAGTGACCAAATTCACGGTCGGTGGCAGCGACTGTGCGCCAAGCCTGTTTGCACTAAACTGAACAGGAGAAACTTTTATTCATTAGTTGTGCCTGGACCTACTCTTCCCTACACCTTGTCTGTTCTTTTAAAATTCAACCAGTTTCAAGGCCATAAAACAGTGTTGGACTTTTCTTGGTGTGGAACTCGTGTTACTGGAAGCTAAGTGTCCCTGTCAGTGACAGTGACAATCATCCTCCACAGGAGAAGCTGAGGCTCCGGCCTAAAACGCAGACCTGAAGGTAAATAGTTTAGCTCATATCTCTGCATCCTACATCAGAGAGCCGAGCTGGTGGTGTGCATCTTTCCCCTTCTCCCAGATACCCCTAGACGAGTAAAACCAGCCGTGAAGAGAGTGGAGAAGCTGGGGGAGGACCGCTACAGTTGTATATCTGCAGTGTGAGATTTAAGGCACTGCAGCATCAGCCTGATAACATCAGGAGATTTGGAGTGAGATTTGGTGATGTCACTGCTGTGCTACTCCCTTCTGAAGGCTCTGACACAAGGGGGTTGATTTACTAAAATTGGAGAGTGCAAAATCTGGTGCAGCTGTGCATGGTAGCCAACCAGCTTCTAACTTCAGCTTGTTCAATTAAGTTTTGGAAAAAGAAAACCTGAAAGATGATTGGTTTCTATGCAGAGCTGCACCAAATTTTCCACTCTCCAGTTTTAGTAAATCAACCCCAAGGAAGCAAAACCCTGCCTTTACCAAGATGGTTACCTCCACCCAGAGACAGTGCAGAACAAGACATGATAAATCAGTAATAGGAAAAGATCAGCTGCAGGTTGACCACAGGCAATCCTGTCAAATAGTTCTTTACCCTGGCGCTTTAAAAAGCATGTAGTGCCGCTCAAAGCCCCAGGCACCTAATGCTGCCTCGCCGAAAATCAGAAGAAGTCCAATTCCACAGATCCAGAAGTGCCAGTAAGAGAAACATGAGACACCGCTCTACTGATCCTATGTATGAAAGCAAGTGAAATGGCCTCAGCCAGCGCTACTCCACCGGCCATACCCTTTAACACGCTTCGGCCTGCCCCCTGGGACTTAGTCATAGAGGACCTCTATCAGGACGGTGGCACACTTTTAGTCCATGGAGCTTAGTGAAAATGTTGGAGCTTTTCTGCCGCTGCATTGCCAACCTCCATTGGCCTACAGTTAGCTACAGTTAATAATGGAATGTTGGTTGTATCTGTATCAACATTCAATTGGCAGATTATATACCATCATTATCAAGTTATAACACAGATGCCTAACTCCCAACTATGTGAAATGATAAAGAGGGACACCTTTTAGCACACAGTATATAGGCAAAAGACATGTCCTTGCCATGACCCCATTACATAGACCACAAAGATCTAATATGAAAAAAGTTATTGGCTAAACATCTTAAAGGGGTTTTATGGGTTCGTTTTAAAAATTTTATACTTACCTCCACTGTGCAGTTCGTTTTGCACAGAGTGGCCCCAAACTTCCTGTTCTGGGGTCCCTCGGCTCCTCCCCGCAATAGCCAACACCCTCTGGGGAGCTCTCTCCCGAGGGGGTTAGCTTGCTGGCGCGCTCCCTGTCATACACGCTGCATCCATAGACACAGAGTGTATGACTCGGTCCCGCCCCCCAGCGGTCGCGTCATTGGATGTGATTGACAGCAGCGCGAGCCAATGGCTGCGCTGCTATCAATCTATCCAATCAACGACCAGACTCCGTGAAGAAGAGGACGCCGGGGACGCGCACAGCAGGTGAACGGGCTCAGGTAAGTAAACGGGGGGCTGGGGGGGCATAGGATGCATTAAGGTGAAAAAACACAAACCTTTGCAACCCCTTTAAGTGCTTTTATGACCTTTCTGGTTCCTTTTTATTGTTTTTTCAAAAAGCATACCACTTTTGGTTGCAAAATAGTACAAATCAGACCATAAAGAGGGACAACTGAGACTGCATGAAGGGCAGACAAATTTGGTTTTAAAAGAGGGAACAGTCCCGCCAAATGAGGGACTGTTGGGAGCTATGACAGATGCCTATGGCAGTGCTGCTCATTTTTAGCCTTCAAAGATACATTTTTCCCCATCTGGCTGGTTTCCGATAAAGGTTCAGACTTCCCACAGCCCTTGGCCCTCCTATTAAAACGTTGAGGCTGGAGGAGACAACCCACTCTATAGACAAAAACTCACCCAAGCTCTACCGCATGTTTGTAGGATGATGAGCTGGATAACGGTGCTCAGACCATTATGTCCCATACATCTGTAGCGCCCTACCCCAATGGTGGGGAGGCTATTCTAAAATTTAAGGGTGTCTGAGCCAATAGTTGGGCTCAGACTGTCGATTTGTACAAATTTGCCTCTGTTCTGGTTTGCCTGATAGCAGTTTCCCTTATTGCCTGTAGGTGGCGTTACCACCTCGGGAACCTGTTGGAACACAGGAAACCATGGTGCATTAAGTGACCCTTCTCGGCAGTGGTGCAGTGGGAGTGGTCGACCCGCTGTGCCTGCTGGGTGGGAATACTTAAGGGGAAGACGCCATTGTTCGGGGTCTTCGCCTCGTGGCCCTCCTGGCGCAAGGTATGTGTGTGTGTGATTCTGGTCTCGGGGGCCACGTTGGCCCAAGGCTGCATCGCTATTAAATAGGCCCGGCTATTCTGGCTTGGGCCTACATCCCAAGAGGGGATCCCAAGCTGTCCATCCAAAAAAGGAGGAAGCTGCCTTGATGAAGGAAACGGGGGGAGGACCTGCCCTGGAGCAGACTGGCAAATCGCTGATGTCTCGGGTGAGGCCTGGTGAACTTGTTGAGGAGCGATTCAATCTACTAAAAGCCCTGCAGTTCGTCGTATTGGCTTAAAGGCTCTCTTACTGTATGGCTGGAAGTTTGGGACTTTAAAATCCTGTGGCAGAGGATTCTTGGACTATCCATTAAACTATCTCTAAAAGGCATGCTGCCAGGGCCCAGTTCCCCCAGATTGTTAGTTTAGCACAGGACACTATTGAGAGGTTGCTGGCTCAGGAGGATCTTAAAAAAACGCTCTCTGCTCTATCTTGCCCTCTTGGTAGTTGACTCGCCTAAAATAGACGCTCTTTGCAAACAATGGCTGACTGATGTCCCCAGCCTAGACAGGGCTACTTGGGAGGAATGCTTTGAGGATGGGTCAAAGTTGATGATATCCTCTAGAGATAAATTGCTGCAGACTAAATTTATACATCGTATATACTATACACCTCAGAGACTGCACAGGATATACCCGGAGAGGTCCCCTAGCTGCCGAAATGTCACTCTTCTGATGGTACGTTTCTGCACATGTTCTGGACCTGTCCCTTGGTGGAGGTGTTCTGGGCCGGGGGCTTTGAGTGTATCAATGTCCGTCTTGCACTGTCTATCCCGATATCACCTGAACTGGCCCTGCTTGGGATACACGACGATGACCAGAGGCCCCGATACACAAAGTTACTTGTATCTATGTTACTGTTCTATGCCAAAAAATAAATTCTTAATAAATGGTCCTCCCCTGCCCACCCCAAAGTTGACTCTTGGGACTCCTCTGTTAATGCGGTCCTACCGATGTATAAGTTGACGTATGTTAGCAGGGGTTGTCCCAAGAAATTTGACCGGGTCTGGCTTCCTTGGACCCAATAGGTTTAGGATATTTTCTCTTGCTTGGGAAAAAGTTTTGGCTTTGTTATAGTATAATGGGATGGATTGACATTGATTTATGGGTTGCTGTTTTGTACGGATTCTTGATTTATATTTTGTACATGACATGTCTGTGTATCTCTTGTTATCTGATATCTTCTCAATAAAGACCAGGTACCTTTCTTGTTAAAAAAAAAAACCTCTCTCTAAAAGAAGGTCTGTGGCAGAGACCGACTCCATCTTGAGCAGTCTGTGGCAGAGGCTGTCTTGTTACTGGTTCATGCATCATCCCGGTTGCTAGGCCATGTGAGAGGGGACTATCCGGGTGAGCATTGCCCACTCTACTGAGAGAGTGGTGAATGATTGACAAGAACTTTGAACTGATTTGTGCATTCTTTACCGCGTGCCTGAACCTTCCCCTACTCTTCTCCTACCTTCTACTTTCTCTCAAGTTTTACTGCAGAAGAAAAGAATAAAGCCTGACTGGTGAAGGTTTTACTTTAGTGTGGACATTGCATTTAATATGGACTTTCCTACCCTGACAACAAAGCTAAAGAGGTAACGCGCAAACCCCCCAAAAAAACAGCAGCTCCTACGGGGGTAGTGCTACACATCAAAATTGCAAAAAGAATTCCGGCAACTCGATTGCTTCTTCTTAAATCTTTATTGAGCACAAAGAGCAGTGCGACATCAAAACGCTAACATGTTTCGGCAAAAGCCACTCTATAGGTTTGTAGAAAGAGAGAATCTACAGTATATCACAGTTTGGTCGTCAGGGATTTAAAGGTAAGTCCAGCCTTATTTGTACCAAGTCTAGTACTGTACCATTCACTGAGAGGATGGTCTTTTTATGCATTGTACCATGTATGAAGATGGCATTATAGGATACAGTTGACCTTCTGAAGAGACAAAGTTTCGGATGTATTTTGTGTGTGTTGTGTAATCCCCTCTGTCCCTGTGGCTGTGATCATGTAAGACTGCTGATGAGCAAACTTTCCCGGTGGTTGGTAAAAATGCATTTCTGTCATTATTTTTCTGTTTACGGAAGCAAACCACACCACAAGACCAGTCTTCTGTGCAGTGCCTTTAGCTGGTAACTGTGTTAACCTGGACCAGAGCAAAAGGCAGAAAACCACACCATCAGCTATTTTATTATGGGAATGCATATTATAAATAAAAGTTAATTAAAGTGTACATTAAGCCAATTTTTTAAGGCTAAAGCCCCATACACACGGTCAGACTTTTTGACAACAAACTTCTAAATTCCCAGGTTTTTAAAATAATCCGACGGTGTGTACGTTCCATCGGACAAACTTTTCAGCAACAAAAGTCCTACGGTGCAAAATCCTATCGTGTGTACAGAAGTCCATCGGACTTTAGCCCAAAGTACAAACACGCATGCTCAGAACCATTGTTAAAATCAACCAACAATAGCAGAAGTTGACCAAAGGGTGGCGGTAAAGAGCAGAAAAGAGCAGAAAAAACACGTGATTTGGTGAAAGTTGGCTGAAAAAGTCCTGCTGTGTGTAGGCATACCAAGTTTTACGGCCAACACCCTTCAAACAAAAATCCACGGAAACGTTTGATTGAAGTCTGACCGTGTGTATGAGGCTTTAGACAGAATAGGGAAGAGTGAAAACCCATCAGGTTTATTGTTTGCTGTCTGTGCCCTGCTGGAGAGATATCCCTTCACATCCTATCCTAAAGACACAACAGGAAATGAGAGGAGGTTTCCCCAAAGACAGTTGTCTACCTTCATGTACCCTCACTTCTTGCTCTGTTGGCAACTCTGAAACATTAGAATTTCCAGTAATTTTCTGTCTTAATGACAATGGTCCCTCGGACAAATAGAGAAAAATAAATATTCTAACCATTTACTACTCTATCAAAAACTATAAAACTTGCATTAACAATACTAAAACACCCTGAAAAATACAGCAATCTGAGCTCCCACCCACGACCAATCATGTGACCTTTTTGCCAAGTTTCTTGGGGCACTCATGTTCACCAGGAACTTTCCAATCGGCAGTTCTGTCTCAGGAGTCATGTCAGTCACCAAAGATCCTCTGCAGTGGAAGAAACCATGTGTCCGATTCTTTGGCTTTGGTCATTAGACTGTGTGTGGGCAGCACAAAATATTGTGTTTTTTTCAAAATTGTCGCTCTTTTTTTGTTTATAGCGCAAAAAAAAAAAAAATCGCAGAGATGATCAAATCCCACCAAAAGAAAGCTCTATTTGTGGGGAAAAAAATGGACGTCAATTTTGTTTGGGTACAGTGTCGCACGATCGCGCAATTGTCAGTTAAAGCGATGCAGCGCCGAATCGCAAAAAATGGCCCGGTCATTGGGCAGCCAATTCTTACGAGGCTGAAGTGGTTAATCTTTATTAAGCTCCACATTTGTTTGTCTTCTATGTTGCACACTTGGAGTAAGTGAGGATTGTTCGCTGCTCTGCCAATTGATCTTTCTTTGTTTTACTAAAACAATTAATAAAACTATAGAAACAGAAAGAAAGCAAGAGTCATTGGTGTCAGTGGTCACCGATCCGAGAGGCAGAAATTGCTCATTGCTCAAAGAACCCCTCTCAATCTTTGAAGGAACTCAACAAGCTCACGGAACCCTGGTTGAGAAAGGCTGATTTAGCATGCATGTTGTCCTTGCCAGTTAAATTACTATGGGTGAAAAATAACCGCCAAGAATAGAAATATTATTGCTGAAGTTTATGTATGACAATTTTTACATAGTTAGATTGCTCCAGCTTGGACCAATGTATGTATGTATGTTTCATAACTGAGGGAGCCCTGTAAAAGTGGAGAATAATTGTCATAGACATCACTGGTTCAGTAACTGCTACTAGCTTCTGAGTCCTGTGCCGAGCAGCTGCCCTGCTGCTCAACCTCTTTCCATCCCGGGTATAGTCAAATGACGGCCATCCTGGGTGGCCGTCATATGACGTCCTCGGCTTTCCGGCTGCTAGGGGGCGCGTCACTCGGGAGCTGATGCGCGTGCCTGGCGGCCGCGATGTCCGCCAGGCACCCGCGATTGCCGGTTACAGAGCAGGGACGTGGATCTGCGTGTGTAAACACAGAGATCCACGTCCTATCAGTGGAGAGAAGACCGACGGTGTCTTCCTTGTACATAGGGACACCGATCGGTCACCTCCCCCAGTCTCCTCCCCCCCACAGTTAGAGTCACTCCCTAGTTAACACATTTAACCCCTTGATCGCCCCCTAGTGTTAACCCCTTCCCTGCCAGTCACATTTATACAGTAATCAGTGCATATTAATAGCGCTGTTCGCTGTATAAATGTCAATGGTCCCAAAATAGTGTCAAAGCTATCCGATCTGTCTGCCGCAATATCGCAGTCCAGTCAAAAATCGCAGATAACCACCATTACTAGTAAAAAAAAAAAAAAAATCATAAATCTATCCCTTTTTTTGTAGGTGCTATAACTTTTGCGCAAACCATTCAATCTACGCTCATTGCGATTTTTTTTAAATAAAATTATGTAGAAGAATACTTTAAAAAAAATTGGGATATTTATTATAGCAAAAAGTAAAAAATATTGTGTTTTTTTCAAAATTGTCAGTCTTTTTTTGTTGGTCATGTGAAATCAGCATTAAGGCAGTACTCTGACTTAGCAGCGAGCAGCACACTTCCACAGTTAACTCTTTTACCACGTACAGACGATCGGAAATTCCGACAACAAAACCGTGGATTTTTTTCCCCGACGGATGTTGGCTCAAACTTGTCTTGCATACACACGGTCACACAAATGTTGTCAGAAATTCCGAACGCCGTGACATACAAGACGTACGACTGCACTATTAAAGCAAAGTTATTATTATTATTATTTAGGTACTTATATAGCGCCATCAATTTACGCAGCGCTTTACATATACATTGTACATTCACATCGGTCCCTACCCTCAAGGAGCTTACAATCTAAGGTTCCTAACTCACATTCACATACTAGGGCCAATTTAGACAGAAGCCAATTAACCTACCAGCATGTTTTTGGAGTGTGGGAGGAAACCGGAGTACCCAGGGGAAACACACGCAGGCACAGGGAGAACATGCAAACTCCAGGCAGGTAGTGTCGTGGTTGGGATTCAAACCAGCGACCCTATTTACGGCTAGGCGAGAGTGCTATCCACTACACCACTGTGCCACCCAAGTTCAATACCAGTCGTGTTAGTAGACGTTTGGTGAGAGACGAAACGCGCTTTTCAGCCTTGTGCCTTTTAGTCCGTTACTGCACTTTGCAGCGTGACGAATCTGCTATCTCCATTACAAACGCTAGTTTTACCAGACCGAGCTCGTACTCCGTCTCGTACTTGATTCAGAGCATGCGTGGAATTTTGTGCGTCAGAATTGTCCACACACGATTGGAATTTACGAGAACGTATTTTGTTGTCGGAAAATTTGAGAACCAGCTCTCAAATTTTTGTTGTCGGAAATTCCGAAAGAAAGTGTCCAATGGAGCCTACAGACGGTCGGAATGTCCGACAAAAATCTCCCATCAAACATTTGTTGTCGGAATTTCTGACCGTGTGTACGTGGCATTTGTAATCCATGGCCATACTTTGTACACTATTGACACTAACACTCGTTGAACACAACTTTTGTTAGCGAACACCTCTTCCTCCAGGTGTGCAGCCTTTCTGAGCCAGTACTACAGAGCATGCACCTGCCTCTACCAGCTCAGGAGTCCCGTCACCTCACTCCCAATGTCTGAATGTTGCTATTGGACGCAGGAAAACACATTTCTACATAATGCCATGCTTGTTGTCCTCCCGAGGATAAAAAAATTCTATTTAACTACCAAATGTGTTACACTATACTAAACGTTTCATAGAAACTCAGAATGATTGCATGTGTTACCAGTTCAGCCCCAAATCCTGAGAAATCTTACATGTTTGGACCTTTGGATACAATGCATACTCTGTCAGATCTTGGATCAGCCCCAAAACCTGAACCTTTAGATCAGGTCAGCCCCAAATCCAGCACCTTCAGATTTCAGATTAGCCCCATATGTATGCTCCTTCAGACCTCAGATCAACCCCAAATCCTAAACTTTCATATCTCAGATTAGCCCCATATCTGGCACCTTTGAATATCAGATCAGCCTCAAATCTGGCACCTTCAGACCTCATATCAGTTCTAATGTAGTCACCTTCAGACTCTAAATCAGCCTCAATTCATATTCCTACAGACTTTAGATTAGCCCCAATTCATGTACCTTCTGACTGTCAGGTCACCCGTGGCCAGATGACAGATGCACACCGTTGGGGGTCAGGAGTGCACCACAAGGTAGTGAACCCTATGGCTGACTGCTGCGGATGGGACACTGGGTGGTTCTGGAAAGCGGGACCAGTGGAGCACAACAGGGATCCACAGGGAGCTAGAGCCCAAGATTCCCCAGGGCGCGGAGTCTAAGACCCAGCAGATTTTCACCAGAGCCTCTAGTGGTGAGGATGGCCTAAGCTGCAGCTGGGTCCAGGTCGCGGCCCCCAGAGTCCCCTAGCTCACGCTCTGTAGGGTAAGGAGAATAGAGGGGAAGCAGCAGCACAGGATACAAGAATAGTGAGGGGAAAAGCCAAGGTCAGGGCAACAAGCAGACATGGATAAACGAAGGACAAGCCGACAAGGATAGTCGAGAACAAGCCAATATCGTAACACAGAGACAGACGTAACACACAGCAGGCAGGAACCCAAACACACAATGCTTAACAAACACGTTGATCAGCAAGGCAGACTTGCAATGCACAGGTTAATATAGTGTTCTGTGATAGGGCCTGGGGTGGAGCCAGGCTGGGATGAGAGATTATAAAAGCAGCCAGGTGAGGAGCGTCTGGCCTCTAAGGTGAACACAAGAGGAAGGTAAGATGGCAGACAAACATTACTGCATATCCATGACACCGACCTCGTATTAGCCCCAAATCTTTCACTTATACCTCATATCAGCACCAATGCATGCATCTTTAGACCATACATCAGCCTCAATTCCTGCACCTACAGACCTCAGATCAGCCCCAATTCCTGCACCTACAGACCTCAGATCAGCCCCAATTCCTGCACCTACAGACCTCAGATCAGCCCCAATTCCTGTACCTTCAGACCTCAGATCAGCCCCAATTCCTGCACCTACAGACCTCAGATCAGCCCCAATTCCTGCACCTACAGACCTCAGATCAGCCCCAATTCCTGCACCTACAGACCTCAGATCAGCCCCAATTCCTGTACCTTCAGACCTCAGATCAGCCCCAATTCCTGCACCTACAGACCTCAGATCAGCCCCAATTCCTGCACCTACAGACCTCAGATCAGCCCCAATTCATGTACCTTCAGACCTCAAATCAGCCCCAATTCCTGCACTAACTGAAATGCAGACATTTTACACTTATAACTGCTGCAGCTGGCGGTTCCACTAGGAGAAGGAAGAGGGTAGGAGGGCACTGCCGGGCAGGTGTCTTCACGTAATGATGTCTGCATCAGCATGTAGGCCTATACTGCAGTTGGAAGAAGAACTGGCACCTGACTGTCAGTGGCATCAGATGAGCCTGACTTTGAAACATCATAGAGGCATAGCTCCCAACTGTCCCTGATTTTGAGGGACTGTCCCTGATTTGGCGCATTGTTCCTCTGTCCCTCTTTCCCCCTCATTTGTCCCTAATTTTGGCCTGATCAATATAGATGTATATAAAATGCACTTTTTACCTATCAAAAAGTGTTTTCCAATGCTAAACCTTTCATCTGATTTCTAAATTGCTGCATTTTTAAATTCCAAAATCCAATATAAAGTAATAGTAGTGGAAAAAAAAAGCACTTGTGGATTCAACCAATCTTGTTTTTTTTTGTACAATTTTCCTTTAAGGGGGTGGGACAAGGGGATTGTTCTATGCCTGCATACTTTTGCTGATAGGTGTCCCTCATTCCCATCTCAAAAGTTGGGAGGTACGTAGAGGTGGGTAGGACATGGGTGCAAAGGGCAGACAAGGATTATAATTATTAGTGGCACTTTACAAAGAGAAGGAATCCACAATAGGATGCTCTGGTTCTTTGAAAGGCCATGCATGCATGCCAAGTAATGATCTACCTGGTGCCACTGAAAATTACATTATGAGCCCATCCTGACACCTATGCCTTAGGTTGCCTATCCCTGGCTTAACCAATCATTTTTTTAATATTAATTCCTCATGCTCAACATAACTGGAGAGGTGTTTCCTTACCTACATGCTTTTTTTCTAGAAAGTGTCCCAGAATGTTAAGGTATGCATACTAGGTAGCTTTTTACTGACAGTCAAACAGAATATTCCCATCACATACGTTCCTGGAATGGCTTGAAGCAGGTTGGTTCTTTAGCGACTACCAGCTGGGAACCAGTACCAACACAAGTTAAAACATATCACCGGCACACCATGGATCTTCAAAACTGTGCCCAAAAAGGTATTAAGATGATCACATCACAGCAGGAAATAAAATTTTGGAACTGCCTCAGACCCCTTCATCAGGCCAAATAATTAGAAATAATCTCTGTTAGTAAGCCTATTATACGATATGTATTCAAGAAGATGACGCAAATCAATGTCACTGCCTCACACAGAACCAACCAGACCTGGAAGAAGCGGGTCAGTCGGACTTGGAGAAAGATCACTCTGGCTAGCAGGGAACCATGTGGGGGCTTCTATTGGCTTTAACAATTAGGGAGCACTGCCAGAAAGGGGCAGATGATCTAAACTAATTTTTTGACTTTGGGTCTGCTTTAATGCCACCAAAAAGATTAACCAGCTACACCATAGTCACAATGCCAAATAAAGTATTGCTTGCAATGCCATGGGAAAAAAGGGCATAGGAATAATGCTTGGTAATGCCACAGGAAGAATATCCAGTAATTCAGCAGGGAGAAAGCTTAGTTTAGTAATGACACAATGACCATGCCATAGAACCATTTCCCAGCAATTCCAGGGGAAAAATGCCAACCAATGCTACAATGATTATTTTACAGAAAAAAAGCACAGTAATGACACAGCGACAATGCCATAGCAAGAGTCTCCAGCAATGCCCCAGAAAAAATTCTCTGCAATGCCATAGTGACAATGTCATATAAAGCAAGCCCAGTAATGTGACAGAAGCAGTGTCACACTCCTTCTGTCACATTACTGCCACAGGTAGACTACCCAGCAATGCCACAGGAAGAATGCCCAGTTATACCACAGGGAAATCATCACAGAACAATTGTTCAGCAATGCCACAGAAAGAAAACCCAACAATGTTACAGTATTAATGCCTCAGAAGAGTATCCAGCAATGCCACAGTGAGAGGAAAATATCCAGTAATGCCACTGTAACAATAATAGAGAAACAATATCCAGCAATGCCACTGTGACAAAATCAGAGGAAGAATATCCAGAAATGCCACAAAAAGAATATCCAGAAATACCAGAGGAAGAATATCTAGCAAGGCCACAATGACAATGTCAGGGGAAGAATATCCTGCAATGCCAGAGAAAGAATATCTAGTAATGCCAGAGGAAGAATATCCAGCAATGCCACTTTGACAATGCCAGAGGAGGAGGAATATCGAGCAATACCACTGTGAAAATACCAGAGGAAGAATATCCAACAATGCCACCGTGACAATGCCAGAGGAAGAATATCCAGCAATGCCACTGTGACAATACCAGGGGAAGAATATCCAGCAATGCCACTGTGACAATGCCAGAGGAAGAAAATCCAGCAATTCCACTGTGACAATGACAGAGGAAGAATATCCAGCAATGCCACTGTGACAATACCAGGGGAAGAATATCCAACAATGCCACCGTGACAATGCCAGAGGAAGAATATCCAACAATGCCACCGTGACAATGCCAGAGGAAGAATATCCAGCAATGCCACTGTGACAATACCAGGGGAAGAATATCCAACAATGCCACCGTGACAATGCCAGAGGAAGAATATCCAGCAATGCCACTGTGACAATACCAGGGGAAGAATATCCAGCAATGCCACTGTGACAATACCAGGGGAAGAATATCCAGCAATGCCACTGTGACAATACCAGGGGAAGAATATCCAGCAATGCCACTGTGACAATACCAGGGGAAGAATATCCAGTAGGCTTGTGCAATTCGTTTCGTAACGAATCGAAATTCGTCCGAATTTAGCAACTTTCAGACATTCGGAAGCATTCGAATTTCCGAACAAAGCAATTACGAATAAAACCGAATCCGAAATAAATTATACCGCAAAATAGCGAATGCCCGAATGTCTTCGGCATAATTCGTTATGAAAAAAGTTACGAATGTACGAATCCATTCGAAGCACAATAACACTCACTCTGCTCTCTGCTTCTCCCTCACCATGCTGAACTCCCTCTCAAAATGGTGTACAGGGGCGGAGGCTATAGCCGCATGAAAAAACGAAAGTAAAATACGAGATTTCGAATCCATTCGAAGCACAATAACACTCACTCTGCTCTGCTCTCTGCTTCTCCCTCACCGTGCTGAACCCTCTCAAAATGGTGTACAGGGGCGGAGCCTATAGCCGCATGTAAAAAACGAAAGTAAAATACGAGATTTTGAATCGTTACAAATAACCGCTATGTATTTAGAAAAGTACAAATCCATTCGAAGCACATTAGGCATAATAGGCAGCGTCGTTGTGAGAGAGACACGGAAAATTACGAATCAACTAACCCAAAAAAAGTTACGAAAGTAGGAGTTGTGTCCAGAATCAACGAAAAACAACGTACTCTACCGAAAGTACGAATTATAAAGCAACAAAAAATTCAACGAAAAATGTCGCTTGCGAAAATACGAATGAGTCCGAACACGAAAAATCCCGTCTTGCAAAATTACGAATGATTACGAATCATCAGGACCGGAAAGAAACGAACCGAAACGGAACAAATTTTTCCGTTGTGCACAAGTCTAATATCCAGCAATGCCACTGTGACAATACCAGGGGAAGAATATCCAGCAATGCCAGAGGAAGACTATCCAGAAATGCCACTGTGACAATACCAAGGGAAGAATATCCAGCAATGCCACTGTGACAATGCCAGAGGAAGAATATCCAGCAATGCCACTGTGACAATGCCAGAGGAAGAATATCCAGCAATGCCATCGTGACAATGCCAGAGGAAGAATATCCAGCAATGCCACTGTGACAATATCAGAGGAAGAATATCCAGCAATGCCACTGTGACGATATCAGAGGAAGAATATCCAGTAATGTCACAGTGACAATGCCAGAGGAAGAATATCC
Source organism: Rana muscosa (assembly GCA_029206835.1). Lineage (NCBI taxonomy): Eukaryota > Metazoa > Chordata > Amphibia > Anura > Ranidae > Rana > Rana muscosa. The sequence goes on along the minus strand of CM055123.1, from coordinate 264,495,254 downwards.
AGTAATGTCACAGTGACAATGGCACATGAATACTACCCAGCAATGACACAGGAAAATTCTCTGGGGACCTTGATATAAGGAAGGGGCTCTGGAGACCCTGATGTAAGGGGTGGGCTCTCTGGGGACCCTGATGTAAGAGTGGGCTCTCCGGAGACCCCGATGTAAGGGGTGGGCTCTCCGGGGACCCTGATGTAAGGGGGGCTCTCTGGGGACCCTGATGTAAGGGGAGGATCTCTGGGGACCCTGATGTAAGGGGTGGGCTCTCTGCGGACCCTGATGCAATGAGGGGGACCCTGATGTATGGGGGATCCGCACATATGTAACGATTTATTTGTGTATGTATATATACATACATACATACATACATGTATATTGTATACATGTGTATGCCCGCCCAAGCGTATGACTTTTTTACTTGCTACACTGCTATGGGCTCTAGCCTGAGATCTTTTGTAGACTTAGCAATGCCCCTGGTGGGGGCCCTGAAGATTCTAGTTACGCCTCTGACATACCTCCCAACTTTTAAATGTCCCATCGCGGGACATTCAGATGTCCCCTCTCCTCTGCTATCGAAAGTTGTTGAGCGGGGGGGGGGGGTTTGGGGGGTGCCACGGGACATGTAAAACAAATTTCGTCCCTATAAAAAAATTTGTTGAGCGGGGGGTGGGGGGGGGGGGTTGGGGTGGTGTATTGGTGAGTGCCGCGGGACATATGAAAATTTTTTTCGTCCTGTAAAAAAAGTTGTTCAGCGTGGGGGGGGTGCCGCCGGACATATGAAAATGTTTTGGTCCTGCAAAAAAAGTTGTTGAGCAGGGGGGGGGCCGCCGATCGCGTGGTGGGGTGCCGCCGGTCGCGGGGGGGTGCCTCCAAACATTGTTTTGTCCACCAATCGCGGGGGGGGGGGCTTACCTGCAGAGGTTGCTGTTTCCTCCTCTTCATGCTTCCTGCTGTGCGGGAAAAATGACAGTCTCGTGGGACTGCGGGAAGGAGGAGCCTATGCGGGTAAAACGCGCAGAATCCGTGCCAGTTGGGAGGTATGCTCTGATGATTGGTCCTCTTTACAGTGAGATATGAGGTCAATAAGACCCTACATCTCACCTCTAGGCTGAAAAGCCTGAAATAAAAAAAATAAAAAAACGATCTCAGCTTCCCAGGCGAGGCGGCACCGATTGTTTGAATCCAGAGGCCGGGCGTGACGACATAACAACGCGCCCGGCCTCCGAACGACCATAGAGACTCCGGCAACCATCTGCTCCGCCGGAAATCTCTATGGTAAACATCCGGGTTCGGCGGATCCTGTCTCCGACTCACTGATGAAAACGGTGAGTCGGTAGAAGCACCGGAGGGCGGCGGGGGGATGTCCCCTCTAGCCGCCGATAAGAACTATCAAGCGGCGGAGTATGATCATTCTTATGGTGTAGGGAATCGCCAACTGAAAAAGCCGATATCTGAATGATGCCTGTAGCACCCATCATTCAGATATCCCCGCACAAATTTAACCACTTAACGACCGCCCACTGTAATTATACGGCAGAATGGCGCGGACAGGCACAATCACGTGCCGGTACGTGACTGCCTTCGTATGGGTAGGGGGTCCAATCGGACCCCCCTCCGGTACAGTAGGCGGCCAGGATCGCTTCGGGAGCAATCCGTGATGAGGGGGCCGCCATTCGATTCTGGCCACCCCCTCGCGATCGCTCACGGCGAATCAAATGCTTCCTCTGCCTGTGTAATGTTTACACAGGCAGGAGGAAGTGATGTCATCCCTCATGCGGTGCTCACATTTACATAGCCCTGCATGAGAGAAGACAAACAGGTTAGTGCACAAACACTACACTAACACCAGCACACATAGGCACATGATCACCCCCCCCCCCAGGCCCCCCCAGACACCCCCCAGCCCCCAGTCACAGTGTCACTGATTGCAGTGACCATTTATTTACTGATCACTGCAATCATTGACATTTGTGACTGTAAAAATGTCAGGGCAGTTAGTTTTAGGTCCAGTGTAGCCCCCTAACACCCCCTAATAAAGCTTTAACCCCTTGATCGCCCCCCAGGTAACCCTTTCACCCCCTAGCACCGCCGTCGCTAAGCGATCGTTTTTCTGATCGCTGTTTTAGTGTCTGTGATGCCGATAGGTAGCCAGTTATTTTTTTTTAGGTTCGCCCTGGTTTTTATAGCGTCGGGTACCCCCATATATTACCTAATAAAGGTTTAACCCCTTGATCGCCCCCCCAGGTAACCCTATCACCCCCTTTTGCCAGTGTCACTAAGCGATCGTTTTTCTGATCGCTGTCTTAGTGTCGGTGATGCCGATAGGTAGCCAGTTATTTTTTTTAGGTTCGCCGCAGGTTTTTATAGCGTCGGGTACCCCCATATATTACCTAATAAAGGTTTAACCCCCTGATTGCCCCTAGTTAACCCTTTCACCAGTGATCACCATATAGGTGTTACGGGTGACGCTGGTTAGTTAGTTTGCTTTTTATAGTGTCAGGGCACCCGCCGTATATAACCCAATAAAGGTTTAACCCCCTGATCGCCCGGCGGGTGATATCAATTAGGTTTTAGCATCAGAGAGGGTCTGCGTCACACCCCAGGCAGCGTCAGGTTAGTGCCAGTAGCGCTAACACTCACGCGTGAAGCATACACCTCCCTTAGTGGTATAGTATCTGAACAGATCAATATCTGATCTGATCAGATCTATACTAGCGTCCCCAGCAGTTTAGGGTTCCCAAAAACGCAGTGTTAGCGGGATCAGCCCAGATACCTGCTAGCACCTGCGTTTTGCCCCTCCGTCCAGCCCAGTCCACCCAAGTGCAGTATCGATCGATCACTGTCACTTACAAAACACAACACACATAACTGCAGCGTTCGCAGAGACAGGCCTGATCCCTGCGACTCCAGTGCTGTAGGAGGTGATTTCACCACCACAGTTAAAAAAAAAAGCATATATGCCGAAGCATTGGGGCAGCAGGGGCGGAGGAGCGATTTTGCTCCTAATGCCGCGTACATACGGTCGAAATTCCGACGGAGGCTTGCCCGTGGAAAAGTCCGACCATGTGTGTGCGGCATAACTTTTGCAGGAGGATGCCCCCATGCTTCAGCATATATAAATGGTGCATGTATGCCCATCATTAGAAGTGGGTGGATGAATGGCGGTATTCTAATGGTGGGCATACCCACCGATCAATCTCTTTTTTCGCTCAGCCAACAGGCTGCATGAAAAAAAAGATTACAATACATGTCCAACAAGGACCAGCATGTTGCTGGACTTTGAATGGTTATACCAGATTGATGCCTGCGGGTTTAGGTATCATCTTGGTATCATTCTTTTCAGCCAGCGGCCGGCTTTCATGTAAAAGCAATCCTAGTGGCTAATTAGCCTCTGGACTGCTTTTACAAGCAGTGGGAGGGAATGTCCCCCCCCCCGGATATAAAAAGCGCCATTGGGAAATTGGGAAAGCATTTTATCACACCGATCTTGGTGTGGTCAGATGCTTTGAGGGCAGAGGAAAGATCTAGGGTCCAATAGACCCCAGTTTTTTCAAAAAAAGAGTACCTGTCACTACCTATTGCTATCATAGGGGATATTTACATTCAATAAAAATGATTAAATATATATATATATGGAAGGAACAGTTTAAAAATAAAATAAAAAAGCAAAATTAATATAAAAAAAAAAAAAGCACCTCTGTCCTGCCCTGTTCTTGGGCAATGGCGAACGCAAGCGTCGGTCTGGCGTCATATGTAAACAGCAATTGCACCATGCATGTGAGGTATCACCGCGAAGGTCAGATCGAGGGTAGTAATTTTAGCAGTAGACCTCCTCTGTAAATCTAACGTAGTAACCTGTAAAGGCTTTTAAAGGCTTTTAAAAATGTATGTAGTTTGTCGCCAATGCGCGTTTGTGCGAAATTTTAAAGCATGTCGTATTTGGTATGTATGTACTCGGCCTAAGATCATCTTTTTTATTTCATCAAACTTTTGGGCAATATAGTGTGTTTTAGTGCATTAAAATTAAAAAAAATTGTATTTTTTCCCAAAAAAATGCGTTTGAAAAATCGCTGCGCAAATACTGTGTGGAAAAAAAAATGCAACACCCACCATTTTAATCTGTAGGGCCTTTGCTTTAAAAAAATATATAATGTTTGGGGGTTCAACATAATTTTCTTGCAAAAAAAAACATATGTTTTCATGTAAACAAAAAGTGTCAGAAAGGGCTTTGTCTTCAAGTGGTTAGAAGAGTGGATGTAAGCTTCCTAATGTTGTGTATAAATGACCCCATTTTGGAAAGAAGACACCCCAAGCTATATACTGAGAGGCATGTCGAGTCCATTGAATATTTTATATGTCGACACAAGTTGCGGAAAAAAGACAATTTATTTTTTATTTTAATTTTTTTGCACAAAGTTGTCACTAAATGATATATTGCTCAAACATGCCATGGGCATATGTGGAATTACACCCCAAAATACATTCTGTTGCTTCTCCTGAGTACGGGAATACCACATGTGTGAGACTTTTTGGGAGCCTAGCCGCGTACGGGACCCCGAAAACCAAGCACCGCCTTCAGGCTTTCTAAGGGTGTCAATTTTTGATTTCACTTCTCACTGCCTATCACAGTTTCGGAGGCCATGGAATGCCCAGATGGCACAAAACCCCCCCAAATGACCCCATTTTGGAAAGTAGACACCCCAAGCTATTTGCTGAGAGGTATTGTGAGTATTTTGTCACAAAGTTTTGAAAATTGAAAAAATAAATAAAAATAAAAATTATTTTCTTTCTTCATTTTCAAAAACAAATGAGAGCTGTAAAATACTCACCATGCCTCTCAGCAAATAGCTTGGGGTGTCTACTTTCCAAAATGGGGTCATTTGGGGGGGTTTTGTGCTTTTTTGGCATTTTATGGCCTTTGAAACTGTGATAGGTAGTGAGGAGTGAAATCAAAAATTTGTGCCCTTAGAAATCCTGAAGGCGGTGCTTGGTTTCCGGGGTCCCGTACGTGGCTAGGCTCCTAAAAAGTCCCACACATGTGGTATCCCCGTACTCAGGAGAAGCAGCAAAATGTATTTTGTGGTGTAATTCCACATATAACCATGGCATGTGTGAGCAATATATCATTTAGTGACAACTTTTTGTAATTTTTTATTTTTTTGTCATTATTTAATCACTTGGGACAAAAAAAAAAAAAAATATTCAATGGGCTCAACATGCCTCTCAGCAATTTCCTTGGGGTATCTACTTTCTAAAATGGGGTCATTTGGGGGGGTTTGTACTGCCCTGCCATTTTAGCACCTCAAGAAATGAGATAGGCAGTCATAAATTAAAAGCTGTGTAAATTCCAGAAAATGTACCCTAGTTTGTAGACGCTATAACTTTTGCGCAAATCAATAAATATACGCTTATTGACATTTTTTTTACTAAAGACATGTGGCTGAATACATTTTGGCCTAAATGTATGACTAAAATTGAGTTTATTCGATTTTTCTTATAAAAAAAAGTAGAAAATATCATTTTTTTTCAAAATTTTCAGTCTTTTTTCGTTGATATCGCAAAAAATAAAAATCGCAGAGGCAATTAAATACCATTAAAAGAAAGCTCTATTTGTGAGAAATATAGCAAATTTCGTTTGGGTACAACATTGCATGTCCGCATAATTTACAGTTAAAGCAGCGCAGTGCAAAATTCTGAAATCACCTCTGGTCCTTTAGCTACAAAATGGTCCGGGGCTTAAGTGGTTAAGGATGTCCTATGACGGCCGGCGGGCGAGAATTGGTTAAAGATTAAACATTTTTCTGACACTTGTTGCTTACAAGTTAAAATCTGTATTTTCTGCTAGAAAATTACTTGGATTTTTTTTAGCAGAGACCCTAGAGAATAAAAAGCGGTCGTCGCAATATTTTATGTCACACGGTCTTTCAAACGCAATTTTTTGCGGGAAGAAATACATTTCAATGAATTTAAAAAAAATAAACAGTAATGTTTTTTGTATAATGTGAAAGATGATGTTACGCCGCGAGATTTGTAAATTTTATTCTAAGAAAAAAAATAGCATTTCTTATTTTATCCAGAATCGTGCAGCTCTGCTATAAGAAATATCCAGTAAAAGATAAAGGAAATAAAAATGTCTTCATAAATTTGGGCCAATATGTATTCAGCTACATGTTTTTGATCAAAAAATAAATAAAAAAATTCCCAATACGTGTATATTGATTGGTTTTGCGTGAAAGTTATCGGTCTACAAACTATTTATACTGGAACTGTATACATATAAACTGTATTTATATATACTGGAATTTATTTTTATAGTAGTAATGGTGGCGATCAGCAACTTATAATGGACTGCAACAGTGCAGCTGACAATCTGACACTAATTAACGCTGGAGGGGAGGGGGACTGACTGACACTAATACAGTGATCAGTGATAATACTATACACTGTCACTGTACTAATGACACTGGCTGGGATGGGAAGGGGTTAACATCTTGAGTATCAAAAGGGTTAAATATGTGCCTAACAATGTGTAATGTGTTCTGCTGTGCAGGGATGAGGCACTGACAGATCCCTCCCTCTGTACAGAGCTCTGTGCTGTGATTGGACACAGCCGATCAGCAGGTCCCAGCTGTGAATCATTGGACAGGCTTGCTGTGTACAATTCCAGGGGGAGCCAGCCGGGGGTCACCCATGTGCAGTGCCCTAAACCCGGAAGTAGGCAGAGACATGCCAGTAGGTCGCTTTGCCTACAGCAGCCGCCTGTCCATGTTACATTGGCACCGGGGTGGGGGAGGGACAAGTGGATAAAGTATAAATTCATCTCTAGTAATATGTTACATGGAACTCCCATATTTAGAGTGTAACATGTATCATGATACTAATGCAACACCCCCCCCCCCCCGAGCCCTCCACTGTAAAAGCAGTCAGGGGTACCTCTACCCTCAGTCATAATTAAAAAATAGCTCCGCCCACACAGCTGCGCCATTCATTCTGCGAATGAAAGAACTACAAGTCCCGTCTACCATAGCAGCAGTCAGCTTGTAGTTCTCAGTGAGGGCGCTGGTGAGAGCTCCTGCACTTCAGTTACTGTCTGCCCCTAGGGGAGGTACGGGGGGTACGGGGGTAGAACTGTCACCCACCTCTTTGTGAGCGGTTGAGTTGGACTCCCAGAATCTCTGGACTTTCCTGGAGGTGAGATTGGTGCAATCGGAGAGGAAGGTGGCTCCTGATCTTTCGGTGACGGCCATTTCCTCCTCCTCCTCCATGTGCTCCTCCTCCTCCTCCATGTGCTCCTCCTCCTACTCCTCCATGTGCTCCTCCTCCTCCATGTGCTCCTCCTCCTCCTCCTCCATGTGCTCCTCCTCCTCCTCCTCCATGTGCTCCTCCTCCATGTGCTCCTCCTCCTCCTCCTCCATGTGCTCCTCCTCCTCCTCCATGTGCTCCTCCTCCCTCTTCTGTATGGACAGGGAACCCGCCTGCAGGTCATTGTGCAGCTTTACAGCGTCTACCATCAGATCGCTCCTCCCTGGAGAATGGAAATATGAACATCAACCAATGACACAGGTGAAGGCACAAGTACCACGTACTGTAAGACCCCTTTCACGCTGGGGCCCTTTGCAGGCGCTATAACGCTAAAAATAGCGCCTGCAAAGCGCCCTGAAACAGCCGCTGCTGTCTCTCCAGTGTGAAAGCCCCGAAGGATTTCACACTGGAGCGGTGCGCTAGCAGGACGGTAACAAAAGTCTTGCTAGCAGCATCTTCGGGGCGGTGAAGGAGCGGTGTGTATACTGCCCCTTCACCACTCCTGCCCATTGAAATGAATGGGCACCACGGCTATACCGCCAGCAAAGCGCCTCAGAGGCGCTTTGCAGTGGTTTTAACCCTTTCTCGGACACTGGCGGGGGGTAAAAGCGCCCAGCTAGTGGCCAAATAGCGATGTGAAATTGACGGTAAAGCGCAGCTAAAAATATAATATATATATATATATATATATATTACACACATACACCCTATTTTACCAAAAGTATTGGGACGCCTGCCTTTACACACATGAACTTTAATGGCCAGTCTTAGTCCGTAGGGTTCAAAGTTTAGTTGGCCCACCCTTTGCAGCTATAACAGCTATAACTCTTCTGGGAAGGCTGTCCACAAGGTTTAGGAGTGTCTATGGGAATGTTTGACCATTCTTCCAGAAGTGCATTTGTGAGGTCAGGCACTGATGTGGATGAGAAAGCCTGGCTCACAGTCTCCGCTCTAATTCATCCCAAAGGTGTTCTATCGGGTTGAGGTCAGGACTCTGTGCAGGCCAGTCAAGTTCCTCCACCAAAAACTCGCTCTTCCATGTCTTTATGGACCTTGCTATGTGCACTGGTCCAAATCATTTGATGGAGGGGAAATTATGATGTGGTGTTGCTTTTCAGGGGTTGGGTTGGCCCCTTAGTTCCAGTAAAGGGAACTCTTAAGGCGTCAGCATACCAAGACATTTTGGACAATTTCATGCTCCCATCTTTGTGGGAACAGTTTGGGGATGGCCCCTTCCTGTTCCAACATGACTGCACACCAGTGCACAAAGCAAGGTCCATAAAGACATGGATGAGCGAGTTTGGGGTGGAGGGACTTGACTGGCCTGCACAGAGTCCTGACTTCAACCCAATGCAACATCTTTGGGATGACTTAGAGAGGAGACTGTGAGCCAGGCCTTCTCATCCAACATCAGTGCCTGACCTCACAAATGCACTTCTGGAAGAACGGTCAAACATTCCCATAGACACTCCTAAACCTTGTGGACAGCCTTCCCAGAAGAGTTGAAGCTGTTATAGCTGCAAAGGGTGGGCCAACTCAATATTGAACCCTCCGGAGAAAGACTGGGGTGCCATTACAGTTCATGTGCGTGTAAAGGCAGGCGTCCCAATACTTTTGGTAATATAGTGTGTTGCGCTTTGCAAGTGGTTTACCAGAATTATGGATGAAGCCGTCAGCCAATAGCCCCAGAATTGTATTTTTCAGCCGGCAGCAGTGAAAGGAGGTTCTACAAAGTATTGACTCAGGGGGGGGGGGCGCTATACAAATGCCCCCCACACTTTTCACATATTTATTTGTATCATTTTCCTTCCACTTCACAATTATGTGACACTTTGTGTTGGTCTTTCACATAAAATCCCAATAAAATACATTTATGTTTTTTTGGTTCTAACCTGACAAAAAGGTGGGAAATTTAAAGGGGTATGAATACTTTTTCAAGGTACTGTATATTATATATTCTGTAGGAAAGTTATAGATACCACAAACTATGAGATATATATATATGATAATCGATCAATCAAGCGCGTCGGGATCCTACGGGGTTAATGATCGCACCAGCCAAGCAGACACTGGCTACAAAAAGCGCCTTGAGGCGAATCAATTCGCATGTATAGCGTTATACAAGTCATTCATTCATTCATTCATTCATTCATTCATTCCTGATGTACTGACGGCCGATCTCATTTCTTGAAACCCAACAACACCAAGAAAGTACAACCCTCCCCACCCCCCTTTAGAAAGTAGACAGTCCGGGGTATTTAGTAAGAGGCATTGCTGGTTTTTTGGGGGGTTTTTTGAAGAAAAAATAAATAAAAATAAATTTGTCTCAATTATTTTAATTTTTTTACATAATAAAAAAATCCTGATAACCTGCTCAGAGTAGCATGGTGTTACTATGGTAACACTATATTACTCCGGTTACAGTATACAAAAAAATAAAATAAAATAAAAAACATTGAAAAAAAAAAGACTTTTAATTAATTTTTTCTTTCTCCATACTGTCACCAGCGCAGTGCAGGGTCATCCTATAACTACAACTGGTCCGTGGCGGTGATCAGGAATACTCACTGGTGACAGGATGTAAAGAAAAATAAAAATAAAAGTCACATTTTTTTCTTTCTTTATTGTGACTTTTTTTTTTACATACTGTAACCATAGTAACACCGTACTACTCTGAGGAGATGATCAGGATTTTTTAATCTTTATTTTTTACTTTTTTATAAAAATAACAAAAAGTTAAAAAAATATGTATAAAAATAATAATATTAAATAAATAATCCTCATTTTAAAAATAAAATTGATAATTAAATAATGGTTTATACTAATTGTAGAAGGAAAACAAATACATTAATGACAATATTAAGAATAATAATAAAAAGTCAATTTTTTTTATATATTTGTTTTTCACATTGTATTTATAGTAATAGTGTCACCATAGTCACACCGTACTGCTCTGAGGAGGTAATCAGGTTTTTTTTTTATTTTACCCCCTTATGATGGCAGTCGCTGCTGTGCCCCTTCTTCCAGCACTTCACCTTCCCGGCCACACGGGGGCGCAGCTTCCCCGACTTCCCCATCATCACCCCGCCTACCGGGACCCACTGTCTCCAGGTGTGGCCCTATAACAGCGATCACTTCTGGCCGGGGGCGGAGCTCTATGGTGATCACCGCAAGGACTCGGTGGTGATCGCACTCTATAGGAAGTGCTGGCCTCTGGTGGCACCGAGGAGTATTACAGTCACTGAAATATCACCAGAAGATCTACAGAGTGGAATTCAGCTGACCCAATAGAGAAAAACTATTTATTATACTTTTATTATTATTGGTAATATTCTTCTTCTTGTTACTAATATTATTAAGTGTATTCATATTTACAATAATAATATCATTCATATTTAATTATAATATTAAATAAAATAAAATAAATATATTAATATTATACTAATATAAAATACAGGATTATCTATGAATAACAATAATGAATTTAAATACATAAAATAATATATAATAATAAAGTTAATTGATCAGTTTGAAGCAGCTGCAAAAGAGGCCAATGATTGTTTACAGCACAGACACTGTTTTCTCAGTGGTGACCTGCAGTCTATAAATAGCAACAGTGCAAAGCACTGTGTTGTCATAGTGACGGTCAGTTGGTCATGGTCACATGACCTGCAGCTGGTAATAAATAGCAGTGCAGAGCCAGACTCTGTCAGTTGACTTTTGGTCTTCACACAGGAAGCATCTCTCTTGCAGAGCTCCTGAGTGATTGATTTGTATTTCGTCACATTATCTCCAGTGATTGGAATTGAGAGTCAATTTATTGATTGGCATTAATTGTCTAATCTTCTATTAATAGTAATTGGCATTTCCTGTCAGTTATTTTCTATAAAAAAAAAAATGATCAAGAGAATCCTTGTCGTTTTTCTTGTTCTGTTGGTTCCTTGGGAACTAAGCAGAAATACCATCATACAATCCCCAGAGGTCCACATGGATCAGGAGGAGGGGATTGTGGACACAACACAGCAGCCAGCGAAGATTCCACTGGTTTTTGGAATCTTTTTCCTATTATGGGCTGTCCTGATATGTGTTCTTATTCCGAAGTACATTCTGTGCCAAAATTACCTGGCCAGAATATTAGGACTCTATTTGAAGTATCTGCAGCTGAATGGAATCATTTATCTACTGATCGGTTTCTGGAACAGCCAGGGTGGCCAATGGGTAGTCACTGGGCTCTGGTCAGTCTGGTCCAATGGGTGTGAGGCATTAGAGAACATAGTCCCACCCATACTTATAAAATTTGTTACTGAGTACTGGTCAGAAGGCTTTCTGGTGATGATCATCATACTGCTGGTGCAGCTCCTAATAAATACAATAATAATAATAATAATCATAATAATACTCCTAATATTTTTCATGCCATTCTACCAACTAAACCGACCAACAAGAGAGAATGCAGAGAGCAGCATGGAGGAGGCTGACTTTGCTATTCCCAGAGTCGCACCTTATAGGGATCACATCCACGCTCACGTACGGGATTTATGTCGGCCAGTAAAGAAGCGCAGGCAGGAAGAGACTGATGTTCCCGTTTCCAGAGTCGCACTTCCTCAGATTTACCCAGTGAGTGATGACACCATTCCAAGAACAAGTGACGTCATTCTACCAGCAAATGCTGTCATCATTGCACCAACAAGGAAAACTGCAGAGAGCACCATGGAGGAGACGGACTTTCCTATTCCCAGAGTCGCACCTCATAGGGATGAATACCGTAATTTCATACGGAATTTATACCGGCCAGTGAAGAGGACTGAGGTTCCCGTTTTCACAGTCTCACCTCCTAGGGATGACTTCAGTGCTGTCCTACGGGAATTATTTGGGCCAGTGAAGTTGTGCAGTCTACCCAAGATGTTTAGGTTTAGAAACATATTCCGAAAGAACGACTTTCCCATTCACAGCGTCTCACATTCTAGGTATCACTTCCGTGCTTTCCTACGGGATTTATTCCGGCCAGTGAAGCAGCGCAGGCCAACCAAAGTGTTTATGGATAACAACATATTCCCAACGAACGATGACATCATGGAAGAGACTGACGTTCCCGTTTCCAGAGTCTCACCTCCTCAAGCTTCCCTTCGTACTTGGCTAAGCCGGCCTACAAAGAAGCTCAAATCAAAAATAGCGGACAGGCACAAGAAAATCTTCCCACGAAAGAGTGACATCACCCCACAGAGTGATGTCCTCATTCCGCCAACAAGCAAAAACGCAGCGAGCGCTACGGAGGAGACTGCCTTCCCCATTCCCAGCGTCACACCTACCAGGAATAACACTAGGCCTTGGAGTGATGGGATCATTCCAACCAAATACATGACCCCAGCAATGGGTTCCGGCCTTAGGCCAGGATGGAGTAAATTTACTGTCGTCGCACGTCGTAGGAAAAATGTGAACAGAGTTATGGACTGACGTTCCCATTCCCAGCGTCACGCCTCCTAGGGATCAGAGCAACATCATCCCACATAATGGTGGTATCCTCTCATTACCGAGTTTCCTTATGTCACCAGTGACTGATGACATCGATATGCTATTGAATTCCAGCATTAATCAATAAGGGCAACACTGGCTGTTGATCCCAATGTGGAAACTCGTAGTAATCAGACCCGTCTTCACCTACGAGAATTACTCCAGCTGGTGAAGAAGCGCAAGGCAACCAAGGAGGACTGCCAGGAGTCTTAAACCGGATCTATACTTTTCATAGCGCTCCAGCGCTATGGTGTCCCAGAGTAGGGTATTGTCCCGGAATGAAGGTGCCCGGGACCTGGGACAGACCTCCAGGATGTGGGACTTTCCTGGGCAATCTGGGACACGTGGTCACCCTATCCCAGAGCCACTACTAGCTTTGGTCAGGTGGCTTCCAGGTACCAATCTCCCCCCAATTTAATTGGCTGGGCCAACGTGACCTCACTCCCGCGCAGGCGTGGGAGTTCAGTTATCTCGGCATTGCCCGAGTTGTGTGTTAAGCTGTGCGGGCACAGTTATTTAGTTATTATATTATAAATAGTGCAGTCTTATTATAGTGTGTTATTGTAGTGCAGTGTTATTGTATTGTCTCCGGAGGCCCTGTCCCGCCACTGGAAATCTGCTGCACCAGATCTACGGGAAGGTCACCTGCGCGGTCCCTTATGCCTGGATTCAGACACCCGATCCTTTGGGTGCCTTAGGATGGTTCCTCCCGGACAGAACCCAATGGAAGAAGCTGGGCCCCAGGCCTGAACGATGCACCTCACCCCAGACTGAGGGTGTCTGGGGTGGCTTCCGAACTCCACGTGTCCAGGCCTAGGCCGCCTGGACACCGACCGCTGGACAGCAGCCCTCAGGCTAAAGGTGCCTGGGACTCGGACCTCGTGGCAAAGATGTCCGCCCCCTTTATAGCCTCTCCCAGCCAGCACAGCGGGTTCCCCCGGCCCGCCGTACAACCGCTGCGAGAGACCAAAATGGGTACGGCACTCCAGCGATGGTTCAACACCGGCACAAAGCGACAGCGCCACCTGCTGGGCCGCAGGGAACTGGACATCACTGATGTCTCCACCCGAATCAACATACTGAAAAGTACCTACCCGCTACATTCGGACCTCGTGGCGAAGATGTCTGCCCCCTTTATAGCCTCTCCCAGCCAGCACAGCGGGTTCCCCGGCCCGCCGTACTACCGCTGCGAGAGACCAAAAAGGGTACGACACTCCAGCGATGGTTCAACCCCGGCCCAAAGCGACAGCGCCACCTTCTGGTCGCCCGCAGGGAACTGGACATCACTGATGTCTCCACCCGAATCAACATACTGAAAAGTACCTACCCGCTACATGTGTTATTGTATTGCAGTGTTATTATAGTGTGTTTTTGTAATGTAGTGGTTGCAGCACTGGGGTCCTTGGTTCAAATCCTGACCAGGACACTATCTGCATGGAGTTTGCATGTTCTCCCTGTGCTTCTGTGGGTTTCCTCCAGTTTCCTCCCACATTATAAAAGACATGCTACTTTGCATTGGTGGTGCAGTGGTGAGCATAGCTGGGTGGGGTTGTTCAGCCCATCTGTAATGTTCACAGACAAGAAATAAGATGTAGAACATCAACCAACCCGTCTAGATAATAATGTAGAGCTGAAGGCATCATCTCTGAGCTCTATTGGACATCACTGACGTACCCTGTTCAGCGGGGGCAGGCCTTATAGAACAGAGGCCATATATGGGCAGCACAAAGGCTTAGTGGTTAGCCTTGCAGCACTGGGGTCCTTGGTTCAAATCCTGACCAGGACACTATCTGCATGGAGTTTGCATGTTCTCCCAGTGCTTGCGTGGGTTTCCTCCGGGGACTCCGGTTTCCTCCCACACTATAAAAGACATGCTACTTTTGCGTTGGTGGTGCAGTGGTGAGCATAGCTGCTTTCTAAGCAGATGACCCGGGTTCGATTCCCGGCCAACGCGATCTCCAAGATATTTGTCTAAGTGTATAATACTAATTAAGTGTTGAGTATATATTAACGATGGAATAAAATTTAAACCAAAACGAATGAAGTGAATGTGTTGTATGTTTGTATGGATTTTATTAAATATTTTTGAATAACAGATTTCTTGCAGGTGGATGGGATTGTTTTGTGTTCCCCTTTTCAACCAGTAGGTGGAGCACTCGGCTCCTTTTCAGGTATTTTCTAGGCTCTCCTTCACAGCTTGGCTGGAGAAAGGCCCCCTGTGTACTATATACTAATGATGGGGCACTATTCCTCCCACTGACACCAATGATGGGACACTATTCCTCCCACTGACACCAATGATGGGACATTATTCCTCCCACTGACACCAATGATGGGACATTATTCCTCCCACTGACACCAAGGATGGGACACTATTTCTCCCCCCTGACACCAATGATGGGGCACTATTCTTCCCACTGACACCAATGATGGGACACTATTTCCCCCCACTGATACCAATGATGGGGCACTATTCCTCCCACTGACACCAATGATGGGACACTATTCCTCCCACTGACACCAATGATGGGACACTATTCCTCCCACTGACACCAATGATGGGACACTATTCCTCCCACTGACACCAATGATGGGACACTATTCCTCCCACTGACACCAATGATGGGACACTATTCCTCCACCACTGACACCAATGATGAGACACTATTCCTCCCGCTGACACCAATGATGGAGAACTATTCCACCCGCTGACACCAATGATGGGGAACTATTCCTCCCACTGACACCAAGGATGGGTCACTATTCCTCCCGGTGACACCAATGATGGAGAACTATTCCTCCCACTGACACCAATGATGGGGCACTATTCCTCCCACTGACACCAATGATGGGACACTATTTCTCCTACTGACACCAAGGATGGGACACTATTTCTCCCCCCTGACACCAATGATGGGGCACTATTCCTCCCACTGACACCAATGATGGGACACTATTTCCCCCCACTGATACCAATGATGGGGCACTATTGATCTTTTATTGAAAAGAATCAAGCAACCAATTTTATACAAAAGTAAAAAACAAAACCATAGTACAAAACTTCAACAGAAAACAAAGGAATACACAGCCAAGTTCAGAATATCTACAATATATATATAATCCACTACAAAAACATCCCTAGAAAACTATCTACATAAAGCAGCAGAGAGGGCCTAAGAGGCACAACCCATCACCTATGTACGCAGCCATTTATCAAAAATTAATCAAAAATACTGATAATCTAGGGTGATAAGAGACAGACAGCCACACCCGGGAAAGAGACTCCTGGCAGTCAGGGAGGCCTGAAACCCCTCCACGCCTTCAACCAAGCCCCCTGACCCCGCTTGTCTCTCTCAAGCTCCCGAATCTTCCCCACCTCATGCAAAATGTCACACACCACCACCTCAACAGGAAGGAGTTTTTGCCGAATGCTGACCTGACACTGTGCGATCCAGGTGAAATAACGGACTACTAGGCTAACTAAAAAAAAGTGTATCCAAACAAAAAACTCCACCGGTATTGAATGCTCCGTACACCCACTCAGCATAACCCAGCCTGGAGAGGAAAGGAACACCGAGGGCCCGCCCCACCTGTTTGTACACCTCTATTTTAAAAGGGCAATGAAGCAGAAAATGGTCCATAGTCTCCTCCTCATCTGCACACTCCTCCCGAGGACAGCTACGATCCATCCCACTGCGGAATTTCAAATTGCCCCGAACATAGAGCTTCCCATGGAAGCACAACCAGGCCAGATCCCTAAATTTAGGGGGTACTCTATCCAAATTAATCAGTCTTAACCCCGCCCTCAAAACTGGGCCCGGGCAATCCCTTAAGGCCAGTGGGTCATGAAAGACTTCGCTCAAGACTCGACTCATAAGGACTTTCCTTGGAACCGATCTGAGATCTTCAGCCGACAATCGCCACTGCCGCAGTAACTTCAGGCACGGAGCGACATAGGCTGGTAGCTGACCACGATGACCCCTGCGATTCTTCACTTGGCCACCTTCTTCCCAAAGTCGTAGAAAAGGCCTAAACCAAGATCTAAATATGCCTACCCATCCAGGAGGTTCCACTGCAAGCATATTACCAATGTTAAACTTGAGAAACAGCAGTGAAAAGAAAAGAACTGGGTTGACCATACCTAAGCCACCCTCCCTCCTGGATAGGTAGGTGACATTCCTCTTGATGGGGTTCAGTCTGCTCCCCCACAGCATCTGGAAGAACACACTACTGACCCTAGCATAGAGAGACACTGGCAAGATGCAGACAAAGCTGACATACAAGAAGATTGGAATCAGGTAAGTCTTAATCAGATCAACCCTTTCCCTCATAGATAACTTCCATCTCTTCCAGCTGACCACCTTAGTATTGGCAATTTCCAGTCTGCCTTCCCAGTTTTTGAGGCCATAATCGCCGGGTCCAAATTCAATGCCTAGTATCTTAATTCTTTCCTGGGGCACTGGAAAGGTGTCCGGGAGATCAAACCCCTCACCTTCCTTTCCCATCCAGAAAACTTCAGTCTTTTCCCGATTGATCTTGGAGCCTGATGCTTCAGAATACCGTGATGTCAGAGAGACCACCTCCTCCGCTTCATCCGTCCCAGTGACAATCACCGACACATCGTCTGCATAGGCAACAACCCTCAATGGCGGCTCACCCGGGAGCCCCACTTGTACCCCACACAACATGCCGCTCTGTAGCCTCCTGATGAAGGGGTTGATTGCAAACACATAGAGCAGGGGACTCAGGGGACAACCCTGGCGGACCCCGGAGCCAACCTCAAAGGACTGTCCAACCCAACCATTAACAAGAGGGAAGCTTTCTGCCCCCTTATACAAGACTTTCAGCCAATCGACAAAACCACCCGGCAGACCGTACTTACTAAGGAGCAACCACAGGTACTCATGGTTAACACGATCAAAAGCCTTTGCCTGATCCAATGTCAGCAAATACTTTCCCCAGCCTGCAGCCCTGCACCGCTCCAAGGCCTCCCGGACAGCTAAAACCGCTGTGAAGGTGCTCCTACCCTGGACCGAACAGTGCTGATGGCGAGAAAGCAAAGACTCTGCCACTGACGATAGGCGCCAGAAAAATATCTTTGCCAATATCTTTCTATCGACATTAAGAAGGCTGATGGGGCGCCAATTCTCAATCATCGAAGGATCTTTACCCTTTGAAAGAAGAATCACAGCCGAGTGCCTCATGGAAGGGGAAAGCACCCCCTCAGCAAGGCAACTGTTAACCACTTAAGCCCCGGACCATTTGGTAGCTAGAGGACCAGAGGTGATTTCAGAATTTTGCACTGCGCTGCTTTAACTGTAAATTGTGTGGACATGCAATGTTGTACCCAAACGAAATTTGCGTCCTTTTCTTCCCACAAATAGAGCTTTCTTTTTATGGTATTTGATTGCCTCTGTGATTTTTATTTTTTGCGATATAAACGGAAAAAGACCGAATTTAAAAAAAAAAATGATATTTTCTACTTTTTGTTATAAGAAAAATCGAATAAACTCAATTTTAGTTATACATTTGGGCCAAAATGTATTCAGCCACATGTCTTTAGTAAAAAAAATGTCAATAAGCGTATATTTATTGGTTTGCGCAAAAGTTATAGCGTTTACAAACTAGAGTATACATTTTCTGGAATTTACACAGCTT
The DNA here is from genome assembly GCA_029206835.1 of Rana muscosa. Lineage (NCBI taxonomy): Eukaryota > Metazoa > Chordata > Amphibia > Anura > Ranidae > Rana > Rana muscosa. Next base: position 264,476,786 of record CM055123.1, on the reverse strand, counting down.
TAAATTTATGACTGCCTATCTCATTTCTTGAGGTGCTAAAATGGCAGGGCAGTACAACCCCCCCCCCAAATGACCCCATTTTGGAAAGTAGACACCCCAAGGAAATTGCTGAGAGGCATGTTGAGCCCATTGAATTTTTTTTTTTGTCCCAAGTGATTGAATAATGACAAAAAAAAAAAAAAAATTACAAAAAGTTGTCACTAAATGATATATTGCTCACACATGCCATGGTTATATGTGGAATTGCACCCCAAAATACATTCTGCTGCTTCTCCTGAGTACGGGGATACCACGTGTGGGACTTTTTGGGAGCCTAGCCACGTACGGGACCCCGGAAACCAAGCACCGCCTTCAGGATTTCTAAGGGCGCAAATTTTTGATTTCACTCCTCACTACCTATCACAGTTTTGAAGGCCATAAAATGCCAAAATAGCACAAAACCCCCCCAAATAACCCCATTTTGGAAAGTAGACACCCCAAGCTATTTACTGAGAGGCATGTTCAGTCCATGGAATATTTTATATTTTGCCACAAGTTGCGGGAATATGACAAACTTTTTTTTTTTTGCACAAAGTTGTCACTAAATGATATATTGCTCACACATGCCATGGGCATATGTGAAATTACACCCCAAAATACATTCTGCTGCTTCTCCTGAGTACGGGGATACCACATGTGTGGGACTTTTTGGGAGCCTAGCCACGTACGGGACCCCAAAAACCAAGCACCGCCTTCAAGGTTTCTAAGGGCATAAATTTTTGATTTCACTTCTCACTACCTATCACTACCCATCACAGTTTTGAAGGCCATAAAATGCCAAGATGGCACAAACCCCCCCCCCCCAAATGACCCAATTTTGGAAAGTAGACACCCCAAGCTATTTGCTGAGAGGCATGTTGAGCCCATTGAATATTTTTTTTTGTCCCAAATGATTGAATAATGACAAAAAGAAAAAAAAAAAGAAAAATGTACAAAAAGTTGTCACTAAATGATATATTGCTCAAACATGCCATGGTTATATGTGGAATTGCACCCCAAAATACATTTTGCTGCTTCTCCTGAGTACGGGAATACCACATGTGTGGGACTTTTTGAGAGCCTAGCCGCGTAGGGGGCCCTGAAAACCAAGCACCGCCTTCAGGATTTCTAAGGGCACAAATTTTTGATTTCACTCCTCACTACCTATCACAGTTTCGAAGGCCATAAAATGCCAAGATAGCCCAAAACCCCCACAAATGACCCCATTTTGGAAAGTAGACACCCCAAGCTATTTGCTGAGAGGCATGGTGAGTATTTTACAGCTCTCATTTGTTTTTGAAAATGAAGAAAGACATATTTTTTTTTTCTTTTTTCAATTTTCAAAACTTTGGGACAAAAAGCGAGATCTGCAAAATACTCAACATACCTCTCAGCAAATAGCTTGGGGTGTCTACTTTCCAAAATGGGGTCATTTGGGGGGGTTTTGTGCCATCTGGGCATTCCATGGCCTCCGAAACTGTGATAGGCAGTGAGGAGTGAAATCAAAAATTTACACCCATAGAAATCCTGAAGGCGGTGCTTGGTTTTCGGGGTCCTGTACGCGGCTAGGCTCCCAAAAAGTCTCACACATGTGGTATCCCCGTACTCAGGAGAAGCAACAGAATGTATTTTGGGGTGCAATTCCACATATAACTATGGCATGTTTGAGCAATATATAATTTAGTGACAACTTTTTGTACATTTTTTTTTTTGTCATTATTCAATCACTTGGGACAAAAAAATAAATATTCAATGGGCTCAACATGCCTCTCAGCAAATAGCTTGGGGGTGTCTACTTTCCAAAATGGGGTCATTTGGGGGGGGGTTTTGAACTGTCCTGGCATTTTATGCACAACATTAGGAAGCTTACATCCACTCTTCTAACCACTTGAAGACAAAGCCCTTTCTGACACTTTTTGTTTACATGAAAAATTTTTTTTTTTTGCAAGAAAATTATGTTGAACCCCCAAACATTATATATTTTTTTAAAGCAAAGGCCCTACAGATTAAAATAGTGGGTGTTGCATTTTTTTTTCCACACAGTATTTGCGCAGCGATTTTTCAAACGCATTTTTTGGGGGAAAAACACACTTTTTTTATTTTTAATGCACTAAAAAACACTATATTGCCCAAATGTTTGGTGAAATAAAAAAGATGATCTTAGGCCGAGTACATGGATACCAAACACGACATGCTTTAAAATTGCGCACAAACGCGCAGCGGCGACAAACTACATTCATTTTTAAAAGCATTTAAAAGCCTTTACAGGTTACCACGTTAGATTTACAGAGGAGGTCTACTGCTAAAATGACTGCCCTCGATCTGACCTTCGCTGTGATACCTCACATGCATGGTGCAATTGCTGTTTACATATGACGCTAGACCGACGCTTGCGTTCGCCTTTGCGCAAGAGCAGGGGGGGACAGCGGTGCTTTTTTTTTTTTTTTTTAATTTTATTATTTATTTTGCTTTTTTATTTTATTTTTAAACTGTTCCTTCCATATTTAATTTTTTTTTACCATTTTTATTGTTATCTCAGGAAATGTAAATATCCCCTATGATAGCAATAAGTAGTGACAGGTACTCTTTTTTTGAAAAAAATTGGGGGGTTAGACCCTAGATCTTTCCTCTGCCCTCAAAGCATCTGACCACACCAAGATTGTTGTGATAAAATGCTTTCCCAATTTCCCAATGGCGCTGTTTATATCCGGGGGGGGGGGACATTCCCTCCCACTGCTTGTAAAAGCAGTCTAGAGGCTAATTATCTGCTAAAATTGCTTTTACATGAAAGCCGGCCACTGGCTGAAAAGAATGATACCAAGATGATACCTAAACCCGCAGGCATCATTCTGGTATAAACATTCAAAGTCCAGCAACATACCAGTACGTTGCTGGTCCTTGTTGGACATGTATTGTAATCTTTTTTTTCATGCAGCCTGTTGGCTGAACGAAAAAAAGAGATTGATCGGTGGGTATGCCCACCATTAGAATACCTCCCTTCATCCACCCACTTCTAATGATGGGCATATATGCCGAAGCATGGGGGCATCCTCCCGCTAAAATGTTATGCCGCGTACACACAGTCTGACATTTCCACGGGTAAGCCTCCGTCGGAATTTCGACCGTATATACGCGGCATTAGGAGCAAAATCGCTCCTCCGCCCCTGCTGCCCCCATGCTTCGGCATATATGCTCTTTTTTTAAACTGTGGTGGTGAAATCACCTCCTACAGCGTTGGAGTCACGGCTTTATGTATCGTGGGAGCAAACGCTGTTGCTGTCAAGATAACTAGATCCGCGCTGCAACTGAATGGCGTACCTGAAAACAAAAAATTACATACCTGAAAAGCAAGCATGATAAAACATTGCAGAATAGAATACAGTAAAAAAGAGCAGAACAATAGAGAGAAAATAGAGAGAGAGAGAGAGAACAATAAAACGACAACTATTTTTGGTTTTTTTATTTTATATTTTTTGTGTTTTGTTTTTTACGTTTTTTTTTTTTCTTTTTTACACTTTTTTTTGTAACTTTAACAACTGTAATGGTTCGGGTCTCTCAAAATGTAATGGCATCTTGGGAGACCCTGTGTAAGTGTGTCCTAGTCTGTGAAATGCTGTACCCTACGCTAAAACTTCACTTTTGAGTGGTAGCGTTCAAAACATTCACCAAGGCAAAGACCAGGTTTGTCAGGACAGAGTGGACAAAAAACACGGGTGTCACGCCTAAATCCGCGCTTGCTACAGACACGACATCTTTTTTGGGGGGTTCGTTGGGTAGGGGTACTTAGGAGGGCATACGGATAATGCCTCTCATGCAGCCGGCTTACTGCATTTGGTTGGGAATGGTGAGGTGCAGAACCGCCTGGATACAGGAGTTCTGTGACTATATCATTCTGGAATTTTAGAAGAGATAACGTCCCGCCTGAAGCTCTGTATAGCACATGAGCGTTCAGCAAAGCCAATTGAAATAAGGATAGAGACACTTTTTTGTACCAACGTCTCGCCTTACGATCAATTAGATACGGCGCCAACAACTGGTCGTTGAGGTCCACCCCTCCCATATTTTGGTTATATTCGTGGATACAGAGGGGTTTCTCCACAACACCAGTCGCCGTACGAATTTGGACTGTCGTGTCTGCATGAAGGGAGGTAAGAAGGAAAACATTCTTATTGTCCCTCCACTTCATAGCGAGCAAGTTATTACACTTCAAGCAGGCTCTCTCCCCCAGCCTAAGACGGGCATCTACAAGCCGCTGGGGAAAGCCCCGGCGATTAGGTCACACGGTGCCACATGCTCCAATCTGATGATCAAACAAGTGACTAAACAGTGGCACGCTCGTGTAATAATTGTCCACATACAAGTGGTACCCCTTTCCGAATAAGGGTGACACCAAGTTCCACACTATCTTGCCAGCGCTCCCTATGTAATCTGGGCAGTTGACTGGCTCAACCTGACTATCTTTTCCCTCATAAACCATAAAGCTCCATACATAGCCTGTTGCCCTGTCGCAGAACTTATAGAGCTTGACCCCGTATCTGGCACGCTTGCTGGGAAGGTACTGCTTGAAAGCCAAGCGGCCAGAAAATTTAATCAGGGACTCATCAACGCAGACAACTTGATCGGGAATAAACAAGGCTGCAAAACGTTCGTTGAAGTGGTTTATGAGGGGCCGAATTTTATAGAGCCGGTCGTACTCAGGGTCCCCACGTGGACGACAAAGTTCATTGTCGTGGAAGTGCATGAACCGCAAAATCTGCTCGTATCGTGTCCTGGGCATGGAGGCAGAGAACACGGTATGTGGTCAATTGGGTGCGTGGACCAATAAGCACGCAATGACGGGAATTTATGTGTGCCCATGTTGAGGGAAACGCCCAGAAAGGTCTTAAAGTCGGAAACCGTAATTGGTTTCCAATCTTTGGCAATTTTAGGCAACTGGGGGTTAGCGGCGATGAATTGACCAGCATACAAATTACTCTGGTCCACAATAGATCTATAGAGATCTTCCGTGAAAAACAGCGAATAAAAATCAATTGGAATAAAATCAGCTGTTTCCTCCTGAATACCGGGTTGGGCAGTGAATGGGGGAAGTACGGGTTCTGCAGAAGTGGTGGGGACCCAATCAGGATAGGCGAATTCTGCAGGAAGGGCACTATGGGCACGATGGGCCTGCCTTTGTCTTCTTGGTGGCAGCGGGACACTACTTGTGCTTGCCACCTCGCCAGCTTGAACTGCACTTATGGGACTCGCCACGTCACCACGTGATACTGCAGTGCTGGATGTACGCCCAGGCTGTACTAGGCCGCTGGTGCTTGCCAATTCACCAGAAGGAATAGCGGCGCTAGTACTACTCTGCTCCATGATACGAGAGCCCTGCGGTTCTTGCTCCTCAACAACCTCAGAAGATCGGGATCGGGTACGCCTGACCTTAGCAGGGACCTCAACTTCGTCGTCAGAGCTATCTGACGTGGGGCCGCTGACGTCACTGTCTTCTACGGGAAGATATTCTGAGCCTGAATCTGACAGATACGTGACCTCCTCTTCACTATCTGTCATGCTCAGAATCTCGTAGGCCTCTTTACTAGTGTACCTTAGACTTGCCATTTTGGGCTCTAAATTTAGGGGTACACTAGTAAGATTCACAGGTAAAAAAAGCACCTGACTGTCACCAAATGTATCAAACGCTACCAAAAAAACTGTTAGCGATCGCAGGGATCAGGACTGTCTCTGCGAACGCTGCAGTTATGTTTGTTGTGTTTGGTAAGTGACAGTGATCGATCGATACTGCAGTTGGGTGGGCTGGGCTGGGCTGGGCGGAGGGGCTAAACGCAGGTGCTAGCAGGTATCTGGGCTGATCCCGCTAACACTGCGTTTTTGGGAACCCTAAACCGCTGGGGATGCTAGTATAGATCTGATCAGATACTATACCACTAAGGGGGGTGTATGCTTTGCGCGTGGGTGTTAGCGTTACTGGCACTAACCTAAAGCTGCCTGGGGCGACGCAGACCCTCTCTGGCGCTAAAACCTAATTGATATCACCCGCCGGGCGATCAGGGGGGTTAAACCTTTATTGGGTTATATACGGCGGGTGCCCTGATGCTATAAAAAGCAAACTAACCAACCAGCGTCACCTGTAACCTTTATATGGTGATCACTGGTGAAAGGGTTAACTAGGGGCAATCAGGGGATTAAAACCTTTATTAGGTTAAATATGGGGGTACCCGACGCTATATAAAAACCTGACGGGTTACCTAAATAACTAAATAACTAACTGGGTAACCAGTGTCACCAGTGACGCTTATACGGTGATCACTGGTGAAAGGGTTAACTCTAGGGGCAATCAGGGGGTTCAAATAATATATGGGGGTACCTGACGCTAATAAAAACCTGCGGCGAACCTAAAAATAATTAACTGGCTATCTAGGACACCAGCGACAAGAAAAAAGCGATCGGAAAAACGATCGCTTAGTGACGCTGGCGTTAGGGGGTGAAAGGGTTACCTGGGGGCGATCAAGAGGTTAAACCTTTATTAGGGGGGGTTAGGGGGCTACCTTGGACCTAAAGGAGCCTAATCCTAACTGCCCTGCAACTTTTTACAGTCACAAATGACACTGATTGCAGTGATCAATAGGGATGAGCTTCGAGTTCGAGTCGAACTCATGTTCGACTCGAACATTGCCTGTTCGCCCGTTCGCCGAACAGCGAACAAATTGGGGTGTTCGCGGCAAATTCGAAAAATCTATGGGAGAAATCGAAAGTGCTAATTATAAAGGCTTATATGCAAGTTATTGTCCTAAAAAGTGTTTGGGGACCGGGGTCCTGCCCCAGGGGACATGTATCAATGCAAAAAGAAGTTTTAAAAACGGCCGTTTTTTCGGGAGCAGTGATTTTAATAATGCTTAAAATGAAAAAATAAAAGTGAAATATTCCTTTAAATTTCGTACCTGGGGGGTGTGTATGATATGCATGTAAAGTGGCGCATGTTTCCCGTGCTTAGAACTGTCCCTGCAAAAAATGTCATTTTTGAAAGAAAAAAATGCATTTAACTCGCGGCTATTAATGAATTGTCGGCTCCCGGCAATACATACAAAAGTCATTGATAAAAAAAAAAAAAAAAAAGCGCGTGGGGGTTCCCCAGAATTCAATTACCAGGCCATTCAGGTCTGGAATGGATATTAAGGGGAACCCCGCCGCAAATTAAAAAAAAAATTGACGTGGGGTTCCCCCAAATATCCATTCCAGGCCCTTCAGATCTGGCATGGATTTTAAGGGGAACTCCACCCCAAATTTTAAAAAAAAATGGCGTGGAGTCCCCCTAAAAATCCATACCAGACCCCTTATCCGAGCACGCAACCTGGCCGGCCGCAGGGGAAAAGGGGGGGGACGAGAGAGCGGCCCCCCCTCCCTCCTGAACCGTACCAAGCCACATGCCATCAACATGGGGAGGATGTCCCCATGTTGATGGGGACAAGGGCCTCATCCCCACAACCCTTGCCCGGTGGTTGTGGGGGTCTGCGGGCGGGGGGCTTATCGGAATCTGGAAGACCCCTTTAACAAAGAGGACCCCCAGATCCCGGCTCCCCCCTATGTGAATTGGTAAGGGGTACATTGTACCCCTACCATTTCACGAAGAAAGCATAAAAAAATGTTTAAAAAAACACACAAACACCTTGAAAAAGTCCTTTATTTAAAAAAAAAAAAAAAAAAAACATTCCAGCGGTGAAATCCAGTGTCCCGCGGCGATCCCGATGTCCAGCGCTGTCCTTCATTGGTTGTGCCTGAGCGGACTTCCTTCACTGTGTAACTTCCTTCACTGTGTAATTTAAATTTACATAGTGAAGGAAGTTCCCCGCTCAAGCCAATGACGTAGGCGGGTCCGACATACCGAGGGGGCGGACCTGATGGGGAACTGCTCTCACTTTGGTAATACATGTATAGACCCGCCCCTTCTCATGTTCTGCATCTGGTCCGCTGAGCGGACCTGATGGGGAACTTTAGAAGGGGCGGGTCTATACATTTAAAATACTGAGAGGGAGTTCCCCATCAGGTCCGCTCAGGCACAACCAATGAAGGACAGTGCTGGACATCGGGATCGCCGCGGGACACTGGATTTCACCGCTGGAATGTTTTTTTTTTTTTAATAAAGGACTTTTTCAAGGTGTTTGTGTGTTTTTTTAAAACATTTTTTTACGCTTTCTTCGTGAAATGGTAGGGGTACAATGTACCCCTTACCAATTCACATGGGGGGGCCGGGATCTGGGGGTCCCCTTTGTTAAAGGGGTCTTCCAGATTCCGATAAGCCCCCGCCCGCAGACCCCCACAACCACCGGGCAAGGGTTGTGGGGATGAGGCCCTTGTCCCCATCAACATGGGGACATCCTCCCCATGTTGAGGGCATGTGGCCTGGTACGGTTCAGGAGGGAAGGGGGGGCGCTCTCTCGTCCCCCCCTTTTCCCCTGCGGCCGGCCAGGTTGCGTGCTCGGATAAGGGGTCTGGTATGGATTTTTAGGGGGACTCCACGCCATTTTTTTTAAAATTTGGGGTGGAGTTCCCCTTAAAATCCATGCCAGATCTGAAGGGCCTGGAATGGATATTTGGGGGAACCCCATGTCAATTTTTTTTTAAATTTGCGGCAGGGTTCCCCTTAATATCCATTCCAGACCTGAAGGGCCTGGTAATTGAATTCTGGGGAACCCCCACGCTTTTTTTTTTTTTTTTTTTATCAATGACTTTTGAATGTATTGCCGGGAGCCGACAATTCATTAATAGCCGCGAGTCAGTTTTAAATGCATTTTTTTCTTTCAAAAATGACATTTTTTGCAGGGACAGTTCTAAGCACGGGAAACATGCGCCACTTCACATGCATATCATACACACCCCCCAGGTACGAAATTTAAAGGAATATTTCACTTTTAGTTTTTTCATTTTAAGCATTATTAAAATCACTGCTCCCGAAAAAACGGCCGTTTTTAAAACTTCTTTTTGCATTGATACATGTCCCCTGGGGCAGGACCCAGGTCCCCAAACACTTTTTAGGACAATAACTTGCATATTAGCCTTTATAATTAACACTTTAGATTTCGAACGTTCGAGTCCATTGTATTTAATAGGGTTCTAAAGTTTACACGAACATTTTGTCTGTTCGCAGGTTCTGGTGCGAACCGAACAGGGGGGTGTTCGGCTCATCCCTGGTGATCAGTAAAAAAAATGATCACTGCAAACGGTGCACTGTGACTGGGGGTACTGGGGGTGATCTGGGGGGTGATCTGGGGGTGACTGGGGGGTGTAAGTGTGCCTATGTGTACTGGTGTCAGTGGGCTGTTGGTGCACTTACTATGTGATGTCTTCTCTCCTCGCGCCGGATCGAAAAGACCGCCACGAGGAGAGATGACATCACTTCCTCTGCCTGTGTTTACATTACACAGGCAGGGGAAGCTCTCTCATTCGCCGGGAGCGATCGAGAGGGGGTGGCCGGAATCGAACGGCCGTCCCCTCATGCCGGATCGCTCCCGAACACTTAACCACCGCTCACTGTACAGAAGGGGGGTCCGATCGGACCCCCCAACTATACAAAGGCGATCACGTAGATCTACGTGATTCTGCCTGTCGGTGGCATTCTGCCAACGTATAATTACAGTGGGCGGTCGTTAAGTGGTTAAAAACCTCTACCAAAAGCGGGGCCAGAATAGACTTAAAGGCTTTGCAAAACTCAGCCGTCAAGCCATCCGGTCCAGGCGACTTTTTGATGGCAAGCTGTTCAATTGCCCTCATCACCTCTTCGACTGTGATCTCCTTTGTCAAATTCATCAATGGAACATCTCCACCATTTAGACCTGGAGTAGAGTCCAAAAAGCTTTCCATCTTGTCACGGTCAAGCTCTTTCCTCCCAAGAAGGTCGGCATAAAAGGACCTCACGACCTCCAGAATCCCTGACCTGGACTTTGTCAAGGAACCTGTACTGTCCTTAAGGCCAACGACCGTTTTAACAGCTACACCTTGTTTGCAGTTCTGGTAAGGGTCAGGCGAGTGGTACTTCCCATAGTCCCTCTCCAGAACCAAAGAGGCATGCCGGTCATATTGACACTTCCTGAGAAGGAATTTCACTTCGGAGATTGCCCCAGGATCTCCTCCTCTCGAGACAAGAATATCCAGCTTCCTCCGTAAACGTTGGTAGGTCATGTATTTATTAAACTGATTTCTATTGGCTAGGCCCCTGAAGAATCCAGCGATCCTCTTTTTGGTCAGCTCCCACCACTCAGCCTTGCTGCTACAAGAGTCCAGGATGGTCACCTGTGCCTGAAAGAATTCCTCAAAGGATTGTCTAACATGTTCTTCCTTGAGTAGAGTCGAATTCAATCTCCAGATGCCCTTGCCCCTCTGAGGGCGTCTGAAGCATTCAGTACCACAGATAGCATACAGTGATCAGAGAACTCTACTGCCTGCACCACTGGGGGCGAGAAAGCAGAGGTCTCCTTAAAAAAAAAAAACCTATCTATCCTACTCTGACTATTACCACGATGAAAGGTGAACCCCGTGTCATCCGGGAGGTGCTTAATGTGCACATCCACAAGACCAGCATCCCTAACCATACTATTTAAAAAAACACTATCATATCCCAGCCTGTCCTTGAAGTCCTTCCTGTCCTTGGGCCTAGTTACTGTATTAAAGTCACCTCCAAAGACCACTTGCCGGGATGTAAAAAGAAATGGCTTGATCCTTGTAAAAAGGTATTTCCTGTCCCACTTTGTGTGTGGTCCATAAACATTGATTAGGCGCAGGTCCTGCCCTCCCACAAGGGCGTCTAAGACCATACATCTCCCAATCTCCACCTCAATAACCCGCCGGACAGTTACCATGCCGGTTTTAAACAACACCGCCACACCGCCGTAAGGCTCGGCCGCAAGAGACCAGGAAGATGGACCATACCTCCACTCTCTCTTGGCCATATGAATATCTGCCAAGGAGGTGAGCCTAGTCTCTTGCAAAAATAAAATTTCAGCATCTAATTGGCTGAACAAAAAGAAGGCCATAGAACGAGCTCTTACTGACCTAATGCTGGCGACATTAATTGTCACCACTTTTAACGGAGGGGGAACCGCCATTTGGGTTATTGGGTGGATTGCTTCTTAGCTCCCCTCTGCTGCTCGTCACCAGAAGCCTCTCTCTTTCTAGAGATAGTGTTGAATATAGGGGGCGCTAGTACTATTTAATATACCAAAGTGCTAAAATATAATTTAAACAATTTGACAACCTTATAAGCTCTTAATTGGTAACCCAATCTAAAGCATTAGTGACAGTCCCAATATGAGTCCTTCAATTTACATAGTGTTTAAAGTCCATAACCAACATAAATACACATTTGCTGTTGTGGTCAATCTTGAAGAAAAAACTTTTTTTTGAGATGAAATCCTTCTGACATCAGAACTTATTCATTCAATATCTCTGATATGGAAATTGTAGTGATATAGAAAGTGAATCCTCCACCAATGTTTTTACAACTACACACCCGACGTGTCAGTAGTTTAATACTGCTTACCAGAATTAAATGACCTCTTTCGCCAAAAAGTAGGTCATTAAGGCTTGCGCAGGATTGTGCCTGCTCACATAGATGATAATGGAGATGTACAGTAGCCTTCCTCCTCACAAAGTTATGGCCGGATAATATGTAAAAATTATGAAAAAATCCCCATAGTGTAAAACCGTTTATTGATAAAATGTATATAAAACAGAGAGCCAAGTGGCTTACTCACATTAAAATGTGCCCATTCCCGGCACTTGGGCTGCTGGTTTTCAGATTCGTATGCTGGCGGGGAACTGTTCTAACGCGGCCACCTCTGTCTGCGGCGTGCGTTCCACCTCCTAGCTTCCGGCAAACCACTTAGTCCGGAAATGACGCACGAACGTGACCAGGTACCGCCTCGACGTACGTTTCGTGGTAAACGTCCTCAGGAAGCGTGGAGCAGCTTTTTGTTTTTTGTTATTGGTTCTTAGTTTATTAGTATATATTGGCGCGAGGTTCTCTTTATAACTATATCTCTCTTTCTAGAAGCCGCCTCAAAGTCCATTTCGGAATCGGAACTTCTCTCGGAAGAAGCTCCAAATGAAGAAATATCCCACTTGGAGGACCTGTGACGGCTGGAGACAGGAACCGGAGCTTCCCGTCCCTGTTCCGTCCTCACCGCCTGCCTCTTCCGCCTCCCAACCTTCCTTCTCTCTTCCAAGTACTGCAGGTCAGCCTCAGAGATGCCCTCATCTCTTACTTTTTTCTTTAAAGTCTTTCCACAAGACTTCTTTACAGAGGAAGAAGCGACCTTTTTAGTACACGCTGGTGGGGGGGGGGGGTGATCCCTTTAAGTCAGACTCAGGAGGGGTAGACTCCTGGGGGGTAACTAACTCGGGGAGCACAGACTTGGAAGGTTCTGACACAAGAGGAGAGGGTACAGTAGGCTGGGGGGACACAGAGACAGATACAGAAGGAGTACTTACAGACACAGGAGGGGTGGCCACAGGAACTGGAGAGGAATCCTGAGCAGGACCGGGGGAGGCGGTCACCGCAGAGGAGGATGGTACACCAGGGGTCTCACCCTCCATCCTGTCCAGCCCCGACATGTCCTCTACTACCTCCTTCTCCATATTGTGCCAGGCTTCAGGACACCTGCTGTAGGGGAGGCCAAGGCGCAGGCACAGGTTGCACCTGATCATCTTGGTGCAGTCCTTAGCCATATGACTCTGACCCCGACACACTGAACATATCAAGGCTGAACAGGAGGAGCTCAAGTGCCCCTTTTCTCCACAGCGGTGACACAGCTTTGGCTGACCAGGGTAGAAAACAGTCATCCTATCCCTCCCTATGAAAGCTGAGGAGGGCAAGTGACGGACAACATTCCCATTCCTGGCCAACCTGACTGTTTCCGACCAACCCCCAGTCCAGATGTTACGCTCATCATGGATTTTATTGGGTTTGGTCAAAACTTCCCCATAGTTCTTTAACCAGACCTCCAGATCCCGAGCAGGAACACTCTCATTAGTCAGGATAATGGTTATTTTTTTACTGTTGACCTCTGAGAAACCGCAACTGGGACCAGACCTTCCCATTCAGGTCTTGACCTGCACGAAGCCTCATATCGCTCCCAGAACAGGTCAAGACCCTCTGGCCTGGTGAAACTAACCGTATAGTCCCTTGTCCCAGCTACGTGTATAAAGGCATACAGGTCATTTGCACCAAAACCCATCTCCAATATCAAGTCCACCACTGCACGCCGTGCTGGAGGGATGGCACCACCTTCCCATTTCAGGATAACTACATTACGTCTTGGACCCCCAGCAGAAGCCAGAGACCCAAGACCAGATCTTGGGGTGCTCAAGGTGGCAGCTTGCAGTGGAAAACCCCGCTTGGGAGCGGGACTACCAGGAGTAGAGTGTGCCACCTGTGCAAAAGTAGGTTTATCAGGGCCAAGGGCTGACACTGAAGCCACATCACTCTGTATATTATTATTATTATCAACTGTATGAACTGAAATGGCAGGATCTGTAGCAGGACGATTGTTCATCACACTGGTACTGGGGTAATTGTTATCAGTCACAGAACTATTCAAATTCCCATCAGGAATAGTCACAGTTGCTGCAATACCAGCTGTCTCCTGATGCTGCACTGTAGAGTCCTCAGCAGCAGTGGGGCAAACAGCTTTGGACTCAGCCAAAGAAGGGTTAATGGGCTGTTCTGACACTTGCAGTCCATCCACAGAAATGACATTTTTTAAATGCAAGTCTTGCTACATTGCAGCCTCAGCAGGCACAACATTGCTGCACACAGGACTAGCAGCCCGATTGTCATTAGACACATTATCAGTCATGGTGCTAGATGGTACAAAAACAGTTTTATCCACAACATGGGACTTAGCAGGCTTCACTTTATCAGGTACATCATCAGTAATGTCTTCCTCGTTAAACACCATCTGATCCCCCCGCATAGGAGACTCCATTACCTGGATGGCCCTCAGCATACCTCCTGAATCTTGGGAAGGCATGGGGCTGCTTACCTCTCCCTGGGGGGGCAGGGGGTCAGAACTGGGGGTCTCCTCCTCCTCCACCTCCATCTTTGTCACCCTTGCAAACCTCTTGTCGTTACAAAATTTTTCTTTAAAGGGCCCATCTCTGCCTTCCATCATGGCCACGATGGTCTCCTGATGATCCACACGGACCTTGGCCAGCTGGATTTCAGGATCCATGGATCCCCGTTTCTGGCGATGTAAGCCCTCACGTTGCCTTCGCAGGCGCTTCAGCTCCGCTCTCAGCTTGTACAGCTTGTCCCTCTCCCTGTTCAGGACCTTAATCCCGGCCACCACTCGCTCCCGAATGGCCTCCGAGCCTTCATCCTTACCAGGGGCAGAGAGATCAGCTTGTGCAGAGGCAGGCAGTTCACCTGATGGCCCAGGAGATGGCTGGGAGCCTCCAGCAGGAGAGGCCCTGCTGGCCTCCATGGCCTCCCCAGAAAGGGAGCTGGGATAGATTTCCCCACCACTCCCTTCTCACAGAGCAGCTTCAGAGGCACCTTCCTCCTGACACACCTGTGGTCCAATGATGGGCGGGGCACTATTCCTCCCACTGACACCAATGATAGTGCACTATTCCTCCTACTGATACCAATGATGGAGCACTATTCTTCCCACTGACACCAATGATAGTGCACTATTCCTCCTACTGATACCAATGATGGGGCACTATTCCTCCCACTGACACCAATGATAGTGCACTATTCCTCCTACTGATACCAATGATGGGGCACTATTCTTCCCACTGACACCAATGATAGGGCTCTATTCCTCCTACTGATACCAATGATGGGGAACTATTCCTCCCACTGACACCAATGATGGGACACTATTCCCCCCCACTGATACCAATGATGGGGCACTATTCCTCCCACTGACACCAATGATGGGACACTATTCCTTCCACTGATACCAATGATGGGACACTATTCCTCCCACTGACACCAGTGATGGGCCACTATTGCTTCCACTAATACCAATGATGGGATACTATTCCTCCCACTGACACCAATGATGGGGCACTATTTCTCCCACTAACACCAATGATAGGGCACTATTCCTCCCACTGATACCAATGAAGAGACACTATTTCTCCCACTGACACCAATGAAGAGACACTATTTCTCCCACTGACACCAATGATAGGGCACTATTCCTCCCACTGACACCAATGATGGGGCACTATTCCTCCCACTGACACCAATGATGGGACACTATTCCTTCCACTGACACCAATGATGGAGAACTATTCCTCCCACTGACACCAATGATGGGACACTATTCCTCCCACTGATACCAATGATGGGACACTATTCCTCCCACTGACACCAATGATGGGACACTATTCCCCCCCACTGATACCAATGATGGGGCACTATTCCTCTTACTGACACCAATGATGGGACACTATTCCTTCCACTGATACCAATGATGGGACACTATTCCTCCCACTGACACCAGTGATGGGCCACTATTCCTTCCACTAATACCAATGATGGGGCACTATTCCTCCCACTGACACCAATGAAGAGACACTATTTCTCCCACTGACACCAAGGATAGGGCACTATTGATCTTTTATTGAAAAGAAATCAAGCAACCAATTTTTATACAAAAGTAAAAAACAAAACCATAGTACAAAACTTCAACAGAAAACAAAGGAATACACAGCCAAGTTCAGAATATCTACAATATACACATAATCCACTACCAAAACATCCCTAGAAAACTATCTACATAAAGCAGCAGAGAGGGCCTAAGAGGCACAACCCATCACCTATGTACGCAGCCATTTATCAAAAATTCATCAAAAATACTGATAATCTAGGGTGATAAGGAGACAGACAGCCACAGCCGGGAAAGAGACTCCTGGCAGTCAGGGAGGCCTGAAACCCCTCCACGCCTTCAACCAAGCCCCCTGACCCCGCTTGTCTCTCTCAAGCTCCCGAATCTTCCCCACCTCATGCAAAATGTCATACACCACCACCTCAACA
Organism: Rana muscosa; assembly: GCA_029206835.1. NCBI lineage: Eukaryota > Metazoa > Chordata > Amphibia > Anura > Ranidae > Rana > Rana muscosa. Next base: position 264,460,726 of record CM055123.1, on the reverse strand, counting down.
GGAAGGAGTTTTTGCCGAATGCTGACCTGACACCGTGCATTCCAGGTGAAATAACGGACTACTAGGCTAACTAAAAAAAGTGTATCCAAACAAAAAACTCCACCGGTATTGAATGCTCCGTACACCCACTCAGCATAACCCAGCCTGGAGAGGAAAGGGACACCGAGGGCCCGCCCCACCTGTTTGTACACCTCTATGTTAAAAGGGCAATGAAGCAGAAAATGGTCCATAGTCTCCTCCTCATCTGCACACTCCTCCCGAGGACAGCTACGATCCATCCCACTGCGGAATTTCAAATTGCCCCGAACATAGAGCTTCCCATGGAAGCACAACCAGGCCAGATCCCTAAATTTAGGGGGTACTCTATCCAAATTAATCAGTCTTAACCCCGCCCTCAAAACTGGGCCCGGGCAATCCCTTAAGGCCAGTGGGTCATGAAAGACTTCGCTCAAGACTCGACTCATAAGGACTTTCCTTGGAACCGATCTGAGATCTTCAGCCGACAATCGCCACTGCCGCAGTAACTTCAGGCACGGAGCGACATAGGCTGGTAGCTGACCACGATGACCCCTGCGATTCTTCACTTGGCCACCTTCTTCCCAAAGTCGTAGAAAAGGCCTAAACCAAGATCTAAATATGCCTACCCATCCAGGAGGTTCCACTGCAAGCATATTACCAATGTTAAACTTTAGAAATAGCAGTGAAAAGAAAAGAACTGGGTTGACCATACCTAAGCCACCCTCCCTCCTGGATAGGTACGTGACATTCCTCTTGATGGGGTTCAGTCTGTTCCCCCACAGCATCTGGAAGAACACACTACTGACCCTAGCATAGAGAGACACTGGCAAGATGCAGACAAAGCTGACATACAAGAAGATCGGAATCAGGTAAGTCTTAATCAGATCAACCCTTTCCCTCATAGATAACTTCCATCTCTTCCAGCTGACCACCTTAGTATTGGCAATTTCCAGTCTGCCTTCCCAGTTTTTGAGGCCATAATCGCCGGGTCCAAATTCAATGCCTAGTATCTTAATTCTTTCCTGGGGCACTGGAAAGGTGTCCGGGAGATCAAAACCCTCACCATCCTTTCCCATCCAGAAAACGTCAGTCTTTTCCTGATTGATCTTGGAGCCTGATGCTTCAGAATACCGTGATGTCAGAGAGACCACCTCCTCCGCTTCATCCGTCCCAGTGACAATCACCGACACATCATCCGCATAGGCAACAACCCTCAATGGTGGCTCACCCGGGAGCCCCACTGGTACCCCACACAACATGCCGCTCTCTAGCCTCCTGATGAAGGGGTCGATTGCAAACACATAGAGCAGGGGACTCAGGGGACAACCCTGGCGCACCCCGGAGCCAACCCCAAAGGACTGTCCAACCCAACCATTAACAAGAGGGAAGCTTTCTGCCCCCTTATACAAGACTTTCAGCCAATCGACAAAACCACCCGGCAGACCGTACTTACTAAGGAGCAACCACAGGTACTCATGGTTAACACGATCAAAAGCCTTTGCCTGATCCAATGTCAGCAAATACTTTCCCCAGCCTGCAGCCCTGCACCGCTCCAAGGCCTCCCGGACAGCTAAAACCGCTGTGAAGGTGCTCCTACCCTGGACCGAACAGTGCTGATGGCGAGAAAGCAAAGACTCTGCCACTGACGATAGGCGCCAGAAAAATATCTTTGCCAGTATCTTTCTATCGACATTAAGAAGGCTGATGGGGCGCCAATTCTCAATCATCGAAGGATCTTTACCCTTTGAAAGAAGAATCACAGCCGAGTGCCTCATGGAAGGGGAAAGCACCCCCTCAGCAAGGCAACTGTTAAAAACCTCTACCAAATGCGGGGCCAGAATAGACTTAAAGGCTTTGTAAAACTCAGCCGTCAAGCCATCCGGTCCAGGCGACTTTTTGATGGCAAGCTGTTCAATTGCCCTCATCACCTCTTCGACTGTGATCTCCTCTGTCAAATTCATCAATGGAACATCTCCACCATTTAGACCTGGAGTAGAGTCCAAAAAGCTTTCCATCTTGTCACGATCAAGCTCTTTCCTCCCAAGAAGGTCGGCATAAAAGGACCTCACGACCTCCAGAATCCCTGACCTGGACTTTGTCAAGGAACCTGTACTGTCCTTAAGGCCAATGACCGTTTTAACAGCTACACCTTGTTTGCAGTTCTGGTAAGGGTCAGGCGAGTGGTACTTCCCATAGTCCCTCTCCAGAACCAAAGAGGCATGCCGGTCATATTGACACTTCCTGAGAAGGAGTTTCACTTCGGAGATTGCCCCAGGATCTCCTCCTCTCGAAACAAGAATATCCAGCTTCCTCCGTAAACGTTGGTAGGTCATGTATTTATTAAACTGATTTCTATTGGCTAGGCCCCTGAAGAATCCAGCGATCCTCTTTTTGGTCAGCTCCCACCACTCAGCCCTGCTGCTACAAAAGTCCAGGATGGTCACCTGTGCCTGAAAGAATTCCTCAAAGGATTGTCTAACATGTTCTTCCTTGAGTAGTGTCGAATTTAATCTCCAGATGCCCTTGCCCCTCTGAGGGGCGTCTGAAGCATTCAGTACCACAGATAGCATACAGTGATCAGAGAACTCTACTGCCTGCACCACTGGGGGCGAGAAAGCAGAGGCCTCCTTCAAAAAAAACCTATCTATCCTACTCTGACTATTACCACGATGAAAGGTGAACCCGGTGTCATCTGGGAGGTGCTTAATGTGCACATCCACAAGACCAGCATCCCTAACCATACTATTTAAAAAAACGCTATCATATCCCAGCCTGTCCTTGAAGTCCTTCCTGTCCTTGGGCCTAGTTACTGTATTAAAGTCACCTCCAAAGACCACTTGCCGGGATGTAAAAAGAAATGGCTTGATCCTTGTAAAAAGGCATTTCCTGTCCCACTTTGTGTGCGGCCCATAAACATTGATTAGGCGCAGGTCCTGCCCTCCCACAAGGACGTCTAAGACCATACATCTCCCAATCTCCACCTCAATAACCCGCCGGACAGTTACCATGCCGGTTTTAAACACCACCGCCACACCGCCGTAAGGCTCGGCCGCAAGAGACCAGTAAGATGGACCATACCTCCACTCTCTCTTGGCCATATGAATATCTGCCAAGGAGGTGAGCCTAGTCTCTTGCAAAAATAAAATTTCAGCATCTAATTGGCTGAACAAAAAGAAGGCCATAGAACGAGCTCTTACTGACTTAATGCTGGCGACATTAATTGTCACCACTTTTAACGGAGGGGGAACCGCCATTTGGGTTATTGGGTGGATTGCTTCTTAGCTCCCCTCTGCTGCTCATCACCAGAAGCCTCTCTCTTTCTAGAGGCCGCCTCAAAGTCCATTTCAGAATCGGAACTTCTTTCAGAAGAGGCTCCAGATGAAGAAATATCCCACTTGGAGGACCTATGACGGCTGGAGACAGGAACCGGAGCTTCTCGTCCCCGTTCCGTCCTCACTGCCTGCCTCTTCCGCCTCCCAACCTTCCGTCTCTCCTCCAAGTACTGCAGGTCAGCCTCAGAGATGCCCTCATCTCTTACTTTTTTCTTTAAAGTCTTTCCACAAGACTTCTTTACAGAGGAAGGGGCACCCTTTTTAGTACACGCTGGTGGGGGGGGGTGATCCCTTTAAGTCAGACTCGGGAGGGGTAGACTCCTGGGGGGTAACAGACTCTGGGGGCACAGACTTGGAAGGTTCCGACACAAGAGGAGAGGGTACAGTAGGCTGGGGGGACACAGAGACAGAAACAGAAGGAGTACTTACAGACACAGGAGGGGTGGCCACAGGAACTGGAGAGGGATCCTTAGCAGGACCAGGGGAGGGGGTCACCGCAGAGGAGGATGGTACACCAGGGGTCTCACCCTCCATCCTGTCCAGCCTTGACATGTCCTCTACTACCTCCTTCTCCATATTGTGCCAGGCTTCAGGACATCTGCTGTAGGGGTGGCCAAGGCGCAGGCACAGATTGCACCTGATCATCTTAGTGCAGTCCTTAGCCATATGACCCTGACCCCGACACACTGAACACATCAAGGCTGAACAGGAGGAGCTCAAGTGCCCCTTTTCTCCACAGCGGTGACACAGCTTCGGCTGACCAGGGTAGAAAACAGTCATCCTATCCCTCCCTATGAAAGCTGAGGAGGGCAAGTGACGGACAACATTCCCATCCCTGGCCAACCTGACCGTTACCGACCATCCCCCAGTCCAGATGTTACGCTCATCATGGATTTTATTAGGTTTGGTCAAAACTTCCCCATAGTTCCTTAACCAGACCTCTAGATCCCGAGCAGGAACACTCTCATTGGTCAGGATAATGTTTTTTTTTTTTACTGTTGACCTCTGAGAAACCGCAACTGGGACCAGACCTTCCCATTCAGGTCTTGACCTGCACCGAGCCTCATATCGCTCCCAGAACAGGTCAAGACCCTCTGGCCTGGTGAAACTAACCGTATAGTCCCTTGTCCCAGCTACGTGTATAAAGGCATACAGGTCATTTGCACCAAAACCCATCTCCAATATCAAGTCCACCACTGCACGCCGTGCTGGAGGGATGGCACCACCTTCCCATTTCAGGATAACTACATTACGTCTTGGACCCCCAGCAGAAGCCAGAGACCCAAGACCAGATCTTGGGGTGCTCAAGGTGGCAGCTTGCAGTGGAAAACCCCGCTTGGGAGCGGGACTACCAGGAGCAGAGTGTGCCACCTGTGCAAAAGTAGGTTTATCAGGGCCAAGGGCTGACACTGAAGCCACATCACTCTGTATATTATTATTATTATCAACTGTATGAACTGAAATGGCAGGATCTGTAGCAGGATTGTTCATCACACTGGTACTGGGGTGATTGTTATCAGTCACAGAACTATTCAAATTCCCATCAGGAATAGTCACAGTTGCTGCAATACCAGCTGTCTCCTGATGCTGCACTGTAGAGTCCTCAGCAGCAGTGGGGCAAACAGCTTTGGACTCAGCCAAAGAAGGGTTAATGGGCTTTGCTGACACTTGCAGTCCATCCACAGAAATGACATTTTTTAAATGTAACTCTTGCTGCATTGCAGCCTCAGCAGGCACAACATTGCTGCACACAGGACTAGCAGCCTGATTGTCATTAGGCACATTGTCAGTCACAGTGTTAAAAGGAACAAAAACAGTCTTATCCACAACATGGGACTTAGCAGGCTTCACTTTATCAGGTACATCATCAGTAATGTCTTCCTCATTAAACACCATCTGATCCCCCCGCATAGGAGACTCCATTACCTGGATGGCCCTCAGCATACCTCCTGAATCTTGGGAAGGCCTGGGGCTGCTTACCTCTCCCTGGGGGGGCAGGGGGTCAGAACTGGGGGTCTCCTCCTCCTCCACCTCCATCTTTGTCACCCTTCCAAACCTTTTGTCGTTACAAAATTTTTCTTTAAAGGGCCCATCTCTGCCTTCCATCATGGCCACGATGGTCTCCTGATGATCCACACGGACCTTGGCCAGCTGGATTTCCGGATCCATGGATCCCCGTTTCTGGCTGTGTAAGCCCTCACGTTGCCTTCGCAGGCGCTTCAACTCCGCTCTCAACTTGTAGAGCTTGTCCCTCTCCCTGTTCAGGACCTTAATCCCGGCCACCACTCGCTCCCGAATGGCCTCCGAGCCTTCATCCTCACCAGGGGCAGAGAGATCGGCTTGTGCAGAGGCAGGCAGTTCACCTGATGGCCCAGGAGATGGCTGGGAGCCTCCAGCAGGAGAAGCCCCGCTGCCCTCCATGGCCTCCCCAGAAAGGGGGCCAGGGAGCTGGGATAGATTTCACCACCACTCCCCTCTCACAGAGCAGCTTCAGAGGCACCTTCCTCCTGACACACCTGTGCTCCAATGATGGGCGGGGCACTATTCCTCCCACTGACACCAATGATGGGGCACTATTCCTCCCACTGATACCAATGATGGGGCACTATTCCTCCCACTGACACCAATGAAGAGACACTATTTCTCCCACTGACACCAATGATGGGGCACTATTCCTCCCACTGACACCAATGATAGGGCACTATTCCTCCCACTGATACCAATGATGGGGCACTATTCCTTCCACTGACACCAATGATGGAGAACAATTCCTTCCACTGACCCCAATGATGGGGCACTATTCCCCTCCACTGATACCAATGATGGGGCACTATTCTTCCCCCTGACACCAATGATGGGGCACTATTCCTCCCACTGACACCAATGATGGGGCACTATTCCTCCCACTGACACCAATGATGGAGAACTATTCCTCCCACTGACACCAATGATGGAGAACTATTCCTCCCACTGATACTTCACCAATGGGACTCAAACTTTAAAAACAATACATGTATTCCTTTATAAGCCCATATTTATACATGATTTAAACAAAGGTATGTGGCCTGCCCTCCAAATGATGGAGTTCAGGTGTTTCTAGTGAAGGGTACTCTTAGTACTTCAGAATACAAAGACATTGTAGACAATTGTGCTCTCCAGTTTGGTAAAGACCCTTTTCTATTCCAGTATGATGGTGCCCGCCCCCCTGTGTACAAAGCCAGCTCCATAAAGACATGGTGTGACCAGTTTGGTGTGGAGGAACGCGAGTGTCCTGACCTCAACCCTACTGATCACCTCTGGGAGGAATTGGAAGGCCGATGGTGATCTGTGGTCTTCTCATCCAACATCAGTACCTGACCTACCAAAGGGGCACAAATTCCCACAGACCCTCCAAAATCTTGTGGAAAGTCTTCCCTGAGGAGAGGAGGATTTTTTTTGTCACAAGGGGGGAAGGCAGCTCCATAAAGACATGGTGTGAGCAGTTTGGTGTCCTACACAGAGACCTCAACCCTACTGAACACCTTTGGAACACAGATTTTAAGCCAGGTCTTCTCATCCAACATCAGTACAAATTCCCCCAGACACACTTCACAGTCTTGTGGAAACCCTTCCTAGAACAGTAGAGGAAGTTCTCCATAATAATGGCCGTGGTTTTACAATGGGATGTCCATATGGGTGTGATGGTCGGGTCTTCACAATCTTTTAGACACGGTGGTGTCATTTTTTGTATTATTAAAAAAATGTAAAAATAAAAATACAAACAAAGACAAATGGTGATTTTTCTTTTCCTGTTTTATTATAAAAACAAAATCTTAATATTCTACAAAATGTGTGCAACGTATATTACTATCAAAATTGTATTGTAAAGTGAAACCTCGGATTGCGAGTAACGCGGTTAACGAGCGTTTCGCAACACGAGCTGTTTTTAAAAAAAATCCTGACCCGGTTTGTGAGTGTTGTCTCGCAAAACAAGCAGGATTCAAGCCACAGCGGTGTGCAGTACCGCGTTTGGCCTGAGGTGGGGGGGGCGTTTGGAGCCGATCGGAGCCGTTCGGAAATGCTCGGAAATACTCAGAAACTCTCGGAATTACCCCGTTCCCGAGCCTTTCCGAGGTTTTCCGAGTTCATCTGAGCTGTCCCCGGGCCTTTGAGTGTTTCCGAGCCTCTTCGGCACCCCCCCACCTCTGGCCACATGCGGTATTGCATGCCATAGAAGTCAATGCGGAACAAATAATTTTCGTTTCCATTGACTTCTATGGGGAAACTTGCTTTGATATGCAAGTGCTTTGGATTACGAGCATTCTCCTGGAACGGATTATGCTTGTAATCCAAGGTTACACTGTATAGAGGAAGTTGGCCATAGAGACAGGCAAGATAGTTACTGAGGAGTCACTGGATTGGCTGCTCTACTGTGATGAGTTTATCCACTTCATCTCTGGAAGATTTTACCCCCCACCTTCAGGACCAGGCCTCTTTTTCCTATTCGGCACTGCGCTACTTCAACTGGCAGTCATACAACACTGAACACAAATTACATTCATATCGTGTTTTTTCCCGACAAACAGAACTTTGTTTTGGTGGTATTTGATCACCTCTGCGGGTTTTATTTTATTTTTTTGCGCTATCAATGAAAAAAGGCTGAAATTTAAAAAAAAACAAAACAAATCAATAATTTTTACTTTCTGCTATAAATTAGAGCTGCACGATTAATTGTTAAGAATTTGCAATCTCGTTTTAAACCCCCCCCCCTCCTGATCCTAATTAGCCTTTTCCGTGATTCTATAAACAGTGCATAGCTGAGCTGTCAAAATTACATAGAACCCCCAAACATTATATATGTCCCTAGAGAATACAATGGCGGTCATTGCAACTTTTTATCTCGCACGGTATTTGCGCAGCAATTTTTGTAAGGCATTTTTTTGGAAAAAAAAAACTGTTTTGTGCTTTAAAAAAAAAAAGCCAGTAAAGTTAGCCCAATTTTTTTGCATAATGTGAAAGATGAAGTTACTCCGAGTAAATAGAGACCTAACATGTCACGCTTCAAAATTGCACACACACGTGGAATGGCACCAAACTTCGGTACTTAAAAATTCCCATAGGCGACGCTTTAATTTTTTTACTGGTTACATCTTTTGAGTTACAGAGGAGGTCTAGTGCTAGAATTAGGAGGCTCTCTGTGGACCCTGATGTAGGGAGGGGCTCTCTGGGGACCCTGATGTAAGGGGTGGGCTCTCTGGGGACCCTGATGTAAGGGGGGGGGCTTTCTGGGGATCATGATGTAAGGGGTGGGCTCTCCGGGGACCCTGATGTAAGGGGGGCTCTCTGGGGACCCTGATGTAGGGAGGGGCTCTCTGGGGACCCTAATATAAGGAAGGGGCTCTCTGGGGACCCTGATGTAATAAGGGGGCTCTGGGGACCCTGATGTAATGAGGGGGCTCTGGGGACCCTGATGTAAGGGGTGGGCTCTCCGGGGACCCTGATGTAAGGGGGAGGCTCTCTGGGGACCCTGAATATAAAAAAACTAAAAGGTTGGGACTTTGTATGGGGCGCAGGGCATAGGCCGAGCACCTCCATCCCCGATAATTGAACAGAAAAAGACAAGGGTGGGAATTTAAATGAAACATGCATCCCAGGAGATAACACAAAACAATTGAAAATCTCAGGTATCTAGTCTGATAGAACCAAAGACATTACATGAAAGCATTGCATGACAACAATTGGATCGCATAAAGAATATAACAAAAACAATAATGACATAGCATACCTAGTGTAGTAGTGAAAATGTAAATAGTACATAAATTACAACAATTAATGGTAGTAGAATGTGATAACATGTCCGGTTCATATATAAAAACAGTAAATAGAGGGGCCAATTCATTGAAGCGTGTCTCCATGCTAAAAGAACCATTTCCCAGCAATTCCAGGGGAAAAATGCCAACCAATGCTACAATGATTATTTTACAGGAAAAAAGCCCAGTAATGACACAGCGACAATGCCATAGCAAGAGTCTCCAGCAATGCCCCAGAAAATATTCTCTGCAATGCCATAGTGACAATGTCATATGAAGCAAGCCCAGTAATGTGACAGAAGCAGTGTCACACTCCTTCTGTCACATTACTGCCACAGAGAGACTACCCAGCAATGCCACAGGAAGAATGCCCAGTTATACCACAGGGAAATCATCACAGAACAATTGTTCAGCAATGCCACAGAAAGAAAACCCAACAATGTTACAGTATTAATGCCTCAGAAGAATATCCAGCAATGCCACACACAGTGACAATGCCAGAGGAAGAATATCCGGTAATGTCACAGTGACAATATCAGAGGAAGAATATCCAGTAATGTCACAGTGACAATATCAGAGGAAGAATATCCAGTAATGTCACAGTGACAATATCAGAGGAAGAATATCCAGTAATGTCACAGTGACAATATCAGAGGAAGAATATCCAGTAATGTCACAGTGACAATACCAGAGGAAGAATATCCAGTAATGTCACAGTGACAATATCAGAGGAAGAATATCCAGTAATGTCACAGTGACAATATCAGAGGAAGAATATCCAGTAATGTCACAGTGACAATACCAGAGGAAGAATATCCAGTAATGTCACAGTGACAATGCCAGAGGAAGAATATCCAGTAATGTCACAGTGACAATATCAGAGGAAGAATATCCAGTAATGTCACAGTGACAATATCAGAGGAAGAATATCCAGTAATGTCACAGTGACAATGGCACATGAATACTACCCAGCAATGACACAGGGAAATTCTCTTGCAATGCCACAGTGAGGATGTCACAAGAAAATGCCCAGCAATGCCATAGTGGAAATGTAACAGCAGGAATTCCCAGCAGTACCACATTTGAGAGAATAAAGAAAGATTATTACTACTATGTTAGAAAAAAAAGGACAGGAAGATTGGGGAATCTTTCCAATGGATACAGACCAAAGACTCTCTATGGAGTCTTCTACTATAAAATCTTGTCCCATTCCCAGCCGCCATCCCTCCTTCCATCCATTCAATACGTTTTTTTCTTTTTTATTGAAAAGTATTTTTATGCTGATCAGTGTGTTCTGACAGTGGCAATTCCCGCTATCAGAATACAATGTCATGGTGAGGGGGATTCCTCCACCCACCGTGCTTGTAATGCCCCATACACACGAGCGGAATTTCTGCCAGCAAAAGTCTGATGTGAGCTTTTGGTCGGAAATTCCGACCGTGTGTAGGCTCCATCAGACTTTTTCTGTCTGAATTTCCGCCAGCAAAAGATTGAGAGCGGGTTCTCTATTCTTCAGACGGAAAAAGTTCCTATCGGAAATGCCGATCGTCTGTATGCAATTCCGACAGAAACAATTTGACGCATGCTCGGAAGCATTGAACTTCTTTTTCTCGCCTGGTCGTAGTGTTGTACGTCACCGTGGTCACACAATAGTTCAGAGAATTTTTGTGTGACCGTGTGTATACAAGCCAAGCTTGAGTGGAATTCCATCGGAAAAACCATCCAGCTTTTTTCCGACGGAAATTCCGCTTGTGTGTACAGGGCATTTGGGTTGCGGAATCTATTTGTTCCTTTTTGTTCAGCCCGCTGGTTGAACAAATAAAATAAAATACCCATCTCTGGTTATGTGGGCTCTTCTGGTAGTGATGAGCGGTGGATCCAGCGTTGCAGTAGACCCGTCGCCCCTTTCTGGGGTCATCACACTGTCTCCTGTATGCCAAGAGAACCCTGCTACTGGACAACCAATAGGATGTGTCTATGGCACCCATGTAGTGATGGTGGTCACTAGGGATGAGCCGAACACCCCCCGGGTTCGGTTCGCACCAGAACCCGCGAACGGACCGAAAGTTCGCACGAACGTTAGAACCCTATTAAATACAATGGATGCGAACGTTCAAAATCTAAAGTGCTAATTATAACGACTAATATGCATGTTATTGTCCTAAAAAGGGTTTGGGAACCCGGGTTCTGCACCAGGGGACATGTATCAATGCAAAAAGAAGTTTTAAAAACGGACGTTTTCCGGGAGCAGTCATTTTAATGATGCATAAAGTGAAAAAAAAAATTAAATATTCCTTTAAATATTGTACCTGGGGGGTGTCTAAAGTATGCCTGTGAAGTGCCATGTGTTTCCCGTGTTTAGAACTGTCCCTGCACAAAATTACATTTCTAAAGGAAAAAAAAGCCATTTAAAACTGCTTGCGGCTTTAATGTAATGTCTGGTCCCGGTAATATGGATGAAAATCTTTAAGAAAAATGGCATAGCTACCCCATCACCCCCCCCTACCCCAGCCCATTACTAGCCCCTTTGGGTCTTGTATGGATATTAAGGGGAACCCCGCACACAAAATAAAAAAGGCCCTATATACTCTGAACAGCCGTATACAGGCGGTGCATACAAGACAGGGACTGTAGGTTTGTTCTTATGTAGAATCTGTTGGTAATTTTGAACAGGTACATTGTTTAAGTGTAGCTCCAGCCAAGAAATCTATTTTCCTGGTGCCTTCCATGGCAGCATACTAATGGTTGATGGCTCCGCCCCCGGTCAACCCCCAGGACCACGTAACTCTATAAAAGAAAGAGTTACTCCCCCCTTCAGACATTCTTTTTCCTGTCCTCAATCCCTACAGGATCACTAATCAGCCTTACCTCACCGTCTCATGGTGCTACCGTTGCAGGTTCATGCTCTCCTGCAGTACGGAGTCCCGCATCTTGGGCTGCTAAATGCGCCATATAAGTGTGGGAGCCCCTTTTTCTGTGGATCTTTTTTGGGCATGAAGGGCACACAGGAGCATATTTTCTCCTCAGCGGCAGTTACAATCCTCGGGTCACACATTGCTTTACCCGGGTAATGATCTCTATAAGCAGCTTAGCACTGCTGCATTTAAATGTCTGCTTTCTGCAATGCCTATGGCTAGTGTGGACGCTTTGCGCGCCCCACACAGCCTAGCTTTACTCGTCCGGGGGGCGGAGTCACGGCATGACGCAATCGCGCATGCGCAATAGCCGGAGGAAGTCGCGCGGCGGCCATCTTGGTACACCCAAGCAAAAAATCCTATTTAAACAGCCTGGGACCACAATCAAATGGCAGATTGTCAGAAAATACACCTTGCTGTGAGTATTAACTATTCTACATGCCAGATGGAACCCAGCCAAGGTAATTACCTGTGTGTTAATGCTAAAATGTTATTTTGCAGCGTAATGATGTTAAACATATAAATGTACATTCGCTGACATTGCACGGTGCTGTATTGACTAGCCAAAAAATTTTACACAGCTGCCCCAGTATTGCCGCACCAAAAAGATCCTCAACATACCACTAGGTAAGGGCTGCAACGTTAGGTAAGTTGTTTCCATTCAAAGAGCACTACTACTTTAGAGGATATATAGAAACACCAGTTGTTTTGTTTCTTTATAGCCCACGCAGTGAAGCAGCCCGCACTTCTTCTCATCGAAGTTCTCGTGACGGACGTTCGGGGGAACATAGAAGCTCGGGTCGCTCACCCTCAACCCATGCTTCCCGTAGTGACCGAAGGTCACCCCGCCACTCCTCAAGTAGACACGACTCCCAGCGCAAGTCTTTGCAACCAGGGAGGAAGGATTGCTGGGTATGCGGCAAGCAAGCCTTACCAGACAAGCTAGCCTGTGGCCAGTGTTTTTTGGAGGCTACGGTCGACAGACAAGGGTCCATAGGCTCAATCAAAGAATTAGTCAAGGACACCATCAGGGAATTGGCCTCATCCCAGGATCAATCCACCCCACTTGTTGAACAAAGGGTAGCGGAGACAGCTAGTCTCCAGCCTGATTCTGAGCTCAATTCGGAAGATGACGGAAATATACCAGAAGAGGGCACATCGACCTTCGACTTTGGGTTAATTGAACCCTTTATTGGCGCAGTTAAGGATGCAATTCAGTGGGAGGAAGATCCTGAACCTCCACATAAAGCAGGAAAATACTTCCCACATTTGACCAGGAAGAAATCAGCCTTTCCCCTAATAGAGGAGATTAAGGGGGTGGTATTGGAGGAGTGGAAGAAGGTAGATAAACGACCCTTTGCCTTCAACCGCTTTTCCAAACTCTACCCACTCACGGAAGGAGATGCTCAGATTTTTGATGCCGTCCTGTCAGTAGATGCATCTGTCATGCGACTGGCTAGGAGTACAACACTACCTTTAGAAGACGCAGTCTCCTTTAGAGACGTCCTAGACCGCAGAATAGACGCCGATCTGAAAAAAGTATACCAAGCATCGGGGGGAGCCTGCAAACCGGCGGTGGCCCTATCCTCAATCTCCAAAGCCACCAGGGTGTGGACAGATAATATTGAAATGGCCCTCAGACGTGGCCTAGATACTGAAGAAATCATTAAAGCTCTAGATGAATTGAAGCTGACCTCTGATTTCATGGCGGAAGCAGCCATAGACGTTCTAAGATGCTCCTCCAGAGCAATGCTTTACTCTATCACAGCCAGGAGAGCGTTATGGCTTAAGCCATGGTCAGCAGACCCGTCGTCAAAACAGTCATGGTGTCGCATCCCGTATGACGGGAAGTCCTTATTTGGAGATAAAATGGATACGGCAATATCCAGAGTCACAGGCGGGAAAAGCGGTCTTATTCCCCAGGATAGGAGCAGAAGGAGGAAGTTTACTCCGCAGGCAAATTTCCAACAGAGATCAAGAGACTCCAGGGCTTATCGCCCGGGTAAACAATACAGAAGGGACTGGAAAGGCTCACAGGCCTCTTTCCTCAAACTAAAATCAAAGGCCCCTACACTGGCGATAGAAAACCAGAAGTCCTTTTGACACGCCCTCCACCCAAGCGGGCCAGTGGGAGCAAGACTCAGATCCTTTGCCCGGGTTTGGGTGGAAAATTGTACAGACCAGTGGGCGGTATCCACAGTCCTTCAGGGACATTTCTGGAAATTCAGATACCGCCCTCCATCCTTCTCCTACCAATCAACCAAGATACCAGCCGGAAAACAAAAGAGGGAAACACTTGTCCAATACGTGTAAATACTTCTATCTCAACGGGCAATCCTACCGGTTCCGGAATCGGAAAAGCACTTAGGGTTCTATTCCCCAGTCTTCTTGGTCCCCAAAAAAACGGGGGGCTGGAGACCGGTTTTAGACCTGAAAAGGCTAAACAGGTACCTTTATGTAGAACACTTCAAGATGGAGTCTCTGAACACGGTAATCCTTTCAGTACAGCCAGGGGACTGGATGGTGTCTGTAGACCTCCAGGACGCATATCTTCACATCCCCATCCACTACAACTTTCAACATTTTCTACGGTTTCAAATAGGCAACCTACATTTTCAGTTCCAGTGTCTCCCCTTTGGGATTTCATCAGCACCCAGAACCTTCACCAAAGTTCTGGTAGCCATCTTAGCCCCCCTTCGGGAGAAGGGCATACGAGTCCTACACTATCTGGACGACATATTAATTCTGTCTCAGCACAGAGAAGTTCTACAGTCGCACCTGCAGATGGTCTTGAACACCTTGACACAATTCGGATGGCTAATCAACCACTCGAAGAGTCAGTTTGTACCTACACAAAAAATGATATACCTAGGTGCCTTATTCAACACACCGAGGAAGTCAGTGTCCTTTCCACCAGCCAAAATTCCGGTGTTGGTGCAAAAGGTGAAGCATACATTGGGGAGTCACGCTATGCCAGCGTCAGATTGCCTGAGCCTTCTAGGGTCCCTCTCGGCCTGCATACCGATGGTAAAATGGGCCAGAAGCCACTTACGGGGTTTTCAACAAGGTTTTCTGAAGCAGTGGAGGAGAAAGCGTCTCGGTCAGAGGATAGCTATCACTCCCTCGATGAAGTCCAGCCTCTGGTGGTGGACAAGGTCTCCGAATCTACTAGCTGCTTGTCCTCTCGGCCCAATCTCATGGACCATTATCACATCAGACGCAAGCCAGCTGGGTTGGGGGGCACACCTCCAAGATCAGCTGGTTCAGGGCAGATGGAGTTTCAATGCGGAAGGGATGGTATCCAACATCCCGGAACTAAGGGCAGCATGGATGGCAATCCTGCATTTGGCTCTTCTCCTCAAGGGAAAATCCGTGCTACTACAAATGGACAACAGAGCGGCAGTAGCCTATGTCCAAAATCAAGGGGGAACACACAGCAATACACTAGCCAGCGAAGCAGCCCCAATTATTGCATGGGCCGAGAAGAATTTATTAGATCTCCAGGCTACCTACATTCCAGCCCCCGAGAATCAGCTGGCAGATCATCTCTCGAGATCCTTCACATCCAACAACGAATGGTCGTTGGATCCACAGGTTTTCAGCTGGATATGCCAACAGTTGGGGCATCCCCAGATAGATCTCTTTGCGTCTCCGCACAACGCAAAAGCACCTCTCTTCTTCACGAGGTCACCATCTCCGATGTCGGCAGGGGCGGATGCTCTAGTCCAACCATGGGAATTCCAGATAGGCTACGCCTTCCCTCCGACACCCTTAATCCTCAGGTTTCTCCAGCGACTGACTCTAGAGAGGGTCACCATCCTGGCGGTTGTTCCTTACTGGCCGAGAAGACCGTGGTTTCCGCTCTTAGTAGAGATGGCCCTGGGCAACCCATTACCCCTCCCACCCACGAGCAAGCTGCTATCTCAAGGCGCTTTTCTACACCCGCATCCAGAGATCCTAGACTTGAGGGCCTGGAAGTTGAAAGGAGGAGGTTGGGCGACCTAGGTTGCTCTCGGGACGTTGTACAAATGTTATTACAGGCAAGAAAGGCATCCACTAATGCCACCTACTGCAGAATATGGAAAAAATTCTCTACACTGGCCGAAACGAATCATTTCAACCCTCTGAATCCTGGGGTCCAAGATATCCTACTTTTCCTGCAAAATGGCCTGGACCTAGGCTTAGGTCTCAGCACGCTAAAAGTGCATATTTCAGCCCTGTCAGCCTTTACAGACACACGCTGGGCACTAAACCCCTTGGTGGAACGTTTCTTGAAGGCGGTGTTAAGATTACGTCCTCCCAGGAAAACGCTGTATCCCAAATGGGACCTAACGGTTGTTCTTAACGTCTTAGCAAGCTCTCCCTTTACACCCACAGAGGAATGCTCCTTGGAAGATATCACCGGCAAAACGGTTTTCCTGATCGCTGTCACCTCGGGTCGAAGAGTATCAGAGATACAAGCCCTAGGGGCAGAGGAGCCCTACGTCACTTTTTTTTTCCGGACAGGGTAGTCCTACAGCCTATCCATCAATTTGTCCCCAAAGTGCCTTCAGTCTACCATTCCAACCAGGAGTGGGTACTCCCAGCTTTCGGAGAGGATCCATCCTCCTCAAAACTACATGAACTGGACGTGGCCAGATCTCTAAAGCGTTATTTGGAGCTGACACAGCAGTTCAGAAGGGATCAACGACTCTTTGTTATCCCCAAAGGCACCAGAAGAGGCCTGGCAGCTTCTAAAACAACATTAGCCAGTTGGATCGTGAAGATAATTCAAAAGGCATACCGGGCTAGTGGTCTTCCAGTTCCAAACGCGGTGAATGCACATTCAACAAGAGGAATCGCATCATCCTGGGCGGCTATGGCTAGGGTCTCCCCGGAGACAATTTGTAGAGCGGCTAGCTGGTCATCGTTCAATACCTTTATGTCGCATTATAGCTTGGATCCTGCGGTCCTTACCTCCCGAGACTTTGGGAAAAGGACTCTGGAACTATCACTTTCAAAAAGTCATTAAAAATTTTTATTATCGCAGTTCCCTCCCTATGAGCGAGTTATTTACCATTAGTATGCTGCCATGGAAGGCACCAGGAAAACGGAAAATTGAATACTCACCTTTCCGTAATTTTCCTTTCCTGGTGCCGACCCATGGCAGCATGCACCCTCCCTGCTATAATCCTTAAAGTTCTGAAGTCTAGTTACAAAGAATGTCTGAAGGGGGGAGTAACTCTTTCTTTTATAGAGTTACGTGGTCCTGGGGGTTGACCGGGGACGGAGCCATCAACCATTAGTATGCTGCCATGGGTCGGCACCAGGAAAGGAAAATTACGCCTTTTGGAAAACATAGGGAAGGGTTATCACCCCTGTAACATTTGTTTTGCTGTCTGTGCCCCTGTTCAGAACATTTCACCTCACTTTCTGTCCCAATGACAAATGTTTTTGAAAAGTGGGTTTTTTATTGAAACAAGGATTGGTGATAAAGCATCAGTACAGAGGAGACACCTTTCTCCCATATTAATTCTTACAGGAGAGAATTTTCCTTCCTAGGGGTAGATTTCCTCTCACTTCCTGTTGTATCCTTCCGTTTGCAAGGAGGAGTCGTTTGTAAGTTGGATGTTTGAAAGTAGGGACCTGCCGTATATACTCAGCTGAAATTTGCCCCTTACATGTTGGTGTTGCCACAACACTGTGAGCCCCCACAGTTACTCTTGGTGGGCGCTGGAACGCCCTGCTGTGAACTATTATATCAGGAATTATATTTACATGCCATTGTTGAACAGTGGTAGGAAAAATTGGGCCTTTGGTGGTGGTGCTGGTGCCACAACACTGTAAGCCCTCACAGTTACTCTTGGTGGGCGCATAAATGGGTCCTGCTGTGAATTATTAGATCAAGAATTGTAATTGCATGCCCCTGTTGAACAGGGGCTTAAAAATTGGGCCTTTGGTGGTGGTGGTGTTGCCACAACACATTAAGCCCTCACAGTTACTCTTGGTGGGCGCAGGAATGGGCCCTGCTGTGAATTATTAGATCAATAATTGTAATTACATGCCTCTGTAGATTAAATAATAATAATACTGCGCCAATTCTAAACACTAAATGAAGCAGCCAAACATAAACTCAGACAGGATATATAGAACGTATAAAAAATATATAATGTGGCGCTGTGAGAGAAGTAGTAAAAAACCCTACTTCATGTATAGCACAATGGTGCACATAAAAATATGGTGTCAAACAAAACGTTTGTACACAATAGGTGTACACAAATGAATGTGATAAAAATGTAAGTGAATACTAACAGTGAAATAATTGGTATGGGATATAGGTGCACAGCAAAAACCAGCAATTAAACTGGAATATTGATCATACCCATAATAAACAAAAATAAAAATGAAAATATAATGTAGGTGGAGACAAACTCATATAAGGCGTCACAGATGAGTATGTAGAATAATGTCCAATCTTATCACATATGAAAAGAAGTTCATAGGTCAAAATCCAACAAGGAGCTGCATCGTTTGAAAATAGGTTTGATGGGTGCATCTATCACGCTTTCTTTATAGGCATATAGGATATATGACATCACCCGGGAGTGCCTTCACCTTGGGCCAATGGGGGAGAAGTAAATGCTCTTACCGGACAGAGTGGACCCAGCTCACCGTACGGTGGTGGATCAACAAAGATTTGTCCACTCTGTGGACCGAAGGAACAGTCAGGATCTGCAAGACACCTTCTTCCTTATGCCGACAGCACCACTGGTCCGTATTTCCAACCCGAAAAGGAAGAAATCCAAACCAATATGGCGACAACAAGCCATGTAAAAAGGGGAAGATGTGATAGATGCACCCTTCAAACCTATTTTCAAACGATGCAGCTCCTTGTTGGATTTTGACCTATGAACTTCTTTTCATATGTGATAAGATTGGACATTATTCTACATACTCATCTGTGACGCCTTATATGAGTTTGTCTCCACCTACATTATATTTTCATTTTTATTTTTGTTTATTATGGGTATGATCAATATTCCAGTTTAATTGCTGTTTTTTGCTGTGCACCTATACCCCATACCAATTATTTCACTGTTAGTATTCACTTACATTTTTATCACATTCATTTGTGTACACCTATTGTGTACAAACGTTTTGTTTGACACCATATTTTTATGTGCACCATTGTGCTATACATGAAGTAGGGTTTTTTACTACTTCTCTCACAGCGCCACATTATATATTTTTTATATGCCCCTGCAGATGCCTGTTAGTGTAACACAAAAGAAAAAAAACTACGAGCAATAAGGGCTATCTTCAGGTGTATAATGTGCAGGAATCACACTACACCTGCTTTAAGTGCTGCAGATGCCTGTTAGGGCTCTTTCACACGAAGGGTCCGTTCGGGTCCGCCTGTCAGTTTTTTAGGCGGAGCCACGGATCCACGGATGTCAGCGGTGACATGTCCGCTGACATCCGACCTGCTCTGTCATCATCCGATCCCCCCATAGGGGAGAGCGGCGCTCTGACAGGGCGGTCCCTGCACAGTGTGCGGGAACCGCCCAGTCATCCGCCGGCTCAGCGGGGGTCAACGGAGCGATCCCCGCTGAGCAAGCGGAGATTCACGGGGCGGATCATTACTGATCCTTCCTGTGTGAAAGAGCCCTTAGTGTAACACAAAAGAAAAAAAACTACGAGCAATAAGGGCTAGCTTCAGGTTTATATTTTGCAGAAATCACACTACGCCTGCTTTAAGTGCTGCAGATGCCTGCCTGTGTTACACAACAGGAAATCACAGCAATAAGGGCTAGCTTCGGTTGTATACTGTGCAGGAGGCTTAGCAAAAATATCACTGACACTGTCCCTACCTATCCTTCTCTCTCCCTGCACACAATATCACTGACACTGTCCCTACCTATCCTTCTCTCTCCCTACATACAATATCACTGACACTGTCCCTACCTATCCTTCTCTCTCCCTACACACAATTTCTCTAACACTGTCCCTACCTATCCTTCTCTCTCCCTACACACAATATCACTGACACTGTCCCTACCTATCCTTCTCTCTCCCTACACACAATATCACTGACACTGTCCCTACCTATCCTTCTCTCTCCCTACACACAATATCACTGACACTGTCCCTACCTATCCTTCTCTCTCCCTACACACAATATCACTGACACTGTCCCTACCTATCCTTTTCTCTCCCTACACACAATATCACTGACACTGTCCCTACCTATCCTTCTCTCTCCCTACACACAATATCACTGACACTGTCCCTACCTATCCTTCTCTCTCCCTACACACAATATCACTGACACTGTCCCTGCCTATACTTCTCTCTCCCTACACACAATATCACTGACACTGTCCCTACCTATCCTTCTCTCTCCCTACACACAATATCACTGACACTGTCCCTACCTATCCTTCTCTCTCCCTACACACAATATCACTGACACTGTCCCTACCTATCCTTCTCTCTCCCTACACACAATATCACTGACACTGTCCCTACCTATCCTTCTCTCTCCCTACACACAATATCACTGACACTGTCCCTACTTATCCTTCTCTCTCCCTACACACAATATCACTGACACTGTCCCTACCTATCCTTCTCTCTCCCTACACACAATATCACTGACACTGTCCCTACCTATCCTTTTCTCTCCCTACACACAATATCACTGACACTGTCCCTACCTATCCTTCTCTCTCCCTACACACAATATCACTGACAATGTCCCTACCTATCCTTCTCTCTCCCTACACACAATATCACTGACACTGTCCCTACCTATCCTTCTCTCTCCCTACACACAATATCACTGACACTGTCCCTACCTATCCTTCTCTCTCCCTACACACAATATCACTGACACTGTCCCTACCTATCCTTCTCTCTCCCTACACACAATATCACTGACACTGTCCCTACCTATCCTTCTCTCTCCCTACACACAATATCACTGACACTGTCCCTACCTATCCTTCTCTCTCCCTACACACAATATCACTGACAATGTCCCTACCTATCCTTCTCTCTCCCTACACACAATATCACTGACACTGTCCCTACCTATCCTTCTCTCTCCCTACACACAATATCACTGACACTGTCCCTACCTATCCTTCTCTCTCCCTACACACAATATCACTGACACTGTCCCTACCTATCCTTCTCTCTCCCTACACACAATATCACTGACACTGTCCCTACCTATCCTTCTCTCTCCCTACACACAATATCACTGACACTGTCCCTACCTATCCTTTTCTCTCCCTACACACAATATCACTGACACTGTCCCTACCTATCCTTCTCTCTCCCTACACACAATATCACTGACACTGTCCCTACCTATCCTTCTCTCTCCCTACACACAATATCACTGACACTGTCCCTGCCTATTCTTCTCTCTCCCTACACACAATATCACTGACACTGTCCCTACCTATCCTTCTCTCTCCCTACACACAATATCACTGACACTGTCCCTGCCTATCCTTCTCTCTCCCTACACACAATATCACTGACACTGTCCCTACTTATCCTTCTCTCTCCCTACACACAATATCACTGACACTGTCCCTACCTATCCTTCTCTCTCCCTACACACAATATCACTGACACTGTCCCTACCTATCCTTCTCTCTCCCTACACACAATTTCTCTAACACTGTCCCTGCCTATGTACGTCTTTCCCTGCACGCCAACACAATACACAAGGCTGCCGCGCTGGCGGCCTTTTATAGTGTGGGGCGTGTACTAAACCCCCCTGAGCTATAATTGGCCACAGGCATCCTGCCTGTGGCCAATTATGGCTCTCCTCGCTGCCGGCGCTGTGATTGGCCAAGCATGCGGGGTCACAGTGCATGCTTGGCCAATCACAGCGCCGGGATTTTGGGTCGTTCGCGTCACTCGAATTTGGCGCGAACGACCCAAAACGTTCGATCTTCGTCGAACGATCAAACAGCCGATGTTTGAGTCGAACGTATGTTCGACTCGAACACCGAGCTCATCCCTAGTGGTCACCCAAAGAAGGACCCTCTGCAGTAAAGGAGATAAAAATCTCAGGACCTGGAGCATCACATGATGGCATTGAAAATAATACCTGTCACCTGTATCTCATAGGCACCACATCCCTTCATTACGAAGCTATATAGAAATATGAAGGTATTGGGACTTTTAAGGTGCAACAACTACACAATATTCAATATAAAAAATATAATTTTATTACAAAAAAATATATATGAAAATTCATATGTACAAATATACATGAACCATCAAAATAAACATAATAGAGTTTCCAAAGTGCATACAGACAAAATTCTCTACATGTTTCGCCATTTTGTAGGCTTCCTCAGGAGTTTGTCATGCAAATACTGGAAACAAAAAAAGAAAAATAATAAATACATAATATTATTTACTCAAATTTCAAACTCAAAATTACAAAACAGAATATTATTAAGAAAAAAAGGATAACTGAAAACCATAACCAGCCCAATGGTTGCTCAAAAGTTCATCTCAAAATTAGATCTATTTATTCAAGGTATATGACCTTATTAGTATCAGTTGTAAGTACATTACCTGTAAATTTTGATGGTACAATCTAAAATGAAGAATGACCAGATAGCCAATGAGCTATCCCACACGGGGGCGCCCGTAAGGAGGGGATCATATGGTGTATCATAGAGGGGGAGAAATACTGGCACAAATAACCACCCGGATATTACTAGCACAGGAACAGAGGGCCATCTGGGGGAAATTACAAAGAAAATTCGAATGAAGTCAAATAACAATCTATGTATAAGAGTAAAGGCGTCTAATCTAGTTATACGGCACATACCCCATCAGTATTTACCTGTTTATGGCTGTTGATAGTAAAAAATATAAATTAGAATAGGCAAAAAAGGGGGCAGTATCTCCAAAGTACCCCAATCAGTGTCCACTCTAAAGGAAACAGAAATAGTGGAAATTACTATAAATATATGTAATAATCCCCTCTAGTTGGTAATCAGAATTTTAATTTTTAGCCATATACTTGCTAGCTGATATATACCTGGTTAATCCAATTGGATAAAGTGTGTCCACATTAGGGCATCTCTGCCGAAAAACTTGTTTTACAAAACCGATCAATCAGTTTACTGAAAAAATATAAAATATAAAAACCATTTGGGATTAAAGACCAAAGTAAACCAGACAACAGGATAAAAACCAATGTTGCCCATAAAGAGATCTAGTGCCTAAGTAATTTACCTTTGACTGATATCTAAGAACGTCTTCTCCCCAGAGTGTTGGTCATGCTACTGATTTACAAGGCTGCGATCCGGACTATATACCCCCCCTCCCCCTTCCCATTGGACGCACAATGGCGCCAAATCAATGGGCGGAGCGGGCACGTCAGTTCCGACATCACCCATCGTCAGATCCGACCCGGAAGTGACAATTCCACCACTGAAAAACCGGAGACGTCCGCCGGAAGCACCACCCCGCTCATCAGGAGAAAACATCCTGACGAGCTGGACGCACCATAAGACGGATCCGGAAGGGGAAAAGAATGCCTAAAGTATAGAAAAGGGCAGACTTCCTTTTAAAATCACGGCAGAAAGGGCACATTGGATGTTAAAAAATGGGGCCAGGATATCCGGTGGGCTTAGTCAGATGGCGCTCAGATTGTCTCCCAAAGGAGAACAAAGAGAAACGCCCTGGGCGCCCATATGATCACCAAATCCCCCCCAAAAAAGAAAAGGGAAACGCCACCCTAAAAAATGTGGTAAACTCAATTGAAATCAATTACATATAATGCAGATTTATCAATGATTAAAGAGAGCCCCTATGGAATATAGAAATGGTACATTCAGTCACCTGTACATAAAGACAAATTTAATAAAATATAAATTTTTATATTGAATATTGTGTAGTTGTTGCACCTTAAAAGTCCCAATACCTTCATATTTCTATATAGCATCACATGATGGCAGATTTAGCGAGTATTTTAGACATTTTTAACATTTAAAAAAAAAAACCCGGCAATTAGTTGTTTTTTATTTTTTGAGGGGGTGGTGGCAGGCTCGGGGTGTGCCAAAGTTTCGTTTGAAGTTCATATTCTTTACAAAGCATTTTTGGATATAAAGATGATAACATTGCTGGATTACAAGTGGCATCAAATCCCTACAAACAATATTCAAAATTGAAAATTGGGGGATTTTCTAGGTGCCGCTCTCCACACTAAACACCAGTATTTGTATAAAATTGTCATGTTTATTCCATAAGATAAATAAAATATCATTAAAAAATATGTCAGATAATTTCATAGCTACAGTATCTATGTATATACCAGTATTTATCCTATGAAAATCTCTATTACCCTATTACCTCTATATGTACAATTTTTTTTTCTTTAATAAATAGTTATTTTCACATTTTCATAGCAGGATAAAAACTCTCTATTCAACACGTTTCACAGAAGACTTCATCAGGATGTCAGAGGTACTATATGGCGTGATATAATAAAACAAAGTCATTTCAAACCTTATGACCATAAAGACATAGGGGGTGATTTACTAAAACTGGTGACCTCAGAATCTGGTGCAGCTGTGCATAGTAGTCAATCAGCTTCTTCAATTAGGTTTTGGCAATAAAAACTGTCAGGGAAATGGCCAAAGAACTGGCAGTCTTACCAACACCCATCATGGCCGCATCAGGCGTGCTCCCGTGCGTATTGCTGAGACCTGTGCATTGCTGGATTATCGTCGGGTCCCCTGTGATCCTGTGTTTCCTGATCTTTGACCTCCCGTTACCGACCCGGCTTGATTAACCTCCCTGGCGGTATGATTCTGTCAGATTTTAGATGCTGAAAGCGGTACAATTATTTTTCATGGAAATTTGGCGTTTTATATTGTAGGCCTGTAATTCTTAGGAATCTCACATTGACTGATTTACCGTGCATGACCCCCGGCCTGGCTCCTGGTTCTGTTTCCGGATTGTTCATCCGCCAAGTTTACCTGGTACTCCGCAAGTACACCTGCCCTACAGTGCATCTTGCTTGTTCCAGCAACCTTACGGTGATCAGCCCATCAAACCACAGCAACTGGCAAACCGTGCTTCTTTGGGCACTGCACTCCCCGTACCACTTCCAGAGGTGTACTGCACTTATCCACAAGGGGAGCCCTCTCAGCACCTCGGCCTCGCACCTGGTACGACGTACGTGACAAAACCTGAAAGCTGATTGGTTTCTATGCAGAGTTGCACCAGATTTTGCACTCTTCAGCCTTAGAGAATAACCCCCATAGTCTTGATCAATCAGAAATCTACATTGTTGCTAGCAACACTTCCAGAAATATACACTCACCGGCCACTTTATTAGGCACACCTTGCTAGTACCGGGTTGGACCCCCTTTTGCCTTCAGAACTGCCATAATGTGGTTGTAAAAAAAAAAAAACACCACCTGCAAGACAAAGGCATAATGAGCTAGTATGCATAGCATACTAGCTCATTATGCAATACTCATCACCTCAGACTGAAGCCCCCACAGCCGTCCTCGTACACCACTCGGGCGGCCGACATCTCTCCCGGGGGTTACTTCTTGGTATCGCGGCTTCGACGCTGTGATTGGCCGGAGGCGCGATTACGTCACTCCCGCGCATACGCGCAGGAACCGCCAGTCACGGCACGGCCTCCTTTAGGAACGGCACAATTGTACAGTGCGCCTGCGCCATAGACATCGGCGTCCGTCATTATTGTAAATATCTCCTAATCTGTGGAGGTTTAGGAGATATTTCGAGCACCTACAGGTAAGCCCTAATCTAGGCTTTCCTGTAGGTAAAAGTGGTTGTAAAGAGTTTACAACCACTTTAATTCTTTGTGTTATAGATTCAACAAGGTGTTGGAAATATTCCTCAGAGATTTTGGTCCATATTAACATGATAGCATCACACAGTTGCTGCAGATTTGTTGGCTGCACATACATGATAAAAATCTCCCATTCCACCACATCCCAAAGGTGCTCTATTGGATGAGATTGGGTGACTGTGGAGGCCATTGGAGTACAGTGACCTCATTGTCCAGTGGTGAGGTGATTTGAGCTTTATCACAATGGTGCATTATCCTGCTGGAAGGAGGCATCAGAAGATGGGGACACTGTAGTCATAAAAGGATGGACATGGTCAGCAACAGTGGTGGAACTTTCAGGGTCGCAGCAGTCGCACTTGCGACTGGGCCCTGCTGCTCTGCCGCTATGGGGGGCCCCAAGACCCGGCATCTCCCCCTGCACCTCTGGCTGTCAGTTTGGAATGCAGTGGGGGGAGTGGGAGGTGGCGATCGGAAGCTTTATGGTGCCCGCGGTGCTTGTAGTTCTCCTCCTGAGTGTATACAGTGGAGAGGGGAGGGGCCTCTGACCCAGGCAGCTATCAGTTTCACTCTTCAGCGTACGAGTGAGTCACTCTGCTTATACACTGTTGCTGATAGCTGCCCGGGTAAGAGGCCCCTCCCCTCTCCACTGTATACACTCGGGAGGAGAACTACAAGCCCCAGGGAGATAGCATGGTCCACAGGCAACATAGAGCTGCCGATCGCCCCCTCCCACCTCCCCTAGTGCTGGGGGTTGGAGGTGCACAGACAGCGGAGACCAGCCAGGTACAGGGGAACCTCTGGAAGGGGGGGCTGCTGTCTGGGGACCCTGATGTAAGGAGTGGGCTCTCTGGGGACCCTGATGTAAGGAGGGGTCTCTCTGTGGGGGGCGGGATCTGGGGGTCCCCTTTGTTAAAGGGGTCTTCCAGATTCCGATAAGCCCCCCGCCCGCAGACCCCCACAACCACCGGGCAAGGGTTGTGGGGATGAGGCCCTTGTCCCCATCAACATGGGGACATCCTCCCCATGTTGAGGGCATGTGGCCTGGTACGGTTCAGGAGGGAGGGGAGGCCGCTCTCGTCCCCCCCTCTTCCCCTGTGGCCGGCGAGGTTGCGTGCTCGGATAAGGGTCTGGTATGGATTTTTGGGGGAACTCCACGCCATTTTTTTTATTTGGGGTGGAGTTCCCCTTAAAATCCATGCCAGATCTCAAGGGCCTGGTATGGATATTTAGGGGGAACCCCACGCCATTTTTTTTAAAATTTGCGTCGGGGTTCCCCTTAATATCCATTCCAGACCTAAAGGGCCTGGTACTTGAATTTGGGGGAACCCCCACGCTTCTTTTTTTTTATCAATGACTTTTCTATGTATTGATAAAAGCCGACAATTCATTAATAGCTGCGAGTGAGTTTAAATGACTTTTTTTCCTTCAAAAATGATACTCTGTGCTGGGACAGTTCTAAGCACGGGAAACATGCGCCACTTCACATGCATATCATACACACCCCCAGGTACGAAATTTAAAGGAATATTTCACTTTTATTTTTTCATTTTAAGCATTATTAAAATCACTGCTCCCGAAAAAACGGCCGTTTTTAAAACTTCTTTTTGCATTGATACATGTCCCCTGGGGCAGGACCCGGGTCCCCAAACACTTTTTAGGACAATAACTTGCATATAAGCCTTTATAATTAGCACTTTAGATTTCTCCCATAGACTTTTCGAATTTTGCCGCGAACACCCCAAATTGTTGGTTGTTCGGCGAACAGGCAATGTTTGAGTCGAACATGAGTTCGACTCGAACTCGAAGCTCATCCCTAGAGTGTCTCTATGGGAATGTTTGACCATTCTTCCAGAAGTGCATTTGTGAGGTCAGGCACTGATGTTGGATGAGAAAGCCTGGCTCACAGTCTCCGCTCTAATTCATCCCAAAGGTGTTCTATCGGGTTGAGGTCAGGACTCTGTGCAGGCCAGTCAAGTTCCTCCACCCACAACTCGCTCTTCCATGTCTTTATGGACCTTGCTATGTGCACTGGTCCAAATCATTTGGTGGAGGGGGGATTATGGTGTGGGGGTTCCTTTTCAGGGGTTGGGTTGGCCACTTAGTTCCAGTGAAGGGAACTCTTAAGGTGTCAGCATACCAAGACATTTTGGACAATTTCATGCTCCCAACTTTGTGGGAACAGTTTGGGGATGGCCCCTTCCTGTTCCAACATGACTGCGCACCAGTGCACAAAGCAAGGTCCATAAAGACATGGATGAGCGAGTTTGGGGTGGAAGGACTTGACTGGCCTGCACAGAGTCCTGACCTCAACCCAATGCAACATCTTTGGGATGACTTAGAGAGGAGACTGCGAGCCAGGCCTTCTCATCCATCATCAGTGCCTGACCTCACAAATGCACTTCTGGAAGAATGGTCAAACATTCCCATAGACACTCCTAAACCTTGTGGACAGCCTTCTCAGAAGAGTTGAAGCTGTTATAGCTGCAAAGGGTGGGCCAACTCAATATTGAACCCTCCGGAGAAAGACTGGGATGCCATTACAGTTCATGTGCGTGTAAAGGCAGGCGTCCCAATACTTTTGGTAATATAGTGTGTTGCGCTTTGTAAGTGGTTTACCAGAATTATGGATGAAGCCGTCAGCCAATAGCCCCGGAATTGTATTTTTCAGCCGGCAGCAGTGAAAGGAGGTTCTACAAAGTATTGACTCAGGGGGGGGGGCGCTATACAAATGCCCCCCACACTTTTCACATATTTATTTGTATCATTTTCCTTCCACTTCACAATTATGTGACACTTTGTGTTGGTCTTTCACATAAAATCCCAATAAAATACATTTATGTTTTTTTGGTTCTAACCTGACAAAAAGGTGGGAAATTTAAAGGGGTATGAATACTTTTTCAAGGTACTGTATATTATATATTCTGTAGGAAAGTTATAGATACCACAAACTATGAGATATCTATATATGATAATCGATCAATCAAGCGCGTCGGGATCCTACGGGGTTAATGATCGCACCAGCCAAGCAGACACTGGCTACAAAAAGCACCTTGAGGCGATTCAATTCGCATGTATAGCGTTATACAAGTCATTCATTCATTCATTCATTCATTCATTCATTCCTGATGTACTGACGGCCAATCTCATTTCTTGAAACCCAAAAACACCAAGAAAGTACAACCCTCCCCACCCCCCTTTAGAAAGTAGACAGTCCGGGGTATTTAGTAAGAGGCATTGCTGTTTTTTTTGTTTTGTTTTTTTAAGAAAAAATAAATAAAAAAAATTTTGTCTCAATTATTTTTTTACATAATAAAAAAATCCTGATCACCTGCTCAGAGTAGCATGGTGTTACTATGGTAACACTATATTACTCCGGTTACAGTATGCAAAAAAATAAAATTTAATTAAAAACATTGAAAAAAAAAAGACTTTTAATTTTTTTTTTCTCCATACTGTCACCAGCGCAGTACAGCGTCATCCGATAACTACAACTGGTCCGCGGCGCTGATCAGGAATACTCACTGGTGACAGGATGTAAAGAAAAATAAAAATAAAAGTCACATTTTTTCTTTCTTTATTGTGACTTTTTTTTGCATACTGTAACCATAGTAACACCGTACTACTCTGAGGAGATGATCAGGATTTTTTAATCTTTATTTTTACTTTTTTATAAAAATAACAAAATGTAAAAAAAATATTTATAATAATATTAAATAAATAATCCTCATTTTAAAAATAAGATTGATAATTAAATAATGGTTTATATTAATTGTAGAAGGAAAAAAATACATTAATGACAATATTAAGAATAATAATAAAAAGTCAATTTTTTTTATATATTTGTTTTTCACATTGTATTTATAGTAATAGTGTCACCATAGTCACACCGTACTGCTCTGAGGAGGTAATCAGGTTTTTTTTTTATTTTACCCCCTTATGATGGCAGTCGCTGCTGTGCCCCTTCTTCCAGCACTTCACCTTCCCGGCCACACCGGGGCGCAGCTTCCCCGACTTCCCCATCATCACCCCGCCTACCGGGACCCGCTGTCTCCAGGTGTGGCCCTATAACAGCGATCACTTCTGGCCGGGGGCGGAGCTCTATGGTGATCACCGCAAGGACTCGGTGGTGATCGCACTCTATAGGAAGTGCTGGCCTCTGGTGGCACCGAGGAGTATTACAGTCACTGAAATATCACCAGAAGATCTACAGAGTGGAATTCAGCTGACCCAATAGAGAAAAACGATTTATTATACTTTTATTATTATTGGTAATATTCTTCTTCTTATTACTAATATTATTAAGTGTATTCATATTTACAATAATAATATCATTCATATTTAATTATAATATTAAATAAAATAAAATAAATATATTAATATTATACTAATATAAAATACAGGATTATCTATGAATATGTCAGGGTCACCTGTGGCCAGGTGACAGATGCACACCGTAGGGGGACAGGAGTGCACCGCGAGGTAGTGAACCCTATGGCTGGCTTCTGTGGATAGGAAACTGGGTGGTTGTGGAAAGCGGGACCAGAGGAGCACAACCGGGATCCCAACGGAAGCGAGAGCCAAGATTCCCCAGGGCGCGGAGTCTAAGACCCAGCTGGTCTTCTCCAGGGCCTCTAGTGGTGAGGATGTTACGCTGCAGGCTGGGACCAGGTCGCGGCCCCTGGAGTTTCCTAGCTCACGCCCCGTAGGATAAGGGGAAGCAGCAGCACACAATAGAGAGAACCGAATAACAAGCCGAAGGTCAGGGGCCACAAGCAGACAAGGATAACGAAGAACGAGCCGAAGGTCAAGGGTCACGAGCAGACAGGGATGGTCAGGGACAAGCCAATAACGTAACAGAGAGACAGACGTAGCACACGGCAGGCAGGAACCCAAACACACAATGCCTAACAAACACGTTGATCAGCAAAGCAGGCTTGCAGTGCACAGGTTAATATAGTGTTCAGTGATAGGGCCTGGGGTGGAGTCAGGCTGGGAGGAGATTATAAAGGAAGCCAGGTGAAGGAGGTCTGGTCTCTAGATGAACACATGAGGAGGAAGGTAAGATGGCAGACAGACATTAATGCATATCCATGACAGTACCCTCCCTCTTACGAGGCCTCCCCCTTCCCCGCCTGGGCCCAGGTTTAGAGGGAAACTTCAGATGAAACTCCTTTAACAGACGAGGTGCAAAGACCTCAGATGCAGTGATCCAAGACCTCTCCTCAGGACCAAACCCTTTCCAATGAACGAGGTACTGAAGAACGCCTTTACAGAGTCGGGAGTCCAGAATTTGACTGATCTCGTACTCCTGATTATCCTCAGAGACAGGCGCCACGGTAGGAAGAGGACGAGAGAATTTATTGAGGACTAAAGGCTTTAGAAGAGCAACATGAAAGGAGTTAGTGATTTTAAGGCTCTTAGGAATCTGGAGTTTGAAACAAACCGGATTCAGTTTAGCAGTTACCGTGTATGGACCGATGAATCGTGGAGCAAACTTCAGAGAAGGAACTCGGAGCTTGATGTTCCTGGTAGAGAGCCAGACTTTGTCCCCTGGCTGAAGAGAAGGCGGTTTACGCCTGCGGCGGTCGGCAAAGCCTTTGAATTTTTCAGCAGCTGCCCGGAGGGAATCATGAACGTGACCCCAAACGGAATTGAGAGACTCCTGAACCGAAGCCAAAGCTGGAATGTCTGGAGAACAGATCATAGGAAGAGGAAGTTGAGGGTGTTTTCCATAAACTGTGAAAAAGGGTGTCTTCTGCGAACTGGTATTCACATGATTGTTATGGGAGAATTCTGCCCACGGGAGTAGAGAGGACCAATCGTCATGGTGAGAAGACACAAAGGTGCGAAGAAAGACCTCTAACTCCTGATTAACCCTCTCAGTCTGTCCATTGGATTGGGGATGGTAAGAAGAAGAAAAATCCAAGACAATATTGAGGGATTTGCAAAAGGCTCTCCAAAAACGAGACGTGAATTGGACTCCCCTGTCGGAAACAATATGAGAAGGGACCCCATGTAGGCGGAGAATTTCTCGAATGAAAATGGGAACCAAGGCAGGGGCAGAAGGAAGACCAGGAAGAGGAACAAAATGAGCCATCTTGGAGAATCGATCGATTACCACCCAAATGACTGTATTATTCTCAGACAGTGGGAGATCGGTGATAAAATCCATGGCAATATGGGCCCAGGGTTCCTTAGGAATAGGCAAGGGCATGAGGAGACCAGCAGGAGCTTGTGTGGAGGATTTGGACTGAGCACAGACATGACAAGCTTTAACGTAGTCTTTGACGTCTGAGCGGAGATTAGGCCACCAGTAGTGACGACTGATGAGTAGGAAGGACCGGAGGAATCCAGAATGCCCTGCCACCTTGGAATCATGTCCCCAACGAAGGATCTTAGCTCTTAGCTCAGTGGGGACAAAGGTCTTACCAGGCGGAATTTTAGACTTCAGGGTGGTAGAGTGGGCAACAATGCATGAGGTGGGAATGATCGGCTCAGGTTCAGGGGCGGACTCCTCGTCCAAAGTGTCAAATGACCTAGAGAGCGCATCAGCCCGACCGTTGCAGGAACCAGGTTTGTAGGTAATCGTGAAATTAAAACGGGCAAAGAAGAGACTCCACCTGGCCTGTCTAGGATTCAGACGTTTAGCATTCTGTAGATACTGTAAATTCTTGTGATCGGTAAAGATCGTTATGGAGTGAGGGGAACCCTCCAAGAGATGACGCCACTCCTCTAACGCCAATTTAATTGCGAGAAGTTCCCGATCACCGATGGCATAATTCCTCTCTGCCTGAGAAATTTTTTTGGAGAAGAACGCACATGGTTGGCGTCTCTTCTCAAAGATTTGAAGAAGCACAGCTCCCACCCCCATTGAGGAAGCGTCCACTTCAATAAAAAATGCATTCCCAGGATTTGGTCTCCTCAAGAGGGGGCCAGAAACAAAGGCCTGTTTCAGGTTGTGAAATGCAGAGACAGCTTCGGGAGGCCAGTCTCTGGCATTCACACCCTTCTTGGTCAAAGCGATAATAGGCGCGGCAATGGAAGAGTAATTCCTTATGAACTGCCTATAATAATTAGTGAAGCCAAGAAAGCGCTGTGTGGCCTTGAGGCTAGCAGGAAGAGGCCAGTTGGTGATAGCCAAGACCTTCCCAGGGTCCATACGAAGCCCCGAACATGAGACAAAGCACCCCAAAAACAGGACCTCAGAACATTCAAAGGAACATTTCTCCAGCTTGGCATAGAGATTGTTCTCTCTAAGACGTTGAAGTACAGTGCGGACATGGTTTCTGTGGACGAGCAGATTTTCAGAAAAGATCAGAATGTCATCCAGATAGATGACAACAAACTGGTACAGCAGATCTCTGAAGATTTCATTGACAAAGTTTTGAAACACGGCTGGAGCATTACACAGACCAAAAGGCATCACCAGATATTCGTAATGCCCGTCTCTAGTGTTAAATGCAGTCTTCCATTCGTCACCCTCCCGTATTCGAATGAGATTGTACGCGCCTCTGAGATCCAACTTGGTGAAAATGGAGGCACCCTTCAACCTATCGAATAGCTCAGATATTAAGGGTAAGGGGTATCGATTTTTAATAGTAACCGCATTTAAACCCCGATAATCGATGCAGGGTCTTAAGGTACCATCCTTTTTGGCAACAAAAAAGAACCCTGCCCCTGCAGGCGATGAGGATTTCCGGATGAACCCTCTCTCCAGATTCTCTGCTACATACTCCGACATGGCCTGGGTCTCTGGGATGGACAGAGGGTAGGTACGACCCCTGGGTAGAGTTGCTCCGGGGACAAGATCAATAGCACAGTCAAAAGACCTGTGGGGAGGAAGCACCTCAGCTGATTTTTTACAGAACACATCCCGGTAATCGCTGTATGCGGCGGGAAGATCAGAAGAAACAGAAGTGGCAGCAACCGGAAGACTCTCCTTGGGGGTCACCTTGAGAAGACACGACGAGAAACATGAGGAACCCCAGGCCAGGATCTGCCCAGAGACCCAGTCCACATGTGGAGAGTGGAGCTGTAGCCAAGGGAGGCCCAATACAACTGGGGTAGAGGCCTTGGGTAGAATAAGAAAGGATATCCACTCCTGGTGGAGAATCCCTACCGACATCCTAATGGGTAGCGTCTGGAAGCGAATAGGGCCCCCTGGGAGAACAGTGCCATCAATTGCCGAGACTACCAATGGGGTAGTGAGAGGTGAAAGGGTAAGCTTCATAGAAGAAGCAGTTCTCCAATCCATGAAATTGCCGGCAGCCCCGGAATCCAGGTATGCAAGGGTTGACTGAGGAGAAGTGCCTACATGAAGGGACACCGGCAAGAGCAGGCGAGAAGGTGATGTTTCTGGGTCCAATACTCCACCTTCCAAATGTATTAGACCCGAGCGTTTCCCGGACGAAGCGAGCAGGAGTCACGAAAATGACCCTTGCCCCCACAATAGAGGCACAAGCCCAGAGTTCTGCGCCTAGCACGTTCTTCGGGGGTTAGTCTGGTCCGGCCCAGCTGCATAGGTTCTTCAGCAGGTAGAGGATGCTCCACGGAATGAAGGGAGGGGAGCTCAGACTGGCTAGGACCCAGAGAGTGCTGGCGTCTTTTTTCTAAGGACCTCTCTTGAAAACGAATGTCGATCTGGTTGCATAATGAAATTACATCGTCCAGACCGACGGGAATGGCTCTTCCCGCTAATTCGTCTTTCACTCGGTCAGAGAGGCCATGTAAAAAGGTAGCGACCAGGGCCTCATTATTCCAGCTCAATTCAGCTGTGTGGATACGGAACTGAAGAGCATATTGCCCCACTGAACTAGATTCTTGGCGAAGACGTAAGACAGCACTAGCCGCTGAAGAAGCCCGAGCCGGCTCTTCGAAGATATTACGAAAGAGCTTCAAGAATTCGGACAGACTGGAAACCACCGGATCGTTCCTCTCCCACAGGGGGGCAGCCCAGGCCAAAGCTTCACCGGAGAGGAGGGAAATGATATAGGCTACCTTAGCCCGGTCAGATAGGAAGCTTTGAGGCTGAAGCTCAAAATGAATAGTGCATTGGCTGAGAAACCCCCTGCAGGCCTTGGAGTCCCCAGAGAAACGGAACGGAGCTGGCAATCTTAGTGAGTGTGAGGCTGCGACTGGTGCGATAGGTACAGCCGCTGGTTGTACTTGGGGTTGCGGATTCGGGGTTCCCAAGGAGACCTGAAGCTGCTCGAATCGAGAAGCCAGATCCTGGAGGAATCGCATCACCTGGGTCTGATTTGATTCCTGGGTCTCAAGTCTGCGAACTATGCCCTGCAATGGATCATCCGCGGGAAGCGGGATGTCAGCCGGGTTCATGGCTGATCAAACTGTCAGGGTCACCTGTGGCCAGGTGACAGATGCACACCGTAGGGGGACAGGAGTGCACCGCGAGGTAGTGAACCCTATGGCTGGCTTCTGTGGATAGGAAACTGGGTGGTTGTGGAAAGCGGGACCAGAGGAGCACAACCGGGATCCCAACGGAAGCGAGAGCCAAGATTCCCCAGGGCGCGGAGTCTAAGACCCAGCTGGTCTTCTCCAGGGCCTCTAGTGGTGAGGATGTTACGCTGCAGGCTGGGACCAGGTCGCGGCCCCTGGAGTTTCCTAGCTCACGCCCCGTAGGATAAGGGGAAGCAGCAGCACACGATAGAGAGAACCGAATAACAAGCCGAAGGTCAGGGGCCACAAGCAGACAAGGATAACGAAGAACGAGCCGAAGGTCAAGGGTCACGAGCAGACAGGGATGGTCAGGGACAAGCCAATAACGTAACAGAGAGACAGACGTAGCACACGGCAGGCAGGAACCCAAACACACAATGCCTAACAAACACGTTGATCAGCAAAGCAGGCTTGCAGTGCACAGGTTAATATAGTGTTCAGTGATAGGGCCTGGGGTGGAGTCAGGCTGGGAGGAGATTATAAAGGAAGCCAGGTGAAGGAGGTCTGGTCTCTAGATGAACACATGAGGAGGAAGGTAAGATGGCAGACAGACATTAATGCATATCCATGACAGAATAACAATAATGAATTTAAATACATAAAATAATATATAATAATAAAGTTAATTGATCAGTTTGAAGCAGCTGCAAAAGAGGCCAATGATTGTTTACAGCACAGACACTGTTTTCTCAGTGGTGACCTGCAGTCTATAAATAGCAACAGTGCAAAGCACTGTGTTGTCATAGTGACGGTCAGTTGGTCATGGTCACATGACCTGCAGCTGGTAATAAATAGCAGTGCAGAGCCAGACTCTGTCAGTTGACTTTTGGTCTTCACACAGGAAGCATCTCTCTTGCAGAGCTCCTGAGTGATTGATTTGTATTTCGTCACATTATCTCCAGTGATTGGAATTGAGAGTCAATTTATTGATTGGCATTAATTGTCTAATCTTCTATTAATAGTAATTGGCATTTCCTGTCAGTTATTTTCTATAAAAAAAAAATGATCAAGAGAATCCTTGTCGTTTTTCTTGTTCTGTTGGTTCCTTGGGAACTAAGCAGAAATACCATCATACAATCCCCAGAGGTCCACATGGATCAGGAGGAGGGGATTGTGGACACAACACAGCAGCCAGCGAAGATTCCACTGGTTTTTGGAATCTTTTTCCTATTATGGGCTGTCCTGATATGTGTTCTTATTCCGAAGTACATTCTGTGCCAAAATTACCTGGCCAGAATATTAGGACTCTATTTGAAGTATCTGCAGCTGAATGGAATCATTTATCTACTGATCGGTTTCTGGAACAGCCAGGGTGGCCAATGGGTAGTCACTGGGCTCTGGTCAGTCTGGTCCAATGGGTGTGAGGCATTAGAGAACATAGTCCCACCCATACTTATAAAATTTGTTACTGAGTACTGGTCAGAAGGCTTTCTGGTGATGATCATCATACTGCTGGTGCAGCTCCTAATAAATACAATAATAATAATAATAATCATAATAATACTCCTAATATTTTTCATGCCATTCTACCAACTAAACCGACCAACAAGAGAGAATGCAGAGAGCAGCATGGAGGAGGCTGACTTTGCTATTCCCAGAGTCGCACCTTATAGGGATCACATCCACGCTCACGTACGGGATTTATGTCGGCCAGTAAAGAAGCGCAGGCAGGAAGAGACTGATGTTCCCGTTTCCAGAGTCGCACTTCCTC
Organism: Rana muscosa; assembly: GCA_029206835.1. Taxonomy (NCBI): domain Eukaryota; kingdom Metazoa; phylum Chordata; class Amphibia; order Anura; family Ranidae; genus Rana; species Rana muscosa. Next base: position 264,423,656 of record CM055123.1, on the reverse strand, counting down.
AGATTTACCCAGTGAGTGATGACACCATTCCAAGAACAAGTGACGTCATTCTACCAGCAAATGCTGTCATCATTGCACCAACAAGGAAAACTGCAGAGAGCACCATGGAGGAGACGGACTTTCCTATTCCCAGAGTCGCACCTCATAGGGATGAATACCGTAATTTCATACGGAATTTATACCGGCCAGTGAAGAGGACTGAGGTTCCCGTTTTCACAGTCTCACCTCCTAGGGATGACTTCAGTGCTGTCCTACGGGAATTATTTGGGCCAGTGAAGTTGTGCAGTCTACCCAAGATGTTTAGGTTTAGAAACATATTCCGAAAGAACGACTTTCCCATTCACAGCGTCTCACATTCTAGGTATCACTTCCGTGCTTTCCTACGGGATTTATTCCGGCCAGTGAAGCAGCGCAGGCCAACCAAAGTGTTTATGGATAACAACATATTCCCAACGAACGATGACATCATGGAAGAGACTGACGTTCCCGTTTCCAGAGTCTCACCTCCTCAAGCTTCCCTTCGTACTTGGCTAAGCCGGCCTACAAAGAAGCTCAAATCAAAAATAGCGGACAGGCACAAGAAAATCTTCCCACGAAAGAGTGACATCACCCCACAGAGTGATGTCCTCATTCCGCCAACAAGCAAAAACGCAGCGAGCGCTACGGAGGAGACTGCCTTCCCCATTCCCAGCGTCACACCTACCAGGAATAACACTAGGCCTTGGAGTGATGGGATCATTCCAACCAAATACATGACCCCAGCAATGGGTTCCGGCCTTAGGCCAGGATGGAGTAAATTTACTGTCGTCGCACGTCGTAGGAAAAATGTGAACAGAGTTATGGACTGACGTTCCCATTCCCAGCGTCACGCCTCCTAGGGATCAGAGCAACATCATCCCACAGAATGGTGGTATCCTCTCATTACCGAGTTTCCTTATGTCACCAGTGACTGATGACATCGATATGCTATTGAATTCCAGCATTAATCAATAAGGGCAACACTGGCTGTTGATCCCAATGTGGAAACTCGTAGTAATCAGACCCGTCTTCACCTACGAGAATTACTCCAGCTGGTGAAGAAGCGCAAGGCAACCAAGGAGGACTGCCAGGAGTCTTAAACCGGATCTATACTTTTCATAGCGCTCCAGCGCTATGGTGTCCCAGAGTAGGGTATTGTCCCGGAATGAAGGTGCCCGGGACCTGGGACAGACCTCCAGGATGTGGGACTTTCCTGGGCAATCTGGGACACATGGTCACCCTATCCCAGAGCCACTACTAGCTTTGGTCAGGTGGCTTCCAGGTACCAATCTCCCCCCAATTTAATTGGCTGGGCCAACGTGACCTCACTCCCGCGCAGGCGTGGGAGTTCAGTTATCTCGGCATTGCCCGAGTTGTGTGTTAAGCTGTGCGGGCACAGTTATTTAGTTATTATATTATAAATAGTGCAGTCTTATTATAGTGTGTTATTGTAGTGCAGTGTTATTGTATTGTCTCCGGAGGCCCTGTCCCGCCACTGGAAATCTGCTGCACCAGATCTACGGGAAGGTCACCTGCGCGGTCCCTTATGCCTGGATTCAGACACCCGATCCTTTGGGTGCCTTAGGATGGTTCCTCCCGGACAGAACCCAATGGAAGAAGCTGGGCCCCAGGCCTGAACGATGAACCTCACCCCAGACTGAGGGTGTCTGGGGTGGCTTCCGAACTCCACGTGTCCAGGCCTAGGCCGCCTGGACACCGACCGCTGGACAGCAGCCCTCAGGCTAAAGGTGCCTGGGACTCGGACCTCGTGGCAAAGATGTCCGCCCCCTTTATAGCCTCTCCCAGCCAGCACGTTCCCCCGGCCCGCCGTACAACCGCTGCGAGAGACCAAAATGGGTACGGCACTCCAGCGATGGTTCAACACCGGCACAAAGCGACAGCGCCACCTGCTGGGCCGCAGGGAACTGGACATCACTGATGTCTCCACCCGAATCAACATACTGAAAAGTACCTACCCGCTACATTCGGACCTCGTGGCGAAGATGTCTGCCCCCTTTATAGCCTCTCCCAGCCAGCACAGCGGGTTCCCCGGCCCGCCGTACTACCGCTGCGAGAGACCAAAAAGGGTACGACACTCCAGCGATGGTTCAACCCCGGCCCAAAGCGACAGCGCCACCTTCTGGTCGCCCGCAGGGAACTGGACATCACTGATGTCTCCACCCGAATCAACATACTGAAAAGTACCTACCCGCTACATGTGTTATTGTATTGCAGTGTTATTATAGTGTGTTTTTGTAATGTAGTGGTTGCAGCACTGGGGTCCTTGGTTCAAATCCTGACCAGGACACTATCTGCATGGAGTTTGCATGTTCTCCCTGTGCTTCTGTGGGTTTCCTCCAGTTTCCTCCCACATTATAAAAGACATGCTACTTTGCATTGGTGGTGCAGTGGTGAGCATAGCTGGGTGGGGTTGTTCAGCCCATCTGTAATGTTCACAGACAAGAAATAAGATGTAGAACATCAACCAACCCGTCTAGATAATAATGTAGAGCTGAAGGCATCATCTCTGAGCTCTATTGGACATCACTGACGTACCCTGCTCAGCGGGGGCAGGCCTTATAGAACAGAGGCCATATATGGGCAGCACAAAGGCTTAGTGGTTAGCCTTGCAGCACTGGGGTCCTTGGTTCAAATCCTGACCAGGACACTATCTGCATGGAGTTTGCATGTTCTCCCAGTGCTTGCGTGGGTTTCCTCCGGGGACTCCGGTTTCCTCCCACACTATAAAAGACATGCTACTTTTGCGTTGGTGGTGCAGTGGTGAGCATAGCTGCTTTCTAAGCAGATGACCCGGGTTCGATTCCCGGCCAACGCGATCTCCAAGATATTTGTCTAAGTGTATAATACTAATTAAGTGTTGAGTATATATTAACGATGGAATAAAATTTAAACCAAAACGAATGAAGTGAATGTGTTGTATGTTTGTATGGATTTTATTAAATATTTTTGAATAACAGATTTCTTGCAGGTGGATGGGATTGTTTTGTGTTCCCCTTTTCAACCAGTAGGTGGAGCACTCGGCTCCTTTTCAGGTATTTTCTAGGCTCTCCTTCACAGCTTGGCTGGAGAAAGGCCCCCTGTGTACTATATACTAATGATGGGGCACTATTCCTCCCACTGACACCAATGATGGGACACTATTCCTCCCACTGACACCAATGATGGGACATTATTCCTCCCACTGACACCAATGATGGGACATTATTCCTCCCACTGACACCAAGGATGGGACACTATTTCTCCCCCCTGACACCAATGATGGGGCACTATTCTTGCCACTGACACCAATGATGGGACACTATTTCCCCCCACTGATACCAATGATGGGGCACTATTCCTCCCACTGACACCAATGATGGGACACTATTCCTCCCACTGACACCAATGATGGGACACTATTCCTCCCACTGACACCAATGATGGGACACTATTCCTCCCACTGACACCAATGATGGGACACTATTCCTCCCACTGACACCAATGATGGGACACTATTCCTCCACCACTGACACCAATGATGAGACACTATTCCTCCCGCTGACACCAATGATGGAGAACTATTCCTCCCACTGACACCAATGATGGGGCACTATTCCTCCCACTGACACCAATGATGGGACACTATTTCTCCTACTGACACCAAGGATGGGACACTATTTCTCCCCCCTGACACCAATGATGGGGCACTATTCCTCCCACTGACACCAATGATGGGACACTATTTCCCCCCACTGATACCAATGATGGGGCACTATTGATCTTTTATTGAAAAGAATCAAGCAACCAATTTTATACAAAAGTAAAAAACAAAACCATAGTACAAAACTTCAACAGAAAACAAAGGAATACACAGCCAAGTTCAGAATATCTACAATTTATACATAATCCACTACAAAAACATCCCTAGAAAACTATCTACATAAAGCAGCAGAGAGGGCCTAAGAGGCACAACCCATCACCTATGTACGCAGCCATTTATCAAAAATTAATCAAAAATACTGATAATCTAGGGTGATAAGAGACAGACAGCCACACCCGGGAAAGAGACTCCTGGCAGTCAGGGAGGCCTGAAACCCCTCCACGCCTTCAACCAAGCCCCCTGACCCCGCTTGTCTCTCTCAAGCTCCCGAATCTTCCCCACCTCATGCAAAATGTCACACACCACCACCTCAACAGGAAGGAGTTTTTGCCGAATGCTGACCTGACACTGTGCGATCCAGGTGAAATAACGGACTACTAGGCTAACTAAAAAAAAGTGTATCCAAACAAAAAACTCCACCGGTATTGAATGCTCCGTACACCCACTCAGCATAACCCAGCCTGGAGAGGAAAGGAACACCGAGGGCCCGCCCCACCTGTTTGTACACCTCTATTTTAAAAGGGCAATGAAGCAGAAAATGGTCCATAGTCTCCTCCTCATCTGCACACTCCTCCCGAGGACAGCTACGATCCATCCCACTGCGGAATTTCAAATTGCCCCGAACATAGAGCTTCCCATGGAAGCACAACCAGGCCAGATCCCTAAATTTAGGGGGTACTCTATCCAAATTAATCAGTCTTAACCCCGCCCTCAAAACTGGGCCCGGGCAATCCCATAAGGCCAGTGGGTCATGAAAGACTTCGCTCAAGACTCGACTCATAAGGACTTTCCTTGGAACCGATCTGAGATCTTCAGCCGACAATCGCCACTGCCGCAGTAACTTCAGGCACGGAGCGACATAGGCTGGTAGCTGACCACGATGACCCCTGCGATTCTTCACTTGGCCACCTTCTTCCCAAAGTCGTAGAAAAGGCCTAAACCAAGATCTAAATATGCCTACCCATCCAGGAGGTTCCACTGCAAGCATATTACCAATGTTAAACTTGAGAAACAGCAGTGAAAAGAAAAGAACTGGGTTGACCATACCTAAGCCACCCTCCCTCCTGGATAGGTAGGTGACATTCCTCTTGATGGGGTTCAGTCTGTTCCCCCACAGCATCTGGAAGAACACACTACTGACCCTAGCATAGAGAGACACTGGCAAGATGCAGACAAAGCTGACATACAAGAAGATTGAAATCAGGTAAGTCTTAATCAGATCAACCCTTTCCCTCATAGATAACTTCCATCTCTTCCAGCTGACCACCTTAGTATTGGCAATTTCCAGTCTGCCTTCCCAGTTTTTGAGGCCATAATCGCCGGGTCCAAATTCAATGCCTAGTATCTTAATTCTTTCCTGGGGCACTGGAAAGGTGTCCGGGAGATCAAACCCCTCACCTTCCTTTCCCATCCAGAAAACTTCAGTCTTTTCCTGATTGATCTTGGAGCCTGATGCTTCAGAATACCGTGATGTCAGAGAGACCACCTCCTCCGCTTCATCCGTCCCAGTGACAATCACCGACACATCGTCTGCATAGGCAACAACCCTCAATGGCGGCTCACCCGGGAGCCCCACTTGTACCCCACACAACATGCCGCTCTGTAGCCTCCTGATGAAGGGGTTGATTGCAAACACATAGAGCAGGGGACTCAGGGGACAACCCTGGCGGACCCCGGAGCCAACCTCAAAGGACTGTCCAACCCAACCATTAACAAGAGGGAAGCTTTCTGCCCCCTTATACAAGACTTTCAGCCAATCGACAAAACCACCCAGCAGACCGTACTTACTAAGGAGCAACCACAGGTACTCATGGTTAACACGATCAAAAGCCTTTGCCTGATCCAATGTCAGCAAATACTTTCCCCAGCCTGCAGCCCTGCACCGCTCCAAGGCCTCCCGGACAGCTAAAACCGCTGTGAAGGTGCTCCTACCCTGGACCGAACAGTGCTGATGGCGAGAAAGCAAAGACTCTGCCACTGACGATAGGCGCCAGAAAAATATCTTTGCCAATATCTTTCTATCGACATTAAGAAGGCTGATGGGGCGCCAATTCTCAATCATCGAAGGATCTTTACCCTTTAAAAGAAGAATCACAGCCGAGTGCCTCATGGAAGGGGAAAGCACCCCCTCAGCAAGGCAACTGTTAACCACTTAAGCCCCGGACCATTTGGTAGCTAGAGGACCAGAGGTGATTTCAGAATTTTGCACTGCGCTGCTTTAACTGTAAATTGTGTGGACATGCAATGTTGTACCCAAACGAAATTTGCGTCCTTTTCTTCCCACAAATAGAGCTTTCTTTTTATGGTATTTGATTGCCTCTGTGATTTTTATTTTTTGCGATATAAACGGAAAAAGACAGAATTTTTAAAAAAAAATGATATTTTCTACTTTTTGTTATAAGAAAAATCGAATAAACTCAATTTTAGTTATACATTTGGGCCAAAATGTATTCAGCCACATGTCTTTAGTAAAAAAAATGTCAATAAGCGTATATTTATTGGTTTGCGCAAAAGTTATAGCGTTTACAAACTAGAGTATACATTTTCTGGAATTTACACAGCTTTAAATTTATGACTGCCTATCTCATTTCTTGAGGTGCTAAAATGGCAGGGCAGTACAACCCCCCCCCCAAATGACCCCATTTTGGAAAGTAGACACCCCAAGGAAATTGCTGAGAGGCATGTTGAGCCCATTGAATATTTTTTTTTGTCCCAAATGATTGAATAATGACAAAAAGAAAAAAAAAAAGAAAAATGTACAAAAAGTTGTCACTAAATGATATATTGCTCAAACATGCCATGGTTATATGTGGAATTGCACCCCAAAATACATTTTGCTGCTTCTCCTGAGTACGGGAATACCACATGTGTGGGACTTTTTGAGAGCCTAGCCGCGTAGGGGGCCCTGAAAACCAAGCACCGCCTTCAGGATTTCTAAGGGCGCAAATTTTTGATTTCACTCCTCACTACCTATCACAGTTTTGAAGGCCATAAAATGCCAAGATAGCCCAAAACCCCCACAAATGACCCCATTTTGGAAAGTAGACACCCCAAGCTATTTGCTGAGAGGCATGGTGAGTATTTTACAGCTCTCATTTGTTTTTGAAAATGAAGAAAGACATATTTTTTTTTTCTTTTTTCAATTTTCAAAACTTTGGGACAAAAAGCGAGATCTGCAAAATACTCAACATACCTCTCAGCAAATAGCTTGGGGTGTCTACTTTCCAAAATGGGGTCATTTGGGGGGGTTTTGTGCCATCTGGGCATTCCATGGCCTCCGAAACTGTGATAGGCAGTGAGGAGTGAAATCAAAAATTTACACCCATAGAAATCCTGAAGGCGGTGCTTGGTTTTCGGGGTCCTGTACGCGGCTAGGCTCCCAAAAAGTCTCACACATGTGGTATCCCCGTACTCAGGAGAAGCAACAGAATGTATTTTGGGGTGCAATTCCACATATAACTATGGCATGTTTGAGCAATATATAATTTAGTGACAACTTTTTGTACATTTTTTTTTTTTGTCATTATTCAATCACTTGGGACAAAAAAATAAATATTCAATGGGCTCAACATGCCTCTCAGCAAATAGCTTGGGGGTGTCTACTTTCCAAAATGGGGTCATTTGGGGGGGTTTTGAACTGTCCTGGCATTTTATGCACAACATTAGGAAGCTTACATCCACTCTTCTAACCACTTGAAGACAAAGCCCTTTCTGACACTTTTTGTTTACATGAAAAAAATTTTTTTTTTGCAAGAAAATTATGTTGAACCCCCAAACATTATATATTTTTTTAAAGCAAAGGCCCTACAGATTAAAATAGTGGGTGTTGCATTTTTTTTTCCACACAGTATTTGCGCAGCGATTTTTCAAACGCATTTTTTGGGGGAAAAACACACTTTTTTTATTTTTAATGCACTAAAAAACACTATATTGCCCAAATGTTTGGTGAAATAAAAAAGATGATCTTAGGCCGAGTACATGGATACCAAACACGACATGCTTTAAAATTGCGCACAAACGCGCAGCGGCGACAAACTACATTCATTTTTAAAAGCATTTAAAAGCCTTTACAGGTTACCACGTTAGATTTACAGAGGAGGTCTACTGCTAAAATTACTGCCCTCGAGCTGACCTTCGCGGTGATACCTCACATGCATGGTGCAATTGCTGTTTACATATGACGCTAGACCGACGCTTGCGTTCGCCTTTGCGCAAGAGCAGGGGGGACAGCGGTGCTTTTTTTTTTTTTTTTTTAATTTTATTATTTATTTTGCTTTTTTATTTTATTTTTAAACTGTTCCTTCCATATTTAATTTTTTTTTTACCATTTTTATTGTTATCTCAGGGAATGTAAATATCCCCTATGATAGCAATAAGTAGTGACAGGTACTCTTTTTTTGAAAAAAATTGGGGGGTTAGACCCTAGATCTTTCCTCTGCCCTCAAAGCATCTGACCACACCAAGATTGTTGTGATAAAATGCTTTCCCAATTTCCCAATGGCGCTGTTTATATCCGGGGGGGGGGGACATTCCCTCCCACTGCTTGTAAAAGCAGTCTAGAGGCTAATTATCTGCTAAAATTGCTTTTACATGAAAGCCGGCCACTGGCTGAAAAGAATGATACCAAGATGATACCTAAACCCGCAGGCATCATTCTGGTATAAACATTCAAAGTCCAGCAACATACCAGTACGTTGCTGGTCCTTGTTGGACATGTATTGTAATCTTTTTTTTCATGCAGCCTGTTGGCTGAACGAAAAAAAGAGATTGATCGGTGGGAATGCCCACCATTAGAATACCTCCCTTCATCCACCCACTTCTAATGATGGGCATATATGCCGAAGCATGGGGGCATCCTCCCGCTAAAATGTTATGCCGCGTACACACAGTCTGACATTTCCACGGGTAAGCCTCCGTCGGAATTTCGACCGTATATACGCGGCATTAGGAGCAAAATCGCTCCTCCGCCCCTGCTGCCCCCATGCTTCGGCATATATGCTCTTTTTTTAAACTGTGGTGGTGAAATCACCTCCTACAGCGTTGGAGTCACGGCTTTATGTATCGTGGGAGCAAACGCTGTTGCTGTCAAGATAAATAGATCCGCGCTGCAACTGAATGGCGTACCTGAAAACAAAAAATTACATACCTGAAAAGCAAGCATGATAAAACATTGCAGAATAGAATACAGTAAAAAAGAGCAGAACAATAGAGAGAAAATAGAGAGAGAGAGAGAGAACAATAAAACGACAACTATTTTTGGTTTTTTTTATTTTATATTTTTTGTGTTTTGTTTTTTACGTTTTTTTTTTTCTTTTTTACACTTTTTTTTTGTAACTTTACCAACTGTAATGGTTCGGGTCTCTCAAAATGTAATGGCATCTTTGGAGACCCTGTGTAAGTGTGTCCTAGTCTGTGAAATGCTGTACCCTACGCTAAAACTTCACTTTTGAGTGGTAGCGTTCAAAACATTCACCAAGGCAAAGACCAGGTTTGTCAGGACAGAGTGGACAAAAAACACGGGTGTCACGCCTAAATCCGCGCTTGCTACAGACACGACATCTTTTTTGGGGGGTTCGTTGGGTAGGGGTACTTAGGAGGGCATACGGATAATGCCTCTCATGCAGCCGGCTTACTGCATTTGGTTGGGAATGGTGAGGTGCAGAACCGCCTGGATACAGGAGTTCTGTGACTATATCATTCTGGAATTTTAGAAGAGATAACGTCCCGCCTGAAGCTCTGTATAGCACATGAGCGTTCAGCAAAGCCAATTGGAATAAGGATAGAGACACTTTTTTGTACCAACGTCTCGCCTTACGATCAATTAGATACGGCGCCAACAACTGGTCGTTGAGGTCCACCCCTCCCATATTTTGGTTATATTCGTGGATACAGAGGGGTTTCTCCACAACACCAGTCGCCGTACGAATTTGGACTGTCGTGTCTGCATGAAGGGAGGTAAGAAGGAAAACATTCTTATTGTCCCTCCACTTCATAGCGAGCAAGTTATTACACTTGAAGCAGGCTCTCTCCCCCAGCCTAAGACGGGCATCTACAAGCCGCTGGGGAAAGCCCCGGCGATTAGGTCGCACGGTGCCACATGCTCCAATCTGATGATCAAACAAGTGACTAAACAGTGGCACGCTCGTGTAATAATTGTCCACATACAAGTGGTACCCCTTTCCGAATAAGGGTGACACCAATTTCCACACTATCTTGCCAGCGCTCCCTATGTAATCTGGGCAGTTGACTGGCTCAACCTGACTATCTTTTCCCTCATAAACCATAAAGCTCCATACATAGCCTGTTGCCCTGTCGCAGAACTTATAGAGCTTGACCCCGTATCTGGCACGCTTGCTGGGAAGGTACTGCTTGAAAGCCAAGCGGCCAGAAAATTTAATCAGGGACTCATCAACGCAGACAACTTGATCGGGAATAAACAAGGCTGCAAAACGTTCGTTGAAGTGGTTTATGAGGGGCCGAATTTTATAGAGCCGGTCGTACTCAGGGTCCCCACGTGGACGACAAAGTTCATTGTCGTGGAAGTGCATGAACCGCAAAATCTGCTCGTATCGTGTCCTGGGCATGGAGGCAGAGAACACGGTATGTGGTCAATTGGGTGCGTGGACCAATAAGCACGCAATGACGGGAATTTATGTGTGCCCATGTTGAGGGAAACGCCCAGAAAGGTCTTAAAGTCGGAAACCGTAATTGGTTTCCAATCTTTGGCAATTTTAGGCAACTGGGGGTTAGCGGCGATGAATTGACCAGCATACAAATTACTCTGGTCCACAATAGATCTATAGAGATCTTCCGTGAAAAACAGCGAATAAAAATCAATTGGCATAAAATCAGCTGTTTCCTCCTGAATACCGGGTTGGGCAGTGAATGGGGGAAGTACGGGTTCTGCAGAAGTGGTGGGGACCCAATCAGGATAGGCGAATTCTGCAGGAAGGGCACTATGGGCACGACGGGCCTGCCTTTGTCTTCTTGGTGGCAGCGGGACACTACTTGTGCTTGCCACCTCGCCAGCTTGAACTGCACTTATGGGACTCGCCACGTCACCACGTGATACTGCAGTGCTGGATGTACGCCCAGGCTGTACTAGGCCGCTGGTGCTTGCCAATTCACCAGAAGGAATAGCGGCGCTAGTACTACTCTGCTCCATGATACGAGAGCCCTGCGGTTCTTGCTCCTCAACAACCTCAGAAGATCGGGATCGGGTACGCCTGACCTTAGCAGGGACCTCAACTTCGTCGTCAGAGCTATCTGACGTGGGGCCGCTGACGTCACTGTCTTCTACGGGAAGATGTTCTGAGCCTGAATCTGACAGATACGTGACCTCCTCTTCACTATCTGTCATGCTCAGAATCTCGTAGGCCTCTTTACTAGTGTACCTTCGTCTTGCCATTTTGGGCTCTAAATTTAGGGGTACACTAGTAAGATTCACAGGTAAAAAAAGCACCTGACTGTCACCAAATGTATCAAACCCTACCAAAAAAACTGTTAGCGATCGCAGGGATCAGGACTGTCTCTGCGAACGCTGCAGTTATGTTTGTTGTGTTTGGTAAGTGACAGTGATCGATCGATACTGCACTTGGGTGGGCTGGGCTGGGCTGGGCGGAGGGGCTAAACGCAGGCGCTAGCAGGTATCTGGGCTGATCCCGCTAACACTGCGTTTTTGGGAACCCTAAACCGCTGGGGATGCTAGTATAGATCTGATCAGATACTATACCACTAAGGGAGGTGTATGCTTTGCGCGTGGGTGTTAGCGTTACTGGCACTAACCTAAAGCTGCCTGGGGCGACGCAGACCCTCTCTGGCGCTAAAACCTAATTGATATCACCCGCCGGGCGATCAGGGGGTTAAACCTTTATTGGGTTATATACGGCGGGTGCCCTGATGCTATAAAAAGCAAACTAACCAATCAGCGTCACCTGTAACCTTTATATGGTGATCACTGGTGAAAGGGTTAACTAGGGGCAATCAGGGGATTAAAACCTTTATTAGGTTAAATATGGGGGTACCCGACGCTATATAAAAACCTGACGGGTTACCTAAATAACTAAATAACTAACTGGGTAACCAGTGTCACCAGTGACGCTTATACGGTGATCACTGGTGAAAGGGTTAACTCTAGGGGCAATCAGGGGGTTCAAATAATATATGGGGGTACCTGACGCTAATAAAAACCTGCGGCGAACCTAAAAATAATTAACTGGCTATCTAGGACACCAGCGACAAGAAAAAAGCGATCGGAAAAACGATCGCTTAGTGACGCTGGCGTTAGGGGGTGAAAGGGTTACCTGGGGGCGATCAAGAGGTTAAACCTTTATTAGGGGGGGTTAGGGGGCTACCTTGGACCTAAAGGAGCCTAATCCTAACTGCCCTGCAACTTTTTACAGTCACAAATGACACTGATTGCAGTGATCAATAGGGATGAGCTTCGAGTTCGAGTCGAACTCATGTTCGACTCGAACATTGCCTGTTCGCCCGTTCGCCGAACAGCGAACAAATTGGGGTGTTCGCGGCAAATTCGAAAAATCTATGGGAGAAATCGAAAGTGCTAATTATAAAGGCTTATATGCAAGTTATTGTCCTAAAAAGTGTTTGGGGACCGGGGTCCTGCCCCAGGGGACATGTATCAATGCAAAAAGAAGTTTTAAAAACGGCCGTTTTTTCGGGAGCAGTGATTTTAATAATGCTTAAAATGAAAAAATAAAAGTGAAATATTCCTTTAAATTTCGTACCTGGGGGGTGTGTATGATATGCATGTAAAGTGGCGCATGTTTCCCGTGCTTAGAACTGTCCCTGCAAAAAATGTCATTTTTGAAAGAAAAAAATGCATTTAACTCGCGGCTATTAATGAATTGTCGGCTCCCGGCAATACATACAAAAGTCATTGATAAAAAAAAAAAAAAAAAAAGCGCGTGGGGGTTCCCCAGAATTCAATTACCAGGCCATTCAGGTCTGGAATGGATATTAAGGGGAACCCCGCCGCAAATTAAAAAAAAATTGACGTGGGGTTCCCCCAAATATCCATTCCAGGCCCTTCAGATCTGGCATGGATTTTAAGGGGAACTCCACCACAAATTAAAAAAAAAAATGGCGTGGAGTCCCCCTAAAAATCCATACCAGACCCCTTATCCGAGCACGCAACCTGGCCGGCCGCAGGGGAAAAGGGGGGGTGCGAGAGAGCGGCCCCCCCTCCCTCCTGAACCGTACCAAGCCACATGCCATCAACATGGGGAGGATGTCCCCATGTTGATGGGGACAAGGGCCTCATCCCCACAACCCTTGCCCGGTGGTTGTGGGGGTGTGCGGGCGGGGGGCTTATCGGAATCTGGAAGACCTCTTTAAAAAAAGGGGACCCCTAGATCCCGGCTCCCCCCTATGTGAATTGGTAAGGGGTACATTGTACCCCTACCATTTCACGAAGAAAGCGTAAAAAAATGTTTAAAAAAAACACACAAACACCTTGAAAAAGTCCTTTATTTAAAAAAAAACAAAAAAAAAAACATTCCAGCGGTGAAATCCAGTGTCCCGCGGCGATCCCGATGTCCAGCGCTGTCCTTCATTGGTTGTTCCTGAGCGGACTTCCTTCACTGTGTAACTTCCTTCACTGTGTAATTTAAATTTACATAGTGAAGGAAGTTCCCCGCTCAAGCCAATGACGTAGGCGGGTCCGACATACCGAGGGGGCGGACCTGATGGGGAACTGCTCTCACTTTGGTAATACATGTATAGACCCGCCCCTTCTCATGTTCCGCATCTGGTCCGCTGAGCGGACCTGATGGGGAACTTTAGAAGGGGCGGGTCTATACATTTAAAATACTGAGAGGGAGTTCCCCATCAGGTCCGCTCAGGCACAACCAATGAAGGACAGCGCTGGACATCGGGATCGCCGCGGGACACTGGATTTCACCGCTGGAATGTTTTTTTTTTTTTTAATAAAGGACTTTTTCAAGGTGTTTGTGTGTTTTTTTAAAACATTTTTTTACGCTTTCTTCGTGAAATGGTAGGGGTACAATGTACCCCTTACCAATTCACATGGGGGGGCCGGGATCTGGGGGTCCCCTTTGTTAAAGGGGTCTTCCAGATTCCGATAAGCCCCCCGCCCGCAGACCCCCACAACCACCGGGCAAGGGTTGTGGGGATGAGGCCCTTGTCCCCATCAACATGGGGACATCCTCCCCATGTTGAGGGCATGTGGCCTGGTACGGTTCAGGAGGGAAGGGGGGGCGCTCTCTCGTCCCCCCCTTTTCCCCTGCGGCCGGCCAGGTTGCGTGCTCGGATAAGGGGTCTGGTATGGATTTTTAGGGGGACTCCACGCCATTTTTTTTAAAATTTGGGGTGGAGTTCCCCTTAAAATCCATGCCAGATCTGAAGGGCCTGGAATGGATATTTGGGGGAACCCCATGTCAATTTTTTTTTAAATTTGCGGCAGGGTTCCCCTTAATATCCATTCCAGACCTGAAGGGCCTGGTAATTGAATTCTGGGGAACCCCCACGCTTTTTTTTTTTTTTTTTTTTTATCAATGACTTTTGAATGTATTGCCGGGAGCCGACAATTCATTAATAGCCGCGAGTCAGTTTTAAATGCATTTTTTTCTTTCAAAAATGACATTTTTTGCAGGGACAGTTCTAAGCACGGGAAACATGCGCCACTTCACATGCATATCATACACACCCCCCAGGTACGAAATTTAAAGGAATATTTCACTTTTAGTTTTTTCATTTTAAGCATTATTAAAATCACTGCTCCCGAAAAAACGGCCGTTTTTAAAACTTCTTTTTGCATTGATACATGTCCCCTGGGGCAGGACCCAGGTCCCCAAACACTTTTTAGGACAATAACTTGCATATTAGCCTTTATAATTAACACTTTAGATTTCGAACGTTCGAGTCCATTGTATTTAATAGGGTTCTAAAGTTTACACGAACATTTTGTCTGTTCGCAGGTTCTGGTGCGAACCGAACAGGGGGGTGTTCGGCTCATCCCTGGTGATCAGTAAAAAAAATGATCACTGCAAACGGTGCACTGTGACTGGGGGTACTGGGGGTGATCTGAGGGGTGATCTGGGGGTGACTGGGGGGTGTAAGTGTGCCTACGTGTACTGGTGTCAGTGGGCTGTTGGTGCACTTACTATGTGATGTCTTCTCTCCTCGCGCCGGATCGAAAAGACCGCCACGAGGAGAGATGACATCACTTCCTCTGCCTGTGTTTACATTACACAGGCAGGGGAAGCTCTCTCATTCGCCGGGAGCGATCGAGAGGGGGTGGCCGGAATCGAACGGCCGTCCCCTCATGCCGGATCGCTCCCGAACACTTAACCACCGCTCACTGTACAGAAGGGGGGTCCGATCGGACCCCCCAACTATACAAAGGCGATCACGTAGATCTACGTGATTCTGCCTGTCGGTGCCATTCTGCCAACGTATAATTACAGTGGGCGGTCGTTAAGTGGTTAAAAACCTCTACCAAAAGCGGGGCCAGAATAGACTTAAAGGCTTTGCAAAACTCAGCCGTCAAGCCATCCGGTCCAGGCGACTTTTTGATGGCAAGCTGTTCAATTGCCCTCATCACCTCTTCGACTGTGATCTCCTTTGTCAAATTCATCAATGGAACATCTTCACCATTTAGACCTGGAGTAGAGTCCAAAAAGCTTTCCATCTTGTCACGGTCAAGCTCTTTCCTCCCAAGAAGGTCGGCATAAAAGGACCTCACGACCTCCAGAATCCCTGACCTGGACTTTGTCAAGGAACCTGTACTGTCCTTAAGGCCAACGACCGTTTTAACAGCTACACCTTGTTTGCAGTTCTGGTAAGGGTCAGGCGAGTGGTACTTCCCATAGTCCCTCTCCAGAACCAAAGAGGCATGCCGGTCATATTGACACTTCCTGAGAAGGAATTTCACTTCGGAGATTGCCCCAGGATCTCCTCCTCTCGAGACAAGAATATCCAGCTTCCTCCGTAAACGTTGGTAGGTCATGTATTTATTAAACTGATTTCTATTGGCTAGGCCCCTGAAGAATCCAGCGATCCTCTTTTTGGTCAGCTCCCACCACTCAGCCTTGCTGCTACAAGAGTCCAGGATGGTCACCTGTGCCTGAAAGAATTCCTCAAAGGATTGTCTAACATGTTCTTCCTTGAGTAGAGTCGAATTCAATCTCCAGATGCCCTTGCCCCTCTGAGGGGCGTCTGAAGCATTCAGTACCACAGATAGCATACAGTGATCAGAGAACTCTACTGCCTGCACCACTGGGGGCGAGAAAGCAGAGGTCTCCTTAAAAAAAAAAAACCTATCTATCCTACTCTGACTATTACCACGATGAAAGGTGAACCCCGTGTCATCCGGGAGGTGCTTAATGTGCACATCCACAAGACCAGCATCCCTAACCATACTATTTAAAAAAACGCTATCATATCCCAGCCTGTCCTTGAAGTCCTTCCTGTCCTTGGGCCTAGTTACTGTATTAAAGTCACCTCCAAAGACCACTTGCCGGGATGTAAAAAGAAATGGCTTGATCCTTGTAAAAAGGTATTTCCTGTCCCACTTTGTGTGTGGTCCATAAACATTGATTAGGCGCAGGTCCTGCCCTCCCACAAGGGCGTCTAAGACCATACATCTCCCAATCTCCACCTCAATAACCCGCCGGACAGTTACCATGCCGGTTTTAAACAACACCGCCACACCGCCGTAAGGCTCGGCCGCAAGAGACCAGGAAGATGGACCATACCTCCACTCTCTCTTGGCCATATGAATATCTGCCAAGGAGGTGAGCCTAGTCTCTTGCAAAAATAAAATTTCAGCATCTAATTGGCTGAACAAAAAGAAGGCCATAGAACGAGCTCTTACTGACCTAATGCTGGCGACATTAATTGTCACCACTTTTAACGGAGGGGGAACCGCCATTTGGGTTATTGGGTGGATTGCTTCTTAGCTCCCCTCTGCTGCTCGTCACCAGAAGCCTCTCTCTTTCTAGAGATAGTGTTGAATATAGGGGGCGCTAGTACTATTTAATATACCAAAGTGCTAAAATATAATTT
Source organism: Rana muscosa (assembly GCA_029206835.1). Lineage (NCBI taxonomy): Eukaryota > Metazoa > Chordata > Amphibia > Anura > Ranidae > Rana > Rana muscosa. The sequence goes on along the minus strand of CM055123.1, from coordinate 264,406,711 downwards.
AAACAATTTGACAACCTTATAAGCTCTTAATTGGTAACCCAATCTAAAGCATTAGTGACAGTCCCAATATGAGTCCTTCAATTTACATAGTGTTTAAAGTCCATAACCAACATAAATACACATTTGCTGTTGTGGTCAATCTTGAAGAAAAAACTTTTTTTTGAGATGAAATCCTTCTGACATCAGAACTTATTCATTCAATATCTCTGATATGGAAATTGTAGTGATATAGAAAGTGAATCCTCCACCAATGTTTTTACAACTACACACCCGACGTGTCAGTAGTTTAATTCTGCTTACCAGAATTAAATGACCTCTTTCGCCAAAAAGTAGGTCATTAAGGCTTGCGCAGGATTGTGCCTGCTCACATAGATGATAATGGAGATGTACAGTAGCCTTCCTCCTCACAAAGTTATGGCCGGATAATATGTAAAAATTATGAAAAAATCCCCATAGTGTAAAACCGTTTATTGATAAAATGTATATAAAACAGAGAGCCAAGTGGCTTACTCACATTAAAATGTGCCCATTCCCGGCACTTGGGCTGCTGGTTTTCAGATTCGTATGCTGGCGGGGAACTGTTCTAACGCGGCCACCTCTGTCTGCGGCGTGCGTTCCACCTCCTAGCTTCCGGCAAACCACTTAGTCCGGAAATGACGCACGAACGTGACCAGGTACCGCCTCGACGTACGTTTCGTGGTAAACGTCCTCAGGAAGCGTGGAGCAGCTTTTTGTTTTTTGTTATTGGTTCTTAGTTTATTAGTATATATTGGCGCGAGGTTCTCTTTATAACTATATCTCTCTTTCTAGAAGCCGCCTCAAAGTCCATTTCGGAATCGGAACTTCTCCCGGAAGAAGCTCCAAATTAAGAAATATCCCACTTGGAGGACCTGTGACGGCTGGAGACAGGAACCGGAGCTTCCCGTCCCCGTTCCGTCCTCACCGCCTGCCTCTTCCGCCTCCCAACCTTCCTTCTCTCTTCCAAGTACTGCAGGTCAGCCTCAGAGATGCCCTCATCTCTTACTTTTTTCTTTAAAGTCTTTCCACAAGACTTCTTTACAGAGGAAGAAGCGACCTTTTTAGTACACGCTGGTGGGGGGGGGGGGTGATCCCTTTAAGTCAGACTCAGGAGGGGTAGACTCCTGGGGGGTAACTAACTCGGGGAGCACAGACTTGGAAGGTTCTGACACAAGAGGAGAGGGTACAGTAGGCTGGGGGGACACAGAGACAGATACAGAAGGAGTACTTACAGACACAGGAGGGGTGGCCACAGGAACTGGAGAGGAATCCTGAGCAGGACCGGGGGAGGCGGTCACCGCAGAGGAGGATGGTACACCAGGGGTCTCACCCTCCATCCTGTCCAGCCCCGACATGTCCTCTACTACCTCCTTCTCCATATTGTGCCAGGCTTCAGGACACCTGCTGTAGGGGAGGCCAAGGCGCAGGCACAGGTTGCACCTGATCATCTTGGTGCAGTCCTTAGCCATATGACTCTGACCCCGACACACTGAACATATCAAGGCTGAACAGGAGGAGCTCAAGTGCCCCTTTTCTCCACAGCGGTGACACAGCTTTGGCTGACCAGGGTAGAAAACAGTCATCCTATCCCTCCCTATGAAAGCTGAGGAGGGCAAGTGACGGACAACATTCCCATCCCTGGCCAACCTGACTGTTTCCGACCAACCCCCAGTCCAGATGTTACGCTCATCATGGATTTTATTGGGTTTGGTCAAAACTTCCCCATAGTTCTTTAACCAGACCTCCAGATCCCGAGCAGGAACACTCTCATTGGTCAGGATAATGGTTATTTTTTTACTGTTGACCTCTGAGAAACCGCAACTGGGACCAGACCTTCCCATTCAGGTCTTGACCTGCACGAAGCCTCATATCGCTCCCAGAACAGGTCAAGACCCTCTGGCCTGGTGAAACTAACCGTATAGTCCCTTGTCCCAGCTACGTGTATAAAGGCATACAGGTCATTTGCACCAAAACCCATCTCCAATATCAAGTCCACCACTGCACGCCGTGCTGGAGGGATGGCACCACCTTCCCATTTCAGGATAACTACATTACGTCTTGGACCCCCAGCAGAAGCCAGAGACCCAAGACCAGATCTTGGGGTGCTCAAGGTGGCAGCTTGCAGTGGAAAACCCCGCTTGGGAGCGGGACTACCAGGAGTAGAGTGTGCCACCTGTGCAAAAGTAGGTTTATCAGGGCCAAGGGCTGACACTGAAGCCACATCACTCTGTATATTATTATTATTATCAACTGTATGAACTGAAATGGCAGGATCTGTAGCAGGACGATTGTTCATCACACTGGTACTGGGGTAATTGTTATCAGTCACAGAACTATTCAAATTCCCATCAGGAATAGTCACAGTTGCTGCAATACCAGCTGTCTCCTGATGCTGCACTGTAGAGTCCTCAGCAGCAGTGGGGCAAACAGCTTTGGACTCAGCCAAAGAAGGGTTAATGGGCTGTTCTGACACTTGCAGTCCATCCACAGAAATGACATTTTTTAAATGCAAGTCTTGCTACATTGCAGCCTCAGCAGGCACAACATTGCTGCACACAGGACTAGCAGCCCGATTGTCATTAGACACATTATCAGTCATGGTGCTAGATGGTACAAAAACAGTTTTATCCACAACATGGGACTTAGCAGGCTTCACTTTATCAGGTACATCATCAGTAATGTCTTCCTCGTTAAACACCATCTGATCCCCCCGCATAGGAGACTCCATTACCTGGATGGCCCTCAGCATACCTCCTGAATCTTGGGAAGGCATGGGGCTGCTTACCTCTCCCTGGGGGGGCAGGGGGTCAGAACTGGGGGTCTCCTCCTCCTCCACCTCCGTCTTTGTCACCCTTGCAAACCTCTTGTCGTTACAAAATTTTTCTTTAAAGGGCCCATCTCTGCCTTCCATCATGGCCACGATGGTCTCCTGATGATCCACACGGACCTTGGCCAGCTGGATTTCAGGATCCATGGATCCCCGTTTCTGGCGATGTAAGCCCTCACGTTGCCTTCGCAGGCGCTTCAGCTCCGCTCTCAGCTTGTACAGCTTGTCCCTCTCCCTGTTCAGGACCTTAATCCCGGCCACCACTCGCTCCCGAATGGCCTCCAAGCCTTCATCCTCACCAGGGGCAGAGAGATCAGCTTGTGCAGAGGCAGGCAGTTCACCTGATGGCCCAGGAGATGGCTGGGAGCCTCCAGCAGGAGAGGCCCTGCTGGCCTCCATGGCCTCCCCAGAAAGGGAGCTGGGATAGATTTCCCCACCACTCCCTTCTCACAGAGCAGCTTCAGAGGCACCTTCCTCCTGACACACCTGTGGTCCAATGATGGGCGGGGCACTATTCCTCCCACTGACACCAATGATAGTGCACTATTCCTCCTACTGATACCAATGATGGGGCACTATTCTTCCCACTGACACCAATGATAGTGCACTATTCCTCCTACTGATACCAATGATGGGGCACTATTCCTCCCACTGACACCAATGATAGTGCACTATTCCTCCTACTGATACCAATGATGGGGCACTATTCTTCCCACTGACACCAATGATAGGGCACTATTCCTCCCACTGACACCAATGATGGGGCACTATTCCTCCCACTGACACCAATGATGGAGAACTATTCCTCCCACTGACACCAATGATGGAGAACTATTCCTCCCACTGATACTTCACCAATGGGACTCAAACTTTAAAAACAATACATGTATTCCTTTATAAGCCCATATTTATACATGATTTAAACAAAGGTATGTGGCCTGCCCTCCAAATGATGGAGTTCAGGTGTTTCTAGTGAAGGGTACTCTTAGTACTTCAGAATACAAAGACATTGTAGACAATTGTGCTCTCCAGTTTGGTAAAGACCCTTTTCTATTCCAGTATGATGGTGCCCGCCCCCCTGTGTACAAAGCCAGCTCCATAAAGACATGGTGTGACCAGTTTGGTGTGGAGGAACGCGAGTGTCCTGACCTCAACCCTACTGATCACCTCTGGGAGGAATTGGAAGGCCGATGGTGATCTGTGGTCTTCTCATCCAACATCAGTACCTGACCTACCAAAGGGGCACAAATTCCCACAGACCCTCCAAAATCTTGTGGAAAGTCTTCCCTGAGGAGAGGAGGATTTTTTTGTCACAAGGGGGGAAGGCAGCTCCATAAAGACATGGTGTGAGCAGTTTGGTGTCCTACACAGAGACCTCAACCCTACTGAACACCTTTGGAACACAGATTTTAAGCCAGGTCTTCTCATCCAACATCAGTACAAATTCCCCCAGACACACTTCACAGTCTTGTGGAAACCCTTCCTAGAACAGTAGAGGAAGTTCTCCATAATAATGGCCGTGGTTTTACAATGGGATGTCCATATGGGTGTGATGGTCGGGTCTTCACAACCTTTTGGACACGGTGGTGTCATTTTTTGTATTATTAAAAAAATGTAAAAATAAAAATACAAACAAAGACAAATGGTGATTTTTCTTTTCCTGTTTTATTATAAAAACAAAATCTTAATATTCTACAAAATGTGTGCAACGTATATTACTATCAAAATTGTATTGTAAAGTGAAACCTCGGATTGCGAGTAACGCGGTTAACGAGCGTTTCGCAACACGAGCTGTTTTTAAAAAAAATCCTGACCCGGTTTGTGAGTGTTGTCTCGCAAAACTAGCAGGATTCAAGCCACAGCGGTGTGCAGTACCGCGTTTGGCCTGAGGTGGGGGGGGGGGGGGCGTTTGGAGCCGATCGGAGCCGTTCGGAAATGCTCGGAATTACCCCGTTCCCGAGCCTTTCCGAGGTTTTCCGAGTTCATCTGAGCTGTCCCCGGGCCTTTGAGTGTTTCCGAGCCTCTCCGGCACCCCCCACCTCTGGCCACATGCGGTATTGCATGCCATACAAGTCAATGCGGAACAAATAATTTTCGTTTCCATTGACTTCTATGGGGAAACTTGCTTTGATATGCAAGTGCTTTGGATTACGAGCATTCTCCTGGAACGGATTATGCTTGTAATCCAAGGTTACACTGTATAGAGGAAGTTGGCCATAGAGACAGGCAAGATAGTTACTGAGGAGTCACTGGATTGGCTGCTCTACTGTGATGAGTTTATCCACTTCATCTCTGGAAGATTTTACCCCCCACCTTCAGGACCAGGCCTCTTTTTCCTATTCGGCACTGCGCTACTTCAACTGGCAGTCATACAACACTGAACACAAATTACATTTATATCGTGTTTTTTCCCGACAAACAGAACTTTGTTTTGGTGGTATTTGATCACCTCTGCGGGTTTTATTTTATTTTTTTGCGCTATCAATGAAAAAAGGCTGAAATTTAAAAAAAAACAAAACAAATCAATAATTTTTACTTTCTGCTATAAATTAGAGCTGCACGATTAATTGTTAAGAATTTGCAATCTCGTTTTAAACCCCCCCCCTCCTGATCCTAATTAGCCATTTCCGTGATTCTATAAACAGTGCATAGCTGAGCTGTCAAAATTACATAGAACCCCCAAACATTATATATGTCCCTAGAGAATACAATGGCGGTCATTGCAACTTTTTATCTCGCACGGTATTTGCGCAGCAATTTTTGTAAGGCATTTTTTTGGAAAAAAAAAACTGTTTTGTGCTTTAAAAAAAAAAAGCCAGTAAAGTTAGCCCAATTTTTTTGCATAATGTGAAAGATGAAGTTACTCCGAGTAAATAGAGACCTAACATGTCACGCTTCAAAATTGCACACACACGTGGAATGGCACCAAACTTCGGTACTTAAAAATCCCCATAGGCGACGCTTTAATTTTTTTACTGGTTACATCTTTTGAGTTACAGAGGAGGTCTAGTGCTAGAATTAGGAGGCTCTCTGTGGACCCTGATGTAGGGAGGGGCTCTCTGGGGACCCTGATGTAAGGGGTGGGCTCTCTGGGGACCCTGATGTAAGGGGGGGGGCTTTCTGGGGATCATGATGTAAGGGGTGGGCTCTCCGGGGACCCTGATGTAAGGGGGGCTCTCTGGGGACCCTGATGTAGGGAGGGGCTCTCTGGGGACCCTAATATAAGGAAGGGGCTCTCTGGGGACCCTGATGTAATAAGGGGGCTCTGGGGACCCTGATGTAATGAGGGGGCTCTGGGGACCCTGATGTAAGGGGTGGGCTCTCCGGGGACCCTGATGTAAGGAGGAGGCTCTCTGGGGACCCTGAATATAAAAAAACTAAAAGGTTGGGACTTTGTATGGGGCGCAGGGCATAGGCCGAGCACCTCCATCCCCGATAATTGAACAGAAAAAGACAAGGGTGGGAATTTAAATGAAACATGCATCCCAGGAGATAACACAAAACAATTGAAAATCTCAGGTATCTAGTCTGATAGAACCAAAGACATTACATGAAAGCATTGCATGACAACAATTGGATCGCATAAAGAATATAACAAAAACAATAATGACATAGCATACCTAGTGTAGTAGTGAAAATGTAAATAGTACATAAATTACAACAATTAATGGTAGTAGAATGTGATAACATGTCCGGTTCATATATAAAAACAGTAAATAGAGGGGCCAATTCATTGAAGCGTGTCTCCATGGTAAAAGAACCATTTCCCAGCAATTCCAGGGGAAAAATGCCAACCAATGCTACAATGATTATTTTACAGGAAAAAAGCCCAGTAATGACACAGCGACAATGCCATAGCAAGAGTCTCCAGCAATGCCCCAGAAAATATTCTCTGCAATGCCATAGTGACAATGTCATATGAAGCAAGCCCAGTAATGTGACAGAAGCAGTGTCACACTCCTTCTGTCACATTACTGCCACAGAGAGACTACCCAGCAATGCCACAGGAAGAATGCCCAGTTATACCACAGGGAAATCATGACAGAACAATTGTTCAGCAATGCCACAGAAAGAAAACCCAACAATGTTACAGTATTAATGCCTCAGAAGAATATCCAGCAATGCCACACACAGTGACAATGCCAGAGGAAGAATATCCGGTAATGTCACAGTGACAATATCAGAGGAAGAATATCCAGTAATGTCACAGTGACAATATCAGAGGAAGAATATCCAGTAATGTCACAGTGACAATATCAGAGGAAGAATATCCAGTAATGTCACAGTGACAATACCAGAGGAAGAATATCCAGTAATGTCACAGTGACAATATCAGAGGAAGAATATCCAGTAATGTCACAGTGACAATATCAGAGGAAGAATATCCAGTAATGTCACAGTGACAATACCAGAGGAAGAATATCCAGTAATGTCACAGTGACAATGCCAGAGGAAGAATATCCAGTAATGTCACAGTGACAATATCAGAGGAAGAATATCCAGTAATGTCACAGTGACAATATCAGAGGAAGAATATCCAGTAATGTCACAGTGACAATGGCACATGAATACTACCCAGCAATGACACAGGAAAATTCTCTTGCAATGCCACAGTGAGGATGTCACAAGAAAATGCCCAGCAATGCCATAGTGGAAATGTAACAGCAGGAATTCCCAGCAGTACCACATTTGAGAGAATAAAGAAAGATTATTACTACTATGTTAGAAAAAAAAGGACAGGAAGATTGGGGAATCTTTCCAATGGATACAGACCAAAGACTCTCTATGGAGTCTTCTACTATAAAATCTTGTCCCATTCCCAGCCGCCATCCCTCCTTCCATCCATTCAATACGTTTTTTTCTTTTTTATTGAAAAGTATTTTTATGCTGATCAGTGTGTTCTGACAGTGGCAATTCCCGCTATCAGAATACAATGTCATGGTGAGGGGGATTCCTCCACCCACCGTGCTTGTAATGCCCCATACACACGAGCGGAATTTCTGCCAGCAAAAGTCTGATGTGAGCTTTTGGTCGGAAATTCCGACCGTGTGTAGGCTCCATCAGACTTTTTCTGTCTGAATTTCCGCCAGCAAAAGATTGAGAGCGGGTTCTCTATTCTTCAGACGGAAAAAGTTCCTATCGGAAATGCCGATCGTCTGTATGCAATTCCGACAGAAACAATTTGACGCATGCTCGGAAGCATTGAACTTCTTTTTCTCGCCTGGTCGTAGTGTTGTACGTCACCGTGGTCACACAATAGTTCAGAGAATTTTTGTGTGACCGTGTGTATACAAGCCAAGCTTGAGTGGAATTCCATCGGAAAAACCATCCAACTTTTTTCCGACGGAAATTCCGCTTGTGTGTACAGGGCATTTGGGTTGCGGAATCTATTTGTTCCTTTTTGTTCAGCCCGCTGGTTGAACAAATAAAATAAAATACCCATCTCTGGTTATGTGGGCTCTTCTGGTAGTGATGAGCGGTGGATCCAGCGTTGCAGTAGACCCGTCGCCCCTTTCTGGGGTCATCACACTGTCTCCTGTATGCCAAGAGAACCCTGCTACTGGACAACCAATAGGATGTGTCTATGGCACCCATGTAGTGATGGTGGTCACTAGGGATGAGCCGAACACCCCCCGGGTTCGGTTCGCACCAGAACCCGCGAACGGACCGAAAGTTCGCACGAACGTTAGAACCCTATTAAATACAATGGATGCGAACGTTCAAAATCTAAAGTGCTAATTATAACGACTAATATGCATGTTATTGTCCTAAAAAGGGTTTGGGAACCCGGGTTCTGCACCAGGGGACATGTATCAATGCAAAAAGAAGTTTTAAAAACGGACGTTTTCCGGGAGCAGTCATTTTAATGATGCATAAAGTGAAAAAAAAATTAAATATTCCTTTAAATATTGTACCTGGGGGGTGTCTAAAGTATGCCTGTGAAGTGCCATGTGTTTCCCGTGTTTAGAACTGTCCCTGCACACAATTACATTTCTAAAGGAAAAAAAAGCCATTTAAAACTGCTTGCGGCTTTAATGTAATGTCTGGTCCCAGTAATATGGATGAAAATCTTTAAGAAAAATGGCATAGCTACCCCATCACCCCCCCCCCCCCCTACCCCAGCCCATTACTAGCCCCTTTGGGTCTTGTATGGATATTAAGGGGAACCCCGCACACAAAATAAAAAAGGCCCTATATACTCTGAACAGCCGTATACAGGCGGTGCATACAAGACAGGGACTGTAGGTTTGTTCTTATGTAGAATCTGTTGGTAATTTTGAACAGGTACATTGTTTAAGTGTAGCTCCAGCCAAGAAATCTATTTTCCTGGTGCCTTCCATGGCAGCATACTAATGGTTGATGGCTCCGCCCCCGGTCAACCCCCAGGACCACGTAACTCTATAAAAGAAAGAGTTACTCCCCCCTTCAGACATTCTTTTTCCTGTCCTCAATCCCTACAGGATCACTAATCAGCCTTACCTCACCGTCTCATGGTGCTACCGTTGCAGGTTCATGCTCTCCTGCAGTACGGAGTCCCGCATCTTGGGCTGCTAAATGCGCCATATAAGTGTGGGAGCCCCTTTTTCTGTGGATCTTTTTTGGGCATGAAGGGCACACAGGAGCATATTTTCTCCTCAGCGGCAGTTACAATCCTCGGGTCACACATTGCTTTACCCGGGTAATGATCTCTATAAGCAGCTTAGCACTGCTGCATTTAAATGTCTGCTTTCTGCAATGCCTATGGCTAGTGTGGACGCTTTGCGCGCCCCACACAGCCTAGCTTTACTCGTCCGGGGGGCGGAGTCACGGCATGACGCAATCGCGCATGCGCAATAGCCGGAGGAAGTCGCGCGGCGGCCATCTTGGTACACCCAAGCAAAAAATCCTATTTAAACAGCCTGGGACCACAATCAAATGGCAGATTGTCAGAAAATACACCTTGCTGTGAGTATTAACTATTCTACATGCCAGATGGAACCCAGCCAAGGTAATTACCTGTGTGTTCATGCTAAAATGTTATTTTGCAGCGTAATGATGTTAAACATATAAATGTACATTCGCTGACATTGCACGGTGCTGTATTGACTAGCCAAAAAATTTTACACAGCTGCCCCAGTATTGCCGCACCAAAAAGATCCTCAACATACCACTAGGTAAGGGCTGCAACGTTAGGTAAGTTGTTTCCATTCAAAGAGCACTACTACTTTAGAGGATATATAGAAACACCAGTTGTTTTGTTTCTTTATAGCCCACGCAGTGAAGCAGCCCGCACTTCTTCTCATCGAAGTTCTCGTGACGGACGTTCTGGGGAACATAGAAGCTCGGGTCGCTCACCCTCAACCCATGCTTCCCGTAGTGACCGAAGGTCACCCCGCCACTCCTCAAGTAGACACGACTCCCAGCGCAAGTCTTTGCAACCAGGGAGGAAGGATTGCTGGGTATGCGGCAAGCAAGCCTTACCAGACAAGCTAGCCTGTGGCCAGTGTTTTTTGGAGGCTACGGTCGACAGACAAGGGTCCATAGGCTCAATCAAAGAATTAGTCAAGGACACCATCAGGGAATTGGCCTCATCCCAGGATCAATCCACCCCACTTGTTGAACAAAGGGTAGCGGAGACAGCTAGTCTCCAGCCTGATTCTGAGCTCAATTCGGAAGATGACGGAAATATACCAGAAGAGGGCACATCGACCTTCGACTTTGGGTTAATTGAACCCTTTATTGGCGCAGTTAAGGATGCAATTCAGTGGGAGGAAGATCCTGAACCTCCACATAAAGCAGGAAAATACTTCCCACATTTGACCAGGAAGAAATCAGCCTTTCCCCTAATAGAGGAGATTAAGGGGGTGGTATTGGAGGAGTGGAAGAAGGTAGATAAACGACCCTTTGCCTTCAACCGCTTTTCCAAACTCTACCCACTCACGGAAGGAGATGCTCAGATTTTTGATGCCGTCCTGTCAGTAGATGCATCTGTCATGCGACTGGCTAGGAGTACAACACTACCTTTAGAAGATGCAGTCTCCTTTAGAGACGTCCTAGACCGCAGAATAGACGCCGATCTGAAAAAAGTATACCAAGCATCGGGGGGAGCCTGCAAACCGGCGGTGGCCCTATCCTCAATCTCCAAAGCCACCAGGGTGTGGACAGATAATATTGAAATGGCCCTCAGACGTGGCCTAGATACTGAAGAAATCATTAAAGCTCTAGATGAATTGAAGCTGACCTCTGATTTCATGGCGGAAGCAGCCATAGACGTTCTAAGATGCTCCTCCAGAGCAATGCTTTACTCTATCACAGCCAGGAGAGCGTTATGGCTTAAGCCATGGTCAGCAGACCCGTCGTCAAAACAGTCATGGTGTCGCATCCCGTATGACGGGAAGTCCTTATTTGGAGATAAAATGGATACGGCAATATCCAGAGTCACAGGCGGGAAAAGCGGTCTTATTCCCCAGGATAGGAGCAGAAGGAGGAAGTTTACTCTGCAGGCAAATTTCCAACAGAGATCAAGAGACTCCAGGGCTTATCGCCCGGGTAAACAATACAGAAGGGACTGGAAAGGCTCACAGGCCTCTTTCCTCAAACTAAAATCAAAGGCCCCTACACTGGCGATAGAAAACCAGAAGTCCTTTTGACACGCCCTCCACCCAAGCGGGCCAGTGGGAGCAAGACTCAGATCCTTTGCCCGGGTTTGGGTGGAAAATTGTACAGACCAGTGGGCGGTATCCACAGTCCTTCAGGGACATTTCTGGAAATTCAGATACCGCCCTCCATCCTTCTCCTACCAATCAACCAAGATACCAGCCGGAAAACAAAAGAGGGAAACACTTGTCCAATACGTGCAAATACTTCTATCTCAACGGGCAATCCTACCGGTTCCGGAATCGGAAAAGCACTTAGGGTTCTATTCCCCAGTCTTCTTGGTCCCCAAAAAAACGGGGGGCTGGAGACCGGTTTTAGACCTGAAAAGGCTAAACAGGTACCTTTATGTAGAACACTTCAAGATGGAGTCTCTGAACACGGTAATCCTTTCAGTACAGCCAGGGGACTGGATGGTGTCTGTAGACCTCCAGGACGCATATCTTCACATCCCCATCCACTACAACTTTCAACATTTTCTACGGTTTCAAATAGGCAACCTACATTTTCAGTTCCAGTGTCTCCCCTTTGGGATTTCATCAGCACCCAGAACCTTCACCAAAGTTCTGGTAGCCATCTTAGCCCCCCTTCGGGAGAAGGGCATACGAGTCCTACACTATCTGGACGACATATTAATTCTGTCTCAGCACAGAGAAGTTCTACAGTCGCACCTGCAGATGGTCTTGAACACCTTGACACAATTCGGATGGCTAATCAACCACTCGAAGAGTCAGTTTGTACCTACACAAAAAATGATATACCTAGGTGCCTTATTCAACACACCGAGGAAGTCAGTGTCCTTTCCACCAGCCAAAATTCCGGTGTTGGTGCAAAAGGTGAAGCATACATTGGGGAGTCACGCTATGCCAGCGTCAGATTGCCTGAGCCTTCTAGGGTCCCTCTCGGCCTGCATACCGATGGTAAAATGGGCCAGAAGCCACTTACGGGGTTTTCAACAAGGTTTTCTGAAGCAGTGGAGGAGAAAGCGTCTCGGTCAGAGGATAGCTATCACTCCCTCGATGAAGTCCAGCCTCTGGTGGTGGACAAGGTCTCCGAATCTACTAGCTGCTTGTCCTCTCGGCCCAATCTCATGGACCATTATCACATCAGACGCAAGCCAGCTGGGTTGGGGGGCACACCTCCAAGATCAGCTGGTTCAGGGCAGATGGAGTTTCAATGCGGAAGGGATGGTATCCAACATCCCGGAACTAAGGGCAGCATGGATGGCAATCCTGCATTTGGCTCTTCTCCTCAAGGGAAAATCCGTGCTACTACAAATGGACAACAGAGCGGTAGTAGCCTATGTCCAAAATCAAGGGGGAACACACAGCAATACACTAGCCAGCGAAGCAGCCCCAATTTTTTCATGGGCCGAGAAGAATTTATTAGATCTCCAGGCTACCTACATTCCAGCCCCCGAGAATCAGCTGGCAGATCATCTCTCGAGATCCTTCACATCCAACAACGAATGGTCGTTGGATCCACAGGTTTTCAGCTGGATATGCCAACAGTTGGGGCATCCCCAGATAGATCTCTTTGCGTCTCCGCACAACGCGAAAGCACCTCTCTTCTTCACGAGGTCACCATCTCCGATGTCGGCAGGGGCGGATGCTCTAGTCCAACCATGGGAATTCCAGATAGGCTACGCCTTCCCTCCGACACCCTTAATCCTCAGGTTTCTCCAGCGACTGACTCTAGAGAGGGTCACCATCCTGGCGGTTGTTCCTTACTGGCCGAGAAGACCGTGGTTTCCGCTCTTAGTAGAGATGGCCCTGGGCAACCCATTACCCCTCCCACCCACGAGCAAGCTGCTATCTCAAGGCGCTTTTCTACACCCGCATCCAGAGATCCTAGACTTGAGGGCCTGGAAGTTGAAAGGAGGAGGTTGGGCGACCTAGGTTGCTCTCGGGACGTTGTACAAACGTTATTACAGGCAAGAAAGGCATCCACTAATGCCACCTACTGCAGAATATGGAAAAAATTCTCTACACTGGCCGAAACGAATCATTTCAACCCTCTGAATCCTGGGGTCCAAGATATCCTACTTTTCCTGCAAAATGGCCTGGACCTAGGCTTAGGTCTCAGCACGCTAAAAGTGCATATTTCAGCCCTGTCAGCCTTTACAGACACACGCTGGGCACTAAACCCCTTGGTGGAACGTTTCTTGAAGGCGGTGTTAAGATTACGTCCTCCCAGGAAAACGCTGTATCCCATATGGGACCTAACGGTTGTTCTTAACGTCTTAGCAAGCTCTCCCTTTACACCCACAGAGGAATGCTCCTTGGAAGATATCACCGGCAAAACGGTTTTCCTGATCGCTGTCACCTCGGGTCGAAGAGTATCAGAGATACAAGCCCTAGGGGCAGAGGAGCCCTACGTCACTTTTTTTTTCCGGACAGGGTAGTCCTACAGCCTATCCATCAATTTGTCCCCAAAGTGCCTTCAGTCTACCATTCCAACCAGGAGTGGGTACTCCCAGCTTTCGGAGAGGATCCATCCTCCTCAAAACTACATGAACTGGACGTGGCCAGATCTCTAAAGCGTTATTTGGAGCTGACACAGCAGTTCAGAAGGGATCAACGACTCTTTGTTATCCCCAAAGGCACCAGAAGAGGCCTGGCAGCTTCTAAAACAACATTAGCCAGTTGGATCGTGAAGATAATTCAAAAGGCATACCGGGCTAGTGGTCTTCCAGTTCCAAACGCGGTGAATGCACATTCAACAAGAGGAATCGCATCATCCTGGGCGGCTATGGCTAGGGTCTCCCCGGAGACAATTTGTAGAGCGGCTAGCTGGTCATCGTTCAATACCTTTATGTCGCATTATAGCTTGGATCCTGCGGTCCTTACCTCCCGAGACTTTGGGAAAAGGACTCTGGAACTATCACTTTCAAAAAGTCATTAAAAATTTTTATTATCGCAGTTCCCTCCCTATGAGCGAGTTATTTACCATTAGTATGCTGCCATGGAAGGCACCAGGAAAACGGAAAATTGAATACTCACCTTTCCGTAATTTTCCTTTCCTGGTGCCGACCCATGGCAGCATGCACCCTCCCTGCTATAATCCTTAAAGTTCTGAAGTCTAGTTACAAAGAATGTCTGAAGGGGGGAGTAACTCTTTCTTTTATAGAGTTACGTGGTCCTGGGGGTTGACCGGGGGCGGAGCCATCAACCATTAGTATGCTGCCATGGGTCGGCACCAGGAAAGGAAAATTACGCTTTTTGGAAAACATAGGGAAGGGTTATCACCCCTGTAACATTTGTTTTGCTGTCTGTGCCCCTGTTCAGAACATTTCACCTCACTTTCTGTCCCAATGACAAATGTTTTTGAAAAGTGGGTTTTTTATTGAAACAAGGATTGGTGATAAAGCATCAGTACAGAGGAGACACCTTTCTCCCATATTAATTCTTACAGGAGAGAATTTTCCTTCCTAGGGGTAGATTTCCTCTCACTTCCTGTTGTATCCTTCCGTTTGCAAGGAGGAGTCGTTTGTAAGTTGGATGTTTGAAAGTAGGGACCTGCCGTATATACTCAGCTGAAATTTGCCCCTTACATGTTGGTGTTGCCACAACACTGTGAGCCCCCACAGTTACTCTTGGTGGGCGCTGGAACGCCCTGCTGTGAACTATTATATCAGGAATTATATTTACATGCCATTGTTGAACAGTGGTAGGAAAAATTGGGCCTTTGGTGGTGGTGCTGGGGCCACAACACTGTAAGCCCTCACAGTTACTCTTGGTGGGCGCATAAATGGGTCCTGCTGTGAATTATTAGATCAAGAATTGTAATTGCATGCCCCTGTTGAACAGGGGCTTAAAAATTGGGCCTTTGGTGGTGGTGGTGTTGCCACAACACATTAAGCCCTCACAGTTACTCTTGGTGGGCGCAGGAATGGGCCCTGCTGTGAATTATTAGATCAATAATTGTAATTACATGCCTCTGTAGATTAAATAATAATAATACTGCGCCAATTCTAAACACTAAATGAAGCAGCCAAACATAAACTCAGACAGGATATATAGAACGTATAAAAAATATATAATGTGGCGCTGTGAGAGAAGTAGTAAAAAACCCTACTTCATGTATAGCACAATGGTGCACATAAAAATATGGTGTCAAACAAAACGTTTGTACACAATAGGTGTACACAAATGAATGTGATAAAAATGTAAGTGAATACTAACAGTGAAATAATTGGTATGGGATATAGGTGCACAGCAAAAACCAGCAATTAAACTGGAATATTGATCATACCCATAATAAACAAAAATAAAAATGAAAATATAATGTAGGTGGAGACAAACTCATATAAGGCGTCACAGATGAGTATGTAGAATAATGTCCAATCTTATCACATATGAAAAGAAGTTCATAGGTCAAAATCCAACAAGGAGCTGCATCGTTTGAAAATAGGTTTGATGGGTGCATCTATCACGCTTTCTTTATAGGCATATAGGATATATGACATCACCCGGGAGTGCCTTCACCTTGGGCCAATGGGGGAGAAGTAAATGCTCTTACCGGACAGAGTGGACCCAGCTCACCGTACGGTGGTGGATCAACAAAGATTTGTCCACTCTGTGGACCGAAGGAACAGTCAGGATCTGCAAGACACCTTCTTCCTTATGCCGACAGCACCACTGGTCCGTATTTCCAACCCGAAAAGGAAGAAATCCAAACCAATATGGCGACAACAAGCCATGTAAAAAGGGGAAGATGTGATAGATGCACCCTTCAAACCTATTTTCAAACGATGCAGCTCCTTGTTGGATTTTGACCTATGAACTTCTTTTCATATGTGATAAGATTGGACATTATTCTACATACTCATCTGTGACGCCTTATATGAGTTTGTCTCCACCTACATTATATTTTCATTTTTATTTTTGTTTATTATGGGTATGATCAATATTCCAGTTTAATTGCTGTTTTTTGCTGTGCACCTATACCCCATACCAATTATTTCACTGTTAGTATTCACTTACATTTTTATCACATTCATTTGTGTACACCTATTGTGTACAAACGTTTTGTTTGACACCATATTTTTATGTGCACCATTGTGCTATACATGAAGTAGGTTTTTTTTACTACTTCTCTCACAGCGCCACATTTTCTTTTTCGTACATCACGGGACACAGAGCGACTTAGTCATTACTAATGGGTTATATAGATTACCTTCAGGTGTTGGCACTGGCCAATTCCAAACCGGAAGTACCCTCCCCTATATAAGCCCCTCCCACCCGGGAGCACCTCAGTTTTTTGCCAGTGTCTAAGGTGTTGGCCAAAGAGTAACATGTGTTTTCACTGGGCTTGCGTACAGGTTCTTTTGGGCCTTAGTAAGCTGTTCCGGATCCCACCAAAAAAGCTTCATAGCTAAACGGTCGGTACCCGGGCCTTGCAGCAGAAGAGCAAGGTTTTGCCTGTAATGCTTCTCTTAGGAGGGCTGGACCCTGGGATCCAGAGCTCTGGTCATACCCACGACCAAGATGTTGTCTGTGCAGGGTGCTATACAGGTCCAGGGGAGTGGAATCCTTGGGAACCCGGTCCCTGAAGGTTTAATTACAATGCCTGCCGTGATAGGTGAAGTTTGGACTTCTGTGGACCAAACAAAGTCCTGCGGCGGGGATCAGGTAAGTGGGGGCCCCCAGGAACTTGGTTCTATTGGGGGACCCCCAAGCCTAATTTGTCTTTCTGTCTGTTACCTAACGGTATTCCCGCTAAATATCTGTGTTTGCCTATAACTACTGAAAATGTAAAATTTTAATAGTAGTCAAGAAAAAAAAAAAAAAACAGGGACCGCGGTACCTGTGTTAAACCACTAGAGGCCGCTGTAGTCCATTTTTCTTGTCATGTGGATCTTTGGTTTTCTCAAGTCAAAAGATCCAGGCAGCTGGTAAGTTTCTCTGTGGGAATCCACTTCCTCTGCCCTGTTGCTGCGCTCATCCACCGCACAGGCCCTCCGGCAAAAAGGGCCCTGGCTCCTAGTCCCCTGTTTGATTTCGAAAAGGGCGCCAATGGCGCACGGGCGCGCGCGCGGGCGCGTGCACGCGCCTCCTATGAAAAAAAGGGGCGGGGCGGGTGGATGACGCTCGATGCGCGCCGCGGCGCTTCTGCGCATGTGCGGGCGTCCCAGCATGGTTAAAAGACACAGTACAAGTGTCAGCTGCATGCAAACAGAGCTAGCAACAAACAGTGGCACACAGAGGCGGTTGATGCAGGCATCCCCATAGAAAGGCACTTTAGTGGACACCAGCTGGTATATAGCAGCACCTGTGTTAGACTATTACCAGCAAAATTGGTGTATGACGACGGGAATACCTCAGCTTTGTGCTTAAAGGATATGTCGTCCAGACGCTCCGGAAATAGATCTTCCAGGAAGCCAAAGGGGTCTCCATCGGGCTCTGAGGATATTGGGCATGCTTGTACTGCACCAATCTCCCCTGAGAATTCAGAGGTCAGTAGCCGTAGAAACCCCGCAGGAATGCCTGGTGCTGCGGCTGTCCCCAGTCCACCTGCTCCTGTATATATAACAGAGGAGGTTTTATCCTCAACTCTGGGAGGATTGGAAGAGAGATTAACAGCATTGATCGCTGCTTCCCTGTCTCAGGAAAAGCGCGTCCGATCTCCGTCTCCTCCTTCAGAGTGCCTGTTAGTGGAGGAACAGCCCCACACAGAGATCGACCTACCTGAAGGGGATCAGGATGAGGTTGATTCAGTTATGGAGGAATCAACAGTGGAAGAACCTTTCTCAGCTTCTCAGGCTGAAAGATTATGGGTTCAGTCTCTGACTAATATGGTCCGATCAGCATTTAAAATGCCTCTGGCGGAACCACCATCCACTACGGTTTCCTCGCTGGGGTCGCTAAAAGCTCCCCAGGCTGTCTGTTCCTTCCCAATCCACCCTTTATTAGAAGGGCTTATTTACCAGGATTGGGAGCATCCTGATAAAATATTTGCTCCCCCCAAGAGATTTCCGGTGATCTATCCCATCGAGGATAAGTTCATAAGAAAATGGAGGGTCCCTACAGTGGACGCAGCCATCTCTTCTGTTAACAAATCACTGACATGTCCAGTAGATAATGTTCCAATGTTCAAAGACCCAATAGATAAAAAATTGGAGTCTTTACTAAAATCTGCTTTCTCTACAGCAAGTATGGTGACACAACCTGCGGTAGCAGCGATTGGAGTCTGCCAAGCAGTGAAAGATCAGTTGAAACAAGTCTTAAGGGACTTACCAGATCAGCAGGCTCTTGCCCTAGCTGACCTGCCTAGAGCCTTGTGTTTTGCGGTGGACGCCATAAAGGATACAATCCAACAGGCCTCCCGCTTTACGCTGTCTATAGTACATATGCGTAGGCTTCTGTGGCTCAAAAACTGGTCTGCTGAAGCTCCCTGTAAAAAACTGCTGGTTAGCTTCCCATTTCATGGAGAACGCTTATTTGGAGAAGATCTGGACAAATATATCCAGAAAATTTCTGCCGGTAAAAGTTCACTCTTACCGGTTAAGAACAAGGGTAGAAGTCCTTCTTTTAAGAGGCCTACTTCTCCAGTCCCGGGCACAGCCCACCAGAAATTTCTACGCTTTGCAGTAGAAGGGCGCCATTTTCAGTTCAGAGCCTTACCTTTCGGTCTGGCCACAGCACCACGAGTGTTCACAAAAATTCTGGCCCCATTATTGGCCAATCTAAGAACACAGGGTGTAACGATAATGGCATATCTAGACGACCTGCTACTAATAGACCACTCAGTGGAAAAGCTGGAAGTAGCTATTCACAAGACAATCGAGTATCTGGAATATCACGGTTGGATTATCAACCGGGACAAGTCAGCTCTAAGACCAGTCAAAAGTCTGGAATACTTAGGGCTAAGGCTGGATTCAAATCAGAGAAAGATTTTCTTACCTCCAGAGAAGGTGTCGTCTTTAAAAGATTTGACCCACTTAGTGGGTACAAAAAGAAAACCATCCATACGCCTCTGCATGAGGCTGCTGGGAAAGATGGTGGCTTCATTCGAAGCGGTACCCTACGGTCAATTCCATTCAAGGAATTTGCAAAGGGCCATACTGTCAGCCTGGAACAAAAAAGTTCAGGCTTTAGACTTACCAATGTCCCTGTCCCCTTCCGTTCGCAAGAGCCTCCATTGGTGGTTGGTGCCCCAGAATCTGGAAAGAGGGAAACCCTTCAGTCCGGTTTCTTGGAAGGTGGTCACTACAGATGCCAGCCTCATAGGCTGGGGGGCAGTACTGGAGCAATGGTCTCTCCAGGGCAAGTGGTCAGAAGCAGAAAAGGCCCTGCCCATCAATCTCTTAGAGATACGAGCAGCCCGGTATGCCCTAGTAGCATGGACATCCAAACTCCAAGGGTCCCCTGTCAGAATTCAATCAGACAATGCCACGGCAGTGGCATATATCAATCACCAGGGTGGCACCAAGAGTCGTGCAGCCCAGAGGGAAGCAAATTGCATCCTGGAGTGGGCAGAAAAATATGTCCCAGCCATATCCGCGGTTTTCATCCCAGGAGTGGAAAATTGGAGAGCGGACTTTCTAAGTCGCCAACAATTATGCCCGGGGGAATGGTCTCTTCACCCCGAGGTTTTCCAGGCAATATGCCAACGGTGGGGAACACCGGATGTAGATCTGCTAGCATCCAGATTCAACGCAAAAGTGGACAGATTTGTGTCTCGCACAAGGGATCCCCTAGCTTGCGGCTCGGATGCCCTAGTGTTCCCTTGGGATCAGTTCGAGCTGATATATGCATTCCCACCGCCACAATTGTTACCGCGATTACTCCGCAGAATCAGGGTAGAAAAGAAACCAGTGATTCTGGTGGCTCCAGCGTGGCCCCGAGGGGCATGGTACGCGGAGATTGTGGAAGTGTCAGTGAGGAGTCCTTGGACCCTCCCACATCGTCCGGACCTGCTGTCGCAGGGACCGATATACCACCCTTCCTTACCAGCCCTAGGTTTGACGGCCTGGCTATTGAAGCCCACATTCTGAAAAAGAGAGGGCTCTCTAATTCTGTGGTATCTACCATGATCAATGCCAGGAAACCGGTATCCAGGCAGATCTATTATAGGATCTGGAAAGCGTACATTACGTGGTGTGAGGCCAGGAAATGGCATCCACGTAAGTACGTGATAGGGAGGATTTTGGACTTCCTACAGTGGGCTGTAGATAGGAAGCTTGCCTTGAGTACTATCAAGGGTCAGATTTCGGCCTTGTCAATATTTTTTCAAAGGCCCTTGGCTTCGCATTCACTAGTCAAAGCCTTTATACAAGCAGTGATGCGTATTAGCCCTCCGGTTAGTATTCCCATATGTCCTTGGGACTTAAACCTGGTTCTGTCGGTTCTACAGAAACAACCGTTTGAACCATTACAACACATTTCCTTGGTTCTTCTCACCAGGAAAATTGATTTTCTTAGTAGCCGTTTGTTCGGCTAAAAGAGTATCGGAATTAGCCGCCTTGTCCTGTAAGGAGCCATATCTGGTTGTCCATAAGGACAGAGTAGTATTACGTCCTCATCCAGCCTTTCTTCCTAAGGTGGTATCGAGGTTTCATTTGAACCAAGATGTGGTTCTTCCTTCTTTTTTCCCCAAACCTAGCTCGGTAGAGGAAAAGTTATTACATTCTTTGGATGTAGTAAGAGCAGTTAAAGCTTATCTAAAAGCCACTGCTCAGATTCGCAGAACGGATTCTTTATTTGTTCTGCCGGAAGGCCCCAGAAAGGGTCAGGCAGCATCAAAATCTACTTTAGCCAAGTGGATTCGACAGGTCATAATACAAGCCTATGGCTTGAGAAAGAGACCGCCTCCGTTCAAAGTTAGGGCGCACTCCACAAGAGCAGTTGGAACTTCATGGGCAGTGCATCACCAGGCCTCCCTGGCTCAAGTATGTAAGGCCGCAACATGGTCTTCGGTACACACGTTTACTAGGTTCTACCAGGTAGACGTTAGAAGTCAGGAGGATGTCGCCTTTGGGCGCAGTGTGTTGCAGGCCGCAAAAGATCCTCATGCCTGATGGCGCCCAGCTTATGTGTCCCTCCCCTCATTTGGCATTGCTTTGGGACGTCCCATTAGTAATGACTAAGTCGCTCTGTGTCCCGTGATGTACGAAAAAGAAAAAGGGATTTTTATAACAGCTTACCTGTAAAATCCTTTTCTTGGAGTACATCACGGGACACAGAGCTCCCACCCCTCTTTTTGGGACACTTATTGCTTGGCTACAAAACTGAGGTGCTCCCGGGTGGGAGGGGCTTATATAGGGGAGGGTACTTCCGGTTTGGAATTGGCCAGTGCCAACACCTGAAGGTAATCTATATAACCCATTAGTAATGACTAAGTCGCTCTGTGTCCCGTGATGTACTCCAAGAAAAAGATTTTACAGGTAAGCTGTTATAAAAATCCCTTTATCTATTTTTTATATGCCCCTGCAGATGCCTGTTAGTGTAACACAAAAGAAAAAAAACTACGAGCAATAAGGGCTAGCTTCAGGTGTATAATGTGCAGGAATCACACTACACCTGCTTTAAGTGCTGCAGATGCCTGTTAGGGCTCTTTCACACGAAGGGTCCGTTCGGGTCCGCCTGTCAGTTTTTTAGGCGGAGCCACGGATCCACGGATGTCAGCGGCGCCGGTGACATGTCCGCTGACATCCGACCCGCTCTGTCATCATCCGATCCCCCCATAGGGGAGAGCGGCGCTCTGACAGGGCGGTCCCTGCACAGTGTGCGGGAACCGCCCAGTCATCCGCCGGCTCAGCGGGGGTCAACGGAGCGATCCCCGCTGAGCAAGCGGAGATTCACGGGGCGGATCATTACTGATCCTTCCTGTGTGAAAGAGCCCTTAGTGTAACACAAAAGAAAAAAAACTACGAGCAATAAGGGCTAGCTTCAGGTTTATATTTTGCAGAAATCACACTACGCTTGCTTTAAGTGCTGCAGATGCCTGCCTGTGTTACACAACAGGAAATCACAGCAATAAGGGCTAGCTTCGGTTGTATACTGTGCAGGAGGCTTAGCAAAAATATCACTGACACTGTCCCTACCTATCCTTCTCTCTCCCTGCACACAATATCACTGACACTGTCCCTACCTATCCTTCTCTCTCCCTACACACAATATCACTGACACTGTCCCTACCTATCCTTCTCTCTCCCTACACACAATATCACTGACACTGTCCCTACCTATCCTTCTCTCTCCCTACACACAATATCACTGACACTGTCCCTACCTATCCTTCTCTCTCCCTACACACAATATCACTGACACTGTCCCTACCTATCCTTCTCTCTCCCTACACACAATATCACTGACACTGTCCCTACCTATCCTTCTCTCTCCCTACACACAATATCACTGACACTGTCCCTACCTATCCTTCTCTCTCCCTGCACACAATATCACTGACACTGTCCCTACCTATCCTTCTCTCTCCCTACACACAATATCACTGACACTGTCCCTACCTATCCTTCTCTCTCCCTACACACAATATCACTGACACTGTCCCTACCTATCCTTCTCTCTCCCTACACACAATATCACTGACACTGTCCCTACCTATCCTTCTCTCTCCCTACACACAATATCACTGACACTGTCCCTACCTATCCTTCTCTCTCCCTACACACAATATCACTGACACTGTCCCTACCTATCCTTTTCTCTCCCTACACACAATATCACTGACACTGTCCCTACCTATCCTTCTCTCTCCCTACACACAATATCACTGACACTGTCCCTACCTATCCTTCTCTCTCCCTACACACAATATCACTGACACTGTCCCTACCTATCCTTCTCTCTCCCTGCACACAATATCACTGACACTGTCCCTACCTATCCTTCTCTCTCCCTACACACAATATCACTGACACTGTCCCTACCTATCCTTCTCTCTCCCTACACACAATATCACTGACACTGTCCCTACCTATCCTTCTCTCTCCCTACACACAATATCACTGACACTGTCCCTACCTATCCTTCTCTCTCCCTACACACAATATCACTGACACTGTCCCTACCTATCCTTCTCTCTCCCTACACACAATATCACTGACACTGTCCCTACCTATCCTTCTCTCTCCCTACACACAATATCACTGACACTGTCCCTACCTATCCTTCTCTCTCCCTACACACAATATTAGACATGTGCACACTGAAATATTTCGTTTCGGAATTTTGTTTTCGTCCAAAAAATAAATTTATTTAGTTACTCCCGAAATTCGTTTTTATTTATTTCGTTTTTAGTTAAAAATTGCATTCGTCCGAAAATCTGAATTAATTAAGGTCGAATCTGTCATTGAAGGCTTATGGTGTCTGTCGAATGTTCAAAGAAGATTCGACGGAGCAGCGAAACTGTACGACGCTGCAATCATACATTTCCGGTCGAATGTTCCGCCCACAAGCAGTGATCTTTTCTCTCTATGTCAAATCTTTTCTCTCTATAATGTCAAATCTTTTCTCTCCTATGTCGAATCTTTTCTCTCTATAATGTCAAATCTTTTCTCTCTATAATGTCAAATCTTTTCTCTCCTATGTCGAATCTTTCCTCTCCTATGTCGAATCTTTCCTCTCCTATGTCGAATCTTTCCTCTCCTATGTCGAATCTTTTCTCTCCTATGTCGAATCTTTCCTCTCCTATGTCGAATCTTTCCTCTCCTATGTCGAATCTTTCTCTCCTATGTCGAATCTTTTCTCTCTATAATGTCGAATCTTTTCTCTCCTATGTAGAATAATCTTGGACTAATAGAGTTAAGGTTAGGCACATTCGACCACAGGTTCGATAGACACAGATTGTTATTGTCAGCGTCACGTCGAATCTCCTATCTATATCGAACTGTTGTAGCAACGAAAACGAAAATAAAGCATTTGTTTATGTCGGATCTTTCGGTTTTCGGATTCTGTGCTTTCGTTTTCGTTTGTTAAAACGATAACGAAAATAGCTGAAATTCGGACGAAAATGCATTCGGACGAAAACTAATGCACATGTCTACACAATATCACTGACACTGTCCCTACTTATCCTTCTCTCTCCCTACACACAATATCACTGACACTGTCCCTACCTATCCTTCTCTCTCCCTACACACAATATCACTGACACTGTCCCTACTTATCCTTCTCTCTCCCTACACACAATATCACTGACACTGTCCCTGCCTATCCTTCTCTCTCCCTACACACAATATCACTGACACTGTCCCTGCCTATCCTTCTCTCTCCCTACACACAATATCACTGACACTGTCCCTACCTATCCTTCTCTCTCCCTACACACAATATCACTGACACTGTCCCTACCTATCCTTCTCTCTCCCTACACACAATATCACTGACACTGTCCCTACCTATCCTTCTCTCTCCCTACACACAATATCACTGACACTGTCCCTACCTATCCTTCTCTCTCCCTACACACAATATCACTGACACTGTCCCTACTTATCCTTCTCTCTCCCTACACACAATATCACTGACACTGTCCCTACCTATCCTTCTCTCTCCCTACACACAATATCACTGACACTGTCCCTACCTATCCTTCTCTCTCCCTACACACAATATCACTGACACTGTCCCTACCTATCCTTCTCTCTCCCTGCACACAATATCACTGACACTGTCCCTGCCTATCCTTCTCTCTCCCTACACACAATATCACTGACACTGTCCCTACCTATCCTTCTCTCTCCCTACACACAATATCACTGACACTGTCCCTACCTATCCTTCTCTCTCCCTACACACAATATCACTGACACTGTCCCTACCTATCCTTCTCTCTCCCTACACACAATATCACTGACACTGTCCCTACCTATCCTTCTCTCTCCCTACACACAATATCACTGACACTGTCCCTACCTATCTTTCTCTCTCCCTACACACAATATCACTGACACTGTCCCTACCTATCCTTCTCTCTCCCTACACACAATATCACTGACACTGTCCCTACCTATCCTTCTCTCTCCCTACACACAATATCACTGACACTGTCCCTACCTATCCTTCTCTCTCCCTACACACAATATCACTGACACTGTCCCTACCTATCCTTCTCTCTCCCTACACACAATATCACTGACACTGTCCCTACTTATCCTTCTCTCTCCCTACACACAATATCACTGACACTGTCCCTACCTATCCTTCTCTCTCCCTACACACAATATCACTGACACTGTCCCTACCTATCCTTCTCTCTCCCTACACACAATATCACTGACACTGTCCCTACCTATCCTTCTCTCTCCCTACACACAATTTCTCTAACACTGTCCCTGCCTATGTACGTCTTTCCCTGCACGCCAACACAATACACAAGGCTGCCGCGCTGGCGGCCTTTTATAGTGTGGGGCGTGTACTAAACCCCCCTGAGCTATAATTGGCCACAGGCATCCTGCCTGTGGCCAATTATGGCTCTCCTCGCTGCCGGCGCTGTGATTGGCCAAGCATGCGGGGTCACAGTGCATGCTTGGCCAATCACAGCGCCGGGATTTTGGGTCGTTCGCATCACTCGAATTTGGCACGAACGACCCAAAACGTTCGATCTTCGTCGAACGATCAAACAGCCGATGTTTGAGTCGAACGTATGTTCGACTCGAACACCGAGCTCATCCCTAGTGGTCACCCAAAGAAGGACCCTCTGCAGTAAAGGAGATAAAAATCTCAGGACCTGGAGCATCACATGATGGCAGATTTAGCGAGTATTTTAGACATTTTTAACATTTAAAAAAAAAAAAAACGGCAATTAGTTGTTTTTTATTTTTTGAGGGGGTGGTGGCAGGCTCGGGGTGTGCCAAAGTTTCGTTTGAAGTTCATATTCTTTACAAAGCATTTTTGGATATAAAGATGATAACATTGCTGGATTACAAGTGGCATCAAATCCCTACAAACAATATTCAAAATTGAAAATTGGGGGATTTTCTAGGTGCCGCTCTCCACACTAAACACCAGTATTTGTATAAAATTGTCATGTTTATTCCATAAGATAAATAAAATATCATTAAAAAATATGTCAGATAATTTCATAGCTACAGTATCTATGTATATACCAGTATTTATCCTATGAAAATCTCTATTACCCTATTACCTCTATATGTACAATTTTTTTTTTCTTTAATAAATAGTTATTTTCACATTTTCATAGCAGGATAAAAACTCTCTATTCAACACGTTTCACAGAAGACTTCATCAGGATGTCAGAGGTACTATATGGCGTGATATAATAAAACAAAGTAATTTCAAACCTTATGACCATAAAGACATAGGGGGTGATTTACTAAAACTGGTGACCTCAGAATCTGGTGCAGCTGTGCATAGTAGTCAATCAGCTTCTTCAATTAGGTTTTGGCAATAAAAACTGTCAGGGAAATGGCCAAAGAACTGGCAGTCTTACCAACACCCATCATGGCCGCATCAGGCGTGCTCCCGTGCGTATTGGTGTACACAGATGAGCAATGGTGCCTCCTGGTCTATATAAACCTTCTGCTGAGACCTGTGCATTGCTGGATTATCGTCGGGTCCCCTGTGATCCTGTGTTTCCTGATCTTTGACCTCCCGTTACCGACCCGGCTTGATTAACCTCCCTGGCGGTATGATTCTGTCAGATTTTAGATGCTGAAAGCGGTACAATTATTTTTCATGGAAATTTGGCGTTTTATATTGTAGGCCTGTAATTCTTAGGAATCTCACATTGACTGATTTACCGTGCATGACCCCCGGCCTGGCTCCTGGTTCTGTTTCCGGATTGTTCATCCGCCAAGTTTACCTGGTACTCCGCAAGTACACCTGCCCTACAGTGCATCTTGCTTGTTCCAGCAACCTTACGGTGATCAGCCCATCAAACCACAGCAACTGGCAAACCGTGCTTCTTTGGGCACTGCACTCCCCGTACCACTTCCAGAGGTGTACTGCACTTATCCACAAGGGGAGCCCTCTCAGCACCTCGGCCTCGCACCTGGTACGACGTACGTGACAAAACCTGAAAGCTGATTGGTTTCTATGCAGAGTTGCACCAGATTTTGCACTCTTCAGCCTTAGAGAATAACCCCCATAGTCTTGATCAATCAGAAATCTACATTGTTGCTAGCAACACTTCCAGAAATATACACTCACCGGCCACTTTATTAGGCACACCTTGCTAGTACCGGGTTGGACCCCCTTTTGCCTTCAGAACTGCCATAATGTGGTTGTAAAAAAAAAAAAACACCACCTGCAAGACAAAGGCATAATGAGCTAGTATGCATAGCATACTAGCTCATTATGCAATACTCATCACCTCAGACTGAAGCCCCCACAGCCGTCCTCGTACACCACTCGGGCGGCCGACATCTCTCCCGGGGGTTACTTCTTGGTATCGCGGCTTCTTCGACGCTGTGATTGGCCGGAGGCGCGATTACGTCACTTCCGCGCATACGCGCGGGAACCGCCAGTCACGGCACGGCCTCCTTTAGGAACGGCACAATTGTACAGTGCGCCTGCGCCATAGACATCTGCGTCCGTCATTATTGTAAATATCTCCTAATCTGTGGAGGTTTAGGAGATATTTCGAGCACCTACAGGTAAGCCCTAATCTAGGCTTTCCTGTAGGTAAAAGTGGTTGTAAAGAGTTTACAACCACTTTAATTCTTTGTGTTATAGATTCAACAAGGTGTTGGAAATATTCCTCAGAGATTTTGGTCCATATTAACATGATAGCATCACACAGTTGCTGCAGATTTGTTGGCTGCACATACATGATAAAAATCTCCCATTCCACCACATCCCAAAGGTGCTCTATTGGATGAGATTGGGTGACTGTGGAGGCCATTGGAGTACAGTGACCTCATTGTCCAGTGGTGAGGTGATTTGAGCTTTATCACAATGGTGCATTATCCTGCTGGAAGGAGCCATCAGAAGATGGGGACACTGTAGTCATAAAAGGATGGACATGGTCAGCAACAGTGGTGAAACTTTCAGGGTCGCAGCAGTCGCACTTGCGACTGGGCCCTGCTGCTCTGCCGCTATGGGGGGCCCCAAGACCCGGCATCTCCCCCTGCACCTCTGGCTGTCAGTTTGGAATGCAGTGGGGGGAGTGGGAGGTGGCGATCGGAAGCTTTATGGTGCCCGCGGTGCTTGTAGTTCTCCTCCTGAGTGTATACAGTGGAGAGGGGAGGGGCCTCTGACCCAGGCAGCTATCAGTTTCACTCTTCAGCGTACGAGTGAGTCACTCTGCTTATACACTGTTGCTGATAGCTGCCCGGGTAAGAGGCCCCTCCCCTCTCCACTGTATACACTCGGGAGGAGAACTACAAGCCCCAGGGAGATCGCATGGTCCACAGGCACCATAGAGCTGCCGATCGCCCCCTCCCACCTCCCCTAGTGCTGGGGGTTGGAGGTGCACAGACAGCGGAGACCAGCCAGGTACAGGGGAACCTCTGGAAGGGGGGGCTGCTGTCTGGGGACCCTGATGTAAGGAGTGGGCTCTCTGGGGACCCTGATGTAAGGAGGGGTCTCTCTGGGGGGGCGGGATCTGGGGGTCCCCTTTGTTAAAGGGGTCTTCCAGATTCCGATAAGCCCCCCGCCCGCAGACCCCCACAACCACCGGGCAAGGGTTGTGGGGATGAGGCCCTTGTCCCCATCAACATGGGGACATCCTCCCCATGTTGAGGGCATGTGGCCTGGTACGGTTCAGGAGGGAGGGGAGGCCGCTCTCGTCCCCCCCTCTTCCCCTGTGGCCGGCGAGGTTGCGTGCTCGGATAAGGGTCTGGTATGGATTTTTAGGGGGACTCCACGCCATTTTTTTTATTTGGGGTGGAGTTCCCCTTAAAATCCATGCCAGATCTCAAGGGCCTGGTATGGATATTTAGGGGGAACCCCACGCCATTTTTTTTTAAATTTGCGTCGGGGTTCCCCTTAATATCCATTCCAGACCTAAAGGGCCTGGTACTTGAATTTGGGGGAACCCCCACGCTTCTTTTTTTTTATCAATGACTTTTCTATGTATTGATAAAAGCCGACAATTCATTAATAGCTGCGAGTGAGTTTAAATGACTTTTTTTCCTTCAAAAATGACACTCTGTGCTGGGACAGTTCTAAGCACGGGAAACATGCGCCACTTCACATGCATATCATACACACCCCCAGGTACGAAATTTAAAGGAATATTTCACTTTTATTTTTTCATTTTAAGCATTATTAAAATCACTGCTCCCGAAAAAACGGCCGTTTTTAAAACTTCTTTTTGCATTGATACATGTCCCCTGGGGCAGGACCCAGGTCCCCAAACACTTTTTAGGACAATAACTTGCATATAAGCCTTTATAATTAGCACTTTAGATTTCTCCCATAGACTTTTCGAATTTTGCCGCGAACACCCCAAATTGTTGGTTGTTCGGCGAACAGGCAATGTTTGAGTCGAACATGAGTTCGACTCGAACTCGAAGCTCATCCCTAGAGTGTCTCTATGGGAATGTTTGACCATTCTTCCAGAAGTGCATTTGTGAGGTCAGGCACTGATGTTGGATGAGAAAGCCTGGCTCACAGTCTCCGCTCTAATTCATCCCAAAGGTGTTCTATCGGGTTGAGGTCAGGACTCTGTGCAGGCCAGTCAAGTTCCTCCACCCACAACTCGCTCTTCCATGTCTTTATGGACCTTGCTATGTGCACTGGTCCAAATCATTTGGTGGAGGGGGGATTATGGTGTGGGGGTTCCTTTTCAGGGGTTGGGTTGGCCACTTAGTTCCAGTGAAGGGAACTCTTAAGGTGTCAGCATACCAAGACATTTTGGACAATTTCATGCTCCCAACTTTGTGGGAACAGTTTGGGGATGGCCCCTTCCTGTTCCAACATGACTGCGCACCAGTGCACAAAGCAAGGTCCATAAAGACATGGATGAGCGAGTTTGGGGTGGAAGGACTTGACTGGCCTGCACAGAGTCCTGACCTCAACCCAATGCAACATCTTTGGGATGACTTAGAGAGGAGACTGCGAGCCAGGCCTTCTCATCCATCATCAGTGCCTGACCTCACAAATGCACTTCTGGAAGAACGGTCAAACATTCCCATAGACACTCCTAAACCTTGTGGACAGCCTTCTCAGAAGAGTTGAAGCTGTTATAGCTGCAAAGGGTGGGCCAACTCAATATTGAACCCTCCGGAGAAAGACTGGGATGCCATTACAGTTCATGTGCGTGTAAAGGCAGGCGTCCCAATACTTTTGGTAATATAGTGTGTTGCGCTTTGCAAGTGGTTTACCAGAATTATGGATGAAGCCGTCAGCCAATAGCCCCGGAATTGTATTTTTCAGCCGGCAGCAGTGAAAGGAGGTTCTACAAAGTATTGACTCAGGGGGGGGGGGGCGCTATACAAATGCCCCCCACACTTTTCACATATTTATTTGTATCATTTTCCTTCCACTTCACAATTATGTGACACTTTGTGTTGGTCTTTCACATAAAATCCCAATAAAATACATTTATGTTTTTTTGGTTCTAACCTGACAAAAAGGTGGGAAATTTAAAGGGGTATGAATACTTTTTCAAGGTACTGTATATTATATATTCTGTAGGAAAGTTATAGATACCACAAACTATGAGATATATATATATGATAATCGATCAATCAAGCGCGTCGGGATCCTACGGGGTTAATGATCGCACCAGCCAAGCAGACACTGGCTACAAAAAGCACCTTGAGGCGATTCAATTCGCATGTATAGCGTTATACAAGTCATTCATTCATTCATTCATTCATTCATTCCTGATGTACTGACGGCCAATCTCATTTCTTGAAACCCAAAAACACCAAGAAAGTACAACCCTCCCCACCCCCCTTTAGAAAGTAGACAGTCCGGGGTATTTAGTAAGAGGCATTGCTGGTTTTTTTGTTTTGTTTTTTTAAGAAAAAATAAATAAAAAAAATTTTGTCTCAATTATTTTTTTACATAATAAAAAAATCCTGATCACCTGCTCAGAGTAGCATGGTGTTACTATGGTAACACTATATTACTCCGGTTACAGTATGCAAAAAAATAAAATTTAATTAAAAACATTGAAAAAAAAAAGACTTTTAATTTTTTTCTTTCTCCATACTGTCACCAGCGCAGTACAGGGTCATCCTATAACTACAACTGGTCCGCGGCGGTGATCAGGAATACTCACTGGTGACAGGATGTAAAGAAAAATAAAAATAAAAGTCAAATTTTTTCTTTCTTTATTGTGACTTTTTTTTGCATACTGTAACCATAGTAACACCGTACTACTCTGAGGAGATGATCAGGATTTTTTAATCTTTATTTTTACTTTTTTATAAAAATAACAAAATGTAAAAAAAATATTTATAATAATATTAAATAAATAATCCTCATTTTAAAAATAAGATTGATAATTAAATAATGGTTTATATTAATTGTAGAAGGAAAAAAATACATTAATGACAATATTAAGAATAATAATAAAAAGTCAATTTTTTTTATATATTTGTTTTTCACATTGTATTTATAGTAATAGTGTCACCATAGTCACACCGTACTGCTCTGAGGAGGTAATCAGGTTTTTATTTTATTTTACCCCCTTATGATGGCAGTCGCTGCTGTGCCCCTTCTTCCAGCACTTCACCTTCCCGGCCACACCGGGGCGCAGCTTCCCCGACTTCCCCATCATCACCCCGCCTACCGGGACCCGCTGTCTCCAGGTGTGGCCCTATAACAGCGATCACTTCTGGCCGGGGGCGGAGCTCTATGGTGATCACCGCAAGGACTCGGTGGTGATCGCACTCTATAGGAAGTGCTGGCCTCTGGTGGCACCGAGGAGTATTACAGTCACTGAAATATCACCAGAAGATCTACAGAGTGGAATTCAGCTGACCCAATAGAGAAAAACTATTTATTATACTTTTATTATTATTGGTAATATTCTTCTTCTTATTACTAATATTATTAAGTGTATTCATATTTACAATAATAATATCATTCATATTTAATTATAATATTAAATAAAATAAAATAAATATATTAATATTATACTAATATAAAATACAGGATTATCTATGAATAACAATAATGAATTTAAATACATAAAATAATATATAATAATAAAGTTAATTGATCAGTTTGAAGCAGCTGCAAAAGAGGCCAATGATTGTTTACAGCACAGACACTGTTTTCTCAGTGGTGACCTGCAGTCTATAAATAGCAACAGTGCAAAGCACTGTGTTGTCATAGTGACGGTCAGTTGGTCATGGTCACATGACCTGCAGCTGGTAATAAATAGCAGTGCAGAGCCAGACTCTGTCAGTTGACTTTTGGTCTTCACACAGGAAGCATCTCTCTTGCAGAGCTCCTGAGTGATTGATTTGTATTTCGTCACATTATCTCCAGTGATTGGAATTGAGAGTCAATTTATTGATTGGCATTAATTGTCTAATCTTCTATTAATAGTAATTGGCATTTCCTGTCAGTTATTTTCTATAAAAAAAAAATGATCAAGAGAATCCTTGTCGTTTTTCTTGTTCTGTTGGTTCCTTGGGAACTAAGCAGAAATACCATCATACAATCCCCAGAGGTCCACATGGATCAGGAGGAGGGGATTGTGGACACAACACAGCAGCCAGCGAAGATTCCACTGGTTTTTGGAATCTTTTTCCTATTATGGGCTGTCCTGATATGTGTTCTTATTCCGAAGTACATTCTGTGCCAAAATTACCTGGCCAGAATATTAGGACTCTATTTGAAGTATCTGCAGCTGAATGGAATCATTTATCTACTGATCGGTTTCTGGAACAGCCAGGGTGGCCAATGGGTAGTCACTGGGCTCTGGTCAGTCTGGTCCAATGGGTGTGAGGCATTAGAGAACATAGTCCCACCCATACTTATAAAATTTGTTACTGAGTACTGGTCAGAAGGCTTTCTGGTGATGATCACCATACTGCTGGTACAGCTCCTAATAAATACAATAATAATAATAATAATCATAATAATACTCCTAATATTTTTCATGCCATTCTACCAACTAAACCGACCAACAAGAGAGAATGCAGAGAGCAGCATGGAGGAGGCTGACTTTGCTATTCCCAGAGTCGCACCTTATAGGGATCACATCCACGCTCACGTACGGGATTTATGTCGGCCAGTAAAGAAGCGCAGGCAGGAAGAGACTGATGTTCCCGTTTCCAGAGTCGCACTTCCTCAGATTTACCCAGTGAGTGATGACACCATTCCAAGAACAAGTGACGTCATTCTACCAGCAAATGCTGTCATCATTGCACCAACAAGGAAAACTGCAGAGAGCACCATGGAGGAGACGGACTTTCCTATTCCCAGAGTCGCACCTCATAGGGATGAATACC
The DNA here is from genome assembly GCA_029206835.1 of Rana muscosa. Taxonomy (NCBI): domain Eukaryota; kingdom Metazoa; phylum Chordata; class Amphibia; order Anura; family Ranidae; genus Rana; species Rana muscosa. Next base: position 264,372,887 of record CM055123.1, on the reverse strand, counting down.
GTAATTTCATACGGAATTTATACCGGCCAGTGAAGAGGACTGAGGTTCCCGTTTTCACAGTCTCACCTCCTAGGGATGACTTCAGTGCTGTCCTACGGGAATTATTTGGGCCAGTGAAGTTGTGCAGTCTACCCAAGATGTTTAGGTTTAGAAACATATTCCGAAAGAACGACTTTCCCATTCACAGCGTCTCACATTCTAGGTATCACTTCCGTGCTTTCCTACGGGATTTATTCCGGCCAGTGAAGCAGCGCAGGCCAACCAAAGTGTTTATGGATAACAACATATTCCCAACGAACGATGACATCATGGAAGAGACTGACGTTCCCGTTTCCAGAGTCTCACCTCCTCAAGCTTCCCTTCGTACTTGGCTAAGCCGGCCTACAAAGAAGCTCAAATCAAAAATAGCGGACAGGCACAAGAAAATCTTCCCACGAAAGAGTGACATCACCCCACAGAGTGATGTCCTCATTCCGCCAACAAGCAAAAACGCAGCGAGCGCTACGGAGGAGACTGCCTTCCCCATTCCCAGCGTCACACCTACCAGGAATAACACTAGGCCTTGGAGTGATGGGATCATTCCAACCAAATACATGACCCCAGCAATGGGTTCCGGCCTTAGGCCAGGATGGAGTAAATTTACTGTCGTCGCACGTCGTAGGAAAAATGTGAACAGAGTTATGGACTGACGTTCCCATTCCCAGCGTCACGCCTCCTAGGGATCAGAGCAACATCATCCCACAGAATGGTGGTATCCTCTCATTACCGAGTTTCCTTATGTCACCAGTGACTGATGACATCGATATGCTATTGAATTCCAGCATTAATCAATAAGGGCAACACTGGCTGTTGATCCCAATGTGGAAACTCGTAGTAATCAGACCCGTCTTCACCTACGAGAATTACTCCAGCTGGTGAAGAAGCGCAAGGCAACCAAGGAGGACTGCCAGGAGTCTTAAACCGGATCTATACTTTTCATAGCGCTCCAGCGCTATGGTGTCCCAGAGTAGGGTATTGTCCCGGAATGAAGGTGCCCGGGACCTGGGACAGACCTCCAGGATGTGGGACTTTCCTGGGCAATCTGGGACACATGGTCACCCTATCCCAGAGCCACTACTAGCTTTGGTCAGGTGGCTTCCAGGTACCAATCTCCCCCCAATTTAATTGGCTGGGCCAACGTGACCTCACTCCCGCGCAGGCGTGGGAGTTCAGTTATCTCGGCATTGCCCGAGTTGTGTGTTAAGCTGTGCGGGCACAGTTATTTAGTTATTATATTATAAATAGTGCAGTCTTATTATAGTGTGTTATTGTAGTGCAGTGTTATTGTATTGTCTCCGGAGGCCCTGTCCCGCCACTGGAAATCTGCTGCACCAGATCTACGGGAAGGTCACCTGCGCGGTCCCTTATGCCTGGATTCAGACACCCGATCCTTTGGGTGCCTTAGGATGGTTCCTCCCGGACAGAACCCAATGGAAGAAGCTGGGCCCCAGGCCTGAACGATGCACCTCACCCCAGACTGAGGGTGTCTGGGGTGGCTTCCGAACTCCACGTGTCCAGGCCTAGGCCGCCTGGACACCGACCGCTGGACAGCAGCCCTCAGGCTAAAGGTGCCTGGGACTCGGACCTCGTGGCAAAGATGTCCGCCCCCTTTATAGCCTCTCCCAGCCAGCACAGCGGGTTCCCCCGGCCCGCCGTACAACCGCTGCGAGAGACCAAAAAGGGTACGGCACTCCAGCGATGGTTCAACACCGGCACAAAGCGACAGCGCCACCTGCTGGGCCGCAGGGAACTGGACATCACTGATGTCTCCACCTGAATCAACATACTGAAAAGTACCTACCCGCTACATTCGGACCTCGTGGCGAAGATGTCTGCCCCCTTTATAGCCTCTCCCAGCCAGCACAGCGGGTTCCCCGGCCCGCCGTACTACCGCTGCGAGAGACCAAAAAGGGTACGACACTCCAGCGATGGTTCAACCCCGGCCCAAAGCGACAGCGCCACCTTCTGGTCGCCCGCAGGGAACTGGACATCACTGATGTCTCCACCCGAATCAACATACTGAAAAGTACCTACCCGCTACATGTGTTATTGTATTGCAGTGTTATTATAGTGTGTTTTTGTAATGTAGTGGTTGCAGCACTGGGGTCCTTGGTTCAAATCCTGACCAGGACACTATCTGCATGGAGTTTGCATGTTCTCCCTGTGCTTCTGTGGGTTTCCTCCAGTTTCCTCCCACATTATAAAAGACATGCTACTTTGCATTCGTGGTGCAGTGGTGAGCATAGCTGGGTGGGGTTGTTCAGCCCATCTGTAATGTTCACAGACAAGAAATAAGATGTAGAACATCAACCAACCCGTCTAGATAATAATGTAGAGCTGAAGGCATCATCTCTGAGCTCTATTGGACATCACTGACGTACCCTGCTCAGCGGGGGCAGGCCTTATAGAACAGAGGCCATATATGGGCAGCACAAAGGCTTAGTGGTTAGCCTTGCAGCACTGGGGTCCTTGGTTCAAATCCTGACCAGGACACTATCTGCATGGAGTTTGCATGTTCTCCCAGTGCTTGCGTGGGTTTCCTCCGGGGACTCCGGTTTCCTCCCACACTATAAAAGACATGCTACTTTTGCGTTGGTGGTGCAGTGGTGAGCATAGCTGCTTTCTAAGCAGATGACCCGGGTTCGATTCCCGGCCAACGCGATCTCCAAGATATTTGTCTAAGTGTATAATACTAATTAAGTGTTGAGTATATATTAACGATGGAATAAAATTTAAACCAAAACGAATGAAGTGAATGTGTTGTATGTTTGTATGGATTTTATTAAATATTTTTGAATAACAGATTTCTTGCAGGTGGATGGGATTGTTTTGTGTTCCCCTTTTCAACCAGTAGGTGGAGCACTCGGCTCCTTTTCAGGTATTTTCTAGGCTCTCCTTCACAGCTTGGCTGGAGAAAGGCCCCCTGTGTACTATATACTAATGATGGGGCACTATTCCTCCCACTGACACCAATGATGGGACACTATTCCTCCCACTGACACCAATGATGGGACATTATTCCTCCCACTGACACCAATGATGGGACATTATTCCTCCCACTGACACCAAGGATGGGACACTATTTCTCCCCCCTGACACCAATGATGGGGCACTATTCTTCCCACTGACACCAATGATGGGACACTATTTCCCCCCACTGATACCAATGATGGGGCACTATTCCTCCCACTGACACCAATGATGGGACACTATTCCTCCCACTGACACCAATGATGGGACACTATTCCTCCCACTGACACCAATGATGGGACACTATTCCTCCCACTGACACCAATGATGGGACACTATTCCTCCCACTGACACCAATGATGGGACACTATTCCTCCACCACTGACACCAATGATGAGACACTATTCCTCCCGCTGACACCAATGATGGAGAACTATTCCTCCCACTGACACCAATGATGGGGCACTATTCCTCCCACTGACACCAATGATGGGACACTATTTCTCCTACTGACACCAAGGATGGGACACTATTTCTCCCCCCTGACACCAATGATGGGGCACTATTCCTCCCACTGACACCAATGATGGGACACTATTTCCCCCCACTGATACCAATGATGGGGCACTATTGATCTTTTATTGAAAAGAATCAAGCAACCAATTTTATACAAAAGTAAAAAACAAAACCATAGTACAAAACTTCAACAGAAAACAAAGGAATACACAGCCAAGTTCAGAATATCTACAATTTATACATAATCCACTACAAAAACATCCCTAGAAAACTATCTACATAAAGCAGCAGAGAGGGCCTAAGAGGCACAACCCATCACCTATGTACGCAGCCATTTATCAAAAATTAATCAAAAATACTGATAATCTAGGGTGATAAGAGACAGACAGCCACACCCGGGAAAGAGACTCCTGGCAGTCAGGGAGGCCTGAAACCCCTCCACGCCTTCAACCAAGCCCCCTGACCCCGCTTGTCTCTCTCAAGCTCCCGAATCTTCCCCACCTCATGCAAAATGTCACACACCACCACCTCAACAGGAAGGAGTTTTTGCCGAATGCTGACCTGACACTGTGCGATCCAGGTGAAATAACGGACTACTAGGCTAACTAAAAAAAAGTGTATCCAAACAAAAAACTCCACCGGTATTGAATGCTCCGTACACCCACTCAGCATAACCCAGCCTGGAGAGGAAAGGAACACCGAGGGCCCGCCCCACCTGTTTGTACACCTCTATTTTAAAAGGGCAATGAAGCAGAAAATGGTCCATAGTCTCCTCCTCATCTGCACACTCCTCCCGAGGACAGCTACGATCCATCCCACTGCGGAATTTCAAATTGCCCCGAACATAGAGCTTCCCATGGAAGCACAACCAGGCCAGATCCCTAAATTTAGGGGGTACTCTATCCAAATTAATCAGTCTTAACCCCGCCCTCAAAACTGGGCCCGGGCAATCCCTTAAGGCCAGTGGGTCATGAAAGACTTCGCTCAAGACTCGACTCATAAGGACTTTCCTTGGAACCGATCTGAGATCTTCAGCCGACAATCGCCACTGCCGCAGTAACTTCAGGCACGGAGCGACATAGGCTGGTAGCTGACCACGATGACCCCTGCGATTCTTCACTTGGCCACCTTCTTCCCAAAGTCGTAGAAAAGGCCTAAACCAAGATCTAAATATGCCTACCCATCCAGGAGGTTCCACTGCAAGCATATTACCAATGTTAAACTTGAGAAACAGCAGTGAAAAGAAAAGAACTGGGTTGACCATACCTAAGCCACCCTCCCTCCTGGATAGGTAGGTGACATTCCTCTTGATGGGGTTCAGTCTGTTCCCCCACAGCATCTGGAAGAACACACTACTGACCCTAGCATAGAGAGACACTGGCAAGATGCAGACAAAGCTGACATACAAGAAGATTGGAATCAGGTAAGTCTTAATCAGATCAACCCTTTCCCTCATAGATAACTTCCATCTCTTCCAGCTGACCACCTTAGTATTGGCAATTTCCAGTCCGCCTTCCCAGTTTTTGAGGCCATAATCGCCGGGTCCAAATTCAATGCCTAGTATCTTAATTCTTTCCTGGGGCACTGGAAAGGTGTCCGGGAGATCAAACCCCTCACCTTCCTTTCCCATCCAGAAAACTTCAGTCTTTTCCTGATTGATCTTGGAGCCTGATGCTTCAGAATACCGTGATGTCAGAGAGACCACCTCCTCCGCTTCATCCGTCCCAGTGACAATCACCGACACATCATCCGCATAGGCAACAACCCTCAATGGCGGCTCACCCGGGAGCCCCACTTGTACCCCACACAACATGCCGCTCTGTAGCCTCCTGATGAAGGGGTTGATTGCAAACACATAGAGCAGGGGACTCAGGGGACAACCCTGGCGGACCCCGGAGCCAACCTCAAAGGACTGTCCAACCCAACCATTAACAAGAGGGAAGCTTTCTGCCCCCTTATACAAGACTTTCAGCCAATCGACAAAACCACCCAGCAGACCGTACTTACTAAGGAGCAACCACAGGTACTCATGGTTAACACGATCAAAAGCCTTTGCCTGATCCAATGTCAGCAAATACTTTCCCCAGCCTGCAGCCCTGCACCGCTCCAAGGCCTCCCGGACAGCTAAAACCGCTGTGAAGGTGCTCCTACCCTGGACCGAACAGTGCTGATGGCGAGAAAGCAAAGACTCTGCCACTGACGATAGGCGCCAGAAAAATATCTTTGCCAATATCTTTCTATCGACATTAAGAAGGCTGATGGGGCGCCAATTCTCAATCATCGAAGGATCTTTACCCTTTAAAAGAAGAATCACAGCCGAGTGCCTCATGGAAGGGGAAAGCACCCCCTCAGCAAGGCAACTGTTAACCACTTAAGCCCCGGACCATTTGGTAGCTAGAGGACCAGAGGTGATTTCAGAATTTTGCACTGCGCTGCTTTAACTGTAAATTGTGTGGACATGCAATGTTGTACCCAAACGAAATTTGCGTCCTTTTCTTCCCACAAATAGAGCTTTCTTTTTATGGTATTTGATTGCCTCTGTGATTTTTATTTTTTGCAATATAAACGGAAAAAGACCGAATTTTTAAAAAAAAATGATATTTTCTACTTTTTGTTATAAGAAAAATCGAATAAACTCAATTTTAGTTATACATTTGGGCCAAAATGTATTCAGCCACATGTCTTTAGTAAAAAAAATGTCAATAAGCGTATATTTATTGGTTTGCGCAAAAGTTATAGCGTTTACAAACTAGAGTATACATTTTCTGGAATTTACACAGCTTTAAATTTATGACTGCCTATCTCATTTCTTGAGGTGCTAAAATGGCAGGGCAGTACAACCCCCCCCCCCCAAATGACCCCATTTTGGAAAGTAGACACCCCAAGGAAATTGCTGAGAGGCATGTTGAGCCCATTGAATATTTTTTTTTGTCCCAAATGATTGAATAATGACAAAAAGAAAAAAAAAAAGAAAAATGTACAAAAAGTTGTCACTAAATGATATATTGCTCAAACATGCCATGGTTATATGTGGAATTGCACCCCAAAATACATTTTGCTGCTTCTCCTGAGTACGGGAATACCACATGTGTGGGACTTTTTGAGAGCCTAGCCGCGTAGGGGGCCCTGAAAACCAAGCACCGCCTTCAGGATTTCTAAGGGCGCAAATTTTTGATTTCACTCCTCACTACCTATCACAGTTTTGAAGGCCATAAAATGCCAAGATAGCCCAAAACCCCCACAAATGACCCCATTTTGGAAAGTAGACACCCCAAGCTATTTGCTGAGAGGCATGGTGAGTATTTTACAGCTCTCATTTGTTTTTGAAAATGAAGAAAGACATATTTTTTTTTTCTTTTTTCAATTTTCAAAACTTTGGGACAAAAAGCGAGATCTGCAAAATACTCAACATACCTCTCAGCAAATAGCTTGGGGTGTCTACTTTCCAAAATGGGGTCATTTGGGGGGGTTTTGTGCCATCTGGGCATTCCATGGCCTCCGAAACTGTGATAGGCAGTGAGGAGTGAAATCAAAAATTTACACCCATAGAAATCCTGAAGGCGGTGCTTGGTTTTCGGGGTCCTGTACGCGGCTAGGCTCCCAAAAAGTCTCACACATGTGGTATCCCCGTACTCAGGAGAAGCAACAGAATGTATTTTGGGGTGCAATTCCACATATAACTATGGCATGTTTGAGCAATATATAATTTAGTGACAACTTTTTGTACATTTTTTTTTTTTTGTCATTATTCAATCACTTGGGACAAAAAAATAAATATTCAATGGGCTCAACATGCCTCTCAGCAAATAGCTTGGGGGTGTCTACTTTCCAAAATGGGGTCATTTGGGGGGGTTTTGAACTGTCCTGGCATTTTATGCACAACATTAGGAAGCTTACATCCACTCTTCTAACCACTTGAAGACAAAGCCCTTTCTGACACTTTTTGTTTACATGAAAAAAATTTTTTTTTTGCAAGAAAATTATGTTGAACCCCCAAACATTATATATTTTTTTAAAGCAAAGGCCCTACAGATTAAAATAGTGGGTGTTGCATTTTTTTTTCCACACAGTATTTGCGCAGCGATTTTTCAAACGCATTTTTTGGGGGAAAAACACACTTTTTTTATTTTTAATGCACTAAAAAACACTATATTGCCCAAATGTTTGGTGAAATAAAAAAGATGATCTTAGGCCGAGTACATGGATACCAAACACGACATGCTTTAAAATTGCGCACAAACGCGCAGCGGCGACAAACTACATTCATTTTTAAAAGCATTTAAAAGCCTTTACAGGTTACCACGTTAGATTTACAGAGGAGGTCTACTGCTAAAATTACTGCCCTCGAGCTGACCTTCGCGGTGATACCTCACATGCATGGTGCAATTGCTGTTTACATATGACGCTAGACCGACGCTTGCGTTCGCCTTTGCGCAAGAGCAGGGGGGACAGCGGTGCTTTTTTTTTTTTTTTTTATTTTATTATTTATTTTGCTTTTTTATTTTATTTTTAAACTGTTCCTTCCATATTTAATTTTTTTTTTACCATTTTTATTGTTATCTCAGGGAATGTAAATATCCCCTATGATAGCAATAAGTAGTGACAGGTACTCTTTTTTTGAAAAAAATTGGGGGGTTAGACCCTAGATCTTTCCTCTGCCCTCAAAGCATCTGACCACACCAAGATTGTTGTGATAAAATGCTTTCCCAATTTCCCAATGGCGCTGTTTATATCCGGGGGGGGGGGACATTCCCTCCCACTGCTTGTAAAAGCAGTCTAGAGGCTAATTATCTGCTAAAATTGCTTTTACATGAAAGCCGGCCACTGGCTGAAAAGAATGATACCAAGATGATACCTAAACCCGCAGGCATCATTCTGGTATAAACATTCAAAGTCCAGCAACATACCAGTACGTTGCTGGTCCTTGTTGGACATGTATTGTAATCTTTTTTTTCATGCAGCCTGTTGGCTGAACGAAAAAAAGAGATTGATCGGTGGGAATGCCCACCATTAGAATACCTCCCTTCATCCACCCACTTCTAATGATGGGCATATATGCAGAAGCATGGGGGCATCCTCCCGCTAAAATGTTATGCCGCGTACACACAGTCTGACATTTCCACGGGTAAGCCTCCGTCGGAATTTCGACCGTATATACGCGGCATTAGGAGCAAAATCGCTCCTCCGCCCCTGCTGCCCCCATGCTTCGGCATATATGCTCTTTTTTTAAACTGTGGTGGTGAAATCACCTCCTACAGCGTTGGAGTCACGGCTTTATGTATCGTGGGAGCAAACGCTGTTGCTGTCAAGATAAATAGATCCGCGCTGCAACTGAATGGCGTACCTGAAAACAAAAAATTACATACCTGAAAAGCAAGCATGATAAAACATTGCAGAATAGAATACAGTAAAAAAGAGCAGAACAATAGAGAGAAAATAGAGAGAGAGAGAGAGAACAATAAAACGACAACTATTTTTGGTTTTTTTATTTTATATTTTTTGTGTTTTGTTTTTTACGTTTTTTTTTTCTTTTTTACACTTTTTTTTGTAACTTTACCAACTGTAATGGTTCGGGTCTCTCAAAATGTAATGGCATCTTTGGAGACCCTGTGTAAGTGTGTCCTAGTCTGTGAAATGCTGTACCCTACGCTAAAACTTCACTTTTGAGTGGTAGCGTTCAAAACATTCACCAAGGCAAAGACCAGGTTTGTCAGGACAGAGTGGACAAAAAACACGGGTGTCACGCCTAAATCCGCGCTTGCTACAGACACGACATCTTTTTTGGGGGGTTCGTTGGGTAGGGGTACTTAGGAGGGCATACGGATAATGCCTCTCATGCAGCCGGCTTACTGCATTTGGTTGGGAATGGTGAGGTGCAGAACCGCCTGGATACAGGAGTTCTGTGACTATATCATTCTGGAATTTTAGAAGAGATAACGTCCCGCCTGAAGCTCTGTATAGCACATGAGCGTTCAGCAAAGCCAATTGAAATAAGGATAGAGACACTTTTTTGTACCAACGTCTCGCCTTACGATCAATTAGATACGGCGCCAACAACTGGTCGTTGAGGTCCACCCCTCCCATATTTTGGTTATATTCGTGGACACAGAGGGGTTTCTCCACAACACCAGTCGCCGTACGAATTTGGACTGTCGTGTCTGGATGAAGGGAGGTAAGAAGGAAAACATTCTTATTGTCCCTCCACTTCATAGCGAGCAAGTTATTACACTTCAAGCAGGCTCTCTCCCCCAGCCTAAGACGGGCATCTACAAGCCGCTGGGGAAAGCCCCGGCGATTAGGTCGCACGGTGCCACATGCTCCAATCTGATGATCAAACAAGTGACTAAACAGTGGCACGCTCGTGTAATAATTGTCCACATACAAGTGGTACCCCTTTCCGAATAAGGGTGACACCAATTTCCACACTATCTTGCCAGCGCTCCCTATGTAATCTGGGCAGTTGACTGGCTCAACCTGACTATCTTTTCCCTCATAAACCATAAAGCTCCATACATAGCCTGTTGCCCTGTCGCAGAACTTATAGAGCTTGACCCCGTATCTGGCACGCTTGCTGGGAAGGTACTGCTTGAAAGCCAAGCGGCCAGAAAATTTAATCAGGGACTCATCAACGCAGACAACTTGATCGGGAGTAAACAAGGCTGCAAAACGTTCGTTGAAGTGGTTTATGAGGGGCCGAATTTTATAGAGCCGGTCGTACTCAGGGTCCCCACGTGGACGACAAAGTTCATTGTCGTGGAAGTGCATGAACCGCAAAATCTGCTCGTATCGTGTCCTGGGCATGGAGGCAGAGAACACGGTATGTGGTCAATTGGGTGCGTGGACCAATAAGCACGCAATGACGGGAATTTATGTGTGCCCATGTTGAGGGAAACGCCCAGAAAGGTCTTAAAGTCGGAAACCGTAATTGGTTTCCAATCTTTGGCAATTTTAGGCAACTGGGGGTTAGCGGCGATGAATTGACCAGCATACAAATTACTCTGGTCCACAATAGATCTATAGAGATCTTCCGTGAAAAACAGCGAATAAAAATCAATTGGCATAAAATCAGCTGTTTCCTCCTGAATACCGGGTTGGGCAGTGAATGGGGGAAGTACGGGTTCTGCAGAAGTGGTGGGGACCCAATCAGGATAGGCGAATTCTGCAGGAAGGGCACTATGGGCACGACGGGCCTGCCTTTGTCTTCTTGGTGGCAGCGGGACACTACTTGTGCTTGCCACCTCGCCAGCTTGAACTGCACTTATGGGACTCGCCACGTCACCACGTGATACTGCAGTGCTGGATGTACGCCCAGGCTGTACTAGGCCGCTGGTGCTTGCCAATTCACCAGAAGGAATAGCGGCGCTAGTACTACTCTGCTCCATGATACGAGAGCCCTGCGGTTCTTGCTCCTCAACAACCTCAGAAGATCGGGATCGGGTACGCCTGACCTTAGCAGGGACCTCAACTTCGTCGTCAGAGCTATCTGACGTGGGGCCGCTGACGTCACTGTCTTCTACGGGAAGATGTTCTGAGCCTGAATCTGACAGATACGTGACCTCCTCTTCACTATCTGTCATGCTCAGAATCTCGTAGGCCTCTTTACTAGTGTACCTTCGTCTTGCCATTTTGGGCTCTAAATTTAGGGGTACACTAGTAAGATTCACAGGTAAAAAAAGCACCTGACTGTCACCAAATGTATCAAACCCTACCAAAAAAACTGTTAGCGATCGCAGGGATCAGGACTGTCTCTGCGAACGCTGCAGTTATGTTTGTTGTGTTTGGTAAGTGACAGTGATCGATCGATACTGCACTTGGGTGGGCTGGGCTGGGCTGGGCGGAGGGGCTAAACGCAGGCGCTAGCAGGTATCTGGGCTGATCCCGCTAACACTGCGTTTTTGGGAACCCTAAACCGCTGGGGATGCTAGTATAGATCTGATCAGATACTATACCACTAAGGGAGGTGTATGCTTTGCGCGTGGGTGTTAGCGTTACTGGCACTAACCTAAAGCTGCCTGGGGCGACGCAGACCCTCTCTGGCGCTAAAACCTAATTGATATCACCCGCCGGGCGATCAGGGGGTTAAACCTTTATTGGGTTATATACGGCGGGTGCCCTGATGCTATAAAAAGCAAACTAACCAACCAGCGTCACCTGTAACCTTTATATGGTGATCACTGGTGAAAGGGTTAACTAGGGGCAATCAGGGGATTAAAACCTTTATTAGGTTAAATATGGGGGTACCCGACGCTATATAAAAACCTGACGGGTTACCTAAATAACTAAATAACTAACTGGGTAACCAGTGTCACCAGTGACGCTTATACGGTGATCACTGGTGAAAGGGTTAACTCTAGGGGCAATCAGGGGGTTCAAATAATATATGGGGGTACCTGACGCTAATAAAAACCTGCGGCGAACCTAAAAATAATTAACTGGCTATCTAGGACACCAGCAACAAGAAAAAAGCGATCGGAAAAACGATCGCTTAGTGACGCTGGCGTTAGGGGGTGAAAGGGTTACCTGGGGGCGATCAAGAGGTTAAACCTTTATTAGGGGGGGTTAGGGGGCTACCTTGGACCTAAAGGAGCCTAATCCTAACTGCCCTGCAACTTTTTACAGTCACAAATGACACTGATTGCAGTGATCAATAGGGATGAGCTTCGAGTTCGAGTCGAACTCATGTTCGACTCGAACATTGCCTGTTCGCCCGTTCGCCGAACAGCGAACAAATTGGGGTGTTCGCGGCAAATTCGAAAAATCTATGGGAGAAATCGAAAGTGCTAATTATAAAGGCTTATATGCAAGTTATTGTCCTAAAAAGTGTTTGGGGACCGGGGTCCTGCCCCAGGGGACATGTATCAATGCAAAAAGAAGTTTTAAAAACGGCCGTTTTTTCGGGAGCAGTGATTTTAATAATGCTTAAAATGAAAAAATAAAAGTGAAATATTCCTTTAAATTTCGTACCTGGGGGGTGTGTATGATATGCATGTAAAGTGGCGCATGTTTCCCGTGCTTAGAACTGTCCCTGCAAAAAATGTCATTTTTGAAAGAAAAAAATGCATTTAACTCGCGGCTATTAATGAATTGTCGGCTCCCGGCAATACATACAAAAGTCATTGATAAAAAAAAAAAAAAAAAAGCGCGTGGGGGTTCCCCAGAATTCAATTACCAGGCCATTCAGGTCTGGAATGGATATTAAGGGGAACCCCGCCGCAAATTTAAAAAAAAATTGACGTGGGGTTCCCCCAAATATCCATTCCAGGCCCTTCAGATCTGGCATGGATTTTAAGGGGAACTCCACCACAAATTTAAAAAAAAAATGGCGTGGAGTCCCCCTAAAAATCCATACCAGGCCCCTTATCCGAGCACGCAACCTGGCCGGCCGCAGGGGAAAAGGGGGGGTGCGAGAGAGCGCCCCCCCCTCCCTCCTGAACCGTACCAAGCCACATGCCATCAACATGGGGAGGATGTCCCCATGTTGATGGGGACAAGGGCCTCATCCCCACAACCCTTGCCCGGTGGTTGTGGGGGTGTGCGGGCGGGGGGCTTATCGGAATCTGGAAGACCTCTTTAAAAAAAGGGGACCCCCAGATCCCGGCTCCCCCCTATGTGAATTGGTAAGGGGTACATTGTACCCCTACCATTTCACGAAGAAAGCGTAAAAAAATGTTTAAAAAAAACACACAAACACCTTGAAAAAGTCCTTTATTTAAAAAAAAAAAAAAAAAAAAAACATTCCAGCGGTGAAATCCAGTGTCCCGCGGCGATCCCGATGTCCAGCGCTGTCCTTCATTGGTTGTTCCTGAGCGGACTTCCTTCACTGTGTAACTTCCTTCACTGTGTAATTTAAATTTACATAGTGAAGGAAGTTCCCCGCTCAAGCCAATGACGTAGGCGGGTCCGACATACCGAGGGGGCGGACCTGATGGGGAACTGCTCTCACTTTGGTAATACATGTATAGACCCGCCCCTTCTCATGTTCCGCATCTGGTCCGCTGAGCGGACCTGATGGGGAACTTTAGAAGGGGCGGGTCTATACATTTAAAATACTGAGAGGGAGTTCCCCATCAGGTCCGCTCAGGCACAACCAATGAAGGACAGTGCTGGACATCGGGATCGCCGCGGGACACTGGATTTCACCGCTGGAATGTTTTTTTTTTTTTTTAATAAAGGACTTTTTCAAGGTGTTTGTGTGTTTTTTTAAAACATTTTTTTACGCTTTCTTCGTGAAATGGTAGGGGTACAATGTACCCCTTACCAATTCACATGGGGGGGCCGGGATCTGGGGGTCCCCTTTGTTAAAGGGGTCTTCCAGATTCCGATAAGCCCCCCGCCCGCAGACCCCCACAACCACCGGGCAAGGGTTGTGGGGATGAGGCCCTTGTCCCCATCAACATGGGGACATCCTCCCCATGTTGAGGGCATGTGGCCTGGTACGGTTCAGGAGGGAAGGGGGGGCGCTCTCTCGTCCCCCCCTTTTCCCCTGCGGCCGGCCAGGTTGCGTGCTCGGATAAGGGGTCTGGTATGGATTTTTAGGGGGACTCCACGCCATTTTTTTTTAAATTTGGGGTGGAGTTCCCCTTAAAATCCATGCCAGATCTGAAGGGCCTGGAATGGATATTTGGGGGAACCCCATGTCAATTTTTTTTTAAATTTGCGGCAGGGTTCCCCTTAATATCCATTCCAGACCTGAAGGGCCTGGTAATTGAATTCTGGGGAACCCCCACGCTTTTTTTTTTTTTTTATCAATGACTTTTGAATGTATTGCCGGGAGCCGACAATTCATTAATAGCCGCGAGTCAGTTTTAAATGCATTTTTTTCTTTCAAAAATGACATTTTTTGCAGGGACAGTTCTAAGCACGGGAAACATGCGCCACTTCACATGCATATCATACACACCCCCCAGGTACGAAATTTAAAGGAATATTTCACTTTTAGTTTTTTCATTTTAAGCATTATTAAAATCACTGCTCCCGAAAAAACGGCCGTTTTTAAAACTTCTTTTTGCATTGATACATGTCCCCTGGGGCAGGACCCAGGTCCCCAAACACTTTTTAGGACAATAACTTGCATATTAGCCTTTATAATTAACACTTTAGATTTCGAACGTTCGAGTCCATTGTATTTAATAGGGTTCTAAAGTTTACACGAACATTTTGTCTGTTCGCAGGTTCTGGTGCGAACCGAACAGGGGGGTGTTCGGCTCATCCCTGGTGATCAGTAAAAAAAATGATCACTGCAAACGGTGCACTGTGACTGGGGGTACTGGGGGTGATCTGGGGGGTGATCTGGGGGTGACTGGGGGGTGTAAGTGTGCCTACGTGTACTGGTGTCAGTGGGCTGTTGGTGCACTTACTATGTGATGTCTTCTCTCCTCGCGCCGGATCGAAAAGACCGCCACGAGGAGAGATGACATCACTTCCTCTGCCTGTGTTTACATTACACAGGCAGGGGAAGCTCTCTCATTCGCCGGGAGCGATCGAGAGGGGGTGGCCGGAATCGAACGGCCGTCCCCTCATGCCGGATCGCTCCCGAACACTTAACCACCGCTCACTGTACAGAAGGGGGGTCCGATCGGACCCCCCAACTATACAAAGGCGATCACGTAGATCTACGTGATTCTGCCTGTCGGTGCCATTCTGCCAACGTATAATTACAGTGGGCGGTCGTTAAGTGGTTAAAAACCTCTACCAAAAGCGGGGCCAGAATAGACTTAAAGGCTTTGCAAAACTCAGCCGTCAAGCCATCCGGTCCAGGCGACTTTTTGATGGCAAGCTGTTCAATTGCCCTCATCACCTCTTCGACTGTGATCTCCTTTGTCAAATTCATCAATGGAACATCTTCACCATTTAGACCTGGAGTAGAGTCCAAAAAGCTTTCCATCTTGTCACGGTCAAGCTCTTTCCTCCCAAGAAGGTCGGCATAAAAGGACCTCACGACCTCCAGAATCCCTGACCTGGACTTTGTCAAGGAACCTGTACTGTCCTTAAGGCCAACGACCGTTTTAACAGCTACACCTTGTTTGCAGTTCTGGTAAGGGTCAGGCGAGTGGTACTTCCCATAGTCCCTCTCCAGAACCAAAGAGGCATGCCGGTCATATTGACACTTCCTGAGAAGGAATTTCACTTCGGAGATTGCCCCAGGATCTCCTCCTCTCGAGACAAGAATATCCAGCTTCCTCCGTAAACGTTGGTAGGTCATGTATTTATTAAACTGATTTCTATTGGCTAGGCCCCTGAAGAATCCAGCGATCCTCTTTTTGGTCAGCTCCCACCACTCAGCCTTGCTGCTACAAGAGTCCAGGATGGTCACCTGTGCCTGAAAGAATTCCTCAAAGGATTGTCTGACATGTTCTTCCTTGAGTAGAGTCGAATTCAATCTCCAGATGCCCTTGCCCCTCTGAGGGGCGTCTGAAGCATTCAGTACCACAGATAGCATACAGTGATCAGAGAACTCTACTGCCTGCACCACTGGGGGCGAGAAAGCAGAGGTCTCCTTAAAAAAAAAAAACCTATCTATCCTACTCTGACTATTACCACGATGAAAGGTGAACCCCGTGTCATCCGGGAGGTGCTTAATGTGCACATCCACAAGACCAGCATCCCTAACCATACTATTTAAAAAAACGCTATCATATCCCAGCCTGTCCTTGAAGTCCTTCCTGTCCTTGAGCCTAGTTACTGTATTAAAGTCACCTCCAAAGACCACTTGCCGGGATGTAAAAAGAAATGGCTTGATCCTTGTAAAAAGGTATTTCCTGTCCCACTTTGTGTGTGGTCCATAAACATTGATTAGGCACAGGTCCTGCCCTCCCACAAGGGCGTCTAAGACCATACATCTCCCAATCTCCACCTCAATAACCCGCCGGACAGTTACCATGCCGGTTTTAAACAACACCGCCACACCGCCGTAAGGCTCGGCCGCAAGAGACCAGGAAGATGGACCATACCTCCACTCTCTCTTGGCCATATGAATATCTGCCAAGGAGGTGAGCCTAGTCTCTTGCAAAAATAAAATTTCAGCATCTAATTGGCTGAACAAAAAGAAGGCCATAGAACGAGCTCTTACTGACCTAATGCTGGCGACATTAATTGTCACCACTTTTAACGGAGGGGGAACCGCCATTTGGGTTATTGGGTGGATTGCTTCTTAGCTCCCCTCTGCTGCTCGTCACCAGAAGCCTCTCTCTTTCTAGAGATAGTGTTGAATATAGGGGGCGCTAGTACTATTTAATATACCAAAGTGCTAAAATATAATTTAAACAATTTGACAACCTTATAAGCTCTTAATTGGTAACCCAATCTAAAGCATTAGTGACAGTCCCAATATGAGTCCTTCAATTTACATAGTGTTTAAAGTCCATAACCAACATAAATACACATTTGCTGTTGTGGTCAATCTTGAAGAAAAAACTTTTTTTTGAGATGAAATCCTTCTGACATCAGAACTTATTCATTCAATATCTCTGATATGGAAATTGTAGTGATATAGAAAGTGAATCCTCCACCAATGTTTTTACAACTACACACCCGACGTGTCAGTAGTTTAATTCTGCTTACCAGAATTAAATGACCTCTTTCGCCAAAAAGTAGGTCATTAAGGCTTGCGCAGGATTGTGTCTGCTCACATAGATGATAATGGAGATGTACAGTAGCCTTCCTCCTCACAAAGTTATGGCCGGATAATATGTAAAAATTATGAAAAAATCCCCATAGTGTAAAACCGTTTATTGATAAAATGTATATAAAACAGAGAGCCAAGTGGCTTACTCACATTAAAATGTGCCCATTCCCGGCACTTGGGCTGCTGGTTTTCAGATTCGTATGCTGGCGGGGAACTGTTCTAACGCGGCCACCTCTGTCTGCGGCGTGCGTTCCACCTCCTAGCTTCCGGCAAACCACTTAGTCCGGAAATGACGCACGAACGTGACCAGGTACCGCCTCGACGTACGTTTCGTGGTAAACGTCCTCAGGAAGCGTGGAGCAGCTTTTTGTTTTTTGTTATTGGTTCTTAGTTTATTAGTATATATTGGCGCGAGGTTCTCTTTATAACTATATCTCTCTTTCTAGAAGCCGCCTCAAAGTCCATTTCGGAATCGGAACTTCTCCCGGAAGAAGCTCCAAATGAAGAAATATCCCACTTGGAGGACCTGTGACGGCTGGAGACAGGAACCGGAGCTTCCCGTCCCCGTTCCGTCCTCACCGCCTGCCTCTTCCGCCTCCCAACCTTCCTTCTCTCTTCCAAGTACTGCAGGTCAGCCTCAGAGATGCCCTCATCTCTTACTTTTTTCTTTAAAGTCTTTCCACAAGACTTCTTTACAGAGGAAGAAGCGACCTTTTTAGTACACGCTGGTGGGGGGGGGGTGATCCCTTTAAGTCAGACTCAGGAGGGGTAGACTCCTGGGGGGTAACTAACTCGGGGAGCACAGACTTGGAAGGTTCTGACACAAGAGGAGAGGGTACAGTAGGCTGGGGGGACACAGAGACAGATACAGAAGGAGTACTTACAGACACAGGAGGGGTGGCCACAGGAACTGGAGAGGAATCCTGAGCAGGACCGGGGGAGGCGGTCACCGCAGAGGAGGATGGTACACCAGGGGTCTCACCCTCCATCCTGTCCAGCCCCGACATGTCCTCTACTACCTCCTTCTCCATATTGTGCCAGGCTTCAGGACACCTGCTGTAGGGGAGGCCAAGGCGCAGGCACAGGTTGCACCTGATCATCTTGGTGCAGTCCTTAGCCATATGACTCTGACCCCGACACACTGAACATATCAAGGCTGAACAGGAGGAGCTCAAGTGCCCCTTTTCTCCACAGCGGTGACACAGCTTTGGCTGACCAGGGTAGAAAACAGTCATCCTATCCCTCCCTATGAAAGCTGAGGAGGGCAAGTGACGGACAACATTCCCATCCCTGGCCAACCTGACTGTTTCCGACCAACCCCCAGTCCAGATGTTACGCTCATCATGGATTTTATTGGGTTTGGTCAAAACTTCCCCATAGTTCTTTAACCAGACCTCCAGATCCCGAGCAGGAACACTCTCATTGGTCAGGATAATGGTTATTTTTTTACTGTTGACCTCTGAGAAACCGCAACTGGGACCAGACCTTCCCATTCAGGTCTTGACCTGCACGAAGCCTCATATCGCTCCCAGAACAGGTCAAGACCCTCTGGCCTGGTGAAACTAACCGTATAGTCCCTTGTCCCAGCTACGTGTATAAAGGCATACAGGTCATTTGCACCAAAACCCATCTCCAATATCAAGTCCACCACTGCACGCCGTGCTGGAGGGATGGCACCACCTTCCCATTTCAGGATAACTACATTACGTCTTGGACCCCCAGCAGAAGCCAGAGACCCAAGACCAGATCTTGGGGTGCTCAAGGTGGCAGCTTGCAGTGGAAAACCCCGCTTGGGAGCGGGACTACCAGGAGTAGAGTGTGCCACCTGTGCAAAAGTAGGTTTATCAGGGCCAAGGGCTGACACTGAAGCCACATCACTCTGTATATTATTATTATTATCAACTGTATGAACTGAAATGGCAGGATCTGTAGCAGGACGATTGTTCATCACACTGGTACTGGGGTAATTGTTATCAGTCACAGAACTATTCAAATTCCCATCAGGAATAGTCACAGTTGCTGCAATACCAGCTGTCTCCTGATGCTGCACTGTAGAGTCCTCAGCAGCAGTGGGGCAAACAGCTTTGGACTCAGCCAAAGAAGGGTTAATGGGCTGTTCTGACACTTGCAGTCCATCCACAGAAATGACATTTTTTAAATGCAAGTCTTGCTACATTGCAGCCTCAGCAGGCACAACATTGCTGCACACAGGACTAGCAGCCCGATTGTCATTAGACACATTATCAGTCATGGTGCTAGATGGTACAAAAACAGTTTTATCCACAACATGGGACTTAGCAGGCTTCACTTTATCAGGTACATCATCAGTAATGTCTTCCTCGTTAAACACCATCTGATCCCCCCGCATAGGAGACTCCATTACCTGGATGGCCCTCAGCATACCTCCTGAATCTTGGGAAGGCATGGGGCGGCTTACCTCTCCCTGGGGGGGCAGGGGGTCAGAACTGGGGGTCTCCTCCTCCTCCACCTCCATCTTTGTCACCCTTGCAAACCTCTTGTCGTTACAAAATCTCTGCCTTCCATCATGGCCACGATGGTCTCCTGATGATCCACACGGACCTTGGCCAGCTGGATTTCAGGATCCATGGATCCCCGTTTCTGGCGATGTAAGCCCTCACGTTGCCTTCGCAGGCGCTTCAGCTCCGCTCTCAGCTTGTACAGCTTGTCCCTCTCCCTGTTCAGGACCTTAATCCCGGCCACCACTCGCTCCCGAATGGCCTCCAAGCCTTCATCCTCACCAGGGGCAGAGAGATCAGCTTGTGCAGAGGCAGGCAGTTCACCTGATGGCCCAGGAGATGGCTGGGAGCCTCCAGCAGGAGAGGCCCTGCTGGCCTCCATGGCCTCCCCAGAAAGGGAGCTGGGATAGATTTCCCCACCACTCCCTTCTCACAGAGCAGCTTCAGAGGCACCTTCCTCCTGACACACCTGTGGTCCAATGATGGGCGGGGCACTATTCCTCCCACTGACACCAATGATAGTGCACTATTCCTCCTACTGATACCAATGATGGGGCACTATTCTTCCCACTGACACCAATGATAGTGCACTATTCCTCCTACTGATACCAATGATGGGGCACTATTCCTCCCACTGACACCAATGATAGTGCACTATTCCTCCTACTGATACCAATGATGGGGCACTATTCTTCCCACTGACACCAATGATAGGGCACTATTCCTCCCACTGACACCAATGATGGGGCACTATTCCTCCCACTGACACCAATGATGGAGAACTATTCCTCCCACTGATACTTCACCAATGGGACTCAAACTTTAAAAACAATACATGTATTCCTTTATAAGCCCATATTTATACATGATTTAAACAAAGGTATGTGGCCTGCCCTCCAAATGATGGAGTTCAGGTGTTTCTAGTGAAGGGTACTCTTAGTACTTCAGAATACAAAGACATTGTAGACAATTGTGCTCTCCAGTTTGGTAAAGACCCTTTTCTATTCCAGTATGATGGTGCCCGCCCCCCTGTGTACAAAGCCAGCTCCATAAAGACATGGTGTGACCAGTTTGGTGTGGAGGAACGCGAGTGTCCTGACCTCAACCCTACTGATCACCTCTGGGAGGAATTGGAAGGCCGATGGTGATCTGTGGTCTTCTCATCCAACATCAGTACCTGACCTACCAAAGGGGCACAAATTCCCACAGACCCTCCAAAATCTTGTGGAAAGTCTTCCCTGAGGAGAGGAGGATTTTTTTGTCACAAGGGGGGAAGGCACCTCCATAAAGACATGGTGTGAGCAGTTTGGTGTCCTACACAGAGACCTCAACCCTACTGAACACCTTTGGAACACAAATTTTAAGCCAGGTCTTCTCATCCAACATCAGTACAAATTCCCCCAGACACACTTCACAGTCTTGTGGAAACCCTTCCTAGAACAGTAGAGGAAGTTCTCCATAATAATGGCCGTGGTTTTACAATGGGATGTCCATATGGGTGTGATGGTCGGGTCTTCACAATCTTTTAGACACGGTTGTGTCATTTTTTGTATTATTAAAAAAATGTAAAAATAAAAATACAAACAAAGACAAATGGTGATTTTTCTTTTCCTGTTTTATTATAAAAACAAAATCTTAATATTCTACAAAATGTGTGCAACGTATATTACTATCAAAATTGTATTGTAAAGTGAAACCTCGGATTGCGAGTAACGCGGTTAACGAGCGTTTCGCAACACGAGCTGTTTTTAAAAAAAATCCTGACCCGGTTTGTGAGTGTTGTCTCGCAAAACAAGCAGGATTCAAGCCACAGCGGTGTGCAGTACCGCGTTTGGCCTGAGGTGGGGGGGGGCGTTTGGAGCCGATCGGAGCCGTTCGGAAATGCTCGGAAATACTCAGAAACTCTCGGAATTACCCCGTTCCCGAGCCTTTCCGAGGTTTTCCGAGTTCATCTGAGCTGTCCCCGGGCCTTTGAGTGTTTCCGAGCCTCTTCGGCACCCCCCCCCACCTCTGGCCACATGCGGTATTGCATGCCATAGAAGTCAATGCGGAACAAATAATTTTCGTTTCCATTGACTTCTATGGGGAAACTTGCTTTGATATGCAAGTGCTTTGGATTACGAGCATTCTCCTGGAACGGATTATGCTTGTAATCCAAGGTTACACTGTATAGAGGAAGTTGGCCATAGAGACAGGCAAGATAGTTACTGAGGAGTCACTGGATTGGCTGCTCTACTGTGATGAGTTTATCCACTTCATCTCTGGAAGATTTTACCCCCCACCTTCAGGACCAGGCCTCTTTTTCCTATTCGGCACTGCGCTACTTCAACTGGCAGTCATACAACACTGAACACAAATTACATTTATATCGTGTTTTTTCCAGACAAACAGAACTTTGTTTTGGTGGTATTTGATCACCTCTGCGGGTTTTATTTTATTTTTTTGCGCTATCAATGAAAAAAGGCTGAAATTTAAAAAAAAACAAAACAAATCAATAATTTTTACTTTCTGCTATAAATTAGAGCTGCACGATTAATTGTTAAGAATTTGCAATCTCGTTTTAAACCCCCCCCCTCCTGATCCTAATTAGCCATTTCCGTGATTCTATAAACAGTGCATAGCTGAGCTGTCAAAATTACATAGAACCCCCAAACATTATATATGTCCCTAGAGAATACAATGGCGGTCATTGCAACTTTTTATCTCGCACGGTATTTGCGCAGCAATTTTTGTAAGGCATTTTTTTGGAAAAAAAAAAACTGTTTTGTGCTTTAAAAAAAAAAAGCCAGTAAAGTTAGCCCAATTTTTTTGCATAATGTGAAAGATGAAGTTACTCCGAGTAAATAGAGACCTAACATGTCACGCTTCAAAATTGCACACACACGTGGAATGGCACCAAACTTCGGTACTTAAAAATCCCCATAGGCGACGCTTTAATTTTTTTACTGGTTACATCTTTTGAGTTACAGAGGAGGTCTAGTGCTAGAATTAGGAGGCTCTCTGTGGACCCTGATGTAGGGAGGGGCTCTCTGGGGACCCTGATGTAAGGGGTGGGCTCTCTGGGGACCCTGATGTAAGGGGGGGGGCTTTCTGGGGATCATGATGTAAGGGGTGGGCTCTCCGGGGACCCTGATGTAAGGGGGGCTCTCTGGGGACCCTGATGTAGGGAGGGGCTCTCTGGGGACCCTAATATAAGGAAGGGGCTCTCTGGGGACCCTGATGTAATAAGGGGGCTCTGGGGACCCTGATGTAATGAGGGGGCTCTGGGGACCCTGATGTAAGGGGTGGGCTCTCCGGGGACCCTGATGTAAGGAGGAGGCTCTCTGGGGACCCTGAATATAAAAAAACTAAAAGGTTGGGACTTTGTATGGGGCGCAGGGCATAGGCCGAGCACCTCCATCCCCGATAATTGAACAGAAAAAGACAAGGGTGGGAATTTAAATGAAACATGCATCCCAGGAGATAACACAAAACAATTGAAAATCTCAGGTATCTAGTCTGATAGAACCAAAGACATTACATGAAAGCATTGCATGACAACAATTGGATCGCATAAAGAATATAACAAAAACAATAATGACATAGCATACCTAGTGTAGTAGTGAAAATGTAAATAGTACATAAATTACAACAATTAATGGTAGTAGAATGTGATAACATGTCCGGTTCATATATAAAAACAGTAAATAGAGGGGCCAATTCATTGAAGCGTGTCTCCATGGTAAAAGAACCATTTCCCAGCAATTCCAGGGGAAAAATGCCAACCAATGCTACAATGATTATTTTACAGGAAAAAAGCCCAGTAATGACACAGCGACAATGCCATAGCAAGAGTCTCCAGCAATGCCCCAGAAAATATTCTCTGCAATGCCATAGTGACAATGTCATATGAAGCAAGCCCAGTAATGTGACAGAAGCAGTGTCACACTCCTTCTGTCACATTACTGCCACAGAGAGACTACCCAGCAATGCCACAGGAAGAATGCCCAGTTATACCACAGGGAAATCATCACAGAACAATTGTTCAGCAATGCCACAGAAAGAAAACCCAACAATGTTACAGTATTAATGCCTCAGAAGAATATCCAGCAATGCCACACACAGTGACAATGCCAGAGGAAGAATATCCGGTAATGTCACAGTGACAATGCCAGAGGAAGAATATCCGGTAATGTCACAGTGACAATATCAGAGGAAGAATATCCAGTAATGTCACAGTGACAATATCAGAGGAAGAATATCCAGTAATGTCACAGTGACAATATCAGAGGAAGAATATCCAGTAATGTCACAGTGACAATACCAGAGGAAGAATATCCAGTAATGTCACAGTGACAATATCAGAGGAAGAATATCCAGTAATGTCACAGTGACAATATCAGAGGAAGAATATCCAGTAATGTCACAGTGACAATGCCAGAGGAAGAATATCCAGTAATGTCACAGTGACAATACCAGAGGAAGAATATCCAGTAATGTCACAGTGACAATATCAGAGGAAGAATATCCAGTAATGTCACAGTGACAATATCAGAGGAAGAATATCCAGTAATGTCACAGTGACAATGGCACATGAATACTACCCAGCAATGACACAGGAAAATTCTCTTGCAATGCCACAGTGAGGATGTCACAAGAAAATGCCCAGCAATGCCATAGTGGAAATGTAACAGCAGGAATTCCCAGCAGTACCACATTTGAGAGAATAAAGAAAGATTATTACTACTATGTTAGAAAAAAAAGGACAGGAAGATTGGGGAATCTTTCCAATGGATACAGACCAAAGACTCTCTATGGAGTCTTCTACTATAAAATCTTGTCCCATTCCCAGCCGCCATCCCTCCTTCCATCCATTCAATACGTTTTTTTCTTTTTTATTGAAAAGTATTTTTATGCTGATCAGTGTGTTCTGACAGTGGCAATTCCCGCTATCAGAATACAATGTCATGGTGAGGGGGATTCCTCCACCCACCGTGCTTGTAATGCCCCATACACACGAGCGGAATTTCTGCCAGCAAAAGTCTGATGTGAGCTTTTGGTCGGAAATTCCGACCGTGTGTAGGCTCCATCAGACTTTTTCTGTCTGAATTTCCGCCAGCAAAAGATTGAGAGCGGGTTCTCTATTCTTCAGACGGAAAAAGTTCCTATCGGAAATGCCGATCGTCTGTATGCAATTCCGACAGAAACAATTTGACGCATGCTCGGAAGCATTGAACTTCTTTTTCTCGCCTGGTCGTAGTGTTGTACGTCACCGTGGTCACACAATAGTTCAGAGAATTTTTGTGTGACCGTGTGTATACAAGCCAAGCTTGAGTGGAATTCCATCGGAAAAACCATCCAACTTTTTTCCGACGGAAATTCCGCTTGTGTGTACAGGGCATTTGGGTTGCGGAATCTATTTGTTCCTTTTTGTTCAGCCCGCTGGTTGAACAAATAAAATAAAATACCCATCTCTGGTTATGTGGGCTCTTCTGGTAGTGATGAGCGGTGGATCCAGCGTTGCAGTAGACCCGTCGCCCCTTTCTGGGGTCATCACACTGTCTCCTGTATGCAAAGAGAACCCTGCTACTGGACAACCAATAGGATGTGTCTATGGCACCCATGTAGTGATGGTGGTCACTAGGGATGAGCCGAACACCCCCCGGGTTCGGTTCGCACCAGAACCCGCGAACGGACCGAAAGTTCGCACGAACGTTAGAACCCTATTAAATACAATGGATGCGAACGTTCAAAATCTAAAGTGCTAATTATAACGACTAATATGCATGTTATTGTCCTAAAAAGGGTTTGGGAACCCGGGTTCTGCACCAGGGGACATGTATCAATGCAAAAAGAAGTTTTAAAAACGGACGTTTTCCGGGAGCAGTCATTTTAATGATGCATAAAGTGAAAAAAAAATTAAATATTCCTTTAAATATTGTACCTGGGGGGTGTCTAAAGTATGCCTGTGAAGTGCCATGTGTTTCCCGTGTTTAGAACTGTCCCTGCACAAAATTACATTTCTAAAGGAAAAAAAAGCCATTTAAAACTGCTTGCGGCTTTAATGTAATGTCTGGTCCCAGTAATATGGATGAAAATCTTTAAGAAAAATGGCATAGCTACCCCATCACCCCCCCCCCCTACCCCAGCCCATTACTAGCCCCTTTGGGTCTTGTATGGATATTAAGGGGAACCCCGCACACAAAATAAAAAAGGCCCTATATACTCTGAACAGCCGTATACAGGCGGTGCATACAAGACAGGGACTGTAGGTTTGTTCTTATGTAGAATCTGTTGGTAATTTTGAACAGGTACATTGTTTAAGTGTAGCTCCAGCCAAGAAATCTATTTTCCTGGTGCCTTCCATGGCAGCATACTAATGGTTGATGGCTCCGCCCCCGGTCAACCCCCAGGACCACGTAACTCTATAAAAGAAAGAGTTACTCCCCCCTTCAGACATTCTTTTTCCTGTCCTCAATCCCTACAGGATCACTAATCAGCCTTACCTCACCGTCTCATGGTGCTACCGTTGCAGGTTCATGCTCTCCTGCAGTACGGAGTCCCGCATCTTGGGCTGCTAAATGCGCCATATAAGTGTGGGAGCCCCTTTTTCTGTGGATCTTTTTTGGGCATGAAGGGCACACAGGAGCATATTTTCTCCTCAGCGGCAGTTACAATCCTCGGGTCACACATTGCTTTACCCGGGTAATGATCTCTATAAGCAGCTTAGCACTGCTGCATTTAAATGTCTGCTTTCTGCAATGCCTATGGCTAGTGTGGACGCTTTGCGCGCCCCACACAGCCTAGCTTTACTCGTCCGGGGGGCGGAGTCACGGCATGACGCAATCGCGCATGCGCAATAGCCGGAGGAAGTCGCGCGGCGGCCATCTTGGTACACCCAAGCAAAAAATCCTATTTAAACAGCCTGGGACCACAATCAAATGGCAGATTGTCAGAAAATACACCTTGCTGTGAGTATTAACTATTCTACATGCCAGATGGAACCCAGCCAAGGTAATTACCTGTGTGTTCATGCTAAAATGTTATTTTGCAGCGTAATGATGTTAAACATATAAATGTACATTCGCTGACATTGCACGGTGCTGTATTGACTAGCCAAAAATTTTTACACAGCTGCCCCAGTATTGCCGCACCAAAAAGATCCTCAACATACCACTAGGTAAGGGCTGCAACGTTAGGTAAGTTGTTTCCATTCAAAGAGCACTACTACTTTAGAGGATATATAGAAACACCAGTTGTTTTGTTTCTTTATAGCCCACGCAGTGAAGCAGCCCGCACTTCTTCTCATCGAAGTTCTCGTGACGGACGTTCTGGGGAACATAGAAGCTCGGGTCGCTCACCCTCAACCCATGCTTCCCGTAGTGACCGAAGGTCACCCCGCCACTCCTCAAGTAGACACGACTCCCAGCGCAAGTCTTTGCAACCAGGGAGGAAGGATTGCTGGGTATGCGGCAAGCAAGCCTTACCAGACAAGCTAGCCTGTGGCCAGTGTTTTTTGGAGGCTACGGTCGACAGACAAGGGTCCATAGGCTCAATCAAAGAATTAGTCAAGGACACCATCAGGGAATTGGCCTCATCCCAGGATCAATCCACCCCACTTGTTGAACAAAGGGTAGCGGAGACAGCTAGTCTCCAGCCTGATTCTGAGCTCAATTCGGAAGATGACGGAAATATACCAGAAGAGGGCACATCGACCTTCGACTTTGGGTTAATTGAACCCTTTATTGGCGCAGTTAAGGATGCAATTCAGTGGGAGGAAGATCCTGAACCTCCACATAAAGCAGGAAAATACTTCCCACATTTGACCAGGAAGAAATCAGCCTTTCCCCTAATAGAGGAGATTAAGGGGGTGGTATTGGAGGAGTGGAAGAAGGTAGATAAACAACCCTTTGCCTTCAACCGCTTTTCCAAACTCTACCCACTCACGGAAGGAGATGCTCAGATTTTTGATGCCGTCCTGTCAGTAGATGCATCTGTCATGCGACTGGCTAGGAGTACAACACTACCTTTAGAAGATGCAGTCTCCTTTAGAGACGTCCTAGACCGCAGAATAGACGCCGATCTGAAAAAAGTATACCAAGCATCGGGGGGAGCCTGCAAACCGGCGGTGGCCCTATCCTCAATCTCCAAAGCCACCAGGGTGTGGACAGATAATATTGAAATGGCCCTCAGACGTGGCCTAGATACTGAAGAAATCATTAAAGCTCTAGATGAATTGAAGCTGACCTCTGATTTCATGGCGGAAGCAGCCATAGACGTTCTAAGATGCTCCTCCAGAGCAATGCTTTACTCTATCACAGCCAGGAGAGCGTTATGGCTTAAGCCATGGTCAGCAGACCCGTCGTCAAAACAGTCATGGTGTCGCATCCCGTATGACGGGAAGTCCTTATTTGGAGATAAAATGGATACGGCAATATCCAGAGTCACAGGCGGGAAAAGCGGTCTTATTCCCCAGGATAGGAGCAGAAGGAGGAAGTTTACTCTGCAGGCAAATTTCCAACAGAGATCAAGAGACTCCAGGGCTTATCGCCCGGGTAAACAATACAGAAGGGACTGGAAAGGCTCACAGGCCTCTTTCCTCAAACTAAAATCAAAGGCCCCTACACTGGCGATAGAAAACCAGAAGTCCTTTTGACACGCCCTCCACCCAAGCGGGCCAGTGGGAGCAAGACTCAGATCCTTTGCCCGGGTTTGGGTGGAAAATTGTACAGACCAGTGGGCGGTATCCACAGTCCTTCAGGGACATTTCTGGAAATTCAGATACCGCCCTCCATCCTTCTCCTACCAATCAACCAAGATACCAGCCGGAAAACAAAAGAGGGAAACACTTGTCCAATACGTGCAAATACTTCTATCTCAACGGGCAATCCTACCGGTTCCGGAATCGGAAAAGCACTTAGGGTTCTATTCCCCAGTCTTCTTGGTCCCCAAAAAAACGGGGGGCTGGAGACCGGTTTTAGACCTGAAAAGGCTAAACAGGTACCTTTATGTAGAACACTTCAAGATGGAGTCTCTGAACACGGTAATCCTTTCAGTACAGCCAGGGGACTGGATGGTGTCTGTAGACCTCCAGGACGCATATCTTCACATCCCCATCCACTACAACTTTCAACATTTTCTACGGTTTCAAATAGGCAACCTACATTTTCAGTTCCAGTGTCTCCCCTTTGGGATTTCATCAGCACCCAGAACCTTCACCAAAGTTCTGGTAGCCATCTTAGCCCCCCTTCGGGAGAAGGGCATACGAGTCCTACACTATCTGGACGACATATTAATTCTGTCTCAGCACAGAGAAGTTCTACAGTCGCACCTGCAGATGGTCTTGAACACCTTGACACAATTCGGATGGCTAATCAACCACTCGAAGAGTCAGTTTGTACCTACACAAAAAATGATATACCTAGGTGCCTTATTCAACACACCGAGGAAGTCAGTGTCCTTTCCACCAGCCAAAATTCCGGTGTTGGTGCAAAAGGTGAAGCATACATTGGGGAGTCACGCTATGCCAGCGTCAGATTGCCTGAGCCTTCTAGGGTCCCTCTCGGCCTGCATACCGATGGTAAAATGGGCCAGAAGCCACTTACGGGGTTTTCAACAAGGTTTTCTGAAGCAGTGGAGGAGAAAGCGTCTCGGTCAGAGGATAGCTATCACTCCCTCGATGAAGTCCAGCCTCTGGTGGTGGACAAGGTCTCCGAATCTACTAGCTGCTTGTCCTCTCGGCCCAATCTCATGGACCATTATCACATCAGACGCAAGCCAGCTGGGTTGGGGGGCACACCTCCAAGATCAGCTGGTTCAGGGCAGATGGAGTTTCAATGCGGAAGGGATGGTATCCAACATCCCGGAACTAAGGGCAGCATGGATGGCAATCCTGCATTTGGCTCTTCTCCTCAAGGGAAAATCCGTGCTACTACAAATGGACAACAGAGCGGTAGTAGCCTATGTCCAAAATCAAGGGGGAACACACAGCAATACACTAGCCAGCGAAGCAGCCCCAATTTTTTCATGGGCCGAGAAGAATTTATTAGATCTCCAGGCTACCTACATTCCAGCCCCCGAGAATCAGCTGGCAGATCATCTCTCGAGATCCTTCACATCCAACAACGAATGGTCGTTGGATCCACAGGTTTTCAGCTGGATATGCCAACAGTTGGGGCATCCCCAGATAGATCTCTTTGCGTCTCCGCACAACGCGAAAGCACCTCTCTTCTTCACGAGGTCACCATCTCCGATGTCGGCAGGGGCGGATGCTCTAGTCCAACCATGGGAATTCCAGATAGGCTACGCCTTCCCTCCGACACCCTTAATCCTCAGGTTTCTCCAGCGACTGACTCTAGAGAGGGTCACCATCCTGGCGGTTGTTCCTTACTGGCCGAGAAGACCGTGGTTTCCGCTCTTAGTAGAGATGGCCCTGGGCAACCCATTACCCCTCCCACCCACGAGCAAGCTGCTATCTCAAGGCGCTTTTCTACACCCGCATCCAGAGATCCTAGACTTGAGGGCCTGGAAGTTGAAAGGAGGAGGTTGGGCGACCTAGGTTGCTCTCGGGACGTTGTACAAACGTTATTACAGGCAAGAAAGGCATCCACTAATGCCACCTACTGCAGAATATGGAAAAAATTCTCTACACTGGCCGAAACGAATCATTTCAACCCTCTGAATCCTGGGGTCCAAGATATCCTACTTTTCCTGCAAAATGGCCTGGACCTAGGCTTAGGTCTCAGCACGCTAAAAGTGCATATTTCAGCCCTGTCAGCCTTTACAGACACACGCTGGGCACTAAACCCCTTGGTGGAACGTTTCTTGAAGGCGGTGTTAAGATTACGTCCTCCCAGGAAAACGCTGTATCCCAAATGGGACCTAACGGTTGTTCTTAACGTCTTAGCAAGCTCTCCCTTTACACCCACAGAGGAATGCTCCTTGGAAGATATCACCGGCAAAACGGTTTTCCTGATCGCTGTCACCTCGGGTCGAAGAGTATCAGAGATACAAGCCCTAGGGGCAGAGGAGCCCTACGTCACTTTTTTTTTCCGGACAGGGTAGTCCTACAGCCTATCCATCAATTTGTCCCCAAAGTGCCTTCAGTCTACCATTCCAACCAGGAGTGGGTACTCCCAGCTTTCGGAGAGGATCCATCCTCCTCAAAACTACATGAAATGGACGTGGCCAGATCTCTAAAGCGTTATTTGGAGCTGACACAGCAGTTCAGAAGGGATCAACGACTCTTTGTTATCCCCAAAGGCACCAGAAGAGGCCTGGCAGCTTCTAAAACAACATTAGCCAGTTGGATCGTGAAGATAATTCAAAAGGCATACCGGGCTAGTGGTCTTCCAGTTCCAAACGCGGTGAATGCACATTCAACAAGAGGAATCGCATCATCCTGGGCGGCTATGGCTAGGGTCTCCCCGGAGACAATTTGTAGAGCGGCTAGCTGGTCATCGTTCAATACCTTTATGTCGCATTATAGCTTGGATCCTGCGGTCCTTACCTCCCGAGACTTTGGGAAAAGGACTCTGGAACTATCACTTTCAAAAAGTCATTAAAAATTTTTATTATCGCAGTTCCCTCCCTATGAGCGAGTTATTTACCATTAGTATGCTGCCATGGAAGGCACCAGGAAAACGGAAAATTGAATACTCACCTTTCCGTAATTTTCCTTTCCTGGTGCCGACCCATGGCAGCATGCACCCTCCCTGCTATAATCCTTAAAGTTCTGAAGTCTAGTTACAAAGAATGTCTGAAGGGGGGAGTAACTCTTTCTTTTATAGAGTTACGTGGTCCTGGGGGTTGACCGGGGGCGGAGCCATCAACCATTAGTATGCTGCCATGGGTCGGCACCAGGAAAGGAAAATTACGCTTTTTGGAAAACATAGGGAAGGGTTATCACCCCTGTAACATTTGTTTTGCTGTCTGTGCCCCTGTTCAGAACATTTCACCTCACTTTCTGTCCCAATGACAAATGTTTTTGAAAAGTGGGTTTTTTATTGAAACAAGGATTGGTGATAAAGCATCAGTACAGAGGAGACACCTTTCTCCCATATTAATTCTTACAGGAGAGAATTTTCCTTCCTAGGGGTAGATTTCCTCTCACTTCCTAATGTATCCTTCGGTTTGCAAGGAGGAGTCGTTTGTAAGTTGGATGTTTGAAAGTAGGGACCTGCCGTATATACTCAGCTGAAATTTGCCCCTTACATGTTGGTGTTGCCACAACACTGTGAGCCCCCACAGTTACTCTTGGTGGGCGCTGGAACGCCCTGCTGTGAACTATTATATCAGGAATTATATTTACATGCCATTGTTGAACAGTGGTAGGAAAAATTGGGCCTTTGGTGGTGGTGCTGGGGCCACAACACTGTAAGCCCTCACAGTTACTCTTGGTGGGCGCATAAATGGGTCCTGCTGTGAATTATTAGATCAAGAATTGTAATTGCATGCCCCTGTTGAACAGGGGCTTAAAAATTGGGCCTTTGGTGGTGGTGGTGTTGCGACAACACATTAAGCCCTCACAGTTACTCTTGGTGGGCGCAGGAATGGGCCCTGCTGTGAATTATTAGATCAATAATTGTAATTACATGCCTCTGTAGATTAAATAATAATAATACTGCGCCAATTCTAAACACTAAATGAAGCAGCCAAACATAAACTCAGACAGGATATATAGAACGTATAAAAAATATATAATGTGGCGCTGTGAGAGAAGTAGTAAAAAACCCTACTTCATGTATAGCACAATGGTGCACATAAAAATATGGTGTCAAACAAAACGTTTGTACACAATAGGTGTACACAAATGAATGTGATAAAAATGTAAGTGAATACTAACAGTGAAATAATTGGTATGGGATATAGGTGCACAGCAAAAACCAGCAATTAAACTGGAATATTGATCATACCCATAATAAACAAAAATAAAAATGAAAATATAATGTAGGTGGAGACAAACTCATATAAGGCGTCACAGATGAGTATGTAGAATAATGTCCAATCTTATCACATATGAAAAGAAGTTCATAGGTCAAAATCCAACAAGGAGCTGCATCGTTTGAAAATAGGTTTGATGGGTGCATCTATCACGCTTTCTTTATAGGCATATAGGATATATGACATCACCCGGGAGTGCCTTCACCTTGGGCCAATGGGGGAGAAGTAAATGCTCTTACCGGACAGAGTGGACCCAGCTCACCGTACGGTGGTGGATCAACAAAGATTTGTCCACTCTGTGGACCGAAGGAACAGTCAGGATCTGCAAGACACCTTCTTCCTTATGCCGACAGCACCACTGGTCCGTATTTCCAACCCGAAAAGGAAGAAATCCAAACCAATATGGCGACAACAAGCCATGTAAAAAGGGGAAGATGTGATAGATGCACCCTTCAAACCTATTTTCAAACGATGCAGCTCCTTGTTGGATTTTGACCTATGAACTTCTTTTCATATGTGATAAGATTGGACATTATTCTACATACTCATCTGTGACGCCTTATATGAGTTTGTCTCCACCTACATTATATTTTCATTTTTATTTTTGTTTATTATGGGTATGATCAATATTCCAGTTTAATTGCTGTTTTTTGCTGTGCACCTATACCCCATACCAATTATTTCACTGTTAGTATTCACTTACATTTTTATCACATTCATTTGTGTACACCTATTGTGTACAAACGTTTTGTTTGACACCATATTTTTATGTGCACCATTGTGCTATACATGAAGTAGGGTTTTTTACTACTTCTCTCACAGCGCCACATTATCTATTTTTTATATGCCCCTGCAGATGCCTGTTAGTGTAACACAAAAGAAAAAAAACTACGAGCAATAAGGGCTAGCTTCAGGTGTATAATGTGCAGGAATCACACTACACCTGCTTTAAGTGCTGCAGATGCCTGTTAGGGCTCTTTCACACGAAGGGTCCGTTCGGGTCCGCCTGTCAGTTTTTTAGGCGGAGCCACGGATCCACGGATGTCAGCGGCGCCGGTGACATGTCCGCTGACATCCGACCCGCTCTGTCATCATCCGATCCCCCCATAGGGGAGAGCGGCGCTCTGACAGGGCGGTCCCTGCACAGTGTGCGGGAACCGCCCAGTCATCCGCCGGCTCAGCGGGGGTCAACGGAGCGATCCCCGCTGAGCAAGCGGAGATTCACGGGGCGGATCATTACTGATCCTTCCTGTGTGAAAGAGCCCTTAGTGTAACACAAAAGAAAAAAAACTACGAGCAATAAGGGCTAGCTTCAGGTTTATATTTTGCAGAAATCACACTACGCCTGCTTTAAGTGCTGCAGATGCCTGCCTGTGTTACACAACAGGAAATCACAGCAATAAGGGCTAGCTTCGGTTGTATACTGTGCAGGAGGCTTAGCAAAAATATCACTGACACTGTCCCTACCTATCCTTCTCTCTCCCTGCACACAATATCACTGACACTGTCCCTACCTATCCTTCTCTCTCCCTACACACAATATCACTGACACTGTCCCTACCTATCCTTCTCTCTCCCTACACACAATATCACTGACACTGTCCCTACCTATCCTTCTCTCTCCCTACACACAATATCACTGACACTGTCCCTACCTATCCTTCTCTCTCCCTACACACAATATCACTGACACTGTCCCTACCTATCCTTCTCTCTCCCTACACACAATATCACTGACACTGTCCCTACCTATCCTTCTCTCTCCCTACACACAATATCACTGACACTGTCCCTACCTATCCTTCTCTCTCCCTACACACAATATCACTGACACTGTCCCTACCTATCCTTCTCTCTCCCTACACACACAATATCACTGACACTGTCCCTACCTATCCTTCTCTCTCCCTACACACAATATCACTGACACTGTCCCTACCTATCCTTCTCTCTCCCTACACACAATATCACTGACACTGTCCCTACCTATCCTTCTCTCTCCCTACACACAATATCACTGACACTGTCCCTACCTATCCTTCTCTCTCCCTACACACAATATCACTGACACTGTCCCTACTTATCCTTCTCTCTCCCTACACACAATATCACTGACACTGTCCCTACCTATCCTTCTCTCTCCCTACACACAATATCACTGACACTGTCCCTACCTATCCTTCTCTCTCCCTACACACAATATCACTGACACTGTCCCTGCCTATCCTTCTCTCTCCCTACACACAATATCACTGACACTGTCCCTACCTATCCTTCTCTCTCCCTACACACAATATCACTGACACTGTCCCTACCTATCTTTCTCTCTCCCTACACACAATATCACTGACACTGTCCCTACCTATCCTTCTCTCTCCCTACACACAATATCACTGACACTGTCCCTACCTATCCTTCTCTCTCCCTACACACAATATCACTGACACTGTCCCTACTTATCCTTCTCTCTCCCTACACACAATATCACTGACACTGTCCCTACCTATCCTTCTCTCTCCCTACACACAATATCACTGACACTGTCCCTACCTATCCTTCTCTCTCCCTACACACAATATCACTGACACTGTCCCTACCTATCCTTCTCTCTCCCTGCACACAATATCACTGACACTGTCCCTGCCTATCCTTCTCTCTCCCTGCACACAATATCACTGACACTGTCCCTGCCTATCCTTCTCTCTCCCTACACACAATATCACTGACACTGTCCCTACCTATCCTTCTCTCTCCCTGCACACAATATCACTGACACTGTCCCTACCTATCCTTCTCTCTCCCTGCACACAATATCACTGACACTGTCCCTACCTATCCTTCTCTCTCCCTACACACAATATCACTGACACTGTCCCTACCTATCCTTCTCTCTCCCTACACACAATATCACTGACACTGTCCCTACCTATCCTTCTCTCTCCCTACACACAATATCACTGACACTGTCCCTACCTATCCTTCTCTCTCCCTACACACAATATCACTGACACTGTCCCTACCTATCCTTCTCTCTCCCTACACACAATATCACTGACACTGTCCCTACCTATCCTTCTCTCTCCCTACACACAATATCACTGACACTGTCCCTACCTATCCTTCTCTCTCCCTGCACACAATATCACTGACACTGTCCCTACCTATCCTTCTCTCTCCCTACACACAATTTCTCTAACACTGTCCCTGCCTATGTACGTCTTTCCCTGCACGCCAACACAATACACAAGGCTGCCGCGCTGGCGGCCTTTTATAGTGTGGGGCGTGTACTAAACCCCCCTGAGCTATAATTGGCCACAGGCATCCTGCCTGTGGCCAATTATGGCTCTCCTCGCTGCCGGCGCTGTGATTGGCCAAGCATGCGGGGTCACAGTGCATGCTTGGCCAATCACAGCGCCGGGATTTTGGGTCGTTCGCATCACTCGAATTTGGCGCGAACGACCCAAAACGTTCGATCTTCGTCGAACGATCAAACAGCCGATGTTTGAGTCGAACGTATGTTCGACTCGAACACCGAGCTCATCCCTAGTGGTCACCCAAAGAAGGACCCTCTGCAGTAAAGGAGATAAAAATCTCAGGACCTGGAGCATCACATGATGGCAGATTTAGCGAGTATTTTAGACATTTTTAACATTTAAAAAAAAAAAACCCGGCAATTAGTTGTTTTTTATTTTTTGAGGGGGTGGTGGCAGGCTCGGGGTGTGCCAAAGTTTCGTTTGAAGTTCATATTCTTTACAAAGCATTTTTGGATATAAAGATGATAACATTGCTGGATTACAAGTGGCATCAAATCCCTACAAACAATATTCAAAATTGAAAATTGGGGGATTTTCTAGGTGCCGCTCTCCACACTAAACACCAGTATTTGTATAAAATTGTCATGTTTATTCCATAAGATAAATAAAATATCATTAAAAAATATGTCAGATAATTTCATAGCTACAGTATCTATGTATATACCAGTATTTATCCTATGAAAATCTCTATTACCCTATTACCTCTATATGTACAATTTTTTTTTTCTTTAATAAATAGTTATTTTCACATTTTCATAGCAGGATAAAAACTCTCTATTCAACACGTTTCACAGAAGACTTCATCAGGATGTCAGAGGTACTATATGGCGTGATATAATAAAACAAAGTAATTTCAAACCTTATGACCATAAAGACATAGGGGGTGATTTACTAAAACTGGTGACCTCAGAATCTGGTGCAGCTGTGCATAGTAGTCAATCAGCTTCTTCAATTAGGTTTTGGCAATAAAAACTGTCAGGGAAATGGCCAAAGAACTGGCAGTCTTACCAACACCCATCATGGCCGCATCAGGCGTGCTCCCGTGCGTATTGGTGTACACAGATGAGCAATGGTGCCTCCTGGTCTATATAAACCTTCTGCTGAGACCTGTGCATTGCTGGATTATCGTCGGGTCCCCTGTGATCCTGTGTTTCCTGATCTTTGACCTCCCGTTACCGACCCGGCTTGATTAACCTCCCTGGCGGTATGATTCTGTCAGATTTTAGATGCTGAAAGCGGTACAATTATTTTTCATGGAAATTTGGCGTTTTATATTGTAGGCCTGTAATTCTTAGGAATCTCACATTGACTGATTTACCGTGCATGACCCCCGGCCTGGCTCCTGGTTCTGTTTCCGGATTGTTCATCCGCCAAGTTTACCTGGTACTCCGCAAGTACACCTGCCCTACAGTGCATCTTGCTTGTTCCAGCAACCTTACGGTGATCAGCCCATCAAACCACAGCAACTGGCAAACCGTGCTTCTTTGGGCACTGCACTCCCCGTACCACTTCCAGAGGTGTACTGCACTTATCCACAAGGGGAGCCCTCTCAGCACCTCGGCCTCGCACCTGGTACGACGTACGTGACAAAACCTGAAAGCTGATTGGTTTCTATGCAGAGTTGCACCAGATTTTGCACTCTTCAGCCTTAGAGAATAACCCCCATAGTCTTGATCAATCAGAAATCTACATTGTTGCTAGCAACACTTCCAGAAATATACACTCACCGGCCACTTTATTAGGCACACCTTGCTAGTACCGGGTTGGACCCCCTTTTGCCTTCAGAACTGCCATAATGTGGTTGTAAAAAAAAAAAAACACCACCTGCAAGACAAAGGCATAATGAGCTAGTATGCATAGCATACTAGCTCATTATGCAATACTCATCACCTCAGACTGAAGCCCCCACAGCCGTCCTCGTACACCACTCGGGCGGCCGACATCTCTCCCGGGGGTTACTTCTTGGTATCGCGGCTTCTTCGACGCTGTGATTGGCCGGAGGCGCGATTACGTCACTTCCGCGCATACGCGCGGGAACCGCCAGTCACGGCACGGCCTCCTTTAGGAACGGCACAATTGTACAGTGCGCCTGCGCCATAGACATCGGCGTCCGTCATTATTGTAAATATCTCCTAATCTGTGGAGGTTTAGGAGATATTTCGAGCACCTACAGGTAAGCCCTAATCTAGGCTTTCCTGTAGGTAAAAGTGGTTGTAAAGAGTTTACAACCACTTTAATTCTTTGTGTTATAGATTCAACAAGGTGTTGGAAATATTCCTCAGAGATTTTGGTCCATATTAACATGATAGCATCACACAGTTGCTGCAGATTTGTTGGCTGCACATACATGATAAAAATCTCCCATTCCACCACATCCCAAAGGTGCTCTATTGGATGAGATTGGGTGACTGTGGAGGCCATTGGAGTACAGTGACCTCATTGTCCAGTGGTGAGGTGATTTGAGCTTTATCACAATGGTGCATTATCCTGCTGGAAGGAGCCATCAGAAGATGGGGACACTGTAGTCATAAAAGGATGGACATGGTCAGCAACAGTGGTGGAACTTTCAGGGTCTCAGCAGTCGCACTTGCGACTGGGCCCTGCTGCTCTGCCGCTATGGGGGGCCCCAAGACCCGGCATCTCCCCCTGCACCTCTGGCTGTCAGTTTGGAATGCAGTGGGGGGAGTGGGAGGTGGCGATCGGAAGCTTTATGGTGCCCGCGGTGCTTGTAGTTCTCCTCCTGAGTGTATACAGTGGAGAGGGGAGGGGCCTCTGACCCAGGCAGCTATCAGTTTCACTCTTCAGCGTACGAGTGAGTCACTCTGCTTATACACTGTTGCTGATAGCTGCCCGGGTAAGAGGCCCCTCCCCTCTCCACTGTATACACTCGGGAGGAGAACTACAAGCCCCAGGGAGATAGCATGGTCCACAGGCAACATAGAGCTGCCGATCGCCCCCTCCCACCTCCCCTAGTGCTGGGGGTTGGAGGTGCACAGACAGCGGAGACCAGCCAGGTACAGGGGAACCTCTGGAAGGGGGGGCTGCTGTCTGGGGACCCTGATGTAAGGAGTGGGCTCTCTGGGGACCCTGATGTAAGGAGGGGTCTCTCTGGGGGGGCGGGATCTGGGGGTCCCCTTTGTTAAAGGGGTCTTCCAGATTCCGATAAGCCCCCCGCCCGCAGACCCCCACAACCACCGGGCAAGGGTTGTGGGGATGAGGCCCTTGTCCCCATCAACATGGGGACATCCTCCCCATGTTGAGGGCATGTGGCCTGGTACGGTTCAGGAGGGAGGGGAGGCCGCTCTCGTCCCCCCCTCTTCCCCTGTGGCCGGCGAGGTTGCGTGCTCGGATAAGGGTCTGGTATGGATTTTTGGGGGGACTCCACGCCATTTTTTTTTATTTGGGGTGGAGTTCCCCTTAAAATCCATGCCAGATCTCAAGGGCCTGATATGGATATTTAGGGGGAACCCCACGCCATTTTTTTTTAAATTTGCGTCGGGGTTCCCCTTAATATCCATTCCAGACCTAAAGGGCCTGGTACTTGAATTTGGGGGAACCCCCACGCTTCTTTTTTTTTATCAATGACTTTTCTATGTATTGATAAAAGCCGACAATTCATTAATAGCTGCGAGTGAGTTTAAATGACTTTTTTTCCTTCAAAAATGACACTCTGTGCTGGGACAGTTCTAAGCACGGGAAACATGCGCCACTTCACATGCATATCATACACACCCCCAGGTACGAAATTTAAAGGAATATTTCACTTTTATTTTTTCACTTTAAGCATTATTAAAATCACTGCTCCCGAAAAAACGGCCGTTTTTAAAACTTCTTTTTGCATTGATACATGTCCCCTGGGGCAGGACCCGGGTCCCCAAACACTTTTTAGGACAATAACTTGCATATAAGCCTTTATAATTAGCACTTTAGATTTCTCCCATAGACTTTTCGAATTTTGCCGCGAACACCCCAAATTGTTGGTTGTTCGGCGAACAGGCAATGTTTGAGTCGAACATGAGTTCGACTCGAACTCGAAGCTCATCCCTAGAGTGTCTCTATGGGAATGTTTGACCATTCTTCCAGAAGTGCATTTGTGAGGTCAGGCACTGATGTTGGATGAGAAAGCCTGGCTCACAGTCTCCGCTCTAATTCATCCCAAAGGTGTTCTATCGGGTTGAGGTCAGGACTCTGTGCAGGCCAGTCAAGTTCCTCCACCCACAACTCGCTCTTCCATGTCTTTATGGACCTTGCTATGTGCACTGGTCCAAATCATTTGGTGGAGGGGGGATTATGGTGTGGGGGTTCCTTTTCAGGGGTTGGGTTGGCCACTTAGTTCCAGTGAAGGGAACTCTTAAGGTGTCAGCATACCAAGACATTTTGGACAATTTCATGCTCCCAACTTTGTGGGAACAGTTTGGGGATGGCCCCTTCCTGTTCCAACATGACTGCGCACCAGTGCACAAAGCAAGGTCCATAAAGACATGGATGAGCGAGTTTGGGGTGGAAGGACTTGACTGGCCTGCACAGAGTCCTGACCTCAACCCAATGCAACATCTTTGGGATGACTTAGAGAGGAGACTGCGAGCCAGGCCTTCTCATCCATCATCAGTGCCTGACCTCACAAATGCACTTCTGGAAGAACGGTCAAACATTCCCATAGACACTCCTAAACCTTGTGGACAGCCTTCTCAGAAGAGTTGAAGCTGTTATAGCTGCAAAGGGTGGGCCAACTCAATATTGAACCCTCCGGAGAAAGACTGGGATGCCATTACAGTTCATGTGCGTGTAAAGGCAGGCGTCCCAATACTTTTGGTAATATAGTGTGTTGCGCTTTGCAAGTGGTTTACCAGAATTATGGATGAAGCCGTCAGCCAATAGCCCCGGAATTGTATTTTTCAGCCGGCAGCAGTGAAAGGAGGTTCTACAAAGTATTGACTCAGGGGGGGGGGGGCGCTATACAAATGCCCCCCACACTTTTCACATATTTATTTGTATCATTTTCCTTCCACTTCACAATTATGTGACACTTTGTGTTGGTCTTTCACATAAAATCCCAATAAAATACATTTATGTTTTTTGGTTGTAACCTGACAAAAGGTGGGAAATTTTAAAGGGGTATGAATACTTTTTCAAGGTACTGTATATTATATATTCTGTAGGAAAGTTATAGATACCACAAACTATGAGATATATATATATGATAATCGATCAATCAAGCGCGTCGGGATCCTACGGGGTTAATGATCGCACCAGCCAAGCAGACACTGGCTACAAAAAGCACCTTGAGGCGATTCAATTCGCATGTATAGCGTTATACAAGTCATTCATTCATTCATTCATTCATTCATTCATTCCTGATGTACTGACGGCCAATCTCATTTCTTGAAACCCAAAAACACCAAGAAAGTACAAC
This sequence comes from Rana muscosa, assembly GCA_029206835.1. NCBI lineage: Eukaryota > Metazoa > Chordata > Amphibia > Anura > Ranidae > Rana > Rana muscosa. Next base: position 264,331,613 of record CM055123.1, on the reverse strand, counting down.
CCTCCCCACCCCCCTTTAGAAAGTAGACAGTCCGGGGTATTTAGTAAGAGGCATTGCTGTTTTTTTTGTTTTGTTTTTTTAAGAAAAAATAAATAAAAAAATTTTTGTCTCAATTATTTTTTTACATAATAAAAAAATCCTGATCACCTGCTCAGAGTAGCATGGTGTTACTATGGTAACACTATATTACTCCGGTTACAGTATGCAAAAAAATAAAATTTAATTAAAAACATTGAAAAAAAAAAGTCTTTTAATTTTTTTTTTCTCCATACTGTCACCAGCGCAGTACAGCGTCATCCTATAACTACAACTGGTCCGCGGCGCTGATCAGGAATACTCACTGGTGACAGGATGTAAAGAAAAATAAAAATAAAAGTCACATTTTTTCTTTCTTTATTGTGACTTTTTTTTGCATACTGTAACCATAGTAACACCGTACTACTCTGAGGAGATGATCAGGATTTTTTAATCTTTATTTTTACTTTTTTATAAAAATAACAAAATGTAAAAAAAATATTTATAATAATATTAAATAAATAATCCTCATTTTAAAAATAAGATTGATAATTAAATAATGGTTTATATTAATTGTAGAAGGAAAAAAATACATTAATGACAATATTAAGAATAATAATAAAAAGTCAATTTTTTTTATATATTTGTTTTTCACATTGTATTTATAGTAATAGTGTCACCATAGTAACACCGTACTGCTCTGAGGAGGTAATCAGGTTTTTTTTTTATTTTACCCCCTTATGATGGCAGTCGCTGCTGTGCCCCTTCTTCCAGCACTTCACCTTCCCGGCCACACCGGGGCGCAGCTTCCCCGACTTCCCCATCATCACCACGCCTACCGGGACCCACTGTCTCCAGGTGTGGCCCTATAACAGCGATCACTTCTGGCCGGGGGCGGAGCTCTATGGTGATCACCGCAAGGACTCGGTGGTGATCGCACTCTATAGGAAGTGCTGGCCTCTGGTGGCACCGAGGAGTATTACAGTCACTGAAATATCACCAGAAGATCTACAGAGTGGAATTCAGCTGACCCAATAGAGAAAAACTATTTATTATACTTTTATTATTATTGGTAATATTCTTCTTCTTATTACTAATATTATTAAGTGTATTCATATTTACAATAATAATATCATTCATATTTAATTATAATATTAAATAAAATAAAATAAATATATTAATATTATACTAATATAAAATACAGGATTATCTATGAATAACAATAATGAATTTAAATACATAAAATAATATATAATAATAAAGTTAATTGATCAGTTTGAAGCAGCTGCAAAAGAGGCCAATGATTGTTTACAGCACAGACACTGTTTTCTCAGTGGTGACCTGCAGTCTATAAATAGCAACAGTGCAAAGCACTGTGTTGTCATAGTGACGGTCAGTTGGTCATGGTCACATGACCTGCAGCTGGTAATAAATAGCAGTGCAGAGCCAGACTCTGTCAGTTGACTTTTGGTCTTCACACAGGAAGCATCTCTCTTGCAGAGCTCCTGAGTGATTGATTTGTATTTCGTCACATTATCTCCAGTGATTGGAATTGAGAGTCAATTTATTGATTGGCATTAATTGTCTAATCTTCTATTAATAGTAATTGGCATTTCCTGTCAGTTATTTTCTATAAAAAAAAAATGATCAAGAGAATCCTTGTCGTTTTTCTTGTTCTGTTGGTTCCTTGGGAACTAAGCAGAAATACCATCATACAATCCCCAGAGGTCCACATGGATCAGGAGGAGGGGATTGTGGACACAACACAGCAGCCAGCGAAGATTCCACTGGTTTTTGGAATCTTTTTCCTATTATGGGCTGTCCTGATATGTGTTCTTATTCCGAAGTACATTCTGTGCCAAAATTACCTGGCCAGAATATTAGGACTCTATTTGAAGTATCTGCAGCTGAATGGAATCATTTATCTACTGATCGGTTTCTGGAACAGCCAGGGTGGCCAATGGGTAGTCACTGGGCTCTGGTCAGTCTGGTCCAATGGGTGTGAGGCATTAGAGAACATAGTCCCACCCATACTTATAAAATTTGTTACTGAGTACTGGTCAGAAGGCTTTCTGGTGATGATCACCATACTGCTGGTGCAGCTCCTAATAAATACAATAATAATAATAATAATCATAATAATACTCCTAATATTTTTCATGCCATTCTACCAACTAAACCGACCAACAAGAGAGAATGCAGAGAGCAGCATGGAGGAGGCTGACTTTGCTATTCCCAGAGTCGCACCTTATAGGGATCACATCCACGCTCACGTACGGGATTTATGTCGGCCAGTAAAGAAGCGCAGGCAGGAAGAGACTGATGTTCCCATTTCCAGAGTCGCACTTCCTCAGATTTACCCAGTGAGTGATGACACCATTCCAAGAACAAGTGACGTCATTCTACCAGCAAATGCTGTCATCATTCCACCAACAAGGAAAACTGCAGAGAGCACCATGGAGGAGACGGACTTTCCTATTCCCAGAGTCGCACCTCATAGGGATGAATACCGTAATTTCATACGGAATTTATACCGGCCAGTGAAGAGGACTGAGGTTCCCGTTTTCACAGTCTCACCTCCTAGGGATGACTTCAGTGCTGTCCTACGGGAATTATTTGGGCCAGTGAAGTTGTGCAGTCTACCCAAGATGTTTAGGTTTAGAAACATATTCCGAAAGAACGACTTTCCCATTCACAGCGTCTCACATTCTAGGTATCACTTCCGTGCTTTCCTACGGGATTTATTCCGGCCAGTGAAGCAGCGCAGGCCAACCAAAGTGTTTATGGATAACAACATATTCCCAACGAACGATGACATCATGGAAGAGACTGACGTTCCCGTTTCCAGAGTCTCACCTCCTCAAGGTTCCCTTCGTACTTGGCTAAGCCGGCCTACAAAGAAGCTCAAATCAAAAATAGCGGACAGGCACAAGAAAATCTTCCCACGAAAGAGTGACATCACCCCACAGAGTGATGTCCTCATTCCGCCAACAAGCAAAAACGCAGCGAGCGCTACGGAGGAGACTGCCTTCCCCATTCCCAGCGTCACACCTACCAGGAATAACACTAGGCCTTGGAGTGATGGGATCATTCCAACCAAATACATGACCCCAGCAATGGGTTCCGGCCTTAGGCCAGGATGGAGTAAATTTACTGTCGTCGCACGTCGTAGGAAAAATGTGAACAGAGCTATGGACTGACGTTCCCATTCCCAGCGTCACGCCTCCTAGGGATCAGAGCAACATCATCCCACAGAATGGTGGTATCCTCTCATTACCGAGTTTCCTTATGTCACCAGTGACTGATGACATCGATATGCTATTGAATTCCAGCATTAGTCAATAAGGGCAACACTGGCTGTTGATCCCAATGTGGAAACTCGTAGTAATCAGACCCGTCTTCACCTACGAGAATTACTCCAGCTGGTGAAGAAACGCAGGGCAACCAAGGAGGACTGCCAGGAGTCTTAAACCGGATCTATACTTTTCATAGCGCTCCAGCGCTATGGTGTCCCAGAGTAGGGTATTGTCCCTGAATGAATGTGCCCGGGACCTGGGACAGACCTCCAGGATGTGGGACTTTCCTGGGCAATCTGGGACACATGGTCACCCTATCCCAGAGCCACTACTAGCTTTGGTCAGGTGGCTTCCAGGTACCAATCTCCCCCCGATTTAATTGGCTGGGCCAACGTGACCTCACTCCCGCGCAGGCGTGGGAGTTCAGTTATCTCGGCATTGCCCGAGTTGTGTGTTAAGCTGTGCGGGCACAGTTATTTAGTTATTATATTATAAATAGTGCAGTCTTATTATAGTGTGTTATTGTAGTGCAGTGTTATTGTATTGTCTTCGGAGACCCTGTCCCGGCACTGGAAATCTGCTGCACCAGATCTACGGGAAGGTCACCTGCACGGTCCCTTATGCCTGGATTCAGACACCCGATCCTTTGGGTGCCTTAGGATGGTTCCTCTCGGGCAAATCCCAATGGAAGAAGCTGGGCCCCAGGCCTGAACGATGCACCTCACCCCAGACTGAGGGTGTCTGGGGTGGCTTCCGAACTCCACGTGTCCAGGCCTAGGCCGCCTGGACACCGACCGCTGGACAGCAGCCCTCAGGCTAAAGGTGCCTGGGACTCGGACCTCGTGGCAAAGATGTCCGCCCCCTTTATAGCCTCTCCCAGCCAGCACAGCGGGTTCCCCCGGCCCGCCGTACAACCGCTGCGAGAGACCAAAAAGGGTACGGCACTCCAGCGATGGTTCAACACCGGCACAAAGCGACAGCGCCACCTGCTGGGCCGCAGGGAACTGGACATCACTGATGTCTCCACCCGAATCAACATACTGAAAAGTACCTACCCGCTACATTCGGACCTCGTGGCGAAGATGTCTGCCCCCTTTATAGCCTCTCCCAGCCAGCACAGCGGGTTCCCCGGCCCGCCGTACTACTGCTGCAAGAGACCAAAAAGGGTACGACACTCCAGCGATGGTTCAACCCCGGCCCAAAGCGACAGCGCCACCTTCTGGTCGCCCGCAGGGAACTGGACATCACTGATGTCTCCACCCGAATCAACATACTGAAAAGTACCTACCCGCTACATGTGTTATTGTATTGCAGTGTTATTATAGTGTGTTTTTGTAATGTAGTGGTTGCAGCACTGGGGTCCTTGGTTCAAATCCTGACCAGGACACTATCTGCATGGAGTTTGCATGTTCTCCCTGTGCTTCTGTGGGTTTCCTCCAGTTTCCTCCCACATTATAAAAGACATGCTACTTTGCATTCGTGGTGCAGTGGTGAGCATAGCTGGGTGGGGTTGTTCAGCCCATCTGTAATGTTCACAGACAAGAAATAAGATGTAGAACATCAACCAACCCGTCTAGATAATAATGTAGAGCTGAAGGCATAACCTCTGAGCTCTATTGGACATCACTGACGTACCCTGCTCAGCGGGGGCAGGCCTTATAGAACAGAGGCCATATATGGGCAGCACAGAGGCTTAGTGGTTAGCCTTGCAGCACTGGGGTCCTTGGTTCAAATCCTGACCAGGACACTATCTGCATGGAGTTTGCATGTTCTCCCAGTGCTTGCGTGGGTTTCCTCCGGGGACTCCGGTTTCCTCCCACACTATAAAAGACATGCTACTTTTGCGTTGGTGGTGCAGTGGTGAGCATAGCTGCTTTCTAAGCAGATGACCCGGGTTCGATTCCCGGCCAACGCGATCTCCAAGATATTTGTCTAAGTGTATAATACTAATTAAGTGTTGAGTATATATTAACGATGGAATAAAATTTAAACCAAAACGAATGAAGTGAATGTGTTGTATGTTTGTATGGATTTTATTAAATATTTTTGAATAACAGATTTCTTGCAGGTGGATGGGATTGTTTTGTGTTCCCCTTTTCAACCAGTAGGTGGAGCACTCGGCTCCTTTTCAGGTATTTTCTAGGCTCTCCTTCACAGCTTGGCTGGAGAAAGGCCCCCTGTGTACTATATACTAATGATGGGGCACTATTCCTCCCGCTGACACCAATGATGGGGAACTATTCCTCCCACTGACACCAAGGATGGGTCACTATTCCTCCCGGTGACACCAATGATGGAGAACTATTCCTCCCACTGACACCAATGATGGGGCACTATTCCTCCCACTGACACCAATGATGGGACACTATTTCTCCTACTGACACCAAGGATGGGACACTATTTCTCCCCCCTGACACCAATGATGGGGCACTATTCCTCCCACTGACACCAATGATGGGACACTATTTCCCCCCACTGATACCAATGATGGGGCACTATTGATCTTTTATTGAAAAGAATCAAGCAACCAATTTTATACAAAAGTAAAAAACAAAACCATAGTACAAAACTTCAACAGAAAACAAAGGAATACACAGCCAAGTTCAGAATATATACAATATATACATAATCCACTACAAAAACATCCCTAGAAAACTATCTACATAAAGCAGCAGAGAGGGCCTAAGAGGCACAACCCATCACCTATGTACGCAGCCATTTATCAAAAATTAATCAAAAATAGTGATAATCTAGGGTGATAAGAGACAGACAGCCACACCCGGGAAAGAGACTCCTGGTAGTCAGGGAGGCTTGAAACCCCTCCACGCCTTCAACCAAGCCCCCTGCCCCCGCTTGTCTCTCTCAAACTCCCGAATCTTCCCCACCTCATGCAAAATGTCATACACCACCACCTCAACAGGAAGGATTTTTTGCCGAATGCTGACCTGACACCGTGCGTTTCAGGTGAAATAACGGACTACTAGGCTAACTAAAAAAAAGTGTATCCAAACAAAAAACTCCACCGGTATTGAATGCTCCATGCACCCACTCAGCATAACCCAGCCTGGAGAGGAAAGGAACACCGAGGGCCCGCCCCACCTGTTTGTGCACCTCTATGTTAAAAGGGCAATGAAGCAGAAAATGATCCATAGTCTCCTCCTCATCTGCACACTCCTCCCGAGGACAGCTACGATCCATCCCACTGCGGAATTTCAAATTGCCCCGAACATAGAGCTTCCCATGGAAGCACAACCAGGCCAGATCCCTAAATTTAGGGGGTACTCTATCCAAATTAATCAGTCTTAACCCCGCCCTCAAAACTGGGCCCGGGCAATCCCTTAAGGCCAGTGGGTCATGAAAGACTTTGCTCAAGACTCGACTCATAAGGACTTTCCTTGGAACCGATCTGAGATCTTCAGCCGACAATCGCCACTGCCGCAGTAACTTCAGGCATGGAGCGACATAGGCTGGTAGCTGACCACGATGAACCCTGCGATTCTTCACTTGGCCACCTTCTTCCCAAAGTCGTAGAAAAGGCCTAAACCAAGATCTAAATATGCCTACCCATCCAGGAGGTTCCACTGCAAGCATATTACCAATGTTAAACTTGAGAAACAGCAGTGAAAAGAAAAGAACTGGGTTGACCATACCTAAGCCACCCTTCCTCCTGGATAGGTAGGTGACATTCCTCTTGATGGGGTTCAGTCTGTTCCCCCACAGCATCTGGAAGAACAAACTACTGACCCTAGCCTAGAGAGACACTGGCAAGATGCAGACAAAGCTGACATACAAGAAGATTGGAATCAGGTAAGTCTTAATCAGATCAACCCTTTCCCTCATAGATAACTTCCATCTCTTCCAGCTGACCACCTTAGTATTGGCAATTTCCAGTCTGCCTTCCCAGTTTTTGAGGCCATAATCGCCGGGTCCAAATTCAATGCCTAGTATCTTAATTCTTTCCTGGGGCACTGGAAAGGTGTCCGGGAGATCAAACCCCTCACCTTCCTTTCCCATCCAGAAAACTTCAGTCTTTTCCTGATTGATCTTGGAGCCTGATGCTTCAGAATACCCTGATGTCAGAGAGACCACCTCCTCCGCTTCATCCGTCCCAGTGACAATCACCGACACATCGTCCGCATAGGCAACAACCCTCAATGGCGGCTCACCCGGGAGCCTCACTTGTACCCCACACAACATGCCGCTCTGTAGCCTCCTGATGAAGGGGTTGATTGCAAACACATAGAGCAGGGGACTCAGGGGACAACCCTGGCGGACCCCGGAGCCAACCTCAAAGGACTGTCCAACCCAACCATTAACAAGAGGGAAGCTTTCTGCCCCCTTATACAAGACTTTCAGCCAATCGACAAAACCACCCGACAGACCGTACTTACTAAGGAGCAACCACAGGTACTCATGGTTAACACGATCAAAAGCCTTTGCCTGATCCAATGTCAGCAAATACTTTCCCCAGCCTGCAGCCCTGCACCGCTCCAAGGCCTCCCGGATAGCTAAAACCGCTGTGAAGGTGCTCCTACCCTGGACCGAACAGTGCTGATGGCGAGAAAGCAAAGACTCTGCCACTGACGATAGGCGCCAGAAAAATATCTTTGCCAATATCTTTCTATCGACATTAAGAAGGCTGATGGGGCGCCAATTCTCAATCATCGAAGGATCTTTACCCTTTGAAAGAAGAATCACAGCCGAGTGCCTCATGGAAGGGGAAAGCACCCCCTCAGCAAGGCAACTGTTAACCACTTAAGCCCCGGACCATTTGGTAGCTAGAGGACCAGAGGTGATTTCAGAATTTTGCACTGCGCTGCTTTAACTGTAAATTGTGTGGACATGCAATGTTGTACCCAAACAAAATTTGCGTCCTTTTCTTCCCACAAATAGAGCTTTCTTTTAATGGTATTTGATTGCCTCTGTGATTTTTATTTTTTGCGATATAAACGGAAAAAGACCGAATTTTTTTTAAAAAAATGATATTTTCTACTTTTTGTTATAAGAAAAATCGAATAAACTCAATTTTAGTTATACATTTAGGCCAAAATGTATTCAGCCACATGTCTTTAGTAAAAAAAATGTCAATAAGCGTATATTTATTGGTTTGCGCAAAAGTTATAGCGTTTACAAACTAGGGTACATTTTCTGGAATTTACACAGCTTTAAATTTATGACTGCCTATCTCATTTCTTGAGGTGCTAAAATGGCAGGGCAGTACAACCCCCCCCCAAATGACCCCATTTTGGAAAGTAGACACCCCAAGGAAATTGCTGAGAGGCATGTTGAGCCCATTGAATTTTTTTTTTTGTCCCAAGTGATTGAATAATGACAAAAAAAAAAAAAAACAATTACAAAAAGTTGTCACTAAATGATATATTGCTCACACATGCCATGGTTATATGTGGAATTGCACCCCAAAATACATTCTGCTGCTTCTCCTGAGTACGGGGATACCACATGTGTGGGACTTTTTGGGAGCCTAGCCACGTACGGGACCCCGGAAACCAAGCACCGCCTTCAGGATTTCTAAGGGAGCAAATTTTTGATTTCACTCCTCACTACCTATCACAGTTTCGAAGGCCATAAAATGCCAAAATAGCACAAAACCCCCCCAAATAACCCCATTTTGGAAAGTAGACACCCCAAGCTATTTACTGAGAGGCATGTTCAGTCCATGGAATATTTTATATTTTGCCACAAGTTGCGGGAATATGACAAACTTTTTTTGCACAAAGTTGTCACTAAATGATATATTGCTCACACATGCCATGGGCATATGTGAAATTACACCCCAAAATACATTCTGCTGCTTCTCCTGAGTACGGGGATACCACATGTGTGGGACTTTTTGGGAGCCTAGCCACGTACGGGACCCCAAAAACCAAGCACCGCCTTCAAGGTTTCTAAGGGCATAAATTTTTGATTTCACTTCTCACTACCTATCACTACCCATCACAGTTTTGAAGGCCATAAAATGCCAAGATGGCACAAACCCCCCCGCAAATGACCCAATTTTGGAAAGTAGACACCCCAAGCTATTTGCTGAGAGGCATGTTGAGCCCATTGAATATTTTTTTTTGTCCCAAATGATTGAATAATGACAAAAAGAAAAAAAAAAAGAAAAATGTACAAAAAGTTGTCACTAAATGATATATTGCTCAAACATGCCATGGTTATATGCGGAATTGCACCCCAAAATACATTTTGCTGCTTCTCCTGAGTACGGGGATACCACATGTGTGGGACTTTTTGAGAGCCTAGCCGCGTACGGGGCCCTGAAAACCAAGCACCGCCTTCAGGATTTCTAAGGGCACAAATTTTTGATTTCACTCCTCACTACCTATCACAGTTTTGAAGGCCATAAAATGCCAAGATAGCCCAAAACCCCCACAAATGACCCCATTTTGGAAAGTAGACACCCCAAGCTATTTGCTGAGAGGCATGGTGAGTATTTTACAGCTCTCATTTGTTTTTGAAAATGAAGAAAGACATATTTTTTTTTCTTTTTTCAATTTTCAAAACTTTGGGACAAAAAGCGAGATCTGCAAAATACTCAACATACCTCTCAGCAAATAGCTTGGGGTGTCTACTTTCCAAAATGGGGTCATTTGGGGGGGTTTTGTGCCATCTGGGCATTCCATGGCCTCCGAAACTGTGATAGGCAGTGAGGAGTGAAATCAAAAATTTACACCCATAGAAATCCTGAAGGCGGTGCTTGGTTTTCGGGGTCCTGTACGCGGCTAGGCTCCCAAAAAGTCTCACACATGTGGTATCCCCATACTCAGGAGAAGAAACAGAATGTATTTTGGGGTGCAATTCCACATATAACTATGGCATGTTTGAGCAATATATAATTTAGTGACAACTTTTTGTACATTTTTTTTTTTTGGTCATTATTCAATCACTTGGGACAAAAAAATAAATATTCGATGGGCTCAACATGCCTCTCAGCAAATAGCTTGAGGTGTCTACTTTCCAAAATGGGGTCATTTGGGGGGGGGGGGTTTGAACTGTCCTGGCATTTTATGCACAACATTAGGAAGCTTATGTCACACATCATCTACTCTTCTAACCACTTGAAGACAAAGCCCTTTCTGACACTTTTTGTTTACATGAAAAAAATTTTTTTTTTGCAAGAAAATTATGTTGAACCCCCAAACATTATATATTTTTTTAAAGCAAAGGCCCTACAGATTAAAATAGTGGGTGTTGCATTTTTTTTCCACACAGTATTTGCGCAGCGATTTTTCAAACGCATTTTTTGGGGGAAAAACACACTTTTTTTATTTTTAATGCACTAAAAAACACTATATTGCCCAAATGTTTGGTGAGATAAAAAAGATGATCTTAGGCCGAGTACATAGATACCAAACACGACATGCTTTAAAATTGCGCACAAACGCGCAGCGGCGACAAACTACATTCATTTTTAAAAGCATTTAAAAGCCTTTACAGGTTACCACGTTAGATTTACAGAGGAGGTCTACTGATAAAAATACTGCCCTCGAGCTGACCTTCGCGGTGATACCTCACATGCATGATGCAATTGCTGTTTACATATGACGCTAGACCGACGCTTGCGTTCGCCTTTGCGCAAGAGCAGGGGGGGACAGCGGTGCTTTTTTTTTTTTTTATTATTTATTTTGCTTTTTTATTTTATCTTTAAACTGTTCCTTCCATATTTAATTTTTTTTTACCATTTTTATTGTTATCTCAGGGAATGTAAATATCCCCTATGATAGCAATAAGTAGTGACAGGTACTCTTTTTTTGAAAAAAATTGGGGGGTTAGACCCTAGATCTTTCCTCTGCCCTCAAAGCATCTGACCACACCAAGATTGTTGTGATAAAATGCTTTCCCAATTTCCCAATGGCGCTGTTTATATCCGGGGGGGGGGGGGCATTCCCTCCCACTGCTTGTAAAAGCAGTCTAGAGGCTAATTATGTGCTAAAATTGCTTTTACATGAAAGCCGGCCACTGGCTGAAAAGAATGATACCAAGATGATACCTAAACCCGCAGGCATCATTCTGGTATAAACATTCAAAGTCCAGCAACATACCAGTACGTTGCTGGTCCTTGTTGGACATGTATTGTAATCTTTTTTTTCATGCAGCCTGTTGGCTGAACGAAAAAAAGAGATTGATCGGTGGGAATGCCCACCATTAGAATACCTCCCTTCATCCACCCACTTCTAATGATGGGCATATATGCCGAAGCATGGGGGCATCCTCCCGCTAAAATGTTATGCCGCGTACACACGGTCGGACTTTTCCATGGGCAAGCCTTCGTCGGAATTTCGACCGTATGTACGCGGCATAAAAGGTTATGCCGCGTACACACAGTCTGACTTTTCCACGGGCAAGCCTCCGTCGGAATTTCGACCGTATATACGCGGCATTAGGAGCAAAATCGCTCCTCCGCCCCTGCTGCCCCCATGCTTCGGCATATATGCTCTTTTTTTAACTGTGGTGGTGAAATCACCTCCTACAGCGTTGGAGTCACAGCTTTATGTATCGTGGGAGCAAACGCTGTTGCTGTCAAGATAAATAAATCCGTGATGCAACTGAATGGCGTACCTGCTAAGCAAATGATGGTTAACATTAAAACAAAGTAACATTACAGTACAACAGTAAGACCTTACCATACCATACCTGCAAAGCAAATACCAAAACAAAACCTAGTAAAAAATAAAACATTTTTTTAACGCAACCTGTGTCTAAAATATATATATGCCGAAGCATGGGGGCATCCTCCCGCAAAAAAGTTATGCCGCGTACACACGGTCGGACTTTTCCACGGGCAAGCCTCAGTCGGAATTTCGACCGTATATACGCGGCATTAGGAGCAAAATTGCTCCTCCGCCCCTGCTGCCCCCATGCTTCGGCATATATGCTCTTTTTTTAAACTGTGGTGGTGAAATCACCTCCTACAGCGTTGGAGTCACGGCTTTATGTATCGTGGGAGCAAACGCTGTTGCTGTCAAGATAAATAGATCCGCGCTGCAACTGAATGGCGTACCTGAAAACAAAAAATTACATACCTGAAAAGCAAGCATGATAAAACATTGCAGAATAGAATACAGTAAAAAAGAGCAGAACAATAGAGAGAAAACAGAGAGAGAGAGAGAGAGAGAACAATAAAACGACAACTATTTTTGTTTTTTTTCTTTTATATTTTTTGTGTTTTGTTTTTTAAGTTTTTTTTTTTTCTTTTTTACACTTTTTTTTGTAACTTTACAACTGTAATGGTTCGGGTCTCTCAAAATGTAATGGCATCTTGGGAGACCCTGTGTAAGTGTGTCCTAGTCTGTGAAATGCTGTACCCTACGCTAAAACTTCACTTTTGAGTGGTAGCGTTCAAAACATTCACCAAGGCAAAGACCAGGTTTGTCAGGACAGAGTGGACAAAAAACACGGGTGTCACGCCTAAATCCGCGCTTGCTACAGACACGACATCTTTTTTGGGGGGTTCGTTGGGTAGGGGTACTCAGGAGGGCATACGGATAATGCCTCTCATGCAGCCGGCTTACTGCATTTGGTTGGGAATGGTGAGGTGCAGAACCGCCTGGATACAGGAGTTCTGTGACTATCTCATTCTGGAATTTTAGAAGAGATAACGTCCCGCCTGAAGCTCTGTATAGCACATGAGCGTTCAGCAAAGCCAATTGAAATAAGGATAGAGACACTTTTTTGTACCAACGTCTCGCCTTACGGTCAATTAGATACGGCGCCATCAACTGGTCGTTGAGGTCCACCCCTCCCATATTTTGGTTATATTCGTGGACACAGAGGGGTTTCTCCACAACACCAGTCGCCGTACGAATTTGGACTGTCGTGTCTGCATGAAGGGAGGTAAGAAGGAAAACATTCTTATTGTCCCTCCACTTCATAGCGAGCAAGTTATTACACTTTACGCAGGCTCTCTCCCCCAGCCTAAGACGGGCATCTACAAGCCGCTGGGGAAAGCCCCGGCGATTAGGTCACACGGTGCCACATGCTCCAATCTGATGATCAAACAAGTGACTAAACAGTGGCACGCTCGTGTAATTGTCCACATACAAGTGGTACCCCTTTCCGAATAAGGGTGACACCAATTTCCACACTATCTTGCCAGCGCTCCCTATGTAATCTGGGCAGTTGACTGGCTCAACCTGACTATCTTTTCCCTCATAAACCATAAAGCTCCATACATAGCCTGTTGCCCTGTCACAGAACTTATAGAGCTTGACCCCGTATCTGGCACGCATGCTGGGAAGGTACTGCTTGAAAGCCAAGCGGCCAGAAAATTTAATCAGGGACTCATCAACGCAGACAACTTGATCGGGAATAAACAAGGCTGCAAAACGTTCGTTGAAGTGGTTTATGAGGGGCCGAATTTTATAGAGCCGGTCGTACTCAGGGTCCCCACGTGGACGACAAAGTTCATTGTCGTGGAAGTGCATGAACCGCAAAATCTGCTCGTATCGTGTCCTGGACATGGAGGCAGAGAACACGGTATGTGGTCAATTGGGTGCGTGGACCAATAAGCACGCAATGACGGGAATTTATGTGTGCCCATGTTGAGGGAAACGCCCAGAAAGGTCTTAAAGTCGGAAACCGTAATTGGTTTCCAATCTTTGGCAATTTTAGGCAACTGGGGGTTAGCGGCGATGAATTGACCAGCATACAAATTACTCTGGTCCACAATAGATCTATAGAGATCTTCCGTGAAAAACAGCGAATAAAAATCAATTGGCATAAAATCAGCTGTTTCCACCTGAATACCGGGTTGGGCAGTGAATGGGGGAAGTATGGGTTCTGCAGAAGTGGTGGGGACCCAATCAGGATAGGCGAATTCTGCAGGAAGGGCACTATGGGCACGACGGGCCTGCCTTTGTCTTCTTGGTGGCAGCGGGACACTACTTGTGCTTGCCACCTCGCCAGCTTGAACTGCACTTATGGGACTCGCCACGTCACCACGTGATACTGCAGTGCTGGATGTACGCCCAGGCTGTACTAGGCCGCTGGTGCTTGCCAATTCACCAGAAGGAATAGCGGCGCTAGTACTACTCTGCTCCATGATACGAGAGCCCTGCGGTTCTTGCTCCTCAACAACCTCAGAAGATCGGGATCGGGTACGCCTGACCTTAGCAGGGACCTCAACTTCGTCGTCAGAGCTATCTGACGTGGGGCCGCTGACGTCACTGTCTTCTACGGGAAGATGTTCTGAGCCTGAATCTGACAGATACGTGACCTCCTCTTCACTATCTGTCATGCTCAGAATCTCGTAGGCCTCTTTACTAGTGTACCTTCGTCTTGCCATTTTGGGCTCTAAATTTAGGGGTACACTAGTAAGATTCACAGGTAAAAAAAAGCACCTGACTGTCACCAAATGTATCAAACGCTACCAAAAAAACTGTTAGCGATCGCAGGGATCAGGACTGTCTCTGCGAACGCTGCAGTTATGTGTGTTGTGTTTGGTAAGTGACAGTGATCGATCGATACTGCACTTGGGTGGGCTGGGCTGGGCTGGGCGGAGGGGCTAAACGCAGGTGCTAGCAGGTATCTGGGCTGATCCCGCAAACACTGCGTTTTTGGGAACCCTAAACCGCTGGGGACGCTAGTATAGATCTGATCAGATACTATACCACTAAGGGAGGTGTATGCTTTGCGCGTGGGTGTTAGCGTTACTGGCACTAACCTAAAGCTGCCTGGGGCGACGCAGACCCTCTCTGGCGCTAAAACCTAATTGATATCACCCGCCGGGCGATCAGGGGGTTAAACCTTTATTGGGTTATATACGGCGGGTGCCCTGATGCTATAAAAAGCAAACTAACCAACCAGCGTCACCTGTAACCTTTATATGGTGATCACTGGTGAAAGGGTTAACTAGGGGCAATCAGGGGATTAAAACCTTTATTAGGTTAAATATGGGGGTACCCGACGCTATATAAAAACCTGACGGGTTACCTAAATAACTAAATAACTAACTGGGTAACCAGTGACGCTTATACGGTGATCACTGGTGAAAGGGTTAACTCTAGGGGCAATCAGGGGGTTCAAATAATATATGGGGGTACCTGACGCTAATAAAAACCTGCGGCGAACCTAAAAATAATTAACTGGCTATCTAGGACACCAGCGACAAGAAAAAAGCGATCGGAAAAACGATCGCTTAGTGACGCTGGCGTTAGGGGGTGAAAGGGTTACCTGGGGGGCGATCAAGAGGTTAAACCTTTATTAGGGGGGGTTAGGGGGCTACCTTGGACCTAAAGGAGCCTAATCCTAACTGCCCTGCAACTTTTTACAGTCACAAATGACACTGATTGCAGTGATCAGTAGGGATGAACATTGCCTGTTCGCCCGTTCGCCGAACAGCGAACAAATTGGGGTGTTCGCGGCAAATTCGAAAAATCTATGGGAGAAATCAGGTCCGCCCCCTCGGTATGTCGGACCCGCCTACGTCATTGGCTTGAGCGGGGAACTTCCTTCACTGTGTAATTTAAATTTACATAGTGAAGGAAGTTCCCCGCTCAAGCCAATGACGTAGGCGGGTCCGACATACCGAGGGGGCGGACCTGATGGGGAACTGCTCTCACTTTGGTAATACATGTATAGACCCGCCCCTTCTCATGTTCCGCATCTGGTCCGCTGAGCGGACCTGATGGGGAACTTTAGAAGGGGCGGGTCTATACATTTAAAATACTGAGAGGGAGTTCCCCATCAGGTCCGCTCAGGCACAACCAATGAAGGACAGCGCTGGACATCGGGATCGCCGCGGGACACTGGATTTCACCGCTGGAATGTTTTTTTTTTTTTTTAATAAAGGACTTTTTCAAGGTGTTTGTGTGTTTTTTTAAAACATTTTTTTACGCTTTCTTCGTGAAATGGTAGGGGTACAATGTACCCCTTACCAATTCACATAGGGGGGGGGCCGGGATCTGGGGGTCCCCTTTGTTAAAGGGGTCTTCCAGATTCCGATAAGCCCCCCGCCCGCAGACCCCCACAACCACCGGGCAAGGGTTGTGGGGATGAGGCCCTTGTCCCCATCAACATGGGGACATCCTCCCCATGTTGAGGGCATGTGGCCTGGTACGGTTCAGGAGGGAAGGGGGGGCGCTCTCTCGTCCCCCCCTTTTCCCCTGCGGCCGGCCAGGTTGCGTGCTCGGATAAGGGGTCTGGTATGGATTTTTAGGGGGACTCCACGCCATTTTTTTAAAAATTTGGGGTGGAGTTCCCCTTAAAATCCATGCCAGATCTGAAGGGCCTGGAATGGATATTTGGGGGAACCCCATGTCAATTTTTTTTAAATTTGCGGCAGGGTTCCCCTTAATATCCATTCCAGACCTGAAGGGCCTGGTAATTGAATTCTGGGGAACCCCCACGCTTTTTTTTTTTTTTTTTTTATCAATGACTTTTGAATGTATTGCCGGGAGCCGACAATTCATTAATAGCCGCGAGTCAGTTTTAAATGCATTTTTTTCTTTCAAAAATGAAATTTTTTGCAGGGACAGTTCTAAGCACGGGAAACATGCACCACTTCACATGCATATCATCAGGGGCGGGCTGGCAGGGGGGGCAGGGTGGAAATTTCCCCCCAGGCCGCCGAACTTATACTCAAAAGGGCTGCTGTCTGCTGACATATTTTTTTTATGCAGGCAGCAGAAGGTCGATCGTGGCGGACGCCGATTGGCTGTGTTGCTCCTGTGCTGCATTCTGGGAGTTGTAGTCCGGACCTGTGCTCAAGTTCCTGCTGGCGATGGGTGGAGAGAACTGAGCAGCGGTGCGCAGCATCCGGAAACTACAACTCTCGCAGACGGAGTCTTCAGAGGCAGGCAGAGGGGGGTGTGACTCTCTGGCTCGGGCTGGGAGCTGGATGGCTGCAAGCAGGGGCGGTACAGGGGGGTTGGAGGGAGTGCCAGGTTGTGAGCAGGAAAATCTGCCCACAAAGTCTAGTTGTATCACATGTATGCCCCTATTGCCAGCCCAAAACAAAATTTATGTGCCCCTGTTTGTTGCTCTGTGACAGCAGATACACCCATTTCCAGGCTCCCTCCTTGAGTTCCTGAGTCCCCCCCCCCCCCTACCCCAGATCGGAGATGGTACAGTCCCTGCAGGGAAGGAAGAACCTCACACTGCAGCATCGATGATTGGGTCCCACACTGCAGAGACCTCCTCCAGGGCAGAATGAAGATTGTGTACAGCATGGAAGGGAGGCTGGATCCACTTCTACTCACTGTAAGTCTCCACTGCTCTGCATACTGTCTTGTGAACCTTCGCTGTACTTATCACTGCAGGTTTATTGAAAGTGAAAGTAAAATTCTTCAACAGGTTAGGAATTAGTGTGTCATTTCCGGTGCTACATAAATGTAATCCACATACACATTATATCTTCTAAAAATAATGATTTTTAATTAGATATAATGTGTACAGTATGTGGATTACATGTATGTAGCACCTGAAATGTCACACTAATTCCTAACCTGTTTAAGAATATACACAGCAAAGGATGTGGTTTCTTATCCCAGCCCAAGAAAGTACAGAAGAAGCCCACTCTTGCAGTGTGGGGGAGGGGAAGGGGAAGGAGTTATAGCCTTTTTTTACTTACTTGATTCTATGCTCCAGCCAGCTCCAGCGTTCTCCTCCTCCCTAAGACCCCTTTCACACTGGAGCGTATTGCAGGTGCTATAGCGTTAAAAATAGCGCCTGCAATCCGCCCTTAAAAAGCTGCTCCATTGTCTCCAGTGTGAAAGCCCCGAGGGCTTTCACACTGGAGCGGTGCGCTAGCAGGACGGTAAAAAAAGTCCTGCTAGCCGCATCTTTGGAGCAGTGTATATACCGCTCCTCCGCCGCTGCTGCCCATTGAAATCAATGGGACAGCGCGGCTATACAGCTCGCAATGCGCTGCTTCATCGGTTTTAGCCCTTTCTCGGCCGCTAGCGGGGGTAAAACCACCCCGCTAGCGGCCGAAATGCGCCGCAAATCCACCATAGCGTCGGCGGTAAAAATACCGGCGTTTTACCGCTGACGCTATGTGAGCGTTTTACCGCTGACGCTATGTGAAAAGGGTCTAACACATCATCACATATAGAGGAAGATTAACCCCGTATGGTATGAAGTGGAGGCTGGAGTGTGACCAATGTCAGTCCTAACATACACAGGAGCTGCAGGGGACCAGTAACAGAATTGCAGAGAGAAAGGGTGAAGCAAGGGATAAGGTAAAGCTGGGTACACACAGATCAGAAATCATCGGGTTCAGCAGGGGCTGAATTTTGATCAGTGTGTAACCCTCTATGTTAGGCAGAAACCCATTGTTATATCATCTTCTTCTGGAAATCCTTGCTCAATTAGCTGCTTGCAGCCAAACCGCACCATAGTTACATAGTTACATAGTTAGTCAGGTTGAAAAAAGAGAAAGTCCATCCAGTTCAACCATAAAAAAATAACTAAAATAAAATAAAAAAATATCGTGCAATCCCATATACCCAATTCTATACCCACAGTTGATCCAGAGGAAGGCAAAAAAAACCAGCAGAGCATGATCCAATTTGCTACAGCAGGGAAAAAAATTCCTTCCTGATCCCCCGAGAGGCAATCGGATTTACCCTGGATCAACTTTACCTAGAACTGTTAGTACTCAGTTATATTATGTACATTTAGGAAAGTATCCAGGTCTTTCTTAAAGCAATCTACTGAGCTGGCCAGAACCACCTCTGCAGGGAGTCTGTTCCACATTTTCACAGCTCTTACTGTGAAGAAACCTTTCCGCATTTGGAGATGAAATCTTTTTTCTTCTAGACGTTGTGAGGGGGTTAGCTCGGCAGCGGGTGTGTGTGACCCCTGGGATGGGCTCCCCACACAAAACAGGCCCAGCAAACGGAGGTTGTGGTTTTCAAAATCAAAAAGGTGCGGTTTATTTTCTATTTACAGTGACAAAACACAGCAAAGCAAAAGAAACATAAACAAAATAAATCCTGGTCAAGTTGACCTCTGACTAAACATACAGGTTTCCTAACTAACAACTGGGATCAGCCTAGTGCTGTCCTAGTCCCTAAGTCCCTGGTTTTAAATGTCCAAGCAAATAGCCACACAGGCTTTGTCTCACCGCACAGGGGTTCACTCTCCCTAGACAGTCCACACAGGTCTGGTTCCAGGCATGAGCTAACATCTAATGAAGCTGGGAGTTCTTATAGAGGCCTAAATGAGCTGACAAGCTTCAGCTGGTCTCATCAACTCCCTGTCTGCACGACGCCCAGCACTCTCCCTAGAGGTATGAGTCATCCATGAGCCCACTAGCCTTAGCTGGGCTTATACAACTCTCCACCTAGTTGTATAAGTCGGCGTAAAGCCTGAATCTGGGCGAAATATATCTACCCCCCTGGATGCAACCAGGTGACTTTACCTTCCTGCTGTCACATACCCCCCCCCCTCTTGTTTTAACCTCGGGGTTGGAACACCAGCAATCAGGCATTCATGTACTCGAGACAAAGCATCCACATTCCCCATTTGAACGCCAGGGCGATGCTTTACTGTGAAGTTGAATTCCTGGAGGGCCAGGAACCACCTATTCACTCTTCTATTTGTTTCCTTGTTTTGAGCCATCCACTTTAACGGAGCGTGATCCGTAACCATGTCAAAGTGCCTACCTAGCAGGTAGTACCGAAGGGAATCTAGAGCCCACTTCACCGCTAAACACTCCTTTTCAACGGTGGCGTAATTTACCTCATGGGACTTCAACTTCCTGCTGAGGTAAATGACTGGGTGCTCTTCCCCGTTCCAGACCTGGGACAATACTGCTCCTAACCCCACATCTGACGCATCACTTTGTATGACAAAGTCTTTAGAGAAGTCGGGTGAGTACAACACTGGCTGGCTACATAAGGCTTGTTTCAAGAATTGGAATGCTGCCTCAGCCTCGGGGGTCCATTTAATCATGACCGACCCTTTCCCCTTCGTCAGGTTGGTTAGGGGTACAGCCTTAGAAGCAAAGTGGGGAATGAATCGCCGATAATACCCAGCGATTCCCAGAAAGGCTCGTACCTGCTTCTTGCTGTTGGGACGTGGCCAACTCTGGATGGCCTCGACTTTGTTGAGTTGGGGTTTTATTACTCCCCTCCCAATGGTGTACCCAAGATATTTGGCCTCCTCCTTCCCAATGGTACACTTCTTGGGGTTAGCCGTAAACCCCGCTTCCCGAACAGAGTCCAGGACTGCTTGCACTTTTGGCAGATGTGAGGCCCAATCTGTGCTATGGACAATTACGTCATCCAGGTAAGCCGCAGCATACTTCCGATGGGGCCTCAGCATCTGGTCCATTTTCCGCTGGAATGTGGCCGGCGCATTCTGTAACCCGAACGGCATTCTCTTATATTGGAACGCCCCGTCTGGGGTTACAAATGCGGTTTTCTCTTTGGCCGACTTGGCCAGGGGGATTTGCCAATACCCTTTTGTGAGGTCAAGAGTCGTCATGTATCGGGCTGTTCCCAGCCGGTCGATCAACTCATCTATACGTGGCATGGGGTAGGTGTCAAATTTTGTAACTTTGTTCAACTGACGAAAATCGTTACAAAATCGCCAGCTCCCATCCGGTTTAGGCACCAACACGATGGGACTAGACCAATCACTTTGGGACTCCTCTATCACCCCTAAGTTCAGCATTTTCTGTACTTCCTCCCGTATTGCCTCCCGTCGGGCCTCTGGGATCCGATAGGGTTTTAACTTCACCCTTTCACCGGGCGGGGTAATGATGTCATGCTCTACCCCAGATGTTTGTCCCGGCAGCTCAGAGAATACCTCCTTGTTGTGAAGCACAAACTCCTTAACCTCCTGTTGTTGGGGTTGTGACAAGGTGGCTGCTATTCCAACCTCAGGAATCACGCAACCAGTTTGAGCTGGTGACCAAGTGTCTGCGACTAGGGACTCTCTATCCCTCCAGGCTTTCAACAGATTAACGTGATAGATCTGTTCGGGCTTTCGCCTTCCTGGTTGTCTGACCTTGTAATTCACTTCGCTCACTTTTTCCATTATCTCGTAGGGGCCTTGCCATTTGGCAAGGAATTTACTTTCAACCGTAGGGACAAGTACCAGTATCCTATCCCCCGGGGAAAAGGTACGGGTCTTGGCTCCACGGTTGTACACTCTCTGCTGTGCTAACTGCGCTTGGGCCAAATGTTCCTTCACGATGGGCATTACCTGTGCAATTCGGTCTTGCATCAGGGCGACATGCTCAATCACACTCCTGTGGGGAGAACTCTCACTTTCCCAAGTTTCCTTGGCAATATCCAACAGCCCTCTTGGGTGTCTCCCATACAGTAACTCAAAGGGGGAGAATCCCGTAGAGGATTGGGGCACCTCCCTAATAGCAAACATCAGATAAGGAAGTAGACAGTCCCAATCCTTTCCATCTCTATCCACCACTTTCTTCAACATTTGTTTTAGGGTTTTGTTGAATCTTTCAACCAGCCCATCGGTTTGGGGGTGATACACAGATGTACGTAATTGCGTCACTTTGAATAATTTACACAGCTCCTTCATAACCCGGGACATAAAGGGTGTACCTTGGTCCGTAAGCAGTTCTTTACAGATACCCACCCGGCTAAACACAAGCGATAGCTCTTTGGCTATGGTTTTGGCCGAGGTATTTCGGAGAGGGATCGCTTCTGGATAACGGGTGGCATAGTCCATTATAACTAATATGTACTGGTGCCCCCTAGCGGACTTGATTATAGGACCTACCAAATCCATGGCGATCCTCTCAAACGGGACCTCAATGATGGGTAGAGGGACCAGCGGGCTACGGAAATGTGGCATCGGGGCCGACCTCTGACACACAGGGCAGGAGGAACAATAATTTTCTACGTCCTTCATCACCCCCGGCCAATAGAATCTCTGTAATACCCTCTCTCGGGTTTTCTCTGTCCCCAGATGACCTCCAAGAATGTGCCCATGGGCCAACTCCAACACCAACTTCCTGTAAGGTTTGGGCACCACAAGCTGCTCAACGGTTTCTTCTGCCCTTTTTGCCACCCGATACAGTAGGTCCTTCTCTACGCTGAAGTATGGGTAAGTGCAGGTATTATCTGGGTTCACTAACTCGCCATCTATTTTCACTACGTTTTCCCGTGCCTTTATTAGGGCGGGGTCTTTCAACTGTTCTGTGGCAAAGTTTTCCCTGTGAACCTCAAGATCAGAAAACTCCACAGACGGTAGGTTTTCGTCTGAGGAGGTGGGCTCCTCTCCAGTTTCTTGAGTCTCCCCTGCCAATACTGATAAGGGAAATTCCGGAGAGTCCTCACCACTCTCAGGGGAGTTTTGGCTATCACATTCCTGGTACATAGGGGCACCAGTGAGGGGCTCAGGATCATCCCACAGTTCCCAGAACTTCGGAAAATCCCTTCCCACAATGGCGTCATGCGGTAACTGAGATACTAAGCCCACTGGATGAGAGAGGGTACCTTTGGGGGTCTCGAAACACACTGTAGTCACTGGATACTCTCGGGTGTCCCCATGCACACAAATAACAGCTACCTTGCTATTCCCAGAGACCTCTGTTTTAACTAACTCAGCCTTTATCAGGGTCACAAGGCTACCTGAATCCAGCAATACCACAACATTTCTACCATTAACACACATTTTGCATAAATGTTTCTCAGTTCCTCGAATGGCAGTGCATGCGACTGTCGCACACAGCGACTGACGTCTGCCCGTCAGAAAGTCACACTGCATGGGTTCCTCCACAACCGGGCAATTGGCTGCAATATGTCCCGCTTGCCGGCAGCGGTAGCAAACGATCCTTCTTGCCGCCTCTTGAGCCGCTGATTTCCCAGGCTGTTCTCGCCAAACTTGGGGTAGAGCTCCCACCCTCTCACTCTCTCCACCCTTACCCCTTGGAATCCTCTTATCCGCCCCTGGGGATGGTCTGGTCTTAGGGTGGAAAGTCCGAGTGTCTCTGGAAGAGGCCGTCAGGTTCTCTGTAGCCAAGTATTTCTCCACACGATCCACAAGACCATCGGCCGTCTCTGGGTCTCCATGGCTTACCCACTTTTGGATGGCAGTAGGAAGAGCTCTCAAAAACCGATCCATTACAACACGTTCCACAATCTTTGGTGCGGACAAAGTCTCTGGCTGTAGCCACTTTCTGCTCAGGTGAATGAGATCATACATTTGAGACCTGGGGGGTTTTCCAAGCTGGAAAGTCCAGTTATGCACACGCTGAGCCCGGACAGCCTGGGTGACACCCAGCCTTGCCAATATTTCAGCTTTTAGCATCACATAGTCTTTTGCTTGGTTAGGCTCTAGGTCATAGTAAGCTTTCTGCGATTCACCAGTTAACAGAGGAGCCACCAGTCCAGCCCACTGCTCCTCAGGCCACTTTTCTCTTTCAGCGGTCCTTTCAAATGTGGTCAAAAATACCTCTGGATCATCCTCTCCAGTCATTTTTGTCAATAAACGACTCACCCCAAAGGACGCGGTATTAGTGGGACGGCTTTCCTCACTGGTCTGCGGACGTTGCTGCATTACTGCTTCCATCTGTTGTTGTAGTCTCTGCTCTTGCTTCTGCAACAGGTCTATGAAGCGGGCCTCAGATTGCTGCTGGGCTTGTTGCTGAGCCTCCAGACTCTGTTGCAAAGTTGCGTTTGTCTGCTGCTGGGCTGCAAGGCTCTGTTGATGAGCTTGCTGCTGGGCTGCGAAGTTCTGTTGTTGGGCTGCAAGGCTCTTTTGCAAACCTGCATTTGTCTGCTGTTGATTGGCATTTGCTAGAGCCAGCTGCTTCAGTATCTCCTCCATGCTGGCTTAAAAAAACTGCCCGCATTCTCCACCAACTGTGAGGGGGTTAGCTCGGCAGCGGGTGTGTGTGACCCCTGGGATGGGCTCCCCACACAAAACAGGCCCAGCAAACGGAGGTTGTGGTTTTCAAAATCAAAAAGGTGCGGTTTATTTTCTATTTACAGTGACAAAACACAGCAAAGCAAAAGAAACATAAACAAAATAAATCCTGGTCAAGTTGACCTCTGACTAAACATACAGGTTTCCTAACTAACAACTGGGATCAGCCTAGTGCTGTCCTAGTCCCTAAGTCCCTGGTTTTAAATGTCCAAGCAAATAGCCACACAGGCTTTGTCTCACCGCACAGGGGTTCACTCTCCCTAGACAGTCCACACAGGTCTGGTTCCAGGCATGAGCTAACATCTAATGAAGCTGGGAGTTCTTATAGAGGCCTAAATGAGCTGACAAGCTTCAGCTGGTCTCATCAACTCCCTGTCTGCACGACGCCCAGCACTCTCCCTAGAGGTATGAGTCATCCATGAGCCCACTAGCCTTAGCTGGGCTTATACAACTCTCCACCTAGTTGTATAAGTCGGCGTAAAGCCTGAATCTGGGCGAAATATATCTACCCCCCTGGATGCAACCAGGTGACTTTACCTTCCTGCTGTCACAACGTAAAGAGTGCCCCCTTGTTCTCTGTGTTGACCGTAAAGTGAATAACTCATCACCAAGTTCACTATATGGACCCCTTATATATTTGTACATGTTAATCATATCCCCCCTTATTCTCCTCTTCCAGTGTTGACCAGTGTATTCTGTCAGGGGACAGTCACAGTAAGGGGGGGATTCCCACATCCACCCACTTGTGTGGAGGGAGGAATCTGTCAGCCACTTGCTTGAGCCCCATCTTCGTCCAGCAATGTGCACAAGAGCAGTTGGTCTCTGATTGGCTGTTTGTTTTAAGTGCACTGTACATTTGATTTGCAGCACTGGAAGTTTGGTAGTAACTCCAATGGGCTGTGGGTCCTGCTGGGAGCTGGCCATTGCTTGTGGGTCCTGCTGGGAGCAAGCCACTGACCTGTGGGTCCTGCTGGGAGCAAGCCACTGACCTGTGGGTCCTGCTGGCCGCCAGCCGACCTGTGGGTCCTGCTGGCCGCCAGCCGACCTGTGGGTCCTGCTGGCCGCCAGCCGACCTGTGGGTCCTGCTGGCCGCCAACCGACCTGTGGGTCCTGCTGGCCGCCAGCCGACCTGTGGGTCCTGCTGGCCGCCAGCCGACCTGTGGCTCCTGCTGGCCGCTGGGGTCCTCCTGGCCACCGACCTGTGGGTCCTGCTGGCTGCCAGCCGACCTGTGGGTCCTGCTGGCCGCCAGCCGACCTGTGGGTCCTGCTGGCCGCCAGCCGACCTGTGGGTCCTGCTGGCCGCCAGCCGACCTGTGGGTCCTGCTGGCCGCCAGCCGACCTGTGGGTCCTGCTGGCCGCCAGCCGACCTGTGGGTCCTGCTGGCCGCCAACTGACCTGTGGGTCCTGCTGGCCGCTGGGGTCCTCCTGGCCGCTGGCCTGTGGGTCCTCCTGGCTGCTGGCCTGTGGGTCAGTGTTCAGTGGGCCACTTGGCTGGACTTGCCCCCCAGGCCTAAGGCTGCCAGCCCTCCCCTGCATATCATACACACCCCCCAGGTACGAAATTTAAAGGAATATTTCACTTTTATTTTTTCATTTTAAGCATTATTAAAATCACTGCTCCCGAAAAAACGGCCGTTTTTAAAACTT
This sequence comes from Rana muscosa, assembly GCA_029206835.1. Taxonomy (NCBI): domain Eukaryota; kingdom Metazoa; phylum Chordata; class Amphibia; order Anura; family Ranidae; genus Rana; species Rana muscosa. The sequence continues at coordinate 264,305,787 of CM055123.1, read as the reverse complement.
CTTTTTGCATTGATACATGTCCCCTGGGGCAGGACCCAGGTCCCCAAACACTTTTTAGGACAATAACTTGCATATTAGCCTTTATAATTAACACTTTAGATTTCGAACATTCGAGTCCATTGTATTTAATAGGGTTCTAAAGTTTACACGAACATTTTGTCTGTTCGCAGGTTCTGGTGCGAACCGAACAGGGGGGTGTTCGGCTCATCCCTGGTGATCAGTAAAAAAAATGATCACTGCAAACGGTGCACTGTGACTGGGGGTACTGGGGGTGATCTGGGGGTGACTGGGTGGTGTAAGTGTGCCTACGTGTACTGGTGTCAGTGGGCTGTTGGTGCACTTACTATGTGATGTCTTCTCTCCTCGCGCCGGATCGAAAAGACCGCCACGAGGAGAGATGACATCACTTCCTCTGCCTGTGTTTACATTACATAGGCAGGGGAAGCTCTCTCATTCGCCGGGAGCGATCGAGAGGGGGTGGCCGGAATCGAACGGCCGTCCCCTCATGCCGGATCGCTCCCGAACACTTAACCACCGCTCACTGTACAGAAGGGGGGTCCGATCGGACCCCCCAACTATACAAAGGCGATCACGTAGATCTACGTGATTCTGCCTGTCGGTGCCATTCTGCCAACGTATAATTACAGTGGGCGGTCGTTATGTGGTTAAAAACCTCTACCAAAAGCGGGGCCAGAATAGACTTAAAGGCTTTGCAAAACTCAGCCGTCAAGCCATCCGGTCCAGGCGACTTTTTGATGGCAAGCTGTTCAATTGCCCTCATCACCTCTTCGACTGTGATCTCCTTTGTCAAATTCATCAATGGAACATCTCCACCATTTAGACCTGGAGTAGAGTCCAAAAAGCTTTCCATCTTGTCACGGTCAAGCTCTTTCCTCCCAAGAAGGTCGGCATAAAAGGACCTCACGACCTCCAGAATCCCTGACCTGGACTTTGTCAAGGAACCTGTACTGTCCTTAAGGCCAACGACCGTTTTAACAGCTACACCTTGTTTGCAGTTCTGGTAAGGGTCAGGCGAGTGGTACTTCCCATAGTCCCTCTCCAGAACCAAAGAGGCATGCCGGTCATATTGACACTTCTTGAGAAGGAGTTTCACTTCGGAGATTGCCCCAGGATCTCCTCCTCTCGAGACAAGAATATCCAGCTTCCTCCGTAAACGTTGGTAGGTCATGTATTTATTAAACTGATTTCTATTGGCTAGGCCCCTGAAGAATCCAGCGATCCTCTTTTTGGTCAGCTCCCACCACTCAGCCTTGCTGCTACAAGAGTCCAGGATGGTCACCTGTGCCTGAAAGAATTCCTCAAAGGATTGTCTAACATGTTCTTCCTTGAGTAGAGTCGAATTCAATCTCCAGATGCCCTTGCCCCTCTGAGGGGCGTCTGAAGCATTCAGTACCACAGATAGCATACAGTGATCAGAGAACTCTACTGCCTGCACCACTGGGGGCGAGAAAGCAGAGGTCTCCTTAAAAAAAAAAAAACTATCTATCCTACTCTGACTATTACCACGATGAAAGGTGAACCCCGTGTCATCCGGGAGGTGCTTAATGTGCACATCCACAAGACCAGCATCCCTAACCATACTATTTAAAAAAACGCTATCATATCCCAGCCTGTCCTTGAAGTCCTTCCTGTCCTTGGGCCTAGTTACTGTATTAAAGTCACCTCCAAAGACCACTTGCCGGGATGTAAAAAGAAATGGCTTGATCCTTGTAAAAAGGTATTTCCTGTCCCACTTTGTGTGTGGTCCATAAACATTGATTAGGCGCAGGTCCTGCCCTCCCACAAGGACGTCTAAGACCATACATCTCCCAATCTCCACCTCAATAACCCGCCGGACAGTTACCATGCCGGTTTTAAACAACACCGCCACACCGCCATAAGGCTCGGCCGCAAGAGACCAGGAAGATGGACCATACCTCCACTCTCTCTTGGCCATATGAATATCTGCCAAGGAGGTGAGCCTAGTCTCTTGCAAAAATAAAATTTCAGCATCTAATTGGCTGAACAAAAAGAAGGTCATAGAACGAGCTCTTACTGACGTAATGCTGGCGACATTAATTGTCACCACTTTTAACGGAGGGGGAACCGCCATTTGGGTTATTGGGTGGATTGCTTCTTAGCTCCCCTCTGCTGCTCGTCACCAGAAGCCTCTCTCTTTCTAGAGATAGTGTTGAATATAGGGGGCGCTAGTACTATTTAATATACCAAAGTGCTAAAATATAATTTAAACAATTTGACAACCTTATAAGCTCTTAATTGGTAACCCAATCTAAAGCATTAGTGACAGTCCCAATATGAGTCCTTCAATTTACATAGTGTTTAAAGTCCATAACCAACATAAATACACATTTGCTGTTGTGGTCAATCTTGAAGAAAAAACTTTTTTTTGAGATGAAATCCTTCTGACATCAGAACTTATTCATTCAATATCTCTGATATGGAAATTGTAGTGATATAGAAAGTGAATCCTCCACCAATGTTTTTACAACTACACACCCGACGTGTCAGTAGTTTAATTCTGCTTACCAGAATTAAATGACCTCTTTCGCCAAAAAGTAGGTCATTAAGGCTTGCGCAGGATTGTGCCTGCTCACATAGATGATAATGGAGACGTACAGTAGCCTTCCTCCTCACAAAGTTATGGCCGGATAATATGTAAAAATTATGAAAAAATCCCCATAGTGTAAAACCGTTTATTGATAAAATGTATATAAAACAGAGAGCCAAGTGGCTTACTCACATTAAAATGTGCCCATTCCCGGCACTTGGGCTGCTGGTTTTCAGATTCGTATGCTGGCGGGGAACTGTTCTAACGCGGCCACCTCTGTCTGCGGCGTGCGTTCCACCTCCTAGCTTCCGGCAAACCACTCAGTCCGGAAATGACGCACGAACGTGACCAGGTACCGCCTCGACGTACGTTTCGTGGTAAACGTCCTCAGGAAGCGTGGAGCAGCTTTTTGTTTTTTGTTATTGGTTCTTAGTTTATTAGTATATATTGGCGCGAGGTTCTCTTTATAACTATATCTCTCTTTCTAGAAGCCGCCTCAAAGTCCATTTCGGAATCGGAACTTCTCTCGGAAGAAGCTCCAGATGAAGAAATATCCCACTTGGAGGACCTGTGACGGCTGGAGACAGGAACCGGAGCTTCCCGTCCCCGTTCCGTCCTCACCGCCTGCCTCTTCCGCCTCCCAACCTTCCTTCTCTCTTCCAAGTACTGCAGGTCAGCCTCAGAGATGCCCTCATCTCTTACTTTTTTCTTTAAAGTCTTTCCACAAGACTTTTTTACAGAGGAAGAAGCGACCTTTTTAGTACACACTGGTGGGGGGGGGGTGATCCCTTTAAGTCAGACTCAGGAGGGGTAGACTCCTGGGGGGTAACTAACTCGGGGAGCACAAACTTGGAAGGTTCTGACACAAGAGGAGAGGGTACAGTAGGCTGGGGGGACACAGAGACAGATACAGAAGGAGTACTTACAGACACAGGAGGGGTGGCCACAGGAACTGGAGAGGGATCCTGAGCAGGACCGGGGGAGGCGGTCACCGCAGAGGAGGATGGTACACCAGGGGTCTCACCCTCCATCCTGTCCAGCCCCGACATGTCCTCTACTACCTCCTTCTCCATATTGTGCCAGGCTTCAGGACACCTGCTGTAGGGGAGGCCAAGGCGCAGGCACAGGTTGCACCTGATCATCTTGGTGCAGTCCTTAGCCATATGACTCTGACCCCGACACACTGAACATATCAAGGCTGAACAGGAGGAGCTCAAGTGCCCCTTTTCTCCACAGCGGTGACACAGCTTTGGCTGACCAGGGTAGAAAACAGTCATCCTATCCCTCCCTATGAAAGCTGAGGAGGGCAAGTGACGGACAACATTCCCATCCCTGGCCAACCTGACTGTTACCGACCAACCCCCAGTCCAGATGTTACGCTCATCATGGATTTTATTGGGTTTGGTCAAAACCTCCCCATAGTTCTTTAACCAGACCTCCAGATCCCGAGCAGGAACACTCTCATTAGTCAGGATAATGGTTATTTTTTTTACTGTTGACCTCTGAGACACCGCAACTGGGACCAGACCTTCCCATTCAGGTCTTGACCTGCACCGAGCCTCATATCGCTCCCAGAACAGGTCAAGACCCTCTGGCCTGGTGAAGCTAACCGTATAGTCCCGTGTCCCAGCTACGTGTATAAAGGCATACAGGTCAGGCGGGGCTCCCTTCTGCACGGCTGCAATGGTGTTGTGCTTTTGTGGCCCCTACACCCCATGCACTTCTCAGAGAAGAAGTCGTCCCCCTAGGTTCTCTATGGACTTTTTTCACTCCCCCCGTTTACCTGATTGTTTTTTCCTCTTTTTTTGTTTTCTGTTCATCACAGGTATCTATGTCCCTTTGAAATTAAGTCCCTCGCCTCCAATGCTTTTTTCACGTTGGATGTCCCCGGTTGATACCTGGTTTTGGGATACTATGTTCATGCCGAGTTGGGGTGGCACTGGACTGGGAGGGAGGGGAAATGTTTTGGCTGTTTTTTATTTGCCACTATGTTCACAATTGTTCATTTCTGCTAAAGGTACTATGTCATTGTCATACATGCACTATCAATATTGGTTGCTGATATGTTCTGTACTGTCTGATGTGTCCTTATCTGCTCTGCTGGTCCTGGTTTGGCTGCGGTCTATTATACACACCATATACCCACCATGAGTTCCCTGAAGTTCCTCACGTGGAATGTTAGAGGCTTACGCAATAAGATCAAACGCACAGCGGTCCTGACATTTCTCAAATCTCAGAGAGCTGACATTATCACACTGGTCGAGACCCACGTCACGGGCCACTTGCAATCCTCCCTTAAAAAACCTTGGGTGGGGTGGGCTTATCATGCCACTCACACCTCATATTCCAGAGGAGTATCGGTCCTGGTTGCCAAACGGGTACCTTTTGAGCTTATACTGCTCCGCACGGATCAGCAGGGCAGATATGTGTTTATGCACGCCACCATTAATGGGTCTCCTATCCTGCTACTTGCCTGCTATATTCCCCCCCCCCCGTACAACTCAGCTGTAATTCAGGAAGGCCTTGCCTTTATGACACAATACCCCTCCGTACCGGCAGTGTGGATGGGGGACTTTAATATGACCCTGATCCCCGCTCTGGACCGTCTGGGCACACTGGATCCCCCCCTTAACCCACCGACCCATACCAGACTGCACCGCATAATGACCGACTTTGCTCTTGTCGACACTTGGCGCCACAGACACCCGCACACTAAAGTCTTCTCATGCTTTTCAGCCAGTCATAACACAATGTCACGAATTGATTTTGTTTTTATCTCAATGTCCCTGCTGCCTAAGTTAGGAGATGTGGGCTTTGCTCCGAGAGTACTCTCGGATCACGCCCCCTACTGGGTCACAATTCAGCTCCTGAGGGCTTCCCCTGCTCCTTCTTGGCGGCTAAACCCGTTCTGGCTGACTGCCCTGCAGGACCAGGATGACATCCCCACAGAATTGCAATACTATTTTACGGCCAACAGGGACACTGCCGCGCATGATGTGGTGTGGGAAATGTTTAAACTTCACGCTCGTTCCCTACTTTCCACACGTATTAACAGGCTTAAACGGTCATCAACATTTATTGTCCAGCAGGCTGCGGAGTACCTGCAGGTGCTGGAGGAGGCGTTCCACCGGGACCCCTCGCCCAGCGCGGCCAATAATCTAAAGATTCAGGCGCGCCAGGTCTCCCAATTGCACATAGAGAAGGCTAAACAACGTATCTTCTTCTGTAGACAGAGGGTGTTTGAGTATGGAGAGAGATCAGGCAAATTGCTCGCATATCTCGCCCACTTGGATATGCGTCCCCCTGTGGTGGTGTCCTTGACCGACCCGCAGGGGAACGACATCACCGATCCGCAATTGGTGGCGGAGGAATTTGGGAGATTCTACCGTGCACTTTACACTTCCAGGGTCGCCCACACTCCCCAAGACACCAGGGACTACCTAGCGGGAGTTCAATTCCCTAAACTGACAGACGACCAGCTTGAAATTCTGGAAGCCCCTATTACTGAGGAGGACATCTCCGAGGCCATTTCCTGTCTGGCCTCATCCAAGGCCCCAGGATTGGATGGCCTACCTCTTGAATTCTATGCCACCTACTCCGAAATCCTAATCCCTGAACTTAAGTACCTGTATAAATCTATATTTGACTCAGGAGTTCTACCCCCATCTATGCGAGAAGCCCAAATAGTCGTAATTCCCAAACCCGGAAAGGACCCTAAATACCCGGAGTCGTATAGGCCCATTTCCCTGTTACAGGTAGATATTAAAATATTAGCTAAGATTCTAGCCTCCCGCCTTAACCAGGTTATTCTGTCATTGATACACCCTGACCAAACCGGCTTTATGCCAGGGAAGAACACGGCCATGAATATTCGCCGCCTATTTATGAATATTCAGGGGTCCCATGATGAAATTGGCTCGAGGGTTGTGGTGGCGCTGGATGCCGCCAAGGCCTTCGACTCCGTGGAGTGGAACTACCTGTGGGAGTGTCTCTCAAGATTTGGATTTGGCCCCAGCTTTATTCGCTGGGTCCAACTCCTCTATCAATCCCCGAGGGCCAGAGTGTTTGTGAACGGTTGGCTTTCTGACCAGTTCCCGCTGGAGAGGGGGACCCGGCAGGGCTGCCCCCTTTCCCCCATGCTTTACGCATTGGCTGTGGAGCCGTTGGCCATAATGGTCCGTGCGGACACTTGCATCCGAGGTCTCAGGATGGGGAACCTGGAAGAAAAGATTGGGATGTATGCCGACGACACACTTTTGTATCTGGCGGACTCCGGTCCTTCTCTTATAGCAGCCCTCCAGTCCATAGAACGTATGGGTGGCCATTCGGGTCTGAGTATTAATTGGGCTAAGTCCCAGATCCTTCCGATTGACCATTTCCCCTCCTCGTTCACGTCCCCTCCTCTGGCTCTTCCAAGGGTCTCCCAGATTAAATACCTTGGCGTACAGGTCACCAGATCGCTCTCAGATTATAAACTACTGAACATTGAACCCCTGTTTGCTCTGATCAAGAACAAGACGCAGACTTGGGCCAGACTACCCCTGGGTGTTATGGGTCGCGTCAGCTTAGTTAAGATGATACTCCTTCCCAAGATACTCTATTTGGTCTGGCATGCTCCCCTCTATATACCACAAAAAAATTTCAGGACAATTGAATCCATCCTGAATTCATTTATTTGGGGTCATGGCAGACACAAATTATCCTGGAGAATCCTGAAGAACCCTGTGACGTTGGGAGGAGCTGCTCTCCCTGACTTTCAGGATTATTATTTTGCCTCCCAGCTGTCCCACTTCTATTATTTTGATAAACATGAACTAACGAGATACCAGACACTACTCTGTGAGCACCCAGATGACTCGGCCCACACCCCACTTCAATCGGTCCTGAGAGCCCCATTGACAAGACGCCCCCCCCCCCAACACACAGCAGACATGTTGACTCACCACCGGAGGGTATGGCGGGCGGCACTGCAGAGAACTGGGACCCCAAGGGTACACTCTCATACCCCTCTCTGGTACAATACATGCTTGCCAGAATTATTGTCCATTCCGGACCCCGCGGCGTGGATACGCCATGGGATCTTATACATACACCAGATCATGACTAATTCAGGCCTTAAATCATTCCAAATGCTGAAGGACGAATTTTCCCTCCCCAATTGCCTTTTTTTCAGGTATTTGCAACTCCGCCACGCCATACAGGCCCAGTTTTCTGGCTCTTGCCCGTCCCTGGCAGTTCCCTCCATAGTGGACACAGTCACGGGTAATGTGCCTGCTAAGCTCATCTCCACTTTGTACTCCGCCATTCGTCTCCCTAGCACCACAGCATTGGCCTATACTGCTAAGACTAGATGGGAGGCGGATGTTGGACTTATAGAGGATGGGGACTGGGGCGAGATTTTGGAAGACGTGAAAAAGGTTTCCCCCAAGCTGTCGGACCGCCTCACACAGCTGTACATTATACATAGAACATATCTGACCCCTCAGAGAGTGGCACGTTTCAGGCCCACGTACAATCCGGGATGCCGCCTCTGTGACCATACCCCGGGCTCCTTTTACCACCTCATATGGTTCTGTCCCACCATTCAGGCATATTGGACACAGGTGATACGCTTCCTACACGATCAGATGGGCTCCCCTGCTACCCTTGACCCAAAGATGTGCCTACTTGGCCTGTTGCCAGACTTGGATGCCGACAAACCCCTCCGTACCTTTTTACATGAGACGCTATTCTTGGCAAGAAAAGTAGTGGCCCGTAATTGGATGCAGGCCCTGCCCCCTACAATTCAGTGCTGGAAAAAGGCGGTTAACGATGCTCTCCCATATAAAAAACTGATTTATGTACATAGAGGGTGTCCGCTAAAGTTTGAGAAGGTCTGGGACAGATGGATGGCGGATGGTGAAACGTGTACTTGACATGTCGATTTTTTATTTTTGTTGTATACCGGTTTTACTTTCACTGCTGTTATTATCTTTGTGACACACAGATGCTTCACTGTGTTCATGTATGTACTATTATATTGGCCATACTGGCTTATGTTGATTTATGTACCATGCATACTTTTCAATAAAGTTGGTTTCCAATTAAAAAAAAAATAAAGGCATACAGGTCATTTGCACCAAAACCCATCTCCAATATCAAGTCCACCACTGCACGCCCTGCTGGAGGGATGGCACCACCTTCCCATTTCAGAATAACTACATTACGTCTTGGACCCCCAGCAGAAGCCAGAGACCAAAGACCAGATCTTGGGGTGCTCAAAGTGGCAGCTTGTAGTGGAAAACCCCGCTTGGGAGCGGGACTACCAGGAGCAGAGTGTACCGCCTGTGCAAATGTAGGTTTATCAGGGCCAAGGGCCCACACTGAAGTCACATTACTCTGTATATTATTATTATTATCATCATTATCAACTGTATGAACTGAATTGGCAGGATCTGTAGCAGGACAATTGTTCATCACACTGGTACTGGGGTGATTGTTATCAGTCCCAGAACTATTCAAATTCCCATCAGGAATAGTCACAGTTGCTGCAGTACCAGCTGTCTCCTGATGCTGCACTGTAGAGTCCTCAGCAGCAGTGGGGCAAACAGCTTTGGACTCAGCCAAAGAAGGGTTAATGGGCTGTGCTGACACTTGCAGTCCATCCACAGAAATTACATTTTTTAAATGTAACTCTTGCTGCATTGCAGCCTCAGCAGGCACAACATTGCTGCACACAGCAGCCTGATTGTCATTAGGCACATTATCAGCACCAGTCACAGTGTTGAAAGGAACAAAAACAGTCTTATCCACAACATGGGATTTAGCAGGCTTAACCTTATCAGGCACATCATCAGAAATGTCTTCCTCGTTAAACACCATCTGATCCCCCCGCATAGGAGACTCCATTACCTGGATGGCCCTCAGCATGCCTCCTGAATCTTGGGAAGGCATGGGGCTGCTTACCTCTCCCTGGGGGGGCAGGGGGTCAGAACTGGGGGTCTCCTCCTCCTCCACCTCCATCTTTGTCACCCTTGCAAACCTTTTTTCATTGCAAAATTTTTCCTTAAAGGGCCCATCTCTGCCTTCCATCATGGCCACGATGGTCTCCTGATGATCCACACGGACCTTGGCCAGCTGGATTTCCGGATCCATGGATCCCCGTTTCTGGCTGTGTAAGCCCTCACGTTGCCTTCGCAGGCGCTTCAACTCCGCTCTCAGCTTGTAGAGCTTGTCCCTCTCCCTGTTCAGGACCTTAATCCCGGCCACCACTCGCTCCCGAATGGCCTCCGAGCCTTCATCCTCACCAGGGGCAGAGAGATCAGCTTGTGCAGAGGATGGCATGTCACCCGACGGCCCAGGAGATTGCTGCGAGCTTCCAGCAGGAGAGGCCCTGCTGGCCTCCATGGCCTCGCCAGAAAGGGGGCCAGGAGAGCTGGGAGAGATTTCAACACCACTCCCTTCTCACAGAGCAGCTTCAGAGGCACCTTCCTCCTGACACATCTGTGCTCCAATGATGGGTGGGACACTATTCCTCCCATTGACACCAATGATGGGGCACTATTCCTCTAACTGACACCAGTAATGGGACACGATTTCTTCCACCAATACCAATAATGGGACACTATTGATCTTTTATTGAAAAGAATCAAGCAACCAATTTTATACAAAAGTAAAAAACAAAACCATGGTACAAAACTTCAACAGAAAACAAAGGAATACACATCCATGTTCAGAATATATACAATATATACATAATCCACTACCAAAACATTAGAAAACTATTTACATAAAGCAGCAGAGAGGGCCTAAGAGGCACAACCCATCACCTATGTACGCAGCCATTTATCAAAAATTAATCAAAAATAATAATAATCTAGGGTGATAAGAGACAGACAGCCACACCCGGGAAAGAGACTCCTGGCAGTCAGGGAGGCTTGAAACCCCTCCACGCCTTCAACCAAGCCCCCTGACCCCGCTTGTCTCTCTCAAACTCCCGAATCTTCCCCACCTCATGCAAAATGTCATACACCACCACCTCAACAGGAAGGAGTTTTTGCCGAATGCTGACCTGACACCGTGCGTTCCAGGTGAAATAACGGACTACTAGGCTAACTAAAAAAAGTGTATCCAAACAAAAAACTCCACCGGTATTGAATGCTCCGTACACCCACTCAGCATAACCCAGCCTGGAGAGGAAAGGAACACCGAGGGCCCGCCCCACCTGTTTGTACACCTCTATGTTAAAAGGGCAATGAAGCAGAAAATGGTCCATAGTCTCCTCCTCATCTGCACACTCCTCCCGAGGACAGCTACGATCCATCCCACTGCGGAATTTCAAATTGCCCCGAACATAGAGCTTCCCATGGAAGCACAACCAGGCCAGATCCCTAAATTTAGGGGGTACTCTATCCAAATTAATCAGTCTTAACCCCGCCCTCAAAACTGGGCCCGGGCAATCCCTTAAGGCCAGTGGGTCATGAAAGACTTCGCTCAAGACTCGACTCATAAGGACTTTCCTTGGAACCGATTTGAGATCTTCAGCCGACAATCGCCACTGCCGCAGTAACTTCAGGCACGGAGCGACATAGGCTAGTAGCTGACCACGATGACCCCTGCGATTCTTCACTTGGCCACCTTCTTCCCAAAGTCGTAGAAAAGGCCTAAACCAAGATCTAAATATGCCTACCCATCCAGGAGGTTCCACTGCAAGCATATTACCAATGTTAAACTTGAGAAATAGCAGTGAAAAGAAAAGAACTGGGTTGACCATACCTAAGCCACCCTCCCTCCTGGATAGGTAGGTGACATTCCTCTTGATGGGGTTCAGTCTGTTCCCCCACAGCATCTGGAAGAACACACTACTGACCCTAGCATAGAGAGACACTGGCAAGATGCAGACAAAGCTGACATACAAGAAGATCGGAATCAGGTAAGTCTTAATCAGATCAACCCTTTCCCTCATAGATAACTTCCATCTCTTCCAGCTGACCACCTTAGTATTGGCAATTTCCAGTCTGCCTTCCCAGTTTTTGAGGCCATAATCGCCGGGTCCAAATTCAATGCCTAGTATCTTAATTCTTTCCTGGGGCACTGGAAAGGTGTCCGGGAGATCAAACCCCTCACCTTCCTTTCCCATCCAGAAAACTTCAGTCTTTTCCTGATTGATCTTGGAGCCTGATGCTTCAGAATACCGTGATGTCAGAGAGACCACCTCCTCCGCTTCATCCATCCGAGTGACAATCACCGACACATCGTCTGCATAGGCAACAACCCTCAATGGTGGCTCACCCGGGAGACCCACTGGTACCCCACACAACATGCCGCTCTCTAGCCTCCTGATGAAGGGGTCGATTGCAAACACATAGAGCAGGGGACTCAGGGGACAACCCTGGCGCACCCCGGAGCCAACCCCAAAGGACTGTCCAACCCAACCATTAACAAGAGGGAAGCTTTCTGCCCCCTTATACAAGACTTTCAGCCAATCGACAAAACCACCCGGCAGACCGTACTTACTAAGGAGCAACCACAGGTACTCATGGTTAACACGATCAAAAGCCTTTGCCTGATCCAATGTCAGCAAATACTTTCCCCAGCCTGCAGCCCTGCACCGCTCCAAGGCCTCCCGGACAGCTAAAACCGCTGTGAAGGTGCTCCTACCCTGGACCGAACAGTGCTGATGGCGAGAAAGCAAAGACTCGGCCACTGACGATAGGCGCCAGAAAAATATCTTTGCCAGTATCTTTCTATCGACATTAAGAAGGCTGATGGGGCGCCAATTCTCAATCATCGAAGGATCTTTACCCTTTGAAAGAAGAATCACAGCCGAGTGCCTCATGGAAGGGGAAAGCACCCCCTCAGCAAGGCACATGTTAAAAACCTCTACCAAATGCGGGGCCAGAATAGAATTAAAGGCTTTGTAAAACTCAGCTGTCAAGCCATCCGGTCCAGGCGACTTTTTGATGGCAAGCTGTTCAATTGCCCTCATCACCTCTTCGACTGTGATCTCCTCTGTCAAATTCATCAATGGAACATCTCCACCATTTAGACCTGGAGTAGAGTCCAAAAAGCTTTCCATCTTGTCACGGTCAAGCTCTTTCCTCCCAAGAAGGTCGGCATAAAAGGACCTCACGACCTCCAGAATCCCTGACCTGGACTTTGTCAAGGAACCTGTACTGTCCTTAAGGCCAACGACCGTTTTAACAGCTACACCTTGTTTGCAGTTCTGGTAAGGGTCAGGCGAGTGGTACTTCCCATAGTCCCTCTCCAGAACCAAAGAGGCATGCCGGTCATATTGACACTTCCTGAGAAGGAGTTTCACTTCGGAGATTGCCCCAGCATCTCCTCCTCTCGAAACAAGAATATCCAGCTTCCTCCGTAAACGTTGGTAGGTCATGTATTTATTAAACTGATTTCTAATGGCTAGGCCCCTGAAGAATCCAGCGATCCTCTTTTTGGTCAGCTCCCACCACTCAGCCTTGCTGCTACAAAAGTCCAGGATGGTCACCTGTGCCTGAAAGAATTCCTCAAAGGATTGTCTAACATATTCTTCCTTGAGTAGAGTCAAATTTAATCTCCAGAAGCCCTTGCCCCTCTGAGGGGCGTCTGAAGCATTCAGTACCACAGATAGCATACAGTGATCAGAGAACTCTACTGCCTGCACCACTGGGGGCGAGAAAGCAGAGGCCTCCTTCAAAAAAAACCTATCTATCCTACTCTGACTATTACCACGATGAAAGGTGAACCCGGTGTCATCCGGGAGGTGCTTAATGTGCACATCCACAAGACCAGCATCCCTTACCATACTATTTAAAAAAACGCTATCATATCCCAGCCTGTCCTTGAAGTCCTTCCTGTCCTTGGGCCTAGTTACTGTATTAAAGTCACCTCCAAAGACCACTTGCCGGGATGTAAAAAGAAATGGCTTGATCCTTGTAAAAAGGCATTTCCTGTCCCACTTTGTGTATAAATAAATAAACATTGATTAGGCACAGGTCCTGCCTTCCCACAAGGACGTCTAAGACCATACATCTCCCAATCTCCACCTCAATAACCCGCCGTACAGTTACCATGCCGGTTTTAAACAACACCGCCACACCGCCGTAAGGCTCGGCCGCAAGAGACCAGTAAGATGGACCATACCTCCACTCTCTCTTGGCCATATGAATATCTGCCAAGGAGGTGAGCCTAGTCTCTTGCAAAAATAAAATTTCAGCATCTAATTGGCTGAACAAAAAGAAGGCCATAGAACGAGCTCTTACTGACTTAATGCTGGCGACATTAATTGTCACCACTTTTAACGGAGGGGGAACCGCCATTTGGGTTATTGGGTGCATTGCTTCTTAGCTCCCCTCTGTCCCCTCTGCTGCTCATCACCAGAAGCCTCTCTCTTTCTAGAGGCCGCCTCAAAGTCCATTTCGGAATCAGAACTTCTCTCCGAAGAAGCTCCGGATGAAGAAATATCCCACTTGGAGGACCTATGATGGCTGGAGACAGGAACCGAAGCTTCCCGTCCCCGTTCCGTCCTCACCGCCTGCCTCTTCCGCCTCCCAATCTTCCTTCTCTCCTCCAGGTACCGCAGGTCAGCCTCAGAGATGCCCTCATCTCTTACTTTTTTCTTTAAAGTCTTTCCACAAGACTTCTTTACAGAGGAAGGGGCGCCCTTTTTAGTACACGCTGGTGGGGGGGGGTGATCCCTTTAAGTCAGACTCAGGAGGGGTAGACTCCTGGGGGGTAACAGACTCGGGGGGCACAGACTTGGAAGGTTCTGACACAAGAGGAGAGAGTACAGTAGGCTGGGGGGACACAGAGACAGAAACAGAAGGAGTACTTACAGACACAGGAGGGGTGGCCACAGGAACTGGAGAGGGATCCTGAGCAGGACCAGGGGATGGGGTCACCGCAGAGGAGGATGGTACACCAGGGGTCTCACCCTCCATCCTGTCCAGCCTTGACATGTCCTCTACTACCTCCTTCTCCATATTGTGCCAGGCTTCAGGACATCTGCTGTAGGGGTGGCCAAGGCGCAGGCACAGGTTGCACCTGATCATCTTAGTGCAGTCCTTAGCCATATGACCCTGACACACTGAACACATCAAGGCTGAACAGGAGGAGCTCAAATGCCCCTTTTCTCCACAGCGGTGACACAGCTTCGGCTGACCAGGGTAGAAAACAGTCATCCTATCCCTCCCTATGAAAGCTGAGGAGGGCAGGTGATGGACAACATTCCCATCCCTGGCCAACCTGACTGTTACCGACCATCCCCCAGTCCAGATGTTACGCTCATCATGGATTTTATTAGGTTTGGTCAAAACCTCCCCATAGTTCCTTAACCAGACCTCTAGATCCCGAGCAGGAACACTCTCATTGGTCAGGATAATGGTTATTTTTTTTACTGTTGACCTCTGAGAAACTGCAACTGGGACCAGACCTTCCCATTCAGGTCTTGACCTGCACCGAGCCTCATATCGCTCCCAGAACAGGTCAAGACCCTCTGGCCTGGTGAAACTAACCGTATAGTCCCTTGTCCCAGCTACGTGTATAAAGGCATACAGGTCATTTGCACCAAAACCCATCTCCAATATCAAGTCCACCACTGCACGCCATGCTGGAGGGATGGCACCACCTTCCCATTTCAGGATAACTACATTACGTCTTGGACCCCCAGCAGAAGCCAGAGACCCAAGACCAGATCTTGGGGTGCTCAAGGTGGCAGCTTGCAGTGGAAAACCCCGCTTGGGAGCGGGACTACCAGGAGCAGAGTGTGCCACCTGTGCAAAAGTAGGTTTATCAGGGCCAAGGGCCGACACTGAAGCCACATCACTCTGTATATTATTATTATTAACTGTATGAACTGAAATGGCAGGATCTGTAGCAGGATTGTTCATCACACTAGTACTGGGGTGATTGTTATCAGTCCCAGAACTATTCAAATTCCCATCAGGAATGGTCACAGTTGCTGCAATACCAGTTGTCTCCTGATGCTGCACTGTAGAGTCCTCAGCAGCAGTGGGGCAAACAGCTTTGGACTCAGCCAAAGAAAGGTTAATGGGCTGTTCTGACACTTGCAGTCCATCCACAGAAATGACATTTTTTAAATGCAAGTCTTGCTGCATTGCAGCCTCAGCAGGCACAACATTGCTGCACACAGGACTAGCAGCCTGATTGTCATTAGGCACATTATCAGTCATGGTGCTAGATGGTACAAAAACAGTTTTATCCACAACATGGGACTTAGCAGGCTTTACTTTATCAGGTACATCATCAGTAATGTCTTCCTCGTTAAACACCATCTGATCCCCCCGCATAGGAGACTCCATTACCTGGATGGCCCTCAGCATACCTCCTGAATCTTGGGAAGGCATGGGGCTGCTTACCTCTCCCTGGGGGGGCAGGGGGTCAGAACTGGGGGTCTCCTCCTCCTCCACCTCCATCTTTGTCACCCTTGCAAACCTCTTGTCGTTACAAAATTTTTCTTTAAAGGGCCCATCTCTGCCTTCCATCATGGCCACGATGGTCTCCTGATGATCCACACGGACCTTGGCCAGCTGGATTTCCGGATCCATGGATCCCCGTTTCTGGCTATGTAAGCCCTCACGTTGCCTTCGCAGGCGCTTCAGCTCCGCTCTCAGCTTGTACAGCTTGTCCCTCTCCCTGTTCAGGACCTTAATCCCGGCCACCACTCGCTCCCGAATGGCCTCCGAGCCTTCATCCTCACCAGGGGTAGAGAGATCAGCTTGTGCAGAGGCAGGCAGTTCACCTGATGGCCCAGGAGATGGCTGGGAGTCTCCAGCAGGAGAATCCCCGCTGCCCTCCATGGCCTCCCCAGAAAGGGGGCCAGGGAGCTGGGATAGATTTCACCACCACTCCCTTCTCACAGAGCAGCTTCAGAGGCACCTTCCTCCTGACACAACTGTGCTCCAATGATGGGCGGGGCACTACTACTCCCACTGACACCAATGATAGTGCACTATTCCTCCTACTGATACCAATGATGGGGCACTATTCTTCCCACTGACACCAATGATAGGGCTCTATTTCTCCTACTGATACCAATGATGGGGAACTATTCCTCCCACTGACACCAATGATGGGACACTATTCCCCCCCACTGATACCAATGATGGGGCACTATTCCTCCCACTGACACCAATGATGGGACACTATTCCTCCCACTGACACCAGTGATGGGCCACTATTCCTTCCACTAATACCAATGATGGGATACTATTCCTCCCACTGACACCAATGATGGGGCACTATTCCTCCCACTGACACCAATGATAGGACAATTCCTCCCACTGATACCAATGATGGGGCACTATTCCTCCCACTGACACCAATGAAGAGACACTATTTCTCCCACTGACACCAATGATAGGGCACTATTCCTCCCACTGACACCAATGATGGGGCACTATTCCTCCCACTGACACCAATGATGGGGCACTATTCCTTCCACTGACACCAATGATGGAGAACTATTCCTCCCACTGACACCAATGATGGGACACTATTGATCTTTTATTGAAAAGAATCAAGCAACCAATTTTTATACAAAAGTAAAAAACAAAACCATAGTACAAAACTTCAACAGAAAACAAAGGAATACACATCCATGTTCAGAATATATACAATATATACATAATCCACTACCAAAACATCCCTAGAAAACTATCTACATAAAGCAGCAGAGAGGGCCTAAGAGGCACAACCCATCACCTATGTACGCAGCCATTTATCAAAAATTCATCAAAAATACTGATAATCTAGGGTGATAAGAGACAGACAGCCACACCCGGGAAAGAGACTCCTGGCAGTCAGGGAGGCTTGAAACCCCTCCACGCCTTCAACCAAGCCCCCTGACCCCGCTTGTCTCTCTCAAGCTCCCGAATCTTCCCCACCTCATGCAAAATGTCATACACCACCACCTCAACAGGAAGGAGTTTTTGCCGAATGCTGACCTGACACCGTGCATTCCAGGTGAAATAACGGACTACTAGGCTAACTAAAAAAAGTGTATCCAAACAAAAAACTCCACCGGTATTGAATGCTCCGTACACCCACTCAGCATAACCCAGCCTGGAGAGGAAAGGGACACCGAGGGCCCGCCCCACCTGTTTGTACACCTCTATGTTAAAAGGGCAATGAAGCAGAAAATGGTCCATAGTCTCCTCCTCATCTGCACACTCCTCCCGAGGACAGCTACGATCCATCCCACTGCGGAATTTCAAATTGCCCCGAACATAGAGCTTCCCATGGAAGCACAACCAGGCCAGATCCCTAAATTTAGGGGGTACTCTATCCAAATTAATCAGTCTTAACCCCGCCCTCAAAACTGGGCCCGGGCAATCCCTTAAGGCCAGTGGGTCATGAAAGACTTCGCTCAAGACTCGACTCATAAGGACTTTCCTTGGAACCGATCTGAGATCTTCAGCAGACAATCGCCACTGCCGCAGTAACTTCAGGCACGGAGCGACATAGGCTGGTAGCTGACCACGATGACCCCTGCGATTCTTCACTTGGCCACCTTCTTCCCAAAGTCGTAGAAAAGGCCTAAACCAAGATCTAAATATGCCTACCCATCCAGGAGGTTCCACTGCAAGCATATTACCAATGTTAAACTTTAGAAGTAGCAGTGAAAAGAAAAGAACTGGGTTGACCATACCTAAGCCACCCTCCCTCCTGGATAGGTAGGTGACATTCCTCTTGATGGGGTTCAGTCTGTTCCCCCACAGCATCTGGAAGAACACACTACTGACCCTAGCATAGAGAGACACTGGCAAGATGCAGACAAAGCTGACATACAAGAAGATCGGAATCAGGTAAGTCTTAATCAGATCAACCCTTTCCCTCATAGATAACTTCCATCTCTTCCAGCTGACCACCTTAGTATTGGCAATTTCCAGTCTGCCTTCCCAGTTTTTGAGGCCATAATCGCCGGGTCCAAATTCAATGCCTAGTATCTTAATTCTTTCCTGGGGCACTGGAAAGGTGTCCGGGAGATCAAAACCCTCACCATCCTTTCCCATCCAGAAAACTTCAGTCTTTTCCTGATTGATCTTGGAGCCTGATGCTTCAGAATACCGTGATGTCAGAGAGACCACCTCCTCCGCTTCATCCGTCCCAGTGACAATCACCGACACATCATCCGCATAGGCAACAACCCTCAATGGCGGCTCACCCGGGAGCCCCACTGGTACCCCACACAACATGCCGCTCTCTAGCCTCCTGATGAAGGGGTCGATTGCAAACACATAGAGCAGGGGACAACCCTGGCGCACCCCGGAGCCAACCCCAAAGGACTGTCCAACCCAACCATTAACAAGAGGGAAGCTTTCTGCCCCCTTATACAAGACTTTCAGCCAATCGACAAAACCACCCGGCAGACCGTACTTACTAAGGAGCAACCACAGGTACTCATGGTTAACACGATCAAAAGCCTTTGCCTGATCCAATGTCAGCAAATACTTTCCCCAGCCTGCAGCCCTGCACCGCTCCAAGGCCTCCCGGGCAGCTAAAACCGCTGAGAAGGTGCTCCTACCCTGGACCGAACAGTGCTGATGGCGAGAAAGCAAAGACTCTGCCACTGACGATAGGCGCCAGAAAAATATCTTTGCCAGTATCTTTCTATCGACATTAAGAAGGCTGATGGGGCGCCAATTCTCAATCATCGAAGGATCTTTACCCTTTGAAAGAAGAATCACAGCCGAGTGCCTCATGGAAGGGGAAAGCACCCCCTCAGCAAGGCAACTGTTAAAAACCTCTACCAAATGCGGGGCCAGAATAGACTTAAAGGCTTTGTAAAACTCAGCCGTCAAGCCATCCGGTCCAGGCGACTTTTTGATGGCAAGCTGTTCAATTGCCCTCATCACCTCTTCGACTGTGATCTCCTCTGTCAAATTCATCAATGGAACATCTCCACCATTTAGACCTGGAGTAGAGTCCAAAAAGCTTTCCATCTTGTCACGATCAAGCTCTTTCCTCCCAAGAAGGTCGGCATAAAAGGACCTCACGACCTCCAGAATCCCTGACCTGGACTTTGTCAAGGAACCTGTACTGTCCTTAAGGCCAACGACCGTTTTAACAGCTACACCTTGTTTGCAGTTCTGGTAAGGGTCAGGCGAGTGGTACTTCCCATAGTCCCTCTCCAGAACCAAAGAGGCATGCCGGTCATATTGACACTTCCTGAGAAGGAGTTTCACTTCGGAGATTGCCCCAGGATCTCCTCCTCTCGAAACAAGAATATCCAGCTTCCTCCGTAAACGTTGGTAGGTCATGTATTTATTAAACTGATTTCTATTGGCTAGGCCCCTGAAGAATCCAGCGATCCTCTTTTTGGTCAGCTCCCACCACTCAGCCTTGCTGCTACAAAAGTCCAGGATGGTCACCTGTGCCTGAAAGAATTCCTCAAAGGATTGTCTAACATGTTCTTCCTTGAGTAGTGTCAAATTTAATCTCCAGATGCCCTTGCCCCTCTGAGGGGCGTCTGAAGCATTCAGTACCACAGATAGCATACAGTGATCAGAGAACTCTACTGCCTGCACCACTGGGGGCGAGAAAGCAGAGGCCTCCTTCAAAAAAAACCTATCTATCCTACTCTGACTATTACCACGATGAAAAGTGAACCCGGTGTCATCTGGGAGGTGCTTAATGTGCACATCCACAAGACCAGCATCCCTAACCATACTATTTAAAAAAACGCTATCATATCCCAGCCTGTCCTTGAAGTCCTTCCTGTCCTTGGGCCTAGTTACTGTATTAAAGTCACCTCCAAAGACCACTTGCCGGGATGTAAAAAGAAATGGCTTGATCCTTGTAAAAAGGCATTTCCTGTCCCACTTTGTGTGCGGCCCATAAACATTGATTAGGCGCAGGTCCTGCCCTCCCACAAGGACGTCTAAGACCATACATCTCCCAATCTCCACCTCAATAACCCGCCGGACAGTTACCATGCCGGTTTTAAACAACACCGCCACACCGCCGTAAGGCTCAGCCGCAAGAGACCAGTAAGATGGACCATACCTCCACTCTCTCTTGGCCATATGAATATCTGCCAAGGAGGTGAGCCTAGTCTCTTGCAAAAATAAAATTTCAGCATCTAATTGGCTGAACAAAAAGAAGGCCATAGAACGAGCTCTTACTGACTTAATGCTGGCGACATTAATTGTCACCACTTTTAACGGAGGGGGAACCGCCATTTGGGTTATTGGGTGGATTGCTTCTTAGCTCCCCTCTGCTGCTCATCACCAGAAGCCTCTCTCTTTCTAGAGGCCGCCTCAAAGTCCATTTCAGAATCGGAACTTCTTTCAGAAGAAGCTACAGATGAAGAAATATCCCACTTGGAGGACCTATGACGGCTGGAGACAGAAACCGGAGCTTCTCGTCCCCGTTCCGTCCTCACCGCCTGCCTCTTCCGCCTCCCAACCTTCCTTCTCTCCTCCAGGTACCGCAGGTCAGCCTCAGAGATGCCCTCATCTCTTATTTTTTCCTTTAAAGTCTTTCCACAAGACTTCTTTACAGAGGAAGGGGCGCCCTTTTTAGTACACGCTGGTGGGGGGGGGTGATCCCTTTAAGTCAGACTCGGGAGGGGTAGACTCCTGGGGGGTAACAGACTCGGGGGGCACAGACTTGGAAGGTTCCGACACAAGAGGAGAGGGTACAGTAGGCTGGGGGGACACAGAGACAGAAACAGAAGGAGTACTTACAGACACAGGAGGGGTGGCCACAGGAACTGGAGAGGGATCCTGAGCAGGACCAGGGGAGGGGGTCACCGCAGAGGAGGATGGTACACCAGGGGTCTCACCCTCCATCCTGTCCAGCCTTGACATGTCCTCTACTACCTCCTTCTCCATATTGTGCCAGGCTTCAGGACATCTGCTGTAGGGGTGGCCAAGGCGCAGGCACAGGTTGCACCTGATCATCTTAGTGCAGTCCTTAGCCATATGACCCTGACCCCGACACACTGAACACATCAAGGCTGAACAGGAGGAGCTCAAATGCCCCTTTTCTCCACAGCGGTGACACAGCTTCGGCTGACCAGAGTAGAAAACAGTCATCCTATCCCTCCCTATGAAAGCTGAGGAGGGCAAGTGACGGACAACATTCCCATCCCTGGCCAACCTGACTGTTACCGACCATCCCCCAGTCCAGATGTTACGCTCATCATGGATTTTATTAGGTTTGGTCAAAACTTCCCCATAGTTCCTTAACCAGACCTCTAGATCCCGAGCAGGAACACTCTCATTGGTCAGGATAATGGTTATTTTTTTTACTGTTGACCTCTGAGACACCGCAACTGGGACCAGACCTTCCCATTCAGGTCTTGACCTGCACCGAGCCTCATATCGCTCCCAGAACAGGTCAAGACCCTCTGGCCTGGTGAAGCTAACTGTATAGTCCCTTGTCCCAGCTACGTGTATAAAGGCATACAGGTCATTTGCACCAAAACCCATCTCCAATATCAAGTCCACCACTGCACGCCGTGCTGGAGGGATGGCACCACCTTCCCATTTCAGGATAACTACATTACGTCTTGGACCCCCAGCAGAAGCCAGAGACCCAAGACCAGATCTTGGGGTGCTCAAGGTGGCAGCTTGCAGTGGAAAACCCCGCTTGGGAGCGGGACTACCAGGAGCAGAGTGTGCCACCTGTGCAAAAGTAGGTTTATCAGGGCCAAGGGCTGACACTGAAGCCACATCACTCTGTATATTATTATTATTATTATTATCAACTGTATGAACTGAAATGGCAGGATCTGTAGCAGGATTGTTCATCACACTGGTACTGGGGTGATTGTTATCAGTCACAGAACTATTCAAATTCCCATCAGGAATAGTCACAGTGGCTGCAATACCAGCTGTCTCCTGATGCTGCACTGTAGAGTCCTCAGCAGCAGTGGGGCAAACAGCTTTGGACTCAGCCAAAGAAGGGTTAATGGGCTGTGCTGACACTTGCAGTCCATCCACAGAAATGACATTTTTTAAATGTAACTCTTGCTGCATTGCAGCCTCAGCAGGCACAACATTGCTGCACACAGGACTAGCAGCCTGATTGTCATTAGGCACATTGTCAGTCACAGTGTTAAAAGGAACAAAAACAGTCTTATCCACAACATGGGACTTAGCAGGCTTCACTTTATCAGGCACATCATCAGTAATGTCTTCCTCATTAAACACCATCTGATCCCCCCGCATAGGAGACTCCATTACCTGGATGGCCTTCAGCATACCTCCTGAATCTTGGGAAGGCCTGGGGCTGCTTACCTCTCCCTGGGGGGGCAGGGGGTCAGAACTGGGGGTCTCCTCCTCCACCTCCATCTTTGTCACCCTTCCAAACCTTTTGTCATTGCAAAACTTCTCTTTAAAGGGCCCATCTCTGCCTTCCATCATGGCCACGATGGTCTCCTGATGATCCACACGGACCTTGGCCAGCTGGATTTCCGGATCCATGGATCCCCGTTTCTGGCTGTGTAAGCCCTCACGTTGCCTTCGCAGGCGCTTCAACTCCGCTCTCAACTTGTAGAGCTTGTCCCTCTCCCTGTTCAGGACCTTAATCCCGGCCACCACTCGCTCCCGAATGGCCTCCGAGCCTTCATCCTCACCAGGGGCAGAGAGATCGGCTTGTGCAGAGGCAGGCAGTTCACCTGATGGCCCAGGAGATGGCTGGGAGCCTCCAGCAGGAGAAGCCCCGCTGCCCTCCATGGCCTCCCCAGAAAGGGGGCCAGGGAGCTGGGATAGATTTCACCACCACTCCCTTCTCACAGAGCAGCTTCAGAGGCACCTTCCTCCTGACACACCTGTGCTCCAATGATGGGCGGGGCACTATTCCTCCCACTGACACCAATGATGGGACACTATTCCCCCCCACTGATACCAATGATGGGACACTATTCCTCCCACTGACACCAATGATGGGACACTATTCCTTCCACTGATACCAATGATGGGACACTATTCCTCCCACTGACACCAGTGATGGGCCACTATTCCTTCCACTAATACCAATGATGGGATACTATTTCTCCCACTGACACCAATGATGGGGGACTATTCCTCCCACTGACACCAATGAAGAGACACTATTTCTCCCACTGACACCAATGATAGGGCACTATTCCTCCCACTGACACCAATGATGGGACACTATTCCTCCCACTGATACCAATGATGGGGCACTATTCCTCCCACTGACACCAATGAAGAGACACTATTTCTCCCACTGACACCAATGATGGGGCACTATTCCTCCCACTGACACCAATGATAGGGCACTATTCCTCCCACTGATACCAATGATGGGGCACTATTCCTTCCACTGACACCAATGATGGAGAACAATTCCTTCCACTGACCCCAATGATGGGGCACTATTCCCCTCCACTGATACCAATGATGGGGCACAATTCTTCCCCCTGACACCAATGATGGGGCACTATTCCTCCCACTGACACCAATGATGGGGCACTATTCCTCCCACTGACACCAATGATGGGGCACTATTCCTCCCACTGACACCAATGATGGAGAACTATTCCTCCCACTGATACTTCACCAATGGGACTCAAACTTTAAAAACAATACATGTATTCCTTTATAAGCCCATATTTATACATGATTTGGACAAAGGTATGTGGCCTGCCCTCCAAATGATGGAGTTCAGGTGTTTCTAGTGAAGGGTACTCTTAGTACTTCAGAATACAAAGACATTGTAGACAATTGTGCTCTCCAGTTTGGTAAAGACCCTTTTCTATTCCAGTATGATGGTGCCCGCCCCCCTGTGTACAAAGCCAGCGCCATAAAGACATGGTGTGACCAGTTTGGTGTGGAGGAACGCGAGTGTCCTGACCTCAACCCTACTGATCACCTCTGGGAGGAATTGGAAGGCCGATGGTGATCTGTGGTCTTCTCATCCAACATCAGTACCTGACCTACCAAAGGGGCACAAATTCCCACAGACCCTCCAAAATCTTGTGGAAAGTCTTCCCTGAGGAGAGGAGGATTTTTTTGTCACAAGGGGGGAAGGCAGCTCCATAAAGACATGGTGTGAGCAGTTTGGTGTCCTACACAGAGACCTCAACCCTACTGAACACCTTTGGAACACAGATTTTAAGCCAGGTCTTCTCATCCAACATCAGTACAAATTCCCCCAGACACACTTCACAGTCTTGTGGAAACCCTTCCTAGAACAGTAGAGGAAGTTCTCCATAATAATGGGCGTGGTTTTACAATGGGATGTCCATATGGGTGTGATGGTCGGGTCTTCACAACCTTTTGGACACGGTGGTGTCATTTTTTGTATTATTAAAAAAATGTAAAAATAAAAATACAAACAAAGACAAATGGTGATTTTTCTTTTCCTGTTTTATTATAAAAACAAAATCTTAATATTCTACAAAATGTGTGCAACGTATATTACTATCAAAATTGTATTGTAAAGTGAAACCTCGGATTGCGAGTAACGCGGTTAACGAGCGTTTCGCAACACGAGCTGTTTTTAAAAAAAATCCTGACCCGGTTTGTGAGTGTTGTCTCGCAAAACTAGCAGGATTCAAGCCACAGCGGTGTGCAGTACCGCGTTTGGCCTGAGGTGGGGGGGGGGGGCGTTTGGAGCCGATCGGAGCCGTTCGGAAATGCTCGGAAATACTCAGAAACTCTCGGAATTACCCCGTTCCCGAGCCTTTCCGAGGTTTTCCGAGTTCATCTGAGCTGTCCCCGGGCCTTTGAGTGTTTCCGAGCCTCTCCGGCACCCCCCACCTCTGGCCACATGCGGTATTGCATGCCATACAAGTCAATGCGGAACAAATTATTTTCGTTTCCATTGACTTCTATGGGGAAACTTGCTTTGATATGCAAGTGCTTTGGATTACGAGCATTCTCCTGGAACGGATTATGCTTGTAATCCAAGCTTACACTGTATAGAGGAAGTTGGCCATAGAGACAGGCAAGATAGTTACTGAGGAGTCACTGGATTGGCTGCTCTACTGTGATGAGTTTATCCACTTCATCTCTGGAAGATTTTACCCCCCACCTTCAGGACCAGGCCTCTTTTTCCTATTCGGCACTGCGCTACTTCAACTGGCAGTCATACAACGCTGAACACAAATTACATTTATATCGTGTTTTTTCCCGACAAACAGAACTTTGTTTTGGTGGTATTTGATCACCTCTGCGGGTTTTATTTTATTTTTTTGCGCTATCAATGAAAAAAGGCTGAAATTTAAAAAAAAACAAAACAAATCAATAATTTTTACTTTCTGCTATAAATTAGAGCTGCACGATTAATTGTTAAGAATTTGCAATCTCGTTTTAAACCCCCCCCCTCCTGATCCTAATTAGCCATTTCCGTGATTCTATAAACAGTGCAGAGCTGAGCTGTCAAAATTACATAGAACCCCCAAACATTATATATGTCCCTAGAGAATACAATGGCGGTCATTGCAACTTTTTATCTCGCACGGTATTTGCGCAGCAATTTTTGTAAGGCATTTTTTTGGAAAAAAAAAACTGTTTTGTGCTTTAAAAAAAAAAGACAGTAAAGTTAGCCCAATTTCTTTGCATAATGTGAAAGATGAAGTTACTCCGAGTAAATAGAGACCTAACATGTCACACTTCAAAATTGCACACGCTCGTGGAATGGCACCAAACTTCGGTACTTAAAAATCCCCATAGGCGACGCTTTAATTTTTTTACTGGTTACATCTTTTGAGTTACAGAGGAGGTCTAGTGCTAGAATTAGGAGGCTCTCTGTGGACCCTGATGTAGGGAGGGGCTCTCTGGGGACCCTGATGTAAGGGGTGGGCTCTCTGGGGACCCTGATGTAAGGGGGGGGGCTCTCTGGGGATCATGATGTAAGGGGTGGGCTCTCCGGGGACCCTGATGTAAGGGGGGCTCTCTGGGGACCCTGATGTAGGGAGGGGCTCTCTGGGGACCCTAATATAAGGAAGGGGCTCTCTGGGGACCCTGATGTAATAAGGGGGCTCTGGGGACCCTGATGTAATGAGGGGGCTCTGGGGACCCTGATGTAAGGGGTGGGCTCTCTGGGGACCCTGATGTAAGGGGGAGGCTCTCTGGGGACCCTGAATATAAAAAACTAAAAGTTTGGGACTTTGTATGGGGCGCAGGGCATAGGCCGAGCACCTCCATCCCCGATAATTGAACAGAAAAAGACAAGGGTGGGACTTTAAATGAAACATGCATCCCAGGAGCGCATGCGCGGAGGCTAGCGGGACGGTAATTCCTGACCAGAGCTCCGCTCCGTGAGGGGGATAAAGCCGCAAGATAGAAACAGCCCGACATTCCTAAATAACTGGAAAAGCTGTCTAAAGATTCACAGAGGTGAGGGGTATATTTTGGAAGGAGAATGGTTTATGGAGGAGCCCGCAAAAAGACAAAAATGAACCCCATTAGCGGAGCACTAGCGAGGAATTCCTCACAGAAAAAGGCGCCTATCACCTCAGATACGCTTACCTCAGGGAAGAAAGGCAAGCTTACAAAGGCACAGCATATTTTCTCAGGTGACTCTGACTCAGAGGCTGAAGTTTATCAGTCACAACCATTAACAAAAGAAATTACTACTCCCCCGAATATTTTAAAACAATTTGAAAAAATGCTTCACAAAGCACTGAGGCAGACATCAGAACAAATTACCAACAACTTAACTAAAGAAATCAGAGAATTGGGACACCGCACTGCAGCACTAGAAATTAAAGCTGAGGAGATGGAAAATGCTAGAATAGACCACCAAACTAAAATAAAGAATTTGAAGGAAGATAATATTACTCTCCAAAATAAGCTGGAGGATTTTGAGAACCGTGCAAGAAGGTCTAACCTGCGCTTTAGAGGATTACCAGAATCTATAATAGACTTGCAATCAACAATAACAGCACTATGCCAAGAATTAATGCCAAGCATACCATTAGAAAGAATGGAATTGGATAGAGTGCACAGAGCTCTGATGCCCAAAAAATCTGAAGGACCACCGCGAGATGTGATAGCAAAATTTCATTATTATAAAACTAAAGAACAGATAATGAATGCTGCAAGGGAACTAAATAATTTAGTCTTTCAAGGACACAATTACCAAATATTTGCAGATTTATCTCAAGTGACAATATCCAAAAGAAGGGCAATGAAACCGCAAATTCAGGAACTACAGCGTCACAATGTGAAATACCAATGGAGCTTTCCTTTTGCCCTACGTTTCACCTACCAAGGTACTAAAATCACATGTAGAACACCAGAAGAACTGCAACAAGCACTCCAGGACCTTAATTTGAGTAAAAGACACACATCACCGGCATCACAGAGAAGATTAGCCTCAAGCCCCTCCAAACACAAAGCATCCCACTTAGAATCCCAAAATGGAAGCACCCAAGTGCACAAAAGAGGACGCTTCACACCCTCTTCCCAAGGCCAAGAAGACACAATGGACTGAATGAAATATAATATATGAAAGTGACAAATCCACCAAAGAACACCAGCATTAGAAACACCTTGATTACTCAAAAACCCCTGCTTCAACGCATACAAGCCAAACCATAAGACTGAAGAACTTTGAAAACCTAATTTGAGACATTTTATAGAGACATCTCTCTTATCTCTACTTAAAAGTCAATTTTTTTTTTTTTTTGTTAGCATCTTCAATTATATTTCATTTATAGTTACTACGCAATACAGGTCTCAATATGAATAGAAAATTCATTAGTTATAAATTATTGGTTCTGAGTAACTACTTAATTGTTAAAGATTGAAGTGAATAGGAAAATAGTTCTTATTTAACAAACAGATTCTCTTCATATAGATATGCATTTATACACTAAGGTAATCTTTTAGAATCAGCTTAGTTAAAATTAATAGGTTGTAACTCCTAGGTAAACTATCATAGGTTTTAATTTTTCTCCCCATCCGTTTGACTAAGTACTAGTTTTAGACAACTTATACAAGTATAATTAGGGCTTAGAATCATACATCACTACGATGTATATATATATATAAAATTTTTATTTTTTCATTTTAGTCTATATTTAATTATATATAGGGCGGCACCCCATAGCACGGAAACCACATGTGCCCCACCAAGCTTTCCTCGGGTCCTCGCACTAATATGCGGGGATTCGACGAAAGCTCCTTGTCCCCTGAGGGGGGGCTTTACCCCCGTTCACGGGCAAACATTGAATGCATTAACATATTTAAAATGTTTATATGTTATATAATTATATCTAATTCTTATTTTTCATTTAAGTCGGATCACTCGAGATCCTCTCTTTACTTTCTTTCTCTCTTATCCGTGTGGGTTGGACCCGGAGACCGTTGCAGTAAGGCTACAGGTAAGATTAGCTTGTTGTATCACTTGCCATGGCCCCATTAAATATTATCTCATTGAACGTCCAAGGTCTTAATGTGCCACAAAAACGCACTAAAGCCTTTAGGTCATTCCAATGTAAGAAAGCTCACATTGTGTGCTTGCAAGAAACACATTTTACACCAACCCTTACTCCTAAATTTTTCAGTAACTCCTACCCACAAGTATACACAGCCTCAGCCAACACAAAACAGAGAGGTACGCTTATAGCATTTCACCGCACCACTCCATTTACATTGCAATCTGAAATAAAAGACCCAGAAGGTCATTATCTTATCCTAACGGGACATATCATGGACACAGCAGTAACTATTGTCTCCTACTACGCTCCTAACCTTAAACCCTTACCATTTTTATCCCATCTTTTTCAAGTTATTAACACACATAAGATAGGAACACTTTTTGTATGTGGGGATTCAAATACTGTCCTTCTACCATTTCTCGATAGATCACATTATACCCCAACAAATCACCAATCCAAATGGTCACTCTCTCAGCTTCTGTCTAAGTACAATTTGATTGACACTTGGAGAGAATCTAACCCAACGAAAAGGAACTATTCCTACTACTCTAATCCTCATCAAACATTCAGCAGAATAGACCATATTTTCACAACAATGGGAATGGCCCCAGAGATAAGATCCTCAACCATTCTCCCCATCCCATGGTCAGACCATGATGCGGTACATACTACCATAGCCTCTATTCTGCCAAAATCGCATGATCCATCATGGTACCTTCCAGGTGTGCTACTTAAACACCCTTCTTACCGCACACATATAGAACGTGAGCTAATAACTTACTTGAAGCATAACACTAGCCCAGAAATCTCTTCACTCACACTTTGGGAAGCACATAAACCAGTACTCAGGGGGATTTGTCAACAACAATTAGGGATCCTGAAAAGAGAACGTAAAACACTCGCACATAAATTAGAGAAAGAATTTAACACTGCATTTATGGCCTTTCAGAATAATCCTACCCCCACTGCAAAAACACATCTCGAGAAAACTCGCTTAGAATATGACCTCTTCCTCACAGATTCAGCAGAAAAAATGTTACGTAAAACTAATCATTCATTTTATATGAAATCTAATAAACCAGGTACACTCCTAGCGAAAGCTCTAAAATCCATCAATAGATCTTATAAACCTATCAAGCTCAAAATAGCCAATAATATATACACTTGCAATCCACAAAAAATAGTCCAAAAATTCAGCACATATCTAAAAACTCAATACAAGGAAACAAATTCATTCAACACCTCTGAAGCGGATTCATTTTTCTCACGAATTAACCTCCCACAAATGACGGAATCTCAAAAAACATTGCTAGAAAAAACAGTTTCAAAGGATGAAGTCATCGCAGCCATAAAGGAATTAAAAGTAAATAAAAGACCTGGGCCAGATGGTTACTCATCATTATACTATAAAATATACAGGGATATTCTTTCCCCCATGCTGGTAGAAGCTTACAATGAAATATTGAGAAACAAATCATTTAGGCAAGAATCATTGACAGCAATTATATGTATGATTCCAAAACCACACACGGATGATACACACAGCAGTAACTACCGTCCCATTTCAATGTTAAATGTTGATATTAAAATATTGACAAAAATACTAGCAACACGTTTAAACTCAATTATAGGAACACTAGTACATCGTGATCAGGTAGGATTCATGCCCTCACGCCAAGCAGGAGATAATGTTAGAAGAGCAGTTCTCTTAGCACAAATAGCGAAAAAACGTAAAATTCCTGCCTGCTTTCTCTCTCTCGATATCAGAAGGGCCTTTGATTCAGTATCCTGGACTTACATGACCTATACTTTACAAAAATGGGGTTTTGGCCCGAATTTTATGACTTGGATCAGAGCACTTTATGATAAGCCAAAAGCGTACGTAAGATATGCGGGATATAGATCGGAACCATTTGATATTGAGAGGGGTACAAGACAAGGCTGTCCACTCTCACCATTACTATTCGCTTTACTTATAGAACCACTTGCACAACTAATTAGAATAGAACCCACAATAACAGGAATAGAGGTAGGAGGTTATCAGCACAAATTATGCTTATTTGCAGATGATATCCTCCTATTTCTTTCATCCCCACAAATATCTGGTCCTAACCTAACCCCAATTCTTAATAACTTTGCCACTCTTTCAGGCCTAGTTATCAATTCCAAGAAGAGTTCAATAATGAACATATCTCTATCAAGTATTGAATTGTCGGCCGCCAAAATAGGTCTCCCATATGCATGGACTGAGGGAGCATTATCATACCTAGGTATTAAACTGACAGCATCTTTCTCTGATTTATTCTCTCATAACTATCCACAGATATTGAAACACCTAACAAACTTAATGAACTCTTGGTCACACCTCCCAATATCATGGATGGGAAGGATAAATGCGGTAAAAATGACGATACTGCCGAAAATTCTATACTTATTCAGAGTCCTGCCAATCCCGATACCAGCATATTATCTAAGGATACTACAGAAAAAAGTATCAAAGTTCATTTGGGGCTCTACCAAACCGAGAATACAACAAAGCACACTTTTCTTACCCAAACTACAAGGGGGCTTAGGCTGTCCCAACTTTGCAAGTTATTATAAGGCAGCACATGTCGCTAGCCTCAGTAAATACCATGCAAAAAAAGAAATCCCATTATGGATATTAATAGAAGCTGCTGAGAGTGATCCAATTTCAGTCTCGAACTTACTTTGGATCCCCCCAAAACACCGCAAAAATATACAAAATCCTATCACCAAACATTTTATCTCCCTTTGGGATAGGTCGAAAATTAAATATCAACTACAATCTTTACATAATCCGCTACTCTCATTTTACAAAAATCCTGCGTTCTATCCAGCATGGGTCTACCCCAAAACTTTTAGAGAATGGACATCTAGAGACATTCTTTATATGTATAATTTTGTGTCAACATCATCGTTTATCCCATTTCCGACCCTATGTAAAACTTACGGCTTACCACAATCAGAACTATTCAGATATCTTCAAATAAAAAACTTCTTCACACCATTTTTAAATTCTTCTACTCAAACATCCCAAATGACTAAATTTGAAACATTATGTAAGAAAGATCCACATGCGAAGGGTGCTATATCTGCCTTATATTCTCAATTACTAATACAAGCAGATGGGGGCAAACCACAATACGCTCGAAAATGGGAAGGAGACTTACAAAGAGAATTAGAAATCTCAGAATGGAATCAAATATGGATAACAACTAAATCGGCCTCCCCTAATATATTAGCGGTTGAGGCTAATTATAAACTACTAACTAGATGGTACCTTGTGCCTGCAAGAATAGCGAAATATGTTCCAAATTATTCAGCACAATGTTTTCGGGGATGCACAGAGACAGGGACACAGTTTCATGTTTGGTGGTCGTGTCTAACAGCACAAAAATTCTGGAAAGAACTCTTTAAAATGGCATCTGAAATGCTTAATAAGACAATCCCATTTGACCCGGGAATAGCTTTACTTAACCTGAAACCAGAAAGCATAACACATATGCAATTCAAATTATTAGTACAACTTTTTACAGCAGCTAAACAAACATTAGCAAAAGCATGGAAATCAACCCAATTAAATATACACGAATCAAAGACCAGAATGAATGGTGCGATGACATATGCTAAAATGACTGCGATAGATATGGACACGATCCCCAAATTTGAAAAATTGTGGCAACCCTGGATCAATTACATTAGTCCATCAACCTTTGACACCAAAGTTCTCTTACCATGGTAACTGATACAAAGGATTTAAATGAATTTTCTGTGGTAGCGGCGGCGGCTCTGGGTCTAACCCCACGGACTCCTACACTATTCTACTCTCCTCTCTTCTCCTTTTCTATCTTTCTTCCACCACTTTTTTTTTTCTCTCTCTTTATTATGTATATATTCGTTTCACTTTCCTTCCTTTTTATAAATATTTCATCGGGTATGCATAAGAACATTGTTTGAATTTATATTCCATATCTTCATCATAACTTAAATCTTATAGACGTTATGAATTTAATGACATTTAGAATGTTTTAAGGAAACATATACTACTTGCAAACCACTTAAAGGAACTAAAAGATTGATACATTGCATGTTTAGTTTGTTAAGCAACCTCCTTTAAAATTAACAAAAATCTAGCTTTTGGAGTATAAAGGAATTATAACGTTTGTTAATACATGCATAATCAAGATTGTATGTACGATACCCTCTGTATGCCTTAATAAAATATTTTGACAAGGAAATGTAAAAAAAAAAAAAAAAAAAAAAAAAAAAAAAAGAAACATGCATCCCAGGAGATAACACAAAACAATTGAATATCTCAGGTATCTAGTCTGATAGAACCAAAGACATTACATGAAAGCATTGCATTACAACAATTGGTAGTCAATATTTTAATCGCATAAAGAATATAACAAAAACAATAATGACATAGCATACCTAGTGTAGTAGTGAAAATGTAAATAGTACATAAATTACAACAATTAATGGTAGTAGAATGTGATAACATGTCCGGTTCATATATAAAAACAGTAAATAGAGGGGCCAATTCATTGAAGCGTGTCTCCATGGTAAAAGAACCATTTCCTAGCAATTCCAGGGGAAAAATGCCAACCAATGCTACAATGATTATTTTACAGGAAAAAAGCCCAGTAATGACACAGCGACAATGCCATAGCAAGAGTCTCCAGCAATGCCCCAGAAAATATTCTCTGCAATGCCATAGTGACAATGTCATATGAAGCAAGCCCAGTAATGTGACAGAAGCAGTGTCACACTCCTTCTGTCACATTACTGCCACAGGTAGACTACCCAGCAATGCCACAGGAAGAATGCCCAGTTATACCACAGGGAAATCATTACAGAACAATTGTTCAGCAATGCCACAGAAAGAAAACCCAACAATGTTACAGTATTAATGCCTCAGAAGAATATCCAGCAATGCCACACACAGTGACAATATCAGAGGAAGAATATCCAGTAATGTCACAGTGACAATACCAGAGGAAGAATATCCAGTAATGTCACAGTGACAATGCCAGAGGAAGAATATCCAGTAATGTCACAGTGACAATGCCAGAGGAAGAATATCCGGTAATGTCACAGTGACAATATCAGAGGAAGAATATCCAGTAATGTCACAGTGACAATATCAGAGGAAGAATATCCAGTAATGTCACAGTGACAATACCAGAGGAAGAATATCCAGTAATGTCACAGTGACAATGCCAGAGGAAGAATATCCGGTAATGTCACAGTGACAATATCAGAGGAAGAATATCCAGCAATGCCACACACAGTGACAATACCAGAGGAAGAATATCCAGTAATGTCACAGTGACAATGCCAGAGGAAGAATATCCAGTAATGTCACAGTGACAATATCAGAGGAAGAATATCCAGTAATGTCACAGTGACAATGGCAGAGGAAGAATATCCAGTAATGTCACAGTGACAATATCAGAGGAAGAATATCCAGTAATGTCACAGTGACAATGGCACATGAATACTACCCAGCAATGACACAGGAAAATTCTCTCGCAATGCCACAGTGAGGATGTCACAAGAAAATGCCCAGCAATGCCATAGTGGAAATGTAACAGCAGGAATTCCCAGCAGTACCACATTTGAGAGAATAAAGAAAGATTATTACTACTATGTTAGAAAAAAAAGGACAGGAAGATTGGGGAATCTTTCCAATGGATACAGACCAAAGACTCTCTATGGAGTCTTCTACTATAAAATCTTGTCCCATTCCCAGCCGCCATCCCTCCTTCCATCCATTCAATACGTTTTTTTCTTTTTTATTGAAAAGTATTTTTATGCTGATCAGTGTGTTCTGACAGTGGCAATTCCCGCTATCAGAATACAATGTCATGGTGAGGGGGATTCCTCCACCCACCGTGCTTGTAATGCCCCATACACACGAGTGGAATTTCTGCCAGCAAAAGTCTGATGTGAGCTTTTGGTCGGAAATTCCGACCGTGTGTAGGCTCCATCAGACTTTTTCTGTCTGAATTTCCGCCAGAAAAAGATTGAGAGCGGGTTCTCTATTCTTCAGACGGAAAAAGTTCCTATCGGAAATGCCGATCGTCTGTATGCAATTCCGACAGAAACAATTTGACGCATGCTCGGAAGCATTGAACTTCTTTTTCTCGCCTGGTCGTAGTGTTGTACGTCACCGTGGTCACACAATAGTTCAGAGAATTTTTGTGTGACCGTGTGTATACAAGCCAAGCTTGAGTGGAATTCCATCGGAAAAACCATCCAACTTTTTTCCGACGGAAATTCCGCTTGTGTGTACAGGGCATTTGGGTTGCGGAATCTCTTTGTTCCTTTTTGTTCAGCCCGCTGGTTGAACAAATAAAATAAAATACCCATCTCTGGTTATGTGGGCTCTTCTGGTAGTGATGAGCGGTGGATCCAGCGTTGCAGTAGACCCGTCGCCCCTTTCTGGGGTCATCACACTGTCTCCTGTATGCCAAGAGAACCCTGCTACTGGACAACCAATAGGATGTGTCTATGGCACCCATCTAGTGATGGTGGTCACTAGGGATGAGCCGAACACCCCCCGGGTTCGGTTCGCACCAGAACCCGCGAACGGACCGAAAGTTTGCACGAACGTTAGAACCCTATTAAATACAATGGATGCGAACGTTCGAAATCTAAAGTGCTAATTATAACGACTAATATGCATGTTATTGTCCTAAAAATGGTTTGGGAACCCGGGTTCTGCACCAGGGGACATGTATCAATGCAAAAAGAAGTTTTAAAAACTGACGTTTTTTGGGAGCAGTCATTTTAATGATGCATAAAGTGAAAAAAAAAAGTCAAACATTCCTTTAAATATCGTACCTGGGGGGTGTCTAAAGTATGCATGTGAAGTGCCACGTGTTTCCCGTGTTTAGAACTGTCCCTGCACAAAATTACATTTCTAAAGGAAAAAAAGCCATTTAAAACTGCTTGCGGCTTTAATGTAATGTCTGGTCCCGGTAATATGGATGAAAATCTTTGAGAAAAATGGCATGGCTACCCCATCACCCCCCCCCCCACCCCAGCCCATTACCAGCCCCTTTGGGTCTTGTATGGATATTAAGGGGAACCCTGCACACAAAATAAAAAAGGCCCTATATACTCTGAACAGCCGTATACAGGCGGTGCATACAAGACAGGGACTGTAGGTTTGTTCTTATGTAGAATCTGTTTGTAATTTTGAACAGGTACATTGTTTAAGTGTAGCTCCAGCCAAGAAATCTATTTTTAAGCTTTTTGGAAAACATAGGGAAGGGTTATCACCCCTGTAACATTTGTTTTGCTGTCTGTGCCCCTGTTCAGAACATTTCACCTCACTTTCTGTCCCAATGACAAATGTTTTTGAAAAGTGGGGTTTTTATTGAAACAAGGATTGGTGATAAAGCATCAGTAGAGAGGAGACACCTTTCTCCCATATTAACTCTTACAGGAGAGAATTTCCCTTCCTAGGGGTAGATTTCCTCTCACTTCCTGTTGTCTTCTTCCGTTTGCAAGTAGGAGTCGTTTGTAAGTTGGATGTTTGAAAGTAGGGGCCTGCCGTATATACTCAGCTGAAATTTGCCCCTTAGATGTTGGTGTGGCCACAACACTGTGAGCCCCCACAGTTACTCTTGGTGGGCGCTGGAACGCCCTGCTGTGAACTATTATATCAGGAATTATATTTACATGCCATTGTTGAACAGTGGTAGGAAAAATTGGGCCTTTGGTGGTGGTGCTGGTGCCACAACACTGTAAGCCCTCACAGTTACTCTTGGTGGTAGGGTGACCACATCTCCAAACTGCCATTCAGGGACACACACCCCCCCCCCCCCCAAAATATGTTTTTTGTCATTTTTTTCCCTATTTCTGGGGCAGGGGCGTATGAAATCAGCGGACCCGTGTGCAAGATCAAAAGTGGGCCCTAGGCATCAACAGGAACAACAATATGGCGCGCAAAGCGTGTCGTGGTGAACATGTCTTAAATTGCGCCAAATATTGGCTTAAAGGGGGTGTTGTTAAAGAGTCTGAGATGACTTGTATAGTACAGAATGTGGTAATGTTAAATAGGGAATGCAGAGTGTATGGTGGTGAGTAGTATATACAGGAGAGGAGTGCGGAGTGTATGGAGGTGGGTAATATGTACAGGAGAGGAGTGCGGAGTGTATGGCGGGGGGTAATATGTACAGGAGAGGAGTGCGGAGTGTATGGCGAGGGTAATATGTACAGGAGAGGAGTGCGGAGTGTATGGCGGGGGGGTAATATGTACAGGAGAGGAGTGCGGAGTGTATGGAGGTGGGTAATATGTACAGGAGAGGAGTGCGGAGTGTATGGCGGGGGGGTAGTATGGCGGGGGGGTAATATGTACAGGAGAGGAGTGCGGAGTGTATGGCGAGGGTAATATGTACAGGAGAGGAGTGCGGAGTGTATGGCGGGGGGGTAATATGTACAGGAGAGGAGTGCGGAGTGTATGGCGAGGGTAATATGTACAGGAGAGGAGTGCGGAGTGTATGGCGAGGGTAATATGTACAGGAGAGGAGTGTGGAGTGTATGGCGAGGGTAATATGTACAGAAGAGGAGTGCGGAGTGTATGGCGAGGGTAATATGTACAGGAGAGGAGTGCGGAGTGTATGGCGAGGGTAATATGTACAGGAGAGGAGTGCGGAGTGTATGGCGAGGGTAATATGTACAGGAGAGGAGTGCGGAGTGTATGGCGGGGGGGTAATATGTACAGGAGAGGAGTGCGGAGTGTATGGCGAGGGTAATATGTACAGGAGAGGAGTGCGGAGTGTATAGCGAGGGTAATATGTACAGGAGAGGAGTGCGGAGTGTATAGCGAGGGTAATATGTACAGGAGAGGAGTGTGGAGTGTATGGCGAGGGTAATATGTACAGAAGAGGAGTGCGGAGTGTATGGCGAGGGTAATATGTACAGGAGAGGAGTGCGGAGTGTATGGCGAGGGTAATATGTACAGGAGAGGAGTGCGGAGTGTATGGCGAGGGTAATATGTACAGGAGAGGAGTGCGGAGTGTATGGCGAGGGTAATATGTACAGGAGAGGAGTGCGGAGTGTATGGCGGGGGGGTAATATGTACAGGAGAGGAGTGCGGAGTGTATGGCGAGGGTAATATGTACAGGAGAGGAGTGCGGAGTGTATGGCGAGGGTAATATGTACAGGAGAGGAGTGCGGAGTGTATGGCGGGGGGGTAATATGTACAGGAGAGGAGTGCGGAGTGTACGGCGAGGGTAATATGTACAGGAGAGGAGTGCGGAGTGTATGGCGGGGGGGTAATATGTACAGGAGAGGAGTGCGGAGTGTATGGCGAGGGTAATATGTACAGGAGAGGAGTGCGGAGTGTATGGCGGGGGGTAATATGTACAGGAGAGTAGTGCGGAGTGTATGGCGAGGGTAATATGTACAGGAGAGGAGTGCGGAGTGTATGGCGGGGGGGTAATATGTACAGGAGAGGAGTGCGGAGTGTATGGCGAGGGTAATATGTACAGGAGAGGAGTGCGGAGTGTATGGCGAGGGTA
The DNA here is from genome assembly GCA_029206835.1 of Rana muscosa. Lineage (NCBI taxonomy): Eukaryota > Metazoa > Chordata > Amphibia > Anura > Ranidae > Rana > Rana muscosa. The sequence goes on along the minus strand of CM055123.1, from coordinate 264,267,299 downwards.
ATATGTACAGGAGAGGAGTGCGGAGTGTATGGCGGGGGGGTAATATGTACAGGAGAGGAGTGCGGAGTGTATGGCGAGGGTAATATGTACAGGAGAGGAGTGCGGAGTGTATGGCGGGGGGGGTAATATGTACAGGAGAGGAGTGCGGAGTGTATGGCGAGGGTAATATGTACAGGAGAGGAGTGCGGAGTGTATGGCGGGGGGGTAATATGTACAGGAGAGGAGTGCGGAGTGTATGGCGAGGGTAATATGTACAGGAGAGGAGTGCGGAGTGTATGGCGGGGGGGTAATATGTACAGGAGAGGAGTGCGGAGTGTATGGCGAGGGTAATATGTACAGGAGAGGAGTGCAGTGTATGGCGGGGGGGTAATATGTACAGGAGAGGAATGTGGAGTGTATGGCGGGGGGTAGTTAGTGGAGAGAGGAGGAAGAGGAGTGCAATACCACCTCCTGATAGTCTGTCAGCCACTGCTATACCACTTTGGTGGTGGGGCACTCCGAAGGATGTAAGGGGGCACTCTGGAGAAAGTAAAGGGGCACTCTGGAGGCACTAAGGGGGCACCCTAGAGGTTGTAAGGGGGATGTAAGGGGGCAGTCTGGCGGTACTAACTTAGTCAGAGCCCCCTTACATCCTCCAGGGTGCCCGCTTAGTGCCTCCTTACATCCTCCTCCAGAGTGCCCCCTTACATCCCCCTCCAGAGTGCCCCCTTAGTATTACTGTACTAAGGGGCACTCTGGAGAAAGTAATGGGGCACTCTGGAGAAAGTAATGGGGCACTCTGGAGAAAGTAATGGGAGGAAGTAAGGGAGCACTCTGGAGGCACACAGATAGTACCTCCAGAGTGCCCCACTGCAGAGAGTCCTGAGGAGTGATGGCCATTAATCCATGCCAGGTGAATGTTAGGAAAAGCAGAGCACACCACCCACCTCATGGCTGCCCTATTCCACTACTGCTTGCTCACTCCCTGCCACAGCCCTGTAGAGCCTGCAGAGTGGTCAGAGGGGCCGCAGAGTAGTCAGAGGGGCCGCAGAGTGGTCAGAGGGGCCGCAGAGTAGTCAGAGGGGCCGCAGAGTAGTCAGAGGGGCCGCAGAGTAGTCAGAGGGGCAGTGGGATGGACAGGGGGACCGCGGGATGGACAGGGGGACCGCGGGATGGACAGGGGGACCGCGGGATGGACAGGGGGACCGCGGGATGGACAGGGCGGGACACGGAGGAAGAACAGAGGGGGACAGCAGAATCGAGGGGGACACGGAGGAAGAACGGAGGGGGACAGCTGAACGGAGGGGGACAGGACAGCTGAACAGAGGGGGACAGGACAGCTGAACAGAGGGGGACAGGACAGCTGAACAGAGGGGGACAGGACAGCTGAACAGAGGGGGACAGGACAGGTGAACAGAGGGGGACAGGACAGCTGAACAGAGGGGGACAGGACAGCTGAACAGAGGGGGACAGGACAGCTGAACAGAGGGGGACACGGAGGAAAAACGGAGGGGGACAGCAGCAGGGGGGGGGGACAGCAGCAGAATGGAGGGGGGGGGGGCAGCAGCAGCAGAACGGAGGGGGACAAAGTGTGAGTATAACACAGACAGTACAGTGAGTACACTAACCTGTCCTGGTCCTGGAAGTCAGACTGGCTGCTGGCACTGACTGCAAACTTGTGGACCTCGACGTGGGCGGGAGGAGCAAGAGCCTGGCTGGAGGAGGACTCAGACGAGGCTCAGGCTGGCTGGCTGGCTGCACAGGAGAGTGGCTCTGTCTGTTCACTGGCGTCAGGTCAGCCGCATCACTCACTCTCTGTGCTATCTCTGGTCGGTCGACTCGTCACTGGAGGAGGAGGACTAGTCTGGACGACGAGGCTCGCTCAGGCTGGGCTGGCTGTGCACAGGTGAGTGTGTGAGTGGCTCTCTCTGAGTGGTCACCGTCCCTGGCATGAGCGTCACGGTCACTCACTCTGTGCTGGCTCTGGACTGGCTGGTGGATGCGGAGGGGAGGGAGGCGCGCGCGCTGGCTGCTCTCAGACTCAGCGTAGTGTGCGCCGGGCGGGTACACACTGCACTCACTGCCCACACTGACAGGCCCCAGCTCAGCTTACGTCACTGGTTGCTAGATGCGGAGCGGCCCCTACCCTAGCAACCAGACTGGCAGTGGCAGCCGCAGCCTGTGTTTATGTTATCATCGATCAGTGTAATAAAATTTATAAGGTGGTGGGGGCGGCGGACAGGCGGAGCGGACTGGTCACTGTTTTTTTTAATTTTTTTTCATTCCGGGATAACTGTATTGTCCCGGAATGAGCTGCCCGGGACACGGGACAAAAATCTCCAATCAGGGATGATCCCGGGCAATCCGGGACACGTGGGCACCCTACTTGGTGGGCGCATAAATGGGTCCTGCTGTGAATTATTAGATCAAGAATTGTAATTGCATGCCCCTGTTGAACAGGGGCTTAAAAATTGGGCCTTTGGTGGTGGTGGTGTTGCCACAACACATTAAGCCCTCACAGTTACTCTTGGTGGGCACAGGAATGGGCCCTGCTGTGAATTATTAGATCAATAATTGTAATTACATGCCTCTGTAGATTAAATAATAATAATACTGCGCCAATTCTAAACACTAAATGAAGCAGCCAAACATAAACTCAGACAGGATATATAGAACGTATAAAAAATATATAATGTGGCGCTGTGAGAGAAGTAGTAAAAAACCCTACTTCATGTATAGCACAATGGTGCACATAAAAATATGGTGTCAAACAAAACGTTTGTACACAATAGGTGTACACAAATGAATGTGATAAAAATGTAAGTGAATACTAACAGTGAAATAATTGGTATGGGGTATAGGTGCACAGCAAAAAACAGCAATTAAACTGGAATATTGATCATACCCATAATAAACAAAAATAAAAATGAAAATATAATGTAGGTGGAGACAAACTCATATAAGGCGTCACAGATGAGTATGTAGAATAATGTCCAATCTTATCACATATGAAAAGAAGTTCATAGGTCAAAATCCAACAAGGAGCTGCATCGTTTGAAAATAGGTTTGATGGGTGCATCTATCACATTTTCTTTATAGGCATATAGGATATATGACATCACCCGGGAGTGCCTTCACCTTGGGCCAATGGGGGAGAAGTAAATGCTCTTACCGGACAGAGTGGACCCAGCTCACCGTACGGTGGTGGATCAACAAAGCTTTGTCCACTCTGTGGACCGAAGGAACAGTCAGGATCTGCAAGACACCTCCTTCCTTATGCCCACAGCACCACTGGTCCGTATTTCCAACCCGAAAAGGAAGAAATCCAAACCAATATGGCGACAACAAGCCATGTAAAAAGGGGAAGATGTGATAGATGCACCCTTCAAACCTATTTTCAAACGATGCAGCTCCTTGTTGGATTTTGACCTATGAACTTCTTTTCATATGTGATAAGATTGGACATTATTCTACATACTCATCTGTGACGCCTTATATGAGTTTGTCTCCACCTACATTATATTTTCATTTTTATTTTTGTTTATTATGGGTATGATCAATATTCCAGTTTAATTGCTGGTTTTTGTTGTGCACCTACACCCCATACCAATTATTTCACTGTTAGTATTCACTTACATTTTTATCACATTCATTTGTGTACACCTATTGTGTACAAACGTTTTGTTTGACACCATATTTTTATGTGCACCATTGTGCTATACATGAAGTAGGGTTTTTTACTACTTCTCTCACAGCGCCACATTATCTATTTTTTATATGCCCCTGCAGATGCCTGTTAGTGTAACACAAAAGAAAAAAAACTACGAGCAATAAGGGCTATCTTCAGGTGTATAATGTGCAGGAATCACACTACACCTGCTTTAAGTGCTGCAGATGCCTGTTAGGGCTCTTTCACACGGAGGGTCCGTTCAGGTCCGCCTGTCAGTTTTTTAGGCGGATCCACGGATCCACGGATGTCAGCGGTGACATGTCCGCTGACATCCGACCCGCTCCGTCATCATCCGATCCCCCCATAGGGGAGAGCGGCGCTCTGACAGGGTGGTCCCTGCACAGTGTGCGGGAACCGCCCAGTCATCCGCCGGGTCAGCGGGGATCAACGGAGCAATCCCCGCTGAGCAAGCGGAGCTTCACGGGGCGGATCATTACTGATCCGTCCTGTGTGAAAGAGCCCTTAGTGTAACACAAAAGAAAAAAAACTACGAGCAATAAGGGCTAGCTTCAGGTTTATATTTTGCAGGAATCACACTACGCCTGCTTTAAGTGCTGCAGATGCCTGCCTGTGTTACACAACAGGAAATCACAGCAATAAGGGCTAGCTTCGGTTGTATACTGTGCAGGAGGCTTAGCAAAAATATCACTGACACTGTCCCTACCTATCCTTCTCTCTCCCTACACACAATATCACTGACACTGTCCCTACCTATCCTTCTCTCTCCCTATACACAATATCACTGACACTGTCCCTACCTATCCTTCTCTCTCCCTACACACAATTTCTCTAACACTGTCCCTACCTATCCTTCTCTCTCCCTACACACAATATCACTGACACTGTCCCTACCTATCCTTCTCTCTCCCTACACACAATATCACTGACACTGTCCCTACCTATCCTTCTCTCTCCCTACACACAATATCACTGACACTGTCCCTACCTATCCTTCTCTCTCCCTACACACAATATCACTGACACTGTCCCTACCTATCCTTCTCTCTCCCTACACACAATATCACTGACACTGTCCCTGCCTATCCTTCTCTCTCCCTACACACAATATCACTGACACTGTCCCTACCTATCCTTCTCTCTCCCTACACACAATATCACTGACACTGTCCCTACCTATCCTTCTCTCTCCCTACACACAATATCACTGACACTGTCCCTACCTATCCTTTTCTCTCCCTACACACAATATCACTGACACTGTCCCTACCTATCCTTCTCTCTCCCTACACACAATATCACTGACACTGTCCCTACCTATCCTTCTCTCTCCCTACACACAATATCACTGACACTGTCCCTACCTATCCTTCTCTCTCCCTACACACAATATCACTGACACTGTCCCTACCTATCCTTCTCTCTCCCTACACACAATATCACTGACACTGTCCCTACCTATCCTTCTCTCTCCCTACACACAATATCACTGACACTGTCCCTACCTATCCTTCTCTCTCCCTACACACAATATCACTGACACTGTCCCTACCTATCCTTCTCTCTCCCTACACACAATATCACTGACACTGTCCCTACCTATCCTTCTCTCTCCCTACACACAATATCACTGACACTGTCCCTACCTATCCTTCTCTCTCCCTACACACAATATCACTGACACTGTCCCTACCTATCCTTCTCTCTCCCTACACACAATATCACTGACACTGTCCCTACCTATCCTTCTCTCTCCCTACACACAATATCACTGACAATGTCCCTGCCTATCCTTCTCTCTCCCTACACACAATATCACTGACACTGTCCCTACCTATCCTTCTCTCTCCCTACACACAATATCACTGACACTGTCCCTACTAGGGATGAGCTTCGTGTTCGAGTCGAACATACGTTCGACTCGAACATTGGCTGTTCGATCGTTCGACGAAGATCGAACGATTTGGGCCGTTCGCGCCAAATTCGAGTGACGCGAACGGCCCACAATGCACTACGCCATCGCAGTGTCATCCAGGCGCTGTGATTGGCCAAGCATGCACTGTGACCCCGCATGCTTGGCCAATCACAGCGCCGGCAGCGAGGAGAGCAATGATTGGCCACAGGCAGGATGCCTGTGGCCAATTATTGCTGAGGGTGTTTAGTACACGCCCCACACTATAAAAGGCCGCCAGCACGGCGGCCTAGTGTAGTGTGTTCCGGAGCAGGGATAGAGTAGCATAGGCAGGGACAGTGACTGTTATTTCTTTCTTGCTTAACCTGGATTCCTTTAGTTTAGGGAAAGAGAAGGATAGGTAGGGAGAGTGTCAGTGTGTTTTGTGCTTCTGCTATAGTGTGCTTAAAAAAAAACATTTATTCTAGGGACAGAAAACTCTAGGTAGGGACAGTGTCAGTTTCTTTCACTCTGCAAGTCCTTGTTTCCAGGGACCTGTAAGGACAGTGAGTGAATTGTCCTTTTGCTATATTGTGATTAAAAAAAACATTTATTCTAGGGACAGAAAACTCTAGGTAGGGACAGTGTCAGTTTCTTTCACTCTGCAAGTCCTTGTTTCCAGGGACCTGGAAGGACAGTGAGTGAATTGTCCTTTTGCTATATTGTGATTAAAAAAAACATTTATTCTAGGGACAGAAAACTCTAGGTAGGGACAGTGTCAGTTTCTTTCACTCTGCAAGTCCTTGTTTCCAGGGACCTGGAAGGACAGTGAGTGAATTGTCCTTTTGCTATATTGTGATTAAAAAAAACATTTATTCTAGGGACAGAAAACTCTAGGTAGGGACAGTGTCAGTTTGTTTCACTCTGCAAGTCCTTGTTTCCAGGGACCTGGAAGGACAGTGAGTGAATTGTCCTTTTGCTATATTGTGATTAAAAAAAACATTTTTTTCTAGGGACAGAAAACTGTAGGTAGGGAGAGTATTTTTTTTCTTTCACTCTGCAAGTCCTTGTTTCCAGGGACCTGTAAGGACAGTGAGTTAATTGTCCTTGTGCTATATTGTGCTGAAAAAAACATTTATTCCAGGGACAGAAAACTCTAGGTAGGGACAGTGTCAGTTTCTTTCACTCTGCAAGTCCTTGTTTCCAGGGACCTGGAAGGACAGTGAGTGAATTGTCCTTTTGCTATATTGTGATTAAAAAAAACATTTTTTTCTAGGGACAGAAAACTGTAGGTAGGGAGAGTGTTTTTTTTCTTTCACTCTGCAAGTCCTTGTTTCCAGGGACCTGTAAGGACAGTGAGTTAATTTTCCTTGTGCTATATTGTGATTAAAAAAAACATTTATTCTAGGGACAGAAAACTCTAGGTAGGGACAGTGTCAGTTTCTTTCACTCTGCAAGTCCTTGTTTCCAGGGACCTGGAAGGACAGTGAGTGAATTGTCCTTTTGCTATATTGTGATTAAAAAAAACATTTATTCTAGGGACAGAAAACTCTAGGTAGGGACAGTGTCAGTTTCTTTCACTCTGCAAGTCCTTGTTTCCAGGGACCTGGAAGGACAGTGAGTGAATTGTCCTTTTGCTATATTGTGATTAAAAAAAACATTTTTTTCTAGGGACAGAAAACTGTAGGTAGGGAGAGTATTTTTTTTCTTTCACTCTGCAAGTCCTTGTTTCCAGGGACCTGTAAGGACAGTGAGTTAATTGTCCTTGTGCTATATTGTGCTGAAAAAAACATTTATTCCAGGGACAGAAAACTCTAGGTAGGGACAGTGTCAGTTTCTTTCACTCTGCAAGTCCTTGTTTCCAGGGACCTGGAAGGACAGTGAGTGAATTGTCCTTTTGCTATATTGTGATTAAAAAAAACATTTTTTTCTAGGGACAGAAAACTGTAGGTAGGGAGAGTATTTTTTTTCTTTCACTCTGCAAGTCCTTGTTTCCAGGGACCTGTAAGGACAGTGAGTTAATTTTCCTTGTGCTATATTGTGATTAAAAAAAACATTTATTCTAGGGACAGAAAACTCTAGGTAGGGACAGTGTCAGTTTCTTTCACTCTGCAAGTCCTTGTTTCCAGGGACCTGGAAGGACAGTGAGTGAATTGTCCTTTTGCTATATTGTGATTAAAAAAAACATTTTTTTCTAGGGACAGAAAACTGTAGGTAGGGAGAGTATTTTTTTTCTTTCACTCTGCAAGTCCTTGTTTCCAGGGACCTGTAAGGACAGTGAGTTAATTGTCCTTGTGCTATATTGTGCTGAAAAAAACATTTATTCCAGGGACAGAAAACTCTAGGTAGGGACAGTGTCAGTTTCTTTCACTCTGCAAGTCCTTGTTTCCAGGGACCTGGAAGGACAGTGAGTGAATTGTCCTTTTGCTATATTGTGATAAAAAAAAACATTTTTTTCTAGGGACAGAAAACTGTAGGTAGGGAGAGTGTTTTTTTTCTTTCACTCTGCAAGTCCTTGTTTCCAGGGACCTGTAAGGACAGTGAGTTAATTTTCCTTGTGCTATATTGTGATTAAAAAAAACATTTATTCTAGGGACAGAAAACTCTAGGTAGGGACAGTGTCAGTTTCTTTCACTCTGCAAGTCCTTGTTTCCAGGGACCTGGAAGGACAGTGAGTGAATTGTCCTTTTGCTATATTGTGATTAAAAAAAACATTTTTTTCTAGGGACAGAAAACTGTAGGTAGGGAGAGTGTTTTTTTTCTTTCACTCTGCAAGTCCTTGTTTCCAGGGACCTGTAAGGACAGTGAGTTAATTTTCCTTGTGCTATATTGTGATTAAAAAAAACATTTATTCTAGGGACAGAAAACTCTAGGTAGGGACAGTGTCAGTTTCTTTCACTCTGCAAGTCCTTGTTTCCAGGGACCTGGAAGGACAGTGAGTGAATTGTCCTTTTGCTATATTGTGATTAAAAAAAACATTTATTCTAGGGACAGAAAACTCTAGGTAGGGACAGTGTCAGTTTCTTTCACTCTGCAAGTCCTTGTTTCCAGGGACCTGGAAGGACAGTGAGTGAATTGTCCTTTTGCTATATTGTGATTAAAAAAAACATTTTTTTCTAGGGACAGAAAACTGTAGGTAGGGAGAGTATTTTTTTTCTTTCACTCTGCAAGTCCTTGTTTCCAGGGACCTGTAAGGACAGTGAGTTAATTGTCCTTGTGCTATATTGTGCTGAAAAAAACATTTATTCCAGGGACAGAAAACTCTAGGTAGGGACAGTGTCAGTTTCTTTCACTCTGCAAGTCCTTGTTTCCAGGGACCTGGAAGGACAGTGAGTGAATTGTCCTTTTGCTATATTGTGATAAAAAAAAACATTTTTTTCTAGGGACAGAAAACTGTAGGTAGGGAGAGTGTTTTTTTTCTTTCACTCTGCAAGTCCTTGTTTCCAGGGACCTGTAAGGACAGTGAGTTAATTTTCCTTGTGCTATATTGTGATTAAAAAAAACATTTATTCTAGGGACAGAAAACTCTAGGTAGGGACAGTGTCAGTTTCTTTCACTCTGCAAGTCCTTGTTTCCAGGGACCTGGAAGGACAGTGAGTGAATTGTCCTTTTGCTATATTGTGATTAAAAAAAACATTTTTTTCTAGGGACAGAAAACTGTAGGTAGGGAGAGTGTTTTTTTTCTTTCACTCTGCAAGTCCTTGTTTCCAGGGACCTGTAAGGACAGTGAGTTAATTTTCCTTGTGCTATATTGTGATTAAAAAAAACATTTATTCTAGGGACAGAAAACTCTAGGTAGGGACAGTGTCAGTTTCTTTCACTCTGCAAGTCCTTGTTTCCAGGGACCTGGAAGGACAGTGAGTGAATTGTCCTTTTGCTATATTGTGATTAAAAAAAACATTTATTCTAGGGACAGAAAACTCTAGGTAGGGACAGTGTCAGTTTCTTTCACTCTGCAAGTCCTTGTTTCCAGGGACCTGGAAGGACAGTGAGTGAATTGTCCTTTTGCTATATTGTGATTAAAAAAAACATTTTTTTCTAGGGACAGAAAACTGTAGGTAGGGAGAGTATTTTTTTTCTTTCACTCTGCAAGTCCTTGTTTCCAGGGACCTGTAAGGACAGTGAGTTAATTGTCCTTGTGCTATATTGTGCTGAAAAAAACATTTATTCCAGGGACAGAAAACTCTAGGTAGGGACAGTGTCAGTTTCTTTCACTCTGCAAGTCCTTGTTTCCAGGGACCTGGAAGGACAGTGAGTGAATTGTCCTTTTGCTATATTGTGATTAAAAAAAACATTTTTTTCTAGGGACAGAAAACTGTAGGTAGGGAGAGTGTTTTTTTTCTTTCACTCTGCAAGTCCTTGTTTCCAGGGACCTGTAAGGACAGTGAGTTAATTTTCCTTGTGCTATATTGTGATTAAAAAAAACATTTTTTCTAGGGACAGAAAACTGTAGGTAGGGAGAGTGTTTTTTTTCTTTCACTCTGCAAGTCCTTGTTTCCAGGGACAGAGAAGGACACCTGAAGGTAGCCCTTATTGCTTTTTTCCCATCTCCCTGCAGGCCATCTATTAGAATGTCTGGAAGGCAAACAAGGAGAGGCAGACAGTCAGGAGGCAATAAAAGAGGGCAAGCAGGCTCTGTGTCTGGGGGCAACAGTGCTGGTCGTGGACGCGGTGCATTGTCATCAGCACATGGCCATGGGACACGCTTGTCCTTCTTTTCGGCAGCTGGACATGTTGAGCCACATCATGCCGAAGACTTGGTAGAGTGGATGACCAAGCCCTCCTCCTCCTCCTCATCCTCTCTCACCCAGGCTCAGGGTACTGGAAAAGCAGCTGCCAAAGCGTCGTCTTCCCTGGTATCAATGTCAGACAAATCATCAGTCACTCCTTCCCTAGACCCACCATGTCCTCCTCCTGAGGAGTCCCCCGAACTGTTTCAGCACAGTGTTGGGTACATGCTCCAGGAGGATGCCCAGCGTTTCGAAGGGTCTGATGATGAAACCCAGCTAGAGGAAGGCAGTAGCGTGAGAGCAGACAGAGGGGATGCTCAAGAAGGACACCAATCTGGCAGTCATGTTCCAGCAGCTGCAGCATACTGCCAGATTGGCTCCAGTGATGAGGAGGGAGGGGATGATGAGGTCAATGACTCCACGTGGGTGCCTAATAGGAGAGAGGAGGAGGAGGAGGATGAGGAGGAGGCACATCTCCAACGAGGCAGGATGCCCTTTGGTGGCCAGCGTAAGGGCAGTACACCGACGGAATCACACCGCAGAGCTCCGCCTGTGCAGGGCGCTGCCTCTGCCCGTCATTCAAAAAGTTCTTTGGTGTGGGCCTTTTTTGAGGCTAGTGCATCAGATCGCACAGCTGCTGTTTGCAACATATGTCTCAAGCGTATATCGCGTGGCCAAAACATCAGCCGCTTGGGTACCACATGCCTGACCAGACATATGTTGACCTGCCATGCAGCTCGTTGGCAAGCCTACCTCAAAGACCCACACCAAAGAACAAAGCGGACCTCTCCTTGCACCGCATCAGCTGGGATCTCCAACCCCACTATAACTTCAGTCCTCTCTGAAACATGCACTGAGAGGAATGAAGGTGTAGAATTAGGTGTGTCACAGCCAAGTACTTGCGCCCACTCTGCTAGCAGTACACCGACGTCCGATTCTAGCAGGCAAATTTCCCTGCCCCAGCTGCTGGACCGTCGAAAGAAGTTCACTCCCAGCCATCCACATGCCCAGCGGTTGAATGCTAGCTTGGCTAAATTGCTAGCGCTTCAACTGCTGCCTTTTCAGTTGGTAGACTCGGCCCCCTTCCGTGAGTTTGTGCAATGTGCGGTTCCTCAGTGGCAGGTTCCCAAACGCCACTTTTTCTCACGGAAGGCTATTCCGGCTCTCTACCGGCATGTGGAAGGCAATGTCTTGGCCTCGCTGGACAGGGCGGTCAGCGGTAAGGTGCATATTACCGCTGACTCATGGTCCAGCAGGCATGGACAGGGACGTTACCTTTCTTTCACGGCCCATTGGGTCACTCTTTTGGCAGCTGGGAAGGATTCAGGACAAGGTGCAGTAGTGTTGGAGGTTGTCCCACCGCCACGCCTCCAAAATGCTACTACTGGTTGTGACACACCTCTCTCCTCCACCCCCTCCTCTTCTTCTTCCTCCATGGCCTCTTCCTGTGGTTTGTCCTATGAACCAGCGGTGCTCCGTAGCCGTTCACGGGGCTACGCAAGTACGCAGGCAAAAAGATGCCATGCCGTGCTTGCGCTGGTGTGTTTGGGGGACAGAAGCCACACTGGGGCAGAGGTCCTGTCTGCTCTGCAGGGCCAGGCCGAGAGGTGGTTGACGCCACGCCAGCTTAAGCCAGGAATGGTGGTTTGCGACAATGGCACCAACCTCCTCTCCGCCCTCCGACAGGGACAACTGACCCATGTGCCCTGTGTGGCTCACGTCCTTAACCTGGTGGTGCAGCGGTTCTTGGGCAGGTACCCGGGCTTACAGGATGTCCTGAGGCAGGCCAGGAAAGTCTGTGTGCATTTCCGCAGATCTTATAATGCCAGTGCTCGCCTGGCTGAGCTGCAAAAGGAGTTGAACCTGCCCAAGAACCGCCTTATATGTGACATGCCCACCAGGTGGAACTCAACGTTGGCCATGCTGCAGCGGCTGCACACGCAGCAGAGGGCCATCAATGAGTACCTGTGCGACTACGGCACCAGGACAGGGTCAGGGGAGCTTGGTTTTTTTTCTCCACGCCAGTGGGGCATGATCAGGGATGCATGCACTGTCCTGGCACCATTTGAGGAGGCCACGAGGATGGTGAGCAGTGACAGTGCATGCATCAGTGACACTGTACCTCTTGTCCACCTGTTGGAGCACACGCTGCGTGGAATAATGGACAGGGCACTTGAGGCAGAACAGAGGCAGGAAGAGGAGGACTTCCTTGCCTCTCAAGGCCCCCTTTACCCAGACAGTGTTCCTTCTGTCCCACCCATCGCACAGGAAGAGGAGGAGGAGGAGGAGGAGGAGGAGGATTGTGTCAGCATGGAGGTGGAGGCTGGCACTCAGCATCATCAGCAGCAGTCTTTTAGGGATGATTTACAGTCCCAAGAAACCAGTGGACTTGTACGTGGCTGGGAGGAGGTGGCTGCGGATCATGTCGTCCTTAGTGACCCAGAGGACTCCGGAGCGAATGCCTCAGCAAACCTACGCTGCATGGCCTCCCTGATCCTGCAAAGTCTGCGGAAGGATCCTCGTATTCTTCGGATCAAGGAGAGGGACCATTACTGGCTGGCCACTCTCCTTGATCCACGGTACAAGGGTAAGGTTGCGGACCTTATGTTACCGTCGCAGAGGGAGCAGAGGATGAGACAACTCCGGGAGGCCTTGCAGAAAGGTCTGTGCAACGCGTTCCCAGAGACTGGGAGGTTGCAAACTCCTGGTCCTGGACAACGAGTTGCTGAGGCTTCGGCCAGTCAAAGAAGGAGCGGTGGGGAAGGTGGCCGTCTGACCGATGCGTTCAGACAATTCTTTAGTCCGCAGCCCCAAAGTATGATTGGTTCCAGCAACCATCGCCAGCGTCTGATAAACATGGTGCAGGAATATCTAGGGGCAAGGTCAGACTTGGACACCTTCCCCACCGAAAATCCTCTGGCTTACTGGGTCTTGAGGATGGATCACTGGCCAGAGCTTGCACAGTATGCAATTGAGCTACTGGCCTGTCCTGCATCCAGCGTTCTTTCGGAACGCACATTCAGTGCTGCTGGAGGATTTGTCACGGATCACAGGGTGCGCCTGTCCACCGACTCGGTTGATCGACTGACTTTCATCAAGATGAACCAGTCTTGGATCACCACCAGCTACCACACACCTGATGCTGATATAACAGACTAATTGATTTTAAAATGTCACATCCCTTCAAGACTGATGCTGATGCTGAGTGCCTGTGCTGTTATGTTGACTGCCTATCCTCCTCCTCCGAGTCCTCAATGATACGATTGATGATGATAGCTTGGAAGATCATTTTTGTTTATGGGTGCCGCCACCAGTGCCTAACGCCCAATTTTTCAGCCCCTGTTTAACAGGGGCGTGTAATTACAATTTTTGAAGCAATACTTTGCAACAGGGCTCATTGCTGTGCTCCAAGTACAGTATCTGTGAGGAGTTGCAGTGTTGTGCCACCAGTGCCTAAGGCCCAATTTTTCAGCCCCTGTTTAACAGGGGCGTGTCATTACAATTTTTGAAGCAATACTTTGCAACAGGGCTCATTGCTGTGCTCCAAGTACAGTATCTGTGAGGGGTTGCAGTGTTGTGCCACCAGTGCCTAAGGCCCAATTTTTCAGCCCCTGTTCAACAGGGGCATGTAATTACAATTCTTGATCTAATAATTCACAGCAGGGCCCATTGCTGCACCCACCAAGAGTAACTGTCAGGGCTTACAGTGTTGTGGCACCAGCACCACCATCAAAGGCCCAATTTTTACTACCACTGTTCAACAATTATATGTAATTAAAATTCCTGATATAATAGTTGACAGCAGGGCGTTCCAGCACCAACCAAGAGTAACTGTGAGTGCTTACAGTGTTGTGCCAACACCAACAACTAAGGGGCCTATTTCTGCAGAGTATATACGGCAGGTCCCTACTTTCAAACATCCAACTTACAAACGACTCCTACTTGCAAACGCAAGAAGACAACAGGAAGTGAGAGGAAATCTACCACTAGGAAGGAAAATTCTCTCCTGTAAGAATAAATATGGGAGAAAGGTGTCTCCTCTGTACTGATGCTTTATCAGCAATCCTTGTTTCAAGAAAAACACCACATTTCAAAAACAGTTGTCATTGGGACGGAAAGTGAGGTGAAATGTTCTGAACAGGGGCACAGACAGCAAAACAAATGTTACAGGGGTGATAACCCTTACCTATGTTTTCCAAAAAGTTTAAAAATAGATTTTTGGGCTGGAGCTACACTTCAACAATGTACCTGTTCAAAATTACAAACAGATTCTACATAAGAACAAACCTACAGTCCCTGTCTTGTATGCACCGCCTGTATACGGCTGTTCAGAGTATATAGGGCCTTTTTTATTTTATGTGCGGGGTTCCCCTTAATATCCATACAAGACCCAAAGGGGCTGGTAATGGGCTGGGGTAGGGGGGGGGGGTCATGGGGTAGCTATGCCATTTTTCTTAAAGAATTTCATCCATATTACCGGGACCAGACATTACATTAAAGCCGCAAGCAGTTTTAAATGGCTTTTTTTTCCTTTAGAAGTGTCATTTTGTGCAGGGACAGTTCTAAACACGGGAAACACGTGGCACTTCACAGGCATACTTTAGACACCCCCCAGGTACGATATTTAAGGGAATATTTGACTTTTTTTTTTTCACTTTATGCATCATTAAAATGACTGCTCCCGAAAAACGACCGTTTTTAAAACTTCTTTTTGCATTGATACATGTCCCCTGGTGCAGAACCCGGGTTCCCAAACCCTTTTTAGGACAATAACATGCATAATAGTTGTTATAATTAGCACTTTAGAATTCGAACGTTCGCATCCATTGTATTTAATAGGGTTCTAATGTTCGTTCGAACTTCCGGTCCGTTCGCGGTTTCTGGTGCGAACCGAACCCGGGGGTGTTCGGCTCATCACTAGTCCCTACCTATCCTTCTCTCTCCCTACACACAATATCACTGACACTGTCCCTACCTATCCTTCTCTCTCCCTACACACAATATCACTGACACTGTCCCTACCTATCCTTCTCTCTCCCTACACACAATATCACTGACACTGTCCCTACCTATCCTTCTCTCTCCCTACACACAATATCACTGACACTGTCCCTGCCTATACTTCTCTCTCCCTACACACAATATCACTGACACTGTCCCTACCTATCCTTCTCTCTCCCTACACACAATATCACTGACACTGTCCCTGCCTATCCTTCTCTCTCCCTACACACAATATCACTGACACTGTCCCTACTTATCCTTCTCTCTCCCTACACACAATATCACTGACACTGTCCCTACCTATCCTTCTCTCTCCCTACACACAATATCACTGACACTGTCCCTACCTATCCTTCTCTCTCCCTACACACAATATCACTGACACTGTCCCTACCTATCCTTCTCTCTCCCTACACACAATTTCTCTAACACTGTCCCTGCCTATGTACGTCTTTCCCTGCACGCCAACACAATACACAAGGCTGCCGCGCTGGCGGCCTTTTATAGTGTGGGGCGTGTACTAAACCCCCCTGAGCTATAATTGGCCACAGGCATCCTGCCTGTGGCCAATTATGGCTCTCCTCGCTGCCGGCGCTGTGATTGGCCAAGCATGCGGGGTCACAGTGCATGCTTGGCCAATCACAGCGCCGGGATTTTGGGTCGTTCGCGTCACTCGAATTTGGCGCGAACGACCCAAAACGTTCGATCTTCGTCGAACGATCAAACAGCCGATGTTTGAGTCGAACGTATGTTCGACTCGAACACCGAGCTCATCCCTAGTGGTCACCCAAAGAAGGACCCTCTGCAGTAAAGGAGATAAAAATCTCAGGACCTGGAGCATCACATGATGGCAGATTTAGCGAGTATTTTAGACATTTTTAACATTTAAAAAAAAAAAACCCGGCAATTAGTTGTTTTTTATTTTTTGAGGGGGTGGTGGCAGGCTCGGGGTGTGCCAAAGTTTCGTTTGAAGTTCATATTCTTTACAAAGCATTTTTGGATATAAAGATGATAACATTGCTGGATTACAAGTGGCATCAAATCCCTACAAACAATATTCAAAATTGAAAATTGGGGGATTTTCTAGGTGCCGCTCTCCACACTAAACACCAGTATTTGTATAAAATTGTCATGTTTATTCCATAAGATAAATAAAATATCATTAAAAAATATGTCAGATAATTTCATAGCTACAGTATCTATGTATATACCAGTATTTATCCTATGAAAATCTCTATTACCCTATTACCTCTATATGTACAATTTTTTTTTCTTTAATAAATAGTTATTTTCACATTTTCATAGCAGGATAAAAACTCTCTATTCAACACGTTTCACAGAAGACTTCATCAGGATGTCAGAGGTACTATATGGCGTGATATAATAAAACAAAGTAATTTCAAACCTTATGACCATAAAGACATAGGGGGTGATTTACTAAAACTGGTGACCTCAGAATCTGGTGCAGCTGTGCATAGTAGTCAATCAGCTTCTTCAATTAGGTTTTGGCAATAAAAACTGTCAGGGAAATGGCCAAAGAACTGGCAGTCTTACCAACACCCATCATGGCCGCATCAGGCGTGCTCCCGTGCGTATTGCTGAGACCTGTGCATTGCTGGATTATCGTCGGGTCCCCTGTGATCCTGTGTTTCCTGATCTTTGACCTCCCGTTACCGACCCGGCTTGATTAACCTCCCTGGCGGTATGATTCTGTCAGATTTTAGATGCTGAAAGCGGTACAATTATTTTTCATGGAAATTTGGCGTTTTATATTGTAGGCCTGTAATTCTTAGGAATCTCACATTGACTGATTTACCGTGCATGACCCCCGGCCTGGCTCCTGGTTCTGTTTCCGGATTGTTCATCCGCCAAGTTTACCTGGTACTCCGCAAGTACACCTGCCCTACAGTGCATCTTGCTTGTTCCAGCAACCTTACGGTGATCAGCCCATCAAACCACAGCAACTGGCAAACCGTGCTTCTTTGGGCACTGCACTCCCCGTACCACTTCCAGAGGTGTACTGCACTTATCCACAAGGGGAGCCCTCTCAGCACCTCGGCCTCGCACCTGGTACGACGTACGTGACAAAACCTGAAAGCTGATTGGTTTCTATGCAGAGTTGCACCAGATTTTGCACTCTTCAGCCTTAGAGAATAACCCCCATAGTCTTGATCAATCAGAAATCTACATTGTTGCTAGCAACACTTCCAGAAATATACACTCACCGGCCACTTTATTAGGCACACCTTGCTAGTACCGGGTTGGACCCCCTTTTGCCTTCAGAACTGCCATAATGTGGTTGTAAAAAAAAAAAAAACACCACCTGCAAGACAAAGGCATAATGAGCTAGTATGCATAGCATACTAGCTCATTATGCAATACTCATCACCTCAGACTGAAGCCCCCACAGCCGTCCTCGTACACCACTCGGGCGGCCGACATCTCTCCCGGGGGTTACTTCTTGGTATCGTGGCTTCGACGCTGTGATTGGGCGGAGGCGCGATTACGTCACACCCGCGCATACGCGCAGGAACCGCCAGTCACGGCACGGCCTCCTTTAGGAACGGCACAATTGTACAGTGCGCCTGCGCCATAGACATCGGCGTCCGTCATTATTGTAAATATCTCCTAATCTGTGGAGGTT
This sequence comes from Rana muscosa, assembly GCA_029206835.1. Lineage (NCBI taxonomy): Eukaryota > Metazoa > Chordata > Amphibia > Anura > Ranidae > Rana > Rana muscosa. The sequence continues at coordinate 264,249,363 of CM055123.1, read as the reverse complement.
TAGGAGATATTTCGAGCACCTACAGGTAAGCCCTAATCTAGGCTTTCCTGTAGGTAAAAGTGGTTGTAAAGAGTTTACAACCACTTTAATTCTTTGTGTTATAGATTCAACAAGGTGTTGGAAATATTCCTCAGAGATTTTGGTCCATATTAACATGATAGCATCACACAGTTGCTGCAGATTTGTTGGCTGCACATACATGATAAAAATCTCCCATTCCACCACATCCCAAAGGTGCTCTATTGGATGAGATTGGGTGACTGTGGAGGCCATTGGAGTACAGTGACCTCATTGTCCAGTGGTGAGGTGATTTGAGCTTTATCACAATGGTGCATTATCCTGCTGGAAGGAGCCATCAGAAGATGGGGACACTGTAGTCATAAAAGGATGGACATGGTCAGCAACAGTGGTGGAACTTTCAGGGTCTCAGCAGTCGCACTTGCGACTGGGCCCTGCTGCTCTGCCGCTATGGGGGGCCCCAAGACCCGGCATCTCCCCCTGCACCTCTGGCTGTCAGTTTGGAATGCAGTGGGGGGAGTGGGAGGTGGCGATCGGAAGCTTTATGGTGCCCGCGGTGCTTGTAGTTCTCCTCCTGAGTGTATACAGTGGAGAGGGGAGGGGCCTCTGACCCAGGCAGCTATCAGTTTCACTCTTCAGCGTACGAGTGAGTCACTCTGCTTATACACTGTTGCTGATAGCTGCCCGGGTAAGAGGCCCCTCCCCTCTCCACTGTATACACTCGGGAGGAGAACTACAAGCCCCAGGGAGATCGCATGGTCCACAGGCACCATAGAGCTGCCGATCGCCCCCTCCCACCTCCCCTAGTGCTGGGGGTTGGAGGTGCACAGACAGCGGAGACCAGCCAGGTACAGGGGAACCTCTGGAAGGGGGGGCTGCTGTCTGGGGACCCTGATGTAAGGAGTGGGCTCTCTGGGGACCCTGATGTAAGGAGGGGTCTCTCTGGGGGGGCGGGATCTGGGGGTCCCCTTTGTTAAAGGGGTCTTCCAGATTCCGATAAGCCCCCCGCCCGCAGACCCCCACAACCACCGGGCAAGGGTTGTGGGGATGAGGCCCTTGTCCCCATCAACATGGGGACATCCTCCCCATGTTGAGGGCATGTGGCCTGGTACGGTTCAGGAGGGAGGGGAGGCCGCTCTCGTCCCCCCCTCTTCCCCTGTGGCCGGCGAGGTTGCGTGCTCGGATAAGGGTCTGGTATGGATTTTTGGGGGGACTCCACGCCATTTTTTTTTATTTGGGGTGGAGTTCCCCTTAAAATCCATGCCAGATCTCAAGGGCCTGGTATGGATATTTAGGGGGAACCCCACGCCATTTTTTTTAAAATTTGCGTCGGGGTTCCCCTTAATATCCATTCCAGACCTAAAGGGCCTGGTACTTGAATTTGGGGGAACCCCCACGCTTCTTTTTTTTTATCAATGACTTTTCTATGTATTGATAAAAGCCGACAATTCATTAATAGCTGCGAGTGAGTTTAAATGACTTTTTTTCCTTCAAAAATGACACTCTGTGCTGGGACAGTTCTAAGCACGGGAAACATGCGCCACTTTACATGCATATCATACACACCCCCAGGTACGAAATTTAAAGGAATATTTCACTTTTATTTTTTCACTTTAAGCATTATTAAAATCACTGCTCCCGAAAAAACGGCCGTTTTTAAAACTTCTTTTTGCATTGATACATGTCCCCTGGGGCAGGACCCGGGTCCCCAAACACTTTTTAGGACAATAACTTGCATATAAGCCTTTATAATTAGCACTTTAGATTTCTCCCATAGACTTTTCGAATTTTGCCGCGAACACCCCAAATTGTTGGTTGTTCGGCGAACAGGCAATGTTTGAGTCGAACATGAGTTCGACTCGAACTCGAAGCTCATCCCTAGAGTGTCTCTATGGGAATGTTTGACCATTCTTCCAGAAGTGCATTTGTGAGGTCAGGCACTGATGTTGGATGAGAAAGCCTGGCTCACAGTCTCCGCTCTAATTCATCCCAAAGGTGTTCTATCGGGTTGAGGTCAGGACTCTGTGCAGGCCAGTCAAGTTCCTCCACCCACAACTCGCTCTTCCATGTCTTTATGGACCTTGCTATGTGCACTGGTCCAAATCATTTGGTGGAGGGGGGATTATGGTGTGGGGGTTCCTTTTCAGGGGTTGGGTTGGCCACTTAGTTCCAGTGAAGGGAACTCTTAAGGTGTCAGCATACCAAGACATTTTGGACAATTTCATGCTCCCAACTTTGTGGGAACAGTTTGGGGATGGCCCCTTCCTGTTCCAACATGACTGCGCACCAGTGCACAAAGCAAGGTCCATAAAGACATGGATGAGCGAGTTTGGGGTGGAAGGACTTGACTGGCCTGCACAGAGTCCTGACCTCAACCCAATGCAACATCTTTGGGATGACTTAGAGAGGAGACTGCGAGCCAGGCCTTCTCATCCATCATCAGTGCCTGACCTCACAAATGCACTTCTGGAAGAACGGTCAAACATTCCCATAGACACTCCTAAACCTTGTGGACAGCCTTCTCAGAATAGTTGAAGCTGTTATAGCTGCAAAGGGTGGGCCAACTCAATATTGAACCCTCCGGAGAAAGAGTGGGATGCCATTACAGTTCATGTGCGTGTAAAGGCAGGCGTCCCAATACTTTTGGTAATATAGTGTGTTGTGCTTTGCAAGTGGTTTACCAGAATTATGGATGAAGCCGTCAGCCAATAGCCCCGGAATTGTATTTTTCAGCCGGCAGCAGTGAAAGGAGGTTCTACAAAGTATTGACTCAGGGGGGGGGGGCGCTATACAAATGCCCCCCACTCTTTTCACATATTTATTTGTATCATTTTCCTTCCACTTCACAATTATGTGACACTTTGTGTTGGTCTTTCACATAAAATCCCAATAAAATACATTTATGTTTTTTGGTTGTAACCTGACAAAAGGTGGGAAATTTTAAAGGGGTATGAATACTTTTTCAAGGTACTGTATATTATATATTCTGTAGGAAAGTTATAGATACCACAAACTATGAGATATATATATATGATAATCGATCAATCAAGCGCGTCGGGATCCTACGGGGTTAATGATCGCACCAGCCAAGCAGACACTGGCTACAAAAAGCACCTTGAGGCGATTCAATTCGCATGTATAGCGTTATACAAGTCATTCATTCATTCATTCATTCATTCATTCATTCCTGATGTACTGACGGCCAATCTCATTTCTTGAAACCCAAAAACACCAAGAAAGTACAACCCTCCCCACCCCCCTTTAGAAAGTAGACAGTCCGGGGTATTTAGTAAGAGGCATTGCTGGTTTTTTTGTTTTGTTTTTTTAAGAAAAAATAAATAAAAAAATTTTTGTCTCAATTATTTTTTTACATAATAAAAAAATCCTGATCACCTGCTCAGAGTAGCATGGTGTTACTATGGTAACACTATATTACTCCGGTTACAGTATGCAAAAAAATAAAATTTAATTAAAAACATTGAAAAAAAAAAGACTTTTATTTTTTTTTTTCTCCATACTGTCACCAGCGCAGTACAGCGTCATCCTATAACTACAACTGGTCCGCGGCGGTGATCAGGAATACTCACTGGTGACAGGATGTAAAGAAAAATAAAAATAAAAGTCACATTTTTTCTTTCTTTATTGTGACTTTTTTTTGCATACTGTAACCATAGTAACACCGTACTACTCTGAGGAGATGATCAGGATTTTTTAATCTTTATTTTTACTTTTTTATAAAAATAACAAAATGTAAAAAAAATATTTATAATAATATTAAATAAATAATCCTCATTTTAAAAATAAGATTGATAATTAAATAATGGTTTATATTAATTGTAGAAGGAAAAAAATACATTAATGACAATATTAAGAATAATAATAAAAAGTCAATTTTTTTTATATATTTGTTTTTCACATTGTATTTATAGTAATAGTGTCACCATAGTAACACCGTACTGCTCTGAGGAGGTAATCAGGTTTTTATTTTATTTTACCCCCTTATGATGGCAGTCGCTGCTGTGCCCCTTCTTCCAGCACTTCACCTTCCCGGCCACACCGGGGCGCAGCTTCCCCGACTTCCCCATCATCACCCCGCCTACCGGGACCCACTGTCTCCAGGTGTGGCCCTATAACAGCGATCACTTCTGGCCGGGGGCGGAGCTCTATGGTGATCACCGCAAGGACTCGGTGGTGATCGCACTCTATAGGAAGTGCTGGCCTCTGGTGGCACCGAGGAGTATTACAGTCACTGAAATATCACCAGAAGATCTACAGAGTGGAATTCAGCTGACCCAATAGAGAAAAACTATTTATTATACTTTTATTATTATTGGTAATATTCTTCTTCTTATTACTAATATTATTAAGTGTATTCATATTTACAATAATAATATCATTCATATTTAATTATAATATTAAATAAAATAAAATAAATATATTAATATTATACTAATATAAAATACAGGATTATCTATGAATAACAATAATGAATTTAAATACATAAAATAATATATAATAATAAAGTTAATTGATCAGTTTGAAGCAGCTGCAAAAGAGGCCAATGATTGTTTACAGCACAGACACTGTTTTCTCAGTGGTGACCTGCAGTCTATAAATAGCAACAGTGCAAAGCACTGTGTTGTCATAGTGACGGTCAGTTGGTCATGGTCACATGACCTGCAGCTGGTAATAAATAGCAGTGCAGAGCCAGACTCTGTCAGTTGACTTTTGGTCTTCACACAGGAAGCATCTCTCTTGCAGAGCTCCTGAGTGATTGATTTGTATTTCGTCACATTATCTCCAGTGATTGGAATTGAGAGTCAATTTATTGATTGGCATTAATTGTCTAATCTTCTATTAATAGTAATTAGCATTTCCTGTCAGTTATTTTCTATAAAAAAAAAATGATCAAGAGAATCCTTGTCGTTTTTCTTGTTCTGTTGGTTCCTTGGGAACTAAGCAGAAATACCATCATACAATCCCCAGAGGTCCACATGGATCAGGAGGAGGGGATTGTGGACACAACACAGCAGCCAGCGAAGATTCCACTGGTTTTTGGAATCTTTTTCCTATTATGGGCTGTCCTGATATGTGTTCTTATTCCGAAGTACATTCTGTGCCAAAATTACCTGGCCAGAATATTAGGACTCTATTTGAAGTATCTGCAGCTGAATGGAATCATTTATCTACTGATCGGTTTCTGGAACAGCCAGGGTGGCCAATGGGTAGTCACTGGGCTCTGGTCAGTCTGGTCCAATGGGTGTGAGGCATTAGAGAACATAGTCCCACCCATACTTATAAAATTTGTTACTGAGTACTGGTCAGAAGGCTTTCTGGTGATGATCATCATACTGCTGGTGCAGCTCCTAATAAATACAATAATAATAATAATAATCATAATAATACTCCTAATATTTTTCATGCCATTCTACCAACTAAACCGACCAACAAGAGAGAATGCAGAGAGCAGCATGGAGGAGGCTGACTTTGCTATTCCCAGAGTCGCACCTTATAGGGATCACATCCACGCTCACGTACGGGATTTATGTCGGCCAGTAAAGAAGCGCAGGCAGGAAGAGACTGATGTTCCCATTTCCAGAGTCGCACTTCCTCAGATTTACCCAGTGAGTGATGACACCATTCCAAGAACAAGTGACGTCATTCTACCAGCAAATGCTGTCATCATTGCACCAACAAGGAAAACTGCAGAGAGCACCATGGAGGAGACGGACTTTCCTATTCCCAGAGTCGCACCTCATAGGGATGAATACCGTAATTTCATACGGAATTTATACCGGCCAGTGAAGAGGACTGAGGTTCCCGTTTTCACAGTCTCACCTCCTAGGGATGACTTCAGTGCTGTCCTACGGGAATTATTTGGGCCAGTGAAGTTGTGCAGTCTACCCAAGATGTTTAGGTTTAGAAACATATTCCGAAAGAACGACTTTCCCATTCACAGCGTCTCACATTCTAGGTATCACTTCCGTGCTTTCCTACGGGATTTATTCCGGCCAGTGAAGCAGCGCAGGCCAACCAAAGTGTTTATGGATAACAACATATTCCCAACGAACGATGACATCATGGAAGAGACTGACGTTCCCGTTTCCAGAGTCTCACCTCCTCAAGCTTCCCTTCGTACTTGGCTAAGCCGGCCTACAAAGAAGCTCAAATCAAAAATAGCGGACAGGCACAAGAAAATCTTCCCACGAAAGAGTGACATCACCCCACAGAGTGATGTCCTCATTCCGCCAACAAGCAAAAACGCAGCGAGCGCTACGGAGGAGACTGCCTTCCCCATTCCCAGCGTCACACCTACCAGGAATAACACTAGGCCTTGGAGTGATGGGATCATTCCAACCAAATACATGACCCCAGCAATGGGTTCCGGCCTTAGGCCAGGATGGAGTAAATTTACTGTCGTCGCACGTCGTAGGAAAAATGTGAACAGAGCTATGGACTGACGTTCCCATTCCCAGCGTCACGCCTCCTAGGGATCAGAGCAACATCATCCCACAGAATGGTGGTATCCTCTCATTACCGAGTTTCCTTATGTCACCAGTGACTGATGACATCGATATGCTATTGAATTCCAGCATTAGTCAATAAGGGCAACACTGGCTGTTGATCCCAATGTGGAAACTCGTAGTAATCAGACCCGTCTTCACCTACGAGAATTACTCCAGCTGGTGAAGAAACGCAGGGCAACCAAGGAGGACTGCCAGGAGTCTTAAACCGGATCTATACTTTTCATAGCGCTCCAGCGCTATGGTGTCCCAGAGTAGGGTATTGTCCCTGAATGAATGTGCCCGGGACCTGGGACAGACCTCCAGGATGTGGGACTTTCCTGGGCAATCTGGGACACATGGTCACCCTATCCCAGAGCCACTACTAGCTTTGGTCAGGTGGCTTCCAGGTACCAATCTCCCCCCGATTTAATTGGCTGGGCCAACGTGACCTCACTCCCGCGCAGGCGTGGGAGTTCAGTTATCTCGGCATTGCCCGAGTTGTGTGTTAAGCTGTGCGGGCACAGTTATTTAGTTATTATATTATAAATAGTGCAGTCTTATTATAGTGTGTTATTGTAGTGCAGTGTTATTGTATTGTCTTCGGAGACCCTGTCCCGGCACTGGAAATCTGCTGCACCAGATCTACGGGAAGGTCACCTGCGCGGTCCCTTATGCCTGGATTCAGACACCCGATCCTTTGGGTGCCTTAGGATGGTTCCTCCCGGGCAAATCCCAATGGAAGAAGCTGGGCCCCAGGCCTGAACGATGCACCTCACCCCAGACTGAGGGTGTCTGGGGTGGCTTCCGAACTCCACGTGTCCAGGCCTAGGCCGCCTGGACACCGACCGCTGGACAGCAGCCCTCAGGCTAAAGGTGCCTGGGACTCGGACCTCGTGGCAAAGATGTCCGCCCCCTTTATAGCCTCTCCCAGCCAGCACAGCGGGTTCCCCCGGCCCGCCGTACAACCGCTGCGAGAGACCAAAAAGGGTACGGCACTCCAGCGATGGTTCAACACCGGCACAAAGCGACAGCGCCACCTGCTGGGCCGCAGGGAACTGGACATCACTGATGTCTCCACCCGAATCAACATACTGAAAAGTACCTACCCGCTACATTCGGACCTCGTGGCGAAGATGTCTGCCCCCTTTATAGCCTCTCCCAGCCAGCACAGCGGGTTCCCCGGCCCGCCGTACTACTGCTGCAAGAGACCAAAAAGGGTACGACACTCCAGCGATGGTTCAACCCCGGCCCAAAGCGACAGCGCCACCTTCTGGTCGCCCGCAGGGAACTGGACATCACTGATGTCTCCACCCGAATCAACATACTGAAAAGTACCTACCCGCTACATGTGTTATTGTATTGCAGTGTTATTATAGTGTGTTTTTGTAATGTAGTGGTTGCAGCACTGGGGTCCTTGGTTCAAATCCTGACCAGGACACTATCTGCATGGAGTTTGCATGTTCTCCCTGTGCTTCTGTGGGTTTCCTCCAGTTTCCTCCCACATTATAAAAGACATGCTACTTTGCATTGGTGGTGCAGTGGTGAGCATAGCTGGGTGGGGTTGTTCAGCCCATCTGTAATGTTCACAGACAAGAAATAAGATGTAGAACATCAACCAACCCGTCTAGATAATAATGTAGAGCTGAAGGCATAACCTCTGAGCTCTATTGGACATCACTGACGTACCCTGCTCAGCGGGGGCAGGCCTTATAGAACAGAGGCCATATATGGGCAGCACAGAGGCTTAGTGGTTAGCCTTGCAGCACTGGGGTCCTTGGTTCAAATCCTGACCAGGACACTATCTGCATGGAGTTTGCATGTTCTCCCAGTGCTTGCGTGGGTTTCCTCCGGGGACTCCGGTTTCCTCCCACACTATAAAAGACATGCTACTTTTGCGTTGGTGGTGCAGTGGTGAGCATAGCTGCTTTCTAAGCAGATGACCCGGGTTCGATTCCTGGCCAACGCGATCTCCAAGATATTTGTCTAAGTGTATAATACTAATTAAGTGTTGAGTATATATTAACGATGGAATAAAATTTAAACCAAAACGAATGAAGTGAATGTGTTGTATGTTTGTATGGATTTTATTAAATATTTTTGAATAACAGATTTCTTGCAGGTGGATGGGATTGTTTTGTGTTCCCCTTTTCAACCAGTAGGTGGAGCACTCGGCTCCTTTTCAGGTATTTTCTAGGCTCTCCTTCACAGCTTGGCTGGAGAAAGGCCCCCTGTGTACTATATACTAATGATGGGGCACTATTCCTCCCGCTGACACCAATGATGGGGAACTATTCCTCCCACTGACACCAAGGATGGGTCACTATTCCTCCCGGTGACACCAATGATGGAGAACTATTCCTCCCACTGACACCAATGATGGGGCACTATTCCTCCCACTGACACCAATGATGGGACACTATTTCTCCTACTGACACCAAGGATGGGACACTATTTCTCCCCCCTGACACCAATGATGGGGCACTATTCCTCCCACTGACACCAATGATGGGACACTATTTCCCCCCACTGATACCAATGATGGGGCACTATTGATCTTTTATTGAAAAGAATCAAGCAACCAATTTTATACAAAAGTAAAAAACAAAACCATAGTACAAAACTTCAACAGAAAACAAAGGAATACACAGCCAAGTTCAGAATATATACAATATATACATAATCCACTACAAAAACATCCCTAGAAAACTATCTACATAAAGCAGCAGAGAGGGCCTAAGAGGCACAACCCATCACCTATGTACGCAGCCATTTATCAAAAATTAATCAAAAATAGTGATAATCTAGGGTGATAAGAGACAGACAGCCACACCCGGGAAAGAGACTCCTGGTAGTCAGGGAGGCTTGAAACCCCTCCACACCTTCAACCAAGCCCCCTGCCCCCGCTTGTCTCTCTCAAACTCCCGAATCTTCCCCACCTCATGCAAAATGTCATACACCACCACCTCAACAGGAAGGATTTTTTGCCGAATGCTGACCTGACACCGTGCGTTTCAGGTGAAATAACGGACTACTAGGCTAACTAAAAAAAAGTGTATCCAAACAAAAAACTCCACCGGTATTGAATGCTCCATGCACCCACTCAGCATAACCCAGCCTGGAGAGGAAAGGGACACCGAGGGCCCGCCCCACCTGTTTGTGCACCTCTATGTTAAAAGGGCAATGAAGCAGAAAATGATCCATAGTCTCCTCCTCATCTGCACACTCCTCCCGAGGACAGCTACGATCCATCCCACTGCGGAATTTCAAATTGCCCCGAACATAGAGCTTCCCATGGAAGCACAACCAGGCCAGATCCCTAAATTTAGGGGGTACTCTATCCAAATTAATCAGTCTTAACCCCGCCCTCAAAACTGGGCCCGGGCAATCCCTTAAGGCCAGTGGGTCATGAAAGACTTTGCTCAAGACTCGACTCATAAGGACTTTCCTTGGAACCGATCTGAGATCTTCAGCCGACAATCGCCACTGCCGCAGTAACTTCAGGCATGGAGCGACATAGGCTGGTAGCTGACCACGATGAACCCTGCGATTCTTCACTTGGCCACCTTCTTCCCAAAGTCGTAGAAAAGGCCTAAACCAAGATCTAAATATGCCTACCCATCCAGGAGGTTCCACTGCAAGCATATTACCAATGTTAAACTTGAGAAACAGCAGTGAAAAGAAAAGAACTGGGTTGACCATACCTAAGCCACCCTTCCTCCTGGATAGGTAGGTGACATTCCTCTTGATGGGGTTCAGTCTGTTCCCCCACAGCATCTGGAAGAACAAACTACTGACCCTAGCCTAGAGAGACACTGGCAAGATGCAGACAAAGCTGACATACAAGAAGATCGGAATCAGGTAAGTCTTAATCAGATCAACCCTTTCCCTCATAGATAACTTCCATCTCTTCCAGCTGACCACCTTAGTATTGGCAATTTCCAGTCTGCCTTCCCAGTTTTTGAGGCCATAATCGCCGGGTCCAAATTCAATGCCTAGTATCTTAATTCTTTCCTGGGGCACTGGAAAGGTGTCCGGGAGATCAAACCCCTCACCTTCCTTTCCCATCCAGAAAACTTCAGTCTTTTCCTGATTGATCTTGGAGCCTGATGCTTCAGAATACCCTGATGTCAGAGAGACCACCTCCTCCGCTTCATCCGTCCCAGTGACAATCACCGACACATCGTCCGCATAGGCAACAACCCTCAATGGCGGCTCACCCGGGAGCCTCACTTGTACCCCACACAACATGCCGCTCTGTAGCCTCCTGATGAAGGGGTTGATTGCAAACACATAGAGCAGGGGACTCAGGGGACAACCCTGGCGGACCCCGGAGCCAACCTCAAAGGACTGTCCAACCCAACCATTAACAAGAGGGAAGCTTTCTGCCCCCTTATACAAGACTTTCAGCCAATCGACAAAACCACCCGACAGACCGTACTTACTAAGGAGCAACCACAGGTACTCATGGTTAACACGATCAAAAGTCTTTGCCTGATCCAATGTCAGCAAATACTTTCCCCAGCCTGCAGCCCTGCACCGCTCCAAGGCCTCCCGGATAGCTAAAACCGCTGTGAAGGTGCTCCTACCCTGGACCGAACAGTGCTGATGGCGAGAAAGCAAAGACTCTGCCACTGACGATAGGCGCCAGAAAAATATCTTTGCCAATATCTTTCTATCGACATTAAGAAGGCTGATGGGGCGCCAATTCTCAATCATCGAAGGATCTTTACCCTTTGAAAGAAGAATCACAGCCGAGTGCCTCATGGAAGGGGAAAGCACCCCCTCAGCAAGGCAACTGTTAACCACTTAAGCCCCGGACCATTTGGTAGCTAGAGGACCAGAGGTGATTTCAGAATTTTGCACTGCGCTGCTTTAACTGTAAATTGTGTGGACATGCAATGTTGTACCCAAACGAAATTTGCGTCCTTTTCTTCCCACAAATAGAGCTTTCTTTTAATGGTATTTGATTGCCTCTGTGATTTTTATTTTTTGCGATATAAACGGAAAAAGACCGAATTTTTTTTAAAAAAATGATATTTTCTACTTTTTGTTATAAGAAAAATCGAATAAACTCAATTTTAGTTATACATTTAGGCCAAAATGTATTCAGCCACATGTCTTTAGTAAAAAAAATGTCAATAAGCGTATATTTATTGGTTTGCGCAAAAGTTATAGCGTTTACAAACTAGGGTACATTTTCTGGAATTTACACAGCTTTAAATTTATGACTGCCTATCTCATTTCTTGAGGTGCTAAAATGGCAGGGCAGTACAACCCCCCCCCCAAATGACCCCATTTTGGAAAGTAGACACCCCAAGGAAATTGCTGAGAGGCATGTTGAGCCCATTGAATTTTTTTTTTTGTCCCAAGTGATTGAATAATGACAAAAAAAAAAAAAAAACAATTACAAAAAGTTGTCACTAAATGATATATTGCTCACACATGCCATGGTTATATGTGGAATTGCACCCCAAAATACATTCTGCTGCTTCTCCTGAGTACGGGGATACCACATGTGTGGGACTTTTTGGGAGCCTAGCCACGTACGGGACCCCGGAAACCAAGCACCGCCTTCAGGATTTCTAAGGGAGCAAATTTTTGATTTCACTCCTCACTACCTATCACAGTTTCGAAGGCCATAAAATGCCAAAATAGCACAAAACCCCCCCAAATAACCCCATTTTGGAAAGTAGACACCCCAAGCTATTTACTGAGAGGCATGTTCAGTCCATGGAATATTTTATATTTTGCCACAAGTTGCGGGAATATGACAAACTTTTTTTGCACAAAGTTGTCACTAAATGATATATTGCTCACACATGCCATGGGCATATGTGAAATTACACCCTAAAATACATTCTGCTGCTTCTCCTGAGTACGGGGATACCACATGTGTGGGACTTTTTGGGAGCCTAGCCACGTACGGGACCCCAAAAACCAAGCACCGCCTTCAAGGTTTCTAAGGGCATAAATTTTTGATTTCACTTCTCACTACCTATCACTACCCATCACAGTTTTGAAGGCCATAAAATGCCAAGATGGCACAAACCCCCCCCCAAATGACCCAATTTTGGAAAGTAGACACCCCAAGCTATTTGCTGAGAGGCATGTTGAGCCCATTGAATATTTTTTTTTGTCCCAAATGATTGAATAATGACAAAAAGAAAAAAAAAAAGAAAAATGTACAAAAAGTTGTCACTAAATGATATATTGCTCAAACATGCCATGGTTATATGCGGAATTGCACCCCAAAATACATTTTGCTGCTTCTCCTGAGTACGGGGATACCACATGTGTGGGACTTTTTGAGAGCCTAGCCGCGTACGGGGCCCTGAAAACCAAGCACCGCCTTCAGGATTTCTAAGGGCACAAATTTTTGATTTCACTCCTCACTACCTATCACAGTTTTGAAGGCCATAAAATGCCAAGATAGCCCAAAACCCCCACAAATGACCCCATTTTGGAAAGTAGACACCCCAAGCTATTTGCTGAGAGGCATGGTGAGTATTTTACAGCTCTCATTTGTTTTTGAAAATGAAGAAAGACATATTTTTTTTTTCTTTTTTCAATTTTCAAAACTTTGGGACAAAAAGCGAGATCTGCAAAATACTCAACATACCTCTCAGCAAATAGCTTGGGGTGTCTACTTTCCAAAATGGGGTCATTTGGGGGGGTTTTGTGCCATCTGGGCATTCCATGGCCTCCGAAACTGTGATAGGCAGTGAGGAGTGAAATCAAAAATTTACACCCATAGAAATCCTGAAGGCGGTGCTTGGTTTTCGGGGTCCTGTACGCGGCTAGGCTCCCAAAAAGTCTCACACATGTGGTATCCCCATACTCAGGAGAAGAAACAGAATGTATTTTGGGGTGCAATTCCACATATAACTATGGCATGTTTGAGCAATATATAATTTAGTGACAACTTTTTGTACATTTTTTTTTTTTGGTCATTATTCAATCACTTGGGACAAAAAAATAAATATTCGATGGGCTCAACATGCCTCTCAGCAAATAGCTTGAGGTGTCTACTTTCCAAAATGGGGTCATTTGGGGGGGGGGGGGTTTGAACTGTCCTGGCATTTTATGCACAACATTAGGAAGCTTATGTCACACATCATCTACTCTTCTAACCACTTGAAGACAAAGCCCTTTCTGACACTTTTTGTTTACATGAAAAAAAATTTTTTTTTGCAAGAAAATTATGTTGAACCCCCAAACATTATATATTTTTTTAAAGCAAAGGCCCTACAGATTAAAATAGTGGGTGTTGCATTTTTTTTCCACACAGTATTTGCGCAGCGATTTTTCAAACGCATTTTTTGGGGGAAAAACACACTTTTTTTATTTTTAATGCACTAAAAAACACTATATTGCCCAAATGTTTGGTGAGATAAAAAAGATGATCTTAGGCCGAGTACATAGATACCAAACACGACATGCTTTAAAATTGCGCACAAACGCGCAGCGGCGACAAACTACATTCATTTTTAAAAGCATTTAAAAGCCTTTACAGGTTACCACGTTAGATTTACAGAGGAGGTCTACTGATAAAAATACTGCCCTCGAGCTGACCTTCGCGGTGATACCTCACATGCATGATGCAATTGCTGTTTACATATGACGCTAGACCGACGCTTGCGTTCGCCTTTGCGCAAGAGCAGGGGGGGACAGCGGTGCTTTTTTTTTTTTTTATTATTTATTTTGCTTTTTTATTTTATTTTTAAACTGTTCCTTCCATATTTAATTTTTTTTTACCATTTTTATTGTTATCTCAGGGAATGTAAATATCCCCTATGATAGCAATAAGTAGTGACAGGTACTCTTTTTTTGAAAAAAATTGGGGGGTTAGACCCTAGATCTTTCCTCTGCCCTCAAAGCATCTGACCACACCAAGATTGTTGTGATAAAATGCTTTCCCAATTTCCCAATGGCGCTGTTTATATCCGGGGGGGGGGGGACATTCCCTCCCACTGCTTGTAAAAGCAGTCTAGAGGCTAATTATCTGCTAAAATTGCTTTTACATGAAAGCCGGCCACTGGCTGAAAAGAATGATACCAAGATGATACCTAAACCCGCAGGCATCATTCTGGTATAAACATTCAAAGTCCAGCAACATACCAGTACGTTGCTGGTCCTTGTTGGACATGTATTGTAATCTTTTTTTTCATGCAGCCTGTTGGCTGAACGAAAAAAAGAGATTGATCGGTGGGAATGCCCACCATTAGAATACCTCCCTTCATCCACCCACTTCTAATGATGGGCATATATGCCGAAGCATGGGGGCATCCTCCCGCTAAAATGTTATGCCGCGTACACACGGTCGGACTTTTCCACGGGCAAGCCTTCGTCGGAATTTCGACCGTATGTACGCGGCATAAAAGGTTATGCCGCGTACACACAGTCTGACTTTTCCACGGGCAAGCCTCCGTCGGAATTTCGACCGTATATACGCGGCATTAGGAGCAAAATCGCTCCTCCGCCCCTGCTGCCCCCATGCTTCGGCATATATGCTCTTTTTTTAACTGTGGTGGTGAAATCACCTCCTACAGCGTTGGAGTCACAGCTTTATGTATCGTGGGAGCAAACGCTGTTGCTGTCAAGATAAATAAATCCGTGATGCAACTGAATGGCGTACCTGCTAAGCAAATGATGGTTAACATTAAAACAAAGTAACATTACAGTACAACAGTAAGACCTTACCATACCATACCTGCAAAGCAAATACCAAAACAAAACCTAGTAAAAAATAAAACATTTTTTTAACGCAACCTGTGTCTAAAATATATATATGCCGAAGCATGGGGGCATCCTCCCGCAAAAAAGTTATGCCGCGTACACACGGTCGGACTTTTCCACGGGCAAGCCTCAGTCGGAATTTCGACCGTATATACGCGGCATTAGGAGCAAAATTGCTCCTCCGCCCCTGCTGCCCCCATGCTTCGGCATATATGCTCTTTTTTTAAACTGTGGTGGTGAAATCACCTCCTACAGCGTTGGAGTCACGGCTTTATGTATCGTGGGAGCAAACGCTGTTGCTGTCAAGATAAATAGATCCGCGCTGCAACTGAATGGCGTACCTGAAAACAAAAAATTACATACCTGAAAAGCAAGCATGATAAAACATTGCAGAATAGAATACAGTAAAAAATAGCAGAACAATAGAGAGAAAACAGAGAGAGAGAGAGAGAGAACAATAAAACGACAACTATTTTTGTTTTTTTTCTTTTATATTTTTTGTGTTTTGTTTTTTAAGTTTTTTTTTTTTCTTTTTTACACTTTTTTTTGTAACTTTACAACTGTAATGGTTCGGGTCTCTCAAAATGTAATGGCATCTTGGGAGACCCTGTGTAAGTGTGTCCTTGTCTGTGAAATGCTGTACCCTACGCTAAAACTTCACTTTTGAGTGGTAGCGTTCAAAACATTCACCAAGGCAAAGACCAGGTTTGTCAGGACAGAGTGGACAAAAAACACGGGTGTCATGCCTAAATCCGCGCTTGCTACAGACACGACATCTTTTTTGGGGGGTTCGTTGGGTAGGGGTACTCAGGAGGGCATACGGATAATGCCTCTCATGCAGCCGGCTTACTGCATTTGGTTGGGAATGGTGAGGTGCAGAACCGCCTGGATACAGGAGTTCTGTGACTATCTCATTCTGGAATTTTAGAAGAGATAACGTCCCGCCTGAAGCTCTGTATAGCACATGAGCGTTCAGCAAAGCCAATTGAAATAAGGATAGAGACACTTTTTTGTACCAACGTCTCGCCTTACGGTCAATTAGATACGGCGCCATCAACTGGTCGTTGAGGTCCACCCCTCCCATATTTTGGTTATATTCGTGGACACAGAGGGGTTTCTCCACAACACCAGTCGCCGTACGAATTTGGACTGTCGTGTCTGCATGAAGGGAGGTAAGAAGGAAAACATTCTTATTGTCCCTCCACTTCATAGCGAGCAAGTTATTACACTTCAAGCAGGCTCTCTCCCCCAGCCTAAGACGGGCATCTACAAGCCGCTGGGGAAAGCCCCGGCGATTAGGTCACACGGTGCCACATGCTCCAATCTGATGATCAAACAAGTGACTAAACAGTGGCACGCTCGTGTAATTGTCCACATACAAGTGGTACCCCTTTCCGAATAAGGGTGACACCAATTTCCACACTATCTTGCCAGCGCTCCCTATGTAATCTGGGCAGTTGACTGGCTCAACCTGACTATCTTTTCCCTCATAAACCATAAAGCTCCATACATAGCCTGTTGCCCTGTCACAGAACTTATAGAGCTTGACCCCGTATCTGGCACGCATGCTGGGAAGGTACTGCTTGAAAGCCAAGCGGCCAGAAAATTTAATCAGGGACTCATCAACGCAGACAACTTGATCGGGAATAAACAAGGCTGCAAAACGTTCGTTGAAGTGGTTTATGAGGGGCCGAATTTTATAGAGCCGGTCGTACTCAGGGTCCCCACGTGGACGACAAAGTTCATTGTCGTGGAAGTGCATGAACCGCAAAATCTGCTCGTATCGTGTCCTGGACATGGAGGCAGAGAACACGGTATGTGGTCAATTGGGTGCGTGGACCAATAAGCACGCAATGACGGGAATTTATGTGTGCCCATGTTGAGGGAAACGCCCAGAAAGGTCTTAAAGTCGGAAACCGTAATTGGTTTCCAATCTTTGGCAATTTTAGGCAACTGGGGGTTAGCGGCGATGAATTGACCAGCATACAAATTACTCTGGTCCACAATAGATCTATAGAGATCTTCCGTGAAAAACAGCGAATAAAAATCAATTGGCATAAAATCAGCTGTTTCCACCTGAATACCGGGTTGGGCAGTGAATGGGGGAAGTATGGGTTCTGCAGAAGTGGTGGGGACCCAATCAGGATAGGCGAATTCTGCAGGAAGGGCACTATGGGCACGACGGGCCTGCCTTTGTCTTCTTGGTGGCAGCGGGACACTACTTGTGCTTGCCACCTCGCCAGCTTGAACTGCACTTATGGGACTCGCCACGTCACCACGTGATACTGCAGTGCTGGATGTACGCCCAGGCTGTACTAGGCCGCTGGTGCTTGCCAATTCACCAGAAGGAATAGCGGCGCTAGTACTACTCTGCTCCATGATACGAGAGCCCTGCGGTTCTTGCTCCTCAACAACCTCAGAAGATCGGGATCGGGTACGCCTGACCTTAGCAGGGACCTCAACTTCGTCGTCAGAGCTATCTGACGTGGGGCCGCTGACGTCACTGTCTTCTACGGGAAGATGTTCTGAGCCTGAATCTGACAGATACGTGACCTCCTCTTCACTATCTGTCATGCTCAGAATCTCGTAGGCCTCTTTACTAGTGTACCTTCGTCTTGCCATTTTGGGCTCTAAATTTAGGGGTACACTAGTAAGATTCACAGGTAAAAAAAAGCACCTGACTGTCACCAAATGTATCAAACGCTACCAAAAAAACTGTTAGCGATCGCAGGGATCAGGACTGTCTCTGCGAACGCTGCAGTTATGTGTGTTGTGTTTGGTAAGTGACAGTGATCGATCGATACTGCACTTGGGTGGGCTGGGCTGGGCTGGGCGGAGGGGCTAAACGCAGGTGCTAGCAGGTATCTGGGCTGATCCCGCAAACACTGCGTTTTTGGGAACCCTAAACCGCTGGGGACGCTAGTATAGATCTGATCAGATACTATACCACTAAGGGAGGTGTATGCTTTGCGCGTGGGTGTTAGCGTTACTGGCACTAACCTAAAGCTGCCTGGGGCGACGCAGACCCTCTCTGGCGCTAAAACCTAATTGATATCACCCGCCGGGCGATCAGGGGGTTAAACCTTTATTGGGTTATATACGGCGGGTGCCCTGATGCTATAAAAAGCAAACTAACCAACCAGCGTCACCTGTAACCTTTATATGGTGATCACTGGTGAAAGGGTTAACTAGGGGCAATCAGGGGATTAAAACCTTTATTAGGTTAAATATGGGGGTACCCGACGCTATATAAAAACCTGACGGGTTACCTAAATAACTAAATAACTAACTGGGTAACCAGTGACGCTTATACGGTGATCATTGGTGAAAGGGTTAACTCTAGGGGCAATCAGGGGGTTCAAATAATATATGGGGGTACCTGACGCTAATAAAAACCTGCGGCGAACCTAAAAATAATTAACTGGCTATCTAGGACACCAGCGACAAGAAAAAAGCGATCGGAAAAACGATCGCTTAGTGACGCTGGCGTTAGGGGGTGAAAGGGTTACCTGGGGGGCGATCAAGAGGTTAAACCTTTATTAGGGGGGTTAGGGGGCTACCTTGGACCTAAAGGAGCCTAATCCTAACTGCCCTGCAACTTTTTACAGTCACAAATGACACTGATTGCAGTGATCAGTAGGGATGAACATTGCCTGTTCGCCCGTTCGCCGAACAGCGAACAAATTGGGGTGTTCGCGGCAAATTCGAAAAATCTATGGGAGAAATCAGGTCCGCCCCCTCGGTATGTCGGACCCGCCTACGTCATTGGCTTGAGCGGGGAACTTCCTTCACTGTGTAATTTAAATTTACATAGTGAAGGAAGTTCCCCGCTCAAGCCAATGACGTAGGCGGGTCCGACATACCGAGGGGGCGGACCTGATGGGGAACTGCTCTCACTTTGGTAATACATGTATAGACCCGCCCCTTCTCATGTTCCGCATCTGGTCCGCTGAGCGGACCTGATGGGGAACTTTAGAAGGGGCGGGTCTATACATTTAAAATACTGAGAGGGAGTTCCCCATCAGGTCCGCTCAGGCACAACCAATGAAGGACAGTGCTGGACATCGGGATCGCCGCGGGACACTGGATTTCACCGCTGGAATGTTTTTGTTTTTTTTTAATAAAGGACTTTTTCAAGGTGTTTGTGTGTTTTTTTAAAACATTTTTTTACGCTTTCTTCGTGAAATGGTAGGGGTACAATGTACCCCTTACCAATTCACATAGGGGGGGGGCCGGGATCTGGGGGTCCCCTTTGTTAAAGGGGTCTTCCAGATTCCGATAAGCCCCCCGCCCGCAGACCCCCACAACCACCGGGCAAGGGTTGTGGGGATGAGGCCCTTGTCCCCATCAACATGGGGACATCCTCCCCATGTTGAGGGCATGTGGCCTGGTACGGTTCAGGAGGGAAGGGGGGGCGCTCTCTCGTCCCCCCCTTTTCCCCTGCGGCCGGCCAGGTTGCGTGCTCGGATAAGGGGTCTGGTATGGATTTTTAGGGGGACTCCACGCCATTTTTTTTAAAATTTGGGGTGGAGTTCCCCTTAAAATCCATGCCAGATCTGAAGGGCCTGGAATGGATATTTGGGGGAACCCCATGTCAATTTTTTTTAAATTTGCGGCAGGGTTCCCCTTAATATCCATTCCAGACCTGAAGGGCCTGGTAATTGAATTCTGGGGAACCCCCACGCTTTTTTTTTTTTTTTTTTTATCAATGACTTTTGAATGTATTGCCGGGAGCCGACAATTCATTAATAGCCGCGAGTCAGTTTTAAATGCATTTTTTTCTTTCAAAAATGAAATTTTTTGCAGGGACAGTTCTAAGCACGGGAAACATGCACCACTTCACATACATATCATCAGGGGCGGGCTGGCAGGGGGGGCAGGGTGGAAATTTCCCCCCAGGCCGCCGAACTTATACTCAAAAGGGCTGCTGTCTGCTGACATATTTTTTTTATGCAGGCAGCAGAAGGTCGATCGTGGCGGACGCCGATTGGCTGTGTTGCTCCTGTGCTGCATTCTGGGAGTTGTAGTCCGGACCTGTGCTCAAGTTCCTGCTGGCGATGGGTGGAGAGAACTGAGCAGCGGTGCGCAGCATCCGGAAACTACAACTCTCGCAGACGGAGTCTTCAGAGGCAGGCAGAGGGGGGTGTGACTCTCTGGCTCGGGCTGGGAGCTGGATGGCTGCAAGCAGGGGCGGTACAGGGGGGTTGGAGGGAGTGCCAGGTTGTGAGCAGGAAAATCTGCCCACAAAGTCTAGTTGTATCACATGTATGCCCCTATTGCCAGCCCAAAACAAAATTTATGTGCCCCTGTTTGTTGCTCTGTGACAGCAGATACACCCATTTCCAGGCTCCCTCCTTGAGTTCCTGAGTCCCCCCCCCCCCCTACCCCAGATCGGAGATGGTACAGTCCCTGCAGGGAAGGAAGAACCTCACACTGCAGCATCGATGATTGGGTCCCACACTGCAGAGACCTCCTCCAGGGCAGAATGAAGATTGTGTACAGCATGGAAGGGAGGCTGGATCCACTTCTACTCACTGTAAGTCTCCACTGCTCTGCATACTGTCTTGTGAACCTTCGCTGTACTTATCACTGCAGGTTTATTGAAAGTGAAAGTAAAATTCTTCAACAGGTTAGGAATTAGTGTGTCATTTCCGGTGCTACATAAATGTAATCCACATACACATTATATCTTCTAAAAATAATGATTTTTAATTAGATATAATGTGTACAGTATGTGGATTACATGTATGTAGCACCTGAAATGTCACACTAATTCCTAACCTGTTTAAGAATATACACAGCAAAGGATGTGGTTTCTTATCCCAGCCCAAGAAAGTACAGAAGAAGCCCACTCTTGCAGTGTGGGGGAGGGGAAGGGGAAGGAGTTATAGCCTTTTTTTACTTACCTGATTCTATGCTCCAGCCAGCTCCAGCGTTCTCCTCCTCCCTAAGACCCCTTTCACACTGGAGCGTATTGCAGGTGCTATAGCGTTAAAAATAGCGCCTGCAATCCGCCCTTAAAAAGCTGCTCCATTGTCTCCAGTGTGAAAGCCCCGAGGGCTTTCACACTGGAGCGGTGCGCTAGCAGGACGGTAAAAAAAGTCCTGCTAGCCGCATCTTTGGAGCAGTGTATATACCGCTCCTCCGCCGCTGCTGCCCATTGAAATCAATGGGACAGCGCGGCTATACAGCTCGCAATGCGCTGCTTCATCGGTTTTAGCCCTTTCTCGGCCGCTAGCGGGGGTAAAACCACCCCGCTAGCGGCCGAAATGCGCCGCAAATCCACCATAGCGTCGGCGGTAAAAATACCGGCGTTTTACCGCTGACGCTATGTGAGCGTTTTACCGCTGACGCTATGTGAAAAGGGTCTAACACATCATCACATATAGAGGAAGATTAACCCCGTATGGTATGAAGTGGAGGCTGGAGTGTGACCAATGTCAGTCCTAACATACACAGGAGCTGCAGGGGACCAGTAACAGAATTGCAGAGAGAAAGGGTGAAGCAAGGGATAAGGTAAAGCTGGGTACACACAGATCAGAAATCATCGGGTTCAGCAGGGGCTGAATTTTGATCAGTGTGTAACCCTCTATGTTAGGCAGAAACCCATTGTTATATCATCTTCTTCTGGAAATCCTTGCTCAATTAGCTGCTTGCAGCCAAACCGCACCATAGTTACATAGTTACATAGTTAGTCAGGTTGAAAAAAGAGAAAGTCCATCCAGTTCAACCATAAAAAAATAACTAAAATAAAATAAAAAAATATCGTGCAATCCCATATACCCAATTCTATACCCACAGTTGATCCAGAGGAAGGCAAAAAAAAACCAGCAGAGCATGATCCAATTTGCTACAGCAGGGAAAAAAATTCCTTCCTGATCCCCCGAGAGGCAATCGGATTTACCCTGGATCAACTTTACCTAGAACTGTTAGTACTCAGTTATATTATGTACATTTAGGAAAGTATCCAGGTCTTTCTTAAAGCAATCTACTGAGCTGGCCAGAACCACCTCTGCAGGGAGTCTGTTCCACATTTTCACAGCTCTTACTGTGAAGAAACCTTTCCGCATTTGGAGATGAAATCTTTTTTCTTCTAGACGTTGTGAGGGGGTTAGCTCGGCAGCGGGTGTGTGTGACCCCTGGGATGGGCTCCCCACACAAAACAGGCCCAGCAAACGGAGGTTGTGGTTTTCAAAATCAAAAAGGTGCGGTTTATTTTCTATTTACAGTGACAAAACACAGCAAAGCAAAAGAAACATAAACAAAATAAATCCTGGTCAAGTTGACCTCTGACTAAACATACAGGTTTCCTAACTAACAACTGGGATCAGCCTAGTGCTGTCCTAGTCCCTAAGTCCCTGGTTTTAAATGTCCAAGCAAATAGCCACACAGGCTTTGTCTCACCGCACAGGGGTTCACTCTCCCTAGACAGTCCACACAGGTCTGGTTCCAGGCATGAGCTAACATCTAATGAAGCTGGGAGTTCTTATAGAGGCCTAAATGAGCTGACAAGCTTCAGCTGGTCTCATCAACTCCCTGTCTGCACGACGCCCAGCACTCTCCCTAGAGGTATGAGTCATCCATGAGCCCACTAGCCTTAGCTGGGCTTATACAACTCTCCACCTAGTTGTATAAGTCGGCGTAAAGCCTGAATCTGGGCGAAATATATCTACCCCCCTGGATGCAACCAGGTGACTTTACCTTCCTGCTGTCACATACCCCCCCCCTCTTGTTTTAACCTCGGGGTTGGAACACCAGCAATCAGGCATTCATGTACTCGAGACAAAGCATCCACATTCCCCATTTGAACGCCAGGGCGATGCTTTA
Source organism: Rana muscosa (assembly GCA_029206835.1). Classification (NCBI taxonomy): domain Eukaryota; kingdom Metazoa; phylum Chordata; class Amphibia; order Anura; family Ranidae; genus Rana; species Rana muscosa. The sequence goes on along the minus strand of CM055123.1, from coordinate 264,226,276 downwards.
CTGTGAAGTTGAATTCCTGGAGGGCCAGGAACCACCTATTCACTCTTCTATTTGTTTCCTTGTTTTGAGCCATCCACTTTAACGGAGCGTGATCCGTAACCATGTCAAAGTGCCTACCTAGCAGGTAGTACCGAAGGGAATCTAGAGCCCACTTCACCGCTAAACACTCCTTTTCAACGGTGGCGTAATTTACCTCATGGGACTTCAACTTCCTGCTGAGGTAAATGACTGGGTGCTCTTCCCCGTTCCAGACCTGGGACAATACTGCTCCTAACCCCACATCTGACGCATCACTTTGTACGACAAAGTCTTTAGAGAAGTCGGGTGAGTACAACACTGGCTGGCTACATAAGGCTTGTTTCAAGAATTGGAATGCTGCCTCAGCCTCGGGGGTCCATTTAATCATGACCGACCCTTTCCCCTTCGTCAGGTTGGTTAGGGGTACAGCCTTAGAAGCAAAGTGGGGAATGAATCGCCGATAATACCCAGCGATTCCCAGAAAGGCTCGTACCTGCTTCTTGCTGTTGGGACGTGGCCAACTCTGGATGGCCTCGACTTTGTTGAGTTGGGGTTTTATTACTCCCCTCCCAATGGTGTACCCAAGATATTTGGCCTCCTCCTTCCCAATGGTACACTTCTTGGGGTTAGCCGTAAACCCCGCTTCCCGAACAGAGTCCAGGACTGCTTGCACTTTTGGCAGATGTGAGGCCCAATCTGTGCTATGGACAATTACGTCATCCAGGTAAGCCGCAGCATACTTCCGATGGGGCCTCAGCATCTGGTCCATTTTCCGCTGGAATGTGGCCGGCGCATTCTGTAACCCGAACGGCATTCTCTTATATTGGAACGCCCCGTCTGGGGTTACAAATGCGGTTTTCTCTTTGGCCGACTTGGCCAGGGGGATTTGCCAATACCCTTTTGTGAGGTCAAGAGTCGTCATGTATCGGGCTGTTCCCAGCCGGTCGATCAACTCATCTATACGTGGCATGGGGTAGGTGTCAAATTTTGTAACTTTGTTCAACTGACGAAAATCGTTACAAAATCGCCAGCTCCCATCCGGTTTAGGCACCAACACGATGGGACTAGACCAATCACTTTGGGACTCCTCTATCACCCCTAAGTTCAGCATTTTCTGTACTTCCTCCCGTATTGCCTCCCGTCGGGCCTCTGGGATCCGATAGGGTTTTAACTTCACCCTTTCACCGGGCGGGGTAATGATGTCATGCTCTACCCCAGATGTTTGTCCCGGCAGCTCAGAGAATACCTCCTTGTTGTGAAGCACAAACTCCTTAACCTCCTGTTGTTGGGGTTGTGACAAGGTGGCTGCTATTCCAACCTCAGGAATCACGCAACCAGTTTGAGCTGGTGACCAAGTGTCTGCGACTAGGGACTCTCTATCCCTCCAGGCTTTCAACAGATTAACGTGATAGATCTGTTCGGGCTTTCGCCTTCCTGGTTGTCTGACCTTGTAATTCACTTCGCTCACTTTTTCCATTATCTCGTAGGGGCCTTGCCATTTGGCAAGGAATTTACTTTCAACCGTAGGGACAAGTACCAGTATCCTATCCCCCGGGGAAAACGTACAGGTCTTGGCTCCACGGTTGTACACTCTCTGCTGTGCTAACTGCGCTTGGGCCAAATGTTCCTTCACGATGGGCATTACCTGTGCAATTCGGTCTTGCATCAGGGCGACATGCTCAATCACACTCCTGTGGGGAGAACTCTCACTTTCCCAAGTTTCCTTGGCAATATCCAACAGCCCTCTTGGGTGTCTCCCATACAGTAACTCAAAGGGGGAGAATCCCGTAGAGGATTGGGGCACCTCCCTAATAGCAAACATCAGATAAGGAAGTAGACAGTCCCAATCCTTTCCATCTCTATCCACCACTTTCTTCAACATTTGTTTTAGGGTTTTGTTGAATCTTTCAACCAGCCCATCGGTTTGGGGGTGATACACAGATGTACGTAATTGCGTCACTTTGAATAATTTACACAGCTCCTTCATAACCCGGGACATAAAGGGTGTACCTTGGTCCGTAAGCAGTTCTTTACAGATACCCACCCGGCTAAACACAAGCGATAGCTCTTTGGCTATGGTTTTGGCCGAGGTATTTCGGAGAGGGATCGCTTCTGGATAACGGGTGGCATAGTCCATTATAACTAATATGTACTGGTGCCCCCTAGCGGACTTGATTATAGGACCTACCAAATCCATGGCGATCCTCTCAAACGGGACCTCAATGATGGGTAGAGGGACCAGCGGGCTACGGAAATGTGGCATCGGGGCCGACCTCTGACACACAGGGCAGGAGGAACAATAATTTTCTACGTCCTTCATCACCCCCGGCCAATAGAATCTCTGTAATACCCTCTCTCGGGTTTTCTCTGTCCCCAGATGACCTCCAAGAATGTGCCCATGGGCCAACTCCAACACCAACTTCCTGTAAGGTTTGGGCACCACAAGCTGCTCAACGGTTTCTTCTGCCCTTTTTGCCACCCGATACAGTAGGTCCTTCTCTACGCTGAAGTATGGGTAAGTGCAGGTATTATCTGGGTTCACTAACTCGCCATCTATTTTCACTACGTTTTCCCGTGCCTTTATTAGGGCGGGGTCTTTCAACTGTTCTGTGGCAAAGTTTTCCCTGTGAACCTCAAGATCAGAAAACTCCACAGACGGTAGGTTTTCGTCTGAGGAGGTGGGCTCCTCTCCAGTTTCTTGAGTCTCCCCTGCCAATACTGATAAGGGAAATTCCGGAGAGTCCTCACCACTCTCAGGGGAGTTTTGGCTATCACATTCCTGGTACATAGGGGCACCAGTGAGGGGCTCAGGATCATCCCACAGTTCCCAGAACTTCGGAAAATCCCTTCCCACAATGGCGTCATGCGGTAACTGAGATACTAAGCCCACTGGATGAGAGAGGGTACCTTTGGGGGTCTCGAAACACACTGTAGTCACTGGATACTCTCGGGTGTCCCCATGCACACAAATAACAGCTACCTTGCTATTCCCAGAGACCTCTGTTTTAACTAACTCAGCCTTTATCAGGGTCACAAGGCTACCTGAATCCAGCAATACCACAACATTTCTACCATTAACACACATTTTGCATAAATGTTTCTCAGTTCCTCGAATGGCAGTGCATGCGACTGTCGCACACAGCGACTGACGTCTGCCCGTCAGAAAGTCACACTGCATGGGTTCCTCCACAACCGGGCAATTGGCTGCAATATGTCCCGCTTGCCGGCAGCGGTAGCAAACGATCCTTCTTGCCGCCTCTTGAGCCGCTGATTTCCCAGGCTGTTCTCGCCAAACTTGGGGTAGAGCTCCCACCCTCTCACTCTCTCCACCCTTACCCCTTGGAATCCTCTTATCCGCCCCTGGGGATGGTCTGGTCTTAGGGTGGAAAGTCCGAGTGTCTCTGGAAGAGGCCGTCAGGTTCTCTGTAGCCAAGTATTTCTCCACACGATCCACAAGACCATCGGCCGTCTCTGGGTCTCCATGGCTTACCCACTTTTGGATGGCAGTAGGAAGAGCTCTCAAAAACCGATCCATTACAACACGTTCCACAATCTTTGGTGCGGACAAAGTCTCTGGCTGTAGCCACTTTCTGCTCAGGTGAATGAGATCATACATTTGAGACCTGGGGGGTTTTCCAAGCTGGAAAGTCCAGTTATGCACACGCTGAGCCCGGACAGCCTGGGTGACACCCAGCCTTGCCAATATTTCAGCTTTTAGCATCACATAGTCTTTTGCTTGGTTAGGCTCTAGGTCATAGTAAGCTTTCTGCGATTCACCAGTTAACAGAGGAGCCACCAGTCCAGCCCACTGCTCCTCAGGCCACTTTTCTCTTTCAGCGGTCCTTTCAAATGTGGTCAAAAATACCTCTGGATCATCCTCTCCAGTCATTTTTGTCAATAAACGACTCACCCCAAAGGACGCGGTATTAGTGGGACGGCTTTCCTCACTGGTCTGCGGACGTTGCTGCATTACTGCTTCCATCTGTTGTTGTAGTCTCTGCTCTTGCTTCTGCAACAGGTCTATGAAGCGGGCCTCAGATTGCTGCTGGGCTTGTTGCTGAGCCTCCAGACTCTGTTGCAAAGTTGCGTTTGTCTGCTGCTGGGCTGCAAGGCTCTGTTGATGAGCTTGCTGCTGGGCTGCGAAGTTCTGTTGTTGGGCTGCAAGGCTCTTTTGCAAACCTGCATTTGTCTGCTGTTGATTGGCATTTGCTAGAGCCAGCTGCTTCAGTATCTCCTCCATGCTGGCTTAAAAAAAACTGCCCGCATTCTCCACCAACTGTGAGGGGGTTAGCTCGGCAGCGGGTGTGTGTGACCCCTGGGATGGGCTCCCCACACAAAACAGGCCCAGCAAACGGAGGTTGTGGTTTTCAAAATCAAAAAGGTGCGGTTTATTTTCTATTTACAGTGACAAAACACAGCAAAGCAAAAGAAACATAAACAAAATAAATCCTGGTCAAGTTGACCTCTGACTAAACATACAGGTTTCCTAACTAACAACTGGGATCAGCCTAGTGCTGTCCTAGTCCCTAAGTCCCTGGTTTTAAATGTCCAAGCAAATAGCCACACAGGCTTTGTCTCACCGCACAGGGGTTCACTCTCCCTAGACAGTCCACACAGGTCTGGTTCCAGGCATGAGCTAACATCTAATGAAGCTGGGAGTTCTTATAGAGGCCTAAATGAGCTGACAAGCTTCAGCTGGTCTCATCAACTCCCTGTCTGCACGACGCCCAGCACTCTCCCTAGAGGTATGAGTCATCCATGAGCCCACTAGCCTTAGCTGGGCTTATACAACTCTCCACCTAGTTGTATAAGTCAGCGTAAAGCCTGAATCTGGGCGAAATATATCTACCCCCCTGGATGCAACCAGGTGACTTTACCTTCCTGCTGTCACAACGTAAAGAGTGCCCCCTTGTTCTCTGTGTTGACCGTAAAGTGAATAACTCATCACCAAGTTCACTATATGGACCCCTTATATATTTGTACATGTTAATCATATCCCCCCTTATTCTCCTCTTCCAGTGTTGACCAGTGTATTCTGTCAGGGGACAGTCACAGTAAGGGGGGGATTCCCACATCCACCCACTTGTGTGGAGGGAGGAATCTGTCAGCCACTTGCTTGAGCCCCATCTTCGTCCAGCAATGTGCACAAGAGCAGTTGGTCTCTGATTGGCTGTTTGTTTTAAGTGCACTGTACATTTGATTTGCAGCACTGGAAGTTTGGTAGTAACTCCAATGGGCTGTGGGTCCTGCTGGGAGCTGGCCATTGCTTGTGGGTCCTGCTGGGAGCAAGCCACTGACCTGTGGGTCCTGCTGGGAGCAAGCCACTGACCTGTGGGTCCTGCTGGCCGCCAGCCGACCTGTGGGTCCTGCTGGCCGCCAGCCGACCTGTGGGTCCTGCTGGCCGCCAGCCGACCTGTGGGTCCTGCTGGCCGCCAACCGACCTGTGGGTCCTGCTGGCCGCCAGCCGACCTGTGGGTCCTGCTGGCCGCCAGCCGACCTGTGGCTCCTGCTGGCCGCTGGGGTCCTCCTGGCCACCGACCTGTGGGTCCTGCTGGCTGCCAGCCGACCTGTGGGTCCTGCTGGCCGCCAGCCGACCTGTGGGTCCTGCTGGCCGCCAGCCGACCTGTGGGTCCTGCTGGCCGCCAGCCGACCTGTGGGTCCTGCTGGCCGCCAGCCGACCTGTGGGTCCTGCTGGCCGCCAGCCGACCTGTGGGTCCTGCTGGCCGCCAACTGACCTGTGGGTCCTGCTGGCCGCTGGGGTCCTCCTGGCCGCTGGCCTGTGGGTCCTCCTGGCTGCTGGCCTGTGGGTCAGTGTTCAGTGGGCCACTTGGCTGGACTTGCCCCCCAGGCCTAAGGCTGCCAGCCCTCCCCTGCATATCATACACACCCCCCAGGTACGAAATTTAAAGGAATATTTCACTTTTATTTTTTCATTTTAAGCATTATTAAAATCACTGCTCCCGAAAAAACGGCCGTTTTTAAAACTTCTTTTTGCATTGATACATGTCCCCTGGGGCAGGACCCAGGTCCCCAAACACTTTTTAGGACAATAACTTGCATATTAGCCTTTATAATTAACACTTTAGATTTCGAACATTCGAGTCCATTGTATTTAATAGGGTTCTAAAGTTTACACAAACATTTTGTCTGTTCGCAGGTTCTGGTGCGAACCGAACAGGGGGGTGTTCGGCTCATCCCTGGTGATCAGTAAAAAAAATGATCACTGCAAACGGTGCACTGTGACTGGGGGTACTGGGGGTGATCTGGGGGTGACTGGGGGGTGTAAGTGTGCCTACGTGTACTGGTGTCAGTGGGCTGTTGGTGCACTTACTATGTGATGTCTTCTCTCCTCGCGCCGGATCGAAAAGACCGCCACGAGGAGAGATGACATCACTTCCTCTGCCTGTGTTTACATTACATAGGCAGGGGAAGCTCTCTCATTCGCCGGGAGCGATCGAGAGGGGGTGGCCGGAATCGAACGGCCGTCCCCTCATGCCGGATCGCTCCCGAACACTTAACCACCGCTCACTGTACAGAAGGGGGGTCCGATCGGACCCCCCAACTATACAAAGGCGATCACGTAGATCTACGTGATTCTGCCTGTCGGTGCCATTCTGCCAACGTATAATTACAGTGGGCGGTCGTTATGTGGTTAAAAACCTCTACCAAAAGCGGGGCCAGAATAGACTTAAAGGCTTTGCAAAACTCAGCCGTCAAGCCATCCGGTCCAGGCGACTTTTTGATGGCAAGCTGTTCAATTGCCCTCATCACCTCTTCGACTGTGATCTCCTTTGTCAAATTCATCAATGGAACATCTCCACCATTTAGACCTGGAGTAGAGTCCAAAAAGCTTTCCATCTTGTCACGGTCAAGCTCTTTCCTCCCAAGAAGGTCGGCATAAAAGGACCTCACGACCTCCAGAATCCCTGACCTGGACTTTGTCAAGGAACCTGTACTGTCCTTAAGGCCAACGACCGTTTTAACAGCTACACCTTGTTTGCAGTTCTGGTAAGGGTCAGGCGAGTGGTACTTCCCATAGTCCCTCTCCAGAACCAAAGAGGCATGCCGGTCATATTGACACTTCTTGAGAAGGAGTTTCACTTCGGAGATTGCCCCAGGATCTCCTCCTCTCGAGACAAGAATATCCAGCTTCCTCCGTAAACGTTGGTAGGTCATGTATTTATTAAACTGATTTCTATTGGCTAGGCCCCTGAAGAATCCAGCGATCCTCTTTTTGGTCAGCTCCCACCACTCAGCCTTGCTGCTACAAGAGTCCAGGATGGTCACCTGTGCCTGAAAGAATTCCTCAAAGGATTGTCTAACATGTTCTTCCTTGAGTAGAGTCAAATTCAATCTCCAGATGCCCTTGCCCCTCTGAGGGGCGTCTGAAGCATTCAGTACCACAGATAGCATACAGTGATCAGAGAACTCTACTGCCTGCACCACTGGGGGCGAGAAAGCAGAGGTCTCCTTAAAAAAAAAAAAAACTATCTATCCTACTCTGACTATTACCACGATGAAAGGTGAACCCCGTGTCATCCGGGAGGTGCTTAATGTGCACATCCACAAGACCAGCATCCCTAACCATACTATTTAAAAAAACGCTATCATATCCCAGCCTGTCCTTGAAGTCCTTCCTGTCCTTGGGCCTAGTTACTGTATTAAAGTCACCTCCAAAGACCACTTGCCGGGATGTAAAAAGAAATGGCTTGATCCTTGTAAAAAGGTATTTCCTGTCCCACTTTGTGTGTGGTCCATAAACATTGATTAGGCGCAGGTCCTGCCCTCCCACAAGGACGTCTAAGACCATACATCTCCCAATCTCCACCTCAATAACCCGCCGGACAGTTACCATGCCGGTTTTAAACAACACCGCCACACCGCCATAAGGCTCGGCCGCAAGAGACCAGGAAGATGGACCATACCTCCACTCTCTCTTGGCCATATGAATATCTGCCAAGGAGGTGAGCCTAGTCTCTTGCAAAAATAAAATTTCAGCATCTAATTGGCTGAACAAAAAGAAGGTCATAGAACGAGCTCTTACTGACGTAATGCTGGCGACATTAATTGTCACCACTTTTAACGGAGGGGGAACCGCCATTTGGGTTATTGGGTGGATTGCTTCTTAGCTCCCCTCTGCTGCTCGTCACCAGAAGCCTCTCTCTTTCTAGAGATAGTGTTGAATATAGGGGGCGCTAGTACTATTTAATATACCAAAGTGCTAAAATATAATTTAAACAATTTGACAACCTTATAAGCTCTTAATTGGTAACCCAATCTAAAGCATTAGTGACAGTCCCAATATGAGTCCTTCAATTTACATAGTGTTTAAAGTCCATAACCAACATAAATACACATTTGCTGTTGTGGTCAATCTTGAAGAAAAAACTTTTTTTTGAGATGAAATCCTTCTGACATCAGAACTTATTCATTCAATATCTCTGATATGGAAATTGTAGTGATATAGAAAGTGAATCCTCCACCAATGTTTTTACAACTACACACCCGACGTGTCAGTAGTTTAATTCTGCTTACCAGAATTAAATGACCTCTTTCGCCAAAAAGTAGGTCATTAAGGCTTGCGCAGGATTGTGCCTGCTCACATAGATGATAATGGAGACGTACAGTAGCCTTCCTCCTCACAAAGTTATGGCCGGATAATATGTAAAAATTATGAAAAAATCCCCATAGTGTAAAACCGTTTATTGATAAAATGTATATAAAACAGAGAGCCAAGTGGCTTACTCACATTAAAATGTGCCCATTCCCGGCACTTGGGCTGCTGGTTTTCAGATTCGTATGCTGGCGGGGAACTGTTCTAACGTGGCCACCTCTGTCTGCGGCGTGCGTTCCACCTCCTAGCTTCCGGCAAACCACTCAGTCCGGAAATGACGCACGAACGTGACCAGGTACCGCCTCGACGTACGTTTCGTGGTAAACGTCCTCAGGAAGCGTGGAGCAGCTTTTTGTTTTTTGTTATTGGTTCTTAGTTTATTAGTATATATTGGCGCGATGTTCTCTTTATAACTATATCTCTCTTTCTAGAAGCCGCCTCAAAGTCCATTTCGGAATCGGAACTTCTCTCGGAAGAAGCTCCAGATGAAGAAATATCCCACTTGGAGGACCTGTGACGGCTGGAGACAGGAACCGGAGCTTCCCGTCCCCGTTCCGTCCTCACCGCCTGCCTCTTCCGCCTCCCAACCTTCCTTCTCTCTTCCAAGTACTGCAGGTCAGCCTCAGAGATGCCCTCATCTCTTACTTTTTTCTTTAAAGTCTTTCCACAAGACTTTTTTACAGAGGAAGAAGCGACCTTTTTAGTACACACTGGTGGGGGGGGGGGTGATCCCTTTAAGTCAGACTCAGGAGGGGTAGACTCCTGGGGGGTAACTAACTCGGGGAGCACAAACTTGGAAGGTTCTGACACAAGAGGAGAGGGTACAGTAGGCTGGGGGGACACAGAGACAGATACAGAAGGAGTACTTACAGACACAGGAGGGGTGGCCACAGGAACTGGAGAGGGATCCTGAGCAGGACCGGGGGAGGCGGTCACCGCAGAGGAGGATGGTACACCAGGGGTCTCACCCTCCATCCTGTCCAGCCCCGACATGTCCTCTACTACCTCCTTCTCCATATTGTGCCAGGCTTCAGGACACCTGCTGTAGGGGAGGCCAAGGCGCAGGCACAGGTTGCACCTGATCATCTTGGTGCAGTCCTTAGCCATATGACTCTGACCCCGACACACTGAACATATCAAGGCTGAACAGGAGGAGCTCAAGTGCCCCTTTTCTCCACAGCGGTGACACAGCTTTGGCTGACCAGGGTAGAAAACAGTCATCCTATCCCTCCCTATGAAAGCTGAGGAGGGCAAGTGACGGACAACATTCCCATCCCTGGCCAACCTGACTGTTACCAACCAACCCCCAGTCCAGATGTTACGCTCATCATGGATTTTATTGGGTTTGGTCAAAACCTCCCCATAGTTCTTTAACCAGACCTCCAGATCCCGAGCAGGAACACTCTCATTAGTCAGGATAATGGTTATTTTTTTTACTGTTGACCTCTGAGACACCGCAACTGGGACCAGACCTTCCCATTCAGGTCTTGACCTGCACCGAGCCTCATATCGCTCCCAGAACAGGTCAAGACCCTCTGGCCTGGTGAAGCTAACCGTATAGTCCCGTGTCCCAGCTACGTGTATAAAGGCATACAGGTCAGGCGGGGCTCCCTTCTGCACGGCTGCAATGGTGTTGTGCTTTTGTGGCCCCTACACCCCATGCACTTCTCAGAGAAGAAGTCGTCCCCCTAGGTTCTCTATGGACTTTTTTCACTCCCCCCGTTTACCTGATTGTTTTTTCCTCTTTTTTTGTTTTCTGTTCATCACAGGTATCTATGTCCCTTTGAAATTAAGTCCCTCGCCTCCAATGCTTTTTTCACGTTGGATGTCCCCGGTTGATACCTGGTTTTGGGATACTATGTTCATGCCGAGTTGGGGTGGCACTGGACTGGGAGGGAGGGGAAATGTTTTGGCTGTTTTTTATTTGCCACTATGTTCACAATTGTTCATTTCTGCTAAAGGTACTATGTCATTGTCATACATGCACTATCAATATTGGTTGCTGATATGTTCTGTACTGTCTGATGTGTCCTTATCTGCTCTGCTGGTCCTGGTTTGGCTGCGGTCTATTATACACACCATATACCCACCATGAGTTCCCTGAAGTTCCTCACGTGGAATGTTAGAGGCTTACGCAATAAGATCAAACGCACAGCGGTCCTGACATTTCTCAAATCTCAGAGAGCTGACATTATCACACTGGTTGAGACCCACGTCACGGGCCACTTGCAATCCTCCCTTAAAAAACCTTGGGTGGGGTGGGCTTATCATGCCACTCACACCTCATATTCCAGAGGAGTATCGGTCCTGGTTGCCAAACGGGTACCTTTTGAGCTTATACTGCTCCGCACGGATCAGCAGGGCAGATATGTGTTTATGCACGCCACCATTAATGGGTCTCCTATCCTGCTACTTGCCTGCTATATTCCCCCCCCCCGTACAACTCAGCTGTAATTCAGGAAGGCCTTGCCTTTATGACACAATACCCCTCCGTACCGGCAGTGTGGATGGGGGACTTTAATATGACCCTGATCCCCGCTCTGGACCGTCTGGGCACACTGGATCCCCCCCTTAACCCACCGACCCATACCAGACTGCACCGCATAATGACCGACTTTGCTCTTGTCGACACTTGGCGCCACAGACACCCGCACACTAAAGTCTTCTCATGCTTTTCAGCCAGTCATAACACAATGTCACAAATTGATTTTGTTTTTATCTCAATGTCCCTGCTGCCTAAGTTAGGAGATGTGGGCTTTGCTCCGAGAGTACTCTCGGATCACGCCCCCTACTGGGTCACAATTCAGCTCCTGAGGGCTTCCCCTGCTCCTTCTTGGCGGCTAAACCCGTTCTGGCTGACTGCCCTGCAGGACCAGGATGACATCCCCACAGAATTGCAATACTATTTTACGGCCAACAGGGACACTGCCGCGCATGATGTGGTGTGGGAAATGTTTAAACTTCACGCTCGTTCCCTACTTTCCACACGTATTAACAGGCTTAAACGGTCATCAACATTTATTGTCCAGCAGGCTGCGGAGTACCTGCAGGTGCTGGAGGAGGCGTTCCACCGGGACCCCTCGCCCAGCGCGGCCAATAATCTAAAGATTCAGGCGCGCCAGGTCTCCCAATTGCACATAGAGAAGGCTAAACAACGTATCTTCTTCTGTAGACAGAGGGTGTTTGAGTATGGAGAGAGATCAGGCAAATTGCTCGCATATCTCGCCCACTTGGATATGCGTCCCCCTGTGGTGGTGTCCTTGACCGACCCGCAGGGGAACGACATCACCGATCCGCAATTGGTGGCGGAGGAATTTGGGAGATTCTACCGTGCACTTTACACTTCCAGGGTCGCCCACACTCCCCAAGACACCAGGGACTACCTAGCGGGAGTTCAATTCCCTAAACTGACAGACGACCAGCTTGAAATTCTGGAAGCCCCTATTACTGAGGAGGACATCTCCGAGGCCATTTCCTGTCTGGCCTCATCCAAGGCCCCAGGATTGGATGGCCTACCTCTTGAATTCTATGCCACCTACTCCGAAATCCTAATCCCTGAACTTAAGTACCTGTATAAATCTATATTTGACTCAGGAGTTCTACCCCCATCTATGCGAGAAGCCCAAATAGTCGTAATTCCCAAACCCGGAAAGGACCCTAAATACCCGGAGTCGTATAGGCCCATTTCCCTGTTACAGGTAGATATTAAAATATTAGCTAAGATTCTAGCCTCCCGCCTTAACCAGGTTATTCTGTCATTGATACACCCTGACCAAACCGGCTTTATGCCAGGGAAGAACACGGCCATGAATATTCGCCGCCTATTTATGAATATTCAGGGGTCCCATGATGAAATTGGCTCGAGGGTTGTGGTGGCGCTGGATGCCGCCAAGGCCTTCGACTCCGTGGAGTGGAACTACCTGTGGGAGTGTCTCTCAAGATTTGGATTTGGCCCCAGCTTTATTCGCTGGGTCCAACTCCTCTATCAATCCCCGAGGGCCAGAGTGTTTGTGAACGGTTGGCTTTCTGACCAGTTCCCGCTGGAGAGGGGGACCCGGCAGGGCTGCCCCCTTTCCCCCATGCTTTACGCATTGGCTGTGGAGCCGTTGGCCATAATGGTCCGTGCGGACACTTGCATCCGAGGTCTCAGGATGGGGAACCTGGAAGAAAAGATTGGGATGTATGCCGACGACACACTTTTGTATCTGGCGGACTCCGGTCCTTCTCTTATAGCAGCCCTCCAGTCCATAGAACGTATGGGTGGCCATTCGGGTCTGAGTATTAATTGGGCTAAGTCCCAGATCCTTCCGATTGACCATTTCCCCTCCTCGTTCACGTCCCCTCCTCTGGCTCTTCCAAGGGTCTCCCAGATTAAATACCTTGGCGTACAGGTCACCAGATCGCTCTCAGATTATAAACTACTGAACATTGAACCCCTGTTTGCTCTGATCAAGAACAAGACGCAGACTTGGGCCAGACTACCCCTGGGTGTTATGGGTCGCGTCAGCTTAGTTAAGATGATACTCCTTCCCAAGATACTCTATTTGGTCTGGCATGCTCCCCTCTATATACCACAAAAAATTTTCAGGACAATTGAATCCATCCTGAATTCATTTATTTGGGGTCATGGCAGACACAAATTATCCTGGAGAATCCTGAAGAACCCTGTGACGTTGGGAGGAGCTGCTCTCCCTGACTTTCAGGATTATTATTTTGCCTCCCAGCTGTCCCACTTCTATTATTTTGATAAACATGAACTAACGAGATACCAGACACTACTCTGTGAGCACCCAGATGACTCGGCCCACACCCCACTTCAATCGGTCCTGAGAGCCCCATTGACAAGACGCCCCCCCCCCCAACACACAGCAGACATGTTGACTCACCACCGGAGGGTATGGCGGGCGGCACTGCAGAGAACTGGGACCCCAAGGGTACACTCTCATACCCCTCTCTGGTACAATACATGCTTGCCAGAATTATTGTCCATTCCGGACCCCGCGGCGTGGATACGCCATGGGATCTTATACATACACCAGATCATGACTAATTCAGGCCTTAAATCATTCCAAATGCTGAAGGACGAATTTTCCCTCCCCAATTGCCTTTTTTTCAGGTATTTGCAACTCCGCCACGCCATACAGGCCCAGTTTTCTGGCTCTTGCCCGTCCCTGGCAGTTCCCTCCATAGTGGACACAGTCACGGGTAATGTGCCTGCTAAGCTCATCTCCACTTTGTACTCCGCCATTCGTCTCCCTAGCACCACAGCATTGGCCTATACTGCTAAGACTAGATGGGAGGCGGATGTTGGACTTATAGAGGATGGGGACTGGGGCGAGATTTTGGAAGACGTGAAAAAGGTTTCCCCCAAGCTGTCGGACCGCCTCACACAGCTGTACATTATACATAGAACATATCTGACCCCTCAGAGAGTGGCACGTTTCAGGCCCACGTACAATCCGGGATGCCGCCTCTGTGACCATACCCCGGGCTCCTTTTACCACCTCATATGGTTCTGTCCCACCATTCAGGCATATTGGACACAGGTGATACGCTTCCTACACGATCAGATGGGCTCCCCTGCTACCCTTGACCCAAAGATGTGCCTACTTGGCCTGTTGCCAGACTTGGATGCCGACAAACCCCTCCGTACCTTTTTACATGAGACGCTATTCTTGGCAAGAAAAGTAGTGGCCCGTAATTGGATGCAGGCCCTGCCCCCTACAATTCAGTGCTGGAAAAAGGCGGTTAACGATGCTCTCCCATATAAAAAACTGATTTATGTACATAGAGGGTGTCCGCTAAAGTTTGAGAAGGTCTGGGACAGATGGATGGCGGATGGTGAAACGTGTACTTGACATGTCGATTTTTTATTTTTGTTGTATACCGGTTTTACTTTCACTGCTGTTATTATCTTTGTGACACACAGATGCTTCACTGTGTTCATGTATGTACTATTATATTGGCCATACTGGCTTATGTTGATTTATGTACCATGCATACTTTTCAATAAAGTTGGTTTCCAATTAAAAAAAAAATAAAGGCATACAGGTCATTTGCACCAAAACCCATCTCCAATATCAAGTCCACCACTGCACGCCCTGCTGGAGGGATGGCACCACCTTCCCATTTCAGAATAACTACATTACGTCTTGGACCCCCAGCAGAAGCCAGAGACCAAAGACCAGATCTTGGGGTGCTCAAAGTGGCAGCTTGTAGTGGAAAACCCCGCTTGGGAGCGGGACTACCAGGAGCAGAGTGTACCGCCTGTGCAAATGTAGGTTTATCAGGGCCAAGGGCCCACACTGAAGTCACATTACTCTGTATATTATTATTATTATCATCATTATCAACTGTATGAACTGAATTGGCAGGATCTGTAGCAGGACGATTGTTCATCACACTGGTACTGGGGTGATTGTTATCAGTCCCAGAACTATTCAAATTCCCATCAGGAATAGTCACAGTTGCTGCAGTACCAGCTGTCTCCTGATGCTGCACTGTAGAGTCCTCAGCAGCAGTGGGGCAAACAGCTTTGGACTCAGCCAAAGAAGGGTTAATGGGCTGTGCTGACACTTGCAGTCCATCCACAGAAATTACATTTTTTAAATGTAACTCTTGCTGCATTGCAGCCTCAGCAGGCACAACATTGCTGCACACAGCAGCCTGATTGTCATTAGGCACATTATCAGCACCAGTCACAGTGTTGAAAGGAACAAAAACAGTCTTATCCACAACATGGGATTTAGCAGGCTTAACCTTATCAGGCACATCATCAGAAATGTCTTCCTCGTTAAACACCATCTGATCCCCCCGCATAGGAGACTCCATTACCTGGATGGCCCTCAGCATGCCTCCTGAATCTTGGGAAGGCATGGGGCTGCTTACCTCTCCCTGGGGGGGCAGGGGGTCAGAACTGGGGGTCTCCTCCTCCTCCACCTCCATCTTTGTCACCCTTGCAAACCTTTTTTCATTGCAAAATTTTTCCTTAAAGGGCCCATCTCTGCCTTCCATCATGGCCACGATGGTCTCCTGATGATCCACACGGACCTTGGCCAGCTGGATTTCCGGATCCATGGATCCCCGTTTCTGGCTGTGTAAGCCCTCACGTTGCCTTCGCAGGCGCTTCAACTCCGCTCTCAGCTTGTAGAGCTTGTCCCTCTCCCTGTTCAGGACCTTAATCCCGGCCACCACTCGCTCCCGAATGGCCTCCGAGCCTTCATCCTCACCAGGGGCAGAGAGATCAGCTTGTGCAGAGGATGGCATGTCACCCGACGGCCCAGGAGATTGCTGCGAGCTTCCAGCAGGAGAGGCCCTGCTGGCCTCCATGGCCTCCCCAGAAAGGGGGCCAGGAGAGCTGGGAGAGATTTCAACACCACTCCCTTCTCACAGAGCAGCTTCAGAGGCACCTTCCTCCTGACACATCTGTGCTCCAATGATGGGTGGGACACTATTCCTCCCATTGACACCAATGATGGGGCACTATTCCTCTAACTGACACCAGTAATGGGACACGATTTCTTCCACCAATACCAATAATGGGACACTATTGATCTTTTATTGAAAAGAATCAAGCAACCAATTTTATACAAAAGTAAAAAACAAAACCATGGTACAAAACTTCAACAGAAAACAAAGGAATACACATCCATGTTCAGAATATATACAATATATACATAATCCACTACCAAAACATTAGAAAACTATTTACATAAAGCAGCAGAGAGGGCCTAAGAGGCACAACCCATCACCTATGTACGCAGCCATTTATCAAAAATTAATCAAAAATAATAATAATCTAGGGTGATAAGAGACAGACAGCCACACCCGGGAAAGAGACTCCTGGCAGTCAGGGAGGCTTGAAACCCCTCCACGCCTTCAACCAAGCCCCCTGACCCCGCTTGTCTCTCTCAAACTCCCGAATCTTCCCCACCTCATGCAAAATGTCATACACCACCACCTCAACAGGAAGGAGTTTTTGCCGAATGCTGACCTGACACCGTGCGTTCCAGGTGAAATAACGGACTACTAGGCTAACTAAAAAAAGTGTATCCAAACAAAAAACTCCACCGGTATTGAATGCTCCGTACACCCACTCAGCATAACCCAGCCTGGAGAGGAAAGGAACACCGAGGGCCCGCCCCACCTGTTTGTACACCTCTATGTTAAAAGGGCAATGAAGCAGAAAATGGTCCATAGTCTCCTCCTCATCTGCACACTCCTCCCGAGGACAGCTACGATCCATCCCACTGCGGAATTTCAAATTGCCCCGAACATAGAGCTTCCCATGGAAGCACAACCAGGCCAGATCCCTAAATTTAGGGGGTACTCTATCCAAATTAATCAGTCTTAACCCCGCCCTCAAAACTGGGCCCGGGCAATCCCTTAAGGCCAGTGGGTCATGAAAGACTTCGCTCAAGACTCGACTCATAAGGACTTTCCTTGGAACCGATTTGAGATCTTCAGCCGACAATCGCCACTGCCGCAGTAACTTCAGGCACGGAGCGACATAGGCTGGTAGCTGACCACGATGACCCCTGCGATTCTTCACTTGGCCACCTTCTTCCCAAAGTCGTAGAAAAGGCCTAAACCAAGATCTAAATATGCCTACCCATCCAGTAGGTTCCACTGCAAGCATATTACCAATGTTAAACTTGAGAAATAGCAGTGAAAAGAAAATAACTGGGTTGACCATACCTAAGCCACCCTCCCTCCTGGATAGGTAGGTGACATTCCTCTTGATGGGGTTCAGTCTGTTCCCCCACAGCATCTGGAAGAACACACTACTGACCCTAGCATAGAGAGACACTGGCAAGATGCAGACAAAGCTGACATACAAGAAGATCGGAATCAGGTAAGTCTTAATCAGATCAACCCTTTCCCTCATAGATAACTTCCATCTCTTCCAGCTGACCACCTTAGTATTGGCAATTTCCAGTCTGCCTTCCCAGTTTTTGAGGCCATAATCGCCGGGTCCAAATTCAATGCCTAGTATCTTAATTCTTTCCTGGGGCACTGGAAAGGTGTCCGGGAGATCAAACCCCTCACCTTCCTTTCCCATCCAGAAAACTTCAGTCTTTTCCTGATTGATCTTGGAGCCTGATGCTTCAGAATACCGTGATGTCAGAGAGACCACCTCCTCCGCTTCATCCATCCGAGTGACAATCACCGACACATCGTCTGCATAGGCAACAACCCTCAATGGTGGCTCACCCGGGAGACCCACTGGTACCCCACACAACATGCCGCTCTCTAGCCTCCTGATGAAGGGGTCGATTGCAAACACATAGAGCAGGGGACTCAGGGGACAACCCTGGCGCACCCCGGAGCCAACCCCAAAGGACTGTCCAACCCAACCATTAACAAGAGGGAAGCTTTCTGCCCCCTTATACAAGACTTTCAGCCAATCGACAAAACCACCCGGCAGACCGTACTTACTAAGGAGCAACCACAGGTACTACTCATGGTTAACACGATCAAAAGCCTTTGCCTGATCCAATGTCAGCAAATACTTTCCCCAGCCTGCAGCCCTGCACCGCTCCAAGGCCTCCCGGACAGCTAAAACCGCTGTGAAGGTGCTCCTACCCTGGACCGAACAGTGCTGATGGCGAGAAAGCAAAGACTCGGCCACTGACGATAGGCGCCAGAAAAATATCTTTGCCAGTATCTTTCTATCGACATTAAGAAGGCTGATGGGGCGCCAATTCTCAATCATCGAAGGATCTTTACCCTTTGAAAGAAGAATCACAGCCGAGTGCCTCATGGAAGGGGAAAGCACCCCCTCAGCAAGGCACATGTTAAAAACCTCTACCAAATGCGGGGCCAGAATAGAATTAAAGGCTTTGTAAAACTCAGCTGTCAAGCCATCCGGTCCAGGCGACTTTTTGATGGCAAGCTGTTCAATTGCCCTCATCACCTCTTCGACTGTGATCTCCTCTGTCAAATTCATCAATGGAACATCTCCACCATTTAGACCTGGAGTAGAGTCCAAAAAGCTTTCCATCTTGTCACGGTCAAGCTCTTTCCTCCCAAGAAGGTCGGCATAAAAGGACCTCACGACCTCCAGAATCCCTGACCTGGACTTTGTCAAGGAACCTGTACTGTCCTTAAGGCCAACGACCGTTTTAACAGCTACACCTTGTTTGCAGTTCTGGTAAGGGTCAGGCGAGTGGTACTTCCCATAGTCCCTCTCCAGAACCAAAGAGGCATGCCGGTCATATTGACACTTCCTGAGAAGGAGTTTCACTTCGGAGATTGCCCCAGCATCTCCTCCTCTCGAAACAAGAATATCCAGCTTCCTCCGTAAACGTTGGTAGGTCATGTATTTATTAAACTGATTTCTATTGGCTAGGCCCCTGAAGAATCCAGCGATCCTCTTTTTGGTCAGCTCCCACCACTCAGCCTTGCTGCTACAAAAGTCCAGGATGGTCACCTGTGCCTGAAAGAATTCCTCAAAGGATTGTCTAACATATTCTTCCTTGAGTAGAGTCAAATTTAATCTCCAGAAGCCCTTGCCCCTCTGAGGGGCGTCTGAAGCATTCAGTACCACAGATAGCATACAGTGATCAGAGAACTCTACTGCCTGCACCACTGGGGGCGAGAAAGCAGAGGCCTCCTTCAAAAAAAACCTATCTATCCTACTCTGACTATTACCATGATGAAAGGTGAACCCGGTGTCATCCGGGAGGTGCTTAATGTGCACATCCACAAGACCAGCATCCCTTACCATACTATTTAAAAAAACGCTATCATATCCCAGCCTGTCCTTGAAGTCCTTCCTGTCCTTGGGCCTAGTTACTGTATTAAAGTCACCTCCAAAGACCACTTGCCGGGATGTAAAAAGAAATGGCTTGATCCTTGTAAAAAGGCATTTCCTGTCCCACTTTGTGTATAAATAAATAAACATTGATTAGGCACAGGTCCTGCCTTCCCACAAGGACGTCTAAGACCATACATCTCCCAATCTCCACCTCAATAACCCGCCGTACAGTTACCATGCCGGTTTTAAACAACACCGCCACACCGCCGTAAGGCTCGGCCGCAAGAGACCAGTAAGATGGACCATACCTCCACTCTCTCTTGGCCATATGAATATCTGCCAAGGAGGTGAGCCTAGTCTCTTGCAAAAATAAAATTTCAGCATCTAATTGGCTGAACAAAAAGAAGGCCATAGAACGAGCTCTTACTGACTTAATGCTGGCGACATTAATTGTCACCACTTTTAACGGAGGGGGAACCGCCATTTGGGTTATTGGGTGCCTTGCTTCTTAGCTCCCCTCTGTCCCCTCTGCTGCTCATCACCAGAAGCCTCTCTCTTTCTAGAGGCCGCCTCAAAGTCCATTTCGGAATCAGAACTTCTCTCCGAAGAAGCTCCGGATGAAGAAATATCCCACTTGGAGGACCTATGACGGCTGGAGACAGGAACCAAAGCTTCCCGTCCCCGTTCCGTCCTCACCGCCTGCCTCTTCCGCCTCCCAATCTTCCTTCTCTCCTCCAGGTACCGCAGGTCAGCCTCAGAGATGCCCTCATCTCTTACTTTTTTCTTTAAAGTCTTTCCACAAGACTTCTTTACAGAGGAAGGGGCGCCCTTTTTAGTACACGCTGGTGGGGGGGGGGGTGATCCCTTTAAGTCAGACTCAGGAGGGGTAGACTCCTGGGGGGTAACAGACTCGGGGGGCACAGACTTGGAAGGTTCTGACACAAGAGGAGAGAGTACAGTAGGCTGGGGGGACACAGAGACAGAAACAGAAGGAGTACTTACAGACACAGGAGGGGTGGCCACAGGAACTGGAGAGGGATCCTGAGCAGGACCAGGGGATGGGGTCACCGCAGAGGAGGATGGTACACCAGGGGTCTCACCCTCCATCCTGTCCAGCCTTGACATGTCCTCTACTACCTCCTTCTCCATATTGTGCCAGGCTTCAGGACATCTGCTGTAGGGGTGGCCAAGGCGCAGGCACAGGTTGCACCTGATCATCTTAGTGCAGTCCTTAGCCATATGACCCTGACACACTGAACACATCAAGGCTGAACAGGAGGAGCTCAAATGCCCCTTTTCTCCACAGCGGTGACACAGCTTCGGCTGACCAGGGTAGAAAACAGTCATCCTATCCCTCCCTATGAAAGCTGAGGAGGGCAGGTGATGGACAACATTCCCATCCCTGGCCAACCTGACTGTTACCGACCATCCCCCAGTCCAGATGTTACGCTCATCATGGATTTTATTAGGTTTGGTCAAAACCTCCCCATAGTTCCTTAACCAGACCTCTAGATCCCGAGCAGGAACACTCTCATTGGTCAGGATAATGGTTATTTTTTTTACTGTTGACCTCTGAGAAACTGCAACTGGGACCAGACCTTCCCATTCAGGTCTTGACCTGCACCGAGCCTCATATCGCTCCCAGAACAGGTCAAGACCCTCTGGCCTGGTGAAACTAACCGTATAGTCCCTTGTCCCAGCTACGTGTATAAAGGCATACAGGTAATTTGCACCAAAACCCATCTCCAATATCAAGTCCACCACTGCACGCCATGCTGGAGGGATGGCACCACCTTCCCATTTCAGGATAACTACATTACGTCTTGGACCCCCAGCAGAAGCCAGAGACCCAAGACCAGATCTTGGGGTGCTCAAGGTGGCAGCTTGCAGTGGAAAACCCCGCTTGGGAGCGGGACTACCAGGAGCAGAGTGTGCCACCTGTGCAAAAGTAGGTTTATCAGGGCCAAGGGCCGACACTGAAGCCACATCACTCTGTATATTATTATTATTAACTGTATGAACTGAAATGGCAGGATCTGTAGCAGGATTGTTCATCACACTAGTACTGGGGTGATTGTTATCAGTCCCAGAACTATTCAAATTCCCATCAGGAATGGTCACAGTTGCTGCAATACCAGTTGTCTCCTGATGCTGCACTGTAGAGTCCTCAGCAGCAGTGGGGCAAACAGCTTTGGACTCAGCCAAAGAAAGGTTAATGGGCTGTTCTGACACTTGCAGTCCATCCACAGAAATGACATTTTTTAAATGCAAGTCTTGCTGCATTGCAGCCTCAGCAGGCACAACATTGCTGCACACAGGACTAGCAGCCTGATTGTCATTAGGCACATTATCAGTCATGGTGCTAGATGGTACAAAAACAGTTTTATCCACAACATGGGACTTAGCAGGCTTTACTTTATCAGGTACATCATCAGTAATGTCTTCCTCGTTAAACACCATCTGATCCCCCCGCATAGGAGACTCCATTACCTGGATGGCCCTCAGCATACCTCCTGAATCTTGGGAAGGCATGGGGCTGCTTACCTCTCCCTGGGGGGGCAGGGGGTCAGAACTGGGGGTCTCCTCCTCCTCCACCTCCATCTTTGTCACCCTTGCAAACCTCTTGTCGTTACAAAATTTTTCTTTAAAGGGCCCATCTCTGCCTTCCATCATGGCCACGATGGTCTCCTGATGATCCACATGGACCTTGGCCAGCTGGATTTCCGGATCCATGGATCCCCGTTTCTGGCTATGTAAGCCCTCACGTTGCCTTCGCAGGCGCTTCAGCTCCGCTCTCAGCTTGTACAGCTTGTCCCTCTCCCTGTTCAGGACCTTAATCCCGGCCACCACTCGCTCCCGAATGGCCTCCGAGCCTTCATCCTCACCAGGGGTAGAGAGATCAGCTTGTGCAGAGGCAGGCAGTTCACCTGATGGCCCAGGAGATGGCTGGGAGTCTCCAGCAGGAGAATCCCCGCTGCCCTCCATGGCCTCCCCAGAAAGGGGGCCAGGGAGCTGGGATAGATTTCACCACCACTCCCTTCTCACAGAGCAGCTTCAGAGGCACCTTCCTCCTGACACAACTGTGCTCCAATGATGGGCGGGGCACTACTACTCCCACTGACACCAATGATAGTGCACTATTCCTCCTACTGATACCAATGATGGGGCACTATTCTTCCCACTGACACCAATGATAGGGCTCTATTTCTCCTACTGATACCAATGATGGGGAACTATTCCTCCCACTGACACCAATGATGGGACACTATTCCCCCCCACTGATACCAATGATGGGGCACTATTCCTCCCACTGACACCAATGATGGGACACTATTCCTCCCACTGACACCAGTGATGGGCCACTATTCCTTCCACTAATACCAATGATGGGATACTATTCCTCCCACTGACACCAATGATGGGGCACTATTCCTCCCACTGACACCAATGATAGGACAATTCCTCCCACTGATACCAATGATGGGGCACTATTCCTCCCACTGACACCAATGAAGAGACACTATTTCTCCCACTGACACCAATGATAGGGCACTATTCCTCCCACTGACACCAATGATGGGGCACTATTCCTCCCACTGACACCAATGATGGGGCACTATTCCTTCCACTGACACCAATGATGGAGAACTATTCCTCCCACTGACACCAATGATGGGACACTATTGATCTTTTATTGAAAAGAATCAAGCAACCAATTTTTATACAAAAGTAAAAAACAAAACCATAGTACAAAACTTCAACAGAAAACAAAGGAATACACATCCATGTTCAGAATATATACAATATATACATAATCCACTACCAAAACATCCCTAGAAAACTATCTACATAAAGCAGCAGAGAGGGCCTAAGAGGCACAACCCATCACCTATGTACGCAGCCATTTATCAAAAATTCATCAAAAATACTGATAATCTAGGGTGATAAGAGACAGACAGCCACACCCGGGAAAGAGACTCCTGGCAGTCAGGGAGGCTTGAAACCCCTCCACGCCTTCAACCAAGCCCCCTGACCCCGCTTGTCTCTCTCAAGCTCCCGAATCTTCCCCACCTCATGCAAAATGTCATACACCACCACCTCAACAGGAAGGAGTTTTTGCCGAATGCTGACCTGACACCGTGCATTCCAGGTGAAATAACGGACTACTAGGCTAACTAAAAAAAGTGTATCCAAACAAAAAACTCCACCGGTATTGAATGCTCCGTACACCCACTCAGCATAACCCAGCCTGGAGAGGAAAGGGACACCGAGGGCCCGCCCCACCTGTTTGTACACCTCTATGTTAAAAGGGCAATGAAGCAGAAAATGGTCCATAGTCTCCTCCTCATCTGCACACTCCTCCCGAGGACAGCTACGATCCATCCCACTGCGGAATTTCAAATTGCCCCGAACATAGAGCTTCCCATGGAAGCACAACCAGGCCAGATCCCTAAATTTAGGGGGTACTCTATCCAAATTAATCAGTCTTAACCCCGCCCTCAAAACTGGGCCCGGGCAATCCCTTAAGGCCAGTGGGTCATGAAAGACTTCGCTCAAGACTCGACTCATAAGGACTTTCCTTGGAACCGATCTGAGATCTTCAGCAGACAATCGCCATTGCCGCAGTAACTTCAGGCACGGAGCGACATAGGCTGGTAGCTGACCACGATGACCCCTGCGATTCTTCACTTGGCCACCTTCTTCCCAAAGTCGTAGAAAAGGCCTAAACCAAGATCTAAATATGCCTACCCATCCAGGAGGTTCCACTGCAAGCATATTACCAATGTTAAACTTTAGAAATAGCAGTGAAAAGAAAAGAACTGGGTTGACCATACCTAAGCCACCCTCCCTCCTGGATAGGTAGGTGACATTCCTCTTGATGGGGTTCAGTCTGTTCCCCCACAGCATCTGGAAGAACACACTACTGACCCTAGCATAGAGAGACACTGGCAAGATGCAGACAAAGCTGACATACAAGAAGATCGGAATCAGGTAAGTCTTAATCAGATCAACCCTTTCCCTCATAGATAACTTCCATCTCTTCCAGCTGACCACCTTAGTATTGGCAATTTCCAGTCTGCCTTCCCAGTTTTTGAGGCCATAATCGCCGGGTCCAAATTCAATGCCTAGTATCTTAATTCTTTCCTGGGGCACTGGAAAGGTGTCCGGGAGATCAAAACCCTCACCATCCTTTCCCATCCAGAAAACTTCAGTCTTTTCCTGATTGATCTTGGAGCCTGATGCTTCAGAATACCGTGATGTCAGAGAGACCACCTCCTCCGCTTCATCCGTCCCAGTGACAATCACCGACACATCATCCGCATAGGCAACAACCCTCAATGGCGGCTCACCCGGGAGCCCCACTGGTACCCCACACAACATGCCGCTCTCTAGCCTCCTGATGAAGGGGTCGATTGCAAACACATAGAGCAGGGGACAACCCTGGCGCACCCCGGAGCCAACCCCAAAGGACTGTCCAACCCAACCATTAACAAGAGGGAAGCTTTCTGCCCCCTTATACAAGACTTTCAGCCAATCGACAAAACCACCCGGCAGACCGTACTTACTAAGGAGCAACCACAGGTACTCATGGTTAACACGATCAAAAGCCTTTGCCTGATCCAATGTCAGCAAATACTTTCCCCAGCCTGCAGCCCTGCACCGCTCCAAGGCCTCCCGGGCAGCTAAAACCGCTGAGAAGGTGCTCCTACCCTGGACCGAACAGTGCTGATGGCGAGAAAGCAAAGACTCTGCCACTGACGATAGGCGCCAGAAAAATATCTTTGCCAGTATCTTTCTATCGACATTAAGAAGGCTGATGGGGCGCCAATTCTCAATCATCGAAGGATCTTTACCCTTTGAAAGAAGAATCACAGCCGAGTGCCTCATGGAAGGGGAAAGCACCCCCTCAGCAAGGCAACTGTTAAAAACCTCTACCAAATGCGGGGCCAGAATAGACTTAAAGGCTTTGTAAAACTCAGCCGTCAAGCCATCCGGTCCAGGCGACTTTTTGATGGCAAGCTGTTCAATTGCCCTCATCACCTCTTCGACTGTGATCTCCTCTGTCAAATTCATCAATGGAACATCTCCACCATTTAGACCTGGAGTAGAGTCCAAAAAGCTTTCCATCTTGTCACGATCAAGCTCTTTCCTCCCAAGAAGGTCGGCATAAAAGGACCTCACGACCTCCAGAATCCCTGACCTGGACTTTGTCAAGGAACCTGTACTGTCCTTAAGGCCAACGACCGTTTTAACAGCTACACCTTGTTTGCAGTTCTGGTAAGGGTCAGGCGAGTGGTACTTCCCATAGTCCCTCTCCAGAACCAAAGAGGCATGCCGGTCATATTGACACTTCCTGAGAAGGAGTTTCACTTCGGAGATTGCCCCAGGATCTCCTCCTCTCGAAACAAGAATATCCAGCTTCCTCCGTAAACGTTGGTAGGTCATGTATTTATTAAACTGATTTCTATTGGCTAGGCCCCTGAAGAATCCAGCGATCCTCTTTTTGGTCAGCTCCCACCACTCAGCCTTGCTGCTACAAAAGTCCAGGATGGTCACCTGTGCCTGAAAGAATTCCTCAAAGGATTGTCTAACATGTTCTTCCTTGAGTAGTGTCAAATTTAATCTCCAGATGCCCTTGCCCCTCTGAGGGGCGTCTGAAGCATTCAGTACCACAGATAGCATACAGTGATCAGAGAACTCTACTGCCTGCACCACTGGGGGCGAGAAAGCAGAGGCCTCCTTCAAAAAAAACCTATCTATCCTACTCTGACTATTACCACGATGAAAAGTGAACCCGGTGTCATCTGGGAGGTGCTTAATGTGCACATCCACAAGACCAGCATCCCTAACCATACTATTTAAAAAAACGCTATCATATCCCAGCCTGTCCTTGAAGTCCTTCCTGTCCTTGGGCCTAGTTACTGTATTAAAGTCACCTCCAAAGACCACTTGCCGGGATGTAAAAAGAAATGGCTTGATCCTTGTAAAAAGGCATTTCCTGTCCCACTTTGTGTGCGGCCCATAAACATTGATTAGGCGCAGGTCCTGCCCTCCCACAAGGACGTCTAAGACCATACATCTCCCAATCTCCACCTCAATAACCCGCCGGACAGTTACCATGCCGGTTTTAAACAACACCGCCACACCGCCGTAAGGCTCAGCCGCAAGAGACCAGTAAGATGGACCATACCTCCACTCTCTCTTGGCCATATGAATATCTGCCAAGGAGGTGAGCCTAGTCTCTTGCAAAAATAAAATTTCAGCATCTAATTGGCTGAACAAAAAGAAGGCCATAGAACGAGCTCTTACTGACTTAATGCTGGCGACATTAATTGTCACCACTTTTAACGGAGGGGGAACCGCCATTTGGGTTATTGGGTGGATTGCTTCTTAGCTCCCCTCTGCTGCTCATCACCAGAAGCCTCTCTCTTTCTAGAGGCCGCCTCAAAGTCCATTTCAGAATCGGAACTTCTTTCAGAAGAAGCTACAGATGAAGAAATATCCCACTTGGAGGACCTATGACGGCTGGAGACAGAAACCGGAGCTTCTCGTCCCCGTTCCGTCCTCACCGCCTGCCTCTTCCGCCTCCCAACCTTCCTTCTCTCCTCCAGGTACCGCAGGTCAGCCTCAGAGATGCCCTCATCTCTTATTTTTTCCTTTAAAGTCTTTCCACAAGACTTCTTTACAGAGGAAGGGGCGCCCTTTTTAGTACACGCTGGTGGGGGGGGGTGATCCCTTTAAGTCAGACTCGGGAGGGGTAGACTCCTGGGGGGTAACAGACTCGGGGGGCACAGACTTGGAAGGTTCCGACACAAGAGGAGAGGGTACAGTAGGCTGGGGGGACACAGAGACAGAAACAGAAGGAGTACTTACAGACACAGGAGGGGTGGCCACAGGAACTGGAGAGGGATCCTGAGCAGGACCAGGGGAGGGGGTCACCGCAGAGGAGGATGGTACACCAGGGGTCTCACCCTCCATCCTGTCCAGCCTTGACATGTCCTCTACTACCTCCTTCTCCATATTGTGCCAGGCTTCAGGACATCTGCTGTAGGGGTGGCCAAGGCGCAGGCACAGGTTGCACCTGATCATCTTAGTGCAGTCCTTAGCCATATGACCCTGACCCCGACACACTGAACACATCAAGGCTGAACAGGAGGAGCTCAAATGCCCCTTTTCTCCACAGCGGTGACACAGCTTCGGCTGACCAGAGTAGAAAACAGTCATCCTATCCCTCCCTATGAAAGCTGAGGAGGGCAAGTGACGGACAACATTCCCATCCCTGGCCAACCTGACTGTTACCGACCATCCCCCAGTCCAGATGTTACGCTCATCATGGATTTTATTAGGTTTGGTCAAAACTTCCCCATAGTTCCTTAACCAGACCTCTAGATCCCGAGCAGGAACACTCTCATTGGTCAGGATAATGGTTATTTTTTTTACTGTTGACCTCTGAGACACCGCAACTGGGACCAGACCTTCCCATTCAGGTCTTGACCTGCACCGAGCCTCATATCGCTCCCAGAACAGGTCAAGACCCTCTGGCCTGGTGAAGCTAACTGTATAGTCCCTTGTCCCAGCTACGTGTATAAAGGCATACAGGTCATTTGCACCAAAACCCATCTCCAATATCAAGTCCACCACTGCACGCCGTGCTGGAGGGATGGCACCACCTTCCCATTTCAGGATAACTACATTACGTCTTGGACCCCCAGCAGAAGCCAGAGACCCAAGACCAGATCTTGGGGTGCTCAAGGTGGCAGCTTGCAGTGGAAAACCCCGCTTGGGAGCGGGACTACCAGGAGCAGAGTGTGCCACCTGTGCAAAAGTAGGTTTATCAGGGCCAAGGGCTGACACTGAAGCCACATCACTCTGTATATTATTATTATTATCAACTGTATGAACTGAAATGGCAGGATCTGTAGCAGGATTGTTCATCACACTGGTACTGGGGTGATTGTTATCAGTCACAGAACTATTCAAATTCCCATCAGGAATAGTCACAGTGGCTGCAATACCAGCTGTCTCCTGATGCTGCACTGTAGAGTCCTCAGCAGCAGTGGGGCAAACAGCTTTGGACTCAGCCAAAGAAGGGTTAATGGGCTGTGCTGACACTTGCAGTCCATCCACAGAAATGACATTTTTTAAATGTAACTCTTGCTGCATTGCAGCCTCAGCAGGCACAACATTGCTGCACACAGGACTAGCAGCCTGATTGTCATTAGGCACATTGTCAGTCACAGTGTTAAAAGGAACAAAAACAGTCTTATCCACAACATGGGACTTAGCAGGCTTCACTTTATCAGGCACATCATCAGTAATGTCTTCCTCATTAAACACCATCTGATCCCCCCGCATAGGAGACTCCATTACCTGGATGGCCTTCAGCATACCTCCTGAATCTTGGGAAGGCCTGGGGCTGCTTACCTCTCCCTGGGGGGGCAGGGGGTCAGAACTGGGGGTCTCCTCCTCCACCTCCATCTTTGTCACCCTTCCAAACCTTTTGTCGTTGCAAAACTTCTCTTTAAAGGGCCCATCTCTGCCTTCCATCATGGCCACGATGGTCTCCTGATGATCCACACGGACCTTGGCCAGCTGGATTTCCGGATCCATGGATCCCCGTTTCTGGCTGTGTAAGCCCTCACGTTGCCTTCGCAGGCGCTTCAACTCCGCTCTCAACTTGTAGAGCTTGTCCCTCTCCCTGTTCAGGACCTTAATCCCGGCCACCACTCGCTCCCGAATGGCCTCCGAGCCTTCATCCTCACCAGGGGCAGAGAGATCGGCTTGTGCAGAGGCAGGCAGTTCACCTGATGGCCCAGGAGATGGCTGGGAGCCTCCAGCAGGAGAAGCCCCGCTGCCCTCCATGGCCTCCCCAGAAAGGGGGCCAGGGAGCTGGGATAGATTTCACCACCACTCCCTTCTCACAGAGCAGCTTCAGAGGCACCTTCCTCCTGACACACCTGTGCTCCAATGATGGGCGGGGCACTATTCCTCCCACTGACACCAATGATGGGACACTATTCCCCCCCACTGATACCAATGATGGGACACTATTCCTCCCACTGACACCAATGATGGGACACTATTCCTTCCACTGATACCAATGATGGGACACTATTCCTCCCACTGACACCAGTGATGGGCCACGATTCCTTCCACTAATACCAATGATGGGATACTATTTCTCCCACTGACACCAATGATGGGGGACTATTCCTCCCACTGACACCAATGAAGAGACACTATTTCTCCCACTGACACCAATGATAGGGCACTATTCCTCCCACTGACACCAATGATGGGACACTATTCCTCCCACTGATACCAATGATGGGGCACTATTCCTCCCACTGACACCAATGAAGAGACACTATTTCTCCCACTGACACCAATGATGGGGCACTATTCCTCCCACTGACACCAATGATAGGGCACTATTCCTCCCACTGATACCAATGATGGGGCACTATTCCTTCCACTGACACCAATGATGGAGAACAATTCCTTCCACTGACCCCAATGATGGGGCACTATTCCCCTCCACTGATACCAATGATGGGGCACAATTCTTCCCCCTGACACCAATGATGGGGCACTATTCCTCCCACTGACACCAATGATGGGGCACTATTCCTCCCACTGACACCAATGATGGGGCACTATTCCTCCCACTGACACCAATGATGGAGAACTATTCCTCCCACTGATACTTCACCAATGGGACTCAAACTTTAAAAACAATACATGTATTCCTTTATAAGCCCATATTTATACATGATTTGGACAAAGGTATGTGGCCTGCCCTCCAAATGATGGAGTTCAGGTGTTTCTAGTGAAGGGTACTCTTAGTACTTCAGAATACAAAGACATTGTAGACAATTGTGCTCTCCAGTTTGGTAAAGACCCTTTTCTATTCCAGTATGATGGTGCCCGCCCCCCTGTGTACAAAGCCAGCGCCATAAAGACATGGTGTGACCAGTTTGGTGTGGAGGAACGCGAGTGTCCTGACCTCAACCCTACTGATCACCTCTGGGAGGAATTGGAAGGCCGATGGTGATCTGTGGTCTTCTCATCCAACATCAGTACCTGACCTACCAAAGGGGCACAAATTCCCACAGACCCTCCAAAATCTTGTGGAAAGTCTTCCCTGAGGAGAGGAGGATTTTTTTGTCACAAGGGGGGAAGGCAGCTCCATAAAGACATGGTGTGAGCAGTTTGGTGTCCTACACAGAGACCTCAACCCTACTGAACACCTTTGGAACACAGATTTTAAGCCAGGTCTTCTCATCCAACATCAGTACAAATTCCCCCAGACACACTTCACAGTCTTGTGGAAACCCTTCCTAGAACAGTAGAGGAAGTTCTCCATAATAATGGGCGTGGTTTTACAATGGGATGTCCATATGGGTGTGATGGTCGGGTCTTCACAACCTTTTGGACACGGTGGTGTCATTTTTTGTATTATTAAAAAAATGTAAAAATAAAAATACAAACAAAGACAAATGGTGATTTTTCTTTTCCTGTTTTATTATAAAAACAAAATCTTAATATTCTACAAAATGTGTGCAACGTATATTACTATCAAAATTGTATTGTAAAGTGAAACCTCGGATTGCGAGTAACGCGGTTAACGAGCGTTTCGCAACACGAGCTGTTTTTAAAAAAAATCCTGACCCGGTTTGTGAGTGTTGTCTCGCAAAACTAGCAGGATTCAAGCCACAGCGGTGTGCAGTACCGCGTTTGGCCTGAGGTGGGGGGGGGGGGGGGGCGTTTGGAGCCGATCGGAGCCGTTCGGAAATGCTCGGAAATACTCAGAAACTCTCGGAATTACCCCGTTCCCGAGCCTTTCCGAGGTTTTCCGAGTTCATCTGAGCTGTCCCCGGGCCTTTGAGTGTTTCCGAGCCTCTCCGGCACCCCCCACCTCTGGCCACATGCGGTATTGCATGCCATACAAGTCAATGCGGAACAAATTATTTTCGTTTCCATTGACTTCTATGGGGAAACTTGCTTTGATATGCAAGTGCTTTGGATTACGAGCATTCTCCTGGAACGGATTATGCTTTTAATCCAAGCTTACACTGTATAGAGGAAGTTGGCCATAGAGACAGGCAAGATAGTTACTGAGGAGTCACTGGATTGGCTGCTCTACTGTGATGAGTTTATCCACTTCATCTCTGGAAGATTTTACCCCCCACCTTCAGGACCAGGCCTCTTTTTCCTATTCGGCACTGCGCTACTTCAACTGGCAGTCATACAACGCTGAACACAAATTACATTTATATCGTGTTTTTTCCCGACAAACAGAACTTTGTTTTGGTGGTATTTGATCACCTCTGCGGGTTTTATTTTATTTTTTTGCGCTATCAATGAAAAAAGGCTGAAATTTAAAAAAAAACAAAACAAATCAATAATTTTTACTTTCTGCTATAAATTAGAGCTGCACGATTAATTGTTAAGAATTTGCAATCTCGTTTTAAACCCCCCCCCTCCTGATCCTAATTAGCCATTTCCGTGATTCTATAAACAGTGCAGAGCTGAGCTGTCAAAATTACATAGAACCCCCAAACATTATATATGTCCCTAGAGAATACAATGGCGGTCATTGCAACTTTTTATCTCGCACGGTATTTGCGCAGCAATTTTTGTAAGGCATTTTTTTGGAAAAAAAAAACTGTTTTGTGCTTTAAAAAAAAAAGACAGTAAAGTTAGCCCAATTTCTTTGCATAATGTGAAAGATGAAGTTACTCCGAGTAAATAGAGACCTAACATGTCACACTTCAAAATTGCACACGCTCGTGGAATGGCACCAAACTTCGGTACTTAAAAATCCCCATAGGCGACGCTTTAATTTTTTTACTGGTTACATCTTTTGAGTTACAGAGGAGGTCTAGTGCTAGAATTAGGAGGCTCTCTGTGGACCCTGATGTAGGGAGGGGCTCTCTGGGGACCCTGATGTAAGGGGTGGGCTCTCTGGGGACCCTGATGTAAGGGGGGGGGGCTCTCTGGGGATCATGATGTAAGGGGTGGGCTCTCCGGGGACCCTGATGTAAGGGGGGCTCTCTGGGGACCCTGATGTAGGGAGGGGCTCTCTGGGGACCCTAATATAAGGAAGGGGCTCTCTGGGGACCCTGATGTAATAAGGGGGCTCTGGGGACCCTGATGTAATGAGGGGGCTCTGGGGACCCTGATGTAAGGGGTGGGCTCTCTGGGGACCCTGATGTAAGGGGGAGGCTCTCTGGGGACCCTGAATAT
The DNA here is from genome assembly GCA_029206835.1 of Rana muscosa. Lineage (NCBI taxonomy): Eukaryota > Metazoa > Chordata > Amphibia > Anura > Ranidae > Rana > Rana muscosa. The sequence goes on along the minus strand of CM055123.1, from coordinate 264,193,634 downwards.
AAAAAACTAAAAGTTTGGGACTTTGTATGGGGCGCAGGGCATAGGCCGAGCACCTCCATCCCCGATAATTGAACAGAAAAAGACAAGGGTGGGACTTTAAATGAAACATGCATCCCAGGAGCGCATGCGCGGAGGCTAGCGGGACGGTAATTCCTGACCAGAGCTCCGCTCCGTGAGGGGGATAAAGCCGCAAGATAGAAACAGCCCGACATTCCTAAATAACTGGAAAAGCTGTCTAAAGATTCACAGAGGTGAGGGGTATATTTTGGAAGGAGAATGGTTTATGGAGGAGCCCGCAAAAAGACAAAAATGAACCCCATTAGCGGAGCACTAGCGAGGAATTCCTCACAGAAAAAGGCGCCTATCACCTCAGATACGCTTACCTCAGGGAAGAAAGGCAAGCTTACAAAGGCACAGCATATTTTCTCAGGTGACTCTGACTCAGAGGCTGAAGTTTATCAGTCACAACCATTAACAAAAGAAATTACTACTCCCCCGAATATTTTAAAACAATTTGAAAAAATGCTTCACAAAGCACTGAGGCAGACATCAGAACAAATTACCAACAACTTAACTAAAGAAATCAGAGAATTGGGACACCGCACTGCAGCACTAGAAATTAAAGCTGAGGAGATGGAAAATGCTAGAATAGACCACCAAACTAAAATAAAGAATTTGAAGGAAGATAATATTACTCTCCAAAATAAGCTGGAGGATTTTGAGAACCGTGCAAGAAGGTCTAACCTGCGCTTTAGAGGATTACCAGAATCTATAATAGACTTGCAATCAACAATAACAGCACTATGCCAAGAATTAATGCCAAGCATACCATTAGAAAGAATGGAATTGGATAGAGTGCACAGAGCTCTGATGCCCAAAAAATCTGAAGGACCACCGCGAGATGTGATAGCAAAATTTCATTATTATAAAACTAAAGAACAGATAATGAATGCTGCAAGGGAACTAAATAATTTAGTCTTTCAAGGACACAATTACCAAATATTTGCAGATTTATCTCAAGTGACAATATCCAAAAGAAGGGCAATGAAACCGCAAATTCAGGAACTACAGCGTCACAATGTGAAATACCAATGGAGCTTTCCTTTTGCCCTACGTTTCACCTACCAAGGTACTAAAATCACATGTAGAACACCAGAAGAACTGCAACAAGCACTCCAGGACCTTAATTTGAGTAAAAGACACACATCACCGGCATCACAGAGAAGATTAGCCTCAAGCCCCTCCAAACACAAAGCATCCCACTTAGAATCCCAAAATGGAAGCACCCAAGTGCACAAAAGAGGACGCTTCACACCCTCTTCCCAAGGCCAAGAAGACACAATGGACTGAATGAAATATAATATATGAAAGTGACAAATCCACCAAAGAACACCAGCATTAGAAACACCTTGATTACTCAAAAACCCCTGCTTCAACGCATACAAGCCAAACCATAAGACTGAAGAACTTTGAAAACCTAATTTGAGACATTTTATAGAGACATCTCTCTTATCTCTACTTAAAAGTCAATTTTTTTTTTTTTTTGTTAGCATCTTCAATTATATTTCATTTATAGTTACTACGCAATACAGGTCTCAATATGAATAGAAAATTCATTAGTTATAAATTATTGGTTCTGAGTAACTACTTAATTGTTAAAGATTGAAGTGAATAGGAAAATAGTTCTTATTTAACAAACAGATTCTCTTCATATAGATATGCATTTATACACTAAGGTAATCTTTTAGAATCAGCTTAGTTAAAATTAATAGGTTGTAACTCCTAGGTAAACTATCATAGGTTTTAATTTTTCTCCCCATCCGTTTGACTAAGTACTAGTTTTAGACAACTTATACAAGTATAATTAGGGCTTAGAATCATACATCACTACGATGTATATATATATATAAAATTTTTATTTTTTCATTTTAGTCTATATTTAATTATATATAGGGCGGCACCCCATAGCACGGAAACCACATGTGCCCCACCAAGCTTTCCTCGGGTCCTCGCACTAATATGCGGGGATTCGACGAAAGCTCCTTGTCCCCTGAGGGGGGGCTTTACCCCCGTTCACGGGCAAACATTGAATGCATTAACATATTTAAAATGTTTATATGTTATATAATTATATCTAATTCTTATTTTTCATTTAAGTCGGATCACTCGAGATCCTCTCTTTACTTTCTTTCTCTCTTATCCGTGTGGGTTGGACCCGGAGACCGTTGCAGTAAGGCTACAGGTAAGATTAGCTTGTTGTATCACTTGCCATGGCCCCATTAAATATTATCTCATTGAACGTCCAAGGTCTTAATGTGCCACAAAAACGCACTAAAGCCTTTAGGTCATTCCAATGTAAGAAAGCTCACATTGTGTGCTTGCAAGAAACACATTTTACACCAACCCTTACTCCTAAATTTTTCAGTAACTCCTACCCACAAGTATACACAGCCTCAGCCAACACAAAACAGAGAGGTACGCTTATAGCATTTCACCGCACCACTCCATTTACATTGCAATCTGAAATAAAAGACCCAGAAGGTCATTATCTTATCCTAACGGGACATATCATGGACACAGCAGTAACTATTGTCTCCTACTACGCTCCTAACCTTAAACCCTTACCATTTTTATCCCATCTTTTTCAAGTTATTAACACACATAAGATAGGAACACTTTTTGTATGTGGGGATTCAAATACTGTCCTTCTACCATTTCTCGATAGATCACATTATACCCCAACAAATCACCAATCCAAATGGTCACTCTCTCAGCTTCTGTCTAAGTACAATTTGATTGACACTTGGAGAGAATCTAACCCAACGAAAAGGAACTATTCCTACTACTCTAATCCTCATCAAACATTCAGCAGAATAGACCATATTTTCACAACAATGGGAATGGCCCCAGAGATAAGATCCTCAACCATTCTCCCCATCCCATGGTCAGACCATGATGCGGTACATACTACCATAGCCTCTATTCTGCCAAAATCGCATGATCCATCATGGTACCTTCCAGGTGTGCTACTTAAACACCCTTCTTACCGCACACATATAGAACGTGAGCTAATAACTTACTTGAAGCATAACACTAGCCCAGAAATCTCTTCACTCACACTTTGGGAAGCACATAAACCAGTACTCAGGGGGATTTGTCAACAACAATTAGGGATCCTGAAAAGAGAACGTAAAACACTCGCACATAAATTAGAGAAAGAATTTAACACTGCATTTATGGCCTTTCAGAATAATCCTACCCCCACTGCAAAAACACATCTCGAGAAAACTCGCTTAGAATATGACCTCTTCCTCACAGATTCAGCAGAAAAAATGTTACGTAAAACTAATCATTCATTTTATATGAAATCTAATAAACCAGGTACACTCCTAGCGAAAGCTCTAAAATCCATCAATAGATCTTATAAACCTATCAAGCTCAAAATAGCCAATAATATATACACTTGCAATCCACAAAAAATAGTCCAAAAATTCAGCACATATCTAAAAACTCAATACAAGGAAACAAATTCATTCAACACCTCTGAAGCGGATTCATTTTTCTCACGAATTAACCTCCCACAAATGACGGAATCTCAAAAAACATTGCTAGAAAAAACAGTTTCAAAGGATGAAGTCATCGCAGCCATAAAGGAATTAAAAGTAAATAAAAGACCTGGGCCAGATGGTTACTCATCATTATACTATAAAATATACAGGGATATTCTTTCCCCCATGCTGGTAGAAGCTTACAATGAAATATTGAGAAACAAATCATTTAGGCAAGAATCATTGACAGCAATTATATGTATGATTCCAAAACCACACACGGATGATACACACAGCAGTAACTACCGTCCCATTTCAATGTTAAATGTTGATATTAAAATATTGACAAAAATACTAGCAACACGTTTAAACTCAATTATAGGAACACTAGTACATCGTGATCAGGTAGGATTCATGCCCTCACGCCAAGCAGGAGATAATGTTAGAAGAGCAGTTCTCTTAGCACAAATAGCGAAAAAACGTAAAATTCCTGCCTGCTTTCTCTCTCTCGATATCAGAAGGGCCTTTGATTCAGTATCCTGGACTTACATGACCTATACTTTACAAAAATGGGGTTTTGGCCCGAATTTTATGACTTGGATCAGAGCACTTTATGATAAGCCAAAAGCGTACGTAAGATATGCGGGATATAGATCGGAACCATTTGATATTGAGAGGGGTACAAGACAAGGCTGTCCACTCTCACCATTACTATTCGCTTTACTTATAGAACCACTTGCACAACTAATTAGAATAGAACCCACAATAACAGGAATAGAGGTAGGAGGTTATCAGCACAAATTATGCTTATTTGCAGATGATATCCTCCTATTTCTTTCATCCCCACAAATATCTGGTCCTAACCTAACCCCAATTCTTAATAACTTTGCCACTCTTTCAGGCCTAGTTATCAATTCCAAGAAGAGTTCAATAATGAACATATCTCTATCAAGTATTGAATTGTCGGCCGCCAAAATAGGTCTCCCATATGCATGGACTGAGGGAGCATTATCATACCTAGGTATTAAACTGACAGCATCTTTCTCTGATTTATTCTCTCATAACTATCCACAGATATTGAAACACCTAACAAACTTAATGAACTCTTGGTCACACCTCCCAATATCATGGATGGGAAGGATAAATGCGGTAAAAATGACGATACTGCCGAAAATTCTATACTTATTCAGAGTCCTGCCAATCCCGATACCAGCATATTATCTAAGGATACTACAGAAAAAAGTATCAAAGTTCATTTGGGGTTCTACCAAACCGAGAATACAACAAAGCACACTTTTCTTACCCAAACTACAAGGGGGCTTAGGCTGTCCCAACTTTGCAAGTTATTATAAGGCAGCACATGTCGCTAGCCTCAGTAAATACCATGCAAAAAAAGAAATCCCATTATGGATATTAATAGAAGCTGCTGAGAGTGATCCAATTTCAGTCTCGAACTTACTTTGGATCCCCCCAAAACACCGCAAAAATATACAAAATCCTATCACCAAACATTTTATCTCCCTTTGGGATAGGTCGAAAATTAAATATCAACTACAATCTTTACATAATCCGCTACTCTCATTTTACAAAAATCCTGCGTTCTATCCAGCATGGGTCTACCCCAAAACTTTTAGAGAATGGACATCTAGAGACATTCTTTATATGTATAATTTTGTGTCAACATCATCGTTTATCCCATTTCCGACCCTATGTAAAACTTACGGCTTACCACAATCAGAACTATTCAGATATCTTCAAATAAAAAACTTCTTCACACCATTTTTAAATTCTTCTACTCAAACATCCCAAATGACTAAATTTGAAACATTATGTAAGAAAGATCCACATGCGAAGGGTGCTATATCTGCCTTATATTCTCAATTACTAATACAAGCAGATGGGGGCAAACCACAATACGCTCGAAAATGGGAAGGAGACTTACAAAGAGAATTAGAAATCTCAGAATGGAATCAAATATGGATAACAACTAAATCGGCCTCCCCTAATATATTAGCGGTTGAGGCTAATTATAAACTACTAACTAGATGGTACCTTGTGCCTGCAAGAATAGCGAAATATGTTCCAAATTATTCAGCACAATGTTTTCGGGGATGCACAGAGACAGGGACACAGTTTCATGTTTGGTGGTCGTGTCTAACAGCACAAAAATTCTGGAAAGAACTCTTTAAAATGGCATCTGAAATGCTTAATAAGACAATCCCATTTGACCCGGGAATAGCTTTACTTAACCTGAAACCAGAAAGCATAACACATATGCAATTCAAATTATTAGTACAACTTTTTACAGCAGCTAAACAAACATTAGCAAAAGCATGGAAATCAACCCAATTAAATATACACGAATCAAAGACCAGAATGAATGGTGCGATGACATATGCTAAAATGACTGCGATAGATATGGACACGATCCCCAAATTTGAAAAATTGTGGCAACCCTGGATCAATTACATTAGTCCATCAACCTTTGACACCAAAGTTCTCTTACCATGGTAACTGATACAAAGGATTTAAATGAATTTTCTGTGGTAGCGGCGGCGGCTCTGGGTCTAACCCCACGGACTCCTACACTATTCTACTCTCCTCTCTTCTCCTTTTCTATCTTTCTTCCACCACTTTTTTTTTTCTCTCTCTTTATTATGTATATATTCGTTTCACTTTCCTTCCTTTTTATAAATATTTCATCGGGTATGCATAAGAACATTGTTTGAATTTATATTCCATATCTTCATCATAACTTAAATCTTATAGACGTTATGAATTTAATGACATTTAGAATGTTTTAAGGAAACATATACTACTTGCAAACCACTTAAAGGAACTAAAAGATTGATACATTGCATGTTTAGTTTGTTAAGCAACCTCCTTTAAAATTAACAAAAATCTAGCTTTTGGAGTATAAAGGAATTATAACGTTTGTTAATACATGCATAATCAAGATTGTATGTACGATACCCTCTGTATGCCTTAATAAAATATTTTGACAAGGAAATGTAAAAAAAAAAAAAAAAAAAAAAAAAAAAAAAAGAAACATGCATCCCAGGAGATAACACAAAACAATTGAATATCTCAGGTATCTAGTCTGATAGAACCAAAGACATTACATGAAAGCATTGCATTACAACAATTGGTAGTCAATATTTTAATCGCATAAAGAATATAACAAAAACAATAATGACATAGCATACCTAGTGTAGTAGTGAAAATGTAAATAGTACATAAATTACAACAATTAATGGTAGTAGAATGTGATAACATGTCCGGTTCATATATAAAAACAGTAAATAGAGGGGCCAATTCATTGAAGCGTGTCTCCATGGTAAAAGAACCATTTCCTAGCAATTCCAGGGGAAAAATGCCAACCAATGCTACAATGATTATTTTACAGGAAAAAAGCCCAGTAATGACACAGCGACAATGCCATAGCAAGAGTCTCCAGCAATGCCCCAGAAAATATTCTCTGCAATGCCATAGTGACAATGTCATATGAAGCAAGCCCAGTAATGTGACAGAAGCAGTGTCACACTCCTTCTGTCACATTACTGCCACAGGTAGACTACCCAGCAATGCCACAGGAAGAATGCCCAGTTATACCACAGGGAAATCATTACAGAACAATTGTTCAGCAATGCCACAGAAAGAAAACCCAACAATGTTACAGTATTAATGCCTCAGAAGAATATCCAGCAATGCCACACACAGTGACAATATCAGAGGAAGAATATCCAGTAATGTCACAGTGACAATACCAGAGGAAGAATATCCAGTAATGTCACAGTGACAATGCCAGAGGAAGAATATCCAGTAATGTCACAGTGACAATGCCAGAGGAAGAATATCCGGTAATGTCACAGTGACAATATCAGAGGAAGAATATCCAGTAATGTCACAGTGACAATATCAGAGGAAGAATATCCAGTAATGTCACAGTGACAATACCAGAGGAAGAATATCCAGTAATGTCACAGTGACAATGCCAGAGGAAGAATATCCGGTAATGTCACAGTGACAATATCAGAGGAAGAATATCCAGCAATGCCACACACAGTGACAATACCAGAGGAAGAATATCCAGTAATGTCACAGTGACAATGCCAGAGGAAGAATATCCAGTAATGTCACAGTGACAATATCAGAGGAAGAATATCCAGTAATGTCACAGTGACAATGGCAGAGGAAGAATATCCAGTAATGTCACAGTGACAATATCAGAGGAAGAATATCCAGTAATGTCACAGTGACAATGGCACATGAATACTACCCAGCAATGACACAGGAAAATTCTCTCGCAATGCCACAGTGAGGATGTCACAAGAAAATGCCCAGCAATGCCATAGTGGAAATGTAACAGCAGGAATTCCCAGCAGTACCACATTTGAGAGAATAAAGAAAGATTATTACTACTATGTTAGAAAAAAAAGGACAGGAAGATTGGGGAATCTTTCCAATGGATACAGACCAAAGACTCTCTATGGAGTCTTCTACTATAAAATCTTGTCCCATTCCCAGCCGCCATCCCTCCTTCCATCCATTCAATACGTTTTTTTCTTTTTTATTGAAAAGTATTTTTATGCTGATCAGTGTGTTCTGACAGTGGCAATTCCCGCTATCAGAATACAATGTCATGGTGAGGGGGATTCCTCCACCCACCGTGCTTGTAATGCCCCATACACACGAGTGGAATTTCTGCCAGCAAAAGTCTGATGTGAGCTTTTGGTCGGAAATTCCGACCGTGTGTAGGCTCCATCAGACTTTTTCTGTCTGAATTTCCGCCAGAAAAAGATTGAGAGCGGGTTCTCTATTCTTCAGACGGAAAAAGTTCCTATCGGAAATGCCGATCGTCTGTATGCAATTCCGACAGAAACAATTTGACGCATGCTCGGAAGCATTGAACTTCTTTTTCTCGCCTGGTCGTAGTGTTGTACGTCACCGTGGTCACACAATAGTTCAGAGAATTTTTGTGTGACCGTGTGTATACAAGCCAAGCTTGAGTGGAATTCCATCGGAAAAACCATCCAACTTTTTTCCGACGGAAATTCCGCTTGTGTGTACAGGGCATTTGGGTTGCGGAATCTCTTTGTTCCTTTTTGTTCAGCCCGCTGGTTGAACAAATAAAATAAAATACCCATCTCTGGTTATGTGGGCTCTTCTGGTAGTGATGAGCGGTGGATCCAGCGTTGCAGTAGACCCGTCGCCCCTTTCTGGGGTCATCACACTGTCTCCTGTATGCCAAGAGAACCCTGCTACTGGACAACCAATAGGATGTGTCTATGGCACCCATGTAGTGATGGTGGTCACTAGGGATGAGCCGAACACCCCCCGGGTTCGGTTCGCACCAGAACCCGCGAACGGACCGAAAGTTTGCACGAACGTTAGAACCCTATTAAATACAATGGATGCGAACGTTCGAAATCTAAAGTGCTAATTATAACGACTAATATGCATGTTATTGTCCTAAAAATGGTTTGGGAACCCGGGTTCTGCACCAGGGGACATGTATCAATGCAAAAAGAAGTTTTAAAAACTGACTTTTTTTGGGAGCAGTCATTTTAATGATGCATAAAGTGAAAAAAAAAAGTCAAACATTCCTTTAAATATCGTACCTGGGGGGTGTCTAAAGTATGCATGTGAAGTGCCACGTGTTTCCCGTGTTTAGAACTGTCCCTGCACAAAATTACATTTCTAAAGGAAAAAAAGCCATTTAAAACTGCTTGCGGCTTTAATGTAATGTCTGGCCCCGGTAATATGGATGAAAATCTTTGAGAAAAATGGCATGGCTACCCCATCACCCCCCCCCCACCCCAGCCCATTACCAGCCCCTTTGGGTCTTGTATGGATATTAAGGGGAACCCTGCACACAAAATAAAAAAGGCCCTATATACTCTGAACAGCCGTATACAGGCGGTGCATACAAGACAGGGACTGTAGGTTTGTTCTTATGTAGAATCTGTTTGTAATTTTGAACAGGTACATTGTTTAAGTGTAGCTCCAGCCAAGAAATCTATTTTTAAGCTTTTTGGAAAACATAGGGAAGGGTTATCACCCCTGTAACATTTGTTTTGCTGTCTGTGCCCCTGTTCAGAACATTTCACCTCACTTTCTGTCCCAATGACAAATGTTTTTGAAAAGTGGGGTTTTTATTGAAACAAGGATTGGTGATAAAGCATCAGTAGAGAGGAGACACCTTTCTCCCATATTAACTCTTACAGGAGAGAATTTCCCTTCCTAGGGGTAGATTTCCTCTCACTTCCTGTTGTCTTCTTCCGTTTGCAAGTAGGAGTCGTTTGTAAGTTGGATGTTTGAAAGTAGGGGCCTGCCGTATATACTCAGCTGAAATTTGCCCCTTACATGTTGGTGTGGCCACAACACTGTGAGCCCCCACAGTTACTCTTGGTGGGCGCTGGAACGCCCTGCTGTGAACTATTATATCAGGAATTATATTTACATGCCATTGTTGAACAGTGGTAGGAAAAATTGGGCCTTTGGTGGTGGTGCTGGTGCCACAACACTGTAAGCCCTCACAGTTACTCTTGGTGGTAGGGTGACCACATCTCCAAACTGCCATTCAGGGACACACACCCCCCCCCCCCAAAATATGTTTTTTGTCATTTTTTTCCCTATTTCTGGGGCAGGGGCGTATGAAATCAGCGGACCCGTGTGCAAGATCAAAAGTGGGCCCTAGGCATCAACAGGAACAACAATATGGCGCGCAAAGCGTGTCGTGGTGAACATGTCTTAAATTGCGCCAAATATTGGCTTAAAGGGGGTGTTGTTAAAGAGTCTGAGATGACTTGTATAGTACAGAATGTGGTAATGTTAAATAGGGAATGCAGAGTGTATGGTGGTGAGTAGTATATACAGGAGAGGAGTGCGGAGTGTATGGAGGTGGGTAATATGTACAGGAGAGGAGTGCGGAGTGTATGGCGGGGGGGTAATATGTACAGGAGAGGAGTGCGGAGTGTATGGCGAGGGTAATATGTACAGGAGAGGAGTGCGGAGTGTATGGCGGGGGGGTAATATGTACAGGAGAGGAGTGCGGAGTGTATGGAGGTGGGTAATATGTACAGGAGAGGAGTGCGGAGTGTATGGCGGGGGGGTAGTATGGCGGGGGGGTAATATGTACAGGAGAGGAGTGCGGAGTGTATGGCGAGGGTAATATGTACAGGAGAGGAGTGCGGAGTGTATGGCGGGGGGGTAATATGTACTGGAGAGGAGTGCGGAGTGTATGGCGAGGGTAATATGTACAGGAGAGGAGTGCGGAGTGTATGGCGAGGGTAATATGTACAGGAGAGGAGTGTGGAGTGTATGGCGAGGGTAATATGTACAGAAGAGGAGTGCGGAGTGTATGGCGAGGGTAATATGTACAGGAGAGGAGTGCGGAGTGTATGGCGAGGGTAATATGTACAGGAGAGGAGTGCGGAGTGTATGGCGAGGGTAATATGTACAGGAGAGGAGTGCGGAGTGTATGGCGGGGGGGTAATATGTACAGGAGAGGAGTGCGGAGTGTATGGCGAGGGTAATATGTACAGGAGAGGAGTGCGGAGTGTATAGCAAGGGTAATATGTACAGGAGAGGAGTGCGGAGTGTATAGCGAGGGTAATATGTACAGGAGAGGAGTGTGGAGTGTATGGCGAGGGTAATATGTACAGAAGAGGAGTGCGGAGTGTATGGCGAGGGTAATATGTACAGGAGAGGAGTGCGGAGTGTATGGCGAGGGTAATATGTACAGGAGAGGAGTGCGGAGTGTATGGCGAGGGTAATATGTACAGGAGAGGAGTGCGGAGTGTATGGCGAGGGTAATATGTACAGGAGAGGAGTGCGGAGTGTATGGCGGGGGGTAATATGTACAGGAGAGGAGTGCGGAGTGTATGGCGAGGGTAATATGTACAGGAGAGGAGTGCGGAGTGTATGGCGAGGGTAATATGTACAGGAGAGGAGTGCGGAGTGTATGGCGGGGGGGGTAATATGTACAGGAGAGGAGTGCGGAGTGTATGGCGAGGATAATATGTACAGGAGAGGAGTGCGGAGTGTATGGCGGGGGGGTAATATGTACAGGAGAGGAGTGCGGAGTGTATGGCGAGGGTAATATGTACAGGAGAGGAGTGCGGAGTGTATGGCGGGGGGGTAATATGTACAGGAGAGGAGTGCGGAGTGTATGGCGAGGGTAATATGTACAGGAGAGGAGTGCGGAGTGTATGGCGGGGGGGTAATATGTACAGGAGAGGAGTGCGGAGTGTATGGCGAGGGTAATATGTACAGGAGAGGAGTGCGGAGTGTATGGCGAGGGTAATATGTACAGGAGAGGAGTGCGGAGTGTATGGCGGGGGGGTAATATGTACAGGAGAGGAGTGCGGAGTGTATGGCGAGGGTAATATGTACAGGAGAGGAGTGCGGAGTGTATGGCGGGGGGGGGTAATATGTACAGGAGAGGAGTGCGGAGTGTATGGCGAGGGTAATATGTACAGGAGAGGAGTGCGGAGTGTATGGCGGGGGGGTAATATGTACAGGAGAGGAGTGCGGAGTGTATGGCGAGGGTAATATGTACAGGAGAGGAGTGCGGAGTGTATGGCGGGGGGGTAATATGTACAGGAGAGGAGTGCGGAGTGTATGGCGAGGGTAATATGTACAGGAGAGGAGTGCAGTGTATGGCGGGGGGGTAATATGTACAGGAGAGGAATGTGGAGTGTATGGCGGGGGGTAGTTAGTGGAGAGAGGAGGAAGAGGAGTGCAATACCACCTCCTGATAGTCTGTCAGCCACTGCTATACCACTTTGGTGGTGGGGCACTCCGAAGGATGTAAGGGGGCACTCTGGAGAAAGTAAAGGGGCACTCTGGAGGCACTAAGGGGGCACCCTAGAGGTTGTAAGGGGGATGTAAGGGGGCAGTCTGGCGGTACTAACTTAGTCAGAGCCCCCTTACATCCTCCAGGGTGCCCGCTTAGTGCCTCCTTACATCCTCCTCCAGAGTGCCCCCTTACATCCCCCTCCAGAGTGCCCCCTTAGTATTACTGTACTAAGGGGCACTCTGGAGAAAGTAATGGGGCACTCTGGAGAAAGTAATGGGGCACTCTGGAGAAAGTAATGGGAGGAAGTAAGGGAGCACTCTGGAGGCACACAGATAGTACCTCCAGAGTGCCCCACTGCAGAGAGTCCTGAGGAGTGATGGCCATTAATCCATGCCAGGTGAATGTTAGGAAAAGCAGAGCACACCACCCACCTCATGGCTGCCCTATTCCACTACTGCTTGCTCACTCCCTGCCACAGCCCTGTAGAGCCTGCAGAGTGGTCAGAGGGGCCGCAGAGTAGTCAGAGGGGCCGCAGAGTGGTCAGAGGGGCCGCAGAGTAGTCAGAGGGGCCGCAGAGTAGTCAGAGGGGCCGCAGAGTAGTCAGAGGGGCCGCAGAGTAGTCAGAGGGGCAGTGGGATGGACAGGGGGACCGCGGGATGGACAGGGGGACCGCGGGATGGACAGGGGGACCGCGGGATGGACAGGGGGACCGCGGGATGGACAGGGGGACCGCGGGATGGACAGGGCGGGACACGGAGGAAGAACAGAGGGGGACAGCAGAATCGAGGGGGACACGGAGGAAGAACGGAGGGGGACAGCTGAACGGAGGGGGACAGGACAGCTGAACAGAGGGGGACAGGACAGCTGAACAGAGGGGGACAGGACAGCTGAACAGAGGGGGACAGGACAGCTGAACAGAGGGGGACAGGACAGCTGAACAGAGGGGGACAGGACAGCTGAACAGAGGGGGACAGGACAGCTGAACAGAGGGGGACACGGAGGAAAAACGGAGGGGGACAGCAGCAGGGGGGGGGACAGCAGCAGAATGGAGGGGGGGGGGGCAGCAGCAGCAGAACGGAGGGGGACAAAGTGTGAGTATAACACAGACAGTACAGTGAGTACACTAACCTGTCCTGGTCCTGGAAGTCAGACTGGCTGCTGGCACTGACTGCAAACTTGTGGACCTCGACGTGGGCGGGAGGAGCAAGAGCCTGGCTGGAGGAGGACTCAGACGAGGCTCAGGCTGGCTGGCTGGCTGCACAGGAGAGTGGCTCTGTCTGTTCACTGGCGTCAGGTCAGCCGCATCACTCACTCTCTGTGCTATCTCTGGTCGGTCGACTCGTCACTGGAGGAGGAGGACTAGTCTGGACGACGAGGCTCGCTCAGGCTGGGCTGGCTGTGCACAGGTGAGTGTGTGAGTGGCTCTCTCTGAGTGGTCACCGTCCCTGGCATGAGCGTCACGGTCACTCACTCTGTGCTGGCTCTGGACTGGCTGGTGGATGCGGAGGGGAGGGAGGCGCGCGCGCTGGCTGCTCTCAGACTCAGCGTAGTGTGCGCCGGGCGGGTACACACTGCACTCACTGCCCACACTGACAGGCCCCAGCTCAGCTTACGTCACTGGTTGCTAGATGCGGAGCGGCCCCTACCCTAGCAACCAGACTGGCAGTGGCAGCCGCAGCCTGTGTTTATGTTATCATCGATCAGTGTAATAAAATTTATAAGGTGGTGGGGGCGGCGGACAGGCGGAGCGGACTGGTCACTGTTTTTTTTAATTTTTTTTCATTCCGGGATAACTGTATTGTCCCGGAATGAGCTGCCCGGGACACGGACAAAAATCTCCAATCAGGGATGATCCCGGGCAATCCGGGACACGTGGGCACCCTACTTGGTGGGCGCATAAATGGGTCCTGCTGTGAATTATTAGATCAAGAATTGTAATTGCATGCCCCTGTTGAACAGGGGCTTAAAAATTGGGCCTTTGGTGGTGGTGGTGTTGCCACAACACATTAAGCCCTCACAGTTACTCTTGGTGGGCACAGGAATGGGCCCTGCTGTGAATTATTAGATCAATAATTGTAATTACATGCCTCTGTAGATTAAATAATAATAATACTGCGCCAATTCTAAACACTAAATGAAGCAGCCAAACATAAACTCAGACAGGATATATAGAACGTATAAAAAATATATAATGTGGCGCTGTGAGAGAAGTAGTAAAAAACCCTACTTCATGTATAGCACAATGGTGCACATAAAAATATGGTGTCAAACAAAACGTTTGTACACAATAGGTGTACACAAATGAATGTGATAAAAATGTAAGTGAATACTAACAGTGAAATAATTGGTATGGGGTATAGGTGCACAGCAAAAAACAGCAATTAAACTGGAATATTGATCATACCCATAATAAACAAAAATAAAAATGAAAATATAATGTAGGTGGAGACAAACTCATATAAGGCGTCACAGATGAGTATGTAGAATAATGTCCAATCTTATCACATATGAAAAGAAGTTCATAGGTCAAAATCCAACAAGGAGCTGCATCGTTTGAAAATAGGTTTGATGGGTGCATCTATCACATTTTCTTTATAGGCATATAGGATATATGACATCACCCGGGAGTGCCTTCACCTTGGGCCAATGGGGGAGAAGTAAATGCTCTTACCGGACAGAGTGGACCCAGCTCACCGTACGGTGGTGGATCAACAAAGCTTTGTCCACTCTGTGGACCGAAGGAACAGTCAGGATCTGCAAGACACCTCCTTCCTTATGCCCACAGCACCACTGGTCCGTATTTCCAACCCGAAAAGGAAGAAATCCAAACCAATATGGCGACAACAAGCCATGTAAAAAGGGGAAGATGTGATAGATGCACCCTTCAAACCTATTTTCAAACGATGCAGCTCCTTGTTGGATTTTGACCTATGAACTTCTTTTCATATGTGATAAGATTGGACATTATTCTACATACTCATCTGTGACGCCTTATATGAGTTTGTCTCCACCTACATTATATTTTCATTTTTATTTTTGTTTATTATGGGTATGATCAATATTCCAGTTTAATTGCTGGTTTTTGTTGTGCACCTACACCCCATACCAATTATTTCACTGTTAGTATTCACTTACATTTTTATCACATTCATTTGTGTACACCTATTGTGTACAAACGTTTTGTTTGACACCATATTTTTATGTGCACCATTGTGCTATACATGAAGTAGGGTTTTTTACTACTTCTCTCACAGCGCCACATTATCTATTTTTTATATGCCCCTGCAGATGCCTGTTAGTGTAACACAAAAGAAAAAAAACTACGAGCAATAAGGGCTATCTTCAGGTGTATAATGTGCAGGAATCACACTACACCTGCTTTAAGTGCTGCAGATGCCTGTTAGGGCTCTTTCACACGGAGGGTCCGTTCAGGTCCGCCTGTCAGTTTTTTAGGCGGAGCCACGGATCCACGGATGTCAGCGGTGACATGTCCGCTGACATCCGACCCGCTCCGTCATCATCCGATCCCCCCATAGGGGAGAGCGGCGCTCTGACAGGGCGGACCCTGCACAGTGTGCGGGAACCGCCCAGTCATCCGCCGGGTCAGCGGGGATCAACGGAGCGATCCCCGCTGAGCAAGCGGAGCTTCACGGGGCGGATCATTACTGATCCGTCCTGTGTGAAAGAGCCCTTAGTGTAACACAAAAGAAAAAAAACTACGAGCAATAAGGGCTAGCTTCAGGTTTATATTTTGCAGGAATCACACTACGCCTGCTTTAAGTGCTGCAGATGCCTGCCTGTGTTACACAACAGGAAATCACAGCAATAAGGGCTAGCTTCGGTTGTATACTGTGCAGGAGGCTTAGCAAAAATATCACTGACACTGTCCCTACCTATCCTTCTCTCTCCCTACACACAATATCACTGACACTGTCCCTACCTATCCTTCTCTCTCCCTACACACAATATCACTGACACTGTCCCTACCTATCCTTCTCTCTCCCTACACACAATATCACTGACACTGTCCCTACCTATCCTTCTCTCTCCCTACACACAATATCACTGACACTGTCCCTACCTATCCTTCTCTCTCCCTACACACAATATCACTGACACTGTCCCTACCTATCCTTCTCTCTCCCTACACACAATATCACTGACACTGTCCCTACCTATCCTTCTCTCTCCCTACACACAATATCACTGACAATGTCCCTACCTATCCTTCTCTCTCCCTACACACACAATATCACTGACACTGTCCCTACCTATCCTTCTCTCTCCCTACACACAATATCACTGACAATGTCCCTACCTATCCTTCTCTCTCCCTACACACAATATCACTGACACTGTCCCTACCTATCCTTCTCTCTCCCTACACACAATATCACTGACACTGTCCCTACCTATCCTTCTCTCTCCCTACACACAATATCACTGACACTGTCCCTGCCTATCCTTCTCTCTCCCTACACACAATATCACTGACAATGTCCCTACCTATCCTTCTCTCTCCCTACACACACAATATCACTGACACTGTCCCTACCTATCCTTCTCTCTCCCTACACACAATATCACTGACACTGTCCCTACCTATCCTTCTCTCTCCCTACACACAATATCACTGACACTGTCCCTACCTATCCTTCTCTCTCCCTACACACAATATCACTGACACTGTCCCTACCTATCCTTCTCTCTCCCTACACACAATATCACTGACACTGTCCCTACCTATCCTTCTCTCTCCCTACACACAATATCACTGACAATGTCCCTACCTATCCTTCTCTCTCCCTACACACAATATCACTGACACTGTCCCTACCTATCCTTCTCTCTCCCTACACACAATATCACTGACACTGTCCCTACCTATCCTTCTCTCTCCCTACACACAATATCACTGACAATGTCCCTACCTATCCTTCTCTCTCCCTACACACAATATCACTGACACTGTCCCTACCTATCCTTCTCTCTCCCTACACACAATATCACTGACACTGTCCCTACCTATCCTTCTCTCTCCCTGCACACAATATCACTGACACTGTCCCTACCTATCCTTCTCTCTCCCTACACACAATATCACTGACACTGTCCCTACCTATCCTTCTCTCTCACTACACACAATATCACTGACACTGTCCCTACCTATCCTTCTCTCTCCCTGCACACAATATCACTGACACTGTCCCTACCTATCCTTCTCTCTCCCTACACACAATATCACTGACACTGTCCCTACCTATCCTTCTCTCTCCCTGCACACAATATCACTGACACTGTCCCTACCTATCCTTCTCTCTCCCTGCACACAATATCACTGACACTGTCCCTACCTATCCTTCTCTCTCCCTACACACAATATCACTGACACTGTCCCTACCTATCCTTCTCTCTCCCTACACACAATATCACTGACACTGTCCCTACCTATCCTTCTCTCTCCCTGCACACAATATCACTGACACTGTCCCTACCTATCCTTCTCTCTCCCTACACACAATATCACTGACACTGTCCCTACCTATCCTTCTCTCTCCCTACACACAATATCACTGACACTGTCCCTACCTATCCTTCTCTCTCCCTACACACAATATCACTGACAATGTCCCTACCTATCCTTCTCTCTCCCTACACACAATATCACTGACACTGTCCCTACCTATCCTTCTCTCTCCCTACACACAATATCACTGACACTGTCCCTACCTATCCTTCTCTCTCCCTACACACAATATCACTGACAATGTCCCTACCTATCCTTCTCTCTCCCTACACACAATATCACTGACACTGTCCCTACCTATCCTTCTCTCTCCCTACACACAATATCACTGACACTGTCCCTACCTATCCTTCTCTCTCCCTACACACAATATCACTGACACTGTCCCTACCTATCCTTCTCTCTCCCTACACACAATATCACTGACACTGTCCCTACTTATCCTTCTCTCTCCCTACACACAATATCACTGACACTGTCCCTACCTATCCTTCTCTCTCCCTGCACACAATATCACTGACACTGTCCCTACCTATCCTTCTCTCTCCCTACACACAATATCACTGACACTGTCCCTACCTATCCTTCTCTCTCCCTACACACAATATCACTGACACTGTCCCTACCTATCCTTCTCTCTCCCTGCACACAATATCACTGACACTGTCCCTACCTATCCTTCTCTCTCCCTACACACAATATCACTGACACTGTCCCTACCTATCCTTCTCTCTCCCTACACACAATATCACTGACACTGTCCCTACCTATCCTTCTCTCTCCCTGCACACAATATCACTGACACTGTCCCTACCTATCCTTCTCTCTCCCTACACACAATATCACTGACACTGTCCCTACCTATCCTTCTCTCTCCCTACACACAATATCACTGACACTGTCCCTACCTATCCTTCTCTCTCCCTACACACAATATCACTGACACTGTCCCTACCTATCCTTCTCTCTCCCTACACACAATATCACTGACACTGTCCCTACCTATCCTTCTCTCTCCCTACACACAATATCACTGACACTGTCCCTACCTATCCTTCTCTCTCCCTACACACAATATCACTGACACTGTCCCTACCTATCCTTCTCTCTCCCTACACACAATATCACTGACACTGTCCCTACCTATCCTTCTCTCTCCCTACACACAATATCACTGACACTGTCCCTACCTATCCTTCTCTCTCCCTACACACAATATCACTGACACTGTCCCTACCTATCCTTCTCTCTCCCTACACACAATATCACTGACACTGTCCCTACCTATCCTTCTCTCTCCCTACACACAATATCACTGACACTGTCCCTGCCTATCCTTCTCTCTCCCTACACACAATATCACTGACACTGTCCCTACCTATCCTTCTCTCTCCCTACACACAATATCACTGACACTGTCCCTACCTATCCTTCTCTCTCCCTACACACAATATCACTGACACTGTCCCTACCTATCCTTCTCTCTCCCTACACACAATATCACTGACACTGTCCCTACATATCCTTCTCTCTCCCTACACACAATATCACTGACACTGTCCCTACCTATCCTTCTCTCTCCCTACACACAATATCACTGACACTGTCCCTGCCTATCCTTCTCTCTCCCTACACACAATATCACTGACAATGTCCTTACCTATCCTTCTCTCTCCCTACACACAATTTCTCTAACACTGTCCCTGCCTATGTACGTCTTTCCCTGCACGCCAACACAATACACAAGGCCGCCGCGCTGGCGGCCTTTTATAGTGTGGGGCGTGTACTAAACCCCCCTGAGCTATAATTGGCCACAGGCATCCTACACCCAAAACGTTCGATCTTCGTCGAACGATCAAACAGCCGATGTTTGAGTCAAACGTATGTTCGACTCGAACACGAGCTCATCCCTAGTGGTCACCCAAAGAAGGACCCTCTGCAGTAAAGGAGATAAAAATCTCAGGACCTGGAGCATCACATGATGGCAGATTTAGCGAGTATTTTAGACATTTTTAACATTTAAAAAAAAAAAAAAAAAAAAACAGCAATTAGTTGTTTTTTATTTTTTGAGGGGGTGGTGGCAGGCACGGGGTGTGCCAAAGTTTTGTTTGAAGTTCATATTCTTTACAAAGCATTTTTGGATATAAAGATGATAACATTGCTGGATTACAAGTGGCATCAAATCCCTACAAACAATATTCAAAATTGAAAATTGGGGGATTTTCTAGGTGCCGCTCTCCACACTAAACACCAGTATTTGTATAAAATTGTCATGTTTATTCCATAAGATAAATAAAATATCATTAAAAAAATATGTCAGATAATTTCATAGCTACAGTATCTATGTATATACCAGTATTTATCCTATGAAAATCTCTATAAAGGCCCGTACACACGGTCGGACTTTTGCCCAACAAACTTAGTTTTAAGCAAGTTGGACCAACAATCCGACCGTGTGTACGCTCCATCGGACAAACTTGTTTGAGTTTGGTTTTGTTTTCATCGGACAAAAGTTGGGTCTGCGAACGGACAAACTTTTGCCCAACAAAAGTCCTATGGAGCAAAGTCCTACCGTGTGTACAGAAAACCATAGGACTTTAGTCCGATGGACAAAACAACCAATGTTAAAATCAGCCAACAATAGCAGAAGTTGACCAAAGGGTGGCAGTAAAGATCAGAAAAGAGCAGAAAAAACAAGTGATGTTGTAAGAAGTTTTAAGAAAGTTTGCAGAAAAGTCCTGTGGTGTGTATGCTATGGGTGTGCCCGGCCAACTCCGTTCGGACAAAAATCCACGGAAAAGTCCGATGGAAGTCCGACCGTGTGTACAGGGCTTTACCCTATTACCACTATAGGTACAATTTTTCTTTCTATAATAAATAGTTATTTTCACATTTTCATAGTAGGATAAAAACTCTCTATTCAACACGTTTCACAGAAGACTTCATCAGGATGTCAGAGGTACTATATGGCGTGATATAATAAAACAAAGTAATTTCAAACCTTATGACCATAAAGACATAGGGGGTGATTTACTAAAACTGGTGACCTCAGAATCTGGTGCAGCTGTGCATAGTAGTCAATCAGCTTCTTCAATTAGGTTTTGGCAATAAAAACTGTCAGGGAAATGGCCAAAGAACTGGCAGTCTTACCAACACCCATCATGGCCGCATCAGGCGTGCTCCCGTGCATATTGGCGTACACAGATGAGCAATGGTGCCTCCTGGTCTATATAAACCTTCTGCTGAGACCTGTGCATTGCTGGATTATCGTCGGGTCCCCTGTGATCCTGTGTTTCCTGATCTTTGACCTCCCGTTACCGACCCGGCTTGATTAACCTCCCTGGCGGTATGATTCTGTCAGATTTTAGATGCTGAAAGCGGTACAATTATTTTGCATGGAAATTTGGCGTTTTATATTGTAGGCCTGTAATTCTTAGGAATCTCACATTGACTGATTTACCGTGCATGACCCCCGGCCTGGCTCCTGGTTCTGTTTCCGGATTGTTCATCCGCCAAGTTTACCTGGTACTCCGCAAGTACACCTGCCCTACAGTGCATCTTGCTTGTTCCAGCAACCTTACAGTGATCAGCCCATCAAACCACAGCAACTGGCAAACCGTGCTTCTTTGGGCACTGCACTCCCCGTACCACTTCCAGAGATGTACTGCACTTATCCACAAGGGGAGCCCTCTCAGCACCTCGGCCTCGCACCTGGTACGACGTACGTGACAAAACCTGAAAGCTGATTGGTTTCTATGCAGAGTTGCACCAGATTTTGCACTCTTCAGCCTTAGAGAATAACCCCCATAGTCTTGATCAATCAGAAATCTACATTGTTGCTAGCAACACTTCCAGAAATATACACTCACCGGCCACTTTATTAGGCACACCTTGCTAGTACCGGGTTGGACCCCCTTTTGCCTTCAGAACTGCCTTAATGTGGTTGTAAAAAAAACAAAAACACCACCTGCAAGACAAAGGCATAATGAGCTAGTATGCATAGCATACTAGCTCATTATGTAATACTCATCACCTCAGACTGAAGCCCCCACAGCCGTCCTCGTACACCACTCGGGCGGCCGACATCTCTCCCGGGGGTTACTTCTTGGTATCGCGGCTTCGACGCTGTGATTGGCCGGAGGCGCGATTACGTCACTCCCGCGCATACGCGCAGGAACCGCCAGTCACGGCACGGCCTCCTTTAGGAACGGCACAATTGTACAGTGCGCCTGCGCCATAGACATCGGCGTCCGTCTTTATTGTAAATATCTCCTAATCTGTGGAGGTTTAGGAGATATTTCGAGCACCTACAGGTAAGCCCTAATCTAGGCTTTCCTGTAGGTAAAAGTGGTTGTAAAGAGTTTACAACCACTTTAATTCTTTGTGTTATAGATTCAACAAGGTGTTGGAAATATTCCTCAGAGATTTTGGTCCATATTAACATGATAGCATCACACAGTTGCTGCAGATTTGTTGGCTGCACGTACATGATGCAAATCTCCCATTCCACCACATCCCAAAGGTGCTCTATTGGATGAGATTGGGTGACTGTGGAGGCCATTGGAGTCCAGTGACCTCATTGTCCAGTGGTGAGGTGATTTGAGCTTTATCACAATGGTGCATTATCCTGCTGGAAGGAGCCATCAGAAGATGGGGACACTGTAGTCATAAAAGGATGGACATGGTCAGCAACAGTGGTGGAACTTTCAGGGTCGCAGCAGTCGCACTTACGACTGGGCCCTGCTGCTCTGCCGCTATGGGGGGCCCCAAGACCCGGCATCTCCCCCTGCACCTCTGGCTGTCAGTTTGGGATGCAGTGGGGGGAGTGGGAGGTGGCGATCGGAAGCTTTATGGTGCCCGCGGTGCTTGTAGTTCTCCTCCTGAGTGTATAAAGTGGAGAGGGGAGGGGCCTCTGACCCAGGCAGCTATCAGTTTCACTCTTCAGCGTACGAGTGAGTCACTCTGCTTATACACTGTTGCTGATAGCTGCCCGGGTAAGAGGCCCCTCCCCTCTCCACTGTATACACTCGGGAGGAGAACTACAAGCCCCAGGGAGATCGCATGGTCCACAGGCACCATAGAGCTGCCGATCGCCCCCTCCCACCTCCCCCAGTGCTGGGGGTTGGAGGTGCACAGACAGCGGAGACCAGCCAGGTACAGGGGAACCTCTGGAAGGGGGGGCTGCTGTCTGGGGACCCTGATGTAAGAAGTGGGCTCTCTGGGGACCCTGATGTAAGGAGGGGGCTCTCTGGGGACCCTGATGTAAGGGGAAGGCTCTTTGGGGACCCTGATGTAAGGGGGGGGGGGCTCTCTGGGGACCCTGATATAAGGAAGGGGCTCTCTGGGGACCCTGATGTAAGGGGGAGGCTATCTGTGGATCCTGATATAGAGAGGGGCTCTCTGAGGACCTTGATGTAAGGGGGGCTCTCTGGGGACCCTGATGTAAGGAGGGGTTATCTGGGAACCCTGATGTAAGGAGGGGCTCTCTGGGGACCCTGATGTAAGGAGGGGTTATCTGGGGACCATGATGTATGGAGGGGCTCTCTGGGGACCCCGATGGAAGGAGGGGGCTTTCTGGGACCCTGATGGAGGGAGGGGGCTCTCTGGGGACCCGATGTAAGGAGGGGGCTCTCTGGGGACCCTGATGTAAGGAGGGTGCTCTCTGGGGACCCTGATGTAAGGGGGAGGCTCCTTTGGGACCTTGATGTAAGGGGGAGGCTCTTTGGGGACCCTGATATAAGGAAGGGGCTCTGGAGACCCTGATGTAAGGGGGGAGGCTCTCTGGGGACCCTGATGTAAGGGGTGGGCTCTCTGGGAACCCTGATGTAAGGGGAGGCTCTCTGCGGACCCTGATGCAATGAGGGGGGCTCTGGGGACCCTGATGTACGGGGGATCCGCACATATGTAACGATTTATTTGTGTATGTATATATATATATATATATATATATATATATATATATACACATACATACATACATATATATATATATATATATATATATATATACATACATACATACATACATATGTATATTGTATACATGTGTATGCCCGCCCAAGCGTATGACTTTTTACTTGCTACACTGCTATGGGCTCTAGCCCGAGATCTTTTGTAGACCCAGCAATGCCCCTGGTGGGGGCCTTGAAGATTCTAGTTACGCCTCTGATGATTGGTCCTCTTTACAGTGAGATATGAGGTCAATAAGACCCCACATCTCACCTCTAGGCTGGGAAGCCTGAAATAAAAAAATGATCTCGGCTTCCCAGGCGAGGCGGCACCGATTGTTTGAATGCAGAGGCCGGGCGTGACATCATAACAACGCGCCCGGCCTCCGAACGACCATAGAGACTCCGGCAACCATCTGGTCCATCGGAAATCTCTATGGTAAGCATCCGGGGTCGGCGGATCCTGTCTCCTACTCACCAATGAAAACGGTGAGTCAGTAGAAGCACCGGAGGGCGGCGGGGGGGATGTCCCCTCTAGCCGCCGATAAGAACTATCAAGCGGCGGAGTATGATCGTTCTTATGGTGTAGGGAATCGCCAGCTGAAAAAGCCGATATCTGAATGATGCCTGTAGCACTCATCATTCAGATATCCCCGGACAAATTTAAGGACGTCCTATGATGGCCGGCGGGGTGGGGGGTTAAAGATTAAACATTTTTCTGACACTTGTTGCTTACAAGTTAAAATCTGTATTTTCTGCTAGAAAATTACTTGGATTTTTTTTTAGCAGAGACCCTAGAGAATAAAATAGCGGTCGCAATTTTTTGGGGGAAGAAATACACTTTAATGAATTTAAAAAAAATAAACAGTAACATTTTTTGTATAATGTGAAAGATGATGTTACGCTGCGAGATTTGTAAATTTTATTCTAAGAAATTTCTTATTTTATCCAGAATCGTGCAGCTCTACTATAAAAAATATCCAGTAAAAGATAAAGGAAATAAAAATGTCTTCATAAATTTGGGCCAATATGTATTCAGCTACATGTTTTTGATCAAAAAATAAATAAAAAATTCCCAATACGTGTATATTGATTGGTTTTGCATGAAAGTTATCGGTCTACAAATATATGTAATATTTATACTGGAACTGTATACATATAAACTGTATTTATATATACTGGAATTTATTTTTATAGTAGTAATGGTGGCGATCAGCAACTTATAATGGACTGCGACAGTGCGGCTGACAATCTGACACTAATTAACGCTGGAGGGGAGGGGGACTGACTGACACTAATACAGTGATCGGTGATAATACTATACACTGTCACTGTACTAATGACACTGGCTGGGATGGGAAGGGGTTAACATCTCGGGTATCCAAAGGGTTAAATATGTGCCTAACAATGTGTAATGTGTGCTGCTGTGCAGGGATGAGGCACTGACAGATCCCTCCCACTGTACAGAGCTCTGTGCTGTGATTGGACACAGCCGATCAGCAGGTCCCAGCTGTGAATCATTGGACAGGCTTGCTGTGTACAATTCCAGGGGGAGCCAGCCGGGGGTCGCCCATGTGCAGTGCCCTAAACCCGGAAGTAGGCAGAGACATGCCAGTAGGTCGCTTTGCCTACAGCAGCCGCCTGTCCATGTTACATTGGCACCGGGGTGGGGGAGGGACAAGTGGATAAAGTATAAATTCATCTCTAGTAATATGTTACATGGAACTCCCATATTTAGAGTGTAACATGTATCATGATACTAATGCAACACCCCTCACCCCCCCCCCCGAGCCCTCCACTGTAAAAGCAGTCAGGGGTACCTCTACCATCAGTCATAATTAAAAAATAGCTCCGCCCACACAGCTGCGTCATTCATTCTGTGAATGAAAGAACTACAAGTCCCGTCTACCATAGCAGCAGTCAGCTTGTAGTTTTCAGTGAGGGCGCTGGTGAGAGCTCCTGCACTTCAGTTACTGTCTGCCCCTAGGGGAGGTACGGGGGGTACGGGGGTAGAACTGTCACCCACCTCTTTGTGAGCGGTTGAGTTGGACTCCCAGAATCTCTGGACTTTCCTGGAGGTGAGATTGGTGCAATCGTAGAGGAAGGTGGCTCCTGATCTTTCGGTGACGGTCATATCCTCCTCCTCCTCCTCCATGTGCTCCTCCTCCTCCTCCTCCATGTGCTCCTCCTCCTCCATGTGCTCCTCCTCCTTCTCCATGTGCTCCTCCTCCTCCATGTGCTCCTCCTCCTCCTCCATGTGCTCCTCCTCCTCCTCCATGTGCTCCTCCTCCCTCTTCTGTATGGACAGGGAACCCGCCTGCAGGTCATTGTGCAGCTTTACAGCGTCTACCATCAGATCGCTCTTCCCTGGAGAACGGAAATATGAACATCAACCAATGACACAGGTGAAGGCACAGGTACCACGTACTGTAAGACCCCTTTCACACTGGGGCCCTTTGCAGGCGCTATAACGCTAAAAATAGCGCCTGCAAAGCGCCCTGAAACAGCCGCTGCTGTCTCTCCAGTGTGAAAGCCCCGAAGGATTTCACACTGGAGCGGTGCGCTAGCAGGACGGTAACAAAAGTCTTGCTAGCAGCATCTTCGGGGCGGTGAAGGAGCGGTGTGTATACTGCCCCTTCACCACTCCTGCCCATTGAAATGAATGGGCACCACGGCTATACCGCCAGCAAAGCGCCTCAGAGGCACTTTGCGGTGGTTTTAACCCTTCCTCGGCCACTAGCGGGGGGTAAAAGCGGCCAAATAGCGCTGTGAAATTGACGGTAAAGCGCCGCTAAAAATATATATATATTACACACATACACCCTATATTACCAAAAGTATTGGGACGCCTGCCTTTACACACATGAACTTTAATGGCCAGTCTTAGTCCGTAGGGTTCAAAGTTTAGTTGGCCCGCCCTTTGCAGCTATAACAGCTTCAACTCTTCTGGGAAGGTTGTCCACAAGGTTTAGGAGTGTCTATGGGAATGTTTGACCATTCTTCCAGAAGTGCATTTGTGAGGTCAGGCACTGATGTTGGATGAGAAGGCCTGGCTCACAGTCTCCTCTCTAAGTCATCCCAAAGATGTTGCATTGGGTTGAAGTCAGGACTCTGTGCAGGCCAGTCAAGTCCCTCCACCCCAAACTCGCTCATCCATGTCTTTATGGACCTTGCTTTGTGCACTGGTGTGCAGTCATGTTGGAACAGGAAGGGGCCATCCCCAAACTGTTCCCACAAAGATGGGAGCATGAAATTGTCCAAAATGTCTTGGTATGCTGACGCCTTAAGAGTTCCCTTTACTGGAACTAAGGGGCCAACCCAACCCCTGAAAAGCAACACCACATCATAATTTCCCCTCCATCAAATGATTTGGACCAGTGCACATAGCAAGGTCCATAAAGACATGGAAGAGCGAGTTTTTGGTGGAGGAACTTGACTGGCCTGCACAGAGTCCTGACCTCAACCCGATAGAACACCTTTGGGATGAATTAGAGCGGAGACTGTGAGCCAGGCCTTCTCATCCAACATCAGTGCCTGACCTCACAAATGCACTTCTGGAAGAACGGTCAAACATTCCCATAGACACTCCTAAACCTTGTGGACAGCCTTCTCAGAAGAGTTGAAGCTGTTATAGCTGCAAAGGGTGGGCCAACTCAATATTGAACCCTCCGGAGAAAGACTGGGATGCCATTACAGTTCATGTGCGTGTAAAGGCAGGCGTCCCAATACTTTTGGTAATATAGTGTGTTGCGCTTTGCAAGTGGTTTACCAGAATTATGGATGAAGCCGTCAGCCAATAGCCCCAGAATTGTATTTTTCAGCCGGCAGCAGTGAAAGGAGGTTCTACAAAGTATTGACTCAGGGGGGGGGGGCGCTATACAAATGCCCCCCACACTTTTCACATATTTATTTGTATCATTTTCCTTCCACGTCACAATTATGTGACACTTTGTGTTGGTCTTTCACATAAAATCCCAATAAAATACATTTATGTTTTTTGGTTGTAACCTGACAAAAGGTGGGAAATGTTTAGGGGTATGAATACTTTTTCAAGGTACTGTATATTATATATTCTGTAGGAAAGTTATAGATACCACAAACTATGAGATATATATATATGATAATCGATCAATCAAGCGCGTCGGGATCCTACGGGGTTAATGATCGCACCAGCCAAGCAGACACTGGCTGCAAAAAGCACCTTGAGGCGATTCAATTCGCATGTATAGCGTTATACAAGTCATTCATTCATTCATTCATTCATTCATTCCTGATGTACTGACGGCCAATCTCATTTCTTGAAACCCAAAAACACCAAGAAAGTACAACCCTCCCCACCCCCCTTTAGAAAGTAGACAGTCCGGGGTATTTAGTAAGAGGCATTGCTGTTTTTTTTTTATTTGTTTTTAAGAAAAAAAAAAAAAAAAAATTTGTCTCAATTTTTTTTTTTAAGAAAAAATAAAATAAACATTTTTTTGTCTAAATTTTTTTATTTTATTTTTTTTAAGAAAAAATAAATAAAAAAATGTTTTTCTCAATTATTTCTTTTTTTTTACATCATAAAAAAATCCTGATCACCTGCTCAGAGTAGCATGGTGTTACTATGGTAACACTATATTACTCTGGTTACAGTATGCAAAAAAATAAAATAAAATAAAAAACATTGAAAAAAAATTACTTTTCTTTTTTTTTCTTTCTCCATACTGTCACCAGCGCAGTACAGGGTCATCCTATAACTACAACTGGTCCGCGGCGCTGATCAGGAATACTCACTGGTGACAGGATGTAAATAAAAATAAAAATAAAAGTCACATTTTTTCTTTCTTTATTGTGACTTTTTTTTGCATACTGTAACCATAGTAACACCGTACTACTCTGAGGAGATGATCAGGATTTTTTAATCTTTATTTTTACTTTTTTATAAAAATAACAAAATGTAAAAAAATATATATAAAAATAATAATATTATAATCCTCATTTTAAAAATAATATTTATAATTAAATAATGGTTTATATTAATTGTAGAAGGAAAAAAAAATACATTAATGACAATATTAAGAATAATAATAAAAAGTCAATTTTTTTATATATTTGTTTTTCACATTGTATTTATAGTAATAGTGTCACCATAGTAACACCGTTCTGCTCTGAGGAGGTAATCAGGTTTTTTATTTTATTTTACCCCCTTATGATGGCAGTCACTGCTGTGCCCCTTCTTCCAGCACTTCACCTTCCCGGCCACACCGGGGCGCAGCTTCCCCGACTTCCCCATCATCACCCCGCCTACCGGGACCCGCTGTCTCCAGGTGTGGCCCTATAACAGCGATCACTTCTGGCCGGGGGCGGAGCTCTATGGTGATCACCGCAAGGACTCGGTGGTGATCGCACTCTATAGGAAGTGCTGGCCTCTGGTGGCACCGAGGAGTATTACAGTCACTGAAATATCACCAGAAGATCTACAGAGTGGAATTCAGCTGACCCAATAGAGAAAAACTATTTATTATACTTTTATTATTATTGGTAATATTCTTCTTATTATTACTAATATTATTAAGTGTATTCATATTTACAATAATAATATCATTCATATTTAATTATAATATTAAATAAAATAAAATAAATATATTAATATTATACTAATATAAAATACAGGATTATCTATGAATAACAATAATGAATTTAAATACATAAAATAATATATAATAATAAAGTTAATTGATCAGTTTGAAGCAGCTGCAAAAGAGGCCAATGATTGTTTACAGCACAGACACTGTTTTCTCAGTGGTGACCTGCAGTCTATAAATAGCAACAGTGCAAAGCACTGTGTTGTCATAGTGACGGTCAGTTGGTCATGGTCACATGACCTGCAGCTGGTAATAAATAGCAGTGCAGAGCCAGACTCTGTCAGTTGACTTTTGGTCTTCACACAGGAAGCATCTCTCTTGCAGAGCTCCTGAGTGATTGATTTGTATTTCGTCACATTATCTCCAGTGATTGGAATTGAGAGTCAATTTATTGATTGGCATTAATTGTCTAATCTTCTATTAATAGTAATTAGCATTTCCTGTCAGTTATTTTCTATAAAAAAAAAATGATCAAGAGAATCCTTGTCGTTTTTCTTGTTCTGTTGGTTCCTTGGGAACTAAGCAGAAATACCATCATACAATCCCCAGAGGTCCACATGGATCAGGAGGAGGGGATTGTGGACACAACACAGCAGCCAGCGAAGATTCCACTGGTTTCTAAAATCTGTGTTATAATAATGTGTTATTGTAGTGCAGTGTTATTATAATGTGTTATTGTAGTGCAGTGTTATTATAATGTGTTATTGTAGTGCAGTGTTATTATAATGTGTTATTGTAGTGCAGTGTTATTATAATGTGTTATTGTAGTGCAGTGTTATTATAATGTGTTATTATAATGTGTTATTGTAGTGCAATGTTATTATAATGTGTTATTGTAGTGCAATGTTAGTATAATGTGTTATTGTAGTGCAGTGTTATTATAATGTGTTATTGTAGTGCAATGTTATTATAGTGTGTTATTGTAGTGCAGTGTTATTATAATGTGTTATTGTAGTGCAATGTTATTATAATGTGTTATTATAATGTGTTATTGTAGTCCAATGTTATTATAATGTGTTATTGTAGTGCAGTGTTATTATAATGTGTTATTGTAGTGCAGTGTTATTATAATGTGTTATTGTAGTGCAATGTTATTATAATGTGTTATTGTAGTGCAGTGTTATTATAATGTGTTATTGTAGTGCAGTGTTATTATAATGTGTTATTGTAGTGCAATGTTATTATAATGTGTTATTGTAGTGCAGTGTTACTATAATGTGTTATTGTAGTGCAGTGTTATTATAATGTGTTATTGTAGTGCAAAGTTATTATAATGTGTTA
Organism: Rana muscosa; assembly: GCA_029206835.1. Lineage (NCBI taxonomy): Eukaryota > Metazoa > Chordata > Amphibia > Anura > Ranidae > Rana > Rana muscosa. Next base: position 264,162,903 of record CM055123.1, on the reverse strand, counting down.
TTGTAGTGCAGTGTTATTATAATGTATTATTGTAGTGCAGTGTTATTATGGTGTGTTATTGTAGTGCAGTGTTATTATAATGTGTTATTGTAGTGCAGTGTTATTATAATGTGTTATTGTAGTGCAGTGTTATTATAATGTGTTATTGTAGTGCAAAGTTATTATAATGTGTTATTATAATGTGTTATTGTAGTCCAATGTTATTATAATGTGTTACTGTAGTGCAGTGTTATTATAATGTGTTATTGTAGTGCAGTGTTATTATAATGTGTTATTATAATGTGTTATTGTAGTGCAATGTTATTATAATGTGTTATTGTAGTGCAATGTTAGTATAATGTGTTATTGTAGTGCAGTGTTATTATAATGTGTTATTGTAGTGCAATGTTATTATAATGTGTTATTGTAGTGCAATGTTATTATAATGTGTTATTGTAGTGCAGTGTTATTATAATGTGTTATTGTAGTGCAGTGTTATTATAATGTGTTATTGTAGTGCAATGTTATTATAATGTGTTATTGTAGTGCAGTGTTACTATAATGTGTTATTGTAGTGCAGTGTTATTATAATGTGTTATTGTAGTGCAGTGTTATTATAATGTGTTATTGTAGTGCAGTGTTATTATAATGTGTTATTATAATGTGTTATTGTAGTGCAATGTTATTATAATGTGTTATTGTAGTGCAGTGTTATTAAAATGTTATTGTAGTGCAGTGTTATTATAGTGTGTTATTGTAGTGCAGTGTTATTATAATGTGTTATTGTAGTGCAGTGTTATTATAGTGTGTTATTGTAGTGCAGTGTTATTATAATGTGTTATTGTAGTGCAATGTTATTATAATGTGTTATTGTAGTGCAGTGTTACTATAATGTGTTATTGTAGTGCAGTGTTATTATAATGTGTTATTGTAGTGCAGTGTTATTATAATGTGTTATTGTAGTGCAATGTTATTATAATGTGTTATTGTAGTGCAGTGTTATTATAGTGTGTTATTGTAGTGCAGTGTTATTATAATGTGTTATTGTAGTGCAGTGTTATTATAATGTGTTATTGTAGTGCAATGTTATTATAATGTGTTATTGTAGTGCAGTGTTACTATAATGTGTTATTGTAGTGCAGTGTTATTATAATGTGTTATTGTAGTGCAGTGTTATTATAATGTGTTATTGTAGTGCAATGTTATTATAATGTGTTATTGTAGTGCAATGTTATTATAATGTGTTATTGTAGTGCAGTGTTATTATAGTGTGTTATTGTAGTGCAGTGTTATTATAATGTGTTATTGTAGTGCAATGTTATTATAATGTGTTATTGTAGTGCAGTGTTACTATAATGTGTTATTGTAGTGCAGTGTTATTATAATGTGTTATTGTAGTGCAATGTTATTATAATGTGTTATTGTAGTGCAGTGTTACTATAATGTGTTATTGTAGTGCAATGTTATTATAATGTGTTATTGTAGTGCAGTGTTATTATAATGTGTTATTGTAGTGCAGTGTTATTATAATGTGTTATTGTAGTGCAATGTTATTATAATGTGTTATTGTAGTGCAGTGTTACTATAATGTGTTATTGTAGTGCAGTGTTATTATAATGTGTTATTGTAGTGCAGTGTTATTATAATGTGTTATTGTGGTGCAATGTTATTATAATGTGTTATTGTAGTGCAATGTTATTATAATGTGTTATTGTAGTGCCGTGTTATTATAGTGTGTTATTGTAGTGCAGTGTTATTATAATGTGTTATTGTAGTGCAGTGTTATTATAATGTGTTATTGTAGTGCAGTGTTATTATAATGTGTTATTGTAGTGCAGTGTTATTATAATGTGTTATTGTAGTGCAGTGTTATTATAATGTGTTATTGTAGTGCAGTGTTATTATAATGTGTTATTGTAGTGCAGTGTTATTATAATGTGTTATTGTAGTGCAGTGTTATTATAATGTGTTATTGTAGTGCAATGTTATTATAATGTGTTATTGTAGTGCAATGTTATTATAATGTGTTATTGTAGTGCAGTGTTATTATAGTGTGTTATTGTAGTGCAGTGTTATTATAATGTGTTATTGTAGTGCAGTGTTATTATAATGTGTTATTGTAGTGCAGTGTTATTATAATGTGTTATTGTAGTGCAATGTTATTATAATGTGTTATTGTAGTGCAGTGTTATTATAATGTGTTATTGTAGTGCAGTGTTATTATAATGTGTTATTGTAGTGCAGTGTTATTATAGTGTGTTATTGTAGTGCAGTGTTATTATAATGTGTTATTGTAGTGCAGTGTTATTATAATGTGTTATTGTAGTGCAGTGTTATTATAGTGTGTTATTGTAGTGCAATGTTATTATAATGTGTTATTGTAGTGCAGTGTTATTATAGTGTGTTATTGTAGTGCAGTGTTATTATAATGTGTTATTGTAGTGCAGTGTTATTATAATGTGATATTATAATGTGTTATTGTAGTGCAGTGTTATTATAATGTGTTATTGTAGTGCAGTGTTATTATAATGTGTTATTGTAGTGCAATGTTATTATAATGTGTTATTGTAGTGCAGTGTTATTATAATGTGTTATTGTAGTGCAGTGTTATTATAATGTGTTATTGTAGTGCAATGTTATTATAATGTGTTATTGTAGTGCAATGTTATTATAATGTGTTATTGTAGTGCAGTGTTATTATAGTGTGTTATTGTAGTGCAGTGTTATTATAATGTGTTATTGTAGTGCAGTGTTATTATAATGTGTTATTGTAGTGCAATGTTATTATAATGTGTTATTGTAGTGCAGTGTTATTATAATGTGTTATTGTAGTGCAGTGTTATTATAGTGTGTTATTGTAGTGCAGTGTTATTATAATGTGTTATTGTAGTGCAGTGTTATTATAATGTGTTATTGTAGTGCAATGTTATTATAATGTGTTATTGTAGTGCAGTGTTATTATAATGTGTTATTGTAGTGCAGTGTTATTATAATGTGTTATTGTAGTGCAATGTTATTATAATGTGTTATTGTAGTGCAGTGTTACTATAATGTGTTATTGTAGTGCAATGTTATTATAATGTGTTATTGTAGTGCAGTGTTATTATAATGTGTTATTGTAGTGCAATGTTATTATAATGTGTTATTGTAGTGCAATGTTATTATAATGTGTTATTGTAGTGCAGTGTTATTATAGTGTGTTATTGTAGTGCAGTGTTATTATAATGTGTTATTGTAGTGCAGTGTTATTATAATGTGTTATTGTAGTGCAATGTTATTATAATGTGTTATTGTAGTGCAGTGTTATTATAATGTGTTATTGTAGTGCAGTGTTATTATAGTGTGTTATTGTAGTGCAGTGTTATTATAATGTGTTATTGTAGTGCAGTGTTATTATAATGTGTTATTGTAGTGCAATGTTATTATAATGTGTTATTGTAGTGCAGTGTTATTATAATGTGTTATTGTAGTGCAGTGTTATTATAATGTGTTATTGTAGTGCAATGTTATTATAATGTGTTATTGTAGTGCAGTGTTACTATAATGTGTTATTGTAGTGCAATGTTATTATAATGTGTTATTGTAGTGCAGTGTTATTATAATGTGTTATTGTAGTGCAGTGTTATTATAATGTGTTATTGTAGTGCAATGTTATTATAATGTGTTATTGTAGTGCAGTGTTACTATAATGTGTTATTGTGGTGCAGTGTTATTATAATGTGTTATTGTAGTGCAGTGTTATTATAATGTGTTATTGTGGTGCAATGTTATTATAATGTGTTATTGTAGTGCAATGTTATTATAATGTGTTATTGTAGTGCCGTGTTATTATAGTGTGTTATTGTAGTGCAGTGTTATTATAATGTGTTATTGTAGTGCAGTGTTATTATAATGTGTTATTGTAGTGCAATGTTATTATAATGTGTTATTGTAGTGCCGTGTTATTATAATGTGTTATTGTAGTGCAATGTTATTATAATGTGTTATTGTAGTGCAGTGTTATTATAATGTGTTATTGTAGTGCAGTGTTATTATAATGTGTTATTGTAGTGCAGTGTTATTATAGTGTGTTATTGTAGTGCAGTGTTATTATAATGTGTTATTGTAGTGCAGTGTTATTATAGTGTGTTATTGTAGTGCAATGTTATTATAATGTGTTATTGTAGTGCAGTGTTATTATAATGTGTTATTGTAGTGCAGTGTTATTATAATGTGTTATTGTAGTGCAATGTTATTATAATGTGTTATTGTAGTGCAATGTTAGTATAATGTGTTATTGTAGTGCAATGTTATTATAATGTGTTATTGTAGTGCAGTGTCAGTATAGTGTGTTATTGTAGTGCAGTGTTATTATAATGTGTTATTGTAGTGCAGTGTTATTATAATGTGTTATTGTAGTGCAATGTTATTATAATGTGTTATTGTAGTGCAGTGTTACTATAATGTGTTATTGTAGTGCAAAGTTATTATAATGTGTTATTGTAGTGCAGTGTTATTATAATGTATTATTGTAGTGCAGTGTTATTATGGTGTGTTATTGTAGTCCAATGTTATTATAATGTGTTATTGTAGTGCAGTGTTATTATAATGTGTTATTATAATGTGTTATTGTAGTGCAGTGTTATTATAATGTGTTATTGTAGTGCAAAGTTATTATAATGTGTTATTGTAGTGCAGTGTTATTATAATGTATTATTGTAGTGCAGTGTTATTATGGTGTGTTATTGTAGTCCAATGTTATTATAATGTGTTATTGTAGTGCAGTGTTATTATAATGTGTTATTGTAGTGCAGTGTTATTATAATGTGTTATTATAATGTGTTATTGTAGTGCAATGTTATTATAATGTGTTATTGTAGTGCAATGTTAGTATAATGTGTTATTGTAGTGCAGTGTTATTATAATGTGTTATTGTAGTGCAGTGTTATTATAATGTGTTATTGTAGTGCAGTGTTATTATAATGTGTTATTGTAGTGCAGTGTTATTATAATGTGTTATTGTAGTGCAATGTTATTATAATGTGTTATTGTAGTGCAATGTTAGTATAATGTGTTATTGTAGTGCAGTGTTATTATAATGTGTTATTGTAGTGCAGTGTTATTATAATGTGTTATTGTAGTGCAGTGTTATTATAATGTGTTATTGTAGTGCAATGTTATTATAATGTGTTATTGTAGTGCAATGTTAGTATAATGTGTTATTGTAGTGCAGTGTTATTATAATGTGTTATTGTAGTGCAATGTTATTATAGTGTGTTATTGTAGTGCAGTGTTATTATAATGTGTTATTGTAGTGCAGTGTTATTATAATGTGTTATTGTAGTCCAATGTTATTATAATGTGTTATTGTAGTGCAGTGTTATTATAATGTGTTATTGTAGTGCAGTGTTATTATAATGTGTTATTGTAGTGCAATGTTATTATAATGTGTTATTGTAGTGCAGTGTTATTATAATGTGTTATTGTAGTGCAGTGTTATTATAATGTGTTATTGTAGTGCAGTGTTACTATAATGTGTTATTGTAGTGCAGTGTTATTATAATGTGTTATTGTAGTGCAGTGTTATTATAATGTGTTATTGTAGTGCAATGTTATTATAATGTGTTATTGTAGTGCAGTGTTACTATAATGTGTTATTGTAGTGCAGTGTTATTATAATGTGTTATTGTAGTGCAGTGTTATTATAATGTGTTATTGTAGTGCAGTGTTATTATAATGTGTTATTATAATGTGTTATTGTAGTGCAATGTTATTATAATGTGTTATTGTAGTGCAGTGTTATTATAATGTTATTGTAGTGCAGTGTTATTATAGTGTGTTATTGTAGTGCAGTGTTATTATAATGTGTTATTGTAGTGCAGTGTTATTATAGTGTGTTATTGTAGTGCAGTGTTATTATAATGTGTTATTGTAGTGCAATGTTATTATAATGTGTTATTGTAGTGCAGTGTTACTATAATGTGTTATTGTAGTGCAGTGTTATTATAATGTGTTATTGTAGTGCAGTGTTATTATAATGTGTTATTGTAGTGCAATGTTATTATAATGTGTTATTGTAGTGCAATGTTATTATAATGTGTTATTGTAGTGCAGTGTTATTATAGTGTGTTATTGTAGTGCAGTGTTATTATAATGTGTTATTGTAGTGCAGTGTTATTATAATGTGTTATTGTAGTGCAGTGTTATTATAATGTGTTATTGTAGTGCAATGTTATTATAATGTGTTATTGTAGTGCAGTGTTACTATAATGTGTTATTGTAGTGCAGTGTTATTATAATGTGTTATTGTAGTGCAGTGTTATTATAATGTGTTATTGTAGTGCAATGTTATTATAATGTGTTATTGTAGTGCAATGTTATTATAATGTGTTATTGTAGTGCAGTGTTATTATAGTGTGTTATTGTAGTGCAGTGTTATTATAATGTGTTATTGTAGTGCAATGTTATTATAATGTGTTATTGTAGTGCAGTGTTACTATAATGTGTTATTGTAGTGCAGTGTTATTATAATGTGTTATTGTAGTGCAATGTTATTATAATGTGTTATTGTAGTGCAGTGTTACTATAATGTGTTATTGTAGTGCAGTGTTATTATAATGTGTTATTGTAGTGCAGTGTTATTATAATGTGTTATTGTGGTGCAATGTTATTATAATGTGTTATTGTAGTGCAATGTTATTATAATGTGTTATTGTAGTGCCGTGTTATTATAGTGTGTTATTGTAGTGCAGTGTTATTATAATGTGTTATTGTAGTGCAGTGTTATTATAATGTGTTATTGTAGTGCAGTGTTATTATAATGTGTTATTGTAGTGCAGTGTTATTATAATGTGTTATTGTAGTGCAATGTTATTATAATGTGTTATTGTAGTGCAGTGTTACTATAATGTGTTATTGTAGTGCAGTGTTATTATAATGTGTTATTGTAGTGCAGTGTTATTATAATGTGTTATTGTAGTGCAGTGTTATTATAATGTGTTATTGTAGTGCAGTGTTATTATAATGTGTTATTGTAGTGCAATGTTATTATAATGTGTTATTGTAGTGCAGTGTTACTATAATGTGTTATTGTAGTGCAGTGTTATTATAATGTGTTATTGTAGTGCAGTGTTATTATAATGTGTTATTGTGGTGCAATGTTATTATAATGTGTTATTGTAGTGCAATGTTATTATAATGTGTTATTGTAGTGCCGTGTTATTATAGTGTGTTATTGTAGTGCAGTGTTATTATAATGTGTTATTGTAGTGCAGTGTTATTATAATGTGTTATTGTAGTGCAGTGTTATTATAATGTGTTATTGTAGTGCAGTGTTATTATAATGTGTTATTGTAGTGCAGTGTTATTATAATGTGTTATTGTAGTGCAGTGTTATTATAATGTGTTATTGTAGTGCAGTGTTATTATAATGTGTTATTGTAGTGCAATGTTATTATAATGTGTTATTGTAGTGCAGTGTTATTATAATGTGTTATTGTAGTGCAGTGTTATTATAATGTGTTATTGTAGTGCAATGTTATTATAATGTGTTATTGTAGTGCAGTGTTATTATAATGTGTTATTGTAGTGCAATGTTATTATAATGTGTTATTGTAGTGCAGTGTTATTATAATGTGTTATTGTAGTGCAGTGTTATTATAATGTGTTATTGTAGTGCAGTGTTATTATAGTGTGTTATTGTAGTGCAATGTTATTATAATGTGTTATTGTAGTGCAGTGTTATTATAATGTGTTATTGTAGTGCAGTGTTATTATAATGTGTTATTGTAGTGCAGTGTTATTATAGTGTGTTATTGTAGTGCAATGTTATTATAATGTGTTATTGTAGTGCAGTGTTATTATAATGTGTTATTGTAGTGCAGTGTTATTATAATGTGTTATTGTAGTGCAGTGTTATTATAGTGTGTTATTGTAGTGCAATGTTATTATAATGTGTTATTGTAGTGCAGTGTTATTATAATGTGTTATTGTAGTGCAGTGTTATTATAATGTGTTATTGTAGTGCAGTGTTATTATAGTGTGTTATTGTAGTGCAATGTTATTATAATGTGTTATTGTAGTGCAGTGTTATTATAGTGTGTTATTGTAGTGCAGTGTTATTATAATGTGTTATTGTAGTGCAGTGTTATTATAATGTGTTATTGTAGTGCAATGTTATTATAATGTGTTATTGTAGTGCAGTGTTATTATAATGTGTTATTGTAGTGCAGTGTTATTATTGTAGTGCAGTGTTATTATAATGTGTTATTGTAGTGCAGTGTTATTATAATGTGTTATTGTAGTGCAGTGTTATTATAGTGTGTTATTGTAGTGCAGTGTTATTATAATGTGTTATTGTAGTGCAGTGTTATTATAATGTGTTATTGTAGTGCAATGTTATTATAATGTGTTATTGTAGTGCAATGTTATTATAATGTGTTATTGTAGTGCAGTGTTATTATAATGTGTTATTGTAGTGCAGTGTTATTATAATGTGTTATTGTAGTGCAGTGTTATTATAATGTGTTATTGTAGTGCAGTGTTATTATAATGTGTTATTGTAGTGCAATGTTATTATAATGTGTTATTGTAGTGCAGTGTTATTATAATGTGTTATTGTAGTGCAGTGTTATTAGAATGTGTTATTGTAGTGCAGTGTTACTATAATGTGTTATTGTAGTGCAGTGTTATTATAATGTGTTATTGTAGTGCAGTGTTATTATAATGTGTTATTGTAGTGCAATGTTATTATAATGTGTTATTGTAGTGCAGTGTTATTATAATGTGTTATTGTAGTGCAGTGTTATTATAGTGTGTTATTGTAGTGCAGTGTTATTATAATGTGTTATTGTAGTGCAGTGTTATTATAATGTGTTATTGTAGTGCAATGTTATTATAATGTGTTATTGTAGTGCAGTGTTATTATAATGTGTTATTGTAGTGCAGTGTTATTATAATGTGTTATTGTAGTGCAGTGTTATTATAATGTGTTATTGTAGTGCAGTGTTATTATAATGTGTTATTGTAGTGCAATGTTATTATAATGTGTTATTGTAGTGCAATGTTATTATAATGTGTTATAGTAGTGCAGTGTTATTATAGTGTGTTATTGTAGTGCAGTGTTATTATAATGTGTTATTGTAGTGCAGTGTTATTATAATGTGTTATTGTAGTGCAATGTTATTATAATGTGTTATTGTAGTGCAGTGTTATTATAATGTGTTATTGTAGTGCAGTGTTATTATAGTGTGTTATTGTAGTGCAGTGTTATTATAATGTGTTATTGTAGTGCAGTGTTATTATAATGTGTTATTGTAGTGCAATGTTATTATAATGTGTTATTGTAGTGCAGTGTTATTATAATGTGTTATTGTAGTGCAGTGTTATTATAATGTGTTATTGTAGTGCAATGTTATTATAATGTGTTATTGTAGTGCAGTGTTACTATAATGTGTTATTGTAGTGCAATGTTATTATAATGTGTTATTGTAGTGCAGTGTTATTATAATGTGTTATTGTAGTGCAGTGTTATTATAATGTGTTATTGTAGTGCAATGTTATTATAATGTGTTATTGTAGTGCAGTGTTACTATAATGTGTTATTGTGGTGCAGTGTTATTATAATGTGTTATTGTAGTGCAGTGTTATTATAATGTGTTATTGTGGTGCAATGTTATTATAATGTGTTATTGTAGTGCAATGTTATTATAATGTGTTATTGTAGTGCCGTGTTATTATAGTGTGTTATTGTAGTGCAGTGTTATTATAATGTGTTATTGTAGTGCAGTGTTATTATAATGTGTTATTGTAGTGCAGTGTTATTATAATGTGTTATTGTAGTGCAATGTTATTATAATGTGTTATTGTAGTGCAGTGTTATTATAATGTGTTATTGTAGTGCAGTGTTATTATAATGTGTTATTGTAGTGCAATGTTATTATAATGTGTTATTGTAGTGCAATGTTAGTATAATGTGTTATTGTAGTGCAGTGTTATTATAATGTGTTATTGTAGTGCAATGTTATTATAGTGTGTTATTGTAGTGCAGTGTTATTATAATGTGTTATTGTAGTGCAGTGTTATTATAATGTGTTATTATAATGTGTTATTGTAGTCCAATGTTATTATAATGTGTTATTGTAGTGCAGTGTTATTATAATGTGTTATTGTAGTGCAATGTTATTATAATGTGTTATTGTAGTGCAGTGTTATTATAATGTATTATTGTAGTGCAGTGTTATTATAATGTGTTATTGTAGTGCAGTGTTACTATAATGTGTTATTGCAGTGCAAAGTTATTATAATGTGTTATTGTAGTGCAGTGTTATTATAATGTATTATTGTAGTGCAGTGTTATTATGGTGTGTTATTGTAGTCCAATGTTATTATAATGTGTTATTGTAGTGCAGTGTTATTATAATGTGTTATTATAATGTGTTATTGTAGTGCAGTGTTATTATAATGTGTTATTGTAGTGCAAAGTTATTATAATGTGTTATTGTAGTGCAGTGTTATTATAATGTATTATTGTAGTGCAGTGTTATTATGGTGTGTTATTGTAGTCCAATGTTATTATAATGTGTTATTGTAGTGCAGTGTTATTATAGTGTGTTATTGTAGTGCAGTGTTATTATAATGTGTTATTGTAGTGCAGTGTTATTATAATGTGTTATTGTAGTGCAATGTTATTATAATGTGTTATTGTAGTGCAGTGTTATTATAATGTGTTATTGTAGTGCAGTGTTATTATAATGTGTTATTGTAGTGCAATGTTATTATAATGTGTTATTGTAGTGCAGTGTTATTATAATGTGTTATTGTAGTGCAATGTTATTATAATGTGTTATTGTAGTGCAGTGTTATTATAATGTGTTATTGTAGTGCAGTGTTATTATAGTGTGTTATTGTAGTGCAGTGTTATTATAATGTGTTATTGTAGTGCAATGTTATTATAATGTGTTATTGTAGTGCAATGTTATTATAATGTGTTATTGTAGTGCAGTGTTATTATAATGTGTTATTGTAGTGCAATGTTATTATAATGTGTTATTGTAGTGCAGTGTTACTATAATGTGTTATTGTAGTGCAGTGTTATTATAATGTGTTATTGTAGTGCAGTGTTATTATAGTGTGTTATTGTAGTGCAGTGTTATTATAATGTGTTATTGTAGTGCAATGTTATTATAATGTGTTATTGTAGTGCAGTGTTATTATAATGTGTTATTGTAGTGCAGTGTTATTATAATGTGTTATTGTAGTGCAGTGTTATTATAATGTGTTATTATAATGTGTTATTGTAGTGCAATGTTATTATAATGTGTTATTGTAGTGCAATGTTAGTATAATGTGTTATTGTAGTGCAGTGTTATTATAATGTGTTATTGTAGTGCAATGTTATTATAGTGTGTTATTGTAGTGCAGTGTTATTATAATGTGTTATTGTAGTGCAGTGTTATTATAATGTGTTATTATAATGTGTTATTGTAGTCCAATGTTATTATAATGTGTTATTGTAGTGCAGTGTTATTATAATGTGTTATTGTAGTGCAGTGTTATTATAATGTGTTATTGTAGTGCAATGTTATTATAATGTGTTATTGTAGTGCAGTGTTATTATAATGTGTTATTGTAGTGCAGTGTTATTATAATGTGTTATTGTAGTGCAATGTTATTATAATGTGTTATTGTAGTGCAGTGTTACTATAATGTGTTATTGTAGTGCAGTGTTATTATAATGTGTTATTGTAGTGCAGTGTTATTATAATGTGTTATTATAATGTGTTATTGTAGTGCAATGTTATTATAATGTGTTATTGTAGTGCAGTGTTACTATAATGTGTTATTGTAGTGCAGTGTTATTATAATGTGTTATTGTAGTGCAGTGTTATTATAATGTGTTATTGTAGTGCAGTGTTATTATAATGTGTTATTGTAGTGCAAAGTTATTATAATGTGTTATTGTAGTGCAGTGTTATTATAATGTATTATTGTAGTGCAGTGTTATTATGGTGTGTTATTGTAGTGCAGTGTTATTATAATGTGTTATTGTAGTGCAGTGTTATTATAATGTGTTATTGTAGTGCAAAGTTATTATAATGTGTTATTATAATGTGTTATTGTAGTCCAATGTTATTATAATGTGTTATTGTAGTGCAGTGTTATTATAATGTGTTATTGTAGTGCAGTGTTATTATAATGTGTTATTGTAGTGCAGTGTTATTATAATGTGTTATTGTAGTGCAATGTTATTATAATGTGTTATTGTAGTGCAGTGTTATTATAATGTGTTATTGTAGTGCAGTGTTATTATAATGTGTTATTGTAGTGCAGTGTTATTATAATGTGTTATTGTAGTGCAGTGTTATTATAATGTGTTATTGTAGTGCAATGTTATTATAATGTGTTATTGTAGTGCAGTGTTATTATAATGTGCTATTGTAGTGCAATGTTATTATAATGTGTTATTGTAGTGCAGTGTTATTATAATGTGTTATTGTAGTCCAATGTTATTATAATGTGTTATTGTAGTGCAGTGTTATTATAATGTGTTATTGTAGTGCAATGTTATTATAATGTGTTATTGTAGTGCAGTGTTATTATAATGTGTTATTGTAGTCCAATGTTATTATAATGTGTTATTGTAGTGCAGTGTTATTATAATGTGTTATTGTAGTGCAGTGTTATTATAATGTGTTATTGTAGTGCAGTGTTATTATAATGTGTTATTGTAGTGCAATGTTATTATAATGTGTTATTGTAGTGCAGTGTTATTATAATGTGTTATTGTAGTGCAGTGTTATTATAATGTGTTATTGTAGTGCAGTGTTATTATAATGTGTTATTGTAGTGCAGTGTTATTATAATGTGTTATTGTAGTGCAATGTTATTATAATGTGTTATTGTAGTGCAGTGTTATTATAATGTGTTATTGTAGTGCAATGTTATTATAATGTGTTATTGTAGTGCAGTGTTATTATAATGTGTTATTGTAGTGCAATGTTATTATAATGTGTTATTGTAGTGCAGTGTTATTATAATGTGTTATTGTAGTGCAGTGTTATTATAATGTGTTATTGTAGTGCAGTGTTATTATAATGTGTTATTGTAGTGCAGTGTTATTATAATGTGTTATTATAATGTGTTATTGTAGTGCAGTGTTATTATAATGTGTTATTGTAGTGCAAAGTTATTATAATGTGTTATTATAATGTGTTATTGTAGTCCAATGTTATTATAATGTGTTATTGTAGTGCAGTGTTATTATAATGTGTTATTGTAGTGCAGTGTTATTATAATGTGTTATTATAATGTGTTATTGTAGTGCAATGTTATTATAATGTGTTATTGTAGTGCAATGTTAGTATAATGTGTTATTGTAGTGCAGTGTTATTATAATGTGTTATTGTAGTGCAATGTTATTATAGTGTGTTATTGTAGTGCAGTGTTATTATAATGTGTTATTGTAGTGCAGTGTTATTATAATGTGTTATTATAATGTGTTATTGTAGTCCAATGTTATTATAATGTGTTATTGTAGTGCAGTGTTATTATAATGTGTTATTGTAGTGCAGTGTTATTATAATGTGTTATTGTAGTGCAATGTTATTATAATGTGTTATTGTAGTGCAGTGTTATTATAATGTGTTATTGTAGTGCAGTGTTATTATAATGTGTTATTGTAGTGCAATGTTATTATAATGTGTTATTGTAGTGCAGTGTTATTATAGTGTGTTATTGTAGTGCAGTGTTATTATAATGTGTTATTGTAGTGCAGTGTTATTATAATGTGTTATTGTAGTGCAGTGTTATTATAGTGTGTTATTGTAGTGCAGTGTTATTATAATGTGTTATTGTAGTGCAGTGTTATTATAGTGTGTTATTGTAGTGCAGTGTTATTATAATGTGTTATTGTAGTGCAATGTTATTATAATGTGTTATTGTAGTGCAATGTTATTATAATGTGTTATTGTAGTGCAGTGTTATTATAGTGTGTTATTGTAGTGCAGTGTTATTATAATGTGTTATTGTAGTGCAGTGTTATTATAATGTGTTATAGTAGTGCAGTGTTATTATAATGTGTTATTGTAGTGCAATGTTATTATAATGTGTTATTGTAGTGCAGTGTTACTATAATGTGTTATTGTAGTGCAGTGTTATTATAATGTGTTATTGTAGTGCAGTGTTATTATAATGTGTTATTGTAGTGCAATGTTATTATAATGTGTTATTGTAGTGCAATGTTATTATAATGTGTTATTGTAGTGCAGTGTTATTATAGTGTGTTATTGTAGTGCAGTGTTATTATAATGTGTTATTGTAGTGCAGTGTTATTATAATGTGTTATTGTAGTGCAGTGTTATTATAATGTGTTATTGTAGTGCAGTGTTATTATAATGTGTTATTATAATGTGTTATTGTAGTGCAGTGTTATTATAATGTGTTATTGTAGTGCAGTGTTATTATAGTGTGTTATTGTAGTGCAGTGTTATTATAATGTGTTATTGTAGTGCAGTGTTATTATAGTGTGTTATTGTAGTGCAGTGTTATTATAATGTGTTATTGTAGTGCAGTGTTATTATAATGTGTTATTGTAGTGCAATGTTATTATAATGTGTTATTGTAGTGCAATGTTATTATAATGTGTTATTGTAGTGCAGTGTTATTATAGTGTGTTATTGTAGTGCAGTGTTATTATAATGTGTTATTGTAGTGCAGTGTTACTATAATGTGTTATTGTAGTGCAGTGTTATTATAATGTGTTATTGTAGTGCAGTGTTATTATAGTGTGTTATTGTAGTGCAGTGTTATTATAATGTGTTATTGTAGTGCAGTGTTATTATAATGTGTTATTGTAGTGCAATGTTATTATAATGTGTTATTGTAGTGCAGTGTTATTATAATGTGTTATTGTAGTGCAGTGTTATTATAATGTGTTATTGTAGTGCAATGTTATTATAATGTGTTATTGTAGTGCAGTGTTACTATAATGTGTTATTGTAGTGCAATGTTATTATAATGTGTTATTGTAGTGCAGTGTTATTATAATGTGTTATTGTAGTGCAGTGTTATTATAATGTGTTATTGTAGTGCAATGTTATTATAATGTGTTATTGTAGTGCAGTGTTACTATAATGTGTTATTGTGGTGCAGTGTTATTATAATGTGTTATTGTAGTGCAGTGTTATTATAATGTGTTATTGTGGTGCAATGTTATTATAATGTGTTATTGTAGTGCAATGTTATTATAATGTGTTATTGTAGTGCCGTGTTATTATAGTGTGTTATTGTAGTGCAGTGTTATTATAATGTGTTATTGTAGTGCAGTGTTATTATAGTTTGTTATTGTAGTGCAGTGTTATTATAATGTGTTATTGTAGTGCAGTGTTATTATAATGTGTTATTGTAGTGCAATGTTATTATAATGTGTTATTGTAGTGCAGTGTTATTATAATGTGTTATTGTAGTGCAGTGTTATTATAATGTGTTATTGTAGTGCAGTGTTATTATAATGTGTTATTGTAGTGCAGTGTTATTATAATGTGTTATTGTAGTGCAATGTTATTATAATGTGTTATTGTAGTGCAGTGTTACTATAATGTGTTATTGTAGTGCAGTGTTATTATAATGTGTTATTGTAGTGCAATGTTATTATAATGTGTTATTGTAGTGCAATGTTACTATAATGTGTTATTGTAGTGCAATGTTATTATAATGTGTTATTGTAGTGCAATGTTATTATAATGTGTTATTGCAGTGCAGTGTTATTATAGTGTGTTATTGTAGTGCAGTGTTATTATAATGTGTTATTGTAGTGCAGTGTTATTATAATGTGTTATTGTAGTGCAGTGTTATTATAATGTGTTATTGTAGTGCAATGTTATTATAATGTGTTATTGTAGTGCAATGTTATTATAGTGTGTTATTGTAGTGCAGTGTTATTATAATGTGTTATTGTAGTGCAGTGTTATTATAATGTGTTATTGTAGTGCAATGTTATTATAATGTGTTATTGTAGTGCAGTGTTATTATAATGTGTTATTGTAGTGCAGTGTTATTATAATGTGTTATTGTAGTGCAATGTTATTATAATGTGTTATTGTAGTGCAATGTTATTATAATGTGTTATTGTAGTGCAATGTTATTATAGTGTGATATTGTAGTGCAGTGTTATTATAATGTGTTATTGTAGTGCAGTGTTATTATAATGTGTTATTGTAGTGCAATGTTATTATAATGTGTTATTGTAGTGCAGTGTTATTATAATGTGTTATTGTAGTGCAGTGTTATTATAATGTGTTATTGTAGTGCAGTGTTATTATAATGTGTTATTGTAGTGCAGTGTTATTATAATGTGTTATTGTAGTGCAATGTTATTATAATGTGTTATTGTAGTGCAGTGTTATTATAATGTGTTATTGTAGTGCAGTGTTATTATAATGTGTTATTGTAGTGCAGTGTTATTATAATGTGTTATTGTAGTGCAATGTTATTATAATGTGTTATTGTAGTGCAATGTTATTATAGTGTGTTATTGTAGTGCAGTGTTATTATAATGTGTTATTGTAGTGCAGTGTTATTATAATGTCTTATTGTATTGCAATGTTATTATAATGTGTTATTGTAGTGCAGTGTTATTATAATGTGTTATTGTAGTGCAATGTTATTATAATGTGTTATTGTAGTGCAGTGTTATTATAATGTGTTATTGTAGTGCAGTGTTATTATAATGTGTTATTGTAGTGCAGTGTTATTATAATGTGTTATTGTAGTGCAGTGTTATTATAATGTATTATTGTAGTGCAGTGTTATTATGGTGTGTTATTGTAGTGCAGTGTTATTATAATGTGTTATTGTAGTGCAAAGTTATTATAATGTGTTATTATAATGTGTTATTGTAGTCCAATGTTATTATAATGTGTTATTGTAGTGCAGTGTTATTATAATGTGTTATTGTAGTGCAGTGTTATTATAATGTGTTATTATAATGTGTTATTGTAGTGCAATGTTATTATAGTGTGTTATTGTAGTGCAGTGTTATTATAATGTGTTATTGTAGTGCAGTGTTATTATAATGTGTTATTATAATGTGTTATTGTAGTCCAATGTTATTATAATGTGTTATTGTAGTGCAGTGTTATTATAATGTGTTATTGTAGTGCAGTGTTATTATAATGTGTTATTGTAGTGCAATGTTATTATAATGTGTTATTGTAGTGCAGTGTTATTATAATGTGTTATTGTAGTGCAGTGTTATTATAATGTGTTATTGTAGTGCAATGTTATTATAATGTGTTATTGTAGTGCAGTGTTATTATAATGTGTTATTGTAGTGCAGTGTTATTATAATGTGTTATTGTAGTGCAGTGTTATTATAATGTTATTGTAGTGCAGTGTTATTATAGTGTGTTATTGTAGTGCAGTGTTATTATAATGTGTTATTGTAGTGCAGTGTTATTATAGTGTGTTATTGTAGTGCAGTGTTATTATAATGTGTTATTGTAGTGCAATGTTATTATAATGTGTTATTGTAGTGCAGTGTTATTATAATGTGTTATTGTAGTGCAATGTTATTATAATGTGTTATTGTAGTGCAATGTTATTATAGTGTGTTATTGTAGTGCAGTGTTATTATAATGTGTTATTGTAGTGCAGTGTTATTATAATGTCTTATTGTATTGCAATGTTATTATAATGTGTTATTGTAGTGCAGTGTTATTATAATGTGTTATTGTAGTGCAATGTTATTATAATGTGTTATTGTAGTGCAGTGTTATTATAATGTGTTATTGTAGTGCAGTGTTATTATAATGTGTTATTGTAGTGCAGTGTTATTATAATGTGTTATTGTAGTGCAAAGTTATTATAATGTGTTATTATAATGTGTTATTGTAGTCCAATGTTATTATAATGTGTTATTGTAGTGCAGTGTTATTATAATGTGTTATTGTAGTGCAGTGTTATTATAATGTGTTATTATAATGTGTTATTGTAGTGCAATGTTATTATAGTGTGTTATTGTAGTGCAGTGTTATTATAATGTGTTATTGTAGTGCAGTGTTATTATAATGTGTTATTATAATGTGTTATTGTAGTCCAATGTTATTATAATGTGTTATTGTAGTGCAGTGTTATTATAATGTGTTATTGTAGTGCAGTGTTATTATAATGTGTTATTGTAGTGCAATGTTATTATAATGTGTTATTGTAGTGCAGTGTTATTATAATGTGTTATTGTAGTGCAGTGTTATTATAATGTGTTATTGTAGTGCAATGTTATTATAATGTGTTATTGTAGTGCAGTGTTATTATAATGTGTTATTGTAGTGCAGTGTTATTATAATGTGTTATTGTAGTGCAGTGTTATTATAATGTTATTGTAGTGCAGTGTTATTATAGTGTGTTATTGTAGTGCAGTGTTATTATAATGTGTTATTGTAGTGCAGTGTTATTATAGTGTGTTATTGTAGTGCAGTGTTATTATAATGTGTTATTGTAGTGCAATGTTATTATAATGTGTTATTGTAGTGCAGTGTTACTATAATGTGTTATTGTAGTGCAGTGTTATTATAATGTGTTATTGTAGTGCAGTGTTATTATAATGTGTTATTGTAGTGCAATGTTATTATAATGTGTTATTGTAGTGCAGTGTTATTATAATGTGTTATTGTAGTGCAGTGTTATTATAATGTGTTATAGTAGTGCAGTGTTATTATAATGTGTTATTGTAGTGCAATGTTATTATAATGTGTTATTGTAGTGCAGTGTTATTATAATGTGTTATTGTGGTGCAATGTTATTATAATGTGTTATTGTAGTGCAATGTTATTATAATGTGTTATTGTAGTGCCGTGTTATTATAATGTGTTATTGTAGTGCAGTGTTATTATAATGTGTTATTGTAGTGCAGTGTTATTATAATGTGTTATTGTAGTGCAGTGTTATTATAATGTGTTATTGTAGTGCAGTGTTATTATAGTGTGTTATTGTAGTGCAGTGTTATTATAATGTGTTATTGTAGTGCAATGTTATTATAATGTGTTATTGTAGTGCAATGTTATTATAGTGTGTTATTGTAGTGCAGTGTTATTATAATGTGTTATTGTAGTGCAGTGTTATTATAATGTGTTATTGTAGTGCAATGTTATTATAATGTGTTATTGTAGTGCAATGTTATTATAATGTGTTATTGTAGTGCAGTGTTATTATAGTGTGTTATTGTAGTGCAGTGTTATTATAATGTGTTATTGTAGTGCAATGTTATTATAATGTGTTATTGTAGTGCAATGTTATTATAGTGTGTTATTGTAGTGCAGTGTTATTATAATGTGTTATTGTAGTGCAGTGTTATTATAATGTGTTATTGTAGTGCAATGTTATTATAATGTGTTATTGTAGTGCAGTGTTATTATAATGTGTTATTGTAGTGCAATGTTATTATAATGTGTTATTGTAGTGCAGTGTTATTATAATGTGTTATTGTAGTGCAGTGTTATTATAATGTGTTATTGTAGTGCAGTGTTATTATAATGTGTTATTGTAGTGCAGTGTTATTATAATGTATTATTGTAGTGCAGTGTTATTATGGTGTGTTATTGTAGTGCAGTGTTATTATGGTGTGTTATTGTAGTGCAGTGTTATTATAATGTGTTATTGTAGTGCAAAGTTATTATAATGTGTTATTATAATGTGTTATTGTAGTCCAATGTTATTATAATGTGTTATTGTAGTGCAGTGTTATTATAATGTGTTATTGTAGTGCAGTGTTATTATAATGTGTTATTATAATGTGTTATTGTAGTGCAATGTTATTATAGTGTGTTATTGTAGTGCAGTGTTATTATAATGTGTTATTGTAGTGCAGTGTTATTATAATGTGTTATTATAATGTGTTATTGTAGTCCAATGTTATTATAATGTGTTATTGTAGTGCAGTGTTATTATAATGTGTTATTGTAGTGCAGTGTTATTATAATGTGTTATTGTAGTGCAATGTTATTATAATGTGTTATTGTAGTGCAGTGTTATTATAATGTGTTATTGTAGTGCAGTGTTATTATAATGTGTTATTGTAGTGCAGTGTTATTATAATGTGTTATTGTAGTGCAGTGTTATTATAATGTGTTATTGTAGTGCAGTGTTATTATAATGTGTTATTGTAGTGCAATGTTATTATAATGTGTTATTGTAGTCCAATGTTATTATAATGTGTTATTGTAGTGCAGTGTTATTATAATGTGTTATTGTAGTGCAGTGTTATTATAATGTGTTATTATAATGTGTTATTGTAGTGCAATGTTATTATAATGTGTTATTGTAGTGCAATGTTATTATAATGTGTTATTGTAGTGCAGTGTTATTATAGTGTGTTATTGTAGTGCAGTGTTATTATAATGTGTTATTGTAGTGCAGTGTTATTATAATGTGTTATTGTAGTGCAATGTTATTATAATGTGTTATTGTAGTGCAGTGTTATTATAGTGTGTTATTGTAGTGCAGTGTTATTATAGTGTGTTATTGTAGTGCAGTGTTATTATAATGTGTTATTGTAGTGCAGTGTTATTATAATGTGTTATTGTAGTGCAATGTTACTATAATGTGTTATTGTAGTGCAGTGTTATTATAATGTGTTATTGTAGTGCAATGTTATTATAATGTGTTATTGTAGTGCAATGTTATTATAGTGTGTTATTGTAGTGCAGTGTTATTATAATGTGTTATTGTAGTGCAGTGTTATTATAATGTGTTATTGTAGTGCAATGTTATTATAATGTGTTATTGTAGTGCAGTGTTATTATAATGTGTTATTGTAGTGCAATGTTATTATAATGTGTTATTGTAGTGCAGTGTTATTATAGTGTGTTATTGTAGTGCAGTGTTATTATAATGTGTTATTGTAGTGCAGTGTTATTATAATGTGTTATTGTAGTGCAGTGTTATTATAATGTGTTATTGTAGTGCAATGTTATTATAATGTGTTATTGTAGTGCAGTGTTATTATAATGTGTTATTGTAGTGCAGTGTTATTATAATGTGTTATTGTAGTGCAGTGTTATTATAATGTGTTATTGTAGTGCAGTGTTATTATAATGTGTTATTGTAGTGCAATGTTATTATAATGTGTTATTGTAGTGCAGTGTTATTATAATGTGTTATTGTAGTGCAGTGTTATTATAATGTGTTATTGTAGTGCAGTGTTATTATAATGTGTTATTGTAGTGCAATGTTATTATAATGTGTTATTGTAGTGCAATGTTATTATAGTGTGTTATTGTAGTGCAGTGTTATTATAATGTGTTATTGTAGTGCAGTGTTATTATAATGTGTTATTGTAGTGCAATGTTATTATAATGTGTTATTGTAGTGCAGTGTTATTATAATGTGTTATTGTAGTGCAATGTTATTATAATGTGTTATTGTAGTGCAGTGTTATTATAATGTGTTATTGTAGTGCAGTGTTATTATAATGTGTTATTGTAGTGCAGTGTTATTATAATGTATTATTGTAGTGCAGTGTTATTATGGTGTGTTATTGTAGTGCAGTGTTATTATAATGTGTTATTGTAGTGCAAAGTTATTATAATGTGTTATTATAATGTGTTATTGTAGTCCAATGTTATTATAATGTGTTATTGTAGTGCAGTGTTATTATAATGTGTTATTGTAGTGCAGTGTTATTATAATGTGTTATTATAATGTGTTATTGTAGTGCAATGTTATTATAGTGTGTTATTGTAGTGCAGTGTTATTATAATGTGTTATTGTAGTGCAGTGTTATTATAATGTGTTATTATAATGTGTTATTGTAGTCCAATGTTATTATAATGTGTTATTGTAGTGCAGTGTTATTATGGTGTGTTATTGTAGTGCAGTGTTATTATAATGTGTTATTGTAGTGCAAAGTTATTATAATGTGTTATTATAATGTGTTATTGTAGTCCAATGTTATTATAATGTGTTATTGTAGTGCAGTGTTATTATAATGTGTTATTGTAGTGCAGTGTTATTATAATGTGTTATTATAATGTGTTATTGTAGTGCAATGTTATTATAGTGTGTTATTGTAGTGCAGTGTTATTATAATGTGTTATTGTAGTGCAGTGTTATTATAATGTGTTATTATAATGTGTTATTGTAGTCCAATGTTATTATAATGTGTTATTGTAGTGCAGTGTTATTATAATGTGTTATTGTAGTGCAGTGTTATTATAATGTGTTATTGTAGTGCAATGTTATTATAATGTGTTATTGTAGTGCAGTGTTATTATAATGTGTTATTGTAGTGCAGTGTTATTATAATGTGTTATTGTAGTGCAATGTTATTATAATGTGTTATTGTAGTGCAGTGTTATTATAATGTGTTATTGTAGTGCAGTGTTATTATAATGTGTTATTGTAGTGCAATGTTATTATAGTGTGTTATTGTAGTGCAGTGTTATTATAATGTGTTATTGTAGTGCAGTGTTATTATAGTGTGTTATTGTAGTGCAGTGTTATTATAATGTGTTATTGTAGTGCAATGTTATTATAATGTGTTATTGTAGTGCAGTGTTACTATAATGTGTTATTGTAGTGCAGTGTTATTATAATGTGTTATTGTAGTGCAGTGTTATTATAATGTGTTATTGTAGTGCAATGTTATTATAATGTGTTATTGTAGTGCAGTGTTATTATAATGTGTTATAGTAGTGCAGTGTTATTATAATGTGTTATTGTAGTGCAATGTTATTATAATGTGTTATTGTAGTGCAGTGTTATTATAATGTGTTATTGTGGTGCAATGTTATTATAATGTGTTATTGTAGTGCAATGTTATTATAATGTGTTATTGTAGTGCCGTGTTATTATAATGTGTTATTGTAGTGCAGTGTTATTATAATGTGTTATTGTAGTGCAGTGTTATTATAATGTGTTATTGTAGTGCAGTGTTATTATAATGTGTTATTGTAGTGCAGTGTTATTATAATGTGTTATTGTAGTGCAGTGTTATTATAATGTGTTGTTGTAGTGCAATGTTATTATAATGTGTTATTGTAGTGCAATGTTATTATAATGTGTTATTGTAGTGCAGTGTTATTATAGTGTGTTATTGTAGTGCAGTGTTATTATAATGTGTTATTGTAGTGCAGTGTTATTATAATGTGTTATTGTAGTGCAGTGTTATTATAATGTGTTATTGTAGTGCAATGTTATTATAATGTGTTATTGTAGTGCAGTGTTATTATAATGTGTTATTGTAGTGCAGTGTTATTATAATGTGTTATTGTAGTGCAGTGTTATTATAGTGTGTTATTGTAGTGCAGTGTTATTATAATGTGTTATTGTAGTGCAGTGTTATTATAATGTGTTATTGTAGTGCAGTGTTATTATAGTGTGTTATTGTAGTGCAATGTTATTATAATGTGTTATTGTAGTGCAGTGTTATTATAATGTGTTATTGTAGTGCAATGTTATTATAATGTGTTATTGTAGTGCAGTGTTATTATAGTGTGTTATTGTAGTGCAGTGTTATTATAATGTGTTATTGTAGTGCAGTGTTATTATAATGTGTTATAGTAGTGCAGTGTTATTATAATGTGTTATTGTAGTGCAATGTTATTATAATGTGTTATTGTAGTGCAGTGTTATTATAATGTGTTATTGTAGTGCAGTGTTATTATAATGTTATTGTAGTGCAGTGTTATTATAGTGTGTTATTGTAGTGCAGTGTTATTATAATGTGTTATTGTAGTGCAGTGTTATTATAGTGTGTTATTGTAGTGCAGTGTTATTATAATGTGTTATTGTAGTGCAATGTTATTATAATGTGTTATTGTAGTGCAGTGTTACTATAATGTGTTATTGTAGTGCAGTGTTATTATAGTGTGTTATTGTAGTGCAGTGTTATTATAATGTGTTATTGTAGTGCAGTGTTATTATAATGTGTTATAGTAGTGCAGTGTTATTATAATGTGTTATTGTAGTGCAATGTTATTATAATGTGTTATTGTAGTGCAGTGTTATTATAATGTGTTATTGTGGTGCAATGTTATTATAATGTGTTATTGTAGTGCAATGTTATTATAATGTGTTATTGTAGTGCCGTGTTATTATAATGTGTTATTGTAGTGCAGTGTTATTATAATGTGTTATTGTAGTGCAGTGTTATTATAATGTGTTATTGTAGTGCAGTGTTATTATAATGTGTTATTGTAGTGCAGTGTTATTATAATGTGTTATTGTAGTGCAGTGTTATTATAATGTGTTATTGTAGTGCAATGTTATTATAATGTGTTATTGTAGTGCAATGTTATTATAATGTGTTATTGTAGTGCAGTGTTATTATAATGTGTTATTGTAGTGCAGTGTTATTATAATGTGTTATTGTAGTGCAGTGTTATTATAATGTGTTATTGTAGTGCAGTGTTATTATAATGTGTTATTGTAGTGCAGTGTTATTATAATGTGTTATTGTAGTGCAGTGTTATTATAGTGTGTTATTGTAGTGCAGTGTTATTATAATGTGTTATTGTAGTGCAGTGTTATTATAATGTGTTATTGTAGTGCAGTGTTATTATAATGTGTTATTGTAGTGCAGTGTTATTATAATGTGTTATTGTAGTGCAGTGTTATTATAATGTGTTATTGTAGTGCAGTGTTATTATAATGTGTTATTGTAGTGCAATGTTATTATAATGTGTTATTGTAGTGCAGTGTTATTATAATGTGTTATTGTAGTGCAGTGTTATTATAATGTGTTATTGTAGTGCAGTGTTATTATAGTGTGTTATTGTAGTGCAGTGTTATTATAATGTGTTATTGTAGTGCAGTGTTATTATAATGTGTTATTGTAGTGCAGTGTTATTATAGTGTGTTATTGTAGTGCAGTGTTATTATAATGTGTTATTGTAGTGCAGTGTTATTATAATGTGTTATTGTAGTGCAGTGTTATTATAATGTGTTATTGTAGTGCAGTGTTATTATAATGTGTTATTGTAGTGCAGTGTTATTATAATGTGTTATTGTAGTGCAGTGTTATTATAATGTGTTATTGTAGTGCAGTGTTATTATAATGTGTTATTGTAGTGCAATGTTATTATAATGTGTTATTGTAGTGCAGTGTTATTATAATGTGTTATTGTAGTGCAATGTTATTATAGTGTGTTATTGTAGTGCAGTGTTATTATAATGTGTTATTGTAGTGCAGTGTTATTATAATGTGTTATTGTAGTGCAATGTTATTATAATGTGTTATTGTAGTGCAGTGTTATTATAATGTGTTATTGTAGTGCAATGTTATTATAATGTGTTATTGTAGTGCAGTGTTATTATAATGTGTTATTGTAGTGCAGTGTTATTATAATGTGTTATTGTAGTGCAGTGTTATTATAATGTGTTATTGTAGTGCAGTGTTATTATAGTGTGTTATTGTAGTGCAGTGTTATTATAATGTGTTATTGTAGTGCAATGTTATTATAATGTGTTATTGTAGTGCAGTGTTATTATAATGTGTTATTGTAGTGCCGTGTTATTATAGTGTGTTATTGTAGTGCAATGTTATTATAGTGTGTTATTGTAGTGCAGTGTTATTATAATGTGTTATTGTAGTGCAGTGTTATTATAATGTGTTATTGTAGTGCAGTGTTATTATAATGTGTTATTGTAGTGCAGTGTTATTATAATGTGTTATTGTAGTGCAATGTTATTATAATGTGTTATTGTAGTGCAGTGTTATTATAATGTGTTATTGTAGTGCAGTGTTATTATAATGTGTTATTGTAGTGCAATGTTATTATAATGTGTTATTGTAGTGCAGTGTTATTATAATGTGTTATTGTAGTGCAATGTTATTATAGTGTGTTATTGTAGTGCAGTGTTATTATAATGTGTTATTGTAGTGCAGTGTTATTATAATGTGTTATTATAATGTGTTATTGTAGTCCAATGTTATTATAATGTGTTATTGTAGTGCAGTGTTATTATAATGTGTTATTGTAGTGCAGTGTTATTATAATGTGTTATTGTAGTGCAATGTTATTATAATGTGTTATTGTAGTGCAGTGTTATTATAATGTGTTATTGTAGTGCAGTGTTATTATAATGTGTTATTGTAGTGCAATGTTATTATAATGTGTTATTGTAGTGCAGTGTTATTATAATGTGTTATTGTAGTGCAGTGTTATTATAATGTGTTATTGTAGTGCAGTGTTATTATAATGTTATTGTAGTGCAGTGTTATTATAGTGTGTTATTGTAGTGCAGTGTTATTATAATGTGTTATTGTAGTGCAGTGTTATTATAGTGTGTTATTGTAGTGCAGTGTTATTATAATGTGTTATTGTAGTGCAATGTTATTATAATGTGTTATTGTAGTGCAGTGTTACTATAATGTGTTATTGTAGTGCAGTGTTATTATAATGTGTTATTGTAGTGCAGTGTTATTATAATGTGTTATTGTAGTGCAATGTTATTATAATGTGTTATTGTAGTGCAATGTTATTATAATGTGTTATTGTAGTGCAGTGTTATTATATTGTGTTATTGTAGTGCAGTGTTATTACAATGTGTTATTGTAGTGCAGTGTTATTATAATGTGTTATTATAATGTGTTATTGTAGTGCAATGTTATTATAATGTGTTATTGTAGTGCAGTGTTATTATAGTTTGTTATTGTAGTGCAGTGTTATTATAATGTGTTATTGTAGTGCAGTGTTATTATAATGTGTTATTGTGGTGCAATGTTATTATAATGTGTTATTGTAGTGCAATGTTATTATAATGTGTTATTGTAGTGCCGTGTTATTATAGTGTGTTATTGTAGTGCAGTGTTATTATAATGTGTTATTGTAGTGCAGTGTTATTATAATGTGTTATTGTAGTGCAGTGTTATTATAATGTGTTATTGTAGTGCAGTGTTATTATAATGTGTTATTGTAGTGCAATGTTATTATAATGTGTTATTGTAGTGCAATGTTATTATAATGTGTTATTGTAGTGCAGTGTTATTATAGTGTGTTATTGTAGTGCAGTGTTATTATAATGTGTTATTGTAGTGCAGTGTTATTATAATGTGTTATTGTAGTGCAGTGTTATTATAATGTGTTATTGTAGTGCAGTGTTATTATAATGTGTTATTGTAGTGCAATGTTATTATAATGTGTTATTGTAGTGCAGTGTTATTATAATGTGTTATTGTAGTGCAGTGTTATTATAATGTGTTATTGTAGTGCAGTGTTATTATAGTGTGTTATTGTAGTGCAGTGTTATTATAATGTGTTATTGTAGTGCAGTGTTATTATAATGTGTTATTGTAGTGCAGTGTTATTATAGTGTGTTATTGTAGTGCAATGTTATTATAATGTGTTATTGTAGTGCAGTGTTATTATAATGTGTTATTGTAGTGCAGTGTTATTATAATGTGTTATTGTAGTGCAGTGTTATTATAGTGTGTTATTGTAGTGCAGTGTTATTATAATGTGTTATTGTAGTGCAGTGTTATTATAGTGTGTTATTGTAGTGCAGTGTTATTATAATGTGTTATTGTAGTGCAATGTTATTATAATGTGTTATTGTAGTGCAGTGTTATTATAATGTGTTATTGTAGTGCAATGTTATTATAATGTGTTATTGTAGTGCAATGTTATTATAATGTGTTATTGTAGTGCAGTGTTATTATAGTGTGTTATTGTAGTGCAGTGTTATTACAATGTGTTATTGTAGTGCAGTGTTATTATAAAGTGTTATTGTAGTGCAGTGTTATAATAATGTGTTATTGTAGTGCAGTGTTATTATAATGTGTTATTGTAGTGCAGTGTTATTATAATGTGTTATTATAATGTGTTATTGTAGTGCAATGTTATTATAATGTGTTATTGTAGTGCAGTGTTATTATATTGTGTTATTGTAGTGCAGTGTTAGTATAGTGTGTTATCGTAGTGCAGTGTTATTATAATGTGTTATTGTAGTGCAGTGTTATTATAATGTGTTATTATAATGTGTTATTGTAGTGCAATGTTATTATAATGTGTTATTGTAGTGCAGTGTTATTACAATGTGTTATTGTAGTGCAGTGTTATTATAGTTTGTTATTGTAGTGCAGTGTTATTATAATGTGTTATTGTAGTGCAGTGTTATTATAGTGTGTTATTGTAGTGCAGTGTTATTATAATGTATTATTGTAGTGCAGTGTTATTATAGTTTGTTATTGTAGTGCAGTGTTATTATAATGTATTATTGTAGTGCAGTGTTATTATAGTTCGTTATTGTAGTGCAGTGTTATTATAATGTATTATTGTAGTGCAGTGTCAGTATAGTGTGTTATTGTAGTGCAATGTTATTATAATGTGTTATTGTAGTGCAATGTTATTATAATGTGTTATTGTAGTGCAGTGTTATTACAATGTGTTATTGTAGTGCAGTGTTATTATAAAGTGTTATTGTAGTGCAGTGTTATAATAATGTGTTATTGTAGTGCAGTGTTATTATAATGTGTTATTGTAGTGCAGTGTTATTATAATGTGTTATTATAATGTGTTATTGTAGTGCAATGTTATTATAATGTGTTATTGTAGTGCAGTGTTATTATAATGTGTTATTGTAGTGCAGTGTTAATATAATGTGTTATTATAATGTGTTATTGTAGTGCAATGTTATTATAATGTGTTATTGTAGTGCAGTGTTATTATAGTTTGTTATTGTAGTGCAGTGTTATTATAATGTGTTATTATAATGTGTTATTGTAGTGCAGTGGTATTATAATGTGTTATTGTAGTGCAGTGTTATTATAATGTGTTATTGTAGTGCAGTGTTATTATAATGTGTTATTGTAGTGCAATGTTATTATAATGTGTTATTGTAGTGCAATGTTATTATAATGTGTTATTGTAGTGCAGTGTTATTATAGTTTGTTATTGTAGTGCAGTGTTATTATAATGTGTTATTGTAGTGCAGTGTTATTATAATGTGTTATTGTAGTGCAGTGTTATTATAATGTGTTATTGTAGTGCAGTGTTATTATAATGTGTTATTGTAGTGCAGTGTTATTATAATGTGTTATTGTAGTGCAGTGTTATTATAATGTGTTATTGTAGTGCAATGTTATTATAATGTGTTATTGTAGTGCAATGTTATTATAGTGTGTTATTGTAGTGCAGTGTTATTATAATGTGTTATTGTAGTGTAATGTTATTATAATGTGTTATTGTAGTGCAGTGTTATTATAATGTGTTATTGTAGTGCAATGTTATTATAATGTGTTATTGTAGTGCAGTGTTATTATAATGTGTTATTGTAGTGCAGTGTTATTATAATGTGTTATTGTAGTGCAGTGTTATTATAATGTGTTATTGTAGTGCAGTGTTATTATAGTGTGTTATTGTAGTGCAGTGTTATTATAATGTGTTATTGTAGTGCAATGTTATTATAATGTGTTATTGTAGTGCAGTGTTATTATAATGTGTTATTGTAGTGCAGTGTTATTATAATGTGTTATTATAATGTGTTATTGTAGTGCAGTGTTATTATAATGTGTTATTGTAGTGCAATGTTATTATAATGTGTTATTGTAGTGCAATGTTATTATAATGTGTTATTGTAGTGCAGTGTTATTATAGTGTGTTATTGTAGTGCAGTGTTATTATAATGTGTTATTGTAGTGCAGTGTTATTATAATGTGTTATTGTAGTGCAGTGTTATTATAATGTGTTATTGTAGTGCAGTGTTATTATAATGTGTTATTATAATGTGTTATTGTAGTGCAGTGTTATTATAATGTGTTATTGTAGTGCAGTGTTATTATAGTGTGTTATTGTAGTGCAGTGTTATTATAATGTGTTATTGTAGTGCAGTGTTATTATAGTGTGTTATTGTAGTGCAGTGTTATTATAATGTGTTATTGTAGTGCAGTGTTATTATAATGTGTTATTGTAGTGCAATGTTATTATAATGTGTTATTGTAGTGCAATGTTATTATAATGTGTTATTGTAGTGCAGTGTTATTATAGTGTGTTATTGTAGTGCAGTGTTATTATAATGTGTTATTGTAGTGCAGTGTTATTATAATGTGTTATTATAATGTGTTATTGTAGTGCAGTGTTATTATAATGTGTTATTGTAGTGCAGTGTTATTATAGTGTGTTATTGTAGTGCAGTGTTATTATAATGTGTTATTGTAGTGCAGTGTTATTATAGTGTGTTATTGTAGTGCAGTGTTATTATAATGTGTTATTGTAGTGCAGTGTTATTATAATGTGTTATTGTAGTGCAATGTTATTATAATGTGTTATTGTAGTGCAATGTTATTATAATGTGTTATTGTAGTGCAGTGTTACTATAATGTGTTATTGTAGTGCAGTGTTATTATAATGTGTTATTGTAGTGCAGTGTTATTATAATGTGTTATTGTAGTGCAATGTTACTATAATGTGTTATTGTAGTGCAGTGTTATTATAATGTGTTATTGTAGTGCAGTGTTATTATAGTGTGTTATTGTAGTGCAGTGTTATTATAATGTGTTATTGTAGTGCAGTGTTATTATAATGTGTTATTGTAGTGCAATGTTATTATAATGTGTTATTGTAGTGCAGTGTTATTATAATGTGTTATTGTAGTGCAGTGTTATTATAATGTGTTATTGTAGTGCAATGTTATTATAATGTGTTATTGTAGTGCAGTGTTATTATAATGTATTATTGTAGTGCAGTGTTATTATAGTGTGTTATTGTAGTGCAGTGTTATTATAATGTGTTATTGTAGTGCAGTGTTATTATAATGTGTTATTATAATGTGTTATTGTAGTGCAATGTTATTATAATGTGTTATTGTAGTGCAGTGTTATTATAATGTGTTATTGTAGTGCAGTGTTATTATAATGTGTTATTGTAGTGCAATGTTATTATAATGTGTTATTGTAGTGCAGTGTTATTATAATGTGTTATTGTAGTGCAGTGTTATTATAATGTGTTATTGTAGTGCAATGTTATTATAATGTGTTATTGTAGTGCAGTGTTACTATAATGTGTTATTGTAGTGCAGTGTTATTATAATGTGTTATTGTAGTGCAGTGTTATTATAATGTGTTATTGTAGTGCAATGTTATTATAATGTGTTATTGTAGTGCAGTGTTATTATAATGTATTATTGTAGTGCAGTGTCAGTATAGTGTGTTATTGTAGTGCAATGTTATTATAATGTGTTATTGTAGTGCAGTGTTATTATAGTGTGTTATTGTAGTGCAGTGTTATTATAATGTGTTATTGTAGTGCAGTGTTATTATAATGTGTTATTGTAGTGCAGTGTTATTATAGTTTGTTATTGTAGTGCAGTGTTATTATAATGTATTATTGTAGTGCAGTGTTATTATAGTTCGTTATTGTAGTGCAGTGTTATTATAATGTATTATTGTAGTGCAGTGTCAGTATAGTGTGTTATTGTAGTGCAATGTTATT
The DNA here is from genome assembly GCA_029206835.1 of Rana muscosa. Classification (NCBI taxonomy): domain Eukaryota; kingdom Metazoa; phylum Chordata; class Amphibia; order Anura; family Ranidae; genus Rana; species Rana muscosa. The sequence continues at coordinate 264,131,524 of CM055123.1, read as the reverse complement.
ATAATGTGTTATTGTAGTGCAGTGTTATTATAATGTGTTATTGTAGTGCAGTGTTAGTATAATGTGTTATTGTAGTGCAGTGTTATTATAATGTGTTATTGTGGTGCAATGTTATTATAATGTGTTATTGTATTGCAGTGTTATTATAATGTGTTATTGTAGTGCAGTGTTATTATAATGTGTTATTATAATGTGTTATTGTAGTGCAATGTTATTATAATGTGTTATTGTAGTGCAGTGTTATTATAATGTGTTATTGTAGTGCAGTGTTATTATAATGTGTTATTGTAGTGCATTGTCAGTATAGTGTGTTATTGTAGTGCAGTGTTATTATAATGTGTTATTGTAGTGCAGTGTTATTATAATGTGTTATTATAATGTGTTATTGTAGTGCAATGTTATTATAATGTGTTATTGTAGTGCAGTGTTATTATAGTTCGTTATTGTAGTGCAGTGTTATTATAATGTGTTATTGTGGTGCAATGTTATTATAATGTGTTATTGTAGTGCAATGTTATTATAATGTGTTATTGTAGTGCCGTGTTATTATAGTGTGTTATTGTAGTGCAGTGTTAGTATAGTGTGTTATTGTAGTGCAGTGTTATTATAATGTGTTATTGTAGTGCAGTGTTATTATAATGTGTTATTGTAGTGCAGTGTTATTATAATGTGTTATTGTAGTGCAGTGTTATTATAATGTATTATTGTAGTGCAGTGTCAGTATAGTGTGTTATTGTAGTGCAATGTTATTATAATGTGTTATTGTAGTGCAGTGTTATTATAGTGTGTTATTGTAGTGCAGTGTTATTATAATGTGTTATTGTAGTGCAGTGTTATTATAATGTGTTATTGTAGTGCAATGTTATTATAATGTGTTATTGTAGTGCAATGTTATTATAATGTGTTATTGTAGTGCAGTGTTATTACAATGTGTTATTGTAGTGCAGTGTTATTATAAAGTGTTATTGTAGTGCAGTGTTATAATAATGTGTTATTGTAGTGCAGTGTTATTATAATGTGTTATTGTAGTGCAGTGTTATTATAATGTGTTATTATAATGTGTTATTGTAGTGCAATGTTATTATAATGTGTTATTGTAGTGCAGTGTTATTATAATGTGTTATTGTAGTGCAGTGTTAGTATAGTGTGTTATCGTAGTGCAGTGTTATTATAATGTGTTATTGTAGTGCAGTGTTATTATAGTGTGTTATTGTGGTGCAATGTTATTATAATGTGTTATTGTATTGCAGTGTTATTATAATGTGTTATTGTAGTGCAGTGTTATTATAATGTGTTATTATAATGTGTTATTGTAGTGCAATGTTATTATAATGTGTTATTGTAGTGCAGTGTTATTATAATGTGTTATTGTAGTGCAGTGTTATTATAATGTGTTATTGTAGTGCATTGTCAGTATAGTGTGTTATTGTAGTGCAGTGTTATTATAATGTGTTATTGTAGTGCAGTGTTATTATAATGTGTTATTATAATGTGTTATTGTAGTGCAATGTTATTATAATGTGTTATTGTAGTGCAGTGTTATTATAGTTTGTTATTGTAGTGCAGTGTTATTATAATGTGTTATTGTAGTGCAGTGTTATTATAATGTGTTATTGTAGTGCAATGTTATTATAATGTGTTATTGTAGTGCAGTGTTATTATAATGTATTATTGTAGTGCAGTGTTATTATAGTTCGTTATTGTAGTGCAGTGTTATTATAATGTATTATTGTAGTGCAGTGTCAGTATAGTGTGTTATTGTAGTGCAATGTTATTATAATGTGTTATTGTAGTGCAGTGTTATTATAGTGTGTTATTGTAGTGCAGTGTTATTATAATGTGTTATTGTAGTGCAGTGTTATTATAATGTGTTATTGTAGTGCAATGTTATTATAATGTGTTATTGTAGTGCAGTGTTATTATAATGTGTTATTGTAGTGCAGTGTTATTATAATGTGTTATTGTAGTGCAGTGTTATTATAATGTGTTATTGTAGTGCAATGTTATTATGGTGTGTTATTGTAGTGCAGTGTTATTATGGTGTGTTATTGTAGTGCAGTGTTATTATAATGTGTTATTGTAGTGCAAAGTTATTATAATGTGTTATTATAATGTGTTATTGTAGTCCAATGTTATTATAATGTGTTATTGTAGTGCAGTGTTATTATAATGTGTTATTGTAGTGCAGTGTTATTATAATGTGTTATTATAATGTGTTATTGTAGTGCAATGTTATTATAGTGTGTTATTGTAGTGCAGTGTTATTATAATGTGTTATTGTAGTGCAGTGTTATTATAATGTGTTATTATAATGTGTTATTGTAGTCCAATGTTATTATAATGTGTTATTGTAGTGCAGTGTTATTATAATGTGTTATTGTAGTGCAGTGTTATTATAATGTGTTATTGTAGTGCAATGTTATTATAATGTGTTATTGTAGTGCAGTGTTATTATAATGTGTTATTGTAGTGCAGTGTTATTATAATGTGTTATTGTAGTGCAGTGTTATTATAATGTGTTATTGTAGTGCAGTGTTATTATAATGTGTTATTGTAGTGCAGTGTTATTATAATGTGTTATTGTAGTGCAATGTTATTATAATGTGTTATTGTAGTCCAATGTTATTATAATGTGTTATTGTAGTGCAGTGTTATTATAATGTGTTATTGTAGTGCAGTGTTATTATAATGTGTTATTATAATGTGTTATTGTAGTGCAATGTTATTATAATGTGTTATTGTAGTGCAATGTTATTATAATGTGTTATTGTAGTGCAGTGTTATTATAGTGTGTTATTGTAGTGCAGTGTTATTATAATGTGTTATTGTAGTGCAGTGTTATTATAATGTGTTATTGTAGTGCAATGTTATTATAATGTGTTATTGTAGTGCAGTGTTATTATAGTGTGTTATTGTAGTGCAGTGTTATTATAGTGTGTTATTGTAGTGCAGTGTTATTATAATGTGTTATTGTAGTGCAGTGTTATTATAATGTGTTATTGTAGTGCAATGTTACTATAATGTGTTATTGTAGTGCAGTGTTATTATAATGTGTTATTGTAGTGCAATGTTATTATAATGTGTTATTGTAGTGCAATGTTATTATAGTGTGTTATTGTAGTGCAGTGTTATTATAATGTGTTATTGTAGTGCAGTGTTATTATAATGTGTTATTGTAGTGCAATGTTATTATAATGTGTTATTGTAGTGCAGTGTTATTATAATGTGTTATTGTAGTGCAATGTTATTATAATGTGTTATTGTAGTGCAGTGTTATTATAGTGTGTTATTGTAGTGCAGTGTTATTATAATGTGTTATTGTAGTGCAGTGTTATTATAATGTGTTATTGTAGTGCAGTGTTATTATAATGTGTTATTGTAGTGCAATGTTATTATAATGTGTTATTGTAGTGCAGTGTTATTATAATGTGTTATTGTAGTGCAGTGTTATTATAATGTGTTATTGTAGTGCAGTGTTATTATAATGTGTTATTGTAGTGCAGTGTTATTATAATGTGTTATTGTAGTGCAATGTTATTATAATGTGTTATTGTAGTGCAGTGTTATTATAATGTGTTATTGTAGTGCAGTGTTATTATAATGTGTTATTGTAGTGCAGTGTTATTATAATGTGTTATTGTAGTGCAGTGTTATTATAATGTGTTATTGTAGTGCAATGTTATTATAATGTGTTATTGTAGTGCAGTGTTATTATAATGTGTTATTGTAGTGCAGTGTTATTATAATGTGTTATTGTAGTGCAGTGTTATTATAATGTGTTATTGTAGTGCAATGTTATTATAATGTGTTATTGTAGTGCAGTGTTATTATAATGTGTTATTGTAGTGCAGTGTTATTATAATGTGTTATTGTAGTGCAATGTTATTATAATGTGTTATTGTAGTGCAGTGTTACTATAATGTGTTATTGTAGTGCAATGTTATTATAATGTGTTATTGTAGTGCAGTGTTATTATAATGTGTTATTGTAGTGCAGTGTTATTATAATGTGTTATTGTAGTGCAATGTTATTATAATGTGTTATTGTAGTGCAGTGTTACTATAATGTGTTATTGTGGTGCAGTGTTATTATAATGTGTTATTGTAGTGCAGTGTTATTATAATGTGTTATTGTGGTGCAATGTTATTATAATGTGTTATTGTAGTGCAATGTTATTATAATGTGTTATTGTAGTGCCGTGTTATTATAGTGTGTTATTGTAGTGCAGTGTTATTATAATGTGTTATTGTAGTGCAGTGTTATTATAGTTTGTTATTGTAGTGCAGTGTTATTATAATGTGTTATTGTAGTGCAGTGTTATTATAATGTGTTATTGTAGTGCAATGTTATTATAATGTGTTATTGTAGTGCAGTGTTATTATAATGTGTTATTGTAGTGCAGTGTTATTATAATGTGTTATTGTAGTGCAGTGTTATTATAATGTGTTATTGTAGTGCAATGTTATTATAATGTGTTATTGTAGTGCAGTGTTACTATAATGTGTTATTGTAGTGCAGTGTTATTATAATGTGTTATTGTAGTGCAATGTTATTATAATGTGTTATTGTAGTGCAATGTTACTATAATGTGTTATTGTAGTGCAATGTTATTATAATGTGTTATTGTAGTGCAATGTTATTATAATGTGTTATTGCAGTGCAGTGTTATTATAGTGTGTTATTGTAGTGCAGTGTTATTATAATGTGTTATTGTAGTGCAGTGTTATTATAATGTGTTATTGTAGTGCAGTGTTATTATAATGTGTTATTGTAGTGCAATGTTATTATAATGTGTTATTGTAGTGCAATGTTATTATAGTGTGTTATTGTAGTGCAGTGTTATTATAATGTGTTATTGTAGTGCAATGTTATTATAATGTGTTATTGTAGTGCAGTGTTATTATAATGTGTTATTGTAGTGCAATGTTATTATAATGTGTTATTGTAGTGCAGTGTTATTATAATGTGTTATTGTAGTGCAGTGTTATTATAATGTGTTATTGTAGTGCAGTGTTATTATAATGTGTTATTGTAGTGCAGTGTTATTATAGTGTGTTATTGTAGTGCAGTGTTATTATAATGTGTTATTGTAGTGCAGTGTTATTATAATGTGTTATTGTAGTGCAGTGTTATTATAATGTGTTATTGTAGTGCAATGTTATTATAATGTGTTATTGTAGTGCAGTGTTATTATAATGTATTATTGTAGTGCAGTGTTATTATAGTTCGTTATTGTAGTGCAGTGTTATTATAATGTATTATTGTAGTGCAGTGTCAGTATAGTGTGTTATTGTAGTGCAATGTTATTATAATGTGTTATTGTAGTGCAGTGTTATTATAGTGTGTTATTGTAGTGCAGTGTTATTATAATGTGTTATTGTAGTGCAGTGTTATTATAATGTGTTATTGTAGTGCAGTGTTATTATAGTTTGTTATTGTAGTGCAGTGTTATTATAATGTATTATTGTAGTGCAGTGTTATTATAGTTCGTTATTGTAGTGCAGTGTTATTATAATGTATTATTGTAGTGCAGTGTCAGTATAGTGTGTTATTGTAGTGCAATGTTATTATAATGTGTTATTGTAGTGCAGTGTTATTATAGTGTGTTATTGTAGTGCAGTGTTATTATAATGTGTTATTGTAGTGCAGTGTTATTATAATGTGTTATTGTAGTGCAATGTTATTATAATGTATTATTGTAGTGCAGTGTTATTATAGTTCGTTATTGTAGTGCAGTGTTATTATAATGTATTATTGTAGTGCAGTGTCAGTATAGTGTGTTATTGTAGTGCAATGTTATTATAATGTGTTATTGTAGTGCAGTGTTAGTATAGTGTGTTATCGTAGTGCAGTGTTATTATAATGTGTTATTGTAGTGCAGTGTTATTATAATGTATTATTGTAGTGCAGTGTTATTATAGTTCGTTATTGTAGTGCAGTGTTATTATAATGTATTATTGTAGTGCAGTGTCAGTATAGTGTGTTATTGTAGTGCAATGTTATTATAATGTGTTATTGTAGTGCAGTGTTATTATAGTGTGTTATTGTAGTGCAGTGTTATTATAATGTGTTATTGTAGTGCAGTGTTATTATAATGTGTTATTGTAGTGCAATGTTATTATAATGTGTTATTGTAGTGCAATGTTATTATAATGTGTTATTGTAGTGCAGTGTTATTATAAAGTGTTATTGTAGTGCAGTGTTATAATAATGTGTTATTGTAGTGCAGTGTTATTATAATGTGTTATTGTAGTGCAGTGTTATTATAATGTGTTATTATAATGTGTTATTGTAGTGCAATGTTATTATAATGTGTTATTGTAGTGCAGTGTTATTATAATGTGTTATTGTAGTGCAGTGTTAGTATAGTGTGTTATCGTAGTGCAGTGTTATTATAATGTGTTATTGTAGTGCAGTGTTATTATAATGTGTTATTGTGGTGCAATGTTATTATAATGTGTTATTGTATTGCAGTGTTATTATAATGTGTTATTGTAGTGCAGTGTTATTATAATGTGTTATTATAATGTGTTATTGTAGTGCAATGTTATTATAATGTGTTATTGTAGTGCAGTGTTATTATAATGTGTTATTGTAGTGCAGTGTTATTATAATGTGTTATTGTAGTGCATTGTCAGTATAGTGTGTTATTGTAGTGCAGTGTTATTATAATGTGTTATTGTAGTGCAGTGTTATTATAATGTGTTATTATAATGTGTTATTGTAGTGCAATGTTATTATAATGTGTTATTGTAGTGCAGTGTTATTATAGTTTGTTATTGTAGTGCAGTGTTATTATAATGTGTTATTGTAGTGCAGTGTTATTATAATGTGTTATTGTGGTGCAATGTTATTATAATGTGTTATTGTAGTGCAATGTTATTATAATGTGTTATTGTAGTGCCGTGTTATTATAGTGTGTTATTGTAGTGCAGTGTTATTATAATGTGTTATTGTAGTGCAGTGTTATTATAATGTGTTATTGTAGTGCAGTGTTATTATAATGTGTTATTGTAGTGCAGTGTTATTATAATGTGTTATTGTAGTGCAATGTTATTATAATGTGTTATTGTAGTGCAATGTTATTATAATGTGTTATTGTAGTGCAGTGTTATTATAGTGTGTTATTGTAGTGCAGTGTTATTATAATGTGTTATTGTAGTGCAGTGTTATTATAATGTGTTATTGTAGTGCAGTGTTATTATAATGTGTTATTGTAGTGCAGTGTTATTATAATGTGTTATTGTAGTGCAATGTTATTATAATGTGTTATTGTAGTGCAGTGTTATTATAATGTGTTATTGTAGTGCAGTGTTATTATAATGTGTTATTGTAGTGCAGTGTTATTATAGTGTGTTATTGTAGTGCAGTGTTATTATAATGTGTTATTGTAGTGCAGTGTTATTATAATGTGTTATTGTAGTGCAGTGTTATTATAGTGTGTTATTGTAGTGCAATGTTATTATAATGTGTTATTGTAGTGCAGTGTTATTATAATGTGTTATTGTAGTGCAGTGTTATTATAATGTGTTATTGTAGTGCAGTGTTATTATAGTGTGTTATTGTAGTGCAGTGTTATTATAATGTGTTATTGTAGTGCAGTGTTATTATAGTGTGTTATTGTAGTGCAGTGTTATTATAATGTGTTATTGTAGTGCAATGTTATTATAATGTGTTATTGTAGTGCAGTGTTATTATAATGTGTTATTGTAGTGCAATGTTATTATAATGTGTTATTGTAGTGCAGTGTTATTATAATGTGTTATTGTAGTGCAGTGTTATTATAATGTGTTATTGTAGTGCAGTGTTATTATAATGTGTTATTGTAGTGCAATGTTATTATAATGTGTTATTGTAGTGCAGTGTTATTATAATGTGTTATTGTAGTGCAGTGTTATTATAATGTGTTATTGTAGTGCAGTGTTATTATAATGTGTTATTGTAGTGCAATGTTATTATAATGTGTTATTGTAGTGCAATGTTATTATAATGTGTTATTGTAGTGCAGTGTTATTATAGTGTGTTATTGTAGTGCAGTGTTATTATAATGTGTTATTGTAGTGCAGTGTTATTATAATGTGTTATTGTAGTGCAATGTTATTATAATGTGTTATTGTAGTGCAGTGTTATTATAGTGTGTTATTGTAGTGCAGTGTTATTATAATGTGTTATTGTAGTGCAGTGTTATTATAATGTGTTATTGTAGTGCAGTGTTATTATAATGTGTTATTGTAGTGCAATGTTATTATAATGTGTTATTGTAGTGCAGTGTTATTATAATGTGTTATTGTAGTGCAGTGTTATTATAATGTGTTATTGTAGTGCAGTGTTATTATAATGTGTTATTGTAGTGCAGTGTTATTATAATGTGTTATTGTAGTGCAATGTTATTATAATGTATTATTGTAGTGCAGTGTTATTATAATGTGTTATTGTAGTGCAGTGTTATTATAATGTGTTATTGTAGTGCAGTGTTATTATAATGTGTTATTGTAGTGCAGTGTTATTATAATGTGTTATTGTAGTGCAGTGTTATTATAATGTGTTATTATAATGTGTTATTGTAGTGCAATGTTATTATAATGTGTTATTGTAGTGCAATGTTATTATAATGTGTTATTGTAGTGCAGTGTTATTATAGTGTGTTATTGTAGTGCAGTGTTATTATAATGTGTTATTGTAGTGCAGTGTTATTATAATGTGTTATTGTAGTGCAATGTTATTATAATGTGTTATTGTAGTGCAGTGTTATTATAGTGTGTTATTGTAGTGCAGTGTTATTATAGTGTGTTATTGTAGTGCAGTGTTATTATAATGTGTTATTGTAGTGCAGTGTTATTATAATGTGTTATTGTAGTGCAATGTTATTATAATGTGTTATTGTAGTGCAATGTTATTATAATGTGTTATTGTAGTGCAGTGTTATTATAGTGTGTTATTGTAGTGCAGTGTTATTATAATGTGTTATTGTAGTGCAGTGTTATTATAGTGTGTTATTGTAGTGCAGTGTTATTATAATGTGTTATTGTAGTGCAGTGTTATTATAATGTGTTATTGTAGTGCAATGTTATTATAATGTGTTATTGTAGTGCAGTGTTATTATAATGTGTTATTGTAGTGCAGTGTTATTATAATGTGTTATTGTAGTGCAATGTTATTATAATGTGTTATTGTAGTGCAGTGTTACTATAATGTGTTATTGTAGTGCAGTGTTATTATAGTGTGTTATTGTAGTGCAGTGTTATTATAATGTGTTATTGTAGTGCAATGTTATTATAATGTGTTATTGTAGTGCAGTGTTATTATAATGTGTTATTGTAGTGCAGTGTTATTATAATGTGTTATTATAATGTGTTATTGTAGTGCAGTGTTATTATAATGTGTTATTGTAGTGCAATGTTATTATAATGTGTTATTGTAGTGCAATGTTATTATAATGTGTTATTGTAGTGCAGTGTTATTATAGTGTGTTATTGTAGTGCAGTGTTATTATAATGTGTTATTGTAGTGCAGTGTTATTATAATGTGTTATTGTAGTGCAGTGTTATTATAATGTGTTATTGTAGTGCAGTGTTATTATAATGTGTTATTATAATGTGTTATTGTAGTGCAGTGTTATTATAATGTGTTATTGTAGTGCAGTGTTATTATAGTGTGTTATTGTAGTGCAGTGTTATTATAATGTGTTATTGTAGTGCAGTGTTATTATAGTGTGTTATTGTAGTGCAGTGTTATTATAATGTGTTATTGTAGTGCAGTGTTATTATAATGTGTTATTGTAGTGCAATGTTATTATAATGTGTTATTGTAGTGCAATGTTATTATAATGTGTTATTGTAGTGCAGTGTTATTATAGTGTGTTATTGTAGTGCAGTGTTATTATAATGTTATTGTAGTGCAGTGTTATTATAATGTGTTATTGTAGTGCAGTGTTACTATAATGTGTTATTGTAGTGCAGTGTTATTATAATGTGTTATTGTAGTGCAATGTTATTATAATGTGTTATTGTAGTGCAGTGTTATTATAATGTGTTATTGTGGTGCAATGTTATTATAATGTGTTATTGTAGTGCAATGTTATTATAATGTGTTATTGTAGTGCCGTGTTATTATAGTGTGTTATTGTAGTGCAATGTTATTATAATGTGTTATTGTAGTGCAGTGTTATTATAGTTTGTTATTGTAGTGCAGTGTTATTATAATGTGTTATTGTAGTGCAGTGTTATTATAATGTGTTATTGTAGTGCAATGTTATTATAATGTGTTATTGTAGTGCAGTGTTACTATAATGTGTTATTGTAGTGCAGTGTTATTATAATGTGTTATTGTAGTGCAGTGTTATTATAATGTGTTATTGTAGTGCAGTGTTATTATAATGTGTTATTGTAGTGCAATGTTATTATAGTGTGTTATTGTAGTGCAGTGTTATTATAATGTGTTATTGTAGTGCAATGTTATTATAATGTGTTATTGTAGTGCAGTGTTATTATAATGTGTTATTGTAGTGCAATGTTATTATAATGTGTTATTGTAGTGCAGTGTTATTATAATGTGTTATTGTAGTGCAGTGTTATTATAATGTGTTATTGTAGTGCAGTGTTATTATAATGTGTTATTGTAGTGCAGTGTTATTATAGTGTGTTATTGTAGTGCAGTGTTATTATAATGTGTTATTGTAGTGCAATGTTATTATAATGTGTTATTGTAGTGCAGTGTTATTATAATGTGTTATTGTAGTGCAGTGTTATTATAATGTGTTATTATAATGTGTTATTGTAGTGCAGTGTTATTATAATGTGTTATTGTAGTGCAATGTTATTATAATGTGTTATTGTAGTGCAATGTTATTATAATGTGTTATTGTAGTGCAGTGTTATTATAGTGTGTTATTGTAGTGCAGTGTTATTATAATGTGTTATTGTAGTGCAGTGTTATTATAATGTGTTATTGTAGTGCAGTGTTATTATAATGTGTTATTGTAGTGCAGTGTTATTATAATGTGTTATTATAATGTGTTATTGTAGTGCAGTGTTATTATAATGTGTTATTGTAGTGCAGTGTTATTATAGTGTGTTATTGTAGTGCAGTGTTATTATAATGTGTTATTGTAGTGCAGTGTTATTATAGTGTGTTATTGTAGTGCAGTGTTATTATAATGTGTTATTGTAGTGCAGTGTTATTATAATGTGTTATTGTAGTGCAATGTTATTATAATGTGTTATTGTAGTGCAATGTTATTATAATGTGTTATTGTAGTGCAGTGTTATTATAGTGTGTTATTGTAGTGCAGTGTTATTATAATGTGTTATTGTAGTGCAGTGTTATTATAATGTGTTATTGTAGTGCAGTGTTATTATAATGTGTTATTGTAGTGCAATGTTACTATAATGTGTTATTGTAGTGCAGTGTTATTATAATGTGTTATTGTAGTGCAGTGTTATTACAGTGTGTTATTGTAGTGCAGTGTTATTATAATGTGTTATTGTAGTGCAGTGTTATTATAATGTGTTATTGTAGTGCAATGTTATTATAATGTGTTATTGTAGTGCAGTGTTATTATAATGTGTTATTGTAGTGCAGTGTTATTATAATGTGTTATTGTAGTGCAATGTTATTATAATGTGTTATTGTAGTGCAATGTTATTATAGTGTGTTATTGTAGTGCAGTGTTATTATAATGTGTTATTGTAGTGCAATGTTATTATAATGTGTTATTGTAGTGCAGTGTTATTATAATGTGTTATTGTAGTGCAATGTTATTATAATGTGTTATTGTAGTGCAGTGTTATTATAGTGTGTTATTGTAGTGCAGTGTTATTATAATGTGTTATTGTAGTGCAGTGTTATTATAATGTGTTATAGTAGTGCAGTGTTATTATAATGTGTTATTGTAGTGCAATGTTATTATAATGTGTTATTGTAGTGCAGTGTTATTATAATGTGTTATTGTGGTGCAATGTTATTATAATGTGTTATTGTAGTGCAATGTTATTATAATGTGTTATTGTAGTGCCGTGTTATTATAGTGTGTTATTGTAGTGCAGTGTTATTATAATGTGTTATTGTAGTGCAGTGTTATTATAATGTGTTATTGTAGTGCAGTGTTATTATAATGTGTTATTGTAGTGCAGTGTTATTATAATGTGTTATTGTAGTGCAGTGTTATTATAATGTGTTATTGTAGTGCAATGTTATTATAATGTGTTATTGTAGTGCAGTGTTATTATAGTGTGTTATTGTAGTGCAGTGTTATTATAATGTGTTATAGTAGTGCAGTGTTATTATAATGTGTTATTGTAGTGCAATGTTATTATAATGTGTTATTGTAGTGCAGTGTTATTATAATGTGTTATTGTGGTGCAATGTTATTATAATGTGTTATTGTAGTGCAATGTTATTATAATGTGTTATTGTAGTGCCGTGTTATTATAGTGTGTTATTGTAGTGCAGTGTTATTATAATGTGTTATTGTAGTGCAGTGTTATTATAATGTGTTATTGTAGTGCAGTGTTATTATAATGTGTTATTGTAGTGCAGTGTTATTATAATGTGTTATTGTAGTGCAATGTTATTATAATGTGTTATTGTAGTGCAGTGTTATTATAATGTGTTATTGTGGTGCAATGTTATTATAATGTGTTATTGTAGTGCAATGTTATTATAATGTGTTATTGTAGTGCCGTGTTATTATAGTGTGTTATTGTAGTGCAGTGTTATTATAATGTGTTATTGTAGTGCAGTGTTATTATAGTTTGTTATTGTAGTGCAGTGTTATTATAATGTGTTATTGTAGTGCAGTGTTATTATAATGTGTTATTGTAGTGCAGTGTTATTATAATGTGTTATTGTAGTGCAGTGTTATTATAATGTGTTATTGTAGTGCAGTGTTATTATAATGTGTTATTGTAGTGCAGTGTTATTATAATGTGTTATTGTAGTGCAGTGTTATTATAATGTGTTATTGTAGTGCAATGTTATTATAATGTGTTATTGTAGTGCAGTGTTACTATAATGTGTTATTGTAGTGCAGTGTTATTATAATGTGTTATTGTAGTGCAATGTTATTATAATGTGTTATTGTAGTGCAATGTTACTATAATGTGTTATTGTAGTGCAATGTTATTATAATGTGTTATTGTAGTGCAATGTTATTATAATGTGTTATTGCAGTGCAGTGTTATTATAGTGTGTTATTGTAGTGCAGTGTTATTATAATGTGTTATTGTAGTGCAGTGTTATTATAATGTGTTATTGTAGTGCAGTGTTATTATAATGTGTTATTGTAGTGCAATGTTATTATAATGTGTTATTGTAGTGCAATGTTATTATAGTGTGTTATTGTAGTGCAGTGTTATTATAATGTGTTATTGTAGTGCAATGTTATTATAATGTGTTATTGTAGTGCAGTGTTATTATAATGTGTTATTGTAGTGCAATGTTATTATAATGTGTTATTGTAGTGCAGTGTTATTATAATGTGTTATTGTAGTGCAGTGTTATTATAATGTGTTATTGTAGTGCAGTGTTATTATAGTGTGTTATTGTAGTGCAGTGTTATTATAATGTGTTATTGTAGTGCAATGTTATTATAATGTGTTATTGTAGTGCAGTGTTATTATAATGTGTTATTGTAGTGCAGTGTTATTATAATGTGTTATTATAATGTGTTATTGTAGTCCAATGTTATTATAATGTGTTATTGTAGTGCAGTGTTATTATAATGTGTTATTGTAGTGCAGTGTTATTATAATGTGTTATTGTAGTGCAATGTTATTATAATGTGTTATTGTAGTGCAGTGTTATTATAATGTGTTATTGTAGTGCAGTGTTATTATAATGTGTTATTGTAGTGCAATGTTATTATAATGTGTTATTGTAGTGCAGTGTTATTATAATGTGTTATTGTAGTGCAATGTTATTATAGTGTGTTATTGTAGTGCAGTGTTACTATAATGTGTTATTGTAGTGCAATGTTATTATAATGTGTTATTGTAGTGCAGTGTTATTATAATGTGTTATTGTAGTGCAATGTTATTATAATGTGTTATTGTAGTGCAATGTTATTATAATGTGTTATTGTAGTGCAGTGTTATTATAGTGTGTTATTGTAGTGCAGTGTTATTATAATGTGTTATTGTAGTGCAGTGTTATTATAATGTGTTATAGTAGTGCAGTGTTATTATAATGTGTTATTGTAGTGCAATGTTATTATAATGTGTTATTGTAGTGCAGTGTTATTATAGTTTGTTATTGTAGTGCAGTGTTATTATAATGTATTATTGTAGTGCAGTGTTATTATAGTTCGTTATTGTAGTGCAGTGTTATTATAATGTATTATTGTAGTGCAGTGTCAGTATAGTGTGTTATTGTAGTGCAATGTTATTATAATGTGTTATTGTAGTGCAGTGTTATTATAATGTGTTATTGTAGTGCAGTGTTATTATAGTGTGTTATTGTAGTGCAATGTTATTATAATGTGTTATTGTAGTGCAGTGTTATTATAATGTGTTATTGTAGTGCAGTGTTATTATAATGTGTTATTGTAGTGCAGTGTTATTATAGTGTGTTATTGTAGTGCAGTGTTATTATAATGTGTTATTGTAGTGCAGTGTTATTATAGTGTGTTATTGTAGTGCAGTGTTATTATAATGTGTTATTGTAGTGCAATGTTATTATAATGTGTTATTGTAGTGCAGTGTTATTATAATGTGTTATTGTAGTGCAATGTTATTATAATGTGTTATTGTAGTGCAGTGTTATTATAATGTGTTATTGTAGTGCAGTGTTATTATAATGTGTTATTGTAGTGCAGTGTTATTATAATGTGTTATTGTAGTGCAATGTTATTATAATGTGTTATTGTAGTGCAGTGTTATTATAATGTGTTATTGTAGTGCAGTGTTATTATAATGTGTTATTGTAGTGCAATGTTATTATAATGTGTTATTGTAGTGCAATGTTATTATAATGTGTTATTGTAGTGCAGTGTTATTATAGTGTGTTATTGTAGTGCAGTGTTATTATAATGTGTTATTGTAGTGCAGTGTTACTATAATGTGTTATTGTAGTGCAGTGTTATTATAATGTGTTATTGTAGTGCAGTGTTATTATAATGTGTTATTGTAGTGCAATGTTACTATAATGTGTTATTGTAGTGCAGTGTTATTATAATGTGTTATTGTAGTGCAGTGTTATTATAGTGTGTTATTGTTGTGCAGTGTTATTATAATGTGTTATTGTAGTGCAGTGTTATTATAATGTGTTATTGTAGTGCAGTGTTATTATAGTGTGTTATTGTAGTGCAGTGTTATTATAATGTGTTATTGTAGTGCAATGTTACTATAATGTGTTATTGTAGTGCATTGTCAGTATAGTGTGTTATTGTAGTGCAGTGTTATTATAATGTGTTATTGTAGTGCAGTGTTATTATAATGTGTTATTATAATGTGTTATTGTAGTGCAATGTTATTATAATGTGTTATTGTAGTGCAATGTTATTATAATGTGTTATTGTAGTGCAGTGTTATTATAATGTGTTATTGTAGTGCAGTGTTATTATAATGTGTTATTGTAGTGCAGTGTTATTATAATGTGTTATTGTAGTGCAGTGTTATTATAATGTGTTATTGTAGTGCAGTGTTATTATAATGTGTTATTGTAGTGCAGTGTTATTATAATGTGTTATTGTAGTGCAGTGTTATTATAATGTGTTATTGTAGTGCAATGTTATTATAATGTATTATTGTAGTGCAGTGTCAGTATAGTGTGTTATTGTAGTGCAATGTTATTATAATGTGTTATTGTAGTGCAGTGTTATTATAGTGTGTTATTGTAGTGCAGTGTTATTATAGTGTGTTATTGTAGTGCAGTGTTATTATAATGTGTTATTGTAGTGCAGTGTTATTATAGTGTGTTATTGTAGTGCAGTGTTATTATAATGTGTTATTGTAGTGCAGTGTTATTATAATGTGTTATTGTAGTGCAATGTTATTATAATGTGTTATTGTAGTGCAATGTTATTATAATGTGTTATTGTAGTGCAGTGTTATTATAGTGTGTTATTGTAGTGCAGTGTTATTATAATGTGTTATTGTAGTGCAGTGTTACTATAATGTGTTATTGTAGTGCAGTGTTATTATAATGTGTTATTGTAGTGCAGTGTTATTATAATGTGTTATTGTAGTGCAATGTTACTATAATGTGTTATTGTAGTGCAGTGTTATTATAATGTGTTATTGTAGTGCAGTGTTATTATAGTGTGTTATTGTAGTGCAGTGTTATTATAATGTGTTATTGTAGTGCAGTGTTATTATAATGTGTTATTGTAGTGCAATGTTATTATAATGTGTTATTGTAGTGCAGTGTTATTATAATGTGTTATTGTAGTGCAGTGTTATTATAATGTGTTATTGTAGTGCAATGTTATTATAATGTGTTATTGTAGTGCAGTGTTATTATAATGTATTATTGTAGTGCAGTGTTATTATAGTGTGTTATTGTAGTGCAGTGTTATTATAATGTGTTATTGTAGTGCAGTGTTATTATAATGTGTTATTATAATGTGTTATTGTAGTGCAATGTTATTATAATGTGTTATTGTAGTGCAGTGTTATTATAATGTGTTATTGTAGTGCAGTGTTATTATAATGTGTTATTGTAGTGCAATGTTATTATAATGTGTTATTGTAGTGCAGTGTTATTATAATGTGTTATTGTAGTGCAGTGTTATTATAATGTGTTATTGTAGTGCAATGTTATTATAATGTGTTATTGTAGTGCAGTGTTACTATAATGTGTTATTGTAGTGCAGTGTTATTATAATGTGTTATTGTAGTGCAGTGTTATTATAATGTGTTATTGTAGTGCAATGTTATTATAATGTGTTATTGTAGTGCAGTGTTATTATAATGTATTATTGTAGTGCAGTGTCAGTATAGTGTGTTATTGTAGTGCAATGTTATTATAATGTGTTATTGTAGTGCAGTGTTATTATAGTGTGTTATTGTAGTGCAGTGTTATTATAATGTGTTATTGTAGTGCAGTGTTATTATAATGTGTTATTGTAGTGCAGTGTTATTATAGTTTGTTATTGTAGTGCAGTGTTATTATAATGTATTATTGTAGTGCAGTGTTATTATAGTTCGTTATTGTAGTGCAGTGTTATTATAATGTATTATTGTAGTGCAGTGTCAGTATAGTGTGTTATTGTAGTGCAATGTTATTATAATGTGTTATTGTAGTGCAGTGTTATTATAATGTGTTATTGTAGTGCAGTGTTAGTATAATGTGTTATTGTAGTGCAGTGTTATTATAATGTGTTATTGTGGTGCAATGTTATTATAATGTGTTATTGTATTGCAGTGTTATTATAATGTGTTATTGTAGTGCAGTGTTATTATAATGTGTTATTATAATGTGTTATTGTAGTGCAATGTTATTATAATGTGTTATTGTAGTGCAGTGTTATTATAATGTGTTATTGTAGTGCAGTGTTATTATAATGTGTTATTGTAGTGCATTGTCAGTATAGTGTGTTATTGTAGTGCAGTGTTATTATAATGTGTTATTGTAGTGCAGTGTTATTATAATGTGTTATTATAATGTGTTATTGTAGTGCAATGTTATTATAATGTGTTATTGTAGTGCAGTGTTATTATAGTTCGTTATTGTAGTGCAGTGTTATTATAATGTGTTATTGTGGTGCAATGTTATTATAATGTGTTATTGTAGTGCAATGTTATTATAATGTGTTATTGTAGTGCCGTGTTATTATAGTGTGTTATTGTAGTGCAGTGTTATTATAATGTGTTATTGTAGTGCAGTGTTATTATAATGTGTTATTGTAGTGCAGTGTTATTATAATGTGTTATTGTAGTGCAGTGTTATTATAATGTATTATTGTAGTGCAGTGTCAGTATAGTGTGTTATTGTAGTGCAATGTTATTATAATGTGTTATTGTAGTGCAGTGTTATTATAGTGTGTTATTGTAGTGCAGTGTTATTATAATGTGTTATTGTAGTGCAGTGTTATTATAATGTGTTATTGTAGTGCAATGTTATTATAATGTGTTATTGTAGTGCAATGTTATTATAATGTGTTATTGTAGTGCAGTGTTATTACAATGTGTTATTGTAGTGCAGTGTTATTATAAAGTGTTATTGTAGTGCAGTGTTATAATAATGTGTTATTGTAGTGCAGTGTTATTATAATGTGTTATTGTAGTGCAGTGTTATTATAATGTGTTATTATAATGTGTTATTGTAGTGCAATGTTATTATAATGTGTTATTGTAGTGCAGTGTTATTATAATGTGTTATTGTAGTGCAGTGTTAGTATAGTGTGTTATCGTAGTGCAGTGTTATTATAATGTGTTATTGTAGTGCAGTGTTATTATAATGTGTTATTGTGGTGCAATGTTATTATAATGTGTTATTGTATTGCAGTGTTATTATAATGTGTTATTGTAGTGCAGTGTTATTATAATGTGTTATTATAATGTGTTATTGTAGTGCAATGTTATTATAATGTGTTATTGTAGTGCATTGTCAGTATAGTGTGTTATTGTAGTGCAGTGTTATTATAATGTGTTATTGTAGTGCAGTGTTATTATAATGTGTTATTATAATGTGTTATTGTAGTGCAATGTTATTATAATGTGTTATTGTAGTGCAGTGTTATTATAATGTATTATTGTAGTGCAGTGTTATTATAGTTCGTTATTGTAGTGCAGTGTTATTATAATGTATTATTGTAGTGCAGTGTCAGTATAGTGTGTTATTGTAGTGCAATGTTATTATAATGTGTTATTGTAGTGCAGTGTTATTATAGTGTGTTATTGTAGTGCAGTGTTATTATAATGTGTTATTGTAGTGCAGTGTTATTATAATGTGTTATTGTAGTGCAATGTTATTATAATGTGTTATTGTAGTGCAGTGTTATTATAATGTGTTATTGTAGTGCAGTGTTATTATAATGTGTTATTGTAGTGCAGTGTTATTATAATGTGTTATTGTAGTGCAATGTTATTATGGTGTGTTATTGTAGTGCAGTGTTATTATGGTGTGTTATTGTAGTGCAGTGTTATTATAATGTGTTATTGTAGTGCAAAGTTATTATAATGTGTTATTATAATGTGTTATTGTAGTCCAATGTTATTATAATGTGTTATTGTAGTGCAGTGTTATTATAATGTGTTATTGTAGTGCAGTGTTATTATAATGTGTTATTATAATGTGTTATTGTAGTGCAATGTTATTATAGTGTGTTATTGTAGTGCAGTGTTATTATAATGTGTTATTGTAGTGCAGTGTTATTATAATGTGTTATTATAATGTGTTATTGTAGTCCAATGTTATTATAATGTGTTATTGTAGTGCAGTGTTATTATAATGTGTTATTGTAGTGCAGTGTTATTATAATGTGTTATTGTAGTGCAATGTTATTATAATGTGTTATTGTAGTGCAGTGTTATTATAATGTGTTATTGTAGTGCAGTGTTATTATAATGTGTTATTGTAGTGCAGTGTTATTATAATGTGTTATTGTAGTGCAGTGTTATTATAATGTGTTATTGTAGTGCAGTGTTATTATAATGTGTTATTGTAGTGCAATGTTATTATAATGTGTTATTGTAGTCCAATGTTATTATAATGTGTTATTGTAGTGCAGTGTTATTATAATGTGTTATTGTAGTGCAGTGTTATTATAATGTGTTATTATAATGTGTTATTGTAGTGCAATGTTATTATAATGTGTTATTGTAGTGCAATGTTATTATAATGTGTTATTGTAGTGCAGTGTTATTATAGTGTGTTATTGTAGTGCAGTGTTATTATAATGTGTTATTGTAGTGCAGTGTTATTATAATGTGTTATTGTAGTGCAATGTTATTATAATGTGTTATTGTAGTGCAGTGTTATTATAGTGTGTTATTGTAGTGCAGTGTTATTATAGTGTGTTATTGTAGTGCAGTGTTATTATAATGTGTTATTGTAGTGCAGTGTTATTATAATGTGTTATTGTAGTGCAATGTTACTATAATGTGTTATTGTAGTGCAGTGTTATTATAATGTGTTATTGTAGTGCAATGTTATTATAATGTGTTATTGTAGTGCAATGTTATTATAGTGTGTTATTGTAGTGCAGTGTTATTATAATGTGTTATTGTAGTGCAGTGTTATTATAATGTGTTATTGTAGTGCAATGTTATTATAATGTGTTATTGTAGTGCAGTGTTATTATAATGTGTTATTGTAGTGCAATGTTATTATAATGTGTTATTGTAGTGCAGTGTTATTATAGTGTGTTATTGTAGTGCAGTGTTATTATAATGTGTTATTGTAGTGCAGTGTTATTATAATGTGTTATTGTAGTGCAGTGTTATTATAATGTGTTATTGTAGTGCAATGTTATTATAATGTGTTATTGTAGTGCAGTGTTATTATAATGTGTTATTGTAGTGCAGTGTTATTATAATGTGTTATTGTAGTGCAGTGTTATTATAATGTGTTATTGTAGTGCAGTGTTATTATAATGTGTTATTGTAGTGCAATGTTATTATAATGTGTTATTGTAGTGCAGTGTTATTATAATGTGTTATTGTAGTGCAGTGTTATTATAATGTGTTATTGTAGTGCAGTGTTATTATAATGTGTTATTGTAGTGCAGTGTTATTATAATGTGTTATTGTAGTGCAATGTTATTATAATGTGTTATTGTAGTGCAGTGTTATTATAATGTGTTATTGTAGTGCAGTGTTATTATAATGTGTTATTGTAGTGCAGTGTTATTATAATGTGTTATTGTAGTGCAATGTTATTATAATGTGTTATTGTAGTGCAGTGTTATTATAATGTGTTATTGTAGTGCAGTGTTATTATAATGTGTTATTGTAGTGCAATGTTATTATAATGTGTTATTGTAGTGCAGTGTTACTATAATGTGTTATTGTAGTGCAATGTTATTATAATGTGTTATTGTAGTGCAGTGTTATTATAATGTGTTATTGTAGTGCAGTGTTATTATAATGTGTTATTGTAGTGCAATGTTATTATAATGTGTTATTGTAGTGCAGTGTTACTATAATGTGTTATTGTGGTGCAGTGTTATTATAATGTGTTATTGTAGTGCAGTGTTATTATAATGTGTTATTGTGGTGCAATGTTATTATAATGTGTTATTGTAGTGCAATGTTATTATAATGTGTTATTGTAGTGCCGTGTTATTATAGTGTGTTATTGTAGTGCAGTGTTATTATAATGTGTTATTGTAGTGCAGTGTTATTATAGTTTGTTATTGTAGTGCAGTGTTATTATAATGTGTTATTGTAGTGCAGTGTTATTATAATGTGTTATTGTAGTGCAATGTTATTATAATGTGTTATTGTAGTGCAGTGTTATTATAATGTGTTATTGTAGTGCAGTGTTATTATAATGTGTTATTGTAGTGCAGTGTTATTATAATGTGTTATTGTAGTGCAATGTTATTATAATGTGTTATTGTAGTGCAGTGTTACTATAATGTGTTATTGTAGTGCAGTGTTATTATAATGTGTTATTGTAGTGCAATGTTATTATAATGTGTTATTGTAGTGCAATGTTACTATAATGTGTTATTGTAGTGCAATGTTATTATAATGTGTTATTGTAGTGCAATGTTATTATAATGTGTTATTGCAGTGCAGTGTTATTATAGTGTGTTATTGTAGTGCAGTGTTATTATAATGTGTTATTGTAGTGCAGTGTTATTATAATGTGTTATTGTAGTGCAGTGTTATTATAATGTGTTATTGTAGTGCAATGTTATTATAATGTGTTATTGTAGTGCAATGTTATTATAGTGTGTTATTGTAGTGCAGTGTTATTATAATGTGTTATTGTAGTGCAATGTTATTATAATGTGTTATTGTAGTGCAGTGTTATTATAATGTGTTATTGTAGTGCAATGTTATTATAATGTGTTATTGTAGTGCAGTGTTATTATAATGTGTTATTGTAGTGCAGTGTTATTATAATGTGTTATTGTAGTGCAGTGTTATTATAATGTGTTATTGTAGTGCAGTGTTATTATAGTGTGTTATTGTAGTGCAGTGTTATTATAATGTGTTATTGTAGTGCAGTGTTATTATAATGTGTTATTGTAGTGCAGTGTTATTATAATGTGTTATTGTAGTGCAATGTTATTATAATGTGTTATTGTAGTGCAGTGTTATTATAATGTATTATTGTAGTGCAGTGTTATTATAGTTCGTTATTGTAGTGCAGTGTTATTATAATGTATTATTGTAGTGCAGTGTCAGTATAGTGTGTTATTGTAGTGCAATGTTATTATAATGTGTTATTGTAGTGCAGTGTTATTATAGTGTGTTATTGTAGTGCAGTGTTATTATAATGTGTTATTGTAGTGCAGTGTTATTATAATGTGTTATTGTAGTGCAGTGTTATTATAATGTGTTATTGTAGTGCAGTGTTATTATAGTGTGTTATTGTAGTGCAGTGTTATTATAATGTGTTATTGTAGTGCAGTGTTATTATAATGTGTTATTGTAGTGCAGTGTTATTATAATGTGTTATTGTAGTGCAATGTTATTATAATGTGTTATTGTAGTGCAGTGTTATTATAATGTATTATTGTAGTGCAGTGTTATTATAGTTCGTTATTGTAGTGCAGTGTTATTATAATGTATTATTGTAGTGCAGTGTCAGTATAGTGTGTTATTGTAGTGCAATGTTATTATAATGTGTTATTGTAGTGCAGTGTTATTATAGTGTGTTATTGTAGTGCAGTGTTATTATAATGTGTTATTGTAGTGCAGTGTTATTATAATGTGTTATTGTAGTGCAGTGTTATTATAGTTTGTTATTGTAGTGCAGTGTTATTATAATGTATTATTGTAGTGCAGTGTTATTATAGTTCGTTATTGTAGTGCAGTGTTATTATAATGTATTATTGTAGTGCAGTGTCAGTATAGTGTGTTATTGTAGTGCAATGTTATTATAATGTGTTATTGTAGTGCAGTGTTATTATAGTGTGTTATTGTAGTGCAGTGTTATTATAATGTGTTATTGTAGTGCAGTGTTATTATAATGTGTTATTGTAGTGCAATGTTATTATAATGTATTATTGTAGTGCAGTGTTATTATAGTTCGTTATTGTAGTGCAGTGTTATTATAATGTATTATTGTAGTGCAGTGTCAGTATAGTGTGTTATTGTAGTGCAATGTTATTATAATGTGTTATTGTAGTGCAGTGTTATTATAGTGTGTTATTGTAGTGCAGTGTTATTATAGTGTGTTATTGTAGTGCAGTGTTAGTATAGTGTGTTATCGTAGTGCAGTGTTATTATAATGTGTTATTGTAGTGCAGTGTTATTATAATGTATTATTGTAGTGCAGTGTTATTATAGTTCGTTATTGTAGTGCAGTGTTATTATAATGTATTATTGTAGTGCAGTGTCAGTATAGTGTGTTATTGTAGTGCAATGTTATTATAATGTGTTATTGTAGTGCAGTGTTATTATAGTGTGTTATTGTAGTGCAGTGTTATTATAATGTGTTATTGTAGTGCAGTGTTATTATAATGTGTTATTGTAGTGCAATGTTATTATAATGTGTTATTGTAGTGCAATGTTATTATAATGTGTTATTGTAGTGCAGTGTTATTACAATGTGTTATTGTAGTGCAGTGTTATTATAAAGTGTTATTGTAGTGCAGTGTTATAATAATGTGTTATTGTAGTGCAGTGTTATTATAATGTGTTATTGTAGTGCAGTGTTATTATAATGTGTTATTATAATGTGTTATTGTAGTGCAATGTTATTATAATGTGTTATTGTAGTGCAGTGTTATTATAATGTGTTATTGTAGTGCAGTGTTAGTATAGTGTGTTATCGTAGTGCAGTGTTATTATAATGTGTTATTGTAGTGCAGTGTTATTATAATGTGTTATTGTGGTGCAATGTTATTATAATGTGTTATTGTATTGCAGTGTTATTATAATGTGTTATTGTAGTGCAGTGTTATTATAATGTGTTATTATAATGTGTTATTGTAGTGCAATGTTATTATAATGTGTTATTGTAGTGCAGTGTTATTATAATGTGTTATTGTAGTGCAGTGTTATTATAATGTGTTATTGTAGTGCATTGTCAGTATAGTGTGTTATTGTAGTGCAGTGTTATTATAATGTGTTATTGTAGTGCAGTGTTATTATAATGTGTTATTATAATGTGTTATTGTAGTGCAATGTTATTATAATGTGTTATTGTAGTGCAGTGTTATTATAGTTTGTTATTGTAGTGCAGTGTTATTATAATGTGTTATTGTAGTGCAGTGTTATTATAATGTGTTATTGTGGTGCAATGTTATTATAATGTGTTATTGTAGTGCAATGTTATTATAATGTGTTATTGTAGTGCCGTGTTATTATAGTGTGTTATTGTAGTGCAGTGTTATTATAATGTGTTATTGTAGTGCAGTGTTATTATAATGTGTTATTGTAGTGCAGTGTTATTATAATGTGTTATTGTAGTGCAGTGTTATTATAATGTGTTATTGTAGTGCAATGTTATTATAATGTGTTATTGTAGTGCAATGTTATTATAATGTGTTATTGTAGTGCAGTGTTATTATAGTGTGTTATTGTAGTGCAGTGTTATTATAATGTGTTATTGTAGTGCAGTGTTATTATAATGTGTTATTGTAGTGCAGTGTTATTATAATGTGTTATTGTAGTGCAGTGTTATTATAATGTGTTATTGTAGTGCAATGTTATTATAATGTGTTATTGTAGTGCAGTGTTATTATAATGTGTTATTGTAGTGCAGTGTTATTATAATGTGTTATTGTAGTGCAGTGTTATTATAGTGTGTTATTGTAGTGCAGTGTTATTATAATGTGTTATTGTAGTGCAGTGTTATTATAATGTGTTATTGTAGTGCAGTGTTATTATAGTGTGTTATTGTAGTGCAATGTTATTATAATGTGTTATTGTAGTGCAGTGTTATTATAATGTGTTATTGTAGTGCAGTGTTATTATAATGTGTTATTGTAGTGCAGTGTTATTATAGTGTGTTATTGTAGTGCAGTGTTATTATAATGTGTTATTGTAGTGCAGTGTTATTATAGTGTGTTATTGTAGTGCAGTGTTATTATAATGTGTTATTGTAGTGCAATGTTATTATAATGTGTTATTGTAGTGCAGTGTTATTATAATGTGTTATTGTAGTGCAATGTTATTATAATGTGTTATTGTAGTGCAGTGTTATTATAATGTGTTATTGTAGTGCAGTGTTATTATAATGTGTTATTGTAGTGCAGTGTTATTATAATGTGTTATTGTAGTGCAATGTTATTATAATGTGTTATTGTAGTGCAGTGTTATTATAATGTGTTATTGTAGTGCAGTGTTATTATAATGTGTTATTGTAGTGCAGTGTTATTATAATGCAGTGTTATTATAATGTGTTATTGTAGTGCAGTGTTATTATAATGTGTTATTGTAGTGCAATGTTATTATAATGTGTTATTGTAGTGCAGTGTTATTATAGTGTGTTATTGTAGTGCAGTGTTATTATAATGTGTTATTGTAGTGCAGTGTTATTATAATGTGTTATTGTAGTGCAGTGTTATTATAATGTGTTATTGTAGTGCAATGTTATTATAATGTGTTATTGTAGTGCAGTGTTATTATAATGTGTTATTGTAGTGCAGTGTTATTATAATGTGTTATTGTAGTGCAGTGTTATTATAATGTGTTATTGTAGTGCAGTGTTATTATAATGTGTTATTGTAGTGCAATGTTATTATAATGTATTATTGTAGTGCAGTGTTATTATAATGTGTTATTGTAGTGCAGTGTTATTATAATGTGTTATTGTAGTGCAGTGTTATTATAATGTGTTATTGTAGTGCAGTGTTATTATAATGTGTTATTGTAGTGCAGTGTTATTATAATGTGTTATTATAATGTGTTATTGTAGTGCAATGTTATTATAATGTGTTATTGTAGTGCAATGTTATTATAATGTGTTATTGTAGTGCAGTGTTATTATAGTGTGTTATTGTAGTGCAGTGTTATTATAATGTGTTATTGTAGTGCAGTGTTATTATAATGTGTTATTGTAGTGCAATGTTATTATAATGTGTTATTGTAGTGCAGTGTTATTATAGTGTGTTATTGTAGTGCAGTGTTATTATAGTGTGTTATTGTAGTGCAGTGTTATTATAATGTGTTATTGTAGTGCAGTGTTATTATAATGTGTTATTGTAGTGCAATGTTATTATAATGTGTTATTGTAGTGCAATGTTATTATAATGTGTTATTGTAGTGCAGTGTTATTATAGTGTGTTATTGTAGTGCAGTGTTATTATAATGTGTTATTGTAGTGCAGTGTTATTATAGTGTGTTATTGTAGTGCAGTGTTATTATAATGTGTTATTGTAGTGCAGTGTTATTATAATGTGTTATTGTAGTGCAATGTTATTATAATGTGTTATTGTAGTGCAGTGTTATTATAATGTGTTATTGTAGTGCAGTGTTATTATAATGTGTTATTGTAGTGCAATGTTATTATAATGTGTTATTGTAGTGCAGTGTTACTATAATGTGTTATTGTAGTGCAGTGTTATTATAGTGTGTTATTGTAGTGCAGTGTTATTATAATGTGTTATTGTAGTGCAATGTTATTATAATGTGTTATTGTAGTGCAGTGTTATTATAATGTGTTATTGTAGTGCAGTGTTATTATAATGTGTTATTATAATGTGTTATTGTAGTGCAGTGTTATTATAATGTGTTATTGTAGTGCAATGTTATTATAATGTGTTATTGTAGTGCAGTGTTATTATAATGTGTTATTGTAGTGCAGTGTTATTATAATGTGTTATTGTAGTGCAGTGTTATTATAATGTGTTATTGTAGTGCAGTGTTATTATAATGTGTTATTATAATGTGTTATTGTAGTGCAGTGTTATTATAATGTGTTATTGTAGTGCAGTGTTATTATAATGTGTTATTGTAGTGCAGTGTTATTATAATGTGTTATTGTAGTGCAGTGTTATTATAATGTGTTATTGTAGTGCAGTGTTATTATAATGTGTTATTATAATGTGTTATTGTAGTGCAGTGTTATTATAATGTGTTATTGTAGTGCAGTGTTATTATAGTGTGTTATTGTAGTGCAGTGTTATTATAATGTGTTATTGTAGTGCAGTGTTATTATAGTGTGTTATTGTAGTGCAGTGTTATTATAATGTGTTATTGTAGTGCAGTGTTATTATAATGTGTTATTGTAGTGCAATGTTATTATAATGTGTTATTGTAGTGCAATGTTATTATAATGTGTTATTGTAGTGCAGTGTTATTATAGTGTGTTATTGTAGTGCAGTGTTATTATAATGTTATTGTAGTGCAGTGTTATTATAATGTGTTATTGTAGTGCAGTGTTACTATAATGTGTTATTGTAGTGCAGTGTTATTATAATGTGTTATTGTAGTGCAATGTTATTATAATGTGTTATTGTAGTGCAGTGTTATTATAATGTGTTATTGTGGTGCAATGTTATTATAATGTGTTATTGTAGTGCAATGTTATTATAATGTGTTATTGTAGTGCCGTGTTATTATAGTGTGTTATTGTAGTGCAATGTTATTATAATGTGTTATTGTAGTGCAGTGTTATTATAGTTTGTTATTGTAGTGCAGTGTTATTATAATGTGTTATTGTAGTGCAGTGTTATTATAATGTGTTATTGTAGTGCAATGTTATTATAATGTGTTATTGTAGTGCAGTGTTACTATAATGTGTTATTGTAGTGCAGTGTTATTATAATGTGTTATTGTAGTGCAGTGTTATTATAATGTGTTATTGTAGTGCAGTGTTATTATAATGTGTTATTGTAGTGCAATGTTATTATAGTGTGTTATTGTAGTGCAGTGTTATTATAATGTGTTATTGTAGTGCAATGTTATTATAATGTGTTATTGTAGTGCAGTGTTATTATAATGTGTTATTGTAGTGCAATGTTATTATAATGTGTTATTGTAGTGCAGTGTTATTATAATGTGTTATTGTAGTGCAGTGTTATTATAATGTGTTATTGTAGTGCAGTGTTATTATAATGTGTTATTGTAGTGCAGTGTTATTATAGTGTGTTATTGTAGTGCAGTGTTATTATAATGTGTTATTGTAGTGCAATGTTATTATAATGTGTTATTGTAGTGCAGTGTTATTATAATGTGTTATTGTAGTGCAGTGTTATTATAATGTGTTATTATAATGTGTTATTGTAGTGCAGTGTTATTATAATGTGTTATTGTAGTGCAATGTTATTATAATGTGTTATTGTAGTGCAATGTTATTATAATGTGTTATTGTAGTGCAGTGTTATTATAGTGTGTTATTGTAGTGCAGTGTTATTATAATGTGTTATTGTAGTGCAGTGTTATTATAATGTGTTATTGTAGTGCAGTGTTATTATAATGTGTTATTGTAGTGCAGTGTTATTATAATGTGTTATTATAATGTGTTATTGTAGTGCAGTGTTATTATAATGTGTTATTGTAGTGCAGTGTTATTATAGTGTGTTATTGTAGTGCAGTGTTATTATAATGTGTTATTGTAGTGCAGTGTTATTATAATGTGTTATTGTAGTGCAGTGTTATTATAATGTGTTATTGTAGTGCAATGTTACTATAATGTGTTATTGTAGTGCAGTGTTATTATAATGTGTTATTGTAGTGCAGTGTTATTACAGTGTGTTATTGTAGTGCAGTGTTATTATAATGTGTTATTGTGGTGCAATGTTATTATAATGTGTTATTGTAGTGCAATGTTATTATAATGTGTTATTGTAGTGCAGTGTTATTATAGTGTGTTATTGTAGTGCAGTGTTATTATAATGTGTTATTGTAGTGCAGTGTTATTATAATGTGTTATTGTAGTGCAATGTTATTATAATGTGTTATTGTAGTGCAATGTTATTATAATGTGTTATTGTAGTGCAGTGTTATTATAGTGTGTTATTGTAGTGCAGTGTTATTATAATGTGTTATTGTAGTGCAGTGTTATTATAATGTGTTATTGTAGTGCAGTGTTATTATAATGTGTTATTGTAGTGCAATGTTACTATAATGTGTTATTGTAGTGCAGTGTTATTATAATGTGTTATTGTAGTGCAGTGTTATTACAGTGTGTTATTGTAGTGCAGTGTTATTATAATGTGTTATTGTAGTGCAGTGTTATTATAATGTGTTATTGTAGTGCAATGTTATTATAATGTGTTATTGTAGTGCAGTGTTATTATAATGTGTTATTGTAGTGCAGTGTTATTATAATGTGTTATTGTAGTGCAATGTTATTATAATGTGTTATTGTAGTGCAATGTTATTATAGTGTGTTATTGTAGTGCAGTGTTATTATAATGTGTTATTGTAGTGCAATGTTATTATAATGTGTTATTGTAGTGCAGTGTTATTATAATGTGTTATTGTGGTGCAATGTTATTATAATGTGTTATTGTAGTGCAATGTTATTATAATGTGTTATTGTAGTGCCGTGTTATTATAGTGTGTTATTGTAGTGCAGTGTTATTATAATGTGTTATTGTAGTGCAGTGTTATTATAATGTGTTATTGTAGTGCAGTGTTATTATAATGTGTTATTGTAGTGCAGTGTTATTATAATGTGTTATTGTAGTGCAGTGTTATTATAATGTGTTATTGTAGTGCAATGTTATTATAATGTGTTATTGTAGTGCAGTGTTATTATAGTGTGTTATTGTAGTGCAGTGTTATTATAATGTGTTATAGTAGTGCAGTGTTATTATAATGTGTTATTGTAGTGCAATGTTATTATAATGTGTTATTGTAGTGCAGTGTTATTATAATGTGTTATTGTGGTGCAATGTTATTATAATGTGTTATTGTAGTGCAATGTTATTATAATGTGTTATTGTAGTGCCGTGTTATTATAGTGTGTTATTGTAGTGCAGTGTTATTATAATGTGTTATTGTAGTGCAGTGTTATTATAATGTGTTATTGTAGTGCAGTGTTATTATAATGTGTTATTGTAGTGCAGTGTTATTATAATGTGTTATTGTAGTGCAATGTTATTATAATGTGTTATTGTAGTGCAGTGTTATTATAATGTGTTATTGTGGTGCAATGTTATTATAATGTGTTATTGTAGTGCAATGTTATTATAATGTGTTATTGTAGTGCCGTGTTATTATAGTGTGTTATTGTAGTGCAGTGTTATTATAATGTGTTATTGTAGTGCAGTGTTATTATAGTTTGTTATTGTAGTGCAGTGTTATTATAATGTGTTATTGTAGTGCAGTGTTATTATAATGTGTTATTGTAGTGCAGTGTTATTATAATGTGTTATTGTAGTGCAGTGTTATTATAATGTGTTATTGTAGTGCAGTGTTATTATAATGTGTTATTGTAGTGCAGTGTTATTATAATGTGTTATTGTAGTGCAATGTTATTATAATGTGTTATTGTAGTGCAGTGTTACTATAATGTGTTATTGTAGTGCAGTGTTATTATAATGTGTTATTGTAGTGCAATGTTATTATAATGTGTTATTGTAGTGCAATGTTACTATAATGTGTTATTGTAGTGCAATGTTATTATAATGTGTTATTGTAGTGCAATGTTATTATAATGTGTTATTGCAGTGCAGTGTTATTATAGTGTGTTATTGTAGTGCAGTGTTATTATAATGTGTTATTGTAGTGCAGTGTTATTATAATGTGTTATTGTAGTGCAGTGTTATTATAATGTGTTATTGTAGTGCAATGTTATTATAATGTGTTATTGTAGTGCAATGTTATTATAGTGTGTTATTGTAGTGCAGTGTTATTATAATGTGTTATTGTAGTGCAATGTTATTATAATGTGTTATTGTAGTGCAGTGTTATTATAATGTGTTATTGTAGTGCAATGTTATTATAATGTGTTATTGTAGTGCAGTGTTATTATAATGTGTTATTGTAGTGCAGTGTTATTATAATGTGTTATTGTAGTGCAGTGTTATTATAGTGTGTTATTGTAGTGCAGTGTTATTATAATGTGTTATTGTAGTGCAATGTTATTATAATGTGTTATTGTAGTGCAGTGTTATTATAATGTGTTATTGTAGTGCAGTGTTATTATAATGTGTTATTATAATGTGTTATTGTAGTCCAATGTTATTATAATGTGTTATTGTAGTGCAGTGTTATTATAATGTGTTATTGTAGTGCAGTGTTATTATAATGTGTTATTGTAGTGCAATGTTATTATAATGTGTTATTGTAGTGCAGTGTTATTATAATGTGTTATTGTAGTGCAGTGTTATTATAATGTGTTATTGTAGTGCAATGTTATTATAATGTGTTATTGTAGTGCAGTGTTATTATAATGTGTTATTGTAGTGCAATGTTATTATAGTGTGTTATTGTAGTGCAGTGTTACTATAATGTGTTATTGTAGTGCAATGTTATTATAATGTGTTATTGTAGTGCAGTGTTATTATAATGTGTTATTGTAGTGCAATGTTATTATAATGTGTTATTGTAGTGCAATGTTATTATAATGTGTTATTGTAGTGCAGTGTTATTATAGTGTGTTATTGTAGTGCAGTGTTATTATAATGTGTTATTGTAGTGCAGTGTTATTATAATGTGTTATAGTAGTGCAGTGTTATTATAATGTGTTATTGTAGTGCAATGTTATTATAATGTGTTATTGTAGTGCAGTGTTATTATAGTTTGTTATTGTAGTGCAGTGTTATTATAATGTATTATTGTAGTGCAGTGTTATTATAGTTCGTTATTGTAGTGCAGTGTTATTATAATGTATTATTGTAGTGCAGTGTCAGTATAGTGTGTTATTGTAGTGCAATGTTATTATAATGTGTTATTGTAGTGCAGTGTTATTATAATGTGTTATTGTAGTGCAGTGTTATTATAGTGTGTTATTGTAGTGCAATGTTATTATAATGTGTTATTGTAGTGCAGTGTTATTATAATGTGTTATTGTAGTGCAGTGTTATTATAATGTGTTATTGTAGTGCAGTGTTATTATAGTGTGTTATTGTAGTGCAGTGTTATTATAATGTGTTATTGTAGTGCAGTGTTATTATAGTGTGTTATTGTAGTGCAGTGTTATTATAATGTGTTATTGTAGTGCAATGTTATTATAATGTGTTATTGTAGTGCAGTGTTATTATAATGTGTTATTGTAGTGCAATGTTATTATAATGTGTTATTGTAGTGCAGTGTTATTATAATGTGTTATTGTAGTGCAGTGTTATTATAATGTGTTATTGTAGTGCAGTGTTATTATAATGTGTTATTGTAGTGCAATGTTATTATAATGTGTTATTGTAGTGCAGTGTTATTATAATGTGTTATTGTAGTGCAGTGTTATTATAATGTGTTATTGTAGTGCAGTGTTATTATAATGTGTTATTGTAGTGCAATGTTATTATAATGTGTTATTGTAGTGCAATGTTATTATAATGTGTTATTGTAGTGCAGTGTTATTATAGTGTGTTATTGTAGTGCAGTGTTATTATAATGTGTTATTGTAGTGCAGTGTTACTATAATGTGTTATTGTAGTGCAGTGTTATTATAATGTGTTATTGTAGTGCAGTGTTATTATAATGTGTTATTGTAGTGCAATGTTACTATAATGTGTTATTGTAGTGCAGTGTTATTATAATGTGTTATTGTAGTGCAGTGTTATTATAGTGTGTTATTGTTGTGCAGTGTTATTATAATGTGTTATTGTAGTGCAGTGTTATTATAATGTGTTATTGTAGTGCAGTGTTATTATAGTGTGTTATTGTAGTGCAGTGTTATTATAATGTGTTATTGTAGTGCAATGTTACTATAATGTGTTATTGTAGTGCATTGTCAGTATAGTGTGTTATTGTAGTGCAGTGTTATTATAATGTGTTATTGTAGTGCAGTGTTATTATAATGTGTTATTATAATGTGTTATTGTAGTGCAATGTTATTATAATGTGTTATTGTAGTGCAATGTTATTATAATGTGTTATTGTAGTGCAGTGTTATTATAATGTGTTATTGTAGTGCAATGTTATTATAATGTGTTATTGTAGTGCAGTGTTATTATAATGTGTTATTGTAGTGCAGTGTTATTATAATGTGTTATTGTAGTGCAGTGTTATTATAATGTGTTATTGTAGTGCAGTGTTATTATAATGTGTTATTGTAGTGCAGTGTTATTATAATGTGTTATTGTAGTGCAGTGTTATTATAATGTGTTATTGTAGTGCAGTGTTATTATAATGTGTTATTGTAGTGCAATGTTATTATAATGTATTATTGTAGTGCAGTGTCAGTATAGTGTGTTATTGTAGTGCAATGTTATTATAATGTGTTATTGTAGTGCAGTGTTATTATAGTGTGTTATTGTAGTGCAGTGTTATTATAATGTGTTATTGTAGTGCAGTGTTATTATAATGTATTATTGTAGTGCAGTGTTATTATGGTGTGTTATTGTAGTGCAGTGTTATTATGGTGTGTTATTGTAGTGCAGTGTTATTATAATGTGTTGTTGTAGTGCAAAGTTATTATAATGTGTTATTATAATGTGTTATTGTAGTCCAATGTTATTATAATGTGTTATTGTAGTGCAGTGTTATTATAATGTGTTATTGTAGTGCAGTGTTATTATAATGTGTTATTATAATGTGTTATTGTAGTGCAATGTTATTATAGTGTGTTATTGTAGTGCAGTGTTATTATAATGTGTTATTGTAGTGCAGTGTTATTATAATGTGTTATTATAATGTGTTATTGTAGTCCAATGTTATTATAATGTGTTATTGTAGTGCAGTGTTATTATAATGTGTTATTGTAGTGCAGTGTTATTATAATGTGTTATTGTAGTGCAATGTTATTATAATGTGTTATTGTAGTGCAGTGTTATTATAATGTGTTATTGTAGTGCAGTGTTATTATAATGTGTTATTGTAGTGCAGTGTTATTATAATGTGTTATTGTAGTGCAGTGTTATTATAATGTGTTATTGTAGTGCAGTGTTATTATAATGTGTTATTGTAGTGCAATGTTATTATAATGTGTTATTGTAGTCCAATGTTATTATAATGTGTTATTGTAGTGCAGTGTTATTATAATGTGTTATTGTAGTGCAGTGTTATTATAATGTGTTATTATAATGTGTTATTGTAGTGCAATGTTATTATAATGTGTTATTGTAGTGCAATGTTATTATAATGTGTTATTGTAGTGCAGTGTTATTATAGTGTGTTATTGTAGTGCAGTGTTATTATAATGTGTTATTGTAGTGCAGTGTTATTATAATGTGTTATTGTAGTGCAATGTTATTATAATGTGTTATTGTAGTGCAGTGTTATTATAGTGTGTTATTGTAGTGCAGTGTTATTATAGTGTGTTATTGTAGTGCAGTGTTATTATAATGTGTTATTGTAGTGCAGTGTTATTATAATGTGTTATTGTAGTGCAATGTTACTATAATGTGTTATTGTAGTGCAGTGTTATTATAATGTGTTATTGTAGTGCAATGTTATTATAATGTGTTATTGTAGTGCAATGTTATTATAGTGTGTTATTGTAGTGCAGTGTTATTATAATGTGTTATTGTAGTGCAGTGTTATTATAATGTGTTATTGTAGTGCAATGTTATTATAATGTGTTATTGTAGTGCAGTGTTATTATAATGTGTTATTGTAGTGCAATGTTATTATAATGTGTTATTGTAGTGCAGTGTTATTATAGTGTGTTATTGTAGTGCAGTGTTATTATAATGTGTTATTGTAGTGCAGTGTTATTATAATGTGTTATTGTAGTGCAGTGTTATTATAATGTGTTATTGTAGTGCAATGTTATTATAATGTGTTATTGTAGTGCAGTGTTATTATAATGTGTTATTGTAGTGCAGTGTTATTATAATGTGTTATTGTAGTGCAGTGTTATTATAATGTGTTATTGTAGTGCAATGTTATTATAATGTGTTATTGTAGTGCAGTGTTATTATAATGTGTTATTGTAGTGCAGTGTTATTATAATGTGTTATTGTAGTGCAGTGTTATTATAATGTGTTATTGTAGTGCAGTGTTATTATAATGTGTTATTGTAGTGCAATGTTATTATAATGTGTTATTGTAGTGCAGTGTTATTATAATGTGTTATTGTAGTGCAGTGTTATTATAATGTGTTATTGTAGTGCAGTGTTATTATAATGTGTTATTGTAGTGCAATGTTATTATAATGTGTTATTGTAGTGCAGTGTTATTATAATGTGTTATTGTAGTGCAGTGTTATTATAATGTGTTATTGTAGTGCAATGTTATTATAATGTGTTATTGTAGTGCAGTGTTACTATAATGTGTTATTGTAGTGCAATGTTATTATAATGTGTTATTGTAGTGCAGTGTTATTATAATGTGTTATTGTAGTGCAGTGTTATTATAATGTGTTATTGTAGTGCAATGTTATTATAATGTGTTATTGTAGTGCAGTGTTACTATAATGTGTTATTGTGGTGCAGTGTTATTATAATGTGTTATTGTAGTGCAGTGTTATTATAATGTGTTATTGTGGTGCAATGTTATTATAATGTGTTATTGTAGTGCAATGTTATTATAATGTGTTATTGTAGTGCCGTGTTATTATAGTGTGTTATTGTAGTGCAGTGTTATTATAATGTGTTATTGTAGTGCAGTGTTATTATAGTTTGTTATTGTAGTGCAGTGTTATTATAATGTGTTATTGTAGTGCAGTGTTATTATAATGTGTTATTGTAGTGCAATGTTATTATAATGTGTTATTGTAGTGCAGTGTTATTATAATGTGTTATTGTAGTGCAGTGTTATTATAATGTGTTATTGTAGTGCAGTGTTATTATAATGTGTTATTGTAGTGCAGTGTTATTATAATGTGTTATTGTAGTGCAATGTTATTATAATGTGTTATTGTAGTGCAGTGTTACTATAATGTGTTATTGTAGTGCAGTGTTATTATAATGTGTTATTGTAGTGCAATGTTATTATAATGTGTTATTGTAGTGCAATGTTACTATAATGTGTTATTGTAGTGCAATGTTATTATAATGTGTTATTGTAGTGCAATGTTATTATAATGTGTTATTGCAGTGCAGTGTTATTATAGTGTGTTATTGTAGTGCAGTGTTATTATAATGTGTTATTGTAGTGCAGTGTTATTATAATGTGTTATTGTAGTGCAGTGTTATTATAATGTGTTATTGTAGTGCAATGTTATTATAATGTGTTATTGTAGTGCAATGTTATTATAGTGTGTTATTGTAGTGCAGTGTTATTATAATGTGTTATTGTAGTGCAATGTTATTATAATGTGTTATTGTAGTGCAGTGTTATTATAATGTGTTATTGTAGTGCAATGTTATTATAATGTGTTATTGTAGTGCAGTGTTATTATAATGTGTTATTGTAGTGCAGTGTTATTATAATGTGTTATTGTAGTGCAGTGTTATTATAGTGTGTTATTGTAGTGCAGTGTTATTATAATGTGTTATTGTAGTGCAGTGTTATTATAATGTGTTATTGTAGTGCAGTGTTATTATAATGTGTTATTGTAGTGCAGTGTTATTATAATGTGTTATTGTAGTGCAATGTTATTATAATGTGTTATTGTAGTGCAGTGTTATAATAATGTGTTATTGTAGTGCAGTGTTATTATAATGTGTTATTGTAGTGCAGTGTTATTATAATGTGTTATTGTAGTGCAATGTTATTATAATGTGTTATTGTAGTGCAGTGTTATTATAATGTGTTATTGTAGTGCAGTGTTATTATAATGTGTTATTGTAGTGCAGTGTTATTATAATGTGTTATTGTAGTGCAGTGTTATTATAATGTGTTATTGTAGTGCAATGTTATTATAATGTGTTATTGTAGTGCAGTGTTATTATAATGTGTTATTGTAGTGCAGTGTTATTATAATGTGTTATTGTAGTGCAGTGTTATTATAATGTGTTATTGTAGTGCAATGTTATTATAATGTGTTATTGTAGTGCAGTGTTATTATAATGTGTTATTGTAGTGCAGTGTTATTATAATGTGTTATTGTAGTGCAATGTTATTATAATGTGTTATTGTAGTGCAGTGTTACTATAATGTGTTATTGTAGTGCAATGTTATTATAATGTGTTATTGTAGTGCAGTGTTATTATAATGTGTTATTGTAGTGCAGTGTTATTATAATGTGTTATTGTAGTGCAATGTTATTATAATGTGTTATTGTAGTGCAGTGTTATTATAGTGTGTTATTGTGGTGCAATGTTATTATAATGTGTTATTGTAGTGCAATGTTATTATAATGTGTTATTGTAGTGCCGTGTTATTATAGTGTGTTATTGTAGTGCAGTGTTATTATAATGTGTTATTATAATGTGTTATTGTAGTGCAATGTTATTATAATGTGTTATTGTAGTGCAGTGTTATTATATTGTGTTATTGTAGTGCAGTGTTAGTATAGTGTGTTATCGTAGTGCAGTGTTATTATAATGTGTTATTGTAGTGCAGTGTTATTATAATGTGTTATTATAATGTGTTATTGTAGTGCAATGTTATTATAATGTGTTATTGTAGTGCAGTGTTATTATAATGTGTTATTGTAGTGCAGTGTTATTATAATGTGTTATTGTGGTGCAGTGTTATTATAATGTGTTATTGTAGTGCAGTGTTATTATAATGTGTTATTGTGGTGCAATGTTATTATAATGTGTTATTGTAGTGCAATGTTATTATAATGTGTTATTGTAGTGCCGTGTTATTATAGTGTGTTATTGTAGTGCAGTGTTATTATAATGTGTTATTATAATGTGTTATTGTAGTGCAATGTTATTATAATGTGTTATTGTAGTGCAGTGTTATTATATTGTGTTATTGTAGTGCAGTGTTAGTATAGTGTGTTATCGTAGTGCAGTGTTATTATAATGTGTTATTGTAGTGCAGTGTTATTATAATGTGTTATTATAATGTGTTATTGTAGTGCAATGTTATTATAATGTGTTATTGTAGTGCAGTGTTATTACAATGTGTTATTGTAGTGCAGTGTTATTATAGTTTGTTATTGTAGTGCAGTGTTATTATAATGTGTTATTGTAGTGCAGTGTTATTATAGTGTGTTATTGTAGTGCAGTGTTATTATAATGTATTATTGTAGTGCAGTGTTATTATAGTTTGTTATTGTAGTGCAGTGTTATTATAATGTATTATTGTAGTGCAGTGTTATTATAGTTCGTTATTGTAGTGCAGTGTTATTATAATGTATTATTGTAGTGCAGTGTCAGTATAGTGTGTTATTGTAGTGCAATGTTATTATAATGTGTTATTGTAGTGCAGTGTTATTATAGTGTGTTATTGTAGTGCAGTGTTATTATAATGTGTTATTGTAGTGCAGTGTTATTATAATGTGTTATTGTAGTGCAATGTTATTATAATGTATTATTGTAGTGCAGTGTTATTATAGTTCGTTATTGTAGTGCAGTGTTATTATAATGTATTATTGTAGTGCAGTGTCAGTATAGTGTGTTATTGTAGTGCAATGTTATTATAATGTGTTATTGTAGTGCAGTGTTATTATAGTGTGTTATTGTAGTGCAGTGTTATTATAATGTGTTATTGTAGTGCAGTGTTATTATAATGTGTTATTGTAGTGCAATGTTATTATAATGTGTTATTGTAGTGCAGTGTTATTATAATGTGTTATTGTAGTGCAGTGTTATTATAATGTGTTATTGTAGTGCAGTGTTATTATAATGTGTTATTGTAGTGCAGTGTTATTATAATGTGTTATTGTAGTGCAGTGTTATTATAATGTGTTATTGTAGTGCAATGTTATTATAATGTGTTATTGTAGTGCAGTGTTATTATAATGTGTTATTGTAGTGCAGTGTTATTATAATGTGTTATTGTAGTGCAGTGTTATTATAATGTGTTATTGTAGTGCAATGTTATTATAATGTGTTATTGTAGTGCAGTGTTATTATAATGTGTTATTGTAGTGCAGTGTTATTATAATGTGTTATTGTAGTGCAATGTTATTATAATGTGTTATTGTAGTGCAGTGTTACTATAATGTGTTATTGTAGTGCAATGTTATTATAATGTGTTATTGTAGTGCAGTGTTATTATAATGTGTTATTGTAGTGCAGTGTTATTATAATGTGTTATTGTAGTGCAATGTTATTATAATGTGTTATTGTAGTGCAGTGTTACTATAATGTGTTATTGTGGTGCAGTGTTATTATAATGTGTTATTGTAGTGCAGTGTTATTATAATGTGTTATTGTGGTGCAATGTTATTATAATGTGTTATTGTAGTGCAATGTTATTATAATGTGTTATTGTAGTGCCGTGTTATTATAGTGTGTTATTGTAGTGCAGTGTTATTATAATGTGTTATTGTAGTGCAGTGTTATTATAGTTTGTTATTGTAGTGCAGTGTTATTATAATGTGTTATTGTAGTGCAGTGTTATTATAATGTGTTATTGTAGTGCAATGTTATTATAATGTGTTATTGTAGTGCAGTGTTATTATAATGTGTTATTGTAGTGCAGTGTTATTATAATGTGTTATTGTAGTGCAGTGTTATTATAATGTGTTATTGTAGTGCAGTGTTATTATAATGTGTTATTGTAGTGCAATGTTATTATAATGTGTTATTGTAGTGCAGTGTTACTATAATGTGTTATTGTAGTGCAGTGTTATTATAATGTGTTATTGTAGTGCAATGTTATTATAATGTGTTATTGTAGTGCAATGTTACTATAATGTGTTATTGTAGTGCAATGTTATTATAATGTGTTATTGTAGTGCAATGTTATTATAATGTGTTATTGTAGTGCAGTGTTACTATAATGTGTTATTGTAGTGCAATGTTATTATAATGTGTTATTGTAGTGCAGTGTTATTATAATGTGTTATTGTAGTGCAGTGTTATTATAATGTGTTATTGTAGTGCAATGTTATTATAATGTGTTATTGTAGTGCAGTGTTACTATAATGTGTTATTGTGGTGCAGTGTTATTATAATGTGTTATTGTAGTGCAGTGTTATTATAATGTGTTATTGTGGTGCAATGTTATTATAATGTGTTATTGTAGTGCAATGTTATTATAATGTGTTATTGTAGTGCCGTGTTATTATAGTGTGTTATTGTAGTGCAGTGTTATTATAATGTGTTATTGTAGTGCAGTGTTATTATAGTTTGTTATTGTAGTGCAGTGTTATTATAATGTGTTATTGTAGTGCAGTGTTATTATAATGTGTTATTGTAGTGCAGTGTTATTATAGTGTGTTATTGTAGTGCAGTGTTATTATAATGTGTTATTGTAGTGCAGTGTTACTATAATGTGTTATTGTAGTGCAGTGTTATTATAATGTGTTATTGTAGTGCAGTGTTATTATAATGTGTTATTGTAGTGCAATGTTACTATAATGTGTTATTGTAGTGCAGTGTTATTATAATGTGTTATTGTAGTGCAGTGTTATTATAATGTGTTATTGTAGTGCAGTGTTATTATAATGTGTTATTGTAGTGCAGTGTTATTATAATGTGTTATTGTAGTGCAGTGTTATTATAATGTGTTATTGTAGTGCAGTGTTATTATAATGTGTTATTGTAGTGCAGTGTTATTATAATGTGTTATTGTAGTGCAGTGTTATTATAGTTCGTTATTGTAGTGCAGTGTTATTATAATGTATTATTGTAGTGCAGTGTCAGTATAGTGTGTTATTGTAGTGCAATGTTATTATAATGTGTTATTGTAGTGCAGTGTTATTATAGTGTGTTATTGTAGTGCAGTGTTATTATAGTGTGTTATTGTAGTGCAGTGTTAGTATAGTGTGTTATCGTAGTGCAGTGTTATTATAATGTGTTATTGTAGTGCAGTGTTATTATAATGTATTATTGTAGTGCAGTGTTATTATAGTTCGTTATTGTAGTGCAGTGTTATTATAATGTATTATTGTAGTGCAGTGTCAGTATAGTGTGTTATTGTAGTGCAATGTTATTATAATGTGTTATTGTAGTGCAGTGTTATTATAGTGTGTTATTGTAGTGCAGTGTTATTATAATGTGTTATTGTAGTGCAGTGTTATTATAATGTGTTATTGTAGTGCAATGTTATTATAATGTGTTATTGTAGTGCAATGTTATTATAATGTGTTATTGTAGTGCAGTGTTATTACAATGTGTTATTGTAGTGCAGTGTTATTATAATGTGTTATTGTAGTGCAGTGTTATTATAATGTGTTATTATAATGTGTTATTGTAGTGCAATGTTATTATAATGTGTTATTGTAGTGCAGTGTTATTATAATGTGTTATTGTAGTGCAGTGTTAGTATAGTGTGTTATCGTAGTGCAGTGTTATTATAATGTGTTATTGTAGTGCAGTGTTATTATAATGTGTTATTGTGGTGCAATGTTATTATAATGTGTTATTGTATTGCAGTGTTATTATAATGTGTTATTGTAGTGCAGTGTTATTATAATGTGTTATTATAATGTGTTATTGTAGTGCAATGTTATTATAATGTGTTATTGTAGTGCAGTGTTATTATAATGTGTTATTGTAGTGCAGTGTTATTATAATGTGTTATTGTAGTGCAGTGTTATTATAATGTGTTATTATAATGTGTTATTGTAGTGCAAT
Source organism: Rana muscosa (assembly GCA_029206835.1). Classification (NCBI taxonomy): domain Eukaryota; kingdom Metazoa; phylum Chordata; class Amphibia; order Anura; family Ranidae; genus Rana; species Rana muscosa. The sequence goes on along the minus strand of CM055123.1, from coordinate 264,089,820 downwards.
GTTATTATAATGTGTTATTGTAGTGCAGTGTTATTATAGTTTGTTATTGTAGTGCAGTGTTATTATAATGTGTTATTGTAGTGCAGTGTTATTATAATGTGTTATTGTAGTGCAATGTTATTATAATGTGTTATTGTAGTGCAGTGTTATTATAATGTATTATTGTAGTGCAGTGTTATTATAGTTCGTTATTGTAGTGCAGTGTTATTATAATGTATTATTGTAGTGCAGTGTCAGTATAGTGTGTTATTGTAGTGCAATGTTATTATAATGTGTTATTGTAGTGCAGTGTTATTATAGTGTGTTATTGTAGTGCAGTGTTATTATAATGTGTTATTGTAGTGCAGTGTTATTATAATGTGTTATTGTAGTGCAATGTTATTATAATGTGTTATTGTAGTGCAGTGTTATTATAATGTGTTATTGTAGTGCAGTGTTATTATAATGTGTTATTGTAGTGCAATGTTATTATAATGTGTTATTGTAGTGCAATGTTATTATAATGTGTTATTGTAGTGCAGTGTTATTATAGTGTGTTATTGTAGTGCAGTGTTATTATAATGTGTTATTGTAGTGCAATGTTACTATAATGTGTTATTGTAGTGCAATGTTATTATAATGTGTTATTGTAGTGCAGTGTTATTATAATGTGTTATTGTAGTGCAGTGTTATTATAGTGTGTTATTGTAGTGCAGTGTTATTATAATGTGTTATTGTAGTGCAGTGTTATTATAATGTGTTATTGTAGTGCAGTGTTATTATAATGTGTTATTGTAGTGCAATGTTATTATAATGTGTTATTGTAGTGCAATGTTATTATAGTGTGTTATTGTAGTGCAGTGTTATTATAATGTGTTATTGTAGTGCAATGTTATTATAATGTGTTATTGTAGTGCAGTGTTATTATAATGTGTTATTGTAGTGCAATGTTATTATAATGTGTTATTGTAGTGCAGTGTTATTATACTGTGTTATTGTAGTGCAGTGTTATTATAATGTGTTATTGTAGTGCAGTGTTATTATAATGTGTTATTGTAGTGCAGTGTTATTATAGTGTGTTATTGTAGTGCAGTGTTATTATAATGTGTTATTGTAGTGCAGTGTTATTATAATGTGTTATTGTAGTGCAGTGTTATTATAATGTGTTATTGTAGTGCAGTGTTATTATAATGTGTTATTGTAGTGCAATGTTATTATAATGTGTTATTGTAGTGCAGTGTTATTATAATGTATTATTGTAGTGCAGTGTTATTATAGTTCGTTATTGTAGTGCAGTGTTATTATAATGTATTATTGTAGTGCAGTGTCAGTATAGTGTGTTATTGTAGTGCAATGTTATTATAATGTGTTATTGTAGTGCAGTGTTATTATAGTGTGTTATTGTAGTGCAGTGTTATTATAATGTGTTATTGTAGTGCAGTGTTATTATAATGTGTTATTGTAGTGCAATGTTATTATAATGTATTATTGTAGTGCAGTGTTATTATAGTTCGTTATTGTAGTGCAGTGTTATTATAATGTATTATTGTAGTGCAGTGTCAGTATAGTGTGTTATTGTAGTGCAATGTTATTATAATGTGTTATTGTAGTGCAGTGTTATTATAGTGTGTTATTGTAGTGCAGTGTTATTATAGTGTGTTATCGTAGTGCAGTGTTATTATAATGTGTTATTGTAGTGCAGTGTTATTATAATGTATTATTGTAGTGCAGTGTTATTATAGTTCGTTATTGTAGTGCAGTGTTATTATAATGTATTATTGTAGTGCAGTGTCAGTATAGTGTGTTATTGTAGTGCAATGTTATTATAATGTGTTATTGTAGTGCAGTGTTATTATAGTGTGTTATTGTAGTGCAGTGTTATTATAATGTGTTATTGTAGTGCAGTGTTATTATAATGTGTTATTGTAGTGCAATGTTATTATAATGTGTTATTGTAGTGCAGTGTTATTATAATGTGTTATTGTAGTGCAGTGTTATTATAATGTGTTATTGTAGTGCAATGTTATTATAATGTGTTATTGTAGTGCAATGTTATTATAATGTGTTATTGTAGTGCAGTGTTATTACAATGTGTTATTGTAGTGCAGTGTTATTATAAAGTGTTATTGTAGTGCAGTGTTATAATAATGTGTTATTGTAGTGCAGTGTTATTATAATGTGTTATTGTAGTGCAGTGTTATTATAATGTGTTATTATAATGTGTTATTGTAGTGCAATGTTATTATAATGTGTTATTGTAGTGCATTGTCAGTATAGTGTGTTATTGTAGTGCAGTGTTATTATAATGTGTTATTGTAGTGCAGTGTTATTATAATGTGTTATTATAATGTGTTATTGTAGTGCAATGTTATTATAATGTGTTATTGTAGTGCAATGTTATTATAATGTGTTATTGTAGTGCAGTGTTATTATAATGTGTTATTGTAGTGCAATGTTATTATAATGTGTTATTGTAGTGCAGTGTTATTATAATGTGTTATTGTAGTGCAGTGTTATTATAATGTGTTATTGTAGTGCAGTGTTATTATAATGTGTTATTGTAGTGCAGTGTTATTATAATGTGTTATTGTAGTGCAGTGTTATTATAATGTGTTATTGTAGTGCAGTGTTATTATAATGTGTTATTGTAGTGCAATGTTATTATAATGTATTATTGTAGTGCAGTGTCAGTATAGTGTGTTATTGTAGTGCAATGTTATTATAATGTGTTATTGTAGTGCAGTGTTATTATAGTGTGTTATTGTAGTGCAGTGTTATTATAATGTGTTATTGTAGTGCAGTGTTATTATAATGTATTATTGTAGTGCAGTGTTATTATGGTGTGTTATTGTAGTGCAGTGTTATTATAATGTGTTATTGTAGTGCAAAGTTATTATAATGTGTTATTATAATGTGTTATTGTAGTCCAATGTTATTATAATGTGTTATTGTAGTGCAGTGTTATTATAATGTGTTATTGTAGTGCAGTGTTATTATAATGTGTTATTATAATGTGTTATTGTAGTGCAATGTTATTATAGTGTGTTATTGTAGTGCAGTGTTATTATAATGTGTTATTGTAGTGCAGTGTTATTATAATGTGTTATTATAATGTGTTATTGTAGTCCAATGTTATTATAATGTGTTATTGTAGTGCAGTGTTATTATAATGTGTTATTGTAGTGCAGTGTTATTATAATGTGTTATTATAATGTGTTATTGTAGTGCAGTGTTATTATAATGTGTTATTGTAGTGCAGTGTTATTATAATGTGTTATTGTAGTGCAATGTTATTATAATGTGTTATTGTAGTGCAGTGTTATTATAATGTGTTATTGTAGTGCAGTGTTATTATAATGTGTTATTGTAGTGCAGTGTTATTATAATGTGTTATTGTAGTGCAGTGTTATTATAATGTGTTATTGTAGTGCAGTGTTATTATAATGTGTTATTGTAGTGCAATGTTATTATGGTGTGTTATTGTAGTGCAGTGTTATTATGGTGTGTTATTGTAGTGCAGTGTTATTATAATGTGTTATTGTAGTGCAAAGTTATTATAATGTGTTATTATAATGTGTTATTGTAGTCCAATGTTATTATAATGTGTTATTGTAGTGCAGTGTTATTATAATGTGTTATTGTAGTGCAGTGTTATTATAATGTGTTATTATAATGTGTTATTGTAGTGCAATGTTATTATAGTGTGTTATTGTAGTGCAGTGTTATTATAATGTGTTATTGTAGTGCAGTGTTATTATAATGTGTTATTATAATGTGTTATTGTAGTCCAATGTTATTATAATGTGTTATTGTAGTGCAGTGTTATTATAATGTGTTATTGTAGTGCAGTGTTATTATAATGTGTTATTGTAGTGCAATGTTATTATAATGTGTTATTGTAGTGCAGTGTTATTATAATGTGTTATTGTAGTGCAGTGTTATTATAATGTGTTATTGTAGTGCAGTGTTATTATAATGTGTTATTGTAGTGCAGTGTTATTATAATGTGTTATTGTAGTGCAGTGTTATTATAATGTGTTATTGTAGTGCAATGTTATTATAATGTGTTATTGTAGTCCAATGTTATTATAATGTGTTATTGTAGTGCAGTGTTATTATAATGTGTTATTGTAGTGCAGTGTTATTATAATGTGTTATTATAATGTGTTATTGTAGTGCAATGTTATTATAATGTGTTATTGTAGTGCAATGTTATTATAATGTGTTATTGTAGTGCAGTGTTATTATAGTGTGTTATTGTAGTGCAGTGTTATTATAATGTGTTATTGTAGTGCAGTGTTATTATAATGTGTTATTGTAGTGCAATGTTATTATAATGTGTTATTGTAGTGCAGTGTTATTATAGTGTGTTATTGTAGTGCAGTGTTATTATAGTGTGTTATTGTAGTGCAGTGTTATTATAATGTGTTATTGTAGTGCAGTGTTATTATAATGTGTTATTGTAGTGCAATGTTACTATAATGTGTTATTGTAGTGCAGTGTTATTATAATGTGTTATTGTAGTGCAATGTTATTATAATGTGTTATTGTAGTGCAATGTTATTATAGTGTGTTATTGTAGTGCAGTGTTATTATAATGTGTTATTGTAGTGCAGTGTTATTATAATGTGTTATTGTAGTGCAATGTTATTATAATGTGTTATTGTAGTGCAGTGTTATTATAATGTGTTATTGTAGTGCAATGTTATTATAATGTGTTATTGTAGTGCAGTGTTATTATAGTGTGTTATTGTAGTGCAGTGTTATTATAATGTGTTATTGTAGTGCAGTGTTATTATAATGTGTTATTGTAGTGCAGTGTTATTATAATGTGTTATTGTAGTGCAATGTTATTATAATGTGTTATTGTAGTGCAGTGTTATTATAATGTGTTATTGTAGTGCAGTGTTATTATAATGTGTTATTGTAGTGCAGTGTTATTATAATGTGTTATTGTAGTGCAATGTTATTATAATGTGTTATTGTAGTGCAGTGTTATTATAATGTGTTATTGTAGTGCAGTGTTATTATAATGTGTTATTGTAGTGCAGTGTTATTATAATGTGTTATTGTAGTGCAGTGTTATTATAATGTGTTATTGTAGTGCAATGTTATTATAATGTGTTATTGTAGTGCAGTGTTATTATAATGTGTTATTGTAGTGCAGTGTTATTATAATGTGTTATTGTAGTGCAGTGTTATTATAATGTGTTATTGTAGTGCAATGTTATTATAATGTGTTATTGTAGTGCAGTGTTATTATAATGTGTTATTGTAGTGCAGTGTTATTATAATGTGTTATTGTAGTGCAATGTTATTATAATGTGTTATTGTAGTGCAGTGTTACTATAATGTGTTATTGTAGTGCAGTGTTATTATAATGTGTTATTGTAGTGCAGTGTTATTATAATGTGTTATTGTAGTGCAATGTTATTATAATGTGTTATTGTAGTGCAGTGTTATTATAATGTGTTATTGTAGTGCAGTGTTATTATAATGTGTTATTGTAGTGCAGTGTTATTATAATGTGTTATTGTAGTGCAGTGTTATTATAATGTGTTATTGTAGTGCAATGTTATTATAATGTGTTATTGTAGTGCAGTGTTACTATAATGTGTTATTGTAGTGCAGTGTTATTATAATGTGTTATTGTAGTGCAATGTTATTATAATGTGTTATTGTAGTGCAATGTTACTATAATGTGTTATTGTAGTGCAATGTTATTATAATGTGTTATTGTAGTGCAATGTTATTATAATGTGTTATTGCAGTGCAGTGTTATTATAGTGTGTTATTGTAGTGCAGTGTTATTATAATGTGTTATTGTAGTGCAGTGTTATTATAATGTGTTATTGTAGTGCAGTGTTATTATAATGTGTTATTGTAGTGCAATGTTATTATAATGTGTTATTGTAGTGCAATGTTATTATAGTGTGTTATTGTAGTGCAGTGTTATTATAATGTGTTATTGTAGTGCAGTGTTATTATAATGTGTTATTGTAGTGCAGTGTTATTATAATGTGTTATTGTAGTGCAGTGTTATTATAATGTGTTATTGTAGTGCAATGTTATTATAATGTGTTATTGTAGTGCAGTGTTATTATAATGTGTTATTGTAGTGCAGTGTTATTATAATGTGTTATTGTAGTGCAGTGTTATTATAATGTGTTATTGTAGTGCAGTGTTATTATAGTGTGTTATTGTAGTGCAGTGTTATTATAATGTGTTATTGTAGTGCAGTGTTATTATAATGTGTTATTGTAGTGCAGTGTTATTATAATGTGTTATTGTAGTGCAGTGTTATTATAATGTGTTATTGTAGTGCAATGTTATTATAATGTGTTATTGTAGTGCAGTGTTATTATAATGTGTTATTGTAGTGCAGTGTTATTATAATGTGTTATTGTAGTGCAGTGTTATTATAATGTGTTATTGTAGTGCAGTGTTATTATAATGTGTTATTGTAGTGCAATGTTATTATAATGTGTTATTGTAGTGCAGTGTTATTATAATGTGTTATTGTAGTGCAGTGTTATTATAATGTGTTATTGTAGTGCAGTGTTATTATAATGTGTTATTGTAGTGCAGTGTTATTATAATGTGTTATTGTAGTGCAATGTTATTATAATGTGTTATTGTAGTGCAGTGTTATTATAATGTGTTATTGTAGTGCAGTGTTATTATAATGTGTTATTGTAGTGCAGTGTTATTATAATGTGTTATTGTAGTGCAATGTTATTATAATGTGTTATTGTAGTGCAGTGTTATTATAATGTGTTATTGTAGTGCAGTGTTATTATAATGTGTTATTGTAGTGCAATGTTATTATAATGTGTTATTGTAGTGCAGTGTTACTATAATGTGTTATTGTAGTGCAATGTTATTATAATGTGTTATTGTAGTGCAGTGTTATTATAATGTGTTATTGTAGTGCAGTGTTATTATAATGTGTTATTGTAGTGCAATGTATTATAATGTGTTATTGTAGTGCAGTGTTACTATAATGTGTTATTGTGGTGCAGTGTTATTATACTGTGTTATTGTAGTGCAGTGTTATTATAATGTGTTATTGTGGTGCAATGTTATTATAATGTGTTATTGTAGTGCAATGTTATTATAATGTGTTATTGTAGTGCCGTGTTATTATAGTGTGTTATTGTAGTGCAGTGTTATTATAATGTGTTATTATAATGTGTTATTGTAGTGCAATGTTATTATAATGTGTTATTGTAGTGCAGTGTTATTATATTGTGTTATTGTAGTGCAGTGTTAGTATAGTGTGTTATCGTAGTGCAGTGTTATTATAATGTGTTATTGTAGTGCAGTGTTATTATAATGTGTTATTATAATGTGTTATTGTAGTGCAATGTTATTATAATGTGTTATTGTAGTGCAGTGTTATTACAATGTGTTATTGTAGTGCAGTGTTATTATAGTTTGTTATTGTAGTGCAGTGTTATTATAATGTATTATTGTAGTGCAGTGTTATTATAGTTTGTTATTGTAGTGCAGTGTTATTATAATGTATTATTGTAGCGCAGTGTTATTATAGTTTGTTATTGTAGTGCAGTGTTATTATAATGTATTATTGTAGTGCAGTGTTATTATAGTTCGTTATTGTAGTGCAGTGTTATTATAATGTATTATTGTAGTGCAGTGTCAGTATAGTGTGTTATTGTAGTGCAATGTTATTATAATGTGTTATTGTAGTGCAGTGTTATTATAGTGTGTTATTGTAGTGCAGTGTTATTATAATGTGTTATTGTAGTGCAGTGTTATTATAATGTGTTATTGTAGTGCAATGTTATTATAATGTATTATTGTAGTGCAGTGTTATTATAGTTCGTTATTGTAGTGCAGTGTTATTATAATGTATTATTGTAGTGCAGTGTCAGTATAGTGTGTTATTGTAGTGCAATGTTATTATAATGTGTTATTGTAGTGCAGTGTTATTATAGTGTGTTATTGTAGTGCAGTGTTATTATAATGTGTTATTGTAGTGCAGTGTTATTATAATGTGTTATTGTAGTGCAATGTTATTATAATGTGTTATTGTAGTGCAGTGTTATTATAATGTGTTATTGTAGTGCAGTGTTATTATAATGTGTTATTGTAGTGCAATGTTATTATAATGTGTTATTGTAGTGCAGTGTTACTATAATGTGTTATTGTAGTGCAATGTTATTATAATGTGTTATTGTAGTGCAGTGTTATTATAATGTGTTATTGTAGTGCAGTGTTATTATAATGTGTTATTGTAGTGCAATGTTATTATAATGTGTTATTGTAGTGCAGTGTTACTATAATGTGTTATTGTAGTGCAGTGTTATTATAATGTGTTATTGTAGTGCAGTGTTATTATAATGTGTTATTGTAGTGCAATGTTATTATAATGTGTTATTGTAGTGCAATGTTATTATAATGTGTTATTGTAGTGCAGTGTTATTATAGTGTGTTATTGTAGTGCAGTGTTATTATAATGTGTTATTGTAGTGCAGTGTTATTATAATGTGTTATAGTAGTGCAGTGTTATTATAATGTGTTATTGTAGTGCAATGTTATTATAATGTGTTATTGTAGTGCAGTGTTATTATAATGTGTTATTGTGGTGCAATGTTATTATAATGTGTTATTGTAGTGCAATGTTATTATAATGTGTTATTGTAGTGCCGTGTTATTATAGTGTGTTATTGTAGTGCAGTGTTATTATAATGTGTTATTGTAGTGCAGTGTTATTATAATGTGTTATTGTAGTGCAGTGTTATTATAATGTGTTATTGTAGTGCAGTGTTATTATAATGTGTTATTGTAGTGCAGTGTTATTATAATGTGTTATTGTAGTGCAATGTTATTATAATGTGTTATTGTAGTGCAGTGTTATTATAATGTGTTATTGTAGTGCAGTGTTATTATAATGTGTTATTGTAGTGCAGTGTTATTATAATGTGTTATTGTAGTGCAATGTTATTATAATGTGTTATTGTAGTGCAGTGTTATTATAATGTGTTATTGTAGTGCAGTGTTATTATAATGTGTTATTGTAGTGCAGTGTTATTATAGTGTGTTATTGTAGTGCAGTGTTATTATAATGTGTTATTGTAGTGCAGTGTTATTATAATGTGTTATTGTAGTGCAGTGTTATTATAGTGTGTTATTGTAGTGCAATGTTATTATAATGTGTTATTGTAGTGCAGTGTTATTATAATGTGTTATTGTAGTGCAGTGTTATTATAGTGTGTTATTGTAGTGCAGTGTTATTATAATGTGTTATTGTAGTGCAGTGTTATTATAGTGTGTTATTGTAGTGCAATGTTATTATAATGTGTTATTGTAGTGCAGTGTTATTATAATGTGTTATTGTAGTGCAATGTTATTATAATGTGTTATTGTAGTGCAGTGTTATTATAATGTGTTATTGTAGTGCAGTGTTATTATAATGTGTTATTATAATGTGTTATTGTAGTCCAATGTTATTATAATGTGTTATTGTAGTGCAGTGTTATTATAATGTGTTATTGTAGTGCAGTGTTATTATAATGTGTTATTGTAGTGCAATGTTATTATAATGTGTTATTGTAGTGCAGTGTTATTATAATGTGTTATTGTAGTGCAGTGTTATTATAATGTGTTATTGTAGTGCAATGTTATTATAATGTGTTATTGTAGTGCAGTGTTATTATAATGTGTTATTGTAGTGCAATGTTATTATAGTGTGTTATTGTAGTGCAGTGTTACTATAATGTGTTATTGTAGTGCAATGTTATTATAATGTGTTATTGTAGTGCAGTGTTATTATAATGTGTTATTGTAGTGCAATGTTATTATAATGTGTTATTGTAGTGCAGTGTTATTATAATGTGTTATTGTAGTGCAGTGTTATTATAGTGTGTTATTGTAGTGCAGTGTTATTATAATGTGTTATTGTAGTGCAGTGTTATTATAATGTGTTATTGTAGTGCAATGTTATTATAATGTGTTATTGTAGTGCAGTGTTATTATAATGTGTTATTGTAGTGCAGTGTTATTATAATGTGTTATTGTAGTGCAGTGTTATTATAATGTGTTATTGTAGTGCAGTGTTATTATAATGTGTTATTGTAGTGCAATGTTATTATAATGTGTTATTGTAGTGCAGTGTTACTATAATGTGTTATTGTAGTGCAGTGTTATTATAATGTGTTATTGTAGTGCAATGTTATTATAATGTGTTATTGTAGTGCAATGTTACTATAATGTGTTATTGTAGTGCAATGTTATTATAATGTGTTATTGTAGTGCAATGTTATTATAATGTGTTATTGCAGTGCAGTGTTATTATAGTGTGTTATTGTAGTGCAGTGTTATTATAATGTGTTATTGTAGTGCAGTGTTATTATAATGTGTTATTGTAGTGCAGTGTTATTATAATGTGTTATTGTAGTGCAATGTTATTATAATGTGTTATTGTAGTGCAATGTTATTATAGTGTGTTATTGTAGTGCAGTGTTATTATAATGTGTTATTGTAGTGCAGTGTTATTATAATGTGTTATTGTAGTGCAATGTTATTATAATGTGTTATTGTAGTGCAGTGTTACTATAATGTGTTATTGTAGTGCAATGTTATTATAATGTGTTATTGTAGTGCAGTGTTATTATAATGTGTTATTGTAGTGCAGTGTTATTATAATGTGTTATTGTAGTGCAATGTTATTATAATGTGTTATTGTAGTGCAGTGTTACTATAATGTGTTATTGTGGTGCAGTGTTATTATAATGTGTTATTGTAGTGCAGTGTTATTATAATGTGTTATTGTGGTGCAATGTTATTATAATGTGTTATTGTAGTGCAATGTTATTATAATGTGTTATTGTAGTGCCGTGTTATTATAGTGTGTTATTGTAGTGCAGTGTTATTATAATGTGTTATTGTAGTGCAGTGTTATTATAGTTTGTTATTGTAGTGCAGTGTTATTATAATGTGTTATTGTAGTGCAGTGTTATTATAATGTGTTATTGTAGTGCAATGTTATTATAATGTGTTATTGTAGTGCAGTGTTATTATAATGTGTTATTGTAGTGCAGTGTTATTATAATGTGTTATTGTAGTGCAGTGTTATTATAATGTGTTATTGTAGTGCAGTGTTATTATAATGTGTTATTGTAGTGCAATGTTATTATAATGTGTTATTGTAGTGCAGTGTTACTATAATGTGTTATTGTAGTGCAGTGTTATTATAATGTGTTATTGTAGTGCAATGTTATTATAATGTGTTATTGTAGTGCAATGTTACTATAATGTGTTATTGTAGTGCAATGTTATTATAATGTGTTATTGTAGTGCAATGTTATTATAATGTGTTATTGTAGTGCAGTGTTACTATAATGTGTTATTGTAGTGCAATGTTATTATAATGTGTTATTGTAGTGCAGTGTTATTATAATGTGTTATTGTAGTGCAGTGTTATTATAATGTGTTATTGTAGTGCAATGTTATTATAATGTGTTATTGTAGTGCAGTGTTACTATAATGTGTTATTGTGGTGCAGTGTTATTATAATGTGTTATTGTAGTGCAGTGTTATTATAATGTGTTATTGTGGTGCAATGTTATTATAATGTGTTATTGTAGTGCAATGTTATTATAATGTGTTATTGTAGTGCCGTGTTATTATAGTGTGTTATTGTAGTGCAGTGTTATTATAATGTGTTATTGTAGTGCAGTGTTATTATAGTTTGTTATTGTAGTGCAGTGTTATTATAATGTGTTATTGTAGTGCAGTGTTATTATAATGTGTTATTGTAGTGCAGTGTTATTATAGTGTGTTATTGTAGTGCAGTGTTATTATAATGTGTTATTGTAGTGCAGTGTTACTATAATGTGTTATTGTAGTGCAGTGTTATTATAATGTGTTATTGTAGTGCAGTGTTATTATAATGTGTTATTGTAGTGCAATGTTACTATAATGTGTTATTGTAGTGCAGTGTTATTATAATGTGTTATTGTAGTGCAGTGTTATTATAATGTGTTATTGTAGTGCAGTGTTATTATAATGTGTTATTGTAGTGCAGTGTTATTATAATGTGTTATTGTAGTGCAGTGTTATTATAATGTGTTATTGTAGTGCAGTGTTATTATAATGTGTTATTGTAGTGCAGTGTTATTATAATGTGTTATTGTAGTGCAGTGTTATTATAGTTCGTTATTGTAGTGCAGTGTTATTATAATGTGTTATTGTAGTGCAATGTTATTATAATGTGTTATTGTAGTGCAGTGTTATTATAGTGTGTTATTGTAGTGCAGTGTTATTATAGTGTGTTATTGTAGTGCAGTGTTAGTATAGTGTGTTATTGTAGTGCAATGTTATTATAATGTGTTATTGTAGTGCAGTGTCAGTATAGTGTGTTATTGTAGTGCAATGTTATTATAATGTGTTATTGTAGTGCAGTGTTATTATAATGTGTTATTGTAGTGCAGTGTTATTATAGTGTATTATTGTAGTGCAGTGTCAGTATAGTGTGTTATTGTAGTGCAATGTTATTATAATGTGTTATTGTAGTGCAGTGTTATTATAGTGTGTTATTGTAGTGCAGTGTTATTATAGTGTGTTATTGTAGTGCAGTGTTAGTATAGTGTGTTATTGTAGTGCAATGTTATTATAATGTGTTATTGTAGTGCAGTGTCAGTATAGTGTGTTATTGTAGTGCAATGTTATTATAATGTGTTATTGTAGTGCAGTGTTATTATAATGTGTTATTGTAGTGCAGTGTTATTATAATGTGTTATCGTAGTGCAGTGTTATTATAATGTGTTATTGTAGTGCAGTGTTATTATAATGTATTATTGTAGTGCAGTGTTATTATAGTTCGTTATTGTAGTGCAGTGTTATTATAATGTATTATTGTAGTGCAGTGTCAGTATAGTGTGTTATTGTAGTGCAATGTTATTATAATGTGTTATTGTAGTGCAGTGTTATTATAGTGTGTTATTGTAGTGCAGTGTTATTATAATGTGTTATTGTAGTGCAGTGTTATTATAATGTGTTATTGTAGTGCAATGTTATTATAATGTGTTATTGTAGTGCAATGTTATTATAATGTGTTATTGTAGTGCAGTGTTATTACAATGTGTTATTGTAGTGCAGTGTTATTATAATGTGTTATTGTAGTGCAGTGCTTTATAATGTGTTATTATAATGTGTTATTGTAGTGCAATGTTATTATAATGTGTTATTGTAGTGCAGTGTTATTATAATGTGTTATTGTAGTGCAGTGTTAGTATAGTGTGTTATCGTAGTGCAGTGTTATTATAATGTGTTATTGTAGTGCAGTGTTATTATAATGTGTTATTGTGGTGCAATGTTATTATAATGTGTTATTGTATTGCAGTGTTATTATAATGTGTTATTGTAGTGCAGTGTTATTATAATGTGTTATTATAATGTGTTATTGTAGTGCAATGTTATTATAATGTGTTATTGTAGTGCAGTGTTATTATAATGTGTTATTGTAGTGCAGTGTTATTATAATGTGTTATTATAATGTGTTATTGTAGTGCAATGTTATTATAATGTGTTATTGTAGTGCAGTGTTATTATAGTTTGTTATTGTAGTGCAGTGTTAGTATAGTGTGTTATCGTAGTGCAGTGTTATTATAATGTGTTATTGTAGTGCAGTGTTATTATAATGTGTTATTGTAGTGCATTGTCAGTATAGTGTGTTATTGTAGTGCAGTGTTATTATAATGTGTTATTGTAGTGCAGTGTTATTATAATGTGTTATTATAATGTGTTATTGTAGTGCAATGTTATTATAATGTGTTATTGTAGTGCAGTGTTATTATAGTTTGTTATTGTAGTGCAGTGTTATTATAATGTGTTATTGTAGTGCAGTGTTATTATAATGTGTTATTGTAGTGCAATGTTATTATAATGTGTTATTGTAGTGCAGTGTTATTATAATGTATTATTGTAGTGCAGTGTTATTATAGTTCGTTATTGTAGTGCAGTGTTATTATAATGTATTATTGTAGTGCAGTGTCAGTATAGTGTGTTATTGTAGTGCAATGTTATTATAATGTGTTATTGTAGTGCAGTGTTATTATAGTGTGTTATTGTAGTGCAGTGTTATTATAATGTGTTATTGTAGTGCAGTGTTATTATAATGTGTTATTGTAGTGCAATGTTATTATAATGTGTTATTGTAGTGCAGTGTTATTATAATGTGTTATTGTAGTGCAGTGTTATTATAATGTGTTATTGTAGTGCAATGTTATTATAATGTGTTATTGTAGTGCAATGTTATTATAATGTGTTATTGTAGTGCAGTGTTATTATAGTGTGTTATTGTAGTGCAGTGTTATTATAATGTGTTATTGTAGTGCAATGTTACTATAATGTGTTATTGTAGTGCAATGTTATTATAATGTGTTATTGTAGTGCAGTGTTATTATAATGTGTTATTGTAGTGCAGTGTTATTATAGTGTGTTATTGTAGTGCAGTGTTATTATAATGTGTTATTGTAGTGCAGTGTTATTATAATGTGTTATTGTAGTGCAGTGTTATTATAATGTGTTATTGTAGTGCAATGTTATTATAATGTGTTATTGTAGTGCAATGTTATTATAGTGTGTTATTGTAGTGCAGTGTTATTATAATGTGTTATTGTAGTGCAATGTTATTATAATGTGTTATTGTAGTGCAGTGTTATTATAATGTGTTATTGTAGTGCAATGTTATTATAATGTGTTATTGTAGTGCAGTGTTATTATACTGTGTTATTGTAGTGCAATGTTATTATAATGTGTTATTGTAGTGCAGTGTTATTATAGTGTGTTATTGTAGTGCAGTGTTATTATAATGTGTTATTGTAGTGCAGTGTTATTATAATGTGTTATTGTAGTGCAGTGTTATTATAATGTGTTATTGTAGTGCAGTGTTATTATAATGTGTTATTGTAGTGCAGTGTTATTATAATGTGTTATTGTAGTGCAGTGTTATTATAATGTGTTATTGTAGTGCAGTGTTATTATAATGTGTTATTGTAGTGCAATGTTATTATAATGTGTTATTGTAGTGCAATGTTATTATAGTGTGTTATTGTAGTGCAGTGTTATTATAATGTGTTATTGTAGTGCAATGTTATTATAATGTGTTATTGTAGTGCAGTGTTATTATAATGTGTTATTGTAGTGCAATGTTATTATAATGTGTTATTGTAGTGCAGTGTTATTATACTGTGTTATTGTAGTGCAATGTTATTATAATGTGTTATTGTAGTGCAGTGTTATTATAGTGTGTTATTGTAGTGCAGTGTTATTATAATGTGTTATTGTAGTGCAGTGTTATTATAGTGTGTTATTGTAGTGCAGTGTTATTATAATGTGTTATTGTAGTGCAGTGTTATTATAATGTGTTATTGTAGTGCAGTGTTATTATAATGTGTTATTGTAGTGCAGTGTTATTATAATGTGTTATTGTAGTGCAATGTTATTATAATGTGTTATTGTAGTGCAGTGTTATTATAATGTATTATTGTAGTGCAGTGTTATTATAGTTCGTTATTGTAGTGCAGTGTTATTATAATGTATTATTGTAGTGCAGTGTCAGTATAGTGTGTTATTGTAGTGCAATGTTATTATAATGTGTTATTGTAGTGCAGTGTTATTATAGTGTGTTATTGTAGTGCAGTGTTATTATAATGTGTTATTGTAGTGCAGTGTTATTATAATGTGTTATTGTAGTGCAGTGTTATTATAGTTTGTTATTGTAGTGCAGTGTTATTATAATGTATTATTGTAGTGCAGTGTTATTATAGTTCGTTATTGTAGTGCAGTGTTATTATAATGTATTATTGTAGTGCAGTGTCAGTATAGTGTGTTATTGTAGTGCAATGTTATTATAATGTGTTATTGTAGTGCAGTGTTATTATAGTGTGTTATTGTAGTGCAGTGTTATTATAATGTGTTATTGTAGTGCAGTGTTATTATAATGTGTTATTGTAGTGCAATGTTATTATAATGTATTATTGTAGTGCAGTGTTATTATAGTTCGTTATTGTAGTGCAGTGTTATTATAATGTATTATTGTAGTGCAGTGTCAGTATAGTGTGTTATTGTAGTGCAATGTTATTATAATGTGTTATTGTAGTGCAGTGTTATTATAGTGTGTTATTGTAGTGCAGTGTTATTATAGTGTGTTATCGTAGTGCAGTGTTATTATAATGTGTTATTGTAGTGCAGTGTTATTATAATGTATTATTGTAGTGCAGTGTTATTATAGTTCGTTATTGTAGTGCAGTGTTATTATAATGTATTATTGTAGTGCAGTGTCAGTATAGTGTGTTATTGTAGTGCAATGTTATTATAATGTGTTATTGTAGTGCAGTGTTATTATAGTGTGTTATTGTAGTGCAGTGTTATTATAATGTGTTATTGTAGTGCAGTGTTATTATAACGTGTTATTGTAGTGCAATGTTATTATAATGTGTTATTGTAGTGCAGTGTTATTATAATGTGTTATTGTAGTGCAGTGTTATTATAATGTGTTATTGTAGTGCAGTGTTATTATAATGTGTTATTGTAGTGCAATGTTATTATAATGTGTTATTGTAGTGCAATGTTATTATAATGTGTTATTGTAGTGCAGTGTTATTACAATGTGTTATTGTAGTGCAGTGTTATTATAAAGTGTTATTGTAGTGCAGTGTTATAATAATGTGTTATTGTAGTGCAGTGTTATTATAATGTGTTATTGTAGTGCAGTGTTATTATAATGTGTTATTATAATGTGTTATTGTAGTGCAATGTTATTATAATGTGTTATTGTAGTGCATTGTCAGTATAGTGTGTTATTGTAGTGCAGTGTTATTATAATGTGTTATTGTAGTGCAGTGTTATTATAATGTGTTATTATAATGTGTTATTGTAGTGCAATGTTATTATAATGTGTTATTGTAGTGCAATGTTATTATAATGTGTTATTATATTATAATGTGTTATTATAATGTGTTATTGTAGTGCAGTGTTATTATAATGTGTTATTGTAGTGCAATGTTATTATAATGTGTTATTGTAGTGCAGTGTTATTATAATGTGTTATTGTAGTGCAGTGTTATTATAATGTGTTATTGTAGTGCAGTGTTATTATAATGTGTTATTGTAGTGCAGTGTTATTATAATGTGTTATTGTAGTGCAGTGTTATTATAATGTGTTATTGTAGTGCAGTGTTATTATAATGTGTTATTGTAGTGCAATGTTATTATAATGTATTATTGTAGTGCAGTGTCAGTATAGTGTGTTATTGTAGTGCAATGTTATTATAATGTGTTATTGTAGTGCAGTGTTATTATAGTGTGTTATTGTAGTGCAGTGTTATTATAATGTGTTATTGTAGTGCAGTGTTATTATAATGTATTATTGTAGTGCAGTGTTATTATGGTGTGTTATTGTAGTGCAGTGTTATTATAATGTGTTATTGTAGTGCAAAGTTATTATAATGTGTTATTATAATGTGTTATTGTAGTCCAATGTTATTATAATGTGTTATTGTAGTGCAGTGTTATTATAATGTGTTATTGTAGTGCAGTGTTATTATAATGTGTTATTATAATGTGTTATTGTAGTGCAATGTTATTATAGTGTGTTATTGTAGTGCAGTGTTATTATAATGTGTTATTGTAGTGCAGTGTTATTATAATGTGTTATTATAATGTGTTATTGTAGTCCAATGTTATTATAATGTGTTATTGTAGTGCAGTGTTATTATAATGTGTTATTGTAGTGCAGTGTTATTATAATGTGTTATTGTAGTGCAATGTTATTATAATGTGTTATTGTAGTGCAGTGTTATTATAATGTGTTATTGTAGTGCAGTGTTATTATAATGTGTTATTGTAGTGCAGTGTTATTATAATGTGTTATTGTAGTGCAGTGTTATTATAATGTGTTATTGTAGTGCAGTGTTATTATAATGTGTTATTGTAGTGCAATGTTATTATGGTGTGTTATTGTAGTGCAGTGTTATTATGGTGTGTTATTGTAGTGCAGTGTTATTATAATGTGTTATTGTAGTGCAAAGTTATTATAATGTGTTATTATAATGTGTTATTGTAGTCCAATGTTATTATAATGTGTTATTGTAGTGCAGTGTTATTATAATGTGTTATTGTAGTGCAGTGTTATTATAATGTGTTATTATAATGTGTTATTGTAGTGCAATGTTATTATAGTGTGTTATTGTAGTGCAGTGTTATTATAATGTGTTATTGTAGTGCAGTGTTATTATAATGTGTTATTATAATGTGTTATTGTAGTCCAATGTTATTATAATGTGTTATTGTAGTGCAGTGTTATTATAATGTGTTATTGTAGTGCAGTGTTATTATAATGTGTTATTGTAGTGCAATGTTATTATAATGTGTTATTGTAGTGCAGTGTTATTATAATGTGTTATTGTAGTGCAGTGTTATTATAATGTGTTATTGTAGTGCAGTGTTATTATAATGTGTTATTGTAGTGCAGTGTTATTATAATGTGTTATTGTAGTGCAGTGTTATTATAATGTGTTATTGTAGTGCAATGTTATTATAATGTGTTATTGTAGTCCAATGTTATTATAATGTGTTATTGTAGTGCAGTGTTATTATAATGTGTTATTGTAGTGCAGTGTTATTATAATGTGTTATTATAATGTGTTATTGTAGTGCAATGTTATTATAATGTGTTATTGTAGTGCAATGTTATTATAATGTGTTATTGTAGTGCAGTGTTATTATAGTGTGTTATTGTAGTGCAGTGTTATTATAATGTGTTATTGTAGTGCAGTGTTATTATAATGTGTTATTGTAGTGCAATGTTATTATAATGTGTTATTGTAGTGCAGTGTTATTATAGTGTGTTATTGTAGTGCAGTGTTATTATAGTGTGTTATTGTAGTGCAGTGTTATTATAATGTGTTATTGTAGTGCAGTGTTATTATAATGTGTTATTGTAGTGCAATGTTACTATAATGTGTTATTGTAGTGCAGTGTTATTATAATGTGTTATTGTAGTGCAATGTTATTATAATGTGTTATTGTAGTGCAATGTTATTATAGTGTGTTATTGTAGTGCAGTGTTATTATAATGTGTTATTGTAGTGCAGTGTTATTATAATGTGTTATTGTAGTGCAATGTTATTATAATGTGTTATTGTAGTGCAGTGTTATTATAATGTGTTATTGTAGTGCAATGTTATTATAATGTGTTATTGTAGTGCAGTGTTATTATAGTGTGTTATTGTAGTGCAGTGTTATTATAATGTGTTATTGTAGTGCAGTGTTATTATAATGTGTTATTGTAGTGCAGTGTTATTATAATGTGTTATTGTAGTGCAATGTTATTATAATGTGTTATTGTAGTGCAGTGTTATTATAATGTGTTATTGTAGTGCAGTGTTATTATAATGTGTTATTGTAGTGCAGTGTTATTATAATGTGTTATTGTAGTGCAGTGTTATTATAATGTGTTATTGTAGTGCAGTGTTATTATAATGTGTTATTGTAGTGCAGTGTTATTATAATGTGTTATTGTAGTGCAGTGTTATTATAATGTGTTATTGTAGTGCAGTGTTATTATAATGTGTTATTGTAGTGCAGTGTTATTATAATGTGTTATTGTAGTGCAATGTTATTATAATGTGTTATTGTAGTGCAGTGTTATTATAATGTGTTATTGTAGTGCAGTGTTATTATAATGTGTTATTGTAGTGCAGTGTTATTATAATGTGTTATTGTAGTGCAATGTTATTATAATGTGTTATTGTAGTGCAGTGTTATTATAATGTGTTATTGTAGTGCAGTGTTATTATAATGTGTTATTGTAGTGCAGTGTTATTATAATGTGTTATTGTAGTGCAGTGTTATTATAATGTGTTATTGTAGTGCAATGTTATTATAATGTGTTATTGTAGTGCAATGTTATTATAATGTGTTATTGCAGTGCAGTGTTATTATAGTGTGTTATTGTAGTGCAGTGTTATTATAATGTGTTATTGTAGTGCAGTGTTATTATAATGTGTTATTGTAGTGCAGTGTTATTATAATGTGTTATTGTAGTGCAATGTTATTATAATGTGTTATTGTAGTGCAATGTTATTATAGTGTGTTATTGTAGTGCAGTGTTATTATAATGTGTTATTGTAGTGCAATGTTATTATAATGTGTTATTGTAGTGCAGTGTTATTATAATGTGTTATTGTAGTGCAATGTTATTATAATGTGTTATTGTAGTGCAGTGTTATTATAATGTGTTATTGTAGTGCAGTGTTATTATAATGTGTTATTGTAGTGCAGTGTTATTATAATGTGTTATTGTAGTGCAGTGTTATTATAGTGTGTTATTGTAGTGCAGTGTTATTATAATGTGTTATTGTAGTGCAGTGTTATTATAATGTGTTATTGTAGTGCAGTGTTATTATAATGTGTTATTGTAGTGCAATGTTATTATAATGTGTTATTGTAGTGCAGTGTTATTATAATGTGTTATTGTAGTGCAGTGTTATTATAATGTGTTATTGTAGTGCAGTGTTATTATAATGTGTTATTATAATGTGTTATTGTAGTGCAATGTTATTATAATGTGTTATTGTAGTGCAGTGTTATTACAATGTGTTATTGTAGTGCAGTGTTATTATAGTTTGTTATTGTAGTGCAGTGTTATTATAATGTGTTATTGTAGTGCAGTGTTATTATAGTGTGTTATTGTAGTGCAGTGTTATTATAATGTATTATTGTAGTGCAGTGTTATTATAGTTTGTTATTGTAGTGCAGTGTTATTATAATGTATTATTGTAGTGCAGTGTTATTATAGTTCGTTATTGTAGTGCAGTGTTATTATAATGTATTATTGTAGTGCAGTGTCAGTATAGTGTGTTATTGTAGTGCAATGTTATTATAATGTGTTATTGTAGTGCAGTGTTATTATAGTGTGTTATTGTAGTGCAGTGTTATTATAATGTGTTATTGTAGTGCAGTGTTATTATAATGTGTTATTGTAGTGCAATGTTATTATAATGTGTTATTGTAGTGCAGTGTTATTATAATGTGTTATTGTAGTGCAGTGTTATTATAATGTGTTATTGTAGTGCAATGTTATTATAATGTGTTATTGTAGTGCAGTGTTACTATAATGTGTTATTGTAGTGCAATGTTATTATAATGTGTTATTGTAGTGCAGTGTTATTATAATGTGTTATTGTAGTGCAGTGTTATTATAATGTGTTATTGTAGTGCAATGTTATTATAATGTGTTATTGTAGTGCAGTGTTACTATAATGTGTTATTGTAGTGCAGTGTTATTATAATGTGTTATTGTAGTGCAGTGTTATTATAATGTGTTATTGTAGTGCAATGTTATTATAATGTGTTATTGTAGTGCAATGTTATTATAATGTGTTATTGTAGTGCAGTGTTATTATAGTGTGTTATTGTAGTGCAGTGTTATTATAATGTGTTATTGTAGTGCAGTGTTATTATAATGTGTTATAGTAGTGCAGTGTTATTATAATGTGTTATTGTAGTGCAATGTTATTATAATGTGTTATTGTAGTGCAGTGTTATTATAATGTGTTATTGTGGTGCAATGTTATTATAATGTGTTATTGTAGTGCAATGTTATTATAATGTGTTATTGTAGTGCCGTGTTATTATAGTGTGTTATTGTAGTGCAGTGTTATTATAATGTGTTATTGTAGTGCAGTGTTATTATAATGTGTTATTGTAGTGCAGTGTTATTATAATGTGTTATTGTAGTGCAGTGTTATTATAATGTGTTATTGTAGTGCAATGTTATTATAATGTGTTATTGTAGTGCAGTGTTATTATAATGTGTTATTGTAGTGCAGTGTTATTATAATGTGTTATTGTAGTGCAGTGTTATTATAATGTGTTATTGTAGTGCAATGTTATTATAATGTGTTATTGTAGTGCAGTGTTATTATAATGTGTTATTGTAGTGCAGTGTTATTATAATGTGTTATTGTAGTGCAGTGTTATTATAGTGTGTTATTGTAGTGCAGTGTTATTATAATGTGTTATTGTAGTGCAGTGTTATTATAATGTGTTATTGTAGTGCAGTGTTATTATAGTGTGTTATTGTAGTGCAATGTTATTATAATGTGTTATTGTAGTGCAGTGTTATTATAATGTGTTATTGTAGTGCAGTGTTATTATAGTGTGTTATTGTAGTGCAGTGTTATTATAATGTGTTATTGTAGTGCAGTGTTATTATAGTGTGTTATTGTAGTGCAATGTTATTATAATGTGTTATTGTAGTGCAGTGTTATTATAATGTGTTATTGTAGTGCAATGTTATTATAATGTGTTATTGTAGTGCAGTGTTATTATAATGTGTTATTGTAGTGCAGTGTTATTATAATGTGTTATTATAATGTGTTATTGTAGTCCAATGTTATTATAATGTGTTATTGTAGTGCAGTGTTATTATAATGTGTTATTGTAGTGCAGTGTTATTATAATGTGTTATTGTAGTGCAATGTTATTATAATGTGTTATTGTAGTGCAGTGTTATTATAATGTGTTATTGTAGTGCAGTGTTATTATAATGTGTTATTGTAGTGCAATGTTATTATAATGTGTTATTGTAGTGCAGTGTTATTATAATGTGTTATTGTAGTGCAATGTTATTATAGTGTGTTATTGTAGTGCAGTGTTACTATAATGTGTTATTGTAGTGCAATGTTATTATAATGTGTTATTGTAGTGCAGTGTTATTATAATGTGTTATTGTAGTGCAATGTTATTATAATGTGTTATTGTAGTGCAATGTTATTATAATGTGTTATTGTAGTGCAGTGTTACTATAATGTGTTATTGTAGTGCAATGTTATTATAATGTGTTATTGTAGTGCAGTGTTATTATAATGTGTTATTGTAGTGCAGTGTTATTATAATGTGTTATTGTAGTGCAATGTTATTATAATGTGTTATTGTAGTGCAGTGTTATTATAGTTTGTTATTGTAGTGCAGTGTTATTATAATGTATTATTGTAGTGCAGTGTTATTATAGTGTGTTATTGTAGTGCAGTGTTATTATAGTTTGTTATTGTAGTGCAGTGTTATTATAATGTGTTATTGTAGTGCAGTGTTATTATAGTTTGTTATTGTAGTGCAGTGTTATTATAATGTATTATTGTAGTGCAGTGTTATTATAGTGTGTTATTGTAGTGCAGTGTTATTATAGTTTGTTATTGTAGTGCAGTGTTATTATAATGTGTTATTGTAGTGCAATGTTATTATAATGTGTTATTGTAGTGCAGTGTTATTATAGTGTGTTATTGTAGTGCAGTGTTATTATAATGTATTATTGTAGTGCAGTGTTATTATAGTTCGTTATTGTAGTGCAGTGTTATTATAATGTATTATTGTAGTGCAGTGTCAGTATAGTGTGTTATTGTAGTGCAATGTTATTATAATGTGTTATTGTAGTGCAGTGTTATTATAGTGTGTTATTGTAGTGCAGTGTTATTATAATGTGTTATTGTAGTGCAGTGTTATTATAATGTGTTATTGTAGTGCAATGTTATTATAATGTATTATTGTAGTGCAGTGTTATTATAGTTCGTTATTGTAGTGCAGTGTTATTATAATGTATTATTGTAGTGCAGTGTCAGTATAGTGTGTTATTGTAGTGCAATGTTATTATAATGTGTTATTGTAGTGCAGTGTTATTATAGTGTGTTATTGTAGTGCAGTGTTATTATAATGTGTTATTGTAGTGCAGTGTTATTATAATGTGTTATTGTAGTGCAATGTTATTATAATGTGTTATTGTAGTGCAGTGTTATTATAATGTGTTATTGTAGTGCAGTGTTATTATAATGTGTTATTGTAGTGCAATGTTATTATAATGTGTTATTGTAGTGCAGTGTTACTATAATGTGTTATTGTAGTGCAATGTTATTATAATGTGTTATTGTAGTGCAGTGTTATTATAATGTGTTATTGTAGTGCAGTGTTATTATAATGTGTTATTGTAGTGCAATGTTATTATAATGTGTTATTGTAGTGCAGTGTTACTATAATGTGTTATTGTAGTGCAGTGTTATTATAATGTGTTATTGTAGTGCAGTGTTATTATAATGTGTTATTGTAGTGCAATGTTATTATAATGTGTTATTGTAGTGCAATGTTATTATAATGTGTTATTGTAGTGCAGTGTTATTATAGTGTGTTATTGTAGTGCAGTGTTATTATAATGTGTTATTGTAGTGCAGTGTTATTATAATGTGTTATAGTAGTGCAGTGTTATTATAATGTGTTATTGTAGTGCAATGTTATTATAATGTGTTATTGTAGTGCAGTGTTATTATAATGTGTTATTGTGGTGCAATGTTATTATAATGTGTTATTGTAGTGCAATGTTATTATAATGTGTTATTGTAGTGCCGTGTTATTATAGTGTGTTATTGTAGTGCAGTGTTATTATAATGTGTTATTGTAGTGCAGTGTTATTATAATGTGTTATTGTAGTGCAGTGTTATTATAATGTGTTATTGTAGTGCAGTGTTATTATAATGTGTTATTGTAGTGCAGTGTTATTATAATGTGTTATTGTAGTGCAATGTTATTATAATGTGTTATTGTAGTGCAGTGTTATTATAATGTGTTATTGTAGTGCAGTGTTATTATAATGTGTTATTGTAGTGCAGTGTTATTATAATGTGTTATTGTAGTGCAATGTTATTATAATGTGTTATTGTAGTGCAGTGTTATTATAATGTGTTATTGTAGTGCAGTGTTATTATAATGTGTTATTGTAGTGCAGTGTTATTATAGTGTGTTATTGTAGTGCAGTGTTATTATAATGTGTTATTGTAGTGCAATGTTATTATAATGTGTTATTGTAGTGCAGTGTTACTATAATGTGTTATTGTAGTGCAATGTTATTATAATGTGTTATTGTAGTGCAGTGTTATTATAATGTGTTATTGTAGTGCAGTGTTATTATAATGTGTTATTGTAGTGCAATGTTATTATAATGTGTTATTGTAGTGCAGTGTTACTATAATGTGTTATTGTGGTGCAGTGTTATTATAATGTGTTATTGTAGTGCAGTGTTATTATAATGTGTTATTGTGGTGCAATGTTATTATAATGTGTTATTGTAGTGCAATGTTATTATAATGTGTTATTGTAGTGCCGTGTTATTATAGTGTGTTATTGTAGTGCAGTGTTATTATAATGTGTTATTGTAGTGCAGTGTTATTATAGTTTGTTATTGTAGTGCAGTGTTATTATAATGTGTTATTGTAGTGCAGTGTTATTATAATGTGTTATTGTAGTGCAATGTTATTATAATGTGTTATTGTAGTGCAGTGTTATTATAATGTGTTATTGTAGTGCAGTGTTATTATAATGTGTTATTGTAGTGCAGTGTTATTATAATGTGTTATTGTAGTGCAGTGTTATTATAATGTGTTATTGTAGTGCAGTGTTATTATAATGTGTTATTGTAGTGCAGTGTTATTATAATGTGTTATTGTAGTGCAATGTTATTATAATGTGTTATTGTAGTGCAGTGTTATTATAATGTGTTATTGTAGTGCAGTGTTATTATAATGTGTTATTGTAGTGCAGTGTTATTATAATGTGTTATTGTAGTGCAGTGTTATTATAATGTGTTATTGTAGTGCAGTGTTATTATAATGTGTTATTGTAGTGCAATGTTATTATAATGTGTTATTGTAGTCCAATGTTATTATAATGTGTTATTGTAGTGCAGTGTTATTATAATGTGTTATTGTAGTGCAGTGTTATTATAATGTGTTATTATAATGTGTTATTGTAGTGCAATGTTATTATAATGTGTTATTGTAGTGCAATGTTATTATAATGTGTTATTGTAGTGCAGTGTTATTATAGTGTGTTATTGTAGTGCAGTGTTATTATAATGTGTTATTGTAGTGCAGTGTTATTATAATGTGTTATTGTAGTGCAATGTTACTATAATGTGTTATTGTAGTGCAGTGTTATTATAATGTGTTATTGTAGTGCAATGTTATTATAATGTGTTATTGTAGTGCAATGTTATTATAGTGTGTTATTGTAGTGCAGTGTTATTATAATGTGTTATTGTAGTGCAGTGTTATTATAATGTGTTATTGTAGTGCAATGTTATTATAATGTGTTATTGTAGTGCAGTGTTATTATAATGTGTTATTGTAGTGCAATGTTATTATAATGTGTTATTGTAGTGCGGTGTTATTATAGTGTGTTATTGTAGTGCAGTGTTATTATAATGTGTTATTGTAGTGCAGTGTTATTATAATGTGTTATTGTAGTGCAGTGTTATTATAATGTGTTATTGTAGTGCAATGTTATTATAATGTGTTATTGTAGTGCAGTGTTATTATAATGTGTTATTGTAGTGCAGTGTTATTATAATGTGTTATTGTAGTGCAGTGTTATTATAATGTGTTATTGTAGTGCAGTGTTATTATAATGTGTTATTGTAGTGCAATGTTATTATAATGTGTTATTGTAGTGCAGTGTTATTATAATGTGTTATTGTAGTGCAGTGTTATTATAATGTGTTATTGTAGTGCAGTGTTATTATAATGTGTTATTGTAGTGCAATGTTATTATAATGTGTTATTGTAGTGCAGTGTTATTATAATGTGTTATTGTAGTGCAGTGTTATTATAATGTGTTATTGTAGTGCAGTGTTATTATAATGTGTTATTGTAGTGCAATGTTATTATAATGTGTTATTGTAGTGCAGTGTTACTATAATGTGTTATTGTAGTGCAATGTTATTATAATGTGTTATTGTAGTGCAGTGTTATTATAATGTGTTATTGTAGTGCAGTGTTATTATAATGTGTTATTGTAGTGCAATGTTATTATAATGTGTTATTGTAGTGCAGTGTTACTATAATGTGTTATTGTGGTGCAGTGTTATTATAATGTGTTATTGTAGTGCAGTGTTATTATAATGTGTTATTGTGGTGCAATGTTATTATAATGTGTTATTGTAGTGCAATGTTATTATAATGTGTTATTGTAGTGCCGTGTTATTATAGTGTGTTATTGTAGTGCAGTGTTATTATAGTTTGTTATTGTAGTGCAGTGTTATTATAATGTGTTATTGTAGTGCAATGTTATTATAATGTGTTATTGTAGTGCAGTGTTATTATAATGTGTTATTGTAGTGCAGTGTTATTATAATGTGTTATTGTAGTGCAGTGTTATTATAATGTGTTATTGTAGTGCAATGTTATTATAATGTGTTATTGTAGTGCAGTGTTACTATAATGTGTTATTGTAGTGCAGTGTTATTATAATGTGTTATTGTAGTGCAATGTTATTATAATGTGTTATTGTAGTGCAATGTTACTATAATGTGTTATTGTAGTGCAATGTTATTATAATGTGTTATTGTAGTGCAATGTTATTATAATGTGTTATTGCAGTGCAGTGTTATTATAGTGTGTTATTGTAGTGCAGTGTTATTATAATGTGTTATTGTAGTGCAGTGTTATTATAATGTGTTATTGTAGTGCAGTGTTATTATAATGTGTTATTGTAGTGCAATGTTATTATAATGTGTTATTGTAGTGCAATGTTATTATAGTGTGTTATTGTAGTGCAGTGTTATTATAATGTGTTATTGTAGTGCAATGTTATTATAATGTGTTATTGTAGTGCAGTGTTATTATAATGTGTTATTGTAGTGCAATGTTATTATAATGTGTTATTGTAGTGCAGTGTTATTATAATGTGTTATTGTAGTGCAGTGTTATTATAATGTGTTATTGTAGTGCAGTGTTATTATAATGTGTTATTGTAGTGCAGTGTTATTATAGTGTGTTATTGTAGTGCAGTGTTATTATAATGTGTTATTGTAGTGCAATGTTATTATAATGTGTTATTGTAGTGCAGTGTTATTATAATGTGTTATTGTAGTGCAGTGTTATTATAATGTGTTATTATAATGTGTTATTGTAGTCCAATGTTATTATAATGTGTTATTGTAGTGCAGTGTTATTATAATGTGTTATTGTAGTGCAGTGTTATTATAATGTGTTATTGTAGTGCAATGTTATTATAATGTGTTATTGTAGTGCAGTGTTATTATAATGTGTTATTGTAGTGCAGTGTTATTATAATGTGTTATTGTAGTGCAATGTTATTATAATGTGTTATTGTAGTGCAGTGTTATTATAATGTGTTATTGTAGTGCAATGTTATTATAGTGTGTTATTGTAGTGCAGTGTTACTATAATGTGTTATTGTAGTGCAATGTTATTATAATGTGTTATTGTAGTGCAGTGTTATTATAATGTGTTATTGTAGTGCAATGTTATTATAATGTGTTATTGTAGTGCAATGTTATTATAATGTGTTATTGTAGTGCAGTGTTATTATAGTGTGTTATTGTAGTGCAGTGTTATTATAATGTGTTATTGTAGTGCAGTGTTATTATAATGTGTTATAGTAGTGCAGTGTTATTATAATGTGTTATTGTAGTGCAATGTTATTATAATGTGTTATTGTAGTGCAGTGTTATTATAGTTTGTTATTGTAGTGCAGTGTTATTATAATGTATTATTGTAGTGCAGTGTTATTATAGTTCGTTATTGTAGTGCAGTGTTATTATAATGTATTATTGTAGTGCAGTGTCAGTATAGTGTGTTATTGTAGTGCAATGTTATTATAATGTGTTATTGTAGTGCAGTGTTATTATAGTGTGTTATTGTAGTGCAGTGTTATTATAATGTGTTATTGTAGTGCAGTGTTATTATAATGTGTTATTGTAGTGCAATGTTATTATAATGTATTATTGTAGTGCAGTGTTATTATAGTTCGTTATTGTAGTGCAGTGTTATTATAATGTATTATTGTAGTGCAGTGTCAGTATAGTGTGTTATTGTAGTGCAATGTTATTATAATGTGTTATTGTAGTGCAGTGTTATTATAGTGTGTTATTGTAGTGCAGTGTTATTATAATGTGTTATTGTAGTGCAGTGTTATTATAATGTGTTATTGTAGTGCAATGTTATTATAATGTGTTATTGTAGTGCAGTGTTATTATAATGTGTTATTGTAGTGCAGTGTTATTATAATGTGTTATTGTAGTGCAATGTTATTATAATGTGTTATTGTAGTGCAGTGTTACTATAATGTGTTATTGTAGTGCAGTGTTATTATAATGTGTTATTGTAGTGCAGTGTTATTATAATGTGTTATTGTAGTGCAATGTTATTATAATGTGTTATTGTAGTGCAATGTTATTATAATGTGTTATTGTAGTGCAGTGTTATTATAGTGTGTTATTGTAGTGCAGTGTTATTATAATGTGTTATTGTAGTGCAGTGTTATTATAATGTGTTATAGTAGTGCAGTGTTATTATAATGTGTTATTGTAGTGCAATGTTATTATAATGTGTTATTGTAGTGCAGTGTTATTATAATGTGTTATTGTGGTGCAATGTTATTATAATGTGTTATTGTAGTGCAATGTTATTATAATGTGTTATTGTAGTGCCGTGTTATTATAGTGTGTTATTGTAGTGCAGTGTTATTATAATGTGTTATTGTAGTGCAATGTTACTATAATGTGTTATTGTAGTGCAATGTTATTATAATGTGTTATTGTAGTGCAGTGTTATTATAATGTGTTATTGTAGTGCAGTGTTATTATAATGTGTTATTGTAGTGCAGTGTTATTATAATGTGTTATTGTAGTGCAGTGTTATTATAGTGTGTTATTGTAGTGCAGTGTTATTATAATGTGTTATTGTAGTGCAATGTTATTATAATGTGTTATTGTAGTGCAGTGTTATTATAATGTGTTATTGTAGTGCAGTGTTATTATAATGTGTTATTATAATGTGTTATTGTAGTCCAATGTTATTATAATGTGTTATTGTAGTGCAGTGTTATTATAATGTGTTATTGTAGTGCAGTGTTATTATAATGTGTTATTGTAGTGCAATGTTATTATAATGTGTTATTGTAGTGCAGTGTTATTATAATGTGTTATTGTAGTGCAGTGTTATTATAATGTGTTATTGTAGTGCAATGTTATTATAATGTGTTATTGTAGTGCAGTGTTATTATAATGTGTTATTGTAGTGCAATGTTATTATAGTGTGTTATTGTAGTGCAGTGTTACTATAATGTGTTATTGTAGTGCAATGTTATTATAATGTGTTATTGTAGTGCAGTGTTATTATAATGTGTTATTGTAGTGCAATGTTATTATAATGTGTTATTGTAGTGCAATGTTATTATAATGTGTTATTGTAGTGCAGTGTTATTATAGTGTGTTATTGTAGTGCAGTGTTATTATAATGTGTTATTGTAGTGCAGTGTTATTATAATGTGTTATAGTAGTGCAGTGTTATTATAATGTGTTATTGTAGTGCAATGTTATTATAATGTGTTATTGTAGTGCAGTGTTATTATAGTTTGTTATTGTAGTGCAGTGTTATTATAATGTATTATTGTAGTGCAGTGTTATTATAGTTCGTTATTGTAGTGCAGTGTTATTATAATGTATTATTGTAGTGCAGTGTCAGTATAGTGTGTTATTGTAGTGCAATGTTATTATAATGTGTTATTGTAGTGCAGTGTTATTATAGTGTGTTATTGTAGTGCAGTGTTATTATAATGTGTTATTGTAGTGCAGTGTTATTATAATGTGTTATTGTAGTGCAATGTTATTATAATGTATTATTGTAGTGCAGTGTTATTATAGTTCGTTATTGTAGTGCAGTGTTATTATAATGTATTATTGTAGTGCAGTGTCAGTATAGTGTGTTATTGTAGTGCAATGTTATTATAATGTGTTATTGTAGTGCAGTGTTATTATAGTGTGTTATTGTAGTGCAGTGTTATTATAATGTGTTATTGTAGTGCAGTGTTATTATAATGTGTTATTGTAGTGCAATGTTATTATAATGTGTTATTGTAGTGCAGTGTTATTATAATGTGTTATTGTAGTGCAGTGTTATTATAATGTGTTATTGTAGTGCAGTGTTACTATAATGTGTTATTGTAGTGCAGTGTTATTATAATGTGTTATTGTAGTGCAGTGTTATTATAATGTGTTATTGTAGTGCAATGTTATTATAATGTGTTATTGTAGTGCAATGTTATTATAATGTGTTATTGTAGTGCAGTGTTATTATAGTGTGTTATTGTAGTGCAGTGTTATTATAATGTGTTATTGTAGTGCAATGTTATTATAATGTGTTATTGTAGTGCAGTGTTATTATAATGTGTTATTGTAGTGCAATGTTATTATAATGTGTTATTGTAGTGCAGTGTTATTATAATGTGTTATTGTGGTGCAATGTTATTATAATGTGTTATTGTAGTGCAATGTTATTATAATGTGTTATTGTAGTGCCGTGTTATTATAGTGTGTTATTGTAGTGCAGTGTTATTATAATGTGTTATTGTAGTGCAGTGTTATTATAATGTGTTATTGTAGTGCAGTGTTATTATAATGTGTTATTGTAGTGCAGTGTTATTATAATGTGTTATTGTAGTGCAGTGTTATTATAATGTGTTATTGTAGTGCAGTGTTATTATAATGTGTTATTGTAGTGCAATGTTATTATAATGTGTTATTGTAGTGCAGTGTTATTATAATGTGTTATTGTAGTGCAGTGTTATTATAATGTGTTATTGTAGTGCAGTGTTATTATAATGTGTTATTGTAGTGCAATGTTATTATAATGTGTTATTGTAGTGCAGTGTTATTATAATGTGTTATTGTAGTGCAGTGTTATTATAATGTGTTATTGTAGTGCAGTGTTATTATAATGTGTTATTGTAGTGCAGTGTTATTATAATGTGTTATTGTAGTGCAGTGTTATTATAGTGTGTTATTGTAGTGCAATGTTATTATAATGTGTTATTGTAGTGCAGTGTTATTATAATGTGTTATTGTAGTGCAGTGTTATTATAGTGTGTTATTGTAGTGCAGTGTTATTATAATGTGTTATTGTAGTGCAGTGTTATTATAGTGTGTTATTGTAGTGCAATGTTATTATAATGTGTTATTGTAGTGCAGTGTTATTATAATGTGTTATTGTAGTGCAATGTTATTATAATGTGTTATTGTAGTGCAATGTTATTATAATGTGTTATTGTAGTGCAGTGTTACTATAATGTGTTATTGTAGTGCAGTGTTATTATAATGTGTTATTGTAGTGCAGTGTAATTATAATGTGTTATTGTAGTGCAGTGTTATTATAATGTGTTATTGTAGTGCAATGTTATTATAATGTGTTATTGTAGTGCAGTGTTATTATAATGTGTTATTGTAGTGCAATGTTATTATAATGTGTTATTGTAGTGCAGTGTTATTATAATGTGTTATTGTAGTGCAGTGTTATTATAATGTGTTATTGTAGTGCAATGTTATTATAATGTGTTATTGTAGTGCAGTGTTATTATAATGTGTTATTGTAGTGCAGTGTTATTATAATGTGTTATTGTAGTGCAGTGTTATTATAATGTATTATTGTAGTGCAGTGTTATTATGGTGTGTTATTGTAGTGCAGTGTTATTATGGTGTGTTATTGTAGTGCAGTGTTATTATAATGTGTTATTGTAGTGCAAAGTTATTATAATGTGTTATTATAATGTGTTATTGTAGTCCAATGTTATTATAATGTGTTATTGTAGTGCAGTGTTATTATAATGTGTTATTGTAGTGCAGTGTTATTATAATGTGTTATTATAATGTGTTATTGTAGTGCAATGTTATTATAGTGTGTTATTGTAGTGCAGTGTTATTATAATGTGTTATTGTAGTGCAGTGTTATTATAATGTGTTATTATAATGTGTTATTGTAGTCCAATGTTATTATAATGTGTTATTGTAGTGCAGTGTTATTATAATGTGTTATTGTAGTGCAGTGTTATTATAATGTGTTATTGTAGTGCAATGTTATTATAATGTGTTATTGTAGTCCAATGTTATTATAATGTGTTATTGTAGTGCAGTGTTATTATAATGTGTTATTGTAGTGCAGTGTTATTATAATGTGTTATTATAATGTGTTATTGTAGTGCAATGTTATTATAATGTGTTATTGTAGTGCAATGTTATTATAATGTGTTATTGTAGTGCAGTGTTATTATAGTGTGTTATTGTAGTGCAGTGTTATTATAATGTGTTATTGTAGTGCAGTGTTATTATAATGTGTTATTGTAGTGCAATGTTATTATAATGTGTTATTGTAGTGCAGTGTTATTATAGTGTGTTATTGTAGTGCAGTGTTATTATAGTGTGTTATTGTAGTGCAGTGTTATTATAATGTGTTATTGTAGTGCAATGTTACTATAATGTGTTATTGTAGTGCAGTGTTATTATAATGTGTTATTGTAGTGCAATGTTATTATAATGTGTTATTGTAGTGCAATGTTATTATAGTGTGTTATTGTAGTGCAGTGTTATTATAATGTGTTATTGTAGTGCAGTGTTATTATAATGTGTTATTGTAGTGCAATGTTATTATAATGTGTTATTGTAGTGCAGTGTTATTATAATGTGTTATTATAATGTGTTATTGTAGTGCAATGTTATTATAATGTGTTATTGTAGTGCAGTGTTATTACAATGTGTTATTGTAGTGCAGTGTTATTATAGTTTGTTATTGTAGTGCAGTGTTATTATAATGTGTTATTGTAGTGCAGTGTTATTATAGTGTGTTATTGTAGTGCAGTGTTATTATAATGTATTATTGTAGTGCAGTGTTATTATAGTTTGTTATTGTAGTGCAGTGTTATTATAATGTATTATTGTAGTGCAGTGTTATTATAGTTCGTTATTGTAGTGCAGTGTTATTATAATGTATTATTGTAGTGCAGTGTCAGTATAGTGTGTTATTGTAGTGCAATGTTATTATAATGTGTTATTGTAGTGCAGTGTTATTATAGTGTGTTATTGTAGTGCAGTGTTATTATAATGTGTTATTGTAGTGCAGTGTTATTATAATGTGTTATTGTAGTGCAATGTTATTATAATGTATTATTGTAGTGCAGTGTTATTATAGTTCGTTATTGTAGTGCAGTGTTATTATAATGTATTATTGTAGTGCAGTGTCAGTATAGTGTGTTATTGTAGTGCAATGTTATTATAATGTGTTATTGTAGTGCAGTGTTATTATAGTGTGTTATTGTAGTGCAGTGTTATTATAATGTGTTATTGTAGTGCAGTGTTATTATAATGTGTTATTGTAGTGCAATGTTATTATAATGTGTTATTGTAGTGCAGTGTTATTATAATGTGTTATTGTAGTGCAGTGTTATTATAATGTGTTATTGTAGTGCAGTGTTATTATAATGTGTTATTGTAGTGCAGTGTTATTATAATGTGTTATTGTAGTGCAGTGTTATTATAATGTGTTATTGTAGTGCAATGTTATTATAATGTGTTATTGTAGTGCAGTGTTATTATAATGTGTTATTGTAGTGCAGTGTTATTATAATGTGTTATTGTAGTGCAGTGTTATTATAATGTGTTATTGTAGTGCAATGTTATTATAATGTGTTATTGTAGTGCAGTGTTATTATAATGTGTTATTGTAGTGCAGTGTTATTATAATGTGTTATTGTAGTGCAATGTTATTATAATGTGTTATTGTAGTGCAGTGTTACTATAATGTGTTATTGTAGTGCAATGTTATTATAATGTGTTATTGTAGTGCAGTGTTATTATAATGTGTTATTGTAGTGCAGTGTTATTATAATGTGTTATTGTAGTGCAATGTTATTATAATGTGTTATTGTAGTGCAGTGTTACTATAATGTGTTATTGTGGTGCAGTGTTATTATAATGTGTTATTGTAGTGCAGTGTTATTATAATGTGTTATTGTGGTGCAATGTTATTATAATGTGTTATTGTAGTGCAATGTTATTATAATGTGTTATTGTAGTGCCGTGTTATTATAGTGTGTTATTGTAGTGCAGTGTTATTATAATGTGTTATTGTAGTGCAGTGTTATTATAGTTTGTTATTGTAGTGCAGTGTTATTATAATGTGTTATTGTAGTGCAGTGTTATTATAATGTGTTATTGTAGTGCAATGTTATTATAATGTGTTATTGTAGTGCAGTGTTATTATAATGTGTTATTGTAGTGCAGTGTTATTATAATGTGTTATTGTAGTGCAGTGTTATTATAATGTGTTATTGTAGTGCAGTGTTATTATAATGTGTTATTGTAGTGCAATGTTATTATAATGTGTTATTGTAGTGCAGTGTTACTATAATGTGTTATTGTAGTGCAGTGTTATTATAATGTGTTATTGTAGTGCAATGTTATTATAATGTGTTATTGTAGTGCAATGTTACTATAATGTGTTATTGTAGTGCAATGTTATTATAATGTGTTATTGTAGTGCAATGTTATTATAATGTGTTATTGTAGTGCAGTGTTACTATAATGTGTTATTGTAGTGCAATGTTATTATAATGTGTTATTGTAGTGCAGTGTTATTATAATGTGTTATTGTAGTGCAGTGTTATTATAATGTGTTATTGTAGTGCAATGTTATTATAATGTGTTATTGTAGTGCAGTGTTACTATAATGTGTTATTGTGGTGCAGTGTTATTATAATGTGTTATTGTAGTGCAGTGTTATTATAATGTGTTATTGTGGTGCAATGTTATTATAATGTGTTATTGTAGTGCAATGTTATTATAATGTGTTATTGTAGTGCCGTGTTATTATAGTGTGTTATTGTAGTGCAGTGTTATTATAATGTGTTATTGTAGTGCAGTGTTATTATAGTTTGTTATTGTAGTGCAGTGTTATTATAATGTGTTATTGTAGTGCAGTGTTATTATAATGTGTTATTGTAGTGCAGTGTTATTATAGTGTGTTATTGTAGTGCAGTGTTATTATAATGTGTTATTGTAGTGCAGTGTTACTATAATGTGTTATTGTAGTGCAGTGTTATTATAATGTGTTATTGTAGTGCAGTGTTATTATAATGTGTTATTGTAGTGCAATGTTACTATAATGTGTTATTGTAGTGCAGTGTTATTATAATGTGTTATTGTAGTGCAGTGTTATTATAATGTGTTATTGTAGTGCAGTGTTATTATAATGTGTTATTGTAGTGCAGTGTTATTATAATGTGTTATTGTAGTGCAGTGTTATTATAATGTGTTATTGTAGTGCAGTGTTATTATAATGTGTTATTGTAGTGCAGTGTTATTATAATGTGTTATTGTAGTGCAGTGTTATTATAGTTCGTTATTGTAGTGCAGTGTTATTATAATGTATTATTGTAGTGCAGTGTCAGTATAGTGTGTTATTGTAGTGCAATGTTATTATAATGTGTTATTGTAGTGCAGTGTTATTATAGTGTGTTATTGTAGTGCAGTGTTATTATAGTGTGTTATTGTAGTGCAGTGTTATTATAATGTGTTATTGTAGTGCAATGTTATTATAATGTGTTATTGTAGTGCAATGTTATTATAATGTGTTATTGTAGTGCAGTGTTATTACAATGTGTTATTGTAGTGCAGTGTTATTATAAAGTGTTATTGTAGTGCAGTGTTATAATAATGTGTTATTGTAGTGCAGTGTTATTATAATGTGTTATTGTAGTGCAGTGTTATTATAATGTATTATTGTAGTGCAGTGTTATTATAGTTCGTTATTGTAGTGCAGTGTTATTATAATGTATTATTGTAGTGCAGTGTCAGTATAGTGTGTTATTGTAGTGCAATGTTATTATAATGTGTTATTGTAGTGCAGTGTTATTATAGTGTGTTATTGTAGTGCAGTGTTATTATAATGTGTTATTGTAGTGCAGTGTTATTATAATGTGTTATTGTAGTGCAATGTTATTATAATGTGTTATTGTAGTGCAATGTTATTATAATGTGTTATTGTAGTGCAGTGTTATTACAATGTGTTATTGTAGTGCAGTGTTATTATAAAGTGTTATTGTAGTGCAGTGTTATAATAATGTGTTATTGTAGTGCAGTGTTATTATAATGTGTTATTGTAGTGCAGTGTTATTATAATGTGTTATTATAATGTGTTATTGTAGTGCAATGTTATTATAATGTGTTATTGTAGTGCAGTGTTATTATAATGTGTTATTGTAGTGCAGTGTT
Organism: Rana muscosa; assembly: GCA_029206835.1. Taxonomy (NCBI): domain Eukaryota; kingdom Metazoa; phylum Chordata; class Amphibia; order Anura; family Ranidae; genus Rana; species Rana muscosa. Next base: position 264,052,709 of record CM055123.1, on the reverse strand, counting down.
AGTATAGTGTGTTATCGTAGTGCAGTGTTATTATAATGTGTTATTGTAGTGCAGTGTTATTATAATGTGTTATTGTGGTGCAATGTTATTATAATGTGTTATTGTATTGCAGTGTTATTATAATGTGTTATTGTAGTGCAGTGTTATTATAATGTGTTATTATAATGTGTTATTGTAGTGCAATGTTATTATAATGTGTTATTGTAGTGCAGTGTTATTATAATGTGTTATTGTAGTGCAGTGTTATTATAATGTGTTATTGTAGTGCATTGTCAGTATAGTGTGTTATTGTAGTGCAGTGTTATTATAATGTGTTATTGTAGTGCAGTGTTATTATAATGTGTTATTATAATGTGTTATTGTAGTGCAATGTTATTATAATGTGTTATTGTAGTGCAGTGTTATTATAGTTTGTTATTGTAGTGCAGTGTTATTATAATGTGTTATTGTAGTGCAGTGTTATTATAATGTGTTATTGTAGTGCAATGTTATTATAATGTGTTATTGTAGTGCAGTGTTATTATAATGTATTATTGTAGTGCAGTGTTATTATAGTTCGTTATTGTAGTGCAGTGTTATTATAATGTATTATTGTAGTGCAGTGTCAGTATAGTGTGTTATTGTAGTGCAATGTTATTATAATGTGTTATTGTAGTGCAGTGTTATTATAGTGTGTTATTGTAGTGCAGTGTTATTATAATGTGTTATTGTAGTGCAGTGTTATTATAATGTGTTATTGTAGTGCAATGTTATTATAATGTGTTATTGTAGTGCAGTGTTATTATAATGTGTTATTGTAGTGCAGTGTTATTATAATGTGTTATTGTAGTGCAATGTTATTATAATGTGTTATTGTAGTGCAATGTTATTATAATGTGTTATTGTAGTGCAGTGTTATTATAGTGTGTTATTGTAGTGCAGTGTTATTATAATGTGTTATTGTAGTGCAATGTTACTATAATGTGTTATTGTAGTGCAATGTTATTATAATGTGTTATTGTAGTGCAGTGTTATTATAATGTGTTATTGTAGTGCAGTGTTATTATAGTGTGTTATTGTAGTGCAGTGTTATTATAATGTGTTATTGTAGTGCAGTGTTATTATAATGTGTTATTGTAGTGCAGTGTTATTATAATGTGTTATTGTAGTGCAATGTTATTATAATGTGTTATTGTAGTGCAATGTTATTATAGTGTGTTATTGTAGTGCAGTGTTATTATAATGTGTTATTGTAGTGCAATGTTATTATAATGTGTTATTGTAGTGCAGTGTTATTATAATGTGTTATTGTAGTGCAATGTTATTATAATGTGTTATTGTAGTGCAGTGTTATTATAATGTGTTATTGTAGTGCAGTGTTATTATAATGTGTTATTGTAGTGCAGTGTTATTATAATGTGTTATTGTAGTGCAGTGTTATTATAGTGTGTTATTGTAGTGCAGTGTTATTATAATGTGTTATTGTAGTGCAGTGTTATTATAATGTGTTATTGTAGTGCAGTGTTATTATAATGTGTTATTGTAGTGCAGTGTTATTATAATGTGTTATTGTAGTGCAATGTTATTATAATGTGTTATTGTAGTGCAGTGTTATTATAATGTATTATTGTAGTGCAGTGTTATTATAGTTCGTTATTGTAGTGCAGTGTTATTATAATGTATTATTGTAGTGCAGTGTCAGTATAGTGTGTTATTGTAGTGCAATGTTATTATAATGTGTTATTGTAGTGCAGTGTTATTATAGTGTGTTATTGTAGTGCAGTGTTATTATAATGTGTTATTGTAGTGCAGTGTTATTATAATGTGTTATTGTAGTGCAGTGTTATTATAGTTTGTTATTGTAGTGCAGTGTTATTATAATGTATTATTGTAGTGCAGTGTTATTATAGTTCGTTATTGTAGTGCAGTGTTATTATAATGTATTATTGTAGTGCAGTGTCAGTATAGTGTGTTATTGTAGTGCAATGTTATTATAATGTGTTATTGTAGTGCAGTGTTATTATAGTGTGTTATTGTAGTGCAGTGTTATTATAATGTGTTATTGTAGTGCAGTGTTATTATAATGTGTTATTGTAGTGCAATGTTATTATAATGTATTATTGTAGTGCAGTGTTATTATAGTTCGTTATTGTAGTGCAGTGTTATTATAATGTATTATTGTAGTGCAGTGTCAGTATAGTGTGTTATTGTAGTGCAATGTTATTATAATGTGTTATTGTAGTGCAGTGTTATTATAGTGTGTTATTGTAGTGCAGTGTTATTATAGTGTGTTATCGTAGTGCAGTGTTATTATAATGTGTTATTGTAGTGCAGTGTTATTATAATGTATTATTGTAGTGCAGTGTTATTATAGTTCGTTATTGTAGTGCAGTGTTATTATAATGTATTATTGTAGTGCAGTGTCAGTATAGTGTGTTATTGTAGTGCAATGTTATTATAATGTGTTATTGTAGTGCAGTGTTATTATAGTGTGTTATTGTAGTGCAGTGTTATTATAATGTGTTATTGTAGTGCAGTGTTATTATAACGTGTTATTGTAGTGCAATGTTATTATAATGTGTTATTGTAGTGCAGTGTTATTATAATGTGTTATTGTAGTGCAGTGTTATTATAATGTGTTATTGTAGTGCAATGTTATTATAATGTGTTATTGTAGTGCAATGTTATTATAATGTGTTATTGTAGTGCAGTGTTATTACAATGTGTTATTGTAGTGCAGTGTTATTATAAAGTGTTATTGTAGTGCAGTGTTATAATAATGTGTTATTGTAGTGCAGTGTTATTATAATGTGTTATTGTAGTGCAGTGTTATTATAATGTGTTATTATAATGTGTTATTGTAGTGCAATGTTATTATAATGTGTTATTGTAGTGCATTGTCAGTATAGTGTGTTATTGTAGTGCAGTGTTATTATAATGTGTTATTGTAGTGCAGTGTTATTATAATGTGTTATTATAATGTGTTATTGTAGTGCAATGTTATTATAATGTGTTATTGTAGTGCAATGTTATTATAATGTGTTATTGTAGTGCAGTGTTATTATAATGTGTTATTGTAGTGCAATGTTATTATAATGTGTTATTGTAGTGCAGTGTTATTATAATGTGTTATTGTAGTGCAGTGTTATTATAATGTGTTATTGTAGTGCAGTGTTATTATAATGTGTTATTGTAGTGCAGTGTTATTATAATGTGTTATTGTAGTGCAGTGTTATTATAATGTGTTATTGTAGTGCAGTGTTATTATAATGTGTTATTGTAGTGCAATGTTATTATAATGTATTATTGTAGTGCAGTGTCAGTATAGTGTGTTATTGTAGTGCAATGTTATTATAATGTGTTATTGTAGTGCAGTGTTATTATAGTGTGTTATTGTAGTGCAGTGTTATTATAATGTGTTATTGTAGTGCAGTGTTATTATAATGTATTATTGTAGTGCAGTGTTATTATGGTGTGTTATTGTAGTGCAGTGTTATTATAATGTGTTATTGTAGTGCAAAGTTATTATAATGTGTTATTATAATGTGTTATTGTAGTCCAATGTTATTATAATGTGTTATTGTAGTGCAGTGTTATTATAATGTGTTATTGTAGTGCAGTGTTATTATAATGTGTTATTATAATGTGTTATTGTAGTGCAATGTTATTATAGTGTGTTATTGTAGTGCAGTGTTATTATAATGTGTTATTGTAGTGCAGTGTTATTATAATGTGTTATTATAATGTGTTATTGTAGTCCAATGTTATTATAATGTGTTATTGTAGTGCAGTGTTATTATAATGTGTTATTGTAGTGCAGTGTTATTATAATGTGTTATTGTAGTGCAATGTTATTATAATGTGTTATTGTAGTGCAGTGTTATTATAATGTGTTATTGTAGTGCAGTGTTATTATAATGTGTTATTGTAGTGCAGTGTTATTATAATGTGTTATTGTAGTGCAGTGTTATTATAATGTGTTATTGTAGTGCAGTGTTATTATAATGTGTTATTGTAGTGCAATGTTATTATGGTGTGTTATTGTAGTGCAGTGTTATTATGGTGTGTTATTGTAGTGCAGTGTTATTATAATGTGTTATTGTAGTGCAAAGTTATTATAATGTGTTATTATAATGTGTTATTGTAGTCCAATGTTATTATAATGTGTTATTGTAGTGCAGTGTTATTATAATGTGTTATTGTAGTGCAGTGTTATTATAATGTGTTATTATAATGTGTTATTGTAGTGCAATGTTATTATAGTGTGTTATTGTAGTGCAGTGTTATTATAATGTGTTATTGTAGTGCAGTGTTATTATAATGTGTTATTATAATGTGTTATTGTAGTCCAATGTTATTATAATGTGTTATTGTAGTGCAGTGTTATTATAATGTGTTATTGTAGTGCAGTGTTATTATAATGTGTTATTGTAGTGCAATGTTATTATAATGTGTTATTGTAGTGCAGTGTTATTATAATGTGTTATTGTAGTGCAGTGTTATTATAATGTGTTATTGTAGTGCAGTGTTATTATAATGTGTTATTGTAGTGCAGTGTTATTATAATGTGTTATTGTAGTGCAGTGTTATTATAATGTGTTATTGTAGTGCAATGTTATTATAATGTGTTATTGTAGTCCAATGTTATTATAATGTGTTATTGTAGTGCAGTGTTATTATAATGTGTTATTGTAGTGCAGTGTTATTATAATGTGTTATTATAATGTGTTATTGTAGTGCAATGTTATTATAATGTGTTATTGTAGTGCAATGTTATTATAATGTGTTATTGTAGTGCAGTGTTATTATAGTGTGTTATTGTAGTGCAGTGTTATTATAATGTGTTATTGTAGTGCAGTGTTATTATAATGTGTTATTGTAGTGCAATGTTATTATAATGTGTTATTGTAGTGCAGTGTTATTATAGTGTGTTATTGTAGTGCAGTGTTATTATAGTGTGTTATTGTAGTGCAGTGTTATTATAATGTGTTATTGTAGTGCAGTGTTATTATAATGTGTTATTGTAGTGCAATGTTACTATAATGTGTTATTGTAGTGCAGTGTTATTATAATGTGTTATTGTAGTGCAATGTTATTATAATGTGTTATTGTAGTGCAATGTTATTATAGTGTGTTATTGTAGTGCAGTGTTATTATAATGTGTTATTGTAGTGCAGTGTTATTATAATGTGTTATTGTAGTGCAATGTTATTATAATGTGTTATTGTAGTGCAGTGTTATTATAATGTGTTATTGTAGTGCAATGTTATTATAATGTGTTATTGTAGTGCAGTGTTATTATAGTGTGTTATTGTAGTGCAGTGTTATTATAATGTGTTATTGTAGTGCAGTGTTATTATAATGTGTTATTGTAGTGCAGTGTTATTATAATGTGTTATTGTAGTGCAATGTTATTATAATGTGTTATTGTAGTGCAGTGTTATTATAATGTGTTATTGTAGTGCAGTGTTATTATAATGTGTTATTGTAGTGCAGTGTTATTATAATGTGTTATTGTAGTGCAGTGTTATTATAATGTGTTATTGTAGTGCAGTGTTATTATAATGTGTTATTGTAGTGCAGTGTTATTATAATGTGTTATTGTAGTGCAGTGTTATTATAATGTGTTATTGTAGTGCAGTGTTATTATAATGTGTTATTGTAGTGCAGTGTTATTATAATGTGTTATTGTAGTGCAATGTTATTATAATGTGTTATTGTAGTGCAGTGTTATTATAATGTGTTATTGTAGTGCAGTGTTATTATAATGTGTTATTGTAGTGCAGTGTTATTATAATGTGTTATTGTAGTGCAATGTTATTATAATGTGTTATTGTAGTGCAGTGTTATTATAATGTGTTATTGTAGTGCAGTGTTATTATAATGTGTTATTGTAGTGCAGTGTTATTATAATGTGTTATTGTAGTGCAGTGTTATTATAATGTGTTATTGTAGTGCAATGTTATTATAATGTGTTATTGTAGTGCAGTGTTATTATAATGTGTTATTGTAGTGCAGTGTTATTATAATGTGTTATTGTAGTGCAGTGTTATTATAATGTGTTATTGTAGTGCAATGTTATTATAATGTGTTATTGTAGTGCAGTGTTATTATAATGTGTTATTGTAGTGCAGTGTTATTATAATGTGTTATTGTAGTGCAATGTTATTATAATGTGTTATTGTAGTGCAGTGTTACTATAATGTGTTATTGTAGTGCAGTGTTATTATAATGTGTTATTGTAGTGCAGTGTTATTATAATGTGTTATTGTAGTGCAATGTTATTATAATGTGTTATTGTAGTGCAGTGTTATTATAATGTGTTATTGTAGTGCAGTGTTATTATAATGTGTTATTGTAGTGCAGTGTTATTATAATGTGTTATTGTAGTGCAGTGTTATTATAATGTGTTATTGTAGTGCAATGTTATTATAATGTGTTATTGTAGTGCAGTGTTACTATAATGTGTTATTGTAGTGCAGTGTTATTATAATGTGTTATTGTAGTGCAATGTTATTATAATGTGTTATTGTAGTGCAATGTTACTATAATGTGTTATTGTAGTGCAATGTTATTATAATGTGTTATTGTAGTGCAATGTTATTATAATGTGTTATTGCAGTGCAGTGTTATTATAGTGTGTTATTGTAGTGCAGTGTTATTATAATGTGTTATTGTAGTGCAGTGTTATTATAATGTGTTATTGTAGTGCAGTGTTATTATAATGTGTTATTGTAGTGCAATGTTATTATAATGTGTTATTGTAGTGCAATGTTATTATAGTGTGTTATTGTAGTGCAGTGTTATTATAATGTGTTATTGTAGTGCAATGTTATTATAATGTGTTATTGTAGTGCAGTGTTATTATAATGTGTTATTGTAGTGCAATGTTATTATAATGTGTTATTGTAGTGCAGTGTTATTATAATGTGTTATTGTAGTGCAGTGTTATTATAATGTGTTATTGTAGTGCAGTGTTATTATAATGTGTTATTGTAGTGCAGTGTTATTATAGTGTGTTATTGTAGTGCAGTGTTATTATAATGTGTTATTGTAGTGCAGTGTTATTATAATGTGTTATTGTAGTGCAGTGTTATTATAATGTGTTATTGTAGTGCAATGTTATTATAATGTGTTATTGTAGTGCAGTGTTATTATAATGTGTTATTGTAGTGCAGTGTTATTATAATGTGTTATTGTAGTGCAGTGTTATTATAATGTGTTATTATAATGTGTTATTGTAGTGCAATGTTATTATAATGTGTTATTGTAGTGCAGTGTTATTACAATGTGTTATTGTAGTGCAGTGTTATTATAGTTTGTTATTGTAGTGCAGTGTTATTATAATGTGTTATTGTAGTGCAGTGTTATTGTAGTGTGTTATTGTAGTGCAGTGTTATTATAATGTATTATTGTAGTGCAGTGTTATTATAGTTTGTTATTGTAGTGCAGTGTTATTATAATGTATTATTGTAGTGCAGTGTTATTATAGTTCGTTATTGTAGTGCAGTGTTATTATAATGTATTATTGTAGTGCAGTGTCAGTATAGTGTGTTATTGTAGTGCAATGTTATTATAATGTGTTATTGTAGTGCAGTGTTATTATAGTGTGTTATTGTAGTGCAGTGTTATTATAATGTGTTATTGTAGTGCAGTGTTATTATAATGTGTTATTGTAGTGCAATGTTATTATAATGTGTTATTGTAGTGCAGTGTTATTATAATGTGTTATTGTAGTGCAGTGTTATTATAATGTGTTATTGTAGTGCAATGTTATTATAATGTGTTATTGTAGTGCAGTGTTACTATAATGTGTTATTGTAGTGCAATGTTATTATAATGTGTTATTGTAGTGCAGTGTTATTATAATGTGTTATTGTAGTGCAGTGTTATTATAATGTGTTATTGTAGTGCAATGTTATTATAATGTGTTATTGTAGTGCAGTGTTACTATAATGTGTTATTGTAGTGCAGTGTTATTATAATGTGTTATTGTAGTGCAGTGTTATTATAATGTGTTATTGTAGTGCAATGTTATTATAATGTGTTATTGTAGTGCAATGTTATTATAATGTGTTATTGTAGTGCAGTGTTATTATAGTGTGTTATTGTAGTGCAGTGTTATTATAATGTGTTATTGTAGTGCAGTGTTATTATAATGTGTTATAGTAGTGCAGTGTTATTATAATGTGTTATTGTAGTGCAATGTTATTATAATGTGTTATTGTAGTGCAGTGTTATTATAATGTGTTATTGTGGTGCAATGTTATTATAATGTGTTATTGTAGTGCAATGTTATTATAATGTGTTATTGTAGTGCCGTGTTATTATAGTGTGTTATTGTAGTGCAGTGTTATTATAATGTGTTATTGTAGTGCAGTGTTATTATAATGTGTTATTGTAGTGCAGTGTTATTATAATGTGTTATTGTAGTGCAGTGTTATTATAATGTGTTATTGTAGTGCAATGTTATTATAATGTGTTATTGTAGTGCAGTGTTATTATAATGTGTTATTGTAGTGCAGTGTTATTATAATGTGTTATTGTAGTGCAGTGTTATTATAATGTGTTATTGTAGTGCAATGTTATTATAATGTGTTATTGTAGTGCAGTGTTATTATAATGTGTTATTGTAGTGCAGTGTTATTATAATGTGTTATTGTAGTGCAGTGTTATTATAGTGTGTTATTGTAGTGCAGTGTTATTATAATGTGTTATTGTAGTGCAGTGTTATTATAATGTGTTATTGTAGTGCAGTGTTATTATAGTGTGTTATTGTAGTGCAGTGTTATTATAATGTGTTATTGTAGTGCAGTGTTATTATAATGTGTTATTGTAGTGCAGTGTTATTATAGTGTGTTATTGTAGTGCAGTGTTATTATAATGTGTTATTGTAGTGCAGTGTTATTATAGTGTGTTATTGTAGTGCAATGTTATTATAATGTGTTATTGTAGTGCAGTGTTATTATAATGTGTTATTGTAGTGCAATGTTATTATAATGTGTTATTGTAGTGCAGTGTTATTATAATGTGTTATTGTAGTGCAGTGTTATTATAATGTGTTATTATAATGTGTTATTGTAGTCCAATGTTATTATAATGTGTTATTGTAGTGCAGTGTTATTATAATGTGTTATTGTAGTGCAGTGTTATTATAATGTGTTATTGTAGTGCAATGTTATTATAATGTGTTATTGTAGTGCAGTGTTATTATAATGTGTTATTGTAGTGCAGTGTTATTATAATGTGTTATTGTAGTGCAATGTTATTATAATGTGTTATTGTAGTGCAGTGTTATTATAATGTGTTATTGTAGTGCAATGTTATTATAGTGTGTTATTGTAGTGCAGTGTTACTATAATGTGTTATTGTAGTGCAATGTTATTATAATGTGTTATTGTAGTGCAGTGTTATTATAATGTGTTATTGTAGTGCAATGTTATTATAATGTGTTATTGTAGTGCAATGTTATTATAATGTGTTATTGTAGTGCAGTGTTACTATAATGTGTTATTGTAGTGCAATGTTATTATAATGTGTTATTGTAGTGCAGTGTTATTATAATGTGTTATTGTAGTGCAGTGTTATTATAATGTGTTATTGTAGTGCAATGTTATTATAATGTGTTATTGTAGTGCAGTGTTATTATAGTTTGTTATTGTAGTGCAGTGTTATTATAATGTATTATTGTAGTGCAGTGTTATTATAGTGTGTTATTGTAGTGCAGTGTTATTATAGTTTGTTATTGTAGTGCAGTGTTATTATAATGTGTTATTGTAGTGCAGTGTTATTATAGTTTGTTATTGTAGTGCAGTGTTATTATAATGTATTATTGTAGTGCAGTGTTATTATAGTGTGTTATTGTAGTGCAGTGTTATTATAGTTTGTTATTGTAGTGCAGTGTTATTATAATGTGTTATTGTAGTGCAATGTTATTATAATGTGTTATTGTAGTGCAGTGTTATTATAGTGTGTTATTGTAGTGCAGTGTTATTATAATGTATTATTGTAGTGCAGTGTTATTATAGTTCGTTATTGTAGTGCAGTGTTATTATAATGTATTATTGTAGTGCAGTGTCAGTATAGTGTGTTATTGTAGTGCAATGTTATTATAATGTGTTATTGTAGTGCAGTGTTATTATAGTGTGTTATTGTAGTGCAGTGTTATTATAATGTGTTATTGTAGTGCAGTGTTATTATAATGTGTTATTGTAGTGCAATGTTATTATAATGTATTATTGTAGTGCAGTGTTATTATAGTTCGTTATTGTAGTGCAGTGTTATTATAATGTATTATTGTAGTGCAGTGTCAGTATAGTGTGTTATTGTAGTGCAATGTTATTATAATGTGTTATTGTAGTGCAGTGTTATTATAGTGTGTTATTGTAGTGCAGTGTTATTATAATGTGTTATTGTAGTGCAGTGTTATTATAATGTGTTATTGTAGTGCAATGTTATTATAATGTGTTATTGTAGTGCAGTGTTATTATAATGTGTTATTGTAGTGCAGTGTTATTATAATGTGTTATTGTAGTGCAATGTTATTATAATGTGTTATTGTAGTGCAGTGTTACTATAATGTGTTATTGTAGTGCAATGTTATTATAATGTGTTATTGTAGTGCAGTGTTATTATAATGTGTTATTGTAGTGCAGTGTTATTATAATGTGTTATTGTAGTGCAATGTTATTATAATGTGTTATTGTAGTGCAGTGTTACTATAATGTGTTATTGTAGTGCAGTGTTATTATAATGTGTTATTGTAGTGCAGTGTTATTATAATGTGTTATTGTAGTGCAATGTTATTATAATGTGTTATTGTAGTGCAATGTTATTATAATGTGTTATTGTAGTGCAGTGTTATTATAGTGTGTTATTGTAGTGCAGTGTTATTATAATGTGTTATTGTAGTGCAGTGTTATTATAATGTGTTATAGTAGTGCAGTGTTATTATAATGTGTTATTGTAGTGCAATGTTATTATAATGTGTTATTGTAGTGCAGTGTTATTATAATGTGTTATTGTGGTGCAGTGTTATTATAATGTGTTATTGTAGTGCAATGTTATTATAATGTGTTATTGTAGTGCCGTGTTATTATAGTGTGTTATTGTAGTGCAGTGTTATTATAATGTGTTATTGTAGTGCAGTGTTATTATAATGTGTTATTGTAGTGCAGTGTTATTATAATGTGTTATTGTAGTGCAGTGTTATTATAATGTGTTATTGTAGTGCAGTGTTATTATAATGTGTTATTGTAGTGCAATGTTATTATAATGTGTTATTGTAGTGCAGTGTTATTATAATGTGTTATTGTAGTGCAGTGTTATTATAATGTGTTATTGTAGTGCAGTGTTATTATAATGTGTTATTGTAGTGCAATGTTATTATAATGTGTTATTGTAGTGCAGTGTTATTATAATGTGTTATTGTAGTGCAGTGTTATTATAATGTGTTATTGTAGTGCAGTGTTATTATAGTGTGTTATTGTAGTGCAGTGTTATTATAATGTGTTATTGTAGTGCAATGTTATTATAATGTGTTATTGTAGTGCAGTGTTACTATAATGTGTTATTGTAGTGCAATGTTATTATAATGTGTTATTGTAGTGCAGTGTTATTATAATGTGTTATTGTAGTGCAGTGTTATTATAATGTGTTATTGTAGTGCAATGTTATTATAATGTGTTATTGTAGTGCAGTGTTACTATAATGTGTTATTGTGGTGCAGTGTTATTATAATGTGTTATTGTAGTGCAGTGTTATTATAATGTGTTATTGTGGTGCAATGTTATTATAATGTGTTATTGTAGTGCAATGTTATTATAATGTGTTATTGTAGTGCCGTGTTATTATAGTGTGTTATTGTAGTGCAGTGTTATTATAATGTGTTATTGTAGTGCAGTGTTATTATAGTTTGTTATTGTAGTGCAGTGTTATTATAATGTGTTATTGTAGTGCAGTGTTATTATAATGTGTTATTGTAGTGCAATGTTATTATAATGTGTTATTGTAGTGCAGTGTTATTATAATGTGTTATTGTAGTGCAGTGTTATTATAATGTGTTATTGTAGTGCAGTGTTATTATAATGTGTTATTGTAGTGCAGTGTTATTATAATGTGTTATTGTAGTGCAGTGTTATTATAATGTGTTATTGTAGTGCAATGTTATTATAATGTGTTATTGTAGTGCAGTGTTATTATAATGTGTTATTGTAGTGCAGTGTTATTATAATGTGTTATTGTAGTGCAGTGTTATTATAATGTGTTATTGTAGTGCAGTGTTATTATAATGTGTTATTGTAGTGCAGTGTTATTATAATGTGTTATTGTAGTGCAATGTTATTATAATGTGTTATTGTAGTCCAATGTTATTATAATGTGTTATTGTAGTGCAGTGTTATTATAATGTGTTATTGTAGTGCAGTGTTATTATAATGTGTTATTATAATGTGTTATTGTAGTGCAATGTTATTATAATGTGTTATTGTAGTGCAATGTTATTATAATGTGTTATTGTAGTGCAGTGTTATTATAGTGTGTTATTGTAGTGCAGTGTTATTATAATGTGTTATTGTAGTGCAGTGTTATTATAATGTGTTATTGTAGTGCAATGTTATTATAATGTGTTATTGTAGTGCAGTGTTATTATAGTGTGTTATTGTAGTGCAGTGTTATTATAGTGTGTTATTGTAGTGCAGTGTTATTATAATGTGTTATTGTAGTGCAGTGTTATTATAATGTGTTATTGTAGTGCAATGTTACTATAATGTGTTATTGTAGTGCAGTGTTATTATAATGTGTTATTGTAGTGCAATGTTATTATAATGTGTTATTGTAGTGCAATGTTATTATAGTGTGTTATTGTAGTGCAGTGTTATTATAATGTGTTATTGTAGTGCAGTGTTATTATAATGTGTTATTGTAGTGCAATGTTATTATAATGTGTTATTGTAGTGCAGTGTTATTATAATGTGTTATTGTAGTGCAATGTTATTATAATGTGTTATTGTAGTGCGGTGTTATTATAGTGTGTTATTGTAGTGCAGTGTTATTATAATGTGTTATTGTAGTGCAGTGTTATTATAATGTGTTATTGTAGTGCAGTGTTATTATAATGTGTTATTGTAGTGCAATGTTATTATAATGTGTTATTGTAGTGCAGTGTTATTATAATGTGTTATTGTAGTGCAGTGTTATTATAATGTGTTATTGTAGTGCAGTGTTATTATAATGTGTTATTGTAGTGCAGTGTTATTATAATGTGTTATTGTAGTGCAATGTTATTATAATGTGTTATTGTAGTGCAGTGTTATTATAATGTGTTATTGTAGTGCAGTGTTATTATAATGTGTTATTGTAGTGCAGTGTTATTATAATGTGTTATTGTAGTGCAATGTTATTATAATGTGTTATTGTAGTGCAGTGTTATTATAATGTGTTATTGTAGTGCAGTGTTATTATAATGTGTTATTGTAGTGCAATGTTATTATAATGTGTTATTGTAGTGCAGTGTTACTATAATGTGTTATTGTAGTGCAATGTTATTATAATGTGTTATTGTAGTGCAGTGTTATTATAATGTGTTATTGTAGTGCAGTGTTATTATAATGTGTTATTGTAGTGCAATGTTATTATAATGTGTTATTGTAGTGCAGTGTTACTATAATGTGTTATTGTGGTGCAGTGTTATTATAATGTGTTATTGTAGTGCAGTGTTATTATAATGTGTTATTGTGGTGCAATGTTATTATAATGTGTTATTGTAGTGCAATGTTATTATAATGTGTTATTGTAGTGCCGTGTTATTATAGTGTGTTATTGTAGTGCAGTGTTATTATAATGTGTTATTGTAGTGCAGTGTTATTATAGTTTGTTATTGTAGTGCAGTGTTATTATAATGTGTTATTGTAGTGCAATGTTATTATAATGTGTTATTGTAGTGCAGTGTTATTATAATGTGTTATTGTAGTGCAGTGTTATTATAATGTGTTATTGTAGTGCAGTGTTATTATAATGTGTTATTGTAGTGCAATGTTATTATAATGTGTTATTGTAGTGCAGTGTTACTATAATGTGTTATTGTAGTGCAGTGTTATTATAATGTGTTATTGTAGTGCAATGTTATTATAATGTGTTATTGTAGTGCAATGTTACTATAATGTGTTATTGTAGTGCAATGTTATTATAATGTGTTATTGTAGTGCAATGTTATTATAATGTGTTATTGCAGTGCAGTGTTATTATAGTGTGTTATTGTAGTGCAGTGTTATTATAATGTGTTATTGTAGTGCAGTGTTATTATAATGTGTTATTGTAGTGCAGTGTTATTATAATGTGTTATTGTAGTGCAATGTTATTATAATGTGTTATTGTAGTGCAATGTTATTATAGTGTGTTATTGTAGTGCAGTGTTATTATAATGTGTTATTGTAGTGCAATGTTATTATAATGTGTTATTGTAGTGCAGTGTTATTATAATGTGTTATTGTAGTGCAATGTTATTATAATGTGTTATTGTAGTGCAGTGTTATTATAATGTGTTATTGTAGTGCAGTGTTATTATAATGTGTTATTGTAGTGCAGTGTTATTATAATGTGTTATTGTAGTGCAGTGTTATTATAGTGTGTTATTGTAGTGCAGTGTTATTATAATGTGTTATTGTAGTGCAATGTTATTATAATGTGTTATTGTAGTGCAGTGTTATTATAATGTGTTATTGTAGTGCAGTGTTATTATAATGTGTTATTATAATGTGTTATTGTAGTCCAATGTTATTATAATGTGTTATTGTAGTGCAGTGTTATTATAATGTGTTATTGTAGTGCAGTGTTATTATAATGTGTTATTGTAGTGCAATGTTATTATAATGTGTTATTGTAGTGCAGTGTTATTATAATGTGTTATTGTAGTGCAGTGTTATTATAATGTGTTATTGTAGTGCAATGTTATTATAATGTGTTATTGTAGTGCAGTGTTATTATAATGTGTTATTGTAGTGCAATGTTATTATAGTGTGTTATTGTAGTGCAGTGTTACTATAATGTGTTATTGTAGTGCAATGTTATTATAATGTGTTATTGTAGTGCAGTGTTATTATAATGTGTTATTGTAGTGCAATGTTATTATAATGTGTTATTGTAGTGCAATGTTATTATAATGTGTTATTGTAGTGCAGTGTTATTATAGTGTGTTATTGTAGTGCAGTGTTATTATAATGTGTTATTGTAGTGCAGTGTTATTATAATGTGTTATAGTAGTGCAGTGTTATTATAATGTGTTATTGTAGTGCAATGTTATTATAATGTGTTATTGTAGTGCAGTGTTATTATAGTTTGTTATTGTAGTGCAGTGTTATTATAATGTATTATTGTAGTGCAGTGTTATTATAGTTCGTTATTGTAGTGCAGTGTTATTATAATGTATTATTGTAGTGCAGTGTCAGTATAGTGTGTTATTGTAGTGCAATGTTATTATAATGTGTTATTGTAGTGCAGTGTTATTATAGTGTGTTATTGTAGTGCAGTGTTATTATAATGTGTTATTGTAGTGCAGTGTTATTATAATGTGTTATTGTAGTGCAATGTTATTATAATGTATTATTGTAGTGCAGTGTTATTATAGTTCGTTATTGTAGTGCAGTGTTATTATAATGTATTATTGTAGTGCAGTGTCAGTATAGTGTGTTATTGTAGTGCAATGTTATTATAATGTGTTATTGTAGTGCAGTGTTATTATAGTGTGTTATTGTAGTGCAGTGTTATTATAATGTGTTATTGTAGTGCAGTGTTATTATAATGTGTTATTGTAGTGCAATGTTATTATAATGTGTTATTGTAGTGCAGTGTTATTATAATGTGTTATTGTAGTGCAGTGTTATTATAATGTGTTATTGTAGTGCAATGTTATTATAATGTGTTATTGTAGTGCAGTGTTACTATAATGTGTTATTGTAGTGCAGTGTTATTATAATGTGTTATTGTAGTGCAGTGTTATTATAATGTGTTATTGTAGTGCAATGTTATTATAATGTGTTATTGTAGTGCAATGTTATTATAATGTGTTATTGTAGTGCAGTGTTATTATAGTGTGTTATTGTAGTGCAGTGTTATTATAATGTGTTATTGTAGTGCAGTGTTATTATAATGTGTTATAGTAGTGCAGTGTTATTATAATGTGTTATTGTAGTGCAATGTTATTATAATGTGTTATTGTAGTGCAGTGTTATTATAATGTGTTATTGTGGTGCAATGTTATTATAATGTGTTATTGTAGTGCAATGTTATTATAATGTGTTATTGTAGTGCCGTGTTATTATAGTGTGTTATTGTAGTGCAGTGTTATTATAATGTGTTATTGTAGTGCAATGTTACTATAATGTGTTATTGTAGTGCAATGTTATTATAATGTGTTATTGTAGTGCAGTGTTATTATAATGTGTTATTGTAGTGCAGTGTTATTATAATGTGTTATTGTAGTGCAGTGTTATTATAATGTGTTATTGTAGTGCAGTGTTATTATAGTGTGTTATTGTAGTGCAGTGTTATTATAATGTGTTATTGTAGTGCAATGTTATTATAATGTGTTATTGTAGTGCAGTGTTATTATAATGTGTTATTGTAGTGCAGTGTTATTATAATGTGTTATTATAATGTGTTATTGTAGTCCAATGTTATTATAATGTGTTATTGTAGTGCAGTGTTATTATAATGTGTTATTGTAGTGCAGTGTTATTATAATGTGTTATTGTAGTGCAATGTTATTATAATGTGTTATTGTAGTGCAGTGTTATTATAATGTGTTATTGTAGTGCAGTGTTATTATAATGTGTTATTGTAGTGCAATGTTATTATAATGTGTTATTGTAGTGCAGTGTTATTATAATGTGTTATTGTAGTGCAATGTTATTATAGTGTGTTATTGTAGTGCAGTGTTACTATAATGTGTTATTGTAGTGCAATGTTATTATAATGTGTTATTGTAGTGCAGTGTTATTATAATGTGTTATTGTAGTGCAATGTTATTATAATGTGTTATTGTAGTGCAATGTTATTATAATGTGTTATTGTAGTGCAGTGTTATTATAGTGTGTTATTGTAGTGCAGTGTTATTATAATGTGTTATTGTAGTGCAGTGTTATTATAATGTGTTATAGTAGTGCAGTGTTATTATAATGTGTTATTGTAGTGCAATGTTATTATAATGTGTTATTGTAGTGCAGTGTTATTATAGTTTGTTATTGTAGTGCAGTGTTATTATAATGTATTATTGTAGTGCAGTGTTATTATAGTTCGTTATTGTAGTGCAGTGTTATTATAATGTATTATTGTAGTGCAGTGTCAGTATAGTGTGTTATTGTAGTGCAATGTTATTATAATGTGTTATTGTAGTGCAGTGTTATTATAGTGTGTTATTGTAGTGCAGTGTTATTATAATGTGTTATTGTAGTGCAGTGTTATTATAATGTGTTATTGTAGTGCAATGTTATTATAATGTATTATTGTAGTGCAGTGTTATTATAGTTCGTTATTGTAGTGCAGTGTTATTATAATGTATTATTGTAGTGCAGTGTCAGTATAGTGTGTTATTGTAGTGCAATGTTATTATAATGTGTTATTGTAGTGCAGTGTTATTATAGTGTGTTATTGTAGTGCAGTGTTATTATAATGTGTTATTGTAGTGCAGTGTTATTATAATGTGTTATTGTAGTGCAATGTTATTATAATGTGTTATTGTAGTGCAGTGTTATTATAATGTGTTATTGTAGTGCAGTGTTATTATAATGTGTTATTGTAGTGCAATGTTATTATAATGTGTTATTGTAGTGCAGTGTTACTATAATGTGTTATTGTAGTGCAGTGTTATTATAATGTGTTATTGTAGTGCAGTGTTATTATAATGTGTTATTGTAGTGCAATGTTATTATAATGTGTTATTGTAGTGCAATGTTATTATAATGTGTTATTGTAGTGCAGTGTTATTATAATGTGTTATTGTAGTGCAGTGTTATTATAATGTGTTATTGTAGTGCAATGTTATTATAATGTGTTATTGTAGTGCAGTGTTATTATAATGTGTTATTGTAGTGCAGTGTTATTATAATGTGTTATAGTAGTGCAGTGTTATTATAATGTGTTATTGTAGTGCAGTGTTATTATAATGTGTTATTGTAGTGCAGTGTTATTATAATGTGTTATTGTGGTGCAATGTTATTATAATGTGTTATTGTAGTGCAATGTTATTATAATGTGTTATTGTAGTGCCGTGTTATTATAGTGTGTTATTGTAGTGCAGTGTTATTATAATGTGTTATTGTAGTGCAGTGTTATTATAATGTGTTATTGTAGTGCAGTGTTATTATAATGTGTTATTGTAGTGCAGTGTTATTATAATGTGTTATTGTAGTGCAGTGTTATTATAATGTGTTATTGTAGTGCAGTGTTATTATAATGTGTTATTGTAGTGCAATGTTATTATAATGTGTTATTGTAGTGCAGTGTTATTATAATGTGTTATTGTAGTGCAGTGTTATTATAATGTGTTATTGTAGTGCAGTGTTATTATAATGTGTTATTGTAGTGCAATGTTATTATAATGTGTTATTGTAGTGCAGTGTTATTATAATGTGTTATTGTAGTGCAGTGTTATTATAATGTGTTATTGTAGTGCAGTGTTATTATAATGTGTTATTGTAGTGCAGTGTTATTATAATGTGTTATTGTAGTGCAGTGTTATTATAGTGTGTTATTGTAGTGCAATGTTATTATAATGTGTTATTGTAGTGCAGTGTTATTATAATGTGTTATTGTAGTGCAGTGTTATTATAGTGTGTTATTGTAGTGCAGTGTTATTATAATGTGTTATTGTAGTGCAGTGTTATTATAGTGTGTTATTGTAGTGCAATGTTATTATAATGTGTTATTGTAGTGCAGTGTTATTATAATGTGTTATTGTAGTGCAATGTTATTATAATGTGTTATTGTAGTGCAATGTTATTATAATGTGTTATTGTAGTGCAGTGTTACTATAATGTGTTATTGTAGTGCAGTGTTATTATAATGTGTTATTGTAGTGCAGTGTAATTATAATGTGTTATTGTAGTGCAGTGTTATTATAATGTGTTATTGTAGTGCAATGTTATTATAATGTGTTATTGTAGTGCAGTGTTATTATAATGTGTTATTGTAGTGCAATGTTATTATAATGTGTTATTGTAGTGCAGTGTTATTATAATGTGTTATTGTAGTGCAGTGTTATTATAATGTGTTATTGTAGTGCAATGTTATTATAATGTGTTATTGTAGTGCAGTGTTATTATAATGTGTTATTGTAGTGCAGTGTTATTATAATGTGTTATTGTAGTGCAGTGTTATTATAATGTATTATTGTAGTGCAGTGTTATTATGGTGTGTTATTGTAGTGCAGTGTTATTATGGTGTGTTATTGTAGTGCAGTGTTATTATAATGTGTTATTGTAGTGCAAAGTTATTATAATGTGTTATTATAATGTGTTATTGTAGTCCAATGTTATTATAATGTGTTATTGTAGTGCAGTGTTATTATAATGTGTTATTGTAGTGCAGTGTTATTATAATGTGTTATTATAATGTGTTATTGTAGTGCAATGTTATTATAGTGTGTTATTGTAGTGCAGTGTTATTATAATGTGTTATTGTAGTGCAGTGTTATTATAATGTGTTATTATAATGTGTTATTGTAGTCCAATGTTATTATAATGTGTTATTGTAGTGCAGTGTTATTATAATGTGTTATTGTAGTGCAGTGTTATTATAATGTGTTATTGTAGTGCAATGTTATTATAATGTGTTATTGTAGTGCAGTGTTATTATAATGTGTTATTGTAGTGCAGTGTTATTATAATGTGTTATTGTAGTGCAGTGTTATTATAATGTGTTATTGTAGTGCAGTGTTATTATAATGTGTTATTGTAGTGCAGTGTTATTATAATGTGTTATTGTAGTGCAATGTTATTATAATGTGTTATTGTAGTCCAATGTTATTATAATGTGTTATTGTAGTGCAGTGTTATTATAATGTGTTATTGTAGTGCAGTGTTATTATAATGTGTTATTATAATGTGTTATTGTAGTGCAATGTTATTATAATGTGTTATTGTAGTGCAATGTTATTATAATGTGTTATTGTAGTGCAGTGTTATTATAGTGTGTTATTGTAGTGCAGTGTTATTATAATGTGTTATTGTAGTGCAGTGTTATTATAATGTGTTATTGTAGTGCAATGTTATTATAATGTGTTATTGTAGTGCAGTGTTATTATAGTGTGTTATTGTAGTGCAGTGTTATTATAGTGTGTTATTGTAGTGCAGTGTTATTATAATGTGTTATTGTAGTGCAGTGTTATTATAATGTGTTATTGTAGTGCAATGTTACTATAATGTGTTATTGTAGTGCAGTGTTATTATAATGTGTTATTGTAGTGCAATGTTATTATAATGTGTTATTGTAGTGCAATGTTATTATAGTGTGTTATTGTAGTGCAGTGTTATTATAATGTGTTATTGTAGTGCAGTGTTATTATAATGTGTTATTGTAGTGCAATGTTATTATAATGTGTTATTGTAGTGCAGTGTTATTATAATGTGTTATTGTAGTGCAATGTTATTATAATGTGTTATTGTAGTGCAGTGTTATTATAGTGTGTTATTGTAGTGCAGTGTTATTATAATGTGTTATTGTAGTGCAGTGTTATTATAATGTGTTATTGTAGTGCAGTGTTATTATAATGTGTTATTGTAGTGCAATGTTATTATAATGTGTTATTGTAGTGCAGTGTTATTATAATGTGTTATTGTAGTGCAGTGTTATTATAATGTGTTATTGTAGTGCAGTGTTATTATAATGTGTTATTGTAGTGCAGTGTTATTATAATGTGTTATTGTAGTGCAATGTTATTATAATGTGTTATTGTAGTGCAGTGTTATTATAATGTGTTATTGTAGTGCAGTGTTATTATAATGTGTTATTGTAGTGCAGTGTTATTATAATGTGTTATTGTAGTGCAATGTTATTATAATGTGTTATTGTAGTGCAATGTTATTATAGTGTGTTATTGTAGTGCAGTGTTATTATAATGTGTTATTGTAGTGCAGTGTTATTATAATGTGTTATTGTAGTGCAATGTTATTATAATGTGTTATTGTAGTGCAGTGTTATTATAATGTGTTATTGTAGTGCAATGTTATTATAATGTGTTATTGTAGTGCAGTGTTATTATAATGTGTTATTGTAGTGCAGTGTTATTATAATGTGTTATTATAATGTGTTATTGTAGTGCAATGTTATTATAATGTGTTATTGTAGTGCAATGTTATTATAATGTGTTATTGTAGTGCAGTGTTATTATAGTGTGTTATTGTAGTGCAGTGTTATTATAATGTGTTATTGTAGTGCAGTGTTATTATAATGTGTTATTGTAGTGCAATGTTATTATAATGTGTTATTGTAGTGCAGTGTTATTATAGTGTGTTATTGTAGTGCAGTGTTATTATAGTGTGTTATTGTAGTGCAGTGTTATTATAATGTGTTATTGTAGTGCAGTGTTATTATAATGTGTTATTGTAGTGCAATGTTACTATAATGTGTTATTGTAGTGCAGTGTTATTATAATGTGTTATTGTAGTGCAATGTTATTATAATGTGTTATTGTAGTGCAATGTTATTATAGTGTGTTATTGTAGTGCAGTGTTATTATAATGTGTTATTGTAGTGCAGTGTTATTATAATGTGTTATTGTAGTGCAATGTTATTATAATGTGTTATTGTAGTGCAGTGTTATTATAATGTGTTATTGTAGTGCAATGTTATTATAATGTGTTATTGTAGTGCGGTGTTATTATAGTGTGTTATTGTAGTGCAGTGTTATTATAATGTGTTATTGTAGTGCAGTGTTATTATAATGTGTTATTGTAGTGCAGTGTTATTATAATGTGTTATTGTAGTGCAATGTTATTATAATGTGTTATTGTAGTGCAGTGTTATTATAATGTGTTATTGTAGTGCAGTGTTATTATAATGTGTTATTGTAGTGCAGTGTTATTATAATGTGTTATTGTAGTGCAGTGTTATTATAATGTGTTATTGTAGTGCAATGTTATTATAATGTGTTATTGTAGTGCAGTGTTATTATAATGTGTTATTGTAGTGCAGTGTTATTATAATGTGTTATTGTAGTGCAGTGTTATTATAATGTGTTATTGTAGTGCAATGTTATTATAATGTGTTATTGTAGTGCAGTGTTATTATAATGTGTTATTGTAGTGCAGTGTTATTATAATGTGTTATTGTAGTGCAATGTTATTATAATGTGTTATTGTAGTGCAGTGTTACTATAATGTGTTATTGTAGTGCAATGTTATTATAATGTGTTATTGTAGTGCAGTGTTATTATAATGTGTTATTGTAGTGCAGTGTTATTATAATGTGTTATTGTAGTGCAATGTTATTATAATGTGTTATTGTAGTGCAGTGTTACTATAATGTGTTATTGTGGTGCAGTGTTATTATAATGTGTTATTGTAGTGCAGTGTTATTATAATGTGTTATTGTGGTGCAATGTTATTATAATGTGTTATTGTAGTGCAATGTTATTATAATGTGTTATTGTAGTGCCGTGTTATTATAGTGTGTTATTGTAGTGCAGTGTTATTATAATGTGTTATTGTAGTGCAGTGTTATTATAGTTTGTTATTGTAGTGCAGTGTTATTATAATGTGTTATTGTAGTGCAATGTTATTATAATGTGTTATTGTAGTGCAGTGTTATTATAATGTGTTATTGTAGTGCAGTGTTATTATAATGTGTTATTGTAGTGCAGTGTTATTATAATGTGTTATTGTAGTGCAATGTTATTATAATGTGTTATTGTAGTGCAGTGTTACTATAATGTGTTATTGTAGTGCAGTGTTATTATAATGTGTTATTGTAGTGCAATGTTATTATAATGTGTTATTGTAGTGCAATGTTACTATAATGTGTTATTGTAGTGCAATGTTATTATAATGTGTTATTGTAGTGCAATGTTATTATAATGTGTTATTGCAGTGCAGTGTTATTATAGTGTGTTATTGTAGTGCAGTGTTATTATAATGTGTTATTGTAGTGCAGTGTTATTATAATGTGTTATTGTAGTGCAGTGTTATTATAATGTGTTATTGTAGTGCAATGTTATTATAATGTGTTATTGTAGTGCAATGTTATTATAGTGTGTTATTGTAGTGCAGTGTTATTATAATGTGTTATTGTAGTGCAATGTTATTATAATGTGTTATTGTAGTGCAGTGTTATTATAATGTGTTATTGTAGTGCAATGTTATTATAATGTGTTATTGTAGTGCAGTGTTATTATAATGTGTTATTGTAGTGCAGTGTTATTATAATGTGTTATTGTAGTGCAGTGTTATTATAATGTGTTATTGTAGTGCAGTGTTATTATAGTGTGTTATTGTAGTGCAGTGTTATTATAATGTGTTATTGTAGTGCAATGTTATTATAATGTGTTATTGTAGTGCAGTGTTATTATAATGTGTTATTGTAGTGCAGTGTTATTATAATGTGTTATTATAATGTGTTATTGTAGTCCAATGTTATTATAATGTGTTATTGTAGTGCAGTGTTATTATAATGTGTTATTGTAGTGCAGTGTTATTATAATGTGTTATTGTAGTGCAATGTTATTATAATGTGTTATTGTAGTGCAGTGTTATTATAATGTGTTATTGTAGTGCAGTGTTATTATAATGTGTTATTGTAGTGCAATGTTATTATAATGTGTTATTGTAGTGCAGTGTTATTATAATGTGTTATTGTAGTGCAATGTTATTATAGTGTGTTATTGTAGTGCAGTGTTACTATAATGTGTTATTGTAGTGCAATGTTATTATAATGTGTTATTGTAGTGCAGTGTTATTATAATGTGTTATTGTAGTGCAATGTTATTATAATGTGTTATTGTAGTGCAATGTTATTATAATGTGTTATTGTAGTGCAGTGTTATTATAGTGTGTTATTGTAGTGCAGTGTTATTATAATGTGTTATTGTAGTGCAGTGTTATTATAATGTGTTATAGTAGTGCAGTGTTATTATAATGTGTTATTGTAGTGCAATGTTATTATAATGTGTTATTGTAGTGCAGTGTTATTATAGTTTGTTATTGTAGTGCAGTGTTATTATAATGTATTATTGTAGTGCAGTGTTATTATAGTTCGTTATTGTAGTGCAGTGTTATTATAATGTATTATTGTAGTGCAGTGTCAGTATAGTGTGTTATTGTAGTGCAATGTTATTATAATGTGTTATTGTAGTGCAGTGTTATTATAGTGTGTTATTGTAGTGCAGTGTTATTATAATGTGTTATTGTAGTGCAGTGTTATTATAATGTGTTATTGTAGTGCAATGTTATTATAATGTATTATTGTAGTGCAGTGTTATTATAGTTCGTTATTGTAGTGCAGTGTTATTATAATGTATTATTGTAGTGCAGTGTCAGTATAGTGTGTTATTGTAGTGCAATGTTATTATAATGTGTTATTGTAGTGCAGTGTTATTATAGTGTGTTATTGTAGTGCAGTGTTATTATAATGTGTTATTGTAGTGCAGTGTTATTATAATGTGTTATTGTAGTGCAATGTTATTATAATGTGTTATTGTAGTGCAGTGTTATTATAATGTGTTATTGTAGTGCAGTGTTATTATAATGTGTTATTGTAGTGCAATGTTATTATAATGTGTTATTGTAGTGCAGTGTTACTATAATGTGTTATTGTAGTGCAGTGTTATTATAATGTGTTATTGTAGTGCAGTGTTATTATAATGTGTTATTGTAGTGCAATGTTATTATAATGTGTTATTGTAGTGCAATGTTATTATAATGTGTTATTGTAGTGCAGTGTTATTATAGTGTGTTATTGTAGTGCAGTGTTATTATAATGTGTTATTGTAGTGCAGTGTTATTATAATGTGTTATAGTAGTGCAGTGTTATTATAATGTGTTATTGTAGTGCAATGTTATTATAATGTGTTATTGTAGTGCAGTGTTATTATAATGTGTTATTGTGGTGCAATGTTATTATAATGTGTTATTGTAGTGCAATGTTATTATAATGTGTTATTGTAGTGCCGTGTTATTATAGTGTGTTATTGTAGTGCAGTGTTATTATAATGTGTTATTGTAGTGCAGTGTTATTATAATGTGTTATTGTAGTGCAGTGTTATTATAATGTGTTATTGTAGTGCAGTGTTATTATAATGTGTTATTGTAGTGCAGTGTTATTATAATGTGTTATTGTAGTGCAATGTTATTATAATGTGTTATTGTAGTGCAGTGTTATTATAATGTGTTATTGTAGTGCAGTGTTATTATAATGTGTTATTGTAGTGCAGTGTTATTATAATGTGTTATTGTAGTGCAATGTTATTATAATGTGTTATTGTAGTGCAGTGTTATTATAATGTGTTATTGTAGTGCAGTGTTATTATAATGTGTTATTGTAGTGCAGTGTTATTATAATGTGTTATTGTAGTGCAGTGTTATTATAATGTGTTATTGTAGTGCAATGTTATTATAATGTGTTATTGTAGTGCAATGTTATTATAATGTGTTATTGTAGTGCAGTGTTATTATAGTGTGTTATTGTAGTGCAGTGTTATTATAATGTGTTATTGTAGTGCAGTGTTATTATAATGTGTTATAGTAGTGCAGTGTTATTATAATGTGTTATTGTAGTGCAATGTTATTATAATGTGTTATTGTAGTGCAGTGTTATTATAGTTTGTTATTGTAGTGCAGTGTTATTATAATGTATTATTGTAGTGCAGTGTTATTATAGTTCGTTATTGTAGTGCAGTGTTATTATAATGTATTATTGTAGTGCAGTGTCAGTATAGTGTGTTATTGTAGTGCAATGTTATTATAATGTGTTATTGTAGTGCAGTGTTATTATAGTGTGTTATTGTAGTGCAGTGTTATTATAATGTGTTATTGTAGTGCAGTGTTATTATAATGTGTTATTGTAGTGCAATGTTATTATAATGTATTATTGTAGTGCAGTGTTATTATAGTTCGTTATTGTAGTGCAGTGTTATTATAATGTATTATTGTAGTGCAGTGTCAGTATAGTGTGTTATTGTAGTGCAATGTTATTATAATGTGTTATTGTAGTGCAGTGTTATTATAGTGTGTTATTGTAGTGCAGTGTTATTATAATGTGTTATTGTAGTGCAGTGTTATTATAATGTGTTATTGTAGTGCAATGTTATTATAATGTGTTATTGTAGTGCAGTGTTATTATAATGTGTTATTGTAGTGCAGTGTTATTATAATGTGTTATTGTAGTGCAATGTTATTATAATGTGTTATTGTAGTGCAGTGTTACTATAATGTGTTATTGTAGTGCAGTGTTATTATAATGTGTTATTGTAGTGCAGTGTTATTATAATGTGTTATTGTAGTGCAATGTTATTATAATGTGTTATTGTAGTGCAATGTTATTATAATGTGTTATTGTAGTGCAGTGTTATTATAGTGTGTTATTGTAGTGCAGTGTTATTATAATGTGTTATTGTAGTGCAGTGTTATTATAATGTGTTATAGTAGTGCAGTGTTATTATAATGTGTTATTGTAGTGCAATGTTATTATAATGTGTTATTGTAGTGCAGTGTTATTATAATGTGTTATTGTGGTGCAATGTTATTATAATGTGTTATTGTAGTGCAATGTTATTATAATGTGTTATTGTAGTGCCGTGTTATTATAGTGTGTTATTGTAGTGCAGTGTTATTATAATGTGTTATTGTAGTGCAGTGTTATTATAATGTGTTATTGTAGTGCAGTGTTATTATAATGTGTTATTGTAGTGCAGTGTTATTATAATGTGTTATTGTAGTGCAGTGTTATTATAATGTGTTATTGTAGTGCAATGTTATTA
Organism: Rana muscosa; assembly: GCA_029206835.1. NCBI lineage: Eukaryota > Metazoa > Chordata > Amphibia > Anura > Ranidae > Rana > Rana muscosa. The sequence continues at coordinate 264,025,768 of CM055123.1, read as the reverse complement.
TAATGTGTTATTGTAGTGCAGTGTTATTATAATGTGTTATTGTAGTGCAGTGTTATTATAATGTGTTATTGTAGTGCAGTGTTATTATAATGTGTTATTGTAGTGCAATGTTATTATAATGTGTTATTGTAGTGCAGTGTTATTATAATGTGTTATTGTAGTGCAGTGTTATTATAATGTGTTATTGTAGTGCAGTGTTATTATAATGTGTTATTGTAGTGCAGTGTTATTATAATGTGTTATTGTAGTGCAGTGTTATTATAGTGTGTTATTGTAGTGCAATGTTATTATAATGTGTTATTGTAGTGCAGTGTTATTATAATGTGTTATTGTAGTGCAGTGTTATTATAGTGTGTTATTGTAGTGCAGTGTTATTATAATGTGTTATTGTAGTGCAGTGTTATTATAGTGTGTTATTGTAGTGCAATGTTATTATAATGTGTTATTGTAGTGCAGTGTTATTATAATGTGTTATTGTAGTGCAATGTTATTATAATGTGTTATTGTAGTGCAATGTTATTATAATGTGTTATTGTAGTGCAGTGTTACTATAATGTGTTATTGTAGTGCAGTGTTATTATAATGTGTTATTGTAGTGCAGTGTTATTATAATGTGTTATTGTAGTGCAGTGTTATTATAATGTGTTATTGTAGTGCAATGTTATTATAATGTGTTATTGTAGTGCAGTGTTATTATAATGTGTTATTGTAGTGCAATGTTATTATAATGTGTTATTGTAGTGCAGTGTTATTATAATGTGTTATTGTAGTGCAGTGTTATTATAATGTGTTATTGTAGTGCAATGTTATTATAATGTGTTATTGTAGTGCAGTGTTATTATAATGTGTTATTGTAGTGCAGTGTTATTATAATGTGTTATTGTAGTGCAGTGTTATTATAATGTATTATTGTAGTGCAGTGTTATTATGGTGTGTTATTGTAGTGCAGTGTTATTATGGTGTGTTATTGTAGTGCAGTGTTATTATAATGTGTTATTGTAGTGCAAAGTTATTATAATGTGTTATTATAATGTGTTATTGTAGTCCAATGTTATTATAATGTGTTATTGTAGTGCAGTGTTATTATAATGTGTTATTGTAGTGCAGTGTTATTATAATGTGTTATTATAATGTGTTATTGTAGTGCAATGTTATTATAGTGTGTTATTGTAGTGCAGTGTTATTATAATGTGTTATTGTAGTGCAGTGTTATTATAATGTGTTATTATAATGTGTTATTGTAGTCCAATGTTATTATAATGTGTTATTGTAGTGCAGTGTTATTATAATGTGTTATTGTAGTGCAGTGTTATTATAATGTGTTATTGTAGTGCAATGTTATTATAATGTGTTATTGTAGTGCAGTGTTATTATAATGTGTTATTGTAGTGCAGTGTTATTATAATGTGTTATTGTAGTGCAGTGTTATTATAATGTGTTATTGTAGTGCAGTGTTATTATAATGTGTTATTGTAGTGCAGTGTTATTATAATGTGTTATTGTAGTGCAATGTTATTATAATGTGTTATTGTAGTCCAATGTTATTATAATGTGTTATTGTAGTGCAGTGTTATTATAATGTGTTATTGTAGTGCAGTGTTATTATAATGTGTTATTATAATGTGTTATTGTAGTGCAATGTTATTATAATGTGTTATTGTAGTGCAATGTTATTATAATGTGTTATTGTAGTGCAGTGTTATTATAGTGTGTTATTGTAGTGCAGTGTTATTATAATGTGTTATTGTAGTGCAGTGTTATTATAATGTGTTATTGTAGTGCAATGTTATTATAATGTGTTATTGTAGTGCAGTGTTATTATAGTGTGTTATTGTAGTGCAGTGTTATTATAGTGTGTTATTGTAGTGCAGTGTTATTATAATGTGTTATTGTAGTGCAGTGTTATTATAATGTGTTATTGTAGTGCAATGTTACTATAATGTGTTATTGTAGTGCAGTGTTATTATAATGTGTTATTGTAGTGCAATGTTATTATAATGTGTTATTGTAGTGCAATGTTATTATAGTGTGTTATTGTAGTGCAGTGTTATTATAATGTGTTATTGTAGTGCAGTGTTATTATAATGTGTTATTGTAGTGCAATGTTATTATAATGTGTTATTGTAGTGCAGTGTTATTATAATGTGTTATTGTAGTGCAATGTTATTATAATGTGTTATTGTAGTGCAGTGTTATTATAGTGTGTTATTGTAGTGCAGTGTTATTATAATGTGTTATTGTAGTGCAGTGTTATTATAATGTGTTATTGTAGTGCAGTGTTATTATAATGTGTTATTGTAGTGCAATGTTATTATAATGTGTTATTGTAGTGCAGTGTTATTATAATGTGTTATTGTAGTGCAGTGTTATTATAATGTGTTATTGTAGTGCAGTGTTATTATAATGTGTTATTGTAGTGCAGTGTTATTATAATGTGTTATTGTAGTGCAATGTTATTATAATGTGTTATTGTAGTGCAGTGTTATTATAATGTGTTATTGTAGTGCAGTGTTATTATAATGTGTTATTGTAGTGCAATGTTATTATAATGTGTTATTGTAGTGCAATGTTATTATAGTGTGTTATTGTAGTGCAGTGTTATTATAATGTGTTATTGTAGTGCAGTGTTATTATAATGTGTTATTGTAGTGCAATGTTATTATAATGTGTTATTGTAGTGCAGTGTTATTATAATGTGTTATTGTAGTGCAATGTTATTATAATGTGTTATTGTAGTGCAGTGTTATTATAATGTGTTATTGTAGTGCAGTGTTATTATAATGTGTTATTGTAGTGCAGTGTTATTATAATGTGTTATTGTAGTGCAGTGTTATTATAGTTTGTTATTGTAGTGCAGTGTTATTATAATGTGTTATTGTAGTGCAGTGTTATTATAGTGTGTTATTGTAGTGCAGTGTTATTATAATGTATTATTGTAGTGCAGTGTTATTATAGTTTGTTATTGTAGTGCAGTGTTATTATAATGTATTATTGTAGTGCAGTGTTATTATAGTTCGTTATTGTAGTGCAGTGTTATTATAATGTATTATTGTAGTGCAGTGTCAGTATAGTGTGTTATTGTAGTGCAATGTTATTATAATGTGTTATTGTAGTGCAGTGTTATTATAGTGTGTTATTGTAGTGCAGTGTTATTATAATGTGTTATTGTAGTGCAGTGTTATTATAATGTGTTATTGTAGTGCAATGTTATTATAATGTATTATTGTAGTGCAGTGTTATTATAGTTCGTTATTGTAGTGCAGTGTTATTATAATGTATTATTGTAGTGCAGTGTCAGTATAGTGTGTTATTGTAGTGCAATGTTATTATAATGTGTTATTGTAGTGCAGTGTTATTATAGTGTGTTATTGTAGTGCAGTGTTATTATAATGTGTTATTGTAGTGCAGTGTTATTATGGTGTGTTATTGTAGTGCAGTGTTATTATGGTGTGTTATTGTAGTGCAGTGTTATTATAATGTGTTATTGTAGTGCAAAGTTATTATAATGTGTTATTATAATGTGTTATTGTAGTCCAATGTTATTATAATGTGTTATTGTAGTGCAGTGTTATTATAATGTGTTATTGTAGTGCAGTGTTATTATAATGTGTTATTATAATGTGTTATTGTAGTGCAATGTTATTATAGTGTGTTATTGTAGTGCAGTGTTATTATAATGTGTTATTGTAGTGCAGTGTTATTATAATGTGTTATTATAATGTGTTATTGTAGTCCAATGTTATTATAATGTGTTATTGTAGTGCAGTGTTATTATAATGTGTTATTGTAGTGCAGTGTTATTATAATGTGTTATTGTAGTGCAATGTTATTATAATGTGTTATTGTAGTGCAGTGTTATTATAATGTGTTATTGTAGTGCAGTGTTATTATAATGTGTTATTGTAGTGCAGTGTTATTATAATGTGTTATTGTAGTGCAGTGTTATTATAATGTGTTATTGTAGTGCAATGTTATTATAATGTGTTATTGTAGTCCAATGTTATTATAATGTGTTATTGTAGTGCAGTGTTATTATAATGTGTTATTGTAGTGCAGTGTTATTATAATGTGTTATTATAATGTGTTATTGTAGTGCAATGTTATTATAATGTGTTATTGTAGTGCAATGTTATTATAATGTGTTATTGTAGTGCAGTGTTATTATAGTGTGTTATTGTAGTGCAGTGTTATTATAATGTGTTATTGTAGTGCAGTGTTATTATAATGTGTTATTGTAGTGCAATGTTATTATAATGTGTTATTGTAGTGCAGTGTTATTATAGTGTGTTATTGTAGTGCAGTGTTATTATAATGTGTTATTGTAGTGCAATGTTACTATAATGTGTTATTGTAGTGCAGTGTTATTATAATGTGTTATTGTAGTGCAATGTTATTATAATGTGTTATTGTAGTGCAGTGTTATTATAATGTGTTATTGTAGTGCAATGTTATTATAATGTGTTATTGTAGTGCAGTGTTATTATAGTGTGTTATTGTAGTGCAGTGTTATTATAATGTGTTATTGTAGTGCAGTGTTATTATAATGTGTTATTGTAGTGCAGTGTTATTATAATGTGTTATTGTAGTGCAATGTTATTATAATGTGTTATTGTAGTGCAGTGTTATTATAATGTGTTATTGTAGTGCAGTGTTATTATAATGTGTTATTGTAGTGCAGTGTTATTATAATGTGTTATTGTAGTGCAGTGTTATTATAATGTGTTATTGTAGTGCAATGTTATTATAATGTGTTATTGTAGTGCAGTGTTATTATAATGTGTTATTGTAGTGCAGTGTTATTATAATGTGTTATTGTAGTGCAGTGTTATTATAATGTGTTATTGTAGTGCAGTGTTATTATAATGTGTTATTGTAGTGCAATGTTATTATAATGTGTTATTGTAGTGCAGTGTTATTATAATGTGTTATTGTAGTGCAGTGTTACTATAATGTGTTGTTGTGGTGCAGTGTTATTATAATGTGTTATTGTAGTGCAGTGTTATTATAATGTGTTATTGTGGTGCAATGTTATTATAATGTGTTATTGTAGTGCAATGTTATTATAATGTGTTATTGTAGTGCCGTGTTATTATAGTGTGTTATTGTAGTGCAGTGTTATTATAATGTGTTATTGTAGTGCAGTGTTATTATAGTTTGTTATTGTAGTGCAGTGTTATTATAATGTGTTATTGTAGTGCAGTGTTATTATAATGTGTTATTGTAGTGCAATGTTATTATAATGTGTTATTGTAGTGCAGTGTTATTATAATGTGTTATTGTAGTGCAGTGTTATTATAATGTGTTATTGTAGTGCAGTGTTATTATAATGTGTTATTGTAGTGCAGTGTTATTATAATGTGTTATTGTAGTGCAATGTTATTATAATGTGTTATTGTAGTGCAGTGTTACTATAATGTGTTATTGTAGTGCAGTGTTATTATAATGTGTTATTGTAGTGCAATGTTATTATAATGTGTTATTGTAGTGCAATGTTACTATAATGTGTTATTGTAGTGCAATGTTATTATAATGTGTTATTGTAGTGCAATGTTATTATAATGTGTTATTGCAGTGCAGTGTTATTATAGTGTGTTATTGTAGTGCAGTGTTATTATAATGTGTTATTGTAGTGCAGTGTTATTATAATGTGTTATTGTAGTGCAGTGTTATTATAATGTGTTATTGTAGTGCAATGTTATTATAATGTGTTATTGTAGTGCAATGTTATTATAGTGTGTTATTGTAGTGCAGTGTTATTATAATGTGTTATTGTAGTGCAATGTTATTATAATGTGTTATTGTAGTGCAGTGTTATTATAATGTGTTATTGTAGTGCAATGTTATTATAATGTGTTATTGTAGTGCAGTGTTATTATAATGTGTTATTGTAGTGCAGTGTTATTATAATGTGTTATTGTAGTGCAGTGTTATTATAATGTGTTATTGTAGTGCAGTGTTATTATAGTGTGTTATTGTAGTGCAGTGTTATTATAATGTGTTATTGTAGTGCAATGTTATTATAATGTGTTATTGTAGTGCAGTGTTATTATAATGTGTTATTGTAGTGCAGTGTTATTATAATGTGTTATTATAATGTGTTATTGTAGTCCAATGTTATTATAATGTGTTATTGTAGTGCAGTGTTATTATAATGTGTTATTGTAGTGCAGTGTTATTATAATGTGTTATTGTAGTGCAATGTTATTATAATGTGTTATTGTAGTGCAGTGTTATTATAATGTGTTATTGTAGTGCAGTGTTATTATAATGTGTTATTGTAGTGCAATGTTATTATAATGTGTTATTGTAGTGCAGTGTTATTATAATGTGTTATTGTAGTGCAATGTTATTATAGTGTGTTATTGTAGTGCAGTGTTATTATAATGTGTTATTGTAGTGCAGTGTTATTATAATGTGTTATTATAATGTGTTATTGTAGTCCAATGTTATTATAATGTGTTATTGTAGTGCAGTGTTATTATAATGTGTTATTGTAGTGCAGTGTTATTATAATGTGTTATTGTAGTGCAATGTTATTATAATGTGTTATTGTAGTGCAGTGTTATTATAATGTGTTATTGTAGTGCAATGTTATTATAATGTGTTATTGTAGTGCAGTGTTATTATAATGTGTTATTGTAGTGCAGTGTTATTATAATGTGTTATTGTAGTGCAGTGTTATTATAGTGTGTTATTGTAGTGCAGTGTTATTATAATGTGTTATTGTAGTGCAGTGTTATTATAATGTGTTATTGTAGTGCAATGTTATTATAATGTGTTATTGTAGTCCAATGTTATTATAATGTGTTATTGTAGTGCAGTGTTATTATAATGTGTTATTGTAGTGCAGTGTTATTATAATGTGTTATTATAATGTGTTATTGTAGTGCAATGTTATTATAATGTGTTATTGTAGTGCAATGTTATTATAATGTGTTATTGTAGTGCAGTGTTATTATAGTGTGTTATTGTAGTGCAGTGTTATTATAATGTGTTATTGTAGTGCAGTGTTATTATAATGTGTTATTGTAGTGCAATGTTATTATAATGTGTTATTGTAGTGCAGTGTTATTATAGTGTGTTATTGTAGTGCAGTGTTATTATAGTGTGTTATTGTAGTGCAGTGTTATTATAATGTGTTATTGTAGTGCAGTGTTATTATAATGTGTTATTGTAGTGCAATGTTACTATAATGTGTTATTGTAGTGCAGTGTTATTATAATGTGTTATTGTAGTGCAATGTTATTATAATGTGTTATTGTAGTGCAATGTTATTATAGTGTGTTATTGTAGTGCAGTGTTATTATAATGTGTTATTGTAGTGCAGTGTTATTATAATGTGTTATTGTAGTGCAATGTTATTATAATGTGTTATTGTAGTGCAGTGTTATTATAATGTGTTATTGTAGTGCAATGTTATTATAATGTGTTATTGTAGTGCAGTGTTATTATAGTGTGTTATTGTAGTGCAGTGTTATTATAATGTGTTATTGTAGTGCAGTGTTATTATAATGTGTTATTGTAGTGCAGTGTTATTATAATGTGTTATTGTAGTGCAATGTTATTATAATGTGTTATTGTAGTGCAGTGTTATTATAATGTGTTATTGTAGTGCAGTGTTATTATAATGTGTTATTGTAGTGCAGTGTTATTATAATGTGTTATTGTAGTGCAGTGTTATTATAATGTGTTATTGTAGTGCAATGTTATTATAATGTGTTATTGTAGTGCAGTGTTATTATAATGTGTTATTGTAGTGCAGTGTTATTATAATGTGTTATTGTAGTGCAGTGTTATTATAATGTGTTATTGTAGTGCAATGTTATTATAATGTGTTATTGTAGTGCAGTGTTATTATAATGTGTTATTGTAGTGCAGTGTTATTATAATGTGTTATTGTAGTGCAATGTTATTATAATGTGTTATTGTAGTGCAGTGTTATTATAATGTGTTATTGTAGTGCAGTGTTATTATAATGTGTTATTGTAGTGCAGTGTTATTATAATGTTATTGTAGTGCAGTGTTATTATAGTGTGTTATTGTAGTGCAGTGTTATTATAATGTGTTATTGTAGTGCAGTGTTATTATAATGTGTTATTATAATGTGTTATTGTAGTGCAATGTTATTATAATGTGTTATTGTAGTGCAGTGTTATTACAATGTGTTATTGTAGTGCAGTGTTATTATAGTTTGTTATTGTAGTGCAGTGTTATTATAATGTGTTATTGTAGTGCAGTGTTATTATAGTGTGTTATTGTAGTGCAGTGTTATTATAATGTATTATTGTAGTGCAGTGTTATTATAGTTTGTTATTGTAGTGCAGTGTTATTATAATGTATTATTGTAGTGCAGTGTTATTATAGTTCGTTATTGTAGTGCAGTGTTATTATAATGTATTATTGTAGTGCAGTGTCAGTATAGTGTGTTATTGTAGTGCAATGTTATTATAATGTGTTATTGTAGTGCAGTGTTATTATAGTGTGTTATTGTAGTGCAGTGTTATTATAATGTGTTATTGTAGTGCAGTGTTATTATAATGTGTTATTGTAGTGCAATGTTATTATAATGTATTATTGTAGTGCAGTGTTATTATAGTTCGTTATTGTAGTGCAGTGTTATTATAATGTATTATTGTAGTGCAGTGTCAGTATAGTGTGTTATTGTAGTGCAATGTTATTATAATGTGTTATTGTAGTGCAGTGTTATTATAGTGTGTTATTGTAGTGCAGTGTTATTATAATGTGTTATTGTAGTGCAGTGTTATTATAATGTATTATTGTAGTGCAGTGTTATTATGGTGTGTTATTGTAGTGCAGTGTTATTATGGTGTGTTATTGTAGTGCAGTGTTATTATAATGTGTTATTGTAGTGCAAAGTTATTATAATGTGTTATTATAATGTGTTATTGTAGTCCAATGTTATTATAATGTGTTATTGTAGTGCAGTGTTATTATAATGTGTTATTGTAGTGCAGTGTTATTATAATGTGTTATTATAATGTGTTATTGTAGTGCAATGTTATTATAGTGTGTTATTGTAGTGCAGTGTTATTATAATGTGTTATTGTAGTGCAGTGTTATTATAATGTGTTATTATAATGTGTTATTGTAGTCCAATGTTATTATAATGTGTTATTGTAGTGCAGTGTTATTATAATGTGTTATTGTAGTGCAGTGTTATTATAATGTGTTATTGTAGTGCAATGTTATTATAATGTGTTATTGTAGTGCAGTGTTATTATAATGTGTTATTGTAGTGCAGTGTTATTATAATGTGTTATTGTAGTGCAGTGTTATTATAATGTGTTATTGTAGTGCAGTGTTATTATAATGTGTTATTGTAGTGCAGTGTTATTATAATGTGTTATTGTAGTGCAATGTTATTATAATGTGTTATTGTAGTCCAATGTTATTATAATGTGTTATTGTAGTGCAGTGTTATTATAATGTGTTATTGTAGTGCAGTGTTATTATAATGTGTTATTATAATGTGTTATTGTAGTGCAATGTTATTATAATGTGTTATTGTAGTGCAATGTTATTATAATGTGTTATTGTAGTGCAGTGTTATTATAGTGTGTTATTGTAGTGCAGTGTTATTATAATGTGTTATTGTAGTGCAGTGTTATTATAATGTGTTATTGTAGTGCAATGTTATTATAATGTGTTATTGTAGTGCAGTGTTATTATAGTGTGTTATTGTAGTGCAGTGTTATTATAGTGTGTTATTGTAGTGCAGTGTTATTATAATGTGTTATTGTAGTGCAGTGTTATTATAATGTGTTATTGTAGTGCAATGTTACTATAATGTGTTATTGTAGTGCAGTGTTATTATAATGTGTTATTGTAGTGCAATGTTATTATAATGTGTTATTGTAGTGCAATGTTATTATAGTGTGTTATTGTAGTGCAGTGTTATTATAATGTGTTATTGTAGTGCAGTGTTATTATAATGTGTTATTGTAGTGCAATGTTATTATAATGTGTTATTGTAGTGCAGTGTTATTATAATGTGTTATTGTAGTGCAATGTTATTATAATGTGTTATTGTAGTGCAGTGTTATTATAGTGTGTTATTGTAGTGCAGTGTTATTATAATGTGTTATTGTAGTGCAGTGTTATTATAATGTGTTATTGTAGTGCAGTGTTATTATAATGTGTTATTGTAGTGCAATGTTATTATAATGTGTTATTGTAGTGCAGTGTTATTATAATGTGTTATTGTAGTGCAGTGTTATTATAATGTGTTATTGTAGTGCAGTGTTATTATAATGTGTTATTGTAGTGCAGTGTTATTATAATGTGTTATTGTAGTGCAATGTTATTATAATGTGTTATTGTAGTGCAGTGTTATTATAATGTGTTATTGTAGTGCAGTGTTATTATAATGTGTTATTGTAGTGCAGTGTTATTATAATGTGTTATTGTAGTGCAATGTTATTATAATGTGTTATTGTAGTGCAGTGTTATTATAATGTGTTATTGTAGTGCAGTGTTATTATAATGTGTTATTGTAGTGCAATGTTATTATAATGTGTTATTGTAGTGCAGTGTTACTATAATGTGTTATTGTAGTGCAATGTTATTATAATGTGTTATTGTAGTGCAGTGTTATTATAATGTGTTATTGTAGTGCAGTGTTATTATAATGTGTTATTGTAGTGCAATGTTATTATAATGTGTTATTGTAGTGCAGTGTTACTATAATGTGTTATTGTGGTGCAGTGTTATTATAATGTGTTATTGTAGTGCAGTGTTATTATAATGTGTTATTGTGGTGCAATGTTATTATAATGTGTTATTGTAGTGCAATGTTATTATAATGTGTTATTGTAGTGCCGTGTTATTATAGTGTGTTATTGTAGTGCAGTGTTATTATAATGTGTTATTGTAGTGCAGTGTTATTATAGTTTGTTATTGTAGTGCAGTGTTATTATAATGTGTTATTGTAGTGCAGTGTTATTATAATGTGTTATTGTAGTGCAATGTTATTATAATGTGTTATTGTAGTGCAGTGTTATTATAATGTGTTATTGTAGTGCAGTGTTATTATAATGTGTTATTGTAGTGCAGTGTTATTATAATGTGTTATTGTAGTGCAGTGTTATTATAATGTGTTATTGTAGTGCAATGTTATTATAATGTGTTATTGTAGTGCAGTGTTACTATAATGTGTTATTGTAGTGCAGTGTTATTATAATGTGTTATTGTAGTGCAATGTTATTATAATGTGTTATTGTAGTGCAATGTTACTATAATGTGTTATTGTAGTGCAATGTTATTATAATGTGTTATTGTAGTGCAATGTTATTATAATGTGTTATTGCAGTGCAGTGTTATTATAGTGTGTTATTGTAGTGCAGTGTTATTATAATGTGTTATTGTAGTGCAGTGTTATTATAATGTGTTATTGTAGTGCAGTGTTATTATAATGTGTTATTGTAGTGCAATGTTATTATAATGTGTTATTGTAGTGCAATGTTATTATAGTGTGTTATTGTAGTGCAGTGTTATTATAATGTGTTATTGTAGTGCAATGTTATTATAATGTGTTATTGTAGTGCAGTGTTATTATAATGTGTTATTGTAGTGCAATGTTATTATAATGTGTTATTGTAGTGCAGTGTTATTATAATGTGTTATTGTAGTGCAATGTTATTATAATGTGTTATTGTAGTGCAATGTTATTATAATGTGTTATTGTAGTGCCGTGTTATTATAGTGTGTTATTGTAGTGCAGTGTTATTATAATGTGTTATTGTAGTGCAGTGTTATTATAGTTTGTTATTGTAGTGCAGTGTTATTATAATGTGTTATTGTAGTGCAGTGTTATTATAATGTGTTATTGTAGTGCAATGTTATTATAATGTGTTATTGTAGTGCAGTGTTATTATAATGTGTTATTGTAGTGCAGTGTTATTATAATGTGTTATTGTAGTGCAGTGTTATTATAATGTGTTATTGTAGTGCAGTGTTATTATAATGTGTTATTGTAGTGCAATGTTATTATAATGTGTTATTGTAGTGCAGTGTTACTATAATGTGTTATTGTAGTGCAGTGTTATTATAATGTGTTATTGTAGTGCAATGTTATTATAATGTGTTATTGTAGTGCAATGTTACTATAATGTGTTATTGTAGTGCAATGTTATTATAATGTGTTATTGTAGTGCAATGTTATTATAATGTGTTATTGCAGTGCAGTGTTATTATAGTGTGTTATTGTAGTGCAGTGTTATTATAATGTGTTATTGTAGTGCAGTGTTATTATAATGTGTTATTGTAGTGCAGTGTTATTATAATGTGTTATTGTAGTGCAATGTTATTATAATGTGTTATTGTAGTGCAATGTTATTATAGTGTGTTATTGTAGTGCAGTGTTATTATAATGTGTTATTGTAGTGCAATGTTATTATAATGTGTTATTGTAGTGCAGTGTTATTATAATGTGTTATTGTAGTGCAATGTTATTATAATGTGTTATTGTAGTGCAGTGTTATTATAATGTGTTATTGTAGTGCAGTGTTATTATAATGTGTTATTGTAGTGCAGTGTTATTATAATGTGTTATTGTAGTGCAGTGTTATTATAGTGTGTTATTGTAGTGCAGTGTTATTATAATGTGTTATTGTAGTGCAATGTTATTATAATGTGTTATTGTAGTGCAGTGTTATTATAATGTGTTATTGTAGTGCAGTGTTATTATAATGTGTTATTATAATGTGTTATTGTAGTCCAATGTTATTATAATGTGTTATTGTAGTGCAGTGTTATTATAATGTGTTATTGTAGTGCAGTGTTATTATAATGTGTTATTGTAGTGCAATGTTATTATAATGTGTTATTGTAGTGCAGTGTTATTATAATGTGTTATTGTAGTGCAGTGTTATTATAATGTGTTATTGTAGTGCAATGTTATTATAATGTGTTATTGTAGTGCAGTGTTATTATAATGTGTTATTGTAGTGCAATGTTATTATAGTGTGTTATTGTAGTGCAGTGTTATTATAATGTGTTATTGTAGTGCAGTGTTATTATAATGTGTTATTATAATGTGTTATTGTAGTCCAATGTTATTATAATGTGTTATTGTAGTGCAGTGTTATTATAATGTGTTATTGTAGTGCAGTGTTATTATAATGTGTTATTGTAGTGCAATGTTATTATAATGTGTTATTGTAGTGCAGTGTTATTATAATGTGTTATTGTAGTGCAGTGTTATTATAATGTGTTATTGTAGTGCAATGTTATTATAATGTGTTATTGTAGTGCAGTGTTATTATAATGTGTTATTGTAGTGCAGTGTTATTATAATGTGTTATTGTAGTGCAGTGTTATTATAATGTTATTGTAGTGCAGTGTTATTATAGTGTGTTATTGTAGTGCAGTGTTATTATAATGTGTTATTGTAGTGCAGTGTTATTATAGTGTGTTATTGTAGTGCAGTGTTATTATAATGTGTTATTGTAGTGCAATGTTATTATAATGTGTTATTGTAGTGCAGTGTTACTATAATGTGGTATTGTAGTGCAGTGTTATTATAATGTGTTATTGTAGTGCAGTGTTATTATAATGTGTTATTGTAGTGCAATGTTATTATAATGTGTTATTGTAGTGCAATGTTATTATAATGTGTTATTGTAGTGCAGTGTTATTATATTGTGTTATTGTAGTGCAGTGTTATTATAATGTGTTATTGTAGTGCAGTGTTATTATAATGTGTTATTATAATGTGTTATTGTAGTGCAATGTTATTATAATGTGTTATTGTAGTGCAGTGTTATTATAGTTTGTTATTGTAGTGCAGTGTTATTATAATGTGTTATTGTAGTGCAGTGTTATTATAATGTGTTATTGTGGTGCAATGTTATTATAATGTGTTATTGTAGTGCAGTGTTATTATAATGTGTTATTGTAGTGCAATGTTATTATAATGTGTTATTGTAGTGCAGTGTTATTATAATGTGTTATTGTAGTGCAGTGTTATTATAATGTGTTATTGTAGTGCAGTGTTATTATAGTGTGTTATTGTAGTGCAGTGTTATTATAATGTGTTATTGTAGTGCAGTGTTATTATAATGTGTTATTGTAGTGCAGTGTTATTATAATGTGTTATTGTAGTGCAGTGTTATTATAATGTGTTATTGTAGTGCAATGTTATTATAATGTGTTATTGTAGTGCAGTGTTATTATAATGTGTTATTGTAGTGCAGTGTTATTATAATGTGTTATTGTAGTGCAGTGTTATTATAGTGTGTTATTGTAGTGCAATGTTATTATAATGTGTTATTGTAGTGCAGTGTTATTATAATGTGTTATTGTAGTGCAGTGTTATTATAATGTGTTATTGTAGTGCAGTGTTATTATAGTGTGTTATTGTAGTGCAGTGTTATTATAATGTGTTATTGTAGTGCAGTGTTATTATAGTGTGTTATTGTAGTGCAGTGTTATTATAATGTGTTATTGTAGTGCAATGTTATTATAATGTGTTATTGTAGTGCAGTGTTATTATAATGTGTTATTGTAGTGCAATGTTATTATAATGTGTTATTGTAGTGCAATGTTATTATAATGTGTTATTGTAGTGCAGTGTTATTATAGTGTGTTATTGTAGTGCAGTGTTATTACAATGTGTTATTATAATGTGTTATTGTAGTGCAATGTTATTATAATGTGTTATTGTAGTGCAGTGTTATTATATTGTGTTATTGTAGTGCAGTGTTAGTATAGTGTGTTATCGTAGTGCAGTGTTATTATAATGTGTTATTGTAGTGCAGTGTTATTATAATGTGTTATTGTAGTGCAGTGTTATTATAAAGTGTTATTGTAGTGCAGTGTTATAATAATGTGTTATTGTAGTGCAGTGTTATTATAATGTGTTATTGTAGTGCAGTGTTATTATAATGTGTTATTATAATGTGTTATTGTAGTGCAATGTTATTATAATGTGTTATTGTAGTGCAGTGTTATTATATTGTGTTATTGTAGTGCAGTGTTATTATAATGTGTTATTATAATGTGTTATTGTAGTGCAATGTTATTATAATGTGTTATTGTAGTGCAGTGTTATTACAATGTGTTATTGTAGTGCAGTGTTATTATAGTTTGTTATTGTAGTGCAGTGTTATTATAATGTGTTATTGTAGTGCAGTGTTATTATAGTGTGTTATTGTAGTGCAGTGTTATTATAATGTATTATTGTAGTGCAGTGTTATTATAGTTTGTTATTGTAGTGCAGTGTTATTATAATGTATTATTGTAGTGCAGTGTTATTATAGTTCGTTATTGTAGTGCAGTGTTATTATAATGTATTATTGTAGTGCAGTGTCAGTATAGTGTGTTATTGTAGTGCAATGTTATTATAATGTGTTATTGTAGTGCAGTGTTATTATAGTGTGTTATTGTAGTGCAGTGTTATTATAATGTGTTATTGTAGTGCAGTGTTATTATAATGTGTTATTGTAGTGCAATGTTATTATAATGTATTATTGTAGTGCAGTGTTATTATAGTTCGTTATTGTAGTGCAGTGTTATTATAATGTATTATTGTAGTGCAGTGTCAGTATAGTGTGTTATTGTAGTGCAATGTTATTATAATGTGTTATTGTAGTGCAGTGTTATTATAGTGTGTTATTGTAGTGCAGTGTTATTATAGTTCGTTATTGTAGTGCAGTGTTATTATAATGTGTTATTGTAGTGCAATGTTATTATAATGTGTTATTGTAGTGCAGTGTTATTATAATGTGTTATTGTAGTGCAGTGTTATTATAATGTGTTATTGTAGTGCAATGTTATTATAATGTGTTATTGTAGTGCAGTGTTACTATAATGTGTTATTGTAGTGCAATGTTATTATAATGTGTTATTGTAGTGCAGTGTTATTATAATGTGTTATTGTAGTGCAGTGTTATTATAATGTGTTATTGTAGTGCAATGTTATTATAATGTGTTATTGTAGTGCAGTGTTATTATAATGTGTTATTGTAGTGCAGTGTTATTATAATGTGTTATTGTAGTGCAATGTTATTATAATGTGTTATTGTAGTGCAGTGTTACTATAATGTGTTATTGTAGTGCAATGTTATTATAATGTGTTATTGTAGTGCAGTGTTATTATAATGTGTTATTGTAGTGCAGTGTTATTATAATGTGTTATTGTAGTGCAATGTTATTATAATGTGTTATTGTAGTGCAGTGTTACTATAATGTGTTATTGTAGTGCAGTGTTATTATAATGTGTTATTGTAGTGCAGTGTTATTATAATGTGTTATTGTAGTGCAATGTTATTATAATGTGTTATTGTAGTGCAATGTTATTATAATGTGTTATTGTAGTGCAGTGTTATTATAGTGTGTTATTGTAGTGCAGTGTTATTATAATGTGTTATTGTAGTGCAGTGTTATTATAATGTGTTATAGTAGTGCAGTGTTATTATAATGTGTTATTGTAGTGCAATGTTATTATAATGTGTTATTGTAGTGCAGTGTTATTATAATGTGTTATTGTGGTGCAATGTTATTATAATGTGTTATTGTAGTGCAATGTTATTATAATGTGTTATTGTAGTGCCGTGTTATTATAGTGTGTTATTGTAGTGCAGTGTTATTATAATGTGTTATTGTAGTGCAGTGTTATTATAATGTGTTATTGTAGTGCAGTGTTATTATAATGTGTTATTGTAGTGCAGTGTTATTATAGTGTGTTATTGTAGTGCAGTGTTATTATAATGTGTTATTGTAGTGCAGTGTTATTATAATGTGTTATTGTAGTGCAATGTTATTATAATGTGTTATTGTAGTGCAGTGTTATTATAATGTGTTATTGTAGTGCAGTGTTATTATAATGTGTTATTGTAGTGCAGTGTTATTATAGTGTGTTATTGTAGTGCAGTGTTATTATAATGTGTTATTGTAGTGCAGTGTTATTATAATGTGTTATTGTAGTGCAGTGTTATTATAGTGTGTTATTGTAGTGCAATGTTATTATAATGTGTTATTGTAGTGCAGTGTTATTATAATGTGTTATTGTAGTGCAGTGTTATTATAGTGTGTTATTGTAGTGCAGTGTTATTATAATGTGTTATTGTAGTGCAGTGTTATTATAGTGTGTTATTGTAGTGCAATGTTATTATAATGTGTTATTGTAGTGCAGTGTTATTATAATGTGTTATTGTAGTGCAATGTTATTATAATGTGTTATTGTAGTGCAATGTTATTATAATGTGTTATTGTAGTGCAGTGTTACTATAATGTGTTATTGTAGTGCAATGTTACTATAATGTGTTATTGTAGTGCAGTGTTATTATAATGTGTTATTGTAGTGCAGTGTTATTATAGTGTGTTATTGTAGTGCAGTGTTATTATAATGTGTTATTGTAGTGCAGTGTTATTATAATGTGTTATTGTAGTGCAATGTTATTATAATGTGTTATTGTAGTGCAGTGTTATTATAATGTGTTATTGTAGTGCAGTGTTATTATAATGTGTTATTGTAGTGCAATGTTATTATAATGTGTTATTGTAGTGCAGTGTTACTATAATGTGTTATTGTAGTGCAATGTTATTATAATGTGTTATTGTAGTGCAGTGTTATTATAATGTGTTATTGTAGTGCAGTGTTATTATAATGTGTTATTGTAGTGCAATGTTATTATAATGTGTTATTGTAGTGCAGTGTTACTATAATGTGTTATTGTGGTGCAGTGTTATTATAATGTGTTATTGTAGTGCAGTGTTATTATAATGTGTTATTGTGGTGCAATGTTATTATAATGTGTTATTGTAGTGCAATGTTATTATAATGTGTTATTGTAGTGCCGTGTTATTATAGTGTGTTATTGTAGTGCAGTGTTATTATAATGTGTTATTGTAGTGCAGTGTTATTATAGTTTGTTATTGTAGTGCAGTGTTATTATAATGTGTTATTGTAGTGCAGTGTTATTATAATGTGTTATTGTAGTGCAATGTTATTATAATGTGTTATTGTAGTGCAGTGTTATTATAATGTGTTATTGTAGTGCAGTGTTATTATAATGTGTTATTGTAGTGCAGTGTTATTATAATGTGTTATTGTAGTGCAGTGTTATTATAATGTGTTATTGTAGTGCAATGTTATTATAATGTGTTATTGTAGTGCAGTGTTACTATAATGTGTTATTGTAGTGCAGTGTTATTATAATGTGTTATTGTAGTGCAATGTTATTATAATGTGTTATTGTAGTGCAATGTTACTATAATGTGTTATTGTAGTGCAATGTTATTATAATGTGTTATTGTAGTGCAGTGTTATTATAGTGTTTTATTGTAGTGCAGTGTTATTATAATGTGTTATTGTAGTGCAGTGTTATTATAATGTGTTATTATAATGTGTTATTGTAGTCCAATGTTATTATAATGTGTTATTGTAGTGCAATGTTATTATAGTGTGTTATTGTAGTGCAGTGTTATTATAATGTGTTATTGTAGTGCAATGTTATTATAATGTGTTATTGTAGTGCAGTGTTATTATAATGTGTTATTGTAGTGCAGTGTTATTATAATGTGTTATTGTAGTGCAGTGTTATTATAATGTGTTATTGTAGTGCAGTGTTATTATAGTGTGTTATTGTAGTGCAGTGTTATTATAATGTGTTATTGTAGTGCAATGTTATTATAATGTGTTATTGTAGTGCAGTGTTATTATAATGTGTTATTGTAGTGCAGTGTTATTATAATGTGTTATTATAATGTGTTATTGTAGTCCAATGTTATTATAATGTGTTATTGTAGTGCAGTGTTATTATAATGTGTTATTGTAGTGCAGTGTTATTATAATGTGTTATTGTAGTGCAATGTTATTATAATATGTTATTGTAGTGCAGTGTTATTATAATGTGTTATTGTAGTGCAGTGTTATTATAATGTGTTATTGTAGTGCAATGTTATTATAATGTGTTATTGTAGTGCAGTGTTATTATAATGTGTTATTGTAGTGCAATGTTATTATAGTGTGTTATTGTAGTGCAGTGTTATTATAATGTGTTATTGTAGTGCAGTGTTATTATAATGTGTTATTATAATGTGTTATTGTAGTCCAATGTTATTATAATGTGTTATTGTAGTGCAGTGTTATTATAATGTGTTATTGTAGTGCAGTGTTATTATAATGTGTTATTGTAGTGCAATGTTATTATAATGTGTTATTGTAGTGCAGTGTTATTATAATGTGTTATTGTAGTGCAGTGTTATTATAATGTGTTATTGTAGTGCAATGTTATTATAATGTGTTATTGTAGTGCAGTGTTATTATAATGTGTTATTGTAGTGCAGTGTTATTATAATGTGTTATTGTAGTGCAGTGTTATTATAATGTTATTGTAGTGCAGTGTTATTATAGTGTGTTATTGTAGTGCAGTGTTATTATAATGTGTTATTGTAGTGCAATGTTATTATAATGTGTTATTGTAGTGCAGTGTTACTATAATGTGTTATTGTAGTGCAGTGTTATTATAATGTGTTATTGTAGTGCAGTGTTATTATAATGTGTTATTGTAGTGCAATGTTATTATAATGTGTTATTGTAGTGCAATGTTATTATAATGTGTTATTGTAGTGCAGTGTTATTATATTGTGTTATTGTAGTGCAGTGTTATTATAATGTGTTATTGTAGTGCAGTGTTATTATAATGTGTTATTATAATGTGTTATTGTAGTGCAATGTTATTATAATGTGTTATTGTAGTGCAGTGTTATTATAGTTTGTTATTGTAGTGCAGTGTTATTATAATGTGTTATTGTAGTGCAGTGTTATTATAATGTGTTATTGTGGTGCAATGTTATTATAATGTGTTATTGTAGTGCAATGTTATTATAATGTGTTATTGTAGTGCCGTGTTATTATAGTGTGTTATTGTAGTGCAGTGTTATTATAATGTGTTATTGTAGTGCAGTGTTATTATAATGTGTTATTGTAGTGCAGTGTTATTATAATGTGTTATTGTAGTGCAGTGTTATTATAATGTGTTATTGTAGTGCAATGTTATTATAATGTGTTATTGTAGTGCAATGTTATTATAATGTGTTATTGTAGTGCAGTGTTATTATAGTGTGTTATTGTAGTGCAGTGTTATTATAATGTGTTATTGTAGTGCAGTGTTATTATAGTGTGTTATTGTAGTGCAGTGTTATTATAATGTGTTATTGTAGTGCAGTGTTATTATAGTGTGTTATTGTAGTGCAGTGTTATTATAATGTGTTATTGTAGTGCAGTGTTATTATAATGTGTTATTGTAGTGCAGTGTTATTATAATGTGTTATTGTAGTGCAATGTTATTATAGTGTGTTATTGTAGTGCAGTGTTATTATAATGTGTTATTGTAGTGCAGTGTTATTATAATGTGTTATTGTAGTGCAGTGTTATTATAGTGTGTTATTGTAGTGCAGTGTTATTATAATGTGTTATTGTAGTGCAGTGTTATTATAATGTGTTATTGTAGTGCAGTGTTATTATAGTGTGTTATTGTAGTGCAATGTTATTATAATGTGTTATTGTAGTGCAGTGTTATTATAATGTGTTATTGTAGTGCAGTGTTATTATAATGTGTTATTGTAGTGCAGTGTTATTATAGTGTGTTATTGTAGTGCAGTGTTATTATAATGTGTTATTGTAGTGCAGTGTTATTATAGTGTGTTATTGTAGTGCAGTGTTATTATAATGTGTTATTGTAGTGCAATGTTATTATAATGTGTTATTGTAGTGCAGTGTTATTATAATGTGTTATTGTAGTGCAATGTTATTATAATGTGTTATTGTAGTGCAATGTTATTATAATGTGTTATTGTAGTGCAGTGTTATTATAGTGTGTTATTGTAGTGCAGTGTTATTACAATGTGTTATTGTAGTGCAGTGTTATTATAAAGTGTTATTGTAGTGCAGTGTTATAATAATGTGTTATTTTAGTGCAGTGTTATTATAATGTGTTATTGTAGTGCAGTGTTATTATAATGTGTTATTATAATGTGTTATTGTAGTGCAATGTTATTATAATGTGTTATTGTAGTGCAGTGTTATTATATTGTGTTATTGTAGTGCAGTGTTAGTATAGTGTGTTATCGTAGTGCAGTGTTATTATAATGTGTTATTGTAGTGCAGTGTTATTATAATGTGTTATTATAATGTGTTATTGTAGTGCAATGTTATTATAATGTGTTATTGTAGTGCAGTGTTATTACAATGTGTTATTGTAGTGCAGTGTTATTATAGTTTGTTATTGTAGTGCAGTGTTATTATAATGTGTTATTGTAGTGCAGTGTTATTATAGTGTGTTATTGTAGTGCAGTGTTATTATAATGTATTATTGTAGTGCAGTGTTATTATAGTTTGTTATTGTAGTGCAGTGTTATTATAATGTATTATTGTAGTGCAGTGTTATTATAGTTCGTTATTGTAGTGCAGTGTTATTATAATGTATTATTGTAGTGCAGTGTCAGTATAGTGTGTTATTGTAGTGCAATGTTATTATAATGTGTTATTGTAGTGCAGTGTTATTATAGTGTGTTATTGTAGTGCAGTGTTATTATAATGTGTTATTGTAGTGCAGTGTTATTATAATGTGTTATTGTAGTGCAATGTTATTATAATGTATTATTGTAGTGCAGTGTTATTATAGTTCGTTATTGTAGTGCAGTGTTATTATAATGTATTATTGTAGTGCAGTGTCAGTATAGTGTGTTATTGTAGTGCAATGTTATTATAATGTGTTATTGTAGTGCAGTGTTATTATAGTGTGTTATTGTAGTGCAGTGTTATTATAATGTGTTATTGTAGTGCAGTGTTATTATAATGTGTTATTGTAGTGCAATGTTATTATAATGTGTTATTGTAGTGCAGTGTTATTATAATGTGTTATTGTAGTGCAGTGTTATTATAATGTGTTATTGTAGTGCAATGTTATTATAATGTGTTATTGTAGTGCAGTGTTACTATAATGTGTTATTGTAGTGCAATGTTATTATAATGTGTTATTGTAGTGCAGTGTTATTATAATGTGTTATTGTAGTGCAGTGTTATTATAATGTGTTATTGTAGTGCAGTGTTATTATAATGTGTTATTGTAGTGCAATGTTATTATAATGTGTTATTGTAGTGCAGTGTTATTATAATGTGTTATTGTGGTGCAATGTTATTATAATGTGTTATTGTAGTGCAATGTTATTATAATGTGTTATTGTAGTGCCGTGTTATTATAGTGTGTTATTGTAGTGCAGTGTTATTATAATGTGTTATTGTAGTGCAGTGTTATTATAATGTGTTATTGTAGTGCAGTGTTATTATAATGTGTTATTGTAGTGCAGTGTTATTATAATGTGTTATTGTAGTGCAGTGTTATTATAATGTGTTATTGTAGTGCAATGTTATTATAATGTGTTATTGTAGTGCAGTGTTATTATAATGTGTTATTGTAGTGCAGTGTTATTATAATGTGTTATTGTAGTGCAGTGTTATTATAATGTGTTATTGTAGTGCAATGTTATTATAATGTGTTATTGTAGTGCAGTGTTATTATAATGTGTTATTGTAGTGCAGTGTTATTATAATGTGTTATTGTAGTGCAGTGTTATTATAGTGTGTTATTGTAGTGCAGTGTTATTATAATGTGTTATTGTAGTGCAGTGTTATTATAATGTGTTATTGTAGTGCAGTGTTATTATAGTGTGTTATTGTAGTGCAATGTTATTATAATGTGTTATTGTAGTGCAGTGTTATTATAATGTGTTATTGTAGTGCAGTGTTATTATAGTGTGTTATTGTAGTGCAGTGTTATTATAATGTGTTATTGTAGTGCAGTGTTATTATAGTGTGTTATTGTAGTGCAATGTTATTATAATGTGTTATTGTAGTGCAGTGTTATTATAATGTGTTATTGTAGTGCAATGTTATTATAATGTGTTATTGTAGTGCAATGTTATTATAATGTGTTATTGTAGTGCAGTGTTACTATAATGTGTTATTGTAGTGCAGTGTTATTATAATGTGTTATTGTAGTGCAGTGTTATTATAATGTGTTATTGTAGTGCAGTGTTATTATAATGTGTTATTGTAGTGCAATGTTATTATAATGTGTTATTGTAGTGCAGTGTTATTATAATGTGTTATTGTAGTGCAATGTTATTATAATGTGTTATTGTAGTGCAGTGTTATTATAATGTGTTATTGTAGTGCAGTGTTATTATAATGTGTTATTGTAGTGCAGTGTTATTATAATGTGTTATTGTAGTGCAGTGTTATTATAATGTATTATTGTAGTGCAGTGTTATTATGGTGTGTTATTGTAGTGCAGTGTTATTATGGTGTGTTATTGTAGTGCAGTGTTATTATAATGTGTTATTGTAGTGCAAAGTTATTATAATGTGTTATTATAATGTGTTATTGTAGTCCAATGTTATTATAATGTGTTATTGTAGTGCAGTGTTATTATAATGTGTTATTGTAGTGCAGTGTTATTATAATGTGTTATTATAATGTGTTATTGTAGTGCAATGTTATTATAGTGTGTTATTGTAGTGCAGTGTTATTATAATGTGTTATTGTAGTGCAGTGTTATTATAATGTGTTATTATAATGTGTTATTGTAGTCCAATGTTATTATAATGTGTTATTGTAGTGCAGTGTTATTATAATGTGTTATTGTAGTGCAGTGTTATTATAATGTGTTATTGTAGTGCAATGTTATTATAATGTGTTATTGTAGTGCAGTGTTATTATAATGTGTTATTGTAGTGCAGTGTTATTATAATGTGTTATTGTAGTGCAGTGTTATTATAATGTGTTATTGTAGTGCAGTGTTATTATAATGTGTTATTGTAGTGCAATGTTATTATAATGTGTTATTGTAGTCCAATGTTATTATAATGTGTTATTGTAGTGCAGTGTTATTATAATGTGTTATTGTAGTGCAGTGTTATTATAATGTGTTATTATAATGTGTTATTGTAGTGCAATGTTATTATAATGTGTTATTGTAGTGCAATGTTATTATAATGTGTTATTGTAGTGCAGTGTTATTATAGTGTGTTATTGTAGTGCAGTGTTATTATAATGTGTTATTGTAGTGCAGTGTTATTATAATGTGTTATTGTAGTGCAATGTTATTATAATGTGTTATTGTAGTGCAGTGTTATTATAGTGTGTTATTGTAGTGCAGTGTTATTATAGTGTGTTATTGTAGTGCAGTGTTATTATAATGTGTTATTGTAGTGCAGTGTTATTATAATGTGTTATTGTAGTGCAATGTTACTATAATGTGTTATTGTAGTGCAGTGTTATTATAATGTGTTATTGTAGTGCAATGTTATTATAATGTGTTATTGTAGTGCAATGTTATTATAGTGTGTTATTGTAGTGCAGTGTTATTATAATGTGTTATTGTAGTGCAGTGTTATTATAATGTGTTATTGTAGTGCAATGTTATTATAATGTGTTATTGTAGTGCAGTGTTATTATAATGTGTTATTGTAGTGCAGTGTTATTATAGTGTGTTATTGTAGTGCAGTGTTATTATAATGTGTTATTGTAGTGCAGTGTTATTATAATGTGTTATTGTAGTGCAGTGTTATTATAATGTGTTATTGTAGTGCAATGTTATTATAATGTGTTATTGTAGTGCAGTGTTATTATAATGTGTTATTGTAGTGCAGTGTTATTATAATGTATTATTGTAGTGCAGTGTTATTATAATGTGTTATTGTAGTGCAATGTTATTATAATGTGTTATTGTAGTGCAGTGTTATTATAATGTGTTATTGTAGTGCAGTGTTATTATAATGTGTTATTGTAGTGCAGTGTTATTATAATGTGTTATTGTAGTGCAATGTTATTATAATGTGTTATTGTAGTGCAATGTTATTATAGTGTGTTATTGTAGTGCAGTGTTATTATAATGTGTTATTGTAGTGCAGTGTTATTATAATGTGTTATTGTAGTGCAATGTTATTATAATGTGTTATTGTAGTGCAGTGTTATTATAATGTGTTATTGTAGTGCAATGTTATTATAATGTGTTATTGTAGTGCAATGTTATTATAGTGTGTTATTGTAGTGCAGTGTTATTATAATGTGTTATTGTAGTGCAGTGTTATTATAATGTGTTATTGTAGTGCAATGTTATTATAATGTGTTATTGTAGTGCAATGTTATTATAGTGTGTTATTGTAGTGCAGTGTTATTATAATGTGTTATTGCAGTGCAGTGTTATTATAATGTGTTATTGTAGTGCAATGTTATTATAATGTGTTATTGTAGTGCAATGTTATAATAATGTGTTATTGTAGTGCAGTGTTATTATAATGTGTTATTGTAGTGCAGTGTTATTATAATGTGTTATTGTAGTGCAGTGTTATTATAATGTGTTATTGTAGTGCAGTGTTATTACAATGTGTTATTGTAGTGCAGTGTTATTATAGTTTGTTATTGTAGTGCAGTGTTATTATAATGTGTTATTGTAGTGCAGTGTTATTATAGTGTGTTATTGTAGTGCAGTGTTATTATAATGTATTATTGTAGTGCAGTGTTATTATAGTTTGTTATTGTAGTGCAGTGTTATTATAATGTATTATTGTAGTGCAGTGTTATTATAGTGTGTTATTGTAGTGCAGTGTTATTATAATGTGTTATTGTAGTGCAGTGTTATTATAATGTGTTATTGTAGTGCAATGTTATTATAATGTGTTATTGTAGTGCAGTGTTATTATAATGTGTTATTGTAGTGCAATGTTATTATAATGTGTTATTGTAGTGCAGTGTTATTATAATGTGTTATTGTAGTGCAGTGTTATTATAATGTGTTATTGTAGTGCAGTGTTATTATAATGTGTTATTGTAGTGCAGTGTTATTATAATGTGTTATTGTAGTGCAGTGTTATTATAATGTGTTATTGTAGTGCAATGTTATTATAATGTGTTATTGTAGTGCAGTGTTATTATAATGTGTTATTGTAGTGCAGTGTTATTATAATGTGTTATTGTAGTGCAGTGTTATTATAGTGTGTTATTGTAGTGCAGTGTTAGTATAGTGTGTTATTGTAGTGCAGTGTTATTATAATGTATTATTGTAGTGCAGTGTTATTATAGTTTGTTATTGTAGTGCAGTGTTATTATAATGTATTATTGTAGTGCAGTGTCAGTATAGTGTGTTATTGTAGTGCAATGTTATTATAATGTGTTATTGTAGTGCAGTGTTATTATAGTGTGTTATTGTAGTGCAGTGTTATTATAATGTGTTATTGTAGTGCAGTGTTATTATAATGTGTTATTGTAGTGCAATGTTATTATAATGTATTATTGTAGTGCAGTGTTATTATAGTTCGTTATTGTAGTGCAGTGTTATTATAATGTATTATTGTAGTGCAGTGTCAGTATAGTGTGTTATTGTAGTGCAATGTTATTATAATGTGTTATTGTAGTGCAGTGTTATTATAGTGTGTTATTGTAGTGCAGTGTTATTATAATGTGTTATTGTAGTGCAGTGTTATTATAATGTATTATTGTAGTGCAGTGTTATTATGGTGTGTTATTGTAGTGCAGTGTTATTATGGTGTGTTATTGTAGTGCAGTGTTATTATAATGTGTTATTGTAGTGCAAAGTTATTATAATGTGTTATTATAATGTGTTATTGTAGTCCAATGTTATTATAATGTGTTATTGTAGTGCAGTGTTATTATAATGTGTTATTGTAGTGCAGTGTTATTATAATGTGTTATTATAATGTGTTATTGTAGTGCAATGTTATTATAGTGTGTTATTGTAGTGCAGTGTTATTATAATGTGTTATTGTAGTGCAGTGTTATTATAATGTGTTATTATAATGTGTTATTGTAGTCCAATGTTATTATAATGTGTTATTGTAGTGCAGTGTTATTATAATGTGTTATTGTAGTGCAGTGTTATTATAATGTGTTATTGTAGTGCAATGTTATTATAATGTGTTATTGTAGTGCAGTGTTATTATAATGTGTTATTGTAGTGCAGTGTTATTATAATGTGTTATTGTAGTGCAGTGTTATTATAATGTGTTATTGTAGTGCAGTGTTATTATAATGTGTTATTGTAGTGCAGTGTTATTATAATGTGTTATTGTAGTGCAATGTTATTATAATGTGTTATTGTAGTCCAATGTTATTATAATGTGTTATTGTAGTGCAGTGTTATTATAATGTGTTATTGTAGTGCAGTGTTATTATAATGTGTTATTATAATGTGTTATTGTAGTGCAATGTTATTATAATGTGTTATTGTAGTGCAATGTTATTATAATGTGTTATTGTAGTGCAGTGTTATTATAGTGTGTTATTGTAGTGCAGTGTTATTATAATGTGTTATTGTAGTGCAGTGTTATTATAATGTGTTATTGTAGTGCAATGTTATTATAATGTGTTATTGTAGTGCAGTGTTATTATAGTGTGTTATTGTAGTGCAGTGTTATTATAGTGTGTTATTGTAGTGCAGTGTTATTATAATGTGTTATTGTAGTGCAGTGTTATTATAATGTGTTATTGTAGTGCAATGTTACTATAATGTGTTATTGTAGTGCAGTGTTATTATAATGTGTTATTGTAGTGCAATGTTATTATAATGTGTTATTGTAGTGCAATGTTATTATAGTGTGTTATTGTAGTGCAGTGTTATTATAATGTGTTATTGTAGTGCAGTGTTATTATAATGTGTTATTGTAGTGCAATGTTATTATAATGTGTTATTGTAGTGCAGTGTTATTATAATGTGTTATTGTAGTGCAATGTTATTATAATGTGTTATTGTAGTGCAGTGTTATTATAGTGTGTTATTGTAGTGCAGTGTTATTATAATGTGTTATTGTAGTGCAGTGTTATTATAATGTGTTATTGTAGTGCAGTGTTATTATAATGTGTTATTGTAGTGCAATGTTATTATAATGTGTTATTGTAGTGCAGTGTTATTATAATGTGTTATTGTAGTGCAGTGTTATTATAATGTGTTATTGTAGTGCAGTGTTATTATAATGTGTTATTGTAGTGCAGTGTTATTATAATGTGTTATTGTAGTGCAATGTTATTATAATGTGTTATTGTAGTGCAGTGTTATTATAATGTGTTATTGTAGTGCAGTGTTATTATAATGTGTTATTGCAGTGCAGTGTTATTATAGTGTGTTATTGTAGTGCAGTGTTATTATAATGTGTTATTGTAGTGCAGTGTTATTATAATGTGTTATTGTAGTGCAGTGTTATTATAATGTGTTATTGTAGTGCAATGTTATTATAATGTGTTATTGTAGTGCAATGTTATTATAATGTGTTATTGTAGTGCAGTGTTATTATAATGTGTTATTGTAGTGCAGTGTTATTATAATGTGTTATTGTAGTGCAGTGTTATTATAATGTGTTATTGTAGTGCAATGTTATTATAATGTGTTATTGTAGTGCAGTGTTATTATAATGTGTTATTGTAGTGCAGTGTTATTATAATGTGTTATTGTAGTGCAGTGTTATTATAATGTGTTATTGTAGTGCAATGTTATTATAATGTGTTATTGTAGTGCAGTGTTATTATAATGTGTTATTGTAGTGCAGTGTTATTATAATGTGTTATTGTAGTGCAATGTTATTATAATGTGTTATTGTAGTGCAGTGTTACTATAATGTGTTATTGTAGTGCAATGTTATTATAATGTGTTATTGTAGTGCAGTGTTATTATAATGTGTTATTGTAGTGCAGTGTTATTATAATGTGTTATTGTAGTGCAATGTTATTATAATGTGTTATTGTAGTGCAGTGTTACTATAATGTGTTATTGTGGTGCAGTGTTATTATAATGTGTTATTGTAGTGCAGTGTTATTATAATGTGTTATTGTGGTGCAATGTTATTATAATGTGTTATTGTAGTGCAATGTTATTATAATGTGTTATTGTAGTGCCGTGTTATTATAGTGTGTTATTGTAGTGCAGTGTTATTATAATGTGTTATTGTAGTGCAGTGTTATTATAGTTTGTTATTGTAGTGCAGTGTTATTATAATGTGTTATTGTAGTGCAGTGTTATTATAATGTGTTATTGTAGTGCAATGTTATTATAATGTGTTATTGTAGTGCAGTGTTATTATAATGTGTTATTGTAGTGCAGTGTTATTATAATGTGTTATTGTAGTGCAGTGTTATTATAATGTGTTATTGTAGTGCAGTGTTATTATAATGTGTTATTGTAGTGCAATGTTATTATAATGTGTTATTGTAGTGCAGTGTTACTATAATGTGTTATTGTAGTGCAGTGTTATTATAATGTGTTATTGTAGTGCAGTGTTATTATAATGTGTTATTGTAGTGCAATGTTATTATAATGTGTTATTGTAGTGCAGTGTTATTATAATGTGTTATTGTAGTGCAGTGTTATTATAATGTGTTATTGTAGTGCAATGTTATTATAATGTGTTATTGTAGTGCAGTGTTATTATAATGTGTTATTGTAGTGCAGTGTTATTATAATGTGTTATTGTAGTGCAATGTTATTATAATGTGTTATTGTAGTGCAGTGTTACTATAATGTGTTATTGTAGTGCAATGTTATTATAATGTGTTATTGTAGTGCAGTGTTATTATAATGTGTTATTGTAGTGCAGTGTTATTATAATGTGTTATTGTAGTGCAGTGTTATTATAATGTGTTATTGTAGTGCAGTGTTATTATAATGTATTATTGTAGTGCAGTGTTATTATAGTTTGTTATTGTAGTGCAGTGTTATTATAATGTGTTATTGTAGTGCAGTGTTATTATAGTGTGTTATTGTAGTGCAGTGTTAGTATAGTGTGTTATTGTAGTGCAGTGTTATTATAATGTATTATTGTAGTGCAGTGTTATTATAGTTTGTTATTGTAGTGCAGTGTTATTATAATGTATTATTGTAGTGCAGTGTCAGTATAGTGTGTTATTGTAGTGCAATGTTATTATAATGTGTTATTGTAGTGCAGTGTTATTATAGTGTGTTATTGTAGTGCAGTGTTATTATAATGTGTTATTGTAGTGCAGTGTTATTATAATGTGTTATTGTAGTGCAATGTTATTATAATGTATTATTGTAGTGCAGTGTTATTATAGTTCGTTATTGTAGTGCAGTGTTATTATAATGTATTATTGTAGTGCAGTGTCAGTATAGTGTGTTATTGTAGTGCAATGTTATTATAATGTGTTATTGTAGTGCAGTGTTATTATAGTGTGTTATTGTAGTGCAGTGTTATTATAATGTGTTATTGTAGTGCAGTGTTATTATAATGTATTATTGTAGTGCAGTGTTATTATGGTGTGTTATTGTAGTGCAGTGTTATTATGGTGTGTTATTGTAGTGCAGTGTTATTATAATGTGTTATTGTAGTGCAAAGTTATTATAATGTGTTATTATAATGTGTTATTGTAGTCCAATGTTATTATAATGTGTTATTGTAGTGCAGTGTTATTATAATGTGTTATTGTAGTGCAGTGTTATTATAATGTGTTATTATAATGTGTTATTGTAGTGCAATGTTATTATAGTGTGTTATTGTAGTGCAGTGTTATTATAATGTGTTATTGTAGTGCAGTGTTATTATAATGTGTTATTATAATGTGTTATTGTAGTCCAATGTTATTATAATGTGTTATTGTAGTGCAGTGTTATTATAATGTGTTATTGTAGTGCAGTGTTATTATAATGTGTTATTGTAGTGCAGTGTTATTATAATGTGTTATTGTAGTGCAGTGTTATTATAATGTGTTATTGTAGTGCAATGTTATTATAATGTGTTATTGTAGTGCAGTGTTATTATAGTGTGTTATTGTAGTGCAGTGTTATTATAGTGTGTTATTGTAGTGCAGTGTTATTATAATGTGTTATTGTAGTGCAGTGTTATTATAATGTGTTATTGTAGTGCAATGTTACTATAATGTGTTATTGTAGTGCAGTGTTATTATAATGTGTTATTGTAGTGCAATGTTATTATAATGTGTTATTGTAGTGCAATGTTATTATAGTGTGTTATTGTAGTGCAGTGTTATTATAATGTGTTATTGTAGTGCAGTGTTATTATAATGTGTTATTGTAGTGCAATGTTATTATAATGTGTTATTGTAGTGCAGTGTTATTATAATGTGTTATTGTAGTGCAATGTTATTATAATGTGTTATTGTAGTGCAGTGTTATTATAGTGTGTTATTGTAGTGCAGTGTTATTATAATGTGTTATTGTAGTGCAGTGTTATTATAATGTGTTATTGTAGTGCAGTGTTATTATAATGTGTTATTGTAGTGCAATGTTATTATAATGTGTTATTGTAGTGCAGTGTTATTATAATGTGTTATTGTAGTGCAGTGTTATTATAATGTGTTATTGTAGTGCAGTGTTATTATAATGTGTTATTGTAGTGCAGTGTTATTATAATGTGTTATTGTAGTGCAATGTTATTATAATGTGTTATTGTAGTGCAGTGTTATTATAATGTGTTATTGTAGTGCAGTGTTATTATAATGTGTTATTGCAGTGCAGTGTTATTATAGTGTGTTATTGTAGTGCAGTGTTATTATAATGTGTTATTGTAGTGCAGTGTTATTATAATGTGTTATTGTAGTGCAGTGTTATTATAATGTGTTATTGTAGTGCAATGTTATTATAATGTGTTATTGTAGTGCAATGTTATTATAATGTGTTATTGTAGTGCAGTGTTATTATAATGTGTTATTGTAGTGCAGTGTTATTATAATGTGTTATTGTAGTGCAGTGTTATTATAATGTGTTATTGTAGTGCAATGTTATTATAATGTGTTATTGTAGTGCAGTGTTATTATAATGTGTTATTGTAGTGCAGTGTTATTATAATGTGTTATTGTAGTGCAGTGTTATTATAATGTGTTATTGTAGTGCAATGTTATTATAATGTGTTATTGTAGTGCAGTGTTATTATAATGTGTTATTGTAGTGCAGTGTTATTATAATGTGTTATTGTAGTGCAATGTTATTATAATGTGTTATTGTAGTGCAGTGTTACTATAATGTGTTATTGTAGTGCAATGTTATTATAATGTGTTATTGTAGTGCAGTGTTATTATAATGTGTTATTGTAGTGCAGTGTTATTATAATGTGTTATTGTAGTGCAATGTTATTATAATGTGTTATTGTAGTGCAGTGTTACTATAATGTGTTATTGTGGTGCAGTGTTATTATAATGTGTTATTGTAGTGCAGTGTTATTATAATGTGTTATTGTGGTGCAATGTTATTATAATGTGTTATTGTAGTGCAATGTTATTATAATGTGTTATTGTAGTGCCGTGTTATTATAGTGTGTTATTGTAGTGCAGTGTTATTATAATGTGTTATTGTAGTGCAGTGTTATTATAGTTTGTTATTGTAGTGCAGTGTTATTATAATGTATTATTGTAGTGCAGTGTCAGTATAGTGTGTTATTGTAGTGCAATGTTATTATAATGTGTTATTGTAGTGCAGTGTTATTATAGTGTGTTATTGTAGTGCAGTGTTATTATAATGTGTTATTGTAGTGCAGTGTTATTATAATGTGTTATTGTAGTGCAATGTTATTATAATGTATTATTGTAGTGCAGTGTTATTATAGTTCGTTATTGTAGTGCAGTGTTATTATAATGTATTATTGTAGTGCAGTGTCAGTATAGTGTGTTATTGTAGTGCAATGTTATTATAATGTGTTATTGTAGTGCAGTGTTATTATAGTGTGTTATTGTAGTGCAGTGTTATTATAATGTGTTATTGTAGTGCAGTGTTATTATAATGTATTATTGTAGTGCAGTGTTATTATGGTGTGTTATTGTAGTGCAGTGTTATTATGGTGTGTTATTGTAGTGCAGTGTTATTATAATGTGTTATTGTAGTGCAAAGTTATTATAATGTGTTATTATAATGTGTTATTGTAGTCCAATGTTATTATAATGTGTTATTGTAGTGCAGTGTTATTATAATGTGTTATTGTAGTGCAGTGTTATTATAATGTGTTATTATAATGTGTTATTGTAGTGCAATGTTATTATAGTGTGTTATTGTAGTGCAGTGTTATTATAATGTGTTATTGTAGTGCAGTGTTATTATAATGTGTTATTATAATGTGTTATTGTAGTCCAATGTTATTATAATGTGTTATTGTAGTGCAGTGTTATTATAATGTGTTATTGTAGTGCAGTGTTATTATAATGTGTTATTGTAGTGCAATGTTATTATAATGTGTTATTGTAGTGCAGTGTTATTATAATGTGTTATTGTAGTGCAGTGTTATTATAATGTGTTATTGTAGTGCAGTGTTATTATAATGTGTTATTGTAGTGCAGTGTTATTATAATGTGTTATTGTAGTGCAGTGTTATTATAATGTGTTATTGTAGTGCAATGTTATTATAATGTGTTATTGTAGTCCAATGTTATTATAATGTGTTATTGTAGTGCAGTGTTATTATAATGTGTTATTGTAGTGCAGTGTTATTATAATGTGTTATTATAATGTGTTATTGTAGTGCAATGTTATTATAATGTGTTATTGTAGTGCAATGTTATTATAATGTGTTATTGTAGTGCAGTGTTATTATAGTGTGTTATTGTAGTGCAGTGTTATTATAATGTGTTATTGTAGTGCAGTGTTATTATAATGTGTTATTGTAGTGCAATGTTATTATAATGTGTTATTGTAGTGCAGTGTTATTATAGTGTGTTATTGTAGTGCAGTGTTATTATAGTGTGTTATTGTAGTGCAGTGTTATTATAATGTGTTATTGTAGTGCAGTGTTATTATAATGTGTTATTGTAGTGCAATGTTACTATAATGTGTTATTGTAGTGCAGTGTTATTATAATGTGTTATTGTAGTGCAATGTTATTATAATGTGTTATTGTAGTGCAATGTTATTATAGTGTGTTATTGTAGTGCAGTGTTATTATAATGTGTTATTGTAGTGCAGTGTTATTATAATGTGTTATTGTAGTGCAATGTTATTATAATGTGTTATTGTAGTGCAGTGTTATTATAATGTGTTATTGTAGTGCAATGTTATTATAATGTGTTATTGTAGTGCAGTGTTATTATAGTGTGTTATTGTAGTGCAGTGTTATTATAATGTGTTATTGTAGTGCAGTGTTATTATAATGTGTTATTGTAGTGCAGTGTTATTATAATGTGTTATTGTAGTGCAATGTTATTATAATGTGTTATTGTAGTGCAGTGTTATTATAATGTGTTATTGTAGTGCAGTGTTATTATAATGTGTTATTGTAGTGCAGTGTTATTATAATGTGTTATTGTAGTGCAGTGTTATTATAATGTGTTATTGTAGTGCAATGTTATTATAATGTGTTATTGTAGTGCAGTGTTATTATAATGTGTTATTGTAGTGCAGTGTTATTATAATGTGTTATTGCAGTGCAGTGTTATTATAGTGTGTTATTGTAGTGCAGTGTTATTATAATGTGTTATTGTAGTGCAGTGTTATTATAATGTGTTATTGTAGTGCAGTGTTATTATAATGTGTTATTGTAGTGCAATGTTATTATAATGTGTTATTGTAGTGCAATGTTATTATAATGTGTTATTGTAGTGCAGTGTTATTATAATGTGTTATTGTAGTGCAGTGTTATTATAATGTGTTATTGTAGTGCAGTGTTATTATAATGTGTTATTGTAGTGCAATGTTATTATAATGTGTTATTGTAGTGCAGTGTTATTATAATGTGTTATTGTAGTGCAGTGTTATTATAATGTGTTATTGTAGTGCAGTGTTATTATAATGTGTTATTGTAGTGCAATGTTATTATAATGTGTTATTGTAGTGCAGTGTTATTATAATGTGTTATTGTAGTGCAGTGTTATTATAATGTGTTATTGTAGTGCAATGTTATTATAATGTGTTATTGTAGTGCAGTGTTACTATAATGTGTTATTGTAGTGCAATGTTATTATAATGTGTTATTGTAGTGCAGTGTTATTATAATGTGTTATTGTAGTGCAGTGTTATTATAATGTGTTATTGTAGTGCAATGTTATTATAATGTGTTATTGTAGTGCAGTGTTACTATAATGTGTTATTGTGGTGCAGTGTTATTATAATGTGTTATTGTAGTGCAGTGTTATTATAATGTGTTATTGTGGTGCAATGTTATTATAATGTGTTATTGTAGTGCAATGTTATTATAATGTGTTATTGTAGTGCCGTGTTATTATAGTGTGTTATTGTAGTGCAGTGTTATTATAATGTGTTATTGTAGTGCAGTGTTATTATAGTTTGTTATTGTAGTGCAGTGTTATTATAATGTGTTATTGTAGTGCAGTGTTATTATAATGTGTTATTGTAGTGCAATGTTATTATAATGTGTTATTGTAGTGCAGTGTTATTATAATGTGTTATTGTAGTGCAGTGTTATTATAATGTGTTATTGTAGTGCAGTGTTATTATAATGTGTTATTGTAGTGCAGTGTTATTATAATGTGTTATTGTAGTGCAATGTTATTATAATGTGTTATTGTAGTGCAGTGTTACTATAATGTGTTATTGTAGTGCAGTGTTATTATAATGTGTTATTGTAGTGCAGTGTTATTATAATGTGTTATTGTAGTGCAATGTTATTATAATGTGTTATTGTAGTGCAGTGTTATTATAATGTGTTATTGTAGTGCAGTGTTATTATAATGTGTTATTGTAGTGCAATGTTATTATAATGTGTTATTGTAGTGCAGTGTTATTATAATGTGTTATTGTAGTGCAGTGTTATTATAATGTGTTATTGTAGTGCAATGTTATTATAATGTGTTATTGTAGTGCAGTGTTACTATAATGTGTTATTGTAGTGCAATGTTATTATAATGTGTTATTGTAGTGCAGTGTTATTATAATGTGTTATTGTAGTGCAGTGTTATTATAATGTGTTATTGTAGTGCAGTGTTATTATAATGTGTTATTGTAGTGCAGTGTTATTATAATGTATTATTGTAGTGCAGTGTTATTATAGTTTGTTATTGTAGTGCAGTGTTATTATAATGTGTTATTGTAGTGCAGTGTTATTATAGTGTGTTATTGTAGTGCAGTGTTAGTATAGTGTGTTATTGTAGTGCAGTGTTATTATAATGTATTATTGTAGTGCAGTGTTATTATAGTTTGTTATTGTAGTGCAGTGTTATTATAATGTATTATTGTAGTGCAGTGTCAGTATAGTGTGTTATTGTAGTGCAATGTTATTATAATGTGTTATTGTAGTGCAGTGTTATTATAGTGTGTTATTGTAGTGCAGTGTTATTATAATGTGTTATTGTAGTGCAGTGTTATTATAATGTGTTATTGTAGTGCAATGTTATTATAATGTATTATTGTAGTGCAGTGTTATTATAGTTCGTTATTGTAGTGCAGTGTTATTATAATGTATTATTGTAGTGCAGTGTCAGTATAGTGTGTTATTGTAGTGCAATGTTATTATAATGTGTTATTGTAGTGCAGTGTTATTATAGTGTGTTATTGTAGTGCAGTGTTATTATAATGTGTTATTGTAGTGCAGTGTTATTATAATGTATTATTGTAGTGCAGTGTTATTATGGTGTGTTATTGTAGTGCAGTGTTATTATGGTGTGTTATTGTAGTGCAGTGTTATTATAATGTGTTATTGTAGTGCAAAGTTATTATAATGTGTTATTATAATGTGTTATTGTAGTCCAATGTTATTATAATGTGTTATTGTAGTGCAGTGTTATTATAATGTGTTATTGTAGTGCAGTGTTATTATAATGTGTTATTATAATGTGTTATTGTAGTGCAATGTTATTATAGTGTGTTATTGTAGTGCAGTGTTATTATAATGTGTTATTGTAGTGCAGTGTTATTATAATGTGTTATTATAATGTGTTATTGTAGTCCAATGTTATTATAATGTGTTATTGTAGTGCAGTGTTATTATAATGTGTTATTGTAGTGCAGTGTTATTATAATGTGTTATTGTAGTGCAGTGTTATTATAATGTGTTATTGTAGTGCAGTGTTATTATAATGTGTTATTGTAGTGCAATGTTATTATAATGTGTTATTGTAGTGCAGTGTTATTATAGTGTGTTATTGTAGTGCAGTGTTATTATAGTGTGTTATTGTAGTGCAGTGTTATTATAATGTGTTATTGTAGTGCAGTGTTATTATAATGTGTTATTGTAGTGCAATGTTACTATAATGTGTTATTGTAGTGCAGTGTTATTATAATGTGTTATTGTAGTGCAATGTTATTATAATGTGTTATTGTAGTGCAATGTTATTATAGTGTGTTATTGTAGTGCAGTGTTATTATAATGTGTTATTGTAGTGCAGTGTTATTATAATGTGTTATTGTAGTGCAATGTTATTATAATGTGTTATTGTAGTGCAGTGTTATTATAATGTGTTATTGTAGTGCAATGTTATTATAATGTGTTATTGTAGTGCAGTGTTATTATAGTGTGTTATTGTAGTGCAGTGTTATTATAATGTGTTATTGTAGTGCAGTGTTATTATAATGTGTTATTGTAGTGCAGTGTTATTATAATGTGTTATTGTAGTGCAATGTTATTATAATGTGTTATTGTAGTGCAGTGTTATTATAATGTGTTATTGTAGTGCAGTGTTATTATAATGTGTTATTGTAGTGCAGTGTTATTATAATGTGTTATTGTAGTGCAGTGTTATTATAATGTGTTATTGTAGTGCAATGTTATTATAATGTGTTATTGTAGTGCAGTGTTATTATAATGTGTTATTGTAGTGCAGTGTTATTATAATGTGTTATTGCAGTGCAGTGTTATTATAGTGTGTTATTGTAGTGCAGTGTTATTATAATGTGTTATTGTAGTGCAGTGTTATTATAATGTGTTATTGTAGTGCAGTGTTATTATAATGTGTTATTGTAGTGCAATGTTATTATAATGTGTTATTGTAGTGCAGTGTTATTATAATGTGTTATTGTAGTGCAGTGTTATTATAATGTGTTATTGTAGTGCAGTGTTATTATAATGTGTTATTGTAGTGCAATGTTATTATAATGTGTTATTGTAGTGCAGTGTTATTATAATGTGTTATTGTAGTGCAGTGTTATTATAATGTGTTATTGTAGTGCAGTGTTATTATAATGTGTTATTGTAGTGCAATGTTATTATAATGTGTTATTGTAGTGCAGTGTTATTATAATGTGTTATTGTAGTGCAGTGTTATTATAATGTGTTATTGTAGTGCAATGTTATTATAATGTGTTATTGTAGTGCAGTGTTACTATAATGTGTTATTGTAGTGCAATGTTATTATAATGTGTTATTGTAGTGCAGTGTTATTATAATGTGTTATTGTAGTGCAGTGTTATTATAATGTGTTATTGTAGTGCAATGTTATTATAATGTGTTATTGTAGTGCAGTGTTACTATAATGTGTTATTGTGGTGCAGTGTTATTATAATGTGTTATT
Organism: Rana muscosa; assembly: GCA_029206835.1. Classification (NCBI taxonomy): domain Eukaryota; kingdom Metazoa; phylum Chordata; class Amphibia; order Anura; family Ranidae; genus Rana; species Rana muscosa. The sequence goes on along the minus strand of CM055123.1, from coordinate 263,987,319 downwards.
GTAGTGCAGTGTTATTATAATGTGTTATTGTGGTGCAATGTTATTATAATGTGTTATTGTAGTGCAATGTTATTATAATGTGTTATTGTAGTGCCGTGTTATTATAGTGTGTTATTGTAGTGCAGTGTTATTATAATGTGTTATTGTAGTGCAGTGTTATTATAGTTTGTTATTGTAGTGCAGTGTTATTATAATGTGTTATTGTAGTGCAGTGTTATTATAATGTGTTATTGTAGTGCAATGTTATTATAATGTGTTATTGTAGTGCAGTGTTATTATAATGTGTTATTGTAGTGCAGTGTTATTATAATGTGTTATTGTAGTGCAGTGTTATTATAATGTGTTATTGTAGTGCAGTGTTATTATAATGTGTTATTGTAGTGCAATGTTATTATAATGTGTTATTGTAGTGCAGTGTTACTATAATGTGTTATTGTAGTGCAGTGTTATTATAATGTGTTATTGTAGTGCAGTGTTATTATAATGTGTTATTGTAGTGCAATGTTATTATAATGTGTTATTGTAGTGCAGTGTTATTATAATGTGTTATTGTAGTGCAGTGTTATTATAATGTGTTATTGTAGTGCAATGTTATTATAATGTGTTATTGTAGTGCAGTGTTATTATAATGTGTTATTGTAGTGCAGTGTTATTATAATGTGTTATTGTAGTGCAATGTTATTATAATGTGTTATTGTAGTGCAGTGTTACTATAATGTGTTATTGTAGTGCAATGTTATTATAATGTGTTATTGTAGTGCAGTGTTATTATAATGTGTTATTGTAGTGCAGTGTTATTATAATGTGTTATTGTAGTGCAATGTTATTATAATGTGTTATTGTAGTGCAGTGTTACTATAATGTGTTATTGTGGTGCAGTGTTATTATAATGTGTTATTGTAGTGCAGTGTTATTATAATGTGTTATTGTGGTGCAATGTTATTATAATGTGTTATTGTAGTGCAATGTTATTATAATGTGTTATTGTAGTGCCGTGTTATTATAGTGTGTTATTGTAGTGCAGTGTTATTATAATGTGTTATTGTAGTGCAGTGTTATTATAGTTTGTTATTGTAGTGCAGTGTTATTATAATGTGTTATTGTAGTGCAGTGTTATTATAATGTGTTATTGTAGTGCAATGTTATTATAATGTGTTATTGCAGTGCAGTGTTATTATAGTGTGTTATTGTAGTGCAGTGTTATTATAATGTGTTATTGTAGTGCAGTGTTATTATAATGTGTTATTGTAGTGCAGTGTTATTATAATGTGTTATTGTAGTGCAATGTTATTATAATGTGTTATTGTAGTGCAATGTTATTATAGTGTGTTATTGTAGTGCAGTGTTATTATAATGTGTTATTGTAGTGCAATGTTATTATAATGTGTTATTGTAGTGCAGTGTTATTATAATGTGTTATTGTAGTGCAATGTTATTATAATGTGTTATTGTAGTGCAGTGTTATTATAATGTGTTATTGTAGTGCAGTGTTATTATAATGTGTTATTGTAGTGCAGTGTTATTATAATGTGTTATTGTAGTGCAGTGTTATTATAGTGTGTTATTGTAGTGCAGTGTTATTATAATGTGTTATTGTAGTGCAATGTTATTATAATGTGTTATTGTAGTGCAGTGTTATTATAATGTGTTATTGTAGTGCAGTGTTATTATAATGTGTTATTATAATGTGTTATTGTAGTCCAATGTTATTATAATGTGTTATTGTAGTGCAGTGTTATTATAATGTGTTATTGTAGTGCAGTGTTATTATAATGTGTTATTGTAGTGCAATGTTATTATAATGTGTTATTGTAGTGCAGTGTTATTATAATGTGTTATTGTAGTGCAGTGTTATTATAATGTGTTATTGTAGTGCAATGTTATTATAATGTGTTATTGTAGTGCAGTGTTATTATAATGTGTTATTGTAGTGCAATGTTATTATAGTGTGTTATTGTAGTGCAGTGTTATTATAATGTGTTATTGTAGTGCAGTGTTATTATAATGTGTTATTATAATGTGTTATTGTAGTCCAATGTTATTATAATGTGTTATTGTAGTGCAGTGTTATTATAATGTGTTATTGTAGTGCAGTGTTATTATAATGTGTTATTGTAGTGCAATGTTATTATAATGTGTTATTGTAGTGCAGTGTTATTATAATGTGTTATTGTAGTGCAGTGTTATTATAATGTGTTATTGTAGTGCAATGTTATTATAATGTGTTATTGTAGTGCAGTGTTATTATAATGTGTTATTGTAGTGCAGTGTTATTATAATGTGTTATTGTAGTGCAGTGTTATTATAATGTTATTGTAGTGCAGTGTTATTATAGTGTGTTATTGTAGTGCAGTGTTATTATAATGTGTTATTGTAGTGCAGTGTTATTATAATGTGTTATTGTAGTGCAGTGTTATTATAATGTGTTATTGTAGTGCAATGTTATTATAATGTGTTATTGTAGTCCAATGTTATTATAATGTGTTATTGTAGTGCAGTGTTATTATAATGTGTTATTGTAGTGCAGTGTTATTATAATGTGTTATTGTAGTGCAATGTTATTATAATGTGTTATTGTAGTGCAGTGTTATTATAATGTGTTATTGTAGTGCAATGTTATTATAGTGTGTTATTGTAGTGCAGTGTTATTATAATGTGTTATTGTAGTGCAGTGTTATTATAATGTGTTATTATAATGTGTTATTGTAGTCCAATGTTATTATAATGTGTTATTGTAGTGCAGTGTTATTATAATGTGTTATTGTAGTGCAGTGTTATTATAATGTGTTATTGTAGTGCAATGTTATTATAATGTGTTATTGTAGTGCAGTGTTATTATAATGTGTTATTGTAGTGCAGTGTTATTATAATGTGTTATTGTAGTGCAATGTTATTATAATGTGTTATTGTAGTGCAGTGTTATTATAATGTGTTATTGTAGTGCAGTGTTATTATAATGTGTTATTGTAGTGCAGTGTTATTATAATGTTATTGTAGTGCAGTGTTATTATAGTGTGTTATTGTAGTGCAGTGTTATTATAATGTGTTATTGTAGTGCAGTGTTATTATAGTGTGTTATTGTAGTGCAGTGTTATTATAATGTGTTATTGTAGTGCAATGTTATTATAATGTGTTATTGTAGTGCAGTGTTACTATAATGTGTTATTGTAGTGCAATGTTATTATAATGTGTTATTGTAGTGCAATGTTATTATAGTGTGTTATTGTAGTGCAGTGTTATTATAATGTGTTATTGTAGTGCAATGTTATTATAATGTGTTATTGTAGTGCAGTGTTATTATAATGTGTTATTGTAGTGCAATGTTATTATAATGTGTTATTGTAGTGCAGTGTTATTATAATGTGTTATTGTAGTGCAGTGTTATTATAATGTGTTATTGTAGTGCAGTGTTATTATAATGTGTTATTGTAGTGCAGTGTTATTATAGTGTGTTATTGTAGTGCAGTGTTATTATAATGTGTTATTGTAGTGCAATGTTATTATAATGTGTTATTGTAGTGCAGTGTTATTATAATGTGTTATTGTAGTGCAGTGTTATTATAATGTGTTATTATAATGTGTTATTGTAGTCCAATGTTATTATAATGTGTTATTGTAGTGCAGTGTTATTATAATGTGTTATTGTAGTGCAGTGTTATTATAATGTGTTATTGTAGTGCAATGTTATTATAATGTGTTATTGTAGTGCAGTGTTATTATAATGTGTTATTGTAGTGCAGTGTTATTATAATGTGTTATTGTAGTGCAATGTTATTATAATGTGTTATTGTAGTGCAGTGTTATTATAATGTGTTATTGTAGTGCAATGTTATTATAGTGTGTTATTGTAGTGCAGTGTTATTATAATGTGTTATTGTAGTGCAGTGTTATTATAATGTGTTATTATAATGTGTTATTGTAGTCCAATGTTATTATAATGTGTTATTGTAGTGCAGTGTTATTATAATGTGTTATTGTAGTGCAATGTTATTATAATGTGTTATTGTAGTGCAGTGTTATTATAATGTGTTATTGTAGTGCAGTGTTATTATAATGTGTTATTGTAGTGCAATGTTATTATAATGTGTTATTGTAGTGCAGTGTTATTATAATGTGTTATTGTAGTGCAGTGTTATTATAATGTGTTATTGTAGTGCAGTGTTATTATAATGTTATTGTAGTGCAGTGTTATTATAGTGTGTTATTGTAGTGCAGTGTTATTATAATGTGTTATTGTAGTGCAGTGTTATTATAATGTGTTATTGTAGTGCAGTGTTATTATAATGTGTTATTGTAGTGCAATGTTATTATAATGTGTTATTGTAGTCCAATGTTATTATAATGTGTTATTGTAGTGCAGTGTTATTATAATGTGTTATTGTAGTGCAGTGTTATTATAATGTGTTATTGTAGTGCAATGTTATTATAATGTGTTATTGTAGTGCAGTGTTATTATAATGTGTTATTGTAGTGCAATGTTATTATAGTGTGTTATTGTAGTGCAGTGTTATTATAATGTGTTATTGTAGTGCAGTGTTATTATAATGTGTTATTATAATGTGTTATTGTAGTCCAATGTTATTATAATGTGTTATTGTAGTGCAGTGTTATTATAATGTGTTATTGTAGTGCAGTGTTATTATAATGTGTTATTGTAGTGCAATGTTATTATAATGTGTTATTGTAGTGCAGTGTTATTATAATGTGTTATTGTAGTGCAGTGTTATTATAATGTGTTATTGTAGTGCAATGTTATTATAATGTGTTATTGTAGTGCAGTGTTATTATAATGTGTTATTGTAGTGCAGTGTTATTATAATGTGTTATTGTAGTGCAGTGTTATTATAATGTTATTGTAGTGCAGTGTTATTATAGTGTGTTATTGTAGTGCAGTGTTATTATAATGTGTTATTGTAGTGCAGTGTTATTATAGTGTGTTATTGTAGTGCAGTGTTATTATAATGTGTTATTGTAGTGCAATGTTATTATAATGTGTTATTGTAGTGCAGTGTTACTATAATGTGTTATTGTAGTGCAGTGTTATTATAATGTGTTATTGTAGTGCAGTGTTATTATAATGTGTTATTGTAGTGCAATGTTATTATAATGTGTTATTGTAGTGCAATGTTATTATAATGTGTTATTGTAGTGCAGTGTTATTATATTGTGTTATTGTAGTGCAGTGTTATTATAATGTGTTATTGTAGTGCAGTGTTATTATAATGTGTTATTATAATGTGTTATTGTAGTGCAATGTTATTATAATGTGTTATTGTAGTGCAGTGTTATTATAGTTTGTTATTGTAGTGCAGTGTTATTATAATGTGTTATTGTAGTGCAGTGTTATTATAATGTGTTATTGTGGTGCAATGTTATTATAATGTGTTATTGTAGTGCAATGTTATTATAATGTGTTATTGTAGTGCCGTGTTATTATAGTGTGTTATTGTAGTGCAGTGTTATTATAATGTGTTATTGTAGTGCAGTGTTATTATAATGTGTTATTGTAGTGCAGTGTTATTATAATGTGTTATTGTAGTGCAGTGTTATTATAATGTGTTATTGTAGTGCAGTGTTATTATAATGTGTTATTGTAGTGCAATGTTATTATAATGTGTTATTGTAGTGCAGTGTTATTATAATGTGTTATTGTAGTGCAGTGTTATTATAATGTGTTATTGTAGTGCAATGTTATTATAATGTGTTATTGTAGTGCAGTGTTATTATAATGTGTTATTGTAGTGCAGTGTTATTATAATGTGTTATTGTAGTGCAGTGTTATTATAATGTTATTGTAGTGCAGTGTTATTATAGTGTGTTATTGTAGTGCAGTGTTATTATAATGTGTTATTGTAGTGCAGTGTTATTATAGTGTGTTATTGTAGTGCAGTGTTATTATAATGTGTTATTGTAGTGCAATGTTATTATAATGTGTTATTGTAGTGCAGTGTTACTATAATGTGTTATTGTAGTGCAGTGTTATTATAATGTGTTATTGTAGTGCAGTGTTATTATAATGTGTTATTGTAGTGCAATGTTATTATAATGTGTTATTGTAGTGCAATGTTATTATAATGTGTTATTGTAGTGCAGTGTTATTATATTGTGTTATTGTAGTGCAGTGTTATTATAATGTGTTATTGTAGTGCAGTGTTATTATAATGTGTTATTATAATGTGTTATTGTAGTGCAATGTTATTATAATGTGTTATTGTAGTGCAGTGTTATTATAGTTTGTTATTGTAGTGCAGTGTTATTATAATGTGTTATTGTAGTGCAGTGTTATTATAATGTGTTATTGTGGTGCAATGTTATTATAATGTGTTATTGTAGTGCAATGTTATTATAATGTGTTATTGTAGTGCCGTGTTATTATAGTGTGTTATTGTAGTGCAGTGTTATTATAATGTGTTATTGTAGTGCAGTGTTATTATAATGTGTTATTGTAGTGCAGTGTTATTATAATGTGTTATTGTAGTGCAGTGTTATTATAATGTGTTATTGTAGTGCAGTGTTATTATAATGTGTTATTGTAGTGCAATGTTATTATAATGTGTTATTGTAGTGCAATGTTATTATAATGTGTTATTGTAGTGCAGTGTTATTATAGTGTGTTATTGTAGTGCAGTGTTATTATAATGTGTTATTGTAGTGCAGTGTTATTATAATGTGTTATTGTAGTGCAGTGTTATTATAATGTGTTATTGTAGTGCAGTGTTATTATAATGTGTTATTGTAGTGCAATGTTATTATAATGTGTTATTGTAGTGCAGTGTTATTATAATGTGTTATTGTAGTGCAGTGTTATTATAATGTGTTATTGTAGTGCAGTGTTATTATAATGTGTTATTGTAGTGCAGTGTTATTATAGTGTGTTATTGTAGTGCAATGTTATTATAATGTGTTATTGTAGTGCAGTGTTATTATAGTGTGTTATTGTAGTGCAGTGTTATTATAGTGTGTTATTGTAGTGCAGTGTTATTATAATGTGTTATTGTAGTGCAGTGTTATTATAATGTGTTATTGTAGTGCAGTGTTATTATAGTGTGTTATTGTAGTGCAATGTTATTATAATGTGTTATTGTAGTGCAGTGTTATTATAGTGTGTTATTGTAGTGCAGTGTTATTATAGTGTGTTATTGTAGTGCAGTGTTATTATAATGTGTTATTGTAGTGCAGTGTTATTATAGTGTGTTATTGTAGTGCAATGTTATTATAATGTGTTATTGTAGTGCAGTGTTATTATAATGTGTTATTGTAGTGCAGTGTTATTATAATGTGTTATTGTAGTGCAGTGTTATTATAGTGTGTTATTGTAGTGCAGTGTTATTATAATGTGTTATTGTAGTGCAGTGTTATTATAATGTGTTATTGTAGTGCAATGTTATTATAATGTGTTATTGTAGTGCAGTGTTATTATAATGTGTTATTGTAGTGCAATGTTATTATAATGTGTTATTGTAGTGCAATGTTATTATAATGTGTTATTGTAGTGCAGTGTTATTATAGTGTGTTATTGTAGTGCAGTGTTATTACAATGTGTTATTGTAGTGCAGTGTTATTATAAAGTGTTATTGTAGTGCAGTGTTATAATAATGTGTTATTGTAGTGCAGTGTTATTATAATGTGTTATTGTAGTGCAGTGTTATTATAATGTGTTATTATAATGTGTTATTGTAGTGCAATGTTATTATAATGTGTTATTGTAGTGCAGTGTTATTATATTGTGTTATTGTAGTGCAGTGTTAGTATAGTGTGTTATCGTAGTGCAGTGTTATTATAATGTGTTATTGTAGTGCAGTGTTATTATAATGTGTTATTATAATGTGTTATTGTAGTGCAATGTTATTATAATGTGTTATTGTAGTGCAGTGTTATTACAATGTGTTATTGTAGTGCAGTGTTATTATAGTGTATTATTGTAGTGCAGTGTTATTATAGTTTGTTATTGTAGTGCAGTGTTATTATAATGTATTATTGTAGTGCAGTGTTATTATAGTTCGTTATTGTAGTGCAGTGTTATTATAATGTATTATTGTAGTGCAGTGTCAGTATAGTGTGTTATTGTAGTGCAATGTTATTATAATGTGTTATTGTAGTGCAGTGTTATTATAGTGTGTTATTGTAGTGCAGTGTTATTATAATGTGTTATTGTAGTGCAGTGTTATTATAATGTGTTATTGTAGTGCAATGTTATTATAATGTATTATTGTAGTGCAGTGTTATTATAGTTCGTTATTGTAGTGCAGTGTTATTATAATGTATTATTGTAGTGCAGTGTCAGTATAGTGTGTTATTGTAGTGCAATGTTATTATAATGTGTTATTGTAGTGCAGTGTTATTATAGTGTGTTATTGTAGTGCAGTGTTATTATAATGTGTTATTGTAGTGCAGTGTTATTATAATGTGTTATTGTAGTGCAATGTTATTATAATGTGTTATTGTAGTGCAGTGTTATTATAATGTGTTATTGTAGTGCAGTGTTATTATAATGTGTTATTGTAGTGCAATGTTATTATAATGTGTTATTGTAGTGCAGTGTTACTATAATGTGTTATTGTAGTGCAATGTTATTATAATGTGTTATTGTAGTGCAGTGTTATTATAATGTGTTATTGTAGTGCAGTGTTATTATAATGTGTTATTGTAGTGCAATGTTATTATAATGTGTTATTGTAGTGCAGTGTTACTATAATGTGTTATTGTAGTGCAGTGTTATTATAATGTGTTATTGTAGTGCAGTGTTATTATAATGTGTTATTGTAGTGCAATGTTATTATAATGTGTTATTGTAGTGCAATGTTATTATAATGTGTTATTGTAGTGCAGTGTTATTATAGTGTGTTATTGTAGTGCAGTGTTATTATAATGTGTTATTGTAGTGCAGTGTTATTATAATGTGTTATAGTAGTGCAGTGTTATTATAATGTGTTATTGTAGTGCAATGTTATTATAATGTGTTATTGTAGTGCAGTGTTATTATAATGTGTTATTGTGGTGCAATGTTATTATAATGTGTTATTGTAGTGCAATGTTATTATAATGTGTTATTGTAGTGCCGTGTTATTATAGTGTGTTATTGTAGTGCAGTGTTATTATAATGTGTTATTGTAGTGCAGTGTTATTATAATGTGTTATTGTAGTGCAGTGTTATTATAATGTGTTATTGTAGTGCAGTGTTATTATAATGTGTTATTGTAGTGCAGTGTTATTATAATGTGTTATTGTAGTGCAATGTTATTATAATGTGTTATTGTAGTGCAGTGTTATTATAATGTGTTATTGTAGTGCAGTGTTATTATAGTGTGTTATTGTAGTGCAATGTTATTATAATGTGTTATTGTAGTGCAGTGTTATTATAATGTGTTATTGTAGTGCAGTGTTATTATAGTGTGTTATTGTAGTGCAGTGTTATTATAATGTGTTATTGTAGTGCAGTGTTATTATAGTGTGTTATTGTAGTGCAATGTTATTATAATGTGTTATTGTAGTGCAGTGTTATTATAATGTGTTATTGTAGTGCAATGTTATTATAATGTGTTATTGTAGTGCAATGTTATTATAATGTGTTATTGTAGTGCAGTGTTACTATAATGTGTTATTGTAGTGCAGTGTTATTATAATGTGTTATTGTAGTGCAGTGTTATTATAATGTGTTATTGTAGTGCAATGTTATTATAATGTGTTATTGTAGTGCAGTGTTATTATAATGTGTTATTGTAGTGCAATGTTATTATAATGTGTTATTGTAGTGCAGTGTTATTATAATGTGTTATTGTAGTGCAGTGTTATTATAATGTGTTATTGTAGTGCAGTGTTATTATAATGTGTTATTGTAGTGCAGTGTTATTATAATGTATTATTGTAGTGCAGTGTTATTATGGTGTGTTATTGTAGTGCAGTGTTATTATAATGTGTTATTGTAGTGCAAAGTTATTATAATGTGTTATTATAATGTGTTATTGTAGTCCAATGTTATTATAATGTGTTATTGTAGTGCAGTGTTATTATAATGTGTTATTGTAGTGCAGTGTTATTATAATGTGTTATTATAATGTGTTATTGTAGTGCAATGTTATTATAGTGTGTTATTGTAGTGCAGTGTTATTATAATGTGTTATTGTAGTGCAGTGTTATTATAATGTGTTATTATAATGTGTTATTGTAGTCCAATGTTATTATAATGTGTTATTGTAGTGCAGTGTTATTATAATGTGTTATTGTAGTGCAGTGTTATTATAATGTGTTATTGTAGTGCAATGTTATTATAATGTGTTATTGTAGTGCAGTGTTATTATAATGTGTTATTGTAGTGCAGTGTTATTATAATGTGTTATTGTAGTGCAGTGTTATTATAATGTGTTATTGTAGTGCAGTGTTATTATAATGTGTTATTGTAGTGCAGTGTTATTATAATGTGTTATTGTAGTGCAATGTTATTATAATGTGTTATTGTAGTCCAATGTTATTATAATGTGTTATTGTAGTGCAGTGTTATTATAATGTGTTATTGTAGTGCAGTGTTATTATAATGTGTTATTATAATGTGTTATTGTAGTGCAATGTTATTATAATGTGTTATTGTAGTGCAATGTTATTATAATGTGTTATTGTAGTGCAGTGTTATTATAGTGTGTTATTGTAGTGCAGTGTTATTATAATGTGTTATTGTAGTGCAGTGTTATTATAATGTGTTATTGTAGTGCAATGTTATTATAATGTGTTATTGTAGTGCAGTGTTATTATAGTGTGTTATTGTAGTGCAGTGTTATTATAGTGTGTTATTGTAGTGCAGTGTTATTATAATGTGTTATTGTAGTGCAGTGTTATTATAATGTGTTATTGTAGTGCAATGTTACTATAATGTGTTATTGTAGTGCAGTGTTATTATAATGTGTTATTGTAGTGCAATGTTATTATAATGTGTTATTGTAGTGCAATGTTATTATAGTGTGTTATTGTAGTGCAGTGTTATTATAATGTGTTATTGTAGTGCAGTGTTATTATAATGTGTTATTGTAGTGCAATGTTATTATAATGTGTTATTGTAGTGCAGTGTTATTATAATGTGTTATTGTAGTGCAATGTTATTATAATGTGTTATTGTAGTGCAGTGTTATTATAGTGTGTTATTGTAGTGCAGTGTTATTATAATGTGTTATTGTAGTGCAGTGTTATTATAATGTGTTATTGTAGTGCAGTGTTATTATAATGTGTTATTGTAGTGCAATGTTATTATAATGTGTTATTGTAGTGCAGTGTTATTATAATGTGTTATTGTAGTGCAGTGTTATTATAATGTGTTATTGTAGTGCAGTGTTATTATAATGTGTTATTGTAGTGCAGTGTTATTATAATGTGTTATTGTAGTGCAGTGTTATTATAATGTGTTATTGTAGTGCAGTGTTATTATAATGTGTTATTGTAGTGCAGTGTTATTATAATGTGTTATTGTAGTGCAATGTTATTATAATGTGTTATTGTAGTGCAATGTTATTATAGTGTGTTATTGTAGTGCAGTGTTATTATAATGTGTTATTGTAGTGCAGTGTTATTATAATGTGTTATTGTAGTGCAATGTTATTATAATGTGTTATTGTAGTGCAGTGTTATTATAATGTGTTATTGTAGTGCAATGTTATTATAATGTGTTATTGTAGTGCAGTGTTATTATAATGTGTTATTGTAGTGCAGTGTTATTATAATGTGTTATTGTAGTGCAGTGTTATTATAATGTGTTATTGTAGTGCAGTGTTATTATAATGTGTTATTGTAGTGCAGTGTTATTATAATGTATTATTGTAGTGCAGTGTTATTATGGTGTGTTATTGTAGTGCAGTGTTATTATGGTGTGTTATTGTAGTGCAGTGTTATTATAATGTGTTATTGTAGTGCAAAGTTATTATAATGTGTTATTATAATGTGTTATTGTAGTCCAATGTTATTATAATGTGTTATTGTAGTGCAGTGTTATTATAATGTGTTATTGTAGTGCAGTGTTATTATAATGTGTTATTATAATGTGTTATTGTAGTGCAATGTTATTATAGTGTGTTATTGTAGTGCAGTGTTATTATAATGTGTTATTGTAGTGCAGTGTTATTATAATGTGTTATTATAATGTGTTATTGTAGTCCAATGTTATTATAATGTGTTATTGTAGTGCAGTGTTATTATAATGTGTTATTGTAGTGCAATGTTATTATAATGTGTTATTGTAGTGCAGTGTTATTATAATGTGTTATTGTAGTGCAGTGTTATTATAATGTGTTATTGTAGTGCAATGTTATTATAATGTGTTATTGTAGTGCAGTGTTATTATAATGTGTTATTGTAGTGCAGTGTTATTATAATGTGTTATTGTAGTGCAGTGTTATTATAATGTTATTGTAGTGCAGTGTTATTATAGTGTGTTATTGTAGTGCAGTGTTATTATAATGTGTTATTGTAGTGCAGTGTTATTATAGTGTGTTATTGTAGTGCAGTGTTATTATAATGTGTTATTGTAGTGCAATGTTATTATAATGTGTTATTGTAGTGCAGTGTTACTATAATGTGTTATTGTAGTGCAGTGTTATTATAATGTGTTATTGTAGTGCAGTGTTATTATAATGTGTTATTGTAGTGCAATGTTATTATAATGTGTTATTGTAGTGCAGTGTTATTATAATGTGTTATTGTAGTGCAATGTTATTATAATGTGTTATAGTAGTGCAGTGTTATTATAATGTGTTATTGTAGTGCAATGTTATTATAATGTGTTATTGTAGTGCAGTGTTATTATAATGTGTTATTGTGGTGCAATGTTATTATAATGTGTTATTGTAGTGCAATGTTATTATAATGTGTTATTGTAGTGCCGTGTTATTATAATGTGTTATTGTAGTGCAGTGTTATTATAATGTGTTATTGTAGTGCAGTGTTATTATAATGTGTTATTGTAGTGCAGTGTTATTATAATGTGTTATTGTAGTGCAGTGTTATTATAATGTGTTATTGTAGTGCAGTGTTATTATAATGTGTTATTGTAGTGCAATGTTATTATAATGTGTTATTGTAGTGCAATGTTATTATAATGTGTTATTGTAGTGCAGTGTTATTATAGTGTGTTATTGTAGTGCAGTGTTATTATAATGTGTTATTGTAGTGCAGTGTTATTATAATGTGTTATTGTAGTGCAGTGTTATTATAATGTGTTATTGTAGTGCAGTGTTATTATAATGTGTTATTGTAGTGCAATGTTATTATAATGTGTTATTGTAGTGCAGTGTTATTATAATGTGTTATTGTAGTGCAGTGTTATTATAATGTGTTATTGTAGTGCAGTGTTATTATAGTGTGTTATTGTAGTGCAGTGTTATTATAATGTGTTATTGTAGTGCAGTGTTATTATAATGTGTTATTGTAGTGCAGTGTTATTATAATGTGTTATTGTAGTGCAGTGTTATTATAATGTGTTATTGTAGTGCAATGTTATTATAATGTGTTATTGAAGTGCAGTGTTATTATAATGTGTTATTGTAGTGCAGTGTTATTATAATGTGTTATTGTAGTGCAGTGTTATTATAGTGTGTTATTGTAGTGCAATGTTATTATAATGTGTTATTGTAGTGCAGTGTTATTATAATGTGTTATTGTAGTGCAGTGTTATTATAGTGTGTTATTGTAGTGCAGTGTTATTATAATGTGTTATTGTAGTGCAGTGTTATTATAATGTGTTATAGTAGTGCAGTGTTATTATAATGTGTTATTGTAGTGCAATGTTATTATAATGTGTTATTGTAGTGCAGTGTTATTATAATGTGTTATTGTAGTGCAGTGTTATTATAATGTTATTGTAGTGCAGTGTTATTATAGTGTGTTATTGTAGTGCAGTGTTATTATAATGTGTTATTGTAGTGCAGTGTTATTATAGTGTGTTATTGTAGTGCAGTGTTATTATAATGTGTTATTGTAGTGCAATGTTATTATAATGTGTTATTGTAGTGCAGTGTTACTATAATGTGTTATTGTAGTGCAGTGTTATTATAATGTGTTATTGTAGTGCAGTGTTATTATAATGTGTTATTGTAGTGCAATGTTATTATAATGTGTTATTGTAGTGCAATGTTATTATAATGTGTTATTGTAGTGCAGTGTTATTATAGTGTGTTATTGTAGTGCAGTGTTATTATAATGTGTTATTGTAGTGCAGTGTTATTATAATGTGTTATAGTAGTGCAGTGTTATTATAATGTGTTATTGTAGTGCAATGTTATTATAATGTGTTATTGTAGTGCAGTGTTATTATAATGTGTTATTGTGGTGCAATGTTATTATAATGTGTTATTGTAGTGCAATGTTATTATAATGTGTTATTGTAGTGCCGTGTTATTATAATGTGTTATTGTAGTGCAGTGTTATTATAATGTGTTATTGTAGTGCAGTGTTATTATAATGTGTTATTGTAGTGCAGTGTTATTATAATGTGTTATTGTAGTGCAGTGTTATTATAATGTGTTATTGTAGTGCAGTGTTATTATAATGTGTTATTGTAGTGCAATGTTATTATAATGTGTTATTGTAGTGCAATGTTATTATAATGTGTTATTGTAGTGCAGTGTTATTATAATGTGTTATTGTAGTGCAGTGTTATTATAATGTGTTATTGTAGTGCAGTGTTATTATAATGTGTTATTGTAGTGCAGTGTTATTATAATGTGTTATTGTAGTGCAGTGTTATTATAGTGTGTTATTGTAGTGCAATGTTATTATAATGTGTTATTGTAGTGCAGTGTTATTATAATGTGTTATTGTAGTGCAGTGTTATTATAATGTGTTATTGTAGTGCAGTGTTATTATAGTGTGTTATTGTAGTGCAGTGTTATTATAATGTGTTATTGTAGTGCAGTGTTATTATAATGTGTTATTGTAGTGCAGTGTTATTATAATGTGTTATTGTAGTGCAGTGTTATTATAATGTGTTATTGTAGTGCAGTGTTATTATAATGTGTTATTGTAGTGCAGTGTTATTATAATGTGTTATTGTAGTGCAATGTTATTATAATGTGTTATTGTAGTGCAGTGTTATTATAATGTGTTATTGTAGTGCAGTGTTATTATAATGTGTTATTGTAGTGCAATGTTATTATAATGTGTTATTGTAGTGCAGTGTTATTATAATGTGTTATTGTAGTGCAATGTTATTATAGTGTGTTATTGTAGTGCAGTGTTATTATAATGTGTTATTGTAGTGCAGTGTTATTATAATGTGTTATTGTAGTGCAATGTTATTATATTGTGTTATTGTAGTGCAGTGTTATTATAATGTGTTATTGTAGTGCAGTGTTATTATAATGTGTTATTATAATGTGTTATTGTAGTGCAATGTTATTATAATGTGTTATTGTAGTGCAGTGTTATTATAGTTTGTTATTGTAGTGCAGTGTTATTATAATGTGTTATTGTAGTGCAGTGTTATTATAATGTGTTATTGTGGTGCAATGTTATTATAATGTGTTATTGTAGTGCAATGTTATTATAATGTGTTATTGTAGTGCCGTGTTATTATAGTGTGTTATCGTAGTGCAGTGTTATTATAATGTGTTATTGTAGTGCAGTGTTATTATAATGTGTTATTGTAGTGCAGTGTTATTATAATGTGTTATTGTAGTGCAGTGTTATTATAATGTGTTATTGTAGTGCAGTGTTATTATAATGTGTTATTGTAGTGCAATGTTATTATAATGTGTTATTGTAGTGCAATGTTATTATAATGTGTTATTGTAGTGCAGTGTTATTATAGTGTGTTATTGTAGTGCAGTGTTATTATAATGTGTTATTGTAGTGCAGTGTTATTATAATGTGTTATTGTAGTGCAGTGTTATTATAATGTGTTATTGTAGTGCAGTGTTATTATAATGTGTTATTGTAGTGCAATGTTATTATAATGTGTTATTGTAGTGCAGTGTTATTATAATGTGTTATTGTAGTGCAGTGTTATTATAATGTGTTATTGTAGTGCAGTGTTATTATAGTGTGTTATTGTAGTGCAGTGTTATTATAATGTGTTATTGTAGTGCAGTGTTATTATAATGTGTTATTGTAGTGCAGTGTTATTATAGTGTGTTATTGTAGTGCAATGTTATTATAATGTGTTATTGTAGTGCAGTGTTATTATAATGTGTTATTGTAGTGCAGTGTTATTATAATGTGTTATTGTAGTGCAATGTTATTATAATGTGTTATTGTAGTGCAGTGTTATTATAATGTGTTATTGTAGTGCAATGTTATTATAATGTGTTATTGTAGTGCAATGTTATTATAATGTGTTATTGTAGTGCAGTGTTATTATAGTGTGTTATTGTAGTGCAGTGTTATTACAATGTGTTATTGTAGTGCAGTGTTATTATAAAGTGTTATTGTAGTGCAGTGTTATAATAATGTGTTATTGTAGTGCAGTGTTATTATAATGTGTTATTGTAGTGCAGTGTTATTATAATGTGTTATTATAATGTGTTATTGTAGTGCAATGTTATTATAATGTGTTATTGTAGTGCAGTGTTATTATATTGTGTTATTGTAGTGCAGTGTTAGTATAGTGTGTTATCGTAGTGCAGTGTTATTATAATGTGTTATTGTAGTGCAGTGTTATTATAATGTGTTATTATAATGTGTTATTGTAGTGCAATGTTATTATAATGTGTTATTGTAGTGCAGTGTTATTACAATGTGTTATTGTAGTGCAGTGTTATTATAATGTGTTATTGTAGTGCAGTGTTATTATAGTGTGTTATTGTAGTGCAGTGTTATTATAATGTATTATTGTAGTGCAGTGTTATTATAGTTTGTTATTGTAGTGCAGTGTTATTATAATGTATTATTGTAGTGCAGTGTTATTATAGTTCGTTATTGTAGTGCAGTGTTATTATAATGTATTATTGTAGTGCAGTGTCAGTATAGTGTGTTATTGTAGTGCAATGTTATTATAATGTGTTATTGTAGTGCAGTGTTATTATAGTGTGTTATTGTAGTGCAGTGTTATTATAATGTGTTATTGTAGTGCAGTGTTATTATAATGTGTTATTGTAGTGCAATGTTATTATAATGTATTATTGTAGTGCAGTGTTATTATAGTTCGTTATTGTAGTGCAGTGTTATTATAATGTATTATTGTAGTGCAGTGTCAGTATAGTGTGTTATTGTAGTGCAATGTTATTATAATGTGTTATTGTAGTGCAGTGTTATTATAGTGTGTTATTGTAGTGCAGTGTTATTATAATGTGTTATTGTAGTGCAAAGTTATTATAATGTGTTATTATAATGTGTTATTGTAGTCCAATGTTATTATAATGTGTTATTGTAGTGCAGTGTTATTATAATGTGTTATTGTAGTGCAGTGTTATTATAATGTGTTATTATAATGTGTTATTGTAGTGCAATGTTATTATAGTGTGTTATTGTAGTGCAGTGTTATTATAATGTGTTATTGTAGTGCAGTGTTATTATAATGTGTTATTATAATGTGTTATTGTAGTCCAATGTTATTATAATGTGTTATTGTAGTGCAGTGTTATTATAATGTGTTATTGTAGTGCAGTGTTATTATAATGTGTTATTGTAGTGCAATGTTATTATAATGTGTTATTGTAGTGCAGTGTTATTATAATGTGTTATTGTAGTGCAGTGTTATTATAATGTGTTATTGTAGTGCAGTGTTATTATAATGTGTTATTGTAGTGCAGTGTTATTATAATGTGTTATTGTAGTGCAGTGTTATTATAATGTGTTATTGTAGTGCAATGTTATTATAATGTGTTATTGTAGTCCAATGTTATTATAATGTGTTATTGTAGTGCAGTGTTATTATAATGTGTTATTGTAGTGCAGTGTTATTATAGTGTGTTATTGTAGTGCAGTGTTATTATAATGTGTTATTGTAGTGCAGTGTTATTATAATGTATTATTGTAGTGCAGTGTTATTATGGTGTGTTATTGTAGTGCAGTGTTATTATGGTGTGTTATTGTAGTGCAGTGTTATTATAATGTGTTATTGTAGTGCAAAGTTATTATAATGTGTTATTATAATGTGTTATTGTAGTCCAATGTTATTATAATGTGTTATTGTAGTGCAGTGTTATTATAATGTGTTATTGTAGTGCAGTGTTATTATAATGTGTTATTATAATGTGTTATTGTAGTGCAATGTTATTATAGTGTGTTATTGTAGTGCAGTGTTATTATAATGTGTTATTGTAGTGCAGTGTTATTATAATGTGTTATTATAATGTGTTATTGTAGTCCAATGTTATTATAATGTGTTATTGTAGTGCAGTGTTATTATAATGTGTTATTGTAGTGCAGTGTTATTATAATGTGTTATTGTAGTGCAATGTTATTATAATGTGTTATTGTAGTGCAGTGTTATTATAATGTGTTATTGTAGTGCAGTGTTATTATAATGTGTTATTGTAGTGCAGTGTTATTATAATGTGTTATTGTAGTGCAGTGTTATTATAATGTGTTATTGTAGTGCAGTGTTATTATAATGTGTTATTGTAGTGCAGTGTTATTATAATGTGTTATTGTAGTGCAATGTTATTATAATGTGTTATTGTAGTGCAGTGTTATTATAATGTGTTATTGTAGTGCAGTGTTATTATAATGTGTTATTGTAGTGCAGTGTTATTATAATGTGTTATTGTAGTGCAGTGTTATTATAATGTGTTATTGTAGTGCAGTGTTATTATAATGTGTTATTGTAGTCCAATGTTATTATAATGTGTTATTGTAGTGCAGTGTTATTATAATGTGTTATTGTAGTGCAGTGTTATTATAATGTGTTATTATAATGTGTTATTGTAGTGCAATGTTATTATAATGTGTTATTGTAGTGCAATGTTATTATAATGTGTTATTGTAGTGCAGTGTTATTATAGTGTGTTATTGTAGTGCAGTGTTATTATAATGTGTTATTGTAGTGCAGTGTTATTATAATGTGTTATTGTAGTGCAATGTTATTATAATGTGTTATTGTAGTGCAGTGTTATTATAGTGTGTTATTGTAGTGCAGTGTTATTATAGTGTGTTATTGTAGTGCAGTGTTATTATAATGTGTTATTGTAGTGCAGTGTTATTATAATGTGTTATTGTAGTGCAATGTTACTATAATGTGTTATTGTAGTGCAGTGTTATTATAATGTGTTATTGTAGTGCAATGTTATTATAATGTGTTATTGTAGTGCAATGTTATTATAGTGTGTTATTGTAGTGCAGTGTTATTATAATGTGTTATTGTAGTGCAGTGTTATTATAATGTGTTATTGTAGTGCAATGTTATTATAATGTGTTATTGTAGTGCAGTGTTATTATAATGTGTTATTGTAGTGCAATGTTATTATAATGTGTTATTGTAGTGCAGTGTTATTATAGTGTGTTATTGTAGTGCAGTGTTATTATAATGTGTTATTGTAGTGCAGTGTTATTATAATGTGTTATTGTAGTGCAGTGTTATTATAATGTGTTATTGTAGTGCAATGTTATTATAATGTGTTATTGTAGTGCAGTGTTATTATAATGTGTTATTGTAGTGCAGTGTTATTATAATGTGTTATTGTAGTGCAGTGTTATTATAATGTGTTATTGTAGTGCAATGTTATTATAATGTGTTATTGTAGTGCAGTGTTATTATAATGTGTTATTGTAGTGCAGTGTTATTATAATGTGTTATTGTAGTGCAATGTTATTATAATGTGTTATTGTAGTGCAGTGTTACTATAATGTGTTATTGTAGTGCAATGTTATTATAATGTGTTATTGTAGTGCAGTGTTATTATAATGTGTTATTGTAGTGCAGTGTTATTATAATGTGTTATTGTAGTGCAATGTTATTATAATGTGTTATTGTAGTGCAGTGTTACTATAATGTGTTATTGTGGTGCAGTGTTATTATAATGTGTTATTGTAGTGCAGTGTTATTATAATGTGTTATTGTGGTGCAATGTTATTATAATGTGTTATTGTAGTGCAATGTTATTATAATGTGTTATTGTAGTGCCGTGTTATTATAGTGTGTTATTGTAGTGCAGTGTTATTATAATGTGTTATTGTAGTGCAGTGTTATTATAGTTTGTTATTGTAGTGCAGTGTTATTATAATGTGTTATTGTAGTGCAGTGTTATTATAATGTGTTATTGTAGTGCAATGTTATTATAATGTGTTATTGTAGTGCAGTGTTATTATAATGTGTTATTGTAGTGCAGTGTTATTATAATGTGTTATTGTAGTGCAGTGTTATTATAATGTGTTATTGTAGTGCAGTGTTATTATAATGTGTTATTGTAGTGCAATGTTATTATAATGTGTTATTGTAGTGCAGTGTTACTATAATGTGTTATTGTAGTGCAGTGTTATTATAATGTGTTATTGTAGTGCAATGTTATTATAATGTGTTATTGTAGTGCAATGTTACTATAATGTGTTATTGTAGTGCAATGTTATTATAATGTGTTATTGTAGTGCAGTGTTATTATAATGTGTTATTGTAGTGCAGTGTTATTATAATGTGTTATTGTAGTGCAATGTTATTATAATGTGTTATTGTAGTGCAATGTTATTATAATGTGTTATTGTAGTGCAGTGTTATTATAGTGTGTTATTGTAGTGCAGTGTTATTATAATGTGTTATTGTAGTGCAGTGTTACTATAATGTGTTATTGTAGTGCAGTGTTATTATAATGTGTTATTGTAGTGCAGTGTTATTATAATGTGTTATTGTAGTGCAATGTTACTATAATGTGTTATTGTAGTGCAGTGTTATTATAATGTGTTATTGTAGTGCAGTGTTATTATAGTGTGTTATTGTAGTGCAGTGTTATTATAATGTGTTATTGTAGTGCAGTGTTATTATAATGTGTTATTGTAGTGCAATGTTATTATAATGTGTTATTGTAGTGCAGTGTTATTATAATGTGTTATTGTAGTGCAGTGTTATTATAATGTGTTATTGTAGTGCAATGTTATTATAATGTGTTATTGTAGTGCAGTGTTACTATAATGTGTTATTGTAGTGCAGTGTTATTATAATGTGTTATTGTAGTGCAGTGTTATTATAATGTGTTATTGTAGTGCAGTGTTATTATAATGTGTTATTGTAGTGCAATGTTATTATAATGTGTTATTGTAGTGCAGTGTTATTATAATGTGTTATTGTAGTGCAGTGTTATTATAATGTGTTATTGTAGTGCAGTGTTATTATAATGTGTTATTGTAGTGCAGTGTTATTATAATGTGTTATTGTAGTGCAATGTTACTATAATGTGTTATTGTAGTGCAGTGTTATTATAATGTGTTATTGTAGTGCAGTGTTATTATAGTGTGTTATTGTAGTGCAGTGTTATTATAGTGTGTTATTGTAGTGCAGTGTTATTATAATGTGTTATTGTAGTGCAGTGTTATTATAGTGTGTTATTGTAGTGCAGTGTTATTATAATGTGTTATTGTAGTGCAATGTTATTATAATGTGTTATTGTAGTGCAGTGTTATTATAATGTGTTATTGTAGTGCAATGTTATTATAATGTGTTATTGTAGTGCAGTGTTATTATAATGTGTTATTGTAGTGCAGTGTTATTATAATGTGTTATTGTAGTGCAGTGTTATTATAATGTGTTATTGTAGTGCAATGTTATTATAATGTGTTATTGTAGTGCAGTGTTATTATAATGTGTTATTGTAGTGCAGTGTTATTATAATGTGTTATTGTAGTGCAGTGTTATTATAATGTGTTATTGTAGTGCAATGTTATTATAATGTGTTATTGTAGTGCAATGTTATTATAATGTGTTATTGTAGTGCAGTGTTATTATAGTGTGTTATTGTAGTGCAGTGTTATTATAATGTGTTATTGTAGTGCAGTGTTACTATAATGTGTTATTGTAGTGCAGTGTTATTATAATGTGTTATTGTAGTGCAGTGTTATTATAATGTGTTATTGTAGTGCAATGTTACTATAATGTGTTATTGTAGTGCAGTGTTATTATAATGTGTTATTGTAGTGCAGTGTTATTATAGTGTGTTATTGTAGTGCAGTGTTATTATAATGTGTTATTGTAGTGCAGTGTTATTATAATGTGTTATTGTAGTGCAATGTTATTATAATGTGTTATTGTAGTGCAGTGTTATTATAATGTGTTATTGTAGTGCAGTGTTATTATAATGTGTTATTGTAGTGCAATGTTATTATAATGTGTTATTGTAGTGCAGTGTTACTATAATGTGTTATTGTAGTGCAATGTTATTATAATGTGTTATTGTAGTGCAGTGTTATTATAATGTGTTATTGTAGTGCAGTGTTATTATAATGTGTTATTGTAGTGCAATGTTATTATAATGTGTTATTGTAGTGCAGTGTTACTATAATGTGTTATTGTAGTGCAGTGTTATTATAATGTGTTATTGTAGTGCAGTGTTATTATAATGTGTTATTGTAGTGCAATGTTATTATAATGTGTTATTGTAGTGCAATGTTATTATAATGTGTTATTGTAGTGCAGTGTTATTATAGTGTGTTATTGTAGTGCAGTGTTATTATAATGTGTTATTGTAGTGCAATGTTATTATAATGTGTTATTGTAGTGCAGTGTTATTATAATGTGTTATTGTAGTGCAGTGTTATTATAATGTGTTATTGTAGTGCAGTGTTATTATAATGTGTTATTGTAGTGCAATGTTATTATAATGTGTTATTGTAGTGCAGTGTTATTATAATGTGTTATTGTAGTGCAGTGTTATTATAATGTGTTTTTGTAGTGCAGTGTTATTATAGTGTGTTATTGTAGTGCAGTGTTATTATAATGTGTTATTGTAGTGCAGTGTTATTATAATGTGTTATTGTAGTGCAGTGTTATTATAGTGTGTTATTGTAGTGCAATGTTATTATAATGTGTTATTGTAGTGCAGTGTTATTATAATGTGTTATTGTAGTGCAGTGTTATTATAATGTGTTATTGTAGTGCAGTGTTATTATAATGTGTTATTGTAGTGCAGTGTTATTATAATGTGTTATTGTAGTGCAATGTTATTATAATGTGTTATTGTAGTGCAGTGTTATTATAATGTGTTATTGTAGTGCAGTGTTATTATAATGTGTTATTGTA
The DNA here is from genome assembly GCA_029206835.1 of Rana muscosa. NCBI lineage: Eukaryota > Metazoa > Chordata > Amphibia > Anura > Ranidae > Rana > Rana muscosa. Next base: position 263,964,185 of record CM055123.1, on the reverse strand, counting down.
GTGCAGTGTTATTATAATGTGTTATTGTAGTGCAATGTTATTATAATGTGTTATTGTAGTGCAGTGTTATTATAGTGTGTTATTGTAGTGCAATGTTATTATAATGTGTTATTGTAGTGCAGTGTTATTATAATGTGTTATTGTAGTGCAGTGTTATTATAGTGTGTTATTGTAGTGCAATGTTATTATAATGTGTTATTGTAGTGCAGTGTTATTATAATGTGTTATTGTAGTGCAGTGTTATTATAATGTGTTTTTGTAGTGCAGTGTTATTATAGTGTGTTATTGTAGTGCAGTGTTATTATAATGTGTTATTGTAGTGCAGTGTTATTATAATGTGTTATTGTAGTGCAGTGTTATTATAATGTGTTATTGTAGTGCAATGTTATTATAATGTGTTATTGTAGTGCAGTGTTATTATAATGTGTTATTGTAGTGCAGTGTTATTATAATGTGTTATTGTAGTGCAGTGTTATTATAATGTGTTATTGTAGTGCAATGTTATTATAATGTGTTATTGTAGTGCAGTGTTATTATAATGTGTTATTGTAGTGCAGTGTTATTATAATGTGTTTTTGTAGTGCAGTGTTATTATAGTGTGTTATTGTAGTGCAGTGTTATTATAATGTGTTATTGTAGTGCAGTGTTATTATAATGTGTTATTGTAGTGCAGTGTTATTATAGTGTGTTATTGTAGTGCAATGTTATTATAATGTGTTATTGTAGTGCAGTGTTATTATAATGTGTTATTGTAGTGCAGTGTTATTATAGTGTGTTATTGTAGTGCAGTGTTATTATAATGTGTTATTGTAGTGCAGTGTTATTATAGTGTGTTATTGTAGTGCAATGTTATTATAATGTGTTATTGTAGTGCAGTGTTATTATAATGTGTTATTGTAGTGCAATGTTATTATAATGTGTTATTGTAGTGCAATGTTATTATAATGTGTTATTGTAGTGCAGTGTTACTATAATGTGTTATTGTAGTGCAGTGTTATTATAATGTGTTATTGTAGTGCAGTGTTATTATAATGTGTTATTGTAGTGCAATGTTATTATAATGTGTTATTGTAGTGCAATGTTATTATAATGTGTTATTGTAGTGCAGTGTTATTATAGTGTGTTATTGTAGTGCAGTGTTATTATAATGTGTTATTGTAGTGCAGTGTTATTATAATGTGTTATTGTAGTGCAGTGTTATTATAATGTGTTATTGTAGTGCAGTGTTATTATAATGTGTTATTATAATGTGTTATTGTAGTGCAGTGTTATTATAATGTGTTATTGTAGTGCAGTGTTATTATAGTGTGTTATTGTAGTGCAGTGTTATTATAATGTGTTATTGTAGTGCAGTGTTATTATAGTGTGTTATTGTAGTGCAGTGTTATTATAATGTGTTATTGTAGTGCAGTGTTATTATAATGTGTTATTGTAGTGCAATGTTATTATAATGTGTTATTGTAGTGCAATGTTATTATAATGTGTTATTGTAGTGCAGTGTTATTATAGTGTGTTATTGTAGTGCAGTGTTATTATAATGTGTTATTGTAGTGCAGTGTTACTATAATGTGTTATTGTAGTGCAGTGTTATTATAATGTGTTATTGTAGTGCAGTGTTATTATAGTGTGTTATTGTAGTGCAGTGTTATTATAATGTGTTATTGTAGTGCAGTGTTATTATAATGTGTTATTGTGGTGCAATGTTATTATAATGTGTTATTGTAGTGCAATGTTATTATAATGTGTTATTGTAGTGCCGTGTTATTATAGTGTGTTATTGTAGTGCAGTGTTATTATAATGTGTTATTGTAGTGCAGTGTTATTATAGTTTGTTATTGTAGTGCAGTGTTATTATAATGTGTTATTGTAGTGCAGTGTTATTATAATGTGTTATTGTAGTGCAATGTTATTATAATGTGTTATTGTAGTGCAGTGTTATTATAATGTGTTATTGTAGTGCAGTGTTATTATAATGTGTTATTGTAGTGCAGTGTTATTATAATGTGTTATTGTAGTGCAGTGTTATTATAATGTGTTATTGTAGTGCAGTGTTATTATAATGTGTTATTGTAGTGCAGTGTTACTATAATGTGTTATTGTAGTGCAGTGTTATTATAATGTGTTATTGTAGTGCAATGTTATTATAATGTGTTATTGTAGTGCAGTGTTACTATAATGTGTTATTGTAGTGCAGTGTTATTATAATGTGTTATTGTAGTGCAATGTTATTATAATGTGTTATTGTAGTGCAATGTTACTATAATGTGTTATTGTAGTGCAATGTTATTATAATGTGTTATTGTAGTGCAATGTTATTATAATGTGTTATTGCAGTGCAGTGTTATTATAGTGTGTTATTGTAGTGCAGTGTTATTATAATGTGTTATTGTAGTGCAGTGTTATTATAATGTGTTATTGTAGTGCAGTGTTATTATAATGTGTTATTGTAGTGCAATGTTATTATAATGTGTTATTGTAGTGCAGTGTTATTATAATGTGTTATTGTAGTGCAATGTTATTATAATGTGTTATTGTAGTGCAGTGTTATTATAATGTGTTATTGTAGTGCAGTGTTATTATAATGTGTTATTGTATTGCAATGTTATTATAATGTGTTATTGTAGTGCAGTGTTATTATAATGTGTTATTGTAGTGCAGTGTTATTATAATGTGTTATTGTAGTGCAATGTTATTATAATGTGTTATTGTAGTGCAGTGTTACTATAATGTGTTATTGTAGTGCAATGTTATTATAATGTGTTATTGTAGTGCAGTGTTATTATAATGTGTTATTGTAGTGCAGTGTTATTATAATGTGTTATTGTAGTGCAATGTTATTATAATGTGTTATTGTAGTGCAGTGTTACTATAATGTGTTATTGTGGTGCAGTGTTATTATAATGTGTTATTGTAGTGCAGTGTTATTATAATGTGTTATTGTGGTGCAATGTTATTATAATGTGTTATTGTAGTGCAATGTTATTATAATGTGTTATTGTAGTGCCGTGTTATTATAGTGTGTTATTGTAGTGCAGTGTTATTATAATGTGTTATTGTAGTGCAGTGTTATTATAATGTGTTATTGTAGTGCAGTGTTATTATAATGTGTTATTGTAGTGCAGTGTTATTATAATGTGTTATTGTAGTGCAATGTTATTATAATGTGTTATTGTAGTGCAGTGTTACTATAATGTGTTATTGTAGTGCAATGTTATTATAATGTGTTATTGTAGTGCAATGTTATTATAATGTGTTATTGTAGTGCAATGTTATTATAGTGTGTTATTGTAGTGCAGTGTTATTATAATGTGTTATTGTAGTGCAGTGTTATTATAATGTGTTATTGTAGTGCAATGTTATTATAATGTGTTATTGTAGTGCAGTGTTATTATAATGTGTTATTGTAGTGCAGTGTTATTATAATGTGTTTTTGTAGTGCAGTGTTATTATAGTGTGTTATTGTAGTGCAGTGTTATTATAATGTGTTATTGTAGTGCAGTGTTATTATAATGTGTTATTGTAGTGCAGTGTTATTATAGTGTGTTATTGTAGTGCAATGTTATTATAATGTGTTATTGTAGTGCAGTGTTATTATAATGTGTTATTGTAGTGCAGTGTTATTATAGTGTGTTATTGTAGTGCAGTGTTATTATAATGTGTTATTGTAGTGCAGTGTTATTATAATGTGTTATTGTAGTGCAGTGTTATTATAGTGTGTTATTGTAGTGCAATGTTATTATAATGTGTTATTGTAGTGCAGTGTTATTATAATGTGTTATTGTAGTGCAATGTTATTATAATGTGTTATTGTAGTGCAATGTTATTATAATGTGTTATTGTAGTGCAGTGTTACTATAATGTGTTATTGTAGTGCAGTGTTATTATAATGTGTTATTGTAGTGCAGTGTTATTATAATGTGTTATTGTAGTGCAATGTTATTATAATGTGTTATTGTAGTGCAATGTTATTATAATGTGTTATTGTAGTGCAGTGTTATTATAGTGTGTTATTGTAGTGCAGTGTTATTATAATGTGTTATTGTAGTGCAGTGTTATTATAATGTGTTATTGTAGTGCAGTGTTATTATAATGTGTTATTGTAGTGCAGTGTTATTATAATGTGTTATTATAATGTGTTATTGTAGTGCAGTGTTATTATAATGTGTTATTGTAGTGCAGTGTTATTATAGTGTGTTATTGTAGTGCAGTGTTATTATAATGTGTTATTGTAGTGCAGTGTTATTATAGTGTGTTATTGTAGTGCAGTGTTATTATAATGTGTTATTGTAGTGCAGTGTTATTATAATGTGTTATTGTAGTGCAATGTTATTATAATGTGTTATTGTAGTGCAATGTTATTATAATGTGTTATTGTAGTGCAGTGTTATTATAGTGTGTTATTGTAGTGCAGTGTTATTATAATGTGTTATTGTAGTGCAGTGTTACTATAATGTGTTATTGTAGTGCAGTGTTATTATAATGTGTTATTGTAGTGCAGTGTTATTATAGTGTGTTATTGTAGTGCAGTGTTATTATAATGTGTTATTGTAGTGCAGTGTTATTATAATGTGTTATTGTGGTGCAATGTTATTATAATGTGTTATTGTAGTGCAATGTTATTATAATGTGTTATTGTAGTGCCGTGTTATTATAGTGTGTTATTGTAGTGCAGTGTTATTATAATGTGTTATTGTAGTGCAGTGTTATTATAGTTTGTTATTGTAGTGCAGTGTTATTATAATGTGTTATTGTAGTGCAGTGTTATTATAATGTGTTATTGTAGTGCAATGTTATTATAATGTGTTATTGTAGTGCAGTGTTATTATAATGTGTTATTGTAGTGCAGTGTTATTATAATGTGTTATTGTAGTGCAGTGTTATTATAATGTGTTATTGTAGTGCAGTGTTATTATAATGTGTTATTGTAGTGCAATGTTATTATAATGTGTTATTGTAGTGCAGTGTTACTATAATGTGTTATTGTAGTGCAGTGTTATTATAATGTGTTATTGTAGTGCAATGTTATTATAATGTGTTATTGTAGTGCAATGTTACTATAATGTGTTATTGTAGTGCAATGTTATTATAATGTGTTATTGTAGTGCAATGTTATTATAATGTGTTATTGCAGTGCAGTGTTATTATAGTGTGTTATTGTAGTGCAGTGTTATTATAATGTGTTATTGTAGTGCAGTGTTATTATAATGTGTTATTGTAGTGCAGTGTTATTATAATGTGTTATTGTAGTGCAATGTTATTATAATGTGTTATTGTAGTGCAGTGTTATTATAATGTGTTATTGTAGTGCAATGTTATTATAATGTGTTATTGTAGTGCAGTGTTATTATAATGTGTTATTGTAGTGCAGTGTTATTATAATGTGTTATTGTATTGCAATGTTATTATAATGTGTTATTGTAGTGCAGTGTTATTATAATGTGTTATTGTAGTGCAGTGTTATTATAATGTGTTATTGTAGTGCAATGTTATTATAATGTGTTATTGTAGTGCAGTGTTACTATAATGTGTTATTGTAGTGCAATGTTATTATAATGTGTTATTGTAGTGCAGTGTTATTATAATGTGTTATTGTAGTGCAGTGTTATTATAATGTGTTATTGTAGTGCAATGTTATTATAATGTGTTATTGTAGTGCAGTGTTACTATAATGTGTTATTGTGGTGCAGTGTTATTATAATGTGTTATTGTAGTGCAGTGTTATTATAATGTGTTATTGTGGTGCAATGTTATTATAATGTGTTATTGTAGTGCAATGTTATTATAATGTGTTATTGTAGTGCCGTGTTATTATAGTGTGTTATTGTAGTGCAGTGTTATTATAATGTGTTATTGTAGTGCAGTGTTATTATAATGTGTTATTGTAGTGCAGTGTTATTATAATGTGTTATTGTAGTGCAGTGTTATTATAATGTGTTATTGTAGTGCAATGTTATTATAATGTGTTATTGTAGTGCAGTGTTACTATAATGTGTTATTGTAGTGCAATGTTATTATAATGTGTTATTGTAGTGCAATGTTATTATAATGTGTTATTGTAGTGCAATGTTATTATAGTGTGTTATTGTAGTGCAGTGTTATTATAATGTGTTATTGTAGTGCAGTGTTATTATAATGTGTTATTGTAGTGCAGTGTTATTATAGTGTGTTATTGTAGTGCAGTGTTATTATAGTGTGTTATTGTAGTGCAGTGTTATTATAATGTGTTATTGTAGTGCAGTGTTATTATAATGTGTTATTGTAGTGCAATGTTACTATAATGTGTTATTGTAGTGCAGTGTTATTATAATGTGTTATTGTAGTGCAATGTTATTATAATGTGTTATTGTAGTGCAATGTTATTATAGTGTGTTATTGTAGTGCAGTGTTATTATAATGTGTTATTGTAGTGCAGTGTTATTATAATGTGTTATTGTAGTGCAATGTTATTATAATGTGTTATTGTAGTGCAGTGTTATTATAATGTGTTATTGTAGTGCAATGTTATTATAATGTGTTATTGTAGTGCAATGTTATTATAATGTGTTATTGTAGTGCAGTGTTATTATAGTGTGTTATTGTAGTGCAGTGTTATTATAATGTGTTATTGTAGTGCAGTGTTATTATAATGTGTTATTGTAGTGCAGTGTTATTATAATGTGTTATTGTAGTGCAATGTTATTATAATGTGTTATTGTAGTGCAGTGTTATTATAATGTGTTATTGTAGTGCAGTGTTATTATAATGTGTTATTGTAGTGCAGTGTTATTATAATGTGTTATTGTAGTGCAGTGTTATTATAATGTGTTATTGTAGTGCAATGTTATTATAATGTGTTATTGTAGTGCAGTGTTATTATAATGTGTTATTGTAGTGCAATGTTATTATAATGTGTTATTGTAGTGCAATGTTATTATGTGTTATTGTAGTGCAGTGTTATTATAATGTGTTATTGTAGTGCAGTGTTATTATAATGTGTTATTGTAGTGCAGTGTTATTATAATGTGTTATTGTAGTGCAGTGTTATTATAATGTATTATTGTAGTGCAGTGTTATTATGGTGTGTTATTGTAGTGCAGTGTTATTATAATGTGTTATTGTAGTGCAATGTTATTATAATGTGTTATTGTAGTGCAGTGTTATTATAATGTGTTATTGTAGTGCAAAGTTATTATAATGTGTTATTATAATGTGTTATTGTAGTCCAATGTTATTATAATGTGTTATTGTAGTGCAGTGTTATTATAATGTGTTATTGTAGTGCAGTGTTATTATAATGTGTTATTATAATGTGTTATTGTAGTGCAATGTTATTATAATGTGTTATTGTAGTGCAATGTTATTATAATGTGTTATTGTAGTGCAGTGTTATTATAGTGTGTTATTGTAGTGCAGTGTTATTATAATGTGTTATTGTAGTGCAGTGTTATTATAATGTGTTATTGTAGTGCAATGTTACTATAATGTGTTATTGTAGTGCAGTGTTATTATAATGTGTTATTGTAGTGCAATGTTATTATAATGTGTTATTGTAGTGCAATGTTATTATAGTGTGTTATTGTAGTGCAGTGTTATTATAATGTGTTATTGTAGTGCAGTGTTATTATAATGTGTTATTGTAGTGCAATGTTATTATAATGTGTTATTGTAGTGCAGTGTTATTATAATGTGTTATTGTAGTGCAATGTTATTATAATGTGTTATTGTAGTGCAGTGTTATTATAGTGTGTTATTGTAGTGCAGTGTTATTATAATGTGTTATTGTAGTGCAGTGTTATTATAATGTGTTATTGTAGTGCAGTGTTATTATAATGTGTTATTGTAGTGCAATGTTATTATAATGTGTTATTGTAGTGCAGTGTTATTATAATGTGTTATTGTAGTGCAGTGTTATTATAATGTGTTATTGTAGTGCAGTGTTATTATAATGTGTTATTGTAGTGCAGTGTTATTATAATGTGTTATTGTAGTGCAATGTTATTATAATGTGTTATTGTAGTGCAGTGTTATTATAATGTGTTATTGTAGTGCAGTGTTATTATAATGTGTTATTGTAGTGCAGTGTTATTATAATGAGTTATTGTAGTGCAATGTTATTATAATGTGTTATTGTAGTGCAATGTTATTATAGTGTGTTATTGTAGTGCAGTGTTATTATAATGTGTTATTGTAGTGCAGTGTTATTATAATGTGTTATTGTAGTGCAATGTTATTATAATGTGTTATTGTAGTGCAGTGTTATTATAATGTGTTATTGTAGTGCAATGTTATTATAATGTGTTATTGTAGTGCAGTGTTATTATAATGTGTTATTGTAGTGCAGTGTTATTATAATGTGTTATTGTAGTGCAGTGTTATTATAATGTGTTATTGTAGTGCAGTGTTATTATAATGTATTATTGTAGTGCAGTGTTATTATGGTGTGTTATTGTAGTGCAGTGTTATTATGGTGTGTTATTGTAGTGCAGTGTTATTATAATGTGTTATTGTAGTGCAAAGTTATTATAATGTGTTATTATAATGTGTTATTGTAGTCCAATGTTATTATAATGTGTTATTGTAGTGCAGTGTTATTATAATGTGTTATTATAATGTGTTATTGTAGTGCAATGTTATTATAGTGTGTTATTGTAGTGCAGTGTTATTATAATGTGTTATTGTAGTGCAGTGTTATTATAATGTGTTATTATAATGTGTTATTGTAGTCCAATGTTATTATAATGTGTTATTGTAGTGCAGTGTTATTATAATGTGTTATTGTAGTGCAGTGTTATTATAATGTGTTATTGTAGTGCAATGTTATTATAATGTGTTATTGTAGTGCAGTGTTATTATAATGTGTTATTGTAGTGCAGTGTTATTATAATGTGTTATTGTAGTGCAATGTTATTATAATGTGTTATTGTAGTGCAGTGTTATTATAATGTGTTATTGTAGTGCAGTGTTATTATAATGTGTTATTGTAGTGCAATGTTATTATAATGTTATTGTAGTGCAGTGTTATTATAGTGTGTTATTGTAGTGCAGTGTTATTATAATGTGTTATTGTAGTGCAGTGTTATTATAGTGTGTTATTGTAGTGCAGTGTTATTATAATGTGTTATTGTAGTGCAATGTTATTATAATGTGTTATTGTAGTGCAGTGTTATTATAATGTGTTATTGTAGTGCAGTGTTATTATAATGTGTTATTGTAGTGCAATGTTATTATAATGTGTTATTGTAGTGCAGTGTTATTATAATGTGTTATTGTAGTGCAGTGTTATTATAATGTGTTATAGTAGTGCAGTGTTATTATAATGTGTTATTGTAGTGCAATGTTATTATAATGTGTTATTGTAGTGCAGTGTTATTATAATGTGTTATTGTGGTGCAATGTTATTATAATGTGTTATTGTAGTGCAATGTTATTATAATGTGTTATTGTAGTGCCGTGTTATTATAATGTGTTATTGTAGTGCAGTGTTATTATAATGTGTTATTGTAGTGCAGTGTTATTATAATGTGTTATTGTAGTGCAGTGTTATTATAATGTGTTATTGTAGTGCAGTGTTATTATAATGTGTTATTGTAGTGCAGTGTTATTATAGTGTGTTATTGTAGTGCAGTGTTATTATAATGTGTTATTGTAGTGCAATGTTATTATAATGTGTTATTGTAGTGCAATGTTATTATAGTGTGTTATTGTAGTGCAGTGTTATTATAATGTGTTATTGTAGTGCAGTGTTATTATAATGTGTTATTGTAGTGCAATGTTATTATAATGTGTTATTGTAGTGCAATGTTATTATAATGTGTTATTGTAGTGCAGTGTTATTATAGTGTGTTATTGTAGTGCAGTGTTATTATAATGTGTTATTGTAGTGCAATGTTATTATAATGTGTTATTGTAGTGCAGTGTTATTATAATGTGTTATTGTAGTGCAGTGTTATTATAATGTGTTATTGTAGTGCAATGTTATTATAATGTGTTATTGTAGTGCAGTGTTATTATAATGTGTTATTGTAGTGCAATGTTATTATAATGTGTTATTGTAGTGCAGTGTTATTATAATGTGTTATTGTAGTGCAGTGTTATTATAATGTGTTATTGTAGTGCAGTGTTATTATAATGTGTTATTGTAGTGCAGTGTTATTATAATGTATTATTGTAGTGCAGTGTTATTATGGTGTGTTATTGTAGTGCAGTGTTATTATGGTGTGTTATTGTAGTGCAGTGTTATTATAATGTGTTATTGTAGTGCAAAGTTATTATAATGTGTTATTATAATGTGTTATTGTAGTCCAATGTTATTATAATGTGTTATTGTAGTGCAGTGTTATTATAATGTGTTATTGTAGTGCAGTGTTATTATAATGTGTTATTATAATGTGTTATTGTAGTGCAATGTTATTATAGTGTGTTATTGTAGTGCAGTGTTATTATAATGTGTTATTGTAGTGCAGTGTTATTATAATGTGTTATTATAATGTGTTATTGTAGTCCAATGTTATTATAATGTGTTATTGTAGTGCAGTGTTATTATAATGTGTTATTGTAGTGCAGTGTTATTATAATGTGTTATTGTAGTGCAATGTTATTATAATGTGTTATTGTAGTGCAGTGTTATTATAATGTGTTATTGTAGTGCAGTGTTATTATAATGTGTTATTGTAGTGCAAAGTTATTATAATGTGTTATTATAATGTGTTATTGTAGTCCAATGTTATTATAATGTGTTATTGTAGTGCAGTGTTATTATAATGTGTTATTGTAGTGCAGTGTTATTATAATGTGTTATTATAATGTGTTATTGTAGTGCAATGTTATTATAATGTGTTATTGTAGTGCAATGTTATTATAATGTGTTATTGTAGTGCAGTGTTATTATAGTGTGTTATTGTAGTGCAGTGTTATTATAATGTGTTATTGTAGTGCAGTGTTATTATAATGTGTTATTGTAGTGCAATGTTATTATAATGTGTTATTGTAGTGCAATGTTATTATAATGTGTTATTGTAGTGCAGTGTTATTATAGTGTGTTATTGTAGTGCAGTGTTATTATAGTGTGTTATTGTAGTGCAGTGTTATTATAATGTGTTATTGTAGTGCAGTGTTATTATAATGTGTTATTGTAGTGCAATGTTACTATAATGTGTTATTGTAGTGCAGTGTTATTATAATGTGTTATTGTAGTGCAATGTTATTATAATGTGTTATTGTAGTGCAATGTTATTATAGTGTGTTATTGTAGTGCAGTGTTATTATAATGTGTTATTGTAGTGCAATGTTATTATAATGTGTTATTGTAGTGCAGTGTTATTATAGTGTGTTATTGTAGTGCAGTGTTATTATAATGTGTTATTGTAGTGCAGTGTTATTATAATGTGTTATTGTAGTGCAGTGTTATTATAATGTGTTATTGTAGTGCAATGTTATTATAATGTGTTATTGTAGTGCAGTGTTATTATAATGTGTTATTGTAGTGCAGTGTTATTATAATGTGTTATTGTAGTGCAGTGTTATTATAATGTGTTATTGTAGTGCAGTGTTATTATAATGTGTTATTGTAGTGCAATGTTATTATAATGTGTTATTGTAGTGCAGTGTTATTATAATGTGTTATTGTAGTGCAGTGTTATTATAATGTGTTATTGTAGTGCAGTGTTATTATAATGTGTTATTGTAGTGCAATGTTATTATAATGTGTTATTGTAGTGCAATGTTATTATAGTGTGTTATTGTAGTGCAGTGTTATTATAATGTGTTATTGTAGTGCAGTGTTATTATAATGTGTTATTGTAGTGCAGTGTTATTATAATGTGTTATTGTAGTGCAATGTTATTATAATGTGTTATTGTAGTGCAGTGTTATTATAATGTGTTATTGTAGTGCAGTGTTATTATAATGTGTTATTGTAGTGCAGTGTTATTATAATGTGTTATTGTAGTGCAGTGTTATTATAATGTGTTATTGTAGTGCAGTGTTATTATAATGTATTATTGTAGTGCAGTGTTATTATGGTGTGTTATTGTAGTGCAGTGTTATTATGGTGTGTTATTGTAGTGCAGTGTTATTATAATGTGTTATTGTAGTGCAAAGTTATTATAATGTGTTATTATAATGTGTTATTGTAGTCCAATGTTATTATAATGTGTTATTGTAGTGCAGTGTTATTATAATGTGTTATTGTAGTGCAGTGTTATTATAATGTGTTATTATAATGTGTTATTGTAGTGCAATGTTATTATAGTGTGTTATTGTAGTGCAGTGTTATTATAATGTGTTATTGTAGTGCAGTGTTATTATAATGTGTTATTATAATGTGTTATTGTAGTGCAGTGTTATTATAATGTGTTATTGTAGTGCAGTGTTATTATAATGTGTTATTGTAGTGCAGTGTTATTATAATGTGTTATTGTAGTGCAGTGTTATTATAATGTGTTATTGTAGTGCAGTGTTATTATAATGTATTATTGTAGTGCAGTGTTATTATGGTGTGTTATTGTAGTGCAGTGTTATTATGGTGTGTTATTGTAGTGCAGTGTTATTATAATGTGTTATTGTAGTGCAAAGTTATTATAATGTGTTATTATAATGTGTTATTGTAGTCCAATGTTATTATAATGTGTTATTGTAGTGCAGTGTTATTATAATGTGTTATTGTAGTGCAGTGTTATTATAATGTGTTATTATAATGTGTTATTGTAGTGCAATGTTATTATAGTGTGTTATTGTAGTGCAGTGTTATTATAATGTGTTATTGTAGTGCAGTGTTATTATAATGTGTTATTATAATGTGTTATTGTAGTCCAATGTTATTATAATGTGTTATTGTAGTGCAGTGTTATTATAATGTGTTATTGTAGTGCAGTGTTATTATAATGTGTTATTGTAGTGCAATGTTATTATAATGTGTTATTGTAGTGCAATGTTATTATAATGTGTTATTGTAGTGCAGTGTTATTATAATGTGTTATTGTAGTGCAGTGTTATTATAATGTGTTATTGTAGTGCAATGTTATTATAATGTGTTATTGTAGTGCAGTGTTATTATAATGTGTTATTGTAGTGCAGTGTTATTATAATGTGTTATTGTAGTGCAGTGTTATTATAATGTTATTGTAGTGCAGTGTTATTATAGTGTGTTATTGTAGTGCAGTGTTATTATAATGTGTTATTGTAGTGCAGTGTTATTATAGTGTGTTATTGTAGTGCAGTGTTATTATAATGTGTTATTGTAGTGCAGTGTTATTATAATGTGTTATTGTAGTGCAATGTTATTATAATGTGTTATTGTAGTGCAGTGTTATTATAATGTGTTATTGTAGTGCAGTGTTATTATAATGTGTTATTGTAGTGCAATGTTATTATAATGTGTTATTGTAGTGCAGTGTTATTATAATGTGTTATTGTAGTGCAGTGTTATTATAATGTGTTATAGTAGTGCAGTGTTATTATAATGTGTTATTGTAGTGCAATGTTATTATAATGTGTTATTGTAGTGCAGTGTTATTATAATGTGTTATTGTGGTGCAATGTTATTATAATGTGTTATTGTAGTGCAATGTTATTATAATGTGTTATTGTAGTGCCGTGTTATTATAATGTGTTATTGTAGTGCAGTGTTATTATAATGTGTTATTGTAGTGCAGTGTTATTATAATGTGTTATTGTAGTGCAGTGTTATTATAGTGTGTTATTGTAGTGCAGTGTTATAATAATGTGTTATTGTAGTGCAGTGTTATTATAGTGTGTTATTGTAGTGCAGTGTTATTATAGTGTGTTATTGTAGTGCAGTGTTATAATAATGTGTTATTGTAGTGCAGTGTTATTATAATGTGTTATTGTAGTGCAATGTTATTATAATGTGTTATTGTAGTGCAGTGTTACTATAATGTGTTATTGTAGTGCAGTGTTATTATAATGTGTTATTGTAGTGCAGTGTTATTATAATGTGTTATTGTAGTGCAATGTTATTATAATGTGTTATTGTAGTGCAGTGTTATTATAATGTGTTATAGTAGTGCAGTGTTATTATAATGTGTTATTGTAGTGCAATGTTATTATAATGTGTTATTGTAGTGCAGTGTTATTATAATGTGTTATTGTGGTGCAATGTTATTATAATGTGTTATTGTAGTGCAATGTTATTATAATGTGTTATTGTAGTGCCGTGTTATTATAATGTGTTATTGTAGTGCAGTGTTATTATAATGTGTTATTGTAGTGCAGTGTTATTATAATGTGTTATTGTAGTGCAGTGTTATTATAATGTGTTATTGTAGTGCAGTGTTATTATAGTGTGTTATTGTAGTGCAGTGTTATTATAATGTGTTATTGTAGTGCAATGTTATTATAATGTGTTATTGTAGTGCAATGTTATTATAGTGTGTTATTGTAGTGCAGTGTTATTATAATGTGTTATTGTAGTGCAGTGTTATTATAATGTGTTATTGTAGTGCAATGTTATTATAATGTGTTATTGTAGTGCAATGTTATTATAATGTGTTATTGTAGTGCAGTGTTATTATAGTGTGTTATTGTAGTGCAGTGTTATTATAATGTGTTATTGTAGTGCAATGTTATTATAATGTGTTATTGTAGTGCAATGTTATTATAGTGTGTTATTGTAGTGCAGTGTTATTATAATGTGTTATTGTAGTGCAGTGTTATTATAATGTGTTATTGTAGTGCAATGTTATTATAATGTGTTATTGTAGTGCAGTGTTATTATAATGTGTTATTGTAGTGCAATGTTATTATAATGTGTTATTGTAGTGCAGTGTTATTATAATGTGTTATTGTAGTGCAGTGTTATTATAATGTGTTATTGTAGTGCAGTGTTATTATAATGTGTTATTGTAGTGCAGTGTTATTATAATGTATTATTGTAGTGCAGTGTTATTATGGTGTGTTATTGTAGTGCAGTGTTATTATAATGTGTTATTGTAGTGCAAAGTTATTATAATGTGTTATTATAATGTGTTATTGTAGTCCAATGTTATTATAATGTGTTATTGTAGTGCAGTGTTATTATAATGTGTTATTGTAGTGCAGTGTTATTATAATGTGTTATTATAATGTGTTATTGTAGTGCAATGTTATTATAGTGTGTTATTGTAGTGCAGTGTTATTATAATGTGTTATTGTAGTGCAGTGTTATTATAATGTGTTATTATAATGTGTTATTGTAGTCCAATGTTATTATAATGTGTTATTGTAGTGCAGTGTTATTATAATGTGTTATTGTAGTGCAGTGTTATTATAATGTGTTATTGTAGTGCAATGTTATTATAATGTGTTATTGTAGTGCAGTGTTATTATAATGTGTTATTGTAGTGCAGTGTTATTATAATGTGTTATTGTAGTGCAAAGTTATTATAATGTGTTATTATAATGTGTTATTGTAGTCCAATGTTATTATAATGTGTTATTGTAGTGCAGTGTTATTATAATGTGTTATTGTAGTGCAGTGTTATTATAATGTGTTATTATAATGTGTTATTGTAGTGCAATGTTATTATAATGTGTTATTGTAGTGCAATGTTATTATAATGTGTTATTGTAGTGCAGTGTTATTATAGTGTGTTATTGTAGTGCAGTGTTATTATAATGTGTTATTGTAGTGCAGTGTTATTATAATGTGTTATTGTAGTGCAATGTTATTATAATGTGTTATTGTAGTGCAGTGTTATTATAGTGTGTTATTGTAGTGCAGTGTTATTATAGTGTGTTATTGTAGTGCAGTGTTATTATAATGTGTTATTGTAGTGCAATGTTATTATAATGTGTTATTGTAGTGCAATGTTATTATAGTGTGTTATTGTAGTGCAGTGTTATTATAATGTGTTATTGTAGTGCAGTGTTATTATAATGTGTTATTGTAGTGCAATGTTATTATAATGTGTTATTGTAGTGCAGTGTTACTATAATGTGTTATTGTAGTGCAGTGTTATTATAATGTGTTATTGTAGTGCAGTGTTATTATAATGTGTTATTGTAGTGCAATGTTATTATAATGTGTTATTGTAGTGCAGTGTTATTATAATGTGTTATAGTAGTGCAGTGTTATTATAATGTGTTATTGTAGTGCAATGTTATTATAATGTGTTATTGTAGTGCAGTGTTATTATAATGTGTTATTGTGGTGCAATGTTATTATAATGTGTTATTGTAGTGCAATGTTATTATAATGTGTTATTGTAGTGCCGTGTTATTATAATGTGTTATTGTAGTGCAGTGTTATTATAATGTGTTATTGTAGTGCAGTGTTATTATAATGTGTTATTGTAGTGCAGTGTTATTATAATGTGTTATTGTAGTGCAGTGTTATTATAGTGTGTTATTGTAGTGCAGTGTTATTATAATGTGTTATTGTAGTGCAGTGTTATTATAATGTGTTATTGTAGTGCAATGTTATTATAATGTGTTATTGTAGTGCAGTGTTATTATAGTGTGTTATTGTAGTGCAGTGTTATTATAGTGTGTTATTGTAGTGCAGTGTTATTATAATGTGTTATTGTAGTGCAATGTTATTATAATGTGTTATTGTAGTGCAATGTTATTATAGTGTGTTATTGTAGTGCAGTGTTATAATAATGTGTTATTGTAGTGCAGTGTTATTATAATGTGTTATTGTAGTGCAATGTTATTATAATGTGTTATTGTAGTGCAGTGTTACTATAATGTGTTATTGTAGTGCAGTGTTATTATAATGTGTTATTGTAGTGCAGTGTTATTATAATGTGTTATTGTAGTGCAATGTTATTATAATGTGTTATTGTAGTGCAGTGTTATTATAATGTGTTATAGTAGTGCAGTGTTATTATAATGTGTTATTGTAGTGCAATGTTATTATAATGTGTTATTGTAGTGCAGTGTTATTATAATGTGTTATTGTGGTGCAATGTTATTATAATGTGTTATTGTAGTGCAATGTTATTATAATGTGTTATTGTAGTGCCGTGTTATTATAATGTGTTATTGTAGTGCAGTGTTATTATAATGTGTTATTGTAGTGCAGTGTTATTATAATGTGTTATTGTAGTGCAGTGTTATTATAATGTGTTATTGTAGTGCAGTGTTATTATAGTGTGTTATTGTAGTGCAGTGTTATTATAATGTGTTATTGTAGTGCAATGTTATTATAATGTGTTATTGTAGTGCAATGTTATTATAGTGTGTTATTGTAGTGCAGTGTTATTATAATGTGTTATTGTAGTGCAGTGTTATTATAATGTGTTATTGTAGTGCAATGTTATTATAATGTGTTATTGTAGTGCAATGTTATTATAATGTGTTATTGTAGTGCAGTGTTATTATAGTGTGTTATTGTAGTGCAGTGTTATTATAATGTGTTATTGTAGTGCAATGTTATTATAATGTGTTATTGTAGTGCAATGTTATTATAGTGTGTTATTGTAGTGCAGTGTTATTATAATGTGTTATTGTAGTGCAGTGTTATTATAATGTGTTATTGTAGTGCAATGTTATTATAATGTGTTATTGTAGTGCAGTGTTATTATAATGTGTTATTGTAGTGCAATGTTATTATAATGTGTTATTGTAGTGCAGTGTTATTATAATGTGTTATTGTAGTGCAGTGTTATTATAATGTGTTATTGTAGTGCAGTGTTATTATAATGTGTTATTGTAGTGCAGTGTTATTATAATGTATTATTGTAGTGCAGTGTTATTATGGTGTGTTATTGTAGTGCAGTGTTATTATAATGTGTTATTGTAGTGCAAAGTTATTATAATGTGTTATTATAATGTGTTATTGTAGTCCAATGTTATTATAATGTGTTATTGTAGTGCAGTGTTATTATAATGTGTTATTGTAGTGCAGTGTTATTATAATGTGTTATTATAATGTGTTATTGTAGTGCAATGTTATTATAGTGTGTTATTGTAGTGCAGTGTTATTATAATGTGTTATTGTAGTGCAGTGTTATTATAATGTGTTATTATAATGTGTTATTGTAGTCCAATGTTATTATAATGTGTTATTGTAGTGCAGTGTTATTATAATGTGTTATTGTAGTGCAGTGTTATTATAATGTGTTATTGTAGTGCAATGTTATTATAATGTGTTATTGTAGTGCAGTGTTATTATAATGTGTTATTGTAGTGCAGTGTTATTATAATGTGTTATTGTAGTGCAAAGTTATTATAATGTGTTATTATAATGTGTTATTGTAGTCCAATGTTATTATAATGTGTTATTGTAGTGCAGTGTTATTATAATGTGTTATTGTAGTGCAGTGTTATTATAATGTGTTATTATAATGTGTTATTGTAGTGCAATGTTATTATAATGTGTTATTGTAGTGCAATGTTATTATAATGTGTTATTGTAGTGCAGTGTTATTATAGTGTGTTATTGTAGTGCAGTGTTATTATAGTGTGTTATTGTAGTGCAGTGTTATTATAATGTGTTATTGTAGTGCAATGTTATTATAATGTGTTATTGTAGTGCAATGTTATTATAGTGTGTTATTGTAGTGCAGTGTTATTATAATGTGTTATTGTAGTGCAGTGTTATTATAATGTGTTATTGTAGTGCAATGTTATTATAATGTGTTATTGTAGTGCAGTGTTATTATAATGTGTTATTGTAGTGCAGTGTTATTATAATGTGTTATTGTAGTGCAATGTTATTATAATGTGTTATTGTAGTGCAGTGTTATTATAATGTGTTATTGTAGTGCAATGTTATTATAATGTGTTATTGTAGTGCAGTGTTATTATAATGTGTTATTGTAGTGCAGTGTTATTATAATGTGTTATTGTAGTGCAGTGTTATTATAATGTGTTATTGTAGTGCAGTGTTATTATAATGTATTATTGTAGTGCAGTGTTATTATGGTGTGTTATTGTAGTGCAGTGTTATTATAATGTGTTATTGTAGTGCAAAGTTATTATAATGTGTTATTATAATGTGTTATTGTAGTCCAATGTTATTATAATGTGTTATTGTAGTGCAGTGTTATTATAATGTGTTATTGTAGTGCAGTGTTATTATAATGTGTTATTATAATGTGTTATTGTAGTGCAATGTTATTATAGTGTGTTATTGTAGTGCAGTGTTATTATAATGTGTTATTGTAGTGCAGTGTTATTATAATGTGTTATTATAATGTGTTATTGTAGTCCAATGTTATTATAATGTGTTATTGTAGTGCAGTGTTATTATAATGTGTTATTGTAGTGCAGTGTTATTATAATGTGTTATTGTAGTGCAATGTTATTATAATGTGTTATTGTAGTGCAGTGTTATTATAATGTGTTATTGTAGTGCAGTGTTATTATAATGTGTTATTGTAGTGCAAAGTTATTATAATGTGTTATTATAATGTGTTATTGTAGTCCAATGTTATTATAATGTGTTATTGTAGTGCAGTGTTATTATAATGTGTTATTGTAGTGCAGTGTTATTATAATGTGTTATTATAATGTGTTATTGTAGTGCAATGTTATTATAATGTGTTATTGTAGTGCAATGTTATTATAATGTGTTATTGTAGTGCAGTGTTATTATAGTGTGTTATTGTAGTGCAGTGTTATTATAATGTGTTATTGTAGTGCAGTGTTATTATAATGTGTTATTGTAGTGCAATGTTATTATAATGTGTTATTGTAGTGCAGTGTTATTATAGTGTGTTATTGTAGTGCAGTGTTATTATAGTGTGTTATTGTAGTGCAGTGTTATTATAATGTGTTATTGTAGTGCAGTGTTATTATAATGTGTTATTGTAGTGCAATGTTACTATAATGTGTTATTGTAGTGCAGTGTTATTATAATGTGTTATTGTAGTGCAATGTTATTATAATGTGTTATTGTAGTGCAATGTTATTATAGTGTGTTATTGTAGTGCAGTGTTATTATAATGTGTTATTGTAGTGCAATGTTATTATAATGTGTTATTGTAGTGCAGTGTTATTATAGTGTGTTATTGTAGTGCAGTGTTATTATAATGTGTTATTGTAGTGCAATGTTATTATAATGTGTTATTGTAGTGCAGTGTTATTATAATGTGTTATTGTAGTGCAGTGTTATTATAATGTGTTATTGTAGTGCAGTGTTATTATAATGTGTTATTGTAGTGCAGTGTTATTATAATGTGTTATTGTAGTGCAATGTTATTATAATGTGTTATTGTAGTGCAGTGTTATTATAATGTGTTATTGTAGTGCAGTGTTATTATAATGTGTTATTGTAGTGCAGTGTTATTATAATGTGTTATTGTAGTGCAATGTTATTATAATGTGTTATTGTAGTGCAATGTTATTATAGTGTGTTATTGTAGTGCAGTGTTATTATAATGTGTTATTGTAGTGCAGTGTTATTATAATGTGTTATTGTAGTGCAATGTTATTATAATGTGTTATTGTAGTGCAGTGTTATTATAATGTGTTATTGTAGTGCAATGTTATTATAATGTGTTATTGTAGTGCAGTGTTATTATAATGTGTTATTGTAGTGCAGTGTTATTATAATGTGTTATTGTAGTGCAGTGTTATTATAATGTGTTATTGTAGTGCAGTGTTATTATAATGTATTATTGTAGTGCAGTGTTATTATGGTGTGTTATTGTAGTGCAGTGTTATTATGGTGTGTTATTGTAGTGCAGTGTTATTATAATGTGTTATTGTAGTGCAAAGTTATTATAATGTGTTATTATAATGTGTTATTGTAGTCCAATGTTATTATAATGTGTTATTGTAGTGCAGTGTTATTATAATGTGTTATTGTAGTGCAGTGTTATTATAATGTGTTATTATAATGTGTTATTGTAGTGCAATGTTATTATAGTGTGTTATTGTAGTGCAGTGTTATTATAATGTGTTATTGTAGTGCAGTGTTATTATAATGTGTTATTATAATGTGTTATTGTAGTCCAATGTTATTATAATGTGTTATTGTAGTGCAGTGTTATTATAATGTGTTATTGTAGTGCAGTGTTATTATAATGTGTTATTGTAGTGCAATGTTATTATAATGTGTTATTGTAGTGCAGTGTTATTATAATGTGTTATTGTAGTGCAGTGTTATTATAATGTGTTATTGTAGTGCAATGTTATTATAATGTGTTATTGTAGTGCAGTGTTATTATAATGTGTTATTGTAGTGCAGTGTTATTATAATGTGTTATTGTAGTGCAGTGTTATTATAATGTTATTGTAGTGCAGTGTTATTATAGTGTGTTATTGTAGTGCAGTGTTATTATAATGTGTTATTGTAGTGCAGTGTTATTATAGTGTGTTATTGTAGTGCAGTGTTATTATAATGTGTTATTGTAGTGCAATGTTATTATAATGTGTTATTGTAGTGCAGTGTTACTATAATGTGTTATTGTAGTGCAGTGTTATTATAATGTGTTATTGTAGTGCAGTGTTATTATAATGTGTTATTGTAGTGCAATGTTATTATAATGTGTTATTGTAGTGCAGTGTTATTATAATGTGTTATTGTAGTGCAGTGTTATTATAATGTGTTATAGTAGTGCAGTGTTATTATAATGTGTTATTGTAGTGCAATGTTATTATAATGTGTTATTGTAGTGCAGTGTTATTATAATGTGTTATTGTGGTGCAATGTTATTATAATGTGTTATTGTAGTGCAATGTTATTATAATGTGTTATTGTAGTGCCGTGTTATTATAATGTGTTATTGTAGTGCAGTGTTATTATAATGTGTTATTGTAGTGCAGTGTTATTATAATGTGTTATTGTAGTGCAGTGTTATTATAATGTGTTATTGTAGTGCAGTGTTATTATAATGTGTTATTGTAGTGCAGTGTTATTATAATGTGTTATTGTAGTGCAATGTTATTATAATGTGTTATTGTAGTGCAATGTTATTATAATGTGTTATTGTAGTGCAGTGTTATTATAGTGTGTTATTGTAGTGCAGTGTTATTATAATGTGTTATTGTAGTGCAGTGTTATTATAATGTGTTATTGTAGTGCAGTGTTATTATAATGTGTTATTGTAGTGCAGTGTTATTATAATGTGTTATTGTAGTGCAATGTTATTATAATGTGTTATTGTAGTGCAGTGTTATTATAATGTGTTATTGTAGTGCAGTGTTATTATAATGTGTTATTGCAGTGCAGTGTTATTATAGTGTGTTATTGTAGTGCAGTGTTATTATAATGTGTTATTGTAGTGCAGTGTTATTATAATGTGTTATTGTAGTGCAGTGTTATTATAGTGTGTTATTGTAGTGCAATGTTATTATAATGTGTTATTGTAGTGCAGTGTTATTATAATGTGTTATTGTAGTGCAATGTTATTATAATGTGTTATTGTAGTGCAGTGTTATTATAGTGTGTTATTGTAGTGCAGTGTTATTATAATGTGTTATTGTAGTGCAGTGTTATTATAATGTGTTATAGTAGTGCAGTGTTATTATAATGTGTTATTGTAGTGCAATGTTATTATAATGTGTTATTGTAGTGCAGTGTTATTATAATGTGTTATTGTAGTGCAGTGTTATTATAATGTTATTGTAGTGCAGTGTTATTATAGTGTGTTATTGTAGTGCAGTGTTATTATAATGTGTTATTGTAGTGCAGTGTTATTATAGTGTGTTATTGTAGTGCAGTGTTATTATAATGTGTTATTGTAGTGCAATGTTATTATAATGTGTTATTGTAGTGCAGTGTTACTATAATGTGTTATTGTAGTGCAGTGTTATTATAATGTGTTATTGTAGTGCAGTGTTATTATAATGTGTTATTGTAGTGCAATGTTATTATAATGTGTTATTGTAGTGCAATGTTATTATAATGTGTTATTGTAGTGCAGTGTTATTATAGTGTGTTATTGTAGTGCAGTGTTATTATAATGTGTTATTGTAGTGCAGTGTTATTATAATGTGTTATAGTAGTGCAGTGTTATTATAATGTGTTATTGTAGTGCAATGTTATTATAATGTGTTATTGTAGTGCAGTGTTATTATAATGTGTTATTGTGGTGCAATGTTATTATAATGTGTTATTGTAGTGCAGTGTTATTATAATGTGTTATTGTAGTGCAGTGTTATTATAATGTGTTATTGTAGTGCAGTGTTATTATAATGTGTTATTGTAGTGCAGTGTTATTATAATGTGTTATTGTAGTGCAGTGTTATTATAATGTGTTATTGTAGTGCAGTGTTATTATAGTGTGTTATTGTAGTGCAGTGTTATTATAATGTGTTATTGTAGTGCAGTGTTATTATAATGTGTTATTGTAGTGCAGTGTTATTATAGTGTGTTATTGTAGTGCAATGTTATTATAATGTGTTATTGTAGTGCAGTGTTATTATAATGTGTTATTGTAGTGCAGTGTTATTATAATGTGTTATTGTAGTGCAGTGTTATTATAGTGTGTTATTGTAGTGCAGTGTTATTATAATGTGTTATTGTAGTGCAGTGTTATTATAATGTGTTATTGTAGTGCAGTGTTATTATAATGTGTTATTGTAGTGCAGTGTTATTATAATGTGTTATTGTAGTGCAGTGTTATTATAATGTGTTATTGTAGTGCAGTGTTATTATAATGTGTTATTGTAGTGCAATGTTATTATAATGTGTTATTGTAGTGCAGTGTTATTATAATGTGTTATTGTAGTGCAGTGTTATTATAATGTGTTATTGTAGTGCAGTGTTATTATAGTGTGTTATTGTAGTGCAGTGTTATTATAATGTGTTATTGTAGTGCAGTGTTATTATAATGTGTTATTGTAGTGCAGTGTTATTATAGTGTGTTATTGTAGTGCAGTGTTATTATAATGTGTTATTGTAGTGCAATGTTATTATAATGTGTTATTGTAGTGCAGTGTTATTATAATGTGTTATTGTAGTGCAGTGTTATTATAATGTGTTATTGTAGTGCAATGTTATTATAATGTGTTATTGTAGTGCAGTGTTATTATAATGTGTTATTGTAGTGCAGTGTTATTATAATGTGTTATTGTAGTGCAATGTTATTATAATGTGTTATTGTAGTGCAGTGTTATTATAATGTGTTATTGTAGTGCAATGTTATTATAGTGTGTTATTGTAGTGCAGTGTTATTATAATGTGTTATTGTAGTGCAGTGTTATTATAATGTGTTATTGTAGTGCAATGTTATTATAATGTGTTATTGTAGTGCAGTGTTATTATAATGTGTTATTGTAGTGCAATGTTATTATAATGTGTTATTGTAGTGCAGTGTTATTATAATGTGTTATTGTAGTGCAGTGTTATTATAATGTGTTATTGTAGTGCAGTGTTAT